>OY728148.1:362914094-365709510 GCA_963277665.1 Viscum album | reverse complement strand
GATGATTATGATTGAAACAATATGTGTATTTTTCACATGAAAATGATATATTTCATTATATGAATGATTAATATGATAAAGGTAAGAATTATATGGATTTTCATGGTTTTTAACAAACTAAATTATTTATTTCATTTATGTACAATAATGAGATTTTTACTCTCATCCTCAATTTTAAACTATTTTCCATCATTTTTAAGGGTGTATGAGGGAATGTAAAGATTCAAGTTGGAAGTAATAATGATTTTTCATGTAACTAAATCATGTTAATTTTTAATTTTTTATACTGTGGGAAAAATGGATACAAATCAGAAGTGTCAAATTTTTAATATATGGGTTTTTATGTAAGAGTTTCATCCTAATTCTATATAACATAAAATCTAAAAGATCATTTGATGATAATGTAATTTATATATTTTATAATGGCATGGGATATTGTGATATCTAATTTTTTGTTATTTATAGTTATTATTTGTGTGGGGTTATTATAACTTTAATGGATAGGTTTTTAATAGAGAAAATGTTAATAGTCCTATATAACCAAAATGATTAGTATTTTAGTGAGAATCTTATTTATTTTTAATAAAATAAATTATTTTGACATAACTTGAATATGGATATCTCTGTTCATATCCTCCTCAAAATATGTTGTATTATTATTTTAATTTATTTTTTCCAAGAATTTTTTTTGGTTTTTTTATTGGTTGGATCAACAAGGATCCAATGAAATAATGGATGAGAAGTAATATGTGGTGGTATTCTAAACCAAAAATTGAATGGAATATGATATAGAGAATGAAATATCAGGGTAATACTAAAATAGATATCATAAGTAAATATAAACAACATAAACCATGGTAGTTTTCACAATATATCATATATAAGATAAATGAATCTCACTTGAAGTTCAGGGGATAATAATAATAAGGGTATATATATTCAACAAACAATGTGTCAATAATTTGAAATGAACAAACTTAAATATCATTCTATTAATAATGTGGGGATTTTTAATTTTTAATGAATAAGGCTACATAGAAATTATCTTCTATGAAACAAATATTGTCTTTATTTAACATCACGAAAGGGAAATGTGCTCTCCCAAAGGAATAAATTATATTTTTTAAATGCGTGGATAATGTTAAGTATAAAAATTGATTTATAAATTTGAAGTCCCAAAAATAAAATTAGATTGATCATATTGATATCTATTATTAATTATCAAATTCCATTATAGTAGATGATGATAAAACTAAAAATAGAATGTTAATGTTATCGATTATTTCATGGATTATTTTTCAAAACTGTTGAATCTAAGGACATGATTCATATTTTTTATTAGAAATATGTATTATGGAAAATGTTTGAAAAAAAGATTAATGGATTTTTAAATATACTGAATGATTATTATTTATATATATAACGTATTTTGTAGTAATGGTGTAATTATTAATTGTAATAACCAAAAATAATTAATAATATTTTGATAATGGGAGTACATTGGAGGACTTTTATTATGTTTTTATAGATGGTTGGGGTATATATAACCCATATGATTATAATGAAAAAATTATTATTGAGAAATAGGAATCTATCCAGTTTTTGGAAATCTATTTACGGCGAAATATACCATTTATGGTCTATATTATCTTTGATATTGAGGTAATTTTGAGTTACCATAATTTTTTGGATGCAAATAGAAACATATAAGATATAAATTAAGGTTAGAAAATCTTATTATTATTGAATATATTAATGTTATTTTGACTAATGTTTTCCTATTTATATGAATTTTATAGGGACAACAGAATTAGAAAATGTACATCCATCGCACTGTGTAAATAATAATCACATCTAGTAAGTTAGTAAGGCTTGAACCATGAACTATTTGGATACAAGGGGGAAACCCATGCCATTGGCTTGTGAGAATTACTAGTTAATATGACATTGTTTTTCATTATTTAAATAATCAGAAATATAATTTATAAGATAATTTTTTGAAAATATTGGTACATTTATATATAAATGTAGAGACCCAAGCTTGATGTACTTGGAAATTACATTACTTTTGTGGAATAATTAATACATAACAAGAATAAACACTCATGGTCTGTAATAGTTTAATGTCTTTAGAAACTCGAAACATAATATTCTAATCATGGTGAAAGATCTTCAATATCTCCCATAAAGATCATTCCCTTTTGTTTTCATACCTAAAACCTTTCTTCATATCCTGGGAAAAAGAAAACATAAAAAGGGAGAGCTCAAATACTCAGTACGTGTAAACATGTAGAACATAAGACAACCCATAAAAATATGACGGTAAAAACATGAACATGACATAAATCTTAGCAGTACATAAAGAATTGATCATAAAGGAACATAAATCATGATAAAATAGCATGGTAATAAAACATTTAATTGTGGAAAACCATTATTCATTTGATATTATTTCCAAAGAAGCCATGTTATTGCTGCCAAGACCATCTAAGTGGACAAAGTCCTTTACTGAATTGAGTTCACTCCTCGTTCCAGTCCTGTATCACTAAAATGGATTTACTTACCATTCCAGCCATGTCTATCTCATGAGATATAAATCTTTACCCAATGAATTTGAGGGTGATATAGGTCCCACCCATATTATGTTGAAATAATTCTTATTTGTGTCACAAAATAAACATAAATCATTCATCATAACACAACAAATAAAATGGGTTTCATAAACATCATCCCATCTTAATGTAATCCATATAAAAAAATTGGATATCATTTCATCATAAGAAAAGTTAAAACATGTAAATAATATTGAGATTATACATGAAAAATACACATATGAAATAATTTCATCTTATATGGAAAATGTATTTGATAAAACATTTGATATTAATTCTTGAGGAAAATACCCTTTCTTCTTCAAAATAATTTTCTTTTCACAAAATGACATGAATTTTTCAAAGAAAATGATTTTTTTGAAAATAGTAATGAAATCTTGTAGAGTAAGCTTCATTAAAATATAGAGTTATAAAATTGTAAAAATCCATTCATGGTGTATAAGTTAAAAAACATTCTCCTCATACTTTTGCCGAAAAAGTCAAAAACGTTCCTCGTATGGTAAAAAAAGAAAGATTCCTTCCATAACACAATGTGAAAGTCAAAGAGGGGATAAAATGACTTTAAACATAAATGGAAGAATATTAAACACATTATGAAAATCATTTTTATGGATATGGATGAAAAATATAACCTTAGTAAATACATAAATATAAGTAATATCGAATGAAAATGAGATTGAGAAAGTATCCCTTACCTTAGGTCTGATATGATTCATACATATTTGAACCACGTGTATAATGATTTAAATAATGTAATTTACTTATTACAGAATCATATTCATTGTTATGATATCATATATGGTTCACTTATGAATTTATATTACCCGTTCTTTTGTAAATTCCAAGTTAATTTAGCGTTTTGGTTAAAATCGTTTTATTTATCGTACGTGTTTGGACATGTTTTTATTGATATTATTATTAATTATATCATTATTTACATACTTATAGAATTTAAATCATGAATTATATATCATATATATTTACAATATTTATATAATAGATAGATTGATGAAATGAAATACACATTTCATGGAGACGGTAGGCCTTACGTATGCATGAACACAGTTTTCCTTTCCTTATTGACATGAATGGAAGTAAGTAGATAACATATATATATATATATAAAAAGTAGATTCATTCAATCATATACACCATAATTTTTCATTATATATACTTTATAATAATTCTTGAATGGTTAACACGGAGAATTAATCTCATCACATCGTGGAGACGGTAATCCGTACGTATGGACGAGTGATGATATCGTTCCCATAATTATTGAATGGAATTTGAGTGGATGATATAATAGCTCAGAATCAGTATGAATTTATAATAACCATATATACTTATTATTTACACCATTATACACATCCAAGTAAGGTGGTGGTGGAAAAACAGATTACACCACAGCGTGGAGACGATATTACGTATGTACGCACACGCGTTGATTTTGTTTTTCATAGGATGGATAGAAGGTGAAATGGGGTTGTTTAATATTTATAATAACATTTAATAATATTATTTATACGTATGTTATTACTTTACAATGAATCAACTAAAGATGATGATGTTGAAGAAGATAGAAACATGAATGAATCGTTAGAAGAGATTACATCTTCTTCGACGAACCTCTTATAAGATTCCTCTTAAGGCACTAAAGTTAGACTTTTAAGGAGACTTGAAACTCTATAATGTTTCTAGGGAAGTTTGATAAGGGAAATGGGTAGGGGTTTTCTGAGCATGATGGATCAAAATTGTGTAAAGATAAGAGGAATGAGGTGCCATTTTATAAGGGAGGAGAGGGGCACTTTAGGTAAAACATTAAATATTATTTTATAATAAAGCCATATTTGGTTTATAATAGCTCCAAATTGATTTATTTTGAAGAAACATTGGGTTTGGGTTAAAATAATCTGAACCAATAGGTTTTGGACAAGTTTAGGTCACTATTTTAACCTTATCATTTAGATTTAACTCTAAGTTAAATAATTTAACTTTTATCTTTTCTTCTTTTTGTCTTACACTATATGGTTAATAAACATAATATAACAATCTAGACGAACCCCAAGTGGTTCATTATTAATATATATAACCTTATATATGTCATTTGGATGAACATTATATTTTTAGGAAGAAACTAAAAATTAATAATATAATATTTGTTTAAAAAACTATTTTATGTCAATTTTGATACTATTCGGTAATTAATTTTTGTGAAAATCATAACAGCACGATTAATTCGAATAAAGTTAAGTAATAAATACAAACATTTCATATTAACCTATAAAATTTTGTTTAATTCATAAAAAGTCTCAAATTACATTTACATGGTTATTTATAATATCAATTTTATTAATATTTCATTAATAAGGTAATTACTACATCATCATTGTGTAATAAATAAATTAACTATTTAATATCTAAAAATTATGAATAAACTAAAATTATTTAGGAAATATTTCTATATTTCTAATTATTATTTATAGTCGACTTTATCATATCTATAACCCTATATTAAAAATGTTTTAGTTATTAAACATTGATTTTATCTATTTTTACTCTTCTTTAAATTAAACAATAATAAATGTCCTAAAATAATACATGTGGACCTGAAGGGTAATATTTTATTAATAAGGTTTTATTTGGTCAAATAACACTTTTCCAATATAATTAGGACATGTGTTAGTGTAATAATAATATCACTTTTACCCTTAATTACCATATTTTCTTTTAATCGTTGTAAATAAGAGTAAAAAGTTACTATTCACCAAAAAGTATTTTTATCTTATTGAACCGCATTTTACTTCTTGATATAAACCCTCTCTCTCGGATTTTTGAAATTCAACTTTCAGAAGTGGTAAAATTAAGTTTTATGTTCAATTACAAATGATCCTAGGTGTTGGGTAAAAGAAGGTGAAATGTTCAATAAAATTTTTATATATATAAAATTATTATAAAATGACTCAAATTAATTACATTAAAATTATATAGGAATTACATATCAATCTTTACATAAAATAAATTTAAATAAAATAAATAATTCTTTAAATAAAATTTTGGTTTCAAAATAATAACCTAGTATTTTCTCTATTCATAAAAAATAAAATGTTTTTAGAAAAATACCAAAAATTCACCTTAGGATAATGTCGATATTCCGAATCCATTAATGAAGTCAGTTTTGAAAGATAAAATTTATAAAATTTCAAAAAGTGGGTATTACTATTCATAACGGCTAGTTCATAATAATATTATAATAATATCTCGTTTAGTGAAACTCAGTATTGCGTACTACAGACGCTATCGATGAAGATCTTGATTCCTTGTAATGCAAGCCAACTCAGGGATGTGTGTAGTTAAATCTCAGTTTGGTGTTGCGTATAACATAATAAAAAATTATTTCATTTATACATTAAAAAAATCTATACATAATGTTACTTAGAATAATTTACACAAAATGAACTTAAAATTGTGTGTAACACGAGCCAAGAATAGAGTTGTGTATACTGCAAGATAATACGGTTTTGCGTATAGTATAAGCTAATATTTTTGTATTGTATAGTAGAAGACATCAAATAAATTAAAAATAATATATCTCATAAAATCTCAGGGTGTTACATTCTACCCCCCTTAATATGAATTTCGCCATTGAAATACATCAGGGATTAATATATGACAGTTCCAATCATAGAAACCCACATCGTAAAAAGGAATACTAAATCATCATTTTAAAAAGGAGACTTAGAACCATAATGGATACCCAATGTAACTCATCACTAGGCTTCCACATAGGAGAGTATAGGTGAAAATATGGATACGGAAGAGAAATCTGACCATCATGTTTAGATAAAGAGTGATAGAGAGCATGGTTATGAAAAATCCAAAAATCATAAAGCCATAAATTTGTGATGATCTAAGGAAGCATCTGATTCATCCGATATAAGGGAATTAGGACAATATTTTTGGTTTTCAAGATCATTTCCAAAATTAAAAGAAATACTTACTTGATTTTTGAAAAATCTCACCATTGCTCGAGCCTTGAACAATTTCCACTTCATCTCTTAAATAAATGAAGTTGAATTTTTCTTTCATGAAGTGTTAGCAGATCATGTGATAGAATGATAGGTCATTCCGTATGTCTCAAACAAAAGCCTAGAAAAAGTTATTAAATATTCATAAGTCCATATATGGTAAGATTAATTGTATATGGTTCCAAAAACGGACTTATAAATCATCTATCGTACCACATAATACAATAAAACAATTTTACACTAACTAGGGACTTCCTGTAGGCCAGTGGTAGGTGATAATGACCTGTCACACTTTGGTTGTGGGTTTTATTCCCGCATCCCTGTCTGACACGATGGGTTTTCACCCAACTTGTGGGTTGTCATTTTTTTAAAACTATACCATTATGACATTCCAGAAATAATATAAAAAATATCTAGCCTTAAACAATACTATCTAATGTCCAACTGAATCCATTCCATTCTTTAGACTTATCCAAAATGCATCTGACCTATCTCATAGTATAAAGAAAATGATTACTGGAAAGGTCACACAACAAGCACATGAATACCATCATTTATCCCACATATATCGTAGGATATATCTTGTTGATCTCATTCCAAACATGTGAATACCTTAATCATGTACTCTCTTGAAACATAAATTACTATAGAACCTTAGTGAAAACATGAATTCTGTCAAATTTTTTCTCTTTGTACATACTATAATCCCAACGTTTTTATATTCTCAAAACATGATATCACAATGTCCTTATATCATTCATGAGCTCATTAGTACTATCAATCATCTCATTATCTAATTATCCCTTCATTATATGCATATCATCTATTTCCAAAAATATCTCAATAACCATTCATGGTTACCTGTACCATTCAACATATATGTTCAAATAATTTATGAAAAAAAACAGTGTAACAAACCATAGATGTGTATTTATTACATAGTACAATTACCTATACAACATTACTCTTGAGAAACATAAACCATTCCACTAAATTTCTAAACTATTGACTGAGAAAAAACAATTCTTTCATCTCACTTATCATTTTTAGTCTCTTCATCATCATCAATATAAATACTACCCATATGGCCATGATGTTTCTCTTCATAAGACATTACCTTAGGGAATTGGTTTCCTAATTCCCGTACATTCCATATTTAAAACATTTAACCGTTGTTGGTGTCATTATAATACCATTATCCTTGTCTATGGTGTTAACTAATCCTTTTCCTTTGCAATTATTGCCTTTGTGTCCATCTTTTCCACACCCAAAGCTTCTTCCAATTCCATTAAAACATTCTCCCTGATGCCTCTTACCACATGATTTACATGAGGGGAATTGAACTTTCTTTTCTCTATGATCATCAAGAAACTCCAGATTTCTCTTATTAGCCGAGATATGAATCTTACCAAAGTTGATATTATTGATCATACTAAGAGATTGATAATTAGGGATAAAAACGATTTTTGGACTTCCATATCCTATTTCATTTGGTTCATCATGAAGAATATCATTCCATTGACCATTTAATCCTACATTATTGTGAATCTTCTTGTTTCCAGCCATTTTCTAAAACCCAAAAAGAATTGTGTGAGAGGAGAAAATCATTCTAGGAAAACTACATAATCAATGGGATTAATTTCAATATATAACATCATTCATTTAATCCTAGGTTTATCATGACCGTTTTCATAATTCTAGCACTGTAACCTATACTTATACTTAATAATAGAGACATCCCTATACAGACCATAGAATTATCTCTAAGGATCTCACTATAGATTTAGCATCCATGTTTCCAAAGTTTGACTAATCCTTTCCAATTATACCAATTGTAAAGACACATGCTTGATTTAAATGGACATTACATTACTTTTATGGAATAATTAATACATAATAAGAAGAAACACTCAAGGACCATAATTGGTTAATGTCTTTGGAAACACAAAACATAATATTATAATCACGGTGAATGATATTCAAAATCTCCCATAATGATCTTCCCCTATTGTTTTCTTTCCTAAAACCATTCTTTATATCTTGGGGAAACGAAAACATAAAAAGGGTGACCTCAAATGCTCAGTAAGGGTAAACATGGAGAACATAAAACAACCCATAAACATTTGAACATAAAAACATGAACATGACATAAATAATAGAAGCACATAAGGAATAAATCATAAATTAACATCAATAATGATAAAATAGCATTGGAATAAAACATTTGACTGGGGAAAACCATTATGCAATTTATATGAATTCCATAGTAGCCAAGGCATTGCTTCCAAGACCATCTTAGTGGAAAAAGTACCTTACTGAATCGAGTCCACTCCTCATTCCAGTCCTGTATCACTGAACCTGATTAACTTACCATTCCAGCCATGTCTATCTCATGAGATATAAATATTTACCCAATTAATTGGAGGGATATATAGGTCTCACCCATCTCATATTGAAATCATTTTTATGTGTGCCACAAAATTAACATAAATCATTCATCATAACCCAAAGAATAAAATGAGTTTAATAAACATCATCCCATAATAATGTAATCCATATAAAAAATGGATATCATTTAATCATAAGAAAAGTGAAACCATGTCAATCATATAGACATTATAGATGAAACATACACATATTAAATAATTTCATCTTATATGGAATTTTTTTTGATAAAACACTTGAAATGAATACTTGAGGAAAATATTCTTTCTTCATCAAAATCATTTTCTTTTCACAAAATGACATGCAATTTTAAAACAATATGATTTTGTTGAAAATAGTAATGAAATCTTGTAGATTAATCATCATGAAAATAATGCGTTATAAAGCCATAAAAAATACATTCATGCAGTATAAGTTAAAAAAAATTATCCTCGTAAATTTTCCGGAAAAGTAAAAAAGGTCGTAATATGGTAAATAAAAGAAAGATTACTTCCTCCACACAATGTCAAGATCAAAGAAGGTAAAAAATGAAATTAAAAATACATGGAATAATATTAAATACTTTATTAAAAACATTTTTTGGACATGTATTAAAAATATAACCCGAGTAAATATTACATATAAGCAATCTCGAATAAAATTGAGATTGAAAAATTATCCCTTACCTTTGGTCTGATATGCTTCGTACGTATCTGAACCTCATTTATAATGATTTAAATAATTTCATTTACATATTATAGAATCATATTCATTTTATTTATATCATATATAGTTCAATTATTACTTTATATTACCCATTATTTTGTAAATTCCATGTTAAATTAGTGTTTTGGGAAAAATCATTTTATTTATTGTACATGTTTGGACATGTTGTTCTTGATATTATCATTACTTATATCATGATTTAATTACTTATAGAATTTGAATCCTGAATTATATATCATATATATTCAATATATATATATAATAGATAGATGAATGAAATGAAATATACTATTCATGGAGACTGTTGGCCTTACGTATGGATGAATGCTATATTACTTTCCTTATTGACTTGAATAGAAGTAAGTTGATCAAATATATATATATACATAAATACAGTATCTTCATTATGTCATATATTTCATTAATATTCATTATATATACGTTATAATAAGTCACGAATGGTTATCATGGAGAATGAATCTCATCGCATCGTGGAGACGGTAATCTGTATGTACGCACGAGTAATGATATCGTTCCAAAAATTATTGAATGGAATTGGAGTGGATGATATAATATCTAATAATAATTATGATGTTATAATAACCATATATAGTAAATCATTACACCATTGTACCAGTCCACAGAAGGTGGTGGTGGAAAAAGAGATTAAATCACGCCATGGAGGTGGTATTCCGTACGTACACACGTGCGGTGATTTCGTTTTCCATAGGATTGATAGAAGGTGAAAAAGGGTTGTTTCATATTTATAATAACATATCAGAATATTAGTGATACATATATTATTACTTTATAATGAAACAAATAAAGATTTTGAAGTCGAAGAAGAACGAAACTTGAAAGAATCGGTAGAAGAGATTACCTCTTTTTCGATGCACCTCTTTTAAGATTCCTCTTAAGGGATTATAGTTGTTCTTTAAAGGAGACAAGAACCTCTATAATGTATCTAAGGAAGTTTCAGAAGGTAAATAGGCAAGGTTTTTCCAAGCATGAAGGCTAAAAATTGTGTAATGAGAAGAGGGAGGAGGTGCCCTTTTATAAGGGAGGAGAGTGGCACTTTAAAAAAACTTAAATTATTATTTTATAATAAAGCCATATTCGGTTTATAATAGCTCCCAATTGATTTATTTAGAAGATAAAGAGTGTATGGGTAGAAATCATCTCATCCAATAGGTTTTGGACATGTTTAGGTTACTATTTTAACCATATCATTTAGATTTAACTCTAAGTTAAATAATTTAACTTTTACAATTTCTTCTTGTTTTCATACACTATATGGTTAATAATAATACTATAACAAACCAAAAGAACCCAAAGTGGTTCATTATTAATATATATAACCTTATATAAGTCATTTTTCCAAGCCATAAAATTTTTAGTAATAATAGAACAATTAATAATTTAACATTTGTTTTAAAAACTATTTTATGTCAATTTTGATACAATTTGGTAATTGATTTTTTTGAAAATAATAACATCATTATTAGTTAAAAGAACTTAATTAAATAAATATTAACATGTAATATTGACCTATAAAATTATTTTAATTCATAAAAAGTCTCAAATTAAATTTATTTGGGTATTTATAATATCAATTATGTTAATATTTCATTAATAAGGCAATTACTACATCATCATTGTGACATAAATAAATTAAATTATTTAATGTCTAAAAAATTATAAATAAAATATCAATATTTAGAAAATAATTTTATCTTTTTAATTTATATTTATAGTCTAATTTATCTTATTTATAACCCAATATTAAAAATGTTTTAGTTATTAAACTTTGATTTTAACTATTTTATCTCTCTGTAAATAAAATATTAATAAATGTCCTAATCTAATCCAAGTGATCCTAAATGGTAGTATTATATTCCTAAGGTCTTTTTTGGTCTAATTACACTTATCCAATAGAATTAGGACATGTGTTAGGGTAATAATAATATCATTTTTACTCTTAATTACCCTATTAAGATTAAACCATGGTAAATAAAGTAAAAAGTTACTATTCAAAAAAAAATTATTTTTATCTTATTGAACCAAATTTTACTACATTATATTAACCCTAGCTCTTGGATTTTCAAAATTCAACTCACTAAAGTGGTAAAATTAAATTTTATGTGCAATTGAAAATGCTCCAAGGAGGTGCGTAAAAGACGGTGAAAAGTTCAATAAAATTTTTATATATCTAAAATTACTATAAAATGACTCCAATTAATTACATTGAACATATATAGGTATTATGTATCAATTTTTACATAAAATAAATTTAAATAAAATAAATAATTATTTAAATAAAAAGAATGTTTTTAAATAGTATCACAGTGTTTTCACTATTCATAAAAAATTGAAAGTTTTCCAAAAAATAAAAAAAATATTCACCTTAGGCTAATTTCGATATTCCGAATCCAAAGATGAATTCCATTTTGAGAGATAGAATTTATAAAATTTCAATATGTGGGTATTAGTATTCATAACTTCTAGTTCATAATAATATTATAATAATATCTTGTTTAGTGAAACTCGATATTGCGTACTACACACGCTATCGAAGAAGGTCTTGATTGCGTATAATGCAAGCCAAGTCAGGGCTTCATGTAGTGAATGCTCTATTTGGTGTTGTTTATAACATAATCATTACTTATTTCATTTATACATTAAAATAAATCAATACATAATGTTGCCTTGAATAATTTCCGCAAAATGAACATGAAATTGTGTGTAACACGAGCCAAGAATAGTGTTGCGTGTACTGCAGGATAATACGGTGTTGCATATAGTACAATATAATCATGATGTAGTGTATAATAGAAGAAATCAACAAAATTAAAAAAATATATCTAATAAAATCTCAGTTTATTACAAAAACAATTATATCAGATGTGATTTAGTGTTTATTTTATTAATGATATTTCAAAAATTGTTAACTATTTTGGAAAAATTTTATAATTAAAATAAATAAAAAAATTATATGATTTTATTTGGGGAATAATGGATAAATTATTTTTTGGATTAATTTATTATATTAATGTTTTAATGGTGATTTATGTTATTTATTGAAATAATTATCTTGTCATGGATATTTTATGATTGGGGACAATAATTTTTGGAATGATAAATTAAGAAAGATTGATGTTATTTTATGATAAATGATAAATTTATATTAGAAAACCATGCAATAAAATCCATCTAATTTTGGGCTTTGATATTAGTGTGGATTATTTTGAAGAAATTAAATGACTGAAATTTAATGAATGCTTTAATTTGAATTTAGGGTTTTACTATTGTATTTCCTAGATTAAATTAGATTTTATTCATATAATTGTTATTTCTTTTTCAATTATATTTCCATATGATACCAATTTTGTAATTGGTTAATTATTAATGAAATGGGGATTATAATGTTATTCCTTTAATGATTGTTTGATTTATAGAATCTTATATTTGTGCATTATGCACCAAAAATAATCTTTAATACTAATCTTTTCTGAGTGATAGATGATATTCATATTTAAATTGAATAAAGGATGAAAAACTACATTTAAATTAATTATATATTCATTTTTAATTTTTCGAAAGGGAAATATAATTCCCCATATTTAGGAAAAGTATATACAAACCAAAAAGTTATCCATTTACATTTTATACTGAGAATGAAATAGTATTTTTACACATCAATGATTTAATTGTTTTTTATGGTTAACATTCTCATGAACACAGTTTCAATATCTCCATATCAATACATACATGTTATTTGTTTTATACATAACCATGTTCTAAATCCATATATATGTTCTCATACATGTAAATATAATATGTTTTATTCAAAATGAAATATGTAATTCCATTTCTCTCAATTCAAGTTGAATTTTTATTGAACCTTTTTAAAATGGGGTTTTTCAACAATGGAATTTTGAAAATCGAAATTGTGGTTAATGAACGTGACATATAAAAATAGTATTTAAAATTCATAAATGGGGGAGAATTTAATATCTATATTTTATAAAGTAAATATTTATTTATTCAATAGTATAAAAACATATGGAACATAGAGATTAAAAAGAAATTAATTATTACATAATTTTTTATTTTATAACCTATATATTAGATTCATAAAATTGAATAGTATTAACTACATTAAGAAATATATAATATTCCTACACATTTAAAATTTATTATTTTATTCCATTTAAATAAGAACTCTATTTTTAGTATAATCATTTTCTTTTGAAAAACATACATTTTTATCATAAATTGGTATTCTTTATTTTTATTAGTAAATATTATAAGTATGATTTATAAATTTCAGTGAATTGATATTAAAAAATCAATATCATTTTTTAACTAATCATGTTCAAATTTATCATAAATTAATTAATAGACAATTTTATGGAAATATTAGTTTTTAAATAATAGTGAAGACAAAAGTTTTTATTGAAAATTGTATTTTATTATTAATTATATAAACTATAAAAATATATTTTTATTAGTTTTATTTTTTAATCATGTAATTATTATTTTGAAAGTGGATTTTATGAGTTAATGTTTGTATAAATAGGTTATTTTTTATAGGATCAATTTTATTAAAATGTATTTTTATTCATGTTTTTTTAGTTTGATTCTATATTGAATTATGGATATTTAGAGTTTTTAATTTTGAATAATAAATTACATATTGGTTATAATAGGGGAAGAAATTTTAAATTGTTTCAATTTATTTTCAGTAAAATAATGTGGAATCTTAATGATTTTTACTGTAGTTAAGGGTAAATCAGATAATTAATGATTTAAAATTATATTTTAATGATTATATAATAACCCAATATCATGAATAGATTTTATTTGATTATACTATTTATTCCATAGTCATATAATATTATTTTATATAACTTTTTTGAAAAATGAATATCATTATGATCCTTATAATATTTTATGTAAAGAAAGTTAAAAGATGTATCAATATTGTTTTTAATAATTATTATAATATTAAAACTGGGATTTATTAATTATATTATATGTTATAAATATTTATTTAAAATACAAATAATTTTTTGACTTGTTGGAAATTCATTTCTGTTTTTTTGTGAGGAAATAATTTACTAAAATTCTTACAGAACATAGATATAGTAATAATTCAATTAATGGCAGAGTAAAAAATTAATAATAAGAATATTAAAAGTATTATAATTTTGGGTACTTAATATTATACAATAATTTTTAAATAATTGGTTTATATTTTACATATTGTAATGATGTTATTAATGTCAATATAATGAATATTTCTATAAAGTGACATTATTGATATTTTATAATATTTTACAATGTATTAAATGATAAAAAATTCATATAAATATTATATTCATTCAATGAATTTATATATGGTTTATAATATCATGCTTGGTCAATATTTGGGCTGTTTTTCAATTTATAATAATTGTTTTGACCCTCAAATTTAAAAAAACCATTATTATCTTATTAGCTATAGAAAGGTTTGATGAGTGGTAAAAAGATAATGATAAGTGTAAAAAAAGATTAAAAATTTAGCTAATTTTTATTGAACTCGATTATTTTCTTTAATTTCAAAACATATATTCAAAGTAAAGTTTTTAGACTTAATTTAATTGAGAAGTAATTTACAATATTTTAATAATTTGATAATTTCCATGAGTGGCCCTCCCTACTCTTATAAAAAGAAATATCTCCTTCTTTTTACATTACACATAATGAATCATTTGGTTTATATAATAAATAATGATATATTTCCTTTAATACCACTCAGAATCTAGTTTTATTTTTTAGTCATAATACAATCCTTGTTGGGCTGAAGGTGTTAATAAAATGATATTTTCAGATGAATTTGTATAATTTTTACCCACAAGTTTTGGTTGTTTATCTTCTTCCACCAAAATAATATATTAATATAAAATTATGATTTTAAAAAAAGCATCATATATATATAGATATGTTATTATGTTAATGTGATGACCTATATCTATCTCATATTCCATCAAATGTGTATTGAAATTTTCGTTCGTGTGTACGGGAGACTACATCCTTAGGAATCGAGGTAATTTTGTTTCCATATCCAACTATCTTACATAGATTATAATTATTGATATGTTTTATATATTAATATATATATGATATTAAATGACTATATAAAATTATATAAATAAAATATTACACAAATTTTCTTACATTTCTATACAATGTAAAATGATAACATCATTAATGAGTATTTGTAGACTACCTCCTCCACAAAGCGATGTTATTTTTCCTTCATTCCCAGATCACATTAATGATAAATAAATTAATAATTAGAGAAATAGTAATATATTTATCATATGATTATAGTTATAAAAATATAAATTAAAAATCTTTTATCAATAATAATCATTGAAAAATGGAAATGTTACTCAATCTTATATAAGACAAAATGTCTTCATGATTGTAAGGTAGTTCATTTTTCATAAACACCTTTAATAATTGGTTTTAAATATATAATTTTTTGTTAAAATCATAATTATTTAGTTACTATTATTTTTTAATGATTCAATATGAATCTATTTAAACATAGTTTACATAAAAAGTCTATTTTGGACTTATAAACAGAATATCATCCTAATATCTTTATTGAATTTAATTAGTTTTGTAAATATATATATCAATTTAAGAGAAAGAAAATAATAATAAACACTTAAAAAGTTCACAATAAAGTAAATAATTAACAAATGTTTTTTATTCAAGAATATAGTGAATATATAGGATGAGTGAAACATAAGCTAAGAGAATTTCTTTCAAATTTCATCTTTTTAATTTTCACTTCAAACTCTATTTTTCTTCTTTATCCTTATTTATATTGTTATTTATGAACATATATTGATGCCAAATAGTTAGAAATGAAATTTTATTTCTCATTTTACTTCACTTATAACAATGATGAATGGAATATTTTTATTTAATGAATATACATTCTCAATTAAGAAGACAAAAAGAATGTTTCATTTTAATCTATAAGAAGGAAATTAAAATTATCATCATTGAAACCATGAATTTAATTTTTATTCCATTACATGATTTCATATTTTATACAATCAAAAAATATATTTCCATGTGCACTAGATATTTTTAAATGGATTTCAAAAGAGAATAGATGTATCAATGTGGAAAAAAGTTTTCACGCCCATGGAAAGAACCTTTTTATGGTTAATGAGTTTACGTATTGTATTGTTGTTATTGATTATTGTTTATGTGGATTGGGGGATTCATTATAATTTAATTTTTGGTGATCCTTATATATCTCTAAAATTCACTGGGTAAAAGAAAAGTGTTAATCTAATTGGTTTTTCATATTAATTTTTTAGAGTTTATTGAGATGGTTATTAAAATTATAACAATGATGGTTATTACAAGATAAACTATTATTATTACTCTATGTATAAATATGATTTTTGTTACATGTGTAAATGATGTGGAAATTTTTCATTATATTTTCATAAATATTATATCTATGGTTTTTAGAAGTATTAAAAAATATTTTTAATAAATATTTATGTAATTTTTAGTTGGAAATTATTTATTTCATAAGCTCAAAGAATGATGTGATAATGGTAATTAATTTAAATATATCATTATTTTTATTACATTTACAAATTTAATTATATGTTGTTTAATAATGACATTTTTGTTCACATCTATTATTTTAAATTAATTTTAATTGGTCTTAAATATGCGTGAGGGAAATAAAGAATTCATTTTGAATGTTATGAATATTTGTACTAAAAATAAATAATATTTTAATGGTTTTATTTTTTTAGAAAAATTTATACTGATGGAAAGTTTCCATATTTAAAAATAGGGGTTTTTATGTAATATTTATACCTAAGACTCTAAAACACTAAAAAAACTATCTTTGGAAATTAATGAACGTGAAATATAGTCTAATGACACTATATTTTGTGATATTTAATGTCGGGTTATTAAACATTCACTCTCTGACATCATTACTTCATATTAGAGTCTGAAATATAACCCCTTGAAGAGCCTGATAAGGCTCATTTTCATTGATATAATATAACATATTTTTAAATTAGAACACCACAATAGGAAGGTTTTCATTCCAAAATCCATGGAATCCCATTGAATATAAAATCCTTATATCCTTTAATTATTATTATTTCATTCAAAATTACTATCTATCTGAGAAATATATGTTTTACTGAAACTCACCTCGGTATCATGTTCATATTGATATACAATACAAACATTCAAGGTAAACCATAAATGTCAGTAAAATATAGTAGAGGGTATAACTTCATAAGGTCTTACCTCTCCCCCTATGTATATCATAAGGATTGAGTCGATACAAAAATTATCAACAATATATATGATATATTTTAAAAATATAGGGATATGGAGTACCACTAAACTTATATTATTTTCATTAGAAGTATTATTGAGTCCAATAATTAAATATGTGTTCTTTTTTACCGTTATGATATTGGTATTGGAAATAGTTTCATTCTACCATTATAATTCAATAATTTATCTTTGACTCATTGGCATACTAGACATTGAGGCATGAATTCGACAATCATCATCTTCATGTAATCCCACTTAAATATTTCTGTTCGAACATTATACAAAAAGTTTCTTCCTATATGAATAGTTGAAGATAACCAATTTAATCATCCATATCCTATCTCATCAACATAATTTTTTATGTACCATATATTCAGGTTCTAAACAATTTTACTTTATATTTTGTAATGCTTAACTCTAAATTTTTTCTTCCTTATTTGTTGTTTTTTGTAATGTTTTTGGGTATCTTTGGTTCTCTAAGGAATGGACAGTTGAGCATTTATTTCCAATTTTTTTTCTAAAGTCCCTTTTTTGATATCCATTTTGATCCATCCAATGTCTATTAGTATTGGATCCTCATCAATCCATATAATCGATTGGATTTTTGAATCATTTCTTCATGACATATATGTCACATTATTCTCATTCCCATTATGGTAATATGTAGAAAAATCACAATTTTTTTATCATCTATAACAACATTCATTGGTTCTTATTGAAATCATTTTGTGTGAATATATACATGAGGCTTTTATGATAAATAAAATGGTCACCATTTTCTACAAATAGATAAAGCCATAAACTAATTAATTTTATGTTGAGTGTAGCAAATTCCAGATCATGGGTTTTTTAGTTCATCTCCAGGATATTTAATCGTTGGAAGGCATAAGCAATCACTTTTCTTTCTTTTATGAGTAGATAGCCAAATAAATTTTTAAATCCATTTTTTTAGATCACAAATCATTTCTCATTGGTGGGTAATCTGATCACAACTACAATGATTATCCCCTTATTTATCTCTTTAAATCTATCCATATATTCATCTATCTGAACTAACATCACTCCCATCAAAGTACTGTTATTTAGTAGGCTTGGAAATCACGACATGTTTCTCAAAAATTTATAATAGTACCCATATAATCTATGTAATATATATATCAATCACATATGATTTCATATTCCACCCTTCAAATTCATACATCTTTTAAGGACACATATATATCCATTTTCAGATGGAAACATGTCCCAATAATGTTACATTATCTGATAATATGTTCGATTGAGAACATATCATTTAGTTTAGGAGTACATGCCAATAATTTATAGAATATATTATCCTACAATTAAAATTACATCAAGGTTAATCCTATCTATAATAATAATACTTTTTTCTAGTTATGATTACAAATAATGATATAATGTCCATTTATGAGATGATTATTCTAAATGAGAACCATTATCCTACTTACAAATGCATTGAATCAGATAGTGAATCATGATACAGAGGTCGAATTTTTTCCCTCAAAAAATATGTTGACAAAATAAATTGTAAACCATTCTATATCACCTTTACCACATGAACTATTACAAGACATTTTCCTTTTTATCTATGGAATAATTGAGGATTCCACATTGAACCAATTTTTTATAGTACTATATGATATCTAAATTGGAATCTTCAATATACAAACTACTTCACCTACCATAAATCTAGGAATCTTATTTTGACTATCATCACAATGATCATCACATTGGTTGTTGAATTTTTACCCATTATCCAGCAATTGACTAAAATAAATTGTGAATTTTGATAATATTTTTCAAACTATTAAATAAATAAAAAAACATTTAATAAATTAATATAGAAAATATAAATATCATACATTTTATAACTAATGAGTTTCTATATTTCAAACATTGTTAACCATGGTATTTTTATAATATAAAATTTCAATATAACATCTTGATATCATTATTATTTTTCATGAGGAGGATGTTAATTTAAAAAATCATATCTCATGAGAGTGTCAAACATTGTGATCAAAAATGTCTTTTTGTTATTAAATATGGGATTCTTGAGTTATTAATAAATATTACCTTTTTAGGATTATTCCCCTATGTTCAACTTTTTTAGAGAAAAATCCACTTGTAGTTTCAGAAAATGGATTTATTTTCTTAAAAAAAACATACTAAATAAACTATCATAACTTATGGTTTCTTTCATATGTTTAGTATTATCCCTAAGGCTTTACTTATGTTTCACTAATCCTAATAATAAAAAAATATATAATTATCTCATATAAAAACTATTATAAACCAAATCTTTAATAAAATTTAATTACTAATTTTTTAGATAAAAATATATATAATTCATTACAATAATATTTAGAAGAATATCACAATAAACATAAAAAATGATTAATATATATTCATTAAATCTCCATAACATACCCATAAAATATATTTTTATTCAAATAATAAACTAGATAACCTAGTAATATAAATACTAAATTGGTGAAATATACAGTTAATAATGAAAATATAAAAGAATAAGATGATGAAATAAATGCAAGTTATTAAAGAAGAATATCTAGGTATTTTAATAGGTATTGATTCATAAACATGAAAATTATAATCCTAATATAATATTTTTCAATAATTTTTTTTGAATGTCGCGACAACATAAAAAAAGACATCATAAGAATAAATTATTTCTAACTGATCATAAACCATTACATATAGTTCTTAGGTTATCCACTCATGCACTATACATGGTATATAATGAGATAAATTGATTACCTAATGCATTTATGTACTATAGAATTCTGAGACAACCCGTTACACTCATATTAAGTTCACGAAGTTTCATTCCCTATACATTATACAATATAAAAATGGATTTAATGTTTTTTCATAAACGTATTAAGAAATTTGAAATAAATATATGGATATCCCAATATAAGGAACAATATATACATCTATTTGAATGAACTAGAGTAGAAATGGGTATAGGTATACACAACAATAATGTTTTTACAGGAAAATCATGAGATAATTTTGGCTGTAAAATAGGTGTTCATAAATATTCATGGGAGGGTAGATTGAAAGTGAAATGTGTTCTATAATTACATGGGAATCATGAAGATGGTAAATTTACATTTAAAAACATATTACAACTTTAAAATTTTCATGTCAATTGACATATTTCAAATAATTATCATGATTGAAGTGAATGAGGAATAGAACCCCTTAAATTGAAGGGGTACTTCTAAATGCCATGGAGGAACTTCTTAAGAGCGTATGAACACCTTTGGACATCGTTACAGTGGAATATGTGGATTATAGATTTAGTAAATTGTATTTTTGTAAAATTTAGTTTGCGGTTTAGTGGGAGTTTATCTCAAAAGAAATGGGAATTAATTATTAATTTCAAAAATTAGGTTTCATCATTTTTATGTTAAAATAGTCAAAAATTGAGTCCTTACTTTGGGTTTTTAAAATGTTTTTGAGAAAATAATATTTTTATGATATATTTTATATGGAATGGAATAAAAAATATTATAATAATACAATTGATGATGTGGATATGAGTCATGATTGTAAGGAATTATTTTTAAAACATTAATATATAATATTCATTTTAGATGATTAATGTTTTTTAAAGGAAATAAAATAACTTCAATAATAAACTATCTGAAATAAAATATTTTTCTATGGATTCCAATTAGTTAATTTATTACATAACATATTTTATATTATGATATCATAGTGAATATTTTATATTTATAACATATTTATTTTATAATGAAAACGTTGACTCTTTTAGAAAATTATAAAATATTAACAAATGGAAAATTTTGAATTGATGTTTTAAAAAATGATATTTATTTTATAAAAATAATTTTCTAAATTTTATAATATCTAATTTGAATAAAAAACAAAACATTCAGAAAAATACTAGTTTTAATGACACAAACCACTAATTAACCCTTTTAAAAATTATATTGGTCCTTATTAAATAATAGTATCATTTAATTTAGAATAAAAATTATTTAATGCAAAAATTTAAAAAAGAATTAATTTTTATAAAAATTAGTGTATTTTAAAAAATGATTATATCAAATCATACTATATATTTCACAAAAAAAATCCAATATTATTTTCTTCATATCAAAATTTAATATTTGAAAAATTCATTATTATATAATATATAAATATATATTATATTAAAAAATTCATTATTTTATTTAAAATAAAATATACTAATTCATACTTATATAGTGTATATATATAATCAATTATTTCAATAGAGTATGCGTTAATGGTGATGTGGGCAATACATGATCATAATTACGGTGGATTGGAAAACATGGTTTGATAAATGGTCTTGATTAGATTTAAATTAAATATTAGTACGTTTCATTCAGGTATGAGTCATTAAATTTCATATTAGGATTAATCATGATAAAATCATAGTATCATAATCTCCCGTGAAATATCTAATAAAAGGAATTCTTATGGTACTATCTAACAGATCTAGGCCATCACTTCTTCTATTTTTATTAATTAGAATTTATTTTAAACATAAATATATACATGTCCCGATGATAATTTAATGGTGTCTAAACTATAAATGGTTAATCTTCTTAATAGTTTTTCAAATATTAATAAATTATTTTTATAACATTCCCCAAATAACTAAAATAGTGAACTTTTTTCTATTACAACATTATAAATAATAAATTTATTTATTCAAAAATTGAATTTTATTTATAAAATTTGGGTTCATTAAAAAACCATCCTTGGGATGTGGTGATGAAAAATAGAACACAGCTCTTTATGGACGTGCCCATCAACATGTATGCCCAAATGATATTTTTTTCACATAAGAGAGAAAAATTAAAATATTTATGAAAAAATAATAATTATATTTATTTATATGTAATATACTACTTTTATTATTTTATCATTGTTAAAGAATATTGGATGAAAGTATAAGTATAAATAAACATGAAACGCACATTCTGAATTATTCTTCTTCTTTGAAAATATATAACATGGATAACAAATTATTACATCCTAGGTTTGTCACTTGGTTATACTATGTCATATAGAAAATTGGGATGATTTTTGATAAGGGATTAAGGATGATAAGTGGATCAATATATGGGAAAATGAAATGACTTGGGGTGACTTTTTATAAGTGAGAGGAAAAAAACTCTAATAATATTACAAATTTTAAAATAATATAAATCATTATTCAGGAGATAATATACCAAAAATTAAACCAATTCAAATATAAGATAATAATGGTCTAAATAATCTAATTAAATGATATTTTTGATTACTTTATATTTCAGTATCATTTTGTTTTAACCATAATTAACCACATGTTCTCTTTACCTAAATTAATAATTCTATTATTGTTACTATTCAATATAAACTAAAGTGAAATTAAATAAATTATTAAATTTTAAAATCCTAACTCTATATTTTCAATACATTTTTCACAATAAAATTTTTAAAAGCAGAAGAAATCATTTTTAACCAAAGTGCAAAATATGGATCAAAATTTTTTCCTTCAAAATTTATGTTTTAAAGCCAAAAAATGAATTTATCAAACAATATTTAATAATATTACTTAGTATTTAATTAATTAGAAAATTTTCTATAAAATGGAAATATTTATACATAAAAAGTAAAAAATAGAACTGTACCATTTAAATACTTGATAAGAAACGGTAGTAAAAAATATTTTTTTTATTCACCATAAAACCATCCTTTTTAGGATAATCTAAAAAAATAATCCTAATATAAATTATGTATAATATTATAAAATTGTAAATTAATTTTAAAATATATAGTTTCTAAATTTTAAAAATTAATATTTTAAATAATATAATATAACAAATATAAAACACATTCATTAAAATAGATCAATTTTTTGATATAAAAATCCAATTAAATTAATGAAATGAATGAGAATATATTTAATCTGGTCATAAATATTAACAGGACAAGAAATTGAAATATTATTGACATTAATTTGATTTCACATTGTTCCTCCCTTAAAAGAGTTTCATCCATATTATTTTATCCATATTTTAAATAGTTGGTGATATTTTTCCAAAATAGCCTTTTGAGGTTCCCATATTTATTCCACAATCATCTTATTTTTCCAAAAACTCCAACTAATTGAGTTACCTTATTCTATTCCACCTACTCTCTATGATCTAGAACATGCAATTTATTTTCCTCTTTAGAAATATTTTCTTCCAAATATACTACCTCAAGGTTCAAAACATTATATTCACCATTCACACATTTCCTTAAAAATGAAATATGAAAGAAATCATGTACCGATGGTAAAATTAAGGAATAATAAACATGTTATGTAAATTATCCAACCATTATCAAAATTTCACATTAAATATTAATTTGTGGACGTAAATAATATTTATTTTTAAAATTAATGACACCGTTATAATGAGAAATTTTATGAATGATATGATCACAAACCTCAAATAAATGGTTTCTATAATACTTATCATTTTAAATATTTGTCCGGATCTGAGAATCCCTGAAATTCTATTGAATTGTATTTACCTTCTTATATATTTCATCTACATGGTCAATTATCACTAAATATATTTCACTAACATCATCTAGACATGTTAGAGTCTAACACTATTTTTTATATAATACATTAAAAGGTGTCTTCTATATGTTAGAATGAAAAATGATATTATAATAATGCTAATCTAGGGAAATATTTTTATCCAAATATCTCAGGTAATTTAGTGATAAATCCCAAATAATTTCATCAATATTTTTATTATCTTTGTCTAAATTTCAATCATATTAAAGATAATAACTTATAATGATTCTTAACTCAGTACCCATCAACTTCTAAAATCCATTTACAAAATTTTATCAAAATGTAGGATCCATATCATATAAAATATATTGAGGGACTCTATGTAATTTCACTATCCCTATAATACAAATTCAACCAGTTTTATAAAAATTCATATTATGTTGAATATGAAACAACTATGGATATATGGTTATATGATCAATAATAAACGAAACCACATTATTACCTCATGATCTCTATTGTAATCTCACCCTAATATACATGGATATATTCTTCTATTTTCATATTTTAATAAAAAAATGATAAAGAATCCAATTTAGATGTTTTCACCAAACATTAACCTATTGAAATTTAAAACAATTCACTGTGCAATACAATATTTATTTCTTCCCACTAATAAAATTTATGATGGTATATGTAGATATTATTATTCATAGTATGAATATAAAATAGAGATCTATGAGATACACATAACAATTCCTTCACTATATAGGGATCACATGGAGCACAAAAGCTCATTACAAATCTTATTACACTTTATTATGTAAAGATAAATTCCTGAAACCTAACCATCATAACTAATTGTACCATTTTATAAAACCATTATCTTACTTCTAGGTATTCCAAATACATTCTGGCAATGATAACGACAATGGGACCAAAAACAAAATAAATGGAATTAATCTTTACATAGTTTCTAGAGTTATATTAATTAAATCATTAACAAAAGGATAATTTTTCAAATACACCATACCAAATAATGTATTATATTCTTGTTTGTAGCAATTATCTAAATTTTTTCCATACCAATATTTCAGTGAATTGTGAATTCATAATACATTATTTGTTCCAAACATCTTAATTATGTTATGATAAACACTTTTTAGGTGAATATATACATTAAAATTGTTTTTCAGTATATATTTCACATTTTACCACATATATTATACATCTCAAATTTTTTTAAGAAAATACTAATAATGTCTGTGAATGATCATTTTTAGGGTAAAATTTGAAATGGATTTTTTCTTTTTTGAGGTGATTTTGTAGTTATAATAACATATTTCATCATTAAACGACCATGTAACATCAAATTTGAATAACCATAGATAACTAACTCATTATTTCTATATTGGAAATGTACGACACTAGAGTGGTAACCATTATTATTTCAAATTTATTAGAACATCCACTATATAATTTTCTCCAGATTATTTTAACTCCTTTTTAGTTATCATCATTACTGTTCTAGAAAAAATGGTAATGTTTTCAAATAGAATTAAATAATAACATAATAATCTAAGAAAAAATTGAATCTTGGTGAATTTTTTTAGCCTCTTCCTCTTTTCTACCACTTTAACTTGGATCGGATAAACAATTATTCCATCTTTATAGATAATTTTATAATATAAAACCTATGATTTATTCAAAAGTCAAATTTTTAAAAATTTAGAATTTTTTTCCTTATTATTTTTATAAAATATTTACTTTGTTATATTTCATGTTCCTTATAAATTTTAGTAAAAAATATATTTTTTCAATAAACAAAATTAAAATTTTATCCAAATACTCTTGGAATATTCAATTCATATGATCTAGGAATATAATGCATACATTAGACAACACGAAGGTAATAACCAAAAACTCAAAATTATCATATATTTTATGAAATAATTTATTTATAATTTCTTAATTATGTATAATAACGAATGTCATATATAAATATTTCATCTTTTTAGGTGAATATTTAAAACATTTACAATAATATATTCTAGAGGACTATACGGGTTTAATATATTTTGGGTATAGATATAAAATTTTATTCTTTAATTAATGGTCATAAAAATAGAATAAATATCTTCAAATATAGTACTATTCTATAACATATGCTACTTAAATCTTTTCATCATAAACTGGGGAAATGAAACATAATAATTAGTGACATCATATGTTCAATAATGGTAATGGAGGGAGACACTAGCGATCACATATGTATAACATGAACATATAGCAATGGGAACTTGTGATTATCCTTTTAAATCTTAACCTAGAAAATCATATGTCCTGACACAACTGATGTCGGGGGTCAATCGACAAGTAGTCCAACTATTAATCAATATGATATGTTGTGGTGAAAATCATAAAAGGCCCAACTAACATGAGGAAACCGATGCCAATTTTCTTATATGGATACACACAAAAATAATTTTATGTATAGTGTATATGGAATGAAGAATATTCGAAACACTATAATAAAATAAAACAAATAACACATGAATCTCTATTAATCTTAAAAGTACGGTAGTTTTGACTCAATGGTATATTGTAAAAATACATACCCAAAAAAGTGATTCTCATCCAGACAATGAATTGGAAAATTTAATAGCTTAGTGAGATTTTGTTTACTCAATCCCATGATACAACCACTATACAGAGTCCAAGCACCCAATATCCCCAATAACCTCTATAGTCATAGTCAATATGTATGGCATCATCATAAGACCTAATACATGGGGGGGAAATTCATGCATGGGTTAGTATAAACATACATAATAGGATGCTCCATAAGCTGAGGGGTGGAGTAGTAAGAAACATAAGGGGATGATAAAGATATGAGATAACACAAGTTATTGTGAAATAGTATAGCTCAACCTAAAAATAACAGTGATGTTACGTTCATTCAAACAAAATTGGCTAAAAATGGTGAGAAGGTGAACTAACCATTGATTATTCCCCACCTATGATAGGAGAGTAGAGTAATACAACCATAACAAGATAAACATAAAAGTTTCCTGGAATACCCCATGCATCTTTTCCCTTTATGGAAGGAGAGTATCCAAAACCCAAGTTGTGGATTCAATATATATATATATATATATATATATTCATAGTCAAATAAAACTCAAATTAGAGAGTAAGGGAATATCCATATCATAACTCTGTCAAGAGAAGATGAATAGTCAACAACTTCAACATTCCATTAGCGATTCTTAGCATCTCATGTGTCTATCTTGAACACAAAATTTGAATAAACTCAGTCACTAAATATCAGTAATACCATCCTTGGGAATCAATTACATGACCACATAGATTGGGTCGTGTAAAAAAGGATTCTCAGATGGGATAATGTGCCTATTCCTTGAGAGTCCAAATCTACATCAATCCACACCCTGTAACTGTGCTTTGAAGTCAAGGGGACACAAACTCTTGGTAGAGTATCCATTCTCTTGTACAATAGGAGCGTTCTAGACTTATAGTAAAAGAACCACACCTATTTCAGCTAGAGGGATCCATAGTGAATCATCTTGGATCCATTCAAATATACTTTGGAGGGTACCACAAGGTAGGTTGAACACAAATTATTATTTATACTAGAGGGTTCCACTCTAAGTCATCAAGGACCCATGACATGACACTATTGGAGGGTTTCACATAGGTGTATATAGGGGACCAATTCCCCTCCAAAATTGAGGGGTCCACAATAGAAGTCATAAGGACCCATACCCAACACAACTGGAGAGATCTACTCTAGATTAAGCCTTTGGTAATCATTTATGTCCATTGTCATCACGAAGCATATATTTATAAGGATTCTTACCTAGAACATTTCACATAAAATCATGGTAGACACACCCAAGGTAACCACCATATTCTCTAAAGGTAACACATAGGATAGGATACTCAGGGGCTGAATTCTATGTTAAATGAAGGATATATGGGTATTTGAAGTTCCATAGAAGAGATCAGGGGGATATATTAAACAGGAGGGGACACACATGATGTGTTGTCCCACTCCACCATTTGGTCGTGTCCCATGAAGGCACACAGTTTTATCCCATGTAGAATTAGAGACCTCATATATGGGCTACACTACACGCCCTATCTAAAAAGTAATAGGGACAACTGTTGTGCTTTGTGTCTTTGTCCCAGTCCCCATGCCTGGGTAATTTGGTCAATGATATTTGGCTTCACATAGGATTACACCAATGTACTCACGTCATGTATGTTTACATCTACATGAACCCCATAATGTGGGGTCCTCCACATGGGTTTTCTAATTGGGCAAGGGTACAGTATGTATATGTAAAAACAACATGAAATACTTTCCAAAACATCCTCAAACCATTCCCTCTACGGTAGAATGGAGCTATTTATCATATATTCTTCATTAAACTCAGTGTATATTCAAGAATTTTAAAGATGCATCATATTAAAATTTCTCACCTAAAATCTAGTCCCATCCTTCATTTTCAGCACTATATTCAGTTTATATTCATGGATCAAACAATGGTTGATAGATTATAGACATCATGTGTCTGAAAACATGATCTAATTATGATTTCATGTGAAACCATATGAACCTCTTACCCTTTCGACATCTGGATCAATCCACATTCATTTATTTCTCTAAAAAACATCAAAAATTTCTTCCACACCTTCAATATTTCATATATTTATTCATTTATCATCAATTAATTTTCTTTTTTTAAATATCTTTTAAATATGGGAGCTTTACTAAACTTGTTGCCTCCACTCAAGGTTGAGCCGAGACCAAAAGGATCCAACTGGAGAATAATGCAATGAATCGTGGAATAAAATAACTAAAAGCTAGGGTTTATTCATCATTGGACAAAATATTTGAGAAAAAGATCAACAATTCACTTATCGGGTTATAAAACATTGATAACAAAACTAAAATCTAGTACATTGGATCCTACAAAGCCCATATGTGGGCCAAATCCATGAATGGTAGTGGTTTTCTAAATCATTTAACTAAAGGGTGTAAAAAAAAATTAAGAGTCTTACCACATTTTTTGATCTATTTTTTGATTAATAATCTGTAATCAATCTATTGTGGATGAGTTTTTTCATTCTTTTTGTCTTGATTTTCTTAATTTGGTAGTTTCTTTATCATTCATTGTGGTATTATTAAAGGGAGTGCAAATGATCTCTCACCAGACATTCAAAACTTTATGAGCTAAACATAGAATGGTTTTCCAAGGAGATATACTTATAATCATATACACTGTTCTAAAAATAAAATCAACAATTTTAATAAATAATTCATATACTCATTAAATTTACCTCCAAATATTGAGGGGTCAAAATATCCCACATAGATATACTTTATGAAACCCCTAGGGAAAACAACATGTTCCATACTCAGCCATTGTCTTAGATATCTGGTCTGATTAATCATTCACGTGTTATCCCATTTTCATTAAGAATATATTCACATGAAATATAAAATACATTTTATTTTTTATACAATTAATTATGGGAACATTGGGCCCCATAATAACTCACTATCTCGGTTCCTGGCACTATAAATATATATATAAATATTTCAATGTATGATATGGAGAAAATAGGGTTTGTACATAATTCCCTACTTCAATATTTTCACCCCCAAGAAAAAAAATTAAATTTAAAAACACTCAGAATATTGAGCCCATAATTTTATCTCCCACTCCCAGGAACTCCCCTACGCATATTTGGTTGTCCATAGCACACAAACCAGAGGGATGGTCTGTCCATGTCAGGTATGCTCCTAACAATCCTTGATCTCCAATGGGTTCTCCCTAAATGTGGATCATTACTCTAATCCCATCTCATCAAAGTTGATGGTGTGCTTCGGTTATAAATGTATCTCCTCATCTAAAAATATATAAGAATTACTTTACAATTTGTACCTATATGGGATAGAGAGAGGGGGTAGGCAACCTCACCAACCCTCTACATTATCTCAAATGGAATAATAAACCATGGGGATAAGATCCATACCCGATCAAAACTCCCCAACACCTATCATGAGGAGACTCACAGGAAAACAATTTCTACCAAATCGAACACCATGGTCTAATTATAGTGATATATTTATTATTAATATCTTCTATGGGCCAAGTACATCCACTATAGACGACCTTAAATTTTCTAATTGTCATCATCACCAACTCTTGGCCCATAAGAGATTAATCACCAATCTTTATTCAGTACAAGGGTGTCCTAAGGGGTCTCTTGTACAAGGCCTCAAAAGTTTCCATGTATATGATAGAGTGATAACTATTGTTTTACACAAACTCTAAAAAGGGAATGTGATTCTACCATCTCCAACAGAAGTCACACACAGAATCCTTCAGTATATCATCCATCACCTGGATAGTGCACTCTGTATGCCCATCTGTCTCGTCACGAAACAATGCACTCATCTGTAACTGCGTCATGAATTCTTTCAGAAATCCTCTCTAATATCGTGATCTAAAAAAAACATCATGATCCATGAAAATCATTTGGGGTACCTCATGATGGTGAATGATCTATCAGACATGAATTTTCCAAAATCACTCCACTAAATTATACTCCATGATGGATTGCAAGTGGGATGAATTTATGAGTCAGATAACTATCAACTAGATGGCCTCATGAAAATTCAATATGAACATAATTCTTGTGAATAATTATAGGGATATTGTGTTCCATTTCAACATTGAGATCTCTAGGGGCTGCAAAAAACATTTCTAAAAACAGTACTCGTCATTCACCTACTTACAAGTGAGGCACTGTGAGATGAAATCTTATATACATTGTCTCATGATAGATCATGAAAACTACCTCTAATGATCCATGTATATCATTCCAACACAATGATTTACATCAAGGGGGGGTGTTTGGAATTCTCAAATCACGTCCTCTAATAATATAATTAGAATGAATAATCTCCCCTAGAATAAGATGACAAGATTCCCTCCATCAAAATACAATTCTCTTGAGTCATAAATGGATATTGGATCTCATATGACCTCATTTTAAATTTTTACTATCTATGAATATCTCAGACACTCAAGGTGTGTATGAGTCAACCCCATCTACTGATGAAAATTTGTACACTCCTACTCCTTTAGGGTCTACTCTGGATAATAAAAATACTTCAAATCATCATGAACTTAGAAAAACTAGGAATTCCTACTAATGGAATTTTCTATTCAGTTTCCCTTCTCTATAGTATCGATTATCTCAAAGGCATAGCCCTATTGAACTCCAACCGGTTTCATTATCTCATGTACAGATCTATTTCTGTGAAGTTATACATGAGGCTTTGGTGGTCTGATTAAACCATAAATCAATCCCTTATAAGGTAATTCCTCCACATATTCAATTACAAGACTAACTCTATTATCTATAGTCCAGGAGTCACATAGTTATGGTCATGGAGTCACAACTACCTAAACCCAAGTGAGATAGCATTCTATCATCCAATAACAAACATTATCGATCTGATCTCTTAAGGAATTACAATACACAATGAACTAAATTCCATTCTCTAGTAGTATAAACAATATAGAGAATGTCATCCTATCATTCAAATCTTCAAAGGCCCTATATAATTGCATAGACATGGTAAAAAGATACACTTTATGCATCAGGGAGATTAAAGGGGCCATGATTTTGGGGAATTTTTCCACAGCCCTCATATAGTACCCTACCAAACCATGAAGGTTATACACCTCTCACATATTCTATCATTGCTCCCATGAAATAAATCATTCCATCATTTTTTCATCCATTGATAAATCATTATAATAAATTGTTTTCCCTAGAAAGTGATCCTTATGTATCCTGAATTGGAACCTTAGAAGCATTTTGTAAAATTTGTGCTCTTGAAAAATGTCATGAACCATCCTCAAGTGCATTGTGTGATCCATATCAATTTTATATAATATGATTATGTCTTCAATAAGGGGAACAAAAAGTTTGTCCATGTACATCTCGAAAAATTGGATCATCAAAGCTGATAACACAGCAGGGAATACATCACACCAAAGGGAATTTCAAGGAACTTATAATGTCTATATTGACATTGGAATGGAAACATTTGAATATAAAACTCTCAAACGAATATGTAGTGGTAGTCTGAATGAATGTAGATCTTTGAGAACCATCTCACACCTCACAACTAGACAAAGAGGACATCAAGCCTTGAAAAGGTTAGAAATTATTTATCATGGCCTGATACAAGTGATAAAAATCCACTGAAAGATGTAATCTACCATCAACATTTTTCAAGAAGAATACTAGGGATTACACAGAGACACACTGGGTCAAATAAAACGTTTGTCTCAAAGATCCACCAACTATAATCGTAGAATCATGATCTCGATTGGTTCTATATGATATTCCACAAATTATATTGGAGTTTTCCTAGATCTATGTAAATGAAAAACACCATCTCCCAGGTCAAAGGGATTCCTTGATCATCCGCAATAAATACAAACATATTATCCTCTACAACTGAATGAAACCATATACCTAAAGATTCCACTGCACCAAGAACTAAATTTTCCAACTGATGGGTGATGAGATGCAACCTTTTACTCGCATAACCCATTTTCCTTTCCATGAGATCTACCTCACCAAAAATGGAGAATCCAATTCCATCGTCATGTAGGAATATAACATGTTTATAGTGAAAATTAATATTTTTTCGAACTATGTAAATCCAATCCATAACAAAGAATACATCATAGTTTTCCATAATTGTGAATAAAATTTCCCAAATGAAATTGTTTACTCTATATTTTTTCCCTTATTACCGGATGATGAATGATACTGAAGAAGGGTTCCATGTAAGAACATCAAGATAAATCTTTCGTGTTATTTCACTAACTCAGTGTTCCAGATCTCTCACTAGCAGTCTAGAGATTATGTAATGAGTGAATCCTATGTCTACTAACATTGAAGATAGAGTATGAAACACATTGATCATTACACTTATAATCGTGTGTGATCATGGATAATAGACCTCAAAACCATGAAGCTTTCTTTGACCCCGGTCATGAGGTCCTAGATATAGACATTGGTAGCCAAGTGGTGTGGCTGAATGATCTCATGGAGTCCACTACACATAGCCCCTCCTATTAATTTTCATTCTTTTCCACCCTAGTGACAATTTTATTTGTTCCAAGGAGATCCTAATCACAATGACGCCTATTTAGTGACAGTCCATTAGATATCATAATGTGCTCCTCAGCACATCTGGTCAATAAGTCTCATTCCATTAACCTCTCCCATAATAAGTAAAACAATACCCCTCTCCATGATTCCTATAACTCTACATTGAATCTGAACACACAACTTAGTATAATTATGGATGTATCTACTGTATCAGGATCCCGAAGAAATCTATCTGGTAGCTTTTGTAGATGTCATGGATCTATGGTACCCACTACCAGCTTCAATTTCCCTGTTTCCCTAAAAAACATTCTCTATATCACCAGTTCCCTCTCCAGCACCCCTAAATGGTGAGGGGGGATTACCATGGGGACAACACTGGCTCGAATCTACATATGGATTCTATAATCAAACATAACTTCTCAGAATTAGACTCCCTATATCATGCCAAGGGAGTCACGGATAAGGTCTGTAAAGTTTTCTACATACTCATTCACTATAATCCTTCCCTACATCAACTGGATCTACTCCTGAATTTGAACTAAAAACAATAAGGATTGTTGTTCTCCTCGTGAGATAGTTGTTTAATGTTGGTTTATGTGATAGTCAACTCAAATTTCATGTACATATGATGGTTCTAGTGTCACCCAACAACTATATGGAAACTTCTAAATACTAATGAATCGACCTAATACTTAGGGGTCTAAATTAGAATATTTTTAAAGACCATTGTCTATACATAGTCATCGATTGTATGAGTTTCTATCATATTGTAGTACCTCAGTAGTCCCAAACACTAGAACTCATGGAGTGTGTTATGTCTGCATACATTCATAGCCTACTCTGATGTAATGATATACTACTCATAAGGTGGAGGCACATCTAACATACCACCTAGAGGATGAGACACATGGGATGGACCTTTAATCGATTCTTTGTTACTCATAGGTTTTTCATTATGAAATGAATTTGGTATCCTGGTTAGATCTATTTTTGTAGGCATCCATAAAGATATCAATGTGTATTATCGTTAAATGAGAATATATATATATATATATATATGGGGATTTGTCTAAATAGTAATGAAAAAGTCTCTATTCTATAAAAAGTATGTACCATTATCCATGAAAAAAATGTATTGTCATGCCAAGTCGACACAAATGTATTCATGGTTCTAGTGAATGAATACATCAGTCAGTGTACTATCACTGGATTCCATATATTTAGAGATTCACTCGAGAAACTATGCCATTGGTTCCCTCTATGCAACAAATCCTATAATGGAGAAAAATAAAAACAATATCTCATGTAATGAACTATCTGTAACAAAAATTATTCTTTACCAAAACTAGGTTGAGGCTCGAGCCCCAACTACACAAAGCCCACATCCATAGGAAAATGGGTGGAAACCTATGTAGAAGGGTTAACTAACTCATGGAGGAATTTTCCAATGTACTTTTACACATTCACACAACCAACACAATGATAAATGAATGTGGAATGGATAAAATATGGAACATTGCAATAAAATAATCCAATCATGCATGAACAATTATATTGTACAAAAGTATGGTTGTTTTGACTAAAATGTAAAGTGGAAAAATAATTAACCAATCATAAATATGTTACAACTTGATAGAAAACATGAAAATTAAATAGCTAAAAAAGTTCCTAGCTCATGAATTCCATGTAATTACCATCATATGAGGCCGAAGAACTTCGTATTACAAATATCCTTTATAGTCACCGTAATCCTCTTTATCTTATTCAGAAGGCATGATATGTATAGGAAATTCCTGTAACACCCTGGTATTTTATGAAAAATATTCTTTTTAATTTCATTAATGTCTTGTGTTGTACGCTACACTAAAAAGAGATTGCACAACACGCATCCTTGACTTTCCATGCATTACACGCAATCATGACCTTCCTCGATAGCGTGTGTAGTACGCAATAATGAGTTTCGCTAAAGAACAATATGCTATTAAAATATTATTAAAACTAGCTGTTATGAATAGTAATAACCACTTTATGAAATTTTGTAAATTTTAATTTTTAAAATTGACTTCATTTTTGGATTCATAATATCGAAATTATCTTATGGTGAAATTTTGGTACTTTTCGGATGACTTTCATTTTCTGATGAATAGTGAAAATTACTAAATTTTAATTAAAAAGAACCTTTTCAATCGAAATAATTAATAGTTATAAATTATTAATTTGAGTGTTTTTGAAGCATATCTAGAATATATTTTTACAATTTAATACAATGTTGGTCATTGGATGTAATTTCACATTTAAACCAGACAAAAACAAGTGTCAATCTTTTGATAGTTATTATCTCTTAAGAACACGCTATTTGTTTTGACGAGGGGAATTAATTTATTAAATTAAGTAATGCAACTGATATGTTTTGGATTTGGTAAAATAGACATCATTTTTTAGTTCATAATATCAAATATAGCTTAGGCCTAATTTTTGGTATTTTTCTGGAAACATTCATTTTTTAATGAATAGTGAAACCACTTAGTGGTAGTTAAAAAATTGAATTTTTCATAAAACACAATTTTACTGCTTCTGTGAGTGTAATTTAAAAAATATGAGAGACATGGATTATGTCATTAAGTAAAATGTGGTTCAATGAGATGAAAATAATTTTTTGTGAATAGTAACTTTTTACTTTTTTTTACCACGGTTATAAGTAAATTGGGTAATTAAGGGTAAAAATGATATTATTATTACCATAAAACATGTCCTAATTCTATTAAATAAATGTAATTCAACAAAAAACAACCATAGGAATAATATATGACCATTTAGGCCCACATGGATCAGATTAGGATATTTATTATTAATTTATTTAAAGAAGGGTTAAAATAGTTAAAATCAAAGTTTAATAAGTATAACATTTTTAATATAGGGTCATACAGAAGATAAATTCTACTATAAATATTAATTAGAAATCTAAAAATATTTCCAACATAATGGTATTTTATTTGTAATTTTTAGACATTAAATAATTTAATTTATTTATGACACAAAGATGACGAAGTAATTATCTTATTATTGAAATATTGACATAATTGATGTCATAAATACCAAAATAAATGTAATATGAGATTTTTTATGAATTCCACTAATTTTCTAGGTTAATATGACATGTTAGTATTAATTTAATAAACGTTTTTCGAACTAATCATTCTGTTATGATTTTCACAAAAATCAATTACTAAATAGTGTCAAAATTGACATAAAATAGTTTTTAAAACAAATATTATATTATTAATTGATATATTATTACTAAGAATATAAGGTTCTGAAAAATGATTTAGATAAGGCTATATATATTAATAATAAACAACTTGGGCTTCTTTTTTCTTGTTATAGTATGTTTATTTATCTTATAGTGTAAGAACACAAAAAGACACGGTAAAAGTAAATTTATCTAACTTAATGTTAAATCTAAATGATAAGGTTAAAATAAGAACCTAAACATGTCTAAATTCAATTGTATGAGTTTATTTCGACCCATCCCCACCTTAAATTCTAAATAAATAAATTTGGAGCTATTTAAAACCGAATTTGGCTTTATAATAAAATAATATTTTTTGTTATTCCAAAGGTGCCCCTCTCCTCCTTTATAAAAGGGCACCTCCTCCCTCTCTGCCTCACACCACATTGAGCCTTCAATCTCTGCCAACCCCTGAAAATTTCTCCTCTAAACTTCCCTAGATACATCCTATAGGTCCTGGTATTCTTTAATGACCAATTTTAGTGCCCTAAGTGGAGGTCTCAAAGAGGTACTTTAAAGAAGAGGTAATATCCATTACCGATTCTTTCAAATTTATTTCTTCTTATACATTTCTTCTTTAGTTGTTTCATTATGAAGTAATAAAATCAGTATCACTAATATACTGATATGTTATTATAAGTATTAAACAACCCTATTTCACCATCTATCCATCATACGGAAAACGAAATCACCGCGCCTACGTACGTACGGAATACCGTCTCCACGCCGTGGTGTTATCTGTTTTTCCAACACCACCTTTCTTGGATGGGTATAATGATGTAAAGAATAACAATAAATAGTTATTATAACATCATACTGATTATGATATATTGTATCATCCTATCCAATTCAATTCAATAATAATGGGAACGATATCATCGCTCGTGCGTACGTACGGTCTACCATCTCCACGACGCGATGAGATTCATTATCCATGTTAACCATTTAAGAATGATTATAAAGTATATATAAGAAATAATAATTAAATATATTAAATTAAAAAGGTACTGGATTTATGTATATATTTATGTATTTCATCTACTTAATTCCATTCAAATCAATAAGGAAACGAAAACAGTGTTCATGCGTACTTACGACATACCGTCTCAATGAACAGTGTATTTCATTCCATTTATCGATCTATTATATATATGTATATTCTTAATATATATTATATATAAATCATGTTTTATATTCTGTAATTAACTAATCATTATCTAAGAAATCATATGAATAATTACAAGTCATAAAACGGATGACAAATGAAACGATTTTTCCCAAAACACTCTTTTACATGGAATTTACAAAAGAACTGGTAATATAAAGTCATAAGTAAACCATATATGATATAATAACAATGAATATGATTCTTTAATAAGTCAATGACATTATTTAAATCATTATACAGGAGGTTCGGATACATACGAAGCATATCAGACATAAGGTAAGGGATAATTTTGCAAATCTCATTTTTATCCGAGATTGCTTATTCGTAAGTATTTACTAGGGGTTATTTCTATAATCCATTTCCATGTTTTAGAAAAGTTTTTTCATGTATTTTTAAAGTCCTTTTTACCCATTTTTGACTTTTACTACATTGTATGTAAGGAATTTTTCTTTTTTTTACGTTACATGGTATTTTTTTGACTTTTCCGGCAAAAGTATGAGAAGAATTTTTTTTAACTTATACATCACGAACAAATTTTTTCAGTTTTATAAAGAATTATTATCATGAAGCTTCCTCCAAAAGATTTCATTACTATTTTCAACAAAATATTTTTCTTTTAAAATTTAATGTCATTTTGTGAAAAGAAAATTATTTTGAAGAAGAAAGGATATTTTTTTCAATAATTCACTTCAAGTGTTTTATCAAAAACATTTATCATATAAGATGAAATTATTTCATATGTGTATGTTTCAAGTATAATGTCTCTATAATTTACATGGTTTCAATTTCCTTATTATGAAATGATATCCATTTCTTTTATATGGATTATTTAATGATGGGATGATTTTTATGAAACACATTTTATTTATTGGGTTTTTATGAATGATGTATGTTTATTTTGTGGCACATGTAAGAATGATTTCATTATGAGATGGGTGGGACCTATATCTCCCTACAATGCATTGGGTAAGGATTTATATCTCATGAGATAGACATGGATGGAATGGAATGTTAAACTGGTTCAGTAATATAGGACTGGAACGAGGAGTGAACTCAATTCAGAAAGGGACTTTGTCAACTAAGATGGTCTTGGCAGCAATTCCATGGATACTATGGAAATCATGACATGTGTTGAATGGTTGCCACAATTACATTTTTATTCCCATGATATTTTATCATTCATAATTTTTCTTTATGATCTATGCCATACATACTTCCATGTTTTATGTCATTGCTCAAGATTTTGGTGTTTAAACATTATGTTCATATTTTTAGGTTCAAATGTATATGGTATGTTTTATTTTATCCATGCTTACCCTTACTGATAATTTGAGCTCACCCTTTTTATGTTTTCTTTTCCCTAGGATATAATGAAAGGTTTGAGGTAAAAAAGGGGAAGATTTTTATTGGGATATGTTAAAGATCTTTCACCACGATTAGATGATTTTATTCTGAGTTTCCAAATACACTAAACTATTACGGTCCATGTGTGTCTGTTTTTTTTATGTATTAAGTATTCCGAAAAAGTAATGTAATGTCTATGTACATTATGCTTTGGGTCTCTAAAGTTGTTATCAGAGGAAAGGTTTAGTCATCCTTTGGATACTAGGATGCAAGAACTTTAGTAAGATCCCTAGAGATATTTCTAAGGTATGTATAGGAATGTCCGTAAGATTAAGTATAGGTTATAGTACTAGAATTACAGTAACCCAAGATGTTAGATATTGAAGGCACTCCCCCTTTATTATGTTGTTTTCCCTAGTGTGATTTTTTCCTCTCAAACTATTCATTTTGGGTTTTAGACGATGGCTGGAACCCGAAGGAACTGTGTTGATCAATGTAATGGACAATGCAATGATTGTCCTCCTGAACAAACCAATGTTATGGGAGAAGGAGTGAAAAATATTATTGCTATACTTACAAAATCTATGAATCATTATGGACTTCCAAATGAGCAGATAAGGGAACAATATTCTATTGAGTCCTTCATGAAGCAACTCCCACCTTCTTTCAGTGGGTCTTCCAATCCACTTGTTGCTGAACAATGGATCAGTACCACTGAAAAGATATTTTCAGTTCTTCAATGTTCTGAACATGATAAAGTCATCTTAGCAGTATATCATTTGGAATGTGATGCTTATCAATGGTGGAATCGTATCAAGAATAGGAGGCCAAGAGATGAAATTGAGTCCATGGAATGGGACGAGTTCAAGACCTTATTTTTCAATATGTACTTCCCTCGTATTCATTGAACAAATATGGAGAAGGAGTTTCTTGAACTAACGTAAAAGGATGATGAATCTGTTGGTATATATGAAGTGAATTTTACAAGGGTTGAATGGTATGCATCTGGATTTATCATCCAACATTAATGTAAAGTTGATCGATTATTCAGTGGCTTAATACCAAATCTTCGAAGGGAATTATCTATAAGAGACTTCAGGAGCTATGAAGGAATTGTGCGTTGTGATATCAAGGTAGAAATGGATGTTGGTGTTACATATCCATCTCATAGTTTTGACAAGAAACGAAAAAATGGAGTTCAAGGAGAAATCTCTGAATAATGGTGAAAAGAAGATGAATGTTTCCATATGCTCAAAGTGTGGAAAGAAGCATGGTGGGGATTTTCTTAAAGGTACTAGAAAATGTTTTAAGTGTGGAAAAGAATGTCATCATGCAGCTGAGTGTCGAAGTAATGGAAAAAGGGTTTCTATTAATGTGAATAAAGAATAGACTATAGAGAATGCCCCACCAACACTTCAATGATTCAAGTGCAAGAAAATGGGGCATTATGCTAATAAATTCCCTAATCCGAGGGTTAGTGATGATCGACATGAGAAACCACTTAAGATAGAGGACAAAGGGAAGTCACATGCGATCACTATTGGCGATGTTGAATATGACAACGATGTGGTGGAATTATTAAGTGTTTATGTAATGGGATTCCTAAATAATGTTGTATATAGTATCGTGGAATATAGGAATATTTATGTATTGGATTATTGTGGTACCGGTAACCATGGAACGTGATTGAGATATTTTTTGAAAAAAAGATGATATGTGCATAATGAAGGGGAAAACGAGAAAATAAAATGTTTGATAGTATTCATGAGCTCATGATTAATATAAGTACCAAGTGATATCATGGTTTGAGTATATAGAATTTTGAGGATTTTTGCATGTGGAAAGAGTTAAATTTTAACAGCATTCATGTTTTCAATAAGGTTCAATGGGTATTCATTTTTTTTCAAGAGAATATATGATTAAGGTATTCACATGATTGGAATTTGGACAACAATATATATGAGGGATAAATGATAGTATTCAAATGCTTGTTATATGACCTTTTTAGTAATCATTATCTTTATACTATGAGTTTAGAAAGAAGTATTTTTGATAAGCCTAAAAATTGGAATGGATTATGTTTAAAATAAGTTAGTATTGTTTAAGGATAGAAATTTTTCGATATTATTGATGGGATGTTATAGTAATATAGATTTATAAAAAGGACAACCTGCAGGATGGGCGATAGCCCATCGCGTCGGACAAGGCTGTGGGAATCAAACCCACAACCGAAGTGCGACTGCCCTTTATCTCCTACCAATGGCCTACAGGAAGTCCCTGTTTAGTAGAAATTAGTTTTATTATATTAAGTAGTATGATATATGATTTATAAGTACATTTTAGGAACCATATATGATTAATCTCACTATAGATGGACTTATGTATTTTTTGAAAACATCTGCTAACCATTTGTTTGAAACAGATGGAATGACCCATCATTCTATCACATGATCGATTAACACGTCATGAATAATAAATTAAACTTCATTTCTTTAAGTGATGTAGTGGAAATTTCCCAAAGAATGACCAATGGTGAGACTATACCAAAATCATAAAAGTATTTCTTCTAATTCCAATTTCATCAACCTTAGGTAAATGAGCTTGAAAACCAAAAATGTTGTCCTAATGCTCTTATATCTGATGAATCAGATGGTACCTTAGATCGTCAAAAATTTATGGATTTGTGATTGCTGGATTTTCCATAGCCATGTACTCTACCACTCTCCATCATAACATGATGGTTATATTTCTCTTCCATATCCATATTTTCACCTATGTGGAAACCCAGTGATTAGTTTATTTGGATAACCGTTACGTTTTATACTTTTTTTAAGACTAGATTTGGTATTACTTTTTAAGATGTGGGTTTTTATTAAAGAAAATTTTGAGTAGTAAACCGTTTATAACCCCGACGAATTTCGAGGGAAAAATTCATTTTAGGGGGGGTAGAATGTAACACCCTGAGATTTTATAAAAAATATTTCTTTAAATTTCATTAATGTCTTGTGTTGTACGCTACACTAAAAGGATCTTGCACAAAATGAATCCTTGACTTTCCTTGCATTACACGCAATCACGACCTTCCTTGATAGCGTGTCTAGTACGCAATAATGAGTTTCGCTAAATAACAATATGCTTTTAAAATATTATTAAAAATAACCATTATGAATAGTAATAACCATTTTTTAAAATTTTGGAAATTATATTTTTCAAAATGGACTTCATTTTTGGATTCAGAATATCGAAATTAGCTTAGGGTAAAATTTTTGTACTTTTCGGATAACTTTCATTTTCTGATGAATAGTTAAAATTACTAAATTTTAATTAAAAACAACCTTTTCAATCAAAATAATTAATAGTGATAAATTATTAATTTGAGTGGCTTTAAAGTATATTTAGAATATATTTTTACAATTTAATACAATGTAGGTCATTGGATGTAATTTCACATTTAATCCAGACATAAACAAGTGTCAATCTTTTGATAGTTATTATCTCTTAAGAACACGCTATTTGTTTTGAGGACAGGACTTAATTTTTTAAATTAAGTAATGCAACATATATGTTTCTAATTTGGTAAAATAGACATCATTTTTCAGTTAATAATATCAAATATAGCTTAGGCCTAATTTTTGGTATTTTTCTGGAAACTTTCATTTTTTGATGAATAGTGAAACCACTAAGTGGTAGTTAAGAAAATGAATTTTTCATAAAACATAATTTTACCGCTTATGTGAGTGTATTTTCAAAAATCTGATATACACGGTTGATGTCAGTAAGTAAAATGTGGTTCAATGAGATGAAAATAATTTTTGGTGAATAGTAACTTTTTACTTTTTTACCAATGTTAAAAGTAAATATGGTAATTAAGGGTACAAATGATAATATTATAACCCTAACACATGTCCTAATTCTATTGGATAAGTGTAATCTGACCAAATACAACCCTAGGAATAAAATATGACCATTTAGGCCCACTTTGATTAGATTAGGACATTTATAATTAATTTATTTAAAGAAGGGTTAAAATAGTTAAAATCAATGTTTAATAAGTATATAAATTTTAATATATGATTATACATAAGATAAATTCGACTATTAATATTAATCAGAATGATAAAATGATTTCCTACATAATGGTATTTTATTTGAAATTTTTAGACATTAAATAATATAAATTATTTATGACACAAAGATGATGCAGTAATTATCTTATTAATGAAATATTGACATAATTGATGTTATAAATACCAAAATAAATGTAATTTGATACTTTTTATGAATTACACAAATTTTCTAGGTTAATAGGACATGTTAGTATTGATTTAAATAACTGTTTTCGACCTAATCATTTTGTTATTATTTTCAAAATAACCAATTACTAAATAGTGTCAAAATTGACATAAAAGAGTTTTTAAAACAAATATTATATTATTAATTGTTATTTTATTTCTAAAATTATAATGATCGGAAAAATGACTTAGATATTGCTATATATATTAATAATAAAAAACTTTGGATTCTTTTGGCTTGTTATAATAAGATTATTAATCTTATAGTGTAAGAACACAAAAAGACACGGTAAAAGTAAAATTATCTAACTTAATGTTAAATCTAAATGATTAGGTTAAAATAGGAACCTAAAATTGTCTAAATTTTATTGGATGAGAGTACTTCGACCAATACCCACCTTAGATTCTAAATAAATCAATTTTGAGCTATTTAATACCGATTTTGTATTTATAATAAAATAATATTTTTAGTTATTCCAGAGGTGCCCTCTCCTCCCTTATAAAAGGGCACCTCCTCCCTCTCTCCCTCACACCACATTGAGCCTTCAATCTCGGACAAACCCTGCCAATTTATCCTCTCAACTTCCCTAGAGACATCCTATAGGTCCTGGTCTTCTACAAAGACCAATTTTAGTGCCCTAAGTAGAGGTCTCAAAGAGGCGCTTTAAAGAAGAGGTAATGTCCGTTACCGATTCTTTCAACTTTATTTCTTCTTCTACATCTTCTTCTTTAGTTGTTTAATTATGAAGTAATAAAATCAGTATCACTCATATACTGATACGTTATTATAAGTATTAAACAAACCTATTTCACCATCTATCCATCCTATGGAAAATGAAATCACCGCGTGTGCGTACGTACGGAATACCGTCTCCACGCCGTGGTGTAATCTGTTTTTCCAACACCACCATACTTGGATGGGTATAATGGTGTAAAGAATAACTATAAATAGTTATTATAAAATTATTCTGATTATGATATATTTTATCATCCAATCCAATTCAATTCAATAATTATGGGAACGATATCATCGCTCATGCGTACGTACAGACTACCATCTCCACGACGCGATGAGATTCATTCTCCATGTTAACCATTTAAGAATGATTATAAAGTATATATAAGCAATAATAATGAAATATATTACATTAAAAAACTACTAGATTTATGTATATATATATATATATATATGGCATCTACTTAATTCCATTCAACTCAATAAGGAAACGAAAATAGCGTTTATGCGTATGTATGGCCTACCGTCTCCATGAACGGTGTATTTCTTTACATTTATTGATCTATTATATATATGTATATTCGTTATATATATTATATATAAATATATCATGTTTTATATTCTGGAATTAAGTAATCATGATCTAAGTAATAATATGAATAATTACAAGTCAAAACACGGACGACAAATGAAGCGATTTTACCCAAAACACTATTTAAAATGGAATTTACAATAGAATGGGTAATATAATGTCATAAGTAAACCATATATTATATCATAAAAATGAATATGATTCTATAATAAGTCAATGAAATTATTTAAATCATTATACAAGAGTTTCTGATACATACAAATCATATCAGACATATGGTGAGGGATAATTTTGCAAATCTCATTTTTATCCGAGATTGCTTATTCGTAACTATTTATTGGGGGTTATTTCTATCATCCATGTACATGTTTTATAAAAGTTTTTTCATGTATGTTTAATGTCCATTTTAGAAATTTTTCACTTTTACTACATGGAATGTAAGGAATTTCTCTTTTGTTTACGTTACAAGGTACTTTTTTGACTTTTCTGGAAAAAGTACGTGAATAATGTTTTTTTAACTTATATGGCACGAACAGATTTTTACAGTTTTATAAAGCCTTATTTTCATGAAGCTTCCTCCAAAATATTTCATTAATATTTTCAACAAAATATTTTTCTTTTAAAATTTCATGACATTTTGTGAAAAGAAAATGATTTTGAAGAAGAAAGGATATTTTCCTCTATAATTCATTTCAAGTGTTTTATCAAAACCATTTTTCATATAAGATGAAATTATTTCATATGTGTATGTTTCAAGTATAATGCCTCTATTATTTACATGGTTTCACTTTCCTTATTATAAAATGATATCCATTTCTTTTATATGGATTATGTAATGATGGGATGATTCTTATGAACCCCATTTTATTTATTGGGTTATTATGAATGATGTATATTTATTTTGTGGCACAAGTAAGAATGATTTCATTATGAGATGGGTGGGACCCATATCTACCTCCAATGAATTGGGTAAAGATTTATATCTAATGGGATAGACATGGATGGAATGACAAGTTAAACCGGTTCAGTAATACAGGACTGGAATGAGGAGTGAACTTGATTCAGAAATGGACTTTGTCTACTAAGATTGACTTGGCAGCAATCCCCTGGCTACTATGGAAATCATGACATCTACTGAATGGTTGCCACAATTACATGTTTTATTCCCATTCTATTTTATCATGCTTAATGTTTTTATGATATATTCCATACGTACTTCCATGTTTTATGTCATTGCTCAAGATTTTGATGTTTAAACATTATGTTCATGTTTTTAAGTTCAAATGTATATGGTATGTTTTATTTTATATATGATTAATCTTACTGAGAATTTTATCTCACCATTTTTATGTTTTCTTTTCCGCAGGATATAAAGAATGGTTTTAGGTAATAAAAAAAAGAGGAATATCTTTATTGGGAGATGTTGAAGATCTTTCACCATGATTAGAAGATTTTATTTTGAGTTTCCAAAGACACTAAACTATTACGGTCCTTATGTGTCGATTTTGATTTGTATTAAGTATTCCACAATAGTAATGTAATTTCCACGTATGTTAAGCTTTGGGTCTCTACAATGGCCATGCCTGGTTTTGTATAAACATACCATGTAGAATTCCCCAATAGCTGAGTGGGGAGAAGTAAGAGATATTAGAGGTATATAAAGACATCAGGTTACAAAATGTACAATTAAATAGTACTTCTCAACCAAATAAGAATTGTGAATGTAAGCATGTATAAATACAATGGGATAATCAAGGAGACTAGATGAAATGTCCATTTATTCATCACCACCATTATAAGGATAGTAGACTATCCTAATCATTAGAAAATAAAGACAAAAATCATGTGGCATTCCATTATCATCTTCACCACTCCTAGAACGAGAGTGGAGAAATCAATGGAGTCGATAAATAAGAATGGTATATATACATATATATGATCAGTAAAAATAAGCTCAAATGAGAGAGTAATTGTCTATAAATATGAAAGATTAGTCAAAATAATAATAGTATCCAATAGTTACAAATGTCTAACAATGATTCCCATCATCACTCATACGTTTATTGAGCACACATGCCTAAGGAACTCATTAACCACATCTTGATAAAATCCACATTAAGAAACACAAACCCACCCTGAATGATTTCATTCATGTCACCAAAACATGTATTAGTTTGGAAACAATCACACATCTTCATGTGTACGACACTAAATCAAATAACACCTCTTCAATGTGTCTCATAGTCAACAGGCCAAAAGATATTCATAAAGGACCCATTCCCTTGTACAACATGAGGGTTCCACACTTGTTGTCGAGGAACCCCAACCAACCTAGCTGGAGGCTTCCAATCTAAATCATCAAAGAATCATTCCCAAATAATTACATATGGTTCCACTTAGTATGTTATGGAACAATGCCCTCTCCCATATGAGAGTACCACTCTGATTCATTGAAGAATAATTCCATGATAGTATAGTATGGTTCATCTTTGGAATCTTTTGTTTACTCATGTCAATACTAGTTATTGTGAAACACTATAAAAGTAGTAGATGACTCATTCCCCACCCACCTAGAGGGTTCCACTGGAGAGAAGTACTTTGGTGATCCGAGTTGACAACTTCCATCATCGATCGTCACCTCATGAGGTTCTGTGCCCAGAATATTTTACATCATATCTTGAAATCCACCAACAGGGGCACCATTACATTATACATGGAAAAATATTAATTATAGGATACTCATGATCAAAATTCCATGATAAAACATATGAGATACAAACATTTTATGTTGCTCTCAGAATAGATCATGGGGTACATGGTGTGTGATGAGACCAACACAGCATGTGGTCCTACTCCACTACCTGGATGTTTCCATGGAGGATACACAACGTCATCCCATGTAGCTATACATTCCATGTTGCTGAACCACATAGTGTGTCCCAGATAACCAGGACTAGGTATTGTGTTTCTCTCAGAGTCCAGGTACCATAGCTAGTGTCTGTGTACAATGGTACACAAAATGTGGATTCATACCTAATGCTTCTAATGTACTCAAGTCATGTTTGTGTAAATATACAAAACCCCCTCCCATGTGTCCATCTATACATGTAATTTACATCTTATACGATTATAAATAAAATAAAGTCCATTTTTTCATATTGAATGTATATGAAAATCAAATTTTATATTTTAAAATATATTAATATATGGAAAAACTTTTTTAGAATAAAACAAATTATATTGTTTGATAAGAAATATAATGATATTGTAAAGAATGTTTATACATAAAATATAATTATAAAATATTTATAAGAATTTAAATTTATTTATTGTTGAAATTACCTTTTCATTCACTTTCTATATATTCTCTCTCCTTCCACAAGAAATGGAATAGAAAATGTGGTTAGTTTTTCATACGTTGAATTCTAGATAGAACATGATAGTGATATTTATTTATATATCACATATACAATGATAGGAATTCTATCATATCAATATTTTTAGAATAATTATTTTACATTAAGTCTCAAGTGTGGATAATAGAGTGATGACATGTTTATAATCCCCTTGACTGCCTATAGAGGTGAGTGTGTTTTTCGGCTATTTTTCTGTATAGACTAGATCGGAATCCCCATGTATACAATGCTTGGAGAATTAGTATTATATTTATGGAGTGGAATATATCTTTCCATTATTCCAAAATAATGAATCAGTCATCTTCCATCATTGGTATAGAACTTCCTCATTCGTGAAATGTCAACTAAAAGTCAAGTGTCTCCCATATGTAGTAAGGTATACATCAAGCTACTAGAATTGGAAACATGCAGGACACTAGAGGAATAAAAAATTCAACCTTATTTCATAGATTTGTAGAATGAATTTACAAACATTGAGACCATAGATTCATAAAGAGACTATTTTCAATTGGGTTTTTATCCCCCCTTTATCTCATGGGTCAATATAATAATTAATTTTTATTGTTTCCCCTGTTAGTTTTTGGGGAATTTTAACAGGTATGGTTAAAATCATCCAAGAATGGTATTTTAGAAAAATTATTTATTCCTTATGTATATGATATGTAGTAATATGGGGAATTCAATGATATTGGTTTAGTTGGATCTCATCCGTACATAGTGGTGGGGATTGCAAGTTTGGGTATGGGATTAGAGGTCAAGAGTATGACCTTCCTCCTCCAATTTTGTTAGATTAGGGAAAAATGAATTTTCCATTTCGTGTTTATTTTCAAACTTTTTAACTTTATATATATATATATATATATTAACTCTAGTTTTATATATATTAATACATGCATTAGTTTCATCTTGGGTTACTGTTGTCTTTTATCTGATACGGATTTGTAGTTCCAGGAGGTGTGAATATGTACATTTTCAATAGATTAATGCCTCTCATTTATGATATATTCCTACTTTGTGCTAGAATCTATCCCCTATACAATTGGTGGTAGTCTAGAGGTGTCACACTGAACTTATCACTGATCTGGAAAAGGCCCAAGGGGTTTGGGTCTTGGAAACATATGACAAGGTTCAAGATATAGTTTTTTTTCTTCTTTACTAACACCCTTACCCATTGATTCCACAAAAAATGATTAAAATATTTTTTTACTATAGAATATAATTTTGAAACACAATTTTTTTCTTAGTGTTACCTCTTATATTGGATACTCTTACTAGTTTTGATAATCCCATTTCTTTTTTAGGTTGTCTTTTACATTAGGAATTTGTGAAACTAATATTGTTGTGTAAATAATCATGTTAATATCAGATCTTATTGAATTAACTATAACATATTGATGATGGTTTTTTAATTTCATAATGTGTTTCATAATTTAATATTTTTATTGAGTTCTACCAATGATTAAAATTTTTAACTCATGATGGATTAATGGGATAACCCATTGCGAAATGGAATTAATTTCCAACTAGCTGTTATGTTTATAGTTGAGTTATATAGGTACTTCAGAAGGTATTTATCCCAAAATGGTGAATGATTTTGTGAGTTAAATTTTTGTGTATATTCAAGGGTTTCCCACAAAGATTGATTTTTTTAATATCACTTTTATTCTAGATATATTATAATATTGTAGAAAGTGTTTTGGATAACTGAATTGAGATGAAGGAGATGATTATATGTTTAGTATAAAAAATTTAACGTAGTTTTAAAATTAATTATGAAAACTCCACAAGCTATGCAAATAAGAAGGTAAGTGGATTAAATTTCCATCATAATTATTAATCAAATAAATGTTTTAATACTCTAATTGTAGAAAAATGGATAACCAGGAACATGTCCAAGTAGTCTTATAGACAATATTAGATAAGATTATTTTATCATTCTATTATATTTATTTTTTATTTATAAATAATTTTAATAATTTGTAAAACCAAGGTAGGTTTTGTAGAGTGTTATATAGATTTAAAATTCATTTATACAACACAAACTAATGTTTTAGAGAGTGGACATGTTCTTTGTTTTAGATACATGAATTATATTATGGATTCACTATGTTAATAAAAAATATATTAATTAGTAAACTCAATATCATTCATTAATCATATTCTCTATTAATGATGATGAAATCACAGTGAACCTTCTTTATCTACTTAGCACACCTACATTAATTTCCTCATCATTAAAGGGTTATTGTAAACCACCGTCACAGTATGCCACCTCCCAAATAACTAACTACATTATATGTTATTCCTTGATTCTAATCCTCAAAACCATTATACATTAGATTATACGAGTAAAGGGGGGTGAAATGGATTGTATTGGGTGATATATAAGGCTATAGATGTGTTGAGATGATTTAAAATCATTGTACTAAACCCTCAATAACACACATGGTCACTATAAAATAAAAAAAACATAATTAATCAATGCCAATCTTAGAAAATAGTACCTCTACTTGGACCACATATTTGGGTTAGTTCTCCACCCACATGCTTCTATCATATTATGGTGATAAAATTGAAAAACTTGAAAAAACATGGAATTTAGATGAATATAAGGAATCAAAAATTATCTATGAATAAAAAGAATGCCAATAATGGGAATATGGGTGAGATGGTATTAATGTATTATTTATGTAAAAGCAAAATTTATTTTTATAATAAATTATTTTCATTCCATTTACTATTCAAAATTTAGTTTTTTTGTGTTTAAATTTACTATAATAAACTTAAGTAATTTTTTAATCCCAAGAATGGATTTTTTAATAGTTTGTTTTCCTTGAATAAAATTGTTTTATTTAAAATATAACATTAAATCATATTAAATTAAAATTTTTAAAATTAATTTCAATTTTGAATTTATCATTCCATGATAATTTTAGTTAATTTCTCTATTATTATTCAAAAATACGTTATTTTTACTAAATATAGAGAAACATGGATTTTTATAAAAAAACATCACTTTTTGGCAAGTATTAAAATATTTTCATTCTATTTTATCTTTTTTATAATGTCAAAGTTGTCCCGTTTTTCTAAAAATAATCCAATTAATATAATATAATTTATTATTATGCTTGATTTTGGTATATATTTAATTTTAGTAATAAGAACACATTTTTCTAAAAAAATTATTTTTAATTGTGTTTTTCATTCTAATATTTTAATTAATTTATCAATCATAAAATATTGAATGATAAAAAATAGATTTCATATTTGAAATTAGGTGGTTAAAATTTATAAATGATGTCAATTTTTTTTGGGTCAAATTGAATAGTTTCCAAACTATCCATCCCAATATCTAGAGGTTTTTTACTCTCTAAAACTCCAACATATAATCCATATGGTGATATCAAATATTGGATTTCAAAAGAAGTGATAAAATGATTAATAAATATTTTAATTATTATTTCACCTATTTAAAAACTAAAAAAATATCATAACCATGCTTATTTATTATCATCAATATTTCTTATATTATTTTAATTATTATGTTTTTGGTAAAATCATTTTCATTTCTCATTATATCATAATTAAATCTATAAAATCACTCGTGAATACCATGGGACTACCACCTCATCGAAGAGATGTGAATTATGTTTCCTCACCACTATATTTGGTATTTATAATAATGGATCAAATTAATATATAATATATTAATTAATTATCTTTTATTTTATTAAGATAACATATTAACTACCTTTTATTAATTATATATATTAAAAATGATAATTCGTCTAAAACATATGTATCTATTATCTCAAATGTTATGCGATACGAATTATTTTCCATTAAAAAGTTTTATGGGCAGCAATAAATAGAGATTAAATGAATAAATATAAAAAATATAATATTTTTATTATTATTTGACTGTAAATATTTATCTATATAATTTTTTTTCATAAATTATAAAGATGAAAATATCACTCATATGTACATACATAATACCTCCTCTAAGAAATGGTGTAATTTTTATCATGCCTAACTTATATGGAAAGTCTTAAGAGTTTATATAATTTATAAACATTATAATTATAATATTTTAGATAATTTTTATATAATTAAACCATATCTACCTTGACAATGATCAATTCATTGATGTTGTTTTTTTATAAACTAGTTGACCCTAAAACATCCAATGTGAACATAAAAAATGTACTATAGAAATATAAAACATGTATATAAATGAAATAAACTCACCTATTATAAGGGAAGAAAAGATTAAAAGTACTTCAAGAATGGTTAATATTAATTTAATTATATTCTTTGTGAGTGTAAAGTATGTATGTGAGGAATCAGTAGATGAGGTAGGTAATATTTATTTATAATGTTTTTTTAAAATTCATTATCATAGATATTTATGACTTTTAAAAATGATTTAATAATGTTATTTGTTATAAGATAATGATTTTTAAAGTTGATTACAATTAAAATTAATTCTTTATAAATGTTTTAAAAACAAATATTTTACATTATTTGGTGTGGGTTACTTTTGACTCTTATTATCAAAGGTGAAGTAATGTTTTTTAGAATTACCATAAGAAAACCATTTCCCACTGACATATCTATTATTCATTATCATTTTTCCTATACATGTATCTCTAGATTATTATGGAATCACTATATACCATTGTACTAGGAAAAATAATTTTTTACATTATTTCCAAGGAGAAGGATCGTTATTCTCAGTTGTGTGTGATAAATTAAGGTGGTTTTTCTAATGGCATCTTTTCCCAAAAATATTGGGTTTTTATGGAAATGCATGGTCAGGTTTTTTTTTCAATTTTTAGTGTTCTTTTAAATGTAATATTATAAAATTTTTCCCTAATGATGTTCTAAAATTCATTGGGTTATGATGGTGGAGTTAACATGGTATATGTTACTCCGAGGAGATATATTGGAATTAACTGAGAATGATAATATTTTGTAGGGGTTCTTATTTGGATAACATCTCCAACTTTCTATATGGTTAATAAATACTTTATATGTAGTTTAAAGGACATATTTAATTTTATTAAGGTAATAAAATAATCTCATGATTCTATGTAAGGTTAAAGATATTCTAAAGTAGATTGTTTTTGAAATGACATGTTTTCAAGAGTTTTGATGTATTCTTAAGTAACTCTAATGATAATGTTTATTCATTTACTCATTCTTACAAGTTTTTTAATGTAAATTTGGTTTAAAGACTTTTTTAATGTCTAAATAAATAATTATTTTGAGTTCAAATTTTATTTCAACAAAAGTAAAAAATTATATAGTTTTTCATGTATTTAAAATTGATCAATGTGATACCTTTGTTTCTAAATATATTATTGATATTTATTTTTCGCAACAGAGATTTTAAAATGTTTTCTATAGGGATATAGATTTTGCGAGATTACATAAAATCAATTTTGACACATATTCAAGGAGTAAAATGTGTCAATAATGAAATATAAATAATAAAATATGTTCTAGATTTTATGAAAATATGGTAGATTATATCAAAATATAGTTTATGTAATGTAATGGATTTCATGGTTATCAAAAACACTAATCCAAAAAGTTCTTGGAAATTTAGGAAAATTAATTTGTTTTATAAATCATGTAACTATGAATTCATTTTAGTATGGATGTTATATTTGGAATGGGAGAAATGGTATTGATAAATATACTGGTTCAGATGATGTTGAAACATAATTTAAATAGATTATAATTTTTACTTATATCCTTATGAGATAGATATATAGTATTTATATATTTCTTGATCTAATAAATTACTATATAGAATGATTTTCTATATATAAAAAAAGATAAATAACGTTTTAGAGAAACAAGATAATGATACCCTTCCAAACCAACATCCTAGAATGGTTGGTTTTGAAATATAGTAGTTTGGGTAGTGTTAAATCAATATAAATGGGATATAAAAAGAGTAACCGGAACTATTGAGAAACCAAATTATTTAGTGAGAAAAATTACAATAATGAAACATTTTTTAGAATAAAAACTTCATGTTTTTTCCAAAATATTAGAACCAGATTTAGATAAAGTATAGATCAATTATTTGAATACTATGTTTGATGTTTTTGGAATCTCAGAGAACAAGAATATAACTCACACAATTTATTATTTTGATGATTAATTCAACCAATTGTTGTTTATGAGTAAAATTTCCATGTAAAATTATGAGATTAATGTCATGGGGTTGGCACCATTTAAGGATATTTTATTTATTGAAATATTTTCCAAAATTTATTCGATATAAAATGTAATTATGTTTCATAGAATTTTTTAAATATTGGGAGAAAACCATCGCTATAAATGAATTAAATTTTTCCATATTGGACTTTTACTCAAAAAATTACAATTAGGACCATGATAATATGATTTATAGACATTATGTATGGTTAAAACCATTTTTCAAAAGGATATGGTAAAAATATGTTAGGAATTTATGAAGAGTTTTTTTAATGATTTGAGTAATTTGTGTTGGATTTTACTGATCTTTTCATCAATATTTATAAGAAGTGGTATAGGTGGAATGAAATAGGGAGTAATTTATTTAATAAATCAAATCGTGATAAATTTATCATTACCACATATGACATTTCTGGTAAAAATGTTCGCTAATGTATTAGGAGATCAAAAATGTTTTACTAGCGTAGTAATATGTGACATCCTACTCTTCTCTATATTAAAATGGATAAATTTAATTGTAATCATAATTATTATAATCCATCATTATTGTTTTTAAATTTTAATTATATGGTATATTATAAACATACATACCAAAATAAATATACTATGGATGGATGTCAATATGATCATATGAATTTTTTTGAAATCATATCATTTGATACTACCTCAATGAATTTTGTTCCATCAAATGAGGTACTACCTTGAATATTTATTTCCTTTTCAAATTATTGCAGCCATCTCTTTTTTTCAGGGACTACACATTCTTTTATTTCATTCTCATTCCAATATTGATAAAAGAAATGGAATGGTCATACTAATAATAATAATAACAATTCATTAATGTATTTAAAATGTCATTTGATGGTCCATTATAGAATTTCATACCCAAATAAAAGTAAAAATTATGGTTAAAATAAATATAATATGAAAAATTATGTCTTCAGATCATTTGATACTACCTTCTACAATATTGGACCATCAAATGATGTAGTACTAGTATATTTCTAGTGTTTTCAAATTATTCCAGTCCCTTTTCTGATTTGGGGACTTAAATTTATTTTATTCATACTAATTTTTTTTGTGAAATGGAAATATCATTTTATGAAAAAAAACTTAGGTGTTTGGGTAAAAACACCTAGTTGTGTTTTTTAGGGAGAGAGATTTATGGTAACCCAAGTATCATCATGTGTTTAAATTTGTTTTCAATAAATTTGTTTTTCATTCCCATATTTAATTTTCATGTTATATTGGGTTTGGATAGGCTTTCATTTGATCATTATATGTTAAGATATACAGTTAATTGATTCATATTCAATCCTCAAATTCAGTTACTCAATAAATATAACAATATTTTCATACCAATGATATCATATTAAGAAATAGATAATTTGATTAAATATTGGGGTGAAATTAATCATACTCATGTCTTTGAAAATAAATAAATTATTAATCTTTTGTGTTTTACTATTTTAGATTTCTTTCACTATGTGCATACTGATTTTTTTGATAGGTGTCATTCAGAATTGGGAATTAAAATTTACTAATGAATAATTACCTAACGCTCATTCTATTTAAAATCAAATCTTGGAATGGTTTTATTGGAGATAATGGAATTGAAATTGAAGAAATAATATTTACATGATACGATTTCATCCACCATAGAACATCCCTATATGGAAAACCTTTTTTTTCAAAAAATGTGAGTATATAATTGTTTTCATAGAATATAGAGTACCCATTCAATATATAATTAAGAACAAGTACCTATTTATTTTTGTTGGTGAAATATTTGATCATCTCAAGGGTGCTCAATATATTTCTAAGATTAACCTTACAACCTGATACCATTGGCTAAAAGTTGTGGAATTTGATCTTATGAGAATAGTGTTTCATACAATGCATGACCAGTATGAGTTTGTGGATATTAAATTTTGGATAAAAAATCCACCTTTTGTATTTATGGATCATATGAATATAGATATCTTGGAATATATGGATAAATTATTGGAAATATTTATTGATAAAAGTAACATTAATTCCAAAATTCATGTGGAATATGATAAAAATAAAAGTATTATTCTACATTTTTTATAAATAAGGTGTATATAAAATTTATTAAAGGTGTATTCTGGTTACAAAATATTTATTTCCTTGTAAATATTGTCTCTAATGATGGATTAACTATTGTTCATACTGATACTAAAAGGCTAAAAAGGTTCTAAGATCTATAAATTTCATTTAAAGTTTATTGTTATCTTGGGTTATAATTATAGTACTGGTGGTATTCTCTGACCATTTCATGATTATTTATCCTACTAACACTGTTATCCTAAAAGAGATTTAAATTCTTTTAGATAATAAGTTGTGATAAATGTTTTTCGAAATTAAAAAGAATAATTCATGAATCAATAACTTTTTCATGGAATTATATAAATGATGAGTTTTTTATTTAAATATATTATACATTTAATGGAAGTCATTATTTCATATATGATTGGATAATTAGATTGGCATCACAATAATTTTAACTTGATTAAAAACAATAATTCAATTCATGATATTGTTCTTGATGTAGTAGTTTTTATTTTATTTGGTTGAATATTTTATATGGGGTAAAATGTGAAATATATCTACAATATAAAATAGTTTAGTATATATTAACTAAAAAAGTTCTTAACAGGAGGTATATAACTTGGTTTGAATAATATTTATTTATAGAAATATTCAGTAAAATCATTTTCCAGATAACGTGACATGAAATATATCATTGTATATATATCAATTCATATAATAAAAATAAGTTAAATAATACTGCCAGATGTCTAAAAAGATTCTGAAATCATCATTCATACCGTTATGGATATGAAATAAGATCACCATTGAAATTATTATACATCATCCTATGACATCAAAGGGAATGAATTCTTTCAGGGTTTAGGAGACTGAAATATAATGTCATCTTAATTAAATTTAATTCAAGATGTTTTTACAACATATAAAAATAAGAATATATAATGAAAAGATGTGGAAATTATATATGGGATACAACTCTCAATATTATCTAGATAAGATACAATGTCCACATCATTGTTCTAGGGAAGTATCAGACATTACTTGGATACAAATCCTTACATTAAGATTACATAAAATCTAAATAAAAATATCAAATTATGAATTATAATTAAATCATTGAATGTCATTTATATACTTACTTGATGAAATTCAAGGGGGGTCTCATCTCAGTTTAATTTGTAAATTTATTTCTCATTAAAAAATTACACTCTTTTATTAATATGGAACCATATGGGAATATATACAATATGTGATGTATAGATTCATCTTTTTGGGATGTTGTTTGAGATAGAAATAATTTGGGTTCACGTCATATTTATAAAATATAAGAGAGGATTAAAACTATTTTTCATCATATTATAATTGTAACAAATTATTTAAACAACTACACTATGAGACATCAATTTAATTTTTTGACTGTTGATAAAGAAAATGTCATCCATTGAATATGACCAAAGAAAAAGTTTATGGAATTTTTTACAAGATTGAGAATATGAGATATGAATAAATCATTCCTTTCAAGAATATTTTTCCTATGGGGACTATATCTTATCCTCAGGAAATATCACTAGACCATATAAATTTCTATGATGTCTTCAATATATCATATTTTACGATGTCTATATAGTATAAATCATTTATAAATAACCACAAGAGTCTAAAAACTATAACATGTTTTATCTTATGGGGAGAACTTTTGTGGAAATTTCAATCAAAGGGATAAGGTTCTATGAAAGAGGAATACTCTGCTGGAAAATTTTCTCTAGATAAATCAAATGTTTCAAAATATGCCAAGGGATCTAGAATATGTAATGATAAAATATTACACTCATATAATTTCTTACAAATACTGAAATATTTTTTGAGATGTTTATTTCAAGTGGGGTAAAAATAACCTCTCATCCTTTTAATTCTAGAAACTTGTTTAATAAAAATTTTCACGGTTAACATCAAACTAATAAAAATCATAATAAATTTAATTATGATAATATAATATAATAAAATTTTAAAAAATATCTAATTTAAATGAAAATTTATTATTAAAAATTTAAATGTAGAACAGGACCATAGGTAAATTAATGGACAAAAATGTAGAAAATATCTTGCCTCATGTACATCTATGATGTTCATAAAAACACCTTTTTTAGAAAGAATTAAAATAATTAGAAATAGGATTAATATATTTATAACTAATATATTGTGTTAAAAAAATGGTTTTTTAGAATAATGTTATAAAATTAATTTAATATAGAATGTAATTATGGTCTTCGGGTGTATATGGTCCTTTTGTACATATGGTTATTGGTCTTATATAGTCATTAGGGTTATATAGTCGTTAGGTGTATAAAATCATTTTAAATGTAGATGATTATTGAGAAAACATTTAAAAATAAATAATACATGGTAATATTCAATTAAAATCCCAACGTTATAAAATATACGTTGAAATTATAATAAATAGATATGTGTAATAACATTATAATAATTATGCCAAAAAATATAAGATATGGAAAGCTCTAGTAAAATTAATCCTTATGAGTATCATTTTTTTCAAAAATGTAAATGAGGTAGATTCATCAAAGATCTTAGTTGAAACACCATTTATAAACATTAAAAAATATTAAATGCAGTCATATTCTGGAATGACACATTCATCTTGGAATCAGTATGATATCCACGATAGATGAATCACCTCGTAAAACTGCCAATTTCTCATATCTAAATATTAGTCCTTATATAATATTATTTATGGGGTTTTTATATTTAAATTATGTTTATATTATAATATAATAATATTTAATATTATAATAATGATATAGAATTTATATCTATGTATTGATTATTTTGATGAACATTATAAATAATGAAATATAGATAAAACCCACTAAACATTTTGCAAAGATATTTCTCAATTCATAGATGATATTTAGGTCATGACACATATTTGATCAATAATAAATTTAGATACTATTTAAATGTATATTTATTTGAAATGATATATTGATAATTAATAGGATATGTAAAAATTAATAAGTCTTTTAATGGTTAAAAATATACATTTTGAAAAATATTTTTTTCCATTATCAATTTTTTAATATATATATATATATATATATATTTAAGGATGATTTTATTAAAATAATATTTTTTATGTATAAAAATATTTTTGAATATATTTGATAAATATTAAGTTAAATGAAATAATGACACTATCACTAAATGTTTAAAAAGTAATTTTTCTTAAAAATGTATTGTATTTTACATATCCTTTTTTGGCTAAAAATTAAAAAAATTATATTTTAGAACATGAATATGATTATATGGGATTAATATTTTGAAATATAATTTTGAAATTCATTGAGATGGGTAATCATATATTTTTTGTTGAAACATTACATCAGTAAATAATTGAACATGGATAAAATTTGTAAAAATTTTGAAAATACAATGGAATAAAGTTGGATTAATTATTTTATATTTTGAATATAATAAATTTCTTACAATTTTTGGGATTAAAACAAAAAATTATTCAAAAAAATCCATTCCCTGACTCACCAAACTCCCATGCGATTCCATATTTATGCATTAACTAACTTATGTTTCAAAAGAAATATCACTCAATTTCACATAAAATTTTTTATCTTCCACCATCACAAAACAACATATATCCTTCAATGTTATCTTGAAATCCCCCATGTAACACCCTTATATATTTTTGGTATATTTCAATTTAAATTAATCTTATTTATTTGTTATCATTCTATACATGAAAACCTAGGTTTAATCGAACTATGATTTACCATTGAATTATTACTAATGAAAATAAAAGTTATCACCTAGCCATTTGATTGGATTGAAAGTATATGAATAAATAAATTATAATAAATTAATATATTCGCAAAATGAATTCACATTTTTATAATTTTTATATATTAAAATTACATTATATTATGGTTAAAGGGAATTGTTTTCTAAAAAAATAATATTATAAACAACATGTGTTTTGATCATCATAAATTTAACTAAAATATATTGATAAATGACATATAATTAAAAATGTAGAAAATATATCCAATAAAATTTTTAACATGGTTATAATAGTTTTTACATATAATAGATTGTAGGTAAACTAAGTTTTTTTCTTGAAAATTTATTTTTTCAAATATTATTTTGTTATACTTTGCAAAACAAATTAAAATGAACACCATATAATTATAACGTGTAAATATGATAAAATAAATTCAAATTTTTTAAAAATAAATAATATTACAATATAATATAATATATTTATTTTTTTTCACTATGAGTAGTAACCAGCGATAAAATTATTTACTATAATAATGACGAATAAATTTTAACAAAATATTAAATTAAATATACAAGGCTTAAAAGGGCCGAAAACCTTTTATAAATCCAATATTGTTGTCATGTTTCATACTTATCTCATATAATCTTGGAATATGAGTTATTATGGAGCCATATTTCTTGTGTAATACTTTAATATATTTTAATATTTCAAAAAATTATAAGTGTTTCTTCTCCCTCAGAAATATATGGATTACACCTCTCTTATATTCACTATACACCAAGATCCTATTATCTTATCCAATTCCTTCGAAAATAATTTCTTAAAATTTTCACCACATCCTAGTATTACTTTTTTTAAACATAATAACATTATAATGATGAAAAATGTATAAACCAAATGAGGTTTCTCTAATAATAGATATATTTTTTTGAAACAGGTTGAGCGTAAAGCCACCTTTAGATACATATGTAAGGAAACCCACATCTGAGAACTAGGGTAGAGGGAAACTATCATTGAAAAAGGAAAAAAATTAATAAAAAAAAGAACATGATTTCATAACATTTTCAACACTAAATTATCAGTGGAATAAGATATCAATATCAAAACAGTGATAAATCTCCCCTCCAAGCAGTACAACAGTGAGATTAGCCCATAGTGATATATTACCTCCTCTATTGAACCTATTTCATGTTGTTCTAACGAAACATGTATGAGAACCCATACATACCACCCAAACATTTTATAAGAGAGATTATTGATATGTGTTTTCACCACCATATCTTCTTCGGGCCTCCCACTCAGAAATTCATGAGGAACTCAGTGCACTATCAACATAATACATCACAAAACCATATTTAATACTATATTAAAATACCTTTGTAGGACTAAATACATACATTAAAGAATAAATTTTTAAAAATTTTGGATGTCAAAAAACCCATTCCTCATTCAAGGATTTTAAATCAGCTGTACATGAATGATTTTATTCCACCTACCAAATGCAACTATGATAAATTTTTATTATGAAAAAAATATATTCCTCCAAATAAATATATAGTCCCACATACTGAAGAAATAAATCAATGAAAACAGGTTATTTAAAAGAATAAATCAATAACAATCCTTGAACCTCCACAAATATGTAAAAATAATCAAATATACTATGGATGGGTCAAATCATTGAAGCACCGATGAATTTAATAAACTAGACCCAAACATCCATCATAACTCCTCTTTTCCTTCATACATGAATTCAAAATCCTGCTAATCTGGTTTAAATTCACAATAGATCCTATATGATCCATATCCATAGAGTTCACTAAGTATCCTCCACTATTAAGCTCACATAAAATGTAGGAACAATAATGGCCCCCAGTTCTTGTAATGAACTAGATCTAAAAACCATCACTATTAATCACATCATATTAGTGAAACATCACTGTAACCACACTATTCACATGAAAATAACCCATATAATCTAATAAATATTTCACAGTTAAGGTATAAGGGATACCAAATTATGACGGTGAATGAAATCACAAAGAATTGGTAGTGGTAAAAGCAATCTGCAAGGATTTATGGACCGGTTAACATCTTGATATTTTCATGTGGATCTGAAGAATGATACTAGAAAAAAAATCCTTGATGAATCTAAAATTTGGAATAATTATTCCACAGATAGATTCATTAAACATACAAATAAGGGGTTGTGCCTCTTGGAGAGTGTGGAGGAAATCCATCAATCTGTTCCAAATAGGCATGTGACCTTACTGACCTTTTCAAAATTTAATTCTTTTTATAAATCATATAAATATTTTTAATGCATTATAAAATAATTAATCTATAATAAAAACAATACATAGATGTTATTATGATTATATTACAACTATTCTCCACCGTCCTTCCCCAAAATTTTAAAATTAATTTTTTGCTCAGGCATACATATGAGCGATCACCTCCATAATGATTCATGTTTAACATTCAATCTTGGTATCTTATTATTATTGATTTAATTATTATTTATTATATTTATAACAAAATTATGATTCTAAAATAATAATATCTTTTCTACATTTTTACCTTCACATATTATTTTTCCATTTCCTCATTTCATGGAATGTAATAAAGATATATTTAATGGACCTATATTATATTTATGATATAACAATTACAATTGGAATATTATTAATAACATACCTTTATTTTATTCCATCAAAAGAATAGTGGAAATATCACATGTTGGTAAATAAGGACTACCATCTCTATAAATTGATGAAATTAATTTTTGATCACATAATTTTGTAAATGATTTAAATAGTAAATATAATAAATAAATAATATTTATATTATAATATTTATATTTTTATATGTCTAATCAATGGCCAAGGTTCATGTACCGAATCCATCTAACTGAAGCATGCAAGGAAAAAATAATATTTTTTACCAAAATGTCATTTTTATAAAATAGTTATTAATCAAAGGATAATTAGAAATTATAATGGAATATTGAATAGTAATTTATAGTTGAATATGGTTTTGAAATATATTAAAATATATATATATATATATATATTCATTAATTTTTTTTCCGAATACATATAAAGAAAGATGATAATTGAGGTAACAGATTTACATTATAATGTAATTTATTTTCGTGATTATCTATTGTAAGTTTATTTTGAGGGAATTTTTTTGTATCTTAGCATTTAAAAGCCATATATTTTATAATCCACATTTTATTCCAAGAATATTCATATAATAGTATCATTTTCATCACTTTGGAACAATATATGACTAATAAACTATTTGTTAATAAAATTGACCTTATTTCCACATTGGTCATGAATATTTTACATCTATGTTAATATTTTCCATAAAATGTATTCAATGATCATTTCAAAATTCTTAAATTACTGATTAATGCCATTTTGTCCACATATTTTACATTTTATTAAAAATATTAAGAGGATTAAAATTAATTGTTTTAAAATAATGTACTTTTTAACAATAGCCTAAAAACAATCATTATTTTGATATATACAGTAAAATTTCATATCCCATCATTAGGAAAAATATTCTACATAAAATTTACATTATTATTTCAATTTTTTTGATAAAAAGTTATTTCCAAATATTCCTGAAATTCTTATACTTCGAATAAATTTTCCCAAGATGAAATGATTATTTTTTGAAGAAATTTTCTAATGATCTTTTAATGGTTCATTCATTTATGAAAACATCGTTTGATGTTATTTATTCATTACTTGAGATATGATCTAATGATATCATTCATATTATTTCTTTAGATGATTATTTATTACGATTATTAAATGTTAATGAATACTAATTTATTTTCCATGGTTTATCAATAATGAAATGATAAAATTTTCCATGACCTGTGGGCATACATATGAATGGATTGTGATTATATTGTGTTTTTTCTGGTTTATCCCTCTAATAAATATTGAAATGTGATATACATATATCATGAGATGATGATGATTAGTGTGGACATAATTATGTATTTCTATACAAACATTTAAACATGTGAGTGTTATTTATTCTAGCAATGATCATAATAATAGAAATGAACATGATTAAAAAATATACATTCACATTTTGATGCAATAGTATGATTTATTCAATACATTCCAATAATATTATGTCTTTGTTATTTTAAAAATATATTTTCACAATATTATCAGTTCTTATGATTATAATTCTACAATTTTGTATGGTGACTCTTGAAATTTTATTGTTTCGTTAACCCCCTTATTAACCGTGATTCTAGATATAATTATATTTTGAACTTTATAATCTATGATTTTATGGGAATGAATATTTTCTATTTATAATATTGAAAACAAATAATTTTACACATATTATTACATAGTTTTTAATATATATATATATATATATATATCAAATAATTACCAACCCATGATTGAGAGGCCTATCATCCTTGGTATTCTAGGTACATTAAAACAATACGAATAAAAAAATAAATATGTTAATTTAAATATCCATAATGATCAAATAAACACCTTTTTTATCCAAAGAATATATAGGATAATTTGGGGAATACATGAACAATTGGGTTGATCTACAATGGTCAGTATAGAAATAAATATGGTAATAAAGCATAGAATATGATTCCAAAAGGCCAAACATGATATCATAAATAATGAGTCCCATGATTAAAAATATGGGGGAATAGCCTAAACAATATGAAATCATGTTATCATGTTGACACAAAAATGTTACAAAAAAATAAAATATCTCATAATTGTGTGTTTAGTATAATAACCAAGATAAAATCACCTGGTGGGTAGTGTCTCATCATGGATTATGTTTATTCCGTAATCTAATACATATCATCTCACAGGACATAAATATTATCAAATTCATTGGACCACTATCCATGAGAACCCATCATACCATGTACATTAATCATTCATAGATATAATTAATTAAACATAAAGAATAAATATAAATATTATCCACAGATAAAAAGCTGATTCATATAAATATCATATAACATAAACAGATGAAAGAGCATGTTGGATAACACAAAATCATGGATAATACGTTCTGGTATTTTAATAGTTAAAAACATGTTTAATTGAAAATTATTCCCATGTGAACTTTATATGTGAAAATGATTGGATATATGTCCTTGGAAATATACTTCCTAAATTGGGGTTTAATTAAATAGAAAAGAGTATTTAAACGGGAAAGAGCATATTCAATTCCAAAATATAATAAATGAACATAAAAGTGTTTTCAATTATTAAATGGGGACTTTTAAAAATTGATGATGGTTTAATATATTATATATAGTGGTAAAAATAATAGGGAAACATATATAGAAGTTACCTTCAATTAGGACAGTTTAATGGATTAAATTGGGGTAGTAAATATTAAATTATATATATCAATATAAAATAATGGGTACATAAAAACATTTATAAGTTTTAGATGTTCATATCGAATATAAAAGGTTTAATGTCACAATTTAGATAGTGTAAATTTCATAGACATAGGGTCAGATAACATGAGGATAATTATTTATATTTATATAAAATTGGAATAATACACAAGAAGTGAAATGAAATAATATTAGATTACAAATATAAATTGATATTTTATAAAACACCAATATGATATTCTAATATATGGATGCTTCATTGATTGAAAATGTTAATGTTATATAGTCAGTTTACTTTTTTAGTTTTACCATCCATCATGAACTTTTTTAGTTTTATTTAATATTATATACATAAATTTGTTCCGAATTTTTTAATAATATATAATATTTATATTTATTTATTTTCAATGAATTATAGTTAAATTTAAAACATCCATAAATGTTTGAATTGGAAATCGAATCTCATTATCCATGAAGGTGGTGTAACGATATAATATAGCCTGAATCACATAAAGGTCCTATTTTTATATGATTTTGGATATTTTTGTTGTTAATAGTTAATGGGAAATCCATACATAAACAATTGGCAAAATTCACAAGGCCTATGCACTAACCAATACATAACCTCAGTGGCCCATGACCTGAAAGACATGAAACTGACCATCCCCAGTATCTGCATCTTGAAGGCTCCAAACTCCACACCCGGAATGGATGATCTCTAGCATTTCCCTGTGTAGAGCTGTATAGTACCTGTTCATAATGAAAGTTTCCATACCCTCTCAATCATTTAATCTGGTTAGCTATGCACTGATGGTTTCTTATGTTTCTCTAAATCATTGTATAGGAATTCTCCCATATCGTCTATGTTTTTAGGTATTTTATATGTCCTGAATTCCCTCTAGATCGGTGGCTACTGGTGGCCCGAAGGCCCTATATCCCATAGTCCCTATGGTCCGAAAGAAGTTGTTGGCCTAAAGGCCCTATGACCCATAGGGCCAAACAGGTTCCCCAAAGGACCAAATCGGATGAATAGTGTTGGCTACTATAGTGCTGAACATTACCTACTACACTACTCCAACATTAGCCAAAAAATCACCCCCACATGGATTTGATCTTGGTTATGTTGGATTCCATGTAGTAGCCTATACCACTTGGGTATAGTCATGTTGGTCGACATAACATTGAAAATTGTTTTGTTATTAGAATAAGTGGAGAAGAGAATAAGATGTAAGGTAGATTTTACATTGTTAATTTAAAATTATTTTATATGTTAGTTATTGGAGATATTAATACAATTTAGATGATGGATTTTTGGAGAATGTAGAAGATGATATGAATTTAAATGATTTTCCCTAAGAAATCACCTCTAGAATTTATTTCCATGAAAATCACCTCAAAAAAACATGAAATTGGTATTTTGTGACAGTAACAGCACCAATAAATGTGAATTATATTTAGAAATAGAATTAAGAATAATTTTTTAAATATTTCTAGCGTATTAGATGTTGGGGTAAGGGGAGGTGCAGGGTGGTATTTAGAAGGGGTGGAAAAGAGTAATTTTTGAATATTATATTCATTATCTTTTTAATTTTAAGGAATAATACTAATATTATTAGTTATTGAGATTATATAATGTATATGGTGGATGTTAGTGATAAAATAATTTGTTCTCACATAATTAATAATGCAATTAAACTTGTAATTTAAATATATTTTTAAATACCATAGTTTTCTATATTTCACTATTCAAAAAATCATTTATTTTAGAAAATCACCTAAAATATTCCCTAATAGTTTTTAAAATTTTATATTCTAAAAATGAAATCCATTTTATTAAATATTATTCACTATATGATAAATTAATATTTTAATCTAAATACTTATTTATATGAATAATGTAAAAATTTTAATACAATGACCAATTTCTTAACTCTTTCAAAATTCACTAATTTTTTCATAAAATAATTTTTTCATTATTACAGATCATAATAATATTTTTTAATATAATTTTTAAAAATATATTTTTATTAAAATTATTATATTTTTTATAAAAATTAAAATAAATCATATATGGTTTTCATAAATTCAATCACTAGTTTTATCAATATGAAACACTAATATAATTGTATAATAATATAAATATTTCATATCTTCATTTTATAAGATATATAAATATTATATTTATCATACATGAGTGATGATACTTTTCTATAAATTAGGTTTTTTACTAATATACGATTATTATTAAGAAGATCAAATTACTATTAAAATGTGTTACATGTAATTGTTGTATGGGTTCCCTAAATCCTATAAATAATTCATATTTAATTTCTTATTATTTTAATTATTTTTTCAATAATGTATGTATATATATTTATCAGTTCATTTATATGATGAATATTGTTTTATTAACATATTTGTATCATTCCCATGTTGTTTTTTATGAGTGTGGTTATTCTAGTGGACCATGAAAACCCAATTTTTCTTATTTTAGTTATCTTATTTTATATTATTCTTTCCCATTGTAATATTTTTTATTTCATATGTTTGAATGTATTATATAGAAATAATAATAATTTTTCTATAATAATTTTTCTGTTCTATCATGTGGTGCATTCTCTTTATATAATCATATATTACTAAGAATGATGCTATTATATAGACATAGGGGAAATTACATAGATTGAATCAAATATTATTAAAGAGAATGTATACATGATTTTTTTATCAGTCCATTGTGGTCATATTATTCTCTTACGAATGATATGTCCCTATTTTACCCTTATTAGGAATCTTAGATAACTATTTAATATATATCGCATCCCAGGGTTTTGATGTCAGGTCCTATGTATGATATGTGTTTGTGGTTACTAATATGAAGATATTTGTGTGATATGACAAATATTTTTTAATAAATCAGTTGACTGTGTATATAATTTCTAATTATTCTAAAACATTATAATCTTAAATCATGTATAATTGAGATATTAATTGAATGTTAATAATGAATGATCTATTATTATTTATGTTAAAATTGATTAACTTCAATTAGTATCATAGAATTCATTTTTTACTTATAAATATTATGTTATGATAAATTTTAAGATATAACCAAAAAAACCTATAATTAACTTAATGTTATATATGGTGAACCCAATGGAACATTATTTAATAATAAATTTTCATAAATTAGGACATGCTAGATTTTTTTTATTTATAACTATATTATCTTACCATTAATTATATTAGCTTAATTTTGTTTTATTAAATGGGAAGAAATAGAATGATTCATGCTAATAATGAGTGTTACATGAAATGAAATTTCCATCCCCATGAGGAACAGAATGGGTTTTGGGTTGTTATGTAATACTTATATTTATTCCCACTCAACAGTTTTTAATGAACCATGGAAGGTGAAACATTCCTTTAATAATTTTATGAGACAACATCATCCTTTATTTTTTAGGTCTTATGATCCACTATTTTTCAATTAATTCTACATTGTGTTGAAAATATATATTTTTTTAATATTATATGATTAAACCATGAGAACTCTATATAAGTGGACTATCACTTGGATGAAAATACACATCAATGGTGAACTATTATTAATAAAATAATTTCAGAGAAATAAATATATATTCTATATAATTCTATAAGTCTAATAGTTTATTTAGCAATAAATAAATTTCCCAAATCCTTCAGACTAAAAAGGAAATGGACTTTCTAGAGATGAAACACAATGGTGATGAATCAATTGGTACATATGAAAAAAAAATACATAAACGATAAAGGATTTCTTCTGTATTTATCATCAACCATATTAGATATATTTATTTATTATTTAGTTCCATAATAAAATTTCATAAGTTTTTATATATATGAGACATTTCGAACTAGGAATAAATCATTCGATGTGCAATGAAGGTAGAAATAGATTTTGGGAACATTAAATAATTATATGGTTTTAGAAAAAAGAAGTGACAACTATATATTCTTAGAAACTCAAATGTTAAATCCCATGGAAAAATGAAATTAGAACCACATATATGGAAAAATGTGGGGGAGGGATAATAAACATTATCAACTGAATTGGTATACTTTCATACTTTGAAATGATTTTCCATCAAGCTAGTGATATTTGGTAGTGGATAAATAATTAATCAAATAATACTAAAGGGGAGAAGGATTCAAAAATTGAATTTCAATGATTATGATTCAAGAGTTATATGTGTTATGTGAATCAATTCTTCAGACCCATAGATATTGAGGATTGTATACATCAAAACAACATTAATAAAAAAGTTAAAGGGAATTCTTTGCTATGAATACTAAAATGGTCATGAGAAAAACATGGTGAAATTTACACTAATAATCTACTCTAGAACTAGAAATTTTTTATTTGATTCTGAATTTGTCCTCTCTTTTATATCATAGTAAACTTTTAATAAGAACACGTCACCACCCCAATGTTTTAGGTTTTTATAGTAAAAAAACTCTTAATTCGATGATTATCAGACATCATTTTTGTAACTCATATACCATAGATTTTGTTGATAATTTTCTTCTTCAAAATATTATTATTGTACCTCTAATATTATTTGATGTTATATTAGAAATGGAATGGATTTATGTATATAAATCCCAAATCTATTATCTATTAAGAGAATTAATATTTTATATTATAAATAAAACTATGATTTTATATTCATGTGAGGGTGAACATGATGTTTAAATGGGAATTATATTTTTTATATGGGTCATAATACCTATTTGAAAATAATAATTATCATGATTGGCTACATAGAAACACAACATTGAATATATTCCTTTTTTGGGAATATGTTTATATATTTACTAAAGACATTCTCTATCATCCATTGAATATTTATGTTGAGTTTTCATAATAATTAATAAATATTTCTACAACTAGTGTATATAAGCATTATATAATAACCCCATTTTGGTTTTATAATTGAATATAAAAAATAATGAGAATATTGGTAATGCATTTATATTCCAAAATGTTATTCACCATGGGGTGCACATGTAATTTTTTTAAGAATATAAGGGTGTTAATGCAACTTTTTAGTGAGTATCATGAACATAACATGGTAACTATCAATATCATGTTTCATTTACGCCATATTGAGGACTAATTTTGTTAACTCTATTGAGATAAATAGTTATAAATGGTTGATATTTTTCCATGATATCATCAATGAAGATATAAAAATAAAAACCCTCTATATGAGGTATAGTCATTATGATTTTATTGTAATTCCATTTGGACTTAACAAATCCCTTAACATTTATTTGATCAAATTAATAGATTATTTAGATATTACCACGATTACTTTATTATTGCCTTTGTTAATTATTTCATGAAATATTCAAAAAAATGAATAGCATGAAGTTCGTTTATAATTGTTTTGAGGACGTTTAGGAAAGGAATGTTTGATGACAAATTATAAATATTATATTTATGGATTAAAATAGTTTTATTAGTAAGTCATTGAATATTAATAGAGGTTATATGAGTAGATCATTAAAATATGGACTTTATGGTTCAATATCCTAAAGCAGACACTGTTATTTATATTTAATGTTTTTATAAATTAAATAGTTATTATTTTATCTTCATGAATAATTTTACATGGAATTATAATCCACAAAAAAAATGACATGGAAGGGATGGAAGTAATAATAGATAGAAGAATGTGAAGAAATTTTTAAGGATATTATAAGAAGGTTGGTATGAAAATCTATTCACATAATACCATATAGTAGAGAAAATTACATGATCCTAGTCATGTATCAATTAAGAGAATAGGTTGAATCCTCATGCCTTGTCAAATTGAAAATTCACGATTAATGTTTCCCAAATTGTAAACTACTGTAATAAGTGATAATAGTTTCTTTGGAAATATTGAGGAACTATATATATATTGAATGATGTGATTCATATACATATCATAATATATTGAATATTATAATTACCTAGAAATAGTTCCATATGTAAAAACTGAGATGATTTGAATCTATTAAATATTAGGATTGTTCGATACACTACCACCAAGGGAAGGTGAACAAAGTTATTTATTATTTAAGTTAGTATGATAATTTTAGTTTTTACATAATGATTACTAAAAAGATCCAATTTTTATGGATTTTTGTAATATTGACATTGATAACTTTTTAAACTGAGATAATCTATATATTTTTATATTGAATCATAATCTATTTTTCATGTGAGGATTAAAGAAAGGTATAAAAAGAATGTTGGACTATATAAGAATGTGACAAATATTCATAATTTTAAACATGATTTTGAGGGAATAATAATATTATAAAACCAATTATGCTTACCAAAAATAATAGTCTTGTTTAAGTATATATTTGATTAAGCTCCCATTTAATCCATCTCTATATATAATTTAATTATAAAGATATATAAGGAGATACAAAATAGTAGTTCTAGTGTAAAAAAACTGAAAAGGGATGTTGAATAATCTGTATCTCGATTCTTGGTGTTTCATTTAGTTATGTTTAATAGAAAAAATAATAATCTGATGTTACCACCATTTCAAATATCATATTTTTTAAAATAAATTATTTACATGGATTTAAATATTATGCTCCTCAATGAATCAAAAATAAGAAAATACAATTTGGGTTGTTGTTGATCAGTTTATGATGTCTACACATTTCATTAAAATTAGATAATATTTCTATCATATTTTTATTTCCCTGATATAAATATATTATTTATTAATATTTCAAGAATATAACATTAAATTATATCTTATCAAGATCTATGTTCTACCTCAAATTTTAGGTGAATTATTCATCTAGTATTTAATATAAATTAAAAATTTAGCACTTATTTCCATCTTTAAATAGAATTTCAGTCTAACTGTATTATCCAAACAAAATAGGTTATATTGAGATCCAATTCATTGTATTTTAAAAGTTGTTTGGATCAACATCATCGTTAATTTTATTCTTCATACAAAAATACATTTCACTTGAGTATTCATATTGTTCCTTGTGAATATATCTAGTGTAGGAATTCTATATCTCAAATCTGATGGGATGATGATATGAAATATTGATATTTGAGCCAGTTTTTTGTAATAAAATTGTCTAGCATATTCTAATAAATCATCATCATATTAGATAAACTCAGAGTTGATAGAAGTGTTATATTTATATTCATATATGTGATCTATAGTTCATATTTGGTGATTGATATTCTTATAAATATCACCTTGTAAGAATGTTGTGAGATTCCGAATGATTTTAATGTGGGTCCCAATATATATTGGTGTCTTCAATATTATTTATTGTATCGATATAGTTGTTTATCTCATGGATCCATCACAAAATTCATCTCATGTCCATCGTGGTTTCCATGTATCTCTCATGAAAGAGTACATATATGACCCATAACACTGAATATAATAAGCGTGCATACCATAAGAGATGGTTATATGTTATGAGTAATAGATGATGGAAATTGAATATCAAATAGATAATGATTTTCATAGCAATACCACTCACCTAGTCAATGTTTTTTTAGAGAACCTATAATGTTGAGGAAGTAATGTTTATTTAATGATGTAATGTGGGAGAAGTATTCCTTATTGATACCGTTATAGAGATTGAATATCAAATACTGAATTATAATGAGTAGGTATAATATAACACCTATAAAATTTATTATTTAACTATATTTAAATAAATTTTATTCAATTATATCTTTCATTACATATAAAACCTCTTTTAAATGAATAGTGAAATACTATTGATTTATAATAAATTAATGTGATCATTTCCACCTTACTGGTGGATTAGATTTTATGAATATGATTAAATAAATTTTGAAAAGTTATTTTAAAAAATATATAAAATGGTCTCATTATTTTTTAATGTATATAAATTAAATAAAAAAATTAGGGTAAAAATTAGTTATTAAAAAAACATTTTTTATGTTCCCAATGTGTTTTTTTATTTATAAATTAGATTGATACCAATTTAAGAAAGATATAAATTAAATTTTTAAATAATATATTCAACACAATATTTTAACATTCATATGATATTTTTGAGAATGAAATTTATTAAAGTACACTCATATTAACGATTAAAAATTCATTTGTCTATTAATGATTTTGTTATATTTTTCAGATTTATCTAACAATTATTATATGACACATATAGAGATTAAATTTCATAAAATTGATTCAATTTTTGAAATAATCAGAAGTAGTATTGTATAATAATATAAAATTATTTTTTGGTCATAATAAATAGTAATCGAGGTAAAAACTCATTGCAATTGTAAATTTTAAAAGATGATAAAGAGGGGTTAAAAAAAGTTACTGGGTTAAAAATATCTAAAAACATTTTTAAATACTATTTTGGATCATATTTTTACCCAATATAATATCCTATATAAATATGAGACATTTAGTTTCCATTTTACTTGAGTAATACATTAATATATTTAAATATTTTCAAATTTTTCAATTGTGTCTTCTATATCACTTATAAAAGGTCAAAACCTATCCTACCAAATTCAAGAATTTGTATCCTATAACATGACAAAATATAAACAAAAATAAATTCATAATATGACTTTTAATTTCTTATTGATCATAGTTTGATTGTATTTCTATCCTAGAAAATGATTTATTTATAAACTGAAGGTAGTTGTATGAAAAATATGTATATTCACATTCTTATATATTTTAATATTCATTCATCTTATAATACCTAAATATTTCTTCTACTATTACATATGTAATCATACATTATAAATATACTTACATATTATTATAATTATGGGATATCTATTTTCTTCCTTACCATCAAGTTGTAAATTAATGTATCAGTCGTGCATACGTGGGGGCTACTGCCTGTATGAAGCAATAAATTTTCCATCATAATCATTCATGGATTGTTATTAATATGGATTATATGTTTATTTATAAAAATAATTGGGTAATTATTCTTATCTAATGAAATGATTTTCTTCCTTTTTACCTTTTAATATGTTGTGAAATGATAACATCGCTCGCATGAATATATGGACTACCACCACATGAAGATATGTGATTCAATTTTCATCTCTAGTTTACGTTTTTGTAAAAAAGAATATATTTAATAACTATATATATATATATTCTTTATGATAAAATAATTATTAAATAATGGTGTATTATAATTAACCATTATGTTATTCTATCTATTGAATAGTGGAAACATACAACATGTGTACATAAGGTCATATGTGTCCACAAATTTATGTAAATAATGTTTCACCCAAATTATCATTTTAATTGATAATATTTGGGATACCACTGTATCAGGACCAAGGTAACATTATTGGAACCTCTGGACTGAAACAAGTATGGAAGATGAAAAATGTTTCACCCAAAATTTTAATTTAAACAAAGAATTATTGATTAAATTGTAATAAAAATTATATGGGTATGATAAATTTTTTGTCATATTTAATTTGTATTCCATAATATATTTGAAATAAATATATTTTTATTATATAGGACATTGGAACTCATAAAATGTAACATTAGACATAAGTTAAGGGACTTATGTCACAATATCTTTTCATTTTCACCATCATATATGCTAAATTCATATTGAGGAAGATTAAATAAATCATATCCATAAAAATATATATATATATATTATTCTGATTTTTTTTCCTAATTTTTTTCGTTATTGTATCATTTTCTACTATTTGGTGCTTAAAATTACCACGAAAGTATTTTTAAGAAAACCCAACATTATGTCCCCATTAGTCAGGGGCCATTTTTTCCTATGTTAATATGTTCACTATAACGTATTCATGTATTATCTCAATAATATCCAACTATTAAATTAATAAAAAATTTAACAATATCATTCATTATCTATGAAATGATACATGTATATTCTTTTTGTTTCTGAATGAGGTACTTTTACTGAACTTGTTAATAGAAATCATTATATTAACATATAATAAAAAAATAATTTTATTACCACCATGAATAATAATTACATATATTATTACGATAAAAAATTATTTGTTCTTTTCAAATTAAATGATTTTTCTAATATATTATAAATTTATTGACTTTAAATATGTTATTTCAAAATTAAAGGGGTATTTTCCTGATGTAAAAATCAAGTATAAAATAAAGGTATTTTTATCATTGAAAACATTAATTTGATGTCTCTTATACTTCACTATTGAAATATCCCAATGATACCACCCTTATTATTTTTATATATGGTTATTTATTATGATGATGTAATCGAGAGAAAGACATTTTCATGTCAATAACCAATGAAATTAATAAATGAATATGATTTCATGATATTTTTTAATGTATATGAATGTATTATGATAAGGCGGAAGTTGGGTATCTTTTATCCACCCAATTCATTGGGTAATTTTATATAGATATATTATGAAATTATTATGATTAGAATATATATTATTATAGATCCGCATTTTAAATTTTTAGGTGTGACTATGATTTATTCGATTTAATCTTATAATAATATGCATGTACATGAATGTAAATAATTGTGTTCAATTTGTGATTTGAGGTATCATTTATTTTAGATAAGCTTATAATATTATTCATGGACCTGATCTCGAATAGTTGTGTTACAAGATTGTGATTTACTATGATTATAATTACACATTACTTTGTTATAACTCTTTAATGATGATTATTACTCAATCCATTGATGATTAATTGTGTTTCTAGATTTGGATTTACGTTAGATTATATGATCCAATTTTTTCTTGGTAGGAATATATTATCATGATGACAGGAACTTAATAATATAATCATACCCTTATGATCATGTTACTCTATTGTGATTGATATCTCCCATTTCAACCCTTATTCAGAATCAATTCTCGATAATTAATATGTTTTATTTTACTAGGTTTTAATAGCATAATATGTGTATTATATGTATAAAATTTTACTGATAATAACATCTTTTTGGGAGATGATGCTGATATTTTAAGAAATATGTTGACTATGAAATAATTTTTCAATCACACTAACCCATTATGTTCCGCATGCATGTATAAATAAGCCATGTATTAAATATTTTTCTAGAATGAAATAATACTTATATATACTATTCTTATAATTTTTTTTCTACAATTATGGTAAATATTAATAATTTATTGATATTTGTTTATAAGAAAAATTATTGCTGAACCTACTAAAAACTATATTGAATCAAATGGGATATAGTTAGTTCCCAATGTATCATAAGTTGATATAATTGTAAAATAAATTACAAAAATCTCAAAATTTAATTTTTTATGATTTTTTACTCCATTATTTTTTGTTTCTAAAAACATAACATATTTGTTTTCTATATTAATAAATAACTATATACCAAATTAATCATGCTAATAAAGAACATGATGGGAAATAAAATGACCTTCCATATTAGAAGCCAAAAGTATTTAGAGATCGAATGTAAAATATTGTGGAAATTCACACATAACTTTCTCAATATACGAGAAATAACATGAACTTTTTTTATCTTAATAATATACCAAGGATGATGCAACATGTTGTTGATTATTTTATATGAAAATATCCACCTTCCTCATGTGGGTATTCTGATCCACTATTTGTTGAGGAATTTATTAATCTAATGGAAATGAAATTTTACAACCTTCATTTCATATACTATGATAAATGTTTTTAATGTTCTATCTCATAGAAGGAAAATTTGATCAATGCTGGAGTCTTATAAAAAATATAATGAAATATAATAAAATAAAATCCTTCAAATTAGAAGATATTAATTGGTTATTTCTAAATAAACTCACATCTTGGATCTTATTACTATGATGGAAAGGACATTTATATAGAAAAAACTAAATTATGATGGATCAGTTGTTATATATGAATTAATCCTTACATGAAGTTGAAGGTATGATTTTGTATTTACAATCTACACTATGATAAAAATTGATCAATTTTTTAATCGAATTAAACCAATTCATTATATAGAGATATCTATAATATACATTGGTAACTCAAAATGAAATCTTCAATTTATTGTGATGGTAGAATTAAGGTGTGTTAAATCCAATCATAAATGTGTTTGTATTGAAAATATTAGAAATATAGGGATTCATGAAAAATATAATGGTAAATCCCATGGTGGGATAAAAATCCAACCAACAATATGCTATGAATGTGTGGAAACTAACTGAGGAAACTGTATAAATGGAGTAGGGGAATGCTTCAATTTTTGGAAGACTAGACATCAATCTTGTTATTTTCAATGAGGGATGAAAAAGAAGGTATATCCATTTTGTGAAAAATAATGATTCAGACATTGAAGTTGATTGTTTCAAATATAAGTAAATAGGGAATTATGTGAATCAATTGTTATACCCAAGATTTATAGAGGAATATATTCCTCAAAATATCCCTTTGAAAAGGATAATTATAATACCTCTCTATAAAAAATGTTTTGTGTTAAGAGAATTCGATGGTGAAAGGTGAATATATAATCCACTATGGAATTGAAAATTTATTATTTGATTCTAAATACACCAAATATTTAATATTTGATGAATTTTATAAAAGTACAACGCATAAACCTCAATGATGAGATGTTGATATAGCATGTAAATACTCTCAATGGAATGATGATCACAAATCTAGTTTAAATCTATTCACTGATAAAAAGGAATAGAGTAAATACTAATTTTGTTCCATCATGGCCGACTATGGATGATTCAGAGTCCATACAACATCTAAAAATAAAAAAGTAAAATATATGTGTTTTGGCTCTAAAAAAACTGGGGGAAACTGTTCGATCTAACAAAAATGAGGCTACTTCCTCTTCATTAAAAAAACCATTTTTAAATATCATTATGTATACCTTAATTAAATTATCTTTAGGTACATTATGTATAGGACAAGTACATGTCATGTACCTAGGATACAGCCAGATTTTAGACAGGTTTTCCCTTTCATTCCAAAAAATAACCCAACCGACTCATGGATCATTGTGAGGTATAGGACAAAAATGAAACTAAACAAAATTAAACCCAAAGAAATGATATGTACCTAAAAAATGATCAATTATCATACAATATTTCCCTCATATAGAAATTCTACCCTAAATGTTTCAGTAGAGGGTCATCAAGATTCGTTTTGAAAAAAATCTGGCCAAAGAGCATTTACATAGGCCTCCCTCTTCCATGTCTCATCTTATAAACAGATATGAATCCATAGAACACAAACTATAGGAACTAAAAATAACTAGAGAACATACATGCTCATATCAATGATATGAATCGACCTCTCCTCAAAGCCTGCATTAACCTAAATCTCCAACTCATCATGCTGAAAAATTTGTGATTGATCTAAGTGATAGCGGAACAGCTAAGATAAATGGAAGAGGTCATGCATGTAATAGTACTTAGGAGGATACTTCAATAACTAAGAAAATAACATGGGTCTCTAGATAATCTCTAATATCCAAACATATCTTGGTTAAAGCCTACCCATTCTCATAATCTGCATGTTCCCATCCTTGGTGAAACATGCAAAAAACTCAATCCCTATAAAAAAACTCTAGAGGTCATGTGCGTTGATCAGTGTATGATTTTTATGAGACTATGTTGTAGGTATCTAATTTTAAATCATCCATACCTACTCTGATGCCTCTTGTATGACACAAAGTCTTAGTAAATCAACATCTCTGACCTCTAACTAGTACATTGGAGAATGGGATGTCCTACCATATAAAGCCTCATAAGGTTCTATCTGTATCGTCACATGTTATTTATTATTGTAGGTGAACCCAACTAGACGAACAAGAATCTCCCAATTTTCCCCAAAATAATGTATGCATTATCACAACATTTCCTCTAGCCCATTTATATTATGCTCCAATTGTCTATTAGTCTAATGGTTGAATATTATTCTCATAAGCACATAAATACTCAAAATAAATTGAAAAAACATGCAGAAATGAGATGTAAATCAAGAACCTCTATCTAAAATGATCGTTTGTAGATCCCCATGATGTCTTACCACCTCTCAGATGTACAAATTTCAAATATTATCATCACTAATGGTCTCATTGATTTGTATGAAATTTGAGATATTCGCAATCCTATTTAAAACAACCTACGCTACATTTCTACCTCGAGATGACCTCAGAAAACCAATAATAGAATCTATATCAACATCATCTCATTTATACTCTATAATAGGTAACTACATTAACATACCTATATAACATTGATGTTCCTCCTTCACCTTTTAATAGGTGTAACACATCATAACAAATCATGATACTGCTCTCTTCATTCTCGGCCAGCAGTAGTAATGTCACATGTCTAGGTAAACCTTGGGGTCCCAAGGATGCACTACCAAAGATGGAGAATGTAACTCGTGTATCATCTCCCCGTGTATACCCAATCAAATCCAAACACATCAATTGATAATAGTAAACTCCTCATCAACAATTGTTCAACTAGGAGAAGGCTCATCATGAGCCACACACTCCCAAATAACTAGGACATCAAAATCTAATATCTTCTTCATCCTTACTCTGCCCATCAGGGCAGTGTTCATATCTAAGGATGATAGAAATTTATTCCCATTCTTATCATGCACCACTAGATGAATCTTAGATAACAACACCCCAAGCTTCCACTCGCCACTAGCATGATTCACTGAATGTATATGAGTCCTCCTACACAATGCATCTTCCACTACATTTCCTTTATTAGGAGTCCTGGGATGCTCGATGTCAAAGGACTATAGGAACTCAACCCACAGTCTCTACTTCATATTAAAATCTAAATTTTTAACATTTTATTTGTGGATTTTTTTGACTGTGTACCCCTATAAAACATTCTCCAAGCTAATTGTTCCTTCTAAAACGCAACACGTGAACAACTACACATGTCTCAAGATTTTGTGTTGGTAAATTCCACTTATGAGGCCTCATATGTCCACAATCGTACAAAACAACTTGACTTACATACATCAACAATGCCCTGACACCAATACCTAATGTGTTACAGTACATCGTGTAACTTTTTAGCAGCTCTGGTAGTATCAATAATGGTGTAGAGGTCATCCTCCATTTCATCTCTTGAAATGTTGTCTCAATATATTTTAAAAATTAAGATTTTATACCCTTATTTGTCAATCCCACCAATAGAATTACTAAGAATGATAAGCCCTATATAAAAATCATGTAATATTTATCTATCCCCTTGAGTAATTTTATTTCAAAAATAGTATTGGGATGTTCCATAGAAACTACAAATCGTACCATCTATAGGTCTAATAACACTCATGTCTACAAAATGATCTGATAGAGTAAGTTAATCTTATCATTCCCAAAGTGGTACTTTGTGAGCATATAATATAACAAATACATTATCATTATATTCAAAATGATATATTTATGGTTTGAATGTTCATGTGGATAGCGATAATACACTAGATATCATCCACAAAAACCACCACAAAAGATTCCACATAAGTATAGAAAACTCGGTTCATCACAGTGTTGAATAATACAGGTGTTTTCTTGCTACCCAATGGCATGACCATATAATTTGATGACTCATACCTTATAAAAATCCCATATGAGGTATGTTGGTAATTAGAACACCTGGTTTGGTAATATCCTGACCTCTAGTCATTCATGGAGAACAATCAAGCTCCCCAAAGTTGATCAAACAGATCATCTATCGGTGTAATAGAATATCGGTTGTTAACCATAAACTTGTATAGTTTTTTGATAACCCATGCACAACCTAAGTGATATATATGACTTTTTCAAAATAGGACCGAATAACCTCATAAAGAAGTATTGTGTTCGATAAACCCCTTGGCCTCTAATCTGTGAGCATCCTCTTGATATCTTGAAACTCTATCGTAGCCACCCTATAAAGTAGAATGGATACCATAGTAGATCCTAGAACTAGATCGATGTTGAAGTCTAGTATATTATCAAGAGTTAACCAAAAAAATTCATCAGGAATGACATCCATGAAGTAGTAAACCACTCTAGGAAAATTTTCATGATTCACTCCCTGCTCATCCAGGAACAAACTAGTAATTTGGTCTTTCATCCAACATTTCGCACAATGCTCGGGTCTAGATCTTCTCTCATGGACATCCCATTCATACCTGTGAATAAACACTACATACTCTAGTGTTTCCAAAGTAACCATACAAAAAGAGAAGTCAATGTATGCCTAATAAGCTACTAGACATTCTATCCTATAAAAGGACATCAAACACTACCATCTTGAGAGAATATAAAGTCTTGAGTTAGTGGAACCAACCAAAATCACAGATACACTACATAAAATGGTTTAAATCATCTGTTATAACTCCCAATGGTGTTTCATATGTCAAAAAGTCATTATATTGAAACAACTCTTGCATGAAAATTTTAACCACTCTTGTTGGTATAAAACTCTTAAAGGCACATGTATTGAAAAGATCAGATACAATAGTAGAATATAATAAGATTGTACCTTGATCTTTGTTTCATTCTTGATCATGCCATTATTGGGTATGTTTCATTGCATACGTCTAGACAATACTGTGACCTTGTGACCCTACCTAGAAATCTTGATCTGATCCACCTAGCTGTCTTAAAGAACCTAGTGTTTGGCTACCATGGATATGACTATGACCACCACTTCCTTGTCCTAACTGGCCTGCACAGATCCACCTCCCATCCTAACCCAGATATGAAGAACCTACTACTGAACATAAAATCGGAGCATACCCCCTACCACATTAAGAATGAGGAATGGTCCTATAAAACCAATGCACGTTCTTGAATAGAATGAGTATATGATGATGGAAATCTGACCCCATAAACGTCCTAAATAATAGACCAATAAGGATAGATGATTGAATAATGACCCAAATTATGGTAGTAAGAATCAATATGTTCCATTTAATGTAAAAGTACAATATCTATTTCATGATTCACATATTTAAATTTCATCATTATTAACACAAAAACAAAGTGATGAACCAGATGCAAAATGAAAAGGGTCACAACATGTAAAACCTAACATGAGGGGAGTGTGATCTAGAATCACCAACTATAGATGCACACACCAAGAACCATAGGATACGTTTAAACCTAATACCTAAAAATATTGAGTTTCCACCTCTAGAGTGGAGTATTGGAAATAAAAATGGAATGTTGTTGCTACATTCCAATCACTTCCATAAATAATCAATTTTTCTTCAAGGAAGGAAAATTTTTCATGACCTGAGAATAAAATATGAACTATTATAAGAAAAAAATATGATACACTCATTATCAATATTCCTATTGGGAATCAAATTCCAGCTGAGGAAAATGATTCTACTCATATAAATATTGAAAAATCATACCCTCCGGATTTATTGGAATCTTATAATCTGATTAGTAATGGATCTAGGATTCAAGAGTATAAAAAAATATGAAGTCAAAAATGAAGAGAACATTCCTCCATTACGATGACAGCCTTTCCATGTGTGGGTGACCATATAGTCTTATGAGGAATTTATAATTAGTGGTAAATTAAGGTGGGGCCACCTCCTTAACCCCAAAATTATTTATATAGATAGTAGGAGACTCAAATAATAGTACCCTTAGAGCTTATTAACACTATTTAATCACTAGATACTCAAATGGAATCCAGGGATGGGTGACACACAACTAAGTAGGTTGAGATTAATCCATATCCAAAATGTTTGGATAATACTTTTCCCCCATTGAATTATGTAAATCCTATCATATATCTATTTTATGCTGAAAGTGACCCCAAACTACATTACACACACTTTGTGTCCCAATGTGGGATAATTATGAGCCCCTGATATCAGTAGAAGGCAAACTAGTTGAGATGTTCAGTATAGACTTTGATAGGGCCATCCATTGTTTGGTACTGTAGTCTTCATGCAGAATTCATCATAGAAAGGGAATACCTTTTTCACCAATTACATTATCCCATTACCTCCATATTTATTAAAACTATAATTTTCAACCTAAAAATCAGCAACAATCATGTCAAAGAGAGGGTGTCTGAATTCATATGATGTGTGGATGGTTTAAACCTATCCACTCATCATACCTCACCTATAGGAACAATTTATAGAAAAATTATTGAATATATTTTTGATGAGTTGCAGACACCTCTAATCCGAATGAATTATCTAGCTGGGTTCTATATGTTCACATATGTGTAATAATTATTTTATGATTAAATTCAATATACCCAATCTAAATCTCGACTCATTCCCCTAGTATATGTTAAAATGGATATTCAATGTAAAATATGCAGCTGTCACCCTCAATAAAGTAGTATTTCTTAGCCAAGAACAAAAGTATGTAACAAACTACCTAGCACCTCTTATCTAGTGGTACAAACCAAAAAATCTCCTTGGGCTCGAATCAAAAAAAGTATGGGCCACCAATGATTTGAGAAATAGATAAATAATGGTTAATATTTACAGAATAAACAAGTCCCTAGTTATTTATTTCAATCCAATGACAAAAACCTACTCATAATACCATAGCCTAGATGAAACAATGATGTCAAAATCACTGACTATTAATCTTTCAATATAAGCATGGTTAATAATATCAAGGATTACTTCATCTTCAAAGACATCCTTTAATGAGTTTCTAATTCTAGATGGGTGTTGCTAAATAACTCCTCAAATAAGGTTTCCTTCATAGCCGTTATCTAATAAAATTAATAGTGTGATTTGAAAATGGTTTTGTCTTTGCATGAATGAAAGGTATACAAATGGATGACATTGAAGAAAAATTGACTCACTCATTCCACCCTGAGATCACAGCAATGAAGACCCATAATGGATCCACTGCCCAAGAAGGTGACATAGGGTATTACTCTTGATGGTTCATTTGACCATCAGATGTATTAATATACTAATTAGGATTTGTCTTCTTCGTCTCTAATGCATACTATTACTCTTACATATTTATTCCATGATTCTTTTTAATCACAATCACTACCCCAACAAACATAACCCTAATTATTTGAAGTGGTCGTATTTATTATATCAATGTAATAAAATTAGAATAAGCCTTATATGATTATTAATATGTCTCCATGTATGAATTACCTACACTAAGATATTAGAAAATACATCACATGTATAAGAATTAGGGATACATGGGACAATATGGGTATGGTCAAACACAATATTTTAGTCACATCCAAAAAAGAAAATATATGCATCTGAGACCCATGGGAAGGTACTATGGAAATATCAATAAAATTCATGGTTGTGCATTATAACCCTGTAGAAGTCCTCAGTATCCAGTCATCTTGCTTGACCACCCAGTGAGGGTACAATTATCTGATCAGCCTAGAAAATGGGTAAAGATGGCACAACCCATGCCATTGGAATGAGATGCTCTAATGACCTTTTCACAAGTACCAGGAATATCTTCTGCAAAAGAATCATTTGTTAAGACAAATGTACTAGAGAAACCTCACCGCATGGACCAATTCCCTATGAAATTAATGTATGTCATTTTGATGTAGCTGACAGTGGTCACATCTAAGCTCACAATCCACAATGGACTACAATATATTAATATACACCATATTCCATTGGAATTTGAGAAAAAGATATCATTACAAGTGATGCTTATTGAATGATTAAAATGTCCTCAATATTTCTTGTCTCCATATCGTTCACAATGAATAATTAGGAAGTGGTTATCTTGGGACACATCAGCAACAATATGTTTTGGGAGGACTCGATAATGTTAATATCCTAAAGGATCTGATTGAGAAAGGTGCCAATATTAATCTCATTGCAATTCTAAACATCCAATATTTGGGATATATATAACGAGGTTTATCTACTACAATAATGACCATTCATGGTATAATAAGAGATATCAATGATCACTTAGGAAGATAAAACAAAATGATTATTTTGGGAATCTTACATATGATTCTAATTTTATGGTTATCATGTAAGACACCACTTACAATGTCTGGCATTGAAGTCCAGTTCTCCATATCCACATGTTTGAACATTCAAAATTACATCAATGTATAAAATACCCCACTGATGAAAATGTAGGAATACAACATGGTTACACTTCCCCTTTATGATCTAAAAGCCACATATTCCACGTAATGTTTCTACATAATGGGAGGAAAATAAACAATGGTAAATGAGGATATATAGGTTTAATCTCCCAATGGATTCTATAATAACCATTAAAATCATTGGAATATGATAGACAATGATTATGGTGTCCTCATAAATCTATATCGAGTTTATAGGCTTTGTCCCAGAGGCCCATGCTCCACTTTTCCCCAGTGACAGAGAAAAATTGAATCACCTCTAGCATTGATCTACAATGACTATGAATGTATTGGGTGATAATGTCTCTTCCAATGGCCTCCTTAACCATGATTGTGATAAGGAATCCACCATATTTCCATCTTCCAATATAAATTTCTCTATGGACACAAAAGATTCTGAAAATTAGGAAGACCTCATGAATTACCAAACTGCATTCTAGGAAGGCATATCCACCACCATTGATGCACTCTGATTGGTAAATATACGATTATAAAAATACCCATTACCCAGCTTAATTTTTTCAACTATTCCCTTAAACGTGAAAGATATTTAAATTTGTTTTCTAAAGAAACAACAATATCTATTCTCTTAGAAATATATGTAAATTCCATGACATAATCTAGATACGGCTACACACTATCTAGGATCACCCAATGAGCACCGAGGGCTCGTGAAGGTATGTAAGATGATTCACGCCTCTCATGGAACCAATTTTGAATTTGAATTCCACAAATTAATCAAAACCAACGTTATTTGAGAAGTATAGTACCCATGATGTCTTGAAAACATCATCAAAATAATGAAAATTAATGGGAAGATTAAGGTCTACATAAATTTTGGAGACCTTGGTCATCACTAACAAAAAAATGATTTACCATTACTGATCCCATAAATCGTGATTGATTCAAATTATATATTCCAATCCACTTCCTACATGAATGGGTATTTAGGTTAAAATAAAAATAATATTTACCATGATGATGAATAATTTACTGCCTTTATGGCGCCTCAGGTGATCTTCTATTATCAGTTCATGACCTCTGGAGTAATGAATGTTAGATCAACATATCAACACACAATAATTCATTTCATTAATTCAATCATAGTAATGATAGTATATTGTCACATTGATGACCCAGTTTTCAAATCCTAACACCGATGCTATCACTTCATTGATCATTAAACATTCTTCGACATGTTGTGACATCATATAAAAATTTTAATCCACTAAAATACTTTTTCAAGGTAACATCAAGAAAATTTCTTGGATTTTTGGCATGTCACAATTGAATCTTGTTTGAATGAAATAATTATAGTTTCATAATAATAATTTCACCACCATGAAACCTCATTGGTCTAAGGGGGATCCAAAATCACCTCACCTATATATAGTGATTCATATCCAACATGGTTGAAAAAGGTATCCCATTCCCCAGGATAATTAAGAAGGGGATCGCCAACCAATGGGATTATGATTTTCCTAGAGAATTCAAAAGAATCAACCATAATATACTGCACCAATGTGGATTGATGCCTCTGATGGATGTTAATCCACCTATCTTGGATATGGTCTCCATTAAATGCTTGTTGGGAGACATATTAATATTGAAAAATGATGGGTGAGAGAGAACAATCTGCACAACCTTATCCAAATGAATCTAGTTATAATGATCTAATATGATGATGTTTAGATGAATGATCTTGAACTAATATTCGTAATGAAAAGAGTATACATAGCTTGATGCACCAAAAATCCCATTTAGTCTCTCGTGTTGATATCCATAATTAAATCATTGGTATCATATAATAACTAAGAATCTTTTACAATGGTACATAATTCAACAATAATATTTCTTCCAGTTTGTGACAAAAGAGGTGGAAAAAGGTAAATAGATTTCTAATTTCCTTGCGGCACATCATGACTGGGAAAATTAATGTGTAGACACTATGTTTCTAGACGAGGTTCTCTTTAATTTCCATGGCACTCCCTAGACGTGAAAGATGTAATTTGAATCCACCATTTAATGTCACGCTGGAAAAATGATGAAAACCCAATGCTCAATTGGGTTAGATTATGTATTTTATTTGTCACTCTAGGCAATTAAATATTTCCATTGTATTTCTCACTATCTTTGGGATTCAAAAATAATTATGAGGAATATAAATCCCTTTTTGGTGGCTTGAAATGGTCGTACAATAGAATATGTACTACAAGAATATCAAATAGTATTTAGAACTATTGATAAATAAGATCATTGTAGAATATTACACAAAAAATTAATTGCTAGTCCATATCAATGGCTATGATAGGGGAAAAATGATATAGTTTCCTTTTATGCCCACATTACATCCTATTCCCTATTCAGAGAATTCTTGCGATAACACATGGGATAATAAAGCCATAATATATGATAACCCTAATTACAAGGAATAAATATACTATATCACACACTAAATAATGGTTTTATAAATCATCCTTTATGATATGAAATAAATCAATCAGTTTAACACCGCCCCAAATTGTAATGAACTAATATCCACCCATAGATGAATAGATCCAATATTCAGTTATCTCGATAATAGATCTCCTATAACAAACTGAGCTAGAAGGGAACTAATTTGGTGCTGTGTAGTAAAATTAAACCAACATATTTGTACAAAAGAATATATCGCTTGAAATTTAAGGATTTTATGGAATCTTATATATATTAATAGAGAAAATATATATTCACATAATCATGTAAGATTTCCATGAATTATCCTACAGTGCTCCTCAATCTGGTACCAAGCTCTCCCACCAAATCAAGAGGTTTGTTTCAACGAGAAAAAAATGATTCATGAATTTGTTGAGTTCACTATGATTTTTTTTCATTTTATATCCATTAAAACAACATTCATAACCACTATTAATTTATACATACAACTAAATATTTATGTTCATTTTTTATTTGGGGAATTTATGCCATGGGTCGAATCCCTATGCCACATTTAAGATGTTTAAGTACAAAAATACTACCACCATCATCTTTTCCTAATGGGATGAGGTAATAACCATCACAAAATTTAAGATGAATAATATCATCAACTTTGTAATGTTGAATATCATCCCTAGGATAGGGTTCCCACATACAATATTGATGGACAAAAAAACAACATCTATTCTATATAGTTGACGAAACTATACAAGGAGTACAATATCATATCCAATAAATCATATCACAGCCATGAACTAAAAATGAATAGATATATGATTTAAATAAGACAAATTCAAATATAATCAATAATATATTGAATATGGATAGGAATTATGGGCCGGACTAGCTCCTCCATGATTTCTGGGCCTACCGTACCACCAAACGTATCTATACACAAGAAACACTGTATTCATTGTGTATAAAAATTAGGAAAGGTTAACCATATAATATCACATATCATTTCCAGAATATCCCTTTGCACACTACTCATAGATGATAATCAATCACTAATGTGGAAATATGAATTGGCCAGGCTAAATTAGAGTAGGTTTCATATGTTGGACAACCTTAATGTCTATAAATATTATTTCACATTAGCCTTTAAAAAAATTATCCTCCATTCATTCCTCCATGGAGAATTAGTAACTTCAAATATATTGTTTTGAACCTGAAAAACCCTAATGAAAATTAAAAAAAACCAATTTCATGATGGGTCACTACAAAGAGTTTTCTTAATATATTAAATTCCAAGATTCAGAACTCTGTGTTGTGTTTTTTAAGAAATTAAATATGTTAAAAAAAGTAAAAAATAATAATAAAATAATAATATAATAATATAATATGATAATGAATATGGTGATAATTTTTATTATTATCATAGTATTCAATAAATAATATTCTCACTTACCCCCTCTTCCTTCTCATCGCACCCAGCCCCTCTCTACCTAGGTGTTTCACAATACAGAACCCATTCCATCTCAAAGACATGGGAACACCTTCTATCTGGGATACTCTATTATTTTATATCCACTAAGTATTCTATAGCTTCTTTGTAAGATCCTTCATTTAAGGACTTCTATAATTTCACCCATCATTCTGCCAATTATGGTCTCCATTTAATCCTTCTAGAATTAGTCAAACAATATGGTTTTGGGTTGGCATATTGATTATGCCTCTTTTATTTCTCATGAGTGCACTGAGTTTCTCGAGTAGAATTAATTCGTAATAATTAATATTTCACTGAAGGATAAGTGGTTTGGATCATCTCAGTGTGTTTTCATAATTTTTTGGGTTTATGTATCCCCCATTATTAAGCATATTATAATTTTTAATTGGGTTTTTTTAGAGTTCTGAGGATACCAGTTTTTTCGTCAAGTGTTTGGGCCTTTAAGTGGGATTTATAGGTTACCTATACTATAAAATGTATGATTTTACCTTCATCACAATTATATTCACCATCTAATTCATGTCCTTCAATTTTTTTTATTCCTTAACATTTTATCTGGATGTGTTGGAACTTTCTGTAATGTTTTGAGTTATTAGTTTTTTTAGCATTTGAATGTATTTTTAAGCACAACCACACAAACATATGTATGTATATAAATATATATATTATTTATACATATCCACTCATGGTGAGGGTAATATTTATTTTGTATTAAAAGATATATTTATATTTGATTGCATATATGTGTGTGTGAGGTTGGGGCAGTTTCAAGTGGTCACCTCTAAATCAAAAAAAGGTCGAGTGTTATATTGGTCTAATGATTTTTGTCAGATCTCTATAATTAACCTTTTATTCAAGAATAACTTAAATCTATTTTACCTTCCCCCATATTTCAGAATTTTTATATTTATTTATATTTTTTCCACAATATTATTGGTTATGATAAATGTCTTATGATAAATAAGTAATGGTTTTATAATAAATCCCATCCAACGGAGGTGTGATATCTGTGAAAACTCACAATGTTAGTTTATGTTTATTTATATTGGAAGATATATATCTTGAGGTAGGATACAATTACTTTTTACTCTTTTTAAATTCATGTATTCCTTAGTTACATGATTTATCACTTTCTTGGATTATTCATAGTATTGAATGGGTTTGAGAATAATTGGTAAATATATTTTTATAAAAATGATTGAAAAAACCAATTTAAAATTTTATAATATAACCCCAATAATAGAGGTCAATTTTATTCGAAACAATTGATTACTCATAGTTATTTATATCCTTATTAGTTATAGTTTGATTTTTTCATATTCTTTCTTCTGGAAACATGATTTGTAGAAAGATAGAAATACCCCCTTTATATAATTTGTCTGTATTTTTCAGGGTAGTTATTTTTAAATGAAGTATTTTAGAATTTATTATATTTTATAAACTAAAATGATTTCATTATAAATGGGGATTACCAATGTATAGAATCTATTCTATTCCCCGTTATTTCATCTCTTATTTCATGTCATGTCGTTATTCCACTCTCTGATAGCATCCTAAGAGGCCTTGTTATCGGGTATTAAATTTTTTGGTTTAACTCATCACGTCAATTGTAATATTAATTTGTGGAGAAAAATAACCTACGGTGTTATACTTGCTTCTTGGACAACCCATTAGTTGTTCCCAACATAAATAGATTATTTTTTTAAGGGCTTGTGTTTCGCCTCACCTTGGGTGAGTGTCCCGTATCATGGATTAATGTCATATATTTATAACGTAATTTAAAATAAGAATTGGACCCTAAATTAGCACCGTTTAAAGTTAATTTTCCTAGTTACTATTTTTTATCCTTGTTCATATGATTATGTATGTATTGTTTTATGCTAATTTGGTTTGGTATGGTTGTATAAAATATGTGGCCAAGTGTGATGGCTTTTTGACCTCGAGATGTCATTGATGAGATATGGTTAAAGGCATGATGATTCATGTGGTCATGGACGAATTTCATTGTTATAACTAATTAAATATATCTGAGTCTATTTCACCAGCTTTTCATATATTTATTACATATTTCCAAATGATCTGTTTTAGACCCTTGTTTTACATTTGGGGGCAATTGCCTTATGCCATATTGATGGATTTGATTCTTTTACATGTTCTCTTGAATACCGTGAGGCTCATGGTTTTTTTGATACAATAATTAATATTTAATATTTCCATGTGATATGTGGGTTGATTTTTTTCCTTTCAATATTCCTTGGAATCATGATTCACTTTATGCCACCTGTGTGAGAAAATTGGTTGTTGTATTAAGGACTCATGGGTATAAACCGATGTATGAGTGGTTATACCCCGAAGTAGCCAAGGAAACAATTTTGATTTCCAGGGGAGGTATTCTTGGGATTTATTTATACTCCAATGTGATATTGGTTCTCTAAAGGAAAAATCGTGGATAGAATCACTGTGATGATAGCGACACCATGAAATGTGTGATACTATATCATCCAGTGGGATAACTCGGAAGGACTCGGAGGTAACAAGCCTCATAGTGATTCAATAGAAACAATATGGATCTACATAGATGGACTCAATGTTATTGGATTATCAGATGTTCCAATTGTAATACATAGGATTATTTTTAAATCACCTTGTTTTGGCACCAGACTCCACACTAGGATTTGACGAATTGCATGGATTTTATCGTTTTTTTATTGTTGTATTATATGTGATGCATTATTCATTGTTACTATAAATTATTATTGTACTTGAAAAGTTTCTCTAACTTTGAAGTAGCACATAAGTGATTAAATGGTGTTTTTAATACAAATTGAAGCACATATATTGGGGTTATGACATCTTTCATTTTCTATGTTACAATAGTCCCTTATTTATACATATATTATCTATTTCACTAGTACACCTTTTAGACTTCAGTCTTTGGCCGACGCTGCTGGTATGGAATGTGTGTCTGTTTAGGAAACCAAACGAAGATTCTATTATTTACTTTGTTATCATTTTTTTATTTATCATATATTTAATTCTTCTTAATTTGTTTCTCACTATCTTGAAAGTTCTAGACATTGGAGGTGATGCCCTACTATGTTTTTTGTCTCACACCCTATATTGGAAGCTTTTTCAGAGAGGTAACCATAATTCCAACTTGTTTTTAGGTCTCTGGATTTAATGATTATGTTGTGTCAAAAATTCGAGAGCTTAAGACCATATGGCTAGGTTCATGCTTAGTTTTCTTAAGGAGTTCTCATTTTGAATCATTATTTATTTTGTATTCATGATTCTTGATTATTCTGAAATGTGAAGAATTTTTTATGTTTTCTATTTTTGTTATGTATCATTACTATGAAATGTATGAATATATTATATAAACTGGAAATTTCCACTTTAAATCAATTATTATAATATCTATCTTATATTTTTTTCATTTATTTATTTGTTATTTGACTTTTTAATTTTATTTATTTTATTATAACACCTTTCTACTCTAATCAATTAGGTCATATCCTCAACCCAAACACACCCATGCGCCTCATGCTAGTATGTGACCTCTAGCATTTGGGGATATGCTCTTGAGTTCATGTGACTCACCGATCTGGCTACCATCATAATTGTACGTTCATTTTGGGTGTTATAATGTGGTATTAGAGGTAAATGTTTCTTGTATTACTATTTAGAGCTGGTAGATAGGTGGATAATAATTTTTCTATGCTTGGTTAATAGTTATTTCCTAGACTGATCATCTAATGTATGGGAAAATAACCAAGTTTTCATGGTAGGGAATTTTCTTCATGTTGTTTGTTATGACATTTTATAGTGATTTCACTTAAATTGAATTTTTTACATTATTATTCTTATGGATTTATTGAATTTTATGGAATTTTACCGTTGTCCTGGTGTAGTGAGGATAAAGAATAAAATGCATCATATTAGGAACATATTAAATTCACAAGACCTACAAACACCATGTCATGAGGTTTCATTTCATGATTCCTACCGATTTGATTTTGTTCTATGAGTTTTATTTTATGATTTTGTGTGTTTATCAACATTGTATGATTTATAACGGTTTTTGTACATCATTTTCATGTCTTCCTTTTTATATTCCATATTTCTATTCTTATATAATTTATTTATATGTTATATTAATGTAAAACAAGATAGTTTTGTTTTAAAAATATAATTCAAGGAATGTACTCAGTTATTCTTTATGATTAATGGGAGACAATCTTTAATTTATGGACTAAATGGGTGCTTCATAATTGGGGTATGGTATCCCATATGACCATTATATATATATATTTATATTTATATTTATATTGATATGACTGTATGTTATATTTTAATATAGATATACATGTGAAGGATGTCTAATTTAAAATGAACTGGTTAACTATCTAAATGCTAAAATTGACCCAATTAGATCATTTGGGATGTGGTTCTTATGATATGACATGTTTCGGTGTTTAAAATATAATGTCTAACTTCTATTATATTTCTTCCTATAGACCCCAGGTTGGTTTAATGGGGCCCTTGTAGGTTGTCTTACTTATTTAATGGAATTTATATGGTAAAACATTTGTTTGTGAATGGATGTTAATAAAATGAATAGTGCACTAAAAATAGATCTATTATGAATCCTTCTTAGTTTTAATTGATTTGATAGTTAAAATAATGTGAATGGTGTTATTTTAATGGTACATGATGTTTTGTGTTAAATACATTCGACACATAATGTTTTAATTTTAATAATATATACATACTAGAAAATTAAACCCCTGGGTGGTGTCCTTTGATAAAAACCTAGTGTATTGGTATAATAACATTTTCTTTAAATTTCATTGGAACAAAATGATAGAGGTTCTTAGTAGGACTTCTACTTTTTTAGAAATGTCTTAGATGGTACGCTCTTGCATAGAAGACATCCCATTAGAATGACCTAGTGTCAGGGTTGATGTTTTTTCATTCATAAGAGTACGACCTATAGTAGGTATCACACTTATAGTATAATTCTTTTCTAAATATTGTGACATTATACTATATGATGTATTTATAGTTCTTTTGTCCCCAGTAGGGATCTTAATTTTTAAATGAACCCTTGTTGGGATAGATTTTCATTGTATAAATTAATTTTGTTTCATGCGTGAGTATCAGGTAATTCTTGTTTCCTGTAGGTTAGACATGCCTTGAGAATAGTCAATTTATTAGTAGGTCGTTCGACATTCTCTTCACCAAAGTAATGGGGGAAACAGTACGTCATCATGGAATTTATGATTCTTCATTATTCAATATAACCACGAGGTGGAATGCGTTGTTTATGTATGTAGTGTCATTGAGTTCTTAATGTTGTATCGAACCTGATGACTTTATTGTAATTTTTTTATCATTTTGATGTACAGTATGTACTCTGGTCAACTCTTTGGTGGAGTATCCAATAATTTAGTGAATCAAAAAAATTTCTTAATGTCAACGATGATTTCATAGATACTTCAACGTTTTGAGACACTGTTCCATTTGTTTTTTAATTTTATATCTAATTTTTGACATGAGTATGCATGGATTAGAGGATATTCACGTTTATGATTAAGCAAAATCTAACCCCGCACTATTTTGAGTAGCTATATTGTCTTCTCTTTTATGAATTGACCAAAACTCTGTTAGGGAGAATTTTATTAGTTCACACTAGCGTGTTTTAATTCTAGTAGAAGGAATAAATCCAAGGTGAAACACTTGGAAATGGTGGGGTTTTCTTAAATTCCCTTGAGTATTTCTGGTATGGAATCATGTGGGTGCTTTATCAGTGACATGATGTATAAATGGATAGCAGTGTATGAATCCTTTTAGAATCATCATTTGAATTTGATGGTCTTCTTCGGTTAAACAAGAATGCTCATGGGATTCCTCATGTGATGAAGGAATTTTATTGGTTAACGACGGATAATTAGATGGTGATTTGGAGGTTATTTCAATGGAATTCAACCAGTAGGTGTTCAAATGATATTATTGATAATAATTGGTGTCTTCTTACAGCACTCTCAAATTAAATACGACTATGTCCCCTGTCTTGGTATCATATTAGTACACTATGATGGCATTTTTCATACACCGCTCTAAAGGTGTAAACATTATTGGGATTTATTGGGTTGTCCTTATCAGTGATTCACACTAATGCATTCTACTTATCTAGGAACAGATATCCTTGAGTGAACCCTGGGTTACCAAATAGGAATTTCTTTTACTGACTCTCAAAATACAACAGTATTCATGGAATTGAACACCATGTGGATTCCACACTATGCTCAGTTATGGATCTAATGTGGTCATCATCAATTTGAACCAACATATCTCGTAAAAAAATGGATGTTAAATACATTGGTTAGTTCCGTGGAATATAGTTTTTTAAAGATAATATTAAAAATGACTTGTTTTTGTTCAGATTTGACAATTAAAAAGGATATGACAAATCTTGTTGGGTGGTTTGGGGTTATAACATTGTTTGTGTTGAGTCATGATTGTTTAAAATGGTTTGCTGTTTGTTTGGCCATTAAAAATTATCAGAGTATGTGTAATTGATTCAGTAAATGCATTCATTATAAATATGAGGTTCCTTGAGAGAAGGCATCAAGGGTTAGTTTTAAAAGTGGTAACCACCTAAGATAATTTTTTTAGAATGGTAAGCTAGAGGTGGCTTGACATTTATATTCCTATTTTATGATAATTGTGGGTTATAAACTGACCACCTAATTATTTTGATACCATGCATTGAATATTTTTAAAACCCTTAAGCTAATTCTTTGTTGGAAACATTGATTTTAGATATGTTGATGCTTGGATTTATCTGGTATTAATGGTAAGACGAATGGTTGGGATAACCATCATATAGGTGCTTTATGAGATGATGACATGATTTTCACTCTTGTTGAATGGGCACAGGTAAGCATTTTTTTATGGTTTGGATGGAAATAGATCATTAGATTAGGTTTAAATGGATTATGTTATCTATACTTAAATGAAGATTGAATGTTTTTTTTTGCGTTCGAAACGCAACGTGACCATTTGAATGAAACATCACTACCCTTATAGGTCAGGTGATTTTTTAGTTGTTCTTGAAGGATTCTAGAGGATGAGAGGTTATATAGGGGGTAGGTTGTAACGTCCATTTTTTTGATCTAGACATAAAACCGAAGAAAATTTAAAATTTTCATTTTATCGATGGTCTGTTTTATTAAGAGTGTTTCAGATCATAAATTTTGTGAGTCATAACTCTATGATACATTTTATTAGTCCAACTAAATGCATTAATTTAAAATTGAAATTATTAAAATAATAATTTAATTTTAATAATACATTGTAATTATTATTATAAGTATTATGAAATAATATTCCCCTTTACCTTATCCCCTTTCATGATGCACCCTACCTTTCTCCCCTTGGGGATCATGTAACGCAACACCCCATCCCTTTTCAGTCTGTGTGTGATGCCTCCTTTTAAAATTCCAATCATCATCGATTTACACTCAATTTTACACCGATACATAAAACAATCCTTGAGCTAAGTTATTATCCTCTAATTTATTCACTTATTCTGCCTAATTTTGGTTTCACCTCCACAAATCATTCATCGGCCTAACCATAGGGTTTTGGATTTGATGGTTTTTTATAAAACATTCGTTTCATTAGAGTGCATTGAGTTACTTAGGTTTGAATGGTTTACATTCTAGAATCCGTTGAAGAAGGAGATTCAGTTCAGATCATTTTGGTCCACATTCATGATTTTTGGGTATAGTTTTCCCCCATTATCGATCATTTCATTATTTTTAATATTGATTTTACATTTTATGATGTTACTATTTTTTTCAATAGTTCATAGACCATGTTACGACAATTCTGGGTTTTCGTGGTAATTTTGAGGATTGGTTTTACATCATTCTTGTTGATTCACGCCTTTTAATTTAATGTCTTCAATGTTTTTTTTGAGTCATTATTCTTTTATAAAGCTTCATTGTTCCTTGATACAACATTTTCAGTACTTAATAATTTTTTGTAGTGCATTTTAATATCATTACTCATGGGCATACAAATTCATAGGTATTCATATATATATATATATATATTCATTTATAAATATATCTTCATCATACATATTCCTTCATAGCGAGGAGATTTTTTATTATGGAATTAAGGATATATATGTGTGTTTGTGTGTGTTTGTGTGTGAGTTTATGAATGTATGTGTGTGAGGTTGGGGAAGTTTAGATTGGTCACCGCAAAATATGACAAGTGTCGAGTGTCCGCATGGTCTAATTATTGAGGTAGGAACGTCATCCCTGCATCCTCAATTCCGGAATTCGGATAATTTATTTTTGATTGCTGAAATATTTATCGTTATTATGATTAATTATATTTCTAGAAAATGAGTTTTCATTATGATAAATGTTTTTTGATAAATATGTCATGTTTTTATAATAAAATCCCTCTAATGGCGGAGTTTTATCCTTGAAAACTCACAGTGACAATTTATGATTATTTATCTCTCTTTGCATATCTCTTAAAGCAGGATCCCAATACTTTTTAACCTTTTAAATTCATCTTTTCCTTAGTTACATAATTCTATAGTTTCCATGGTTCTTATTAGTGCTAAATGAGTTTTATAATAAATGTTAAATATAATTAAATAAATTTTTTGATAATTCAATGTCACTTTTTTATAATAAAACCCCTCCAACGGAGGTGGTATATCTTATAATCCAAAAAATAGTGATAGTTATTTATATCCTACATAGTAATGGGTTTATTTATCTATATGTTAGAATTTTGATTTTTGTTTTTGGAATGTTAGTAATTTTCCACTTTAAATAATATGAATGGATTTGTCATGGTTTATTGCTAAAATGGAATATTTAGAACTTTTACCTATTTTATAAACTAGATATCATAACATATAAATGATGATTATGAATGTAGGTAATCTACTATCTCCGACATTATTTATTCTCTTATTTAATGTCGTGTCATTATCCATCTTTCCAAAACATTTTTGCGATTCCTTGTTGTCATGTATTAAACTATTTGGTATCGATTTTCATTGACATTGTGATATTTTATTTTGGGAAAAACTATGTTAGTGGGTTCTTAGTTCCTCGGGTCTACCCCATTAGGTGTCCTGAATATAAATGGTATAATTTACTAATTCCTTGAGTAGAGTATCCCCATTGGTGATTTTTTGGTACAATGGAATAATGTCCGAAATTAGGAACATGATTAAAAATTATAATTGAACCATGGATTGGGCCCTTTAAATGTGAATATGATTTGTTCCTATCATTTAGCATTGTTCATATACTTGTGTATATTTTTTATTTGGGCATATGTGGTTTTTCTAGTTTTTATAAAATATTGGGTAAAGCATGATTTCTTGATACGATGAGATTTAATTGAGGAATCATGGTTCAAGGCATGTTATTTTCATGATTTTCTAGTAGAATTTTATTGTTAGAGATTATTCCATGTAGCTAAGTCACTTTATTGAACATTGTTTATGTTTATTTCATATTTCATAGTGACCCGATTTAGAGAATTGAGTTACTTTCAGATTAATTTTCTTATGCCATGTTGACGTATTGGATTGTATTACTAGATAGCTGGAATATATTGTTGTTTATGGTGATTGTTTCATAGAAGTATTTATATGTATTCTTTCTATGTGATATATGAATTGATTTTTGTCATGAAATGTGCCTTTATGAATTAGTTCACTTAATGTGGATTGGGTGAGAACATGAAATATTTATTAATGAATTATTAACGGACTTACATGCTTAGGTGGTTATACCACAAAGTGTTTAGGGTGATGCTTTAGCTTTCCAGGTGAGGGATTCCTATGTAGTTATTTATACTCCCAGGAGATACTGTTTCCCAAGGGGATAGATTGTGGATGGACACATTATAAATAACGCTATGAAAATCCATGGGTGTTAGTAGGATCTCAAGTGGGATACATAGGATTTAATTAGAGTTATCATTCATTATATTGATTAAAGTTTCTCTATATAGATCACCATGGAGGAACTCAGTGGTATTGGAATATTAGTTGTTCATGTTCTGATACATAGGATTAATTTTAGATTGATGAGGACAGGTACAAGTCTCAACACCTAGTTTTATTGAGTTTTTCATATTGCATTGTCTATTGGAATGTTGAATAATATGAGATCCATATTTAATTATAACTGTGTATTGGGATTGTACTTGAGGTGTTTCCATATATTTACTATCATACATAAGTGGTTACACCATATTTAGATCACATACCAATGCATAAAACATGGGGGGGGTACCATATTTGGTTTTCAAAATTAATATATTCCCATACACATATATATATTCTTTCTTGCACTGGTACGCCTTTTAGATTTCTAGATTTGGGCGAAGCAGGTGGTTTGGGATAGATGTCCTTTTTGAAACCCTAACAAAGTTTCTATTATTTAAATCATTTCGACTTTCTGTTTATTTGATATAGACCACATTTTAATATAATTTTCACCATCTGAATTAGGCTAGACTGTAACGCCCCGTCTCTAGTTACCGAGAGTCGGCACATTATTTTAATACATTGGCATGATTACAAGGAAATCAAGGCCCAAAGTATCGATCAGTTTAGCAGTCGTGGAAAATCGATTACATACATGAATGTTACATTACACTTCATAACATAAAAAACAACATAAATAATCCTTTATGAATGCCATTATTCCTTTGTCTTAACCCTGCATATCAATCACAATATACTTCTTGGAATCCTGGGAAAAATAAAACATAGAAAGGGGTGAGGTAAAATGCTCCGTAAGGGTAAGCAATACATCGAAAACTTTCATAAATAAGCATAAACATTAAAGGCAATGTATAACTAAAACAAAATCCTTTTAAACATAATCATCAACATATTATGAAAAAAATAAAATAAAATAATGCCATTTACTTATTCACATGGATATTATACTAATCAAATAATCAATCCAATATCAATAACCACTTTCAAAATTATGGAATGCATAATTCCATACTATCATAACCACGTAGCCAAGGCCTCATGCCAAGACTGTAAATAAGATTTTGTCAAGGCTTTGTGCCAAGACACTAGTTTGTCTAATGAGACCTACCGATGCATAGAGTAGCTATATCGGGTTGTACTCGTCACTTATTAAGTCCAATGCATTCCTCATATTAATAGTTTCAAACATAACATAAAAATTTGTATTAAAACTAGCATATGAAATGCCAATACTTTCTCCATAATCCATGAAAGGTATAAAATAACACATCCACAGTCAAACATATCACAAAACCATCAATGAAATTTTTGTATAATAAATCAACTTCAAATGAGTTTAAAATCCATCAAAGGATGTTGACAAAGATGAAGATTATGATTAAAACTTTTTGAGAGAAATATCCTTTTTGTAAAATCATTTAAAAGTCACACATTTATAAAGGAAGTAATTCAAAAGAGATTTTTGAATCAATGTGTCCCATACCACTTTGAAACTTTTTAAAATAAATATCATTTCAAAATATTAATGTCCATATAAATAAATCCTTAAAATAATTTTGAAAACATGGACATTAATTAAAATGATTTAGAAAGATAATTCTTTAAAATATTTAAAATTCAGATCTTGATAAAGAGTACGTTTCACAAATTCATAAAATATTCATTTTGAAATCATTTAAAGGGTACATAATAAAACATTTACTTTGAAAATTTTATTTATAAGAATCTAAGGGAAGCTTCGAAGATTTCATAACGGCGGAAAATAGCCGCACCCACTGTATAAGTTAAAAAAACATTATTTCCTTAATTCCGTTGAAAAGGTTAATAAGCACCTTGTTTGGAAAAAGACAGTCATATTCCTTTATAAACCTCTTATAAAAAGAAAAAAGGGTATAAATGAATTTATACCATAGTCTTTAAAATAGTAATAATGATTTGGAAAACATTTTTAAGTAACATGGATGTGGATGATAAAGAGGTCCTAGTAGATTATTAAGTATAAACAACCTCAAATAATGAAGAGATTGCAAAATTAAGCCTTACCTTGTACTTTTCCTTGGTTGGGGGTAGGTTAACCACCAGTATAATGGTGAAATAATTGTTATTAAATTATACAAGAATAATATACATTAATATGATATCATATATGATCTTTTAACATTGCTTTGTTAATAATATCTTAGTATTATCGTCCTTTTGGGTGTTAACTTACTCGTTTTCTTTACAGGATTTGTTACGTATGTCATGGTTATCAGGGATAGGATGTATATTATTTATATCCATAATTATATCAAGTCCTTAAACATTATTTTTAAATCATCAAATGATAATTATACTTGAATGGATACGATGGAGAATGAATCTCATCGCGTTCGTGGAGATAGTAGTCCGTACGTACGCACGAGCGACAATATCATTCTTTTGATATTAAAATAATATATAATTGATATTAATATCATATACAAAGAATAATTATCATGTTATATTTATTATTTACATTAATTACACATCATTATTATACCCATCCAAATAATAATGTTTTGAATAACAATTACACCACGACGTGGAGACGGTAAGTCAAATGTACGCACATATGGTGGAATGTCATTCAAAGGATGGATAGAATACTGAAATATGGTTATAACATGTTTAAAATAACATCAAATTATATATTATTTACTGGATTTATTATATTTTAATGGTAATAACAAATAATGAAGAAGTGTAAGATGAAAAGAACTTGAAAAAGGGTGGTGAAATCATTATCTGTTCTTCGGGTTCTTCATTTTGATTTGATCAAAAGGGCTCTATAGGTTGGCTTTTTGACTAATTGAATCCCTCTAGGATGAAGTGAGGGATTTTTGGATATTATTTGGGCAGGGTTTGGACGAACCAAAAGGTTTTAATGTGTGAATTAGTGAGAAGGGGTAGTGCCCTTTTATTAGAGGGGTGAGGGGAACCTTTGGAAAAGCTAGAAATATTATTTTATAATAAATACATATTCTGTTTATAATGGCTAAAAAGTGGATTATTTAAAGTTTATGGTGGGGATGGGTCAAAAACCACTCATCCAATAGAAGTTAGATAGGTTTGAGTGACTATATTAACCTTATCTTTAAGTATTAACTCTTAGCTAATTAGTTTCATTTTTACAATGTCTATTTTTATTTTTATATTATATGGTTAATAAACTAACTAGATACATCCAAGAGATCCCCAATTGGTCCATTAATGATACACCATTCATGATATAAGTCTCTTGGACAATCCTTATATTTTTAAAATTTTAATATCAATTAATAATATAATATTTGTTTTAAAAACTCTTTTATGACAATTTTGACACTATTCAATTATTGATTTTTGTAAAACACATAACCGAATTATTACTTCTAAAAAGTGAATTAAATCAATACAATAATTCCATATTAACATATAATATTATTGGTATTTAAAAAAAGATGAAAATTTAATTTATTTGGGTATCTATAATATCAATTATTCTAATGTTTTTCTATTATGATAATTACTGCATCACCATTGTGTCAAAATTATATTAAATTATTTAATGTCTAAAAATTATAAATATAATACCATTATGTAGAAAAAAGTTTTAGCTTTCTAATTAATATTTATAGTCGAAACTACAACAAATATAACCCTATGTAAAAATTGTTTTTCTAAAAGATTTATATTTGTTTCATTTTTTGTATTCATTTTATCTTAATTAAAATAAAGTATCCCTATCACTTACAAGTGGCTCCATGGGGTCCCAAAATCGACCCAAAGATTCCCATGGTGGGAAATGTATCCGAAAATAAGGTTAGTACATGTTTTATGGTAATTGGGTATAATTATAATATTATGTTTTAACCCTTATTTACCGGATTTACCCTTTAACCATGGTAAATAAAATATTTATCCAAGTAATTATTCAAAATGTCTAAAAATAAAATTTACCTATATACACAATTTCAAATTCATGATTCCAAATATGGAATCCATTTTTCCAAATTCAAAACAATGAAGTGGCAGAATTTAATTTAAAAATAATTCCCGTTGTTAAAACAAAAAGCATGTTTTTAAGAGATAATAAATATCAAAAGATTGACACTCGTTTATGTCCGGTTTAATTGAGAAATTTTGTCCAATGACCAAAATTGTATTAAATGGTGTAAATATATTCTAAATATAATTTAAAACAACTCTAATTAATAATTTGTCTGTAATAATTATTTTTATTAAAAAAGTTGTTTTTAATTAATATTTAGTAAATTTCACTATTCATCAAAATGTAAAATTTATCCGAAAAGTACCAAAATTTCACCCAAGGCTAAATTTGTTATTCCGAATCCAGAAATTAAGTCCATTTTGAGATATAAAATTTATAAAATTTTAAAAATTAGGGATTACTATTCATTATGGCTAGTTTGATTGGTTGTAGTGTGTGTTAGAACTCAAAGTTGCGTACAACACACACTACTGTATTATTCAAAGAGAAGCATACCGTAGAAGATAGGGGTGTTAAATTTTAAATTTTTTTATGTTCCCATTTTTAATAATAAATTTATTTATCCAAATTTAATATATAAAAGTTTAAAATATTGGATTTAAAAAGGGTTCTCTATTAACGTTGGTAATAGTGCATTTTTGAAAAATACTTTTTTATCTGAAAAAAATAATTTGTTCTATTATTATGTCTAAGAAACACATAATATAGATTCTAAAAATATAAGTATTATATAAGGTTCAAAATTTAGTTAATAATTTTCATAACCTCATTTGAACGACTTGTTTGGTAAGTCATGGTGCACTAGAACTCGGTGTTACGTGTAGTGCAAGCTATTGAATTGTTTTGAAGAAGTACATACTATGAAATATTGAGGTGTTACATTCTTCCCTCATTCAATAAATTTCATCCTCGCAATTTTATATTCTCCTACAAAAATAAAGGTTGAAAATAGAAAATATCTTTGTGGGAAAACCCACATCAGAAATTTGGTTAATAAAATTTATTCTTAATAAGAGGAAAAGAGAAATGAATGTGTCACCAAAAAATGATGATCTCGACTAGGAAAAAATTGGAGGAAATTAGAGACATATAATTGGAGGAAAAAGATAAATATTTATAGGTGGTGATTGAGGTCATCAATATTTAACAAGTTTAAAATTGAGGTCCTTAAATTCAGAAATCTACGAGGATTTAAAAATCCATCGGTTCAACAAAACATAAGGTTTTAGGATAAAACATTTTTGTTTTTAAGATCCCTTCAATAAAGTATAAGAATTAATTTCTTTATAGATTAAGTGAAGAAGAAAAAAATATTCTTGACAAATAGAGTTCCATCCTTTAACTAATTTCTACGACAAACACATCTTTCACTCTAAATGACAACAGAACATAAAAAAAATTCTATTTATCCTATTCATATAGGGTTCCAAACAAATGAATTTATAATCCATCTACCAGATCTTTTATAAAAAAACATTATTTAATCCTGAAAATTGCGTGGGCTAGTGGTTGGTGATACACCCTTGTCACCCTTCGGTTGTTGGTTCAAGTCTCTCGGCCTTTCTGAATGCGATGGGTTGCCGCCCGACCTCCGGGTTTTCCTTTTATAGAAATCCAAAAATAATACAAACTATAAATATCCAAAATGCTTTATGCCAAAATTTATAAGGAAGTTAAAAAAAATGAAGATCCTTTTGTTGCGTAATAACATGTGAACACCTTTTTCATTTATTCTTTTACAACACTGCAACATCCTAAATTACCATAAAACCTTATTGATTACATTAATGATCCCTTATTCCTTAATGAATAATGGATATACTCCTTCAATCCAAAATTTTTTTAAACCCCAAAAAATATGGAATATACAAATCATTAATTAGTTTCAAGGTTGTTAAGAATATCCAATATAATTTATATAAATCAATCATGTATTATTCTAAAATCACTACCTTGGTATCAGAACTATATTATGGTTTATCATTCTCTCAGCCATATATTTTCCAAATATTTAACCTGATATTGAGTCACTTTTCTTTTTTCCACACAATCTCAATTCCTTAATGAAATAGTACTACAGTACAATCCTTATATACTCCATAATTATTATAACAAGTACATTGTTGATACAACACTCAAATGGCATAATCAACACAAGAACCCTAATCATTCCTCTTCATCTGTGGTAGTATCATAACATTATTATTATCCAATTGAATCATTTGAGGCATAGTCTGATGACTGGGACATAGGTTTGCGTAGTGCCCAAACTCCTCACAAATGAATCATTGTACATTTGAAACCATTTTCTTACCCTTGTAGTCATGTACTTGGTGTCATTTTTCTCCACACTTATAACAAACTCCCATTCCCATCAGGAATGTTCCAGGGTGTTTCTTCCCACAATTATTACATATGAGAAAATTTTTCTTTTCCCTCTTCCCTATATCTATCTTTCTCTCTTCCATACTTTTATTCTATTTCTTCCCTTCAAATCCATAGGACTCAGAAAACTCTTTAATTATCTTATCAACACATGATACTATTTATTCATATGATGATAATACATGGGAGACTATTTCCCTTCTAAATGATGGCTTAATACCATGAAATATATGATCCTTTTTATTATTTGGATCATACATATTACTAGAGTTCACATTCCTTCTATTGGGCACAATTTCTATACAATAACATATACTAGGTCAGTTTATGAATTGCAATGAATAATTCCAACCCCATAAAATACCTAACCCAAATTGAACAATTTATGGATATAATTCATAATCATAAAAATGTCTTCATTAAGGAATAATATACTCATAAACCCCTCATAATGGTTTATAAAGAAAATGAGAATTATCCAAAGCATATCACCCGGGAGTGTCGTAACCAAGAGTGCAGCAAGACCCGTTGTCTTGCACCAGTTCCTGTTCAAGTCTAGCTCAAAGCGGTGTTTACGGGTTTTACCCCTAGGTATATTTGTTCCAGAGCTGCCTCTACCTGATCGTATCTAGACAGGGATTTATTTCTCGTAAAACAAAAAAAATATCTACAAAACCAAAATTCTAGGAAGTTCTTCTATACTAATCCTCAAATTCTATCTTCGGGTGATGTCCTCAAATCAGAGTTTATCTAAATCAAGTTTCCAAGGTTTGTACTAAACATCCTATGATACCAACTGTAACGCCCGGACCCTAGTTACCCAGAGTCGGTGTATTATTTTAATACATTGGAATGATTTCAAGGAAATCAAGTCCTAAAGGACCGATCAGTTTAGTAGTCTTGGAAAATAGATTACATACATGAATGTCATATTACACATCATAAAATAAAAACAACATAAATAATATTTTATGAATGCCATTATTCCTTTGTCTTGACCCTGCATATCAATCACAATATACTACTTGGAATCCTGGGAAAAATAAATCATAGAAAGGGGTGATCTCAAACGCTCCGTAAGGTTAAGCAATACAGCGGTAACTTTCATAAATAAGCATAAACATTTAAGGCAATGTATAACTAAAACAAAATCCTTTTAAACATAATCTTCAACATTATATGGAAAAAATATAATGAAATAATGCCATTTACTTATTCACATGGATATACTACTAATAGAATAATCACATTCAATATCAATAACCACTTTCATAATGATGGAATGCATAATGCCAGACTATCATAACCACATAGCCAAGGCCTCGTGCCATGACTAGAAATAAGATTTTGTCAAAGCCTTGTGCCAAGACACTAGTTTGTCTCATGAGACATACTGATGCATCAAGGATCTATAGTAGGATCCACCCGTCACATATTAATTCCAATGAATTCCTCATATGAATAGGTTCAAACTTAACATAAACATTCGTATTAAAACTAGCCTACGAAATGTCAATACTTTCTCCATAAACCATGAATGGTATAAAAATAACACATCCACAATCAAACATATCAAAAAACCTTCAATGAATGTTTTGTATAACAAATCAACTTCAAATGAGCTTAAAATCCATCAAAGTATGTTGACATAGATGAAAATTATGAGTAAAACTTTTTGAGAGAAAAGTCTTTTTTGTAAAATCATTTAAAAGTCACACATTTATAAAGGAAGTAATTTAAAAGAGTTTTTTGAATAAAAGTGTCCCATACCACATTGAAACTTTTGAAAATAAATATAATTTCAAAATATTAATGTCCATATAAAAAAATCTTTAAATTCATTTTGAAAACATGGACATTAATTGAAATGTTTTCAAAAGATAAATCTTTAATATATTTATAATTCTGATTTTGATAAAGAGTACCTTTCACAAATTCATAAAATATTCATTTTTAAATCATTTAAAGGTCACATAATAAATCATTTACTTTTAAAATATTCATATAAGCTTGTAAGGAAAGCTTCGAAGATTTTATAATGGTGGAAAATAGTTGCACCCGCCGTATAAGTTAAAAAAACATTCTTACCTTAATTCTGTCAAAAAGGTTATTAAGCACCTTGTTTGGAAAACGATGAAAATGTTTCTTTATAAAACGCTTATAAAAAGTCAACAAGGGTATAAATGAATTTATAACATAGAATTTAAAATAGTAAAAATTATTTGAAATACATTTTGAAGAAACATGGATGTGGATGATAAAGAGGTCCCAGTAGATTATTACGTATAAACAACTTCAGATAATGAAGGGATTGCGAAATAACCCCTTAGATTGTACTTTTCATTGGATGGAGGTAGGTTAACCTCCTGTATAATGGTGAAATAATTGTTATTAAATTATACAATAATCATATACATTAATATTATATCATATATGATCTTTTAACATTGGTTTGTTAATAATATTTAGTATTATCGTCATTTCGAGTGTTAACTTACTCGTTTTTTATAGGATTTGTTACGTAAGCCATGGTTGTCATGGATAGGTTGTATCTTATTTGTATCCAGAATTATATCAAGTCCTTATACATTATTTTTAAATCAAAAAATGATAATTATAATTTAATGGATACGATGGAGAATGAATCCCATCGCGTTTGTGGAGACGGTAGTCCATACGTACGCATGGGCGACAATATCATTATTTTGATATTAAAATAATATATAATTGGATGTTATATCATATATACAGAATAATTATCATGTTATATTTATTATTTACATGAATTACAGATTATTATTATACCCATCCAAATAATAATGTTTTGAATAACAATTACACCACGACATGGAGACGGTAAGTCGTACGTACGCACGTATGGTGACATGTCATTCAAAGAATGGATAGAATACTGAAATATGGTTGTACTATTTTTATAATAACATCAATTTATATATAATATACTGGAGTTATTATTTTATAATGGTAATAACAAAGAAAGAAGAAGTGAAATAATAAGGGAACTTGAAAAAGGGTGGTGAAATCATTACCTCTACTCCGGTTCTTCCTTTTTATTTGACCAAAAGGGCACCTTAGGATGGCTTTCTGACTAAAATAAGCCCTATAAGATTAATTGAGGGAAGCATATAGAGTATATGGTTAGGGTATGGCCGAACCAAAAGGCTTTTAATGTGTGAATCAGGGAGAAGGGGGAGTGCCCTTTTATAAGAGGGGTGAGGGGCACCTCTGAAAAAGATAGAAATATTATTTTATAATAATTTCATATTCGGTTTATAATGACTCAAAAGTGGATTATTAAATGGTTAATATGGTGATGGGTCGAAAAAAACTCAACCAATAGAAATTAGACAGGTTTGGGTCACTATATTAACCTTATTTTTATGTATTAACTCTTAGTTAATTAGTTTCCCTTTTACAATGTCTCTTTGTATTTTTATATTATATTGTTAATAAACCTACTATATACATCCAAGTGATCCCCATGTGGTCCATTAATGATACCACTATCATGATATAACTCTCTGGGACTAACCATTGATTTTTAGGATTTTAATATCACGTAATAATATAATATTTGTTTTAAAAACTCTTTTTTGTCAATTTTGACACTATTCAATTATTGATTTTTTTAAAACTCATAAAAAAATGATTACTTCAAAAAATGTTAACTAAATCAATACTAAGATTCCTTATTAATCTTGAAAATAATTGGTATTTATAAAAAGTCTGAAATTAAATTTATTTGGGTATAAATAATATCAATTATTCTAATTTTTCACTATTATGGTAATTATTGCATCACAATTGTGTCATAATTAAATTAAATTATTTAATGTCTAAATTAATAAATAAAATACCATTATATAGGAAATTGTTTTATATTTATAATTAATATTTATAGTCAAAACTTCAGCATATATAACCCAATGTAAAAATTGTTTTCCTAAAAGATATATGTTTGTTTCATTTTTGTATTGATTTTAACTTAATTAAAATAAAGTATCCCTATCACTTACAAGTGGCTATATGGGGTCCCAAAATCGACCCAAAGATGCCCATGGTCGGAAATGTATCAACCAATAAGGTTTGGATACATTTTAGGATAAATTTTTTTTATTATAATATTACTTTTTAACCCTTATTTACTGGATTTACCCTTTAACCATGGTAAATAAAATATTTACCGAAATAATTATTCAAAATGTATAAAAATAAAATTTACCTATTTACACAGTTTAAAAATCCTGATTTTTAATATGGAATCCATTTTTCCAAATTCAAAACATAGAAGTTGGATAAATTAATTTAAAATTAATTACTATTGTTAAAACAAAAAATGTGTTTTTAAGAGATAATAACTATCAAAAGTTTGGCACTCATTTATGTCTATTTTAATTGTAAAATTTTGTCCAATAAACAACATTGTATTAAATGGTAAAAATATATTCTAAATATACTTAAAAACCACTCTTATGTATAATTTATCACTTATAATTATTTTGATTAAGAAAGTTGTTTTCAATTAAAATTTAGTAATTTTCACTATTCATCAAAATATAAAAGTTATCCGAAAAGTACCAAAATTTCACCCTAGGATAAATTCGATATTCCAAATTCAAAATTTAAGTCCATTTTGAGTGATAAAATTTATAAAATTTTAAAAAGTAGATATTACTATCCATTACGGCTAGTTTGATTGGTTGTAGTTTGTGTTAGAACTTGAAGTTACGTACAACACACACTACTCTATTATTCAAAGAGAAGCATATCGTGGAATCTTGGGGTGTTAAATTGTAAATTGATTTATGTACCCATTATAAAGAATAAATTTATTTAGTCAAATTTAATATATAAAAGTTTAAAATATTGGATTTAAAATGGTTTCACAATTAAAGTTGGTAAAAGTGCATTTTTTAAAAATACTTTTTTTATCTGAAAAAAAGAATTTGTTCTTAAATTATGTCTAAGAAACACATAATACATAATCTAAAATTATAAGGATTATATATGGTTCAAAATTTAGTTAATACTATTCATAACCTCTTTTGAACGACTTTCTTGGTAAGTCATGGTGCGCTTGAACTCGGTGTTACGTGTAGTGCATGTTATTGAATTGTTTTGAAGATGTACATACTATGAAATCTTGGGGTGTTACATAGAAACTGGTAGAGCATGCCTACTGAGATTTATGTCTAACACCCTAATTATTCCGCTATATCACTAGGGTACATGAGTAGTCCTACATGATTTCAATTCCTTGAATTTATTGGTTATGTTGTGGTGCATACATGGGAGCTAAGGAGCACTAGACTGGGTGCACTACTCAGGATTCTTAAGGACATCTTGTTGGGTTCCATTACTTCTTTAGTTTACATGATTCCTAAGTTATTCTAAATTAGGAGTCATGTTGAATGTATAATATTTCAACTTATGTGTCATAACAATGATTTCCATGCATGTATTGTCTAAAAAATTGTTTTCCCCTTTAATTCAATTATTATATTATTTTTGATCCTCAAATTTTCCATCTATTTATTACTACTTACACTATTGACCAATATTTATTCTATTATACCACATTGCTAAATAGATAAATCAACAACTAGTATTCTCATGCAGACACACTATGCCCTACCGATTAATCAGTAACCATTGAAATTTTAGGAGATGCTCTTGAGGTTATGTGACACACTGTTCCAACTAACATCGTAGTGTTAGGTCGGTCCAGGACGTTACATATATTTTCTCTTTTAACCCTAATGATACTAATGAATAATTCCCCAAAGACTGAACCTAAATGGGAAGGGCCTTACATCATATATAAGGTATACCATAATAGAGCATAATAATTGCCCCTAATTGATGGATAACATGTCACTCCCCCCAAATAAAGTGATATTTCTCAAGAAATACTTTGCATAGTGGATTCTTAGAAGAAATACATTAAACATCACGGTATACCTTGTCCTAACAACATGGTGATAAATAGTATGGAGACATCCTAGCTTCAAGATGTTAAACTATATAGTATCACCTACCATGATAGCAAGATGTTAAACTGCACCACATCTCAAGTCCTTACGAAAATACCGTAAACTACTCAACATCCCACATCCTTACAGAATGATGTCAACCATTATGGAATGTTTCTTTTCTTCATGAAATTATTCTACCTGGGATTCTACAACTACATGTGGCTGGATTCATATCATCCCATTATACACAATGATGCATGATCCTCTAGTCATTAGACCAAAAACAACGTTCCTTTCCTTTAACATAATTTCCACCTTGTCTGTAGCATAGAAAATTAAAATGATTCGAAAATACATTTTCAACATGATGTAAAACTATATGGATCTCTGACATATATCTTCATTCTCATAAAGTGATCCTCATTACTAACACAAGTTGTTCAAATACATGGCTAAGGCCCATTAATCATGAAAATAAATCCAATTGGTTTTTCAAGAACAATGTATGGATTAATTATCATTTTCAACGACATACATTGGGATGCATCGATACAATATCAGGGTCCAGTAACTACATTATACAAAATAGGCCTTTCATATCTTTAATTGCCTCTTCATTGTAGGAATAACAACTTCTATTTCTTATTTCACCTAATGAGAAAAGCTATCATGATCATAGACATTTTAGTAAATGATTAGCTAAAAAAAAGATGCATAAAATATCATGACATTATCACCGTGGTTATAAATTAAATTATATAAATGTAATACCTAAAATCCTCTCCACGTGACCTAAAAATTGCAATGTTGATGTCCCTTAAATGACATAACAATTTACATTGATGTAGACCTCACTTGAGAGGATGACTATTGTTGGTGTTGGTGTCCTACCACACCTCCAATCAATAACTACATGTGACATTAATCCTCACATTATAGGATATGTTCTGATGCTCGAATCATCAATCCTGGGTCCAATCACAACAAATGTAAAAATACCCCCTCTACATATAGTCCGAATTTTTGTTGGAATGATCATATTCCCGAACTATATATTGATTGATTCGAATTACCATAGGATATGTAGTTAGACACATATTTACATCATTGGGTCCATCAAGAATCCCTATTTTAACATTTGGAGGCTTAAATATTTAACATATAATGTTAAAATGAATGATTTATCTATAACTATGTGTATATTGAATCTGGTTGTCACATGATACATAGTGATTCATGGATCACCAATCTTGATCCCAATTACAATAATAAATTGAAAAAATGACCACCTATACATTTAGTTCATACCTGAATAGATTGTTTCCCATTAATGAACAACATGTGGATTTATTCTTGTCATCGTAGGATATATAGTGATTTCAGGGTCTCTAATATTGGTCCTAGCTACAAAAACCAATAAAAAATGCACCCCAAATGCGCAATTGTTGGGTCGTACATGCTTATTTTTTTATTTAAAATTTAAATCTGTGTACATCCTACTTATTAATATAATATATCAAGAAAATTTTAACATGTTGGTTCCCAGTTCTATAACACATGATTTTGAAATACAAGGAAAATAGTCTTACTGTATGAAATTAAAGCTATATTGAAATAAATATGTTCATACCTCATGACGTTAAACATTATAGACTATTTCCTTACTCTATGATGTTAAACCACTTGTAATCAAATCATTCCCCTGTACAAAACATGAAACTATGTTGGGAATAATAATAATTTTTTACTTATATAATGTACAAAAAGAGCCATAAATCGGTCAACCAGATTATGGGATGCTTCCACCATATTTTGAGTACATTGATCAATATAACATACTTTTTGTATTGAGCACCATTGGTTTCCATAAAAATTACATGAACCCAGAAAAAGAAAAGTGATAACTATGCATGACCATGCTATCATTTAATAAGGGATGCGATATACCAATCACATATATCAAAGCTTTGTGAGGAGGGGTTTCTAATCCTTGTGATCCCGACATCACTATGAATGAATCCACCATCTAAGGGTGTTTTGGACTATCCATGGTATTATTGACCCATATCATTACCCATGACTGGAGATCCTTGTGTCGTGGTATTAAATATTTTCATCTCTCTCTTAAATGGGTGTTGGAATAATCATAATCATGAGTCTCAAAATTAGGATCCTATGTGGCATCCCGCATATTTATTCTATGGGTGTCATTAAAAAAAAATTTACACTTCGGGGTTTGATTCATAATCATAATCACTATATTACAATATTCCAAATTTAAGTCCCTTTTATATTGAAATATTCACAAAAAATTTAATGTTAAAAGACTTTAATTGGAGGCCTAAGAAAAAGTAATATTTTTTATCATTAAACACTTCATATCTAGAGTTTATGAAAAATTTTGTTTGCAAATTAATAAGGAATAAATATCAGATAACTACTTTATATCCCTAGTAAAAGCCATGATATTATCATTAGACCCCCTAGTCTAAAAATAAGTTTGAGTCATGGTATTCACACCTCATTTCCACAAGAACATGTTCTATAATGGGCTACCACAACATTTAGTTTTCTCAAGAACATTATGAATATTAAACATTTCATAAACCACCATCATTACCTTGAAATATGTGTGGATGTAAACTCCATAAAGAAGAATAATATTAAGAACACACTATTCTGAATAGACCATCAGATCATATAAATCCCACTTAATTATAAGATTTATCTTCTTTTCCTCATATAATCTTGGAGGCTCATATCATAATTGATGGATGGCCTATAAGAACATATTCCCTTATCTAGTTAACTAATATATACCTATACCATGATTGTAAATCCCTGAAACCATAATATTGAAGTGTATTGGACATCTTCAATGTTACATCCTTGTGTTTTGTAGCCTTTCTCCAGGATAGTATGTAACACATTATTCATGGAATTTTTGATAACCCATACCTCATCATTTGAAACCACATAGAATATTGATAATGTTTCGGAAATTATGTGCTAAATTTTACTAGGGTTCCAGAACCCTTTCTGAATAGATTTTCCATTATTCCCAACATCTATTCTAGACACATGAGTCATCTCAAATCATTCATGGTCCTTGTAAAATGGTAGAGATACCTCTCTTTGACCATGTTATCATTTCATAAAAGGATTATACCTACCAAACAAAAGCATAATATAATTTTAGGAAAGGAACCCCAATCCCTATTATCCCTAGTGACACCATAGTAGAACATAGATCCTTATGGTTTCATGTAACATCTATGGTATGTATTCCACATTACATTATCCATAGATTCAATCTCCTCATAATGTTATTCACATCACCCATATTCTACATATTGAAGTGTTATAGCATACCTAATATATCACCCTTAACCAATATTACCACTATAAATCCTTCATGGTCTTTGGATTAGAGATGAAACACCTCTCTTTAATAATTTTATCAATCAATTAGGGAATATAACTACTAACAAGAGGCACCTCCACCATGATGGAAGTGATATATAATAATTGCGAGTCACCATAACACCACAAAATTTCTCAACATCTTAGTATGTTTTAGGTAATTTCTAGAAAGTATGCACCATATATCATAACCATTGATCAATTCATTGAATTAATAATTTAAACCTCATGGAATCCTAATTTCCATCCAAATAGATCATGATCTATAAATATAGAAGGTCTGTGCTAGGAGAACCTAACTATATTGGTAGATGTTCAAATCTAAAATACCATAATCTACATTAATGCAAGGTTTTATCTAAATTATACAAAACTATAGTGATAGAATATACGATATAAAAGACCCTAAACTACAGTGATATAAGGGCTATGCTAATGGATATAAACTATAAAACAACAATTATTTAGTCTTTGTGAATAAAAAAATAGTATTTCCCATCATATGTAATTTATAGAAATAATGTTATACTCACCAAGTCTATTAAAAACAGAAAAATAATGATAAATCATCCTCTAATATATATATTTGATACAATTGTCCTATGGTGTAATAGGAAACATTATGATATCTAGAATAGATGAATCAACAATGAATCTCATGTCAGTGAAAATTCATGATCACCTTATGAGAATAAACTTTATTTATTTATTTTTTTATATCTTGACATTTTGGTTTTCAAAAAATCATACAATGTATGTGTATTATATGAGATTCTTATGACTTCAGATCTGTGAAATTTTACCCATATAATAAATTAATTGAAAAAACTGGGAAAAAAATTAATGGTTTAGAATATAAATTCTTTGAAAATTTGTAATATGTGTAATCACAAAAATTTTGAGTCTATCTAAGAATCTCATCATGAAAAGAGTACATATAATGATAATAATATTGTATCCACAGAGTTGTACATATTGTAAATAGTCTAGAAAGAAACATCAATTGAATGTTGATGTGTTGATCGCTCCAACTCATTTACTTCATCCCTGAGAAGAAGATTCATGAATAAATTAGTTAGATAATAAATTATATTCTAGATAATTCCAATAATAATAATAATGTTGCGGGTTCATACCTCAAGAGATAAATGATTTCATCATATCTAAATATTTTCATGGTCTATAAATAGATTTGGGGAAAAAAATTATATTTAAACAAAAGACTCATATCCTAGGCTGCTATGAACTCCACTAGCTATCCAACATGGGGAGCATCATCATCAGTATTGTGAATGACCCTCTCATTGGTGTCCCAATTTCACTATTCTTGGATTATTTATTTCATGGTATCATTCATTTATTTTTAACCAAATCCATCTGCCCCCTAGTCATTAAATTGATGATTAAGTTTTTCCCCTTGGTCATGAAATGTTTCCAATGGAGTCTCAGAAATCAAAGATTAAATCTACTTCTAGATCAGCCTACATCATGTTTGATCTTATGTGACTACTGGGATGAGCCTTCTAAAATATATATTATCTTGATGTGATGTAATGGAACTGAGAGTGGAGGATATACATATCCTCTCCTCAATGTAGGAATCAAATATTTATTGTGATGAAGTGTTGATATCCTATATAGATTGTGTATTGCTTGTGGGATGTTTATTTCTTGATGAGGTTATTTATTTAAAGTCTCACCCATGTCCTAAATCAACTCCATTGTGTCCACCAAAACTAGGGTGGGTGAAGAAAATTTAATTTCTACATGAAGAACCGATTGGATTATCACACCATCTGGGTAGGATTCAACAGTAGTCCAAGTAGAATTATGGAGCAAGAAATGTGGGAGAATTTGTAGGAGGAAGAATTATCTCATTATCAGTATCATCACACTCTAAAAACATTTAAAACTAGGTGATGATCCAATGATGACACACTCCTTGCATACTAGTAGATAAAATATGGGAGACCCATTCAGTATAGACAAACTGAAAATAAAATAAAAAAGGTTTATATAACTCATAGAATATCACCCCATCTAGAATGGGCATCTTGTAAGAACATTCTTCATGAGAGGTACTAACATTGTCAATGGTCAGTCCAGATTGTATGGGATAGTAGGTTAATTCAAATCAATGAGATCAACTAAACAAATTTGTAACATTGTCAAATCATACTGACATTTCCCCCACCCCCGATATGTCCATCCACTATGATAGGGTCTTGGTAATCCTAGTGGTATTGTGGTATTCATAGAAATAATAATGCTTCCCTATCTAGCAAAATAAAACCTAGAAAGGGGCACTTATCTAATAGGGGATGATGCCTTGGTGAATGTGGATTAGGAGTTGGTAATGACATTAAAGGGTCAAAACAAACAAATTATGGTTCCATCCTTCAGATATTAACATGACCATCACCAAAATACTATCACAAATTCTAAAACATTCATCCCTAGTTGGGATAAGTCATAGGGTTATGAACTCATCCAAAAAACCCTCCAGCCTATTGATTAGAGATATCTATGACATCACTTTATGCCCCCATGAATTATGATACCCAACATCCAAATTAAACAAATATTATGTGATTTTATCAAAAAAATTCATATAATGGGAATGATGGGGTGTATATCAATTATCCTAACCCCTCTACAACAAAGGAAATTGTGGATCCAGTCTTTGAAAGAGAATAACTGATAACATAATCATCTCGCATCTTGTGTTTTCCTTTATAATGATGATCAGTTCCCTCTCAAGGACTGGATTCTATGAACAAACATCCCAGACATATGTGACCGAATTCAATTCCTCGTACATCTCTCCAAGAGGGGTGATCCAACAAAATTTATAGAGTACTCATATGCTAATTCCCACCACACTATGGAAATAATGTAATGAGTTGGTTCCAGGAAACCAATGAATGAGTAATTATATAAGACGATCATATTGGAGATAAATGATAAATTTAGAAATCCACACTACCTCATTAATTTAGACAATATAAGACTAGTTAGCAAATTCTATGTCTCTTTTCCTTACATAGAATGGCCATTCCCATTCATCAAAAAATATTACCAGGATAGAGATCCCATTTTGAGCTTCTTCTACAACATTTTATTAAACAAGTTATGAATATACTAATATAGATTTATAAATGGTCTTATGAGATAATTCACATCCATTAAAACCTAGGGGGAGTTTCAATCATATAATACAACCCTTGGTATTGAGTTTGGACCAGACATCTATCCTCATTAATTGTCACCTTAACATAGTCAAGATATGTTGAATCCCAGAATGATGTTAGATTGATGTCTTAATGATGAATGAAATCATCATCTATAATGATATGCCTATATAGATGAATTCGATGAGATAAATTATAAAAACGATTCTATAATGTAAGAATCCATTTCAGGATTTTATATAATGACCCCTAAATTTCAAGGAGTTTTTTTTAAAATTCTTTGAGATTTTACAAGTATGCAGTTTCTGATGACACCTAATTCTGAGACCCGGTGTGCCCAGAATAAATTTAAATTGTTTAGCTGGGGTATGTTTAGTGAATGAACGTGTGGGTTTTTTTATCTTTTGAACCGGTGCTCGGAATTGAAATCTGAGGGCACATATGGAACCGCAACACCAGTAATTGATTAAGAGGACCATTACCGAAGATGTGTTTTCTTTGGAGGAGTTGATAAAAAAAGTGGATTATATAAAATGTGAATAAAACTGTGTACAATTTTATTTATAATTCTACAGTGGTTTTATCTTCCATTACCAAGTTAGGGTGGGACCCACTAACATCCTAACTACCCATGTGAGGATAAATGTGTTGTGGGGACCACAAGATCCCCACCCATTCACATTCCTTAAAACTCCTCTAACCCCGCATAAAATTTTTAACTCATCTTAACACGTGAAACCTATCATCATCATGTCCTCACTCTCCCTAATTAAACTTTCCAACATATCACTTAATTAATTAGACAACTCATGGTTTAATTAATTATGTGAATTGGATTTTTATAATTTTTTAATTTGAAATGCATGGCATGGATTAATAAAATAAGGATAAGCCTTATTTTATTTTGTTTGGTGGGTTTGTTGTGTTGAGAGAAAGGGAAGAGTGCTCTTGAGACTTGGAGAACATCATCTCTTTTGTTGAAGAATTCCAAGACACCGATGAAGAACATCGAATCGACAACCCTAGATTCTTCTTACTTTTCTTCCTCTGTGGAAAGAAAGAATACAATGATGTGGGAATTCGCCAATGACGTCACACGTCACACATTGTTTTATTCTCTCCATGATAAAAAGAAGAGACACTGCTTCCTCCTCAGACGCTCTCTGTTAACATCTACGAAACCTCACCACGTGACGTTGTCAACCGTGACAGCAACATTCATCATCATTTGTTTAGGTAGGGGTAAAGTTCAATTATAATGAATTAAAATTGTGTATTGTTTTGTCATTGATCATTCTCGTTTACATTGGCCGCTTGTTATCATTATAATGGGAGAAGAACGGAACACACAAACATAGCCGATCCTCCTCCACTTTTTTATGTTGATCATAGTTAACTTTTGAGGCAATGGCTGAGTGGTGTCGTTGCACTGTGCGTGGATGAAGAGGAACATGGCAAGAGAGTGCTGCATCGGTGGTGTTCGGCGCCTTCGCCCAACGCCAGTGAGGCCGAAGGGACTGCGACAGGAGTGGGCCGTGGCGTAGATGCGTGGCACCGTCGCACCGCGCCAGTGAGGCCGAAGGATGGCGCATTATAGTCGCTCCATGCCAGAAATAAGATTTGTGGCCTAAGGCTACGACTGACTAGTAGGGGAGGCTAGGCTCGGTCAGCCCCCGACGCTCCAGGAGGTGGGACTCCCGTGGGTCCCACGGCAGGTCACAACCAGCCGGCCATTAAGGGAGGCCATTACCCTAAACAGGGGGGGTGTGTAACCCCCCTTTTGACCTGGCTATGTCGGCTCCACCGAGGGGGGGCACCGTTCATGAAATAGAGGGGGTCACACCCTCTTCGCACCCTGCTCGGCTGACATTCGAGCTGAGGCCAGCTTCCGAGCCGGGCCACAGGCTGCGCCAGGCCGGGCCGCCCACGCCAGGTCGGGCCGCCAGTGCTGGGTCGGGCCGCCAGCGTCGGGCCAGGCCGCCAGTACTAGGCCAGGCCGCCAGAGCTAGACTGGGCCGCGCTAGGTGGGCCGAGCCGCACCCAATCAGTGATGTTTTGGTATGGCCTGGTTGGTTCGAACCCGAAAACAATCGGTCCCTTGAAGCGGAAACGCTTATAACATAAGGATCGGACGTCCGAATGACATACCGTCAACTAAATTGAATTTCTCATAGTGATGCGGTACTTTTGGATTACTCTAATTGTGTTTTGGACGCAGTTGGAGTATGGTCGGGTTGGTTTTAGCTTAAAAACCAACCGGGCCCCTTGGACAGAAAAGCCAATATCTCTCTGACTGGGCGTCCGATTGACGCGCCTTCTCTCACGTTGAGTTCCTAATGATGAGACTGAACATTATGGTACATCAAATTTATATTTCATGACAGTTGATGTATTGACCCTCATGGCTCGTGGAGCAGACCCTCTCGGAATGGAGTATGCAGTGTGTTGGAACCCTAGAGCAGGTTGTGACTGCGATGACTACCGTACATGATCTTCCGTGGGTTCGACAAAGAAGATGATTGTGCGTGGATCCTATGTGGGTTTGGCAGTGATGACGACTGTACTTGGATCCTCCATGGGTTTGGCCACGATGCCGACTATACATGGTTCCTACGTGGGTTCGGCAGTTATGGTTACAGTACTTGGATCCTATGTGTGTTTGGTAGCGACTACTTCTGTACATGGATCCTACGTGGGATTGACAGAGGAGATGATTAATAGGCTATATCTAATCATATTCAACACTCTTCATGAGTATTATACCTATGTGAGCTGAGTCTTGACATTCAATCAATATCATCGATATGATTGACTTTCTTTCTTGTGTGGATTGGGTTGTGCTTTCTTGTGTGGACTGGGTTGTACTTGGGCTCATGAGTTGGAGCCCAACTGGAATTGATGATTAAGTATATGTATGGGAATATACCTCGGTAGAGTTGGTTGATACTTCTTGTTTGTATCTTTCCTTGGTGGTTTATCCACTGTGGATTCAGAAAGACCTTCGGGGGTCTCGAGGTCCCTACGGGCTATGCCCACACTACGCGGTGTTGGTTGCAGACGACATACAGTGCAGATCGTGGGTGAATCATGAGAAACGAGACAGTATTCGGAGGTGGACTATCAGGCAGGACATACACGGAGCGGATGGCCAGACCCGAGGAGCTGAGGAGACCATCTATACCCACCCATCAGGTGGGATAGCCGTAGGACGACTCGGTGGTTGATGATTTTAATTTACTGCTATTTTACTTTCTTTTAAGTTGTACTTTACTTTCAGTTGGGTTGGTATTCTGGCCCATTTACTTTTCAGCACTTAATTTTGTACTCAGTTGTTTTTTACTTATATAAAGGTAATGCCTTCCATTTTTTTGGGATTTATGCCTTTGGTGCTAGTCGGCAGCCCTTGGCCTATGGATAGAGGGCTTGTGGTAGTCACGGCATGGTCCCCGAGGATGGGTCGTGACATTTTATTAGTATTAATATGGTATCGTGGGATAGAATTATGGTTTCTGGTGATCATGGACATTTTATTATTTGTATGGGTGGTACATTAATGAGATATTAAATTCATCGAAACAAAAGTATGTGGAATATGTCAGATAGATAAAATTAAATATTTTTTAAAACAAATTAATAAACAATTATCATCAACTCAACCACATTAATCATCCAATGGATTCATGATCACATAAATAATTCAAAATTTTTGAAGATATTAATGATCTCACTAATCAAATAAAACAGTAATAAATTTGAAAACTCCATGACCCCTTTGAATACTCAAAATCTCATGACCTAGAAATAGCCACAGTAAATAAATAAAGGTAAAAGGATTATGTGATGAAGCCAATATATCATGTGGAACACTTAAAACAATCATAGATTCCCACTACCAATGTTAAAACAATTATTGAAGATATGTTTTTGAGTTGATTTGATTGGATTATTATGTAAAGGAATTCTTCTGAATTTATTATTGTAAAATGGAATAACGAAGAAGTCTCACAACAGATTCTTGCAGTAATGTCTTGTGATAAGGTCATGGGATGGACATAGGGTGCATGATCTATAGAGAAATGAATAGTCGATGAATGAATCCTTCCATTCCCCCAAACATATAGGAAATTCTGTAGAATACAAAACATTTCTCTCTAGACTAAGTGTCACCCATTACACCAATTAAAAATTGTTACAATCTCATAGGCATGCATTTAATTCCTCAAAATATATCTTTTATCCCTGAGGATGACTCTCCTAATGAGTCCTTTTTTGATATCCACCAATCGTGAAATGTAATGTTCATAATGGAACATTTTTATAAATATGTGTTTTATTATTCCTCAAAAAAATAGATGGTAGCCAATGTTAAGAAATTTTTTTGAGCCACTATGAGGCAAAATATTTCATAGGCCTACAGAAGATCTTAGTTTTCACATCAACAACTCTATCTACTATAGAGAAGGTTCCCCATACACTAGTTGATCACAATGTGATATTTAAAAAAGCTCCCAAGAGTCATGAATGTTTTTAAATTATAGTTCCTAAACAATAATCCAAAAAAATGGAAATAAATGAAAATTTAAAAAATATAAAAACCTATTTTTGTTGAAAATATCATGTAGTGCATCACTGATTAATGTAGTTATTGTCATCAACAACAATTGTAAACCCTCAAGATATCCTCAAACATTGTATTATGAGAAAATAAAATAAAAAAAGATAATAATTTGAAGCCTCTCATGGTCATAAACATCTTGATACATACTTATGATGTTTTTGATACATCACAAACCCTTCTCTACATCTTCATCTAGTTGTACCAGAGCCTTCTGGAATGTCACACCCATCATTAAAAAGGCATCAGACATGACATAGTGGTCTTGTTCTCCACCAATCGAATCAATAATAGGAATATGGGTTTTTACATGATATTTATTGAAAATAAACATGAGGCCTTTTGTTGGTGCAATAATGAATCACCAATGGGGAGAATTATTTCTTCAACAACATTAAATAAAAATCATGAAACCCAAAATTACTTGAAAATTAAATAAGGAAATAAAATCTAGAAAATGTACAAGCCACTTGCGGTCATAAACCACATGGGATCCACCTGTATGGTCTCATAGTGGACATAGAAAAATCATCCTCATCTCATGAAACATCATAAAAATGTATCAATGATTGCATGATGGCCTTCAGATTGGTGCCTTAATATAATGAAGGCTATTAGATATGTCTGTGTGATAATATAATATTCCCTCATTGAATCAACATGACTATGAAATATCCCAATAAATTTTCTACAATCCAATAAATAGGGAATTGATGTGATGGTCACTTTGTCCCTGAAAATCGTGGGAAGCCCCAGAGTATCCTAAAGTAGTACTTCATGAAGACTTGTGTTGTTGAATCCCTACACCAAATCTATCTTGAATTTGCATCATACATTCCAACGAAACCTCAGAATGACTATCTTAGGGAGTTTTGTAGATCCCCCACCCCATCATTCAAAAACAATAATTACATGGACGAAAACATCTTGGAACCCCATACCGGTGATGCCCGGAATCAACTAAGATTTGTTGAAGTGCCTTGTCTCAGGGGCAAGAATGTTTTACATCAGGTAATATCAGGTGAACAACCAAATAAATCATACAACATGTACAGGTACATCATGTTACCAATCATATATTATGTGAAAACTCCTATAGGATCACATGAAGAACAACCACCGTATCTTATAAATCATGTTATACATAAAAGAATATAAATGAATGAAATCTAAATAATTTGAAAAAAATGATATACTAATGACTAAATGATAGTATATTTACATGAATGACTCATAGATTGATCCTCAGGAATATCACATGAACCACTAGGTTCATGAGACCGCACCAAGACATGTTACCCAAGTAATACAACACTCATTTGGTATACTATATTAATCCTGAAAACTCCCCTAGACATGTGAGATCAAGTCACATGGCCCCTTGGGCATGCCACCCAAGTCATCAATATTCCCACAGGCTACCCATCTAAGAATCACAATTTCTTACAAATAAGTTACACAGATCATATGGCGGAACCATTTCATGTCAGATAAGTCTAGTGGCAGAAAAAGGGTATGTGGCATGGTTCATTTGATTTCATCCAAACATAACAAACAACTTTTGTGATTGCACCATTACATGTCATCCTATATCATGACTCACCCTTAATACATGTCTCACTAAATCTCTTGATTCCCTCCATGTGTGAAATTTATCGTCTTAACTAGAACAATGAATGTTAAGTATTTTCATGTGGTTACCTCTATTCATGTTAGTTAAGATGATGTTAGGGCTTCCAGGACAAGTTAGTCAGGTCGTGTGATTTCAGATTGAAAAGATATACTTGATCATGTGAAAACCTTCAGACATTCCATAATCATTATGTGATTCTCGTCAATAAATTAAGAGGGATGATGAAATTTTCTTTTGGACATGTAATTAAGACACCCTCTAACATGTCATGCTGACAATAAAGGTATTTTATTCAAACAATTAGCACATGGTAAGATGGTAAGTAGTCCTGGTTAATTTGGCATCATTGGACATGATAACCATTACCATCCATAGTGTGTAATCCCTGACCAGAAGGGAGAACTCAGTGGTAAATCCTCAATCAGAATAACAATGATGGCTCATATTACCTCAATAACCCTTATAGTAGGAACCCACTTTAAGGCCCGAGCACTATATTATCTTCCTAATATTTTCCCAGATCAAATGTATCAAATCCATTTGCAGTGAGTAATATTTTTTGTTATCCCTTGTATCTCACAGCAAACATGGCTCATGTTAGCATAGGCAGTTGAAATGATCATATGTTTCTCATCACATGCCTCTTCAAAGGCAAGATACTCCACATCATGTAAACCCTGACCAATGACATAATATGAAATGTCCCACATACAAGGACAACAACAGTCTATATGGCCCTATCATTTGAAATATGATGACATTGATTTATACTATAAATAGGATAGGCAGGATGAAATTCTAAATCATGAGATCCAATGGGATTTTTCATTAGTGTAAGTACCCCCATGTACCAAACATTTCAAACATTAGGACCTAATAATTACCATGGGTTGATAATTATACCTCATCCATAAATATAATTAGAAATAAAATGAACAATGACGAATCTGATAATTGCTATAACCAGGTTACATAGGATTTCATCAAAATGACAGAGCATCATATTTAACATCACAAGGGTTGTTTGAATACTCAATTCTGACATCCATATGCAGTGATACTGATTTCTTGTTATACATTGTTTCTCTCATCAAGAATCGCTCACATGGGATTAAGGAGTTGTTATGGTCTTATAATTCTCATCATGAATATCTAACAATTAGGCCAACGTCACATTGTATGCTTTGTTGATGGCACGATATTATTACCTCGTTATAATAGAATCTACCTCGGGGAAAGTCCCAAGGGTATAATCTAAATTAATAGAATTACCATTCCTAAATTAATCTAGATATGTAGGACACCCTTCTAATTTCTGATCTCAAATAAGAATCAACTTTGATTTATGTCCTCTCATATCAGAATCATTTCAACCATTAGGACCCAATAAATCCCAAGGTCTTATCATTATACCTCATTCATCACTAAACATAGATACTAAATGAACTATATTAACTATGATTCATTCCAAATTAGGATAAGTATAATTTATATTTGTGATTCGAGCATCAACACTTGATACCGAAGTTTCCACACTTATTTCCCCTTTGAATGTTTTTGAACTACATGTGCATTAATGAACTATGAGGGTTTTTATCTCTTTTATCAAAATTATATGTAGGATGAATCATAATGGCTCAATCCCCTCCTTATAACGTTAACTGCATCTCAGCATGATAAAAAAATCAAGAGTTCTAAGGAACACAACTTCGACATATAAGATTTTTCTCATTACTAGGAAATGGATGAAGAACCATGGTTGTATATAGAACTATAGGGTAATCATGCCCCCTTATTATGCATATAAAGGTGTAAACCTATGATCTTATATTAGGTTAACTAATCTCTTATCAGGATTAGGAAGAGATTTTAAAACGTATCATAAGCACAACTGGGATTCCCAAAGCAAGAGAAAGTCCCCCCTAATGTGTGTGATTAGTTCGAAATTTAATACTATGGACCAATGTGAGTTCCTAAGAATAATTGGGTCTGAAACCCCAACTGCTCACAAACCATTGGAATGTAGTTCTATACCAACTTATGGATGTTGAAACTATGTGGAGTTTTTGTTATGAATTAAAATGATGATTTTACATAACTGATTATGAACGCAATAAAACCCCCCACCATCAACTTCTTGAAAAACAAAATTCAACTTGATCACTTATTTTCCATAAAAACAATAAATGGAGAAGACATCATGAACTTATTTAATTATGGAATCTCCATCAAAACATAAAATGGATATACTTCCCCATATTCTTCGAATAGTTTATCTCGTCTAATGATGGTTTCTGTGTCTTATATTTTTCCATAAAAATAGGATCCTTGATTTAAGTGGGATCATTGATTGATTTCAACACTCTTATAGATCCTTATTACTATCAATTTCCAATGATTTTTTGTATTTTTTAAATTTAATATAAATTATGACTCATGGATTGTTCATTTTTGATTGGTACTCATTATTAATGGTCTGTGTATATGTATTATAATGTGATATATGTGCATTATTTCCTTTGGGATTTATAATTTTAATGTGATTTCAAATGATCTTATAGTGGTCCACCGACATTTTCTTTGTCATGCAGAGCACTAGGATGTAATGTGGTGAGTCAAAAGATATTGGATAATATATTTGATAGTTATTTCTTTGATTATATCCCCTTGTTTAATTACATAACCTACTTTGTGGAATTCCACTAATTAAAATAATTGAGTATTATTTAGGGGATAAGAGTTACGATAACCCTTCTCATTATTAATTATTATTTCAAGATTTATTATATAATATTATACTTAATACAACCTAGAAGACAGAAAAGTATAGTGAATTTTGGAATTATATACATACAATAACATTTTAAACATGGGATTCAACAAAATCATTGAAAATATCTTTAACATTCTACAAAAATTCCATGGTTTTTGGATAACATGGGTCATACACAAGAAATGGGAGATCTATAATGCCTAGTAAGGGAATAAATCATAAATAAAATGAATTTTTATCACATTTTTGAAAATAGGAATATAAATGTGGAATAAAAATTTTAGTAATTATAATGGTTAATAATAATAGATAGTATAACATGATAGTCATAAATGCCACATTGGTAATGTGGAATCAACATAAACCACTATATTTTAAACATAGGTCAATGATATATTAGAAATGATAATTATGGAATAAGTACCATAAAAAATATTGTTCAATCGATATACCAACAAGATGACACAAGAGATAAAATATTACTTATTCATTTCAGCACTATATATTTTTCAATGCACGCATCACTTTAATTCCATTATGATGTTAAACTATGCAACATAGATTATAAAAAATGGATTCGTTCATCATAATATTTTATTCAACGATAAAGAAGTGTGGAATAAGTACATTTCATTCCCAATTCAAATATGTATAATTGTTTATAGGGGGTCTCACTTATTATGATATGGGTATGGTATTCACTATATTATTGTTTTGGCATCACGAAATGCAGTGAATTTTTTTAGAAAAAAAATCACATATAAATTAATAAAATGGGTCGACGAGAGTAAAAATTGCTTTTAATCATTAGGACATGTAATTTTTAGTAATAGGGATTTCTATAGAAATGTACAAATATTATTAAATAGAAATATAAGGCATTAAATAATAATGAAACATGAATAAATGAAGTGAATGTGAGGATCATTTACTTGAATGTGAGACACGAAATGTTTTGTAGGAGTTTAATGAGAGTTTGTGTTAACCTTATGAGGACACTAGAAAATTAATTTCATAATATGGTCATGCTCATAGGATTTTTAGTGAATAGAAATGTGATGATGAATGGGATTATATATTAAATGATTTGGGAATTATTTATTATTTCCCAATCATTGTTGTTGGACTCTGTATAACAAAATAACCCAAAAAACAAACCATATCATCGATTTTCCCCAGGAATATGAAAAATGGTATTGTTTTTAATTATTTTACAAATCCATGCTTTGAACATAGTAACATAATAACATTTCTTTTGTGTAAGTGGTTCATAATAAAAAAGAAATTATTTAAATACCTTAAAATATATTAATGGTTTTTGAGGATTCATAATGGCATTATAAATTTAATAAAATAAAACTAAAATTATATTATTTTATAGATAAAAATATATTTGTTCTATTATTAACTTTACTTTAATTATTACATCACTTTTCGGTCATTATGATGTCATAATACAGACATTATATTTCTAAGATGTTTATTTTTTACAAAAAAAAATCATTTTTAACCAAAAATTATTGAAAATACAAAATTGGAAAATTTTGATGTTACGAATTAGAAAATAATAATTTTTTTATCTAAATTATATTCTAAATATTTCAATTTACACATTTAAATTTATTATTGACATTTACTGATAAATATTGGGTTTTTTTACAACAATAGTTTTTGAATGCTTTAAAAAAAATGATTGCCTATATAAAAATTAGATGATAATGTATATTTATTAATTTTTTTATATAGTATTTCATTTAAATATTTTTAATTTAACAAAATTATTATATTTTTAAAATAAATTCCTTGCTTTAATTTTAAAATTACCCCAAAATCATTTTCTTTTTTATTATATCAAAATAAAAATGATTTATAAATTTATAATAATAGGATGAAAATATATTTAATTTCCTAAAAATTTTTTGCATGTACTCATATAAATTGGTTTATGATATATATTGCTTTACCAAACTAACATACTCCTTATGTGTAAGGTGAATAACAGTGATACATTGATCGGGTGGTTCAACATACATGGTTTTGGTGATGATGTTGATTGGCTTGAAAAATCCCATTGATGGTTTTTATCATGATCGTGTTATTGGATATCATCTTGTGATTGGTCAAAAGAAAATTCCACTTATGTTATATCCCTCAATATCTCTAATAAACTTGTTTCATAGTGTATGAACCTTTTGTTTTAGTTCATCACATCCATTGTTCATTTCAATGGGATTTGTTAAAACACTATATTTATATTAATCAGTAAATAACTTTTAAACAGAAAGATTATTAAAAGTAATTATGATTATAGATCTTCTAAATGATATATGATTAAATAAGATGATTGAAGTTAATGTTTTTTATATTTCGTTAATATATAGTATTGCATAAAAATAAATCATAAGGGTAATTTTATTTATAGTATTTGGGTCATTAAAAGCATCCATATATTAGAAATTTAAACACCAAAATTTTTTTCCCCAAACATTACTAATGATGCTACCTCTCATCACCAAATCTCATCATCAAAAACAATTCTCCACAGCACATTGAACAGATGAATTTTCTAATTCTATATAACATTGTTTCTATGTTCTAATATATTTATCGACTTGTCCATATAGAAATGGACATTTTAAAATGTTACCTCTTATGTATTGAGTGCCTGTGAGGGGTATGGTATGTACTTCTTCAATTGGGATACATATAATTCTTTATGTACTTGATAATCATTAGGTGGGAGTTACATTAAATAAAAAACATCCCTAATTTAGTCAAGGATATTAAAGGGGATGATTTTTCATAGACTAAGTTATCACTTATTTTTTATTTGCATGAAATTTTTCTTTAGGGATATGTATAAGAATATAATTCTCATAAATCATACACTATGTCTTATTGATGATTATCATCATAGAACTTCTGTCAACTCATAGAATCCTTGATGTGCTGGTAAATGGTATTAACATTTTCTACTATTTCCTCCACCATTTTTTGACCTAGAAGGTTATATTCCCCAACTTCATCCCTACATGATTGTGTTCTGCTCCACATCCCATAAAGCTCATCATGGGGAGACATTTTCATTATGGATTAAAAATTGTAATTTTATGATAACTTAAACATATGATGTTATTGATCTCTTTGCCCATTAAAATCAATTATGATTTCTCTCAAAGTATTCACATGTGTCCTGATAGTATATTCATATTGGTAATTAGTTTGATGGTGATAAGGAGTGATAACGATCAAATAAGTATTCAGATCATGTTGAAGAATCCTCGAAGTTATGGAGGTAAATCATATTTCTTTATCAAATACAAAATATATTTTCATTCCATGCATCCTCATAACATCTCAAATAACTATCCTTGAATGTTGATCAAGTGATAAATCCTATCGAATTTAAATCATGTGACAATTCATTGTAAGATGTTCCACTACTACCCATAGAGAATTATTCCTTCTTTATGTATTTGGATGACCAGTGACACTAACCATAGTAATGTTTTCCCATTTAAATGTAGTTATGGGTAATTATTTCATCATCCCATTGGAAATATTCTTTTCTTCTTTCACTTACTGACATAAAATACATCATGATGTATATTTTATGATATCATTATTCATATTGTACCGCAATTAGTGCCCTCATTGATCTTAATACGCATTTTTTGTTCCTTTGTGGGTGGAGAATGTTGAGTTATGTGGATCATCCCAGAATTTTTTTTAACATGGGATTTGATTGTACACATTGTCTTTAACCAAATATCAAAACTCCTTCTTCATTGACTATAAACACCGTGGGTTGCCTTTTTCATATAGATTCATCCTTCTGCGGAATTCCAACATTATCTCTTTGAGAATCCTTTAATGTATCTATAATGAATGGTTGAAAAATAATTTATGAAAGGATGGATGATGTTCCTTATATTATTATTCCCATGCCCACCCCATCGAAATAAAAGAAGATCTGATCCCACTTAGTTCTCAATCAATGATAAAATTGCATGATCATTTCTATATAGAGAATCTTATACACTATTCTATTTCACAAGAGGGTAGTGAAATGATTAATCAAAGTCAATGAAAATCTCCAAACATCATTATTGGGGAATATTCATATCTTTATTTTTGAATATATAATGTAGTCTTTTGTGATGCATTTATAATTCCCACTTTTTCCAAATGAGATAATTCCACCACATTTTCAAAGTGTAGATCATTGTAGTCAACTCCAAATCTTATGTTAGTTAGTTTTATTCATGAATATTCATCTTATTTAATGTATATTAAATCACTTTTTCCTTTTAGAAATAATACACATCTCAATCCCTTCTTAGTAGCAATATTAAATTCTACAAAAAATATCCACTTTTAGGTAGTGTGATCATAGGGTCAGTGAGAATCCTCATTTTCAATGTTTAAATATATATATTCATATTCATCATTCCATGATATAATGACTCCCTTATAAACTTTCATGGTTATATGGTTTGAAAATTGGGAAATATTATCTCAAAATGGTTATAGTATCTAGTTAATCGAAAGAAACTATGGATATATGTCACAAATGATGGCCTTGAAAGTAATTCAAATTATTCTATTTTTGTAGGGTCAACAGATATACAATTTATTATGATTATATTCCCTAATAACGATACTTCCATCAACCAGAACTCACATTTTCTATATATTGTAAAAATATTATCATTTTCAAGGACTTTAGAAGATCTCTCAAAATCCGTTTATGCTCCTAGTTTATTTTGGTGAATATTAGAATATCATATATAAAGACCTCCACATATTATTCAAGATAATCTCTAAAAACTCTATTTATATAATCCATTATGGCATCTATTACATTAGTGGGTCTGAATATTATTACTATGAACTCATAGTTACCATTCCATGTACAAAAGGATGTCTTGGGTATATCGTCATTCTTCACTATAACTTGGTAATATGTAAAATTATAATCCTCCATGGATATGTATTGTGCTCCACATACCTGATAGAACATTTCATCGATATATGGCCGATGATAGTATTTATTTATCATGATCTTTTTGATCTCATGATATTAAATGGAATAGTTCACTGACCCATCCTCTTTCATGATGATGAGGACTAGTTAACCACGTAGTGAATCACTTCTGAATACAAACCATTTATCAAAATTATCCTATAGCTGTTTATTTAGTTCCCCACATTTTACACAATCCCTTCTATATAGAGTGTTAGATAATAGTTAATTCCTAGGTATAATCTCAATTGATAATTTAACCTCACATATTTAATGAAGACCAATGAATTATTCAAGAAATACATCAGTGTATTCTCTCTCAATGGGAGATTCTTCAAGGATGATTTTTTAATAAAATCAACCAATTTAATTAGATAAAAATTCTCACATGTATATAATACCTATGATAGATATATTGGTACGAAAAAAGATTAATCCACCACCATGAACCTTTACAATATTGGGGGTCGATTCACGATACAGATAGTTATTTCTATCTCATATAAATTTATCAAGGATCTATATATGAAAAGACAATATATACCCATATTGCATAAAATTCCATCAACATGAGTATGAAAATGATTTTAAGGAATTTAATCAAACAAATTTCAACAGGTGGGGTTATATAATTATGATGAAATAATTTCCCCATTTTTCATTTTCACTGAAATCTCTACATCCATTTCGTAAGGTGGTATTTGAATAGTTATACTAAAAATTATGGATATAAAGGAATGTGTATAACAGTAATTAAAAATTAAATTTTTCAATCATGAATTAATAACAATCATACATGTCTCCACTTCGCTATCAGGATCTAATTAAATAGTGGTTATGGAAAATGCAATCCCTTGCTACCTTGGATGTCATCGCTTGTCTCCAAAGACCAAAAGATTAATGATTTGGTTTTAAAAAATCCATGGTTCAATGTAGTTGAAGAAATTAAAAATACAGTAATGATTTACTCGATAATTCCTTCCCTCTACATCCATAGTGGGTTCCACCTATCGTCTATCTATAGTTAGTTGTACATCCATCCCTCACCAAAATCATTTTCTCATACACCCTTATTCAATTTTTGGGGTTCTTTTTTCCAAATTTGATATGTGGGATGTTGATATTTTGTAGCACTATTGGATTACTCCATTAGACCAATAAAATTAAACTCTGCATTCCACTTCTTATACCCATGGTACCCCTATGATACGTCGATCTCCATTTCAACATTGAGGGAATGACAAAAAAATTTCTCATAGCGATCAAAGTCTCAAATCGACACAAATTTTTTAAGAAATTTATTTATCCCACCAAATAAGCGATCAATATTCTATTCCAGGGTAATTAAAAAATTGATGTCCTATCATTTAAATCTTGTGAATTATTGCTCATATGACCCATAAGATTCATAATTTTTTGTTTGTGGGAAAATTACCACTTTCAATTTGAAGTCAGATTGTGGATGGATAATATTTATCAAAAAAAAATTGGAATTAATTCCACCCCATAACATTGATATACTACTTCGGATTCATATTATTGATCAATTTCTATCATTAAACAGCTTCCCCCACCATATGATAATTATCTAGGAGAACCATATCATGCTCAGAACATTGAAGGATAGAGAAAATAATCTCAATGGTGTTGATCTATTTTTCAAAAATTAAGGGATCAAATTATCGATTGAACGTTTAAGGCCTTTTCCACATAAATATATCAATTATATATTTTTATTTTGTAGGGGTATTTAATAAATACTCATGATCCATTTTTCTATTCATATACAATGTCAAATAAGAAAATGTCATGATAGATTTTGTGATTTATGAACCCATCGGGTAGGGAATCCCATTGGGGTAGTCACTAGAGTCCACATCACATTTTCTATTTACTCGATTTCTACTATATAAAGAAATTTTCTAGAATAAATGGAAACCTATTTATTATTATTTATAAATAATTAAAAACATTAATCGGAATTCAATGACATTGAAGGAACATATAAATTATATTTTTTTCCTCTACATATTAATTTTGAGGATTTATCTATGTTATCTATTATATATTTCTTAATATATAATGTTATGGTCATTTTAATTATCTCAAAAACGTTTTTCTAATAATATAATTATTTTATAAATATATATACCCTAGGAGTTTCAAACAATGTTTGCAGAATGAACCATCTTCATTTCCCAGTTCTTCATCGTGTCTAACTCAACATGTGTTTTTTGGTTTTACCTCTATGTACATATATTCCATATCCATGTCCACTAGTATTATATGAAATGGGATATAATTCCATGATAACCCAGTTCTATTAAAATTTTGAAAATTTGGGGATGTTTTATTATACTCATTCTTATCCTGAAGGCTTTCAGTTGAGCTTTATAATCCAAATAGAAAATGTAACTAAAAATTTCCTTTTATACCAACTATGAAAACCTTTATCTTTATTATAAATTAAATCTTGATTTTTTATATTATTATACATAATAAAACCTTTAAGATAGTGATCTATAGTGTATTTTAGAATTAGTTACATAGAATATCATCTTGAAAATGGGATGCGTCAACATTATATAAAAAATCCTTATCAATCTTCTATAATTCAATTTCTTTTAAAACTACACATGATAACCTGACGACATATATAAGAAATGTGAGAGATATAAAGTGTAGTAATCGAATAAACATGGAATTAAAAATGAATAATTTAATAAATGTTATAAAATAGGCATTTCAATGGGTCATAATAATAGTAGGAATCTCGAAAATGAATAATGATATATGGTATATTATCATAATCATGACGAAAACATGTGAAATGAGTCATCAACATAATACATAACATAATAAACATAGTTCAATGATATATTACAATACATCAGGAATTAAAAAGACCCATAATGGCATCAGGTTTGCTCCCTATCCCAACGAGATATCTCATGGGAATGAACATTACCCAATCCATTTCATAGTTATAAAATTTTAGATTCCCCCGTCACATTCATTACATTCACATGCTCGAGCATGCCACATAGATCATATAACATGGATTCAATCATCATCATAATTATTTCCATGATCTATTAGTGTGGAATAATTATATGTTAGTCATAATTCAAATATGTAGATATATATATATATATATAATGTTGAAGATCCTCGATAGGAACTTGCTATGGTATTAACTACAAAACTATTTTTTCAGGGAAACTCATAGTGGAATTTTGACAGTATAATAGCATCACATAAAAATTAATATATTGGGTTTTTCATTTAAAAATGGGGATATCAGAATTTTTATAGAAAATGGGATATAATTGGGACGTATATAGACATATTAGAACATAAGGAATAGATATGTAAGGAATAAGATATTAAAGAATCATGAAAAAAGAAGTGAATGTGAGGATCCCTTAGTGGAGTGTGCATCAATTTTATAAGAGCTTATTGAGAGCTTGGGAGCACCTTGATAATACTTTTGGGAGGGTTAGGGCGAGTGAAAAATTACCAATGTATTATGAGTGAATATAAATTGGATATTGGGTTTCCTTATATAGTAAATGATTGGGGAATTTTATATTTGTTCCCAAACATTGGTTTTGAAATATTTATTATAAGATAACCAAAATAAATAAATAAAACGATGGGTTTGGACATTTTTTTCTAAAAAATTGGAGTTATTTTATTTATTTTTTAAACAAAATGTATGAACATAAAAAAATAATACGCTTTATTATTTGGAATTGAGTCATTCTCTTAATGAAAAGAAATAAAGTACATAAAATATATTAATATTTTTGGTGGATTCATAAATTATTTATAAAATTTACCAAATAAACATAAAATCACATTATTTAAAAGGTAAACATTTAATTGTTCATTCATACCCTTTATTGTAATTATTATGTCACATTTGGGGAATTATTGTGTTATAATAAAATCTGTATGTTTATAACATATTTAATTTTTATCCAAAAATTCTACCATCATAGAAAATTATGGAAAAATCACTACTTGATAATATAGATGTTATTATTCTAAAAATAAAATTTAATTTTTTCTCAATTATTTTCTATATTGGTTAATTTATTATTTTAAATTAACAATCAAAATTTATTATGAAATAATGCTGTTTTCAAAAAAATTGTTTCTAAATGGAAATAAATATTAAATTTGAGAACATTAAAATTATATCACAATTTATATTTAATAAAAATTATTTAATAATAATATTTAATTAAAATATTATTTACCTCGAAAATCTATAAATTCAGGAAAATAAATTTTTATAATTGAATTTCAATTTTACCCAAAAATACAATTTCAGTTTTATTTTATCAAAATAAAAATCTTTAATAAGTAATCAAATAATATGTTGAAAATATACTAATTATTATATAAAAAATAATTTAGACACTCTCATTGTTAGTGTATTGATAAATATCCCTTTAATACAACAAAAACACCCAAAGGGTATGGTGTGTGACAATTAGACTTTCATGGGGTGGTTTAATGTACATTGTTTGGGATGTCATATTGATGAGCTAGAACTTATCAGACAAAAGGTTTTTTCCATTTGAATGTTGTTCGATCTCATCTTCGGATTGAACATGATAAAATTCCTATGATTCTATGACCCTCATAATCTATAATATATAGGCTCTATAGGTTATGATTCTATTAGTTGATTCCAACACATCCTTCGTTAATGTAAATCAAATTTGTTGAAATGGTATATTTTTATGAATCATGTGATCACTTTTCAGTGGCTATATTATCAATTTTAATCATTACTAATGGTCCTTAAATATTATAAGATATTTTAAAACCAAAAAACATCTTTGATTTTCCATGTAAAACCCCAAACCTAGTAACCCAGAGATAGCGCATTATTACATAACATTGGCATGATCACAAGGAAATCAAGTGTCCAAAGGCCTATCAGTTTAGTATTATTAGAAACAATATTCATAAATAAGTTCCTCTTTAGAACGTGAAAAGAAATACAACATGAATATATTCCATTGGAAACATCCAAGCCTCCTAGATTATGCCTGCAAGTCACTCATGACTAACTTCTTCATATCATGGGGAAATGAAACATAAGAATGGGTTGAGCTCAAATGTCATTAAGGTTAAGTAATATAGCGGAAGAGAACCAAAATATTAGGCATGGTGAATAAATGAAACCACATGCCTTTGCCAATAAACATGAATAATTTTATGTAATTAATATGAACTGAGTGAATAATTCTATAACAAAACATAATCATGGGTATTCTACTTGTCTAATGACCACATGAACCATCAATATTATTTTCATAAGGAGGGAAAGTATAATTCTAGACATTCTAAAACATTTTTTCAAGGACTTGGACAAGACGCCTAAAAATGATTAAGGCCTTGGCCAAAACCATTTATCAAATTGGGAATGGCCTCGGCCAATTCAATTTCTAGCTTCTTAATGAGACCTACCCATGCATCGAGGAGCTATAGCGGGCTCCACCCATCACTTACTAAGTCCAATATATTCCTCATATCCAAAGGTTAAAATATAAAATAAACATTCATATTTAAAATAGCATACATAGTGTTAATACTTTAACCATAAACCATGAATGGTATGAAAATAACATATCCATAGTCAACCAATTCACAATACCTTTAATAGAATATGTAATTTTTGTATCATAATAAATCATCATCAAATAAACATAAAATCCATCAATGGTTGTTGACATAGAAGTAATCAAACATTTTTTAGTGAAATAACTCTTTCTATTTTAAAACCATTTAAGAGTCACATAATAATATAGAAAACATTTATTTTGAAAATATTATTATAATCTTGTAAGGGAAGATTCGATGATGTTATAATAAAAGAAAAAATCCACACATGTCGTTTATGTTAAAAAGATTCTTAACTTAATTTTTTAGAAAATGTCATAATGTTCCATGTTTGAAAAACAACATAATATTCATTTCAGAACATATTAGGTAAAATAATGGTATAAATTTCTTTAACCCATTATATAGTAAATAGTAAATTTTTTTTAAATACATTATTAAGAAGCATTGAGGTGGAGGATAAATAAGTCCCAGTAGATACTTATGTAAAAACAATGTCAGATAATAATGATATTTTATAATTAAACAATACCTTGTGAATTTCCTTGGTCAAGGGTAGGTTAAAATCCTATATAATGGTGAAATAATTGTTATTAAATTATACATGAATCATATACATTCATATGATATCATAGATTATATTTTAACATTTCATTCTTAATTATATCTTAGTATTATCGTCGTTTCGGGTGTTAATATATTTTTTTCCTTTATATTATTTATTATGAGTGTAATATTTGTTATGGATGGGATGTATCTTATTCAGATAAATAATTATATCATGTATTTATACATTATTTTTAGTCATCAAATAATAATTATTATTGAATAGATACGACGAGGAATGAATCTCATCGCGTTCCTGGAGACGGTATTCTGTACATACGCACGAGCGACAATATCATTATTTTGATATTAAAATAATATATAATTGGATGTTATATTATATATACAATATCATTACCATTTTATATTTATTATTTACATTAATTACACATCATTATTATATCCAACCAAATATTAACGCCTTGAATAACAATTACACAACGACGTGGAGACAGTAAGCCATATGTATGCATGTATGGTGACATGTCATTCAAAGGATGGATTGAATAATGATTATGGTTGTACCATATTAATGATAACATTAGAGAATATAGAATATACTAGGTTTATTATTTTATAATGGAAACAAAAAAGAAAGAGGAAGTGGAAGAAGAAAGGAACTTGAAAGAGGTGATTAAATATTTATCTCTTCTTCGGGTTCTTCCTTTTATTTTGATCAAAAGGGCTCCATAGATTGGATTACAGACTAAATTAAGGCCTCTAAGATGAAGGGATTATAGTTGAGATGGTATTTTGGCATGGATCGTCTAAGCCAAATGGCATTGAAGGTTGGAATTAGAGATAAGTGGGAGTGCCCTTTTATCAGAGGGGTGAGGGGCACCTTAGGAAATGCAATATATATTATTTTATAATAAAATAATTTTCAGTTTATAATGGCTCCAAAAATCTATTATTTAATGTCTAATGTGGAGATGAGTCGAAAACCACTCATCCAATTGGTTTTAGACAACTTTGGGTCACAATATTCACCTTATCTTTTAGATTTGACTCTTTGTTAAGTAGTTTTTCATTTACCACGTCTCTTTGTATTTTTATATTATATGGTTAATAAACATTCTATAAATTACCAAGAGAACCTAAATTTTTAACTTAATGTAATATATAATATAATTTAACGCATTTTTCAAAACCGTAGATTTTTAGGAATAGAATATCAATTATTAATATAATATATTTTTTAAAAAACTTTTTATTTATATTTTGACACTATTCAGTATTTTGTTTTTTCTAAATTCATAACAGCATTATTACTTCAAAAAAATCATCTAACCAATCCTAATATGTCATATTAACCTAGATAATTAGTGGAATTAATAAAAACACTCAAATTACATTTATAGGGATATTTATAATATGAATTATTTTAATATTTCATTAATTAGGTAATTACTTCATCATCATTGTGTCATAAATAAATTAAATTATTTAATGTCTCAAAAATATAAATAAAATACCACTATTTCGGAAATCACATTTTATTTCCTATGAATATTTATATTCGAATTTTTCTTATCTGTAATCCTACATTAAAATTTTTTAGTTATTAAACTTTGATTATATCTCTTTTAACTCTTCTTTTAATTAAATAATAATAAATGAAATAATCTAATACATGTAGACCAATGAGGTCCATATTTTCTTTGTAAGGTTTTTTTGGTCGATTTATACTTCTCCAATAGAATTAAGACATGTTTTAGGGTAATAATAATATCATTTTTACCCTTAATTAACCTATTTAATATTAACCGTGGTAAAAAAGAGTAAAATGTTATTATTCCGTAAAAATTATTTTCATCTTATTGAAAAAAAGTTTACTTACTGATATAAACACTGTCTCTCAAATATTTGAAATTCAGCTCACATAAGTTGTAAAATTATGATTTTTCTATATTTTTAAATTCTCCTAGGGGGTTTGTGAAAGATGGTAAAAAGTTCAATAAAATTTTTATATATCCAAAATTATTATAAAATGGCACCAATAAATTTAATTGATCATATATATATATATATATTATATTTTAACCTTAAATAAATTTTAATAAAATAAATAATTATTTAAATAACTTTTTTTAAACTATAACTGAGTGTTTTAACTATTCATAAAAAATGAAGGTTTTCTGAAAATACCAATAATTCACCCTAAGCTTGTTTCCATATTATGAATAAAAAATTGAAGTCCATTTTTAATGATAAAATTTATAAAATTTCAAAAAGTGGGTATTACTAATCATTATAGCTAGTTTGATTGTTTGTGGTGTGTTAGAAGTCAAAGTTGCGTATAATACACGGTATTGTATTATTCAAAGAGAAACGTACCGTGGATGCTTGGGGTGTTACATTCTACCCTCCTCTAAATAATTTTGTCCTCAAAACTTCTAGAGTATTAATGCATAAAAATACTCAGGTGGTTCTTCATTAGAAGTTCATTAGGTACCCATGTTGCCTCATTTATCTTATGGTTTCTCTATAGAACATTTACAAGACGAGTCATTCGATTTCTCAGCACTTGTTCTCATGTATCAATAACCATGACAGGCTCTTCACAATTAGACAATTCGGGTTCCAGCTCTAATATCTCATAGGTGAGTACATGCATTTGATCAAGCATGTATTTTATCAATAGTGATACATGGAACACATCGTGATCTTTGAAGATACTTAGAGGAATTTCCAACCAGTAAGTTACAACCCCAATTCATTCTAAAATATAGAAAGGTACGATGTACATGGGACTTAATTTTCCCATTTTATCAAAATGTATAACACCCGTCCATGAGGATACCTTCAAGAAAACACGGTCTCCTACATGAAATTCCAAATCCTTCCTTCAATTATCGGTATAGAACATCTCCCTACATGGAGCATCGTTGGTGTGGGCTTGGATTACCTTTACCTTTTCCATATTTTCATCCACATGTTCTACACCTATGAGTTTTCTTTCACCAACATCATCCCAACATGTTGGTGTGCGACATCTCTATCCATATAACACTTCAAATGGTGCCATCTAAATACATGAATAGAATCTATTGTTATAGTAAAATTCTAACAGAGGTAAATATTGATCCCACATACCTTGAAAGTCATGTGATCATGATATAAACATATCCTAAAAGGTTTGAATAGTCAGTTCTGATTTTCTAACAGTTTGGGGGTGGTAGGCAGTGGTCAAACGATGTTCAGTACCTAGGGATTTCTGAAGACATTTCCATAATCTTGATTTAAAACGGGGACCATGATTAGAAACAATTGATTTTGGTACTCCATGAAGTCATAAAACATGATTACTATATATTCTTGTTAATCATTTAAGTGCTAAATCGTCTCTCATTGCATGAAAATATGATTACTTGTTACGAAGACCAACAATGACCCATATTTCATCGTTCATTCTATGATTCATTGGTAGTCCCATGAAAAAAGTCCATCATAATATTATCCCATTTCCACTCAGGTATGGGAAGAGGTTTCAAGAATCCTCCAGGTTGTTGCCTTCTAGATTTCACATTTTGACAAACCATACATCTTTACACTAAATCTGAAATCTCCCTCTTCATGTTGTCCCACCAAAAATGTTCCTTCAAATCACTATACATTTTGGTAATCCCAGGGTGTAAAGAGTTATTTGAGATATGGGAATCATCCAAAAATTCTTTTTTAGATCAGGTATTTTGGGAACACAATGCATCTTCCCAAATTTCAAAATTCCATCTTCATATACAATGTCACTCAATCTCCCATCATTCACAGCTTTATTATTCTTTTGAAACTATTGATCACTAGTTTGAGAAGTCTTTATCCTTTCTAGTAAAGATTGTTTGGCAACCATTTGAAAAATAATTGATGTTTCACCATACTTGGTTATTCACATATCCATCATTAATAGATCTATGAAAATAGGATCTCTTTCAACTCTCATATTATTCAAAACTCCATGATCCTTTTTGCTCAAAGAAGGTTCCACCTTATATTCCTTCCCCGAGTAAAAGTGTATCATAAAATCATAATCCTTGAGTATATAAATCCATCGTCTTGGCCTCATGTTGAGTTATTTCTGTGAGAAAATATACTTAAAACTCTTGTGATCAGTACATATCTCACATTTTTCATCAAATAGATAACATCTTCAAATCGTTAAAGAAAATATTACAGCTATTAACTCAAGATCATGGGTAGGATAGTTTTTCTCATGATTTTTTAAGTGTCGTTATGAATAGGCAATAACTCTATCATTATTCATAAGGGAAAAAATTTTCCTTTCTTTGAAGCATCAGTATAAATAACAAACCCTTCATTCCCTGATGGTAGATTCATGATAAGATCATTGACTATTCTTGTCTTCAATTGTTCAATATATTTTCACGATCTTTTGTGTAATCAAATTTAACCCCTTTACATGTGATCTTGGTTAATGGTATTTCCAGTAAGGCAAAAATATTGATGAATAAATGATAATTACCCACTAAACCAATAAAACTATGTACCTCAGTTATACTCCTCGGTACTGGACATTCATGGATTTATCTGGTCTTAGAGGGATTAACAGATATTCCATAATTTGAGACAATATGGCCATGAATAGAAGTATCATGAAGCCATAATCCACAATTTCTAATCATCCCATATATTTCATGACTTCTCAGAGTCTTCAGGATAACACAAAAGTACTTTTCAGTATCTTCGTATCTTTTTGAGTATACCCAAATATCATCAATAAATTCCATTACAATGTCATCAAGATATTCCTTGGAAATGTTATTCAATAGATTTATGAAGATAGAGGGTGCATTAGTTAATCCAAAAGGCATTATTTTAAACATGTGATACCCATAACTAGTTCTAAATGATGTTTTTAGAATTTCTTTATTCATCATACACTACTGATTATATACAGATCGATGGTCAATCTTGGAAACATATTGAGCTCCATGACTTTGGTCAAATAAATCATCAATGCGAGGTACGAGATACATTTTATTTATTGTAATTTCATTGATCTCCCCATAGTCAATGCACAACCTCATAGATCCATCTTTCTTCTTAATAAAAAGGAAAGGGGCTCCCTATAGAGAAACACTAGGGCTAATAAATCCCTTATTACTCGATTCGTCTAGTTGTTTCTTTAGTTCCACTAATTCCACAGTAGAAATTCTATAAGGGGTCTTTGATGTGGTCCTTGAATAAGGAATTAAATCAATGTAAAACTCAATTTCTTGTTCTGGAGGATGTCCATGTAAATCCTCTAGAAATACATCATCATAATCTTGAACAATATGTATATCTTCTATTTGAACATTCTTTTCCGAACCCACTATTATTTCATTCTCTTCCTCCCCAATTATTAAATTTATTTGTTCTAATGGGGTGGATCTAGATAACAATTAGGTGGTGGAGATATTACTCTAGAGATAAGGTGTTCTTTGTCATCATCATCAAAAATAGTAACCTCCTTATTCTTACAATATATTTTCTATTCATAGTCTAAAATCCAATCCATAACAGGGATTATATCAAATTAAATCAAGGGTATGAATATGAGATCAGCAGATAAAGATCTTTTATATGCTTTAATGGGAACTGATTTACTAAACATTGTAGCAATGATACTTCCCTTAATAGTTTTGACTGATAACTCCCTTGATAAATAAAATTGGAAATATTCGAATTTCATAGAAAACGGGGATGATATGAAATAGTGCGATGATCTAGAATAAAATAATCCATTGGATAAACTTGATGAAACCATTAAATTATCTACCACCACATCTTTTGGGGGTTCAACCTCCGCATTAGTGCTCGCCTAAGCTTGGATTAGATCTGTTGGCCTTTTCTAAGGTAGTATTCCCTGATTCCTAGTACATTAATTTTCATAATGTCCCTTATCCCTGCAATTATAGCATTGAACATTGGTATCGTCTTTATTTCCATTACAATTAGCAACATGATAGCCTTTATGTCCATATTTATAGCATACTACTTTTCCTTTTAGACAGGAAGCTGGGTGCTTCCTTCTATAATTATCACAGGGTGGAAATTCAATCCCTCCCTTATCCAATGTTTTCTTATTTCATTTCCAAGATTGTTTAGCAGATCTCTTCATCTCTTTCTTTGCTTTAAATTCATAAGACATAGAGAATTCCTTTTCTGTCTTGATAGCACAAGAGACAATATCTTCGTAAGATAAAAAGGATTGTGAAACTAATGATCGACGGAGAAATGGTTTTAACCCATCAATGATATGGTCAATCTTACTTCCTTGGTTATGTATATAATCTTCAACATATCTCAATAACCTTGTAAAGTTAGCGTAATGATTTGCAACATTCTCATCCTCCTTTTACCTCTGAGTCAAAAATTATCCTTCCATATCCGCTCGTTGATAACGAGGAAATTATTTCTCTAAGAAAATTTAATTAATCTCCCTCCATTCCATATTTAATACCTCATCATCTTCATTTTTGTTTCGAATCAATGACCACTATTGATTAGCATCTCTAGTCAGGCGACAAACTACTATGATAACATTTTCCCTTTCACTGCTCCCCAAGGCGTGGAATATTTTCATTAAGGAATATATCCATTTCTAAACTACTAATATATTTTTACCATTATTGAATGATTGTGGCTTATTCCTCATGAAGCAGTCTAACATTGATCCTCAGTGTTGTTGATTAGGGTTCTCTATATGGGAAAGGTTATTATTTAGAACCTATGTCAGTTGTCCTCGTATGGTGATAAAATTTTCATCACCAGTTGTATCACCAGCTCCACTATAATTATCATAAGAAGGAGTAAAATCCATAAAAGGAGTGTGTGCATTGATACAGTTTACATTTCTTCCACTATGTGTCATTTCTAAAAATTGGCATAAACTACATTAGTTTATGAATCACAATACATAAATCCAAACTTGTAAATCACATAACACAAATTGAACAGTTTATGTATATATTCCATAATCATAAAAAAAATTTCTTTGAGGAAGTATATACTAATAATCCATTCATAATGGTTTGTAAAGAAAATTATAATTATCCAAAGCATATCCCCTTGGAGTGTCATAACCAAGAGTACATCAAGGCATGTTGTCGTGCACCAGTTCCCATTCAAGTCTATCTCGATGAGGTTTCTTCAGGTTTTAACCCTATGTACATCTGTGCCAGAGCCACCTCTATCTACTCATATCCATACATGGATGTATTGCTTAGAAAAATCAAAAAATCACTACAATTCCACCATTTTAGGATGTTCTTCCATAATAAATCTCAATTTTTATCTTGGGCTATGTTCTCTAAACAGATTTTATTTAAATCTAGTTTCTAAGGTTTATACTAAACTTCCTGTGATACCAACTATAATTCCCCAACCCTAGTTACCCAAAGTCAGTGCATTATTACATAACATTGGCATGATCATAAGGGAATCATGTATCGAAAGATCGGTCAGTTTATTATTATTGGAAACAAGATTATTACATAAGTTCAACTTTACAACTTGAAAAGTAATACAAAACGAATTTATTCCATTAGAATCATCCTAGCCTCCATGATTATGCCTGTAATTCACTCATTACTAACTTCTTCATATCCTTGGAAAATTAAACAAAAGAATTGGGTGTGCTCAAATGTTCAGTAAGGGTAAGCAATACAACATGAAATAATATAAATATTATTCATGAGGAATAATTGAAACCACATGCCTTTGTGAATAAACATGAATAATTTTAAGGCAGGAATATGAGATGAGTAAATAATTCCATAATCAAACACAATCATGGTTATTATACAAGTCTAATTACCACATGAACCATCAATATTATTTTCATAATGAAGGAATGGATAATGCTGGAATTTCTGAAACATTTTGTCAAGGCCTCCCCCAAGACGTCTAAAAATGATTAAGGCCTCGGCCAAAACCATATATCAAATTTGGAATGGCCACGACCAATTCCAAAAATAGCAGACTCATAAGACCTTCCCATGCATCGAGGATCTATAGCTGGCTCCACCCATCACTTACTATGTCCAATACATTACTCATATGAAATGGTTGAAATATCACATAATAATTCATATTAAAACATTCATAAAAAATGTCCATACTTTGACCCTAAACCATGAATGGTTAAAAAATAGAACATTCACAGTAAAACATATCACAAAACCTTTAATACAACTTTTAATTTTTGTATCATAATTAATCAACATCAAATAAACTTAAAATCCATCAAAGGATGTTGACATGGATAAAATCAAAACCTTATTTAGAGAAATATCTCCTTCTATTATGAAATCAATTAAGAGTCACATAAATATAATGTAAACATTTATTTTAAAAATATTCATATAAAATTTTAATGGAATATTCAACAATGTTATAATGGCGGAATATATCCTCACCCACAATAAATTTTAAAAAAAAATCTTACCATAATTTTGGCGAAAATTTCATAAATTAATTTATTTGGAAAACGACTGAAAGATTCCTTTCATAACATATATGGTCAAATAAGGGTATAAATTAACTTAACCCATTATGTATTAAATATAAAAAAAAATTTGAAATAAAATTTTAAGATGCATGGTTGTGTATGATAAAGTATTCTTAGTAGATACTTATGTAAAAAATTCCTCGGATAATAAAGAGATTGTAGAATTAACCCTTACCTTGTACCTTTCCTTGGTCGAGGGTAGTTTAACCTCTTTTATAATGGTTAAATAAATTTTATTCAATTATAATGAATCATATACATTAATATTATATCAAATATGATCTTTTATCATTGCATTGTTAACAATACTTAAGTATTATCATCATTTCGAGTGTTAACAGATTCTTTTTCCTTTATATTCATTGTTATGTGAGTCATATTTTTTATGGAAATGATGTATCATATTCATATCCAAGATTGTATAATGTGTTAAAACAATATTTTAAATTATCAAATTAAAATTACTTTTGAATGGATACAATGGGGAACAAATCTCATCGCGTTCGTGGAGACAGTAATTCGTACGTACGCACAAGAGACAATATCATTATTTTGATATTAAAATAATATATTAATGTATTTTATATCATATATAAAGAATAATTATAATTTTATATTAATTATTTACATCAATTACACATCATTATTATAACCATCAAATTAATATTTAATTGAATAACAATTACACCACGACGTGGCGGCGGTAAGCCGTACATACGCACGTATGGTGACATGTCATTTAAAGAATCGATATAATAATGAATATGATTTATCCATATTTATAATAACATCACAGTATATTGAATATTCTAGATTTATTATTTTATAATGGAAACAACAATGAAAGAGGAAGTGGAAGAAGAAAGGAACCGGAATGGGTTGATGAAGTACTTACCTCTTCTTCGGGTTATTCCTTTTGATTTGATGAAATGGGATCCATAGGTTGTCTTTATAATTAAAAAAAGCCTCCTGGATGATGGGATGACAGTTTATAGGGTATTTGGTTAGGGTTTGGCCGATCCAAATAGCTTTGATGGTGAGAATTAGTGATAAGGGGGAGTGCCATTTTATAAGATGGGTGAGGGGCACCTTTGGAAAAGATTGAAATATTATATTATAATAAACTCATTTTCGGTTTATAATGGTTCCAAAATTGATTCTGTAATGTAAATTGTGGGTATGGGTCGTAAACCACTCAACCAATAGGTTTTGGACAGCTTTGGGTCACTATATGAACCTTATCCATTGAATTTAACTCTTAGTTAAATAGTTAGACATTTAACATGTCTCTTTGTATTTTATATTATATGGTCAATAAAGATACTATAAACATCCAAGAGAATATCAAATAGTTCCTTAAATACATATATAATATTATATAAAAACATTGGCTGAACCTTAGAAATTTAGGAATATAAAATCAATTAATAATATAATATTTGTTTTGAAAACACTTTTATGTCAATTTTGACACTATTTGGTATTTTGATTTCTCTAAATTCATAACAGAATTATTACTCAAAAAATCATTTAACCAACCATAATGTGTCATACTAACCTATAAAATTAGTTTAGTTCAAATCAAGTCTCAAATTACATTTATTTGGATATTTATAATATCAATTATTTTAATATTCCATTAATTAAGAAAATACTGCATTATCATTGTGTCATAAATAAATTTAATAATATAATGTCTATAAAATATAAATAAAATAAAATTATGAAGGAAATAATTTCAGATTTATAATGAATATTTATAGTTGGATTTATCTTTTGTGTATCTATATATTAAAAATGTTTTTGTTATTAAACTTTGATTCTATCTCTTTTAACTCTTCTTTGAATTAAATAATAATAAATGTCCTAATCTAATCCAAGTGAACCAACGAGGTTCATATATTAATCCTATTGTTTTTTTTGGTCGAATTATACTTATCGTATAGAATTATTACATGTGTTAGGATAATAATAATATCATTTTTACCCTTAATCAACCTATTTACATTTAACGGTGTTAAATAAAAGTAAAAAGTTTCTATTCACCAAAAATTATTTTCCTGTTTTTGAACCAAATTTTACATACTGATATCAACTGTGTATCTCATATTTTGGAAATTCATCTCATATAAGTGGTAAAATTATGATTTATGTTAATTTCCAAATACTCCTAGGAGGTGTGTAAAAGATGGTAAAAATTTCAATAAAGCTTTTATATATAAAAAATTATTATAAACTGACTCCAATAAATTACATTGAACATATATAGGTATTATGTATCTATTCTGACCTAAAATAAATTTATATAAAATAAATTATTATTTAAATATAAATACAGTTTTAAACTAGAACTCAGTGTTTTTAACTATTCATCAATAATTGAATGTTTTCGGAAAAATACCAAAATTTCACCCTAAGCTAATTTCTATATTACGAATCAAAAAATGAAGTTCATTTTATAGGATAAATATTATAAAAATTCAAAATATAGATATTACTATTCATAAAAGCATGTTTGATTGGTTGTTGTGAATTAGAACTCGAAGTTGAGTACAACACACGCTATTAAATTATTCAAAGAGAAGAATATAATGAAAGCTTTGGGTGTTACATTCTATATATATTAGTTTTCATATTGAATTTAATTAAATCACAATTGGAATTTTTTATAACAATTCGGATTGTAATAAGACTTGTGACCATTATCATAATGAATGATAGATGTAATCTTTTAAAATAATGTACTCACATAATTTGACCCATGTTTACCGCCTCATAATATGTATCTTATGTTGTTCCATTAAAAATATTTTCATTTGAGTTTTATATCTCATTCATTGATCATATTTTGAGATAATTTTAAATTATTATTGAGAACTATGTTTGTAATTATATAATTGTTATATTATTTTCATTTTTATTGATGAGATATAGAATTCCATTCTGATATTGTTCCCTTTCATATACTCATTTCATGGATGCATGTTGTGTTTTAGGCAGTGTAATGAGAGATTTTTTAAATACAAATCCTAGAAAAATTTATTTTGAAAATGATTGGAACGATGTAATGGATTGTTTCCAGATAAAAGTGTCAGGACCCGTCCCAGTGGGTCCCGAGCCGCAACTCCCCAAGTCCTCCTCCAATAGGCCAGGGGCTGGTGACTAACACCGAGTAATCATGATACTAACATGAGAGGCATTTACTATAAACCTATACACAAGCACCGACATCTCTAAGCCCACAAAGTTTAAAGGTAAAAACTACTAAAAGTAAAATATGCATGCATACACTAAAACCCAACCAACAGAGTATGACAGGAATGTAAAGTACAAGAAAGCAAAACCCTGGGCCAAAAGTACAACCGCAACACAAAGAAACTCTGTTACAACGTCCAACATGTAAGGAAATGTACTGCGACTGAAATATGTAGCTGTAGGAACACACCTAGGCCCACCTAATCTCACTGAGCACCGTCCGGTCCTGGTCCACCTATAATCCTGTCAATGGCTCGCTCATCTGCACAAGACATGACACGTGCGGGCAAAGCCCGTGCAGGAGTGAGTGTAACAATACCCATTAAGACACCCTGAAACCAGAAAAGAAATACAGCAAGGGAAAATACCACATAAGAAGATAAAATCATCTCTACATAGTATATGTCTACTGAACGTATAATAAGAATATATTGATATACACATGCACAACTGTCTAACACAAATACCACCACAAAGATCCAGCGCGAAGATTTCCGCTAAGCATGCAACCAGGAGAACACGCTGCTAGTTCTGAAGAGAGAGATAAAAAGTACTCGTTTCGGGAGAACACACTCCACAAGTACCTTGAGAACATGATGCTCAGATAAGGATCACAACTACGTCATGGGGTGATTCCGACAACTCGGTCTGTGCTAATCCGCTAAGAAGAGGATCAGCACACGGGTAAAGTTGGTCACATCAATACCAAGAACCCTACCTAGGTTTCCATGAATGAATAAAATATCCATCTTTAAGTCTCACAGACAAGATTCCAACAACTCTATTCAAGAAGTTCTACAGAAGGGATCATACTCCTGTGTAGAGGAAATGATACGGGAAACATCAGGGAAAATACCAAGGGTATAAAACCTAATAAAACTACTCCAAGTCAAAAAAAAAAGATGTCTCATGTCATTTAAGATAGGTTACATGACGTGTATTATGGTTAATCTTTGTGTTCCTTGACCCTGGGTACCACCCATGTAAATGGCTCGTGTCATTTTTTCAGGTCGTGTGAGACCAAACTACATGGCGTGTAGAAAAAGACATGTTGTGTTCCTTGACCCCAGGTACATCCTATGTAACCAGCACGTGTCATTCAGCATTTTATATAGAAATCAACTACACGGTGTGAAGATGATTCAAACGTCGTGTCCGAGCACCTGGGGCTCACCCGTTGTACGCTAGCCATGTGCCCGTACATGGTCTTTGCATGTGTCCGTGTCGCCTACTCGTGTACTTGTACACAGGGTATCCATTGTATATGGCAGGGGAGGGGTATACATGTTGTGTCCTTGGCCGTGTACCCAACCCGTTTCCATGTACTCCTGTAGTACACGCCATGTGGGCCGCCGACGAACACATGCCGTGTAGCCCATATTACACGTCGTGTAGTCAGGAAATTTATAGAACGTCGTCTTCTTCCTCGCGATTCGGCCGAACTTCCGGATCCACGATCATTCGTATCTTCATCCTGATACTCCATGGATTGGTTCAGTTCATCATATGAACACCACGACGGGTGTTTTTAGCCTATAAAATGAATCAAAAACCTCCAACGATCCATCCAAAGAATAATTCCTGAAAACTCATAAATCTCGATCTGCTCCGAATCGTCCACTGATATACCCGTCGCACCTCCATGACACCGCTCTAGGGTTGGATCCACAGTTTGGGATCATGGCGTCGTAGAACATATGTGCAACGATCCTTCGTTCATCACACCATGAAGAACGCACAGAACTCTATGAAAATAAAGGTGATTAATCCAAAGAAACGAAATTGAGGAAGAAACCTCCATCATCGTTCGTCATGGAATTGATATTCTCTCGTTAATGGGATTAAGCGGAGCATATAGATCAACAAAAATGGATTAAAATGGATTAAATCTCCCATAAACGCCCACCAAAATCCCATCCCCCAAGAACAGCTGATCCGCAGACTAATCTCTTTATGGATTAGCCCACGTTTCTCGTAGAAATCAATAATGGGGAAGAAATCACAAACGAACATCCTACCTGGATTCCGCAGCGTTCTTCGGTGATGATCCGGTGGTTGTGTCGTCATCGCCGCATTGGGAGGTTTTCTCCAGATCCTCCAGACCCGCCAAGGGTTTCAGGGTTATGAGGATTGTATCCTTGGACCATTGTGCCAACCATTATTTAAAAAGGTAAGGGATATCTATTGCAGTAGATTTATATGATTTAACTAGAGAATAAAATATTTTTATTTAAATATTTTATTACTCTTACGTCCCAAAAACTGGATTCCACCACTAACCTACACCGATAGATGTTAGGCCTTTATTAAGGTAAAATCATTGTTACGAATGCAACAACGCCCTCAGATTTCTAATCCGATCACCCGTTTGGGATTTATTCCACTTTTTCTGGAAAACCACACCTGCCCGTAATTTATTTATTAAATTAAAATAAAAAATTTGTTTTGGGCTCATTGGGCCTCGGAACTGCATGATGTCTTAGAATCTGGTCTCAAATTAATTCCCATATAATATTAAAATAATACATGGAAAATTTTGGAAATTAAATCACACCAACCATAGAGCTTTTACGTCCCTGAAATACAAAAACAAGTGCTACTCAGAAAGATGTGGGTACTGCACGTGAATCTGAGCCTCCCGCTCACATGTTCTCGCCTAGAAATTCTCGTGATGCCACATGACACACAAAACAGGAATAGATCATCCATGAAGGATCTTCTCTTATCGATCCTCTATCTCTACTGGGTACTCTGCAAAGGTTTCCCAATCTTCGATGTCTAGCTCTCCCCAGTTGATAATGTGCGATGGATCGTGCATGTACCTCCTTAGCTGAGACACATGGAAGACGTTGTGTAACCGGTCCATCTGAGGATGTAGAGCCAATCGATATGCCACCTCACCAACTATACCCAAAATATGAAAATGGCCAATGAACCTCAAATATAGCTTCTCTCCTCGGCCAAATATATGAAATCCCTATTGAGATGAGACCAGAAGGAACACATGGTCTCCTTCCTCGAACTCTAAGGGCCTCCGCCTTCTATCACTATAAGAATTATGCCGACTCTTTTCAGTCATCATCCTATCCTGGATGACCTACACCTTTTCTATAGTAGCTCTCCCCATCTCTGGGCCCATGTGTGCTGACTCTCCTAGGTCAGTCCATCAAAGTGGGGACCAACATGGTCGCCCGCACAGATCATCGAATGGTGTCATACCAATAGCGGAATGATAACTATTGTTGTATAAATATTCCACCAGTGGTAGGTGATCCTCCCAACTACGACAGAAGTCACGAATTCAAGCTCGAAGCATATCCTCTAGGACATGGATGGTCCGCTCTGTCTGACCATCAATCTGGGGATGAAACATTGTGCACAAGTGTAACTGATTCCCAAAAGCATCCTACAATCCCTTCCACAACCGGGATGTGAAATGAGCATCACGATCTGAAACGAATGTATATGGAACTCCATGAAGTTTAACTATCTATAGCACATAGAGGCGTCCCAGGCTCTCTACTTAATTCTTCTCCCATATGGCTAGGAAGTTGGCCGACTTGGTGAGTCAATCAATGATCACCCAGATGGAATCATGTCCCCTAGACATACATGGTAAACCCATCACGAAGTCCATGGATATCCCCTCCGACTTCCACTCTGGATCCTCAAGGGGCTGAGTCAAACCTGCTAGCACCTGGTGCTCAAACTTTACTTGATGACAAGTAAGGCACTGAGAGACAAAATCTGCCACACCCTTCTTCATTCCTAGCCACAAGAACTAATGTCGGAGGTCCTGATACATCTTTGCTACGCCTAGATGCACTGACAAAGGGGATGTATGGAACTCCCTCAGATCCTCCTCCTGTAACGTCACTGGTACTAACATGCACCCTATGAAAAGAACTACGTGCTCCCCACCTTCTGAATATCCATCAGCAACATCACATGTGGATATCTGAGCACGTAGTGTCTCACAACATGCATCCTTGCATTGTGCTTTCCTGACTAGCTGTAAGAGTGGAGGGGTAAAAAACATCGACTAAAGGTAGGATCCCTCATCTCTATCCACGAAGGATTACTATAAGGAGGCCAACTGCCTTGATACCTCATCCAGAAAATGCGAAATGGATTTTTTACTGAGATAATCTACCACTATGTTCCCCTTCCCAGGAGTATAAATGATGTCAAATTCATAATCCTGGAAGAACTCAAGCCATCTCCTCTGTCTCAAATTCAGATCCTTCTAATAAAAGATATACCTGAGACTCTTATTATCAGTGTAGATGGTAAACTACTCACCCATCAGGTATTGCCGCCACATCTTCAATGCAAAAACTACCGCTGCCAACTCAAGATCATGGGTCGCGTAGTTCTTCTCGAGTGGCCTCAACTGACGTGAGCCATAGAAAATCACTGCTGGCCTCTTCATCAGGACACAAACAAGCCTAGTGCATGATACATCGCAGAACACTACTTACTCGACACGCTCTTCCGGTAAACTCAAGATCGGGGCGCATGTCAAACTTTGTCTCAACAACTGGAAAGCGTGCTGGAATCTCTCGGTCCACACGAATAGTTTCCCCTTTCGGGTTAAAGCTATCATGGGTGCTGCAATCCAAGAGAAATCAAGGATTAATCTCTAATAGTATCATGCCAATCAAAGGAAACTTCGCACCTTCATCACACTCTGGGGTGGCTCCCATGCTAGGACTGCCGCCACCTTGGCTGGGTCCACTGATACACCATCTATCGAGATAACGTGTCCTAGAAAATGGACCTCTTGTAACCAGAACTGACACTTCGAGAGTTTCCCATACACTTGGTGATCTCGGAGTGTTTCCAGAACAATCCTTAGGTTTCTCACGTTCTCCTCCTCAGACGTAGAGTAGACAAGGATATTGTTTATGAATACCACTACAAAACGATCTAGGTAGGGATGAAAGATCCAGTTCACGAGTCCCTTGAACACTTCGGGGGCATTCGTCACTCCAAAGGGCATCACCAAGTATTTATACTGACCGTTGAGACATCAGAAAGATGTCTTCAGCATATCCTCATTCCATACTCACAACTGGTGATAGCCTGACCGTAGATATACCTTCGAGAACCATCATGACCCTCTCAACTGGTCAAAGAGGTCATCAATCCTCGGTAGTGGATACCAGTTCTTCACGGTCACCTGATTCAAGCACCGGTAATCCACACATTTCTTCAACCTCCAATCTGCCTTCTTGGAAAATAGCACTGGGGCCACCCAGGGTGAAATGCTGGGCCTCACAAAGCCCTTCTTCTACAAGTCGTCCAACTGCACCCTCAGCTCATGAAGCTCTGTAGTAGCCATCTGATATGCTTATGCTGATATTGGTGTCATATTGGGATGAAACTCAATACAAAAATCTATCTCTCGATGGGGAGGTATCTCGCGGGCATCCTCTGGAAAGACATCCTCGTACTCATCCACCACTCTTGGAAACTGGAAACTCATAACATCTGTTGCGCCAAGGGCTATGTTAGCCAACTGATGTGAAATCGGTTTTTCCCTCATATGCACCAGTCCATTATGCGCTTCCTCGGTATTTCTTTCACCGACAAGAGAGAACCTTGTTCCATAACAACAAACACACCACACCCTTCTCCTAAAATAATCAATCAGCGCATGAATTGTGGATAGCCAACCCATACCATTAATGAAATCTTAAGTCCTCGACGCTACCACCAAGAAGATGCAAATGAAACTCTCACCTTCATGTGTCGTGTCACACTGTCTACAGAGGTGTGTGTTCTCTGAATCATCTCCCGTCGGTGTTTCTAAGCGTAAGGGTCGAGTCAATGGCTCAACTAGAATCTCAAGGTCTCGAACATGATAAGCAGTCCTAAAGGAATGACTAGAACCTATGTCTATAAATACAGAATACAATGTAAAAAAAGACACATATAGTACCTCTAATCATTACGGGAGTACTTGGGTCATAAGCCTCTACAACCTGCAAATATCCCTGCCTCTGTCCACTAGCTCCCTGGGACTATGGTACACCTCATGGCAGTGGTGGTGGCAATGGGTAAAAATGCCGACCACCACCACCTACTCTACCAGCTCCTCTACCACGTCTGCCACCCCGCGAATCTGTCTGCTCCACATATTGCCTCTTCCTTGGTGGTACATCCACTGCTCCCATGTCAGTAGTACGTCAGGTCAGAAAATCTCAAGCGAGATGTCCCCTACCATCACATGAGTAGCATCGCTTCTCTCGAGGGTGGTTGGATGCGCCCTGCGAACCCTGTACGGAAGATCCCCTATCCTGAGATCTCCTCTGAAAACGTCTCCCACGCCTGGGTCCCTGACGTCGACTCCATGCTGCTGAGGTCTCTGCTCCATTTCTCCCACTACTGACAACTGTCAGCTATATTTGCTCTACCAAGAAGCTCTTGACCACCAAAGTCTGCTCGATCACCCCATCATAATAAAGAATTCTCATAAGGATGATGTTAGCTCAGATATCTCTGCGCAAGCCCTGCTCAAAATTCCGAGCTCTGAAGTACTGATCTTTGACCATATCCATTGAGTACCATGAGAGGTCTTTAAATATCTACGAATAGTTAGCCATAGTCATGGTTCCTTACTGGAGCTAAAGAAGATTCTGTATATGTAATTATCTCAGGGTAACTAGTGAAAACACCTCTTGAAATAGACACTCAAACTCTGAACATGCATGTGTCACCTCGTCATGGGTATGGATAACCAAACTCCACCATCGTCCAACTGAGCCCCTGATGAAGGCTAGCTTCCAAGATCACCATCCATCTGTTGGTGTCCTGGCCAAACAGAAGACTCTTTCCACTGCCTCATGCCAGTCCTCCGCTGTCGGAGGGTCATGCTCGCCTCAAATCCTGAGGGGTCTCTGTCTCTGATACTCTTGGAGTGCTCTCAGCCTGTGCTCCTCCTCCACTGGTACACTAGGCACTAAACACTACTCCACAGGTGGCAGGATAACATTCACACCAACTGGTGGTAAAACTGGGGGATCAGGTCCCTGTATCAAGGCTTCATCACTGAGGGGGTCATCCTCGTGATCGAGCTGCTAGATCCTAGCGGGTGCGCGTTGCGGAGGTATCATGTTAAAGAAACAAGATGTATCTCAGTTGGTGAGTATATCTGGAGATCTGACTCAAAAAGGACATGAAAACCACAAACCATTCATATAAGATGTATGTACCATTATGTTTCCCCTTCCACTAGTGTTCTCATTTTCTGTGTCAAAAACAATGTTATTAGAGTCCTGGTGTATGGATACGTCGGATGCCCGCACAAACACTTAGGTCTGTGACCTGAATTCCGAACTCAAAACACTTAACACTGTTGCCCCAAACCAACTCATAGACTCTCGGTACTATGGTAGAAGCGTCCACCTCTGATACCACTCTATCACAACCTGTACTAGTGGGGCCTGAGCCACAACTCCCCAAGCCCACCTTCAATAGGCCAGGGGCTGGTGACTAGCACCGAGTAGGCATGCTACTAACATGGGAGGCATTGCCTATAAACATGTACACACGCACACACATCTCCAGGCCCATAAGGCTGAAAGATAATAACTACTAAAAAGATAATATGCATGCATAGAATAAAACCCAACCAACAAAGTATGTCACGAAAGTAATGTACATGAAAGTAAAACCCTGGGCCAAAAGTAAAAGCCCAACAAAATGATAATCAGTAACAAAGTCCAAACTATATGGAAATGAACTGGGACTACAATCTATAGCCATAGGAACACACCTAGGCCCGCCTAATCTCACTGAGCGCTGTCCAGCCCTGGTCAACCTAGAATACTATCAAAGGATCGCTTGTCTGCACAAGACATGACACGTGCAGGCAAAGCCCGTGCAGGGGTGAGTATAACAGTACCAAGTAGGTCACCCTGAAACCAAATAGGAAATACATCACGGGAAAATACCAAAACGGAAGATACAATCTGCTCTATACAGTATATGTCTACTGATCATATAAAAGAATATCCATATATACTCATTCACGACCGTCTATCTAGAATACCACCACTAAGATCCAGCTCGAATATTTCCACTATGCATGAAACCCGGGAGAACATATTCCTAGGTCTGAAGAGAGAGATACAAAGTCCTCGTTCAGGGAGAATACACTCCACAAGTACCATGAGAAAATGATGCTCAGATGAGGATCAAAACCAAGTCATGGGGTGCTTCCAACAAATCAGTCTGAGCTAATCTTCTTAGTAGAGGATCGACGCCCGGGTAACGATGGTCAAGTCGATACCAAGAACTCTACCTAGGGTTCCGGGAATGAATTGAGGATTCGGATCTAAGTCTCACAGACGGGGTTCCAATAACTCTATTCAGGAAGTTCTACCGAAGGGACATACTCTTGTGTAGAGGAAATATACCAGAACCATCATGGAAAAGAACAAGGGTACGAACCCTAAAAAACTATTCCATGTCAGAGAAGAAAATTGGATCAAGGCATTTAAGACAGGTTACACGCCTTGTAGTATGGTTACACTCTGTGTTCGTTGACCCTAGGTGCTGCCAATGTAAAAGGCCTGTGTCATTCATTCAGGTCCTGTAAAACCAAACTACAGGACGTGTATAAAAAGTACATGACGTGTTCCTTGACCCTAGGTACAGCCCGTGTAATCGGCCCGTGTCATTCGGCTTGTCGGATAGAAAGAAACTACATGGCCTGTAGATGATTCACAGGCCGTTTCTGAACACCTGGGGCTCGCTTTGTGTACGCTTGCACTGTGCCCATACACGGCCTCTGCCAGTGTCTATGTCGCCTACCCGTGTACCAGTACACGAGGTATCCCGTGTATCTGGCCGGGTCTGGCCGGGGAGGGGTATACACGTTGTGTCCTTGGCCGTGTGCCCAACCCATATCTGTTTACTCCTGGAGTACATTCCATGTGGGCCGCCAACGAACACCCACTTTGTAGATTATACCACACACCGTGTAGTCGGGAAATTTCTAGAACGTCGTCTTCTTCCTCACGCTTCGGCCGATCTTCTGGATCTGTGATATTTCTTCGATTCGTCCTGATACACTATGGATTGGTTCGGTTCATCATACCAACACTGTGACGGGTGTTTCTGGCCTTTAAAAAGAATCTTAACCTTCGAATGATCCATCCAAAGAAAATTTTGAAAAAACTCATAACTCTTGATCTGCCCCGAATTCTCCGCCGATATCACCATCAGACCTCCATGATACCGCTTCCGGGTTGGATCCAGAGTTTGGGATCTTTGCTTCACATAACAGATGCGCAACGATCTGTCGTTCATCACCCCTCAAAGAATGCGAAGTATGCGATGAAATGAAAGGGGAGAAATCCAATGAAACAAAATTGAGGAATGAACATCCGCCGTCATTATTCACAGCATTGATCTGCTCCCGTTAATTGGATTAAACGGAGTACAAAAATCATCAACAATAGATAAACATGGATTCAATCTCTCATAAACCCCCGAAAAAAGCCCATCCTGCAAAAATGATCAATCTGCAGACTAATGTTTTCATGGATTAGCCCACGTTCATCGTAGAAATCAACAACGCAGAAGAAATCACAAACAAATGTCTTACCAGGATTCTTCGGCCTTCATCGGTGATGATCCGGTCGCTGCGTTTTCATCGCCGCATTGGGAGGTATTCTCCAAAGCCTCTAGTGTCGCTAAGGGTTTCATGGTTATGAGGTTTTTAACCCTGGACCCTTGCGCCAATAGTCAATTATAATGGTTAGAGATATCCGTTGCATCGGATTTAAAAGATTTCACTGTAGAATAAAATATTTTTATTTAAATATTTTATTACTCCTACGTCCCAAAAACAAGATTCCACCACCGACCTGCGCCGGTCGATGTTAGGCATTGGCTAAGGTAAAATAGTTCTTCCGAACGCTATGGTGCCCTCAGATTTATGATCTGAGCACCTGTTCGGGAGTCATTCCACTTTTTCAGGAAAACCGCATGCACGCGTAATTTAATTATTAAATTAATTTCAAACATTTGTTTCGGGCTCACTGTGCCTCGTAACTACGCGACGTCTCAGAGCCTGGTCTCGAATTAATTTCCATATAATATTAAAATAATACATGGAAAAATCCATGAAATTAAAAAAAGTTTTTTAAAAATTAAGAGGTTTTGTTTAATTTTAGAGTGATGTTTTTTTGAAATAAAATACTGATATTTTTTAAAATTTTATTTTAATCCATATGATGGTTTGTTTTCAGAGATAGCTATTTATGGTAAAATAAATTTTTATTTTATAATATATTTTCAATAAATAAAATTTGATCAATTTTTTTAAGAATAATACTAGATTGTTGTTGTTAAACAGAATTATGTGGGAAAATAATTGAGTCAGGTTTCATTAAGAGTTTGATTTTTGAAATGTTAAATGGTTTTTCGTGTTTTTTTCATTATTATAATGGGTATGAGATCCCTATTATGTTATAAATAATTTAAAATTAATTTACATGGTTTCTTGATAAATAGAATGTAATTGACTCATTGTGATCTAATAATGAACATTTATAGTCACCCTTCATTCCCACATTTATGGGTATAAAGTCTTAATGATTTATGTATGTTCTCACCCTGACCTGAAAATTATATTTTTATTGGATGTTCAAAAAACACTTTTTTGTGTGAGTAGGAAACATGCCATACATCAGAGTACCAGATCACCAAAATCAAAAAACAACAAAGAAGAAATACACCTTCATAAGAAATTCAAAATCTCACTACCACACCTGTGTACCTCATGACATAGATCCTCAATCTAAGTGCTGCCTCGAGCCATGCCCCCAACATCAATCTGGCTCTCTTCATCTTCATCACATTCATCAGGGATCTCTGATTAGAACCCACCAGGCACCCCCAGCCGATCACTGTCATCAACATCATCACACAATCATCTCCCGTAACACTGTAATGAGGAAGAACGATCAAACAACAAAACCTTCCCGAAAGACCATAATCAGAACTCATTGCTTCATAAAACCACCATCAGAGAAATACCTACCATATCAAACAAAACCATTATGAACTTGTCGTAGAAGATAACTCAAACGGACTCCACCAAATCTAGAAACAATCCTGATCCAAGACCATTACACCAAAACATGCCACCTCAATCGATACCTTGAACTGACCGCTTGATCTAACAACCCAAATAAACAAGACGACCATTGCGCTGCTCTGCTTCCACTACGGGAAAAATCGGTATTTGCGATGGGTTATTTGCGACAGGAATAAATCCCGTCGCAAATAAATAGGCTTTTGCGAAGGGATTGCTTTTCCCGTCGCAAATTGTTTTCCCGCGATGCGCGCCAAATCGCGGGAAAACTATTAGCGACGGGAAAATATTCCCGTCGCAAATAACCGGCGGCGGTAAAAGGTATTTGCGACGGGAATATTTTCCCGTCGCTAATAGTATGTTATTTGTGACGGGTCCCGTCGCAAATAACTATTTACATGTTGACCGTAATAAATGCAGGCTAAGGTATTCGCGACGGTACCCGTCGCAAATACTAGTTTTTGCGACGGGATACCCGTCGCAAATGGGCCCGTCGCAACTAATCTAACCTATAAATACCCCCATCCGTTTTTTTCAAATCATTCTCATTCTCTATCTTCTCCTGCTCTCAAACTTTTGTTTCTAAAGTTGAGTTTTTCTTCAGTTTAATTTTTTTTTCGGAGCTGATATTTAAGTTTTGAAGAACGATCAGAGCAGATCAATTTTCAAGGTATTTATGTTCATTTTAATTTAATATTTATTTTTAATTTTTTATTAGTTTCAATTATTCTTAATTAGTTGTAATTTAATTATGTTTATATTGTTTTCTTACTTAATAAATTTAAATTATTAGTATTGTTCATAGTTAATGGTAATTATGAATAATTAGTAATAATTTTTAATAATTAAGAATAAATATTAATAATTAGTAATAAATACCATTAATTAGGAATAACAACATTATTACATTATTAGTATATTTTATTATTAATATTAAAATAATATAATTTTTTATATATATACAATTCTCTTTTCATCTGTGGGTTTACTGTCTTCACATGTATTATTTGTATGTGGTGATAGAAAACGCACAGATGAAAGGAGAATTGTATATAAATCAGAAAATTATATTATTTTAATATTAATAATAAAATATACTAATAATGTTATTATTTGTAATTATTGGTAATTATTCCTATTATTGGTAATTATTCTTTTAATTACTAATAATTAGGAACAATTATCAATAATTATCAATAATTAAGAATATTTAGTAATAATTATTAATAATTACCAATAATTAGTAATAATTAGTAATAATTACCAATAATTAGTAATAATTAGTAATAATTACCAATAATTAGTAATAATTAGTAATAATTACCAATAAATAGTAATAATTACCAATAAGTAGTAATAATTAGTAATAATTACCAATAATTACCAATAATTAGTAATAATTAGTAATAATTAGTAATAATTACCAATAATTGCGAATAATTACCAATAATTAGGAATAATTTGGAATAATTTGGAATACTTAGGAATAATTAGGAGTAATTAGGAATAATTAGGAGTAATTAGGAATAATTAGGAATAATTAGGAATAATTAGGAATAATTAGGAATAATTATCAATAATTAACAATAATTAGTAATAATTAGGAATAATTAGGAATAATTAGGAACAATTATCAATAATTATCAATAATTAAGAATAATTAGGAATAATTAGGAATAATTATCAATAATTATCAATAATTCGTAATAATTAGTAATAATTAGTAATAATTAAGAATAATTAGGAACAATTATCAATAATTAAGAATAATTAGTAATAATTAGGAACAATTATCAATAATTTTCAATAATTAACAATAATTTGTAATAATTACCAATAATTACCAATAATTACCAATAATTACAAATAATTAGGAATAATTAGGAATAATTAGGAATAATTAGGAATAATTAGTAATAATTAGGAATAATTAGTAATAATTAGGAATAATTAGTAATAATTATTAATAATTAGTAATAATTAGTAATAATTAGTAATAATTATTTATAATTAGTAATAATTATTAATAATTATTTATAATTATTTATAATTAGTAATAATTACCAATAATTACCAATAATTACCAATAATTACCAATAATTACCAATAATTACCAATAATTACCAATAATTACCAATAATTACCAATAATTACCAATAATTAACAATAATTACCAATAATTACCAATAATTACCAATAATTACCAATAATTTGCAATAATTTGCAATAATTAGTAATAAATACCTAAAATTAGGAAAAATTAGAAAAAATTAAGAAAAATTAGGAAAAATTAGGAAAAATTCTCAATAATTAGTAATAATTACCAATAATTAGTAATAATTACCTATAATTAGTATTAATTACCAATAATTAGTATTAATTACCAATAATTAGTAATAATTAGGAATAATTAACAATAATTAACAATAATTAGTAATAATTAACAATAATTATTAATAATTACCAATAATTACCAATATTTAGTAATAATTAACAATAATTGCCAATAATTACCAATAATTGCCAATAATTACCAATAATTTCCAATAATTACCAATAATTAGTAATAATTATGAATAATTTGTAATAATTATGAATAATTAGTTATAATTACGAATAATTAGTAATAATTACGAATAATTAGTAATAATTACGAATAATTAGTAATAATTACCAATAATTAGTAATAATTACCAATAATTATCAATAATTACTAATAATTATCAATAATTACTAATAATTATCAATTATTACTAATAATTATCAATAATTAGTATTAATTAGTAATAATTAGTAATAATTAGTAATAATTAGCAATAATTAGTAATAATTAGCAATAATTAGTAATAATTAGCAATAATTACTAATAATTAGTAATAATTAGCAATAATTAGTAATAATTAGTAATAATTAGTAATAATTAGTAATAATTAGCAATAATTACTAATAATTAGTAATAATTAGTAATAATTAACAATAATTAGTAATAATTAGTAATAATTAACAATAATTAGTAATAATTAGTAATAATTAGGAATAATTACCAATAATTAGGAATAATTACCCATAATTAGTATTAATTACCAATAATTAGTATTAATTACCAATAATTAGTATTAATTACCAATAATTAGTATTAATTACCAATAATTAGTATTAATTACCAATAATTAGTATTAATTACCAATAATTAGTATTAATTACCAATAATCACCAATAATTACCAATAATCACCAATATTTTCCAATAATTACCAATATTTTCCAATATTTTCCAATAATTACCAATAATTACCAATATTTTCCAATAATTACCAATAATTACCAATATTTTCCAATAATTACCAATATTTTCCAATAATTACCAATATTTACCAATAATTAGGAATAACTACCAATAATTAGGAATAACTACCAATAATTTGGAATAATTACCAATAATTTGGAATAATTACCAATAATTTGGAATAATTACCAATAATTTGAAATAATTACCAATAATTAGGAATAATTACCTTATTACATTATTTGTATATTTTATTATTAATATTAAAATAATATAATTTTCTATATTATATAAAATTCTCTTTTATTCTGTGTTTTTTCTGTCTCCACATGTAATATTGGCATTCTTTTTCAAAATTATCAACCTACTCGCCAATGGAGAGGTGAAAGTGAATGCCAATATTACATGTGGAGACAGAATGTGAAACACACAGATGAAAGGAGAATTTTATATAATATAGAAAATTATATTATTTTAATATTAATAATAAAATATACTAATAATGTAATGATGTTATTATTATATAATTAATATTTATGAAAAAAATTATATTAGTATTATTAAAAAAAATAAAAAATCAATATAATATTAAAATTATCAATATTTGTAACAGGTTTTGCTTTATTCTCAATATATTCAATCCTTGCTTGTGTTTTTTCTAACAAATTATTCAAAACCAGTAATGCTTTTATATTTTATAGGAAAATATGGAACAACGAGGTCGTCAACAGTCATTATTAGATGACCGCATATGGATAAATCAACATAGAAATCCAAATGGTTCTGGTTTAAATCCAGTATATATAGAGGGTGTGGAGATTTTTTTATCATTTGCGGCATCAAATCCAGAATTTGTTTCAGAAGGAAAGATAAAATGTCCTTGTAGAAAATGTGCATTGAGAACGTTTGACACGTTTGACAAAGTGGGGGAACATCTCTTGCGTTTTGGTTTTCAAGCAGATTATGTTTTTTGGTATCAACACGGTGAACGCAGTTCCAGAGCAGGTGATACCAACATGATTCCGGATCCATCCCAGTTTCAAGATTTAGTACATGATGTTGCAGGTTCATCTGTTCAACATACAGAATCTCCGGCTGATATAGCTTCAAATCCTGAGTTGGGACCGTCTGAATTTTATGAGTTGTTGAAGTCTGCTGAGGATTCACTATATCCTGGCTGCAAGATAAGCAAATTAGAAGCAGTTGCAAAATTTATGGCTATCAAATCAGATAACGGAATGTCAAACACCTGTTTTGACTAGATATTTTCTTTGCTGAAAACACTGTTACCCGAAGGAAATGTTTTACCTGCAAATTACTATGAAAGTAAGAGGTTGGTTCGAAATTTGGGACTTACTTGTCAGAAGATTCATGCATGTTCAAATGACTGCATTTTATATTCTGGGGAAAATGAGTCATTGGATAGTTGTCCCACATGTGGGAAACTGAGATATAAAGAAGGACAACATGGGAAGTCTAGTTTGATTCCTGTAAAACAGTTGAGATATTTTCTGCTTACATCCAGACTTCAGCGTTTATTCATGTCTAAGAATACAGCGACAATGATGTCATGGCATAAAGAGAATATTTCAACCGATAAAAGCTTGAATCATCCAGCCGATGTTGATTCATGGAAACATTTTGATAGAGTGCATCCATCCTTTGCTTTAGAATCTAGAAATGTTTGACTGGGCCTTTCCACTGATGGTTTCTGTCCGTTTGGATCTTATGGTAGTCAATATTCATGTTGGCCTATTTTTTTAACTCCGTACAATTTACCTCCATGGATGTTGATGAAGGAGCCATATATCTTTTTGACATTACTAATTCCAGGACATCCGAAGAAAAATATTGATGTTTATTTGAAGCCATTGATTGATGAATTAAATTTATTGTGGAGTACTGGTGTCAGTACATATGATGTTGCAATGAAACAGAATTTCATACTGAGAGCAGCATTGATGTGGACAATAAGTGACTTCCCGGCTTATGGGATGTTATCTGGCTGGAGTACAGATGGTCAGAAATCATGTCCTTACTGTATGGGAGAGAACAAAGCATTTATGCTCATTCATGGAAAGAAACCTTGTTATTTTGACTGTCATCATAGATTTCTTCCAGCTGATCATCCTTTTCGCAGAAACAGATCTCATTTCAGAAAAGGAAAAACTGAAAGGGATGGACCTCCAAAAATGCTATCAGGTTCGGAGTTAAAATCGGTTTTATTTTCATTACCTCCCATCACTTTTGGTCCCACAATAAACCAACAGAAAATTTCTGGTTTTGGGAAAGAACACAATTGGATTAAACGTAGCATATTTTGGGATTTTCCATATTGGTCTGATTTGTTGGTCCGACACATGTTAGATGTCATGCATATTGAGAAGAACTGTTTTGATAATATGTTTCATATAGTTTTGGATACTCCAGGAAAGAGAAAAGACAATGTAAATGCACGTCTAGATCTTGCCCAAATTTGCAGGCGTCCAGAATTGGAACTATTTGAGAATGTCAGAAAAGAACGGTTACTGAAACCAAAAGAAGCTTATACACTGTCTAAAGAAAACCGTTTATTATTTTGTCAGTGGATTGCATATTTGAGACTTCCAGATGGCTGTGCTTCCAATTTGGGTAGATGTGTAAAGAATGGTCATATTACTGGATTAAAAAGTCATGATTGTCATGTTATAATGGAGAGACTTCTACCCATTGGATTAAGAGGTCTGTTGAATTCTGTGATTTGGGATTCCATAACAGACATGTCTCATTTATTTCAGGAAATTTGTGCGGCTACAGCAGATTATGATGCTCTAGGAAAATTTGAAAAAGATGTTGTTGTAATTATATGTAAACTGGAAAAAATATTTCCGCCGTCTTTCTTCGACTCAATGGAACATTTGATGTTACATTTTTCATATGAAGACAAATGTGGAGGTCCAGTACAGTTTCGATGGATGTACCCATTTGAAAGATGCATGAAAAAATTGAAAAAAAAGTATGCAACAAATCATCTGTTGAAGGATCTATTGCAGAATCTTATTTGCAAGAGGAAATATCTTTTTTCTGCTCCCATTATTTTGAATTTGAGTATCCTTCAAAATACAACCGAATGGGATGGAATGAGAGGAATATTGATGAAATCGACAATCAATTATCTGTTTTCAACCAGTCAGAGCTTGGTTTTGGTGGAGTTTCTGAACGCTGGCTTTCAGATGATGAACATCACAGAGCTCATACGTATGTTCTGCTCAACTGTGAAGAGATGACATCAGTTGTACTGTAAGTGTTTATATCACTTATTCTATCATTTATGTTACAGTAAATAACAATGGTTTTTATAGGTTGTATGATAATCATATCAAGAAACAAATTCCACAAATTACAGCAGCTGCTCTCGAAGAACGTCGACTGAAAAATTTCTCTCAGTGGTTTCAAAAACTGGTAACATAAATTCTTTATCTTTTAGCAACTCATTCAATGTATAGTTTACTATATTGATAATTATTTCACAAATTTTCAGGTGTCTCGACATGCTGATAAAATTAACAAACGGCTGTGTATTGAGTAACCCACCTTCCAAACTTGTTAAAACTTATAATTCATATGTGGTGAATGGATTTCGATTCCACACACATGCATATGGGGAATCGAAAAAAACAATGAACAGTGGAGTTAGCTCGAGAGGATCTCATCATCGAGAAAATGAAGTTGACTTTTATGGCATACTTGATGAAATCATTGAACTCTGTCATCTTGGACAACATTACATAACCATGTTCAAATGTCGGTGGTTGGATACAGAGAGAGGCGTGCGTGTTCATCCGACTCATGGAATCATCGATATTAAATGTAAAAGTGTTCTCGCAGTAAATGAACCATTCTTATTGGCTCAACAGGCATATCAAGTTTATTATGCAAAGTACTGTGCAACATCAAGAGACTTGACTGATTGGTGGAGTGTAATAAAAATCAAAATTCAAGACAATCAGTTTAGTCAAAGTGAATGTGCTTTCACTGATGTGCAAAGAATTGAAGTTTTTCAAGAGAGTACTCAAAATCAATCTTTTTTACAAAGAGACATGAGTATCGATGAAGACACCCCACATTTAAGAGTTGGTGATGAAGATGATGTTAATGATGTCACTTATGAATTTGAAACGGTAAGAGATGAAGCAACTGTAACTCGAATGGATATCGATGATGTTGAGGAGGAATATGAAGATGACATTGACATATATGAAGATGATGATGAAGATGAACACTGATAGCATTACATGGTATTTATATACAATCATTATATGTATATATGTATATATAATAGTAATTATCAATTATTTGCTAATATTAACATTTTCTGTTTCAGATGGACGACGCCACATTTCGTGCGTTGGCGGATGCAGACCTGCCTTTTGATGCGGATGAGTTGCTGACAGATGACCCTCAGCCTGCAGGCGCTCTAGGGAGTACACGGAGGGGGCGCGGTCTTGCACGATTGATGATTCCTGACCCCGTCCCCGAGCGACGTCCACGTCTTGGGTTTGATCCACGCACACGGAGGTGTGATAACCTGTGTGATAACCTGTAGATCTGACTAAGATTTCATTAATCTATTCACATAATAAATGTTTATTATTTTTTCAGTTTTCCGCATATAGAAGTCGGACAGGGAAGCGCTATTTTGCGCAACTATTTCTCTCAGCCGTGGACCACATGGGAGCAGATTCCCATTGATGTGCAGTACGCCATGTTCGGCCATTTGTTGGTACGTACGTAAATAAATAATTTTTATTTTGAAATGTATTTCATTTCTAACTTGATATTTTGATTTATTTGTAGGGTTTATGGTATCCGATCGAGGATACCATGCGTGACGCCATCCACGAGGCATGGGAGGTGCCCATGCGTGATCGCCTTCGTCAGTTTTTTCACAATTTAAGAAAAGCTGCGATGAAAAAGCAGGAGTGTCAGATTATGAGGAGTCATGTAGAGAACACCGACCAGAGTATATTTCATCCCATGTATGGGATGGATTATGTGCGCACTGGTTGAGTGGTGCCTTTCAGAGGAGATCATCGGTGGGGAGGCAGAATCGGGGGAGACAGGAGGTGACTCATCGAGCTGGGAGTCGTTCTTTCAGTACTCATAGATAGCATCTGGTACGTACATTATTTATAAATATTTTATATAACTATAAATATTAACAGTTTCTTTTTTATTCTTATAGGCTGTCGAGCACCCCGATATTACAGAGTACGACGTATATCGGAGGATGTATAGTGATCCTGCTACTGGGGAGCTCAGAGGTGATCGTCAGCATCACATCGTGGTCAGTATTATTTGTTTTCAAGTTTAAAAATTAACTGCATATAATATATTCACAATTTTAATTTTAAATTGCAACTATAGGAGTCATATGAGGCCGTAGAGGCACATGCCCGGCCTGAGAGTCAGGCCAAGTCATCAGATCAGACCACTGCCCGTCAGTTTGATGAGGCGGCATGGATGCAGGCCACCCAGTATGCCTTCGAGAAGGGCCGGGTAGTTGGTATCGGCTCTCGACTGACTCCCGGAGATTATTATGGCAGTGCTGCGATGTCGGCGTCCAGCTCGAGACGAGCTCGTGCATCTTCTTCTACACAGTATGAGGATCAGTTGCGATCTCAGACTGCACAGATAGAGAGTCTCTGACAGGAGCAGGAGCAGATGCGTCAGCAACATGAGGAGGAGCGTCGACGCCAGCAGCAGCTGTACGAGGAGCAGGCGAGTCGGTGGCAGCAGCAGAATCAGGAGCAGATGGAGTACATGCGCCGACTCACTCATGCTTTAGGGATGGAGTTTCCTCCACCACTATCTGCAGATCCCTCCCTCCCCCCTCCCCCCCTCCTTCATATTAGATTTTGTATTTCTGTTATAAAATTTGTGAAATCGAAATATTTTTTTTTCTATTCGTAGTTTCTGTCTCATTATAAAATATTAATAATATTATATTTTTAAATAACAATATTAATATGAATAATAATATTATTTATATTTTATAATATTAAATTTTATATATATATTAAAATTATATATATATATTAAAATTTTATAATATTATAATTTAATTATAATTTTTTAATACTTGAATTATTTTAATATTTGAATGTAAAATAATTCTATTATTTTTATATTAATTAAAATAATGTATTAATATTTTATTTATTTATGAATTATAATTGTAATATTATTATATTAATTAAATCATTTATTAATATTTTATTATTTTTTATTTTTGAATTATAATTCTACTATTATTGTAGTAACTAAAATAATTTATTATTTTCATTTGTAAATTATAATTCTATTATTATATTAATTAAAATAATTTATTAATAATTTATTATTTTTATTTTTTTATAGTATTTGCGACAGGATACTATACCCGTCGCAAATACTAGTATTATTAATAGTTTTTTATTTTTTTAAAAAAATAGTATTTGCGACGGGTCCCGTCGCAAATACTATCAATAGTATTTGCGACGCGATACGATGTCCATCACAAATACTAGTATTATTAATAGTTTTTTATTTTTTTTAAAAATCGCTTTTGCGACGGTACCGTCTCAAAAGGTATTTGCGACGGGACCCGTCGCAAACGGTATTTGCGACGGGACCCGTCGCAAACGGTATTTGCGACGGGACCCGTCGCAAAAACTATTTGAAAAGTTTTTTACAAAAATACGGAATAATATTTGCGACGGGGAGAATGACCGTCGCAAAAAAAGGCTTTAGCGACGGGCCCGTCGCAAATAAGTGTAGTTGCGATGGCGTTTTCAGCAACGGGCTATTTGCGACGGGCCCCTGTCGCAAAAAGCGAGTTGCGACGGGATCCCGTCGCAAATAGCCCGTCGCAAATACCTGTTTTTCTAGTATCGTTCGATGATATTAACAGAGTACCAGAACCAGAGAAGAGAAAAAAATGAACTGAGACAGGATGAAATTTCGGTGGAACCTCGTCTCGACACTGTCACATTTCCATTGCCTTCAACATAACATCACAAACATCACTGACATAAAATGATACCCATAAGCGTAAATGAAAACCCTAAAATACAAAAAAATCCATCGATTAAGAGTTGCGCTAGACATTCCGAAGACCACTACACCCCACATCCTAAAGTCTCTACATTTCCACCACACTCGTTCCACCTTAGAGGGGTGCATAAGAAAGAAAACCCAGAGCAGGGAAGGAGAGGCTGCAGGCTTCATGCACCGACACCATCATTGTTGCAGAAGTGATGATGCAAACGATGTAAAAAATAGAAGAACAACACCCAAGCGAGAGGACGAAGGAGAAGCGAGAAGAATTGGAGAGGAGGATACGATGACGCAGAGGCACGAAAAGGCCTCTCCCACTCTGATCCCCCACTGATGGTAAACCCTAGCACAATAAAGAAATGGTTTAGGTCATGTGATGTATCATCATCTTAGGCCACCTTCTATTGTTTTGGATTAGTTCAATTTCCTTATTCTGGAAATGTAAGATGTTTTTATAAAACTGTCTTATTTTATGTGGAATATATTTTTCGAAAGGTTAATATTATCACGTATATGAATTTTGTTGTTTAATTTACATTCCATTACAATATTTTATTTTAATATGGCCATATGATATATGGAAATCATATTCCGAGCTACCACTTGGGATCATTGATAGACCCTGTTTAATAGAGGGATAAATCATTACCATGAATTCATTGATGATACCATGGTTCTTATCACAAGCCTGGAAGATTTGGAACACAAAACATGCCTATTGGAAGAATTTTTTAGGTTATGTAATAGGACATCTTGTGAGGGTTCACTACATCTACCATTTTTTTAATATCAGAAATGAATATACTATTGGGGCGAACATGTGGATTTCCACCTCCACATACAGATATAATTCATTTTCTGTAGCCATCATTATTTATTGGTTATTATGAAGGATTTAATATTTATATAAAATATATATGAAATAATTACTCTTTTTAATCATAATATCTTATCTACCATCATTCATTCTCATCCATTGGAAAATGTTAACATCACTCGTGCGCATGTTTGTACTACCACCTCCATTAAGTGATATGATATTTTTTCATTTCATATTTACATGGTAGGTATTAAGTATATATATAATTTAAATAATTTATATTAATTATTTAATAATTATCTATAAATGTACCGTTTAATTTACCATGCTTTTAATCTATCCATCAAAAAGTAGAAACATCACCAATGCTTATATATGGAATACAATCTCTACGAAATGATGTAATTCATTTTGCATCACCAATTTATGTGAATTATTAAAAGGAGTATATAATGAAAAAAATATGAATCTTACATCAGTATTAAGATTCCATAGTTGAAGGAACAATGATTATGGTTCGAGTACCAAAACTATCGAAGTAAACCATGGATGGAAAATGAACAAATATTCAACCAATTGTGTATTTAAAGAATAATTGTTAATAAAAGGAATATTTATTATTATAAAGGAATGGAATATAGTATGTTATGTTTTAATATATATTTTCAATAAAATATTGTCAAATCTATTTTTATCATACCAGAGGATTGAATACATATGGTGAAAAAAGAAACTTGAATAAAGGTATTTATCTTACAATATTTTTCTTTTCATGATTCTCAATAATAAATTACATTAAGGGAAATTTTATTGATTTGATACATTAAACCAAATATATTTTATTCCAATATTTTTTTAATAAATTTTTCATGTAATATTATAATTTTCCACTATTATTTACTAAAAATGACTAATAAATAGTGGTTTAAAAAAATGAACTTATTTCCTCCTTGACTGCGAATCTTCGTCATTCATTTCTATATTTTAATTAATATGTTTTTAAAAAATCTCTATTATAAATTTACTAATTAATTTCATTTTAATGTAAATATTAATTTCTTAAAAGTGGATTAATAAAATATTGTTGTTGTTTGTTATTGAGGTTCATTTTAGAAAATTTGTGAACATAATATTTATTTTATCCATATATATTAAATTCTATTTGAATTTAGGATTAATTTAATATTTTAAGTGATTCTATTCAAATATGATGGTTCACATAATATTTTGGATATTGTTAATATTTAAATAAATGATTTCAGAATGATTTTTTTTATTCCTAATGAAGGTTTCCAATGACATTTCAAAGGTATTTTCATATATGGACACATACATTGATATTACACATGATTCTCAATAAATTATCAAATTATTCCATAAAAATTATTTATCATTATGGTTATTGAATGTGATTATTAAATATTGAGAAACTAATTTTCGTTTTCATATATAAATAAATAATTAAATTATAAATTCATTCATGACCATTTTGGAACACATATGAATGGATTGTGATTATGTTATGAAAGAGTGTATTGTAAACCTATAATTTATTATAATTTCATAAAGATATATCATTAGATGATGATAATAATCATGGAAATAATTATTAATTTAAATATTTACACTTTATTGTATAAGATTGATTTATTATAGTTATGGTCGAGAAATTTTTTGTGGAAATAATATTCAATTCTTATGTTTGTAATTTTTTATATGAGTATGATTTATTATATATATGCTTAAAATATTATGATTGGAAATGATTGTGAATTTCAATATTCAAAATATGATTATTATTTGGAACTTCAATTTTCATACATTATAATTTCATTACTTTTGTGGAATAAATAATACATTATACAAATAGAATCCCAAAGACAATAATAGTTTAGTGCATTTGGAAGCATGGTAACATAAAAATGTTATATGAGAGAGTGGTTTTATCTTCAAAAAGATTATACAGGACTAAAAAAACTCATAGACATATCATATATTAAATATATATTGATATCATGTGTACTGGAGAAATTAAAAGGGGTGAAGTGAATTTCTCAATAAGGGTAAAAATGGGAGAAATATAAGCATAAATATGAGCATATGATTATGAGAACATGATCATAACAGAATAAGATCACACTATGATTATAAAATATAAGAAAATAAATATTAAAAAATGCAGAAGATCATTGGATATCCATGATATAATAACGTATAAATAATACAAGGAATTTTTTCAAACACATAATCATATAAAATTATTTCTATATTAGTAAACTCATTGCTTCCAAGGCCATCTCAGTATCATTGGTTCACTACCCATACCATATTTATATTCATGGTTCACTCTCATTGACATATTTGTAGAATTACATCCCTACTCATACCATCATGGTAGTCATGGTTCACTCACATGGCTATTTAGTAGCGAAGGATCACTCCCTTTACCAACTTTGACTCTCTCATTAGATATAAATCTTTAACCAATGCATTTGAGAGAGATACGGGTCCCATTCATGTCATTATGAAATCCAAAATAAATGTTCCAAAAAATCAGAAACAGTCATAAAATAACCCATTAAAATAAAAAATATCTTGAATATGTAATTATATCATAAGCAATGGAAAAATTATTAGGTTTTTTAATACATTTATCATTCTCATAACTCATAAAAAAGTTGGTTTAAGAAGAATATAACATGTGAAATAATTTTTTTTTTCATAAATCTCATTACAAAAAATTATAAACCACTTAGATAAATAATTTGAATGGAATCATTGAATAATTTCCCTGGACTGGAATTTGTAACACCAACATATGTCATCTTATGTGTAAATAATTTTGAAATATCGTTAAGAATAATTTTTTTTATGAAAATGTCATTTATTTTTTGAAATTTTAATTTTATAAGGAAAAAACATTTGAAACCATTTATTTATAGAAAAAAAATATTAGAAGGATATAAATTATTAATTTTGAAAAACATTTTCTAGGAATACATAAAAAAGAATCATGAAAACAATTTAAAACAATTTTACTTATATGTTAAAACATATTCCTGAAAAACGATGGAAAATTATTTTCAATGAAAAATTATAAAATAGGCTTCAAAACATTGTAAATTTTTCTTTGAAAACACTTTGAACACTTATAATGAAATCATTTTATTTGAAACCCCATTGTAAAAGTATAAATAAATATTTTAAATTCATTTAAAAAAAATTTAATCATAAAACATATTTGAATACCACATTACATGAAAAGAATAAAAAAATATAAAGTAATATTAGGGAAATAGTTTATTTTAAAAAATATTTTTTAATATTTTCAAGGATGCTTCAAGTGAATGAAGGCTCTATAATGGGTAAATCTGTACATATCAATCTATCCTTTTGACCAGTAAAATTTTTAGAAATGTGACTCACCTAGAAAATTACACTAAGATTCAATTTTTTGAAACCATTTTATTTAAAATGATAAATCCTGGATAAATATTTATTTTAAATATCACTAGAAAATATTATAAATTTTTCTGAAACAACTTTTATGAAACACAGTTTCGAAGGATCATGAATATATGAACAAAGAGAGAGGTCAATTCAGACAATCTTAAAAATAATTTTAAACACCGTATCAACCAATGTGTGGAAAATGGTACTAATACATGAATATATAATAAATAAATAAAGTGTAATGATATTCATGAATTCTCATGTGATATGCATCATGATATCTTATCAATGGGGGAATAATCATGAATAATATTTATAAATGTTGAGTTCATCTCAATATATTTTTTACACATGGAAAATTTAAATTAAAGAACAAACATATGAAAATGAAATTATATGGAGGATAAAATATCATGAATTATAATTAAATTATTTATATAATTTTTTCAATAAGAAGAATACACACCGTCTTAAATAATATAACATCATAAAAAAACATTTGTCTCAAAGAAGAAATGTTTAGATAAAATTACTTTACCCATTTGGTTACATTTGAACCATAAACCCTATAAAATAAATATCATGAAATGTATGTGTATATATAAATATATTTATCTCAAATAATCACATAATACAATCATGGACATTATATACACCAAAAAAATAATAGAGTCATGCATAAGTCATGTAGCTCATAGAAATAAAAACTGTGAGGAAATTTCATTAACATATGTCTTGACTCTCGTTGTACTCATTCAATCCTATTTTATAATAAATTTATTTTCTTTATAGATTTATCTCATAACAATATTATTGTATCTAATACCATATATTATTTATTATGACTTTATGTTAAACTCTTATTAACTTTTCTATGTTAAGGTTGTGCTTAGCATAACCTTTTGTTTATTTTTTTACATTTGTATTAATTTGTAATATATACGGTCTTTATAAATCTATCTCGATTTACATAATGTAATCCATGGTATATATATAATTTATATTCATTATATTTTAATTATAATAATCTATATAATATATAAGTAATTTAATGCACAATTTAGTGAGATGTTAGGTTGTACATACACTTGGACATTGTTTCTATTTTCTATTATCATTTTGAAAGAAACAAAGAAATAGTATATCTGTATATATGAACAAAATAACATTATTTTATCATTTTAATGTTGTATAAAAAATTTAATTTCATGAAACACATCCTTAATACATTCTCTGTGATGTGTGAATGAATCACATCACATGGAGGGGGCGATAGTCCACACATTCTCAAAAGAAATTATCCTATTTTTAAAATTTAAAATGTATAAGAATATGTGTTCTAAAAAAACTAAACATGATTAAATAAATAATAATAATAATTTATATGGTATAAAATCATAATTTTCAATATATTTCATAATCATGAACTGTGATAAATGAAACAAAATAAAAATCATCATTTTGTGAGTTGGTACTTCACCGAATACAAAAACATTATGTTTGTTACCCATTAGATGTAAGTGTGTGTATGTTTAGGTATAACCATTAGAATGAAAAAACATAGTTATATTGACGATATTTGTGTTTTTTTAAAATAAATTAGTAAGAAAATTTTTTGTGATGGGGAAAAAACAAAATAAATGAGCATGAGGTAGGATGTTTCCACTTATTAGGGTATCTCTAGTTAGTTTGCACCTAAGGGATTCCTTGGATTTCTTTCTAAATAATATAAGGATTCATGGAGGATTCAATTTATGTGGCGGAGACTATTCAGTATATATTTTATAAACCTAAGTGATTGTATATGTGTGAATAACTAGTATGAGAGAAGGACCTTTGGTAGTGGAGAGAAGGGGAACTCTTGTAAATTTTGTGAAAATGAATTTCACCCACCTTCTTCCAATTGAATGTGGATACAATAAAGGACAAAATTAAATAAAAGTTATTACGATATATAATTATTTCAATAAAATATATTTTGGAAAATATTATAGGTTATTCAGGCCCTTAAGACAAAGGATTTATCTTTAGTTATGCATAATTTTTTCTTTAACTGACGTGATTGTTTTTAATTAAATTCACAATCATTACTGATAAAAAAACAAATTTGATATTATAATAAATTATAAATTATGATTCTACATAATATATAATATATTTTTACAAATCTTATATCATATAATTTAATGAATTTAATTTAAATTGAATCCTATATACAAGATGAAATTTTGGGTTTTAAATGTAAAAACATTCAAAAGATTTAAATCTTTTTATGGTCAATTTCATTGTGTAATAGATTGAAATGTAAAAAAATTGGATTAATTGTCAAAAAATTATATCATTAAAATTTAAAGTTAATTTGAAATATAATTTATCATTTTTAGTTAACTATAAGAAAATTTAGTTTTGAATTACAATTTAGTGATTTTCACTATTCATCCGATAAACTCAAAGAAAAATACCAAAAAATCACCCTAACCAAGTTTTTATGTTCATATTTCAATTATTATGTTTATTTTCACATATTTTATTTACTAATGTTCCAAAATATGGTTTTAAAAAAGGGATTCCATTTAATTATGTTAAAATGTCAATTAATAAATTTTTGTGTTATTATGTGTCTTGTGTGACCCCTAGTTTGCAGTATATAACCATTTATATATGATTTTTATGTATTGAAATTATAAAGGATACATTGAGGAGAGTTGGGATAAAATTTTCAGATTTTTTTGGGATCTTCAAATTGTGTAAAGTTGTTTCACACCAAAAGGAAACTGTGTGTAGTGAGAAATGGAAAAAAGAAGGCCTAGGGGTGATGCATAGTGTGTCCAAATTATGCAACTGGCTAGAATAAATTGTACACCCTGAGAAGTGGTTTTGGCCTTTTTTAGGAATTTTCATTGGAATGGATGGTGGATGGTTTTGATATTGAGAGAGTTTATAGTGTGAATGGTTTTTTAATGTAGCGGATGGCACGTAGTTATTGAACTCATTTCCAAACTATGAAACAAAACAGTACATGAAAAGAAACAACATCTGTAAAAACTGGATCTTATTTTTTTCGTTATAAACTTCACTTTTTTCTTGCATGCATCTTAACATTGGGATTTTTCATACCTAAAGGTCAAGGAAGGTTCTTCCAACACTTCAAAGGTGATCTAAAGTATTTCGTTGGTACTTAGAATCCGATTCCTCATGATATGTGAATTTTCATTGTCATTAATTATGATTTTATCATATCTATTATCATCAATCTCTCATATTAATTGATATATTATTTATATGGGATGATTCATAGGATTGAATTCCAAATTTTTATATATTTGGTCTTATATAAGATAGGGATAGTGATATATGGTGGGTTCATGGTCATTCCAATCTAGATATGTGACGTTTTTCATGCCATTTAATATTTCATCCAAAACCCTCAAGTTAGGTGGATTCAATCATGACTCATCATGCTATAACTGATTGTATTAGTTTCAAATTGATGTATTTTCATGAAAATGATTTTAAAATTTGGTTGAAAATCATGATATAAATCATTTATTATGACAATTTATGGAATTTTGTGAAATTGTGGAATTGGTGTAATTTGTTTTGAATTTTCAATTACGTTTTTGATTTTAAAATGCATATTTTAAAATGTAGATTGCAGATTTTTTGATTTTTTTTATTAGAAATTGGATTTCAATAAAATGGTTTTTTATTGAAATATTTTTGGCATGTTTGGATTGTAATGGTTCTTTGGATTACATGGTTTGTGTGATCAAATTAATTAAGTGGATTTTTTGAAACATGACCTTTTTATCTATGCCAAAGGTTTAATAATTCATGGTATATATTTTCCTTATTATGACTTTGTATATTAATTAGATACCTCTAATACACATGGAACTATAATAACGATTCAAGTGTGTTTGGATATATAGAATGGAATGCTTATTCTAAATTTAACATGTCAAATGAGTTTAAAGCATTGTTTGGTTGCTTTGGGGAAGACCTACTATATTTTAATTCTCATATAGATTTTTTAAATTTGTGTCTTCGGCAGATGTCATCTACCATGACATGGGAAATGGTAAATTACCACACACATATATCACTACCTCGTGATACATGGGATGTTTGGTGAAGTTGGATCACAGATATTGTGGATCTTTTGAGTGTTGTGATTGACTAGGTTATTCAATTTATTTCACTCACTGTTTTACATGGATATTTAAATCTTTAGTTGTGGTACTATAATAATTTATGATTTGATTGATGTAATGATTAATTGATTTTAGTTTTTATCATTCATCATATTGTGGGATTTTGGGTATGGATTTTTTGGTTTTTGGATTTATTTTTAATGGTAAAATCATCCCCCAAATGTGTTAAATCCCTTCTTCATTTATTGATATCCTTTGGAATTTTTGGGTTGTTACACAAGGCCATGTAATATCTCACCATCCTCTCAATCTAATGATAGGGTAATTACAAATTGTATCTATTTTTTTCAGTCCAAAATTCAGATTGAGGAAAATCCTATCAACTTATTCCATTCATTATGTAACAAGTCTACATTATCTATTTCTATCTTAGAATCGAATTTCATTATTTTATATTACATGAGTTGGGATCATAGGATGGAGTATGATTTTCAGTACTTGTGATGTAGATCATAAATATATGTATCTATCCATTTTAAGATGAACATCAACATGCACTGTAGTTGGGTAAATGGGTGTTGTCAAGACACATATAGAATTGAAATATAATTTTCATGGGTTTATCCAATGAGTGAAGCATTATATTCATTAGATGAATGACTTCACACTAGTGCACATTCATCATTTTGATGAATTATTTATTATTTTGTAGGGAAATTTTTTTTGGTAAAATTTGAATCATTTTTCAAATAAATGATTTTGAAGAGAGATTGATTGTGATATTTTGAAAATTACATGATCTTAAATAGATGATTGAATGTTTTGAAAGAAGGACTACCATGATAAGGGATGCTATTTGAATGATGTTTCTTCATATATTATGTGATATAATTTTAAATAGAAATGATTCAGTTCTTAAACAGTTACACTCATGGTGTTTATTACTCATATAGAAAATAGAACCCAAAAAGTGTCATAAAAACCAGTCAGAAGTGATTGTGGTGAATGTGGTTCTACCTGAGAAAAAGATAGAACAATAACTACTTCCATGTAATGTCTATGAACATCAGGGCATGGGCACATAGAACTAGGGGATGAGCCACAACTTGTGGATCATTAGATCTCACTCAAGAAGTATAATCCACCAACCATCCAGGACGATTCTAAACCAGAAAGGGTTTAGGTTTACCTGAATTGGATTAATTTTATATTCAATTTTCTCAGCACACCAGTGTAGCTATAATTCAAACTGGAGAACTATATTCTAGAGGATCATTCATGCCAGTGGTGGGATCTAGCGGTGAAGTCTATAGTGGATCACAATATTGGTTGGGGGGATTTTGAGTAATTTTTGAACAAAAAATCCATCCTCACACATGCAATATTCAATGTATTAATAATTGTTTCTTCCTAAACTAGGAATTCCTATCTGGTATCGAGTATGTAGCTAAATTAATGAGTTTAGTGTGATTTTTACTTAAAGATGTTGTTAGTTCATCCTTAAAGAAACACATATTTGAATCCAGGATAAGTTAATATATTTGATGAAAGATTATCATGCTCCGTATGACTAATTATTTCAAGATGGTCAATAGAGAAATGGTGGATGAAAGAGAGAAATCATGAGATATGTGATAAATAATTAGGTTTATTCAAATCAGAATTAATGTGAACTCTAATTAAAAGTGAAAGTAGGAGAGGAACACCTACTTCCATTATGGGGGTGTGAATTAAAATCCAATTGTTTGATCGGTGATTCTTCCTCCGTGATCCATGAAAAAATTGGAATGCTTCCAGTGTTTCTGTGTTCACTAAATGAAGTGAGAGTGTACCACACAACCAAGATCCTTCAATAATTTCAACATGGTGGTTCATCTTCAATATTATTGTCATAGTGCTCCAAGGTAAGGTGATCAAGACACTTCTCAATTATCACTTGCATCATATGATTTGATAGGGTAAGGAAATCATAATCAATTTTGATAGTAGAATATATCACTCCATTGGGATTCTATGAATACAATGAATCCACTTCAAATGTATTATTTTCAAGTAAATTAACAACAAACTGTTGCGATGATGAAATTATATGAAGTTGAGATGGGGATTATGGATGAGCCAACTGGTCTATATAAGATTAGTGGTATAATTATTTTGAATTATATGCTTATGAATAAGTTTATTGAAACTGTTTTGTCAAATTATATAATTTATTCTCATGTTGTTGTTGTATAATTTTTAAATCATGATATTTTTCCTTCTGTGATAAAACATAAAATTCATCTCGTTCAAATAAATGCCATTCCCTTCTTTGTAGAGCATATTCTATTACTGTTGATGGAGTTGAGCTGAAATGAGATTTATCTATGCTGGATATGGATTATTATGATTTAATACTGGGTATGGATTGGTTTACAAAATTCAAGGATCATATCATATGTTATAGAACAATAGTTAGTTTCTTTACTAAGATCTAAATTGTTCATCTCTATAGAGGATAACAAAATATGAAGATATGACCAACATCATTTTGGGATCCTGAATTAGCAATGATCATATACTAATTGGTGACCATAACATATAAATATATAAAATATATTAGGAAAGATAGTTTTCTATTTGTTGTGAACCAATATTCAGATGTGTTTCATAGATATTTCTCATGGGTTACACCTATAAGATAAATGGAGTTTACAATTATTCTTCTACTGAGGACCAATCCTATCTCACTTAAATCTTATCAAATGGATCCAAAATAGTTAAGGGACATGAATTTGTAGTCACAAGAGCTAGAAAACAAGGTTTTCATTCTGGTGAGAATTCCCCTATGGGAAGTACCAATTTTGTTCTTGAAGATATTCAATGGAACACTAAGGATTTATAGTAACCATCGTATGCTTAATAAATTTAAAAAAAGAACATGTATCCCTTTTAATGAATTTATGATCTATTCTACCAATCGCGGTGAGATCAAGGGTTATCTAAGATTTAATTGAAATAAAGATATCTCATATTGCAAGTTAAGATGGTTGATATTCCATAGACAACTTTAACAAGTATATATGGCCATTATGATTAAGTTTTAATGCCTTATGATCATATGAATACACTACTAGTCTTTACAAAATTTATCGATTGGATATTTTAGTAATATTTGTATTCTTTTATTGTGTGGTTTTAGGATGACATATTTTTATATTCATGGATGAGGCATTAGAACTAGAATCAACTGGAGACGGTGATAGAAATTTTGAGAGAACGTCAATTGTATTCCAAACTATCAATGATTAATTTTTGGATACAGGGTGTATTATTTCATGGAAATGTAATTTATTAATGAGGTATATTAATAGGCCTGGAAAATATAAATTATGGAACTTTTTGGAAACTACTGAATAGTTTTATTGAACAAAGTGGTTTTCCTGATCTAGATGATTATTTACAATACATTGTTCATGACTTCTCATGAATAGATTCATCTATGAAAACTAGGAAAAATAATAATGTTCCATTACAATATGTAATGTAATGCACTAAATCTTTCTAAGAGTTTAATTTCCACCTTACATTATCTCTTATCTTGATATTTCAAGAATCATTAAAATGGTACACGTTGTATTCTGATTCATCGGGATCTAGGTTGGGGAGTGTTATCATGAATGGAAACCATGTTTTTCCTTACGGAATAAGGAAGATAAGGGTATATGATAAGAACAACTAACACATGATTTTTAGTTAACAATATTTTTCCATACATTGACTATTTGGAATCATTATCAATTTGGAGAGAAATTTACTATGTTTTCATATCATAAGATCCTAAAACATATATTTTTACAACAGAATTTGAATCTCAGATAAAGAATATTTTTTTAGTATCTTCATATTCTCTATGTCGAATTGATGTATACACCGGTAAATGTATATTTAGTGTCTTAGGCGTTATACAAAAAATATTATGCTCAGTTGGAAAAATAATATTTAGAGGAGTGGAAGATTATGTCGGTACTAACTATCATGCATGTGTATTGTGAAAACTAAGGTGATGATTCATTTTTCTATTCAGTTATGGTGGTTCCAGATTTAGTAATGATGGTAAATAAGATACAGAACTCCAATTCATAATTTGATTCAATGAGTTCAAAACTCAATAGTAGGGAGACTGTTGGGGGTTAGAGGCTAGATGAGAATTCAGTGTTATGGTTCAGAAATTGGATGGTGGCACACATATATTGCTTATAAAAAAATATTCATTCTTACTACCATTGAAGATGCTATGTTCTTATAGGAGCATATAATATGTATAAGGAATTAAAAAGATTTATTTCTTTATCGGTACAAAAAGGGATTTGTATGAGTTTTTTCATGATTCTTATCTTTTTGGTAGGTTTTGGTGGAACATCAGTGTCCAGTAAGTATGTAGAAGCCTTCACCAACTCCAGTTTGGATTTTGGAGAAGATTGTGATGGTTTTTTATAGGTCAACCTAGAATGTTTTGATAACATGATTCCATATAGGAGATATTAGATCAGATCATTATGTCCACCCATTTCATCTCAATCATTGTAACTTATGTAGTGGAGGATTTTTCTGGAGTCTATTTCCAATAAGCTGTAAAAAGACATGGAATAACAGTTATGATTGTGTCAGATAGAGAATTTAGGTTTACATCATGCTTTGTAAATAATTTATATAATACCATTGTACATATTTGAAAATTAGTATGGTGTATCATCAATAAATTGTGGGGAAATAAAAAAAATTTGATATGAACCTTGGAAGACAGATTGTGGGCTTATTTAATGGATTTTGGTGGCTCATGGGAAGTGATAATATGAATGGATTATTTACCATATAACAAAATATATCAATCCTCAATACATATGTCTCATTTTGAAGCATTGTATCGGGGTTTGTTTCACACAACACTTTGTTGCGTAGAAATGGGTAAGACATCACTAGTTTGGCCGATTCTTGTCCATGAAATACTGGAAAACATTTAGATGATCAATGATAGGGTGGACATAAATTAGAGTAATGAAAAATATTTTGCAAATCATCATCGATGAGTATAATCATTCATATTGAGTGATCAGGTGTTCTTGAGGATCTCTCTAATGCAATGAAACTGATGTTTTGGGAAGCACGACAAGTTATCTCTCTAATATATATACCCATTACAGATTCATGAATAGGATTGTGAGGTGGAAGAACATATTGAATTGCTACCATGGTTTAGAATGGTGTATAATATGTTTCACATATCTTAGTTTAAGATTTATTATCCTGTACAAGACCATGTCATCAAATGCTGTCACATAGACCAAGAGTGGGATACATTGTTAGTACATATCTCAGTAAATATTGGGGATAGGAAATATAATGTATTATATGGAAAAAACATTACTCTAGTGTGGGTTTAATGGAAACATGGATAGATTTATGAAAAACATGGGAATGTGAGATTGACATGAAAGGTAAATGTCCTGAACTCATTAAGATCAACATTGTATCTTTACTTTTTGAGGACAGAAATTCCAATGGTGGAAATAATGTAGATCCCAAAATATTTTGGTACATAACCCATTATTTTATCTTTTTATATATATAAAGTATAAGTGTGTGTTTGGGGGGGGGGGGGGGGGTTGGATAAAATTATGAGATTTTTTGGATATTTTATAATGATTCATTGGTTTTTTGTTGTTTGTGAAAACCCATGAAACACCTACAGGAAAACGTGCACAGTGAGATAGTGGAAAAAAGAAGGTGCAAGGGTGGAAATCATTTTTCCCTTACTGTGTGGCTTCATATTACAAAATAAGTTCTTTCAAAAAGAGGTTTTTTAGGTAGTTTCATACATGTGGTTTGGAGACTGTACGAGTTGAATATGGGAGGACATTACATATATATACGGTTGGATCACGGTTGCCAGATGGTTTTCCAAACCGTGTGCCTAAACCACACACAACAAAAAACTACTTCGATAAAAAGTGTATCTCACTAGTTTATTCCCTCTGACCCACTCGGTTTCCCTCCTTTGTGGCCCTAAATGTAGATTTTTCTTTCCCAATGGTCAAAAGAGGATCTACTATCAATATAGAAGTGATTTGAAGGCATAATTAGGGGATTAGAAGCCATCTCATTGTAATATATGATCACTCTTCATCATTCTCGATATTTCTCTTAGATATACTTCAATTTGTCTCTTGGTTTCTTAATTATAAACCCACTATGTATAGTTCAAAGGGTGAATATTCTATGTATATATATCTATGGTCTTCATTAAAATAGGGAATTAAATGTAATGCAGTTTAGTAGAGATTACAACCTGGTTTGGTGACATTTTTCATGTTGTTTATTGTTTTATCCAAAACACTGGAGGACTGTGGCTGAACTCTAAACTCTTCATGTTAAAAATGACTATATTAACTTCAAATTCATTTCATATAATGATTTTATTACCAAATTTTGTATAATTCATGATATAAATCCTCATTAGTGGTGATTTAAGGTTTTCAGTAAAATGATGGAATTTTGGTAATTTGTTGTGCAATGTGATTTGGGACCATTGATTTAAACTATTTATTTTAAAATATGTCATGAAAAAATTTTTAAAATAATTTTTTGATATTTTATTTCAAAAAGGTGTTTGTTTTATTGAAATGGTATTTGAAATGTATGTATTGAGATGGTTTTTGGGAATTCTTAATGTTTGGGATTATATTTTACATAGATGGCACGATCGAAACAGAAGCTTTTAATCAATTACAATGACATAATGGATTTCGGGAGATACTTACCTTGTGATGAATTCATTGATTGATGGAAGACAACTTATGAGTATAGAATAGTAAAAATATTTCTAAATGGTAGAATATGTGTAATAAAATGGTTATTCCAAATGGATGTTGTTAAATGTTTTTAAATAATTCTGTGGATTCATTTTTTAAAAAATGTATTTTTTTGGGAAAACTGATTGATATAGAACATTTTTTATTTATATATATATATTTTTAGAAATTTTCTACATATAAACTATTCTATATAAATGTTGCTATATTTTTTACCGTTGCGGATTGATTAAGGATTTCATTGGGAGAAACCTGCAATGTTTTCGTACGAATCCCATTATTTGAAATTTGGATATTTTGAAGAATTTATCAATCGATCCATGAAAAAAGGTAATGTTTCACACATATTTAGCACCTTCTTATGATATATGGGACTTTTGCTTATTTTTTAACATGGTAATTATGAAGCATTGGAGTCTTGTAATTTTCTTAAATATTTAATAGCTTGTCTTCCTCTGTATACTTTGATATTGTAGTCTTATGTTAGGGTACTTTTGTTGAGTTTGATATGATATATGAAATTTTTACTTTTCTTTAAATGTTATCACGAATCATATAATGGTTGTTAGGGTATGTATTGATTGGTTATTGTACTTATTATTAAATGAAAATCATCCCCTGCATGTTCTAAAGACCTTCAACATTTTCTCCCATCCTTTAAGATCTTGGGGACTTCATTAAACGACAAGTAAGATGTCACTTCCTTCTCAAGACAATGAGAAGGGGATGAGAAATTACATGTTTTATTGAGTATGCCCCCATATTATGCCTATAAAATAAATCTTATGAATATCAAAAATAATTTATTGAATATATAATATATTAATTTTCTTAATATCATTCACTAATTGTAATTGATTTATCTTATTAATCTAAATAATGTTTTTTCACATAAAATTAGTCTATAATAAAATCCATCAATTTATATCCATTTTGTTTTTATATTAATATATTTTTAATGTATAACTATTGAATTAAACTATATGATTTTATAGGTTATTCAATCCAATAATCATAAATTTAGTAGCTAGGTTATATCTTATTAAATAATAATAATTTAATAATTTATATTGTTTTCGGGAACACATCATCTTGTGTGTTACAAAATCCATCGAGGAATAACAGTATTACATGTATCATAATCTCATATTACTATTTTCTGTAGATAAATATAGAATTAATTATGGGTGTGTTGTATGATTAACTTGGTGTTTCATATAATGGAAGCCATTTGTAGTAATTTAATATAAAATAAACTACTTTTAGGGATGTGTTAAATGGAAAATATCAAAATGATTAATTTAATTAAAAAAATAAGAATTCAAAAAATCCCCATGTGTTACATTCTACCCCCTTATATTGAATCTCACCTATGAATTTCGGTTGGGTTATCAAAGGTTTAATACATGAATGTTCTTTTCATAGAAACCAACATCATAAATATGAACACCAAAAAATTCTTTAATAAAATAAATCCAAAAACCATAATGGTTACCCAGGGTGACTCATTACATTTATCCAACATAGGTAAACTTATGTGAGAAGTGAAAAAATGAACATGCATGAAAAATAACACTATCATGTTATGATAGAGAGTGAAAGAGAACATGGTTTGGAGAATGTTAACATTCACAATGCCATAATTATCTCATATTCTACACGGCCATTTGATTTATCATAAATGAATGTTGTAGGATATCCGTTTATGTTTCAATATCATTTTTCCAAATTTTAACTAATTTTAATGAAGATATTTACATAAATGATTTCGGTAAAATAATCCCCTCTGTATCACCTTGATCAACATGCACTTCATCTATAATTTTAATAAACTATGGTTAATTTTTCATTCATGAAGCATTTACAGATCATGACATACATTATAATTCATATCATCTATTTTTATCCACCATCAACACAAAATTTTTATAATTTGTACTCCAAAATACATGAATCCTTGTTCAGTGAGAGAATACATTAATCTTACATGGTTCATCTGAATTTTAACTTATAATTTTCATTAATAGTTTTCTTTATTACCCTTCTGAAATATGAATACCCTAATATTTAGAATTATGGTGATGAAATTAGTTTAACATTGGACCCCCATACAACAAAAATTATCATGTGTTTGTAATATTCCAATCATGTGAATACCCTCGTCATAAATACCCTTGAAAAATTATACTAACAAAAAATACCATAATTCCTTATGGAGTTCTTGTTTGAATTTTTATTCCAGAAGTAATTGGATGTATTCCTTGAATCTAATATATTTTAAACATCAACCATGATAACATAAACCACTTTTTTAGAGAATAAATTATTTTTTATGTTCATTTATACTATCCAATTTACATTATCCACAAACAGTCATCTCATTATCCAAGGTTAACATATATTTTTATATATAACTATAACATTACTATTTACCTTAAATTTTTTAAAATTTGATCTTGTCATTAAATAACTATTTCAATCCATTTTAAACATTCAACATAATCCTGTAAATCCTTAATGGAAAATAAAAATAGGAAGATCCTTGAATATCTCCCCATTCATATAAGATAATTCTTGATTCCAAATAAAAAAACATCTATTATTCCACATCATAAAAAATACATATGAAGGATACATCTTCCTATTACATAATACCCCATTCCTTTCACATTTCATCTATACTCTCATATTCAGCATCGATATATTAATTACTCATACCTCCTTGTAGATTTTCATTAAGAGAATTGTAATTGGGACATTGATTTATATAATGACCATTCATTTCATAGTTAAAATATTTATACATCAATGATTTATTAATGTCTCCAATATTCACATACACTTCATTAACCGAAATTTTCATTTTTTCATTGTTGTGAATTGATTTGTGTCATTTTTAATAGTCAACAACCCTTCTAATTCCTCTGACAATAACTTAGGTGGTTCTTTAAAAACTCCTGGTACAATGGAGACAGAATCTTCATTCATCAATAGTTTCCATTACATATAATATTAGTGAACTCTTTTCTTTGCATCCTCAGTGATTCCTCGATTTACATAAGGTACTCATTGCAAATCATGTTCCATGAAAACTAACTAGCTATGATCCAAACATCATTTACTCTAATGATCAACCCATTATACAGCTCATTAAAAAAATTTCTATCACATTGAACTTTAACATAGTTCTTTCTGGTTCCTTCTATTGATGAAAACCATAAATCATCTTCTGTAGATGACTTTATAGAGTGTAAAGCCATATAATCATGAAAAATAATTACTTAAAAATGTCAAAATTTAAACGCCTTCTGTAAAAAATGGCACCTCAAGTTTTTCTTTGGTTATTCATATCCATCATCAATCTATATATCCAAGAAGGTTCACAATGAATTAGATAATTTCCATTGAATATACCCATGGATTTTTAAACCATGTATTCATCAATACCCATTGTCGCGTACTATGTTATGTCAGGTGAAGCATGATGCACCATATTGGAGTCATTACTCCTAGTAACATTTGTTCTAGAGCCACATCAACTTTTTGTATATAGAAATTTATATATTTTTAATAAACCACTCACTCTACCATTTAAAAAGGTTGAGTGCATTTTCATAAACATTAACACATCCTTAATCTTATTGATTGACACATCCCTAGATATTTATATAGAAGTATACCTAAGGATCTCATTATAGTTTTATCATCCATATTTCATAAGGTTAACACAACTTTTTCTATGATTCCAACTATTGTGACCATCTCTTTTCATACATTAACATTACCTAACTTGTGCAGAATACTAAAAAAATTATGAAAACAGATTCCAAGTGACTGAATTATTTTATTGGCTTTAGAAATTTGGAGATGTAAACACTGGTCCATGTGAAAGCTACATAATCTCCCACTAGGTTCTCTTAGACCATAACCCCTCTTAGTTATATCATATATGAATGATATCATGGTAACCTAGAGAAGGAAACATAATCATGAGTCGGATTATATGCTCAGTAAGCATAAAAATTGGTGACATGTAATTATATACCTGAGGATAGGGTTATGAGAACATGATAACAACATTTGAAGATCACACCCTACATATCAAAGATCATAATTATGAATAATGGGATAAATAATAGTAGTTTATAAGACTTTAATCATATATAAATAATTAAAATAATAAATGAAATAATAACATATGAATAAGAAATGGAATTTTTTAAGATATATAAGTTTATGAATTGAATTCCATAATAATCAAGGTGTTGGTACAATGACCATATTAATAGAATGAGTGAACTATATATACCATCGTAGTAGTCATGAATCACTCCCATATCCATATTATCATCATGATATCACTCATCAAACAATCTTGGTGGTCATGTTTCTCTCTCATGACCTTCATAGTAGTCAATGTTCACTGCCAATACCGTCATAGTCAATCTGAGGATATAAAAATCAACACCAAATGCATTGGAGTGAGATATAGGTCACACCCATCTTATAATAAAATCATTCATAAATGCTCCACTAGGTAATAAACAATAAAATCATAACCCATTAAATTAAATGGGTATTATAAACATGTTATCATATCTTAACTTGAAAAATATTCTGGTTTTATAATATTTTACCAAAATCATATCCCAAAAAAATAACTGTTTTTCAATATTATATTACCCATTAATGATACAAGTGTTTCATAAATATCATTCCATAAAAACATAATCCATTCAGAGAAATAATTATAATGGAAAACATGAAGTATTTACCATGAATAGAAAGAGTAATAACAACATATGTTATATTAGATAGAAGATAATGATGAAATATAAATCAAAAAAATTATTTCAGAAAATATCTGTTTTGCATTGAAAATAATAGTTTTAAAACATAAAACCTTTTGGAATCCATTTTCATTTTAAATTTTATGATAACATAGAATGAATCCGTCTAATCATTTATAAAAATTATATCTTTGAAAATGTATAAAATAATATTGAATTTTTTTTTTCAGAAATCATTTTTCATAAAAACATATAAAATTGGAATGAAATTTTTTTGAAAACATTAATCCTTGAAAATTTATAAAATAAACATGAAAAAATAAAAAATATCTTAAAAAACATTACAAACATCTAAATAATCATGAAAATATTTTTAATACTATTTATATGAAAACACAATGTATCCTTATAATGAAATTATTCAAAATAATTTAAAATAGTTTTTGAGAATGTAAAATTTCATAAAACAACTTTTTTTAAAATCCCATTAATAAAAGAATTACGAATATTTTAGGAAAAAAATTTCATTTAAAAAAATATCATTGTAATATTGAAAATTAATCTTTAAAGGAATAATGGTCAGGATGTCTGGTAAATCCATACATGATGTGAATCCCTTTTGCATCGTAAAATGTTTATAAATGTTCTATAACTGGAAAATAAAAAAAGATTTTTTTTCAAAAAATATATATAATCTAAATGATAATGAATGTGAAAAAATTCATTTCAAATATCATTTAATAATATTATATTATTTTTAAAAACATTCTTAAAAAATATGGATTTGAAGGAACAAAGATTTCCTAATGAATAAAGAGTTAAAGTAAGAAATTCCTTAAAAGAATTTATTAAAAACTGTATGTACAAAAAAGTAGAAAAATGGTACAAAAAAATTATGATGTCATGATTAAATAGAGTTTAAATAAATAAATTAATACTATTGAGATATAAATTATAATATTTCTTCAATGCTGGCAAGATAATAAACAATCATGATAAATGATGAGACAATCTCAATAAAATATTTCTACATGGTATCATTCAATTATACTCACTATGTAAAAGTATGTATATAGAGAACAAAATATAATGATGAATAAGTATATTCATGATATAACATGTTAATTTGAATCATTTACACCTCAATAAAGATCATAGGTGCATAATAAAACATGTGTCTAAAAAATAGAAAATCGAAACAATAGTACTTTACAGATTTCGTAACTTTTGAACCATAAAACCCATGAATGATAAATCATAACAAAAACTATTTTAATATACAAAAAATTTAAACTAATTATTTTTATATTAAATTCTTGTACATTATATATACCATAAGAAATAAATGAGTGGTGAATGAGGAATGTCTCTCACAAATAAAATGGGAGATTAAATTCCCTGTCCTTGTTTCATGACTCACATCGTACATTTTAAATCCAATTTTATAATAAATATAATTTTATTATATATATATTAAATTAAAATATTCATATATATAATACAATATTTGGTTTTATTAAGGCTTTATATTACAAACTTATTAAAAATTCAATGTTAAGTTTATGCTTAGGGTGATATTCACTTTATTTTTTGAATGTGTTTTAATTTGTTGCATCTTTTGTCCCTGTACACATATAATTGTTTCCATAATGTAAATAAAGATATATATACCATTTATAATCATTATATTTATATTATAATAATCTATAGAATATTTAATTATGATATTGAATACATTGTTCAGGGAGACGGTTGATCGTACGTACACATGAACATTGTTCATATTTTTTATTATCATAGTGAATGAAAGAAAGAAAATGAAATATGTGTTTATATATATAATATCATTATATTTGAAATAAAATATTATATGTATCTTATAATTTATCTAATTTTTATTTAATATATTCCATTTTTTGTGTGAATGAATCAAATCACTTTGAGGGGGAAGTAGTCTCCACTTCTTCAAACAAACATGTCATATTAACTCAAAATGGAAAGAAAAAAAGATATATGTTGAAAAATAATTATATAAATATAAAGAAATAATATTTATAACATATAAAATATAAAAAAATATTGTCCATCATGATTCCATACCCTGAAAGGTGGTAAAGGGAAATTGAACAATCATCGTTTCGTGAGGTAGTAATTTGTCGTACACATAAACAGTATGTTCATTACCTATTAAATGAAAGTGGGTATTGTTGTATTTAATAAAATCGCAAAAAAATATTTATATTTTGGATATTTTTTTGTTTTATAATCTTTTTATAACTATATTTGAGGGGTATATAATGAAAATAAATAAATTATCTTGAGGAAAGATGTTAACTCTACTTTGGGTAACACCCTTTTGTTTTCACCAAAGGGCTTCCATGGATTATGTTCATTCCAAGATGATGATTCAATGAAGATGTGGGATTTTGGGAAGTGTATTTTGAAGGTATTTTTTGAACATATGTTGTTTGAAATGAGTTAATAATTTATAGGAGAAGAGGCATTTTAATAGTGGAGGCGGAGTGACACACTTATAAATTTTTACGAAATGAATTACATCAACGTTTTCCACTATAATGTGGATATAAAAAATGTACAAAGTCTTGAAATTTTATTATATAGTGTAAATATAGAAATTTTATGGCTGTTATAGAATTTAATAAGTCATTTAGTCACTTATGTTAAATATTATATCCTTATGTAATCATATTTTTACCATAATCTATAGAATTATTTTTAATTACATTAAATAATATTATAGGTAAAAAACTAATTTGAAATCATTAGAAATTATAAATTCTTAAGATTAAAAACAATTTATCTATTTTTCAAAATTCCAATCACAATTTTTTTGGAAATTAATTGAAATATAATCACAAAGACATGATGCAAATGTAAGATTTTTAAATTAAACACATTCAAATGTATTTACGTTTTATATTCAAATCCATGTTAAAATTGATTAAATTGGCCTATATTTTATTACTCAATAAAAAATCATCTTATTAAACATTTAAACTAATTGGAAATATAATTTATCATGATAAATTAATTAAATAAAATAGAAGTTTTGAATAAATGATCAGTATTTTTCACTATTCATTAAAAAATGAATCTTCAAAGTGAAATAAAAAAATTCACCCTAAAAAAATTTCAATGTAGATATTTTAAAAAATAATTTCATTTTTACATATTAGTTTTATAAAATTCCCACAAATTGTATTTAAAATATGTTCTCCTTTAAAATAAATTAAAAGTGATTTTATAAAAATATTGTTTTTTATGTGTCATAAGGTGTCTGACTTCATATTATGCATATTAAATGAAACTGATGAATATAAAAATATTTATTTAAATATAAAAATTATAAATTTAATCAATGTCATTAATTAATATTAAAAAATTTAATTTATCAAAATAAAATTAATTTTCATATAAAATAATCTTTTATAAAATTATTCCCTTTATATTCATTTGGTTTCAATATTAATTTTTAATTACAATCTAACCAACGAATTAAAATATATCATTTCATATTTAAGATAATATTATACATATAATTTTTATTTATACGTTATATATTATTATATAATAATATTTTTATATTGTATTATTGTTTAGTAACATTCAGTCTTCTATATTATGCATGAAATCTAGGAAAGTTAGTCTTGCGGGTAACATATGCTAACCTCAATGTGTTGTGTCGAGAAAGATAAAATTTATTTTTTATGTAGTGAACAATTGGGATAGTGTTTTATATAAAACAACTCAAACACATTTATTTAATATGAAATAAACTATATTCAGTGTTTTTTGAAATTCAAAATATAAAAAAGAATAAATTAATTTGGAAAACAATTCTTATAATCTCATGGGGTTACAATGATATTCAATGATTATAATTATACATGACCATAATATGATTCTTGTGTGATGATTATAACATTGATAACATTATTAATCATGTATCTAGATATGAAATTAATTTTGAGTGTATGATTGAATAGTTTCTAGAATTCGATTTTTACAATGTGATCATTCGCTTGATATTGTTATCATACACCTATGATCATATTATACTGTTATGATTGATATATCCCATGTTTACCTATATTGAAAATTTAAGCACATCCTTTCTTATGAAATCATTCAATATATTTTTTAGGATGGTTACAATTGTTATCTATCTATAAGTGTAATAATATTATGATCATTTGGGAAGATGTTAAAGATACTATAAAATCTAATTTCATCATGTATCTACTATCTAATGTAAAAATACCAATAAAATATTTGAGCCTTTTTTAATTATAAATTTATTGAGTAATCATCAATAATGTGTAACATTAATGTATCTTATTCCACAATCACTACCAATGAATTTTCTTGGAATACAAATTATACATGATATTGGTATAAATTAATTTTTATTTGTCATTAAACAATTTTATAATTGAACTATTTTCAATAAATTTCATCTTGTTATAATAAAAATAATTTGATGCACATGAAATTATTGAATCATGAAAAAAATTTAAATTCATTATGGTTATCTTTTTTAATGATTATAATTATGTTTATCTTCATAAGAAATAACAACTTGGAAAAATATTTATCACAAAAATATAGGGTAAAATAGATTATTTTTTGTTAAAAAAGTATGATACGGTCAAAAAATATTATCTTAAATCTTACTGGGTAATTTTATTTTCACCCTTATCACCATTGTATCTATGAAATTTTAATTTATTTCATCTTTATCAACAGTATGATATTTATAAAATTTAAATGTTATGATTAATTACAATAGTTCTGCTCCCCACATTTATAAAAGTGAATCACATATCCTATATTAGTCCAGCACTTTGGTCACTATATCTCAACCAATAAATTCAAAAATTCATTTTTTCACTCTCCTCTCCACATCCTATAGGTTCTTAGTCTCTCCAAAAACCAACATATGAGGATTAAGGTGCTATCCAATGGGGGGTTTCAATTGAAGAGGTATAACTCTTAACCAAGAACTTCATGCTAATTTTTTATTCAATTATATAAAAAAATATCATAACAGGGATGATATAACAGAATAGGTATCTAAAATATATATAATTTGTTATTTCTATTTTACAACCCTCTCACATCTCCTTTTCCACCCTTTATGAATTGAAATTCCACTCATATATATGTGTGGACTATCACATTCAAGAAGAGTCGTGTTTCATTTTCAATCATAACCTCATTTGGTGGTTTAAAATGATGGATAAACTGAATATATAATTTATTTATGAAATAATATTAATTTTTTACGTATATTATATTACTATCATTCTTACACAACCATCTTGGGGAAAATGATAATATTGCTAATGCGATTATATTCATTGGAACCACTAAAAAATGATGGGATTCTATTTTCATTTCTATAACTCATGGATTTTCATAGGAAATAATTAATTAATAGGAAAATTATAATATTATTAATAGTCTCTAAAATAGATAATTTATCTAATTTATTTTCATTTCATCCAGTATAAAGCTGAAAATATAGCACGTGTGAAAATGAAAAATAATATCACCATGAAATGATGTTATTCATTTGACATTTCTGTAAATCATAGAATGTTGGAGTTGTATTTATTTGATATAAAAATATTGTTTTCAACATTTTAATGATATTGTAGACAATATATCATTTACCCCTTCGACCATGGTCAATGCACCGATGTGATTTTGATGTTATAAAATTAATGATCCCAAAACATTGAACATGAACATAAATGATTTCGTAATAGAAGTTAATATGATAAAAATTATAGAAATAAAAATATTTTAAGAAAGATGAAAAATTATCATAGTTATGTAAAAAATTTAATATAAATTAATTTTTCTATAATGTAAAGGGAATACACAAGTGTGGAGATGAACATGGGGTTATTCTATAAAATATTATTATAATTTTTGTAACACATATCATTGCATGGATTCATATAAATGATTCAATAAGGTTATTTTCTATACTCATATAATTTTTTATATTCATTCGCTAAAAACCATGATTTTTTAAACAATATTTTAATGTAATCTATTATATATATTCAACACGATCACTTTTGATTATAAATACAAAATCAAATAAATTCATTTTATTGTTATCTAAGAAAAACCTTTTCCCACTTCCATATCTTTTAATATTTATAAATATTACACAAAAAGAATCTATTTATTAATGTAATAACCTGATCCTATTATTTTTAAAATTATAATTATTAAAATATATCAAAATAAATATATATTTCACCTTTTTTTTGAAATAACTAACTGTGCCCTTTTATATGTGTACTAATTCCATGTTTTATAAGTGATATAATAATAATTATATATATTATGTTTTAAACCCTTGATATGGTTCTTTTATACTTTATATTATGATAGGTGATATAAATACATAATTGATGATGGGTGATCCAAATATAGTAATCCAATTCATTAGTCATTAATGACAATGTTAATGGGATAAGAGTTACTCCAAAGAGATTTGTTATAATTGATAGAGATGATTATTATTTTATATGTTTGATTTTAAGGATATTATCTCATGATTTATACTAGGTTACTCAATTAATTATATTTATTTTAAATAAAAATATTTGATATCGCAATCTAATAAAATGAGCTCAAGATTATAAGAAATGTTTTTATCTTATAAAAGTGAATGTTTTTTCAAGGATCATTTATCCGAAATTATATTATTTTTCTATGTATATATCAAGATTATGATTCAAAATTTATTCCTACATAAATATATTAGGATAACATTTGGATTTTATGTTTTTTTATTCAGTAAATAAAGAATAATTTTGATATAGAATTTTATTACAGATAAAGGAAATAACCATCATAGGATATTATAAATATCAAATGGAATAATGAGTTCCCATTATTTTTATAACATGTAATGATATTTTATTCTTCTCATAACATTGGTTTTAATTTTTTTCATATGACTAAAAGACATGTAGGGTTTATAGTGACGATTGCGGGGAACGTAATAAATGAAGAAAATTTTCAGTGAATGAAATTTGATTGTAATCCTAGGAACTTATTTTTAAAAAATTAAAAATAAAATTCGGTGGAAATATATTTATTTTATGTAATAACCATAATAATTATAAAAATATTTGAACCAAAAATATCTTAAAAATGTATGAAAATGAATCCCCTAATTTAAAAAGTTATTAAATGTGATTTTTCTGAGGTTTAATGTAAATTTAGTTAAATTTTAATGTATCATTGAACACTCTATAATTATTCAATATAGCATAGATTTTGTTTCAAAATGGATTTCATCAATTTTAAGTGTAAGATAATGTGTATTTTAGTTCCAACAATAATTTCATTTACCACTTTCTAGAATCAGACCCCACATTGCATGTTTGATTCTTGGATTTCCAATTTGGTTCAGAAATGTGAATTAGGAATCAAATATGGTATTCATTTGATTTATATCAATGATAAATTAATATATATTCATCAATGGTTGATATCTCCCCCCTTATTGTGAAGCATTGAATGACACTATCGGAAATCCAATAAAGAGTGGGTTGATGGATAATATTATGATGGGGGTAGTTTGGGATCTTGTTAATGGGGTAGGGATAGAATTAAAGAGATGGTAGTTTGTTATAGTAGAATGTGAGGAATTATTGAGGTCTTCAAAGAAACAAGAATTATATTATAAGACTCTTTCATTAACTGATGAATTATGAATTGGACAGACTAATTGACTATCCTCTAAATGGATAATTTCATTACTAGTCCTGATAGGTCAATTTCATATCCAAGTGTGGAAACATGAAATTTAATTGGGATAATAATTTAATGTGCATTACATTTTGAATCTACATGAACCATTTATAGATTGTGTGATGGTGGGATGATGTTATATTTTGAAATAATGTGGTAATATCTAGTCAATGAAATGACTACTGAATGATGAATTACTCTATATTATGAGCATACGGTAGTGTCAGCATACTGGAACCTTATCATTGAATAATAGAGGAGAGCATTGGATTTATAAAATTTCCTCATGATTCTCCCTAAAACTACATTGGAATTTATGAACCTCTATATGAGAATAGGATAAATCATCATGTTCTTCATATGTCATGTATCAGTTATTGGTTTATCAAGATCCTTGTGGCCTTCAATTCCATTACGTCCACATTCATCCTTCTTCACCAAAAAATTATTGATAACTTGGAAACTAATGACGCAACCTTAAAATTTATAAAACATCTAATAAATACACAAATTCATTGTTTTAGGTCCCATTAACATGACGATAAAAATAATCCAAATATAATTAAATGTATTAAAATGATAATATATTATGAATTTATAAATGGTTATTATAAATAAATTATGGAAAGAAAATATATAAATTTTGGTTTGAATCACTCCTTCACACCTATAAATTTTTACACCTCGGTGAATACATGAATATTGAATTACCTCTAAATAATATTAGACATAATGAGTATCATGCCACAAAAATTTATCCCCATATCATTTATTTTTGAATGAAATTAGATTAATATAATCACAATTCTAACATTAAATACCTTCATAAATCTATTTCCCTTGAGTTCCTTAAAAATAATTAGTTTAACACTGCCTTGATACAAATTATTAAATAATATAAAACACAAAATTCCCCCTATTTATTTATGATTACCATTTCACTCACTATCCTTAACTCTTTTCAACATAAAACTTATTTGATTTTCCCAAATCTAGGTAAATAGATACAAATTATTACATGTTTAAGATAATTTTAAACTAATCTATTACAAATACCATGAATCGCTAATGGTTAATAAATATATCCAAGACATCAATCTAGGATTCATAAAACTAGCACCTAGACTTTTCATTGATTATAATTAATATATTTTCTTTTTATAACAAAAATCATAATGAAATGATGATATAGAAAAGATATATTAAGTATCATAAATAAAATTTTATTCTAGTTAATATGAGTTATTATATCATCATTTGTGGTTGGTGTTTATTATTTTGTTTCATTATTGATATGGTTCACCCCATTTAAATTAAAAATTAATCATTATATGATATTACCCGACTATAAAACAAAAAAATAAAACATTAATTAACAACGATATTCATTACATCTCAAAATAAATCAGAGAGTATTATCTTATATGTTCAATGTTTTTTAAGATTTAAAGCCAATCTAAAAATTTTAATAATAATTTTTCAATGCCTCTAATAAATATTCACATAGTCTAATAACATTGTATAAAAATTAAAAATAGTATCACATTTTATAACCATGTGAATGGAAATATAATAACGGGGTTAGTATAAATTATCTATTAAGATAAAAACATAATACATAAAAATCAATGTTCAAAAGAATATACAAGATGAACATGTGGGTATGAAGACATAATCAAGGATAATGAACATAACATAAAACATAATAAAAAATAAAACATAGATCATAAATCATGATTTGTGACATTGGTATTTTTACATAACCTATGTCATTTTCCACATGAGAGTGGATATATTATTCAATATTTATGATGCATGGAAATATAACATATTATTATTTTATATCATACTATTTTGGAATAATAATGTGAGACATAATTATGAATAAAGAATTATTTATTATGTCATGTCCCATAACCAATACCATCATAACATTATTGATAGTGTCATGCAGTGCATTGGTTTCACTCTTAATTCCCATGAACATAGTGGAAACATGCCCAATGTAGATTGTGTTTACACCATAGTCTATTATATTTAATATAATGATATATAAATATTTACCTAATTAATCATAAGGAGAAGTAATTATTGAAAAAAATATTCACATAATATAAATTCATATATATTTTTTCCAAATGAATATGAAAACATTTTGATACCATCCTAGATTAATTATACCATAAGAAATAATTTCATTTCATTGGAATTTCTATAAGGTAGTTTTATAATCCATCAATGATAAGAATGTGGATGGTATAATCAGAGTATACCTCCATTAAAACATAATAAAAAATAAATTATAATTACATAGATGAATATTATTTACTCGTTAAATAAGACAATTATATTTAAAATTAGAAAATAATATCCTTTACTTTTTTATTACATTTATTTTAAAATAAAATAATTTATAATCCTATAGTTATAAGAAATATTTAGAATGTGAGTAAAAATTAATCTATTAAACCATAAATAGAATGAAATAAATTTTTATAAATAAAACAAAACATATTTAAGAAGAAAATATTCCACATATAAAATTCTAAAAAACATATTCATTTCACACATCTACAATAAAATCCATGTAAAAAAAATGATTTTTACTGAAATAGATAAAAATAGACCCATTTTTGAATTTAGTAAATAAAGTAAAATTCTATATAAAATGAAACTAATAAATCACATAATTAAAGGTAATTACAAACATAAAAAATATAAATAATATGGATATAGATTAGATATATTTTCTTTTGAAACGATAAGAAAATGACTACACAACTTACCAGAATACTTTTGGTGGAGATATGAATGAAATAGATGTTAAATTTTATGAATAAATGTAAAACCTATAAATAAAAATAATATAATAAAATATTTTGGATTTTATATGAAAATCACATAAAATTACCGCAATTAAAATTTATTAGTAAATAATCTCTATTTCTAATTAAGAATAGAAAAAGACAACCTTTCCCCTTTAATAATATTTTAATAAATGGAAATTAAATAGAATAACCAGATATGGATATTTAAATAAAATAAATTACATGAAATTTATTATAAAATCATATTTCAGGCAGTATATACACTACAATGAAAACATAAATAGAAATTGTGGAATATATCTCTCAATGAAATTAGATTGACATGAGAAACCCTTACCTCAAACATCTACTTTCCCAACCCCTAAATTAACCAATCTATTATATATTTTTTTATTTAATATGTATTCCAAAACTATTATTCTTATTTTTTAATTAGTAACACTCATTTAGAAATACATTTAACCTAAATATTAATTTTTTATTGGTAAAGTTAATATTAGGTTGTTAAAATTAATATTTTTTCTTTTCATTTTTTAGTGTGGCGGTACATATCTTTTCTCCATTATAATAGGATTGTCAAGTCTAGAATTATCATAATGATGTAGCGCAATTTATGCTAGTTTTTTGTAGTCCCTTCTTCATTTCATGAATCTCATAGTGACAGTATTGTTTGAATGATTAAAATTACCCTTTTAGTAATTAGTTACCTAACAAAAGAAAATAATAAATTAGTGAATATACATCTGAATGTTAATATTACATAATTATGGAAAAAATTATAAATTCATCATTATTTTATAACATTAATATTTATAAATATTACATAGTCATTATTAATATACATGTTTAATAATCATTCAGGTAGCCAGTAAAACATTCTAAAATAAAAACATTTTAAATATTAAATGAATAAGATATCTTATTTTATTGTAATGATATCACATTTATGGAATGATAATGATTAAAAAAATTGTAATTACTATTTTTGACCACGTATAATTTTTTGTTATTATTTGGGTTATTTTTAGAGCCTTGGGTTGAGACGATGTAAGAATTAAAGTAACTCTGACCCCAAAATATAGGTTTAAAATATATTAATTATAATAATATCACACATCCACATATTTTATAAAAATATGAATACCTCCTAAATAAGGAACCCAATCATAAATATGAGGTAAACATTGAGTTTACCTCATTTTTTTACCCTAGGCATGATATAACCTTTATCAGCATGATGAGAATGTGAAAAAGAAAATGTACTGGAAAATGATTAAAATATAAATTTATTAATTAGTAATTTTCATGTGGAGGCTAAGATATTTATTAAATCATTTGGTTATGAGATTATCTTAGTATTTTATGTAAATCATGGTGGCCAATACAACCATTGGAGATCATTCATGGAATATGACACCAGATCATATTAATATTGATTATCATTGCAGAATTATAGTTTCTTGATCTCATCTGTGATGGAAATGAAGTATTGTTCATTTTTACTAATTGAACCAAAATCCAAATAGGATGATTTATTTTTTATGTTCAATCCCAATAAATTATACTAGTATAATATTGATTTATTTTAAAATGAAGTTATTTATGTGTATATGGTAGAATAAATTGATCGATTTAAATGGATCGTTAGGGTTTATTTTCCTCATTATCTATTTATTTCATCAATAACAAATCAAGGATAAATTAAAAAATGGATAATTGTTTTTACTCACAATTCATGTATTATTCCCTCCCCCCGCATCATTATTCACATCATTATCATGCTATATTTATTTGGATTTTGGTTCGATGATTATTAGGTATTCGATCATTTTGTGTCCATTTTTCTGTGTCAAGGATCGATACTCTAGGTGTGTTATTTTATTGAGGATATAATTGAGGTGTGGAAATAAATGAAAATAATTGGAGGTTTTTTGTTATAGATTTTTGGTTTTTATTCGTCAATATTTAGATGTATGGTGGCAAAAAATTAATTGATGATGGTGTTTTACGAGCTGATCTGAACCAATATCCAATGATTGATAATTGAAAGAGATGAAAAACCAATGATGTATGATTACTCAGTGAGAAAAGAAGCTATGGAGATGTGGTAGATGGCATCTAGGAATAACATGTACGTCTTAAAATACATCCAATACATGGGGTTTAATTCTACAAGACGCCGCATGTAGGACATTGTGACCAGATTCTATGGTTTTTTAGGAGAGAAATAGAACACAATCTAAGGGTTTTTATAGTATATTAGCACGACCAGGTGTCTATAGGTAAGTACACGGGCATGGGAAGATAAAATATTTTTTCTTCCATATGATCAATACATTCAATTTACAACTCCTACGCCCTATGTATATATAGATATACATATAGGAAGATCAGGGGTCGGCTAGAAACATTGTGTACATCTAGTAATTGTCGTGTACCCTAGTAAGGGGTATTTTTAGACATTAAATTTCCCAATCTAGACCAATATTAGATTTTTCTCTTCCCTTAGACCATTTACACCAGGGCACAATGTGGAATTATATCCAAACATCATTATTTTGATCCCCTTAGTATTATTAGTCTCATATAGAGTTTGTGGTTACCCTCTACTGGATTGGATTATGGTCCTTTATCTTCCCTATAATCTAGGTGGTGATTTTTGAATCGGAATGAACTCCTATATCAGGAAATTGATTGTCACTGTATAAGTCTATATGAGTAGGGTTCATAGTATAAATGGAATATGATCCCCTAAATAGTGGTTTGATCTATTTTGGGTATGTTGTGTCCCCCAATAGTCCAATGTGGAACCCCCTATATCTGTATAAGGGTATTCTATGACCAGTGTTACTTCATGAGTGGGGCCAAATTATATTTTCCTCTATGATGAGTATCTCTGTTGAAATCATGGTATAAGGAGTGGATTCACCCAATATAAGAACTGCATCGATTAGAATCTTATAGATGGAAGTTTGTTTGTGACATCTTGGGGGTGATGAGTCCCTCCTAAGTGTATATGGTTTACAATTTTATTATAAAATGATGGTTATATAACTATTTTGAAGTAAATATTCTACATTATTTTTGTTAAGGGTTTTTGGGTGTTCTACTGACTATTTTTATACACACCCCTATATGGAACCATTCTACACTTGTAAAGTCTTTTGAAGAACAAGATACATTTGACGGTGTTCTGGGATGATAAGGAATATGCAGAGAATATCATGATCTTAAAACTATGATGTTTTTTTAAATTTATTTCATTTTATCATATTTATATCCCTTGATTTAGGTTGGACACTCTTCTATATTTTTTAGGAATTTATTTGGCCCCATTTTCTCATTAATTATTTTACTGGAATACTCTATTTTTGGGAATGTAGATAAATCCAGGCACTGGTTTCATTTTTTTTACATTTCATTATCATATAGACTTGAAGATGTGTACATGTGTATATATACATTAGGGTAGTTCTTCCATGTTAGGGACATGCCTACTCAGTACTGGTTTCTATGCCTTGTCCTCTTTGAGGTGGGATTCAAGTAGTTATAGTTCAGACCCCTCTAGGATGTTTCATGATAGGGTGGTATCTAAATAGTCGATTCCACCTTAGAACTGCATATTGAAATATTTTGGGGGGGATGGTAAGTGTTTTGAGTTCATATTTTTGGCTAGGTAATCCACTGTTAGGGATACATCTAATATTTCCATAAATCAAGACTCTAAGAACCTTACTTCTAAAAATATATAACTAGACATTGGTTTAAGGGTTAACATTGGTACATGAATAATATATTAATGGTTTCTATTTTAGATTTATATATTGAGTCATCCCCCAATATATATTCTTTTAAAAAGGTATATCTTGTTTATTTCCGGATTCCATTCAAAGATAGCCTACCAGGATTCCAGAACGTGATCATGATGATAATATGCTGAGAGAAGAGTCTTTAGTATAGGATAATGCATGAGAGATGGAACCTATGTGTGGTTTATTTGCAGAAACACAACCAGTTGAGTAGAAACAAGTGAAAGCAATGCATGTTGGGGATGAGCACATGTTTAGTGAACAATAATAATTTCAGAGGCATCTAACTCCCATGTTTTGGGGGTTTCCATGCCATAAGTGTCTAAATACTGGTTAGAGGCAGACACATGGTTTTTCCTTCTATTGAGGATGCGTAATGATTAGATGGTGGTCCATATGGTTTGCCATCTTCTAGGATCATCTATGAGATGGCGAAGTTTGGAGACTCAATAACACAAAAGGACATATCTCTCTTAATAAAACTTCAATGATATCTTCATGTAGATTTTTTATCTAGACACATTGTAATTAGTGTGAATTAATGAGCTTCTATATATAAAAGGTAGAAATTTTACAATATCATAGAATATGACGTTGTTCAATGATCACTCCCAATACTAATTGTAAATTTTTCGAGATCCATTTTTATCAAATGACCTGTAGAGAAGAGATTAAATAGGGATATAAGGTCTAAATTTATATCTCTCTATATTCCCACATATGATGGAATGATGGAGTGATCCTTAGTAGTGGATATCATCATTGATGAGCGGGTGTCGATTGCGAGTGCTGGTATTGGGCACCCGGGAGTTGAGAGCATTGCAGTAGGTAAACAATTCTAATAATAGGTATCCACGAATTTTAGGTGATTTAGGAGATGATCCCAAGAAATAGGATCAGTGGTGCATGGATCTTAGGATATCCAAAATCAACCAATATAGAGGCAGTGTTTCTTTATAAATGGTTAGGGACATATGTCCTGAGTTTGTCCCACCAATCATATAACTAATTAACAGTTGATCTAGGTACCACTGATGAACAGATAGACATAGGATAATGCTATTCTATTGTGCAATGGATGCATTAATGGTTTTAGAAGAGCTAATAAATGTGGTTGGATATTTGAATTGAAACCACCACCACCACTAGATGGACCGTTACAGATTCGAGGAGATGGGGGTCAAGGATGAGGCCAGCTAAAGGCTATGGATCTCTATGACTTCAAGGCTCTAGAAATGATAACAGGTATGATATTTCGCTTTTAAACCATATTTTTTGTAGTAATAGATATAGGTTTATGTCATTACATTAATAGACATTTTTTTTTTCAATACAGACTTATTTTGATTGAGAATTTAACTTTAACTTTACGGTTATAGGCTCCAACAGGCATAGACACATAAATTTCGTACTTTTTTCAATTATGTGGTCTTACTCTTGGATGTGAGATCATTCTAAAGGACCACTTTGTAACAGTAATGGACCCTTATTATGTCATAATAGGTATGGATTTCCTATCCATAATACATTGCAAGATCTATTATTTTTTGAGGAGGATGTGTTGTATCTGAGTGATGGTATGAGTTTTTTCTTTTATGGGGGAAAAATAATTCTTGGTTGAGATGGATATTCTCAAAAATAAGAGATTATAGCTTATTACTCACTAAATGGTTGGGACCACTCTTGGAGAAAAATATTCTATGGGCAACTAGTTCTCTATGGTTGTGGTGAAGTATCCGGAAATATTTGTTGTGGACACGCCAGACATACTGTTCCACAGAGAGAAACACATCTATTTTGAATTTCACCTCGTGATAGTCCCCATATCCATTCCATCATATTGGATCGAACTTTTAATGCTTCATGGTCTGAGGGTGTAGTTAAATGGATTACAAAAGAAATGATTTTTAAGACACATTTTTCCCCTGGGTAAGCCCTAGTGTTTTTCTCTAATAAGGTTGATAGGATCTTCAAGTTTTATTGTGGACTATCGACGCTTCACTAGGTAACTATGAAAAATATGTATCCACTAATATTGTTGAATGAATTATTAAATTAGTTTAGTGGTGCCTGATGGTTCTCAAAGATTGACCACAAATCAAGATATCACCATCTGTGAGTATGAGATGAGGATATCATGAAGATGAAATACAGATGTTGCTACAGTCATTATTATTACATGGTGAATCCCTTTGACATGATGAACTCTCCAATAATTTTCATTTGACTCATTAATTATACAATTTATCCTTCTTTACACTGGATTATGGTGGCATTCGTCCATGATAACCTAGTGTACTCTACGTCCATGGAGTATCCCATTAGAAACATGGGTATTATATTAGACACACTCCAATAGAACCGCCAAGATAGAAATATCTCAATTCATCAATATGGGTTTCGAGGTGTCCACTATTGGGATACGTCAAATCGTAGATAAGAGTGGTGGTACACCTAGTGAAGGTTCTGGTATTGATTTCTTGGGATCAACCTATGTGTTTTCCAGAGGATTTTAGTTTCCATGGGTTAGTTGGGTATTATTGGAGGGTTGTACCAAATTTCCATAGAGTGAAAACTCCCTTGACAACATTTACCAGAAAGGGGCATCCATCCTGGAGGATGAAAAGGTGACTGAGTACATTCAGCAGTTGGGGAAGAGGTTTATGAGTCCTCCCATATTGAGATTAATAGAGGAGGATGTCGAGTAGGTAGTGTTATTAATGCATTGGATATCAGGATTTAATATGTTCCTATTTAGAGATAAGAGATGATGTCATATTGTTCATGTCAGTTGATTCCATATGAGTTGAAATACAGAACCCATGATCTTTAGATAGAATAGGTGGTATCCTAACTAAATATATAGAGGAACTACAATAATGGGCTTTTGATTTATCATTTACTATTACAAGAGTATTTTCTAGTACATCTATTTTAACAAGGATCATAATGTGAGTCAATGGCTATGTATAGAGTTTATCAAGGACTATGAATTATATATTTTCTGTACTACTAGGAAAGGAAATATACTAGAAGATTCTCTCAACCATAAATATTATTCTCATCTATTGGTCAAGGCATCGAAGTAGTTATCCTCATTTCAATTGTCCTTAGTGGATGAAGATTGATTATTATATACTAAATAAATGATTGTTACTCTCCTTTTTTATAGCATGTCTGGGATCTGTAGTGTGGAAATTCCGATGGTGAGATATTACATACCCATTTATTGATATTACATATTCCTTAGGGATATTCTAATAGTTGGTATCATGATATCCATTTCATATGATGGATATTGGTACACTTGATTTTTTGATAGGAGGTGATGTGAGAGGTTCATATATTCCCAATATTTGTACATAAATGTATGGAAACAATGTAACAAGTCCTTTGATGTTAGTTTTGGTGTCCGAGTATGAATAGTTATATTTTCATATTAGTCTCTTGATGACTCACTTTAATGTCAATAAAGGATGAGCATCAGGTTCCAATTGGTTTATCTCAGGCCCATGAGGTCCCAGAGTGGAAGTGGGATAGAATATCCATGGACATCGTAACGATGTTACCACATATTTCCTGGGGACACGATGCCATCTCGGTGATCATATATCCACTCACCAAGTCATCCTACCTCATAAAAATTTATAAAAAACGTTCATTCAAAATCATGTGATTCCACTATATGAAGAAGATAGTCTAGTTCGATGGAGTTCCCTCAATAGTCATTTCTTAACATGAATCTTACACCACAAATGTATTATTGAGAGGAATTTATGAGGCATTTGGGATTCAGTTGTGATTGATCTAAATGTTTCACCCTAGGCAGATGTCTAGACTAAGAGGACAATTCAGGTCTGGGAGGACATGTTTCATGCTTGAATGATGGTCTTTGGCCATAGTTGGCAGGATCATCAGGCCTTGGTGAAGTTTTTAGACAACATGATCTACCATTACACAATTTTTATGGCACCATTTAGGGACTTCTATGAGTGAACCTATAGGTTCCCACTTTTAAGGAATGATATAAGATTGTTAAAACTCATGGTTGCATCATTGGTGTGAGCTATTGCAGAGATGTTATAGATAATTAGGGAGTAGATGAGGACATGACAGATCCATAATAAATGTTATGCACACTGATGATTGAATACTCTAGAGTCAATAGAGGGAGACCATGTCTTCATGAGGGTCTCACATAAACCCAAATTTTGGACATTTTTCCATGAAACCAATCTTTCTCGGATACTCATTGGCGCTTTACATAATATATACTGATTTTTCTAGTTTTTTCACCACTAAGATCTTCCATCATAGTTAGTTTGGGTACATTAATTTTCCCTTGTATCTAATTTGAGGAGGTACATGCATGAATCATCACATGATATAGACTTGGGAGATCTAAAATGAACGATAGATATATCATTTATATGTACATGGTAGTGATTGAGTATTGATAGGAGAGGATCCTTTTAGGGTGATTAACCCCCCATGTGTGTGTGTGACGGAAGAACATGAATCATTAATAGAGTACCAGGGAGAGGGAAACCCACATCTGAACATGATAACCTAATATTTTTTAGTATGGTTTTTTCTTTTCAAATTTTAAATACCTCATTTATCAGGAATTTTATGAATAAAATTTCCCATGTGTTATTTTTGGATATTATATGTGTTATTTTTAGATCTATGTATAGAGACAATATTATATTCTTATACCCGAGGAGCCCAAAATAAATGTTTGAAATATTTGAAATATATTAATATCAGATGTGTCTGGTTTCCTAAAAAATTTAAATAATTCATGAGAAATATCCTAATTAAAAAATTTCATTGGACCATTGATTTTATAATGTTGGTTTTAACCTTGGCATGCTATATCCTTTATCTATGCAATGATTTTGAGAAAGAGTTGTTGTAGGCACAAATAGTTAAAAAAATATATAAATTTATTTATTATATTATTTTTGAAATTACTACAAATATATTATAAAAATATAAATATATTTAATTTTATCATGTTTTTCTGATATAACTTTAAGACCAAGATGAATATTTGAGGATGCTCTTGGGAGATGAAACATGATCATATTAGTATTGTGGACTGTTGTGGCATTTCAATTCATGGCTCTCGCTAAGGATGGAATCATTTATTTTTTATTAATTAAAACATTGTCAAAAATCTATAGAGGATATTTGATTTATGAATTACCTTCTTTTTAATTTATCATTGTTGAATGCGGATCGATTTTAAGTAGAAAATGGATTCGTGCATCTACAGTAGATTAAATGGATATATTTAAATTATTCTTTCAGTTTATTTTTCAATAAATAAATATATTTGAAAAAAAATATCTTGGTTATTAAATCAAATGTATATGTTCATTCCTCACATTTTATGGCATATTGATATCTCCCCACCCACATTCATTTAAAATGCTTCATAGGAAAAAAGTTAGCATGTGTTTCAACATATACATGGTATTCAATTGATGCACAATCATTATTCATCAAAATGGAACACTATTAGGGGTTAGGTTCATGATCGTGGATAATATAATAGTAGGATAATTATAGAAAATGATTAGAGGCATTTCAGAATGGATTTTTGATTTCTGTTTATCTCGGTTGTTTTGTGTGGTGGTGATGAATGAATCGAAATTGGCATTTTCCAAACATATCAAAACCTGAATACCAACGATCGATGATGGAATGTGAAGTAACTCATAGAATCTTTGATTGTATAAGAAGAATATATCATCCAGTGATAGTGATCAGGATGTAGAGAAAGAATAATATTCTCTAGAAATCCCTATGATACATGGCTGGTAATATGGTGAAACTCCTCATGTGGGACCCACTAAAAAAAGTGCTACGGTTTCTATAGATATAAAAATATCAGATGTTGTGTGACTCTATAAAAAAATAAGTGACATATTCTCTATGGATCAATGTGTATCTTCTAGGATACAAAAGCATTAGTAGTCCATGTACACCATTATTTCTAGGTGTTTAGAGGGTGGTATACAGACATAGTCAAAGGTACACGGGCACATGCAGATAGAATCGTTAAGGTGTTTTACAGTCTCCACACTCCATTTATTACTTATACATGTTTTTTATATATAAATTTACATGTCATGTGTTTTAGAACAACATGGGAAAACTAGGGGTTTACTGGACACACTGTGTACCACCATTGAGATTGTTTATATCCCTTCAATTCTGTAGTCTGGACTAGTATTTGTTTATTATGTTACATAGGTCCATTAGCCTTCTAGGTTACCCTGATTCATTATATTCAAATATCTTGAAAGTGATAGGGTTCATGGAGTCCATCTATGATAGTAGACATTGATTGAAAATCATATATATACCCTACGTATGATTTTCGAATCAGTGTAAACTCATTGAGCAAGGCATTGATCCCCTATATAGTACGCCTTATCAGTAGGATTAATGGTATCATTTTCATATGATCCTATATGTAGCAGGTTGATCTAGTTTGGGTTCATAGTCTTCCCAGGTGTTCCTAAGTACAAACCCAAAGCTGACTATCCTGATATTTTGTGATGAATGATCTTTCATGGGTGGGAATAATGTTCTTGAACTCGTGGATGAGTTTTTCTATTGATAAAATTTTTCATGAAGTGTATTTTTTTGGAATGGGAATTTCTTCAAAGAGATCTTTATTGTTAGTAGATTGGTTTTCACAACCAAGTGGCATGTTGTCTTTCTTATGTATACCTAGGTTTCCTTTTTATTATGAATTTATTGATATATAATTATTTTGGGATTAATTTTCTTGATGTTTTAGGTTTCTTGTTTGGCGGTGTCCTACTACATATTTTTATACTAACTCCCACATGGTAGTTGTCGATATGTGTCATGCGTTTTGTAGATGAATTTCCTTTTTAATGTGTCCTTGGAGGGCATTAAGAATGTGGAGAATAGTTTGATCATTACCAAACACGTTGTTTCCTAGGTTCCTAAATTTTATCATAGTTCACTCCCTTGAAGTAGGTTGGAATCTCATCCATTTTTGGTTGGTCTTGTATTTGAAACCTTTTTCATTTTGTACATTATTGTCAAATATTTTTTGTGGGATGATAGATATATTCATGCATTGGTTTAATTTGTTTTGTATTTTAGCATTGTATGAGTTTGGTATGTGTGCATTCATTCAGGTAAATTAGGCTAATTCCTCCCATATGAGGGATATTCCCACTAGGAACTAAACACTAGAACATGGAATATTAGAGGCGGGCTTTGGGTGGTCATGATTCATTCGTCAGTGGCCATTCTTATGAAAGATTTTATTAAAATTAAATATCATATTAAATATTATTTTTATGAAGACTATAATGAAAAAATATAAATGATAGGACCACACATCTGTTGAAGAGGTGATTCATCCCTGAGATATCTTTGTGGATATAAGGGACATAAAATATATTCTTATGAAAAGTGGTTCCAAAAAGTGGAATAGGAATATAAATATGATAAAATTAAAATAGATTCAATAGAAAATATAATTAATTATTATGTATTAAATGTGGAATGGACGGTTATTTTTATAGGTGATATTAAAAGGAATTTCCACATATATCCATTCATGATGGTCCAATGTCATTATTTTACATCAAAATGGGATGAAACGTTGACAAATATTTGATAATGGATAAGGGTGGGATGAAAATTCCTTCACAAATTAATTTATATATAACATTTAATGATATTTTATAATTATACACCTTAAATTAACTCCTTTGCAACATTTATCCTTTATCGTTGTTCCTATCATTTACATTGGAAAATTATTTTTATACAAAATAGTGAAATTTTACTCTTATAATAATTTCAATCTCAATAATAAATTTTCATATTCAATTTTGTAAAATTCTATTTCTAAATATGGATAATTTATTTTTTCATTGATAAAGTTAACAATATAAAAAAAATCATAGTTAAACGTATTTTATTTAATAAATACTTGTTGAAAAGTTTTTTATCCAAAAAATAAATTAGTGTTTATACATTCATTTAAATATTAATAAAAATAAATTTTATTAGAATGAGACATTATATCTAACAGATTTTATTTAAATATTTAAAAAATACACACCAATTTAACAAATAATTCTATGAAAAATATTCATTTTTAACAGTAGATTATTTAAATCGCATCCTTTTAAAAATATTTATTTCTATTTTAACCATTCAATTATATCAATATATTTTTATTGTAATATTTATTCAAATTTATAAACATATCAAATAATTCTTTACTAATAACAAAAATAAAATTTAAAAATACATATTTTTTTGTAATAAATGATTAACATTTCATTAGATAATTATTTAGTATATTTGAATTATATATTTTTTATTTTTATTACCAATAAGAAAACATATATATACATATTGGATACATGTAATTCTAATAGCTAAATATATAATAGCCAGAAATACAATAATCATATTTTTATTAAACATATATATTATAACCTTATTAAATTCATATATAAAGCATTACATAAATATCTGAATTCAGTCAACCTATTCTTTAATTTCATTATAATTATTTTTATCATATTTATAACCTGTTTTATTTTTTCTATAGTTATACTTATGTGTATAATCTTCACTTTAGATCATCATCATGAGAATTTCAACCTTGGAATTGTATTATTTACTTATTCATTCTCTCCTTTTGAAATTTAAATAAACATGATTCATTTAAATATACCATAATATAGTTCATCATTAACAGTATAATTTATCAATAATTAAGTGTATAATTGATCAATTTAGATAGTTTTTGTATGTATTACAAGTTATCAAATACAGAAGATTTATTTAAATGGGGATACATTATTAAATTACAAAGGGGTTTATTTCTACCCTATAAAAATAATTTTCCTAAAACAAGTTGTTACTTTAATGAAAAAATAATGTTACCATTACCTCATTACAAATCTTGGTAAACATATCACTTAATTAAATTTATGATTCTTTTAAATTACTTTAAGAATGTATATTTTCATTTTTAGAATTACTTTATATGTTTTTTCAATATTTTATACACATCTTTTCACATAAGAGAGTTCATGTTCTAGTTTTAATAACTCTTATTACAATAAAGGTAAATGTTTAGTCATGTACATCCATAAATGTGATACATGGAACACATGAGAAACATGGAAGAGCTTTAGTGGAATTTAAAAATAAAAATTCACCATGCCACATGATCAATGATATTGAATGGTTTAATTGACCAAGGGTTTAATATTCCATTCTTCTTAAATATCATAATCCAATTCCATGGAGATATTTTAATGAATACTTTATCAATAAATAAAAACGCTAAATTTCAATTCTCATTATCAATATATTAATTTTTAAATATTATGATGATTTAATATTTCATTAAATAGTGTTAAGAATTTCGAAAATATCTAGGGAAGGATTTTTTTTCCAATATCATACACAATTTACATAATCCCAACATGTGGGAGTTGTTACCCTCTCCCCATATAGAGCTACATATGGTTCCATTTGAATTAAAAAAATTGACACAATAGTTATATGAAAACTATACTAGAGGAATGTATGAATTCCATAATCTTTTGAGATCCATTCAGATTTGGTTGTCTTCTCGTACTCATCCGGATAAGGTAGAAAAATCCTTATTTCATAGAGAATTAAGTAGCTTATTAACCTTCATAATTATATAGTGTATTATGAAATCATAATCATGGATCATAAATAACTATATCCTTTAGAACATGTTTAAATATATGTAAATATATACTTTATGAACTTATGATCTATACATTTTTTAAATAATTCACCATTCACAATTGCCTCTATATATTTTTTGAAAATGCGATGTATGATACATATAATTATTATTCAATGTGATTTGTCCTATATATTTTTTAATTGAACTATGTTTTGGGATACCACATTTTTATTTTTCTTGAGGATACATCTCAATCTAGTATATGATATATAAATTTATATTTTAATCCATTCTCTTTTCTATTTTAGTGTGATTATATGTGAGGTGACCCTCCTCCACTAATGATCCTAGAAAATTATTATCATTCACCAATAAAACAAATTTAATTACCTTTCAAGTTAAATTGGTTTGTTTATTTGAAATACAAGATTACATTTTCCAAAAAAACATTGATAGTGTCCATTGAATCTATGAAAACTATGGATATCAGTTATTGTTGTTGGTCTAGGTCATTTTTTGATCACAATAATCTCTAATGTGATTACATATATACAATCATATGTAATTACAATCCATGGGAATGATAGAATAAAAATATGGAATATAGTTTCACCTTTTTCATGATTGTTAATAAAATAATTAAATCATCATTGTTCCCTTTAATTAACTTTTAATATATTAGAATATCATCAATAAACACAACACAAATTTGATCATAGTAATCATTACGTATTCTATTATGTATATCTGTGAAGACAACTTTCAAAAATGTATGTCTCAAAATAATACATATGAATTTTGTAACACTCAATGACTCTCATATATTAATACCAAATAATAAGTATATTTTTTTGATAGCTTACTCCACACGTGTCATTTCTCTTAAAAAAACTGAGATACATTTATATTACAAATAGATATTTATGTTTTGATATTAAATCCTTTTTATTAAATAAATATTAATGAATTGGAAGAACCAATTTATGGTGTATAGATAGAAAGTAATATAAATATTAATTTTATTACCTATGAAATTAAATGATATAACTAAAAAACTAATAAGATGATTTCATGATTATAAATTTTCACTATATATATGTCCTCTTAGTGTGATGTGAATATATATTAAGAAACACATTTAAATAATATTTCTAAAATATGTATTATATTATTAATTGATTAATAACAATTTTCTTGATAAATTATATGAAATATTAATAATAAGTGTTAATATCTAAAAATATCATTTTCAAAAAAAAAAATATTTTTCATTATATTTTATGTTTTATTCAAATATTAAATTTAGGGAATTTATAAATTTAATTTGAAAAAAATTAAAGGCACAATTTAAATTTGAATAAATATATGATGAAAAAGATGAATTTTTATATTTTTTGGAGTGAGTAATTTTAAGGTGAATACTAAGCATATCATTTTTATAACTACAATAATTTAATATCATTATTAGTATATTTGTATTACACACAAATTTTTAAAACCATTTTCTATAATGAAATATACATTCTATATATATAATTATAAGTTTTTTAATATTATTTTAAATTTATAGACCTATATTTATAATTTTAGAACATATGTTATGTTTTTATAAAGAATTTTCTTAATATATTATACATGTTATAACTACATTTATTATTTATAAATATTAGAAATTGAATCAAATTAAATGGATTTAAAATCGGAAATTAATAATAATAATCTGTATAATATAAATTTGTTTATTTTTTGTCATAATGTTATGTTACTTATGGTAAAAACTAGTTAACATGAACAAAAATATTAAAATTAATATTTCAAGGATATAATTACTGGAAAAATTCTAATAAAATTTATATAATTGATTTTTAGATAATTTTATTAACTGTATAACATCTCAACACCATTATTTCTCATTGTAGAGGGTCACTGTATTTTAAAATGACTTCCCATTATGAAGAACTTAAGGATTTTAAAAAAAAATCCCATCCCCTCTCACTTAAAAAAGGAGCCTCTCCCCACCCCTTCAATAATACTCCTAAAATATAATTTATTCCTAAAAAACAACCATTTATCCTTACTGAATAATCATACTCTTCCTCTTTTATATTTTTATCATAATATATTATCATTAACAATCCATTTCAAAATAATTCTCCAAGGAAAACTCAATGATTTCAACATGTTTATTCAAATTTCCATAACATCATTTGTTAATATATTAAATTAAAATTATAATTTTAAAATAAATATATAATTAAACAATTATTTATTATTTAATTGATTCTAATATTTTAATTTAATTAAAATCAACTATATTTCACATTTTCTCATTAGGAAAAAAAAAATTGTATGTGTGTTAATTACCACCACCACAATGTGTCATGTCCCATTATGCTTCACCACTATAAAGTGATATTCATACGTGTGAATTAAATAAAAAATAATATATGTTATAAAATATTTTATATTCATAAATGATAAAACGTAAATCCATTTCTCTATATTCCATGTAAAATGAAATCATTATCATCGCATGTGTGTGGACTACCGCCTCTTGAAAATAATTGAATTTTTTTATTTTCATCAACACATTACATTGAAACTCAATATAATGGTTTCAATAGATAAATATAATATTTGTTAATTATTTCTTTTTCTATTCTATTAAATTGGAGAGATATTTAATGATATGATCATTAAACAGTCATCATTAATTCAATTGTTTAAAACAACCCAAATTTGTAGAAATTGTTTTTATTCTTGTTATTAAATATTGTAATATTCATTAATTATTATTTTAAAACAATAATATTATATTATATAATACTAATTAAAAATAAAGAATTTAATTTGGATTTTTTATGATTACAATACAACATAACTAAAAATTTTATCATCCCTTAATTATGATTTGATTATGTCTACGTCAATTTAACAACATATGTGAATAATTCTAATAAATTATATTATATATAACTATTGGAAAATTTTCATTATTATAATTACATAAAAATATGGAAATATTTATTTTTTGGGAATGGTAACTTTATTAGTGTCACTGATTAGTTAAACTATATTGGTTCATTTACAGTCACTGAATGATGATCATCACCGATTTTAATATCATGGATTGTATCCAAAACAAATATGAAATAAAATTATATCATATTAAAAATAATTTAAATTATATTATTATTTATTTAGTGTTATTATTATTTGGAATAATTTAAAAATAATAAATACAAACATCTTTATTTTGAATCTTGTTCATAACGATCAATATTACATACACATAATATTTAAAATATTTAGTGACTAAATATAATTCTTATAGAGATTGGTTATAATGAAAATTATAAATAGAAAAATATATGAATAAGGATTGAAAATATTTTTTTATGATAGATATTTTTATATTACATAAGGATATAGTCAGATCTAATATACCGAACCTCAAGGTAAGAAGTCATTTGTCTATAATATTAATTCTTTGAGACATGTTTCAATTATATATTCTGTATTTTTTTTAATTATTTTCCCATTGATATTTTATATAATAATTATATAATTATTAATTATATTTAATACTAATTAGGAAATTTTATCCTTCATCTGTATTTGATCTAACATTTTCTAAATATGTAACTATATTTTTGGTCTTAATTCTAATTCAATGAGACATTAAACATTGTGTGCACCATGAATTATAATTATTGTTCATTTAATACTGATTGATTAATTTTTATCATAAATATTTTCATTTCATGGTTTATACTAAGTCAAATCTTATATCCTTTTCAAAATGTATATTGATTTATTTTTTACTCAAATAGTAATGATTTTTGGTAAAGTATCTTTCAATAATTTTGTTCTAATTAGTCTCTTAAAAATATTTTATTATATTTTTGTTTCATTATACACTTTATTCGATTATGTAGTATTCTTAATTTTTAATAATTTAAAAACCAAAAACATAAATCCTTTTAAAATATTTCATAACTAATGGAGTATGTTATCTATAAAGTATTTTGATTACTAAAATCTAGATTATTTGAGTTTCAATGTTTTATCTTGAATAATGTTCGTTCATGTTTTGGTTCTACCACACTAATATTTTCTCCTATTTTATTTTACAATTTTATTTGTTATATTTAGTTTTAATAAAATTATTTTTTATTACAGTTTTTATAATATTATTTTTCAATAAAATTAGTTTTATTGAATTAAAAATGTTCATTTCATAAGAAAATGTTTTATATTTGGCTCTATATTTTCTACAGAAAACAATATGTCGGTTTGAATTATCTGTTAATTTAGATTATTTTTAAAAGTATATTATTTTATAATATTTCACATCACCTTTTTGAATAAAACACATCATAATGAAATTTATGTTTTTATTTTCTATAAATTTTAATAAAATCAGAAAAGAAATTATATGTTCTCACTACCATTTTTCTTTTAGTATTCAAAAGGGTTTACATTCTTGTATAAATTATTTTAAGGCCATTACATTTTATTTATTTTGGAAAATTCCAGTTTCATAACCCTTACCTGAGTCATTGTCCCATTGGCAGAGGGCTCAAGACATGAATAAAATTCTTAGATGAAAAATTGCGTTAATATAATCCAAATCCCCAACAAAAAAACACAAGAAATACACCTCCCAATAATACTTACCATATAAGGCACCAAACTCCCAAATCGCATTATTGATTGGCTATTAAATCATTATGAAACGTTTCGTGGCTCCTTATACCAATAGAGATTATCGTACCATCTCATTCTACAAATATATTTCAATATTCTCTATTGGAGGCTTCGAGATTTGAATCCTATATAAGGAGATCCTATTTCTAGTCTTTGTGGGATTATCCATGGTTATTGGTGGCTTCATGGCCTTCTGGTCTGAAGGCCATATGGCCTGAAGGACGTTGGTACATCAAATTACATATGAAAGTATTCCAAAACTGATGGACCTATGGCCCAAATAAATGAATAGTTTTTACTACTACTGTACCTAATATAATACAACTACAATACTACTATAGTTACCCTGAATTCTTCCTCAACTATGAATTAATCACGGGATTTATGTAGGCCAATTGGCATGTTAACCACTCCACTACAATAAAAACTCCTTATAAGAGTTAAAGTAAATGATTTTATTAAATTAAATTAACATATTTACAAATTTTATTATTGAACAACTGGTATCAATTAATTAGAATCCTGATATGTTCTTGTGTATTATCATTAGAAACAATATTTTTTATGTTTTTGTATCATCAATCCCAATATTCATCATAGTTTTCTTTGTGACAATAGTGATATGTTTTTTTTTCAACCATCCACATTATTTTTCTACACAAATTATGAAATGTCATATTATATCAAGTAAATGGTCCATGTCTACCTTTATATCCACTATGAATACTCTTCTATATACATTATTATCCTTAAAATAAAATTTCTATATAAAAACATTCTATTTATTTTAATTTATTAAATAATGCTGACCTATATTTCATATGATAATTTATTGAGGATATTTTTTACCTATGAATACAAACCATTATCAAAATAATATTATTTAGAGGGATTCTTATATAGAAAGATAATAAATTTGTGATTAAGGAACCATTAAAAAATTGGTATATTTTTCATTCATATATGGATTTTTACTGACTACCAGGGAAAGTTATCAATATATTTTTTAATATCATCCACGCTCTATCTCTACAAATTTTATGTTCATTTAATCTTATTAATTTAAATAGGTAAAATTATTGTTGATTTTTATATTTTTCATTAAATAACTATGATTATTTTTAATGTTGATTTTGTATTATTAAGTAGTTTCCTTATATTATTAATGAATTGGACATAAAGAAGTGACAACTAGAGAACAAAGTAATATATCCCCTAAATTCATTAGAGGGTCTCATAAAAAAACATTTTTCAGAATTTAGTATATACCAAACCCAAATAAGGTATTAGCTGAACATGACCTCGATAGTATGATCATGATGTCTATAATCTGGATGTCTTTGATTAGAAAATAGAATTAGATATTCTGTATTATGTATTTGAACAATATGGACCAATTTAGTGTAATCCATGTATTATATTTGTTTTAATTTATTTATTAAAATATGTTATTCTCTATATTTCAGTAGATAATGGGATTATGATTATTACATATTCCGGACATATAATTTATACCATATTTATGAAGCAATTGGTTCCATTGAATGTTTCTAATTAAATGTAATTTGATCCCAGCCCATTTGAGATTATAATTCTTCATTGATGATGAAATATATTGCACATTATATGTATAATATGATAGTCGAATGGGTATTTTTTGGAGAATTTGAATATTTATTATAGGGTTACTGGTTTCTTGGTTAGTGAAAAATAAGAATTCTTTTTTTGACTAAGTCATGGGTTTAGTTAGAATTTATTTTTCCTAATTATATGAAGTTATACTAATAAATGATATTGAGAATATATCTTATGAAATATTTTATTATTTCATATATCAATTGGTTAATTATATAAGATAATACATAATTTGTATATATGAAAATACAGAAGGTATGTTTTTATGAGCACCTAATCCGTGATTGTGAGTCTGGGGAGAAATAGTTTGTATAAGATTAATGTTTACACAACATTGGAAAATATAATTTTTATTTCACAAAGTATACGTTTTTATATGTAATTGAAGATAATCTATTCAAATATATAGATAATGATTTTTTATGATTTATTTTTAATAAAATAATGAAAATTTTATTTTATTATTTAGATGTGGAAAAATTACTAAAATTCCTAGGGATAACTATATATAAATAATGAAATCCTAAAATATTGGTAATATAGTGACGGTTTGGTTCTCCTAGAAATTATATATTTTTCATATATTATAAGTGGATACATGCTCTAGAAAAGACATAGTATGGGGTAATAAACATAAAAAAGGTTGACTTGGTATTAACACAATCATCAACTGGCTCATGATAAATTTGTCTAACTACACACATGGTTTGACACTCTGGTGGGGTATGTTTTTGTTATTCTCATACCCTTTATGAACAGTTATAATTTATTTATATATGGTGTTAAAAATATTTGTTTGAAATACTAATTTTAAAATTAATATGCATAACAAATGATTAAAGAAATTGATTAATAGTATGAACCCAATATAATGATATTTTATAAAACATCGGTTTTATAAATTAATACATATATATATTTAATTTTTTATATTCGTATTTTATACATTATCACAACGATTTTGGTTTTAGTATTTTTTGGAAATTGGATCGTAAATAATAATATGATAATGGTATGTATCTAAAAACAATAATGAATTATGACTATATAAGGGAACATACATAAATAGTTGACAATTTTTTTATGTCTATTATGTTGGAAAATTTGTGTTTTATTGTCATAATTATGTATGTGAGATTGATAGTTTCATGAAAATTATAGTTATTCTTATGTCATCCCATGTGATTTTAATATATATATATTATGTCTTATTCGATGAATATTCAACATGAATCATTATGATCCTTACCAGAATCATAAAAGAATAACTTATTTAGATAATATATACATTTTTATATTACATATACAAATTTTAATCATCTATGATAATTTTATTCCTATTATTTACCCTACATGGAACACCCTATTTAAAACATTTATCAAAAAACAGAAGAGATGAAACATAATAAATAGTGATCTTACATTCCAAGTAGGGGTAAACACAAGGGATATAATTAATTATCATCTGATAAATAAAATGGTATGAGATCATGATCATAACTTACACACTTCATTCCCCTTCAATAATGGATCAAAATCATGATTCATGGAATAAAAATTATCTTTCAAAAATACATGAATTTTAAAGATGAAATATCATCACTAATCAATCATGAACCAAGATTTAAATAAATAATAATAAAAACAAGTAATAACATTGTTTCACCATCATAGGTATAGAAACCATTTAATTTGAAAATACTAACTACTAAGACCATAAAATCTCAGTGAATTAGGGATCAACACATATTTCCCATTTCATAATGGACCTATAATTAGCACATGTTTCTTATAGTTGACCAAGAACATCAACTTCATTCCTTTAGTGGTTCAATCCCATCAACATGAATTTCATAATAGATAAATCACATAAATGTTATCCCATAATTGATAAAGTACATTGAGTTATTTATCATATTATCTCTTGCGATAAAAAACATTAAAAAATAAATTTGTGGGATACATTATTCTTGGTCCACCCATAACATAATGAAAACCATAAATATGTGTTCTAGGATAACATAAAAAATTAATAATATCATTATATCATATCAAATTCAAATAAAACAAGTTTCATAAACATTTCATTATTTCATTATTTAAGAGCCCATGCATAGTAAATGGGTTTCCTAAACTGCTTGGAATTATATTCATAAAACATATAGGGATAGAATGATGATGGTAACAATGGATCAAATCCCCCATAAAACTTTGGTATAATAAAATGTTGTTATAATTGATTGAAATATCATTAAATGAGTAATAGAATATTTCATGAGAAAAACTAACTTTTCATTTGGATATCCAATATTTAAAATATAAAAAAATGTGGGAAAAATATTTCATTAAAATATATCTTGTAAAACTATAATATAATATTCAAATCACTGAGGAGTTTTCAATGTGGGAAATACTATACATTCCATATATATTAAAATATATATTCCTTTCACATTTTTTGTAGAAATTCAAAAGTACGTTATTGGGAATATGATATGAATATTAGATTGGAAAAATATATAAAATTTCATAAATGCGGGGAATTGACATCAAATATTCGTAGATAAATAATAAAAAATAATCAAAATATATAAAGGAAATATGGATATGCAATAAAATGATTCAAAATTGAATAGTAAAAATTGTATGGTTTCCATTAAAATAATTCTTTCAATGTCATGAGTACTTAAAGTGGTCAAAATGAATGAAAATTCTGTATTCTCTAGAAATAATATTAGGGAAGAAAATTTATGGTATTTATCATATACATTTTTTATAATATTCACTATGTAAAATCAAGTATAAACAATCCCTAATTAAATTATATTGAGAAATAAATCCATTACATCAAGCCTATTTCGTTATTCATACTCATTGTTTACTCATGTTTAATAAATATATAATAATTATTACATTATTACTGATCTATAATTATATATATCCTTTTATATATGATTTACTTAATACATCTTATAACCTATTTATTTTAAATATTTTATTAAAATCAGTATTTTATGTGATAACTATTTCATTTCTCATGAATCCTTTTTTTGGGTAGTCTTAATCCTTATACATTGATCATGGTTCCATAATATCCATAATTTTAAAAATGATATAATTAACATATATATTTATTAATATATATATATATATATATCTAGATTCATCTATAAATGATAGAGATATAAAAACGAGTTACACTGTTCAATGAAATGGTATGCCATACATAAACATGAATATTGTTTCAACTTTATAATGGATCGAATGAAATAAGGTTAAGTAATAATTATCATTTATATAACAATTATAATATCATATATATTGTATATATTCATCACATATATCTTTATTACTAACTATGTAAAAGGGAAGTGATGAAAAAATCACATCACTTCATAGAGGGGGTTATCCATATCTATGAACGAGCGATGTTATCATTTTCCAATAGACAGAAAGATGGTGAAATTATTTTCCCTTCAAAATAATTAGATATATATAAGATACTATGCGAATTATTTATAGTAGATACAATATATATTAATTTGGTATAATATGAAATAATATTTATAATGCTATGTTTAGTATTATGACTCTATGTTGAGAAACCACCTTTTGATTACAATTTAATCCTTTAAGGGATGGTGTTATAAAGATAACATAAGAGTTATAATGTGATAAAATAACCAAGGATGATATTAATAGGTATATTTTATTTTATATTATCTAAAATGTTGTGAATAATGATGGATATGATGTGTCCTTTTATAATTGTGGGGGGGTATTTTATGAAGTATATAAATTATTTAATTCCAACGAGCGTGTACCCATGTGGTATAAACTCCTTCTTGGAATCCAAAACACCCGGGATCAAATCCGAGTATGGATAAATATTCAGGTTACTGCTGCAGTGTACTGTATCAGTATTGTAGTAGTGTCAGACTAAAGCAGTGGTGGCACTGTAGCGGTGGAGGCACTATTTGAGTGTACTATAACGGTGGCGGGTGCTGTAGTAGTATGGGTACAATAGAAATAATTTTCACTGAGGGCTCCATTGGGCCAAAAAATGGACTTTCATGCCTTGTATTCAGGCACCTTGGCATTGGTCCTTCGGGCTATGTAATGGGTCTCCCTCTACCCACACTAAAGACGTCTTAGTATTGAAAATAATAAATTGAGTCTTCAGCTCCAACCATTAAAAAATAATAATATATAAAGTATGAAATTAATAATAATTGTTTTTATTGAAAAAAGGATTTTATTTGATTTAATTTGAATTAATGATTATTATGAGTCTAAATAATATCATACAATTAAATTTTAGCGTGTTTTGTTTATTTTTTACCCATATATCATAGTTTTAGCCCACATTAACCGTTTTGACAATTACGATAATTTCAAAAAAGAAATTACTATTTAATTGATAAAAATTTTACCATAAAAAAATTGAATAATAAATTGAAAAAATTTGATATTTAAAATAATAATTATTTCTCATATCTGAATATAATATTTTTATTAATTTTAAATGAATTAATAAAATAGTATTTGTTATAAAATATCATCATTTTAATTATTAAAATTATTCATTTAAATTGAAATAAAAATAAACAAGAGATAAATGTAATTTTTATACAAATACTTATAATATCAATAATATTTTATATTTATGTATAAAATTATTGGGACACTAAGAATTACTCAAATAAAACAAGTTTTTGAGATTTTAAATTCACTTAGACGATTCTTATACTACCTCCACACACTGTGTCAGGGTTGCCTAATCATTTTAGATAATTATTTCATCACACAAAATAAAAAAATTTACAATGATAGAAAAAATAATCTATATTTAAAGTTACAAATTATAAATAATAATATGTTTGTCTCTATCAAAAAAATAATTGAAAATATTAAAGTCAGGAATGCTTTTTTCATACATTATCTTATACATAAATATTATTAAAAAATAAATCAAATTATTATCATAAAAAATAAATATTTTCAAATTTTTTATTTTTATGGATAAAATATAGTCATTAAAATTAATAATTTCAAGAGTATAAATGAATATTATGTTTTATTATATTATTGTTAACTCAAATTAACTCATTTTACCTTTATATTGGTAACAAATATTTACTATAGTTACTATTCATACTAAGAAAAATAAATGGGAAATTATTACTAAATTTTTAGCTAAAGATTCTAAATATAGAATGAATTTTACAATATTAAATTTCTAGAATTTTATATAATTGATATTGGAAAAATCCAAAATATGCAACAATAAAATAGTTTTCCAAATAAATGCATTCTACAAATAATAATGTTTTTATTCAAAATTATAAAATAAAATATATTTATATTTAGTTAATTGTATTGATCATAATACAATAAGAACAATTATTACTTTGACACAACTTTAAAACAAAATGGATCATTTAAAATTCTTCAAAACTAAACCCCTTTCAATTAAAAACAAACATTTTCCCTATTTTCATGAAAATCAATCATTTCTAAAAAATACCAAAATTCAACCTATGATATATTTAATTTTTTAATATTAAATATTATATCCTTTGTGTCAAATAATATTTTGAAAATATTTTGAAAATATTTTGAATTTTATTAAAATATTCTCCCACAAAATGCAACAAAACACATATATGAGAAAAATGAGTTTTTCAAGAATATAAAGACTTTACTAAAAATGAGTTCTCATTTAATAAATATTAATTATTAAAATATTATTTAGTAAATAAATTATCAATGTTTAAAGATATTTTTAATCCTATTTATACAAACACATTCAATAGCTAGAAGATAACTATCACAATATGTAATAATATTTCAATAGTAAAACTTGGCTTGTTTAAACTCAGTGTTTCAGGTAAAGAGTGATATCCATGAAATAAAATTAATTAATAGATAAAAGTATCATAAAATATCTATGTGTTGTATTATACCTGTTAAAATTGAATTTATCCCATAAAAATTACATCATTCCAAGTCCAAGAATGAAGGATATCATTGTTTCAATACATCCTTGGGTTCCCCTATAGCTTCTTCTAATAAATGGTATCACCAACAAAATGTTGACAAGGAGAAAGGATCAATTTGATATTTCATTATCCCTATAATATTGAATCTCCTCCGGATAACTCTCATAAGAGATATATTTCTCCCATTGTTTGACCTATGAGTTTCTTATATGTAATGGATCAGGTATCTACCTCAATATGAAATATGCATGGAATGCATAAATAAACTGATAGATATCTAGGGGAAGTTTCAAATTATAATACGTTATCCCAATAGAATCCAAAATTTTAATGGGACTGATATATATTGTGTTTAGATTTCCCTAACTTCCAAATTTTATAATTTTTTCTAAGGATATATTAATAGGGACACCTTACCACTAACTTTGAACTTCATATCTCAACAATTAGAATCATTATAACATTTTTATAATTCAAAGGTACCCATATAAGATGATGTATGGATCTAATATTTTCTTCTATCTCTTTATCTAAATCTAGAACCAATCAATTTTATTCTCCAACTTAATATAGACTCATTAAAATTAATAATTTCAGGAGTTTTAATGATTATTATGTTTTATTAATTATTATTAACTAAAATTAACTCATTTTACCTTTATAATGGTAACATATATTTACTATAGTTACTATTCATATTGACAATAATTAATGGGAAATTATTACTAAATTTGTACCTCATGATTCTAAATATATAATCTATTTTAAAATATTAAATTTCCCAAATTTTCAATAATTGATATTTGAAAAATCCAAAATATGTAACAAAAAATTATTTTTCCAGATAAATGCATTTTACACATAATAATGTTTCTATTGAAAATTCTACAATAAAATATATTGAAATTTTGTTAATTATATTATTCATAATACAATAGAACAATTATTACGTTGACACAACTTTAAAAAAAATGGATCTTTTTAAATTCTTCAAAAAAATACTCATTTCAATTAAAAAATAACATTTTCCATATTTCCCAGAAAACATTTCATTTATGAAAAATACCAAAATTCAACCTTTTTTATTTTTTATTTCTTAATATAAAATTTTATATCATTTTTATTAAAGAATATTTTGAAAATATCTTGAATTTTATTATAATATTCCCTAAAAAAAGAAACAAAACACATTTCTAAGGAAAATCAGTTTTTATGAGTAAAATTACATTACTAAAAATGAGTTCACATTTAATAAATATTAATTATTGAAATATTATTTAGTAAATAAATTATCTATGTTTAAATATATGCTTAATCATATTCTTAAAATAAAATTCAATGGCTAGGAGATAAATATCAAAGTATGTAATAATATTTCAATAGTAAAACATGGATTGTTTAAACTCAGTGTTTCTGGTAAAGAATGATAGCAAGGAAATCAAATTAATTTATAGAGAAATGTATCATGAAATATCCATGTGTTATATTATAACCCCATAAATTTAATTTATTTATTAAAAATTCTATCATTAATTTACAAATAATTGAGGATATCTATGTTTCAATACATCCTCGGGTTCCCCGATAGCTTCTTCTAATATATCGTTTCAACAATAAAACGTTGACAAGGATAAAAAACCAATTTCATTTTACATTCTCCCTAGGATATAGAATCTCCACCAGCCAACTCTGATAAGATATATATTTCTCCCACAGTTTGAACTATTAGGTTCATATATGTGAAGGATCAGTTATGTACCTCTTTAAGAAAGATACATGGAATGCATGATAAAATTGAGAGAGATCTAGGGTATATTTGAAATTATAATCCACTATCTTAATAAAATCAATATTTTTATTGGACTGATATATCTAGTTTTCAGATTTCCCTTCATTCCAAATGCCATAATTTTTTCTATGTATATATTCAAAGGGATTCCATATCACTAAATTTTAACTCAATATCTCAAAAATTATTATCATTATAACATTTTTTTAATTTTGAGATACCCTCTTATGATGTTGAATTGAACTGATATTTTCTTCTATCTCCTTATCTAACTCAAGTCCCATTATATTTCCTTATCAAACTTAATCCTATAACATTAGATATCAAAACATCCTTCTTTAGATGTATTGATCATATTTCTAAATTGAAATCAATTGTTTTAGGAAATAACAAATATAAGAAGGTTTTGATTCTATTCACCTTTGAAATCTAGAGATCAATATCTCAACATATCTTTTATGTTTTTAATGGTTCTCTTAGACATTACATTTGTGAAAGGGTTATACATAGAGATAAAAAACAACTCTTAATGTATATATTTATAATTACTTATCAAAAAAATAAAGGTAAACTAGGATGTCCAAGACCTGGAATCCACTTAGGGGTTTCCTGATCCCAGATGGTCACTAGGACTCAAGCGTATCTCCCCAAGCACTAGAGGATGTTAACTAGAAATGAGATCCTACGGTGTGTCTATCTGGATAAAATTTCCCAATTACCACAATATATCATTTTAGATGAATATAATATAATATGAGATAACTGTTGAAAAAATATATACAGATGATATTACAGCAGAAGTAGATAGGAAATAATAATCATAATATGAAACTAATATAAATACACAATAGCTAATGATACATTTCATTTCTCTAGAATGATGAAAAACATGGATTCAAGTAATCTGGTAGTACATGTTATAAAAAAGTATAAGAAAGAATCAAAAAAACAATCTGGACAATCCCAAGATCCAACTCAATCATCTGATACCACCTCCATCCTATGAAACCAGTAATCAAGTGTCTCATAAAATTCCCCTCAAAATTTAAACACATAAATACATGTTACATTACTAGGTACCAGAGCCACCCACATATATTGTGACATAAAAAATATTAGTCCACCATATACAAATTCTATGTCATCGTATCCTTGTAAAATAAACTGAAATAGTGTGAAATCATGAATATAAAAAAGTAATGAAGTTTAGTAATGTACATACCATTGTTCCTTCTTCAACCATCGATGGATGTCTAAAAATGTTAGCAGATTAATAATTAATTATGTTACAGTTATATAATTATGTCATGTATGGAATAAACACTACAAACATGACATTGTAATAATAATAGTAAATTTTCTAAGATGTAACATGTCATCCAAGATAATTATAATATTGAAGAGGATCTTAAGAAATAATTAAGGAAACCTAGACCTCAAGGGTCAACAACATAGGATTAATTGTATCTCAAAAAAGGGTTATGAGTGTAATCCAAGGAGTGTAATAAATTAATAACTTAATAATTTGAACTTACAATGTCCAATGAATTTAACCAAGGTAAAATAGGGAAACCAATGGTTGGGTCGAAGGATATAACTAAGAAAACTCATGTCTGTAGAATCCATGTCAGATCTATGTAGGTTACACAAGGAATCATATTATAGTAAATAATGGATCCTATCATGTCATTCTAGCAATCCACTAATAGATAAGAATTTGGTTCCATTGTTTGTCTCAACCAAGGGAACCGACTTCCTTGAATTGGAATGGCATCCACGAGTGCTCAAGGCATTCCATTGGGAATAAAAAATCATTCTCGAGTCTAACCATACCTATTATGATTTCAGTGTCCATTTGAATATTTAGGAACCCTGAACATAAGTTATTTTATTAATTATTCAATTTAATACTCAATCCATTTTATATATCAAAGGTTTCAATCCAATTAATTTCATTAGTTTGAGAGGTCCATTGAGTACATGACCATTTAATTCACTTCATATTTAATTACATGGTTCCCTTATTTTCATTTCATAACTGTAAATTTTATTCCTAAGGATGAGAAATGACATTAAATTCATTCAATTATTCCATGTCCTATATAAAATAGAATTTTAAATTTCTAACTAGATTGATTTATCAAATTATACCAAACACCTTAGGTTGGTAATGAGATTAGTATAATTAGTTAATTATAAGGGAATGTAGAGAATTCATAGTTATATAATATCTAAGGATTACCAATATAAAGGTTAGGCTAATTCACACCCAAATGAGGGAACATACACTTATGACAAGCACTAAAAACCTTTTAATAATAACACCCTACATTGGGTTGTTAGATTAGTGGATGTAACAAGAAAAATCGTTAATATGAATAGGATGAGTCTTAAACTACAATTATTGTTACTATATTTTAGATATATAAATTATATAGATAAAATTCGATGAAATCGGAACACAAACACTAAAATTTAAAAATAATACAAATTTTAAGGAGTGTGTTATAAGTAAATTACCTTATACTCATACGAATCTCTTAATTTAATATCGACCTTTAATTTATCCTGGATTGGTGTATATTTGTATAATATATCAACACACTAAAAATATTTCATATGAGCCTTCCTCTTAATAACTTATTTGATAGAAACAAGAATGATAGAATATTATAGACGAATTGAGAACATACTGATGTGGATATAACTATATGAGCAATAATCAAACCAGACTACAGATAGAAGATTGATCTCAAAACATATAAGTGGATAGAAAAGTGATAAAATGGGATTAAAATAGTGATTTTTATAGTCTAAAATATAAAATTAATGAATGGAAAAATAAAAAAATTTATAAATGGAAATCCCCTATTTTACCCAAGAATTGCCCTATACATAGTTTGGCTGCCTGATTTTCCAAAAATGTGTGCTAACTATGAAATACACATGTGTTAAAACATGTAGTGTATTGACATAGTTGTACATACAAAATCGTAAAGTAATGTAAAATTCTAACCATTTCTATAATACAATGGAAATCCTCATATAGTTAATACTATATTTGCATCATTCATTGTAATGTTTATTCTAACCATGTGACATGCCAAAAACCACAACTGGATGGGGTTCCACCACCCAAAGAGACCCTTACACCCCAAATACCATTTATAACTCATTAAGAATATATAATAGTTGAAAAATAATGAACTGAATAAAATTTATTAGATCAGTAATAGTGTCAAAAATCAGGTTCATATAGACATCCACTAATAATGGAACTTTTCCCTGAGTTCCCATTCGATGGGTGGTGAAACAATGTCTCAGAACATCTCTAGCCACTGGCCATGTATGTCTGTTTCCTACTCCCACGTACCATGTTATGCATGGTAATGATTCCATATTACCTATGATTGATGTAAATACATCCTCATATAGACTTCATGCTCTAGTAGATGATGTGTATAAGATACAACTCAAAAAGAGCATCAAAATCTAGTTAAACATACATAGGATAAAAAGTGTTTGATGGGTTGTCAAGGTACCAGTGAAGTTGTCAAATAAGGAAGAAATCCTGAATGGAATGGTACCTATGATGTATTTGAAACTGAAAGGTTACTATCCTGGATCTCTCCAAAATCTGAAAAAAGGATGAAAAATCATAGTGACTACATATCTTTCAATTGTATCCATATATTACAATGTATTGGTGATACCCATAGGAAAACACGATCCCCAACCATGAACTACTGGGGTGTTAAATGGAGATTGAAATAATATATTTGTCCATACTGATTATTATAGATATGCATCCTAATCAACTCAACCTAATCTGAAGTATATGGCATGATAAGAATACAAATTAGAGAAACCTCTAGAGATCTCATGGGTGAACCACATAACCTACCATGAAATTCCTTAAAAATAGACATCTAAATTATCTCTTAAAAGCTGTTTTTATAGAAAAAAATTGAATAGATGGATATTAGTCTTCTATGAACAAAAAAAACAAGGAATCATTCCTAGATCATTTTCCTAAACACATGTATTAACTATTCCAACTATCCATTGGTCTGATGGTGAAAATTTATTCTCATAATCATCTATGAACCCATAACCTTCTACATCCCCTTCCAAAACCATGACATGAAACTAGTTTCAATATCATAAAAAAATAGTATGATAGAAACCCATGTAGTCATATTATATAACATAAATACAATCATTCAATATCATCGAAAGATAAGATATCTTTAATATGAATGAATTTGGACAGTTTCGTTAGTCTATCAATGAAAACACTAAAAAATCACATCCTCTATGCGACCTCAGTAAAATGAATACAAAATCAAAAAAACATAATCCCATTTCTGTTTTGGGACTATATTCTTTTTTTAATAATTTTATAGGTATATGGTGCTCTACATTCACCTGTTGAATAGTTTAACACCTAGTAATGAACCCTTCTATCTGGAATTTCATCCAAGGACACCAATATTGTCATCACATGTCTTGATTCATTTTGGAGATGCCTAGATAAATTTTCCATTGAGATGTTTTGAACTCATTAATCAATTACCATCTCATATATATAGTTACACATACACATCCATATATACCAAGTATGTTTTATCTATCCATTTATCAATCTAGATGTGGTTCATCTCTATATATTCTCTCTGGATAACCAATCCTTTAGGATATGAAAATTACTTTATCATCACATTATCAAGGAGGGAAGAGGTAAATATCAAGGCCAAGATATAAGACTAATATTGAATATCATTATATTTTTTATTCTACACTAATAAGTTGGCCATAAATTTCTGTTCATCATTGGCTTCCTGTATAGCTTGTGCCTGAGTTTTCATACTCAGTGTATTAGCTACTACATTGCTTTTTCCAACATTTAAGCAAGCTCATAATTGATGTAATGATCATAGAAGACCCATATTAATTATCATAGGTACTATTCATTTATTTTAATGATTTATTTGACATTATTGTGTTCTGTATATACCACAATGCTTTCACCCAATAGATATTGTCTCCAGCAACATATGGAATGGATAATTGACAAAAGAACAAGGTCATGCATCAGGTACACTTGATCAAGAAGCATCAAATTTAGAGATCAATAATGAAGAAATAATTCTTACATCATCATCATTATTCCCAATATAATCCTAATGCATTACAAAACAACATATAACCTATAGTATTCATTCCAAAAAAATCCAAATAGCTATTGAGACTAGACTCCATTTCAACTGCAGGAAGGATTTCTCGCACTCTTCTAACGTGAGTAACATGACACTCTTATTTATAATTCTAGTTGCAGTTGAATAATGTCAAAAAAAAGTCCAATATAAAATCATTGAAGTAAACATCCATCCCTAAGAATATCTATATATCAAAAACTCTCTTGGGTTAAACCTAGGATACCACATCACTATCATTCATTAGGTTAATAATACTGCTGATTATAAAGTAATATTTCCTATAAAGTGATATATTTTTAAGAATAAGTGGCACTTAGAAATATTTTAATAAAACATAAACACTTTCATTATACTATGATCAACCTAATGGATTCTAATAGGGTCACTATGAGTATGATAATGCACTATTGTTTCATTCAGAAAAAATATGAAAAAATTATCCATATATGGGTGGAAAAACCTATTCATCAAACAAGGAAAATGATGGGAGTGTTTTTAATACCAAATGGTATAACAAGTTACTAATAAAGAGCATACATTCAATATAAAGTCATTCAAAGTATGTATAATTTCTTTAATCTCACATAATGATGGGATGATCTCAGGTTGAATCCTAAAGAATTCCCTTGCTCGTCAGAGCTGGTCAAAGATACAATCTATTTGAGGTAGTGGATACTGGTTCTTGACCATAAACTGGTTCAACAATATATTATCCTCACATAGATTAAGGTTCCCATCATCCTTATTGGTGAATAACATGGGTTAACCCCAAGAGGAAGTGCTTGTTTGAATGAAACCATAGGCCTCTAAATACTCTAATTGATTTTTTATCTCTTGAAGATCAGTTTGTTCCATCCTATACAAATGAATGGTAACTGTAGTTTCTCCTAGAATGAGATCAATAGTATGGTCCTCATCTCATTTAGTTGGTAATCCAGAAAACTCATTAAGAAATATATCCCTGAAATTGATCTTCTATTGGAGGTAATTCATCCTAAAATAAACCCTAGTCCTCCATTTGAATATTATGAAGTCTATTTGGCCACTCCACCTAAGCCATGAGGCTTTGGTCCAGCTCTTCTATCCTAGACATCCAACTCTTCCTTATTTAGATAATTTCTACCATTTAGTTTTTTAAACAACACCATTCGGTGATAGAATTAATCAAATTCTTGATATAGAACCATGAAATCCATACCAATCTTGAAATCCAAGATCATAGTCTCAAAAAAATTCCCCATATGAAAGGGTAACTTCTTATCTCAAGGGGAAATCCCTACATATATATATACCCCTTACACATACTGACACTGGTGTATATACGGTCATTACGCGTTAGTAATACTGTATTTATTTCCTATGACTTTGGATGATAGATAATGAGATTAAAGAGTGTTATTCAACTATATTAGAAAAAGAAGATACTATGTTAGAGGATACTAGGATATTAACTCATACTATAGACGATCTTATAACCATATCATCATGTATCAGATGTAATGCATGTAACTGACATGGTTTTAATCTATGTGCAACATGTTGAATACCATGTTCAAAACTACATGATTGGTGTTGTTGGTGATTTGGAGTATTGCTACCATGGCCACAATCTCCTCCTCATCTAGTATTAATGATGCTACTCAAACTCCACAATTGATGTGGAGAAAATAACCATCCTTTGAAAGTTGAGTAGGTTTGGATTATCATCGACTAGAAGGTTAGGGAATGTTCCAAAATAATATCTAAAGATTCCCTATAAAGATGTAATCCCAACACTCTAAAGATTCTTTGTCACACTAATTATTTTGGTTCCCATGTATTCTATATTGGTTTTACACCACCTTCATGGATACTATAGATTCTACTTCCCTAATGAGAAACGACTAATTTTTTCTTTCTTATTTGGGAATAGCTGATGGCCTACCAGGGATCCAGTCCTATATTCCTAATATTGTCACCATATCATATGTTATTCTTTGTGAGAAAGGATACTTTTACTATTTTTTAAATTGAAGGTACTAAAAACATTCCCATGAGTATAGAAATCAAACACTATCCCATCCTCTAAGAATCTTAAATGAGAAAGAACATCACCGACTAGAAGTTGGGGAAACCATTATCACTCAGTGAAACAAGATGAATATTCCATAACTGACATAGAACCCTACACAAAATACATTAACACTCAATATTGGTTAGAAATTAGCATCTGAGGATAGTATAGATCTTAAATAGTATTATGGAAATCAAACCATATGTGTTAATGGTGGTGATGGTCTTTGGTAATTATATCCCATAAGCACATGGATGAGTCGGGCAGTATGTACATTGGAAGATTTAATGTCTTCTATAGAGGCATCACCATATGAAAAATGGTATAAAAGGTGGAATCTATTAATGACTCAGTTAGATGTGGTACACTCTCCCCATAGAGGGTTTTATGTTACTACTTTTGTAACTCACATGTCAGATCAGTCTTCAAAGGTTTAGCTTGTGGAGTACATAGTATGGATGGAATCAGATGTAATAATCTATCATGTACTTGGGCAATAGTTCCCAAATCAGGTAAAAAATGAATTTACCCATGTTTCACTTCTGTTGGAAAGAGTAGCATCTTAGTCCCCCCCATGTCTAGAGCATGGATGTCACCACACTCATGGAACATGACATGGGGATTTTAGTAACATAATTGGACAACAAATTACCATAACACGCCTCAAAATAAGATTTGACAAGATAGATATAAAAAGTAATATAAACTATTCAAAATAAAGGGATCACTTCCCAATGTATACTACCAAAACTACACACTTATAATAGTATGAATTGGTACGTTCTCATGTATTAGTGTTAATTGTTCTAGTAGATAAATGTCCAAAAAACCATGTCTCATAATTTTCATGTAACCATTTCATTTATTTTATATTAAATTAATAGGCTCGCTCCTTTTCCTTTCATAGACATTACAAGGTAGGATAAGGACATGCAACCATTACATTTTAGGTATCATGATTCACATTCTAGTTTAAATTTTATTTTTTTCAACTATTACTATTTTCATAAAATGATCATCCGTTTTTAATTAATAAGGGCCCATACTCCATATCACTACGATCAACACCCCTTTCAAATTACAATTAAATGAGTGATTCAGTAAATTACACATTCCAATACACGAGGGTCTATACACTAGAATAATTGATATTGGAAATTAGTCAATCACAACCAGAATGTAGAACAAGAACAATATAAATATATTTATCACCCATTAATCATGGAAATATAAAGAAATAATATGGTTAAAATGCACCAATATGGCATCACCATATGCATGTCATGAGAATTATATTTTCCAACATTGTTTCATCAAAATACGACTATTTCCCTCATATCATCAGCCTATGCATCAAAATAAATCCGCAGTAATGATACTAATAATAATAATAACATCACATAACATGTGTTCCATAAAATGGTTAAATGATGAAAATGGTAATAAAAAAATAGAACGATAATTATAATTCATAGAACTTGTATCTTTTATTGGTCATGGGTATTAAATTTCCAAACATGGATTAAGAATAAGATCCAATACTTAATAATATACAATATTTTGTCTCCAAATAGAAAAACATGAAGGGAACCACTCTAACACCACTTTGTGACATCCTGAACCAAGATTCCACATAAGGTTTCCTTTATCCCTATGGGAAACTAGTCATCAAAAGCATCTCACTTAATGCTAGAGGATATTAACTAGAAGTGAGGGACTAGGGTTCATTTGTGGGGACAATATACCCTAATTAATTGAGTTTAGAACATTTGATGAAAATAATATAATTGGAAATATAAAGCATAAGAAATATAAATAGAGTATAGAACAATAGAAAAAGGCATGGAATAATAATAAAAAATGAAACTAATATAAACATATAAAATATAATGAAATAAGACATGTTTCTAAAAATATGGAAAACATTTATACAATGTCTTATGTAATACATTCTATATAAAATTATTAGAAATAATCCAAAAAAATCCCAATCATCCTGAGCTCCAGCTTAGTCATATGCTACCAACTCTATCATATCAATTGTGTGTCAAAACCGATACACTTCCCATTTTCAATGCCTGCATACATGTAATCTTATTGTGTACTAGAAGAATTTGGATAGGGTGGGAGATAAATCTATGGAGGCCACCAACTATGGAATCTATGACATGTTATCTGTGTAATACAAAGAGAAATAGTGTGCATGCATGAATATATAATATAAAAGTTGTGAAACAATGTCTATACCCAACTACCTACATCATCCCTCGTCTAGTTTATGACCATATGACATGTTCATTAATTAATTAAGTACTAGTTTTTATAGTTTTGTATCATGAGTCATAGACAGTCCTGACATCACCTCATGATTGTTATTGTAAAGGTTCCATAATCTATTAAAAAACGATGATGATTATAATATTTAATATGATCTATGGTAATAACCAATGCAACCTAGACACAAATGGTCACAAACTCAGAAAAAACTATAGACTATCTATAGGGTAAGAGTGTAATATAGGTAGAATAATCAATGGAAACCCATAATAGTTTGATCTAACTGAGTCAAATAAATAAAACCAAGTTAATATCTGGTAAGAAATGTTTAGGCGTAAGAATATAAGCATGGCACCTCATGTCTATAGATTCTATGATGGATTTGTGGATTGAATATATAGAATAATGTAATATTATAGAATGGATCCAATGGTTTCGTACTAGGTATACACTGATTAAGGAGGAACATGTACCAAGGTGAGTCTTAACCATGGAAAATGTCATCCTTGAACCAGAATGGAATCTATGAGTGCCCATAGTATTCCCACTATCATATAAATTAAATTTAGAGTTTGTAAAATATTATTATGATGTCAAGATCCATATGATAAATTATGAACCTTACATTAATTCATTTAATTAAGTATTCATCTTAATACTCAATAAATTTAATATATGATTAGGTTTGAGACATTTCCTCTCATTAGTGTGACAACTACAACTGAGAAAACTAATATTTCATTAAATTACCAATAATATTCTTGGTTATATTATTAACCTTTCATAAATAGAAAATTTAATGATTTGGATGAACAACCACATTCAATTCATTCAATTAGTCCAATTTTAATATACAATATACATTCCATTTACCATATAGATTGATTTAACAAATAATATCACTTATAATAGGTTATTCAATAGATTTTCATATATTGTACATCCAATGGTCAATTCAAAACTAAATAAATGCTTATCATTGATGACATGAATTTATAATTCTCATGATATGGCACACTCGAACAGTGTCATGGACCTAGAAGTCAAACACTAAAAACAATAATATGAATAAAACTCAACTGGGGGTGGTCATAGTTTTGGAAATAACCACCAAAAATAGTTAAAATTAATAGAATGAGCCTTAGAATATGGTCCTATCAAATATAATAAATCTATAAAAATTAAACATATGATTCTTTATTATGTCTACATTCCCACATGAAAAATTATAAAATGTTGAATCATGGGGATTAAGGTATAGACAACAAACCTCATCCGGTATCAACCTCTAATTCAGTAATGATTTGGGTAGATTTTAAGAACATGTCAACAATCTAAAAATAATTCATATGATCATGAATCTAAATATATTTATTGTTATAATGTATATGTAATGAAAATTTAAAAGTAATCTAAATTGTACTGATGAGGACCAATCAGAAGGATAATGATTGAATCCGAATCTGGGAGAAATCTAGAACAAAAATACTAGAATATACCTTCAATGTGCTCAAATGGGAGGAAAATTGAATATTTTCTCCACCAGAGAGAATAATAGTTGAATTAAATACATAAACATTTAATTAAAGGAAAACACATATTTTACTAAAATATTACCCTTCAAATGGTTTTTCCTCACAGTTTTACCAAAAAAAGTGAGATACATGCAGAAAAACCTATAAAGATGCTCAAATTGAATAGTTGGACTTTACTATTTGGGAAATATGCACCAACTATGGGAAACACCTCTATTAAAAAAATTGAACAGTTTTTTCTTGACTATGCAACCGAAATCACATAGTTATGTCAAACTATGTTCCCTACACTTGGAAGATTCCCAATATTGCATGGTTAAAACTAAATATGGGTATATCATTGCATGGTTTATTATAACCATTTGAATGGACAAAAACATCCACCATTCAGTGTTCTATGCTCTGAATAATCCTTCGACACCCTTGACACCTTTGATAAATAAATATGCATATCCATGAAGTCCAAACTAAATAATTTAGAAATGAATTTTAGGATTCATACCCATGTCAAATAAGTGTTAATAAAAGCCTCTAATATGTATCAGATAAAATTGAGCACAGTTCTTTGTTCATTATCTTTAGTTAATGAGTGTATAACCTTGTACAAAAATCAAGATACAAATATTCTCTGATGGAAATTATGTCTTCTAAATTCTTATAACAATCAACTAAAACCCAAATATCATTATTTCGATTCAATTTGTGTGGATTATGATGATAAAATAAATTATAATAATTAACAATTTCTATTAATGTATGGAATGTGTATGTAACATCACCTTAGACTTATATCATATATCGTTAGCATACAGACATTCATGGAATCGAAATTCATAGAATATCCCTTTTCTTGTTTCCCCAAAATAAATATTCTTTATATATACATCATTTTTATTCAATAGTAATAGTGAATGATGAACTACAAGACTCATATATTACATCCATATTCAGTAATGTAATTAACGATACATTGACTATATTCTTATTTTTTTCCATTTTATCACTATCTTGGTTGAAGTGAGGAATACACATTAATCTATTCTATAGTTCTGCATGTTTACTCTAAACCACTCAAATCATTATATACAATGATTGAGAAGCATTAATCTTTGAAATATTTAATTCATCCCATTTCCACAGTATTTCACATTCCATCTTTTAGAAACTCAAATGTATTAGATCTGTTTCAATCCATGTCATGGAAAAATTAGCATGGTCCTTCCGACTTATAACATTTACAACCCTATATTCTATCATAGGGTGAAAATTTATTCCTAAATCATTATATTTTATCAACTCTATTTGCATTCTATAACAGAAATTCAAAATAAACTCTAAACAATTATGATCTACATATATGTCACGTTTTTCACCATAATTATAATACCTCTATATCATCAACTAAAAAATTACCACATCGAACATTATATCACGTGCTGGGTACTTTTATAATTTATTTTCATTTATTGTGAGTCATATACTATCATATTATCATTTTTCATGAAGAAACATCCTAGTACCTTATTTGATTCATTAATATTGATCATTAACCCTTATCCACTATAGGGTAGTGTGAGTACAGCTGAACTAAATAGAATATCCAGTATCCCCCATTAAATTACCTTAAATTTCATCTATTAACAAGAACATAACCCCCTTCTAGGTCAACATGGTGATTGGATAAGATATTCATGAGAAATATATCACCAAATATTGGTACGATCAAGGAAACCAAATATAACGATGGTTTTTATTTATGAGGGTTAATCTATACCATTTCTTGATAAAATATTTCACTGACAGATCCACCAATATTCTCTTACATATTATTATAAGTCCCTATAATGAAACATTATGACGCCAAAATTCACACATTGATCAATTTTTATTACAACTTCTCTTTACTTAGGTACTTAATAATATTTGTCAAGTGAACATAATTATCTTCCTTCTTAATTGAATATATAAAAATATCTTCAATAAATAATTCATCAAACTAATAAAGATAATCTAAAATGAATTTATTAATTAAATTCAATTAAATATAATGAGAATCAGTAATTCGAAAAAGAATCATTGTAAAATAGTAATTTCCATACCTCATATAAACTGTTTTATTGGGTATATCCTCCTCCTTAATATTCATGTGATTATATCTACATTGAAGTTATATCATATAAAATTATTGATATCCTCAAAATTTATGAAAAGGTTATTGGTAATTTGAAGAGGATACTATTTTTGTTTAGTGATATTGTAATTTTCCCAATAATCCAATAAATTTCCCATTATCCCATATTTCTTCTTAAAAAAATAGGTTCACTGTAGAGACCTGAAGCTTGACGTACATGAACATTACATTACTTTTGCGGAATACTTTGTACATAAAAAAAACACACACAGAAGGACCGTAATAGTTTAGTGTCTTTGGAAACTAGGAATATAATCTTCTAATCATGGTGAAATATCTCCAACATATCACATAATGATCTTCCTTTTTTTATACCTAAAACCTTTCTTTATATCATGGGGAAAAGAATACATAAAAGGGTGAGCTCAAATACTCAGTAAGGGTAAACAAACGAAATATCAATCACATCATATTCATAAGAACATAACATTTTAGAAATCTTAGCCTGCAAAAGAGATCATAATATCATATCATGGGATAAATAATAGTAGTGAAATGTAATCCCAATAATCATAACATAAAACATTAATCTTTGTGGAATACACACATAATCATAGAAAATAATTTCTTATTATTCATGACTCATTGCCAAGACTATCTTAGTGGACAAAGTCAATTTCTGAACCGAGTTCACTCCTTGTTTCAGTCCTGTTTCACTGAACTGGTTTAACTTGTAGTTCCAGCCATGTCTATCTCATGAGATATATAATCTTTACCCAATGCATTGGAGGGAGATATAGGTCCCACCCATCTCATAATGATACCATTCTTATGTGTGCCAGAAAATCAGAAAATCATACTTCATAACATAACCCATGTAATAAAAATGGTAATCTTAAACATCGTGACATCATAGAACAATTCATATAAGATAATGGAATTCATAAAAATATAATTACATCACATAATAATCAAATCAATGTAATAATAGTGATAAAAATAGAACCCTTTATTATCTTAGATGGAAAATAATTTTTATAAAACACTTGAACTCCATTCTTGAGGAAAATATCCTTTCTGCTTCAAAAACACTTTTCCTTTCTTAACATGTCGTACAATTATAAAATAAAAGAATTTGATTAAAAATAAACTTGAAAACATGTAAAGTAAGATTCTTGGAAATAATTTTTAAAAAAATCATTCATTCCGTATAAGTTAAAAAAAACATTCTTCGTACTTTTTTAAGAAAAGTCAAAAAGTACCTCGTACGAAAAACGACAAAAGATTCCTTTAATATCCTCTACTAAAAACTCACAGAAGGGTAAAATTGGATTTAAAAAATTTTAGGTGGATGGAAATAATATTACATAATGAGGAAACATGGATTTGGATGATAAAATACACCCCAGTAAATGCCAAAATATAAACAATCTCGGATAAAAATGAGATTGTGATATTTCCCTTACCTTAGGTCTGATTTGCCTCGTAAGTGTCTGATCCTAATGTATAATTATTTAAATAATTTTATTGAATTATTATAGAATCATAATTATTGTTATGATATCATATATGGTAATATTTTTAGCTTCTTATTAGTAATATTTCATTATAACTTGTTATTCGGGTGTTTATTACTTTTTGTTCTTATGAGTGTTTTGTCGAATAAATTCTTATTCTTCTCTTTAGGTTATAGATACCTCATTTACATAATTTTATTAGTGTAATATATATCATATTCATTCATTCAATTCATTTATATAATCATTATGCAATGAAGATCATGTAGAACGAGTCGTATCACATCGTGGAGACGGTATTCCGTACGTACGCACGAGCGATGATATCGTTCCCATGATAATGGAATTGTATTGGAGTGTATGTATACTATTTCAGAATCAATAACACTTTACAATAATCATATATAGTCAATATTTACAGCATTATAACCATCCAAGTGAGGTGGTGGTGGAAAGTAGATTACACCACGGCGTGAAGACGATATTCTGTACGTATGTACGCGCTGTGATTTCCTTTTCCATAGGATGGATAGATGGTGAAATAGGTTTGTTTCATACTTATAATAAAATATCAGTATATGAGTGATACTGATTTTATTACTTCATAATTAAACAACTAAATAAGAAGAATTGGAAGAAGAAATAAAGATGAAAGAATCGGTAACAGACATTACCTCTTCTTTCATGTGCTTCTTTGAGACCTCCTTTTAGGGAACTAAAATTGGTCTTTTAAGAAGACCAGGACCTCTAGGATGTCTCTATGGAAGTGTAGAGGACAATGTGGCAGGTTTAGGGCGAGCTTGAAGGAACAAATTGGTGTGAGGAAGAGAGGGATGAGGTTCCCTTTTATAAGGGAGGAGAGGGGCACCTTTGGAATAAGTAAAAATATTATTTTATTATAAATCCAAATTCGGTTTTAAATATCTCCAAATTGATTTATTTAGAAGATAAGGTTGGCATGGGTCGACATACTCACATCCAACAGAATTTAGACAAGTTTATGTCATTATACTAACAATATCGTTTAGTTTTAACTCTTAGTTAATTAGATTGACATTTACCATGTCACTTTGTATTTTTATATTATATATTTAATAAACATACAATATATATCCAAGCTACCCCCAAGTGGTCCATTAATGATACACCAATCATGATATAAGTATCTTGTCCGAACCATATATTTTTAGGAATAAAATATCAATCAATAATATAATATTTGTTTTAAAAATTATTTTATTTCTATTTTGACACTATTCAATAGTTGATTTTTGTGAAACTCATAACATAATGATTACTTGGACAAAAGTTAATTAAATCAATCCTAACATGCCATATTAACTTATAAAATTAGTTTAATTCTTAAAAAGTCTGAAATTATATTTATTTGTGTATTTATAATATCAATTATTCTAATTTTTCACTATTATGGTAATTATTACATCATCATTGTGTCATAAATAAATTAATTTATTTAAAGTCTAAAAATTCAAAATAAAACTTAATTATGTATGAAATCTTATTATCTTTCTAATGAATATTTAAAATCTAATTTATCATATGTATAACCCTATATTAAAAATGTTTTACTAAATAAACTTTGATTTTAACTCTTTTAACAATTCTTTGAATTAAATAATAATAAATGTCCTAATCTAATCCATGTGGGACTAAATGGTCATATATTGTTCCTCAGATTTTTTTGGTCCAATTACTCTTATCCAATAGAATTAGGACATGTGTTTGGGTAATAATAATATCATTTTTACCCCTAATTACCCTATTTACTTTTAACCATGGTAAAAAAAGTAAACTGTTACTATTCCCCAAAATGTATTTTCATCTCATTGAACCACATTTTACTTACTGACATCAACCGTGTCTATTAAAATTTTTAAATTCCACTCACAGAAGCGATAAAATTAAGTTTTATGAAAAATTCATTTTTTTAACTACCACTTAGTGGTTTAACTATTCATCAAAAAATGAAAGTTTCCAGAAAAATACCAAAAATTAGGCCTAAGATATATTTGATATTATGAACTCAAAAATGATGTCTATTTTACCAAATTCAAAACATATCAGTTTCATTAATTAATTTAAAAATTAATTCCAGTCGTCAACACAAATAGCGTGTTCTTAAGAGATAATAACTATCAAAAGATTGACACTTGTTTATGTTTGGTTTAAATGTGAAATTACATCAAATGACCAAAAGTGTATTAAATTGTAAAAATATATTCTAAATATACTTTTAAACCACTAAAATTAATAATTTATCACTATTAGTTATTTTGATTAAAAAAGTTGTTTTTAATTAAAATTTAGTAATTTTCAGTATTCATCAGAATATGAAAGTTATCCAAAAGTACCAAAATATCACCCTAAGATAATTTTGATATTATGAATCCAAAAATGAAGTCCATTTTGAAAAAAAAATTACAAAATTTCAAAAAGTGGTTATTACTATTCATAAAGGCTAGTTTTAATAAAATTTTAATAGCATATCATTGTTTAGCAAAACTCAGTATTGCGTACAACACATGCTATCGTGGAAGGTCGCGCTTGCGTGTATTGCAAGACAAGTAAGGGATGCGTGTTGTGAAATCGTCTTTTTGGTGTAGCGTACAACACAAGACATTAGTGAAATTAAAAAGAATATTTTTCGTAAAATCATGGGGTGTTACATTCACCGCATGATGATTCACTAGAGAATATTAATACCTTATCAATATTCTCCTAGATATTTATCATTAATTTTGACAAATCAATTTTGGTTATTCTATAAGAATTTTTTGAATTATATATTGCAAAAGGTATGACTTTTATTAAAAAATAAACATCCCAATTCAATGGAAATTTAAGAAAATATTATAGAAAGACTTCAAAAACACTCATAAATTATGTGTATCCTAAATTTTGAGTTAATCCTGAACCATCAATGATGAATACCCTTAATTAATAAGAATTAAAATCCTCAACATATATTTAATTTACATTGGATGTTCATACTCATCCACCCACTAAAAATGATCACATGATTATTTAGAATATGAAATGTGACTTTTGTTTCTCTAAAATTGATACAACAGCTGTATTAATAATTCTAATCTATTTCTATAATTATATATAATAAAACATTGTGAGTAATAACAATATGTATTGGAAGAATTATTTTATAAACATTTATTGTTTAGGAAATATAGTATTTAAATGTGACCAACATTCCATTAATATTATCACCGATTACTCAACATATAATCTTTTATGTGTCAATTTGATTCCCTTAACATATCATTAGATATGAATGTGTGGGTAGATATAGAACCAAATAAGTTTTTTGTTGTTCATGAGAGGATGATAATTATACCATTCAGAACTTTAATCTCATAACCCACATTTTCATTCATTATCACATAATATTTCCTTTTTTATATGGGATTATGTTGTTTTTTTGTTGATAATCATAAACAAGAATTGTATTTGTGTAATGGTTAGAATACTTACCAGACTACATGTATTTGATGCATTAGAACATGGGTGATGAATTAGTTGTAATATTTCATTCCTCCATTGTATCAACTAGATAATTCAACACCTCTCAACATTCATAGGCTTTATGACCCACCATTCATCATTTTAGGTACCTACCAATTTCACTCAAGAATTATCTTTCTCATTTCATCACATATTCATGCCATGTAGATGGTTGTATTTTCATTCTACCATGTACTTTTTTCAAGAATTTATGAGACTCCATCAACAATTTTTATCAATACCATCTGATAGTTGGGGAAATATTATTTCTATTTATACCTTGATTTAACATTTAATAGATTCATTAGAGAGAATAAAGTCATATATAGATAACAACTATCATAAAAATTATTTTAATAATTTTAGTTTTTTTTATTTTAGGGATAATGATTAAAAAAATCATGTATTTCATGTCCTATAAGATTTAACTCATATGTACCAATGGATACATCATATTTGTACATAATCTTAACAAATTTATTCTCTATATTTTTATACTGAATATGAGGGAAATGCCTGCAAATTATTTTATTCATTTTCATATGGCCGATTTAAGGGGTTTTGGTACCCATACATCATTTGATCACATCTAGAAAAACACTTCACCACATCCAATGCCGTACCCCATTTCAAATTTCAAACAAAAATCACATTCACTGACATTCGCCTCAAGCCGTGACCCTAGCATCAACATTTGTGCTGACAGGCCTCCTGCCGTGCACCTGCCACATTAGTCCCTGTCGTCAGTCCGCACGCCAAACGAAGGCCACGCGAAAGCCTGAGAATATGAGGGACATTATTAGTAGAAAATATCATCATAAACTTATCTCATTACATGATTTCAATTTATTCTTCTTACCTCATATTCTTATTAATATTCCACCATTGATCCTCCTCAACATTAAAATGATAGAAGGAATGTAAAAAAATCTCATTTTTATGGTACTAGAGAACCAAGAAATTTTTCTCAATGGTTATAATCCATCACTCATACACTAGTGTATCAGAATACCCGCTAAGATATGTTGATGATTACTCATGAAATATAAAATAGTAAATGTTTCTATCTATTGATCATTAAAAATCACATCATGAATAATGGTATAATAATTATTTCTGAGAATAGAAACAAGATTCTACATTTTATCTTCCCTAATGTAATAATCCAATCCTGGCCGAGTAGACCAAAAACATGAGAATGCATATTATAGGGTGACGTAAAATAATGATAACAAAATAATACTGTAATATAAAAAAAAATAAGATGTACAACCTAGGTATAATTTGGAAACAATGGGATATATTACCAAGACAAACAAACTAAACCAGAAATGAAATGAAAATTCTATAAAACGAGCCTCCATGAGACCAAATATCCCTTAAATACTATAAAAAATCAAATAAAAACATATTTAAAATCCATAAATCTTTAAATTTATCATCTATTTACTTGAGTCCAACAAAAAAAAGGTCTACAGTTACCCACATGCAGATGTAGGGTGTCCAGAATAGATCTAGTGGAGTACTACAAAATAATTTTGTATACATTCTAATTATAAAAATGCACAAGTTGGGTATTTAAATCAATAAATGTTTACAATGATTTATATATGTAATTTAACATAAAATAAGTTTTCCCAATATCCATTATTTTTTTAAAATTTAAATATATATCATCCAAAATCTAATATAAATTCTTGTAAATATACTGAAACATAAAAATTCATGTGATCCAACATCCATTAAAAATCCACCATGTAATAAACAACATGAAAAAAAATCTACCTACCACACGAGAAAAATCCTATGGGAAAATATGTACAAAATAGTAACCAAACTATCAAAGAATAATGTTTAATCAAAAAAGGTTGAGTCCTTCTATGGAACATTTACATACAAGAGGCTTCCTTCTTGTTTTTCACATACATTCAGGTTTCCCATGTCACTATCTTCACCATCCCATGGTCCCAGCTGTGAAATTATATTCAATAAGAATTAAAAAAACTATTCTGATAATTTTATAAAACTATTTCAAATAAATTCCATTATTTTTCAATTTTTTAAATTACATATTCCATTCAAAATCATGGAAATTCTATTTTCATAGAAAACCCCATTCTAAAAAGTGATCCCTTATGAGGACGATATGATTCTAAAATAATTTATTCTATAATTTATTTTTTTAAACACACCAATTTGTTATTTCATGTGCAATTTCATTATTTTTAGAGTAATAAATGTTTTGAGATTAATTTTTATAATGTAGTAATACAGTATTCATAACTGTATTCAATTGTATCATTTATTCTAGGATAGCAGGTAAAGGGGTATTTACACTGCAAGCGAAGCAATGCGGTGTGACACTGGAATTTCGAGAAGAGAAGTGGGGCTAGGAAATGGAAGTAGAACGCATAGTTGTCGTGCGACCCATGTACACATCATGAAATTTTCAAAAATCACTTTCAATGAAATTTATGTCGTGACATCATAACATACTATGAAGAGAATGTAAATGTCTTTTACTCTTAGTACACTTCATGTAGTTTGTTAACCAGTAAAACCGGTATACTAGATTCACATGAGAAATTTGTGTAGATCCAGAAGACACAAAATATAGTAAATATCGGGAACCCGTAGTACAAATTTGGTGCTAGTCAAAACACTGAAATAAATATTGTTAACATGGTCCAATTTTTTGACAGGATTTCCAATAAAAGGATCCCCTTGTCCATTGTTTTAGGGCCCTCCAAACCAGTCTGTGAAACGCCCCCCCAACATAAAATCCTCCACCATCTACATTTAAAAGGTGGATATTGAGATATTGATCAAGATATCATTCATATAATCTATAATGATGAACCTACATGCTTTTCAAGTGATGAGTGGCTATTCCCCCGGTGGTTGTGGACAATGACACCCAACAAAAACTCTCTTTTGGGTTATTATCTTAATGTGTTACTTCTATTTGAATTTATACTGAACTCATATTTTATAAATATATTTGATAACTCTATTTCATAAAATAATTTTTCAACAAATTTATTTTGATGGTCATTCCATATATGGATTAAAATAATCAAATTATCTATTTAAACTTCTGAGAAAAAATATTTTCATTGAGAATATTGGTTTGGATTAGGTTTCATTGCATAGAGATCTTCAAGTAATAGAATCAAATTAATAGGTGGGAAGAAAATCATTTTAACATATTAATATGATATCTATATATATTTATGTCTACACCAGGGGATCCTTGGGGTGAATTTATAAATAAAATTTTGAAATATTTTTCAATGAGGAATAGGTGAGTGTCTGGGAGGTGGAAGCTTGTTGATGACCATTGTTTTATATCTAATTTTCAAACCACATAATTTTTTCATCAATTATTCAATGTTTCACAATAAAAGTATTTCAATTTGGTTTCATTTTATTTTTAAACTAATAATAAAATCAACCATTTCATATCTTTAAGAAATAACTCAAACAGTAGTGATAGTATTAAACCTCACACAGTATCATCCTCGAGAGAGAACCTTGTGGTCCAAACTATGATGTATTAAAATGGGGAAATCGTTTATTGATGTATAAGATAATAAAAACCACACGATTAATATAATGATTTAATATTCCAAATATTTAATTCAATTTCAAATATCTATAAATATGTATTAACAATATGAAATTTAATAAATTAGAACAATTGAACAGATCAACCTACCTCCAGAACATAAAAAACCTAACCACATTTGATAATAGGGATTTGGAAACCACAAGATCTTCCATTGTATGAAAATACATGACCAAATACTTAAAATTATTGACAATAACATGACCCAACTACAAATCCCAAAAACACAAATCTTTTCATCAACTTATAAGATAGAAACTGTGAATAAGGATTTCCTTGAGATTTTGATCGCCTAAACAAATAGATCAGTCAATGAATAAATCATTATTAATTGAAGGAAGACACCTGAAGACACCTACAGTCAGTGGTATTCCTGAGTAAAAAATGTTTAAATAGGAAATGATTCTTTAAACACCCACACAGTAACATAAAAACCACAACACATAGAATTACATGGTATGAAATCTTCTACACGTGATGAAAAAATTTAATTTTCTGTTTGGATAAAAAATCCATAAACATTTAAATTAAAAATTGGATTTCACTATATATGGATTATAAACTTGTCACAATGTTTAGAAACTCAAACTATAAATCCAACTCACGGGATGAGTTTGGTCGTCATATCTTGTTGTGAAATTAATTTACACATAATATAACTATCCAAAAAATAGTACAAAAGTTGAGGGAAAATATGAAAATTTAATTAATCATGACATCACCATTAGTGGTATCATAACATTTCTGGGTTCAGAGTTCTCACCCAAAAACAAGTGAAACCAAAAACATGTTTCAGAATATACCTGACAGAACGGTAATGGGAAATTATAACCCCCATCCACAAAACATTTATATCAATAGAAATAGTTAAAGATATTGTATCCGAAAAATTATTATTCAAATCCTACCTCTAAAATTACTGACACTATCATTCCTTGTGAAAATCTTGTCTACATTTCCATTATACCCAAATAAGGGGAGTCGTTTTATAACATACTACATTATCCTGGGGATTCATAATCTCATCCTGCTACTCAAAAAGTGGTATTAAAATCAAGAAAACATCCTCCCATATAATAACATTGGATGGATATATACCTCCTCAACTAGTAAACATGAATAAAATCGGGTATTGAATGAAATCAATATGGCAACACCAACTGATAATCCACCCTCCCTAGTTTCTCATTGATATCAATGGTCCCCAAAATCCTCAGTATGATCATATGATGCTTACCAAACTAATGATGTCCCATGCAAGTTAAAACTTTTAGAAAGAGCCAATAACCAACCTCAAACTCCATTATCTAACTCAAATGGACTACATAAGATTTATTATGTCTCTATGTCATGATACAATGAATTTGGATCAATTTTACTACCTTTATTGTCACCTAAACAACTCTCATACCTAACAAGGATCTTTCTCCCAACTCTTACTAGAAAAAGGGAAATCAACATGGAAGACCAAACAATGCCTCAATGTGTGCCATCTATATTGATGAACGATAAATATTGTTATAGGAAAACTCTACCAAAGTCAAATTTTGGCCCCAAGATCGAAAAATTCAATCACACAATCCAAAAGAATATCCTCAATAATATGAACAACCCTCTCTATCTGTCTATCAAACTATGGATGATAATCCATTATCAATTTCTATTGGGAAACCATTACCTCCATCAAAAAGTACAATGAATCTAGATGTGAACCTAAAATCTCTACCAGAAAAACTATACAGGGAACCCCATGAGGCATCATAATTTCATATATATATAATTCTCTAAGTTATTCATCATTCATTTCTTCCTTTAATGGAAGGAAATGTGTTGATTTGGTGATTATTTCAACAATATCACAAATCACATCATTTCCACTAGTATTATGTGGTAAAAAAATAAAATAATTCATTGAAATATCACCCCACATCGATACCTTAATGGGTAAAGGTTACAAAAATCCAGCAAGTCTCCAGTGTTCAACCTTAACTTAAAGAAAAGTGAGACACCATGATACAAAATATGTTATTAACCATCTCATCCCTAACTATCAAAACAGAAATCTCAAATCATGGTACATCATTGTATCTCTAGGATGCATGGACCAACAAGAATGTTTTCCACTATCTAGAAACACATGGATCAATGATAATGATATAATAGACCTGCCATGGAAGCAAAAAATCTCCACTGGGAGATCGAGAAATCTCACACAAGTGACCCCACAGTTTAGGTTTTATTCAATGTGTATTTTGTGGTTGTTTATAATATACTCAAGTTGATATTGTTCATATAAAGATGAGTCAACCCTTACAGAATCTGAAAACACCTATCCACTAACCCCCTCCACTCCCAATCTCATCCTAGTAAACAAGATCAATAAAATCCAGTAATCAATAAATTCCTCCATATAATATATCATTAATTTTTTTCTCAATGCATCGGCAACCACATTTTCATTAATTGGGTTATATAAATAAAAAAACAGTGTTCTAAAGATATTAAAATCATTATCATGGTCATTAGTTCATATCTATCGGAGTGAAAATATACTTCATGATTTTGTTATCATAATGTAATGTAAACAACTCACCATATGGATAATGATTCCACATTTTAATCCCCTACATAATAGGTTTGAACTCAAGATCAAGGGATGAGTAGTTATTGTTGTGAACAATATACACTTAAGATCCATATTCTCCAGCTATTTTCCAATGCTTTAGGACACATACCGAACATCTACCAAAATCAACACATAATACATTATAACATATAAATATTTATAGAAGAATCAAATCTAGTTCTAAATTAAACCACATATTCATCTCTTCTGAATATATTTAACACTTTTCATTACATTAAAAAGTATAAACTTGTGGTATTAAGATATCATTGAAGATGTGAACATGGAAATATGTCAAAAAAAGCATATACAGTAACCTTGCCTTCCAAGGATTCATAGCATCCGAAACACATTTTTGTGATATTCTTAATACATAACTATCTTTGCTATTTTATGATCAACTGAGACACACCACTCAGATATCATATACTTGAAAAATTCAATTCTTAGATCCATAAAACAATCTTGTATTGCTTACTATATTTAATAAGTTTCTTCAATTCTTCCAGAATGATATCAAAACGATCTTCGTGATCCTCCTCCGATATATAGAACATAAAGATATCATTTACGAACACAAAAATGAATGGGTTTAAGAACATATGGAAGATTTATTTCATCATAGAAATGAATTCCATTAGATCAATAGTGTGACCCAATGTTATAACCAAAAACACAAAACCCCCATATCGACTCTAAAACATTGAAGTAGGAATATCATTTTCTAAAAATCTCAACCTGTGGTACCCAAACAACATGTCAATTTTAGAAATCAAACAAGACCCTCTATTCAAATCATATGGATCGAAAATTCGTGGGAATAGATAATTGTTCTTAATGGAAAACTAATTCAGCATTCGATAGAGAATTCAAATTCTATGATTTATTTATTTTATCTTTTCAAAGAGTACATGTGAAACCTATAGACACACTAAGAAAAAAAAATTAACCTCTTAGTCCACATGATGATCCTTATATTCCACAAACTCTATAACTAACATTCAGTAGGATGGCATTGAAATGGGAATCATTACAAGTAACATGTAAATAGTAAAATCGACATCTCTATGTGGCTAAAAACAATAAAAACTACCCTAAGAACCATAGGTTATGCACACACAATTTTTTGAACTTGACTACCCAAGAATAGTTCAATTGAATCAAGAAACATTTTTGACAACTAGCTTGGGATTAAAAATTCATAAATAACAACTAGACCTACCCTTCATTGTATTGAGTCCAACTCGCCCTGGAAAACATGAGTTACCCCATTGGTAGATAAGAACTATACATGATAGTGATAAAAGTCTATCTTGAAATTTATTATAACCATCTATTCCATGAAATTGATAAATTAAAATATTTTGTGATCAAGCACTATGAATTCCCATTCCACCACAATGTTGGTGATCACCACATAATATGCAGGACATTTGAATCCTTTTTCATACCTATTTATCAACATACTGGGAAGATCCATCAAGAATAACATTATTCATGAATACAAACCCAACATTTAAACTGACATTTATGATCTAAAATAATGAGCAGCACCTGTATCAAACAGGTATAGTACCATAAAAGACTAAATAATCATCCCCCATCTAACAGTATTTGGAACAACATTACATTCCTCTAGGTCACACTAAGATGCATAATATTTTCTAGAAATACCCACATAGACATCCCCTTCTCCTAAGATTAATACCCACCATCGCTATAAGCATCTACATAATCATTCAACCCCTTTGTGAATGTGGATCCCACCTTATTGAAATACAAATTCTTATTATAGACACACTTTAGAAGACTAGATCACCAACAATGATGAAAATTTATAGGAACCCTATAGAATCAGTCCTGGTATTTCTAATCATCCCACAATTGTAGAAAATAACATATTTATTCCATGTTTAATGACCTGTTTCAAGTCCTATAAAAACTAGAAACTATATTTCATTCTTTTCAGATTAGAATAAGTACCCTGATAAACCAACCCACCCACTAAATCTCCTCCCAAAAATGTTATCACAACTAGGCAAGCACCATATAAATGATTTTTATCTACTACGGTCAAAATAGATGTAAGTAACATTAGAACAATCATCAATATAATATCTGTCCTTATCCCCTTATCAAACCTCTAATTTCTCAGATAATCATTTTTTAAATTCACTTGTGCTAGATGCACCAAATCAGCAATATGGGTGGATTACTCTAAAATGTTACACTCCCACTGATCCAAGGTTAGAAAAAAGTTTTCCAATAATGATCATTATATATTAGCATAAACCCACTGATTAAAGGTATTCTTATTTGAAATCCAAGTAACACCTTCTTGAAACATTGCATGAACAATTTATTCATAGAATATTTTTCATTTTCATTCAAAAATATATATTTAAAACACCAATTTAAAATAATCATGAGTAATTAAAATGTTAATGATTATCCCAATCCATTCATGTTACTCCTATAACTCTGATGGACCATTGTCACCATGAAATACATGTGTATGCTGCTTAGTAAATTAAGAGCCATGATACCAAGCACTTGTTAGGGATATGTGGACTATTGGCCCTAGAGTCCATATAGTATAGTTCCCTCCTTCAACAACATAAGGGTATAATAGAGAATCCTTCTATAGAACCTACCTTGTGGATTCCCCTAGTGTAGTTGAAAGAAAACTTATAAAATTAATTGACAATTAAACACAACATTATAACCAATAAGTTATGAAAACACCAAAACCATTGAACCAAAAAACAAGAATCCAAAACTACACAATTAGATAGTAAACACTTGAAGTACATATGAATTATACCATCAAAGGAAAATTACATTTTATAGGAACATTTCTATATAAATAAACTCCCCACATAGTTTATTCAAATAACATTATACACAATATTTCCACTAAAATATTATATAGTTTAATTAAAATATAAATCTAATATAATTTACTAAAATGAACCTAAATACTTGATCGTTGACATAGTATATAATGTTCCAACCAACCTGGGAAACACAAATTCTATAATAGGACCGAGCTGATATGGACCCATTAATGCAGTTACGACATGAATTTTTTTGATCATACTATTATCTTCCCATGATAATAAAACCATGTATGAAATTTTGATACAATTCATGATTATAATAGATATGATACAAAATTATAATAGACTGATTCATGCCAACCAGGCCAATTACCTAAGCTATCACCTTAAGGTGTGTGAAAAAACATTGATTAAAAAAATGTCTAAATTATTAACTAAAAAAGTCATAAATCTAGAGTTTAATTTGGAATAATGGTTAATAAAACAAATATAAACTGGTTAAAATATAAATAAATAAAATTTCAGAAAAACATATCTTTGATACTAAACAACACCTCCATATAATCCCAAAACTAATAAAAAATTAATAGATATGCATGCATGCTACCAAATTCTCTTATCATTACATGAATCCTACAAAACAAGATTTATAGACACCCACCAGATTAAGTATGTGATAAAATAGATGTTGTAGTAGGATACCATCAAGGAATCCATACATGTTCTAATAATAATATTTCATACGTTCATGATATAAAACAAAATAATGTTTCTATCTATTTTATAAAAATTCATTTTGAAATCATTTTTTACACAATCCATCCGTTTTTAGAATTTCATGCTATATATTCCAAATTAAGAAGCAATGTTGGTAATGATAATGAATCAAAAATATACATTTGAAACAACATATGTGAAATAAAATATCATGTAATAAACAACCTGAAACAAAAAATGAACCTACCAAACAGGAAATATCCTATAGGATATTACACAAAAAACTCTAAAAATCATAGAATGACATAAGGTTTCATCCATATAACATAAATTCCTTCCATAGTTTATCGGCAATAAAGATGTTACCTCGTAGTGGTGTCACACACATTAAGGCTAGTTGTTTCTCTTTAAATATGTACCCATGGATCCATCAGTGAAATTATTGTCAATTTATATTATAAAAAAACAATGATCTAATATTTATAAAACCTTTTCAAATACACTCCAATATGTATCATAGTTTTAATTTCCATTTTCAATTTAATATCAAGGAAATTATGTGTTCAATGAAATACCCCTTCTGGAATAAAAGTCCATTCCCTTTTCATTTTCAACACAAGAAATTACATTTATAATATCACCAAATTAATATGGAAAACAATTAATTCAAGAAATTAGAACAATTGATCAGATCCACCTACCTCAATAGAAAATAAAACTTAAAGTAATTTGAAAGTGGGGATTTGAAACCACCTGATATACATATAGAAGATAATTCCTGACCGAAGAATGAAAAGTATTAATTAAAAATCAATTAATAATCCCTATAAAACACTATCACGGCAACCCATGGAATAGAAACCAATATGAAGGCTTACCTTGATGTATAATGCAAAAAACCCTAAAATCATTCACCGAATAAATCAATCTGGATGGAAAAAAGATATCATAAAATCACCGAGGTAAGAGATCTGGTTGAATATAGAATTTTGTAAAAAGAAATGAGCTCTCAAAAAACCATACAACACCTTAAAAATTGAAACATGTATAATTACCTGATTTTTAAAATTTAAATTATCATCAATCGCTTTCATTTTAAATTATCATAAAAATGCATATCATTTTTAACAAAATAAATATTTTCACATTACATGATTTGTAACTCTTACATGAAATGTAAATTGTAACATCCCAACCAATGTAATCCAGATTCAGTGAATTATTACATAACATTGGCATGATCACAAGGAAATCATGTCACAAAAGACAAATCACTTTTGTGTTATTGGAAACTAGATTCATACATAAGTTCAACATTAGAACATGAAAAGAAAAAAAAACAAATTTATTCCATTATTAACATAAAGAAATCATAGATTATTCATGCAAGTCACTCATAACTAACTCCTAAATATACTAGGAAAATGAAACATATGAAATGGTTGAGCTCAAATGACCAATAAGGGTAATAAATACAGTGGATGATAATATAATTATTAACGCGGTGAATAATTAAAAATACATGTCTTTACAAATAATAAACATGATCAGTTTTATGGAAGGAATATGATTAGAGTAAATAATTCCATAATAAAACATAATCCTAGTTATTCTACTAGTCTAATTACCACATGATCCATCAAATTTATTTTAATAATGATGGATTGTAAAATGTCGTACATTCTGAAAAATTTTGTCAAGGCCTCAGCCAAGAAATCTAAAAATGATCATTCCTTGGAAAAAACCATATATTAAATTGGGAAAGGCCTCAAACAATTCCACCTATAGTTGTCTCATGAGACTTACCGATTCACCAAAGAGATATAGCGGGCTCCCCACATTACTTAGTAAGTCCAATAAATCCCTTATATGAAAGGGTTGTAATATAACATAAACATTCGTAAAAATACTACCCTAAAAAATGTCAATACATTAACCATGAACCATGAATGGTATAAAAATAACTCATCCTCATTCAATAATAACATAGTAATGAAGATTTTTTTTTATAATAGTACTACTTCAAACTATTTTAAAGCCAATCAATTGATCGTGACATAGATGAATGGATAAATATCATTATATTTTGAAATAATTTAAATGTATGGTAATTATAAATGAAAACATTTACTTTTAAAATTTTATTATAATCTTGTAAGGGAAGCGTCTACAATTTTTTAACAACAAAGAATAACCTCACCTACTATATAAGTTAAAAAACATTCCTAACTTAATTTTTTGAAACAGGATGTAAAATACTTTGTTTGGAAAATGATAGAAAGATTCATTCAAAAACATATAAGGTAAAATAAGTGTATAATTGAAATTAACCAATTGTCTAGTAAATATTAAAAATGTTTGGATATACAATGTGAGAAACATTTATGTAGATGATAAAGAGGTCCTAGTTGATACTGATAGATAAAAAACCACGGATGACAAAGAGATTTTGAAATTGACACTTACCTTGTAATTTTCCTTGTTCAAGGGGAGGTTAAAATCTTGTATAATGGTGAAATCATTATTATTAAATTATAAAATAACCATATACAATAATATGATATCATATATGATCTTCTAATATTTCTTTGTTAATGACATTTCAGTAGTATAATCATTTCGGGTGTTAACTGATTCATTTTCTATAATTTGCTTTGTTACATAAGAAATGTTTGTTATGGATATGATTTATCTTATTTATATTCAGAATTATATTGACTCATTAAACATTATTTTTAATCATCAAATGAAAATGTTTCTTGAATGGACACTATGGGGAATGAATCTCATTACCTTTATGGAGACGGTAATCCGTATGTACGCATGAGCGACAAAATCATTCTTTTGCTATTAAAATCATATATAATTTTATGGTATAAAAATAATCATTATCATGTTATATTTATTATTTAAATCATTTATACATATTATTATACCCATCCAAATAATTATTTTTTTTAATAACAAACTACCCCACGACGTGAAGACGGTAATCTGTACATAGGCACGTACGATGACTTTGTCATTTATAGGATTGATAGAATAATGAAATGGGTTGTACCATTTTTATAATGAAAATAACATTATATATAAGATACTAGAGTTAATATTTTATAATGAAAACTATATATAAATTTGTAGTTGAAGAAGAAAATACATGAATGAGGTGATGAAATATTTACCACTTTTTTGGGTTCTTCCTTTTGATTTGAAAAAAAGGGATCCCTAGGATGGATTTTTGACTACCAGTAGGCCTCTAGGATGAAGGTATAACTATTGGGAGAATATTTGTGTATGGTATGGCCGAGCCAAAAGGCTTTGGAGGTGTGAAGTTGAGTGAAGGGGAAGTTCCCTTTTATAAGAGAGGTCGGGGGCAGTTAGGAAAAGTCTGAAATTTATTTATAATAAAATCCATTTTGGTTTCTAATTGATCCAAAATAAATTTTTTAAAGTATAAGGCAGCGAGTGGTAGAAAACCACTCAGCCAATAATTTTTATACTAGATGGCTCAATATATTAACCTTATCATGTAGATTTCACTCTTAGTTAAATAGTTGGACATTTACCATGTCTCATTGTATTTTTTTATTATATGATTAATAAACATACAATAAACTTCTAAAAAAACCCCAAGTGCTTCATTAATGATACACCTATCATTATATATGTCATTTGGCTGAAAATTATAATTTATTGATTATTATATCAAACTATAATATTGTATTTGTTTTAAAAACTCATTTTTGTTAATTTGAACATTATTTAATATTTTAATTTTATTAAAGTCTTATCTACTTTATTACTTCAAAATAAATACATTAAATAATCCCTAAAATGTCATACTGACCTATAAAATTTTTGGATTCCATCAAAACATTCAAATTTTTTTTATTTTATTATTTATAATATCATTTATTAGATACTTTCATTAATAAGGAAAATACTTCATCATTATTGGGTCATATATAAATATATATATTTTATGTATAATGTTATAAATAAAAAAATAGTGGGAGGAAATATTATTATACTTATTATTAATATTTATTGATTAATATATCAAGTATAAAACCTCGAATAAAAATTGTTTTACTAAATGATTTTTTTGTCTTGAATTTAGGTTATTTAATATAAAATGTCATTATCACTCCCATGTGGCTCCATGGTGTCCCAAAAGCGACCCAAGGATTCCCATGGTCAGACAGGTATCATCCAATAGGGTTAGGACACGTTTTAGTGTAATTTAATATTATTAAAATATTATTTTTTAACCATATTTAATAAATTTAACCCTTTAATAAAGGTAAATATAATATTTACTGAAGTAAATATTCCTAATGTCTAGAAATAAAAGTTAACTATTTACACAATTTGGATCTCCTAATTTCAAATATCGAATCCATTTTTCCAAATTCAAAACAAATAAATTGCCGAAATAAATTTAAAAATATTTCTTGTTGTCAAAACAAAAAACTGGGTTTTTATTAAATAATAACTATCAAATGATTGACACGTGTTTATGTTCTGTTTAATCATTTTATTACATCCAATAAAATAAATTATATTAAATGATAAAAAAATATCTAATGATACTAAAACCCTTAAAATGTATAATTTAACAATATAAATTATTTCTAATACAAAAACTTGTTTTTATTAAAACATAGTTATTTCACTATTCTTGAAAAATTGAATTTTCCATTAAAATACCAAAAATTCACCCTAACCCAATTATGATTTCTTGAATCCAAAAATGATGTCTATTTTGAAAGATAAAATATATTAAAATTTAAAATGTGGGTATTAATAATCATAATGGCTAATTTGATTGGTCACAGTGTGTTAGAATCTCGAAGGTGCATGCAATGAAAGTTATTACATTATTTAAAAGGAAACATATCGTGGAAGAATGATGTGTTACATTCTTCTCTCCTTCAAATAATTTCATCCTAAAAAATTTCTATAATACTACTGCACAAAATGATTCAGGTGGTTCTTCATCATATGTTCTTCTGGTTCCCACATTGCCTCTTCCATTTTATGGTTTCTCCATAGAACATTTACTAGATGGGTCGTCCGGTTTTTCAGCACATGTTCTCCTATATGAAGAATTTTGGCAGGATATTCACAATTAGATAGATCAGGTTATAGTTCAATTTCTCTGTAGGTGAGTACATGGGATGTGTTATGCAAGTATTTTCTCAACAGTGATACATGGAACACATCCGGAACTTTGGAGAGAGTCGGAGGCATTTCCAAATAGTAAGCTACAGCCCCAATTAATTCACGAATATCGAAAGGTTTGATGACCCTGGGACTCAATTTACCAATCTTACTAAATAGTATAAATCCCTTCCATAGAGATACCTTTAAGAAAATATGATCTCCTACCTGAAATTCCAAATCATTCCATTGGTTATCGACATTTCCCTTTTGCTTGTTTTGTACTACTTTAATGTGGTTTTGGATAGCCTTCACCATTTATATCATTTACTTAACAAGTTCTAGGCCTATGAGTTTTGATTCTCCAACATCGTCCCAACAACATTGTGTGCTACATCTCTTGCCATATAACGTTTCGTATGGTTCCACCTGAATACATGAATGGAAGCTATTATTATAAGAAACTTCAACCAGAGGTAAATATTGATCCCACAAACCTTAAAAGTCAATTGAGAGAGATCTCAACATGTCTTTTATGGTTTTAATACTATGTTCTGATTTTCCATCGGTTTGAGGGTGGTAAGGAGCCCTTAAATAAATATTAGTATCCTTGGCCATCTGAATTCATTTCCATAATCTGTATGTAAGATGGGATCACTATTAGAAACAATATACATGGGTACCCTATGAAGTCTTAAAACATCATTAATATACAGTCATGCTTAACGTTCAAGTGGTAAATCTTATCATATAGCAATAAAATGTGATGACTTGGTAAGACGATCATCAGTGACCCATATTGCGTCATTCCTTCTAGTAGTCTTTGGAAGACCCATGTCAAAGTCCATAGTAATATTATCCCATTTCCACTTATGTATCGGAAGAGGTTTCATGACTCCTACATGATGTTACCTTCAAGCATTCAGTTGATGAAAAACCATACATCTTGACACAAAATCAGATATCTCCCTCTTCATGTTGTCTAACGAAAAGTGTTCCCTCAAATCTCTATACATCAAAGTGAAACTAGGGTGAATAGTAAAACTAGAGATATGAGCATCATCTAACAGTTCCCTTTTCAGATTAGGAATATCGAGAACACAAATCTACATCCAAAATTTCAAAATCATGACTTAATATATGAATTTGAACAATCTTCCGTTTTACACATCATTAATTTTCTATTGAAACTCTTCATCATCTTCCTGATAACATTTAATACTTTCTAGTAAATATGGTTTTGAAAACATTTGAAAAATTATTGATGTTTCACCTCCAATGACTATTCTCATGTCCATTTTCACTAGATTCATTAAAATAGGGTCCCTTTCAACATTCATGTTGTTCAAAACACCATGATCCTTTTTTCTCAAAGCATCTTCCACATTATTTTTCTTCCCGGGGTGGTAGTATATTGTAAAATCATAATCCTTGAGTAATTAAATCCATTGCCTTTTCCTCATGTTGAGTTCTTTCTATGAGAAAATATATTACAGACTCCTAGGATAAGTATATATCTCAAATTTTTCACCATAGAGATAATGTATCTATATCGTCAAAGAAATGATTATAGAAGCTACCTTAAAATCGTGAATAGGATACTTCTGTTCATAAATTTTTAGCATCCTTTATGAATAGGCAATAACTCTATCACTGTGCATAAGAACACAACCATGTCCTTTTATTGAATCATCACTATAAATAACAAATAAATAATTCCCCGATAGTGGATTCTAGATAAGAGCATTGACTATTCAACTGTTCTGTTCTTCCAAAAAAATTTCAAAACATTTTGTCCAAGGATATTTAACCCCTTTTCATGTTAGCTTTGTTAACGGGTTAGCCAATCGGGAAATATTATATATGATACATCGATAATAACTTGTTAAACCAATAAAATTATGTACATCAGTTATACTCGTCGGTGCTGGCTATTCATGGGTTGCCATGGTCATTGAAGGATCAACAGAGATTCCATCATTAGAGACAATAAGGCCAAGAAAAGAAATCTCCTAAAACTAGAATCATCACTTGCTAAATTTCCCATATAATTTATTTCTTGTAAGAATCAATAGAATGATGTGGAAGTGATTTTGATGATTTTCATTTCTTTTGGATTATACCAAGATATCATAAATAAATACCATTACAAAGTCATCAAGATATTCCTTCAAAACACTATTCATAATATATAGGAAGACAGAGGGTGAATTAGTCAACTGAAAAGGCATAAATGTAAACATGCAATGCTCGTAACTGGTTCAAAGTTCTATTTTTAGAATGACTTCCTTTTTCACACACAACTGATGATATCCAGATCAAAGACAAATCTTTGAAAAATATTGAGCTCCATGAAGTTAGTCGAATAAATTGTCAATGTGAGGTAGGGGATACAGGTTATTTATTTTAATAGCATTGATCTCCCTATAGTCAATCCACATCCTCATAGATCCATATTTATTTTTAATAAAACGAACAGGGAAATCCCATAGAGAAAAACTAAGAAGAATAAATTCTATATTACTCAATTCATCTTGTTTTTTATTTATTCCCACTAATTCCACAGTGGACATTATATAAGGGGTCATTGATATGTTCCTTGAACCAGGATTTAAATCAATTGAAAACTGAATTTCTCATTCTGGAAGATGTCCAGGTAAATCATCAAGAAACACATCAATATATTTTTGCACAATAGGTATGTCCTCTATTTGAACATTTATTTCCTCACCCAGAGTAATTTAATTATTTTCCTCACCATTAATAATATTTAGTTGAGATAATGGGTATGAAGAAGAGATCATCAGATAAAGAACATTTATATGTCTTAATGGGAACTGATTCAATAAATTGTTTTCCAATGATACTTCCCTTATGAGTTTTTACTGACCCCTCCCTTGTTAAGTCAAATTGAAAATATCTAATTTTTTTCCAAAACTATGAAGATATGCAACAATGCAATGATCTAGAATCAAATAAATACATTGCTAAATTTGAGGAAACCATTAAATTACCTGCCACCATGTCATTCAGAGCATCAACCTCAACAGTAGTTATAGCATAATCAAGGCCTTGATCCATTGGCCTTTTCTGATGAAATATTCAATATAACTTTGGAAATTCATTTTCATAAAGTCTCATCATTCTGTAATTGTATAATTGAACATTTGTAGCTTCTTTTATTCCCTTACAATCACTAGCAAGATGGCCTTTCTGTACACATCGGTAGCATTCTCCATTTCTTTTTAGAGTGGAACTAGGGTGCTTCCTACCACAATTATCTGAGGGTGGAAATTCAACTCTTCCCTTCTTTCATGTTTCCCTATTTCATTTCCTAGAGTGTTTAGACGATCTATTGTTCTCTTGCATTTCTTTAACATCGTAAGACAAAGAGAATTCCATTTCTGTCTTGATAGCACATAAGAAAATATATTCGTATGATGAGAATGATTGTAATACTAATTGTCGACGGAGAAATGGTTTTAACCCATCAATCAAAAGTCCAATCTTACATCATGGGTTTCATATCTAATCACTAGTGTGCCTGGAAAACCTTGTAAAGTTAGCTTCATACATTTCAACATTTTCATCATCTTTTTGCCACAAAATCAGAAATTACCTTTCCATATCCGTTCGATGGTCACGAGGAATGTATTTTTCTATGAAAATATCTTTAAACTTCCTCTATTAAATGCTTCATACTACTTTATCTTTCATTGTGTTTTAATCAATAACAACCATTGATCTGCATCTCCTATGAGGTGATAATCATTTATAACAACTTTATCCCTTTCTCTACTACCCACAACATGAAATATTTTTATCTAGAGAACTTATATATTACTCCTCTACACATGGATTTTTAGTCCCATTGAATGTTGGTGGTTGTATCCTCCTGGAGTGGTCTAACATTGAACCTACACCTTGTGGATCAGGGTGCTCTATATGTGTAAGGTTATAATTCCTAACCTATTTGAGTAGTCCCAGTATTGTGATAAGATGATCTGCATTAGTTGCATCACCAACTCCACTATAATTATCTTTATTAGGAGGGAAATACCTACACGGATTAGGTGCATTGATCCAGTTTCAATTCCTTCCACAAGGCACCATTTATAAAAAATGGCATACACTAGATTAGTTAATGAATCATAATAAATATTTAAAAACTTGTACAACTGTTATCATAAATTAAACAACTTATGGATATAATCCATAATACTAAAAATGTTTTTTATGAATTATATACACATAAATCATTCATAATTGTTTATAATGATAATGATATTTATCCTAACCATATCCCCAAGGAGTATCATAACCATGAATGCAGTAAGGCCCATTGTCGTGCTCATGTTCTTGTTGGAGTCTTCCTTAAAGTGGAGTTTTCAGGTTTTACCCCCAGATACATATGTTCCAGAGCCACCTCTATCTGCTCGTATACATACATGGATGTATTTCCTGGAAAACTCAAAAAATCTCTACATTACCAAAATTATAGGAAGTTCTTCTATCATAATTATCAAAGTATATCATAGGATAATGTTCTCTAACAAGATTTTATCTAGATGTAGTTTCTCAAGATTGTACTAAACATCCTCTAATACAAACTTTAATTCCCCGATCATAGTTACACAGAGTCGGTGGATTATTACATTACATTGGCATGGCCACAAGGAAATTATGTCCCCAAATAATGATCTGTTTGGTATTATTGGAAACAAGATTCATACATAAGTTCAACTTTACAACTTGAAAAAAAATATAGCACTAATTTATTCCATTAGAAATATCCAACACACCTAGATTATTCCGAAAAATCACTCATAAATAACTACTTCATATTCAAGGAAAATGAAACATAATAATGGGGTGAGACCAAATGATCAGTAAATGTATGCAATACAATGGATGATAACTTAGATATTAAGAATTTTGAATAATTGAAAACACATGCCTTTACAAAAAATAAACAAGGACACTTTTATGGAAAGAATATGAGCTCAGTAAATAAAGCCATAATAAAACATAATAAGGGGTATACTACTAGTCGAATGACCACATGAACCATCAATATTATATTCATAATAAGGGAATTTATAATTTTGGACATTCTGAAACATTTTGTTAAGTCCTCGTCCAAGACATCAGAAAATGATTTAGGCCTCGACCAAAACCATATATCAAATTTGGAAAGGCCATGACAATTCCACGTCTAGTTGTCTCATGAGACCAACCGATGTACTAAGGAGCTATAGAGGGCTCCGCCCATCACTTATTATGTCCAATACATTCATCATATGACAGTGTAGAAATATAACATAAACATTCATATTAAAAATTGCATACAAAATGTCAATACATTTACCATAAACCATTAATGGTATAAATGTAACACATCCATTGATAAATATAATAAATATGGAAATTTTAAAAATAATATATCAACTTCAAACATGTTTAAAATCAATCAATGAATGTTCAAAAATATGAATGGAAAATTATTTAATAGGAATATATCTTTCTACTTTGAAATCATTTAAAAGTCAAAAAATTAAAAATAAAATTATCTATTTTGAATAAATTTATATAATATTTTATGAGAAGATTCAAAGATGTTATAATGGTGGAGAATAACAACACCCACGGTATAAGTTAAAAAAAATATTCCTTAAATTTTTTCAATAAGGTCATAAAGTACCTTGTTTGGAAAACGACGGAAGGATTCATTCCAAAACATATAAGGTAAAATAAGGGTATAATTTTCTTTAATCCTTTTTCTATTAAATAGTAAAAAAAATTTGAAATAATATTTATGAAACGTGGATGTGGATGATAAAGACGACTCTATAGATACTTACATAAAAACAACCTCGGATGATAAAGAGATTTTGAAATTTACCCTTACCTTGTAATTTTACTTGGTCTAGGGTAAGTTAACCTCCATTATAATGGTAAAATAAAAATTATTAATTTATAAAATAATAATATGCATTCATATGATATCATATATGATATTCTAATATTTCATTGTTAATTATATTTCAGTAGTATCATCCATTGAGATGTTAACTATTTTGTTTTCTTTTATATGATTTGTTACGTAAGTAATGTTTGTTATGGATATGATGTATCTTATTCATATTTTTAATGATATTAAGCCTTTAAAAACAATTTAATAATCAAATGAAAATCATTCTTGAATTGATATGATGGGGAATTAATCTCATTGCGTTCGGTGAGACGGTAATCTGTATGTATGCATGAGCGAAAATATCATTAATTTGATATTAAAATCATATATAATTGGATTTTATATAATATAAAAATAATAATTATATTGTTATATTTATTATTTAAATAATTTATAATCATTATTATACCTAAACAAATAATGATGGTTTTTATAACAAACTACACCACGACGCGGATATGGTAATTCCTACGAATGCATGTATGGTGATATTGTCATTTGTAGGATGGATAGAATATATAATATGGTTGTACCATTTTTATAATAACATAACTGTATATAGAATATACTGGAGTTATTATTTTATAATGGAAACAATAAAGAAGGAGGAAGTGGAAGAAGAAACAAAATTCAAAGTTGTGATGAAATATTTTCCTCCTATTCAGGTTCTTCCTTTTGATTTGATCAAAAGGTCTCCATAGTTTGGAATTATGACTAATGTAAATCCTATAGGATTAAGGGAGAATAGATGGGAGGATATTTAGGTACGGTTTGGCTGAGAAAAATGGCTTTGAAAGTGTGACTTTTAGTGAAGGGTAAGATCTCTTTTATAAGATGTTTGAGGGGCACCTTAGAAAAAAATTGAAATATTATTTTATAATAAACTCATTTCTGTTTTATAATGGCTCAAAAATGATTTATTTAAAAGATAATTGGGGTATGGTTTGATAAAAACTCATCCAAGAGGTTTTAGATTTGTTTTTTTCACTATATTAACCTTATCTATTATATGTAACTCTTTGTTAAATAGTTCGACATTTACCATGCTTTTTAGTATTTTTATATTATATGGTTAATAAACATACAATATACTCTCTAGATAACCCCAAGTGTTTCATTAAAGACACACCACTAATTATACAATTCTCTTTTCTGAACCATAAAATTTTATGATTATTATATCAATCAATAATATTTTATTTTTAAAAAAAACTCATTTATGTCAATTGTTTCATTATTTAATAATTGATTTTTATTAAAGTCCTATCAACATTATTACTTCAAAATAAATAACTTTAATCCGCCCTAAAATGTCATAGTAACCATTAATATTTGTTTAAGGCATAAAAACTTTCAAATTATATTTAATTTATTATTTATAATATCATTTATTTGATATTTTTATTAATAATGAAAATACTGCATCTTTATTGGGTCATGTATCAATATGATTATTTACTTTATACAATTGTAAATAAAATAACCAAATGTGGGAAATATTTTTATATTTTTAATGAAAATTTATAGTTGAATTTATTAGTTATATAACACCATATAAAAATTGTATTACGAAAGTATATTTTATTTTCTTATTTTTGTCTTTACTTTAGATTGTTTTATATAAAATGTCATCATCACTCCCAGGTGGCTCCATGGGGTCCCAAAATCTACCCATGGATACCCATGGTAGGGAACGTATCATAAAATAGGCTTATGACACGTGTTTGGGTAATTTAATATTATTATGATATTATTTTTAGCATTATTTAATGGATTTACCCCTTTAACCACAGTAAATAATATATTTACTGAAGTAAATATTCATAATGTCTAAAAATAAAAGTTAACTATTTACACAATTTGGAACTTCTGATTCAAAATATAGTATCAATTTATTCTAATTCAAAACACAGATGTGGCTGAAATAAATTTAAAATTAATTTCTGTTGTCAAAACAAAAACCGTGTTTTTATGAAATAATAACTATCAAAAGATTGATAGTTGTTTATGTCTCATTTAATTGTGAGATTATATCCAATGACTTAAATTATATTATATTAAAATAATAATTTCATGAATCTAAAAAACCATTCAAATTCATAATTTAACAATATATATTATTTTGAATAAAAAATTTATTTTTCATTAAAATATAGTATTTTCGCTATTCCTCAAAAATTGAAAGTTTTCAAAATAATAAAAAAATTCACCGTAATTAAAATTTGATATTATGAATACAAATATGAAGTCCATTTTTAATAATAATATTTATAAAATTTTAAAATATGGTATTAGTAATCATAACGGAAAATTTGATTGGTTGTGATGTGTTAAAAACTCAAAATTGCGTACAAGGCAAGCTATTACATTATTTAAAATGAAAAATACTGTGGAATATTGGGGTGTTACATAAAACCCATTTTATAAATTCAAATCATGAGAAGATACTGGATGTAATTCCATATTGTGAAATCCCTTTACACGTCATGTAACTACACATAGAATTGTTTAAAATTTGAGGGTGAATATGAAAATATAAGAAAACCATGACTTCTCTATTAGAGATATCCTCAAAATTTAGGGTAGAAAATACTCAAATAGGGTAAAAGGGAAAAAAACAAGGATCATATCTTACATAACCTAAAAAATTGTGGAATTACATATATCAATTTTTTGACATGTTGAAAATAATTTCATTTTACATCACATTATTTGTTAGAATGATTTATTCTGGTTTTACCCAATGACTAAAAGAAAAAAAACAATATGAGAAACAATAGTCATAGTGAGACATTATATAACCATTATCCTAAATAACATTTTGATGTTATTATATACATATACTTTTCTATTTTGGTTTCACAAAATCTAAGTAATTTTAATATCCAATTATTAACTCATCTTCACATTGACATCAACTATACCATCCCATTAATTTCATAAATAAATATTAAATATCTGCAGATGAATATACAATATATAAAACAATAATCCACACTAGAATGGTAAGGGTTTATTTTTTTATTTTATATACATAATCATCTTATTTAGGAACTTTTTGGGTCATCTCTAATAATTTTATTCTTTAATTATAAACTTCATGGGAAGTTTAAATTATAACAATTCATCATAACCTATAGAAAGGAAACACATAAAGGGTGAGATTAGCAACCGATAATGGGTAAATAATGGATATATCAGTTGATGATCATATGAAAGGCATAACATACACATAAGGGTTTGATATGATGATAATATCATAAAATTTTCAAACCCAAACTATCATGGATAAAAATCAAGATTCAGGGGATAAATATTTATCATTTCAAATGACATGGATCATAAGGGTGAGAGATCATTACTAATAAATCATGGACCATAACTAAAATCAAAATCATTAGTACAGGACATAAGTGTGTGACACCATAATAGATATTGAATACATTACATATGTCATGGTTAACTACCAAAACCATAATATAATTTTGTATTAATAATCAATAAATCTTTACCATATCATAATAGATGAGGGATCACCACCTGTTTGACATAGTTGAATCAAATCATCAACAATTTCGTATATTTGATCAAGGACATTGACTTATTACCTGTAATGTGTTAATCAAGTCAACTGGTTTACCAAAATTGATCATGAACATTTTTCACATAATAATATAATGAGATATAAAAAATTACTCAATTTATTAATGTTTTATATAATGTTGATCTATCCAATCACCTAATAAAACCAATCATATGTGTTTCATATGATCATAAATCATTTATATTATAATCATAGTATAACTTGTGTCGTGAAATTAGTTTTCCTATCCTTTATAAATTCATTATATCATAACCCATGTAAATTACATATAAATTTACAAAATATCATCATTACATTAATAAAAATTCTAGAAAAATAATAAGGAAATAATCAATTAGTCATATCCCTATAGAAGTATATATGACATCAGATGATGTAATCGTAGATGAAAAATATATTTCAAATGATACTATAATATTTCCTAATGAAAATTTTATTTTTATTTTGGAATAACATATTTAAAATATTTAAAAATTATTGTGGAAAACATTTTCTTTGAAAATAACCATGAATACATATAAATGAATATTCAAATCATTGAGATGCTATGATAGCTAGATACACCCTTCATACTATATACATTAATGTAATGATTTCTTTCCATTTCTTTTTAAAAACAGGAAATTAACATATTCGTGAAACTACAAGAAGATTATATTGGACAAATATTATAAACATTAAAACATGGTAAAAATTTACTTTAAAAATTAATAGTATATTATTAAATAATTCATTAAATAATTTTTGTGAAAACTTGGACAATGAAGAAGAACATTCCTAACATATTATTAATAGATATTTTGTTTCCTTAAAAAAATATTTATGTTCTCTTCAGTAATTATAGTGGAGTAAATTAAACAAAAATATTTAATCCACATAAATAACTAAAGGAGATGACATATTAAGGGTGTTTATCAAATAATTTAATTATAATTTCCCCCATGAATATTAAATAATAATTAATCTTTAATAAAATGTTATTGAGAGGTAAATATCTTTCCTCAGAACTTGTATTTCATCGTATGTAATTAATAATCCCAAATAATGAATATATATATTTTTTACATGTATTCCAAAACTGTAATCATATATATCATTACATATATGATTTAACTATAACATCTTATCCCTAATTAGTTAATATGTTTTTTTAAAAATTATTATTCCCTGAGATAACTAGTTCATTTCTCAGGCATGATTCGTTTTGGAAGTCCCACTCCTTATACTTGGTCATGGTAACATCATATCCATAATATTAATAATGAAATAAATATCATAAATAAATATTTTATATATTTATATTTATATTCATTCTTAAAATATATTGATCTAAAAATTAATTGCATTATTCATGGAGATGGTAGGTCAAACATACGCATGAATGCAGTTTTTAAATATCAATTAGTGGAAAGGAAAAAATATTAAAATTAATTAAACATTAAATAATCATTAATATTACTTATATATATATATATGATATATTCATTAATTCTAACCATATTTCCATCCAATTAAAATTAAAGTGAAAAATGAATCACAACACTTCCTGGAGGTGGTAGTCTACACATATAGAAGGAAAAAATTATTGTTTTCTAATGAATTGAAAGAGGATTATAATCGTGATTATATAGTATTAAAAATTAATCATATTAAATATTTTGAAATAATTTTTCAATAATATAAAACAATTATTTAGAGGAGGAATGATAAGAAAACAAATTTCAAATGTGATATTAAGAGTTACACCTCATCATTGAGAAACCCTCTTTGGCATACAACATAAAATTTAAATGGATAGTATTTTATAAATACCCTAAGATATAAGATTTTTTAATTAAATATATTATTATATTATTTCAAGAAATTTTTGGGCTATAGGTCTCAAACATTATCAATAATTAATGATAAAATTTTTTCTTTTTTAAGAGAGGGGATGGAAAGTTGTGGTATTAATTAAAAATTTAACTTAATATAAATTATTTATGATTAAAAATGCATCCAAATTATCATGATTGTAATATAATATGGGTAGGACTATAATTAATCATATATAGTAAAATTTGAATTGTTTGTCGTTTAGTTTTTACCCTTATCTCTAGGATTTAACCACTATTATACACTTTCAGAATTATCGTAATATCAATGTTTTATAATTTTTATGGCTTAAGAATGTTACTATAAATGGAAAATTTACTATTAAGTTTACCGTGTATAATTATTTGATCCATATACCAATCACATGGATAAATATTGGATTATTATAAATTTTAAATAATTTTAAAATGTATAAATTTTTAGAAAATATCTTTAGTGTCCTTTTTTGAACTATTCATTTAATTTAACATTGAAAACTCTATTATAGAATCATATTATAATATAAATATTTTAAAAAAATGTAATATGATATATTTATCTATAAAATCCATGAGACACTACCACTCAATCATATAAAAAATAGCTCTTTAAAATCATTTACTAGATTCTTCTACTACTTGCAAAAGCATTGTGCGAGTCATGACTAAACATTGTAGGTAGGTATTTTAGAAATATTAATTAAAAATAAAATAAAACCATTAATTTTTTTTTAATTTTTAATAAAAAAATTTATATTATCATATGTGTTTTATTCATTTTTAAAAAATATATTATTAACATTGAAAGAAAAAAAGCGATTTTTTTCATTTTCATTTACATAATTAATATAAATGTAAAATAAAATGTTAAAAAAACATATTTTAAAATTTTTGATGATTATTTAATATATTACATAATCCAATAGAATAATTTAATGTGTTATAATGAATATGAGGCCCAATCACACCTATTTTAATGCTAATTGACTTAATATACATTATTATGTGACAAAAATTTACAATCATTTATATCAATAATAAATAATATATAACTAGTTAAAAAATTTATATTAATTATTAGAAATAGAGAATACATTTTCATTAAATTTATATTCTTTAATTAGAAGAAAATAATTTAGGCGATAACTACAAAATGCAACGAAAAAACTATTTTCATAAAATTACTATTTTAGTATAAAAGAGTTCTAATATGAAATTCAAAAATAAGATTATTTTATGTAAACATAATTGAACTAGTAATAATATAATGGAACTAATTTTACATTAAAACCATTTTATAAAAAACTTTATCTTTTTAATTCCTTGAATCAAAAATTCAATTTTTATTAAAAATCTATATTTTTAACTATTAACGAGAAAATTATTAATTCTAGAAAAATAATACAAATTACCCAAAAGTTAACCCTTAATAATTTTATTTCATAAATGATGTAATTTTCTAAAATTATTCTTTTAACAATTTCATATATTGATTATAATTCGCATATAAAAAGTAATATGTACAATTTTGTAAGAATTGTTTTTCAAAACTAAAATGATTACCAAAAATTAGTGGCTTATTTATTAAAATTAATTAGTAATTTTTTATTAGGACCATTATATATATTATAAAATTTTGAAAATCATATTTATATCCTTTAATCAAACTACTATGTGATAATTATCATAATAAATAATAACATTTTAACAGTATAACAGAGTTTTTTACACATAGTATTGTGTGTAATATATGATATCAATGAAATAATATTTATTTGTGGGAAAATATATCATTAAATATTGGTTTGTTAAAATATTAATTATTTATATGATATTTACTAATGATATTGTCATATTTTTTAGAAATTATGTGGACAATATGAGACATCTATTGATTTTATGTCATTTTTTCTTCTTTATAGGCATAGAAACATATTTTTAATATTTTTAATAAACTAAAAAATGGATTTAATAAAAATGTTATATTTTTTGGGTTAACTATTATGAATAATTGATCGAGGTATGGATAAATTTTATGTTTAATATATTCCAGATAATGAGATAATAAAGGGTTAATTGATTTTGAAAAGATATTTTAAATATATTAGTAGTGTTTGTTTAATAATTGATTCATAATATTTTTTTGATGTTAATTTTATTATTTATATTATGGTATATAATGGTTTTTTGTGATTTTATACATTTTTAGGGTTAAATATAGTGTTAATTTATTGAAGGATATGTGGTTTCATTATGTTTTAATGTTTTGTATATTCAAAAAGTTTGGGGAAATGTATTTTATAGACAATGTGTTATTAGGGTACAAAACACCTGAGTATATATTTTTTAAACAATTTACTAATTTGGACTATGGGAGTAAGTTATATGTAGTATTAGAAGTTATATATAAAATGATAAATATTTTTAGAACACTCTCACATACTTTCATCTGTGACGCATAGTTTTAATTATTAGGGTACAACTTATTTAAGGGGATAATTTAAGTCTTTTATATTTTAATTATTGGTTTACATTCAATAATTAAATGCATTAAATAGAATAATCCACCTGGAACACCGAACATAAATGAAACAATGATATATTTACATAAAATATAAATATTAAAGTATCCCAATTAAAAAATTTACCTTAAATTGGTAGGAATAAATAATAGTGAAAAAAATTTAAATAATTTATATAGATGAATAAAATGATTATGTAATAATAAGTATGTAATTTAATTTATATAGCTAAAATAACCAATAAGATCCTTTTATGTTATGAAATATATTTTATAAAATACTTAATTCATAGAAGATATGAATTTCAATTTCAATAAACCGTTGAATAATTACATGAAAATATGTTTTATATTAATATTTCTTAAAAAAATTATTTGGTCAATGATATGAAATAATAATAACAATTGTTAATATAAGAAGATGTCATTTTTCGAAAAAACATTTTTTCATTATATATTATGATTATATTAAAATATTTAATTCATAAATTTTCTAAATTATTAATATTTTTTCACTAAAAATAATAATACATTTAAGATGACATTTTTAAATTTCTATGGAAATGATACCTTTAATGTGAATAGTAAAAAAAAGAAATTTTTAAATTCAACGATTTAATTATATTATTAATATATATGTATGTATTAAATTTTTTAAACATTTTTCATTAACATATATATTAATTTATTTATTTATTTATTTTAAAATATTTTTTTATTGTAAAAACTTGTATTTTAATGTTTAGATCATACGCTTTTTTTAAAAACTATTTTAAACAATATAAATTTATTATTTTCAATTTAAAATAATTAAATTTTTTAAATTTAATAAAATATTTAATTTCTAATTTTGAATCAGTAAATAAAAAACTATGAAACATAAAACATTAATTTTTTTAGGCATAATTAAATGTTACCTTATCTAAAAACTATTTATTACAAAAAAAACTATATTGAAAAGAGTAATAATTTAAGTGATAGTGGGATTGAAATATGATAAAACTATCCAAAAATTTATTGCATGTTCATTGGGTTTTTCCTACATTTTCCCAATCAATTATTTTTCAGTTTTATAGATGCATTCAATGATATTTACTTCATATTAAAAAAATATTTTGGAATTTATAAAAACTTTCTCCCCTTTATCTTATAAAGGGGCCTCTCATCACACATAAAATACCTTTATTTAAATTATCTTTATTCATGAACCCCAACATTTTTTTCATAAAATATAATCTTAACGCTATTACTTTGTCTTCTACTGAATATATATATCAATAATTTCTCCTTTCCCAAAGAATTATCCATAGAAAACAATGTTATCAAAATTAGTAATATTTTTTCCTTAATTTATTTCATTTACATCCCTCCTTTAAAATTTTGATTATAAAATTAATTTATAATGAAAAAATATATTAGTTATGTACTTAAATTTAATAAGATAATGGATTATCCATTAACAACCCTTCCCATTTTCTCTTATGGAAACAGTAAGGGCATTTGAGCAAGTGTGTGGGTTATCACCTGCTTAGTGTGTCATGTTTATTTTTATGATAACATCACAAAAGGAATTTCATTATGGGGAATTTAATATATATGAAATTTATAATTATTACATGTTTAATATTAAATAATTTTAAACCAGATTACTAATTTTTATTATTTTATGGAAGTTAAAATTATTTTCCATGCGTACGTGGGACTACCTCCTCTATAGAAATATTGATTTTGTTTTTTCATTTCATCACTTATTTATATAAATGGTCCTAAGAAGGTATTAAAATTGTTTTTTAGATATCAGTAGTTTTAGTTTATTAAATATTAAAAAATCAATTAAATACATGATCAAAAAACAATCATCAACAATTTAATCATTTAAAATAAGAATACTTTGTGGAAAAAAATATTCATATAATTTTAGATTTTAATATCCATTAACTCATATAATAATATACTAAAATTTATATATATTATTCTAATAAAAATAAATTGTATAACTATATTTATCTTATAATTATATTACAACTAAACAACCAAATGATCAACCTTTAATCATTGTATGTTTTGGTTTCTGTCAGTTTAACAACGTAATTTAACAATGTCATAATTTTTATTATAATGGATGAATATGGGAACATAATTAACGATATAATATGTTATAAATATGCAAATAATGATTTTCTGTGGTGTTTTATTATAAAAAATTTATTGACATTTATTATTAAGAAAACACCTTTCATTAGTAACTAATCTCCAAGTCCTAATCATCATCGATTTCATCTTAATTGATTATGACAAAAACTAAAAAATAATGAAATTACATATTTTTTAACTATCATGGAGAATCTATTATATTAACTTTACTTATATTTTTATTATCATAATTTTAATAATAATGAATACGAACACATTTTTTAAAACAATAATAAAATGGTCAACATTATTTGCACTCGATATTGATAATATATAATAACTAAATAAAAATTATATTGATATTTATTTAAAATGATGATCATAAATGGAAAAAATTATGATTATTGTAACGATATTAGATATTAATATAATTTTTTTTATAAAATATGTTATTTTGGGAGTAATATAGAAAACAATTCAATGTTAGGGGTAATTTTTTAAAAAATAAATTCCTTAATACATGTTTATTTTATGAGCATGGTTTTCTGTTATATTGTGTTATTACTAGAAATTTAATATTTCACGGAATTATTCTATCATTATTCATGGAATTTAATTTTCCATTTTATAATTTATCATTCAATGGGTTTTGATTTTATGTATAATATAAGGGTAAGGGTTTTCATCTTCCCAAATCTAATTATTCGATACATAATACATTTTATGCAATATTTTTTTCTGATATAATGTGTTTACTTCTGATAAATTTATTTTTATCATATTTATTTTTTATTTGACTTTATATAAAAATCCAAATCATATATACTTCTTCAAAATATTTTTATTAAATTGGTACCCTAGTGGTAATGATTTTTAATAACTCATCATTTGTTCATTGAGTTATGATCATTCTATTGAAAGTATTTCGTACAATTTGGGTTTATTATTTTATTAATTGTATAATTTATTATTATATCATTGCATAAAAAATTTAATTTAATTTCTACCCCAAAAATAATTTTTTTATATTTCTTATCACATGGAATATGTTTCCCGCAAGGGATATTGATATCTTAGATTAAATATCATTGAGTTATAATGTTTAATATTCACAATTGATCTTCCATTAATGGGTTATCAAAACCAATTATTTTATTATATAATATATATATATATATATTCCACTTTACTGAAATGATGTTTTAATACAGAGATTCTTTTATTAATAATTTTTAATTGAGTTTTTTCATAAAAGGTATTTTAATGTTTTACAAATGTTCATTTTAGAATAAAATGTTTTATCTTTGGCTCCACAATTACTATAGAAATATATATATCATTTTCAAGGATACATTATTATATATTTATTTTAAAAGAATTTTTCTTTGAAATGATTCACTTTATCTTTTAAAAATTTACTTCCTAATATGTCATGTATGTATTTTTTTCATCAACATTAATTATTATTATAAATTACCTTTTATGTTTTCTATTCCATTTAACTTTTGATATTCAAAATGATTCTCATTAATGATATTTATGTAACATTATCTATCCTGTAATAAATATCATATATTTTTATAATTTATAATATTTAAATTGTGGTATCAAATAATTATATTTTGGATCCCTTTTATGGGATATCGTTCGAAGCATTCATTTCTGTGTATTTTTTTTCATATATGTAAATATCATAATATATTTCCTTTATTAAATAGAAGTTTGGTTATTTTTCAACCATTCATATTCTTTCTCTTTATGGATTTTGTATCATTTTTTTTACCAAAAAAATGATCCCTCATTCCAATTGTTTATCCAGATCATCCTCTTTTATATGAATGATTTTACATATAATTTATTTCATTAATAAACACTATATATCTCTTTATATTTATTATAGCGTGTTCACCTAGATATCATCAGTTAATTTGTTAAGAATATTATTTACTTGACTCTATACCCCTTTCTCTATATGTTGTTAGTATGAGGTATGGTTATATATAAATATTTTACATTTATTGATTGAGGAATATTTTAAAGATTACTTTATTTTTTATTATGATACTGATGTTTATTATTTAACCAAGATATAAAAATATTTATTGTACTGTTTGTAATCATGTTATTATTTTTATTTACATTTAGAAAATCATTGGAATTTTGTACGTTGTTATTGAAATATGAATAATTTTTTGTAAAAATGATTAGGTATTGTTTATTAATTATCTCATATTGTGAATGTATTACACTTTTACATGTAATGGGTATCCCCCAACATTATATATCCCATCACATCACTAGTAGATCTCTTAAGAAAAACATTATTGTGTATTCTGTGTATTCCTACCTTGAACAAGATATTTCAATGAAATAAGCCCATGGTAATAAGATCATGATGTTTAACATCATGATTTATTTGCTTTGTTTATCAAATTAGTTATCCAGTATTATTCATTTAATCACTAAGGAACCTATTATTATTATCCACATGATATAATTATTTTAATTTATATCAATAAATATATTATACAATCAATTTCAGATGATTATGTTATTATTATGCTTACTTATCCATTCTATAGTATTTACGATATGTTAATATAATTATTTCCGCACCTGTATGTTTTAACATTCTATTATTTTGATCACACACCATCTTAATTTTCAATCTACCAAAATATATAAAAAAATTATTACACGTGATATATAAATAAGGATATCTATATAAGATTTTTGGAGATTCTAAAGCCTTACCAAATATTATGTGGTTTCTAATATAGTGTAAAATTACCATTTGATGAGAATGTCATATTATTTACATTTTTATCTTTATTCATACTAATATAATAATCCAAACATATTTTTTTTTGTTAATTTATGTTAAGAAATAATATATTTATATATCTCAACTATTAGGTATTTATTTCCAAGAATCGATAGTTGGTATTGATGATAGTTGGTCAATTATGTGTTTATATGGACTGAATCTTAGATTGTGGGTTTGGTTACTAAGAAGTCATTTTTTTCAGAATGATATATGAATGTTATTTTTATATACGTTCTATATATATTTATGTGATGAAATATGTATATAAGATAAATTTTTGAGAAGAACTGGCGTAAAAAATTTCACCAATAGTATGTAAATGAAACATTGTCTTGACCAGGATCTTCTTAACATCGAATTAATCAATGAAAAAGACATTATTCGATATTTCATATTAACCATATGGTTCATCCCTCTTAATATGATTTACTTGGGAGAAAAAAGTCATATGAATGTTCTCTTGGAGTATCTTCATCAATTATTCAAATTATAATATATATATTCAATATGAAATCATTTATATATACACAAAACTATGTAAATGTTATAAAGAGAAATATACCACATAACTTTGGGGTATGACAAAAAAAACTCAAAAAGGACAAGGTATTTATTAATAAACATTATATCCAAATTATTGAGTTTCTCCCCAACAATTTTATCTAAATACCCCCACATGATTTGATGAAAAAGACTATTATAACGGAAGAACCATCACATCAGATTCTATAGTCATCATAGAACCAATAGATTCTCATAGGATGATTTGTGATATGCATTGTGACATCTTTATACCAGTAATTTTTATGTTATCTTTATATAGATATTCAATCCATGCCCCAAATCATATCAAATTTGTGTATATGAAGATTAATTGGATTTAAAGGAAGTATAATCCATAAAACAACAATCTGATAATGGTAATATAATAGGTATTCAATACTCATACTACTAATAGTTTTATATATTTTATTTTTTTGATAATGGGTTGGTGATTTTTTTACAATGTAAAATATTAAAAAAAAGTAGTAAGTAGAACTAGATTCAAATGGGAAATTTTTAGTTATTGAGTGGATTATGAGTGTTTCATTAACTACATAATTCATTACCCACAGTAGAACTTTTCATTGAATACTATTTAACTATAACTCTTGTATTTATACATTATTAATGTTAATATTGATCTTTAAACCTTATATTAGTTCACTTCTTGGTGTAAATTCCAAACTTCATTCTGTTGAGGCATTATAGTGTGTGTAGTGCATTGAGTTGATCTTTTTTTCCATCTATTTAGTTTTTTTCCTATTCATCTATTTGGAAATAATGTAACATATGACCTTCTATTCCACAAAGTCAATATTAATTTTTTCTTTTATGGTAGTAACCACGTGCTTCTTCCCTCATTGAAATCATGTATGAAGATGAATATTTATTCCTTTAAGTGTTTCATCATTTGAGATTCCATAAAACTACATTTTTCTTTTATTTTCCCCAAATCCATTAGAGTTATGGGATTATTTATTTTCTAATTTTTACCTTTAGAGAATATTAAATAATGTATTAATATTTACCAAATACCCTAATAAAAAATGACCATCCATGATATTGTTTGAATAATATATTAAAATAAATTATATTTTATTAATGGTCATTGATAAAACTAAAAAAATTAAATTTCAAGTATCATAATGTTTTATTCATTTATAATAATGGTTTCACCCTCATTTTTTGTCCACTCCAGGAAATATATCTCCATTTTAGTATATAGTGGTTGGATAATAATTTAACTTAAAAATATATTCTTAAACTCTTTAAATAAAATGGACTAGATATCTTCCACATGGCTCTAATTCTAAATGTGGTTCGAATTTTCACGACACATCCCCTATGGCACATGTTGTGACTACCCCATGCCCTACATCCATAGGCCATGGGGTAGGTACTATCCCAAAAGGTGTAAATCTCTAAACTGGAAAAGAATTGCCTTTAAAACTTGAATACGCACACAATAGAGTATGATCTGGAAACAAAACAATAAATAAAACATTATAAAAAAGTAATGCTGAAAAGTAAAAAGGGGGATAGAAATACTAGCCCAACTATAATGTACATAAAAATTGATATTAAAAGAACTGGAAAAAGGGAAAACAGATCCTCAATCGTATATCGAGAAATCCTACCTAATGGGAATGTACAGGTTTTCTCCACAACAATCCACATACTCCTGTCTCCTCCATGCACTGTCACACTATGTGGTCCACCTCCTTGTATTGTCCAGTCCTGGAGCTCTCAGCCTTAGTCAACATTGTCTGTCGTCTGCATCCAACACAATGAGGTGAGGGCATAGCCAGTGCATGGGTGAGTATAACAATACTCAATAGGGACCCCGAGACCCTCAAGGTCTCAAAAAATCCAACAAGGATAAACCGAAATGTATGAAAGCAACAAATAACCCCACTTCGGTATATACCCATACATATACCTATGTTATCAAGTAATCCAGCTCAATCATGATGAAAACAATAAAGTTATTGACTCAGCTCAACAAGTATTATTATTCACATTATCGAAACCATAGCTCATGGAGAACTCCTATTGTGTTGAGTATAGTGTGCCTGCAGCGACACCAAGGTGCTTCACACTAACCAGGATTGCAGAGTTACTTCTCCTCTCAATTACTGTGGGTTTGCTACATTACCATGGCGCTCCCCACCATGGTTCTATCGTGTCACCAAGGAAGTCCCCCTCATTGCATGCTAATGTACTACTCATATTGAGTACTGTGGTTCTGCCCCGACACCAAGGCACTCCCCACTGTGGGTCTGCCACGACACTAAGGCACTCCCTTGTGGGCTATTCAAGTCACCATGAGTCAATACGGTCAGCAGTCGTTGGGTCTCAGCTAGCTACTAGGTCTTTGCACTATCCTCGATCGTATCTAAGAGGATCCGCTTCAAGAACTATAGGTTGATTCTCCAACTATCACAAAGTCCCATATTGAAGTATCTTAGTGGTCCGCCACATCATATGCGTCTCAACGCAATAGGCGAACCATCATTCGGACGCCCAATATGTGAGTTATTATCCATTTAGACTTGGGGGCTTGAATGGATTCGTGCACAATCCAACATGACCATATCTCAACCTTACCCCGAACTCTAGTGGGGTATACTGAAAGGGACCATCATGCTTGAAGAAAACTAGCACAACTGACGGTTTATCAAATAGTCGTTAGGTACCATAGATAAGGCCAAGGAAAGTAAAGGTAGGGTAGTGTGCCTGGGTCAGGTCCAACAGGTTTGACACTATCCAGGCCGACCTGGTCTGGGTTGACCAGGTCATACCTTTTGGGTCTGGCACGACCCATTGGGCATGCCAACCTTATTGGTTCAGCATGGCTCACAGGGCCCCGCCCAGCAGGCCACGAGGGCATTTCGTCATGTGCTCGGGGCCTGTTCTTCACGGATCTCCAAGAGGGGACCGTTGGATAGCTCTGAAGACCAGGTTGGCGAGTTTCAGGATCTGCTAGTTAGGCAGGCATGCTGGTAGGCGGGCCAGCGGGTGGCGGGTAGGCAGGCGGGCTGGCGGGCTGGTAGGCAGCCGGGCAGGCTGGCAAGTGGGCCGGCTGGGGGCTAGTAGGGGGCCAAGCAGACTGAGAGGTGGGCCGGCGGGCGGCCAGGGTTGCCGTTGGCGGTGCAGAAATCCATAAGGGTGTACGGATCACGGAGGTAGCAGGTAGCGTGACCTTTTTCTTCAAAGCCTTCGTTGCCTTGTTTTATCACTAACATGCTGAAGAATATCTCAAAATAAATCGATGGAGGGAGACGGGCCATCTTAGTTTGGCATGCACCCTTTTCGATTAGGGTGACAAAAATCGATTCATCAAGGTAGGAGAACGATGAAAAAAAACTCACACATCAATTAAAACATATACTCGTTCTTCATTTAGAATTTAATTGGGAATATGGAACAAAAAATAAAACAACCCCTACAATTGTTATTTGATAGCTGATGAAGTTGCGGGGAAGAAAACGGTTTTCTCAATGTTCGTCGCGTCCACTGCACACATCCAATCCTAAGCTCGCACGTCGGTTGTGGATGTTGCTCCATGTTGGTAGGGGTCTAGGGATGAGGTTCGGAGAAGATATTTTCCTGCATTCCTCATTGGAAAAAAACGTTCTTCTTTCTTCATTTGAAGTATTCTCGCAATCTCTCCTCTTCCAAAAGATTCGTCCAAATTTCAAATACCAATCCAAAAATGATATGATTTTCCCAATTTAATTGTTGGTACAATATTCAAATTTGTGAAATTAATTACATTGGTTGGTGTATTATGGATGGTGTGTTGGCATTAATAATGTTAGAGGATCCAAGAGGCTCATCCTCATTAATGAGGCATACTTGAGAGGTTTTCTTATCCTCCCATTAATAGTGGGTATAGTCTCATGTGGTCCCGACATCATAACCTCTCCCGAGAGGTTAGATTTAGGTGGGTCCCACCACCATAACCTCTCATGGGAGGTTATGGTGTGGTGGTCCCACCATCAACATCCATGAGGAGGTTTTAACCAAAAAGTAAAAATTAAGTGAGAGAATATTTTTTTTAAATCATTAAAAACCAGAAAACTAACTTTTGTTCTCGACTTACTACCATCGATGTTAAATCCTTCTTAAGAGAATACAGGCATTGCGAGTTCAACAGTGACCTCAAAAATCAATTTTGTGCACCGGTTAAAAATTTATAAAAACCTTCTCGTATGTTTACTAAACATATTTGATCAAAACTTCAGAAATTGATTCTGGGTACCGCAGGCCTAAGAATCAGGTGCCATTAATTTTTTTAAACACATAAAATTCCCATGTATTTTAGAAAAAAAATTACACGGTATTTCTAGATCGTTACAAAAATGATGGTTATCTTTATGTTGAAAATAATAAATATATAAAATAGCCATTTCATTCATGGATTAATGGAGAATGATAAATTTTTATTATATTTATTTGATCTACTACCCAAACTTTTTTGATTGGAAGACCAATTTAATGAGGGTGAATGTTTACATGGGAAGGAATCAATTGATAATTATTAATTCCTCTATATGTTTTGGAGTTAGAAAATTATAGGGTTATTATTCATCACTTGAAAATTTTATGTTATGATCACCAAATTATTTTATATTACATCCCCCATCACATTTTTTTCTCACTAGGTTAATCATTATAGTTTCCATTACACATGATTTTTACTCAATTACATCTTGTTCCAAAAGTTGAATAAAACAACAATGTTTAGAAATATTATTAAGAAGATCCCAGATTAATCAAAATTATTATATTGAAAATAAATAATAATACATCCTAAATTATGAAACCATCATTTCAACCTATGTAAATTGTGGTTCATCTATCTCAATTTTTTTTTAAATGTTTTTTAGGGTCCCTACTATTATTATTCATATCATAAAAAAATAAACAAAACCCAAACCTAATAGAATCATAGATAAATAAACAAAAAAATATATACTTAATGAATATATTTATATGATTATTCATTTAATATCATGACAAATCACAAAAACTAAACCTATAATTTACATGTAATTTAAAATTAATTCATTAACCAACTTATTGGAAATAAATATTTAATATTTTCAATTGGAACCTTTCTAAAAATATATAATAAATAAAATTAGTTATATTCAACGTAATGGGATCATATTGAACGAGTGAGATTAAAAAATCATTAAGGTTCAAATTAAGAGAAATCAATCAATTATCATAACTGTTCATGTGATGAAAATGAAGTTATTGGGACATAAAAAAGGTACAGGAACATAACATATTAAAATTATAACAAATAAAACATAGATCATAAATAATGATATATGAAATAATTATTTTTCATAACATCATTAATGATTCATGGGGGTTTTGAAACATGAGTAAATATTCACGAGACAATAAAAAATAACACAATAATTTTATATAACATATTGTTATATAATAAAAATGTTACACATACATTTAAATATAAAGCAATTTAAAATATAAAGGTTCATCACCAATACCATTTTCACATAGTGGATAGATCCTAATAGTTTGATTGTATTCATTGTTCACTCTCATAAACCAAGTGGATAAACTCTTATTGTGAATTAGATTCTCTCCCTAGTCATTTACACCCCATACCATGAGATATAAGTATTTAATAAATTCATTAAAGATAAATATAATTATTTTAATACCGATAAAATACAAAAACATAGGTATTCCATATAGACATTAAAACATCCATAATAACACAATAAAGAAATTAACATGTGGGAAGGAAATGAGTATCATGAGCACTTCAATGACTATAGATCATAATCAATTCATATAAAAAATATGAATGGTACCATTATAGAATCTCTTCATTAGAGTATAAAAAAATAATGGATTATTAAATTGATAAAAACACATTATATGGGAATTATAATATTAATTTGAAAATTTAGAGGAAATATTCATCAGTCATTTATAACTATTACTTTAAATAAAATAGTAATCTTCAAATTTATTGAGAATATAGATTAAAATTTATTTAATAACCCATGAAATCATATAAGAGTATATTCCATATGAAAATTGGATAAAACTGTGGTATAAAGCAGTCATGATGATAATGTAAAAAGAATATTTTTCTATAACATTTTTCAAAAAATTCAAGTTGATGGAAAATGAAAAAATATTGAAAATGTTAAAATGTGATTCCTTTTATAATATTATGTACAAATTGAAACTAAAAAATAAAATTATGTTAATAAATTATATATTTATATAGAATTATATTTATAATGTAATACAAACAATATATACATGTAAGAGAAATATTCCCAACTAAAATGATGAAAGAAGGTCAACTCCACTTATAAGAGAACTTTCATTAGAATTATGATTCAATGGGAGGTGAAATGGTAATAAGACGTGAATACACCATAAATTAATTGTATATAATTAAATATTTTGGGTTATATAACAAAATAATATATAATTTTCCCTAGTATAAATTTATTCATAAACAAATTCGCTTTTAAATTAATATTGGAAAATACAATTAATTCCATCATAATGTTATAATCAAAATACATGGATAGATATGTCTTTAAATGGATTTTTTAATCAGATGAATGACATGAAAATTATTATAAAAAAATTAATTTGTTAGTATATTCAATTCAATAAATAAAATAGCTGGTAAATATATAATATAACTCAATGAAATGAGAATGAGATGAGAAACTCCCAAATTATAAGTCATTTTTGTTAAACACAATCTACTCAGTAATAAAATAAAATAAAATTTATTTTTTATATCTATAATAAAAATATTCAAATAAATATTTCTGAATATAAAACCCTTATAGATTAATATTACACAAAAATTTATTTTTTTAGTCAAATTTAATATTCAAGAATTTATTATTCCATTTTTTCATGTAAGATTTAGTATGGTTGTTCTCGTACATGATTCTGAATCATGGGTTAATAACAAATAAATTTGAAGAAGATTTGTTATATTCCATTGATAAAAAATCGGATTCTCATTGGGGTTTCGAGTAATTTATAGTGATCATTAACATGAAATTCTGAAAAATATCATTTTTAGTGATTTATGAATTAAAATAAAATTGAATTTATTGTGAACATAATTTAATATTTTAGGCTTATAGATTTAATGAAATCATGAAAATTAGAATGTAAGATCTCTCTAGACCATATTTTTTGATAAATATATATAGGTTATTATATTATATCCCACGATTGTGTTACCATAATTGTGTAGGATGGGTTATCGACCATATAGTATGACATAAATTTATCATGTTCATGCTTTCCAGTAGTTATTATTTTCTATGAATCAACTGGATTGATTAAATTTTTTATTTTCATAGAAATTTTATTCATTTATGTTATCAATGAATAAAACACTAATAAGTATTAATTTCTAGGTTGCATGATATGAAATTCAATGATGTAGTTTTTCAACTCGCTTAATTTAATAAATACATCATATAAATGGGATTTGATTTCTATTATATTGAACAAATAAATTATTTAATGCCATAATTTTATTCACTACCCTAATCATGTATCACAATTTTTATTTTATGAAGTCATTATCACCACTTTCACGGTTCAATGTTCTCTCATTATAAACAAATATCCTATGGTTTTTGGAACACCTTTGGAGGTGAGAGTCATTTTACTACCACTAAATTGTTTCCCCATCAATCGTAATACATATAAGAGTTTAGACAGTGGTGGTAACTTTATATATATTATTGTATATGTTATTCATATTTATACATATTGAATTTATTGATGAGTATTCAAATATTTTATGGATTTGATTATTTTACAGTGATCATTATACAATATATCTATACCTATTACTTGTATTATAGGTTTTTCCATCAATAGATTAGTGTTTTTTAAAATATTTTTTCTATGACTATTCTTGTCGTTAGGTATTAGGGCTTTATAATATTATATGATATGTCAAATAGCTTATGTTTTGGATTAGTCATAGCATATATCTACCATATCTCTAAATATGTGATATACTATAAACCTTTGTTTTTATTCAATGACATGTTATACGATATACGATGTCCAAAAATATAGTAGAATCTCACGATTCACCAAAATAGAGAGTTATAGTATATCATCAATATGGGGTATATCAACAAATATGATATGATACTTTTAACCAACACAAATCATATGGTTTCATATGAATCACATATTATAATTGAAAGTACCATTACCAGTCATAAATGTGATATTTCTTAAAAATAATGACATTTATTATTTTTATTGAATTTATAGTAATTTATAAATCATTGTAAATTAAAATTAATCAACACTATAAGAGGAGACATTTCATGGATATATTTAATATAAAAATTTCATATTTATATCTCAAGTTTATTATTATAAATAAAGTATTTATTTATTTTTAATTCCTTCATAATATTTGTGTTTTTAATGTGATTATGAAATATAAACAATGTATATTATTAAATTTATGTCATGAAAAGTTTCTTATAAAATATTCAATCAGTTTATTTTATTTTAGCTAGGAATATATAGGACTTATATTAAATCTACCTTAACCACAATTTTTAATTAAATTCATCTAATTTAATTTCATTATAAAATACAATTTTTATAAAAAAAATTAAGAGTTATAATGAATTGTATTCTCTCTTATGTAATGTCTCCTGAAGAGAGGTATAGTGAATTGGTCTTCCAACCAACCTAGAGGATTATACCTTATTCTACAAAGGCATTGTTGGGATTTCTCTCACTTTTTCCTTAGTCATGTGAAAATTTAAAATCTCATATAATTTTATGACATTGCCTGATATGTTCATGTAACATATAAATGATATGAATTGGTATATGTGTTAACGACATTGTATTTTTTTGGGTGTGTAACACAAACTTATGATTTTCATAAATTGATACACACTAATATGGTGTTCTCGTAATTATTTTATTAACTGAATAGTGATTCCAAAACTAATTAATTAGAAGAGCTCTTACACAAAATAATAAAACCTGATATAGTAAATATGTAATTTTTATTTATAATTATGAATTAAATATTAATGTAATTAAAATAATTTGCTGATACTTTTAAATTAAATTCACTCAAATAATCTGTATAATTTTTTTTTCCAATGTGGAAGTTTTACAAACCATGGTCATCTAACTAGATACGTTATTATAATTTTATTTTCCCCAATAATATATTATGTATGAAATGTAATTAAATAAGGGTCCTAATTGGATTATAAAACAATTCATTATATATTTTATATGTTACAATCACTAAATATCCCAAAAGGATTTTGTTATTAGAGATATATAAATTATTGAATCAATATGTTGGATTTCGATTAATGTTGTCTACTCAACTTTCAATCAATAATAATGTTTATGATAAGAATGTATTTTTTCACAAACATTTATGTGATGATTGAAATTATAATGTGGCCTAACATATAGTGAGTTCATTATCTTATGTTACTAAATTGATATTATATATGGGGATTTAATTTTTTGTGGGAGTGGGTTCTTTAAAATTCATTGACAAAATTATGCATAACAAGATACTCACATATATAATTATATATTTAATATTGTATATTATTGAATAAATCTTGTTAATGATTTTAAAATGTATTATATATATGACCTATAGAACTATTCTAGAATGGTATTTAAGGATGGGAAGTGTTCTAAAGGGGAAACAATCTTATCATCTGAATATAAATGTTTAATTGATCAATTTCTTCAACTTAAAAAAATTGGTACTAGATACCTGGGGTGTATTACTTATATTTATATATAACCAATGACTTGGTTATATGTGGTAATTGAAAAGGGGGAAATAATATCTTCATGGTAGCAATGGTGAATGATTTTCTACAATAGATGTATGAACAGATTATCTATACCATCCTCATGGATTAGTTCTAGAATTAGAGATTTTTTATTATGTTCTCAAAATAAATTAATATATATATATATATATATTGGATAAGATGAAATTTTTCATTAATTAATTTGAATGATAGTTTTTCTATATATATAAATGAAAAAATTTATGGCATGAGGAATATGGTAAAGAGATTATATATTTAGGATATGGATAATAATATAAATAAAATTCAAAATAGGTAATTCAAAGTTTATTATAATACAAAATACACATGTAAATTACTCCTTATATTTATAAATGTGAATACAATGTGATGAATATATAGATATGGACTGTTGGACTCGTTCTATTAAGAATAATATTTTGATTGAAATTAATTTTTTATTACCAAAGATGACCATATCATATTTTTTTGAAAACGTTGATGGGGTACATGGTAGCTTGATCTCATACTAAGTGATGTATATAGACCAATATTTTTTCACAAAATTTGTGTGTTTTTGGTACTTCATTACATTTTCCAATATGATACCACAGATTTAAACACATAGATCAAGTGGTAATAAATAATTAGATACATCTAATCTTTAAAAAAAATAAAAAGTACCCACACACAAATAATTACAATTCGAATTTAAAAAAATATTCAGAAACTATCACACACAAGGACATTACATTTTATATTTTCTTATATTTAAGATAAACATTAAATAGGAACACACATATATTTTCCATCGACACATGATTTTACAACTCAAACATGGATTTATTTTTTTAAGATAAGAATACAAAATTTTTCAAAAAAATCTCCCAAAATGATACTCATCTATAAAGAACGTGTATAATATATTTTATCACAAACAAGGAAAAAGAAACACATAATTATGGTAAGATAAAATAATCATTTTGGGGTATTCTAAAAATGAAAAAAACATAGGAAAATAAAAGCATGAATAATTTGGAAATAATAAATAATAATAATATAATTCTATATAAATTATTACATGATAATGAAGGTTTGGGCATAGTGGAATCCAGGTTGTTATAGAACCAGACATTTATTTTTATCATAATAAATGACTATTCTATGATCAATATGATGATGAAAGATAGTCTCTATGGAATAGAATCAAATTTATATATAATGAATGAAGAGGCTTGATACCTTTAGAAAAGATCTTACACATCATGATAATAATTAATTTAATTAATTTCATAATGAAAAAAACACTTTGATATTTAGTATTTTGCTTCATTGATTATGTTGATCGTCTAGATTGACCATTTAAGATTGTCGTGTTGTGCTTGAATGGATCTATACTAGAATCTCTCTAGTATTGATCCACATGTACTATGATGGACTCTGATCGACACCACTTGTTTTCTGGGTGCTAGTGTGGTGAAGTGAGTTTTTAGTTTCAGTCTTTAATGATCACCTATTCATCTTCCATTAAGAACATCTCTAATGTCTAAGAGGGTTCAGATGACCATTTGATAGAGAAATATTTTAGCTCAACAATTCTAAATTCACCCAGCGTGTAGTGTGTTCTCTATGGAACAATAGAAAAACATGTCTATTTATATTCTTGTAACATCAGTTACCTTATTTAATTGTATAAAAAATTAAATAAATTCATGAACATAGAGAAAACCCAAGCTCATAATAATAATACCATGTCATTATTTATAGTGCACCAACTTTCTCAAAATAGAATTATGAATAAAATTATGCATCAAAAAATTATATCAGTGTCATTATTAATTTAACATAATCCAACTAATAATTATTTACCATCATTAAAATAATTATTTTAATATCGGGCCATCCATGGTCTTCTTGAACTCAAATTACATTAATTAAACACCTGAATAAATAAATACATAATGGATTCTCTTATAACAATAGTTTATCTACAAGCAAGAAAATACAAATTCATTAAATGTACAATATAATAAATAATTAATTTTATTTCTATTTATGTGAAAATCATTACATTAATAAAATTATTCTATGATCTTGAGAATAATATTTATTTCATTAAATAAATTAAATAGTATATAACTGAGGCCACCAAAAACCATTATTATGTGACCTTCTACGATTCATTCTCATTAGCATTAGGTGGAAATTCATAAAGTCCTACAATATTGTTTAGTAGTGGGTCATGCCGCCCATGAAAAATAATGTAAAGTCGCAACAATTATATCCACAAAAAAATGTTCATTGTGTAATATAATCCCTTGGTCACAATATATCATCATGCTTGTTTCAAGATAGTGTCATATACATTTATGATTGGTAAGTCGTTGTCTTTCTACTGGAAATAAACCCATCATTACCCCAAGGCCATGGAAGAATTCATGATGGTCATATTTCAATAAACTAGATTAGATATCAACTTAAATAAATGGTTGGGGAAAATCATTTCTCTACTTATCCATTAATAACATGCCAAAAATGACGCACCCAGTGTACCATTCTTTTCCAAACTCACTGCTTGATGATTTTCATCAATAAATCAATGTTTTTGTTCCATGACATGTATTAATGATTTTATTAATGTCTAAGGATCATTACACATGCTCTCAAGTAGAAATATCTAATGACAACAAAACATGAAAAATTCCTACTGGTAGGTATGTTCCCATATTCTCTTGTCTTGGAGATGACCAATTGTGAACATCTTGAGAGGAAGATTCATCTTTGTTTGAGTACTAAAAGCAGATGGTTTGAATGATATTTTTCATATCATTAAATTTCATCTAATAATAGAACTATATTTATGAATATTGTTATTTCATTTCAATGTTCTCCTCATAGTGGGGATCTTCCATGACCTTATTAATGAAACAAATACTCTTGGACATTATTACATCATAGTCATGTAGCAAAATGATATATATATATATAGTAATATATTTAATATTAAAATAAATTAAATGTATCTGTAATCAAATTACAGCTTATTGGTTAATGTTCACCAACTCCTACAAACTCCAAATTGGAAAATAGCCAACTGCCAAAGATTTTGGTCGGCTAAGCCTCACTTGGTGATTAGGATTCGGATGATTCAATGACTTAGTCAAGGATTTCACAAAGTTGTCTTCCATGGAAGTACTGTTCATTGCAACCTCACCTGTTTGAGAAATAATCACTCAAAAGATGATACTTCCAAAGTATGTTCTTGGTTCATTTAGGTGATTTTGGATCTTTTGGGATGGCCAGCACTATAGTGTTATCACAGTACAATGTGATTGGGTCATTACTGCAAGGTATCACATCTAACACCTGGATGAAGCATATCATCCAAAATTCTTCTTTAGCTCCCTCATAATATAGGATATACGTTGAATCTACTGTAGAATCAACAAACACACACTTCATTGAGCTATTCCAGCTCACTACAACTACATTAAAAATAAATATGCATCATGTTTGCGAATTAATTCCATCTTGACCAGTCTGGAAACTAGGATTTTCATATTCTCTGATGGCATGTTCCTTATCTACTCCCTAAACATGGTAATAATCCTTAGTACGCCATATATACATTAAGATAGTGCTGGATTCCATCCAAGGGAAGCCAACTCAGTCTGATTGATGTCTACCTACCACACATAATGTGTTGCGGACATGCAACCCTATACATAACATGACATAAATGACTAACCCAATTTCTGATGCGTATAAATCACTTTTTAATATTATTTATTCCTCTTGTGTTTGAGGAAACATTTTCTTAGAATGATGAATTCCATGAGATTCTATAAAAAATACCATCTTGTGTTGTTCCATAGTGAATCTCTTCAGTATCTTATCAATATATGTAATTCGACATATGCCCAACAATCTCTTTAATATATCATGATGGATCTTGATCCTAATAATATATTTTTCCTCTCCCAAGTACTTCATGGATAAGCATTGATTCAAACACACCTTAAAATACTATATGACTTGTATCTCTCTTCTAATAAGTAATATTTCATCAATATATACTATTAGAAAAACAACTGCATTGTAATTAAACTGTTTTTATTCACAAGGATCACATTTGTTCATAATAAAACCAAATTTTATTTTGGATTCTTCAAAATGAATTTTCCATGACCTAGATAATTTCCTTAATACATAAATTTACTTTTACAACTTGTATACTGTAAAGGCTCGAAATTTTGAATAAATCTTGTATCATAATTTTGTGTGTTGTTTTATTTTATTTTATTTTTATACTCAACAAAAATGTTTCATTTGATAAAATGAGTATAATTAAAATGAGACCGTTGGTTTTTGACTGTGATATGACCATTGGTCAATATGACCGATGTAAACTAAACGTTTCGATTATTTTCTCTAAAAACAAGTAATATTGGTTAATTATTATAGAAAGAAGATTCGATGGCCTCACCCAGTAGTCTTGGACCAATCGAAGCCCATCTAACAGAACTTGGGAACGAGGTAGCACCACTGGGCTTTGCTTTGGACCAAACCCAAGCCGAACTTCATCGTTTGAAGCTAGAATGGAATCGCCTTTGTGAGAAGTTCAAACTGATAGAAATTACTACTCGTGCGATGTTAGCCGAGCCTCTCTCAGATTCTCTCACCTTAGCACACCTTACACTTAGGTACTGTGCTGGTGTGATAAGGGGCTATGTAAGGAGACCATAACTGCCTTGTGTAATCCTTTGTTTTAAATAAAAATTGGGATTTCTTCTTATGATGAAGTTTATGAATTTTTAAATGACCGGATAAATATAGTATGCATATTTTTGATGAATTTTAGAAAATAGATATTTTAAAAATATTCATGTAAACCTCAAATAAATAAAAATGTGTAATAATTTTCTAAAAATGGTCTTCTACAATTATGTTCAGTACGAAATTTAGAGTCTAATAAGATCAACTTGATTTTTGATGAATAGTAAATTATGAATAGTAATTTTATGATTAGGATTAGTAATGTGTCCAAATGGATTAGTAAGCTCACTTAAAGAATGTATTAATATAATCTACGCACCTTGATTAAGTAATGTGATTCAATAAAATAGTTAAGTAACGGGTTCAAAAATTATTATTCAAGTATTAGTTTTTTTGAGTGAATAGTGTTTTTTAATTAAAAATTAAATTAAGAATATTTAAAAAAATTATTTTTATAAAATGGATTTCATTTTTTAACTTAGAGCACCGATATTATGTTATGGTAATTTTTTGGGTTTTTTCTGAAAAAATGAATTTTTGGTGAATAGTGTATTTATTTAAAAAATAAATTAAAAATATTTAGAAAATTATTTTTATAAAATGGAGTTCATTTTTGAAATCAGAGAATTGATATTTTGTTAAGGTAAAATTTTGGGATTATTCTGAGAAAGTTGAATTTTCGATGAAGAATGAAAATACTGTTTTTAAGTTACAGGTGTTTAATGACATCATTAAAGGATGTATTAAGTATGTAATCAATATGGTCGACTTATGAATAGTAATATAAGGATTGAGGTGTCCCAAGTCGCCAATACCATGGCCAAATACCATGGGAAAGACCATGGTTTTTCCAAAACCACTAATGAGGTGTCCCTTGGCCATTAATGCCTTGTCCCCTCACTTTCCCTATAAATACCAAGCCATCCTCTCATCCATTAGACTCCCCACTCTCCCCCAACGAAGTTATAGTCTCATCACCTCCCAAGGATTCCTCCCAAGGTCCCCCAAGCCCTCATGATCCCAACCATTGAGTTTAAAGAGTAACGTATTATGGTAAGGGATCTGACCTCTATCTTTCATTTCAAGTAATCTATAATATGTCATTACTTTTTATGCTCCATGTTATTATGTTGGAGAATGTTATTTTATACCCATATTACTACCCTTTTCATGTTCTTATAATGATAGATCCCCTCTTACTCTCATTATTTCTTTTTAAGAAGATTTAAGTGGCGCCGTTAGGCTGCCAAAATTTTTGTAACAGATTCTTTCTCCCTTCTCATTTTTCAAGATCTATTTTAATGTAAAGTATTTAAAGTTACTTTTTATTATGTTGGGGTATGATCTATAAATTTATCATACTGATCTTTTATGATCATATGATGAGATACCCCATTTGATATCTTCAATTCAGTATTTTGAAGTTTTAAGTTGTGCCGTTAGGCTGCTGAATTTTTAAGTGGTTCTTCACCCTTCTCATTTTGAAGTTCTACTTTCATGTCAATTCTTTCAAGTTCCTTTTTGTTATGTTGGGGTATGATCTCTATATCTATCATACTTTACTCATATTTTTATATGATGAGATAGCCCATTTTATCTCTTCAATTTAGTATTTTGAAGTTTTAAGCGGCGACGTTAGGCTGCCGAATTTTTTAGAGGATTTTTTCACCCTTCTCATTCTTTTCAAAGTTCTACTTTCATGTCAAGTCTTTCAAATTCGTTTTTAATTATGTTGGGGAATTATCTCTATATCTATCATACTGAACTCTTATGTTCACATTATTAGAGACCCTATTTGATCTTTTCAAATCATTTTTGTTGAAGTTTATGTAATGCCATTAGGCTGCCGAACTTTCATAAGAGAAATCTAATTTTTGTCTTCCTTCCATGTATTTCATTTCAAATGGTATGTCCATTAAATTTCATTACCATGATCATGTATTCTTATTATTCTGTCCATATACTTTTTATGGGTCATTTATGAATGTTTGAACCATTTTCCCTCTCTTTTTAATGTCTTCTAAAACCTCGTAACATAGCCGTTATGCTGCAGAATTTCCGTCCCAAAATGTCTCTCCCTTATTCTAAAGTTATTTTATATTATTAAGTGAATACTCAAAGATCATTCCTCTAAATGGGTATTCACATATATACCAAAATTTTCTATTTTAAATTCTTGGATTTACATACATGAGACCCACCTTCCTTTTCTGTGGGTTTCAAAGTGACGTAAAGATCATGTCTTTAAAGCAGTTTTTAAAACATTGTGATTCTGAAATGAAACCCATTTATTTTATGCTATATGGGTTATTTATGAAATTTTTAATGATGATATATGTGTATCACATGATAATAAAGGCAAATTCAAGGGTGCGCCCTGCTAGCACTCCAATGCATTGGGTAATGATGTTACCACTAGAGATTACAATTTTAACGACGCCTTGGTGAATAACCTTGGTAATTTTTAACAACACCATGGGGATGGACCTTGGTGAAATGAAACGATTGTCAATATTAAATGTTTCAGCCACATCTTCAAGTTATGAAAATGTTATTTTTATTATGATATGCGTCATGATTTCATTCTCATGCCTTAAAGTTCTTTTCATGACCTTATTGAAGTATCTCAAATTCACATGTAAAATGTTTCTCTTGTTTCTCTTACTGGTCATTTTGCTCACCCTTTCTTTTGATGTATGTCCCCAGGTTATGTGATGCAGTAATGAACCTAGGATGAATAGTAGGAAAAGCCTTTCAAGTGTTTTAGAATAATTTTTTATGTTTTCATGTTTAAAGTTCCTGGTTTCGAAGACACTAAACCTTAAAGATCCTCGGTTTTGTAAAATGTAATGAAAGTTTACATGATAAAAAGGCGGGATGTTATAGTTGGTATCAAAGGATGGTTTAGTTATTTGTGGAAATAAGGATATGAAAACTTTAGGAATAATCCTATAGAAAAGTTAAAATATAGGAAATCATCCTGGTATTTTGGTGAGTATTGAGTTAGGGGTTGCCAAGCAAATACATTCATGTCTGGATACGAGCAGGTAGAGGTGGCTCTGGCACAGATGTACATAGGGGTAAAACCCAAAGACACTGCTTTGAGCTAGACTCGAACGAGAACTGGTACATGACAACAGGCCTTGCTGCACTCTAGGTTACGACACTCTCGGGGGATATGCTTTGGTAAATTCATAAGCTTGGTATGAACCATTGTAAAAGGAACAAAGATAAAATAAAATAATGATTCACATAAGAATATATGATCATGGATATCCTAGATGGGAACCTAGGGATCACAAGTTAGGTTATACTTTTCTTCTATAAGTTTCCTTATATGCTTTCGGTTCCTTTTCATGATTATTGGCTAAGTATTTAAGCCCCTAATTATAGTTTCTTTTCGTAGTTAATGGCAGGAAATGGAAGAACATGACCCAACAACCAATGTAATAGGAAATGAGACGATTTTTGTATTAATATGAGAGGGATGATTAGGGTATTAAAATATGATTATTATTTTGGAAGATGTTCACTATTTTGGGGACCCTATATGATCAAGGTAAATAGATTACTATGGTATTTTCATTGAGGGGTAAGGTTGACATATATTTTGAAGAATCAAAGAATTTAAGTTGGACTTATAGTAATTTAGGTTACTCATTGAAATGATTAACCTATCTTGGGTAAAATATGTTTAGGTTTGCTACATTGTAATAAGATGTTAGGAGTGGTTGATGTTGTTTGGAGATGAACAATGAAGTCTATTTTGGAAGACTATGATATCAAATCCTTCATTTATTTGGGTTTCAATATTAGTTTGGTTTATTTTGGGGAATCCTAATGACCGTTATGTATGGAGTGGTCTATGATGAACTTTGGGTAGTACCATGGAACTTTGAATATTTAAAAGTAGTTTCCATTCTTATGGGATTCTTTCTTTTTAAAGAGTTGTTTTACATTAACCTTTCTGTTTGTTGGATAATGTTTAAGCATGGAAGAAATAGATAGTTAATCTTTTGTGGATTATATGATTCTCTTGAAGATGATTCTTGTGTTTTGACGAGACCAAGTAGTTTTGAATTCTCATAGTTTGGAGAAAAGATTAGTTTTGGGTAGAAACTTATTAAAGGATGAAACTATACATAAAGGTAGGTATATTTTCAATTTAGTAAATGAATTCCTCAAAATTATGAAAAGGAACGTAAAAAAAAATGTTGTTGGTTTAAATTTCCTACTAGTTAATCAAAGACCGTTTACACACATCATATGTTTGGGATTTTATTATGGTTAACTTTCTCCTAATCATGTTCTCTATCACTCTTACCCAGAACTTGACCCTTTGTTTTTCTTCCATGTCCATGTTTTCCTACATGGAACCCTAGTGTTGGTTAACTCGGGTGACCTTTGTACTTACCTTTCTTTCTTTTAACGTAATAATTTTACTGACTCCTTTTCTGATGTGGGACGTTCAATGAAATTTAAAAACCCAATTTTTAAAAATCGCGTGGACGCAATTTCTTAAGGGGTGAAGAATGTAACGACCCGAAATTTTGAATAAATCTTTTTTCCTAATTTTGTGTGGTGTTTTATTTTATTTTATTTTTATACTCAACAAAAATGTTTCATTTAATAAAATGAGTATAATTAAAATGAGACCGTTGGGTTTTGACTGTGATATGACCATTGGTCAATATGACCGATGTAATCTAAACATTTCGATTATTTTCTATAAAAACAAGTATTCTTGGTAAATTATTTTAGAAAGAAGATTTGATGGCCTCACCCAGTAGTCTTGGACTGATCGAAACCCATGTAACAGAACTTGGTAAGTAGGTAGCACCAGTGGGCATTACTCTAGACCAAACCCAAGCCGAACTTCATCGTGTGAAGCTAGAATGGAATCGCCTTTGCGAGAAGTTTAAACTGATAGAAATTACTACTCGTGTGATGTTAGCCGATCCTCCCTCAGATTCTCTCACCTTATCACACCTTACACTTAGGTCCTATGCTAGTGTGATAAGGGTCTATGTAAGGAGACAATAACTACCTTGTGTAATCCTTTGTTTTAAATAAAAATTGGGATTTCTTCTTTTGATGATGTTTATGAATATTTAAATGACTGGATAAATATAGTATGCATATTTTTGATGAATTATAGAAAAAAGATATTTTCAAAATATTTATGTAAATCTCAAATAATTAAAAATGTGTAATGATTTTCAAAAAATGTTCTTCTTCAATTATGATCAGTACAAAATTTAGAGTCTAATAAGATCAACTTGAATTCTGATGAATAGTAAATTGTGAATAGTGATTTTATGATTAGGATTAGTAATGTGTCCAAATGGATTAGTAATCTCACTTAAAGAAAGTATTAATATAATCTAGGAACCTTGATTATGTAATGTGATTCAGTAAAATGGTTAAATAACAGTTTCATAAATTATTATTCAAGTATTAGTTTTTTTGAGTGAATATTGTTTTTTAATTAAAAATTAAATTAAAAATTAAATTAAAAATATTTAAAAAAAATTATTTTTATAAAATGGATTTCATTTTTGAACTCAGAGCACCGATATTATGTTATGGTAATATTTGGGGTTTTTTCTGAAAAAATGAATTTTTGTTGAATAGTGTATTTATTTAAAGAATAAATTAAAAATATTTAGTAAAAATATTTTTATAAAATGGAGTTCATTTTTGAAATCAGATCATTGATATTTGGTTAAGGTTAAATTTTGGGATTATTCTGAAAAAGTTGAATTTTCAATGAATAGTGAAAATACAGTTTCTAAGTTACGGGTGTTTAATGACATCATTGAAGGATGTATTAAGTATGTAATCAATATAGTCGACTTATGAATAGTAAGATAAGGTATGAGGTGTCCCAAGTGGCCAATACCATGGGAAAATACCATGGGCAAGCCCATGGTTTTTCAAAAACCACTAATGAGGTGTCCCTTGGCCATTAATACCTTGTCCTCTCACTTTCTCTATAAATACCATGCCATCCTCTCATCCATTCGACTCACCACTCTCCCCCAACTAATTTCTAGTCTCATTACCTCCCAAGGAGTCCTCCCAATATTCCCACAAGACATCAAGGTCCCAACCTTTGAGTTTTAAGAGTTATGTTTTAATTTAAGGGATCCGACCTCTCTCTTTCATTTCAAGTAATCTCTTTTATGTCATTCCTTTTATTCTCCATGTTCTTATGTTGGAGGATGTTCTATTATACTCCTCTTACTGACCTTTTCATGTTCATATAATGAGATATCCCCTATTACTCTCATTATATCGTTTTAAGAAGGTTTAAGTGGCGCCATTATGCTGCCGAAAGTTTTGTAACATATTCTTTCTCCCTTCTCATTTTTCAAGATCTATTTTCATGTCAAATATTTCATGTTCCTTTTTATTATGTTGGGGTATGATATCTAAATTTATCATACTTATCTTTTATGATCATATGATAAGAGAACCCATTTGATCTCTTCAATTCAGTATTTTGAATTTTTAAGTGGTGCCGTTAGGCTGTCGAATTTTTAAGTGGTTTTTCACCCTTCTCGTTCTGAAGTTCTACTTTCATGTCCATTCTATAAAGTTACTTTTTGTTATGATGGGGATGATCTATATATCTATCATACTGGAATCTATTTTTCATATGATGAGAGACCCCATTTGATTTCTTCAATTCATTATTTTGAAGTTTTAAGTGGCATCGTTAGGCTGTCGAATTTTTTAGGGGATTTTTCACCCTTCTCATTCTTTTCAAAGTTCTACTTTCATGTCAAGTATTTCAAGTTCCTTTTTAATTATTTTGTGGAATTATCTCTATATCTATCATACTGAACTCTTATGTTCACATGATGAGAGACCCTATTTGATCTTTTCAAATCATTTTTTTTATGTTTATGTAATGTCGTTAGGCTGCCGAACTTTCATAAGAGAAATCTAATTTTTGTCTTCCTTCCATGTTTTTCCTTTAAAATGGTATGTCCTTTAAATTTCATTACCATGATCATGTATACATCTTATTCTGTCCATCTACTATTTATGGGTCATTTATGACTGTTTGAACCATTTTCCCTCTCTTTTTAATGTCTTCTAAAACATCGTAACATAGCCGTTATGTTGCAGAATTTCCGTCCCAAAATGTCTCTGTCTTTTTCTAAAGTTCATTTATATTATTTAATGAATACTCAGAGATCTTTATTATAAAGTGGTATTCACATATATACCAAAATTTTCTATTTTAAATTCTTGTATTTACATACATGAGACCCACCTTCCTTTTTTATGGGTTTCAAAGTGACGTAAAGATCATGTCTTTAAAGCAGTTTTTAAAACGTTGTGATTATGAAATGAAACCCATTTTCTTTATGCTATATGGGTTATTTATGAAATTTTTGATGATTATATATGTGTCTCACTTGATAATAAAGGCAAATTCAATGGTGCTCCCTGATAGCACTCCAATGCATTGTGTAATGATGTAACCACTAGAGATTTCAATTTTAACGACGCCTAGGTGAATAACCTTGGTAATTTTTAACGACACCTTGGGGATGGACCTTGGTGAAAAGAAACAATTGTCAATATTAAATGTTGTAGCCACATCTTCAAGTTATGAAAATGTTATTTTTATTATGATATGCCTCATTATTTCATTCTCATTCATTAAAGTTCTTTTCATGACCTTATTGAAGTATCTCAAGTTCACATGTAAAATGTTTCTCTTGTTTCCCTTACTGGGCTTTTTGCTTACCCTTTCTTTTGATGTATGTCCCCAGGTTATGTGATGCAGTAATGAACCTAGTATGAACATGAGGAGAAACATTTCAAGTGTTTTAGAATAATGTTTTATGTTTTTAGGTTTAAAGTGCCTGGTTTCCAAGACACTAAACCTTAAAGATCCTCGGTTTTGTAAAATGTAATGAATGTTTACATGATAAAAAGGCGGGATGTTATATATACCATACTATCATCTTTTGGAGTCATAAACCCTTTATTTTGTTTCATGTATACTCATTCCTCAAGGATCCCATTAAGGAAGGATGTTTTGACAACCATTTTTCAATTCTCATAGTCAGGGTAAGAAAAAATGGCCAAAAAAAATTCTCACTGATTTCAGAATTTGAAACTATTTAAAATGATACATCGTAGTCAATGGCTTAATGCTGTTTCAACCCTTTTGTAGCCAATCATGCCTTATAGGCTCTGAAATGTATTTCCATGTCCAGATTCATCATGAATACCAATTTTCCACCAACAGGATTTACATCCACTGGAGGATATAACAATATATAGACTTGTTTTTGGAACATGGAATCCATTTTATACTTCAAGGAATCATTCTACATAGAAACATCAATGTCTCATAATGCATCCTTTTTGGTTATATGGTAATTATTATAAACTAATAATGAGTCACCATCCTCGGTAACAAGAAAAATGTATCATTCTGATTATCTAACCTCCCATGTACTTTTATACAACTATTGTGTCTCTGGAATAGTTATATCTTCCATGGGGCACTGTAGAATATTTTCCTCTACCAAATCATGTATACCCTGAGCCTCAAATTCATCGATGTCTATATCTCTCCCACTATCACATTTGAAGTTGTGCTCCCGCTCATGAAATATGTAATTTATTTTCATTATTACCATTTTGTGTGATGGTTTTTATAGGTAATAACCCCTTGTTTCCTTGGGGTGTCCTATAATGGTACACATTGTGCCTCAGGGTGAACGTCTGTTTCCTGAAGAGGCCTTAAAAATGAATCTCTTCCCATACAATTAAATTCAGTTATATAATTTTCTATATACTCCATAATTCAAATAATATTCCATTTAATGATTTAATTTTTTAATTGGTTTATTATGTCCACTGTTGATTATTATGAATATCCCCAAATGTATAATATAAGACTCTAATGACTCATCATTTATCTCACTTTGTTCCAAAAGGTGTAGTTCAACCTTTCGCTCACAGTGATCCACTAGTGCATGTATGGGGGCGTGATTTGGGATAGGATCCCAAACTCCTATATGGAATCAATGATGACTTCATTAAGATATTCTCCACCTCAGTAGGAGAAGAATTTATTAATCTTATTACTTTTCTATTTCTCAATATCATTCTTTTATTCCTTGAACATATCAAAATAATCTAACTTATACATCATTATGTAGATATATACATACATACTAAAATAATCATTACAAGATATGAATTATGATTACCCTCCCCTTTCTTCATCTAATAATGATCCGCGCACATCAATATGAAGTAAATAAAGATGTTATTTAGCTCATTTGACTTTCCCGCAATATCGAGATTTGATCATTTTTTCATGTAAAAAAGCATGACATACACCAAGTGGTTTTACATCAAAAGAATATAAATAACTATCTTGATGTAACATTGTCAAGTCTTTATCATTTATATGACCAAGCTGGTGATTCCAATGTTGGGTGTGGTTTGAGTCATGTGATGTATCATTGTTATCTTTTTCGATTACCTGGTTTGTGTGATCCAACATGTGAAGAACATTGTATAAATGTTCCCTACTAAAATAAAATTCTATATTTATAAAAGAAGAAACATTCATTTAATAACTTGAAAAAAAGTACATATGTATCTAATCTGGATACAAAAATAATTTTTTTGTAACAGAAGGAACATAATAACAACAATTTTACACCAATATCATCCAAGTGTGCAATGTTAGGTGGTAGTCCCTGATAGACACAACAATATGTCTGTCTCTATTGGCTCCTATTATATCTCCCTCCCATCGGCAAATCTTCTTGAATCTACCTGGTTCCAATATTTGGAAACATATGTGAGCACCCAAAGCTATATTTAATACCCAATTTGTAGAAACATATAGATTTCATTTGATATCAAATGCACCTAAAGCTTCCCTTTGCTTCTTGGGTAGGGAGCATTTCATCTTCCAGGGGCCCTTTGCGAAACTTGAAAAATATATCATCCTATTCATTTCCACCCCTTTTATCTTCCTTTTCATGGAAGGCTGAGAATAATCATTGTGCTTAAATATATTCACCCTACCATTCCTCTTATTCAGCATAAAGAAAGAAGGATTTTCATGCTTCACAGAATTGTCCACATAGTTAATGAGGAAAATTATATTAGAAATAAAATTCACAATGTTGTTCATATTTAAATTGACAACAAAGTTAATGACTCTCTGAGTGAGTGATGCGGGAATAATATTGGTGCCCAGTTCATCGGTGAGTTTAAACCCTAGAACCATCATGCCCTCAATGTATCCAATGACTATGAATACCTGAGGCCCATCATGGGAACCTTCTCCATGATTATTGTAAAAAAGTTCCTTAGAGATCGCAAACCATTCATGTCTTTATCTCCTTTTGTAAAAACAATGAAGGTTCTCGAGCATTGTATAAAAGTCCATGTTTTCATGAGACATCATGAGATCACAAGACAATGATGATATCCTAAAATATTGAACGTCAATCGTGTCATTAATATGTTTCTCATAGAGTAGGAAATAATCATCACTTTCCTCTTTGGAAGGTGGATCAGGTAATGCTGACTACAACACAGAAGACATACATTCATGGTGTAGGATAACTCGAAGGCTTCTAAACTGTATTGGAGGTTACTAGTGGTGATGAAGATTTCATTATCTAGAGTGGATTACTGGAATAGTGTGGTTGATGAGATTTTCATTTTTATTCTACAATTAAATGATTATATCATTAGTACATTCTTGATTACATTTTATGAGAAATAGTAAATTTTTATTTAGTATCCCACTATTTTATCAAGTACCAATGGCCCTAACAATTGAACTCAGATTATCTAGTTTCCATGACATTCTAGTTGAATGGATCTATATTCCCCTTCACATAACCCCAATAAGGGTTGTTCAAGCTATTAGATTTTATTTAGGTTTCTAGGTCTTTTCCAACTACGGGCTTGCAGGTCCTTCATCTACTGAGTGGACTCCCCAATCCCAAAATCATGTGTATGTATTTCCTCAACTCTTTCTCCTAATATTACACCATGTCTAGAATGGGCTACTCCTATGGATATAATATAGTTAAGTCATCCGGAAACCATTCATATGTGTGTCCTATATAAATGCATGTGTCCCTATAAGGGTTGGTCAGAAACAGAGTTTTATTGAGTTTTTTACATAATCATGTAATGAAAGGCTTTATCAAACAGAATATTTTATTTGAGGTATTATTATCTCTTATGACTGATTTTATTATTATCATTATCACATCCTTGTTAATATTTTTTTATGTTACTTAAAGGTCTAACCAGGTCTTTATAATATTTACACATATGTATGGTTTATTTTAGTTCTATCTTGAATTCATGTTTAATACATTAATTACATGATCGTGACAACACATCCAAAATAATAAATAATGAAACTGATAAAAATAAAATAACAATAATGATCATGAGATTTTATAATAGTTATGTTACCTATCCGTTGATAAACTATCCCATACCAAAGGGAGAAACATATTGAATCATTTTTTGTTCATATTTACAGTTTTCCAACTATCCACCTCTGTATCTAATGGGATTGTTTTCATCTCGGCTCTAGCTTGAATTACCTCCACTAGCATGGAAGTTCCACCCATTACATATTATTTTTTATCTTAAATGTAGGGGAGGGGTAAAATGGGGTCTTACATAAAATATTCCCTAGGCACACAAGACCAATAAATTAATAAGAAGAAGGCTCGCAAGAAATCATATTTAATTTAAATAAATAAATTAACAAAAACCATCCATATAAAATGCTCTTAGTCTATGTCATGATCATCCCTAAATGTCACGATAATTACAGATAAATAAACTATCATTCAATTCGTTAATCAATCTTGTTTATGATAAATCAAGCTCAAATAAATTAATTTTTATATTTATTTATCCATTCATTTTATTGTAATCCATTTTCTGAATTTCATTGAGATTCTAATATATCATAATTTTAAAAAAATAAATTGATTTCAAATTATCTTTTTTATAACTTGTACCTTGGCGGCATCTTTGAGAATTCATATTCTTAACTACCCAATGAGAAGAAATGGGCATTTCAAAGATGTTAAATTTAAAAAATATATTAAAAACACTTGTCACTTGTTGTGACTCAACTTTAAGCATGCCATATGGTACACATCTTAGGTTCATATGTAATACCCCAAGCTTTCACTGTACATTTTCCTTTGAATAATATAATAGCTTGCATTTTACGCAACACCGAGATTCCAACAAACCGCTTCCAATCAAACTTGTCATTATGAATTGTAATAACCAATTTATAAATTATTATACATTTTATCTTTCATAATGGACTTATTTTTTGGATTTAGAATATAAAAATTAGTATAAGGTGAAACTTTTTTATTTTTCTTAAAACAATCATTTTTTGATGAATAGTGAAAATACTAAATTTTAATTTAAAAAAACTATTTTAATCACAAAAATTTATAGTGATAAATTTTACATTTTATTGTTTTTTAAAAATCATTATAATATTTTTTTACCATTAAATATAATTTCAGTCATTTTATTTAATCTCATGATTACACTAGACATAAACAAGTGTCAATATTTTGATAGTTTTTATTTCATAAAAACATACTTTTTTGACAATGGAAATTAATTTTATATTTATTTCATATACTTATGTGTCTTGAATTTGGAAAAAAAATTCATATTTATAATCCGGAGGTCTAAATTTTGTAAATAGGTAACTTTTATTTTTAATCATTAGGAATATTTATTTATGTAAATATTTTATTTACTGTGGTTAAAGGGGTAAATCCAGTAAATAAAGTTAAAAATTAATATTATAATAATATTAAATTATACTAACATGTGTTGTAACTATATTTTTTGATATATTTCTGACCATGGCCATCCTTGGGTCGATATTGGGACCCCATGGAGCCACTTGGGAGTGATAATGACATTTTATATTAAATAATGTAATGTAAAGACAAAAATAACAAAAGAAGATTTCTTTTAGTAAAACAATTTTAATATGAGGTTATATAATTGAACATATTGGCTATACATTTTTATTACTAATCTAAAAATACTTCAAAACTCTTGATATTTTATTTATAACAATATACATAAAATAAATATATTTATATATGACATAATAATAATGGAGTATTTTTCTTTATTAATGAAACAATCAAATAAATGATATTATAAATAACAAAAAATAAATATATATAGAAATTTTTTATTCCATTAATAAATATTATTCGTTACTATGACATGTTAGGGTTGATTAAATGTAGTTATTTCTATGTAACAAAATGGTTATTATTTTAAAAAAATCAATTATTAAGTAATGTCAAAGTTACCATTAATGATTTTTTAAATAAAATAAAATATTATTGGTTGATATAATAATCATAAAAATATATTTTTAATCAAAAGACTTAAATAATAATATATGTATCATTAATAAACCACTTGGGGCCTCTTTTAAGTTTATTGTATGTTTATTAACAATATAATATTAAAATACAAAGAGACATGGTAAATGTAAAACAATATAACATAGAGTTTAATCTATAAGATATGGTTAATATAGTGACCCAAACCTGTCTGAAAACCTATTGGATGAGTGGTTTTAGACCCATACCCACATAATCATTTAAATAATTTATTTTGGATACATTATAAATCAAAAATTATTTTACTATAAAATAATATTTCAATCTTTTCAAAAGGTGCCCCTCACTCGTCTTATAAAAGGGTAATTACCTTTATCTCAAATTTACACCATCAAAGCCATTTGTAATGTCAAACCCTACCCAAATATCCTTCCATGTTTCCTACCTTCATCATAGAGGCATTCATTTCATCAGAAATCCATCCTATGTAGCCCTTTAGATCATATCAAAATGAAGAACTTGAAGAACATGTTATTATTTCATCACCTCTTTCAGGTTCTTTTCTACATCCACTTCCTCTTTATTTCGTGTTTCCATTTTAAAATAATAACTCTAGTTTCTTCTATATACTGTGATTTTATTATAAAAAATTTACAACCATATTCATTATTATATTCATTCAATAAATGACAAAGACACCATACGTGCGTACGTACGGATTACTGTCTCCAGATCGTGGTGTAGTTTGTTATTCAAAAACATCATCATTTGGATGGGTATAATAATTAATATAAATGATTTAAATAATAAATATAACATAATAATGATACTTTTTGTATGATATACCATCCAATTATATAGGATTTTGATATCGAAATAATGATATTGTCGCTCGTGCGTACATATGTATTACCCTCTCCACGAACACGATGAGATTCATTCCTCGTCGTATCCATTCAAGAATAATTTTTATTTGATGATTAAAAATAATGTTTAATGACTTAGTATGGTTATGAATATGAATATGATACATCAAATACATAACAATCATTACTTACATAATAAAGCATATAATGGAAATAGAATCAGTTAACACATGAAATGATGATACTACTGAAATGTAATTAACAAATTAATATTAGAAAATCATATATGATATCATATTAATGTATATAGTTCTTTTAAAATTTAGTAATAATAATTATTTCATCATTATAAATGTTGTTAACCTACCATCGACCAATGAGACGTACAAGTTAATGGTTAATTTCACAATCCCTTTATCATCCGAGGTTGTTTTTACACAAGTATCGTTTGGGGCATCTGTATAATCCATATCCATGTTTCATAAAATTTATTTGAAAACATTTTTACTATTTACCAGACAATGGGTTAATGTCAATTATACACTTATTTGACCATATATGTTATGGAAAAAATCGTTCTGTCTTTTTTCAAACAAAGTACTTTACATCCTTTTTGAAAAAAATATGGCAAGAATGTTTTTTTTAAATTATACGATTGGTTATGTTATTTTCTGCCATTATAACATCGTTAATGCTATAATTATAGGATTATAAGAATATTTTCCAAATTAATGTGTTCTTTAATAATTACATGACTTTTAAATTTTTTCAAAATAGAAATATATATTCTTATAAAATTATTTTCCTTTCATCTATGTCGATATCCTTGGATGGATATTAAACTACATTGAAGTTGAATTGTTAAGATAAAAATCTTAGAAACTGTATTATGTTTTTACCCTGGAAGTTTTTTTTTATACCATTGATGGTTTATGGTTAATGTATTGACATTTTCTATTCTAGTTTTAATACAAATGTTTATGTTATATTTCAACCCTTTTATATGAGGAATGTATTGGGCATAATAATTTACTGGTGGAAAATGATATAGATAGTTAGTGCATTAGTAGGTCTAATTAGACAGCTAGATTTGGAATTGGCTGAGGCATTTTCGAATTTGATATATTTTTTTGGCTGAGGACTAAATCATTTTTACACGTCTTTGCTGAGGCCTTGAAAAAATGTTTCAAAATGTCTGGAATTATAAATTCCCTCATTATGAAGATAATATTGATGGTTCATGTGATCATTTGACTAGTAAAATAACCATGATTATTTTTTATTATTATAATTATTTACTCATCTCATATTCATAACATAAATTTGATCATATTTATTATTTATAAAGGTATGTGTTTTCAATTTTTCTCCATGCTTAATATTTATGTTCTCATCCACTATATTGATTACCCTTTCTTAGCATTTGAGCTCACCCATTTCTTATGTTTAATTTTCCCAGGATATGAAGGAGTTGGTTATGAGTGACATGTAGGCATAATCAAGGATCCTTGAATGCTACTAATGGAATAAATTAGTGTTGTATTTCTTTTCATGTTGTAATATTGAACTTATGTATGAATCTTGTTTCCAATAATACAAAACTGATATGTCGTTCGGAACAAGATTTACTTGGAGAATTCTAATGTTATGTAATAATGCAACCACTTTGGGTAACAGAGGTTGGGGAAATACAGTTGGTATCATAGAAAGATTAGTACATTCCATTGAAATAATTTTTATACAAACTCTTATTAGAGCACACTATCCAAATTTATACATTGAGAATTTGTATAGAAGAACTTTCTAGAATTTTGGAAATGTATAGATTTTGTGACATTCCCATGAAATACATCCATGTCTAGATATAAGAAGGTATATGCAACTCTAGTATAGATGTACCTGGATGTATAACCCGAAAACACCGCTTTGAGCTAGTCTTGAATGATAACTGTTGCACAAAAATGGTCCTTGATGCACTAATGGTAATGACACTCCCTGAGGATATGTTTAGGATAATTTTCATTTTATTTACAAACAATTATTAAGGGATTATGAGTATATACTTCCTCAATTAAATCATTTTTATGATTATCGATTATATCCATAAATAGTTAAATTTATGTTAACTATTTTAAAAGATTTTAATTATGTATTTCGATTCATAAATTAATCTAGTATATTCCATTGTTTAGAAATGGTTCCTAGTGGAAGGAATGGAAACCATATCAACGCACGTGATACATATAGGTATTTCCCTCTTAATCAGGAATATTATAGTGGAGTTGGTGATGCAATTGTTGCTGATAAGTTTATCCCCATACATGGAAAACTCACACAGGATATGAATAATAACCTTATACTTATAGAGCTACCTGATCTACAAAATTATGGATAAATTATAGATAGCTTTATGAGAAAACTACCACCAACATTTAATGGGACTGTAAATCCATTTGTATCCGAGCAATGGATGAGTTCTTTTGAGAAAATATTTCATTCTTTGGGGAGTAATGAATGGGAACAAGTTTTCGTGGAAGTTTATCTCCTCACATGACATGCAAATCATTGGTGGTAACTGATTAAAAACACACAAAAATATTATAAAGTATCAAACATGGAATTTAGGGAGTTTAAAGAACCTTTCATAGAAAATTACATTCCTCGTGACCATCGAGCGGATCTGGAAATGCAATTTTTGAGTCTGAGGAAAAAAGAGGATAAGAATGTCGCAAAGTATTAAGATAACTTTACAATGATAGCAAGACACACTGATGATTATATACATAAACCAATAAGTAATATTGACCGTTTCATTGATGGGATAAACTCATTTCTCCATTGAGAATTATAATCACAATCCTTCTCATCATATGAAGAAATTATCTAATGTGATATAAAGAATGAAAATGAATTCTCTATGTCTTACATCATTAAAGAAAATCAAGAGAAAAATAGATTTTCTTAACACTATTGGAAAAGAAAAAAGGAAACAAGTAAGAAGGGAAGAGTTGAATTCCCACCTTGTGATAATTTTGGAAGAAAGAACCCTTGTGCATGTCTAAAATGAAAATGAGTATGCTACAAATGTGGACAGAGAAGCCATCTTGGATGTGATTGTAAGGGAATTAAATAAGCTACCAATGTTCAATGCTATAATTTTAAGGAAATGGGACATTATTTAAATTAATGTCTTAAGTGTTAGTGAAACATACCTAAAAAATGTCCAACGGATCAAGGCCAATCTTATGCTATCACTACTACTAAGGTTGATGCTCCAAAAGACATAGTGGTAGGTAATTTAATAGTTTCCTCATGTTTAGAAAATTCATTATTTGATTTTGGATCATCTCATTGTTTCAAATCTTCCTAGTTTTCTAAGATATTTAAATATTTTAAATTTTACATAACAAGGGAGTTGTTAGAAAAAATACCTAAGGGAAGTATCATTACAACAATGTTTTGTGAATCATTTCCCATTAGGTCATATAAATTCTCATTACCTTATGATCTTGTCATCATAAACATGAAGGAATTTGATATATTAATTGGTGTATATTGGATTTTAGACCATGATTCAAACATTTATTGTTAGAAGAAGGAGGTCACAATTCTCGATGATGATATGGAGTACATTATCATTATTGAAGAATCATTACCACCTAATTCTTATCTACATCCACAGCCATTAGCGCAACTAAATTCAATTCATGGGGAGGAAGAAAATGAAATAACCATTGCTAGGGAAAGGAATGTTCACATAGAGGACATTATAATTTTTCAAAAATATTTTTTATGAGTTTCTATACTATTTACCTGGAAAACCTCCAGAGTGAGAAATAGAGTTTTCCAAAGATTTAAATCATGGTTAAAGGCCCATATCAGAGAACCCTTATTGAATGGACACTATGGAATTAGTGGAACTAATAAAACACATAGAGGAATTGAGTAATAAGGGGTTTATTCACCCATGTGTTTCTCCATTGGGAGACCCTATTATTTTTGTAATAAATAAAGATGTATTTATGAGGTTTTTCATTGACTATATTGTGATCAATGATATAACAATAAAGAAAAATTATCCTCTACCTCACATTGATGATCTCGTCAACCAAATTCATGGAGATTAATATTATTAAAATATTGACATTCGATTTGGAAATCATCAGTTCTATGTAAAGAAGGAAGAAATTTCAAAAATATCAATACGAACTTGGTATGGGCATTACGAGTTAACAATAATGCCTTTTTGGATGACTAATTCACCCTCAATCATCATGGATATAATGAATAGATTTTTCTTGTAATATATATATGAATTTCTAGTGGTATTTATTTATGATATCTTGGTATACCTCAAAATCCACAAAGATCATGAAAATCACATTCTCATCATTCTGAAGACTCTTAGAAGAAATGAATTATATGGTAAATTAGAAAGTGTGAATTTGGGCTCAAAATATTTTATTTCTAGGCCATATTGTCTCTAAGGATGGAATATTTGTTGATTATTCAATGACCACGGAAATACATGAATGTCCTGCACTGATGATTATAAATGAGTTATGTAGTATTATTGGTTTAGTAGTTATTGTCGATGTTTTGTCTATAATTTTCCCAGTTGGATAAACCATTAACAAGGATCACACATAAAGGGGTTAATTTGTTTTGTACAACAGAGTGTAAAGAATGATTTGAATAATTGATGAGAATATTAGTAAATTATTAGATCATTATTATACCATCTGAGAATGATGGGTTTGTTATTTATAGTGGTGCTTCAAAGAAATGACATGGTTTTGTCCTTTTTCAGAATCATAGAGTTATTTCCTATGTATAAAAATAGATAAAAATTCATGAACAAAACTATCATATTAATGATCTAGGGTTTGTAGCTGTAATCTTTTCTATGCCGATATGGAGACATTATCTCTATGGTGAAAAAATGTGATATATATACTGATCAAGAGAGTTTCATGTATATTTTCTCTCAGAAAAAACATAACATGAGGCAAAGGTGATGGCATGAATTATTGAAGGACTATTATTGCATAATACACTACCACCCTGAGATGGAAAAAAAGGTGGATGTCTCTTTGAGAAGAATGTGTCATGGAGTATTTAAATATATGAAAGATGAAAGGGATCCTATATTCATAGATCAAGTGAAAATGGATATTAGAATAACCATGGAAGGTGAAACATCAATACATTTTCAAATGGTTACAAAACCATCATTACATGAAAGGATAAAATGTTCTCAGGATGATGATGAAGAGTTTCAAAATAAAATTTATTCTATGAATGATGGGATATTGATAGAATTCATATATGAAGAAAAGAATTTAAAAATTTGGAAGAGACTTTGTGTTATGGATATACCTGATCTGAAAAGGGTATTGTTATATGATGCTCATAGCTCTAATTTTTATATACACCCTGGTAGCACTAGGATGTATAGATAATTGATGGAAATTTTTTGGTGGGGCAACATGAAGAGGGAGATTTTTGATTTCTAGTCATGATGAATGGTTTTGCATAATATGAAAGCTAGAAGGCAACAACTTGGACGAGTCTGGAAACCACTTCCCATACCTGAGTGGAAATGGGATAATATTACGATGGAAATTTTCATGGGACTATGAAAGACTCTGAGAAGGAAATATAGAGTATGGGTCATTTTTGATTTTCATACCATGTCACAACATTTTCTTAATATAAGAGATGATTTACCACATGAACGTTTAGTAAGACTGTATATTATATAAGTTTTAATACATTATAGAGTACCCCTATCGATTGGTTCTGTTTGTGATTCTCATTTTACATCAAGATTCTAAAAAAATCTTCAAAATGCCCATGATACTGAACATTATTTAAGAACTACCTACCATCGTCAAACTGATGGAAAATTAGAACAGACTATTCAAAACATAGAATATTTTTTGAGATCATTCTCACATGACATTAAAGGTATGTGTGATCAATATTTACCTCTGGTCGGATTTTCATAAAATAATAGCAGCCATTAAATTATTCAGATTGAACCATATGAAGCATTATATGGAAATAGATGTCGAACACCAACTTGTTGAGATGATGTTGGCGAAAGAAAACTCGTTGGCCCATAACTTGTTAAGGATGTGATGGAAAAGTTTATGGTTATACAAACCCATATTGATGCAGCACAAAGTAGGAAGAAGATCTAGGTCGATAACTGAAGGAAGTATTTGGAATTTCAGGTAGGAGATCATGTTTTCTTGAAGGTATCTCCATCTAAGGGAGTTATACGATTCGGTAAGAATGGTTAGTTGAGTCTCAGGTACATGGGACATTTTGAAATAATAGAATAAATTGGGGTTGTATCTTACCATTTGGAAATGCTGCCAAGTATCTCCAATGTTCACGATGTGTTCTACATATCACTATTGAGAAAATACATGCATGACCCAACACATGTACTCACCTATGGAAAATTTTTACTGGAACCTGATCTATCTTATTGTGATGAGCCATTCAATATTTTTGATACAAGAGAACAAGTGTGGAGGAACCATACGACTCGTTAGGTAAAAGTTGTATGGAGAAACCATATGATGGAAGAGGTAATGTGGTAACCAAAGTAATAAATGATGAAGAACCACCAAAATATATATGTTTGGTAGTATTATTGAAATTTAAAAGACAAAATTATTTGAAGGAGGGAAGAATTTGTTACCCCAATATTCCACATCACATTTCCATTTTAATAATGTAATACCTTGTAGTATATGCAACATCGTGATTCTAACACACTAGGACCAATCAAACAAGCCATTATAAATATTAATAACCTCTTTTTGAATTTTTAAAAATTTATTCATTCAAAAAGAACATCATTTTTTGATTCGTAATATTGAAATTATCTTTATGTGAATTTTTTGTATTTTTCTGAAAACATTCAATTTTTTATTAATAGTTAAAATACAATATTTAAATTAAAAACAATTTTTTTAATCGAAATAATTTATAGTGATAAATTATAAATTTTAATGAATTTGAAGTATCATTAGATTATATTTTTTTCATTTAATAAAATTTAAGTCATTGTATGTAATCATAGTATTAAACTAGACATAAACAAGTGTCAATCTTTTGATAATTATTATTTTATAAAAACGTGCCTTCTGTTTTGTCAACAGGAATTAAATTTAATGTAATATCTACAACATTTATGTTTTGGATTTCTTATAATAGAATCAATATTTGGAATCATGAGGTAAAAATTGTGTATATTGGTAACGTTTATTTTTAGACATTAGGAATATTTACTTCGGTAAATATTTAATTTACCATGGTTAAAGGGGAAAATCTATTAAATAATGTTAAAAAAAATATTATAACAATATTAAATTATCCTAACACATGTATTAACCCTATTGGTAGATAAAGTTTTAACCATGGGAATATATGGGTCGATTTGGGGACACAATGGAGCCACTTGGGAGTGATAATTACATTTTATATTAAATAATCTAAAGACAAGAATAACGAAAGGAAATATCTTTTAGTAAAAAATATTTTATATGAGGTCATATAATTTATATATTTGAATATAAATATTAATTAGAAATATAAAAATATTTCCTATCTCAGGATATTTTATTTATAATTTTCAACATAAAATATATATATATATATATATATATATGACAAAATAATGATGCAGTATTTTCTTTATTAATGAAATAATCAAATAAAGGATATTATAAATACTAAAATAAATATAATATGAGAGTTTTGATGCCATCCACAAATTTTGTATGTTACAATGAGATATTATGGTGGATAAAAGATATTTATTATGAGGTAGTAAATTTTTTAGGACTTTGACAATAAATCAATTATTAAATAATTTGAAAATTTACATTAATTTGTTTTTTAAAACAATTACAATATTATTGGTTGATATAATAATCCTAAAAATTTGATGTTCAGAATTTTTTTTATAATTATAGGTCTGTCATTAATTAACCACATGGAGTTCTCTTCAATGTTTTTTTTGTTTATTAACCATATATTATAAAAATACAAAGAGACTTGGTAAATGTCAATCTATTTAACTAATAGTTAAATCTAAAATATAAGGGTAATATACTGACCAAAAACTATCTAAAACCTACTATTTTAGTTCTTCTGAACACGTCCCCACCTTATCCTTTAAATAATTCATTTTTGAGCCATTATAAATCGAAATGTATTTAATTACACAATAATATTTCAAACTTTTCCTATGGTGCCCCTCACCCATCTTATAAAAGGTCACATACCCTTACCTCAAATTCACACCTTCAAAGACATTTTGATCGGCCAAACCCAACCCAAATATACAACCAACTATCCTCCCTTAATCCAAGTGACCCTATGTTAGTACGAAATCAAACCTATGGTGTCATTTTGATCTAATAAAAATTAATAACCCGGAGAAGTGGTAAATATTTCATCACCTCTGTCAAGTTCTTTTCTTCTTCCACTTTCCCTTTCATTATTGTATCCATTCTAAAATAATAAATCAAGTATCTATTATATGCTTTGATGTTTTTTATATAAAATATACAACCATATTCATTATTTTACCCATCTTATAAATGAAAAAGTCACCATACGTCCGTACGTATGGATTACCATCACCAGGTCATGGTGTAGTTTGTCTTTCAAAAACTGCATCTTTTGGATGGGTATAATAATGAGTATAAAAGATGAAAATAATAAATATAACACTATAATGATTCATTTTATATGATATATAATCCAATTATAGGTTATTTTAATATCAAAATATTGATACTGTCGCTCGTGCGTATGTATGGGTTTTCGTCTCCACGAACGTGATGAGATTCATTCCCCATCGTATCCATTCAAGAATAATATCATTGAATGATTAAAAATAATTTTATATAATTAATATCATTCTTAATATGAATAATATTCATCTTATCCAAAACAAAAATTTCTTATGTAACAAAGCGTATAATGGAAAACGAATCAATTAGCACCCGAAACGATGATACTACTGAAATATCATTAATAATGCAATATTAGAAGATCGTTTATGATATCATATTAATGTATATGTTATTTTATAAATAATAGTAATTACATATCCATTATAATAGAGTTTTACCAACCCTCGATTGAGGAAAAGTATAGGTAAGGGTTTATTTCCAATTACTTTAACATCTAAGGTTGTTTTAATGTATGTATCTACCAGGACTTCTTTATCATCCACATCCATGTTTGTTAAAATGTATTTAAAAAACAATTACTATTTATTGGAAAATATATTAAAGTCAATTATACCCTTATTTGACCTTATATGTTTAGTATGTAATCCTTCCATCGATTTCCAAACATTGTACTTAATGACCATTTTGAAAAAGTTAAGGTAACAATGTTTTTTAACATTTACGGTGGGTGAGGTTGTTCACATCAATTATAACAACATTGGAGATTACATTACGTGCATATAAGAATATTTTCAAAAAAATGATTTTTTTATAATTACATGACATTTAAATTATTTCGAAATAGAATGATATATTCATAATAATTATTTTTCTTTTCATCTATGTCAACATTCATGGATGGATTTTAAACTAGTTAGAAGTTGATCTATTATGATAAAAATCATCTATAATGTATTATGATTGATTTATGTGTGTTATTTTTATACCATTAATTATTTAGGGTTAATTTATTTTCATTTTGTTTGCTTGTTTTAATACTAATTTTTATGTTATATTTCAACCCTTTCATATGAGGAATGAATTGGACATAGTATGTTACGGGTGGAGCCTGCTATATCTCCATGGTGCATCGGTTGGTCTCATTAGAAAACTAGACATGTAATGGGATGTGGAATTTCCCAATTTAATATATGGCTTTGGTAGAGGCCTAAATCATTTTTAGACATCTTGGCTTAGGCCTTGAAAAAAAATTCAGAATGTCTGGCATTATACATTCCATCATTATGAAAATAATATTGATGGTTCATGTGGTCATTTGACTAGTACAATACCGATGATTATGTTTTATTATGTAATTATTTTCTCAGATCATATTGTTTCCATAAAGGTTTTCATTTTAATTGTTTTTAAAGGCGCTTTTTCAATTATTCATCATGCTTAATATGTATATTATCTTCAACTATATTTCTTACCATTACTGAGCGTTTGAGCTCACCCCTTTCATATGATTCATTTTCTCATGATATAAAGGAGTTATTTATTAGTGACTTTTACGCACAATATCATATGCATGGATGTTTCTAATGGAATTAATTAGTGGTTTATTTATTTTCAAGTTTTAAAGATGAACTTATGTATGAATCTTATTTTAAATTATACTAAACTATTCAGTCTATCAGGCCATGATTTATTTGTGATCATGATAATGTTTTGTAATAAGGTAGGGACTCTAGGTAATAAGGGACAGAGCATTACATTTTGGATAAAAAATATTAAATTTTAATAAATCTATGTTATTTAGGTGAGTACATGGCATGATGTTTCGACTACATGGCGTGTACTATCATTCACCGTCTATCTGAAGCACATGCCTGAGGAAATGGCATGTATATGTATGCTGGAAATCATTGGATTAAATGGCGTGTTCAGTGGCCACACGATGTGTAGTATCCATTTTACATGGTTTCCATCCATGCAAGCTATGTATGGGGTACACAGTGTATCCCTAACCTGATGGGATGACACGTCTTGCCCATTAGACTACATGGCATGTAATCAGGAAACCGCATGCCACCTATTCCTGGTCAACACACGGATTCATTTAATACTTATAAATACTCCAACACACAGCTTGGTTTGGAAAAATGGTCAAATTCATTGAATCTTGAATACAAGACATGTTCTACTAAAAACACACTGTATGTTCTTATGTTGTACGACCAAGAAGCATTGGACCCTCTAGATGAAATCCAGTATTTTATTTTAAATAAAAATTAAATAAAAGATCATTTTTTTATGGTGAACAAGAAATAAAATAAGAGGAACAAATCTCAAGATTGATATTTTTAGAATCATAATCCTGAATGAAAATAACTAAATTATTAAATGTATAAATCTTCAATGAAATATTTAAAAATTTATTTAATATGATTTACCCACTCAAATACAAAATTAAAGATTTAGGCACAGTGGAAGGATCATTAGGATGGAAACCAACATTGATTTGTATCAAGATCAATGATTTTATAGTGATCAATAAAAATATGAATGCTAGTCTTCATAGAATATAATCAAAGATTTATATAAATATTGAAGAGGACTGAAACCTGTAGAGAAGATATTTCATGTCATGTTTATAATTATTTTAATGAATTTCATAATGAAAAATAATACTTCGATATTTGTTATTTTTATTCATTGATGATGTTGATCATCCGAGAGGACCCTTCCAGATTATCTAGTTGGCCTTGTAAGGATCCGAACTAGAATCCCTCTAGTGGTATTCCATATGTGCTTTGATGACCAATGATCAACATCGCCCTTTCTTCGTTTGCTATAGCGGCAAAGCGAGCTTCTTTTTCTAGTCTTTCTGGACCTCTTGTTCTTCTGCATTGAAGAACGTATCACATTCTTGAGAGGAACAAGAAGAGGATTCGAGCGATAAATTTTTTACCTCAACAATTATCAATTAATCATGTATTGGGTGTCTTCTCTATGTCACAATAGAGATACATGTCTATTTATAGGCATGGAACTTCAATTCCAATATTTAACTTCATAACAACAATTAAATAAATTCAATAACTTAAAGAAAAACCATACTCATAATAATAATATGGCATCATTATTTATGGTGCACCAACATGAGAAAAACTGAATTATGAATAAAATTTGGCGTCACAAAATAATAGAAGTGTTTTTTATTTTTTTAACATGTTAAAACTAATAATTACATACCATCATGTAAATAAATATTTTACTATTTGATCGGACTTGGTCCACTCAAACTCCACTTCAATTTATTGAACAACCGAATAAATTAATAAAAAAGATATTATCTTAAGTAAGAATTTTATTTAAAAACTTGAAAATAAAAAAAATTAAATGTTCAAGAAAGTAAATATATATTCTTTTTAATTTATGTGATTATCATAACATGTGTAAAATTTTTCCACGGTCTTCAGAGTATTATTTATTTCTATATTAATGATAAAATATAATTTAATTGAGACAAACAAAAACACCTATTGTGAGACCCTCTAGGATTCATTCTCATTGGTATTAGGAGAACATGCCTGATTTCCAAGATTAATATATAGAAATGGGTCAAGGACCCCACAAGAATGAAGTTAAATTCACAACAACAAAACCCAAATATTAATGCTCACTATGTAATATAATCCTTTTTTCGCAATATCTCATCAAGTATGATTCATCATATTGTCATCTACTTTTATTCATGATAAGTATTTCTTTGACTATATGAAATAATCTCATCGTTAAACCATGGCCATGGAATATTTCATGATGGTTCTATTACAATCAATTGGCCGAGATGTCAACATCCATAAATGGAAGGGAAAAATACTTCCATGACTTATCCATTAATAACATGCCAGTCATAATGATCCCATAGTACCCTACTTCATGAAAACTTCCTAGGTGACTATTTTCATTAGTAAATCCAAGTGTGTGAGTTGTGACATGTTTTAATGATAAAATTAATGTCTATAGATCAATAGTCACACCCGTAGATAGAAATATTTGATGACACCAAAACATGTTGAATTCTTTCAGGCGGGTCTATTCTCATAGTCACCTCTCTTGGAGATTACTACGTGCAAACTTCATGAGAGGAAGTCTCATCTTCTTATGAGTGCTCACACATGTTGGTTTTCATGCTATGTGTCCCATCATAGTATGTCATCCAACTTTTGAACATTATTTATGAATATTGTTATAGAATTTCATGGTTAACATCATAACAGGGAAATCCCTATTGCCTTATCAATGAATCAAATACTCTGGTACATTAATAAAACATTGTCATGCAGAACAATGAAAAATATGTAATAAGATGTTAAATATTTAAATATAGTAAAAATACATGTAATCATAGTACATCCAGTTGGATCTAGGACACCAAATCATACAAATAATGTAATTTATCAATTGATAAAATAAGAATAAATACAAATATGGATACTAATATTAACCGATTTCATAACAGTGGAATGCATAATTCTTTATATTAGAATCATTCCAGCAAGGGCTCATGTGAAGGAATCATTTGTAAATGGGTACGATTTATAATATGTTTCCATTATATTCTATTTCATGAGACTGACAGAAGAATTAAGGGGCTATGAAATTACAGGCATCATCCAACACTATATTTTTCAAATAAATTTATCATATTAAATTAATGAATAAAAAATTCATAATAAATATGCATTATTAATCATTAATTATCCACATTGAAATTACTTGTATATGAATTTTTCAATATTTACATAACAAAAAAATGGAATAGCAATACTGAAAAACACCCCTTAAATTTTTTTGGTATTCACAATATTTAGAGAAATGGATAAATAATTTTGTTCTTATTTGAAACTAAATAACATACATCCATAAAATTAACTAATATTGACATGAATGAGACAAAATATTGTCAATATAGGGATAATGAGTGATAGATAAGATAACCCTAATTAAAATTTTCAATATTAATACTAAACACCTAAGATTAAATATCAAGTATTGTTGAGTAGAAAAGTTTGCATTCTAATTTTCCATTCTTTTTTTTAAATGAAAAAAAACATTATGAAAATTTATTTTACTAGAATTATGTATCATAAGTGATTTAGTATGAATTCATTGAATATTTAACATTACATCTAATGTAGAAAAATCCCAATCTAAAATTAATATAAAATTATGTTACTCTATCTGATCCATCAGACTGAAGGTTCATCTGATCCATCAGAACAACTATGGTACTGACTTGTGGTTGAGCCTGTGTATTTTCTATAAAACTAAAAAAAATCATAACAATCAGAATAAAAGTTGTAACAATACATCATAATAACCATTATTCAATTTATCATATTTATAAACTTTATGTTACTCCTTCAGACAATCCAATTTTATAAAAGGTTGTATATATATCTCATTCTATAAAATGGAATCCAAAATAGAATTATAATATTGATAAACAAAATGAAACTATAAAATGAAATTCTAAAGAATAAATTTGATGATATAGATCTTTATGAACTGAAAAAATAAGTGTTTTCCTAATACATTACATCCATCTATGAAATATTACCATTTTAGAATCACCAATAAATATGTGGTCATTTTAAGAGTTGGGAGATGATTCATTAACAAATGGAGTCGTCTAATAATTTATCTATATCAACATCTCATTCTAAGGTGTTTTAATCTTTTATATTATTGAATTAATGAGGAATACATCTAATTATTTAAATTTCCTTATAATACATTTAATAATGATTTTATTATTTTATTATCACACTAACCGAGGGATTTTGAGAAAGAAAGATGGTGTATCTAATCTATTAGATTGATGGATTTTGGGTCTTAGAAGAGATAGATCATCTAACTTATAGATGTATTCTAGTGATAAGAACATATAACTATACTAATCATCATTTCATGGTATTTACTGTTAATGAAATAAAAACCATAAAATAGTTACAATACTGTGGATAAGTTTATTTAGTGTTTTCAATACCATAACTATTTAAGATAAATAGTAAATTAATTTTTAACCATGTAAACCATTTTTACTATTATTATATTGTTTTTAACTTGATTCTTTAAGATACATTTCCCATTATTTTTATAAATCAGAATTTTAGTTTATAATTATATTTCTAACATTAGTTTTATTGTAATGATCATGATTCAATAAATAAATTTGATATAATCAGATGTTTTCTGATTCCAATTTTTACACTATAATAATCAAGTGATAATTGAGTATGATATTTTATAACTAAAAATGTATATTTTTTGTAATTTAATTTTGAATACAAAATTCACCACCAGTATGGTATCCAATTTAAACAATTATAATCCCACAATTATAATAAGTGGAGGTTCTACAACTTCGTTACATTCTATATTCATACATAATTATCAACATAAATTTTATAATGTTTTATAAACTAATTGTTTCTTTATTTTGTACACTTACATTTTTATGGAAAAGAGTTTCTATAATACTTAAGAGGACCAAGAAAAAAATTCACTTTACAAAATATGGATCCCAGTTAACCACCTATTAAATGGTGCTCATTATGAGTACTACAGTGATTGAATGAAATAATTTGTTATTAATACTAGTGTTGATAAAATTGTTATGCAGAATATATGTTATATGATTCCTGATATGTAAGTTTTATCCCTACTCATCAATAAAAACAAGAATATCAACTAAATTATTGATTATGGAAAACTTTACTTTTTTTCACAACTATGAATATATATAGAAAAATATATTTTTTTGTATCACTAAATAGATTATCAAAGAAATAGATAAGTTACACACATCCGAAGTCATAAATCGATTAATACTGTAAGAGCTATAATAAGATCATCATGTCAATCCTTTGACATATTATCAAGATAATTTGTATAAAACATGCATCAAAGATTCATGAATATTGTGAAAATATTACATTCTCTCATAATGAAATATATTATGGATGAAATCTTTGTTGTGAAGATCATTGAAATCGTGACTAATGAGAGTCATTCCAAAAGGATAGAATTGTATGACATGATTACTATTACAATTTTTACACATGATGATCTTATTAGTACCCTCTGGAAATACGATGGATTACTAAAAAAATATGTTTAAAAGATGAAAAATTATAATGTATTAGATGTTTTTACAAAAAAAATTCATTATTCCTATCAAATATCATTCAACTGAGGATGTTGATAAATAATATAAGAATAATAATTATTTTATTCATCCTAAAACAAGTTCATGATATACTTTTGATAATTAATTAAAAAATTTTACTAGAACAAAGAATAAAAATGTTGGAAAAAAGGTATTCAATATTTATGTATGAAAAATAATAAGGATAAAAATGATAATAAATAATACTTTGATGTTCTCATATATGAATGTATGAAGAAAAGACACATTCAAGCATATATTACTAAGCTTAAATGGAATGAAAAGAAATAAATGAATTCATATAGGAATGGTAAAATGTGTCAAAATCATAAAATAAAGAAGATTTTGAATGCTTCTGACACTTGTTGTTCTAGGGATGGATAATTTTCCTTAATAAATTCATAAAATAATGAATATTCCATATATAGGAACATTGTATTATTTAATGAGGTACCTTTAGTAAAAAATCTAATTGACAAGTTACAAACTATTGAGTCCCATTACTATATAACATTAAATAAAAACTCTCCTGAATATATTGATTAGAAAATTTCTACATCTTCATATGAAGAGTCTTCCTCTTTTGAATAGGAATCTATGATATGTAGTTATTGATTAGTATTTATATTTGTAAAATTTATTGAAACTAAAAATTGTAAAATTGTTAATAAACAAGATAATACCCTAGAAAATCATGTGCTAGAAAATTCAAGGATAACTAGCATAACTGAGGAAGAATAAAATCATTATAAATATGTTAATTAATCTGATTAAAATTTTAAAAATATTTCTAAAGAACCTAAGAAAACAATTTTAAAAAAAAATTCAGTAAAAAATTTGTTCTAATGTTTATATGAATGTTGATAAAAACAAAGTTGTTAAAATAAAATCTGAAATATCTTGATTAAAGATAATTTTATCACAGCTTACTTTGGGTAAGGAAAATTTTTTTAAGATGAATATTTATATTATACCTCAATGTAATAATTCTAGAATGTGTTTTACTAATAACATACTTTTTTTTGAAAAAACTGATTTTCTTCCAAAAAAGGAATCCATTTTTAAAAGAACTGTAAACGTTTTGGATATTTGAACAAATATTAATTAAAACAAATAGCAATAACAAGGATTTAATAATGATTAATTTTCAATGGAAAAGTCATTTTATCAACTTATTCATGTTGTAAAATCATTTAACCTGATTTTATAATTTTTTGATAATAACCGAACAAAATTGCTTAGGATCCAAAAAATGGATATTATTTTTTAAGGAAAAAAAAATTAAAAACATAAAACACATTTTTTACATGTAAAGTAGTTTCTTGATACATGTGAATGGAAATAAACCCAACATTAAGAAGAAATTAAAGTTCAATTAATGAAAATTCTCTTTCAATGATAATGCTCAAGGAGAGATTATTGTTATTGGTATTATTTTTCTTCTTGGAAAATCCATTATTTTAAAAAATATTGGTAGAAATAAGAACAACCATATAATAATAATGCAATTGTGTGATTAAGGTTATCTTATGAATTGAAACAATGAAAAATATACATTACATAGTTCTAAATATGAATTTATTATTTCTGTCAATTGACAAGAGAATGTTAAACATAAAAATTAAAATACCATATGATCTATGATCATCCTTGCCTTAGTGAAATGTAATATAAGCCATTGTTATGAAATATAATTTTAGGAAACTATATAATTACAAATTTTTCTTATATTACAACTAATGTACTATTATAGGATTTACATGAACCTAGTTTTGATACTTCTGAAGTCTATGATCCATCAAATTTGGTAAGCATGATAATTCATGTTTCCAAATTATTATTGATTTATCAACTTATCATGACTTATAGTTTGCGGACATGGACTTATTTGGACATTAAAATACTAGAACTATTGGTTTAAAATAAATTGTATGTGATTTAGTTGATTATTACAAAAAATATAAGTGGGTCAATTTCTAGAATGAAAATATAATGCCTTTATTTTTAAAAAAACATTTGAATGCTAAGTTAAAAATGATTACAAATCTACTTCCTAATAATTTCTAGTGATTATGTTTTAGAATTTGTAATTTTTGATTTTAAATCTTCTGGTAATAAATAATGTATATACATGATGTTTCAATAACTAAAACTACATAAAAAATGATGTAGTTGAAATATTGAATAGGATTCTTTTATGAAATTAATAAAACCCTGATGAATGAATAATTGGTTTCAAATGAATTTCGGGAAGATTTATTTAGTAGTACTTGTTAAACTATAAATAAGGTTTTGATTAGTACTTTTATTAATAAAAATACTTATGAGTTGTGGATAAGAAGAAAATAAAAAAAATCATACTTTAATGTTTTGGATAAAAATTATTCTTCTTGAATACTAAAGATTATTTAAATAAATTTTCCCCAAAATATGATGAATTGATATTTTTTTGTTTTTCCTCAGGTATTGAGGCTTATAATGTTTTTAATAAAAATATTGGTACTGGTGATGAAACAATATATGTTACCACTAATGACTCAAATCATTTTATTTTCAAAAAACCTCAATTTATATATTTTGATGTTATTTATAAAATAGATTATAATAATATGTTAAAAAGTTATTCTCATTAGTAAAAATATCATGAATATTATTTTGATGTTTTCTATAAGGAATATTTTCAACCAAATTTCTATGAAAATACATTTACAAACCCAATAAATCAGTTATCTATTAAGAATCATCCTAGGGATAATATCATTGGTGTTATAGATCTTCCAGTTAAGACAATATTATAATTGAAAAATGTAATTAAACATCTAGAATTGTTATCCCTATTTGAACCTAAAATCCAGATGAGGCATTAGGCGAGGAGGATTAGATAAAATATATAAAATATAAACTAAATGATTTTGAAAGGAACCAAGGATCGAATTTAGTTTAATGGCCTAAAGGTACTTCTATAATTGTAGATATATGTATTTTTCATAATTTCTGTGATTAAAATTGAATAATAGTTAGAAATAATGTTATAATTTTATTTTAGGGTTATAATAAACTGGACAGAATGTAATATGAAGAACCAATGCTCTAGAATAAATGAATGAGGCTCTTCTAATACAATAGATCATATATAAATCATAAATTTTATTCAATATTAAATGTATTTGATGTGTTGATTCTATAATGGATTTGTTTAGGGGGATGTTAATGTAGAACAACCACCTAGTTTTGAACGTGAAAAAAATATAACAGTCTACTATATCTTGGTATGATAGGATAATAATATTTTTTTAAAATATTCATTTACGGGACCTACATATCCATATAATTTTATAAAAGATACTAGTAAAAATATTAGGATTTTATTAATCTATTTTTATAACATTATATTTGGTTCAAATAAAAATTGATTTTTAGATTCATTAAAGATCTTATGAAATCTATGTTTGAAATGATTATAATGGGCATGATAACATTATTTCTTGGTTTTCAAATTTCAAAAAAATGAAAAGGAGTTTTATAACTTAATTTATGTATATAAAAGATATTCTTAATAAATTATGGTAATAAAACACTATAAATTTTAATACTCTTATCAGAACATCAAATACTTTAGATCTTGTCAAATTTCGGAAATTTGTTGACTAAATGTATTAGTAGGTATGACTGAATGTTTACATCAGTTAACAACTAGTATTTTAGATTTAATGTATCTAATATGCTTATATTTTTAACAACAAGATAGTCCAAATTATGCCAATATTAAAGATGTTAAATCAATTATTCATGTCATTAAGGGAACTATGGATTTAGGTATAGTTTACTCATTTGGAAATGAATTTTAAATAATAATCGATTCAGATGTTGACATTAGTGGATGTAAAATATATAATAAAATCATATCCAAAACATGTCATCCCATAGGATAAGATATGTTTATTTTTCATGTAAGAATCAAATATCATTAGAACATTCAACTACTGAAGCTAAATATGTGGTAGTTGGATGTTTTTGTTATCAAGTGTTGTGGATGTAGAATAGAATCACTAACTATGGCATTAGTTTTAATAAAACTCAAATAATGTGTGATAAAATTGCAATTTCCCCATGTTAAAACCCATCACATCAGTCGTGTGTTAATCACATAGATATAATACTCTATTTCATTTGGTATATTACACTAAAAATTTTAATTTTAAATTCATCAAAATGAAAAAATAATCCTTATATTTTTACAAATTCTATTAGTTATGATTTATTTGAATACAATAAACTATTGTTTGGAATGATAAATGTCAAGTGATTATTCATATCAACTTTTTTAACCCTTATTGTGTCCTTAATAAAATCCTTTTTAAATGGAGATCACATATGTTTTTAGTGTTCTAAAACTATTAGTTTTTCTAAAACATTTTGAAATAAAAAACATGATGATTTTAAATTATATTTTTTCTAATTTTTTTTATATTTCAAAAATTCTATTTATAATATCTTTATTAGATTCAAATTACATTATAAAAAATTTCAGATTCCCAATTTTGTATAAAACATGTAGAGTCAAAAAAATTTGAATATAAAATGTTAATAAATGTTTATATAAAATAAAGGCTTCGAGAAAAAATAATTATAATAAATGTTTTCTGAAAAATAAATTTCATTTAAAAGTCATAACATTATTAGTTTCATTTATAAAATTGAAAATGAATATGAAATTCATACAACCGAATCTTTTAAACATTGAATGTTACTATTAAATTATGTTATATTTTTTACATATAACATTATATTATTTATCAATATTTCTTTATATAATCTTTGATTATTAGAATATTATATATAAAAACATGAAATATTCTAAAGAATCAAACTCACATTGATAAAAAGTTTCAAAGAAAACATTAAGTGTTAAAATTTATATTTAAATCTATTATTCAAATAAATCGTGATCATCAGATTAAAAATATTTTCAATATGAGCTATTGAATGTTTTCTTGAATAGGAATTGATCATTTTCTTTCCTATGTAATGTTGGGTTGCCATATGTCCTAGGTCGAATTTCATAGATTTAGGAACCACCTATCATCACCCATTTAATTGCTCACTCTGAATATTTTACATTCATATTATATTTTCTATCAGACTCATAATGATGTGCACACCAGAAGACATTATGAAAAGAGATGTCTGTAGTGAAATATTATTTGAGAGAAAATGGAATTAAAAGTATGATTCAAATCATAAGAAATCGGGATTAGTTATCAATGTTTTGATAATGATATCATAGAAAAACTAGATAATGAATTCCACATACATTACCATGAAATAGTTTGATAGTTCTATCTATCAATTGAGTTTTAATTAAAATATGTTAAGGATGAGTGGTTTTATATTCTGTTTACTAAAAATTAAAAAATTTACTATTAACAAATAGATTACCTTTGGGATGTTTTATTCAAGATGAAGCTTATCTCTCCTTTCATAATATATGTCATAATCATAGAGGTTTTATTAAATAGAATTATAAAGAATCATTGATTATTTATTATGATAATATTACAAATTCTTTTCAGATATCGTTTTATAAAATAGTTATTTTGTTATGGATTTTAGGTAATTTTATACTAACAATTGCTGACAATGATACCCTAAAATAATCAAGAAAAATTTCTTTTATTTTATGAATTTATGAAAAATATATCTTGTAAAAAATCTCATTATAGTAGAATTAAATAAAAAATATTCAATGAAAATGAATATTCTTATGCTTTCTTCCCTTATTAATATGTTGAAACTAATTTGGATGAATTTTTATAAAACAAATATTCGTACTTATCATGTACGGAAAATAATTTCTATATTCCATGAAGAAACCAAAATTAGAGTGAATTTAGTTTTTGATAATAAGTTGAAGTGTTTTTCTAAGAGATTTGAAAGGAATCTCTCTAATTTTGGGCCTTCAAAATGAAAGAAAATTGTGAAACAAAATAATATAGAGAACGAAAAAGTAAGAAATCCCAAATAATCTCCACTGAAATAACAAAACCAAAATAATGTAATAATTCATAAATATTTCCAAACATTTATAGCACATAAGTAAATGAATAAACTCGATGATCAAGAATTTGGGATTGATAAGGTTCAGGCCTTATCATTGAAGATTCATTTAGAAAATCTGCTAAAATAATAATAAAAAGATGTCTTTTAATAATAATATTTAATTGGAGGAATAAGTTGTATAAATCATTATGATGGGTATGAAAAAATATTTTGTAAATCCAATTCTAGGATTTTTACCATTATTATTAGTACAAACATCTAAAGTGGTTGAATAAGTTCCCTACACTGACCAGATACATCGTAATGTCAGAATAATATAAAGTGAAACATTAGTTGTACCGTCAGTACTTCCTTCAGTTCATGAAAATTTCTGCACTCAGGAACTCTTATCTTGGAAGATCCTAGGGTTTTTTCTGTGTTGGGTGATCCGACATGAATGGCAGGTATCTAGTAGTGTGAGTTCAGCGGGATGACATAGGTCCTCAGGGATTGAAGGGCATTAGTGTTGATGGTGGCATCCACAATGAGGTCCATGTCTGGGATTAAGATTTAGTGTCTTTCTCTTACTATAGTTGTTTCACCACTCGACTCAGGTATCCAATTGATGATGTCACACTACAATGTCATGGTTGGTTTTCGATTCACCTTTCATCTTTCATTTGAAGCATCATCGATGGTTCTAAGGCTTTTTCTTTCAATTGAGGTGAGGGTTCATGGAACTTCGTCTTTTACATCAGATTTTAGATTTCAGTTGTGGTGGGTTCGATTCATCAGTATAGTGATATCATTATCTTCTTCTCTACGGTTGATGTAGTCCTACATAACTTTTTTTTGGACCTAGTTTGAAATTATTTGTATCTGGTAAGAGTATTATTATTTTGTTAGGGTTACAACTTTACGACATATGGTGGGGTTCCATGCTCTTCATTAGGTCAACATAGTCATTGGGGTGGAAATAGTCTCGGTTGGATGTACATATCTATATGAAATGTTATCAACTCTTTCAAATTTATGGTCTTCGTGGCCTTTTATGACTCTACCTCTTGGTGTTGTTGGTATTCATGTAGTTTATCGGAATTCAAGATAACATTTCATACTAACAATGTTTATATGATCTCTGCCCTAGGCCTATGATTCCTCCATTCTCTCAATGGTGGAGTAGTGTAGTGGGATTCACGGTCTTTTAGGATATGAGTTAGAGTATTCAGTTCCATGAGATTGATCTCAATGTTCTTAATAATTTTTTTGTGACTTTTTTTATATAGATTTTGGTATTTTTCAAAAATAGGATTTTGAAATCTGAAATGGGTGGGTATCGAGGATGAATTTAAATTTTTGATTTATTCTAAATTTTGATGTTGAAATCTTCCAGGATTCTATAAAGATCAATGCCAGTTCAGGTATAGAGAATAAATCATTCATATAATCCTGATTATTCTAATTTGGATGAATGAGAGGGTATGGATTTTTCATCAGAAATAGGATCATGAAACCCTTCATGAGCCATCTTATCACACAATCATTTCTGGGTGAGGATTTGTATAACAATTTAGTTTCTAGGGAAGTGGAGTTCCCTGTAGTCTAGATCTGGGTATATTATGGAATATAATAATTACAGGTTTCCAAATTTCCCTTCAATTTTTTTTAAAATGAAAATATAATTTTATGACTATTAGTAATGGAAAGAGATAGTTGAATAATTCATAGAATCGATCAATCAAAAGTTAAGATGTTTTTCATATGGAAAATAATAGGTTCCCAATAATAATGGTAATGGTATTCATAGTACATTTTTTTATATATAGAAATATGTCAATGTGGAATTATAGGAAGAATAAGAAGATGAATTAGAAGTGGGTGAAGTGAATGAAGAAGCAATTATGTTCTTTGATGTGGTAAAATATAAAAAATCATTGGAATCATATTCATCATCCTATCCTTTGCCTTCCCATCGAAATAAGGATCCTGAATTAGAAAAATAATGGGTATAAAAATCATCACAAAAAGTGGAATACATGAGATCTTCAAAATGATATAAAGAAAATTAAAAATCTAACAAAAAAGTGAAAGTCAAATTTTAATCTGATAAGGAATGAGATATAGTGAAATATTGGAAGTAATAAAAACTAGAATACATAAATAAGAAAGATAGTAGACCATATCATCAACATGATCATCAGGGTATTTGAGGGCCATTCAAATATGAAGCTACAATAGACCTAAAAGGATTTTATTTCATTTTCCAAAGCTTAAAAAATTTAGTGATATGATTACATATCTTACATACAAAGAGAAAAGATATACACTAATTTAGAATATCCTAAATGAAGAATTGGAATCTCTAAATGCATTGAAATAATTATTGGTGCATATTGAAGCATATTTTTAATATTTCTAATAAGAAAAGGAATAAATAAAATATTATAATCCTATAGAAAAATGGCCAATCCATGTTGAATTTTTATCTTAAAGATATTACTGATCATTTGGAGAATGTAAAGAAACATTCCCTAAGAATGGATGAATCCATTACCAAGTTATCATCATATGTCTCAAATAGAGTTAAATCTATTGAAAATATCATAAACATGGTAGATGATTAGGATGAATAATTGAGAATTTGGAAGAAAAATTTTCATAAAATATAATCCAAGAATATTAGGCTTTAAAAATGTGATGATGATTTTTTTATTATGAAGTAGGAGAATAAGAATATGATTCCGGAGGTTGAAGTTTTACCTTGTGGGGTTAGAAAGTATAATGTTATGGATGAATATATTATGATTCATTAGTTAGTGGTAGCTGTATTTGAGATTGATCATAATGATTTCAAAAAATTGAATGTTTTTTTATTTTAATTGTTAAAAAAGGAATTAATTATTTATATTGAACCCCTTATGTAATATTTTGGGAACATTTTTTATGATTATAGAATCTTAATAATTTTGTTTCTAAATAATAAATGTCTGAATTTCTTCCTGATTTTCTTTTGGATTTATATTCATCGTTTATATCTTATTAGAAAAGTTAATTTACATATACTTGTAATTTTTCATTACATTTCTTATATTTCAAGAAACAATAGTTCTTACTTTTTTTTAAATCATGAAGTGGGAGAGACATTTATAAAAGGACACAAATTTATCAAGGGGGGGGGGAAGTTTTTGAATGGAAAATATATAGGTGAAAATATCATTAATGGTAATGTTTCTTTCTAGATTAATTATTATGTAGGGTGTATTCAAATTTTCCAATTCCAGCAATCAGATAAACAATGTCTAAGAAAAAGAATGAAATAACATAAGGGGGTTCAAAATTAAAAACTGGTATATGTTTTTTAATGTTATTATTTTTCAATTTTATTTAGTATGTTTCTTTCAAAAAGTTAGACATTTTTTAGTCAAAGGTATTAATTTTTAATTTTACATTAATTAGTTTTGGAAATCAAAAACACGTTCTTAAAATAATTATTTTACTATTTTTTAACATCCAAATTATAATAGTAATTTTTTTATAAAACAATATTTTATAAAAAATATAGAAATAATAATGATATAATATTTTTCAGCCAACCTGATTTATCAGAATAATAGTAGGTCTGATCTAATAGAAATTCTATTTTATTGACTAGGGGTTAGAGTTGTGTCTCCTTTTTCAGGCTAAATATTCATGTATCTAAGAAGTACATTGGAAATAATACTTCAGACTAACCATAATTAAATTTATCATATTAATCAACAATAAAGAAGCCCATCAGACAATCCAATTTTTATAATGAGAGATTATATATTTTTTAGATGTAATGTGAAATTGTATTATAATGGTTACAAACAAAAAAAATAGGACTATGAAATTATTATCTATTAATTTGAAGATCTAGATAATTATGATATATAAAATGTATTCTATTCAAGGATTTTACAACCAATATAGATATATGAACAATGGAGAATCACCTATAAAAAAGATGTCATTGGATGATCTGTGATCTGATGCATTCGTAACATAGTGCATTTTATAGATCATAATGATCCAGGATATGAATACATATCTATACTGATCATCAGATTGTGGGATTTCCTGGTAAGGTAAGACATACATTATTGTATTAAAAAATAGAGGATTCATTTACTCAATGTTTCATACTTCCTTATCTCTTTGGGATAAATAGTAAATATATTTATTAAACATGTAATTCATTCTTACAATTATAATTTTGTTGGTTATTAGTTTCAGTATGTTACATTTTTATTAGGAATATACATTAAAAATTATGTATATACATAGATTTTTAACATTAGTTTTATTGGGATAACTATAATATCAACAATTAACTCTGATATTATCAATGTTTTCTAATTTTCATTTTATCACTCCGATAATCATATAATAATGATGTCTGTTCTTTTATAATAAAATTGGTATTGGGTTTTTTCATAGTGTACTTTTTAAACGACAATCCACCCCATAGCCATCATAAAATCATACAATATAATAGGTAATACAAGAAAAATAACTCTAATATATGTATATATATATGAGTTTTAGTGGAAAATAAAACTGAAAACAAAAATTCATAACAAAATTTGTAATTACAGAAATAACATGATGTTATGATTCTCATTAAAATGTTATCTTTTTTAAAATTATATTAACACCTCTTCAATAACTATTTTTATCCAATCCAAAATAATGGAACATTAAAATGAAATAACGGTTAATATAATAATTTTGAGTGGATGATAAAATATATTAATGTAAAAATAAAAAATATTTTCTTTATTTTACGCCTTTTTTATTGAATCCCACATTGTTAAAAAGACAATTTAATTTCTCTGGAAATATAGGTAAATATAAATAATAATTTCACATAATATAATACATATTTATGTTTCTGAAAATTTAATGAAAACATTTTAGGGAATAAATAATGTTGACATGGAAGATGAAGAGCCCATTAAATATGATATAATATATTCTTAACAAATACATAACTTAATAATGAAATAAATACATTAAAAAAATTAGGAGAAATGGTAATTTACATAATATTAAATAGGTAGATACATTTAGAGAAATTAAATGGAATCTATAAAAAATGTTAAAACAAATAATTTCAAGAATGAATTTAATTACTCAACTAAAGGGTGTTAAGTTAATATAAATCCTTACTAATGTTATAAAAGTTAAATTATTATGTCTTTTGTAAAGGACATCAAGTGAAAAAAAATTAATCCATTGAAATACATTTATGAATATAATAATGTAAAATAATTGGATACCCTAAATTCCCACTAGGCCTTAGAGATATGTATATGGTCTCCCTCAATCTAGTTAAAGAAATATTTACTTCCCTTTAATAATAAATGAGGATTTATCCCCAAACATAAAAAAAATTAACCATATTAATAATTTATTTTAGAAACATGATCATATCTATTGATTTTTCTAATATATAATTACAATCATTAATTATAAATTCATTAAATAGTTTTTTTATACTCATTATCAAATGTTTGTTCCCTTAAATGTTTCATGTTTGAATTATATCATCATTGTTAATACATATTTTAAATACAAAATTAATCATTCATATGTTTTTTTATGGTTTTCTAATAGATGTTAAATAACTATTTACAATGTTCTAATTTCATTCCCTTAGAGTTTCTGTTTTTATTTCTAAAAATGAATTCAATGAAAAGTTAGTTTTAGTTAATTTAATGAATAGAAAATTGATTATTGTTAATAAATTTAAAAATTATATTAATATTGAAAATTTAAATAAATATTTTTAAACACTAATATATAATCATACTTGTAATTAGGTTTCTATTTTAATCAATGATTTAAATCTATTGCCACATTCATGTTGGTGGATAAACCATCTAAACTCTGACCATGTTAAAATAAATGGTAAATTATTTTTATGAAGTGATTTAGTTATAATATAATATTAACTAATTTTAATTATCTTATTTAGTTTTATTTATTTTGATAAATCAGTTTTTTGAATATGTATAAGATATAGATAAATGAAAAATAATGATAAGTAGTAATTAATTTCATGAAAAAATTGGTTTTTATCTTTCTATTATTTGCCTATATGGATAATATTATTATTAATATTATAAAAATAATGCCTAAATTAAAATTTTTAAATCTTATTAATGTCAAAATTTTCTTTTTTTATTCAAAAAATAAAATTATATAACCATATATGTAGGTTAGTAAAAAAATGAAATATGTCGTTCATGGAGGTGATAGTCTATATATAACACGATCCATGTATTCTTTTATTCAATGTATTGGAGGGATATATATACTTTTTTCAGTAAAAATAATGTCATTTTAGATTAACAATTTTACAAATTACATTATATTAAAATAATTAAAATATTTCTTGGAGCATAATGATAATTATGAAAATTATAAGGAATGGATTGTACTCAGACATTTAACTAGAACTGTCTATTATATGACTTCCTAGAAATAGTATATTTAGGGATTAATCATTGGACCAAGGTATAAAAATGTTTCATAGGGATCATGTGGAGGAAAATTTTGAATATTTTTTATGGAATTTATAATAATAGCTGTGAATTGAAGTGGGTGGAAGTGTGGTACAATTATAGTGGAAAATGATGTATGTTACCATGGAAACTATGGTTATCTGATTGGTAATGATAAAACATATGGGGAATTCATGACGAAATGATGGGTATAAATTTAGTATTTAATTTTATTACTAAAAAAGTAATTCGACAATTTCTAGTGGTCGATTTAGATTATCTAAATTCTTTCTACATTAGGTAAATACTTTTTTACCCTTGTTTCCTCGATTAAATTAGAAAAAATATTTGATTTGATCTTTCCACATAACTCATATTCCCCAAAAAATTATTGAAAAAACATATTAGTGAATACATGAGTTTTTATGTGTATAATTTCAAATCAAATTGAACTAAATCAAAAATATGTAATTAAATATACACAAATCAGTGTAATGTACCTCATCTACTTGAGGACAGATTTGTTTAGTTAAAAGTACCTATAATCTAATTTTGATACACTGAATCTAAATTCATAATAAAATTAATCAAAAATATTTTTAAATATTATGAAAATTACTAATATATTTATATTTATATATAAATACGTCTCAATTCATATAAAATTCCATTTTAAATATTTATAATTATTATTCTAATATATTATCAATTAATAATTAAATTAATATTGATTTATTATTCATATAATACATATATATTATCATCATTAAACCAGAATAAAATTATATTATTAAAACAAAAAATCATATCAAACTAAGTTTTTTTAGAATAGTATATAAAATAATATTAACAGTTTTTTGCCAAACATATATAAGTTTTTCAATAAGTTTTTATTATGAAATAACATTATTTTTATATTAAAACTAAAAAATGAAAAATGTATAAAATTACATATTATATAATTTCTAAGACTACTAATTAAATATTTATATCATTCAAATAGATACTTACATAACCCCATATGATGTCTATGTGATTCTTATAGATAAAATAAGCATTAAGTGGTATTGTAGGAACATATTTTTCTCTCATGAATTTTATAGTGATTTCTGTGAAATAAATCATTACCAAAAATTATTTCTCACATGATTTACTGGTTATATATTGGCTTGATATTGGATGGGTAGAAACCTAGTGAAGGTAATTTCCGTACAATCTTAAGAAAAAGATTTTTTTAACGAATACATCTTCCAATTGGTTATTTTTATCTACAATCTATATTGATTTCATGATATGGTTAATTCTATTTCTACCCAATAAATCAATGGATATGTTATAACACTCATATTTTTTTATAAATAAAGTATCATCCTTTAATTTTTGAGTCTCTAAAATACTCTAATAAAATAATGTATTAAATTTTTTTGGGGGTGTTACATTCTACCCCACTAAAATAAATTAAATTGATGAAATTTTAGTTTCTCTCACTAATGAAAACAAATAAAGGGGTTCCTAATACATTTAGGATTCATGATATAAAACTTTGTTAAAATCATTCTCAAGGGTTCACAGAAATAATTTGAATCATCCAAAGAATATCAATAAAATGTATTTTGCCTGGTGTTCATATAGAGCTATTTTTATACACTGAGTGGAGATAGAGTTATTATCAACCAACATATTTTAGGGTTATAATTATAACACCCCCACCAATGAATCCTGAAGTTAGTGCATTATTTTAGAACATTAACATGATTATTAGGTATCGAATATTAAAATATTGATCATTTTAGTAGAATTTGAAAGCCATATTAAATACATAATACCAATAATACATTGGGAAATGAATATAAAACATGATTTATAATCAAATAATATAAATTATATCATTGAAGGTTTATTCCATGATTTCTTCTACATAACCTACAGAAACAAAACATAATAAATATGATATTTGATGAGAATAATAAATATAAAACCAAAAATAACTGATAACACATTTTATTAAAATAACTAGACAAGTTAATAATAATAATTAAAGTAAGAAACATAATACACATGTTACTTAATCAATGATCTGAATATGAAACAAATATATAGATATGTCTATGTAAAATCTCATGGTTAAATAATTACTAAATAAAAATTTCAAAATTCCTGTTTATTTTATTCCATGTTTCATAGGTACATGTAACCATTAACATTAATACATTTCAGGACACAATTTAGCATATCGTGTAGAAACTCATCTAATTTGGTCAACTCTTTCATCTCATGAGACTATTGATGCATGAAGGGGATTTCTACAACTAGGCCCCACCAATTTCATAACTATCTATATCATTCCTACAATAATTAATAATTTATTTTATAAATAGACATTATGCATTATCAAAAATATATATTTAATAAATGATATTGATTATTCAATAATTCCGTAGTTAATAAATTAATTATCGAAGTAAACATCATATGTAATAATTTTATATGAGTTATGAAATTATAATATACATTATCCAAGAATGTGTATATTTAAAATTATGTTACTGTTTCAAGATAAAATTTAAAATCTCACAGAAATTGATATTTAAAAGATAATTATTATGAACATTCTTGTGGAAAATAATTTTTAAAAATTCCAAGTCATCCCCTATGAATTTGAAACATTTGAATAATAATTCTCCATGATTTAAATGAGACATATAATATCATGAGATTAAGGAGATTCATGATATTGCATGTCAATGTGAAGTATATACACAATAAAAAAGTGAATTGGTGCATAATAAAAATTAATTGTCAATAGATTGTAAATTGAGATGAAATCCATTACCTTGTAATTCCTTTTGGGTTAACAAACCTTAACCTCATAAATAATGGATTAAATAGCGTTTTAAAGTTACTATAGAACTATATTAATTTTTATAATATCATATATAAATTTATTGTATTATATTATTCACTGTTTGATATCACTTGTTACATCCCCGACCCAGAAACCACTAACCTGGTGCTCCGAGTTGGGAAGTTAAATAAACTTAAGTGCGCCTCCCCGTACGCCAAAGGCTGCTAGCTAGTAGCGGGGGTCTATGGGGTAATGTGGGGAGACTATAACCCCTTTTTATCAGAGTAATCCAAAAAAGAAATAAACCAATAACGGAAACAATAATGAATAAACAAGGAACATGTATAACAACTACTTCCTACAATAAATATGCTATGTCCTACTACAATTGCAAAAATGAACAAAAGCACAAAATAATGACAATGGACAAAATCCCCAAAATGGCCCCAACTCCAAGCCCAGATCGTCCACCATGTGTTACCCTTGTCCACTCAACTATCTATCAAGGACCCTTTTGTAATGACCTGTAAAATTTAAGGAAATTTTTTTCTTAAATTTCTTTGGGATTTTACAAGAACGCAGTTTCTGACGGCACATGATTTCGAGGCACGGTGTGCCCAGAATTTCTATCCGAAGTTTAGCTCGGGTACATTCAGTGAATGAATGAGAGGGAATTTCTATCTTTTGAACCAGTGCTCGGAATCGAATTCTGAGGGCACCGATGGAACCCCAGTACCAGTTATTGCTTAGGAACACCTGTTCTGGAGTTGCGTTGTCGCGAGAGTAGATGATAAAAATTGTGGAAGTTTAATTTATTATTATTATCAAATATTTATTTTTCATAAAGTGGTTTAAGGCTTGGGTGGAATTTGGGTAAGTACCCAACTTCCCAAGGGAGTTTATGTGGGTTGTGGGGCCCACACGAACCCCACCACTTCAAATTCCTAACTCCCTCAACTTGCCATTAATGATGACAACTTGGATTGAATTAATTATGTGGAATTAATTCAAACCTTTTAAATTCAAATACTTATCTTGTGTTAATAAATTAAGACATGGGCTTATTTTATTTGGGGTTTCAACCATGTGGTGGAGTTTTTTAGAGAAAAGGCTAAGGACTTGAAGATCTTCTTCGACTTTGATGAAGAACGTGAAGAACACATTGATCTTCGATGAAGAACGCAAAGAACACACCTATCTCCAAAGGAGAATGCCGAGTCCTCGGAGACCGACTACGCGACACCATATACCGCGACGGTTCTCCCGCGACGTCTTCTTTCCGCAATATCTCCTTCTGTGACGTCTCTACGCGCGATGAATCCTTGTTCGACGAACCTCCGTTCAAGCTCGCATGAGGTAGGGGTTATTTAATTATTTTTTGTTCGTGTTTACCACATTGTCGTTCTTCGTGAAAATACGACCAAATGCCATCGATTAACGAGAGGGGGCCGGACCGCACAAACACGACCGACCCTCCTACATTATCCATGTTTGTTTCTTTGTGGTTTGAAACGAGAATGGCGCGGTGTCGTCGCACCGCGTGTGATCATGTGACAAGGATTGTGTGGCGCCATCCCGTCACGCCGTGGAAACGAACAAAGACACAACGCCGTCGTTCCGCGTTGGAGAAACTCGAAGACATCGCGGCCAGAGCAGGGCCACAATGGAAGATCACGGTGCCATAGCTCCACACCGAATGACCAAGGTCGTGGACGGTTCCGGGCTGCGGCGAAGAAGGGTGATCGGCGGCCGGAGACGGGCTGCCGGCGTCGGAGCAGGAAGGGGACCTGCCGTCGCCGGTCCTGTGGAGCAAGAACCGGCCGGCCAGGGCGGGCCGGCCAGACAGGGGAAGAGTCGGGGGTCAAACCCCCGGCTGTCCAGCTGAGCGGTCCCTTAATTGGGGTGCGGTTTCCGAACGGCGGGGGGCAGCCCCCCCCCCCCCCCCCCCCCCGCATAACCGAATGGATCGCCCGTTCGGCCGAGCCAAATGGCGCCACACGCCGGGCCGCCAGGCCGCCGGACTGGGCCGCGCCCAGTAGGGCCAACTCGGACCCGGGTCGGGTCGACCTAGTTCGGGCCGACCCAGGGGGTCTCGGGCCGGGTCGGTCCGGGCCCGAAACCCCCATTTTCGGCCCCTTTGGGTTCTTTTGCCCATTTATCGGGCTACGGACCTCCGATCGACGGGCCGTTAGGGGAGATGCGATCCTTGAATCGAGATGGTCATTTTAGTATATCGTACTCAAGGTTTCGGAATATTTTGGGTTCATCCGGGATGGCTCGTACATGAAATCAACCGGGCGCTCGAAGCGGAAACACTCATATCTTAAGCTCCGGACGTCCGATTGACGTTCCGTCAACTTTGTTGGACTCCTATTAGTGCGACAGATCATTTAGCTTACTCTGCACGAAGTTTGGATGCAGTTATAGTACGGTCGGGTTGGTTTTTCCTTAAAAACCAATCGGGCCCTTGGGACGAAAAAGCCAATAACTCTCAGACGGTGCGTCGGATTGACGCGACGTCTGTGACGTTGAGTTCCTGTTGATTATATGAAACTTTTGGATACATCAACTCTGGAATATGTGTCAGTTGATGTATCAGCCTCTTGAATCATTGAGCGGACCCTCCAAAACGAGCATGTTGTGTGCGGGAACCATAGAGCTGGCTGCGTTTACTACTGTGACGACGACGACTGTACAGAGATCCCCAGTGGATTTAGTGGCGACGACTACAGAACTCAGCGATCCTATGTGGATCAGTGCTACCGATCCTGTGTGGGTCCGATCCAGTGTGGGTCAGCGCTCAGCTGTTCTTTGTGATCCAGTGCCTACAGATCCTATGTGGGTCATTGCGGTGGTTAATACCTATCAATCCTTTGTGGGTCCGACGACTTAGATGAATCAGTTGAAATATCTGATCATCTCTATCATCATAGAAAGAAGTATACCTGTGTGAGGTGAATCCTGTTTTTCTTTTCTTTGTGGATTGTGTTGTGCTATCGTGTGTGGATTTTCGTTTTTCTTTCTTGTGTGGACTGGGTTGTACTCGGGCTCAGATGTTGGATCCGAACTAGAATTGATGACTTGGGTATATGTATGGGCATATACCTAAGCAGTGTCGAATGATACTTTGTGATTGTATCTTTCCTTTGTGGATTATCCTTTTTGGATTCTGGGAGACCTTCGGGGGTCTCAGGGTCCCTAATGAGTAGCTTATACTCACCCCTCCATGGGATACGGCCGCACTATATTGTGTTGGTTGCAGATGACCAACAGCGCTGGTCGGGGTTGAGGCTTGCAGAGGAGGATGGTACCTAGAGGTGGACCAATGGGCGGGACGTACTCGGAGCGGTCGGCTGGACCTGAGGAGCAGTGGAGGATATCTGTACCCAACCTTCAGGTGGGATTTCTAGTGGACAGCTCGGTGATGCAGCTTTACTTTTCAGTTGTTTTTTTCCCTTTCTAGTTGTACTTTACTTTCAGTTTAGGTTTTATACTGGCCCACTAACTTTTCCTAACATACTATTGTACTCATTTTTTTACTTACTGTTTACTTCATCTTGCTTGCTCTATGGTGTTTGTTTACTTTACAAAGTCAATGCCATCCCTTTTTACCAGGATTTACGCCTTGGTGCAAATCGCCAGCCCCTGGCCTATAGAAAGCGGGATTGGGGTAGTCCCGACACAGGTCTCGAGGACGGTTCATGACAAATTGCTATCAGAGGTGTTCGGTTATACTGCAGAACTCCGGACTCTGATCTTTTTCTATGTGAAGCAATAGTGTTAAGCATATTGAGTGTGGTTATCAGTCCAGGGAGTCCAGTGTTGGTGTGGTGGCTGACATATCCGTACACCAGGACCCTGACTTCTTGATTTCCGAATTAATGCACGAAAACATTGATTGCATTTGTGTTTCAAGTTTTCTTTGTGATTACATTGTGTCAGCTCACCAGGTATACTGTTTGAACATGGTGCACCTGTTTGTTTTCAAGATGGCCCCACGACGGCATCCATCTAGGGTTCCAAGATTTGAGCATGACGACATCCCACCAAGCGACGAGGCCTCGGTGTAGGTCCCTTTGACAGTCGAGGCACCAGTGGTACATTTACCCGTCGAGCCACCGATGCTTCCAGCCCCAGCCGTTGATGATGCATGTGGCCTTAGTGCACTGTATGAGTTCCAGCACCAGTGACCGCCCGTTTTCGGTGGGGAGACGGACCCCCAGGAAGCTGAGGACTGGCAGGAGGCAGTGGTGAGAGTATTCAGGTTAGTGAGGACACCAGCAGACCTCATGGTGATCCTCGCGGCGAGACTACTGCACACAGAAGCGGGCCGATGGTGGAGCTTTATGCTCTAGGTGCACGATGATGCATCTCTCCTCTGAACGGACATTGAGGGCCTCTTCCACTGGGAGTTCGTCCCAGCCACCCTCCGTGCGGTGCGAATCCAAGAGTTTCTTCAGATGCGGCAGGGAATCTTGACAGTTCCCCAGTACTCGATGAGATTTACCGATCTCTCGTGCTTCTCTACAAACATGGTTAGAGACCCATTCTTCCGGTCCCGTACCTTTGAGTAGAGATTGAGACACGAGATCAGGGAATTTCGGATTTCCCTTAGCATTCCGACTCAGAAAGGAGTACTGGAGCGAGCCCTTTTGATCGAGAGCTTTCTTGCTGAGTGTACACCAGTGTCGAGACCCACCGCAGGGCGGCACGTAGCAGAGTCTTAAGCAGTAGGCAGTCGACGGATGACTCACGGATCCAAGCAGACCAGACCCTCAGGAAGAAGATCTCAGGACACTTGCTCAGCAGTGCGGGGAACACAGCGCGAAGCTAATATTTCGAGAGGCAGGCAGTGCTACTCATGCGGCGGGCATGGCCACATGGCTCGTGATTGCCTGACCTGCTGTGCTGAGGAGTAGAAGATGGTTGAGGGACCACCGAGGTAGAGGCAGAGGGTCGACCATGGAGGTCCGCAGGGAGTAGGTGGACGAGGCAGAGGTGCTGGTCGAGTAACAGTTGGTGGATGACGCTTTGAGGCTTTACCAATACTACCACCATGAGGTCCACCCGACCACAGGGAGCTGGCGGGAAGAGAAAAGCACAACACTAGTCAGCAGAGGCCTACTACCGTGGAACACCTGAGATGATTCGAGGTACTATCGTTGTCTATTACATCCTTGATGTAGTACTTATAGACACAGGAGAGGGTCATTCTTTCATAGGCACTGCCCTTGTTCGGAGCTCAGAGATTCCGACAGAGCCGTTGGCTCGATCCTTACGGCTAGAGACTTTCACGGGAGCAGACTCGACGATTACGCACTGGTGCCGGCTTTGTGAGCTTACTCTAGGAGGTGAGAGCATCGGTTGGGATCTTCTTGTAGTGGCGTTGAGACCTTACGACGTCATCTTGGGCATGGATTGGTTGTCCACAGTCCATGCACAGATTGACTGTATTAGGCGCAAGGTGCGATGTGTACGCACCGACGGGAGCAGGTTCACCTTCACCGACAAAAGGGAGCCGTTGCAGCACAGGCTGGACTCTTTTAGAGGAGAGGACAACCCATCACTTATCAGTTGGATAGCCTCATCCTAGGAGCAGTTGATGTGAGGATTCGTAGTTTTCCTGCAGTAGTGGATTAGTATGCAGATATTTTTCCAGACGATGTTCCAGGGTTACCTCCTCACAGATAGGTAGACTTTTATATTGACTTGTACCCCGGGACAACCCCAATATCGACTCCAGCGTATCGGATGGCCCCCGCTGATCTTCGAGAGCTACGAGTACAGTTGGAGGACTTACAGGGAAATGGATTCATCTGACCCATTGTTTCACCCGGGGCTTCCCCGATTTTGTTCGACAAGAAGGCGGATGTGAGCATGCTACTTTTTGTCGACTATCGTTGCCTGAAACAGGAGACAGTGAGGAACAAGTATCTGATACAAAGGATTGATGACCTCTTTTATCAGCTCAAGAGAGCACGATGGTTGTCGAAGATAGACCTCAGGTCAGGCTATCATCAGCTCAGAGTTCGAGATGAGGACGTGCAGAAGACAGATTTCAGTTGTCGGTATGGCCACTATGAGTTCTTGGTTATTCCCTTCGGCATGATCAATTCTCCAGCAGTGTTCATGGCCCTCATGAACAGGATCTTTCAGCCAAACCTCGATCGATTTGTTGTGGTCTTCATCGATGACATTTTTATTTACTCGACGACTGAGGAGGAGCATGCCTACCACTTGTGTGTTGTTCTAGACACACTCCGAGAGCACCATCTTTATGGAAAGCTCCCTAAGTGCAGTTCTGGAAACATGAGTTTCAATTCTTGGGACACGTCATATCTGAGGCGGGAGTTTCAGTGGATCCTGCGAAGATCGAGGCAGTGCTAGCTTGGGAGCCACCCAGGAGCATGATGGAGGTGTGGAGTTTCTTGGGACTAGCTGTATACTACCAGAGATTTGTGCTAGACTTCTCCAGAGTTGCGGAACCACTCTTAGCTTTGACGAAGAATGGAAAACACTTTGTGTGGTCAGAAAGTTTTCAGTAGAGCTTCCAGGAGCTGAGATATAGATTGACCAGTAGCCCTATCTTGAGGTTTCCAGATGAGGGAGTAGGGTACGTATTCTACTATGATGAATCCGGGACTGGACTTGGATGTGACCTAATGCTGGAGCGGGCTGTGATCGCCAATGGATCACGTCAGTTGAGGCCGTATGAGCAGAACTATGCTACCCACGACCTGGAGCTAGCAGCAGTGGTCTTCGCTCTGAAGACATGGCAACACTACCTGATGGGTGAGCCCTTTACAGTCTTTTTAGACCATCATAGTCTCAGATACATCTTCTCTCAGAAGGACCTGAATCTGTGACAGTAGTGATGGCTCGAGTTCCTCCAGGACTATGACTTTGAGATAGTCTATACACCTGGGAAGGGGAACGTGGTAGTCGATTCTCTCAGTAGGAGGACAGGCATTCAACTACTTGAGGAGGTGATATAGCAGCTAGCCTCTCTGCAGATATCCTTTGTGGATAGAGATGGAGCAGCCTTCCTTCAGTTTCTCACAGTCACCCCTCCACTACTACAGCGGGTCAGAGAGGCACAACGTGGGGACGTTGACTGTGAGGCGCGGTGTGTACAGATAACCTCAGGACATGCACCTGATGGTTTCTCCTTTTGAGCAGAGCACGTCGTTCTTTTCAGAGGAGGTACCTTGGTACCATTCGCTTTATGAGAGGAGGTGCTGAGAGAGTTTGAAACTTCTCCTTTGGCGGTACATCCTGGAGTGGTGAAGATGTACCGGGATCTCAGACGACAATACTGGTGGTCGGGCATGAATAATGCTGTAGTAGAGTTCGTTTCTCGATGCCTCACCTGCCAGCAGGTGAAGGTAGAGTATAAGGTACCAGGAGGCTTGGTACAGCCCTTGGAGGTCCCGGAGTGGATGTGGGATGGGATATCTATGGACTTCGTGACTGGACTTCCACGCACTTAAAGAGGTCACGACTCCATCTGGGTGATTGTCGACCGACTCACCAAGTCGGCTCACTTCATACCCATCAGAGAGCAGGGCTCAGTGGAGAGATTGGGACGTCTCTACGCTTAGGAGATTGTACGGCTTCACGATGTGCCATCATCTATCGTCTCCGATCGAGATGCTTGCTTTACTTCCCGGATTTGGAAGGGGTTGCAGGAGGCGTTCGGGACACAACTACGTCTGAGCACCGCCTTTCACCCTCAGTCGGATGGTCAGACCGAGAGGACCATTCAGGACCTTGAGGACATGCTCTGCACATGTGTCCTCGACTTTGGTCGTAGCTGGGAGGACCACCTACCCTTGGTGGAGTTCATGTACAACAACAGCTACCACTCCACCTTCGGGATGGCACCGTACGAGGCGTTGTACGACCGACCATGCAGATCTCTTTTGTGCTGGACAGACCCTGGGGAGTTAGCACTTGTGGGACTGGAGATGGTCCAGGCCACGACAGAGAAGGTCTAGGTCATCCAGGGGAGGATGAGGAGAGCACAGAGCCGGCAGAAGTCTTATGCTGACAGGAGGCGGAGGCCACTAGAGTTCGAGGATGGCGACCACGTCTTTTGCGTGTCTCACTTCGATGTGGATTACAGAGATTTGGCCGAGGTGGAAAGTTGTCTCCACACATTGTCGGACCATTCCAGGTCCTCAGAAGGATTGGCAAGGTGGCTTATCGCCTGGCTCTACCACCTCAGTTCCACCGAGTGCACGGCGTCTTCCACGTATCTCATCTGAGTAGATACGTGCACGACCTGACACATATCATTGACCATGGGTTTCTAGACGTTGATGATGGGGAGACTTTTGCGGAGGTCCCGGTGGAGATTGACGATCGACAGGATCGTGTCCTACGTGGACGGTCAATTCCTCTAGTAAAAATCATATGGAAGCACGGGAACCTCCAAGAGAGCACTTGTGAGAGGGAGGCTCAGATTCGTGCTCAGTACCCACATTTTTTTCCCTAATATATGATGTATCTTTACGGGGACGTAAAGCCCTGAGGTGGGAGTAATGTAAAGACCAGTAAAATTCAAGGAAATGTTTTTCTTAATATTCTTTGGGATTTTACAAGAATGCAGTTTCTGACGGCACTTGATTTTGAGGCCCGGTGTGCCCGGAATTTCTATCCGAATTATAGCTCGGGTATATTCAGTGAACAATCGAGCGGGAATTTCTAACTTTTGAACCGGTTCTCGAAATCGAATTCTGAGGGCACCGATGGAACCACAACACCGGTTATTTCTTAGGAACACCTGTTCTGGAGTTGCGTTGTCATGAGAGTAGATGATAAAAATTGTGGAAGTATAATTTATTATTATTAAACAATTTTTATTTTTCATAAAGTGGTTTAAGGCTTGGTTGGTAGTTGGGTAACTACCCAACATCCCAAGGGAGGTTATGAGGGTGGTGGGGCCCACATGAACCCCACCCCTTCAAATTCCTAACTCCCTTAACTTTCCTTTAATTATGACAACATGGCTTGAATTAATTAAGTGGAATTAATTCAAACCATTGAAATTCAAATACTTATCTTGTGTTAATAAAATAAGACTTGGGATTATTCTATTTGGGGTTGTAAACTTGTGGTGGAGTTTTTGGGAGAAAAGGATAAGTACTTGATGATCTTCTTCGACTTCGACGAAGAACGTGATGAACACATCAATCTTCGACGAAGAACGCGAAGAACGCATCGATCTCCGACGAAGAACGCCGAGTCCTCGGAGACCGACTACGCGATGTTGTATACCGCGATGGTTCTTCTGCGACGTCTTCTTCTGCAATATCTCCTTCCACGACATCTCAACCCATGACGAATCCTCTTTTGACGAACCTCTGTTCTAGCTCGCATGAGGTATGGGTTATTTAATTATTTTTTGTTCATGTTTACCACCTTTTCGTTCTTCATGAAAATATGACCAAATGCTATCGATTAACGAGAGGGGGCAGGACCGCAAAAACACGACTGAACCTCCTCCTTTATCCATGTTTGTTTCTTTGTGGTTTGAAATGAGAATGACGCGGTGTCGTCGCACCGCGTGTGATCATGCGACAAGGATTGTGCAGTGCCGTCACGCTACGCCATGGAAACGAACAAGGACATGACGCCATCGAGCCGCATCAGAGAAACCCGAAGACATCGTGGCCGGAGCGGGACCATGGTGGAAGAGCACGGTGACGTCGTGCCACACTGAACGACCAAGGCCGCGGCCAGTTCCGGGCCACGGTGAAGCAGGGTGACCGGCGGATAGAGACGGGCCGCCGGCGTCGGACCAGGGAGGGCACCGGCCGTCGCCGGCCCCGTGGAGCAAGAAACGGTCGTCCAGGGTGGGCCGGACAGACATGGGAGGAGCCGGGGGTCAAACCCCCGGCTGGCCAGGTGAGCGGCCCCTTAATTGGGGCCGCGGTTTCCGAACGGTGGGGGGCAGCCCCCCCCCCCCCCCCCCCACACCCCTGCATAACAGAATGGCTCGGCCATTCGGCCGAGCCAGCTGTCGCCACGAGATAGCACGTCGGGCCGCCAGGCTGGGCCACGCCAGCTGGCCCGGGCCGCGCCTAGTCGGGCCGACCCAGGGGGTCTCGGGCCGGGTCGGTCCGGGCCAGAAACCCCTGTTTTCCGCCCCTTTTGGTTCTTTTGCCCATATATCGGGCTACAGACCTCTGATCGACACGCCCTCAGCAGAGATGCGATCCTTGGATCGAGAATATCAGTTCGGTATATCACACTCCAGGTTTCGGTATACTTTGGGCTCGTCCAGGTTGGTTCGTACATGAAATCAACCAGGCCCTCGGAGCGGAAACACTCATATCTTAAGCTCCGGATGTCCGATTGACATGTCGTGGACTTTTTTGGATTCCTCTTAGGGAGACAGATCTTTTATCTTACTCTGCAAGAGGTTTTGACGTAGATGGAGTACAGTCGGGTTGGTTCTGCCTTAAAAACCATCCGGGCCCCTGGGACAAAAAAGCCAATAACTCTCAGACGGGGCGTCCGATTAACGCGCCGTCTGCGACATTGTGTTCCTATTGACGATATGGAACTTTTGGATACATAAACTCTAGACTATATGTTAGTTGATGTATCAGACTCTTGACTCATGGAGCGGACCCTCTTGAACGTGCTTACTGTGTGTGGGAACCCTAGATCTGGCTGCATTTACTACTGTGACGACGGCGACTGTATATAGATCCTTAGTGGATTCGACGAAGACGACTGCAACACTCAGCGATCCTATGTGGATCAGTGCTACCGATCCTGTGTGGGTCCGATCCTGTGTGGGTCAGCGCGCAGCGGTTCTGTGTGAGCCAGCACCTAGAGATCCTGTGTGGGTCTGATCCTGTGTGGGTCATTGTGGGGGTTAGTTATCTATCGATCCTTTGTGGGTCAGATCCTATGTGGGTCATTGCGGGGGTTAGTACCTATCGATCCTTTGTGAGTCTGATGGATTAGATGAATCAGTGGCAATATCTGATCATCTCTATCGTCATTCGAAGAAGTATACCTGTGTGAGCTGAATCCTGTTTTTCGTTCCATTGTGGATTGTGTTGTGCTATCCGGTGTGGATTTTCGTTTTGCTTTCATGTGTGGACTAGGTTGTACATGGGCTCGAATGTTGGAGCTGAACGAGAATTGATGACTTAGGTATATGTATAGGCATATACCTAAGCAATGTTGAATGTTACTTCGTGATTGTATCATTCCATTGTGGATTATCCTTTGTGGATTCTGGGAGACCTTCGGGGGTCTCGGGGTCCCTACTGAGTAGATTATACTCACCCCTGCACGGGCTATGCTGACACTATGTTGTGTTGGTTGCAGACGACGAACATCGCTGATCGTGGTTGAGGATTGCGAAGCCGGACGGTACCTAGAGGTGGACCACTGTGCGGGACGTACTCGGAGCAGTCGGCTGGACCCGAGGAGCAGTGGAGGCTATCTGTACCCACCCTTCTAGTGGGATTTCAATTGGACAGCTTGGCAATGCAGCTTTACTTTTCAGTTTATTTTTTCCCTTTCTAGTTGTACTTTACATTCAGTTTGGGTTTGTATACAGGCCCACTTACTTTTCTGAATTTAATGTTGTACTCAATTTTCCCTTAGTGTTTACTTCTTCTTTCTTTCTCTATGGTGTTTTTTTACTTTACAATGGAAATACCTTCCCTTTTTACCGGGATTTACGCCTTGGTGCTAGTCTCCAGCCCCTGGCCTAGGGAAGGTGGGAATGGGGTAGTCACGACATGGGTCATGAGGATGGGTCGTGACACCTTTCCCTTATCCTGAACGAAAAACATGAAGTCTTCTCGGGTACCCAATGGAGGACTGAGCACGGTGTGAGTATAACTAAGTAGGCCACCACCAACAATGACTACAAAAATATCCAGTATGAATAGGTACTGCATGCAAAATGAATATTAATGATAATTTCCATGTAATTATTTATGGTGTCATTAAACGGATCAGAGCTGAAGCCCTTGCCACTTCCATGACCATTCATTTCACAGAAATTGTCATCACATACCATTTCATCACATTTCCATGGGTTAAACACATACATTTTTTACATGGGTCTATGGCCAAAAATCACATGCCAGAGGGTAAACACGTCATTATCCTATATCACTTGGACTAACCCCCTCGTAGCAACCATATCCTCACATCTAATCCTCAATCTGGGTGGATGATACCGTTAGAAAAATAGAGCATCATTCCTCATTCATATCACATCAATTTAGGGTGGATTTCAGAGCATCAGTCTTCACTAGACACATGGGTGTAGAGCCACAGTCATACCCCACTCTACCAATCCACATGCACATGATTATATATATAAGTATCCATCAACCCACCATACCATTGCCCTTCGGCAAAAACCATTCACAACAACCCACACTGGAAATCACATTTTTCTTTAACCCATTAACACATTACCATTTCACATCATTAACCATTCACCCAATTCCCAGGTGTTATGCTGATCTCATTACACATTCATCACTAAACCCATAATCTATCACATTATGGTCTTCTATCAGTTTACACATTCACCCATTTAACCCGTTCATCATTTCCTCAAATAAACCATTCAACCCATTCAAAAAAAACCCTTAGGTCATTTCCAAGTCAAGGTGCATCACCTAACTTCTATTCCCTGTTCGAGAAATCATGTCAAAATATTCGTCCATCGCTCCACCATTTATTACAACAAGGTCACTTGTTTAATAACAATCCCTAAACCTGGGAAAATCCAGCACTTCCCATGGATGGCCCCAATTAGGTCATGTCATTCTCAACGCATCCCACAGGGATTGTGAGAGTTCACATTTACCATTTTTATGCATCATTTATACCGAATTCATTCAGGTTAATCAAATATCATCAAAAGGAAACCATGAGAAAAGCTATATATGCATTAATCCGCCATAAAATAATTGGATAACGATTTTAGACCACCTACCTCGATAACGCGGTTGAACTCACACTCAATCGAGTCCGTAGGACTCAATATGACCAGTATTTTGAGCATCAACCTAGTACTCACCCAAAAGATTGGGTTTTAGAGCTTCATAACAAGAGGATGAGAACATACAAACCCTAAACCAAAATGAGAAGCAAGGATGGGATTAGCATTACCCAGAGCTTCGATCTGCACCCAACGCCACCAAAAATGCATTAGAAACAAGGGATATCCACCTCTTGGAACTCTTGGGAGACTTGGTTCGCTGATAGGGTGATGTGGGAGTAATTGAGAGGAAATAACGAGGGGGTTCTTAAAATCTCGGGGTGAGAATTTCGTAATTCTTCCCACCATTTAGTAGATTCATGGTTCGGCCGAACGGTTAAACAAACCATGTTCAAACCGTGTCCATGCTTTTGGGAGGAGGATGAGGTTTGCACGGTTTACCTGGGCAGGCTGCACGGTTTTCATTGGCAATGTACAGGCCTTGTACCCTGGCTTTTCATGCCCAACATTCCTTTCTTTCGTGCCCCGAGACCCCGAAACACCACCATGACCTCACATACTTTTAAAAGACATCCTTTGAAGCCCAAAATAATGGATTCCACCATAACATACTGAAAACAAACCCTTCCAAAAATCGGGATCTTATAATTTCCACACCTTATAACGGCTCATCCTTGAGCCGAGTTTCCAAGCCTCATTGATCCACAGAATAAAAGAGTTCGGGGCACTGTGCACGCATATCCGATTACTGGTCCCATTTTTCTTCCTAAACATTCCCATGCTTCCATAGTACTCGAACTAATGGCACAACCATTCCACACAATACCTTTTCATAATGATCCACCACACAAACCAGATGCTCCTCAAAGGACACATCGGCCTTAATCTCCACATCCTCCACGTCAACCATGTGAAATGGGTCGGGGTGATTTCGTCGAAGCAACGACACATGAAACATATCATGCATCACAACATACCGCTATAGAGGATCCCATCGATAAGCCACTAGTCTGATCCTCTCCATAATCACAAAGGGTCCCACATTACAATAGGTTCCTCTCCCATGAACCACCAAAGTCCAAAACGAATGATTTTATCATGTCTTCCAACACTTGGATCGTACGCTGCAACTGCCCGTCCGTCTGCGGGTGGAAAGTCGTACTCAAAAACACCTGCGTAACAATTTCCTTCTACAACCCTTTCCAGAAACATGATGTGATACATGGATCCCTGTATGAAAAAATGTTTCACAGAACACCATGAAACCACACTATTTCACGATCATATAACTCACCCAACTGGACGACAATAAAGGTCTCCTGAATCAGTACGAAATGAGCAAATTTCATTAACCGATTCACCACCAACCAAATTGAATCATTCTTATGCATCATCCTTAGAAGACCCACAAAAAAATTCATTGTTACATCATCCAAATTCCATTCCGGAATGTGAAATGGATGCATCAAACCACCTGGGAGTTGATGCTCGACCTTCACCTGCTGACAGGTAATCCACCGTGCCACATATCCCACAACTTCCTTCTTAATTCGGGGCCACCAAAACTGCATTAGGAGATCATAGTACATTTTGTTCAAACTAGGATGCATTTCCCAAATTGATGATTGGAACTCACACATCAAATCATCCCGCACACACATTGGCACAACTATACGATCCCAAACACTGATGAAACCTTACATATTGACTGCCCAACCAGAAAGTGGATCCCCACCATTATGCTTTTTCTTTAGTGATAAACCACTCAGAATCATCAAGATAACCTTCCATAACTCGACTCAAAAGCACCGACTCCATCATTATGGAATAAAAAGTGACCTGACCACTCTCCTCCTACTCCTCCTGGTGCATCTCTACAAACAAATCCATCACTTTCCACTTGGTTCTAGACTTCTGAACCACCAGACTCTGAACCTTCCTGCTCAGAGCATCAGCAACCATATTTCCCTTTCCCGGCGTGTACACAAAAAAAAGTCAAATGACTAGAGATATTCAACCCATCTTTCCTAGTGAAGGTTCAGATCCCGTTGTGGGAATATGTACTTCAAACTATTTTGGTCGATAAACACAGTAAACTGTTATCCCAACAGTTAGTGCCTCCATCAATTCAATGCGTACACCACTACAACCAACTCAAGGTTATTATTGTTATAGTTCCACTCATGGGGTCTCAACTGCCTTGACCCATAAGCCACAACCTGATCATCCTGCATCAACACAGCCTGAAGTCCAACTCCAGACGCATCCCAAAACATGATGTACTTCTTACCCGGTTCAGGTAAGATCAAGATAGGTGAGGTCATCAACCACTTCCTCAACTCTGGAATGGAGTTCTCAATAGCTTCATACAACTCGAAACTGATCCCTTTCTTGGCCTAGATGATGATTGGGGCTGCCAAGTGAGAAAAATTATGAATAAACCTTCTTTAATACCCGGCCATACCCAGAAAAATCCGAACATCGGAAACACACTTGGGATGCTATAAATACACAAATACCTGCACATTCTATGGATCCACTGAAACTCCTTCCTCTGAGATGATGTGACCCAGAAAATGGACCCCACTTATCCACAATTGATACTTTGTTAGCTTGGCATACAGCTAATGCACTCTTGGCGTACCCAAGTCGATGTAAGGTGTTGGGCATGATCATCATGGTATTTCGAGTACCCTATGATATCATCAAGAAAGAAAATCACAAAATTATCTAGATAAGGATTATTGATTAGATTAATCAAATCCATAAACACCACTACAATATTGGTTATGTCAAAAGGCATTACCACAAAATCAAACAACCCGTACCGATTTTTGGAATCTGTGAGTGGTACGTCAGAAGACCTCACCCTCATCTGGTGATAACCTGACCACAAATTATTCTACGAAAAAACTGAATCACCTCTCAACTAATCAAATAGGTCATCAATTCTAGGAAGAGGGAACTGATTTTCCACCTCCATGTGATTTAACTTTCGATAGTCAACATACATCCTAGAAGACCAATCAGCCTTCTTTACAAAAAGCATGATAGATCCCCAAGGAGATGTAATAGGACGTATAAAACCCTTAAACTAAAACTCCTCAAGCTAAACATTCTGTTCCAAGAGCTCTGTGGGTGTCATTTGGTATGGAAGTATAGAAATTAGCTACACTCCCGACAACAACTCGATCATGATCTCGACATCCCTCTCGGGTGGTAACCCCGAGAAATCCTTAGGAAACACATCCTGAAATAGATCCACCACGGTCAAAAAATTATATTGTTTTACTCCCTCATAATCATCAAGCATGAGACATTCCACTTCAGCTGTGAGTCCACTCATCTATTGAAAAATGGCCCCGCACGCCCCACTCAAACATCTCATTTTCCACGATGGACATAAGCGTCACAATCAAGAGACCTGAACGATACTCTGTGACGATTATAGTCTATGTGCGCCCGATACAACACCATCCAATCCATTACCAAGAATAGGATGAACCCAAACATATATAGAATGATCAAGTCCCACAAAAAAAGATACCAACCATATTCCAAGTTACATCCCTTGCACTTCTTAATATCATTAACTCGCACCCCCAACATGGTGTCGATTAAAATAGCTCCACAGACCCCTTCTACAGGTAAACCCAACACTACAACATGTTGACAAAAAACATAAGAGTGTGTGGCACCTGTGTCAAAAAACAAACTATAAAATGTAGAAGAAACAATTATTGTACCTCGAACAGTTGATTGTTCGGCCTCACTATCACCAGGCACACACTGAACTTCCTGATGCTGACCTTCCCCTCTACCATGGGCTTTATCCTGGGCACCATGTGTTGTACTACCCTACTGGCATGAACGATCTTGTGTTGGAGTTCCATGTCTACTGCCACTTCCAGTATGGCTGGTGGAGCTCCAACTACTTGCCAGATATGGGGAAAATGACCCCTTCCCATATCGGGTACCTGCTTTTCATCATCATGCTCACCCTTCTGTTGAGGGTTCCAACAGAACCTTTGCACATGCCCCATCCTGATTCACGAACGACACTGAACAAGAAGTCTAGGACACTGACCATGCATATCCCTAGCCTACAACACTTATAACATAACATCTGGTTCCCACTCTGAGAGGCTGACCCTCTCTTCTGACCACCTTACAGGAAACTTTCAAAATGGCACTTCCAACCATCGGATGATGCACCACTTGTCCTTCCAGCTGGCATGACAAGCCCAGCACCAGAAGATCTCTTCAAGTTCCCTTCAGTGATGAGTGCATGATCCATCACCTCTGCAAACCTCATCAAGCGGAAGATATTTATAATGACCCAATGTTTTTTAATCGAAATTCCATTCGTATATTTATGTCATAAAATAACATGAAATCACAACATATTGAACTACTGTTTGATTAGTGACCTTTACACATAACTTTTTCACGCCTGTGTAAGAAATTTTTCAAATCTGACATACCCGGTTGTGTTCAAGATGATTTTTGGAGTCTAATGATACAAAAATAATTTTTAGTGAATAATTACCTGCCCTTATGAATAGTAACATAGTCTTATGAAGCGAAATATAAACCTTATGAATAGTAAATAATCCAACATAAGAGTAGAATTTTGTATGAATAATTAAATAAAATTTAGACATCTTAGAAACTGACAAATTGACATTGGAAAACGTTTTGGTAATTTGTAAGTCATAAGTAAATAATTATAATTAATTATTTAATTTCCCAAAAAAGTATTCATAAATTATTTAATAAATGTATTATAGTTTATAGATAATTTTATAAGACCCTATGTAATTTTAGAAAGAACTATAAAATCAGTTTTAATCTTAAAAACTGTGTTTTTAATTCAATTATTATTTAAATTAAATATTAAATTAATAATATTTACAAAATTAATTTTGAAAATTGGAATTAATTTTTGTATTATAAACATCTAAAAATTGTTGGTGTAATGTTTTGAGATTATTCAGAGATACATAAATATTTGATGAATAGTATAATCTGATAATTTATAATAAATGCTAAAGAGTGGATTAATTGAGACATCGATGATGCTTTGCTATTGTAAGCCCACTTGGTTCGGGATCACATTATAAAATTTATATTATTGGTCATTCAAGACTCATTATTCCTTGTATTAGGGGAAATTAATAATCTAATGAATTTAATATTAAGGAAACCCCTCTCCCCTCCACTATAAAATCCACCCTTCACACCCTCATTTCCTCACACCTCTCAAGCTCACAGACTTCTCTAAACTCTGCCCAAAAACCTTCCCTAGACAATCCCCCACGTCCTAGAGCTGATGGTGTCATAAAAAGACCTTTCTTAGGCCCTTAAGGAGGTTCTCATGAGTAGGATTCTAGTGGTAATTTCCCTCCCTCTTCTCCTTTAATTTCCTTTCATGGTCATGTTCATTTCTTGATATCTCCCCAAATATCTTCATCTTAATTGTATTGTAACTCTAGAATTATGAATATAAAATTATTTTATGATTCTAAGGGGATATTATATAAACCAACCCCCTTTCTCTCTTCCTTTTATTTTGTTAAAGAGAATGTTATTCGTGATGTGCTAATTTATCACCTTCAAGAACGACATACTTTCTTCATCCATTTTTACCTTCAGATCTAGTCATGAAACCATTTTAAGGTTGAACCAGAATATTTTATATGTATTTTGTTCTATTTTAGGTTCTGTAAATAACCTATGGCCATATTACTATGTGATAAGTTAAAACAAGTTCGTTGTGATCCAAAAACATCCCAAATCGACCCAAATAACCATATTTTAATTCTTATCCAATGATTCATCAACATGGATCTAATATAATTCATTATAAGATCATTAAAAATAATATAATATAATTAATTAAATATAATATCATTTCTAGATGTTTACTCATGTTCTACCCAAACATCAATTTAAGAATACAATTGAACCACCAAAGAAAAATGATAAAAACGAACATCCCCGAAAAATGATATTAAACTCTTTAAGTCATCCAAAGGAACATAGTATGACATAATGAATCCAGAATGAACTCTATTAAGGTAAAAAAGGTTCCTTATTTCTAATTATTGAATATAATTTCATTATACAAGAAATTAAAGAGAATGATTCATTCGGGTCCAATGTAAGGGGAAATATTGAACCCAATTTTCATCCTCCGGGTTCTCCCTCTTTCATCTAGTTTTGATATGGTTACTATATAAAGATAATTTTTTCATCATTTCCTTTAATTTTCTGGGATATACATTTTTGTCAATGGTTTTTATGTCAAGGCAAATTATTTTCCAAAAGAACTCGTCGTTTAAGAACACCCCTTTCTCTTCTCACTCAAAGTGGATAGTTCTTGTAACATGTATGTTATTCCCTCTTTCTTTTGGGAACGTAAAGCATATGAATGTGTTATTATGATATGAATCTAATTCCATTCCTTGGGTTAGTTATGTACATTTTTAATATGTTTTCTTTGTGTCAAGCATGATGATGATAATGTTATGATGTGACGGCTGCGCCAGGAATTATATAGCGGAATATGAATGTGTCAATGTGATGGGTGCACCCGGAATTATACAGTGCTCCAATGCATTATGTAAATTTATGAATCTGATGAGTAAATGTGAAATTATGTGTGAACAATATTTTAGCTTAGTTCACAAGTATGTGTGGTATTTAACCACAAAGACATAATGTTTCATTTTTATGCATTGTCACATTTCAATTCTTTTATTTATGCTCCTCTCATGTTCATGATCTTTTGCCTATGTTCTGATTATTCTCACCCCATGATATAGTTTTCTTATCTATCCTATTACTGGTCTTCTATCCAACCCCTTTTGATGTATATCCTCAGGTGACTACATGTACTAATGAGAGGACGAGTGCCAATAAGAATCTAGAGAAGAAGAAATTAAATAAATGTTTATTCCAGATTTTGTAATTGTTATGTGTTGTCCCAGTTTTCCCAGGACGCTAATCCTTTCCATCCAATACGTGTAATACTATCATGTTGTCTATCGTTGAAATTATTTAATAGTAATGTAAGAAAATGATCGGGTATCTATAGTTGGTATCAGAGTCATGGTTTAGTTAATTTGGGAATTATAATTAGTGAACCCTAGAGAAAACTTCTAGTTTGAGATTTATTACAAATATGAAGAAAAGATTATTTACCTAGGGATACCATATGTTATGTTTTTTGGAATAAATTGTTTAAATGAATATGTTTTTCAGGAATTGTTTACTTATGGTTTTTTTCGATCCTTTTCTATTTTAGAAAATGGTGGGAAGTAGGAGAAATCAGGCCAACAACTCTTGCGAGGGCCAATGAAACGATTTCCCAGACAACATCCCCAATGATTTGGGAGGTGGAATTCAAAAATTCATGATGATTATTAACCAATTATCTCAGGTTATGAATAATAACCATATTAATGGGGAATTTCCTCCATCAAAAAATAGATAGAAACATGAAATCAAATGTTTTATGCGGAAACGACCACCGATGTTTTGTGGATCTTCCAATCCACTAGTTGAGGAACAATGGGTCAACTCCCTAGAGATGATATTTTATATGCATCACCCTTCTGAGATGGAGAATGTGACTCTAGCCGTTTATCGTCTAGATAGAGAAGCCGATAAATGGTGGGTTTGGATTAAGAACACCAGGCCAAGTGAGGATATTGGAGATATGGAATGGGAAGACATTAAGATAATGATTCATAACAAGTATTTCCCAATAACTCTTCTCGTGAAGATGGATATAAAATTTATAGAGATCAAGAAAATAGAAGGAGAATCTGTCACAACCTCTGAAGTGGATTTCACAAGGCTTTCATGGTACACATCCGGTTTTGTTATAAAAACTTATAGAAAAATTGATAGATTCTTTTTTGGATTTCATCGACACCTTTGAAAGTCTCTTGCTATTCTAGACATTCGGAGTTATGAAGATGTTTTTTAGTGTGCTCTCAAAGTGGAGATGTAGTTTGGAGAGTGGTCCCATAGCTATGGTGATAAGAAACGAAAAATGGAGTTTCAAGCTGGTGGATCTAATAATAAAGGTAGGAAGAACAATCAACCACCCACATGCAAGAAATATGGGATGTTGCATTATGGTAACTACCTAAAAAGGATGGAGAAATGCTTTAATTGTGGGAAATAAGGACACCATGCTCAACAGTGTAGAATAAACATGAAAATGAAGGAGAATATAGCCGATGAAAGGAGAGAACCACCCATGATTCAATGCTACAACAGTTGGGAGCTAGGGGACTATGCAAACCAGTGAACTAAACCGTGAGTTCTCGAGGGTAATCAGCTTCAGCAGCCACAAAATCCAAAGGAACAAGGGAAGTATTATTCCACCACTACGGCGGAGGTGGTGCATGATAATGAATTCATTCAAGGTACACTTTCTATTCACTCAACAATGGAAAAAGTCTTATTTTATTCTGGTTCTAAGCATTCCTTTATATCATGCAAGTTTGCTAGAACTATAGAATCGCATCCCTGAAACCTTGATGTAGAGATATTTGTAAAACCACCAAGTGGTTCAATCATTTCAACACATGTGTTTGACTCTTCTCCTATTGGGGTATGTGGGAATATTCTTCCGAAAAATCTCATAATACATTCCTTCGTTTAATTCGATGGTATAATGGGAATGGACTGACTCTCATTACATAAAGAGCATATACACTGTCTGGAAAAGGAAATATCATTTCATATTCTGAAACAACCCATGATCCTCTACAAATTCATGGAAGATAATGAATAACCTGTGAAAAATCCTTCAATGGTGTGGGAGTTGATTCCATATGAAGAATAATAACTCGCCAAAATGGTTGAGTTGAAGGAAAGTTCCAACCTTGAGGAAATTCCAATCGTGAGGGAATACAATGATGTATTTCCTGAAGAGTTACCCAGAATTCCGCTAAATCATGAGGTATATTTCTCAATTTAACTCGTACCCAGAGCTACTCTTATCTCGAAGTGACCCTATATGATGGCTCCTATCGAACAGGAGTAGTTAAAGAAGCAGATGTAAGATCATCTGGACAAAGGGATCATATAACCTAGTGCATCGACTTGGGTTGTGCCAGTGATCTTTGTGAAGAAGAAGGATGGAACAATGCCGTTGTGTATTGATTATCGGGAACACAACAAGATCACCATAAATTACAAGTATCATATCCCAAGGATTGATGACTTGTTTGAACAGTTAAGAGGATCTCAATACTTCTCAAAGGCGGATCTTTGTTCTGGATATCATCAGATATAGGTAAAGAAGGGTGATATTCAGAATACTTCCTTCCTTACAAGGTATGGGCATTATGTGTTTTTGGTGATGCCCTTTGGACGTAATAATGCCCCTGAAATCATCATGGATTTGATGAATAGAGTCATTAGAGATAACCTTGACAAATTTGTGGTAGTGTTTATTGATGATATTCTCATCTACTCCAAGAGCAAGGAGGAAGATGAAGAATATTTAAAACTTGTGTTGGCGACATTAAGAAAGGATAAGTTGTATGCCAAGTTTAGAAAGTGTGACTTTTGGATGAATCATGTTACGTTCTTGGGACATGTGATCACAAGTGATTGAATTTATGTGGATCCTTCAAAGTCAAAAGTGATTATGGAATGGAACAGGCCCTCTAGTGTCATAGAAATCCTTAGTTCTCTTTGATTAGCTGCTTACTACTGATGTTTTGTGAGAAACGTTTGACAATTGTCAAGACTGCTAACTAAGTAAACATGGAAAGGGGTAAAGTATATCTGGATGGAAGAATGTGAGGGAAACATCAAGGAGATAATGAGAAGGTCGTTCACTACACTTGTACTCACACTACCGAAAAGTGGTGAACGTTTTATGATATTCAGTGTTGAATCAAAGAATGGATTTGGTTGTGTACTCATTCAAAATGATAATTTGATAGTCTACGCATCATGATAGTTGAAGATCCATGAGCAGAACTACCGAACACATGATCTAGAGCTGGCATCCATTATCTTTTCATTGAAAATATGGCAGCACTACCATTATGGCGAGAAGTGTGACATATACACTGACCACAAGATCATAATGTATATATTCACACAAAAGGAGATTAACATGCATCAAAGAAGATGGTTAGAGATAATCCAGGATTGCGATTTCTCTATCCACTATCATCCTGGAAAGGCGAACAAGGTTGTAGATTCTCTAAGCTGAAAAGAACACGCTACTCTATCCATGTTGTGGATTGAGAAAGACCCTATCTTCTTGTATGTGCAAAGAATGTATTTGGAAATCATAAGGGTAGGGGATACATCCAACCTTTCCCAAATGATTGCACAACCATCCATCTAGATGAAGATTAAGGAAGCACAAAGGGATAATGTGGATATGCAAAAGAGGGTGAATGCAGTAATGGAAGGGAAGAAGCAAGAGTTTTATATCGACGATGATGGTGTGATTTGGTTTCGAACATGGCTTTGTGTGCCTTCATCACCCGGGATAAAGAAGGATCTATTGGGAAATGCACAAAGCTCAACATTCTCTATCCATCCGGGGAGTACCAAGATGTACTGTGATCTCCGAGAACACTTCTCGTGGTTTAACATGAAGAATGAGATTGTAGAATATATATCAAGGTGATTGGTGAGTCACCAAGTTAAATCTAAGAAAAAAAATTCCAAAGGAATGATTCAGCCATTCCCTATACCCATGTGGAAATGGGAAATCATTACTATATACTTTTTTATGGGTCTCCCGAATTCGTCAAAGGGAAATAATGTGATATGGGTTGTGGTTGACCGACTCACCAAGAATTATCATTTTATAACTATTCGGGATGATCTACCACTTGATCAACTTGCAAAGATATATGTGAAGGACGTGGAGAGATTTCCTGGTGTTCCCATGTCAATTGCCTCTGACCTTGATCTAAGGCTCCCATCTAAGTACTGGAGGAGACTTCAACATGCTTTGAGTACTAAATTAAATGTCATCACAACCTATCACCCTCAAACTGATTGCCAGTCTGAAAGGACTATTCGGACACTTGAAGATATGTTAAGAGCCTGCTCTCTTTAATAAAGGGTGGTTGGGATCAACATATCCCATTAGTTGTGTTCTTATACAATAATAGCTTCCACTCGAGTATCAAGATGGATCCATTTGAAGCTCTCTATTGAAAGCGATATAGAACTCTAACAAGTTGGGATGTAGTTGGATAAATTAAGCTACTTGGAACCGATCTTGTTTAAGAGATGACAATGAAGGTTCAATTCATCCATGAACACATCAAAGCTGCTCAAAGTCAGCAAAAGAGCTATGCTGAAAACCGTCTTGGAGATTGATGTTGGAGATAAATTATTCCTTCGAATATCACCATGGAAGAGAGTCATGCGATTTGGGAAAAAAGGGAAGCTAAGCCCAAGGTATATTGGCCCCGTTGAGATCCTTGACCACATAAAAGCCGTGGAATATCTTATTGCACTTCCACCGAAGATGGATCAAGTTCATGAGGTGTTTCAAGTATCACTAATGTAGAAGTACATACCAGACCCCTCACACATACAAAACTCATAGCTGGTGCAGCTGGAGAATGATCTCTCCTATGAGGATAAGATAGTAATGATTCTGGATTGGAGATATAAGGTTCTACACAACAAGACAACCCATCTTGTCAATGTTTTGTGGAGAAACCATATGTTTGAGGAAGCAACATGGGAATGAGAAGATGCAATGATGGGGAAACTTCCTCACTTGTTTCTGTAAACAGATATTTCAGGGGCCAAATTATTTAAGGGGGGAATAATGTAATGACCCAATAATTTTTTAATGGAAATTCCCTTCTTATATTTATTCTGTAAAATAACATGAAATTACAACATAATGAACTACTTCATGATAAGTGACCTTTAATCATAATTTTGTCACTTCTGTGTTAAGAATTTTGAAAATCAGACAAACACACTTGTGTTCAAGATGATTTGTGGAGTCTAAAGAAACAAAAATAATTTTTGGTGAATAGTTACCTACCCTTATGAATAGTAACATAACCTTATGAATGGTTATATGACCCTTATGAATATTAAATCATCCAACATAAGAGTAACATTTCCTATGAATAATTAAATAAAATTTAGACATCTTAGAATGTGACAATTTGACCTTCATAAACGTTTTGGTATTTTGTAAGTAATAAATAATTAATTATTATAAATTAATTAATTTCCCTAAAATGTATTCATAAATTATTGAATCAATTTATTATTGTTTATAGATAATTTTATATGACCCTGTGTAATTTTTGAAAGCACTATAAAATCAGTTGTAATCATAAAAACTATTTTTTAAGTAAATTATGATTTTATTTAAATATTAAATTAATAATAATTAAAAAAAATTTGAATATAGACTTCATTTATGGATTATACACGTCAAAAAATGGTTGGGGTAAATTTTTGGTATTTTTTTGTGATACATGAATTTTTGATGAATATTATAATCTGATAATTTACAATAAATGCTAAATAATGTATTAATTGATTCATCGATTATGCACTGCTGATGTAAGCCCACATGGTTCGGGATCACATGATAAAATGACTATTATTGGTCATTAAAGAGTCATTATTTCTTTTCATAGAGGAAATTAATAAACTAATGAATTTTATATTAAGGAAACCCCTCTCTCCTCCACTATAAAAGCCACAATTCACACCCTCATTTCCTCACACCTCTCAAGCTCCTAGCCTTCACTAAACACTACCCAAAAAACATCCATATCTTCTCCACAAATTCCAAGAGAATCTGGTATGATTAAAAGACCAGTCTTAGGCCCTTAAGGTGGTTCTCAAGAGGAGAATTCTAGATGTAATTTTCGTCCCTCTTCTCCTTTAATTTCCTTTTATGTTCAAGTTCATTTTTTGATCTCTCCCCACCTATCATCCTCCAAACTGAATTGTAAGTCCATTATTATACATATAATTTTATTTCATGATTATAATGGGGTATTATATCATCCAACCCCCGTTCCCTCTTCCTTTTATTTTATTAAAGATAACATTGTTCGTGAGGTGTTAATTTATCACCTTCAAGAACGACATGTTTTCTTCTTCCATTTCTACCTTCAGATCTGATCTAGAAACAAATTTTATGGTTGACCCAGAATATTTTATATTTAATATTATCTATTTATAGTTATTTAAATATCCTAATTCCATATTACTATGTGACAAGTTAAAAAAAGTTCGTTATGATCCAAAAACCGCCCAAAATGTCCCAAATAACCACCATTTAATACTTATCTAATGATTCATCCACATGGATATAAAATAATTCATTATAAGATAATTAAAAGACTTTAAATATAATTAATTACATGTAATATAATTTCTGGATGATTACTAATGTTCTACCCAAACCTCATTTTAAGAATACAAGTTAACCTCCCAAGAAAAACCATAAAAACGAACATCCCCGAACAATGTTTTTAAACTCTATAATTCATCCAAAGGAACATAATATGACATAATGAAACCATAATTAAACCTATTAATGTAAATACGGTTTTGGATTTCTAAATAAGGAATATAATTTAATTATACATGACATTAAATATAAGGAAGCATTCAGGTACAAGGTAAGGGGTAATCGCGAAACCAATTTTCTTACTTTGGGTTCTTCCTCTTTCACCCCATTTTTGATATGGTTACTCCTTAAAGATCATTTTATCATCATTTCCTTTAATTTTATGGGATATAAATGCTTGTCACTGGTTTTTATGTCAAACCAAATTTTGTTCCAAAAGATCCCCTCTTTTACGAACACCCCTTTTATTTCTCAATCAAAGAAGATGGTTCTTGTAAAATATATGTTATTGCATCTTTATTTTGTGTACCCTATACTTTTGAATGTGTTATTATGAGATGAAACCCATTCCATTCCTTGGGATAGTTATGTACATTTTTAATATGTGTTCTATGTGTAAAGCATGATGATGATAATGTTATGACGTGACGGGTGTGCCAGGAATTATATAGCGCAATATGAATGTTTCAATGTGACGGGTGAGACCGGAATTATACAGTGCTCCAAAGCATTGGGTAAATTGATGAATCTCATGAGTAATTGTGAAATGATGTGTAATCATGATTCTATCTTGGTTCACAATATTGTGTGGTAGATAACCACTAAGACATGATGTATCATTTTTATGCATTGCCACATTTCACGTATTTTTTTATGATCCTCTCATGTTCATGATATTTTGCCTATGTTATGATTATAATCACCCCCTGATATATTGTTCTTATCTATCCTCTTACTGGGCTTCTAGATCACCCCTTTAGATATATATCCTCAGGTTGCTACATGTACTAAGGAGAGGACAAGTGCCAATAAGAAGCTAGAGAAGAAAAAATTAAATAAATGTTTATGCTAGATGTTGTATTTTTTATGTGTGGCCTAGATTTCCAAATACACTAATCATTTGGATCCTCTATTTGTAATACTATCATGTTTTTTATATTTGAAATGATGTAATTTTAAGGTACGAAATGGATCGGGTCACTATAATATTTACTTGAGACCTGATCTAATGTCACAAACCATCCTAGATATGTTGTGCTACCGCTGCCTCATCCCCTTATAACATTAGGAAAAAGCGTAGAAAATCAGTGAAGTGACTAGAATAGTCCATCACCAATAGTGATCCCTGATTTAGGCTCATAAACTATGCAGCCCACTCCTGCCTCAAAGTATCTGGGTATAAATTCTCCAGAAACATCTCCTGTAAAACCATCCATGAAATCCCCTTAACCTGCTCGGTCTGAGTCTAAATGTCCCACCATGCCTTGCCTGGCCTCGCAACATATAAATGGCCAGCTTTAATTTCTTTTAAATAAGGGTCTCCAGATGATCGAGATTCATATGGATAGACTCTAACCAGAACTCTGCTGCCACTAGCCCACCCTCTTTGGTGATGGTCGGAGGGTGCTGCAGCTGGAACTCCCTGGTCAGCTCAAACATACACGGTGCAACCTGCCATGGGTCCTGATCTATCATGTGCATAAGGTGATCCAAGGTCTCTCAAAACTGATCTACACTACCTTCATTGATCACAACATTTTAATTTTCATCTATAGGAGGATTGTTCTCAACAACATCATCCCATTTCCCAACTGGAAACCGACATCATGGTGGCATCTCTCTACATTGCCAAGAACAAGATTTAGCACACATACCATAAAAATTTCACAACTTCACCAAAAGCTATTTACTAGAAAGAATATCCCATTTGCATCTACTAATTCAATGACATTAACACCTAAAATTCAACGCCCCGACCATCCCTACTACAGGCCATGGTCCACATGGGGGAAACAAACATGCACCACCACCAAACTCATATAACATTTAACAAAATCATTTTTCCCTTCTTCTAAAACCATTATATTTCATTAAGAATCATTTACCCACTTGTTCTATTTCATTATTCTAATTATTTTATGGTTTCATGAAATTCATGATTCACCCTACTTTCCTGCCTCACACACCCACCCCGTGTAGGTGCATAACACAATGCACTTCACATATCCTCATAGGTTACAACAATGATGCATGGATGCAAACCCTCGTGTCATTAAGGCCACAAACCAAGTATCATAAAACAGTCACATCAAACAACATGTGCATCACCCAACAGTGAAATATCATCATCCATATCAACACAGAACCAAGAACAACATTTCCAACACATAGTGACTTGGGTTTTCCCACGTACATGGGTTAGCTACTCCCATGCATGAGCTCATTTACCATGGCCCACGAAATCATAACCCTTGGAAACCTATCCCAAATAACAAGACCTCAGAGAAGGATAATATATACCTCCTCTAATACCACTTTGTAACATCCCCGACCTGGAAGCCACTAATCTGATGCTCCGAGCCACATAGTTAGATAACCTTAAGCATGCCTCCCTGTATTCTAAAGGCTACTGACTAGCAGCGGGGGTTTATGGGGTCATGTGGGGAGACTATACCCCCCTTTTCTCAGAGTATTCCATAACAGAAATAAACCAATAGTGGAATCAATAATTAGTAAAAAAGGAACATGTATAACAACAATATTCAACAATAAATATTCCATGTCCTACTACAATTGGAAAAGTGAAAAATATCCCAAAATAAAGACAAAGTACAAAATAACAAAAATGACCATGACTCCAAGTCTAGATCCCCCACCAAGTGCTACATGTGTCTAATCTACTATCTATCACTGACCCATGCCCTTCTCTTGACCTACAAACATGAAGTCTCATCGAGTAACCAATGGATGCCAGAGTAGGGTGTGAGTACAACTCAGTAGGCCACCACCAGCGATGTCTAAAAAAATATCCAGTATGAATAGGTAGTGCATGAAAAAGGAATATGAATGATAATTACCAAGTAATTATTTAGGGATTCATTAAATAGTTCAGATCCAAAGCCAATGCCACATCCATTACCATTCATTTAACACCAATTTCCATCACTTACCTTTTCATCACATTTGCATGGGTTAATCACGTACATTATGATTCATGGGTATAAGGCCAAAATTCACATTCCAGAGGAAAACACATCGTTAACCCATTAACACATTACCATTTCACATAATTAACCATTCAACCAATTTCTATGTGTTATTCTTATCTCACTAAGCATTCAAAATTCATCTGATAATCTATCCCATTATGGTCTTTAATCAGTTTACACATTAACCCATTTAACCTATTCATCATTTCCACAAATCAACCATTCAACCAATTCCAAACAACCCTTTGTTCAAGGCCAAGTCTAGGTGCATCACCTAAAATCTATTACCACCTAAATCAATCATGTCAATATATTCGTCAATGGATCCACCATTTATTACAACACGGTCACTTGTTTAATAACAATCCCTAAACAAGGGAAAATCCATCACATCCTATGGATGGCCTAAATTAGGTTAGGTCATTTCTAATGAATCCCACATGGATCATGAGATTTCCCATTAACCATTTTTAAGAATCATTTATAACAAACACATCCCAGTTAATCAATGATCATCAAATGGAATCTATGATAAAATCCACACATGAATAAATCCACCATAATACTATAAGATAACGTTTGTAGACCACCTACCTCGAAACCATTGTTGAACGCAAACTCAATTGAGTCCTTAGACCTCAATCCGACCAGCCTTTAGAGGTTCAATATATAACTCACCAAATAGATAGGGTTTTATAGCTTTGTAACAAGTGGAAGAGATGATACAAACCCTAAACCAAAAAGATAAGCAGGGATGGGATTAGCCTTACCTAGAGCTTCGATCTGCATCCAACGACACCAAAAATTCATTAGAAATGAGGGATATCGACCTATTGGAACTCTTGAGAGACTTGGTTCGCTCGTAGGGTGAAGATGGAGGAATGGAGAGGAAATCATGAGGGGGTTCTTAAAGTACTAGGGTGGAAATTTCATAATATTTCCCAACATTATGAGGACTCATGGTTTCAGCGCACAGTTTAAAAAACCGTGAGAAAACAGTGTGCATTCTACTATCAGGAGAAGGAGGGTTTCATGATTTTCCTTGGTAGGCTACACCGCTTTCCCTGGCCGTGCGCAGGCCGTGCGCCCTGGCTTGTCTTGCCTAGCTTTCCTGTCTTTTGTGACCCGAGCCTGAAAAACACACCCAAGACCTCAAATACATTCATACGACATCCCTTGAATCCTAGAATTAGATATTCAACCAAAAAATAACAAAAACACACCCATCCAATAACCGGGATCTTACATTAATCATTCATTATTTTTACAATTTCATGTGTTAATTGCCTAGTATGTAGAGTATGTTCTAACTTGTTACTTGTTGTTCATATTAATTAGATCATGGTTCTGTAATATTTATAATTTAAACCATTATGTAAATATAATATACATTCATTATATATTTATTTAAAATAATCCATTATATTTGGAGATAAGAAATGAAATGCACTGTTTCTGGAGACTGTATGTTGTACATACGCATGAATGTCATTTAATTATAATTCCATATCAAAATAATGAAACATAAATGATATATATATATATATATTATAAATCTGTAATTGAATATATGTCATATATTTCATATAAGTTTATTTATACCATCCTTTATATGATCCATGTATAGTTTGAACGATTCATATCGCTTTGAGTGGGTGCTAGTCCACACATCTGCAAACGATGTTATCGCATTTACCCAAAATGCATAGCATAAGTGTATGTGTTATATAAAAATAAAAAAAAAGTAAAAATTCACTATAAATATCTTATATATAAAATATAACCACTGTTTCCATAAGAATTTCTACCAGGAGTCTTCGTAAAGTAAAAATGAAAAATCCGCATTTTCTGGACTGTAGTTCAACATACACATAAATGTTATGTTTGTTACCCATTAGATGAATGTGTGTGTAATTGAAGGATTAAAATATAAAATAAAAATATATTATTATATTAAGGATAATTTTTTTATACAATAAAATAGTAATAATATTTTAGGGGGTGGATAATGGAAATAAAACTAAAGATCCTATGGAAAGATGTTACATCTAAAATAGGTAACTCCTTTAAGTTTTTACCAATGTGATTACTTGGATATATTTATACAAAATGTGAGTCTTATACATATATTTTAGATAATTGTAGATGATATTTGGGTATGTATTGTTTGATATAAATTTTCATGGTAGGTGTGAATGAGTGGGAGAGATGAGGGCTTTTTTTAGTTGACGAGGAGTGGAACTCCGGTAATTTATGGAATAGGGAATTACACCCACATTTTTTCCACTATAAGTGGATCCAATAATTGAATAAAAATTATAAAAAGGATGAGATTCTTGAAATATGTTCGTAGAATTTATTTTTTACTAGTTTCAAGGTTATTTAATCCCTGGTGTTTAAGGATTGGTCACTTAATTTACAATTTTTTAAATTTTTATATGAAATTAATTTTAATCACATTAAAAAATATTTTTCATATTTTTTTTAAATATTAAAAAATTATAAATTATGTTCATTGAAAATATATAATCCATTTTGTTTAAATTCCTTTCACAAAAGAGGTAAAAATTTATTTTAAATTAATCCTGCGTTCAAGAGGATTAGACATCTTTTAATGTAAAAAAGTTCAAAATATTGATATGTTGATATAATAAATTTAAAGTTGAACTAGATTAAAATGATCTAAATTGTATTAATTACAAAAAAAAATTATGTTAATTAAACATTAAAAACAATTAATATTATAATTTTTCTTTACAAATTTATTATATGAAAATGTAGTTTTTAATTAAAATTACTTATTTTCACTATTCATTGAAAATGAAACTTCACGGAAAAATAAAAAAAATCACCCTAATATAATTTATATGTTATTATTTAAAATATAAGGTTTATTTTGAAATAATAAATTAAAAAATGTTTTAAATTGTATTTAAAATATATTATCCTTAAAAATGTGTTAAAACTGTCTTAATAAAAATATAGTAATTTTACCCATAAAGTGGGGTTTATTTTTATCTTCTACCAATAAAATATATTTGACGAGTGTATAAGAATTTGATTGGATATATAATACATAAATTTCCTATAAAAACCCACTAAATGTGATATAATTTCATTTTCTATGAAAATCATGACTAAATATAATTTTTTAATATCAGGTGTAGTCTGTATTGGAATGCTATCAGAAAAATTAATATTATTCTAGAATGAAAATATTTTAATGACTTTTGGTGATACATTCTCCACTAAGACAAAATTATTGTCCTCAAAATTTTATGGGTATTTCTTTCCCAAGGATTTGGGTTGTTATCTTTCATCGAATCCTTTAGTTCCTATGTTGATTCTTCTATTTTGGGATTTCAGCAGATTACTTTTTCCAAAGGATTCGTCAGATTCATCAATATATTATATCCAGTATCAATAATTTAGATGGATTCTGTATAGTATAAAAGGTCATGTTACAACTACATCTGATCAGATACAATCATATTCATTTGTTCTAGTATATAATTCCTTAGCATCGTTAAAAGAAACACATTGTGTACCTTTGAGGATTTCAGAGTCATTTCTAAACAATAAGCAACAAATCCAACCCTTTCAAGTATATAGATGCGTATGGTATACATGGTACTATGTTTCCCTTTCTAACCAAAATTTATAACTCCCTTCTATGTATATATATTCAAGAAATCATTTTCTCCCAAATTGAACACTAAATCCTTCATCTGATTATCGACATTACATTTTTCCTACGTTGAGATGATTTATTATGGGTTTTAATTGCCATTAATAGTGATTATGGTAATTTAAATTGTTTTGGGATGATGATTTTCCCTTCATTATCATCATATAAAAAATTTAGAGTAAGACATATCTTTGAATATAATACTTTATACATACCTATTTTGCTACTCGAATAGAAACTATTATTATATGAAAACCTAATAAAAGTTATGAACTGATAAAATGTATCTAGAATGTCGTGTGATCATTAAATAAACATATATTCTATTTTTTGAATTATTCTTTTAAAATATTCACCAGTTTATGGATATTATTTAGTGCTCAAATTAATCTCAGTTTCTAAATCCTTCGGATGGAATATATAGTATTCTGATGTAAAATAGGTATCTCGATCAGAAAGAAATAATAGGGTTGTGACCATATGTTTTAAAACACCACTAATCTAGATCCTTGTTAGGGACTCAAGTGGAATGAATTATCTTTTAGTACAAATATATGCAAATTTTATTAGGCGGCCAATAATAAATCATTTTTCATTATTCATTCTAAGATTCATTAGTAGTCCCATGAAAATTTCAAGAGTAATTTCATCACATTTATATAAATGAATAAAAAGAGGTTATAGTTCGCCATTAGGATTATACCTCATAGCTTTCACTTATTGAAAAATCAAACATATATAAACATAATCAAGAATTTACCACTTCATGTTATCCCACCAAAAATGTTTCATCATGTCACTATTCATATTTGTGATAATTAGGTGTATATATAATGTTGGGCTATAAAAATTATCTAGAAAAACATTTTTAATTCTAATAAAGTATCAAGAAACTCCCTGTTTAACTCGATTATTGATAGAACACATATCCTCTTTCCATATTTTAGAATAAAATCATCACAAAAAAAATCTATTAATTTTCCATCTTTCAGACATGTTATTTTCATCTAGAAGTACACCTCATCATATTAATAATTTTTTATACTTTATAATAAATATGGATTTTCATTTTAATGAAAATATTATTTTTATCCACTTCCATAGAAATTCACATATTATTATTTACTAGGTCAATTAACATAGGATGCTTCTCAATGCTCATTTGGGTTAGAACTCTATTATCTATCCTAATCAATGAATCCAATACATTATTTTCTATCCTTAGGTGGTAGAGTATTGAGAAATCATAACACATGACTAGCTAAAGCCATCACCATTCTCTCATGTAGAGATATTTTTGAGAGAAGATGTATTTTAGGATTTTATAATCCGTATATATCTCATAAATTTATACATAGTGATAATGACTCTATATTTTCAATGAAAATATTATAGTCTCTAACTCAAAATGTTTGGTTGTATATTTATTTTCACGTGTCATCAATTTCATTGAAACATAAGTAATTACATTATCATTTTCATTATGAAACTACCATGTACCTTCCTCAATGAATTATTATATATGAAAAAACAATCACTCTAATATGGTAGAGTCAAAATCATATCATTAAAAATATTCTATTCAGTTCATCAAATAATGCTTCATATACCTTTGTCAAGAAAAAACATAACCCCTTTATGTGTAATCTTGTTCAACAGTTTAGAAAATCAGGAAAAATTATGAATGAATACCTAATAGTAACATGACATGCCAATGAAACTACATACCTCAGTTATGTTTGTTGTATTAGGCCATTCTCTGACTACCATTTATTTATCGGATCAACTGATATTATATCCATAGAGATAATGTGGATAAAAAAAAAACTTTTTTAATCCCTAAATGTCACTTAGTAAATTTCCCATATAACTCATCCCTTATTAGAGTCTTAAGGATGGTATGCAAGAGATTCTCATTATCCATTTAGATATTAGAATAAACTAGTATGTCTTCAATTAATAACAAAAAATAATAATTAATATATTCTGTTAATACACTTTTCATTATGACCATAAAAATAATGAGTACATTAGTTAATCAAAATGGTATTACCTCAAACAATTAATTTACATAACTCATCCAAAAATCTATCATTAAAATGTCTTCCTTCTTCAAACATAATTGGTGATACCATGCACAATGATCAATATTGGAAAAATATTTGGTTCTGTGATGTTGATCAAATAATTAATCAATGTTAGGTAGAGGATACTTATTCTTTATTATAATATTATTAATTTCTATATAATCAATGTGAAACCTAAAGGATCTATCATTATTAATAATAAAGAGAATAAGGTATCATCATGGGGAAACATTGGGGATAATAAATCCATTATTACCTAATTACTATTATTGTCTCTTAAACACTACAAATTACACCATCTCCATTCTATCGGGTTTATATGTTATTGGACCTGCATAAGGGATTAAATCAATGTAACATTAAACATCACACTTTGGTTGATATCTTGGTAACTACTCATGAAATACATCAATGTGTTGTTTTATAATATGTATATCCTCAATTTTAATATTACCTTATTATTCACTGTGTGTTTTTTCTCTTCTTCCAAATGAATTTCATTCAGTATAGCTATAATGGGTAGATCTATATAACAATCATTGTAATAGGATTCTACTTTAAGATGAGGGATTCAAAATATTTTTCACAAATTATGATTTTCTTCCAGCTGCAATAATTCATTTCAACATAATTTGGATCCCATAAAAACCAAGGATTATATAAAATTCAACCGTAGTTAGGAAAAACAATTCTTTACATAATCATACTTTAGATGATATAATTAGGACTAGATGACACATATTGATTGCAGTGATACTTACCTTTTGAGTTTTTTCAAACTATTATTTTACTAAATCAAAAGAGAAACATCAAATTCTCTTTTCCAACCATGTAGATATAAAAGAGTGTGATGAGAAGGAATCAAATAATTCATTTATTAATTTTGAATATAATATTAATTTAAATTACACCACATCATTTGGTACTTCTACATTCATTGTATGTATTTTACAACCTTGTCCACCTCCCTCACTCATTTATATGGCGGATTCTGTTTACCCTCAGGGAATTCATTTTCACAGTGCCTCATTTACTTGTAGTTTTAACACTAAATTGTAGCGTTTTCTCTCTTATCCATGCATTAATTTAAATGATTCCCCATCTCTCCACACTTTATGAAATATCCCATTCCCTTTAAAAATTGCACATTATTGACTCTTTCAACAGTTTTAATTATAATGAAACCACTCAATCATCAACTTAATCTTCTATAAATTTCCATTTTCAAGGTTCTCAGATGAAATATTCTTCTGTTGGATTTTTTGACTATTTATGATAATGATAGTTACATACTTATATTGATGTAACATAAAACTGATAATTCATATGATGAAATTTTTTGCAAAACTAGTTCCCTTTAGAGATGTTTCCTAATAGCTTCAATGAAGTTTCCAATATATGCAATATGTTTTATGTCAAAAATCAGTATAATACATGGATGTCCTTCTAAAATTATATTTATATACTGGAAGGGGGTTTTCAACCTTTTTTTATTTTAAATAACATTATACTCAACTTTTTTTTCCTCATGTGGTAAGTATTTATTGAAGAATGTATCCATAAATTTAATTAATTCCTCGAGTTATATTTATTCTTCCATGTATTTTGGAATATGGACCACCATTGATCTCCATCTCTGTTCATAAATTATATTTCATTTTTATCCTTTTACTTTTATCCATATCCAAATTCATGAATATCTTTTCTAAATACTCAATCCTTTTCCCAATAACCATTGGTTCAGTAGTCCCACTAATGGTTAGGGGACTCTATCTTATAATGTGATAATAAATCATAGAATCTATATGTGGTATAGTTGTTTTTATCCAAGGAAGGTTGTGTTAATTATCCTAATAATTTTTCCATAACATTTCCAAAACCTTATTGGTCCCAAAAGTAGTTGTATTTGTTTACATAGTAGGGATATCTCTAAATTTTCTTTCGGTACTAATACCATTATTTTTTCCAGAATCGATTTATAAACAATGTCATATAGTGGATTAGATCATAAAATTATGTAAATTAATGTATAATACCAAAACAATTGACACTATAATCACATATTTATAATTTATTCCATTACTAAAATCACTATAAATACATCATTTCATTACGAATATATTTACTCTCATATCATTCATAATGGTTAATAAAAAATTTGATTTTTCGTAAGCGTAACCCAAGGGAGTGTCAATGATGGTAAATAGAATGTCATATTGTCATGTACCAGGATACATTGAGTCAAAACCAACACTCCTTTTCATAGTTATTACTCCTTTGTGCATACGTTCCAAAACCAAAGCCACATATAGTAACCATATATCGAATTATTTCTGTGAATACAAACATAATCTCTACCTTACCAAAATTCTGGTATTTTAATCTATAATTATCCTCATATTATATCATAGGGTTATTTTCCTTAATCTATGTTTTCTAAATCTATTTTCCAAGTATGCTTCTAAACATTATTTGAAACTAACTATAACACCTTGACCCTAGAATATCTGAGTCAGTGCATTATTTTATTACATTGTAATAAATACAAATAATCAAATCATAACAGACCATTCTGTTTAGAGGTTACGAAAGTAATGATTACATATATGATAACCATATTATATTGGGAAAATAAAAAATAAAAAATGATACTTAATAAAATGAAATAAACTACATCCTTGAAGGAATATTCAAGTAATAATTCTTCATAACATGGGGAAAGGAATCAAAATAAGGGTTAGCTCAAATTATTAGTAAAGGGTTAGTAAAGAAGAAGAAATAAATAATTTACAAGAATAATAAAAATGTGAAGGTAATAAAATAATATCATATTCCATTAAAATTATTTTATAAGGAAATATAAATATATAAAGGTAAGAAAATGAAAATAATACATTTTAATCCTTGAACTAAATATAAAACCAATCCACAGATATGGTGATGAAAAAAAATCATGGATAAATAATAACTAAATCTAAATTATATGTATTCATAATTTTTAGAAGCCATTTCTCCTAGGAACATGGTACAATTACCTTCAATACCATTCATAATAATGTTTAAAATATTGGGTTGAAACTCATCTTATTTTCCTAATTATTCCATCTTATTTGATTACTGATTTAATGTGGTGCTATCAATAACAGGACACAAATTTTTCAAACCTATCCTATGAATTACTCCTATATCATCTAATTTATTTAATCAATATACAACAAGTCATATCAATTTTTCTTATTGAATAAATGATACATATTAATCAATAATTCCTTAGTTAATCAATTAACTGTCAAAGTGAACACTATTTATAAAAATGGTATATTTATTAAGAAATTATAATATTTAGATCCCAAGAATGTGGATATTTATAATAAATTTATTTTTTCAAATTAAATTTAACAATAATAAAGAATGTGATATTTCAAAGATAATCATTTAAAATATTCATGAATAACGTAAACATTAATCATTCCAAAGTGTCACATACCAAAATGAATCAATATAATCACAATTACAAATTAATTAAGTAAATGTTATAATATCATGAAATATAATGATATTAATGATATAACATGTCAATGTATAGTACATACACAATAATCCTTGAGTTGGTGTATTATAACAAATAAGACTAAATGGAATGTAAATTGAGAAGAAATCCCATACCTTGCATTTCCTTTTGGATGAACGGAATATATCCTCATGTATAATGTTTTTAAGTTTGTTACTAACTTATAAAATAACTATATTCATTTTAATAATATAATAAATTTATTTTATTCATACAATATATTATTTTCCATTTGTTAACAATCATTCATTATATTCTCTATTTCTTGTGTATATTACAATGTTTGTTGAGAATGTTTTAACTTATTACTTATTGTTTTTATTAATTGTGCCATGGTTTCATCATATCCATAATATAAAATTTATTTAAATATTATATGAATTAATTATATATTTATTTAAAATAATCCATAATATTTTGAAATATGAAATCACATGCCCCTTTCATAGATATGGTAGGTCATAAGTACGCATAAATGTTTTTTTCATTAAGTTTCCATAATTAGAAAACCAAAATTAAATGATGTATATTTTTATAATAACGTATGTATCATTTCTATTTCATATATTTCACATATTTTTATTAAAAACATCCTTTATATCATCCATGTATAGTATGAACAAATCATATTTCTTTGAAGAGGTTGTAGTCCACAATTCCAAAAAGAATGTTATCATATTGACACAAAATAGAATGAATATGGGTATGTGTTATATAAATAACATATAAATGTAGATAATATAAATATCATATATACCAAATATATATATATTAATTCCATCATAATTCCCACAACAACATGAGATAAATAGAAAATGAACTATCATCATTTTGTGAGGAAGTAGTTTGTTATACACATAAAAGGAAAGTTGGTTACAAATTCGATAGATGTTTGTGTAACTGTAATTAGAAAATATAAAATAATAAATTATATATATATTTGGTATATTTTAGTTGTTATATAATCAATTTATTCTAATATTTGAGGTGGTGAAGAATGGATATAACATTAATGAGCTCGAGGAAAGATATACCATCTTAATAGGTTAACTTATTTTTGTTTGTACTGAAGGGTTACTTATAAATGTTTCTTTCTGTGGTGAGTCCAATAAGTTTAGGAGAGGTATTTTTAGGATATATTTGGGTATATATTGGTTTAACTAATGTGTCTTGAGAGGTGAGATGATGTGGGAGGTGAGGAGGCCGTTTATAGTGGAGGGGGACTGGCGCTCTTGTAAATTTTGGAAAAGAGAATACAACCCATGTTTTTACCATCGAAAGTAGATCAAATAGTTATCAATGCTTCTTAAATTTTAGTATAGGATATAAATATTTCCATAAAATGCATTTTGGATAATTCTCAAGGTCACTATTTCCCTTGAGATTAATGTTTTGTCCCATATTAAGATATTACTTCTCTTAATCTATGTAATTAATTAAAATCACATTCACTAATATTATTTTCAAAAATCATTTTTTGATTTTATTATAAATTATAAATTATTATTAATACAAAATTTTAATCCATTCTTTAAAAATTCATATAATATAATTGGAATAAATTAATTTTAATTTAATCACGCGGTCAGGAAGACCATGATGATTTTTAAGGTAAAAATGTTCTAATTTTTTCTATGTTTTTATATTCAGTTTAAAAGTGAAATTTACTAAAAAGAATTCAATTTAAAAAATTTATAACAATTTTATCTAATTAAACTTTAAATCAAATTATAAATTACAAATTATCTTTATAAATAAATTTGGTAAAAAAACATAATTAAATGTCTTTATTTTTCACTACTCATATAAAAAATAAACATCACAAAAAAACCAAAAATTTATAATAATATAATTATATAAAATTATATTTAATAATTTTTTATTTTGACAAATTAATTTCATAAAATATTCAAAAATGGGTATTAATATTGGTTCTCTATTAGAAGACGGTAAGAGTTCTATAATAAAAATATAGTATTTTTATGTATAAAATTGGGTTTACTTTTATATTTTGACTATGAAATATATATGGTGAGTGTAAAAATTATTTTTTGGTATATAATATATAAATTCACTATAAATGTTTTTTAAAAGTTTTATATTTTAATTGACTATGTAAAATGTGTCTTAATAATGATTTGTTCAAATCAGGAATGGTGTGTATTTCAATGTCATTAAAAAATTAAATTTTATTCAAAAATAAAAATATGGTATGTTTTTGGAATATAAAATAATAGCTATGTGTATATAAAGATTATACTATAAAAAAATTTAACCCCATATGTATTTTTGTTCATAGAATTCACACACATTCAACATTTCAAAATTTTAAATTGTTTTCCTATATTTAGATATATCCCTACGGTATCCATTATTTCAATTTGGTCCGTATTTCAAAAATTATTTTAAATCAAGATATTTAATACTACATCCAAACCCCATAATTCATGGAAACATATGGATCCAAAATTCATCTTGATACTTATCCCCAGGTAACATAAAATCTCATTCCCATCAGAATATACAATAATCACGTATACTCCTACAAGATGTTAATATATGCCAAAAATAACATAAATTAATATAATATAAAATATTATACCAATAATATGGTATATTAATTCCACAATAATATACAATAATATAAAAAACTATATTAACCCAACTTTAATACCAACTGTGGAACCCCTTACCCACACTACCATATCTAATGCCAATAAATATATTGTTGAAATTATTTATCTAAACCCAACTAAAGAGAGCAAAATATAACAATACATCATTAAAATATCATATAAATATGACATTTACACATCCAATAGCATTTTTTATTATATTTTTATGGACTTAGAAAGACCATTTAACTAGTAACACTCATTTTCCCCTTTCAATGGTAGTTTTTTTCAATAAACACAAATTTGATATTTTATAATAAGTATCCCACGTCTTCTAAAAATTTGTCATAAAATGACACCCATATATATATGAAACATAATTCACATATTCATAAATTTTGGAAAGGGAAAAAAAATATTGGTGAGGAAATATGCTTCATAAGGGATGTCATACAACTAACTCTATCATGGAATAATAAGGAATGAAAATAGTGGGAATAACTAATCATCACATAATGTTATATAATCAAAAACATGATCATGTAATATATCTATACATAGCATAATAATAAATAATCACATGTATTATAATAACTTATTTCAAATCGAACGGATGCGTAATTTCATACATTATAAACAAAATGATAAGACCTCATTTTAAGATATCATATATAAATAGTAAGATTTATACTAAGTATCCAATATAGTTAGTCTCAATTGAACTTCAGATATATTGAGCGGTAATATAATTTCAATAAACGCCCATTATTAAATAATTTAAATGGATTCATCATATTAATGGAATGAATAAATAATTCCCAATCAATATTCCCTATCAATAAAAAATTTATTGTAATAGAATAACTAACATACAAATTTGTCAATAATTCCATACATAGTAAATGTAATAAAATTACTATTAAAAACCCATACATTTTTCTGTAGTTCAAACAATATATATATATATATATTTAATTTTATAATTTAAATTATATATCACTCTCACATGTGATTATTGAATTGTGATGTGATAGAAAAAAATAATATTAATTAAAGGACTAAGTGTGATAGAGAACCTAACCATTATAAATATGGTTTGTATATACTATTAATTAATTCATAAATATATAGGTTAATGCGTGTCACATAACTAAATATTTTAGATTTATTTTATATTTTATATCAAAATATAAGCAAAATCATGAACAATTATTTCCTAATTAAATATAATATTTCAATAAAAAGATGATGTTTTGAGTCACTTTGAAAAGCTATTTATGAGAAATTTATATGAAAAAATATTTAATAATTATTTATAAGTAAATTAAAATAATTTAACCGTCAAATGAAATATATGATGATTTAAAAATGAAAATACGAAGATAAAAAAATGTGAACATAAATGTAAAGGCAATTTTATTATTCAGAGATAAATTTATTAAACCTGACATCATAAAAAATAGAATAAAAACGAATTTTTGTATGATAAAAATAGAGATAATATGATCACAAGAGATAATATATAATATGGTTTTAATTAATAGCATTTATAATTTTATAAATCAAATAACATGTAAATGGAATATAATGAGTTATTATAGTGGATATAAACAATTCTTAAACACAAAAATTAATAATAGAAAAATAATCATATTAATGAAGTTGATTTGAATTTAATAATTTTATTTCAAAATAAAAAAAAATTGTTTCATTTGAAAAAAAAAATTGAATCAGTATGAAATTATTAGAAGAAATAGTTTCCATAATAATGATTATAATTAAAAGGAACGTGGTTGAGTTTATAGAAACCATTATGAATATCATAGTACTTGACGAATCAAAAACACATAAATGAATTCATCATAATATACTGTAACTATTAAACTTGGTTGTTCCTCTATACATGTGTCATCTCTAAAATGCTCCACAACACCGATTTGACAATCCCCATTCCCAAGATTCCCTCCACTTATCAATCGAAGCCCTGCAATACCAATCACAAATTGACTTCGAGAAAAGCATTATAGTCACCCACCACAGTTCCCATTCGTGCTCACATTCCTTGTCATGATTTTCTTCTCCCAATATGTGGGTTACCGCTGAAAATTGATTCCTCCGTCCTACCAATATAGGCTTCCTTCCTATGGAACAATGGTTTCTACCTCCACTATTGGCTCCCTCTACCTCTCGAAGTAGACTCATCACCCAATGATTTTCCACCTCCACCACCACGTGCTCCACTGCCATGTCCTCTACCACCTCTAGCTCCACCTCCTCCACCTTCGCCTCTTCAGACTCTGACTCCTTTTCTTCTGCCGATTCTATAGAGGCAAAAATGTCTAGTTGTTGATTGAAATACTATTTGAGAATCTACTATTTGCATCGACTCAGGATACATTGATAAACATGGTTGATGGAGTCTCTAAATTAGATGGTGAGGAAATCTACATCCTGTAACGACTAGTCTCGCTAACCCATTTTTTGTTGTCGAAATTGTTTTTCTGATTTAGTATTCATGTTAGGTTTTGGTTTGGACATCCTTATCAACACTCAAATGATGTTCTTCTTCTCCACCCATCGTTGCATGGGATTCAATAAATTGATCATCATCCTCGATCTCGGATGAGATGGAGAACATAATCAATGTTCTATGATTCAAGGTATTCCTCTTCAAATGAAGCACACTCATTTTATATATAGAGACAGACCACCAATATCAATTCAAAATCCGAGCATGGTCAACACCAAATTCATCACCATAATACTCGAGTGACTCTTAATTATGGTTGGGGATGAAATCAAATCATTCAATGAACATCGACCTAGTCTGTCATAATCATTGGTGATTCCTTAACTCAACTAGATCGTAGACATTTTATTCAGCTGGTTTGCTGATCTATTTCTATTTATTTGTTTTTCGGGAGATTGGTTCACATCTAATTACATGTTTTTAAAGGAAATGTGATGGTTTATTTTAAGTTAATACCTGGAAATCATAGAATTATTTTTTTAGGGTTCTCCAATCTACCAGAGAAAAACATTTGAATCACATATTCAATTAATTTTTATCTTCTATTAAATTTTTCATATTTCAATTTCATTATAGTTTTTTTCTTCTATCAGTTCTTCCATTAAAATGATTAATGCCTTCCAAATTTATATCATCTTTTTTTACTAATTATGATTACTTTTGTTGAATTCAGGATGACAGGTATCATAATCATGTTTCAATGATGGTATCTTAGTGGATAATGGGTTCATTTATTTTTTCCTATAGATTTAATCATTAATGAAATTATATGTTTTTTTATGTACAGTTGTTTTCATTTAATCATTCATATCTCCTTTGTATTATTATCATCATTCATCATTATGCAAAAAAATACATTTTTTTAGTGATTTAGTTAATTTATATCTTCAATTAATTTTTAAGTATTTATTTTTTGCTTAATTTTTACTCTCATGTCAATACAATAGATCTGTTCATCTATTTCATCAATTTTAACAACTATTTAATTCATTAAGATGATATTTATTCATATATTCATTTTTTAGGGTTTAGAATTTGTTCAAACTCTTCAATAAAAATGATGTGGTTTAGTTGAATCTATAACCTAAAAATCTTAAACTACATTTTATGTAGGATCATCTATTCTATGATATAAACACATTTGTTTCACAGATTTAGTTATTTTATTCTTCTATTAAATATTTAATATTAAATTGGATTTATATTTTATTTTCATCCATCAGTTTTTTCAAATCAAATGATAACTTCCTTCCATTATTCTATCATCTTAGATCATTGATTCTGCTCAGTTTTTTTGATTTCAGGTTAACGGGATTCATAATCATGTTTCAATGATCGTATTAATGTTGATAAAAGGGTTTCTTTAATATTTATTATAGTTTTGATGATTTATTAAATTTTATTTTATAATTTATTTGTGTGGTGGTTTTTATTTAATCTTTCATATTCTATTTGTAATATTATCATCATTCTTTATTATGTACACTAAAACAAACATTTTTATGAGAGAATTAGTTATTTTATCTCTTATATTAGATTTTTATTCATTATTTTTTATTAATATTTTTTCTTATATCATTAAAATAGATATTTTCTTCAATATAATAAATTTCAACAACTATTTCAATTGGTAAGATGATATTTATTCATATGATCACTCTTTAAGGGATCAGAATTTTTTCGACCACATCAAAACGAGTTGGAGTTTAGGTATTATTTTCATACATTATTCACTATATGATATATTACCTTATGTCTCCTACAAATTGAATTTAATCTTGATTATTAATTTTTATAAATGTGATACATTGTATACATAGTAGAATTTCTGTCCGACGTTAAAAATAACATTATCTATTGTATAAACATTAGTTTATTGCTTCCATATGTTTTTCCAACCAAATTATTCCTACCTTCTAATATTATATTATCTTTGTTCATTATTTTTCCACAGTTCTTGTGATTTAATGGGAACAAGAATCGCCAGTACATTAGTGTAATCATGTTTCAATAATAGCATTTTAGTGCATAAAAAGGGTCATTCAATTTTTACAATTTCATTAATAATTTATGAAACCTATTCTTTTTATTTATTCAATAATTTTCGTTTAATATTTCATATTATCTGTTTATTATAATCATAAATCTTTATTATATACCCAAGGAAAATCATTTGAATAAGGGATTTGGTTTTAATAAAATTCCATAGACCTTAAAAAATATAATGTAAATATAACACAAGATGACTAGCCATAGGATAACAAATAAATTATTATCATTCAGACCTCCATTCATTAACTATTTGGATGTCTAACATATAATTTTAATGTTATTTTACTTCATGAACCACTGAATATAGAAGTATACCGTTTTTATTAAACCTTATAAATTTCAAAATTATGATCCAGATATATTGAATGATATTACTAAAATTAGATATGATTTGACCAAATATTTGATAAGTACCGTACTTTGATCTTTATAATTAATTATCTTTATCAATGTTTCAATTTTTACTACTATATATGATTTTTAGAAAATCAAGAAGATCGCCATCATTGAACAAAAAAACATAAATAACAAGATATGGAAATTTTTCAAACAAGGTATCACATTTTAGAAATTAAAGTGACTAAAATATTAGATGAGGTGTAACATAAATTCCTCACAATACTAAACAACAAGGATTGCCAAGAAGTGGTAATGGATAAATCAATTTTGATCAATAAAAATATCGGAATATTCTTGGAAGCCTTAGCTAAACATGTTTCACTATAGGGTTTTCATATTTGTTCCATCATATAGAAAACAACCAAGGATTTTCATTATTGAAATTTTTTTATTATATCGTTTGTGAATGTGTTTTTCCTTATTGATTGTTGTAATTTTGGCAGAATGGGTGAGACTAATTGGTAGTATTATGCATTGGATTCTCACCTGCCACTGACCATGGTGATGTTATTGTTTGAGTAGATTTGTGTCACGTCATGTATTGTGTTTTGTTATCATGATGGTGGTTGTTTTGTGTTAGCTTCAAATTCGAGTGATATCATGATTTTTTGATGTGTTCGGTCAGTGATGTACAAGATGTTTACTAACAAGTATCTGGCATAATCGGAAAAGATTCAACTTGTCAAACTTAGAGAACAATGGGTCCTGTAAATAATAATTGACACAATGCATTTGGAACATCATTCATTATGAAAATTCATGTTAGGTATTCGATTACACTATTTATTCATGAGTTTTTCACTTCAAAAAACTCTTTTACATATTTTTAAAATTTTGTAGTAATATTTATTCTTATTTGTAAACATTATAGAGTGTAGAAAAACATTTTTAGAAGCTTTTAATGATGAAAATCAAGTTCAATGTGGGAATGAAATATGTTCATTCTATAACAAAGTGATTATCAATGAAAAATAATTTCATTAATTGAATTATTAAAATTAAAATATTCACATTAAAACATACCTTTTTACCATACTATATGGGATCGTTATACCATTGAATATTAATGATTATGTATTTCCATTTTTTATAACCAGTTACTATTTTTTTCCTGTTCCATTTTAATTTATTCAAAAAAATACCACTTCATTGTAATATTCCTTTTATCATCGAATGATTGGGACATCAATGAACTATAACATTAGGATTCAGTTGCAACCATGTTATTATAAGGCTTCCTTTGTTTAAAACTATTCCTTTTATGCTTCCATTCATGATGAAGAGTACTAACTCAAAATTCAGTTTTGAATTCACTTATTTATATGACATTTAAAAAAAATTGTTCTTGAACAACACTTAATATAATAATTTCATAACCATTAAATTTTATGATATTCTTTGATTACTGAAGACATGTTTACTATATGTTTTATACAGAAATATAGGTTCCACTGCATAGTCTTTAGATTGATCATTTCTTGTATCATATAATACTATTTCAGTAGATAATACCTTCATAAATTTTTAATGTTTTTTAAATGGTTTTTAATTTTGTTCAAAATTTTATATAAATTATTAGTCTTCTTCGTATTTCATACCCTATAATTGTACTACCAAAAAAACATCTGAAAATAGTTTGAGGATGAGAGGTTAGTAATCATCTCTCCAAACTCGATTTGATTGAAATATTACAATTAAAAATAATGTTTCTAAATTTTCTTACAGACACATATGAATTAACTGCAGCATATTTAGAGAGTATGCCAACATAATGACACAATACATGGAATCAAACAATAACTCCTCTATGGGTACTTGTAATGAAATTAGTTGATGAAAAGAGATTGAGCTATATGATATTCAGTAACTATATATTGAAATTTCATAAATTACATTAATAAAATAGTTTCATGTTTAGGATTCAGTTTCTTTAATAAAAATGGATTTCTTACTACAAATATTTCATCTATTCATGTAGATGTATTTTTATTCGTTATTTTTTTATTTTCATTACATCATTTGAGTAGAAAATACTAATGGGTTTTTAGTTTTATTTACAATGTTTTTTATTATTAAAACAAATTAAATTTTTGGTTCTCATATAACAATAGCTAAACATCATAATTCTTCATCAGCATGTTTTCTTTCTGATGAGTATATACTATACAGTAAATTTATTTCCTCGTTTCCTTTTTCTCAGCTATTATTAATTGTTATCTGGATTTAAATTACTATCAACCAGCATACAAAAATATTGGTCCACTGTAGAAAATTCGGACAACATTCCTAGAAAGATATTACTAACATGGATGTATGAACAAATATATAGTCCGAAGGGGACCCCATATGCTGTTAAAAATCATGGATATTTTTTTTAGTTTTCACCATTTTTCTATGTAAACCATCTTTTTTAAACATATTTTTATGTTTCCATAAAATCAAAACAATCTCTACAATACTACCTTGATGATTTATATTTGTGATTAAACATTAACTATTTGATACCTAAATTCATTTCTTATTCCTATTTATATCCTATACAGACAGGAACCATTATTATGTCATACTAACAGTTAGTTTTTGTGTGCATGCAGTTTTTTCGTTCGTTGTTAGCATGTTTCATTTGTTGGTCAATTTTTCTGTTTAACTGTTATGATGTAAGAAATGTTGTGGCTATTATCTATTCCAAAAATCTTTTTTTTTGTAATATAAAAGGTAAAAAAGATGATAGTTTTTTCTTTTATGCTATCTAACAGTCAGTTTTTGTATAAACATAGTCTATTTGTTCATTTTTAGCATGTTTCATTTGTTGGTACATTTTTTATATTTAACTATTATGATATACGAAATGATATGGGTATTATATATTCCAAATATATGTTTTCTATAACAGAAAAATAATAATAGATGGCAGTTTTTTCTTTCGTGATTTCTAAATTTAATTTTTACATTCCTTATATTAGAGGTACTATAAAAAACTCCTTGTTAGAAATGAATTTTTTATTATGTTTATTTTAACTTTACTTCCATTAAATGACCTCTTTGATAAACTCTAAGAAATTGATAGAATAATCATTATAATAACATTCAAATTTATAATTTTTTATATGTTATTATACGTTACAATCACAAAAAATTACTTCACATATGAATTATGTCACAATATATATCTATCATATTATTCCAATACTTTTTATTTCCAGAACCCTCATTTATATTATGAAACCGATATTCAATTTACCTATTACATTGGATTTTAATATTTAAATATTAATTACTTTTTATTAATGTATATAATTGGATTTTCATATACAGTATGCTTTTTATGAACAATAAAGAATATTATGACATATTGTTATAACCACAATATGATCTTGTAGAGTGTTTAACATTAGTAAGTTTCAACACTTATTCAAACATGAACTTCATAAAATATTATGCAATTACAATAATGGATTTTATCATTCTATATTCAAATGAATCCTTTATGATATTCACATTTTATATTATTGTAATTACTAATATAGTGATTGTGTCTTTCAGTTTTATTTACACATCATGAATTACTTAATATGACATGAATGGTAATATAATAAAATAAGTACTTTATGCTCGTGACCCACTATGGCTGATAAGCCAGACATGAATGCTAATGAAAATAAAATTAAATCTCCCTCCAATATGAGTATTTACAATTCATATTTCATTCCATTATTCAAATATTTTGTTGGTGTGTCCATAATCAATCGACTATTGTACCATTATATTGTATCAATACTTTGTGATTAGAAATTTAAAAACAATACTATTACTAGGTAACTATTACAAATAGTATTCTCTTTAGTAAACACCATTAATTCTATATGTTGTGTGTACGCATAGTTGTGCACTAGTTATTTATAAATACAGATAAAACAAATTGGGAATAAAATTTGATAAAATAATGGGAAAAAATAAATCAATCACAGAACGATAGTGTCCATGAAAAAATTTCATAAACATAATAATGGAAATTTAATTATGAAATGAAAACTCTTATGACTTTGGTAACAATTGAATCAAATCAAACTGAAATTTAAATCATTAAATATTTCATTAGTTAATAAAATTAAAACTTTATTCAAGGTAAAATATTTCAATAAGTAATTTCATACACCATATAAATGAAAATTTGGGCATAATATGAAACCTTTCTTAATGAATAAAATATAACCTGAAAAACCATTAACCGTACTACCAATATCCAAAAAGTTATTTAATAGCCGATATATTATAAATAATGATATTAAAAATTACTTATGAAACTTATTAATATCAATTACCTTTTATAATCATTTATTATAATCATTTATTATTCTTGTATTAACTAGTTATTGTTTACATTCCACATTGGATGTTAGTACCCATATTTATTTTGTAAAAGATTCTTAATGAAGTAATCAGTACATATTATTTAAAACCTATATAATCATTCATAAAATATTTTTGTAGTTTTTGTAAAAATTAAATACTGATTCATATTATTTTAATTTCATTCTATGAGTTTTTCTGTTACGATTTGAAAATATGAAATCATTGATGGACTAGTTTTACTGATTTTTAGTTTCCAAATTGTAGTATATTAATAATAAGATTAGATATTAATATTACCTTTAAAAAATAAATTAATTATAAATTGATATCTAATATTACCAAAAATTATCTTTCTATTTTCATCCATGATATAAATTTATAGAATCGTTCATAGAGGCGGTTCAGTTGAAATAGATAAGAACAAATTGCAATCAAGGGATAAGTGTGCTTATGAATTTTTTATATATAATATCTTTATATATTAATAATAATGATCATATTTAGCTTTTATTTAGGGGATTAATCATAACATATAATAGCTATAAGGATAATATAATGACAAAAGTGATAATAAGATATTACATAAAAAGAAGAAATTATTTTTCCTCTTGTTATCAATAGTTTAGGAATCTAAATTTATTAATTATATTAATAATTGAATGAATTATATAATAGTGTAAATCATTAAAATTTCATATATACATATTTTTTTCAATAATTGTTTTTATTATAACAAACTACTTAGAGAGGTGATGAAAAATGAAATACTTCATTCATGGAGTATGTAATTCTCACATAACATGAGTGGAATTTTCATTTTCCATCTAATGTGTGGCAGATAGATAATTGTTACTCAATTAACATAATAACATTTTATTATAGTAACAATAATAATTTAATTATATTAGTAAGGTTGGAATATGTTTTTAGGACAAAAATAGATATAAAAATTTTTGGATGTGGACAATACTTCCATTGAGAACATTAACCTTCTCTTGAATGACCTCTTTGAAATTTGGGATGTGGGAATTTTTCATGGGACCATAAGTTATAAAAGGTTAATTGAGACCTTTGGGAGGTTAAATGTGTATAGTATATAGGTAATTTTGAAGTATAGATGTGCTGTTACAGGATTGGATTTCTGATCCTTATATAGGTTAAAAGACATATAGGACTTGGAAACTAATTTTAGGTGAGGGGTAATGATGAAATAACATGGGTGTTATGAGGGTTATATGAACAAAGGTTGGTGAGACATGTGAAATTAATGTTAATAGAAAAAATAATAGTATATAATTATTAAATATCATTTCAACAGAGAAAAATCACAATAATCTACAATACCCCATTTTACCCTCATTATCCTTGATTAAATATTTAACAAGGTAATTATATTTATAATTAAAATATATATTTTATCCTCTTACCTAATTTCTACGCAATGAATCTTAATTTTGAATCTATTTAATATATTTAAATTTAAATTTATTATTATATTAATTTTTTAAATTATAAATAATATATATAAATAAATACTAATATAATAGATAAATGAATTCATTAATACTAATTTAATTTATTCTTATTTATTTTCAATTACTTGTTAAATTACTATCATTATATTATCCATAAAAAATATATTTAACAATCAATTAAAAATAATATATTTAATTTCATTAAATAAAAACTCAAAATATATAAAAATTTAATTTTTAGTAAAATACATAAAATGATTTTATTAAATACTTTTCTATATTAATTTCATTTTATAAATAAATTTGTATTAAAAATAGTTTCCATTTATATTTTAAATTTTGAAATATGAAATGTTTAAAATTACATGTTATATTATTTATTATATTTATGATAATATTTTTATATCTTCCTAACATGAACATATAAAACCCCTCAAGGTCTCCATGTAAAAACCAAGTATAAGAAAAGAAATAGTGGTTGTTACTAGTCATGATTTAGTTAGCATGGGTCTCATAGAAATTGTCACATGGATTATGTTCTCTAGAAAATTATTTCATTCAGGCCTCACTTGTTTCATTCTAACTTTTTCTTAGTGTAATGAAAATAGTTGTAAATATGTATCCCTTTTATGAATATAAAAATAATCCTTATTAGTAATACATCTAAAACATGTTTTCATTTATTTGGGTTTCTATATTGATTTCATAATATGGTTACTTCTATATAAATAATATAATTCAATGGATATGTTACAATGTTCAGGTTAAAAAAATATGAAGGTTTCGTGGGATGATAGTTGAGTGAGTTCCATAAAATGTTGTTGAATATGAACCAAATCAAGTTATACAAGAACATCAAATGACCTGTAGGATTTGTTAGGATCACAAGATATGTGGACTTATTATAGAAATTTATGAAAAATTAATGATTATATGTGATGAAACTAATAGTTAATAAGTTGTTTTTTATAGTTTTTATTATAATAAATTGTTAAAATACATATAATGTATAATTTACTCCACATGGAGGATTCACCAAAAATTATAGGTTAGAATTCTGTTCCCCACAACCAAAATTACAATGATGGTAGATTTTATACCTAGTAATTATTCATGGTGGAATACGAATAGTATTAAATTAATGGAATTGAATATGAATAAACCTTTTTAATATATTGAAATAATAAAATACAATCATATTTTCCATACATGATAACAAATTTCGATTATGCGATATAGTATATGGATTCTAGAACAATTTTCTTTAATGAGAATTTATTAAAGGTCATATATTGGATACATCTCTGATATTTTATATGAAAAATATGTATTGTAAGGTATGTAATTATAAAAGACTATTTTTTATTGAAGAATTATTCTCATTGTTTGAATATAAAATTTGAAAATGTAAACAAATTGTTTGGTTTCATAAAAACAAGGATTAATCATGTCTATATTAGAATATTTTTGGGAGTGGTGTATTATTTTTTTAGTTGTATACAAAAAGAAATATTCTTATTAGAAATGACGTCCCATATTTATCTCTCCAATGATGTCCTTATAAAGACTCTTATCTAAAAATGACATTGCATAAGCACCCTATATTCTACGAAAAAATATCTATAGAGTTATATATAATAGTCATCTCGAGAAAATATGTTTAATATATTGTAAAATTTCGAATGTGGATTTATATAGAAAACTAAAAAAGGGGTTCTTTATCAATTTTATATATATTAAATATGATGATGAATGGAGAATTCATATAAATATTTATAAAGTAATGATATAAATCCTTATAATTATTCCAAATTATCTATCATATTTGTTTTGTTTAGTACATTACCCGTTGCAACCTATCTTGGATGCATAAATAACCAATACTAATATAATTTTAGAGTGAGTGGTAATATTCTTATTATGAGAATAAATATGTTGATAAAATGAAATAAAAAAATATTCAATGTCATTGGAAGAGATGACGATATCTGTGTAAAGGCTTACACTAATACTAGTTTATAATCCATCAATGACGACATCTTGTGTCAGTATAGTTTTATGTTTTTTATAAAAGGTGGATCCACTAGTGAAAAATGTTTATGGAAAAATACCGAAGTGTACTAGAATATTGAGGAAGAGTATAATGTATAATTAAATGATTTGAATTAAATTTTTATTGTTTAAGAAGTTATTTTGAAAACATGGAATGGTTCCTTTAATTAAAAGATAAATCGAGCTTTATTGTGAAATAAATTGAGTCATTATTCTGGTAAAGGAAACCTAGTTTCTCCAGTGGTCCAAATATAACCATCTTAAGTAAGATATCATGTGAAAGATCATTGATAAGTGGAATTATATGATTTATTGTGTTTCCCGATAGAAAAATATAGTGGGTCCACTAACAAAAATATTAATGTAGCAGAAATATGTGATTTTTAGAGAATCTCATAGTATTAGATGTGTAAGAGATTGAATGTAACAGTTTAATATGTATCATTATTTTTTTAATAGTAATAATAATGGAAATATTTATTCATCATCATTTCAAAGGTTATATAATTTATTTTACATGAATTTTTTAATGATAATATATTGTCAATGAATGACTTTGAGTTATACCTAATCAATGATTATCAGGGAGTACTATAGGTAGTAATCATCTGATTTGGTTAACATGAGTAAAATATTATAATAAATATTAAGGGATGAATAAAAGATGAAATTAATATCCTCACAATGTAATAGGACAATACTTATTACTTGTATTTACCCACCAATGTATTTCTCATTGAATACCACATAGTCATTGATATACATAGGGTCATATTCTAATTATAAATTCAAATTGAATGTGGAATAATACCTAGCCTGAGAAAATTCATGATTTGACAACTTTCATATAAAATCTATATGTCATATTTAATCATGGTCTGGTTTGGTACATTTTTTATCATGTTATTGGTAGGATGTCGTCCAGGATGTGATTTTTACACTAAAATAGGGATATTTGACACCCTTAACCTTCATTGAATTAGACCAGTGAAATACATGTATGTTTGTTTGTTGTGCCACATCTGATGAGATCAATTATGTGGATTATGGGTATGTGATGTGTCTATATAGTAGATCAATGACCTATGATCGATGAAATTTGATGCTTTTATTATGATTCACAAATGGATGTGGTAGCCTATACATGATTAAGTTGTTTCATGTATTGTGCTAACTAAATGTCATTTATAAATATATTATATAGTTATATATAAAATATCCAGGATATATCTTGTTTTGGACATGATCTTATAATGATATGAGTATGTCAGATAGTGGTCACTCTTTAACCATTTTTAGCATGTGTTGTATTTATTCATTTCTAGATGCTGTAATTTATGTAACTCAATGAAATCGGAATTTCATATTTTTCTAAACTCAACAAAGGATCTAACTGTTAAATAGTTATGTTTATGAATATTTATTTCATTTTTTTAAAAATAACTTGTTTAAAAATGAAGGTTCATTGAGTAAGAAGATAAAAATTAGGTTTGGATTAATTTAAATAGAGATCTTACATTATGAATAAATTCCTTATTATGAATTTGTAAATGTTGTACATTTTTAAGGATGCACTAAAATCATTTATATTAAATTAAATTATATCCCTAAATCATAGAATATTTTATAGGTATTATATTTCATATATCATAACCTATTATTAGATTACCATCATAGTGTATGATGGGATACATGAAAAATGATATTGATTGCATGAATATATTCTATTTATTCACATAGAAATCATTCGTAATGAATCCAAAGGAATACCTCATTTATATATTTTCATAATTTTTTTTTGAATTTTCCTCTAAATGAATCCCCAATTTGTAGAAATGTGTGGTTTCGATGATATATCACTCCACATTTCAATGCTTCAAGACACTTTGTTTAAAGAGGAGAGTCAATAGATGGATTTAAACTGTCTCATTGTGAATAAATTTTCACATTGGTGTAATAATGCAATTCACCCTCTTCATCATGTATCCCCATTTGTATTTGGTATATGAAACTACAAACCCATTTATTTATTTTGGATTTTCTCATTATGAATGAGAATCCAAATCCAGGTTTAATCCCCTCTAAAGAGATTTTAATTTGACTATCACAAAAGATATTCCCACGAATTGAACTACAATTAGAAGTCTATATAGTTTATATTTTATTATCAATTCACTTGTTTTATATTATTCATTTTTTTATATGATGATCACATTTATTATTTTGGGATAATTTCATTTTTTTATTCCACTACAAAGATCATTGTGTGATCTCTATAAACCTATAAATCACCACTCAAAAATTATGAAAACATATTAATTTATTAATTAATACATCACATTTCTCCTATTTTTATTAACATAGTGATTCATGAAGTAATTATTATAAAAATATTAATGTTCGGGGTAAAACCAACAGAAAATAGAAACACGATATAATGATGGAATGAGTTACAAGATGTTATTATATTGTAAAAATATATCATTTACTCATGAGTTATAATTTAAATAAAATATTTTTAATTCTATTAATTGGATTCAAGAAAATGTGGATAAATAAGTTAAATAAATATTATTAATTACATGATAACACTTACATTAAAAACATTAATATACCATTATAAAGCCTCTGGAAGATGAAGGATATGGAACTTATTCTTAAAATGGGAGGTTCTGAAACATGGTAGAGGCTTTTCTAGAATAGAATATTGATATGGGATCAAGATATAACTAATGTTATGGTGTTATTTTTTGGTCATAGGTTGGTTACATTTATAGGTAAGCGTGAGTATCATTTTCATATATACTCATGTGACATTGTATAATTGTAATTTTACAAGGTTAGTATATCAAAAGTTAACTAATAAGGAATATAGTATAAGGGAATGTCATAGCCCAATCCATCATGTATTTTGGGGCTGGTGGAAAGCTATGTGTGATGCACAAAGGCATCCAAAAATAGGATATAGGCTGGAGACTAGTACAGAGTAGGCATCTTAGATGCATGGGAGGCATTATCCAAATGTACTTGTAACCAAAAACACATCAAAATATATCAATTTAATGTGGAATGTTAAAAACAACTATTAAAATAATTCATTAATAACATCTATCCCACATTTGATTATGAAAAAAAAATTATATAAATTAATTAAGGTCATTGTTGGACTTCTCATGCTTTAATCATGTTTTAATCATGTTTTAATGATCACAAATCTTATTTAATAATATATTAATGATTATACATATTATTCAATCTATATCATATATATTGATATCTAATATTTTCTCATACATTAAGTAGATCCATGCAGGATCTAAATTTCTCTATATTCAGTCTGTATACTGTATACTATCATTAATCTACTCTCAGAATACCTTCATTAACAAATTATTATGTCTAATCCTTTATATTATTATCTTTATTTAATTCTTCACATAGATACTTTGGAATGTCTAAGAGGTCGTGAGTCTGCCACTGGCTATGTACTTCTAACACTATGAAGCCAGACACTGTCAAACCAGACATAGTGAAGCCAGACATCGTAAAGCTAGACACCGTGAATAAGACATTGTGACCCTGAGACACCGTTAACACAAAATTGTGACCCTGAGAAACCGTGACCCTGAGACACCATGAACAAGTCATTGTGACACTGAGCCACTTGAAAAAGACATCGTGACCCTCAGACACTGTGAACAAGACATCATGATCGTGAGACACCATGACACTCAAACAACATGATCAACCTAGACACCTTTTGAATGAGACATTGTTTCCATGAAATAATGTTACATTGTTTCCCAAAATACTTTTTCATTTTTCATTTAATTTCTAATGGTCATATTTGTTTAATTTAATGCACTGTCATAATTAAATTTTTATTGTAGACAAATCATCAAATAGTACGAGGTACGAGGTGTAGAACACATGCAACATATCAGCTCCAACATGTGCATCCAAAGTTAAATGAAATGTGTGACCAAGAATTAAAGAGAAAGATACAAAAACTAATATTAAGGAAGTGATAATAAGAACGAAGAACAAACTTGATTGATGTTTCAGAATAAAGGCACACTGCATGCAACTCGATACGGCTGAGCACATGAGAAGCATATTTGAATCCTAAATAACATCTTCACTCGAATGAACCTCACGAAGAACCCATGAAGAATCATGACACCCTTTTTTCCACACGACATCCATAAAATTACTCAAGACTTCATCTTATTAAATTTAATGGAGTCTAGTCCTAGATTTACATCACTCAAGATCATTTTAAACTCATATCAATATTCTTGCTCGACGGTGACCATCCCTTTCATTATTATACGAGAATGTGTGATTATCCCTATTAGAAAACTCACTGACTCCTATTCTGAACTGGATGATTTATAAAAAATCACTCAATAATTCCCTTACACTCTTTTATCCCAATGTTTATTGTGGTAGAGTTCATAGGAACTAGACCGCTAGTGAGGTGTTATTATTATTTCTTTACCACGTAGAACTGTGGTAGAGGTCTGAGGACCTGAACACTCTAAGTACTATGTTAATCCATGATATATGGTGTGGATCAATGTTTTATATAAACTATTTTATAGATCTAACTCTCATATTGAGACTAAACCTCTTGGTGAAATCTATTGTACATGCTTATTTTAGTTAAAACTATTTTGAATATTCCGCAGCTAAGTACTTTAAATATAAATCTATTTCAAAGTTACTCTGATAGTTAAACTACAAAGTGTTTGTATTTATTGTAAACCTATATGTTAGATTCAAAAACTAATCTAATCATCAGATTATATTAACTGAGAACAAATCATTCTCTTGAGAACCTAAATGAACCATTACTGTATTGCAAATTCCCTACAGTTTAGCTTGTTATTTAAATTGGGGGCTTTGAATATAAATATTTTTAACAAAATCTTTTAAATTGGAACTCAATTCACCTCCCTCTTGAGTATCCACTCAAACCAAAATTTTGTATCAGAGGATTGTTAATTGGTTTTCAAAGCTCTCTATTTCTGAAAAGGTTTCAACTATGATTTTAGTTGTATCTTAAATGACAAAATTTTTGTTATTTAATAATTTTACCTCTTTAGATATATTTTCTAAAATCATATTTTGAATAATATATTAGAAGGTGTAGATTCCAATATTCCACCTTTCTTTAATGGTGTAAATTATTCCCAATAGAAAATCAAAATGAATGTTCATTTAGAATGTATGGGATTTGACATTTAGACTCCTATAGAGACTTAATATAAGATTCCATAAACTGTTAGAACTAATTGGGAAAAAACTACTAATGCTACATACAATAATAATTGTAAATCAATGAATGACCTGAATTGTGATTATGGAGATGAAGAATTTAACTAAATATCTTCTTGTAAAACTGATTTTGAAATTTGGGATACTTTAGCAATTTCCCATGAGGGAACGACTAATGATATGAAATGAGACTAAATACAAAAAATAGTATGTATGATAACATTAATATAGAATATAATGAATCTATATCTGATATATATCTTAGGTTTAATGATATAGATAATACAATGAGCTCACTAGGAAAATCTATTCCAAAAAAGGAGAAAATCATGAGATTACTCAGATGCTTTCCAAAAAGATAGAGAGGCACATCAGTTGCAATTTGAGAATCTTGTGACATTGGTTCTTATTATGTCAAGTAACTCATTTTTATGTTAATGATTTATGAGGAAGAATTGAAAGTAAACAAATAAAAAATTTATGAACCAAGAATGAAATAAGTAGACTTCAAGACATCTACTTCAGAAATCAAGGACAAAGAGAAATTTCAAGCTGCAAGTGATAGTTCATGTATTAAAGAAAGTGCATCTGACAGTGATGCTGAAATTGATCAAATAGCCAAAAGATTTAATATGATTATTAGAATTTTTTTCAGAAATTCAAATTACAATGAATGTATGAAAATAATGGTCCATGGAAGAAGGATTGGAAGAGAACTGATAAAAGTGATGATATAGTCTGCTACGAATGCAAGAGGAAAGTACATGTGAAAGATGACTATCTGAAGTTAAAGTACAAAAAGAAACATGAGTACAAGGAAAAAATATATATGAAAGCTATGAAATAAACCTTGAGTTCTTTAGAAGACAGTTAAGTGATTCTGATTCCACTAAGGATGAAAAATATCAAAAAACTAATATTTGTTTCATGACCAACACATCTGAGGTAAAATTTGATAATCCTTCTTACAACTATTTTTATTATATAGATGATTTTGATTCTGATTTAGAAAACATGTGTAGTGAAGAATTATTTGAATATAGTAACAGGATAGAAGATGCATGCAATGAGCTTAATGACAAGTTCATTTCCTTAAAGAAACAACATGATTTAACTATCACTCTCAAATCTGTACTAGAAGTAGCAAAGGAAAATAATGCTCAACTAGTCAAAGAGGATACTTAACTAAATTTTTTTATGAGCAAAATAGGATGTATTTAGAAAAATTTACAAATGGAAAGTTCATGGTTACATAAAATCTTGGAAAACAAGTAGCACTAACATGTACTACTGGTTTAGGCTATCATCATGGACAAAGTCATATTGTAAAGAATATATTTATTCCTAAATCAGGACAGTATGCTGCTAATTCCGGTTTTCAAAATTCTAATATATCAACTAGCTACTCACATAGATATAGATCAAAAAATATTATCATTAAAAATCATTTAAAGAAAATAATTTTATAAAACCCATTATACCTATCTGGGAACCAAAAGTTCATGCTTGCTAACCTGTCTGGACCCAAGAAAATCTGGGTACAAAAATAATTTTCAATCTAAAATTGTGTTGTAGGAAACCTAATTAAAAAGTTCCTATATGAAGACATGTTATTTGGACTGAGGATGTTCAAGGCATATGACTGGAGACTTTTCAGGCTTCAAAATCTTAATCATGTTTTATGGAGGATATGTCACCTTTGGTGATAACTCAAAAGGAACGATCATCGGCCTATGCCAGAATGGTAACACTGATTCAATTTTAATTTGCAATGATTTATTTGATGATGGACTAATGTATAATTTGATAATAATTTCTCAATTTTGTGATTATGGTTTCAATGTTAAATTTGAAAATTATTCTTGCAATGTATTTTATTCAAAAATTGCATTGGTATTTACTGCACTGTGAAATAAAAAAAGTTTATGCTGTGAATTTGAATTCATTAGCTAAACAAAATATAACCTATTTAAATGCCTTTCAAAACGAATCATAGTTTTTTCATAGAAGATTAAGACACTACAATATAAAATAACATAGAAAACTGAATAGAAACAACATTGTTAGAGACCTATGAAACCTTGAATTCCTGGATGAAAATGTTTGTAATCCCTGTCAAAAGGGGTAGAAAAATAATGCTTATTTTAAATAAAAGAATTAATTTTTATATTCTCAACCTCTCGAGTTGGTTCACATGGATTTAGTTGGACCATCTAGAGTTTCTAGTTAAAAATGGATGAATTATGTCTATGTTCTTGTAGATGACTTTCCTAGATATAGTTGAGTATATTTTCATTATAAAAAAAAGTGAATCCATTTCATAATTTATTAAATATTACATGTCTGTAGAAAACTTTAGTAGACTTAATATCAGGACCATGAGAAGTGATCATTATCTTGAATTTCGAAATGATGAGTTTGAATCTTATTACTCAAATAATGGCTATAGTCTCAACTACCATACTCCCAGAACACCTCAAAACAATGGTGTAGTAGAAAGAAGAAATAAGACTCTTCAAGAGATTTCTATAACAATACTAAATAAATTTGACTTAACAATATACTTATGGGATGAAGCTATTAATACACCTTGTTACATTATCAATAGATTCTTGATTATACCAATTCATAAAATGACCTCGTATGAATTTTGGAAAAATAGGAATCCTAAGGTTAACTACTTTAGAGTTTTTGGTCGCAATGTCTTTATCCTTAATACTAAAGATAATCTTGATAAATTTTCTTCCGAAAGTGATGAAGGAATTTTCCTAGGTGACTCTATATCATGTAAAGCCTATAGGATATTCAATTAGAGAACCAATTGTGTGAAATAATCTGTACACATCATATTTGATGAAACTGATCCACATGAACCTAAGACTCCTCTTCAAAATCATGAAGAAGATATGTCCATTCTAGAACTTAATGACAAGAACAGTGAACCTGTTGTTAAGAAAACCAGCTCGAGAAATGTTCCAGAATCTTCTTCAGTTAAACTCGAACCTGTAAATGAACCTAAAATATCTAGAACTATATTTTATAGAGCATCTAAGACCATTAAAAACCATCATTTAGATAATATGGTTGGATATTTAGATATAGGAACACAAACAAGAGATTATCTATGAAATCAGGTTGAACATCAAGATTTTCTTTCTCATCTGTATCCTAAAAATATCAATTATTCAATCAAAGATAACTGTTGGTTGATGGATATGCAGGAAGAGTTAAGTAACATTGAATGAAATAAGGTCTGGAAATTAGGAGACAAACCTATGGAAACTTTAACCATAGGCAGTAAATGGGTCATTAGGAATAAAGTTGATGAATCTGGTAACATATTTAGAAACAAGGCAATACTTTTTTCTCAAGGCTATAGTCAAGAAAAGGAATTGACTATGAAGATACCTTTTCACTAGTATCCAGACATGAGCCTATCAGGATCCTTCTTGCCAATGCTACACATCTGAATTTCAAACTATATCAAATAGATGTTAAGAGTGAATTATTAAATTCATATATAGTTGAGTAAGTTTTTGTTGAACCACCCATGTAATTACAAACCCTCATTTTCCCAATGATATTTATAAACTATCAAAAGCTTAATCAGGTCTAATGAAAGCTCCAAGAACTTGATATAACAGATTAAGTGCTTTTCTTATTTATAAGGGATTTAGAAAAGGGATAGTCGATCCTAATCTTTTTATAAAATTTATTTCTATTGATGTTTTACTTGTTCAAATTTATATATATGATATTATTTTTGGATCTTCGAAAAATTATTTATGTTTTTATTTTATTAAAATTATGAAAAATGAATTTGAAAGGGGTTTAATGGGAGAACTCAAATATATTCTTGTATTTCACGTTCTTAAATATGAAAATGATATTAGTTTAAATCAATGAAAATATAAAAAGGAGATTCTAAAACGTTTTGGATTGGATAAGACTAGAAGTAGTGTCACTCCCACAAGCACCACATGTATGTTGGCTCTTGATGAAGATGGAAAATCTGTTGATCAAACGACTTATAGAGGGATGATTAGAAGTTTAGTTTACATAACTAGTAGTCATCCTGACATTATGTTTTGTGTGCGTATGTGTCCTCATTTTCATGAAAACCATAAGGAATATAATTTAAATTATGTAAAAAGAAATTTCAAATACCTCATGCACACACACAATCTAGGACTGTTTTATCCTAATGAACAAACATTTGAGTTACTTAGTTATTCTGGTGCTAACTTCGGTGGTTGTATGTTTGATATAAAAATCACCTCTAGAACACTACACCTTAGAGGCAAGTCACTAGTATCATGGTGTAATAAGAAAATAATGTTTTCTTCATTATCTACTATAGACGTTGAATACATCGCTGCAGGTAGTTGTTGTGAAATAATTTTGTCGATGAAACACACATTACTAGATCATACATGATCTAGGCATGATAAATCATAAATAAGGACCTTTCTTGTAACTATTTTAGGTATTACTATGCGAAATATTACTGTGTTATACTTAACTGTTTCATGATTACAGTTTCTTAGTTACTCTTTCTCATGTTTATTATTTAATGGTAAATATTTAAGTTTATGGTCTCACAATTTTCATTTTGAACATACGTTCTGACGTTTATTGTCTCACTGTAACATGAACTAAAAATCTCACTCACGGTCTCACTGTGAAGCTCACACACTGTCTTACCATAATATCCACTCACAGTCTCACCGTAAAAAATTCTTTATGTTTTTCTTTAAATTTGTATCATGGTAATTATTATTTCACCTCTTTTATTTTCTGACATTTTCATTTTAGCGATGTTTGATATTACTAAATGATAAAACAAAGAAAGTATCAAATGACTATTCACTCGATATTTCTTCTACCTACCCCTTTAGAACACTTATATGATTTAGATGATTCTTTGAAAACCCTACCTGGAAATGGCACCTGGTGAAGATCCATCACTACTGAATTAGATGGATAAACAAGGCTTTTATTTATGTTTGTAAATAATTTGGTAGGTCCAATAAAAAGTGATTTTCATGTGTTAAAGTATCAAGATGTGTTATGGATTCACCTCAAGAAAAATACACATAAGATCAACATGTGAATGTATATCTTTCACCATATGTGTGAGTTGATCAATGTCACATCCAAGTCCACCTCTCTGTTATACTCACAACTTATAGCATCAATTATTCTTGAAAAAGTTGTGGTTAGAGAAAATGAGGAAGTTATTATGGACTATGATTGTTGTCTCTCAAAATATAACATCAAGAGAATGAATATAAATTAGAATCCTAGGAAAAGTGAATTGGTGGAAGACAAGGATAATGTTTATGAAAAATTCAATCCAATGGATCATCCCTCAAGGCCGAAGGACATTTTAGATCCTACTTTGGAACTAGATGAGCTTGTTGAGTATTTTGATGATGATTAAGAAGAGGTTGAAGTGCCACCTATGGAGTTTGTTGTTGTTGAGAAAGATAGAACTACTATTTCTGATAATGTTCTTGAAGAAAAAGTTCCTTCTTCTGAAGAAGATGTTAGTTTGGAAACCCAACCTGAGGCTATAATAGGATATATTGCTAAAGACTCAGAAGATCCTTCAATAGAAGATCCTATAGTAGAAGAGTTACCTATTCTAGAAGAGGCCAATCATGAGGACCTCCCTATGAAAAAATCTATTCCTGAAATCATACAATCTATTATAGAATGGATGGAGCTTTCATTGCAGCTGGGTAGATAGGAAATTAGTGAGGAACATACACCTATGTTTTTAGATTTAGACCAAGATCCTAAGTCTCTTAGTCCTAAGAATGAGGCACCTATTGATGGGAAGAAAACCCCAAATCATGAATCTACTGAAGCCTCACATCCAACTAAAACAAGTCCTATAGACCTTCAGTTTAAATTACCTATTTTCTAGGATGAGTGTGATTCTCAGTGGGTTACTACAACCGAGCATGAAATTTCCTCCCTATTTCAAATGAAATAAATCTCAAACATTGAACTTGAGAAGGAACATGAACCTGAACTGGTACCTGTTCCTACTTCTGAACCCTTATTTGAACAGCCATCCTTTGTGAGTAAGAATGATCTGAAGGAATTTGGAGATCGTTTCTTATCTTTAGTTGAGAAAATATTAAATACTAAACCTCTTCCTGTGGCAATTTTATGTGATATAGATACCTCACTATTAATAGAAAATATTATTTGGAAAATACAACCAAAGATGCTCCATGATATTCAAGATGTAAGAGTTGAACATGGACTACTCAGTTATGAATTTACATCCTTAAGAAGTATGGTTGAAGACATGCAGAGAGAGCTACATTTGAGACCTGAATCTATTGCTCCTCCTGTAAAATAATCTCCTCCTAAAATCCCAAAATTTGGTGTGTCTCAGATTCAACCTTATCTTACATTCAATGATGAAAATATTAGTGAAATGAAAAATCGAATTGTGAATGAATTGAAAGAGGTTTCTTTAATCCTCTAAAACAACCATTGATAGTGAGATGCTCAGATCAGTAGTTAAAGAAGAGCTTCAGAATATCATTAATGGATTTAATGCGGATTCTTTATCTGAAGTATTCAAAAAAAGGGATAGAGTTATTAACATAGAAAAAATTCTCTCCAAAATTTCAAATGATGCCTAGCAAGAGATTTCTAAAAAATTGGATGTGTACATGAAAAGAATTTTCTCCAAGGCTGATATGACCAACCATTTAATGTACCCTTTAGAAAATCAGTAGATTCCTGATGTGAATAAAACATCCAAGAACCAGGTCCTGAAACTCACAGAGTTAACTCATTTGATTGACATGTTTATAAAGAAAAATGATGATTTTGAGAAGGCCATACAGTATGGTGGAGAGATCATTATATATTTCATCAAAATCCTCTGGCCCTATCTTCATGTTCAGATTGCATCCATTGTTGCTCCAGTGGCTGCACCTCTCAGCCTAGTGCAGCCTACCTTCACCTCTTCCCTAACCTCAACCACCATGACTGTCAGCCAAGAACTCTTTCAAATCAGGCCTGTAATTATTGATCAGCAATTGGCATGATCTTCTAATGCTCTATCCTTGTATCCCACAGTATTTGAAGGCCTTCAATTACCCTCTTTTTCATCCACATCTCTTCCTTCTTCTATCTCCACAACTGCACATATGGATTCCACTTCTATGACTGAAAAATGAAAAGATAAGGCCATCCCTTGAAGAAGAACAATGTTTAATCTATTTGAAAGGGATAATATTGTTTTTGTATTAATGTTCTTGTGTACAATTCCTTATTTTCTCTTAATGGATTGTGAATCTTTTTACCTTTCTTTGTTCATCTTTTTGATAATTCTAAAAGGGTGAAACGTTTCTATATATTATGTTAGAAATTTATCTTTATGGTTGAATATAATTTGCACATTAATGGTATATGATTTTTTATCATCAAAAAGGGGGATATTGTAGGACATTTCATTCTTTAATAAAATTTTAATCATGTTTTAATGATCAAAAATCTAATTTAATCATATATTAATGATTCTACATATTATTAAATCTAGATCATGAGTATTTATATCTATATTTTTTTCATACTTTATGTAGCACCATGCAAGATCTAAATTGCTCTATATTCATTTTAATTACTTTATAATATCTTTAATAAACTCTCAAAATAACTTAATTAACAAATGCTTAAGTTTAATCCTTTCTATTATTATCTATATTTATGTCTCCACATATATACTTTGGAAATTATGAGACAGTGTGACTCTGCCACGGGTTATGTACTTCTGACAGTGTGAATCCAGACACCATGACCCTGAGACACTATGAACAAGACATGATGACCCTGAGACATTGTGTCCCTCATACACCATGAACAAGACACCGTGACCTTGAAACACCATGAACAAGATATAGTGACCCTGAGACATCATGAAAAAGACACCATAACCGGAAGAGACGGTGACACTCAGACATTGTGATCACCCTAGGCACCGTGTGAAGGAGACATTCCATGACTTACTGTGGCAGTGTTTCCCAAAATAATTTTTATTTTCAATTTAATTTCTAACTATCATATTTGATGACATTAATGGACCGTCATAATAAATGTTTCATTGTAGACATATCATTAGATAGTACGAGGTACGAGGTTCCGAGAACATGAAACATGTCACTTCCAACATGTTCATCCCATGATAAAAGTAAAGTGAGGCCAAGAATCAAAGAGCGCGATACAGTAACAAAAAGTAAGGAAGTGAGAACTAGAATGAAGACCATACTTGAAAAAAGTTTCATAAAAAAGGGACAATGCATGAAACTCGATATGGATGAGCACATATAAAGAATATATGAAGCCTAAAGAACATCATTACTCGACCGAACATCATGGAGATCACAAGTAGAATCACCACACTCTGTTTTCCAAACGACTTCTAGAAAAAGAATTAAAGCATCATATACTTCAATACAAAGGTGTCCAGAACTGCATTGACATCAAAGAAGATCATTCTAAACTCATATCTATATTCTTGAATGACTGTGACCATCATTTTCTTTACATTACGATTAGTGTGTTCTTATATATGTTTAAACACTCAATGACTCCAAAGCTGAACTAGAGGATTCTAAATCCTCACTAAATCATTCCCTTACACTCTTGTATCCCACTGTGGATAGTGGTAGAGGTCTGAGGACTGGGACAACATGTGAGTTGTTGTTATTATTTCATTCCCACATAGAACTATGGTAGAGGTCTGAGGACCTAGACAGTCTGAGTACTATTTTAAACCCCAATCTAGGGTGTGGATCAAGGTTTTATATAATCAATTTGAGAGGACTATGTAGCATATTCTGACTGAACCACTGGGTTAAATATGTTGTACATGCTAATTTTAGTTAAAACTATTTTGAATATTCTGTTTCTAAGTACATTATATATAAATCTATTTCAAAGTTACTCTAATAGTTAAAATAAAATGTGTTTGTATTTATTGTAAACCAGTAGGTTAGTTTCGAAAGATAATCTATTCATCAGATTATATTAACTAAGAACTCATCAATCTCTTGAGAAACTAACGAAATCATTACTATATTGAAAATTCACTACACTTTACCTTGTTATTTAAATTGTGGATTGCAATATAAATATTTTCAATAGAAATTTTTAAATTGGAACCCAATTCACCCCCATCTTGATTATCCACTCCATGAAACATTCATAACAGAAGCCCATACAAAAGTGGAAAATAATCTAACCTAATAATAAGGATTGGACTACTATCAAATGAAATATGTGGTCTGACCAATGTTTTTCATTCCCAAACTATTCATTTAATATTTTTGGTCCTCATATAACCCCATAAAAAGGAATTTATACTACATAAGACATGATTTTTGTTTGAAGAGCCCATGTAGGGGTCATTATAACATACCCAGTAAGACACATTGAAATTACCAAACATAATGAATCACGAATAGTCAGTACACCATCTCAGAGTAATGTAAATATTGATATGAGACATAACAAAGTGAAAAAAATACAAAATAAATCCCAGATATGATATAGATAGAATATATGTATCAAATAGGTCTAAACCACACTGCTAGCCATATGAATATTCTTGAGGAATCATGGAAACAAAGATATTTAATAAAACACTCCATGATCTATGACATAACTAATGTAACTAAGAGGTGACATTGTGCTTGGTGGGTCTCCCAAAATAATTAATCCCTGGATTTATAAATATCCTCACCGCGAAATAGTGTATTGTAACTAGGTATCATGGGGGAACTGAAAACCAAATTGGGAATAACCACTATGTATGGGATCATACACACAATGATATCTTGAATCCTATTGGATTGACTACTGAGATAGCGGATCAACTCCCTATGTATGTTGTTCATGACAATACCATAAACCCCGCATAGGGTAAAAGATGGAATTATATAGGATCATTCCTTGGGTCACATGGAGGAAAAATAAAATCTCTACAAGATATTTATTCCTTATAAGGATCAAAATACCATGAAAAAGAAATAATGTATCACTCTTCCCTAATTTTAAAGTCCATGGAAATGAATCATACTGAATCTGGTCTATAATGAAGATATGAAGTGATCCAAACTACTAAAATGAATGTATATAGCATGTATAGAGGTTAAATGATGTGTACCTATTATTCTGGACATGTTAGTGTCCATGTTTATATTCCACTTCCCATACTGATGCATAATGGTCATTCATGTGTACATGCATATTACCGTGGACATTGGTTGGGCATGTGTATCTATCCATGCCCATGACCATGTATCTATAGTGTTGTTGTCATGAATTTGGCCCAGTGAAACATTTAATAAGGCAATATTAACTTGGAATTTGATACTTTTATCTTTTAAGAAACCATAGTTTTATAGAATGGGGGATACAGAACATGTCTTCTTTAAATTATTTGATGTACAAAAAATTTTTTTTTATAAATTCCAAAATGGATCATGTGTCTCACCCAAAATATTTTTTCTCCTCATTTTACAATAATAGACTATGTGGGAACTAGATATGGGGTTGACTGAAATTAATCTATCTTCAATATCTGGAATCCTAATATTAATCTATTTGAAGACATCTCTCATTGAACAGCTTTGTCAATGTCTGCCAAACCACTATTAAGAATCCCCAATCATTTATCAATCCTCCTCCAATCACATTCATTCATCATCAAACCTTGGTAATTCCAAATATCATTAACCCAAACTAGTGTTATCATTCCTTCGTGCCAAATAACGATCATGAAATGATCAAATAATAGGTATTGGTCAAACCTCTTTCCAAATTAAAGTACTGAATATGAACATACATGGAAGGATGGAAGTAAACCATTAAACATAAATGTAATATGAACCCATTCTTTTTTATGTTTTTCCTAGATACTTTTCCATTATAATGAATAATGAATAGAAATAATTAAGAACACTATCAATTCCCCAAAGCCTAGTATGAGAAACCCTCTCCCATAAGAATAAAAAAATGAATCAATCAGTTGGTTGATTTGATTCGCATCATCATCGGATAAATAAAAAGTGAAATAATCCAATAGAGAAGAACAACCAACCTTGATTTTGAATAAATCATTGTAGAATAATATTTATTTTCAATCATCATTGTAATGTCTTAGGATATCCTCTTTTATTGAGGATCCTTAGGGTACTATAAAAATTGATACATGGTATCAACGTCCACCGTTGCTCCACCATTCACTTCAATCAAATACCTAGGGTTATGTAGCTTACCAAAGTGTTTTATTAAAAGTGTTCATTTAAAGTGGATAAATTGTATAAAAAATTAATTTATATATTTATTTAATAATCCACCCATGAATAATTTTTAACATGACACCTGATGTCGATAATGGATATATAAGTATTAGTATAAAACCAGCATTTTGGATTCAAAAGTGGTCATAGATTTTAGAATAGAAATTTTCTTCACGAATTATTCAATTAATATATTGAAAAAAATCATATTGAGGAATATATATATATATATATGCATCTATATATATATTATCATAACTGAGGCTCATTGGTCCTCATTATCTTATATCATCTTGAAACTATGCTTAAAACATAATACATTGTATATTTCCAAGTGTTACCATGGAAAAAATGGATGTTATATTATCAACACCATAAGTATTCTCTTCCTAAAAATAGAAAACACCATTAATAAAATATGTGTATTGGTATCATATATGTGTCTCTCACTCAATGGTGTTATCCTATTAATTCATTTTCCACCAACGGACAAACACTTATGGAATCAATCAAGCATTGAGGGTTTTCTCCTCTAGATCATCAATCTCTTATAGGTAGTCTATAAAGGTGGATTCATCCTCATTTTCCAAATTACCAAAATCAATAACAAGAAACAACCCATACACATACCACCGTAGCTTCAACAAATGTAATATGTTGTGTAATCTATCCATCTACAGTAGTAGGGACAATGATTTCAGCACTCTCCATCTTGATGTTGTATCTGAAATGTGTCCAAGAACCTCAAGGATAATTTTCAACCCTGAAAAATATCTATAATACTCTCTATAATAATAAATTTATGTGGTAATCATAGTCTGAAAGGATAATACATGGATCCTACTGATAGTGGATTATATATAGAACATAAATTCATACCAACCTCTCAACAAAAATCCACTCTCAAATAATAAGGAACTCTGATGAATTTGGTGAGTTAAAATATGAATGGTTTGATAAAATCATATACCTTAGAAATTAATGGTTTAACTGTCATAATGTCCATTGATATACCACCCAATTTACACTCCACGACCCTTGTCTTTGTGCTAAACATACTGGAACATAGTATTTATACATCAATTAAAAACAAGTTAGGGATTGAGAGACAAAATAATCTACACACATCTTACCTTGCAGCTATTAAAAATAATTCAAATGGTTTTGGTACAACATCACCAAAAAATGATATACCACAAATGGAGATGTATGAAAATCCATAAAAACCTCTCACTTAATGTTACATGTACCATTCTTCTTCCTATAAATACCACGCCATGATCCCCACCTTCATAAAATCCAATAAGAGCATATCGAGTGATTTATGAACATAAAAGATCTCATAGTTGGTATCTCCAACATGATAATACCTAACATGATGTATAATTTTGGGGTAACTATCATTGACTTGAGGAAAACTACATGATTCTTTTATAGTAGGAAAAAATTAAATGAGTAAAAATTCTTTGATGCCTTTCTAAAAAAATTATGAAAAAGATCAATTATTAAAATAATCTTTCACAATGCTCCCCTTCCTAGGATTATAGAAAATCTAAATGTTATAATAATAGAGTATATCTACCCTCTCTTATGACTCATGTTATGACCCTTTTGGGATAATATATACCTGATACACTTTTTTTCATAATATATCATCAACTAATTTCTCTTAAGTTAGGGCTACAATATGTTTTGCGTGAAGAAAACAACTACCAACTCTTTATCATGGGACACAAATATGTACTCTTGTATAATTAAAAAACATGTACTATAATGAATAAATTCAAAAATGAATGTCCTGACAAAACCAATCCTTGTCCCTGAGGTATCACAGAACAATATGATACTCAACACCCTCCTCGTGTTGTATCAAGATAGGGGCTCTCATCAAAGTCAACCACTACTTCTAAAAGGCCATATTAAACCTCTCCATCAAAACGAATAGATTCCCCTTCTACATCAATTATGTTAAATGATTTGATATTCTTGATAAATTAGGAATGAATATTTGATAGTATCTGGTAAACATAATAATGAATCGTGCCTCTACCACTCTCTTTTGTGCCTCCTAAGAAAACACTGCCTCAACCTTAACTGGGTTCACAACCACACCCTTATCTATGATGAAATTTTCATAGAAATAGTCTTCATGGATGTTGAAATAATTCAATGAGATATTCCCATAAATTTGGATCTCTTGTAGTATATCCTAGACCATCCTAAAGTGTCCCACCTTCTCCTCCTCATACACTTAATACATTACGATGTCATCAATGAAGACAACACTAAACTACTATATGAAAGAATGAATTATTCGATACATGAGTCCAATGAACATTGATTGGGAATTCATCTGGTAAAATTGTAATACTAATTACTCATTATTACTATAGATAAATCTTATTAGAAAATTTTGTTTATCCATTTCACATACTAGAAGCTGGTGATAACCTGATCTAATTTCAATCTTATAGAACCATATCGCCCCTACTGACTAATTGAAGTGGTCATCGATCCTATTAGTGGATATTTATTATATAGTTTCACTATGTTCATGAAATGGAATCCTATAGATAAACTATTGATCCCATCCATCTTCTAAGGGGATGACATCAGTGATACTCGTGGTGATACAATAGTTTTGAATAACCCTATCCTCTGTAAATCCCCCAACTAAAACATCATCTCCCGAAGCTTTGTGAGAGCCATGTGATGTTTTAACAGTGATATTGGGGAATTATCAAGATGAAATTATTTTAATAATTTGATCTCTTATTGGGGAGGCAATGTTGAAACATTTTTGGGATAGAGATCCTCATACTCTACCAAAATTTTAGGGAATAAAGAACTTGTAGCATCCACTAGTAGAAGGGTAAAACTAGGAAAATTGTGGTTGATTGGTTGTTATCTCATTAAAAATATCCCAACCTATTTTCCTTTTATTTATTTTTTATCCACTTACGAAGACATCATCTGATCATTTTTGTTAAACCACATCCTCTACCTTAATCAATTCAGGCATGAACAGTGGAAAACAAGACCATAGTTAAGATATTGTTGAAATGTATCATCATTATTAAGAATAGGTCCAAAAATAATATTTCTCCTCCATGTGTTATATAAATTTTATAATGGTAGTGTGACCTCTAAATTTACATTAATATGTGTCACCAACTGTAATGGATGATCTAATGGATCCACATAGAATTAATAGGTCACAAATAAGAGATATTTTAAAGAATGATTGTCTCACATCTAGGTATATTAATACTAAAACTGCACTATAATATACATATATTATACATTGAATCACTTCCAGAGTGTTTGTGATAGAATTTTCTTGCCCACTCAGCTACCCATGTCTCCATAAAATAGCTCCTTAATCATAAAAAGGAAAACTTGGGGGTGCTGTTAGCAACAAGTAAAAGTGGTAGCCCCCACCAGATACTCTCCCAACTACTTTATCACATATGAATCATTGGAGATATCACGAATCCATTATCTTCCTATTACTTTTAATTATATCAACTATCTATCAATATGAATCATGATGAGTAGAAAAATGTTGTATGAGATATCCACATCCTTCATAAGAATAACAACACCTCTACCTCAAACGAATTGGATGTCCTCATGGTTATCATGAATGTAGTAGCCTCTTGTGACTAGAATTAGATCATATACCCTATATAAATGGGTCCATCTCACCCAATATGTCATGATATCATTAATATAGAAGATCATGAAAGGTGCTTGACCCATACCCATCACCACTTATCACAAATAGAGTTATCTATGGATTAGTCTAACATGATTGATCCACCAAAACCATTAGGTATTGGACTACATGATAATTAATTAGATGAATTATCCCAAGTTTTCCACCTACAAGGAAACAGACAACATGACTATGCCCCTTAATTAAAGAATCATCACTCATCGAGGCTTACTCTCAATTATTCTATGAAAATAATGTCAGCTATTTTCAAGGAAACATCCCAAAATAAGAAACAATACACCATGGTCAATATGAATAAAAATGGAGATGACTAATAATGTACATTGTTATAATAGGCAATTTATATAAGTTTCATTTAAAAAAAATGTTTCCCTACAATAATTGTCTACATTTATTATATCAATAAGTATGTTATCAAAATCATTGTGAATGGATACATTGGCCACTAAATTAACACAACAAATTCATCATGAATGTGAAACTTAAAACTCTTTAACATTGTTTCCATAAATCATATAACAAACCTAAAAATAAGGCAAAAACTCTATACTTCAATCCTAGGTTAAACACACCTTAGATACCACCCTATTATGACCTAACCAACCAATGCATGTTTGGATGATGGTAATCTGATTATGATGCCCCAATACTGCCTACAATTGGCTAGAGGTTGGTGATCAGTTTTGGGTATGAAAATAATAAAATTGATGACATTATCCTAGTATACATGTACACACACTGAGTCCTCTAGATACTCTTTAAATGTTTAATGGTAAACTCAATTGATGAAATAATTCTTGTATAACATCTATCCCATAATAATGTAAAATAATATTATGGAAACCAATAAATGTACAAATAAAATACCACACAAAAGTTAAAAATAATCCAACCAAATATGGAGGAGGGAACATTTGTCAGGAGAAGCTTCTTGTATAAAAACCAAAATATCAATACCAAATTATGATATGTTTACTCTTAGTCCACCTATGATCCAAGTGGTTTACTTTTTTTATATAATACATAACATGTGTGATAAAAGACCATAGAAGGCTGATTTTAACAATTCATAGTAACAATGAAATCACCAAACATAAATCATCAACAGTATTCAGATTATAATCAAAGAGATATATCAATTAGGATATCATACATATTAGTTGGAAGAAAAACATAAATAAAACCAAAATAAACTAATGATGAAATTTGTGTCTTAAATAGGTATAAATAATATCACAAATGATATGATTCTTCTCAAGGATTCAATGTATGCTCATCTAGGAGAAACCACTACACAATATGTGATATCATTTATATAACTCATTCTAGATTGTTTTTGTGAGGTCTCTTCAAGGAAGTACTCACTATATCTATAAAGATCTTAACACCCATATAGGGGATCATACCTAAGGTTTATGGGGGACACCACAAACTATAACTAGAAAAACCACTAACCAGTGGATATTTTTCACAATGATATGATACACTCTACTATATTAAACAACTAGGTAATGGATTGACTCCCATTGTATGTTAGTCATCGTATTACCATAAATAACACCTACATTATGAGAAATAATGATAGTGGATCATGCCCTGGTTCACAGAGAGGGTCAACAAAAATTTTATCCTTGAAATATCTCATAATGGGGATCATAATCATATTATATATAATTTAATTACTCGTGGTTTCTTTCCGAGAATACCTCATGGAAACACACCACACAAAACCAATTCTATACCGAAGAGACGATGGGCTCAAAATTTCCATAGGGGATGTACAACACATGTATAAGGGGTACATGGTCTGTTACTCTAAACCATATCCTACCCTTCACTGTAAAAATGTTCCTCTACCCATTATAATATACAAAGGTCATGCTTCTATACCTATATGTACCCATCTATCTAGACGTGCCTACGTATGTTGTACATCGTGTGTGCTCTAGTGATGCATGCATAACTAGCCATGTATGTGCATGTGTATCCCATTGGTATACACTGAGCCTCCATCAAATGGATAAATGGTACGTGATATGTTTAACATGTTGTTTGATACTTTTGAACTTTCATAAACCATGGATATAGAAAATGGGGACTATATAGAATGTGTCCATTAATCTATATGTCATATAGTAAGGATTTTCTCATATATATTAAAATGGATTACACATGTTTCTCCCTTTGTCGTCATCACCAATTCAACCCCAATAGTTACCAAAAACCCCATATCCTAGGTTGACCAACCTCAATCTATCATTAGTGACTAGAATCTAGCCATTGATCAGCTCAACCACATCTCTCATCAAACTATAACTACAAGAGAAACCACAACTATGAAGCACCAATCCTACATTGATCCTTCTATAATCACCCACCATTCTTATCTCACATCGATATCTCTATTGATTTTGAACCCAAACCCATGGTACCATTCTATTCCACTAAATTATGGTCATATAATGATTGAATAGAGGGTATTGGTCTACTAAGGACTAAATGAACAGTTCAAAGATAAATGTTCATAGAACATGGGTTGAATATTTAGAAACATAATATAGGAATGAACCTTGACAATTTTTTGGTTTGTCTTAATTTATTTACTATTTAATTTTTAATAAATATTAGAAAAAAATCAATTCACTAAAACCCTGAAGATAAAACCACACCTCAATGATGAAATGATCCAAGAATCATTCAATTTGTGGAATTGATTCATGTCCTCATGGGATAATTAATTCTGGAAATAAGAAAATCCAAAAACAAAATTGCAACCAATATGTTTGATTAATAATTGTCAATGAATATTTCTATGTTTCATTGTTGTTGATTCTCACAAACAATTCATTCATTAGTGATCCCTGGGTTTCTCCGATCATTGATCCATGATCCTAATATCCCCTATTGTTCCTCCAATATCTCCTCTCAAATACCTTGTGTTATTCAGATGAACCTATGATTTAAGAATAATAAATTTTTATAGGATTCATGTTATTAAAAAAAATTAATAATCCAACCATGATAGTCTTTTTATCCTAACACCCAACGCTGTCAAATATTAGGTCACACATAGGGAAAACCCCACATTTCATTTTTAATATAGATCATTGATTTCCAATTCAAGACTCTTTCAATGATTTATTCAATTTTTTTATGAAAAACATGTGTTTGGTATATAATATATTTTATATTTTTATCATATCAATACTGATGCACATCGAGACTTTGAATATTTTGTTGTCCCAATGCTTGTCTCTAAAAGTATTCATTAATTTATTTCTAAATTATTATAAGTAAATATATGTAATTTATAGTTCTGGAAAAACATACCTTCATACACTCATTTATATATATGTATTTAAGTTAATTTTTTTCATTACCTCTTAATTTAATCAATATACCTCATTTTATCCGTTTTCATGAAAACTAACATTTACCACTATATCATTTTTTATTCATAAAAATGAAATTGGGATCCTTAGCAAATTTTTAGGCGATATTTAAAAAATTTAACTTCATTTAATCTAATAAAATTTATCAATATGATAAATTTATCATCAAAAGGAAAACCTAAATTATATTTTAAAAATATATTAACAAAATTAAATTTTAATTATTAAGTATTCATTATAATATATCATATCAATTAGTAATTAAATTTATGATAATAAATAAAATTATGGATTTGAAAAAATTAATTTTATTCATCTCATTCTTTAAAATTTATCAATTTAATTTATCAAATTAAAAATACACAACACTTAAAAAAAATTCTTTAAAAACTAACTCATTTTATAATTAAATTATGTTACTAACATCTAATTAAAATTAATTATTTATCCTATAACCATTAAATTACATCATTATATGGGTTTTATAATCATTATATTAATTTTTTATGCACATAAAATTATTCTCTAAAAATTAAATTTATAATAATGATAAAATATGTATTTTTCTAATAAAGTGATTTATATGAATTAAAATATTATATATTATATGTGAATTATATTAATTGTAATTCATTACTAAAAATTAAAAATATTTAATGTAACTATTAGATAAAAGTATATCTTAGGACCATATATCAATGAAACATATATCAAATGGGTATAGGTCCAATGAATACATATAGAATGTTCATATTACATTCCAATATATATCATTACATACATCAGAAAAATTATTCATAATATTCTATATTTTGTGGCTCATTTTTTCATATTTCTAAAATGTTTTAGTCTATTTATACTTATCATTAGTTATATGGTTTTTTGGAAGTTGGTGATATTGATAATTTTAACTATGTAGTATTATTATTTACTTCAGGATTCATTCCTTCAATAATGATTGAAATTATTTTTCATTTAGTTATTTCAGAATGTATTTCATATAGTATTTAAGATTATACCATAATTAAATAAATAATTATTCTTTTGAAATCAGTGTTAATTGTATCAAAAACTACCAAACATGTAGTATTTATTTTAATAAAATAAGAAACTAATATCATAGGTTCTTATAATGAATACATCCAGATAAACTCCATATATAAAATTATTAATTAAAATACATTCATATATATCCTTTTAAGTTATTTCTTGTAATCAATGTAATTGGTTCCCACTATAGAATAATAACATAAATATTAGTTTAGTTCATTGTTTAAATATAAAAAGTGTTTGAACCAAAAATTTAAAACCATTCTTCAATCTTACATTAGATTGATAATGCCAAGATATTAAAATATTTTAGTTCCATTCATTATAGAGAATATACAATTATATTGGGGAACCTAAAATTAGTGATAAGGAAATATACATCCTTATTGTATGGAATCAGAAGCTTTAGATAACCTCTTATATCTTTCTTGTTTCTAAATAATGTTCAAGAAAAATAATACATGATTAATTTGATAAAATTAATTAATAATTGGATAATGAAATAAATATTGGTTTTAAATACCCACTAGGGTATGTTTATAAACATCAATCATCATGTATAATATGAATTTTATCATCAATCATGTCTCAGTATATGTTTTTAATAATATTGAATTCCTTGAATTATATTAAATTTGAATCCATTCATTTCATATTCTCATCTAAAATCTCATAGGAATTATAATAGTGTTTTCATGTACCATAAAACTATTAGACTCCTTTAATTTTTAAATTACCACATCACCATTCTTAGATTAAGGATATGTAGTCCAAATATGTAGTTGCCTCAATTTTTTATTTTTAAAGATATTCAACTTCTTATTTTTCTTCTCTCGTTTCATCCTTCAATTATTGCTTCATTGGTGTAATTTCAACACTATTATAAGGGTAGTTAGTGTATTGTATAACAAAATAGAAATAAATTAAGATAAATAAAAATCTGAATTTCACTTTAATCATGACATTTTTTATTTCCACTTATTCATGAACACATCTTTAGAAGAGATAATTTTATTCATATTCTTGTGTATCATCTATTCCATTAATATTTATGGAATCACAGTGGAATGGGGTTCTTTTTAAGAAACATCAATTTATGTTATTAATAAATTAACATTCAAAAAAATTATATATATATATATGATTTTAAGTAAACAATATCTTTTATGTATTTCATGGATTTTAACTCATCCACTTTTAAAAGACTCTCTTAGAGTTTTATACTCATGTGTGGAGGTAGGTAGTCAATCTCCTCCATCGTTCCAATAAATTCAACCATCTTAGTGGAGCCTTATTTTTTCCCATCCATATAAATATTTGATAGATTTAAAAATATGGTGTTTTATATTAGAGGACCATTCATAATTTCACCACTCACAAAATTACTCTATAAAACATCCTAATCTGTTTGATATCTCGTAATTACAAAAACTAAAATGGATACAATAGTGATCTCTTCTAGTACATGTTGAGTGTGGTCAATTAGTTGATTGAAAAGTACTTATTTCTATACCTCCTAATATTATTTTAATATAATTATTAGTTGTGAATCCTATTATTAAAATATTTGTGGTTCTGTTTGCTTCAGATGATGTTTATTGTGTTATTAGAGGCACTCTATTATCGTTTAGATTTTTTTAATTGTCTTCTACATCTCTCTCTAGAGTGCTGTCAAGTATAAAATTCATTAATCATAAATTATATCTTCATACATCAGATAGTGACAGTGTTATGCCCAATAATAATTATATTTGGAATAGTTCAATATTATATATGCAAAAAAAAGAATGAAAATAGACAATAAATTAGAAACACACTAAACATATCACAATGGTTCTAACTAATAATAAATTTGATTATTTTATTCCTATTATGGGTATTAATTAAATTCAAATTTTTAGTACTCTATGTATAGAAAATAAAAATCTAATATCGTCTCTAAGGATTATTGGTAACAAACATTATGAATTCTCTTTTAAAGGTATTCTTATTCTATGTGTTTTTATTTAAAATAATATTGAAACAAGAAAAAGGGTATTAGATTAGATGACATGATAATTTCATAAAAAAATATTACATTATTTTATATGGATATTAAATAAAACTCATAATAATATATTCTTTAAAATCGTAATGTATTTGTGTCTTTGGCGATGATATAGACATGAATCATATTTCTAAAAATATCTTCAACATATCTGATAATTTTATTCTAAAATAATATCCTTTTAGACATATCCTACATAAAAACATCCTTTATAACATTGTAAAATGGAAACACAAGAAATAGTGAGCACATATTATTAGTAATGAAAAACATGAAATATATCAATGGGTGATCATATGTTAGTATATGATAAATGTAAGGGTATTCAAAGATATTAATCAATTTTAAAACCATACCAAAAAATTCATAGACCATAAATATTTAGTCATACAATAAGTTATTCTATAACAAGTGATATGATTCATAAGAGTGTGGGATCAACAATGACAAATCATGATATAGTAGTGCATATAATAAGAGTTACTCATTATATTATAGAATGTAGTTAAGTATAGAAATTATATGTTATGGATACCAATGATTGGTTCCATAACATAGTATTCTGTGGATAACCACCCATATACCTTCTTTGGTTAAGGAAAACTACCATTTTACCCTCTTGGTCTTAGTCTGACAACCTCTGTACCCTCTTAGACGTGTGTTAACTGATTATATACACGTTTTACTCATTATATGTAAACATATACCAATTTAATTGGATGGATATAATAGATCCACTTACCGCTTAATGATAAACCATACATATATATTATATATTATAAAAAAATTCATTTTATGACCAATTATTTATCCCATAAGAAATAAATGGAATTCATCAAATCAAAATTAAAACAGCACAATAATATGTCACCCAATGAAATTAAGTGTATGGTATCATAAGATAATATTCTCATGGTATATTGTCATTACTTTAAGGATATTGGCATGGATGAAAAAAAATTTATAATAGTATTATGAATATTATCTAAAAAATAAGAAAATATATCTTCTTTTAAAATTTAAAAAAATAACAAAAAATGTAATGTGATTTATATTTTAAAATATAGAGAATATAAAATACATATTCTTAAAAATAAACAGTTTTGTGGGTTTCCGATTTCTTCCAGTCCATAAATGTTTAAAAATTAATTCATTTATGAAGTGATATAAATTGTCCCATTTTGAAAATGAAAACAATAATCCTTTAAAATATGAGTAATGAATGTAATAGAATTGTATAAAAATTAATTAATAAATATTATAAATGGGGAAAAACATTAATTAAAAAAATTAATGAACAAATGTAGTGAGAATTATTCTTAACCAAAAATAAAAAACAGGGGGGGTTCTTAATTTCATTATTCGGGACCTTTTATGATCTATATAGTGGTGACACACACCAATCATGGGATGCAGAAATAGAAAATTTCAAATTATGTTTCCCAGTATAGAATATTGACTAACTAAGGCCATCTCACTTGAGGAGCTTCATAGATATTCTACTTATATACTCTTGTTACCTTATAAAAAAAATTTCTATGAAAACAATATATATATATATTTTGTATAAATAAGAGAATGAAAATAAAAATTAATATGAAATAAAATAAAATAATTGATAAACATGTAATTTTAGGTATTGGATTTTGTTTCATTATATTATTAATGATTATTGTCTAAATATAGTTTTATAAACTAATAATGAAATCTCACACTTAGATTATACATATTTTATTTAGTTACTGTGAAACCATCTATGCTTAAGAATCTATATTCCCTCTCCTCACATAATCAAAGTTTATGACGCACCTCACTCTAGTTTGTTCCACATTTGAGGGCTCGTCTCTATCATATGACATTTCATCCCTTGAATGTATCTACTCAATCATGTGAAATGATTTTGTTCCTAAGAAAGGTGTTAAAATATTAAAATAAATTTATAGAGGGGACATTGAGTTCCATGTTGTGGTCGGAAATATCAACACTCATATACAAAAAACATTTTCATTCAAAATGAAAATTAAACTAATGTTAATGTTCTTTATGGAAATACTCAATCAAATAATTTATATGAAAGTTAAATCCATTATATATGTCCCTTGATTTTTTCTCGATGTGGTTTATATTTTAGTTTTCAAACAGTCACTTTTTTTTTGCAGGAACAAAAAAATTGGAATTTGATTAAAATTTAGAATATATAGAGAAAAAAACAAAATAAACTGCAAGAAAAATTAAGATAATGGAATAAACATAATTGTAAATAAAATGGTTTTGAAATCAGAATAAAAAAAACAGTTCTCATGGAAAGATTCAACCTCCCAAACACTCCCATCTTCCTTGTTTAAAACTATTTCCCAATTAAATTTCTAAATTCCCACAATAATAACCTATGGGGAACACTATATCATTCATATATTGCATTTATATATCTCATTATGATTTTCTCCTTCTTATATAAGTGATCAAATTACATGAATACCTACATTAAATTGAACCTAATTAATGTCACTCTACTCAAAAATAAGTCCTCAACGAAGAAATTTAATTATTGATGTCAATTAATTTACTACATATATTTAACAAATATCTAATTTTTTTTGATTAAGATATTTTTATGTATTAAAAATATCAATTTAGTTAAAAAATAAGTTCAAGATAAATGAGAAAATAGATTACAAAATTAGAACACAATACTGAAGAAATTTTTTATCGGTTGTCATCATCCACAACCACTTGGTTCATAGCATATCATCACATGAGAGGTCCACATCTTCTCAATTTTAGAAGTAATTTATATAAATTTCATCAATATATCTATCTCAACCTAATATTTCTTCTCTCATGAAATCCATCCCTTTAATTATGAGGATAAAAAAATATGAAGATAACAAAGTGAAAATGATGTATTGAAATTTGTTGTTCATTCATTATTTATCAGATGTTTTTCTAATTTTAATCCCATCCCCAGGTGAATATCCAGTTGTATTTTAAGGTGACTTTTATGAAGATATATCATATTTTGAACCTTAAATTTTTATAATATTTTTCAACATGGTCAAGAATATTTTAATTTATTACTAAAAGGAATCTATTTCTATATGGATGGACCATGATTCTTCCTCTAGTTTTAATCACTCAAATGATTACCTAAGAGACAAATAAACCTTCAAAATAAGCATGATCATGATTCATTGAGTGATAAGTTTTCATTATATTGAATTAATGTTTATGTAAAACATTACTTTGAGTTATTACTCATCTAATTAGTCCCATATATTATGTCAGGGAGAACATCTATATACAATGATTGATTTGTTAGTGCTATATATGTCTGAAAAATACTTGGTACTATTTAAAATTTTTTATCCGATGAATATATTATTAATGAATAAAATTATAAATATATTTATATTAACATGGAATCATATATTCATGAAATGCATAAGTAATTTTAAATATTCTATATTCAAAAACATTTAAATTTTCTATTTAAAACTCAAAACATGTCTAATATAAAAATACATTGCAATTAAAATCAATGATTTTTGTTTGTGAGGGATAAATCACTGAATTAGATATGGAAAATAGTGGAATTATTACCTTTATCAATTATCTCAAAAATGTAAATTGGACTCCTTGCCAAATGAGAAACAAAATCAATTCATGTATATTTCAAAACACATACTAATGAGGGTCACAAATTTATCACCATGAATGAAAATATATAAGGCCCTATAAAAAAATAATTTCTTGTTCTAAATTATACTCATTAAATCATTTTTAACTTATTTTCTCCTACCATATACAAAAAAAATCTACTTCATATTAATTTTCTCTCAACACATAAATAAGGATTTTCATTGAGGATTTTCTAATCCAGACTCATGAAATAATCACCATAGGCTTGAAAATTTATACATATCCACATGTTGTGAGAGAATAACATGTGATTTCCATGATGAATTTTCAATGTTTTTATTTCAATTCATGTATTTTGGTTTTAGATGTGATAAATAAAAAGCCTGAATAAGTAGGGTCTAACACTTTTTGAAGTAAGAAATACATGAATCTAATTTTCACTCAAGTGTGGTCTCATTCTTACTCTCGAATGAAAAAATAATATATAAGAATATATTTGAATTTAATTTCAAAAATGAAAATTTTCATTTTTTTATTGTTATTGATAGGGAACAGATTTCAGCCTTTGAGAGCTCCGACCAAAATAGATTCCTTTTATTTCGGAGATTCAGATAAAAAAACTCTCAAAATAACATTTTATAATAGAAATAATATTTCTTAAATATTTTAATATCCACTCATGGAAACGAAATATTAGTTAACACACCACAAGTAATTTACCCCATCCTCCACACACACAGACACTTATGTTCATCTAGATCGTGAATTTTCTCTTTCAGAGAAGATTGGGAATGGAAAATTAGCTTGTAATGTGCCTAACCTAATAGGTTGTACATGGATACTAAGGTCTCAAGAATTATCATATTTATATGTATGTCACATATAAAAACATATTCACAAGAAATTTTTTTAAAATCCAAATCATTTTCTTAATAATTTAAATAACTAGTACCACAACCCTTATGTTTTGAAATAAATAAATCTTGTTATAGTTCCATCATGCATGGATTGGTTCTCTCATTAATTTAGGTGAATGTGAAAAAAATGTAAAAAATGGATTTAAAATACTAATTGGAGGGAAATTTATATAATAAAGATATTGATATCTTGCATGAGATTAAAAAATCAGTGGACTTTTCATGATAATTCAAAAAAATAACTACTAATAATTTTATTTTCAGTATTAATTTTTATTGAGTTTCATGGGATATATTAGTTCACTCATTAAAATTTGTTTCAAAAATCATAATTATTATCAATTAACCTCACAATTGTTTTATCACAAAATTTTAAATGTAACACACAAAAGTTTAGAAACATGAAAAAAATACACAAAAAATTGATAGAAAATTGAAAATAAAAAATTTCAAGAAAAGAACAAAAAATATTATTCTACCCAACTTGTTCCTCCACCCATGACTTTTTTTTCAATTTCTTGATTATTAAAAATATTTATATGTGAATTAAACTCATCAAATTATATAAATAACAAAAAAATGTCTGAATGAAATGCACAACTCGACATCAATTGTATTTTTCCTCATAATGATGGATCACCCAAACTAGAGACTCGAGAAAACTATCTCTAAACAACATCATCATATACACATTAACAATGAATGTTTTATATTTTTCTAGTTATATTATATGGATTTTACCAAAATAAAAAACATTCACATCAATGAATGGTCCATACCATTTTTAATGAAATTTACCAGGTAATAGATTCAATCTTGAATCCAATAGTAACCCAATTTCCCATTCCTTACAGTTTTATTTTAAAAATCATCCCATAATGAAATGATTTGGTTATTTCCTTCTACAAATGGAAGCTTTCATATTCATTATTTTTTATCTCCTCTATCACTTGAAAACAAAATTTTATTTCATTTTCATTAGAAAAAAGATTCATGATCATAGTTATGAAATCCCAAAAATAACTGCGTTCTAAGACAAATGGTAGATGAAAAGTATTTCCATGGACTAATATAACAATTGAAATGTCAACAGGGGGTTTGAATATAATCATATAGGCCCAGAGTTGTTAATCTAGTTTCAACCACAAATCTAATATTGTTGGGTTCAAAAAAAAATCCTGAATTTGTTTGATTTCACAATTAGAGATCTCATATGTTTTATTTGGTTGAGGGTGATAGGAAATATAGACACTATCATGAACTCCATATTTCATCAAAAGGGATTATAATTTCATATTAAAAAATATATTACATTTATCCATAATCAAAAACTTCATAAGTCAAAATCATTAAATATATTTCATTTCACAAACTTCTACATCATTTTATCATCATCAGCTCTTGGGTAATATCCAATACCCACATGGAGATATAATCAATATAAATACAGATTAAATGATATTCAAAATAGTTGGAAAATTCTCAATGAAATCCATAGCTAATTCAATAGATACATCACCAAACAAAGGAGGTTGTTATGTAAACTCAATCATTTTAGTAATGATCCCTTGAAATAGAAAATTTATATAGGTTCTACAAAAATCCAAACCAAATCTATAAATGGTGGTCCACTACAAACCAGAATAATGAACTTTTCCTGTAGTTATTTTAGGCCCATAGTTACCCCCATAGCTTAATGTGTGAAAAAATTGTTCGAAATAATGTAATTCATAATTTTGAATGCATCATTTAATCATTTGATCACTACCAACATTACCCATGTAAGGATAAACAAAAATTTAATTCATTGAATCACTCAACATATTAGTAATATAATTCTTGTAAACACAAAGTGGAATTTCATCAGTTTCCAAACAATTCATTGGATCTGAAAACCATGGTCATTAACTCTGATAATCATTCAACATCTCATCTGGAAATGTTTCTTTAATTGGTGGTAAAAACTAATTTTTTATATTTAATGTAGATGGAATCTTTCTTAAATTATCTGAAATAATGTTTTTATTTTCTTTTTTATCATTTATATCAACATAAAACTCATTTTATGGGTACATTCATTTCAAAGCTAACGGTTTTTCATTATGTTTCTTCATAGAATATTTAATTTCAGATTGTTATGTGAAAAAAACACCTTGGATCCCAATAGATAGAAACTAATTTTTTTAAAACAAGTTAAAACAACAAGTACTTCTTTAATTATTGAAATGTGGATTAATTGGTACTGATATGAAGTTACAGTGTCATAGGAAATAATATGATATTTATATTCCACCATTTGACTCAGCACATAACTAATAGAAAATTCAGATGTATTAGTCATTATTTCAATGGGAAAGCCCTATTTTGGTGGTTGAACAATGGTAGGGGTTATCTATTTTTGTTTCATCTTTAAAATTACTAAATTACAATTCTAATTTATGAAAATTGGTGTGTCTTTATTGATAAATCTAGATAATGGATGTTAAACCTCACTAAAATTCATAATGAATATTTTATATAAACTAGAATGCCTAAGGAAGGATCTCACATATCTCCCATTTTTGTGCATGGAAATGAATAAATGACCTCAAATTTAGATTTATCAACTTGAATTCCATCTTTAGACATAAAAGGACAAAAATATATTCCCTTACACAACATGAAAGTTTATTTTTCATAATCTAGTTCAATATTCATATCAATGAATGTTTCATGAACATGAGCTACAAATTTTGAACAACAATAAAATGATGATCCATAAATATTGAATCCTTCAATACAAACAACTAAAAATATTTCAATAAATTCATATAAAATTTTCATCATGCACCATTGAAATGTTCCAGGTGCATTAAATAAATTGATCGGTGTCGTCCTGTAAGAAAAGGTTCTAAACGAGCATGTCAAATTGGTTTTCTCTTGATCCTGTGGTGCAATGTGAATTTTGAAATAACCATAAAATCCATAAAAAACAGTAATGGGTTCCACTAGCTAGTTTATCAATGGGTTGACCATTAAATTGTAATTGGTAGTGGCCCTTACTTGTAAAAAAATTTCAATCTTATAATCAATACACATTCTAAATTTAGATAGAAGCATAATAAGTAAAATCTTACCAAAATCATTCCTTGAGGTTTTAAAGAAACGTTTTATTAAAAAAACATTGGTTAGACACCCCAATTAACTATAAAATATGGTAAAAATAATTCCATTATCCAACAGGGTGGTTACTCCCTTCTTGACAACCTCTAAATGTGTTTGGTTAAATCTCCTATGAAATTGTTTCACTGGTTTAACATTTTCCTCTAAAAAATCTACGATTGAACAATTAGGGACTTATTCTATTAAAATAATATATAATCTATCATATGGATTTGTTTTGATTTTTTTTGACTCCTTACATGTGGTAATACTTTTCCGTTGATTGATATTAAGAAATGATGATATGTAATTGTTCATTGTCACATAAGAGAGCATTTTGGTGATTATATTAAATTGGTTTTAGTAGTGACTAAGGATGGGTAGTTTCATTGATCAAAGGAAACTTCTCATAGGTGTGGTTTTTTAGTTAATCTCTATATTTTAATGGAATTCATCATGGTGATCACATTCAATGTTCTCAGGATTTTTTTCATGTAAAAAATTGGGAACATTCTCGAGGATACCACTAGCATGATCAAGTGATTCAATAAATTCATATTTATTAATTATGAGATCAAAATTCTATTTTAATGTATTATAAAGAATCCAAGGCTCATTAAAAGATTCATTTTATTTCTCTTATCGATCATATTCTGCAACAAACTAATTAACATTTTTTAAAATAGAAGGATATTTTTCATCATATAAAAAAATTAGGGATCATATAATTGGAAAAAATCAAACCTGTTTTCTTAGGGGGTAAGGGGTTGAATTATCCTCAACTAGGTTTTTCATGGACTGAAAAATAGTCAAATAAAAAACAACTAATTCTAATTCTAGTGAAATGTTTCCTTTGTAAACATTGATGATTTCTTTGGTAGTTTTCAGAAATGGTCTCCATAGAATGAGAGGAACATAGGTACTAATAAAATCATATTTCATATCAAAGACATTTAAATAAACATTAAAAATCATATTTCTAACCAAAATAATCACATCATATAAAACTCCATATAATATTTTTGTAGTTTGATTGGAATGTTGAATTATAATTTCAGAGGGTTTCAGTTCACCAGCCTTAAGGGATGAGATAAAAGTATGTAAAATTACATTAATGGAATCTCCTAAATCAATAATGAAATCCTTTAATTCAAATTTCATAATTGGTTATGGAATGGTAATGATTTTTCTTTCATAAATTTTGATATGAAAATAATGATGAATTGTTGATGAAACATTCCTCTCTTAGTTTTCCTTTTCACTTTTATTGAATTATGTCTTAGGGGTACACATTTCTTTCAAAAATGTTTTATTACATGGAATTTTTGTCACAATATCAATAAATTTTATATTGACTTAAAATTTCATAATTTTTTCCAAAACCACATTATCCAACTCATTTTTAGAACTCAAATTCACTATTGGTTCACTCCACGGATAAGGGAGTGGTGGTTTGAATATTTCTTATGTTTTCTTAGAACTTCTTTGAGAAAAAAATGTCATATAGATCATCTTAAAATCCTTTATTGTTATTTCAAACTAAACATATTCTCTATACTTTGTGTTTCTATTCGAATAAAATTCATAATTTCCCAAAATTTGCAACAGTGGTGGGTTTATCTTAAACAGTGTTATCCTTAGGCATTAGTTTCTCTATTTAACTGTTATTCAATATTGTGTCACTCGATTCAATTTCCCTCAAATTTTCCCTCCCCGTATCTCTCAGATTCACAAGTGGTTTTGAGGGTAAGCCCCATCTTATTTGGTTTTTTTATAAAACTAATGTATATGAAATGTTGATTTATTCAAGTAATCAAGGTATTGATAATATACTTTTTTTTTGATATTGTGTTTGTTTCATTTCTTCATATTGTTTCATTAATGAGTATTCAATGTTTCCCTATGAATTTTGTTTATAATGGGAAGGATAAATGTTTCTACTTCAATGATCATTAGAATTATCAATTAAATATCAACGTTGATAATTACATTATTGTCCATTAAAAGATATTTTAGGTTCTTTGGGCTGCTGAAACATTTTATTAGTAATGTTGTTCCGGCCCTAATATAAATTTTATTTAGTTTAATATGGTAATTTTTGTCATTATTGATTGTGTTTTTCAAGTAAAATAACATTTTAGTTATCAAAGGGATTTTAATTGGTGGTCATTAGTCACTAAAATGATCATTAGAAGAAAACATTACAAAATGGACATGCATTTGAAATGTTTCTTTTGGATTGGGAGGTGTTTTTGGGTTTTCTGAAAACATCATTAACCTCACAATGGTGTTAAGATTCAAATTTTTTGTCAAAATAATGATGTTTTTTGGACTATCAATGATGGATTCAGGTTTATATTTCATATTAAAGAATGCCACTTAATACAAGTTATTGATCATTTTGGGCCATGATTGAAATTAGTTTCCTAAAAGTAGTTTGTGTTTTTTCATCTAAACCCATCATACTAAAAAATTAATCATGTTTATATTAGTAAGAAGAAAATCCTTCATAAATTTATCGAATCAATAGTTAGAAACTAATTTGATGATGGGGAAACAAGAATATATTCTATTTAGTAGTTCCTAATACTCTGGAAATCATTCACCTTGAGAGTTCCTAAATCCACAAATCTTCTATCAAATGGAATATGTTCTAGTGGCATGGAAAAAAAATGAAGGAAAAGGTTCTTCAATAAATTCCAATCTATAAAAAAGTTTAATGTTAATTGAAAAACCATTCTTCAGCATATTTAACTAGAGGAAAATAAAATGACATCAATTTCATTTCATTTTAATCAATTCCTTGAGGATTCATGTTGAAACAACGATAAATGAATATTTAAAGGTTTTTATTTTGATCTTCACAAGGAAACCCATTAAATTTTGATATTTATTGGATGAAACAAGTTTTAATTTTAAAACCATTAGGTGTATCAGGATATTCTATATTATTTTATTGATTTTCATCATATGATGATGACAACTCTTTCAAGGTTCTATTATAATCTATTGGAATTTATGTTTCAATAAAATTACATTGAAGTGTGTTAATTTATGATTAATATCTTGGGGCATGGGGGTGTTTATATTATCTCTAACCAAATATAGTAATGTTCTATTAATTTCAAAATATAATGGTAACAAGTTTCCATCAAAATTTCATGTCACGGAACAATAATTTATAAAAAATAAACTTGGGAAACCTCCATGTCAATGGAACTAGTTGATTTAAAGGTTTTTTCTCATTAAAACCTATATTATATTTTTTATCCACTAGAGAAATTTTATATAAAAGTCCCATGATTTTATCTTATAAAGGTTGAAATTTGAGTTTCAAAACTCCCACTTTTTTTAGTTTTCACAAGAAGAAAATCTCGGGGATTTCATTATAAGTTATAATGCATAATATAAAAATAAAATAAAGTTCTAGAAAATTTTATAGTAGGATAAATAATTGATATTTAATAAAATGGATTTGAAATTAGAATCTAAACATTAGTTTTGGACATGCTTCAACCTCTAGGACACTCCCTCTTCCTTGGTTAAAAATATATCCAAATTGAATTTCTCAATTCCCCCAAGATACTATATGTGAAAACTCATTTTTGAATATATATCACATCAATACCTCAATATTATTGTTTTACATTATATAGAAGATAATAAATTTATTTCAGGACTCCATGAAATCAAACCTAATCGAAGTCACTATGCTTAATGGTAAGACCCCACTGGGTAAAATTAAATAGTGAAGTCAATTAATTTAAATCATAGACTAAACAACCATAAAAAAATTTGATTAAAATATATTCAATAGATAAAAATACTCCATTCATTCAAAAATATCATATGAATATAAATTCAAAATGATATTACACATTAATAATTGCTCTTGGAAGAGATGGTTTGTCGATTGTCGTGGTCCACAACCCCTTGGTGCTTAGTCTAGCATCACATGAGCATCCCACATCTTCTTCATTCCATAAAAATTTTACATAATATAATTAAATATCTCTATATAAATCTCAAATTTTCACTCTCAATCCATCCGCCCTTGGAATGCTGATGAGATGGAAATATAAAGAGAATATAGGGAAAAAGATGGACGAAAATTTTGTGTCTAGTCTCCATATATCACAAGTGATCCCAATTTATTTTCTTTTGCTGGATGAATCTACCTTTCATGTATTACATATATTTGTTTTAAATTATCTCCTGTATCTAATCTCCAATTTTTAGATTATTTGGACATATGGTAAAAGATATATTAATTAATTACCAAAAATAACCATTTTTGCACAAAGGAACACTTCTTCTTACAATTGTTTTTCTTCCTTAAAGGTAAAATTTTAAATTAACCTCACCATTAATGTTATACATTAGTCCATATTTCATATACAATTTTATTAAATGATTTTGGATATCAATAACGGTAGTTATGCCTTATTTAATTAGTTGTGGTCAATTCTTATGGTCAAAATAACTATCTACCAAATTGATTTTTTGGGATCCTATAAGGTATAAAAATACTTCCCCAAGTTGAAAATTTTGTATCCCAAAAACAAACGATTCCTATAAAAATAATAAATATATATATAATTATGGAAAAATATATTCCCAAAATACATAATTGATTTAAAATAACTAAAATTCCAGAATTGTGCGATTTTTTAAATCAATCTCAGAAGATCCTAATGTGAAAAAAATACCACTGATCCAAAATTTTTATATTCATGGGGTTTAAATAATTGAAAATTACTTTATTAAAAAATAAATATTATCTCTATCATAAACATATGAATCTAAGAACAAAACTCAGGTACAATCTGTCCCCTTCTAAGGTAATGCTTCGGGTTAGTCACTCAGTGTTGATTGTCAGAGTTCACAATGGAAGATATGAGAAGAAGAAAATGACATAAAAAGAAATAATATTGATATACTGAGATTTTGAACTACATATGAAGGAACGAACCCATTAATTTAAATTAATAAAATGATTTATTCAAAAATAAACTAAATAATAGAAGAAAAGAATAATTATTAGCAAATCATTGAATCCAATACAAGTCCACTCTCAATTCTATAATGATTTTCTCAATGAAATATTTTCCTGGTATTTATAGAATGTGTAATAAACATTATATCCCTTATTAGTATGTTTTAAAGTCATTTTCAAGCGTAGAATATATCTTTCTAATGATAATCAACTTTGAATCAGCTAAATTCCTTTGTGTTTCCAAATTTCAGCCTTGATATGCAATTCCTGGGTGATAGTAATAGAATCTATCATTGGACTTTCATATGATCCATTGTTCCATTATTCCATGATTATTCAAAAATAGTCCACTCCCTCATATCCTTGGTTGTTTTTTTGATAGTGTGTCTATCAAAGGGTACTTCTTCCAGATCTTTCATTACATTAATGGTAGATCACAAATACGGCTAGCCAAATATGAGATCACATCTATCATTGGTAGCATCCCAAATAAAAAATTTGTGCATTAATACTAAAATCTTCTTCCTCCTTCATCCATCCTCAACTGTGACACCATGAATGGATTCATCTTCCTCATAGGTAGACCAAAATATTTGTTCGTGATTCTTACATGCATATTATCCCCATGTTTTCGGAAAATATTCTTCGTGAATAAAATTCATGGGTGATGCTGACAAATGTAGAGGTAAAAAATGGGTATGTGGATGTAGATTAAATGGACCCCATCATCGTTAAAATCCCCATTCGTCTACAAATAGGGAACACAGTGTCACTCAATGGGATCCACAGTGGTCATATACATTGGTAATATCTCTTTCGCTTGCACCCATGTTTCCTTGTAGTAGTAATTTAGTTTACCAATGTATTAGTGTGTCGATTTGGTGATTTAACGTATACATTAAAGATATGGTATATTACATCTCTCATTATGGAAATGGTATTTCAAATTTATTTTTTTCACAATTATGTGGTTTTATCAAAATGGAATTAACATGTGCTTTGACATATTACCTTCCTTCTATAAAAACATCAAAATGAGAATGCTTATATTCCATATGAAAGGTTTGCATCGTGTATGGAGATTTGGCAGCATAGAATGTGTGATTATGTGTAATAAATGTGGATGTAGTGGTCCAATATGGCTCTATGGTGGTTTCACGAATCACATCAATCCTTTATTGTGGTCGAATGGATCATTGTAATAGATTATGGAATCCAAAATATTCAAATGCATATCATGGTGAATTTTAGAGGTATAAGAAGAAATATTTGGTTTATTGGAGAGTCAGAAGAAGTAGATAGCTCATCCTTGAGAATCACTAACTACATATGTGGATTCTTCCAGTGGTTTAGAGTGTATCCCGACAATGATTAAGGTGATAAGCAGTAGTGGATGGACCAAGAAAAATATATGATCCAGAGGGAGAATGTGTCTATAGTGGAATAGAATAGTTTTTTCATGTTAAATAGTAACAACATAAAACACCATTGAAAACAAAACTAAATGTCAAAGTCACAAGAATTAATAATGAAACACGTGATGATCAAGGAACAATAGCATGCTCAATGGTGTGATCCTAGATACATACACATAGACACATTGGAAGAGATACACCACAATGTCCTCAAGTACACAATCCCAAACATTGTTCTCACAAGATCTTCACTCGTTCTGACACACTGTATGGGCTTTTCCCCCCCATTTGGACATTCGAGATCATGGTGTCCTTCCCATTAGTCTTCCATGGTTGTATATCACTCCACAGGATAGATATGTTACTTGTTAATGGTTTGTTGAGGGATTTCCATGCATAGAAATTTTTTTTTATTAAAATCATAAAAAAAATTCATTAGAACAATTAAAATTTACATGGAAATATAGAAATCCAAAATTCATTGGATCTAACACTTCTCTTATGACAGGTATGATACATCCTGTAAAATCTATTCCAATACATGAACTATATAAGTGCCTTGAGCCATTAAAAAGTCATACACATCAATCCTATATTAAAAATTAAGATAATATATATGGGGATACTTGTGTGTGAAATAACCAATATCAATAACATCCCTCTACATACATAAATAGGAAATTGACCAATGTTCATACCCGCACATAATATTACTAAAGGAATAGTGTGGGCCATTGGGGGTAGTTATCCATCCATTCCTCACAATCCATGATTTTGGGAAAAAACCCCTCCAAAAGTCTACATGGTGTCAATCTCCCTACTGACATGGGTGGGTGGCATATGAAATTGAAAAATGTACTAGTTATAATATAGTTCAGAACCAAACTATTGGAATGACCTTGTATTATGATCCAATATATATATCATCACTCAAACACCCGTCAACCACTAATATAGACACGATATCCTATATTTTGAAAAGTTTTTAGAATGTTTTACTAAATTACGTATTTCCACCTTCAATTTACATAGTGTTAATTAATTCATTAATCATAAAATAACATTAATCCAAAATTATATATTTCATTAACTATAAAAATGAAGTACATTCCCTCTAGTAATAAACCAAAACGAGTCCATATTTATATAAGATCATCTAATTTTCATTCCAAAAAAAAGTTGACCCCATGGATTGTGTGATTTTTAAACATTATTAACATCATTCAATAATTCTAGGAAATCTTTTAAAACTTCTTATGCTACCACCAATATAGATGAAACCAATAACATCTAACAACCTCAAGTAGTGGGGAAAATAATAAAAAAAAGAAACTTAGTCGGTGTTCCATTCAACAGATTCAACTAAATGCATAGATCATTTATCCTATCAAAAAGTAAGACAATATTCAACCCATTAATATAGTATGGTTTCCCACCATGGTTACATAATGAAAATCCCCATGCATAGTTTCATCAAAGGTATCACCTATAGCAAAAACATCAGCCCTTCACACCTATATCTCATAAACCATCTTAGGCTTAGCAATCCCATGCTCATATTACATCCCAAGGCTCATATACAGAGAAAAAATAATGAAAACAAAAAAAATCATATTCAAATGGTTAACATGACTTCATAAAATGAAATTCATCAATCACAAGAAAACTAGATCTCACAATCCCGAATAGAAGGCATCAATCTGTTATAAACAAATTGTAACACCAAAACCCAAAGATTTATCTTTTTCAAAACAACTAGTTTTTATTCCATATTTATTTAACTGATTCATTGTTCATAGGATAGAAATCTGATTAGCCTAAATAATTAACTATAACAAGTTATAAATATGTTGAAGCACTCTTCCCAGTATAAAACATGTTTTATCAAACTGTGAGATAAAAATTTATCAATTATAAACCCATTATTATTATCCTAAAATAGAATTAACATTATTCATAGTCATTATGAATGAACCTTAAAATTATATATTTACTTTTTTAGAAGATAATTTATACAAAATAAGTAACCACATACACACATTGAAATCCAATGTACCAATAATCTTAGACCAAATATGAAATTCCAAACCCAACACCAAACCTAAGGAGGCCTCAATCGGAGAATCACCATGTCAACTGGAGTCATGTCACTACCATCAACCATCAAAACCATGGTATCCCACCACTATCATGTTCATCGACACTGATGGGCTCCTATAGTAGATGATCAGAGGGAGAAGCAACTAAGAACAAAATAGGATCTAACATCACCACAACCAGAACGAACTAATGCATACAAGTAAAACATCCCTTCACCATAAAAAATTGTGTTCGAAGAAGAAACATGCAAGAAACCTCATGTAATCATTTCCCATATCCCAAGAAAATATAGTGAACGCCCATTGAAATATCAAAAAACCTTAAACACTAATTTAATGAGGGAAAATAGAACAAAACATGAAAAAATATTATTGAGTGCTTATACTGATTCCATAATCACAAACATAGTGGGGAAGAGAAACTGACACAATCTCCATGTCCCACATAACATTGTATCAAGATTTCCATCACTCGAGGATCGATTAGGAAATTAGGAGAATATAATGAAACCTTATTAGAGATTGGATTAGTTGAGGGTTTAAGATGACGAAGAAACTAAATCCAATAGATGAAAAAGAACAACCCATCTCTAGAGCACTGGGAGAAACCATCAGTAGAACAACCACAAATCACAAAACCACCATTGAACCCCCTCTCCATATTCGACCTATAGTGGAGCAGAAAAAATCATGGGCAGAGCAGTTTTGAATGGCTAAGGGATCCTGCAACATAAAATCATGTCAGATACATTGAAACATCCTTGAAAAAAATCCACAAATAATTGTACCACCAAAAATTGGGAACAAGATCCATCCACAATTAGATAATAATGAGACCAAAACCAGATGTTGGAAGGAAGGGGGGAGCGCCGCCGAAAGAGGAGAGGGATATCCCGAGAACCCAAGAGGGGGCGTCAGGACAGAGTTGAAAACCCTGTAAAAAATGGGGCCATTCATCCCTCAAGTATTCATGATTATTATCAATTCTAATATCACATAGAATTACATCATTAAATAATCATTCATTTAGAATCAATTTGATTATCTTCAAATTATAGTAATATATTGATTCATCAATATTCATTTTTTAGTTCATTATCCAACTAGTTAATTTACTTGTTTAATATTATTTATCAATTTCATAATAAAAACATTTTAAACCTTTAATATAATACATTCTTATAGATGCATGTCATATATAAAATTCTATATTGTCAAATAAGAAGAAACATGTTATGTTGTTTGGAAACATTGTCATATGATCACTGTAAATACACCAAATTAATTTCTAATATGGCTTATCCCTAATTATGTTTACTACACTAACATATAAATGGATAAACCATGAAAAATTTATGATTTAATATAGAAATGTTTTTAAAAATAATTCTCTACCTCATGCATTTGGTGTTCTTAAAAAAGAACTTAATTATTATACGTAACTCTAATAACTACTCTAACAAGAATCTACATCACTCCAAGGATACCATTCCAAAAATTTACCAACAAAAAACAAAAAAACAATATTATATTTATTGTGGTATAACAAAACAACATATAAATAATAAACCATAAGAAATTAGATCGATCCAAGAAGAAATATAGTGATAGTGGTGGATGAATGTACATTGTACTCATATGGATTAAACATGGTAATATGGGATAAATTTTTATCTAAATCATTTTTAAATACCTTAAAAATAATCTCTTGATTGACATGACTTATTGGGGAAATAGTGGGAGAAATATGGGTTCAAATGGAGGATTGGGTATTTATATACCCACTAAAAATTTGAAGAAAATTGTACGGCTGCCTGTACCTGGCACAGAATTGGCTGACATAAGTAATTCAACAGTGTAACATGAGGGACTATAAAGTAGTTCCCCATCGACAATTTCATGTCTAAGATCTATGGGAAGATCATATAAGTTTTTATTTGGGGTTATCACTCATCCCTATGAACCAACTGACAAAACACCTTCACCAATAGATATGATATGTCACATCCCAACCATACCGACACAACAACTCCTTAATTTGGTAGTATCCAAATAACCATCTAGTTAAAACTACCAAACTCTACACCACAATTCTCAAACACTAAATACAGACATATTCCATAGACAACCTCCCTATTTTATCCATTAAATAAATATATAGAGCCATGTTTTTCACCACAAGCTCCCTACACTATATGAAGGATCCATTATGTCATTGCCAACACCCTTATAGAACAACATACCACACCCTTCACCACAGAAATGCCATTTTTTGTATTGTATCTCTCCTTTTCCTCCAAAAATAATACGAACATATTTTATTCTCCTCTGGGTGTCTCAGAAACACATAATTCACAAATGAAAGGGAAACCGAGATGTGATCCTTAACTCTGATACCTCTTAAACCATTATCATCCTTCATTATATAATCCAAAACCATATAGAAAGAATGAGAAGGGGTCATCTGAACCCCCCCCCCCCCCCCCAGCACAAAACCTCAACAACTCCTAAAAATATATCTATATAATATACAACTCTATAATAGAAAGGTTATCAAAAAAACATGGAAACATGATAAAACCATATAATGAACCATAAAAGGTCCTGAAACAAAAAATGTGAAATGTTGACAAATATTACCTAAAAATTAACAAATTATGGTGATGATCATGAATATATGACTTGTATTCCTAGATACTCTCATCCATGCCACCATTACATCATGGGTCACAAACCAGCAGAATATCATGCCTGCAGAACACTATCTCAGAATGTTCATTGATCTCTACTGATCATTAATTAATGTTCAAATAATTTTAATTTGTTTAGATCACAACTATAAATGATGTGAGATTCATCCTAATGGTAGTGAAAGAGAAAGAATTTGCGGAAAAATATATATCAAGCTCATATACAGTGGTAATGTAACCTAAAATCCACAACTCACATATGAGAGAGAACTATAAAAGGTTAAACAAATGAGGGGTAAATATTTCTCTCTTGACCAAACCGTCACTTAATATAATGTGGTGTCACCTTTAGAAACATATGATCACTAAAATAGAACTACAATTGTAATGAACCAATGTTTTTTATGGAAATTACCTTCTTATATTTATTTCATAAAATAACATGAAATCAAAACATAATGAACTACAAAGTGATATGTGACCTTTAATCATAAGTTTTCAACTTCTGTGTTATGAATTTTAAAAATCTGACAAAAACTATTGTGTTCAAGATGATTCTTTGAGTCTAATGAAACAAAAATATTTTTTTTTGGTGAATAGTGACCTACCCTTATGAATAATAACATACCCTTATGAATAGTAATATGACCATTACGAATAGTTAATCATCCAATATAATATTAACATTACCTATGAATAACTAAATAAAATTTAGACATCTTAAACTGTGACAATTTGACATTGGTAAAAATATTGGTATTTTGTAAGTCATAAACAATTAATTATAATTAATTAACTAATTTCTCAAAAATTTATTCATAAATTATTTAATCAATGTCTTATAGTTTTTATATAATTTCATATGACCCTAAGTAATTTTTGAAAGATCTATAAAATCAGTTTTAATCTTAAAAACTATTTTTAATGAAAATTATGATTTTAATTAAATATTTAATTAATAATATCTACAAAATTAATTTTGAAAAAAGGACTTCATTTTTGGATTCTACATGTCGAAAAATGGTTTTGGTAAATTTTTGGTATTTTTATGAGATACATGAATTTTTGATGAATAGTAGAATCTGATAATTTATAATAAATGAAAAATAATGGATTAATTGAGTCATAGATTATGCTATGTTGATGTAATACAACTTTTCTAGGGATCACATGATAAAATTACTATTATTGGTCATTCAAGACTCACTATTCCTTTTATTAGGGGAAATTAATAAACTAATGCATTTTATATTAAGGAAACCCCTCTCCCCTCCACTATAAAATCCACCCTTCACACCCTCATTTCCTCACACCTCTAAAGCTCCATGCCATCTCAAAACTCTTCTCAAATACCTTACCAAGCACCTCCCCCACATCCACAAGCTGCTCGTCTCATAAAAAGACCATGATTATGCCCTTAATGAGGTTCTCAAGATGAGGAGTCTAGAGGTAATTTCCCTCCCTCTTCTCCTTTAATTTCCTTTTAAGTTCAAGATCATTTCTTGATCTCTCCCCACATATATTCATCCGAATTTTACTTTAACGTTATTATTGTACATATACTGTTATTGTATGATTCTATTGGGATATTATATAATCAAACCCCTTTTCTCTCTTCCTTTTATTTTATTAAAGAGAATGTTGTTTGTGAGGTGTTAATTTATCACCTTCAAGAACAACATGTTTTGTTCTTACATTTCTACCTTCATATCTGGTCATGAAACCATTTTTAATGATGAAACAGAATATTTTATATGTATTATTTTCTATTTAATGTTCAGGAAATAAACTATGGACATATTACTCATTGATAAGTTAAAACAAGTTCGTTGTGATCCAAAGACCACCCAAATTGACCCAAATACCCATCTCTTATTTATTATCTAATGATTAATCCACATTTATCTAATATATTTCACTATAAGATAATTTAAACTCCATTTAATGTCATTAATGACATGTAGCTTTATTTCTGAATTTTTAAAAATGTTCAACCCAAACATCAATTTAATAATACAAGAGAACCACCCAAGAAAAACCATAAAAACGAACATCCCCGAACAATGTTTTTAAACACTATAAGTCATTAAAATGAACATAATATGAAATAATGAAACCATAATGAACCCTATTAATTTACACATGGTTCTTGATTTTTAATTAATGAATATAATTTCATTACATAGGACATTAAATAAAAGGAAGAATTCGTGTACAAGGTAAGGTGAAATCTCAAATCCAATTTTCTTCCTTCGGGTTATCCCTCTATCACTCCATTTTTGAAATGGTTACTCCTTAAAGATTATTTGTTCATAATTGCCTTAAATTTTCATGTATATACATGGTTGTCACTGGTTTTTATGTCAAAAACAAATTTTTCCAAAAGAACTCCTCTTTTAAGAACACCCCTTTTACTTCTCACTCAAAGTGGATGGTTCTTATAACATGTATGTTATTCCCTCTTTATATTAGGAACCCAAAGCATATGAATTTATTATTATGATATGAAACCCATTCAATTACAGGGGTTAGTTATGTACATTTTTATGTGTTCTACGTGGAATGCATGATGATGATAATGTTATTATGTGATGGGTACGCCCAGAAATATACAGCGCTCCAATGCGTTGGGTAAAGTGATGAATCTCACGAGTAAATGTGAAATATTGTGTGAACAAGATTATATATTGGTTAAAAAGTATATGTTGTAGATAACCACTAAGACAAGATGTTTCATTTTTATGCATTCCCACATTTCTTGTCTTTTATTTATGATCCTCTCATCTTCATGATCTTTTGCATATGTTATGATTATACTCACCCCATAATATATTGTTCTAATCTATCCTATTACTGTGACTCTAGATCATCCCTTTTGATGTATATATTCAGGTGGCTATATTTATTGAAGAGAGGACAAGTTCTAATAAGAAGCTATAGAAGATGAAATTCAATAATGTTTTATGCTAGATGTTGTATTTTTTATGTGTGGTCCTAGTTTTCCTAAGACACTGAACCTTTGGATCCTCTATTTGTAATAATATCAGGTTGTTTATACCGACCCATACATTACATACATGGTTATTACTTCAAAATTAAAGCATACTTATGACAAAATATAATAAAACCATGAGAGGACCATATAGGTATAGTGTATTTAGAAACTGGGAAACATAAACAACAGGTTCATAAATCATCAACATTGTCTCCCATTTATTTCATCATATCTAGAGTTCCTTTTTGGAATATCCTACTTAATATCCTTCTTCCTAACCTGGGGAAATGGAAACATACAAAAGGGTGAGCTCAAATGCTCAGTAATGTTAAACAAAAGAAATATCAAACATATCATATCCATAAGAACATAACATTTTGAAAATATTATGCTGCAAAAGAGATCATAACATGTGATAAATCATAGAAGTGAAATGTAATCCCAATAATCATAACATAAAAATTGAATCTTTGTTGCATACACACATAATCATAGATAATCATTTCTTATTGGTCAATACTCATTTCCAATACTATCTTAGCAGACAAGGTCTATTTCTGAATTGAGTTCACTCCTCGTTTCAGTCATGTTTCACTGAACCGGTTTAAACTTCCATTCTAGCCATTTCTATCTCATCAGATATAAGTATTTACCCAATGCATTGGAGGGAGATATAGATCCCACCCATCTCATAATGATACCATTCTTATGTGTGCCACAAAATCAAAAATCATACATCAATGCATAATCCATGTAATAAAATGGGATTCTTAAACATCGTGACATCATAAAAAAATTCATATAAGAAAAAGTAATTCATAAAAGTAATTCCATCACAACATAATAAAATAAATTTAATAATAGGGATAGAAAGAGAACCCTATATTCTCTTATATGGAAATTGTTTTTGATAAAACACTTAAACTCCATTCTTGAGGATAATATCTGTTCTACTTCAAAAACATTTTTCCTTTCTTAACATGTCATACTATTTTAAACTAAAATAAGTTGATTAAAAATGAAAATTAAAAATTTTAAAGTAAGATTCTTGTAAATAATGTTTTAAAAATCCATTCATGTCATATTAGTTAAAAAACATTCTTCTCATACTTTTGTCGGAAAAGTCAAAAAGTACTTCGTATGAAAAACGACAAAAGATTCCTTTCATATATTTTACTAAAAACTCAAAAAAGGGTAGAATTGGATTTAAACAATATTATGTGGATGGAAATAATATTACATATTGAGGATACGTGGATATGGATGCTAAAATACACCCTAGTAAATACCAAAGTATAAACAATCTCGGATAAAAATGAGATTGTGATATTTTCCCTTACCTTAGGTCGGATTTGCTTCGTAAGTGTCCGAAAATCCTGTATAATGATTTAAATAATGTTATTGACTTATTATAGAATCATAATTATTTTTATGATATCATATATGGTCATATTCTTAGATTTATATTAGTAATATTTCATTCCTACTTGTTATTCGGGTGTTTATTGCTTTATGTTCTTATGCATGTTTTGACCAACAAATTCTTATTCCTTTTTTTAGGTTATAGACACCTTATTTACATAATTTTATAAGTGTAATATAGACCATATTCATTCATTCAATTCATTTATATAATCATTATGCAATGATGATCATGTAGAACGAGTCGCATCAAATCGTGGAGACGGTATTCCGTACGTATGCACGAGCGATGATATCGTTCCCATGATCATGTAATTGTATTGGAGTTTATGTATACAATTTCAGAATCTATATCACTTTACAATAATTATATATGGTTATTCTTTACACCATTATACCCATCCAAGTAAGGTGTTGGTGGAAAATAGATTACACCACGACGTGGAGACGGTATTCCGTACGTACGAACGCGCGGTGATTTCGTTTTTCGTAGGATGGATAGATGGTGAAATAGGGTTGTTTCATTCTTATAATAAAATATCTGTATATTAGGGATACTAATGTTATTACTTCATAATGAAACAACTAAATAAGAATAATAGGAAGAAGAAATAACGTTTAATGAATCGGTAACATACATTACCTCTTCTTTGAAGCGCCTCTTTGAGAGCTCCTTTTAGGGCACTAAAATTGGACTTTAAAGAAGACCAGGACCTATATGATGTTTCTAGGGAAGTTTATAAGATAATTTTCAGGGGTTTTCTGAGCAATAAGGCTCAATGTGGTGTGAGGAAAAGAGGTAGGATGTTTCCTTTTATAAGGGAGGAGAGGGGCACCTTTGGAGAAACTAAAAATATTATTTTATTATAAAGTCATATTAGGTTTTTAATAGCTCCAAATTTGTTTATTTCGAACCTAAGGTGGGTATGGGTCGAAAACCTCTCATGAAATAGAATTTAGACAAGTTTAGGTTACTATTTTAAACTTATCATTTAGATTTAACTTTAAGTTAGATAATTTAACATTTACCGTTTCTTCTTGTATTCTTATACTATAAGGTTAATAAACTTACCATAACAAGCCAAAAGAACCCCAAGTTATTTATTATTAATATATATAACCATAACTAAGTCATTTGGAAGAAAAATATATTTTTATGAATAAAGTAACAATTAATAATATAATATTTGTTTTAAAAGCTATTTTATGTCTATTTTGACACTATTTGGTAATTGATTTTTGTGAAAATCATAAAAGAAATATTAGTTCGAAAAAAGTTACATAAATCAATAATAACATGTAATACTAACCTAAAAAATTATTTTAATTTATAAAAAATTTTAAATTACATTTATTTGGGTATTTATAACATCAATTTTGTCAATATTTCATTAATAATTTAATTACTGCATCATCATTATGTCATAAATAAATTAAATTATCTAATGTCTAAAAATTACAAATAAAATACCATTATGTAGGAAATAGTTTTAGATTTATAATTAATATTTTTAGTCGAATTTATCTTATGTATAACCCTATATTAAAAAAATTATTTACTTATTAAACTTTGATTTTAACTATTTTTACCCTTCTTTAAATAAATTAATATTAAATGTCCTAATCTAAACCATGTGGGCCTAAATGGTCATATTTTATTTCTACGGTTGTTTTTGGTATAATTAAACTTATCCAATAGAATTAGGACATGTGTTAGGGTAATAATAATATAATTTTTACCCGTAATTACCCTATTTACTTTTAACCGTGGTTTAAAAAATGTAAAAAGTTACTATTGACCAAAAATTATTTTAATCTCATTGAACAAAATTTTACTTACTGAAATCAATCGTGACTCTCAAATTTTTGATACTTCACTCACAATGGTGGTAAAATTATTTTTTATGTAAATTTGAAAATTCTCCTAGGAGGTGGGTAAAAGACGGTGAAAAGTTCAATAAAATTTTTATATAAAATAATAATTATAAAATGACTGCAATGAATTAATTTGAACATATAAAGGTATTATGTATCAATTTTTACCTACGATAAATTTAAATAAAATAAATAATTGTTTAAAAAAAAGTCGGTTTTTAAATAGTAACCTAGTGTTTTCCCTATTCATCAAAAATTTAAAGTGTTCAGAAAAATACAAAAAATTTCACCCTAGGCTAATTTAGATATTCTGAATCCAAAAATGAAGTCTATTTTGAATGATGAAATTTAAAAAATTTCAAAAAAGTGATTATTACTATTCATAACGGCTAGTTTTAATAATATTTTAATAGCATATAGTTGTTTTGTGAAACTCGGTATTGCGTAGGATGCATGCTATCGAGAAAGGTTTCCATTTCGTGTAAAGAAAACCAAGCTAGTGTTTTGTGTTGTGAAATATCCCTTTGATGATTTATATAACATAAAAACAAAATATTTCTCATAAAAGTCTCGGGTGTTACATTCTACCCCCCGTAAAATGAATTTCGCCTTTGAAATTCGTCACATTGTAACAAACAGATGAGGATACCTCTCCCTAATCATATCCTCAATCTCCCATGTAGCTTCTTCTAATTGGTGGTTCCTCCATAAAACATTCACCAAGTGAGTGGTCTTGTTCCGTAGGACTTTTTTGTTACGATACATAATCTCTATCGGATGTTCTTCATAAGAAAGATCTTTCTCCAGTGGTACAACTTTTGATCTAAGTACATGTGAAGGATCAGGTATGTAATTTCTTAGGATATATACATGGAAAAAAATGTGAACTTGAGAGAGATTTGGTGGAAGCGCCAATCGATAAGCTACCTTCCCAACAGGATCTAGTATTTCGAAAGGACTGATATATCTAGGGATCAGCTTTCCCTTCTTCCCAAATCTCATTAATCTCTTCCAAGGAGATATTCATAAGAACACTTTATCACCCACTTCAAACTCAAAGTCTTTTCTTCGGTTGTCAACATATCTTTTTTTCGACTCTGAGGTGGTCTTATGTGTTGTTGAATAGATCAAATCTTTTTTGTCCATATCATTAACAAGATCAGGTCCTAATAGCTTTCTTTCCCCAACTTCATCCCAACAAGTTGGAGTCCTGCATTTCATTCCATAGAGAGCTTCATAAGGATCCATCTGAAGACTGGAGTAAATGCTATTATTATAAGAAAATTCCACCAATGGTAGGTGTTGATCCCAACCACATTTTAAATCCATGGAGCATGTTCTCGAAATAACTTCTTAGAGTATTAATTGTCCTGTCATACTGACCGCCTATCTGAGGATGATAAGAAGTGATGAAACTGAACTTTGTATCCAGAGTATGCTGAATACTTTGCCAGAACTTCGAGGTAAATCTCGGATCCGGATCAGATATAAAAGAAAGTGGTACTCCATGCAATCTTACCACTTCCTTTACATATATCCTGGCAAGCTGATCTAGAGAGAAGTCCTCTCTAATAGAAAAGAATTGTTGCAGACTTTGTAAGGCGATCAACTATGACCCAAATAGGATTATTGCCTTTGTATGTTTTAGGGAGTCCAGTGACAAAGTCCGTATTGATTTTTTCCTATTTCTATTCAGGTATGGGTAGTGGTTGTAATATCCCCGTAGACTTCTATCTCTCAGCTTTATCTTGATGACAAACCAAGCATCAAGAGACATATTCAGCAACATCTCTTTTCATGCCATCCCACCAAAAATAATCTTTCAGGTCCCTACACATCATCGTGCTTCCATGATGAATAAAGAATGAAGAAATATGAGCCTCATCCAGCATCTCCTTCTTTAATTCCGGGATGGGAGGAACACAAACCTAATTCCTGAACCTTATTATTCAATCATAATCAAGGTTGAATTCATGAACATTTCTCACCTTCTTTTGTTAATCTACATCTTCTTTCTTTGCCTCTTCAATCATCACATGTATAGATAGATGTACATTCATTTGAGAAAGATACGAATTTTCCCCTTTCATTATAATTCCAAGATCCATCATTTGTAAATCCATAAATATTGGATCTTTTCTGATCCTCATCATGGATAAGCTAGCATGGTCTTGCCGACTTAATGCATCTTCCACATTGTTTTCTTTCCAATGTGGTAATGAATTGAGAATTTATAATCCTTAATCACCACCAACCATCTTCTTTTGCGCATATTCAGATCCTTTTGTGTGAAAATATACTTTAAACTTTTATGATCATTATAAATATCGCACCTTTCTCCATAAAGATAATGTCTCTAGATCTTTAATGAAAATATTATGGTCGCTAACTCCAAATCATGATTTGGGTAATTTTTCCCATGGATTTTAAACTATCGTGAGGCATAGGCTATCACCATGTCGTTTTTCATCAGAACACACCCCAATCCCTTCTTGGATGCATCACTGTAGATCACAATCCATTCTCTACTACAAGGAAGTGTGAGCATAGCTTCACTGGATAACCTTCTTTTCAACTCCTGTAAATTCTCTTCACATTCCTCCATCCATGCAAACTTAACTCCTTTTCGAGTCAACCTAGTTAGTGGATTAGATAATCGTGAAAAAATGTTCACAAAACGTTGATAATATCCATCCAAACCAAGAAAACTTCGGATCTCGGTTACTGTTGTTGGTCTCGACCATCTTTCGATAACATTTGTTTTTTCTGGATCCACATATATCCCCCCTTTTGAGATTATGTGACCCAAAAATGTGACTTTTTGAAGCCAAAATTCACACTTGGTAAATTTGGCATAAAGCATCTCCTTTCTCAAGGTCTTCAATACAATTCTCAAATGATCTTCATGTTCTTCCATTCTCTTTGAATAGAAAAGATTATCATCTATAAAGACTACAAAAAACTGATCAAGATAGTCCCTAAAGACTCTATTCATCATATCCATGAAGATAGTAGGGGAATTAGTAAGACCAAATGGTATCACTATAAATTTATAGTGTCCATACCTTGTACGGAGAGCCGTCTTTGGTATATCCTCCCTTTTGAAACTTAATTTATGATACCCAAAACTAAGATAAATCATAAAAAAGTATTGAGCTCTGCGTAGTTGGTCAAATAAGCCATCAATGCGCGGGAGGGGATATTTTTTCTTGATAGTTATCTTGTTAAGTTCTCGACATTCAATAGAGAGTCTCATTGATCCATATTTCTTCTTAACAAACAGAACAGGTGCTCCCCAAGGTGACGCACTAGGGACTATGAATCCCTTATCAAGATTCTCTTGGATTTTCTTCTTCATTTCATTAAAAACAATTGGGGATATTCTATAAGGTGTATTCGAAATAGTCAAAGCACCCGGTACGAGTTCTATTGAAAACTCAACATCACGATTTGGTGGAAGACCTAGAAATTCCTCCGGAATGTCATCGTCAAACTCCCGTACAATGGGCATATTATTAATCGTGAGTTTCTCTCCAACCATTTGAGATAAATAACCCTCATTTAGTGGAGTCAAGACCCATAATATGGAAGAAATTTCCACTGGAATGTTATGTTCATCCTTGAATCGATAGACGATCATAGATTGATCAAAAATATGAAATGTGACATCCTTTTATTGGAAATTGATATGAGCTCCATATAGAAAAAGCCAATACATGCCATGAATCACATCAAATTCCACTATAGGAAGGATCACAAGATGTGCAGGAAGCACATTCCCACAAACTTCAATCAGAGAAGAATTATAAACTTTTGATGCGATTATTGTGCCATTAGGGGTTGTCACGGCTAACTCAACATATAATTGTTGAGATAATATGGTGATACCCTTAGAATATTATTCAGAAATAAAATAGTGGGTGGATCCAGAATCAAATAAATCATTTGCTACTTTAGAGTGGATGGTAAGTATACCTTTCACCACTTCTTTATCGTACTCGACATCGCTGATAGAAATTGCATGTGACTTTCCTTTTTCTTTAGCCTGAAGAGTTTTTTTATGTTTATAATCATCAACAACCCTTGGATTAGGGCATTGATTGGCATAATGCCCCATTTCCTTTCACTTGTAACAATGATGTGTAGCAGGTGAACTCTGTGTATCATTTTCTTTGTTTTCATCACTGGACATCTTCTTCCCATCATTGCGGTATTCAAATGCCTGATGACCTTCTTTTCCACATTTGAAACATTTGCTTTTCCCTTTAAGACAACTCCCTCCATGTTTCCTTCAACACTTTGAGCATAAGGTAAAACTCATCTTTATTTCAGTTTGCTCTTTATATTTTCCTTTGAATTCAATTTTCCTCTTCTTATAAAACCCATTTGACTCATGGGTTACTCAAATCTCTATCTCATCTTTGAGAGCACATTGAACGATTTCCTTGTAGCTATTGAAGTCCCTTAGGGATAATTCCCTTTGAAGACTAGGTTTTAAGCCACTAAAGAATCAAGCGATCTTACTCTCAGGTTGGATAATAATACCAGAAGTGTACCTTGCAAGTCTTGTAAAAAAATTTTCATAGGTACCAACTGATTCATCATCCTTTTCCTTCAATTCAAGAAACTCCTTCTTCATCTTTTTTCGATGAATACGAGGGAAGTACTTATTGAAAAATAAGTTCGTGAACTCGTCCCATTCCATGGACTCAATTTCATCCCATTGCCTCATATTCTTAATAAGATTCCACCATTTCATCAACATATCATTCCAAACGATACACTTCTATGATACATTATCATGTTCAGAACATTGAAGAACTGAAAATATATTTTCAATGGTACTGATCCACTGTTCAGCCACTAATGGATCAGAAGACCCGCTGAATGAAGGTGGATGCTGCCTCATGAAGGATTAAATAGAATGTTGCTCCTTCTTTTTCTCATTTGTATGTCCTACATGATTCATAGCTTTAGAAATTTGTGTGAGCATGGCTAAAAAAATTTCATTCCAACTCCCATAATGTTTGGTTTCTCAGGGGGACAATCATTGCATTGCCTATCGCATTCCGCATTAACATGGTTCCTTCAAGTTCCAGCCATTGACTAAAACCAAAAAGAATAGTGTGAGCAACACTAATTATAATAGGAAAACCACACAATCAAGAATAAATTTTCAAACTGAAGGTCTTATCATAGGTTGTTCATGGAAATTTCTAATTCACTAATATTGTGTTCTATTCTTATACTTATCCTTAGGGGTTTTACTAAGGCTTTCACATCCTAGATTCCGAAGGTTGACTATACCTTTTCCTTGATACCAAAAATAATGACCCATAATTTACATACATGGTTATTACTTAAAAATTAAATCATACTTATTAAAACATATAACAAAACCATCAAAGGACCATATAGGTATAGTGTCATTAGAAACTGGGAAACATAAACAACAATTTCATAAATCATCTATGTTGTCTCCCATTTATTTAATCATATCTAGAGTTCCTTTTTGGAATATCCTACTTAATATCTTTCCTCCTGACCTGGGGAAAAGAAAACATACAAAAGGGTCAGCTGAAATGCTCAGTAAGGGTAATCAAAAGAAATATCAAACATATCATATCCATAAGAACATAACATTTTAAAAATCTTATCCTACAAAAGATATCATAACGTGGGATAAATCATAGAATTGAAATGTAATCCCAATAATCATAACATAAAACATGAATATTTGTGGAATACACACATAATCATATAGAATCACTTATTATTATCCAAGACTCATTTCCAATACTATCTTAGCGGACAAAGTCCATTTCTGAACCGAGTTCACTCCTCGTTTCAGTCCTGTTTCACTGAACCGGTTTAACGTGTCGTTCCAGCCATGTCTATATCATGAGATATAAATCATTACCCAATGAATTGGAGGGAGATATAGATCTCACCCATCTCATAATGATACCATTCTTATTTGTTCCACAAAATCAAAAAACATACATCATTGCATAACCCATGTAGTAAAATGGGATTCTTAAACATCGTGACATCATAAAACAATTCATATAAGATAAAGGAATTCATAAAAATAATTCCATCACAAAATAATCATGTCAATGTAAAAATAGGGATATAAATAGAACCCTATATTCTCTTAGATGGAAAATAATTTTGATAAAACACTTGAACTCCATTCTTGATGAAAATATCCTTTCTACTTCAAAAAACATATCCCTTTCTTAACATGTCATGCTATTTTTGACTATAAGATGTTGATTAAAAATAAAAATGAAAACTTTTAAAGGAAGCTTCTTGTAAATTATGTTTAAAAATCCATTCACGTCGTATTTGTTAAAAAAAACATTTTTCTTGTACTTTTGTCGGAAAAGTCAAAAAGTAACTCATATGAAAAACGACAAAAGATTTCTTTCATACCTTTTAATAAAAACTCACTGATGGGTAAAATTGTATTTAAACAATTTTAGGTGGATGGAAATAATATTAAATATTGAGGAAACATGGATTTTTATGGTAAAATACACACCAGTAAATACCAAAGTATAAACAATCTCAGATAAAAATGAGATTGTGATATTTTCCCTTACCTTAGGTCCGATTTGCTTCGTAAGAGTCCAAAACTCCTGTATAATGATTTAAATAATGTTATTGACTAATTCCAGAAACATAATTATTTTTATGATATCATTTATGGTCATATTATTATCTTCTTATTAGTAATATTTCATGGCTACTTGTTATTCGGGTGTTTATTGCTTTATGTTCTTATGCATGTTTTGACGAATAAATTCTTATTCCTCCTTTTATGTTATAGACACCTCAATTACAGATTTCTATTAGTTTAATATATATCATATTCATTAATTCAATTAATTTATATAATCATTATGCAATGAAGATCATATAGAACGAGTCGCATCACATCGTGGAGATGGTATTCCGTACGTACGCATGAGTGATGATATCATTCCCATGATCGTGTAATTGTATTAAAGTATATGCATACTATTTCAAAATAAATATCACTTTAAAATAATCATATATAGTTATTATTTACACCATTATACCCAACCATGAAAGGTGGTGGTTGAAAATAGATTACACCACGGCGTGGAGACGGTATTCCTTACGTACACACGCGCGGTGATTTCATTTTCCGTAGGATGGATAGATGGTGAAATAGGGTTATTTCATACTTATAATAATATATCAGTATATGAGGGATACTGATGTTATTACTTCATAATGAAACAACTAATTAAGAAGAAGTGTAAGAAGAAATAAAGTTGAAAGAATCGGTAACAGACATTACCTTTTATTTGAAGTGCCTCTTTGAGACATCCTTTTAGGGAAATAAATTGGTCGTTGAAGAAGACCAGGGCCTCTAGAATGTTTCTATCCAAGTGGAGAAGAGATTTTTTCAGGGGTTTTTATAGCTTGAAGGCTCAAAATGCTGTGAGGAAGAGAGGGATGAGGTTCCCTTTTATAAGGGAGGAGAGGGGAACGTTTGGAAAAACAAAAAATATTATTTTATAATAAAGTCATATTCGGTTTATAATAGCATCAAATTGATTTATTTCTAATATATGGTGGGGATGGGTGAAACTCCCCTCATACAATTTAATTTAGACAAGTTTAGGTAACTATTGTAACCTTATCATTTAGATTTATCTTTAAGTTAGATAATTTAACGTTTACCGTGTCTTCTTGTTTTCTTACACTATATGGTTAATAAACTTACCATAACATGACAAAAGAACCCCAAGTTGTTTATTATTAATATATATAACCTTATCTAACACATTTTTATGATCCTTATATTTTTAGGAATAATGTAACAATTAATAATATAATATTTGTTTTAAAAAAAATTATGTCAATTTTGACAGTATTTGGTAATTGATTTTTGTGAAACTCATAACAGAAATATTAGTTCAAAAAAAGTTACTTAAATCAATAATAACATGTCATAATAACCTAGAAAATTATTGGAATTCATAAAATGTTTCAAATTACATTTATTTTGGTATTTATAACATAAATATTGTCAATATTTCATTAAAATTAAAATTATTGTATCATCATTGTGTCATTATTATTTTAAATTATTTAAAGTCTAAAAATTACAAATAAAATACCATTATTTAGGAAATATTCGTATCTTTCTAATTAATTTTTATAGTCAAATTTATCTTATGTATATCCCTATATTGAAAAATGATTTACTTATTAAACATTGATTTTAACTATTTTATCCCTTCTTTAAATAAGTGATTATTAAATGTCCTAATCTAATCCAAGTGGGTCTAAATGGTCATATTTTATTCCTAAGGTCGTTTTTGGTCAAATTAAACTTATCCAATAGAATTAGGACATGTGTTAGGGTAATAATAATATCATTTTTACCCGTAATTACCCTATTTACTTTTAACCGTGGTAAAAAATTAAAAAGTAACTATTCACCAAAAATTATTTTCATCTCATTGAACCACATTTTGCTTACTGAAATCATCTGTTTCCCTCGGATTTTTTAAATTCCATTCACAAAAATGGTAAAATTATGTTTTATGTAAATTTGAAAATTCTCCTAGGAAGTGGGTAAAAGACGGTGAAAAGTTCAATAAAAATTTTATATATCTATAATAATTATAAAATGACTCCAATGAATTACTTTGAACTTATAAAGGTATTATGTATCAATTATTACCGAAGATAAATTTAAATAAAATAAATTATTATTTAAATAAAAAGTCGGTTTTTAAATAGTAACCCAGTTTTTTCACTATTCATCAAAAATTGAATGTTTTCAAAAAAAATACCAAAATTTCACCCGTGGCTAATTTCGATATTCTGAATCCAAAAATGACGTCCATTTTAAATGTTTAAATTTACAAAATTTCAAAAAGTTGTTATTAATATTCATAACGGCTAGTTTTAATTATATTTTAATAGCATATCATTGTTCAGTGAAATTTGGTATTGCGTACGACGCAGGCTATCGAGGAAGGTCGTGGTTTTGTGTAAAGAAAGCCAAGATAGTGTTGTGTGTAGTAAAAGATCCCTTTGATGATTTATATAACATAAAAACAAAATATTTCTAATAAAAGTCTCGGGTGTTACATTGTTTATCTTTGAAATAATGTAATTGTAATTTAATAAAAGTATATGATCACTATAGTTTGTATAAGAGGCATGGTTTAGTTAATTTGGGAATTAGGATTATTGAACCCTAGATAAAACCTCTAGTATGAGATTAAGTACAAGTATGCACATATGATTATTTACATAGGGATCCATTATGTTTTGTTTTTTGTATTAATTGTTTAAATTAATAAGTTATTCATGACTTGTTTACTTATGTTTTGTTCTATAAATTTCTATTTTGGAAAATGGTGGGAAGAAGGAGAAATCAGGCCAACAACTCTTGCGAGGCCCAATGCAATGATTGCCCGGACGTCATCACAAATGATTTGGGAGGTGGAGTTCAAAACTACATGACGATGCTTACCCAATTATCTCGGGTTATGAATAATAACCATAATAATGGGGAACATCCTCCTTCACCATAGTGGGAGTAACTGGATATCGAATGTTTTATATGGAAACGACCACCGACATTTTGTGGATCTTCCAATCCACTAGTTGCGGAACAGTGGGTCAACTCCATGGAGAAGATCTTTTTTGTGCTTCACTGTTCTGAGATAGAGAAGGCGACTCTAGCCATTTATCCTCAAGCTGGAGAAGCCAATCAATGGTGGGTTTTGATTAAGAATAACAAGCTAATGGGGGAAATTGGTGTTAAGGAATGTGAAGAATTTATGATAATGTTTCATAACAATTATTCCCCAAGAACACTTCGCACGAAGATTGAGATAGAATTTATAGAGCTCAAGAAAAAAAAGAAGGAGAATCTGTCACAACCTATGAAGTTAATTTCACAAGGCATTCAAGGTATGCTTTGGGTTTTGTTATCAACAATGACAGAAAAATTGATTGATTCATCAGTGGATTAAAACCACACCGTCGAATGGCTCTTGTAATTCGAGACTTTGGGAGTTATGAAGAAGTTGTTCGGTGTTCTCTCAAAGTGCAGATGGATTTTGGAGAATAGACCCATGGATATGGTGATAAGAAAAGAAAGATGTATTTTCAAGATGGTGGATCTAATGATAATGGAGGGAAGAAAAATCAATGACCCACATGCCAAAAATGTTAGATGTTGTACAATGGGAACTGCCTCAAAGGGATTGGGAAATGCATTAAGTGTTGGAATGAAGGACACCATGCTCAAGAGTGTTGAAAAGGCACAGAAAGTAAGGAGAATTTTGCCGATAAAAGGAGAAAACCACCCATGGATCAATGATACAATTGTAGGGAGCTAGTGTACTATGAAAACCAGTGCACTAAACATTGAGTTCCCAAGGGTAATCAGTGTCAGCAGCCACCAAAGCCAAATGAAAAAGGGAAGGCTTATGTGATCCTACTTCGGAGGTGGAGCATGATAATGAAGTCGTACAAGGTACACTTCCTATTCACTAAATAATGGAAAAAAGTATTATTTTATTCTGGTTCTACACATTCCTATATATCTTGAATGTTTTCTAGAACTATAGAATTGAATCCCTGAAACCTTGAACTAGATAAATCTGTAAAAACACTAAGTGTTACAATCATTGTAACCGATGTGTTTGAATCTTCTCCGGTTGGCGTATGTTGGAATATTATTCTGGAAAATCTCGTAATACTTTCCTCAGTGGAATTCGACACTATAATGGGAATGGACCGGGTCTCGCTATATAGAGCACATATCAACTTTCGGGAAATGGAAATATCTTTTCTAATTATGAACCATCCCATGCTCCTATAAAAATAAAAGGAAGATCATGTATTTATTTTGAAAAATCATTCAATAGTGTGGGTGTTGATTCCCTATAAAGATGCATACCTTGCCTAAATGGTTGAGTCGAAGGAATGTGACAACCATGAGGAAATTCTCATCATGAGGGAATACAATAATGTATTTCCCAAAGATTTACCCAGAATTCCCCCGGATCATGAGGTAGAGTTCTCAATTGAACTCATACATGGAGCTACTCCTATATTGAAGTGCTACTATAGGATAGATCCTATCGAACTGGAGTAGTTAAATAAGAAGCTGCAAGAGCATGTGAACAAAGGGTTCATATGCCCGAGTGCTTCGCCTTGGGGTGTTCTCGTTCTCTTTGAGAAGAATAAGTATGGAACAATGTGGATGTGTATCGATTATCGGGAACTCAACAAGATCAATAGAAAGAACAAGTATCCTATCCCAAGGATTTATTTCTTGTTTGATCAATTAAGAGGAGCTCAATACTTCTCAAAGGTAGATCTTCATTCAGGATATCATCAGGTAAAGTTGAATAATGATGATATTTAGAATATTGCCTTCTTTACAAGGTATGCGCACTATGAGTTTTTGGTGATGCCCTTTGGACTTACTAATGCCCCTGAAATCTTCATAGATTTGATGAATAGAGTCTTTAGACATTATCTCAAAAAAATTTAGGTAGTGTTTATCGATGATATATTCATCTACTCCAAGTGAAAGGAGGAACATGAAGAACATCTATGACTTGTGTTGGTGACATTAAGAAAAGAGATGTTTTATGCCATGTTTAGCAAGTGTTACTTTTGGATGAATCATGTCACGTTTTTGGGATATGTGATCACACATGAGGGTGTTTGTGTGGATCTTTCAAAGAAAAATGTGATTGAGGAATGGCCCATGCCCTCTAGTGTCACAGAAATATGATGTTTTTTTGGATTAGCTGGGTACTACCGACGTTTGGTGAGAAACTTCTGATTATTTTTAAGCCCGCTAACTATGTTAACAAGTAATGGGGTAAGGTATGTCTCAACGGAAGAATTTGAGGGAATCTTCAAGGAGCTAAATAGAAGGCTGATCATTGCACCTGTACTCACACTACCGAAAAGTAGATAATTTTTTCTGATATACAGTGATGCTTCAAAGAATGTTTGGGGTTGTGTACTCATATAAATGATAATATGATAGCCTATGCCTCAAGAGAATTGAATATCCACAAGAAAAATTACCTGACGCATGATCTAGAGTTGGAAGCCATAATTTTTTGCTTGAAAATCTGGCAGCACTACCTTTATAGAGAGATGTGTAACATATTCACCTACTACAGGATACTAAAGTATATATTCACACAAAAGGATATCAACATGAATCAAAGGATATGGTTAGAGATAATATAAGATTATGATTGATCTATTCACAATCATCCTAGAAAGGTGAACAATGTAGCTGATTCTCTAAGCAGAAAAGAACCCGGTACTCAATCCATGTTGCGGAATGGGAAAGACTCTATCTTCATGGATGTGCAAAGAATGGATTTGGAAATATTAAGGGTAGAGGATACATCTTACCTTCACCAAATGATTGCGCAACCATCCATCCAGGAGGAGATTAATGAAGTACAAAGGGATGATGTGGAGATACAAAAGAGGGTGAATGAAGTAACGGAAGGTAATCTGCATGATTTCCATATCGACGATGATGGTGTGATTTGGAATGGAATGTGACTATAAGTGCCTTAATAACCCATGATAAAAAGGAGCTATTGTAGAATTCACATAGCTCAATATTCTCTATCCATCCTGGGAGTACCAATATGTACTGTGATCTCCTAGAACACTTCTAGTGGGATAACATGAAGGATATTGCGGAATATATATCAAGGTGCTTGGTATGTTTTCAAGTAAAAGCTGAGTGAAAAAATCCCAAAGGAATGATGCATCCATTGCCTAAACACATGTGGAAATTGGAAAACATTACTATGGACATTGTCATGGGTTTCCCGAAGACATCAAAGGGAAATATTACGATATGGGTTTTGGATGACCGACTAACCAAGTCATCCCATTTTATCGCTATTCAGGAATATCTCTACCTTGATCAACATGAAAATATATATGTGAAGGATGTGGTGATATTTCATGATGTTCCAATGTCAATTGTCTCGGCCCATGATACAAGGTTCACATCTATGTTCTGGAGTAGCCTTCAACATGCTTTGAGTACTGAATTAAATTTCAGCATGGCCTATCACCCCAAATTGATGGCCAGTCTGAAAGGACTATTCATATGCTTAAAGATATTCTAAGAGAATGATCTCTTGAATTAAAGGGTGGTTGGGATCAACATCTCTCATTGTTTGAGTTCTCATAAAAAATAGCTTCCACTGGAGTATCTAGATGGATCCATATGACGTTCTGGATGGAAAGTGATGTAGAACTCCAACTAGATGGGATGATGTTGAAGAAATGAAGCTACTTGGACCCGATCTTGTTCAAGAGATGACAGAAAAGGTTACAGTCATCCAGAAACACATCAATGTTGCTCAATGTCGGCAAAAGAGCTAGGCTGAAAACTGTCAAAGGGACTTAGAGTTCGACGTTAGAGAAAATGTCTTCCTTCAAATATCTCAATGGAAGAGATTCATGTGATTCAGGAAGAAAGGGGAGCTAAGTCCAAGGTATATTGGCACCTTTGTGATCCTTGACCACATAAACGCCATGGACTATCGTTTTGCACTTCCAACGAATATGCCACATGTTCATGATGTGTTTCATGTATCACTACTGAGGAAGTACATACCAAACCCCTCACATGTACTAAACTCAGAGGTGGTGCAGCTGGAAGATGATCTCTTCTATGAGTAGACACCAGTAATGATTCTAGATCAGATAGATAAGGTTCTATGCAATAAGACAACCCATCTTGTCAAATTTTTGTGGATAATCTATATGTTTGAGGAAGCAACGTGGGAACCAGAAGAGGCAACGAAGGAGAAACACTATCACCTGTTTGTGTAAAGTGAAATTTCAGGGGTGAAATTACTTAATGGGTGAAGAATGTTAGGACCCAAAGTCTTTTTAATGGAAATTACCTTCTTATATTAATGTCATAAAAAACATTAAATAACAACATAATGAACTACAAAGTGATATGTGACCATTAAACAAAATTTGTCACTTCTGTGTTTGGAATTTTGAAAATCTGACATACATGGTTGTGTTCAAGATGATTTTTGGAATTTAATGAAACAAAAATAATTTTGGATGAATAGTGACATGCCATTATGAATAGTAACATGCCCTAATGAATAGTAATATGACCCTTATGAATATTATATTATCTAACATACGAGTAACATTACCTAATAAAATTTAAATAAAATTTAGACATCATAGAAAGTGACGATTTGACTGGGGTAAACGTTTTGGTATTTTGTAAGTCATAAATAAATAATTATGATTAATTAATTAATTTCCCTAAAATGTATTCATTAATTATTGAATCAATGTCTTATAGTATATATATAATTTAATAAGACCCGACGTAATTTTTGAAAGCACTATAAAATTAGTTTTAATCTAAAAACTATTTTTTTTATACAATTTTGATTTTAATTAAATATTAAATGAATAATATTTAAATTTTTTAAAAAAATGGACTTCATTTTTGGATTCCACACGTCGAAAAATTGTTGGGGTAAATTTTTAGTATTTTTATAAGATACATGAATTTTTTATGAATAGATGAATCTGATAATTTACAATAAATGCTAAATAATGGATTAATTGAGTCATCGATGATGCTCTACTTATGTAAGCCCAGTAGATTCGTCATAAAATGATAAAATTACAATTTTTTGTCATTCAAGACTCCCTATTCCTTTTCTTAGGAGAAATTAATAAACTAATGAAATTTATATTAAGGAAACCCCTCTTCCCTCCACTATAAAAGTCACCCTTCAGACCCTCATTTCCTCACACCTCTCAAGCTCCAATACATCACTAAACTCTTCCCAAATACCTTCCCTAGCACCCCCCCCACGTCCAAGATCTTCGGGTCTCATCAAAATCCCAATATTAGGCCTTTAAAGAGGTTCTCAAGAGGAGGATTCAAAAGGTAATTTCCCTCCCTCTTCTCCTTTAATTTTCGTTCATGTTCAAGTTCATTTCTTGATCTCTCCCCAACTATCATCATAAAAATTGAATTTTACCTCCAGTATTATAAATATAATGTTATTATATGATTCTAAAAGGATATTTTATCATCCAATCCCCTTTCCCTCTTCCTTTTATTTTATTAAAAAGAACGTTGTTTGTGAAGTGTTCATTTATCACCTTCAAGAACGACATGCTTTATTCTTCCATTTATTCCATCAAATATGTTCATGAAAAAAAATTTAATGTTGAAAAATAATATGTTATATTTATTATGTTCTATTTAATGTTCTCGAAATAACCTATGGTCATATTACTATGGGATAAGTTAAAACAAGTTCATTGTGATCCCAATACCGCCCAAAATGACCCAAATAGCCATCATTTAATTATTATCTAATGATTCATCAACATGGATATAATATAATTGGTTATAAGATCATTAAAACTCCTGTAATATCATTAATGACACGTAATATCATTTCTGGATGTTTACTTATGTTCTACCGAAACATCAATTTATGAATACAAGTGAACCACCAAAGAAAACCATAAAAAATGAACATCCCCGAACAATGTTTTTAAACTCTATAAGTCATCCAAAGGAACATAATATGAAATAATGAAACCATAATGAACCCTATTAATTTACACATGTTTCTGGATTACTAATTAATGAATATAATTTCATTATACAGGACATTAAACAGAAGGAATCATTCAGGTACAAGGTAAGGGGAAATCATGAACACAATGTTCTTCCTTCGGGTTCACCCTCATTAACTCCATTTTGGACAAGGTTACTCATTAAAAATAATTTTTTCATCATTACCATTAATGTTTTTTAATATACATGTTTGTCTCTGGTGTTTATGTCAAACCCAAGTTTTTCCAAAAGAACTCTTCTTTTAAGAACACCCCCTTTACTTCTCACTCATAGTGGACGGTTCTTGTAACATGTATGTTATTCCCTCTTTATTTTGGGAACCCAAGCTTATGAATGTGTTATTATGATATGGAACCCATTCCATTACATGGGTTTGTTATGTACATTTTTTAAATGTGTTATATGTGGAAATCATGATGATGATAATGTTATGATGTGACGGGTGCACCCAAAATTATATAGCGCAATATGAATGTTTCAATGTGACGGGTGTGCCCAGAAATAGATAACGCTTTAATGCATTTGGTAAAGAGATTAATATCATGAGTAAATTTTAAATGATGTATGAACAAGATGATAGCATGGTTCAAAAGTATATGTTGTAGATAACAACTAAGACATGATGTTTCATTTTTATGCATTGCCACATTTCAAGTCTTTTATTAATGCTTCTCTCATGTTCATGATATTTTGCCTATGTTATGATTATACTCTCCAGATGATATATTGTTATTATATACCCTCTTACTGGGCTTATAGATAGCCCCTTTTGATGTATATCCTCAGGTGGCAACATGTACTAAGGGGAGGGAAAGTGCCAATAAGAAGCTATAGAAGATGAAATTAAATAATTGTATATTCTAGATGTTGTATTTGTTATGTGTGGTCCTAGATTTCTGAGGACACTAAACCATTGGATCGTCTATGTGTAATACTATCATGTTTTTTTATCATTGAAATGATTTCATAGAAATGTAAGAAATGGCTCAGGTCACTATACCAATGGTATCATCATTTGATTAGAAAATTATTTCTTATGATCCTGTCTTTCTTTAGTCCTTTCAAGAATTACCTGATCCATATCTACCATGTTCTTCCCTAGGAATAGTCTATAAATTATTTACTATCAGTCCCTACAACTGAAAATATATAATGGAAACGATATTCATACAAGTATTAAAATTTTTCCATACCAATATTGGATTGAAAACTATTATTGTCAGAAAACAGAACCAGAATTAGGTTCCTCATCTAGGAACCTCCAAAAACCAAGACACAAGAATACAACTTATCATCAAGAGTTTAGATAGTCCACACTATCCAAACATCCACATGTGGATGAAAATTAGTCCAAGGTTTATGTAAAAGACAATTGTTTTGATTAAATCTATAATCCCTCAAGGTAAAATTTGTCTCATTATTGGAGGTGATCATCCTAGGGACATTGTGATGCCTCACCGCCTCCCCAAGCTATAATAATGACAAAAACACCATTAAACAAGAATCCATAATATTATAAAGTGGATTTATATTATCAAATAATATTCTATCAACAATATATATATATATATATATCCTTCTAGAGATCTATGTAAATTGATTATTATCTCCATTGAGATATATCCCAACTTCTAATGAAGAAACTCTAATGGATAAAACAAAACATAGGGAGCCCTAACCATGGAAATAACTTTTTGATAGATGAAACATCATGACACAAACACTCTAACTATATTCCTCAAATGAGGACCTAAAAAATTAACTCTTATATATAGGTGACAAATAAAATTCAGGAAGAACTATCTCATTCATCTCTAAATAGTTGAAAATACTACACAAGAATAACTCATGCTATTTCTTGTCCTTATACCAACTGTTATGGGAATAACCAAAGACTTCTTGGTCAGTCTAGACAGCCACCTCAAAATACCTTAGATTGGAAAACTCCATTTTCTAAACCAAATATATTTTCATTATCATCTGAAAAAGGGAAAACTACACCCTCAAACTATAATATATCTAGATTAATCACTAATATATCTTCTATAAATCTCCAAGAATATCCTTATTCATGCACGACATTACTACATGACATCCATCTCAACACATCAGCTACAAAATTTTATTTTCCTATCATATAAAAAGTTTCAAATAAATAATCCTATAATAATTTCAACTGTAATCATTTTAAAAAATTTATGTCCTATTGAGAGAAAACAAACATCAGTCACTTATAAATGAAAAACCCAAAAAATAGTCATTGATATGGAAATTCCACCAACAGATCAAAGAAAAACAACTACTTCCAACTCAAGATCATGGGTATTATATTTATCCTTGTGGGGAAATAAAAACCAATATCAAAAAGAAAAAACCAATATTTATTACATTTTAAAACATTCCAAACAAATATGCGATGCATCACAAAATTAATCATACTAAACTCCACTTTCTATTAAATAATGAATTACATTAGTAACCAATGTCTCTTTAATGTACTCAAAAGTTATATAACATTGGTTATTCCTTGAGAAACCATAATATATATTTTATGAACTATAATAGAAGTGTATAAACCTGAAATTAATAAGTTATTAACCAATTATAAAATCCTAAAAGACTATGAAAAATTCCCACCTATGATACTCACTTGGGGGATTACCATGAAACAATTACCTCTATCATCAAGGGATCTATACATATTCCTTACTAGGATATGATATTCCCGATGGATTGTACTTTATTATCCCATAACAAACACATTGAAAACCTTTTGACACCTCTTAATTATGAGGAACTCCCAAAATAAAACACATATTCTGTAGATAAACCACTTTATAGGTGGAGTAGACATGGATTTAATTCATGAAAACCAACATAAAAATATCTAGAATATCTTGTAAAAATATATTCATTAAACCAATGAAGATATAAATAGATTATGTCACACCAAATGATATCACAATGAAATAGTAATTCTCTTGATGGCATTAGAAAGAAATCTTAATAATATCCTCACTCATCACCTACATCTGGTGATATCATTACCATATATAGATCTCCAAGATCCAATATAATCCCCTAATTTGATCAAATTAATCAACAATCTATATACTAAGATGGAAATTATTCATTGTTTCCTAGTTCTTCCAATAGTAATCTGTACAACACAACAAACTAATACTAGCTTACATCATGAAAAAATGGCTACACCCCATACTGAAACACTAGGTCAAACAAAACATCACTCTTATATATCATTATGCTATACATGTAGCTATTATAACACAAGATACACCATATTATATAGAATAATTAAGATATGAGATATTCATGGATACTGATTTACCTCAAACAAAATCTCTAACTGACGAGGTAATGATATAACCTCACCTAGAAAATATATTAGTACTCTTCCATGACCTTGGGAAATACTGTTAGCTAAACCTCTCATAAATTTAGTATCAGCTCATTCATTAGGTAATACATGGTATTAACTCACCTATGACCCATATGAGGGTCCCTCTCAACAAGGAAATTGATGTATCTCCATCGACATTATAGAACAAAAAACATTCTCCAAATGAAATCCAAAATATTATAATCCAAATATAGCCAATGTGTAAAATGGAAGGTGATTTATGGATATATTTTAAAACATATAAAATATCCAAAAGATTTTTTTTACCCCAACACTATCTCTCTTTTTTTACATACATAATAAAGATAATATTATCTACCTAATAGAATTGTCAATGACAAGGGCACTATAAGCCTTTCTAAATCAAGTAAAAATATCTTATAATAGATAATGTGATATGATGTATTTTTAGAGCATAAATAATATAAATCATGAAATCATGTATAAAACATGAAAAACGATTCCTAAAATGATGTCTGGCTCAACCAGTGCTGGTAATGCTTGAGCATGAAGCTGATCAAGACCAATTGTGTAACCTCTCTAACCCTGATGATAAAAGCATCCATGGTCTTGATTTTATCTCTATGTATGAGAATCATATTTGGGATATACTTTATCTACCCTATCCCCTCTCTAATAATACCAAAATGTACCACCATGTTATTGTTTCCACAGCTAAAACTATCTTGATGGAGGAACATGAGGGGGAACACCCGGAACACACCGAATCCTCAGTATGTTCATGAACATTCATCGCTAATAACCTTATTATATATAATAAAAACACTAGAATGATCTGTATTAAAAATTTTGAAATCCAACACCCCCAAAGAATCATGATTATTAGGACTGGTACCTACCCCTGGTAATCTAATATTTCATTAGTATAAAAAACTGGGAACCGTAAACCACAACTCCGCTTCAAGAGAATTCCTAATGTCAACCCTCTGAGAACAATATTGTTCTTTCCAACATCCTCATAAAATCCTGTACTCTTGGAAACATATTTTCTTAAGTTGAAAACATAAACTAGGTGACATGGTGTTGTATATTTTAATGAAAATACTACATTAAATTCCCCTCTCTAGCTTTCTCTTTTGGAAACATGTCTGGATCCTAATGGAGGAGGTTCTTGAAATGGATCCTAAACTCTCACATATTTTAAATCCACTATATATGGGTATCAATATCCATGAAACATTATGCATTCATACATGAAGTATGAAATCAAGTTCAAAACTGGTCTCATAACATTTTTCATGAAACAATACACTTTTTTTTGATCTTCACAAAATAATATCCTACAATGCCTCATTTTTTCACATAGCATCGTCATATCTAATGAAAATTAGTTCACCTTTCGATAATGCATAGTGCATGAAGTTATCACAATATAATACAATAAGTCATCATGGATTGAGTGAATAAGGGAGGCCATATAATTCTATAAATTCTAACTGTGAATCGCTTTTATTATTCGATACTGTGATTCATCATAATTGACCTATACTTTTTGGTAATCTGTTTAACATCCTTTTGATCAACTTTAATGTGAACAAGACAATGATGTTGCCTTGGACTCTTTCTTTCATGAAAAAAATATTTTTATTGACTTCTAAACCTAGAATATAGAATAATTAACATTAGTAATTAATTAATTTGTTATCTTGTATAACTTTTTAACCTATCCCATGGTCCATCAATTTCAAATACATGTGAAAGAAAGATTGATGCATGATCCTTACCAAGGTTTCTGTCCTTAAACTAGTATAAGTTCATTTAATAAGATTAATAAAATTAAGGATTCATGAAACAAATTAAACGGATCCCTAAATACATGTATCCTATATAGTATCCCATGTTTTAATAACATAGTAAAACTAACTGACATTGTTTCCCTATCAATTGATGAAATCCAATAATATTCTTAACCACATACTCTATCATATTCCTCAACCAAAATTTTCGATACCAAACTATCATAACCCTCTACCCCAAAATAATACACCTACTTGGTCAGTAGTAAGAGAAATGATCATGACTACCTAAGTCCCACATTCAGTAAAACCTAGGTTAATAACTAGCACTATGGGTATATCATACAAAATATAAGAGACACTTCCCACTATGGGAGCATGTACTGAGAGATAACATAGATACATCACTAAAAATATGATTAAATACATAATAATTGATCTCACATGCATACATGTAATTTTATTCGATACAATAACAACTAAAAGGATACTATCAGAACAAAAAAGGTAAACTCTATAGTAAACAAGAATCCCAAAATATTTTAATCAAACTATATTCTCTTAATAAAAAACTTGATCTAAAACCTACTCTTATAGAAATTATTTTTATATATGTGGAGGTGATCATTGTAGTATACTCATTAGGATATTCCCTAGATCATATCACCCAAAAAATAAAGAAATCATTGAAAATCATTGTTTTTAATATGTCAAACTAAATCCTCACATAAATATGTATTTTAAATTCCCAACCTCACTATGAATATCTCTCACTACATATTGCATACAAGAGATTATATATTTTTATAATAATTTAGAAATTGTACACCAATATTGTTTCCCTATTGTCTTAGGTCATTACATCATCCCATATCACATATCCAAATATTAACCAACTATTATATGAAATCCACCACATCTCATACGATGTGTGTCATATATTATGTATTATACCTCAATCCAACACAGTACACACACACCATTATTATAATAACCATCTAGATACTATTTTTGGGGATCCATGTGTGTGAAACAACAAAAATCTATTACATCCATCTAGGAAAATGTATTGGAATCAAACTGTTTTTCCTAACATAAAATAATACTACAAAGATAAGAATGCAAGACAGTAGGGGTTATCGTCCTTATTTTCCTCACCATTATAGATAATAGGGAAAACAGCCTCCCAATTTTAGTGGGTCTTAGTCCCCTAACTACATTGGTGGGGTATCATATGAAATCGTAGAATATATTGGAAATTATACAGCTCACAAACGAACAATTGGAATTACCTAATCCTAAGAACCATGGTAGCTATCACCACTCAAACAACCAGTTTCCACCACTAGCGAATAGATTTCATATAATAAAATATGAATTTAAAATAGTTATAGTAAATTACTACATTCCAATTTACCAATTCCTTAGTGTTAATAAATTCATATAATATTAATTAATACTTATCTAAAATTACATACTTCATTAACTGTTGGAGTGAAGTTAATGTCCTCTAGGCCTAATCTAATGGTAGTCCATAGTTTAACAAGATCATACCATTTCCATTAATGTAACACCATACCCATGAGTTAAGTCATTTATTTAATATTGTTAACATAATTAAATAATACTATGTACATTATGAAAACATCCAAAGTAACCACCCAAAAATATGAATCTAAAAACATCAATCTTACTCTCGAATTATAAAAACAAATTAAAATAAACTAGCAACCCAACCAACCATAATTTAAATAAATTCAATATGAAATTATCCATATATTATCATATAATTATGTAAGCCTATATTTTACCCATTCTATCCATCATTGTGTTATCCATAACACCATCATGTATATCCCAATGAATTTCACCATCACTTACATCAAAGGATACCACACCATCGGGCCTCCCCACCAATATCCCATCATTTATATTATACTTATCCATCCCTAGAACATTTTACTACAAAAGGATCATATCTGTATCACACATAATTTAGAACCAATAAACCATTTTCAGCTAAGAAACATGTCCTTAAAAATAATTCATTCACTTGTCGCTTGAAAATGGGTTATCACAATCCTTCAAACAAGGTATCAATCTTTATTAAGAAAAAATCACCCCTTTACCCAAAGATATATAATTATGGACAAAATGGTTTTTATTACATATTGATTTAATAATATCATTATTAATAGGTTCCTAATATAGAATTCATAAGGTACAATCCCAAAAACATTATCAAATTGTTTACACATGATCTCGAAAAAAACAACTAGTTTTTTAAAACCACAAGAAGATCAATTATAAATTAACATGTGTTTATTTTTACCAAAAACAAGAAAAATCATGATTAAATATCTATATCAATTACATTAAATCAATGGATAACAATTTTAAACAAATATTCATTTTGTATTAGTTTTACTATCATCATTTTTATGGGTTTACATATTTATTAACATGAATTTTAATGTTCATAACCCAAAAAATTATTTTATCAAATTTTCATTATTTAACACTATTATAAATAAAATAATTATAAAATATTCATAATATACATTATAAAAATCATATAATAGATAGTACACCATATATTAAATAAGTGGTAAAACATTATCATGGTTGGAAACATTAACATTCAGATTCCATCTAAAACACATATTCCTTATTAAAATATTTTATCATTCATTAGGTTAAATACAATACAATTAAAAGGAAAAAACCGTAGTGAATTTAATATTTCACATTAATAAGTAAGAGAAGAATATAATAACCAAACTCAAAAAAATTACATTATAAAAATGGGAACGAAGCACCAACACGGATCTCTAATCACCTTCCCCACCAAAAACTTCATTCTCCCAAGTATGTCGTATTGTAAATTCACTAATAAACACCATATAAATATTTATTATATTTATATAGATCAAAATATATAATTTTACAATAATAAATGGTAGGAAATAAGATAAATCAAAGAAGAAAATTTGTAAAAATTGATGGGGACATACATCTTATTGTCACAGATTAAACACAAGAAGTTGGGATAAATACCAATAAAAAGGGGAATCGAATAACATTAAAACCCTTCCTTGGTAACCTAGGTTTTAGGGGAAATAGTGGGATAATTTAGTGTTTTAGTGGTTCTTTTGGTTTATATAAACTAATTAAATAACTAAAGACCACTATCTAGCCCCATGGGAAATGTTGTAGAACTAGTTGACACTGGCCATTCAGTAATACAGCATGAGGGACCACAATTCATAACCCCATTTTCAAATCCATGTCCATGATCCATTGGAAGATAGAGTAAAATTGGATATAGGGTTATAGTTCTTCATTAAGAAACACATTTCAAAAAACCTTATCCAAGACGGTGGCTATACCAATGTCCTACCACAATGGAACAACTACCCCCTGATTTTGAAATGGACTTAAAAATTAATATGTAACCTCAACATAGATCTAGACCATAGCACTCGTAAATATAATAATTTCCTATTTGTGTGCTTCCATCATAGTATTGACCTACCTAAAAATGTAGTAGACCAATTATACTCCTCAAGTTCCCATACACTATAGTAGGGATCCACAATTTCATAACCACATCCATTATAGCACATCATAACCCTTCATTCTATATACACATCATTTTAGGTTATGGAACACCCCTTTTATTCCAACTAACATTTAAACATAGTTAACCCTAACCTATGTTCCTCCGACTCCCAAAACACCCAAAGGTAAGTTCTATGAGGATCTGAGATCTAACATTATGTCCTGGTATTCTTCATATAAACTCTAACAATATGTATAATAACATTTGGCATATTACATATCAATTAAATAACATTATTCATATTTATCTGAATATATATCATTACCTAATAATTTAAAAATTTAAATTTATTAGTAACCACCACTAAAATAAACTATTTTGTATCAATTGAACGATTTATCATGTTTTTTCAGTTCAATGATTCTAGTCCTTCATCCTTGGTCATGGTTTTATGATATAAATAATATTATTCATGAATATAATATCATATCTACTCATTTTATATTATTTTAAAACTATCCATTTAATTTTATAATAATATATATATTAGATCACTTAATGGAGGTGGTGGTCTACATGGCTAATGTTTTTAATTTTCAATGGATGGAAATAAAAAATGGGGAATAATTATTTTAATTCAAAAAAATCAAATATATTTTTAAATAATATATATATTCATTAAATGAATCTATATAAAAAACAATGATAGGTGTTGATGAAAAATTAATTTCATTAATTCATAGTGGTAGTAGTTCGAATATACGCATGAGTGGCACTTTCATTTTCCATTGGATAGATGGGAAGTAAATAATGGATAATTAATATTCATAAACAAATTTAAATATATTTATAAGTATTATTTAATCATATTAGGATGGATATAAAGTATTCTTTGAAGTGTGGATGAAATCATCTTGAAATAACCCAGTTAAGAAAATTATATCTTCTATGCGTATCCTTCTTTAGATTACATAGTATGTCTTCTTATGTTGGTATTTTAGTGAGAAAATACATATGAAAAATGAGGTGGAGACTTGGAATTTTATTTTTTTACCTATATTTGAAATGATACGGTGCTCAAAGTGGGTGGAGATGTGATTATATGTGGTCACCTTTTACAAGTGAGAGGAGTGGTGCCTTGTAATTAACCTTAGCATTAAAATAATATAAAGTAAATTTCAAGGGAATGATTAAAAAATAATACCAATTTTTACTGATAATGTGAGGGTAGGTCAAAATCAACATAAATAGTTAAATAAATATAATTATTTTTGGATACTAGAATCATTTCCCCTTAATTTAACCCATTATTTCAAATAGTGTGATAAATGTACTTATTTAATATTGTACTCATTTTCATAGCCAAAAATAAAAAAGAACATATAAATTTTTTATATTCATTACTAAAAATATTCAATACCTTTTATTATATTCGATCATTAATGGTGAAAAAAAATTATTCTAATATATGTGCACTAAAAAAATGAAATTTATTTTAGGAAAGTGATTAATTAATAATAAAAATGATTTTATTCTCATTCCTTCCTTAGTAAAAACCATTTATTGAATTTTAATTTTTTTTATTGAATATTATTTGCATATATTTCATTTAATTAATTTAGATGTGGTTATTAATTTAATTTATTATGATATAATATATTAGACACATTAAATAATAGTTTTCATAAAATTACCTATTTTTACCTTCAATTCAATTTATCATTATTTTAACCTATATATAATCAATTTATAAATTATAAGATGTATTTATTTTAAAAAATTAAAAAATATTTTTCCATGTTTAATATTCTAAATTTTAGATATCTACCTTAAAATAAAACGTTAATAACAAATAAATGTTTTTAAACAAAACATTTACCTTTGACCATGAATTATTATTCAACAATCTCATATCAATAATAAACCATTTCATGGATTTATTTAATTTATTTTATTAAATATTAATTTAAATGTTTAAATAATTTGTATTTAAATCATTAATAAAAATCATTTAATATAAAAAACTCATTATTAAACAAAACAGTTAAACCAATCTCATCAGAATCAATGGTATTTATTTATGTGAACATGAATAATTTTATAAATTCATTTAATTTATCAAATTTATTTAACAGTAAAATAATTTATTTCATTTTATATTTTAATTAATTATTATATACTTAATTTTAGGTTTCTTCATAATATGTTACCAAACACACCCAATTTTTAAAGAAGAATATATTATACAATCTCCAGAAGTTACATTCAATGCACCATAAATTAATTTCAAACATAAAATTCCATTATTAAAATTTAAATATATAAGGATATTTTTACATCATCACATCATTAGGTTCAAAAATATCATTATCAAATTTATGGTTTCTCTATTGTACTATTTCCTGATGAGTGGGCATGTTTTGCAACATTTTATATCTTTAATATAGAATCTCTATAGTTGTATCCTCTTACTAAATATCATGATTCAGTTGTAAAATATCATAGTTCAGTGCACGCCGAGGAACGGGCATTTACATTCACAAAATTGATACTTATAAGATGTCTTGAACTTGAGAAAGGTTTGGTGTATGTTCCATGTGATAATCTACCATCTTCATATTATTAAATATCCCCTAGGTAGAAATATATTTCAGTCATAGCTTCCCATCCTTTATAATTTTCAAACCAGTATTCAATAGGATATCATGAACTGGAAATCACACTCTTGATCTTACAATTATTTATTAGAAGAAATTTTCTATTTAATTTGAGCTTCTATAAAGTACTTTTGAAATGATCAAACTTTCGATTCCATTACATCATCTATCTCATATCCCAATGGATTTCTTTCTCAAACATCATCCTAACATGTTGGAGTTTTAAAATTATTTCTATGTAGTACATAATAAGTAATTATATGAATTCTCAATTGTAATATATTTTAGTATGAAAAACAATATTTTGGAATATGTAGATCCCAATCACATTTTAAATATATAGAGAATGATATCAACACATCTTCATGTGATTGAATAGTTATCTCAGACTAAACATATGGATGATGATGATATGCATAGATCAATCTTATCTTAATATTGATTTATTTTTGATTCCTTCTCTATAAATTTTTGGTAAACCTTATATATCATTTAGATATGATTGATGGTGTTATACCATTGAACAATACAACTATATTAATGTATATCCTATAAAATTGAACAAGTGAGTAATCACTACTAGTAACACCAAACAATGATGAATTTATTATGTGATTGATTATAACTCAAATATAATATTGGAAATTACATGTCTTGGAGGTCCTTACAATGATGTGTACGGTTATTTTCTAACATTTACATATATTTATGTGTAACGATTTCACCATAACTTTATACTTTTTATATTTATCCTTAATTTAATGATATACTGGGTATTGAGATATAGACTCTAAAATATCCCTTTTTACATTTTCCAACTTGAAATTATCATTGAAATATATATACATAGTTATACTTGTATTATGGATAGATAATGATTAGTTATTTTCATCATAAAATAGTTTAATGTTCAATTTTGGTTTTGAATAGACAAATATTCATTTAATAAATTATATCGTTCCATAACATCTTAGTTAAACTATGGCACATTCAATAAAAGTTTCAGCATCACATATTAATTATGTACCTACATAATCATTACATTTACTTATGGTTTAATAGTCATCATAGAAATTATTTATGTATCCATTTACCTTATTATTCTTTGATATGTCTTTTATAAATACATAATTGTTGGATTTTGTTTAATTCTCGTCCAATTAATGGAGTGTTGTTCTTTCTGAATCAAGGAATCAGCCACCCCATTCACCTTCACTAGGTTCTAATTTGTTGAGCATCCAAAATAATTAATAAACCCCAATTATCTACATTTCATAATATTAAACAAAATTTTGATATGTACTTCAGGATATTATGATCATTATATATACAATATATTTCACCATAAATATAATGCCTCCAAAAATTAAATGTAAACATTACTATTTCCACCTCCAAATAATGACTTGGGTAATTTTTCTAATGATCCTTCAATTACCATGAGTCACTACTACCATCTCACTCACTATAATAAAAAATCACAATACGTTATTGTATATATCATTTTATATCACAAAATATTATCCACTTAACAGAATTGTAAGAATATGTTCACTAACCAACATTCCTTTCAACACATTGAAATATTCTTCAAATTAATCTATCAAAAATAAAATGGGTCGTCTTGTAGTCAAGATGTTTAGTGGATTTAAAATCCATGATAAAATTTTAGAAAATCATCATACTTATCCATCCAGTTCAAGAAAACTATGGATCTTCATCATAGCGTTTTTCAATGTCATTTATAAATGAATTATATATTTAAAGGATCCACTAATATACCCTCAATATTACTTATAGTTCCTAATAATGATAATTATGTAACTACAATTCAGTGTTGTGAAATTTGGCAGACATATTCTCCTTCATCAAGGCTTGGAACACAATCCTCTATTAACCATCATTCACTTCATTTATCTTTAAATACATGAATACTACCATGAACAAATAAACGTAATCTATAAAGAATATATTCATTATATACATTAATATTGTAGTGTAATTGTTATGTCCAGATCGAATCACTATAAATTCATAGTTTCCTTGACTCATATAGAAGGTTGTATTGGATATATCCTCCAGTTTAACAATTAAATAATTGTATTACATATCCAAATATAATCATTGATAGGTATTGAGATCCATGTTTTCATTCAAACAATTAATGTTTATGTGGTAAAGTATACATATTCTAGAGAGTATTTTTATTTTGTTTAAAATAATAAAAAATATTCCTTGAGCCATATTTCTTATTAATAAAATGAATTGGCTAAACCAATGATGATGTGCGAGAAAAAATAAATACGTTTTTTATAGTAATCTATAGTTCTTTAATAAATCAATGAAATTCAATTAGGTCCTGACTGTAAGGAAATTTGGAAATCTGACTTTTAGTAGGTATGAATTCTACTGAATAATCAACATCAAACATTGGGGAAAGACTAAGATACCCTTCCATAAGGACATGAGAATATTCCTAAATAATTGGAATGTCTTCAATATATATTTCTCACTAACCATTAAGATAAATACCACACATTAATAGGTATTAAGGCTAATATAATGGAATTTTTTCCATTAAATTTTCATCTTCATTATGAGGTAGATATTTTGATTCATAATATCAAATGTAACATCTCATAAATGGTAATAGATATGGTTTAGAATTATTTACAATCATTTTATACCAAAAATTAAATCAATTTATACTAGACATATAATAAAAAAATTTAAACGAACCGAGTGTTTATTGGTTGTAAATTCCTTAGGGAATACTAATTTTTTTACTAGTGAACGATCCTTTTTGATAATCAAGATTCATGCGAAGAATTAAATAATTAGAACATATTATGGGTTAGGAGGAATGTGGGGCTATATTTCAGTATATTATATCCATTAACTTCATAAATAGTCGTTCACACTAAAAATGGGGATAGCTAAGTGTAGAACCACATTTCCCAATCATATCACACTCTAAACTAATGTATTATGCATTAAAAATGATATTATTGACATTGGTTCTCTCTTCCATAAGGATTTCAAAGAATGAAACAGATTTCCATGTCATGATTCTAGTCTATAGGCTTTCTAAGAACGGTTAGAAGTCTCATTTAGGGTCCAACTCCAATTTTATCATTTTGTAAGAGATTCATATGGGAAGAGTTGTACACCCGATCCCTCTCATTTTACCCCTCACATAAGTCCCCCCTTCATGGGAATAATTTATACTCTGATACTTGGTAATTATAGCCCTTAGTTTCCTTATATTTTGATTTATATTCACTATCAATAATTTTGGTCAAAATATTTCTAGGTTTGATGATAATTTCTCTATAGCTTGGTGAAATATTCCATTTTCAAGGGGTATCTCATGTTTATCTCCTTCAAGAGTACGGGGGATGATGTATGCATCTCTAATTTCATTAATTCAATTGAGTTAATATGTTTCCCTTTTTTATTTTTTTCATAAAATATATAAATTTATAGATGGTCGAGTTTTAGTGAATTGGTATATTGATCCATATAGAGCATGGGGTCTTCCATATACATTCAATGTGTGGTCAAGAGAGGATTCAATGAAAATATCATTCAAGGTGAGTATTTAGTTGATTTTTCTTATATGGAATTTAATGAAATAATTAATAAGAATTTATTTTTTTAATTATTTATAATTATTAGTATGAGATTGCTTCACAGGAGTGGGAAATAGGCCTAAATATTTTTTATAAATATTAGTGGATCTTAGTGAGGATAAAAACACCATGAAGAAGATAGTGTGTCCCTTTAATAAAATTTTATATTGTTATTTTTGCATGAGTGATCCTAATTTGTGAATCATTGATGGGTTTGGATGGAATGGATAGGGACATAGAGTGATATTATAGAATATCTAGTATAGTTTTTGGCCTCTTATATTCAAAATGGGAGTTGATTAACTCTTAGGTAAATTTACTTCACCCATAGGCCATGTCACAATGTGGGTAGAGGGTGTTGATTGTGGTTAATTGTGGCCTTATGTGGTATCTATATGATGTATTAGATTCATGTATCTTAGGATGTCATTCCCTAAAGATATTTAGTCTTATATGAGAGGCTTATGTCTATTGAAAACATGTGGGACAACCATATGTCTAATATTTTCAAAGAAACCATTTTGAGGGTTGTTTTTGACTCAGTGAGTGTTGTGATAAAGATGAGTCCCTAAATATTAAATATATTTTTATGGAGAGATTTTTATCTAGGATATGAGTTGATAGAGATTCATTTAGAAATGAGATATGGGAGCTAGGTGTGTGTCATCAGTTTTGTTTGAGAAATAGCTTTAGGATTCATAGGGGTTAAAGGGATATGGATAGTGGAAGTCCTTGTATTGAAAGACCAAGATTGTTATGGGGTTATTTTAGGGTAACTAGTCTGTAAGGTCTATTTTTGGATGTGCCTTCTGGTAGTGGTGACATTGGGGGTGAAAGAATCATACTAGTATTGATTAGTAGAGACCAAGAGCGGTCTATATGACCCTATTTTGTTCTATGTTAGGCATGATGAGATGAATTATGACATGATAGGATATCCAATGGCTGGGTTTGGGGGTTATTATATATGTGATGTGTTGTGGGGTCACTGTTTTTTTCATTTCAATGTGCATTATTTTTCATTGGGTAGGTGATGGATTCATCCAAAGGTGTGATGGATCTCAAGACCAGGCATATCCATGAGTTAAGTGGAATAATAAATATTTAGATGACTTATATAGGATCCATATTTTAAATTAATTCTAGTGCAATAATAGTTGATATGCTTTGAATTAAGACCAATGGTATTTCCTTGATTGAGATTACATTGTTGTTCCCTTCCATGAGTGAGTTAGTAGTGATTGAACCATTATGTCTTGTATGTAGTCTGGGTGGTTTTGTGATATAGGGTCATTGGATAATAATTACATGATAATGATGGTGTAATGTTTGTGCTATTTTGTGAGGCTATGTAATCCCTGAGTGATATGGTTTTCTCTTGTGTAATGGGCCACCCATGTGTGAGATAGTAATAATAAAGGTGGATGGTCATACCCCCAAGAGTTAGATGTTTTTTATGATGTTCAATGATATTTGTTTTGATGTGTCATTTGAATGACTAAAAAGGGGTTATGTTTTTATATTGGATTTATTATTGGGCACTACTATGAGTGATATTGTAGATTTCAAGAATTGGATGAGGGGACGCCTCGAGTGAGATGGTGAGTAGGTATCTTGGATGTAAAACCCTACTCATGTGGAGTATTCTTTATTAAATGAATAATTCCATTCCATATTTCCTTCGAATAATATGGAATATATTAATGATTTAATGATGTGGATTATAGTATAGTGTATAAGTAGGAGTGATTAGGTGTCATGGTGTCTAAGTTTTCACACAGTGACATGATGTGAATGGACTCATGATGGCCATGTTAGGACACACTGTTCGATTTTCTTGTGTGATATGTTTATTTTATTCCCTATGTATAAATATTTATGATGATATATACATAGAGAACCTATAGAGACCCTACTTATATTTATTTCTCACAACATTCATGGGAACCCTAGTGTGTGAAAGAATTATGTTTACGTTCATGTACTGTGAAGGTTTTTGTATTAGACCATACTCGGTAAATTCAACGGTTTTTAAAGAAAATATTTTGAGGATTGTAGATGATAGTAATTATAGTGTGGGAGTTGTGTTTTGGGTTTATATTTATTCATGATCGGTCTAGAGGACAATCATTATTTTACGCAAGTATACTTCTACATGATATTTTTTTTAAAGAATTACTTTTATTTGATATTTATTAATCAAATTATGTGATGAATATTTTATTTCATTATGCTATGTTTTATAAATTTGATTTAAGGGTAAAACCCCCCTCACTATATTTATTAGGACATAACTTCTAGTCTATAATCTCTAAAATATTGGGAGGACACCTATGTTGTGTGGTGCTATGACTCAGCCAATAATTCTTGGTCAATGAATCACAAAGAGGTGTCATGTTATTTTTTTTCAATGATTAAGGGAGATGTGAGATAGGTGGTCAAGTGATTTGTTGGATGTAGTGATGTACCTTTTACTAGTAGGATGTCTTGGTTAGCGGTGTGATGAAATTATTGTTTATGGTTTTTTATATGATAAATTTCTTATTATATATGATGGATTTACCAAAGATGTAATTTTTTGTTTGGGATCATCGACTAGTAGAAATATTCCTATATAGAATAATCATCACTTGCATGTGGTACTGGAATAACATACACATTTATGTGTGTTGTAGTATTTTCGAATGGAGGGGTTCAATTTCATAATTTTTATATACTTACATATAATATATTTTAATATAAAACATCGTAATGGAATTTTGTTGCAATAAACTATATACGGTTTCTTTAGATGGAGGGTCATATGGATCTTGGTGCTAGAGGATCACCAGTGATAAAAATTGAGTCTCTTTTTCAATGGATGTTTAAAGACCATCAGCGGGTTGGTATTGGAATTTATGCCTAGGTAATGGATCTATGAATGTATGGTATACCTCAGATGTGATCTATTAAAATTTTTTTGGTTAATTAAAGTTTTAATAACAAACTATATGGTTTTTTCTAATATATATTTTTTCTGAAATTTTCTATTACTGGACAGGGTAGTTGACAAATTCATGAATTATATTAATTCCTATTTTTATGTAGACCATGGTTGGTGATCGTGGTATCAAGACTGAAATTTAGGGGGTAAGATTAGTTGGATTCTGAGATTATGTCTATGGTGTGGTTTTCAATGGGATTGTACATGGTGATCCTATATCATCAGATCTAATATGGTAAACCATGGGTAGATGCTCATGTTTTTTATGACACCCATGTGGTGGGTGATAATGTGGTTAGACATGGAATTTTATATTCTTTGGGATATCAATTAATGCTGACATGCATTAGGTGCATGGTCAGTGGGTTAGGAGCGTTATACTATGATTAAATGGGTCACAACTCATGATAGCATGAGTAAGGTGTGTCATTGATTATTAAAGGAGATTGTTCTCATTAGAGTCAAATTAAAATAAGTATGATCAAGAGAATAAACATATTAAAGGATTCTCAGTGGATCTATGTTCCCATAAATCTAAAAGAGTGATAACAAGTGATTCTTTTTTTGCTAAAGTCTATGTGTGTGAGTGTTGGTGCATCCTAGTATGTATGGTGTTGGATAATTTGTGGATCATTGAATATGTAATTTGGGGGGGTCTATCAAGGGATTTTTCTGGTTTGGGTGACCCTAAAAACGATTGTGGTATTATTGGGGTGATGTTAAACTCATGGGAATGATTTATAAAAGTTTTAAAAATTTATAGGAGTGTTGTTAGGATTGAATGAGTGTAGGACTCTATTATGGAATTTCTCATGTGGTGGTATAAGGAAATCAATATTGTGGGAAGAGCACTAGTGGCTATTGTATGATATAATTCCTAGTGATATATGAATAATCATCTTTGTGTTTTTCTTTTGGTTCTTATGTCTTAGTGGGATTACCATATACATCATCTTTTTTTGGTAATGGAAAACCATTTTCCATTGATATTAGTGTTTGATTTTTTAGAGTGATGATATTTATTCTCCAATAGTGGGGTGCATCGTATATGTCATGACAAGTATGAAATTCATGTCAAAAGGTTTTTCGGTATGGTAATATTGTTGTGTGGATTGACAATTTTGAATATGGTTATTCACATATGAAAGGTCATATTGTAATTTGGTTAATCAATAGGTAATAGATTTTATTTTTTCAAGTGTATTTTCTTTTATTTTTTGTGTGAGATCATACAAGAGGTGCAGTTGAGTGATAAAAAGTTAAGTCATACATATGGGGAAACAATGCTCAAAGTGAGAGAATGATAGTTTTTGAGGTGGTGGTTAGTTAATAATAAATTGTAATATATAGGTGGGGATTGGTCTTCATTGAGAATTTTTAGATGATATAATTAGGCCTATGAGATTTAAGACATTTTGACCGAGTGGTTGGTGGCACATTGATGAGTAAAAACACACACATTCAAGAGAATCTAGTCAAAGGAGATCTGATTTGTGTTTTTACACATGTTTGGATGTTGTAAAGTGGTGGATGAATTAGGGGAATCATATGGAATAAAATTCATGGGTTAGTGGACCACTAAATGTGTATTTTCAATGGGATATTCCTATAGTTGGGAGCACCATGTCATGAAGTAATCATATATGATTGAGGCCTTTGCGTAGGGAGAATAATAAGCTTCATGATATACTAGGTAAAGACATTGTAGTTCCTGGTGAGATATGGGTGTGGTATATACCATCTCATTCAAGTCATTTATAGTTAGATTGTGGCTCAAAATTTTTTAAATAGTGGTCTTGGATTTATATCTACTTAGAGGAAATGTGTTTTAAATTAGATGTCGGAACATTGGTAGTTCTTATAGTGTTGACGGTTAAGATATGATTGGGTTTTTTTAGGAGGACTATCATATTCTTTATAAGAATGAGAATCCCTATAATAGGAACTTTTTAATGACCCACATTATTACAGGATGTGAATTCCTATAAAGTTATTTTAAATTTTATTTTGGCGAGGGTTCCATTCTCAGAATTGGTACTTGGATGATGAATATGTGTGTTCAAATATCATGACAATATATGTTTTTTTATGGAACAAAACCATGTTGGTTGTAAATTTATTTAGGTGGATGTCGACAACGACCCTATATCACAAGTGGTTGAATTTTGGTTTCATTCACACATATACAATAAAATTAATGGATTACCCTATGAATTGGGTCAGTCTGTGGTAAAAAAACATCCCAATCATTTCACAGCATGAACCAACTTTTCCCATTAAGATAATTTTCTGTTGCACTCAATTTTACTGTATGAAAAAGAATTCAGAGTGTGGACCAAGGGAATTGATCAGAATAATTTATGGTGGATTTTTAAATAATTAGTAAAACCCAATTTTGGATTTGTCTCTCCTTTCCAAATTAAGGATGAGACGCATGTATAGAGGCTTATTTAGTTGGATCCTTCCCTATTCCCCCAACTATTTGATCCCTCATGACTATAATCATTTTTATGTTGATTCTATGTAAGACACTACATTTATTTCATTATTTTTGGGTTTCATTATTTTTTCAATTATTTTGGTTTTATTTTGGCAAGGGTCACACAATGATTTCACAATATCATGGAGAAAATTTCCATATACAATGGTGGTTTTAGTTTTGGTGTCTATAATAGGGTCCTTTAAAATTTATGTGTGTCCTTTTCATCATAAATTATTTAATAATTCATTTACATAATTCTGTTAGGTTTTATACAATATTTTATGGAATTTATGGTTTTCTGCATGTTGGTGGTTAGGATGTTTTCATAGGATGGCGTGGGGGGTGTTCCGTGGACATTCAAGGTGTGGTTATGACAATATTTGGTGTATTAGGGATACCTAGTGTGTAATTAGGTAGTTATTCTATTATATAATTTTACTAAATAATATAATAAATATTTTTATATATAATTATTTTTGTATTTTTTGTGTAATATAGGTTCTTGGTAGTGTGGTCGAGTGTCAGTAAGCTTGGATAAAAATAATGATGCTTAGAGAGGACTGAAACACCTTGTTGGGGTTAGGTGATCCCATTTTTAAATATTATTCTAAGTGTTTATGATTTTTTTTTATTTTCACAGATATTTCAATGGTTTGGGAATAATGTATCGGTACTAGGAGTGATTATGTAAAATAGATAGGTTGGAATTTATCCTCTTATACTTGTAATGGTTGATGTTTAGCACATTTTTTATTTTCTTTTTCTTAGTGATTATGTCACTAATGGGAGTAAAAGTAATAGTGATGTTCATGGGAGACCATGGGTGGTCTCGACTTGCGATTTGTGATATCTATTTCACTGGTATTATTTTCTTATGAGAATGTTATGAAATTGTGAGAATATATGCCTGAGTGATGACTTGTGGGACAATTGTATGTATCAACCATGTTGAGAGACACCTTTCTGAGGGTGGTTTGTGACTCAGTGAGTGATGTGATATGAATATGTCCTTTATGATATAGTGGGGGTGATAAATAAATGTTTCCCCTAGGTTATGGGAGGAGATAAATCTTTTCGGACATGTGAGGCCAATATTAGGTGTGGTTGTAGGTTTTTATTTTTACATAGAATGAGAAATACAAGTTGTTTTTAGATATATGGATTTGGATGGTCCCTAGAATGTATTATTTGTAGTGTTTTGATTTTTTATGGGTTTTTATACGACATTTATTTCTAGGATAGGATAATCCTTCATGTAATGGTGTCACCATTGTGTGACATTCTTGAGCTGGTATTGATGTGTATAAATAAAGACTAGTCTAGAGCACAAATGTAGACTCCATAATTGGCATGATAAGATGTGTTGTGATTTGAGATCCTTGTTGTGGTCTAGTAATGGATGTGATAAGCTATGTGAGGTAATTAAATCCCATTTTGTTATTGTAAATTTTTGTGTGTTCATGTTCTCGTGATAGGGGATGGATTCATCATGATGGATGATGGGTCATAAATCCTATCCCTTTCCATGAGTAATATTGTGATTTAGGGATTTTCAATAGTTAGATAGAAACCATATTTTTTATATTGTGTGGGACAACCATGGGAGATTCAGTGTTACTTGATATTGGTGGTGTATCCCTAGGTGACATGGGATGATATGGTCTTACAATGAGTGAGATGGTATTGGTTATACCACCATTAGTAAGATATGTTCTAAGAGGTTACATGATATAGGTTCTATGTATTAATATTCCATAAATAAGATGGAGTCATGGGTGAACTATTAAATGAGTTCGTATCAACCATGGGTGGTATGGTTTTCTTGATCAATATGTCCTATCCATGTGTGGGATGGATAGACCTGAGTATTATAGTCAAATTTCCCTTACTAGAATAATCAGTGGGATGTTCTATTATGTTTGTTTGTACAAGGGAATACCATGAGTTAAATGGGTTCAAGATTTGATATGAGAATATTGGATGTGCCCTATTATGAGTAAGATGGTAGATTTGATTTTTTAGAAATGGTACCACCTTGAGTGAGAAGGAAAAATATTCAATATAGGATGCTACTATTTAGGAATAGAATTACGGACATGGATGACTCCCTACCTTGAGACATTGGGCTTGGTCTGTGTTACATGGATTGTAGTTTCTGGAAGATTCTATCATGGAACTAATATAGTTATGATCAGGTGCTATTGTTTCCTTTTTATTATATTGTGTTATGATGCACAGTGAGTTATATTATTCTGGTTAGGACATGTAAGAAATCAGTTTTTCTATGTGTTATGGATCCTTTAATTTTTTGTAGCCTATTTTTACCTATCTTTTGTTCCTAATGAGTTCATGGTTGTTTTGGGGGTGTCTAGGGCCTATTCGGAGCTCAGAACCCGAAATAATGGAGGAAAAAGACTAAGCCAGATGGTTAGTAGAATCTGTGTGATACATTGAAAACAATTTCCTTAAACATGTGAGGGCTGGATAGAGGGAATGAAGAGGCCACATGTGTTAATGAAACTATTCTCCCAGAAGCTCACACCCGTGTGGTGGTACCTTGATATTTAAGCAGAGGGGTGAGCTTATTTTTTTCATTGTTAGTCAAAATATGTGCATGCAACCATAATGGTTCCCTCCTTAGATAATGGGGGGAATATATTTGGAACAAAGTTTCTCTAACCATGTATCCAAACATTGAGACCTAGATTTTATGGTTAAAATTAACAAATATCCCTTAAATCGAACAAAACGTTAACACTCATCTCGTTTATCCTCCATCAGATAGAAGGAGCCTCTTCTTTCTTGTTGGAGCTCCCAATTGATCCTCCTCAATGGTTCTGATCTCGTTCCTTTATTTAAACTCATATTTGAACTATATTAGTCTCATTGGATATCAACAGGTAAGATCTTCAATCTGTTGGATCAGTTTATAATTATTATTTCTCTCAATGATTCTATCTAGATGTTGGCTCATATACCTTATTTCTTGTGCATTCTTCTATTCATTCATTTTCTGTAAGTCCAGGTTAATTGAAGGATTGGTATTCCATGGGGATAGTAATATGAGCTCATGTTAGGTGGTATATTATTTCTACCATAATGTCATTTGGTTCTATAATAGGTTTTATATTCCCCATATTGTATTCTCTATGTGTTGTTCCAAATTACACTTAAATAATTTTTAATTCTATGGATTTGATAGAAGTATTCATGTGATCCCATAATTGGGTTGGTATATGTTCCTTCATTTATTTCCACCCTTTTATGTGTGCAACTAAAATTACCATTTTATTACGAAATGTTTTAATGGAAAAAGAATACGCTAAAAGGGTTTTATTATGACTCCCATGTCAGATAATTATAAATAATTGAATTGAATCATTGTGGTACGACCACATCAGGCGACTTAATATAAAAATGGTTAGGCAATTGTTGTTATTAAATATTGATGAGTTATTAATTATAAATTTGTATTTAATTAATCGAATGATTACTTATCATTGTTGATATATGAGAATTATGGACCTAGTTTTTTATAGTAAATGGGACAAGACACTATTTATGTTATATACAAGCATGGAATCCGTTTATAAATGTGATACGGGAATGGAATCCCATTATATTGTGTTACTGGGCATAGAGACTGTATAATTTGATATTGGGAATTGATTCCCCTATTATTTTGATATTGGGCATGGTGAACCTATAGAGTATATAATAATGGGAATGGAATACATTACTCTTGTGATACTATGAATTGAATTCCCTTATATTGTAATTATGGGCCTAGCATAATATATTTAGGTGATACCAGAAATTGAGTTCCTAGATACTTATATAGAGGTATTGATTCATTGGTCAAAGCTGGTAGTGTTAGCCTGGATTTCAATTCATAACCATGTCTAAGCCATTTTAGTTATTATTACTTCTTTTCATTATTATATATGCACACCACAATGTTATCATCATGGGTTGGATATTTATAAATTCCATAGGTGGTGGCCAACTATGTTTATCTCACACCCTATCTCAGTCATTGATGGTACCCAAAATAACTAGATACCATCCAATCTATATTTGGGGAATTTTTTATAGATGTGGGACCTCTTTCATGACATTAGATTTGATATTGGTATAAGATGACTGGGGTGAAGCTCATGATTCTGGGATATATTTTTTTATTCTTATTCCCTTTGTATACAATTTATTGTATTGAATTACTTCTACAATGTATATATGTTTCCCTTCGTTGTATAGACATGAAATCATAATCCAATTTTATACATTATCTAGTTTAATTTGTTTATTATTATTTAGTTCTCGTGTGTTTATATCATTCTTCCTCTATGTTGGGTTACAAGACCAATTGTCTATGTGTACTTTCACTATTATTTATATTATTGATATACTTCTGCTACTTAGTAATTTGTTTATTATACCACTATGCTACTATGACCATAGATAATAGTCTTCGCATAGACACACCAATGATACTCACATCTAGTACCAAACCATTATCAGACATGGAGGTACACATGAGTCCATCTGACCAACCGGCATGGAGAACCATTTACATGGCATCTACGTCAAGTTAAAACAATGGGGTATAAGAGAATTTATTTTCTTTATTAACTATATTGATAAAATAGATAGAAGATTATAAAGGTGTTATAGTTTGGTAATGAGTTCTTTTTTATAGTAGCCACCCCATGTAAAAAAAATCCAAACTCCCATGGATGGAAATTTATTTTTTTATATTTTTATTATTCTAGTTTATTTGATTCCAATGTTGGGTGATACGCATGAATTGTGTGGTTATTTTTGTTATTATGATTATTAATTTCTTTTTATCCTACAACGAATGAAATAAGGGTAAGGAATCATTTATCATTCATCATTTGAGAATCTTTTTAGATTAATCACATGCCATGAAAAATATTTGCATTGTGTTATTTTCATTTCAAGTGATTTCTATGATTTCATTAAATAATGTATATGGAATTGGTATTAGATAATGATTCATGAAGGATATTATGAAACATGGTTGGTTCTTAGGGAACCTTCAATAACCTATTTAGTGTATTCCTATTTTGGCTATATCAGACACCCTTTGTAGTCAACTATGGAATGTTGATTCCTAGACCATTGGTCCCGTTGACTAGAACGTGTTATGGTATATATTAAATTCATGCAACATTTTTATTAATAAGGTATAAGGTCCGTTACATATAAAAATTGGTGAATCACATGGTTTAATCATTTTAGGAAAATTATGTTACAGTCATAATTTTAAAATGAAATTGAATCACAAATATAGATCTTGACCTAGTCCGTTCATTATTAGCGAGTTGTAGTTAGTATCACTTATGTCCTTTATAAATTTGTTTATCACCCTGACCCAACTCATTGAGATAGAAGTGGGGTTTCACTATTGTATAAAAATTCTTTATAGATGTTCAATTATTATATATGTGTCTTAAACCCTCATTGAATTTTATTAGAGACATGTGTTTTTCATCATTAGAAAAATTGAACCATGATTTCCTCTGGTCATAAACTATGATTGTGGGGATGGCCATACCGAGGAGGTGATGGGCCTTGATCTTCCATTGATACCTCTAGTGGTGCCTCCTACGACACCTCTTATATTTATAACGTAGGGGATGATACCGGTTTTTGAGGAATATTTCGACAGTTTTTGCAGAAAATTTAAGGATATCTATTCTCTATCCCTTATAAGGGAGAGCTGACTTGAGGGATTTAGTAGTATTATCCACCCTTGTTTTCATGGGATGGAGGGCCATGAGATAAAGAGCTATGGATCAAGATGGTTAGGTCAACATTCCAAAATTATGATAAACCTCATGATATGAGATTGAAAAATGATATATATATGATTTTACGATCCCCCAAACACTGGTGGGATATTATGAACTAGGTGGTCTAGTATTGTAAATTGACTTCGAGTGATTTCTTTTCAAAATTCATTTAATTTTTATTCCTTAAGACGCTATGGGATGATATTAATTGGTAATTCCTCAAAAACTAAAAGGGCTCTATGAAAATTATGGACTATAAGGATTGTTACACTGATCCATTATGCTTTACACTTATATATCATATTCTTGTTCGAGAGAAAGTGTTATGATATGAGAATGTACTAAGGAATCCAATTCATTCATATGATAAATGTTTTTAGATAACTACCATATTTGATGTAGTCAACCATGACCTTTTCATTGAGCAGAACTAGATAGAAGAAGATCACGTATGTCAGGGAGTTTTAGAACCCACATAATGTATTGGCTTAATTAAAGGTTGAAAGTGATTATTTGAGACTATGTGTGTGAACAATAGTAACTATGTGAACCTCGATGATTGTTATGTGGTTTTTTAGCATGGTAATTCTAGGCATAAGTGGTCCTAGTGTCCCAAAGGCCCCATCATTTGTCATGGCTACTGCATATTGTGGTATCTATAGTGTTTCTATAAGACTGTAAAATATTTTATTAGTGGGAAATGAAATTTACTAGCTCTAAATAATGGATCAAGATCAATATCATCTCACTAGGCAGGTAGTTAGAGTACTTCTAGACATTCCTGTAGAGCATGAGTTTGTGTTCATGGTTGCTAGGATTCTAATATAATGTACCAGAAGAGCAGACACGGTCCAGGTAGTAAGGGTGCATCCTAGGACCAGTAGTAAATCCATACCAATTTAGTGCAGCCTAAATCATAGGATTAGGGTGTCATACCATCTACTTTTTGAGGCACTATTATAGTGTTGTCAATTCTTATTTACACCTTATTCGATATATGTTCATCACATACATTTATATTTGTTTCTTCAAGATAGAATTATCCTATATATAGAGTGTTCCTATTGTATTTTGATTCTAGATACACCTTTGGGTATGCATTCAGAGAGTATACACTTGTTCAATGTTTTTCAACTTCTGTAGGTAGACATAATTTCATATGTGACCCCTTCTTTCTTGAGACGATATTCATTAATTTGAATATTATAACGGATTGGTTGGTTCCATATGTTTCCTATGTAATTTTTTATCTCCATAAAGAGTGGTTTACATCACATATGTGTGGTACATAAAGTCACATGGGTGAGTGGGATTTCCATGAAGGTAGATATATACAAGGGAATATTTATATTGGTGTAGTGACTTCCTAGATTGACGACATTTTTATGAATGATTTTGGATTACATCATATAGAGATCCCTCATATAGTGGAACAATATAGGGATGTTTTCCTTGATAAAATTTCATTAATTCCTCTTAATAGGTTAGTAGAGTTTACTATGGAGCTAGTTCCTTGAGCTTCACTAGTATAAATTCCTCCTTAAAAGGTAGCTACTACTATATTTTAGTAGATCAATAGGTAGCTAGAATATTTAGAGGCCAAGGGTTTTATATGCACCAGTAATTCTCCCAATGTTTCACTTGTCCTTTTTCAATGAACATAGATGGAAGCCTCAGAATTTGTGTGAATTAACTAAATATAAAGCAGCTTATAGTGAGAAACGGATATCCCTTTACTTGTATTAATGATATTTTTGGCTAGATAAGAGGTGAAATGGTATTACTGAAGATCAAATTGTCATCGGGATATCATCATTTTTGTGATAACCATTCAGATATTCCACATATGACATTCCATAGCAGGTATATCTTATATGACTTTCTCATGATGTTTATTTTTCTTATGAAAGAACCATCCATCATTAATTATTTTTTAATAGGTGTTCCTATACATATCTTGACTATGTCATGGTGATTTTCATAGATGACCTCTTGGTGTATTATCAATATTCAGGTGACAATTACACTCATCTTGAGATCATTTTGAATACACTAGCAGCGCATAAGATGTATGTTAAGCTTAAAAACATTAACTTCTAGATAGACAAGGTTATCCTCATGGGACATATTATCTCAGAGGAAATAGATTTAGTTGACTATGAGAAGGTGAGATTTGTGGTTACATGGGATTATCCCATGAATTTCATTGATATATGAAGATTCATTGGGATATATGGTTAATACATATGTTTTATATAATAATTACCATGCTTAGAAGCACCTCTTACAGGCTTCAATAAGAACGATGTGTTGTTTTAACTGTCTGAGTCCTATGAGTCATCCTTTAAAAAAACTAATGGTTGATTAAATTTAGCCTTAATCTAGATTCTTCAAAATCCAAACAGAATCTATACTATATATTTTGATGCATAATGTATCGATATAGGAGTAGTTATGACTAAGGATGATCAAGTCATTGCGTACAGGTCACAGATGTTGATCCATCATGAGAATAATTACCCAACACTTGATACTGAGTTGGCTATTGTTGTACATGCCTTACATTTTTTGGTGGAATTAACTTCTAGGAGAGAATATTATGGTGTTTATGAAATATAAGTGCCTTAGGTAAATTTTAACATAGTGATACATGAATCATGGGTAGAAAAGATGGGTTTAAAATCTAATTTACTTCAATATAAATCATTCATACATGTTTGAGAAGGTAAATGCCATTGTCGATGCTCTGTGTAGGACGACATGGAAACAAGCAGTTCAAGAGGCGAGACATGAATTAAATCTTATGGGATAGTTTTTTGAGATGCACATCGAAGCTCCTAACCATCATAAATAGTCTATAATTTCATAACTATCAGTGACCTCATCACTTATAGATAGAGTAAAGATGAGTGAGTTTTTGGATCTGGAGGGATTTCTACTATAACATTGTATTTCCGATGAGTATCAACCATTGGATTGTACTATTGATGGTAATGAAATTGTACGTATATATAAGAATATTTGGGTTCCCATAATCATGAGAGAAGATATGATGCTTGAGTCACCAACTTCTCAATTTTACGATCATCCAGGTATCACCATGATGTATCATGATATGTGTAAAAATTAGTGTCGTCAAGGGATAAAAATTTTGATTGAAGGTTTTATCATAATGTGTTAAACACATCAGCTGGTGATATTTGAGATCCAATAATATTCTATCATGATACATAAGATGGTGATCTAGGAATGCAAATGGAAATATAAGGTTATTGATATTTTTAATTATCTTACTGATGTATCCTCATGGAAGTGATGTGGTTTGGGCAGTTATGGATCGATTGATGAAGGTATCTCTCTTATTTCCTATCTATGAGACATTCCTATATGATTAAATAGGATGAAATTATGCTTGTGACAACATATGGATACATAGATTCCCATATACTCTAATTTAAGATAGGGATGCTTTCTCAACATAGAGGTTCCTGCTGGGGTTACATGGATTTAGGTGTACACTGGTGCTTCGGAGCATAGATTTTCACCCCCAAAATGGTGTCTAGAATAAATGGACAGAAAATGTATTATAAGAAATACTCTAAGAATTAATCCTTGATTTTATTGGTTCTTGGGAGAATCTTATCCCTATTATTGTGTTTTCCAATAATATTAGTTATTATGAGAAGATGCAAATGGATCCTAATGAGGCCCTATATGGTAGGCCATGTTGTTAAGCCCTGTACTTGGTAGAGGAATGAGAGGTAGTGATACTGGATCCTCATATAATTTAGGATATGATATATTAGGTTCATTTGATCCGGAAGTGGATGCATACATCCTATTATAGATATAATTCTTATGTCGATCACAATCAGTGACCTATAGAGATCTAGATTAAGGATCATGTTTTCGTAGAGGTATCATCCAAAAATTTGAATATATGGATACAATGTCAAGGGAAGTTTTTACCTCATTTTTTCTATCCATTTTAGATTCTTGGATGATTCAGGATGATAGAAATTTGTTTGTTATTACCTCATTGGTACCATTTCTTATGTGTCGTCATTTAAATTTCAAATCTCCTCCATTTTCTGGTTGACTCATATCATACTTTTGATATCGATGATGATTAGAAATATGTTGACATATATTTTTAGGATTAACCTTTAATTTTTTTGACCAAACATGAAGGATATCTAAGAATAGAATGTACCTTTATTACTGGAGTTATGGAAGCTAGGTCTAGTATAAGACAATACTAGGTAGTGAGTGGAAGATGTATGTGCTCAGTTGCTGAAGTTGTTCTTAGAAATCATTTCACCTCCCTTTTTTATTGAACTCAGTTGTGAGTTCCTTTAAGGTGGATAAATAAATGAACCATGTTTTTATATGATGTATTAATCTTTTAAATTTCATCATATCCCTTTATTTTGGACCTAATTTTCATGTAAAATGATATCATGACTGTTTTGGTGGGGTTTGGTATTAGTTCGAAGGGTGGAATGCCATTCGACGTAGAAAATGGCTAATACGCAAGGTTAATAGTTAATGTTTGATCTAGTGCACATGATTTCCATAACTGTGCATGGGCTGGACAGAGGGCCTTTGGAATACACAAAGATTATAGAAACCATTTTTATTGAGGTGAATTCTCAAGCGAGGGTATCTATAGATTTTAGAAAATGTGTGAACGTGGTTTACCTAATGTTAATAAAACTGTGTGCATAAAACCATGAGGGGTCCATCTTTAAACAGTGGTAGGCACATAGTTGACACACAATTTGGCTAGCCATGTAGTCAAAACATACAACCGATATATTTTGGGAGAAATTACTAAATTTCCCTTAAATATAATTTATCCTCACCCATCCTCTAATTTATCCTTTAGTGGAAAAAGGGAGGTGATTTCTTCATGTTTGAGCTCCCAATTTTTCACATTAATATCTTTTGATTCCCTTACATTATCTATACTATGATTCAATAATCATTCTTCTTGTTTGATAGCCATCTCTAATCTCTTTAATCCATTGTCTTAGTTTTTGGTTTGTCTTTCCCTCGATGATGCACTCTTGATTTATGCTCATATACCCTATTTTCATGACGTTCATCTATTATTCCATTCCTATCAATCCATGATTAATGAATGGGTAACAATGGAATAAGATAGTAATATGATATTACGGTAGGTGTTCTAGTATACATCTCTCAAATTATTCGTGTCTTATATCATTCGTTATATACTGTAACCTAGATTCTATGTGAGATACACTAAATTACACTTACCGAATTTTTAATTCAACGTCTATGATAGAAGTATAATTGTGAACCCTTTTTTATGATGGGTTGATCCCTTCATCTATTTCTGCAATTCAATGTTGGCCCACAAATATGACATTATATTATAAAATGATAAAATAGAAAATCATCATTTAAATAGTTTTGTGTGACACATAAGAGAGATAATTATAATGGATTTAATTTAAGGTGATTATTATGAAAATGTCATATGATTAAATGGAACAATGGTTATGCCTTTTTTATTATTAAATGTTGATGAGTTGTGAATTATAAATTGTATTATAATTATGATAATGATAAATTATCACTGTTGATGTCTACGCATGAAGCACCATGTTATTTTTGGTAAATGGGCATGGATATCCTTAATGTTATATAAGGTCATGGACTCCCTTTATAAAATTTTTGCCTGAATAGTGTCCCTTTATACTATTATATTATGTATAGAGACACTATACTGTTATAGTGGGCATGGAATCCACTATTTTTGTGATACTAATCACGTTGATCCATTACAATGATAATAGGAATGGAATCCACTATTTTTTGGATACTAGGTATCAAGAACCTATACAATGATAACAAAAAAGTTTCCCCCTTCATCTGTTATACTGTGTATGGAAACACTATACTGAGATAGTAGGTATAGAAAACCATAATATTTTGATACTAGTCATAATATCCAATATTCTTTTGATACTAGGCTTTCTATCCATTGATATTTGGTCAAATATATTCTGAAATAAGCTGAAGTGGGTAGTTTTAGACTAGTTATCCTTTAGGAACAAGAAATGTCCCATTTCAAATTATTATTACTTATTTACATTTTTATAACTACACACTATTATGTTATGTATTTGGATAATATATTTTTATAAATCGTTGGAAGTGGCCTACTGAGTTTATCTCACGCCCTAAATGAGTTGTATCAGGTATGCCAAAAAACTAGTTGCTTAAAGATGTAGCTAAGGGGAAGCTTCATCTTATAGGTGTGTGACTTCTTGCACAAAATAAGATGGGATATTTGGATCAGTTGACAATTCTGGAGCTATGGATTCTTGGATAGGTTTTTACCATTATGTTCCATTTTTACATTGTGTACTTTATTGATATCATGTAGCCAAACATACATGTTTTCTTAGTTTTTTAAAGACATTAAACCATAATCATCTTTTATATATGTTCTAGTTTACAATTTTTTTATATTATTTATTACTTGGCTGTTTATATGAGGGTTATGCAATGGTGGATTACTATTCTTGTTGTTTATGTCTACTTTCACTACCATATATATTATTGATATTCTTCCACTAATTATTTTTCTATTAATTATATCATTGTGCCACATTCACAAGATGGAATATTCTCCCCATGGACACACCCGAGGCCCTCGCTACTAGTTGGTAGCTTATAGTGTAATTCATTCTTTAGGCTATATGGCCCACAATCTATGGACACTATTTAATTGGAATCTGCATCAGTACAACACAAAGTTGTATCAGATAATTTGATTTCTTTCAATACAATTTTTGAGAAAATAGAAAAATAATAGAATGGTTTTGGATTATGGAAATCAGTTGTTCCTAGAAGTAGCTTACCCATGTACAGAGAAAATACAATTTGTCAATAATGGAAATGTCTATTTTCTGAATTATTCTTATTATAGTTGGTTAGATCCTAATGTTGTGTGTAGAAAATGAATTTTTAGGTTATTATTGTGATTATGATGGTGGATTTCATTTTAAATTTGGTCCGATGGGATGAGGTTAATGAAGCATTGGTAATTCATAAACATTGACACCTTATTAGAAATTCAAATTCTGTACATATTCTATGCCATATATGAGCATTGGGTTCTTTTCAATTCATGATATTTCAATGAGTTCAATGAATATTATAAATAAAACTATTATTAGCAAACGATTATTTCAATAACATGAGAAATATAGTTATTACATAGGGAACCTATTGTAACATAATCAAGAATTTTCTATTTAGGCTATAACCAAACCCCTAAGTAGTCACCTATGGAATATTGATTCATGGATCATTGGTCACATGGACTATAACATATTATAGTATGGATTATGTGTATTCAACATTTTGGTTCATAAGGTGTATGAGCCCTTACCGATTCGAAATAGTGACCCACATGGTTTATAAATTTAAAAAAATTTGGGTTGTTATCATAATTTTAAAATGAAATTGAAGCACAAACCTAGAGCCTTGACTCAATTTCATCTTTAGTATTGGGAAATAGGTAGTGTCTCTTAATCCTTTATAAATGTTCATATCAACTAGACATGACTATTTGACTACGTTTATTTGTGTGACTATTTCACGTAATAGATTTGTTTCTATTCTATATATATATATTCTGCATAAAACGTTATCATGTATTATCTATGTTGTGTGTTTGGTATCTATAAAGTAATTCCACCAGGATTTCCATTGGGTATAATCATGGAGGGTGGTGATGACAAACATTCAGAGGTTTTGTGCCTCGTGTTGCAAGTTATTCCTATAGTATTGAATCTTATTGACCAAAATCCTAGGATATCATTCATTGTTTCAATGAGAAATTATGTGGATTATTAAGATACTCCAGGGAGCTATGCACTTTTTTGAGGGATGGCAGACAATGGGTTTCATATATATAGATCGATATGGTTTTGTATATATTCAATAATCTATGATACACCTCTATATAGGTTTGTGAGACTCACATCATTTCTTCTTGGAGGATATACCATACATAGATTGAATATTCTGAACTATGCGGGTCATTATTGGTAAGTGACTTAGAGAGATTTTCATTCATAATTCCTTGACTATTGCATCCCTAAAACCCTATGTTCTGGTCATGATAATGACTTCATGAACCTGTTTAAGGGTTCAGTAATGTCTTGTATATTTTTGATTATTCTACTAGGATTTAGTACTATCCATCTATCTCAACTACTAATGATCCAATGAAAGGGATGAAATTTAAGGATGTACCATGTCATCCTATTTGTTATCATGTGGATTTTATTTCGTTAACTACCAGATTTTATATAGTGAACATGACCCTTACAACAAAAAAAACCTGAGGAATAAGACAGTGTGATCCAAGTAAGTTGAGAACCTAGATTGTTTAGTGGTTCAATTTTAGGTTGGAAGAGACAATTTGAGACTATGTGTGTAAACAATGCAATCCATTTGACACATGCTAATAGATTTTTGGTTTTTCACCAGTGTCAGAAGCCTAGAAATAAGAGGCCCTAGTGACCTAGAGTCTACATCAACTGCTGAGGCTAGAGTTGATTTGGGTAACTACTATGTTTTGTATGACCTTTCCATCAATTTTGAGTGGGAGAGAATCCATGCTAACTCCACCTACTGGATATAGATTATTAGCTCGTTTGCTAATAATTTATCAAGAGTACTACTATCCATGCACGTAGAAGAGGAGGTCATGGTAATCGTATCATGGATTTAGATATAGTGCGACAATAGAGAGAACATGCACCAGGTATTGAAGTTGCAACACAAGTCTAATAATTATATATCATATATTAAGTGTACCCTATATCGTAGAAGGAGGGAACCAGGACATATACTATCTAATGTACTATTATATTAGCCTCTATTATCATTTCCAATTTATTCGATATACGTGAATATCATTCCTTAAAATGTTACATATTATGAAGAGCCTCAAACATTATTTTGATTAATCCTTTAGCATTATTATGATTTATTCTCCTTTTTGTATACACATAGAGAGTATATTATAGTGAATAGTCTTTCTTCATGAGGCAGGAATCCATAATTTCTATAGTTTCACATTCATTCTAATTATAATGGGATTTCATGTTAATATATGAATGGACTGGTTGGTTCCCTATCATTATTATGTTGATTTTTATCATTGTAGTGTGTCGTGTACATCACATGGTGGTGGTACATACATTCATAAGGTATAGTGGGTTTTCTAGGAATATAAATGTAGACAAGAGAATCTTGGTCTAGGTAGAGTGATCTAACAAATTGATATACTTGTTTTGAATGATTAGGGATTACCTCATATTGACATCCCTTATGTAGTTCATCTATTCAAGGATGATTTCCATCTCTACCTTTCTAGACTACCTATTAATATATAGGTGGTGTATACTATCAAGATAGTACCTCGATCTAAACTGATTTCTATTGATCCTTACATGATGGATAAAACTGAGATTCAGGAGCTGAGGAGGTAGCAGAGAAATTTAGAGGCCAAATGTTTTATATGGTGATGAACATCTCCCAGGGGTACAAAGGTCCTATCCTCAATGAAAAAAGATATAATCCTAATTCATTGTTTGGATTACCAGAAGTAAAATATTCCAACATTGAAAAACTAGAATCCATTAACTCATTTTGATGATATTCTTTACCAGCTTTGAATATAAAGGTTATTCTCAAATATTAACCTGATATTGTCCTATCATCAAATTTGAGTAAGGTCTCCAAATAATCCACATACATCATTCCATATTCGGTATGGATGGAATGAGTATCTCGTGATTTTATTTGGACTTTCTAATATTCCTACCTTCATTATGGATTTGATGAATTGCGTTATACACTCTTCTCTAGATTCATTCATGGTGGACTTCATATGAGACATCGTAGTGTATTCTCATACTCGAAGAGGCCATACCATTCATCTTTTTATCCTTTTTATTTTAATAACAGAGCATCATCTATAACCAAATATTGGTAAATGTCACTTATGGTTTGAAAAGGATCACTTATTTTCACATATTATCCTATAGGATGAAGTTTTAGTTGTCCCATAAAATCGTTTATTTATGGTTACCTATTATAATATCAATAATTTTTTTAATATATCTAGTGTATGGGTGTTAGCGAGTTACTAGGGACATTTTACTCATGATTTCTCATGCTTAACAATAACTATTTTGGGATTAAATAAGAATGGTGTGAATTTTATTTGTTCATCATCTTATGATGAATCTTTTTAAGCGGTTAATGCAATATTTACTTCATCATCGATCCGGGTTCTTGAAAATCTGAGGATAATCTATAATGTTTGTTGTGAGGCATAAGGTATCGGGCTAAGAGCAGTTTTGATGAAGGGTGATCAAGTCATTGTTTATAGATCACAGAGGTTGATTCCCCATTAACGTAATTACCTAACTCATGATCTCATGTTGTTAGTTTTTGTACCCATCTTCTATCATTTTAAGAAATTACCTACGTGGAGAGTATTTTTTGGTATTCACAGAGAACAAAATAATTAGGTATATTTTCAGATAGATATGTTTGAATATTTTGATTTGAAGATGGTTTGAATATCAATATTTCTTCTACATTGGGATTTCCAATAGGACTATGAAGGAAATTTATTTTCTCGATGATGTGATCAATAAGATGTAGACTAAGGGTGGTAAAGAGGCTAGTATTGAATGGAAATTGATGGATCTATTCTCCAAGATGCACATCATGGAGTCAGACAATCATGGATAGTCAGCAGTTACATCACTTTTTTTAAACTCTTCACTTAAGTAGAAAGTGAATATGAGGAAATATTTAGACCCAAAGGTATTGTACCTAGAGAGGAGTATTGCTAGTGAGGACCAACCATTGGATTAGACTATTGATGGTGATGACATCCTTCATATAAATGTTAATATCCGGGTTCTTATAGATATGATAGATGAGGTGATTCATGAGTCACATTTCTCTCAGTGGGAATCACATTTAGGTATCACAAATATGTATCATGGTATGTGATGCCAGTATTACAGACCAAGGATGAAATAAAAAAATGTAGGTTTTATCACAAGGTGTTCAACCTATCAATAGTTAAAGACATATCAGTAGATATATAATTAATTTGTAAATTTATTGAAAATCCAAATATTAAAATTTTTAAATGATTATATAAATTTTTTCTTTATCTTATCGAGGTCTCCTTGAAGTAGCGATGCATGTTGGGTAATAGTAAATCGATTGATGAAAGTATCCATCTTACTTCATATTTCGGAGACTTTCTCTGTTGTTGAGCTAGGATGATTGTGCATTGGTGAGATCATATAGCTACATGGGTTCCCTTGTAATATAATTTATATTGGTCCTGATTTATAAGTATACCACAAAATATATATTGAAATAAAATGTAAATCTCCATCGATGAACTCTAGAGTTCGAGGTCGTGGTTCGAGTTTTCTTACAGGTATCACATATACTTGGTCATATATGAATACGGAGGAAATGGATCTTTTGCCTCATTATATAATGTTCTTTCATATTCTAGGTAGATTTTGGAATTTATAATATTGATTACTATTACCTCATTGGTATTTTTCCATGAATGACATCTTCCATGTCTAACAGATTCATCATTATCATGTCAACATGTCTCATTCTTTTGATCCTAAAGAATTTTATCAAGATATTAATGTGTCTATGGATGAGTATTCTATGCATATAGTTGAATTGATATTGAAGTCTCTTTGACGTTGGTATTCCCATTCAGTATGGGTTTTATTGAATCATGATCGGGTACAGGATAAGAAATGGGAGTGGGAGGCCAATGTAAATTCTATGTGTTTGGAATTGTTCTGAGGTAGCATTTGACTACCCTAGAAATATGATCAATGGGAAGATTTCCTTAAAGGGGGTGACTGTAAGAAATCATTTCATAAATTAGGTTCGTATCCTATAAATTTTATCCTAACTATCTTTTTAGTAAAAATTCATATACCTAATGAGGTAAAAATTGTTCCGAGGGTGTATGGGGCTTGTTTGGAGGGTATAACTCTGATCAGGGGAGAAAAATTCAAAGCCACACTTCTTTTATGAACTCTACAGTCATGTGAATAGTGTTTCCTTAACTATGCATGGGATTTATAGTGGGCCTCAAGAGGAATCTTGGTATAAAGAAATCATGTAGCTTGAGGAACATGCCTATGAGGGGGTATATACAGTATTTAGAGGATTGTGAGCATGGTTTTCACATGGTTAGTAAAAATGTTCATGAAAAAACTAAGTGTCCCTCCTTAAACAATGGGAGGAACATGGTTGGTTAATGGATTGTCTAACCATTAGTCGAAGCCATTAGAGACATATTTTTTTAAATTAATAAATTTACCTAAAATATAATTACCCTCATCCATCCTCCCATTTATCTTTCAACAAACATAAGGAGGTATTTCATCACTTCATATCTCTTATGTGCTCCTCTTCATATATTTTGATCTCATTCCTTTAGTTAGACTAGGATTCGATCTATGTTCCTCTCATTGGATATTCACTAGAATGATCTTCAATTGTTGGGCTCAGTTCATTATTTTGAAATCCCTTAAGCTTGATATATTCATGAAGGACCATATGACCTATATTTAGTCTATTTATCTATTCTTCCATTTTCTCTCAATAAAGCTTAATAAAATGGTTGGCACATGATGAGGTGAGTAATAGGAACTCGAGTTTAGTGGTATATTATTTATCCGTTACTGACATTATGTTCTAAAACATGCATTATATACATCACTCGGGAATATCCATGTTTAGGTCTATATTACACATAAATAACAATTAATTCAATTAATATGATAGATGTATCATAAGTATCCCTCATTTACATAGGGATAGGTCCCCTCTTCCATTTACACTTTTTTAGGTGTTGTCAGGGAATTACCTTGATATTATGAAATGCTTAAATAGATAGATCATCTTCTAAATGGGTTTCACATGAAAATTATGTGAGATAATTATAATGAATTTAAATTAATGTCAGTGGTTTTTTGATGTTATGAGATTACGTTGAAAATTGGTTATTTCCGTATTATTATTAAATGTTGATGAGTTATGAATTATAATTTGATTATAAATAAGATAGTGATTATTTGTCATTATTGAGGAATATGAATGATGACCCTAGCTATTTGTGAAAAATGGGTAAGCTGACCCTTATTGTCATATATGGGTTTGGTATACCTTTATAAATGTGATATGGGAATGGATTCCTTTTATATTGTGCTACTAGGAATGGATACTGTATATTGTGATATTGGGCATGGAATCCCCTATTATTAGGTTATATTTCATGTAATCCCTCTAATATGATATTATGCATGATAGAACATATTATTGTGATACTAATCATGGTGACCCTATATTGTGAAACTCGACATTGAGTACCCTAATAATTTGTTATATTTCAAGGAATCCTTATTGTTTGATACTAGTTATAAAATCTCCTAATCATGGGATACTAGGAATCGAATCCCTTATTCGTGTGATACTAGGAATTTTATCCCTTAATACTTGATCAGAGATATTCTGGAATGGGCCAAAGCAGGTAGTATCGTCCTTGTTTTCATTTATGTACCAGAGCTAACCCATTTATAGTTATCAATATTACTTTTCATTATTAAATATACACATATCCATGTAATGCACATTACTAGATATTTATAGTCATCATTTGGGGAGGCCTATTGAGATTATATGACAACCTATCCATATGGTAGATTGTATTTGTGTGTACGATATGATTTCTAGACTAGATAAGGGGATGAATCCACATAAAGAGGCATTACTTATTTCATGACCAAGGATGTGATCATGGTAGCAAAAGGATGGACTAGGGCTCAGGATTCTCTAATAAATTTGGACCATTTTTCCATTTTGTAATATATACTTCAATGTATACATGTTTTTCTCTATTTTTAGAGATATTACATCATCATTATCTTTTTTATATGATTTAGTTTACTATTTTTTATAATTATTTAGTAATTTGGATGTTTATATCATGCTTCCACTATGGAAGGTTACTGGACTAGTTTTTATGTGTTGTTCCACTGACTTTTATATTATTGATATGCTTCTGCTACTTATTTATCTATTGATTATACTGATGTGCTACTCTTACATGGGGGAATTGAATCCCAGTGGAAACATCTAAAGTCCTCACTGATATTCAGCATCCTCTAAAATATAGGGAGGTACGTGAGGGACCATGTGGCCCATCAGCTTATGTAATCATTAAAGTGGCATATGGGTCAGGATGTCATGGGAAACGAAATCTACTTGGATATTTTGGAATGATTATTATCTTCTATATTCATGCACATATATTATAGAATATTCTAGGGGAAATTGATTAGAACATATTAATATGAATTTCTCGCACCACGTACACACAATATGATATACTTTCATACCTTATGATAACTTTCAGGGTGAGCTTGAACATGTTGTGTATTGTGCTAGTGTTGATTCAGAGTCATTGTAGAAAAGGTATGTGTGGGAAAGTGATGGTAGAATGGTTTTTTGGGTGTTTTGTACGTTTTGGATTATTTTTATTTGATCATTGTATTGTTTGATCAGTGTTTTATGTTTTCTTTCATCTACAAGGTACATTATTATATAGAGTCATGTTTATATTTCATATCATACTCTGATTATTTGAAATATGTTTTGGTTATTTATATTATACTATATATCATCAAATCTAATGAAAATTCTCCTCAATATTGAGTATTCACACATTTCTAATATAAATACCATTCATATGAAGAGAGACAACTAAGGGTTGTGGTACTCAAAAATCAATTGGTGAATCTATGATAGTGAATAAAAATTTACTTGAATTACATTCTAACAAACTTATATTGAAAAGGGGATATAATAATTATATGTTGTACACATACCATTCATTGTATTAAACAATAATTCAACATATAGATATTTTTTTGATGATTTGGTATGAATATAAATTTCATTAGATATAAAACACTAGGGATAACAACAATCGAAGATGAATTTTTTTTAAAGAGGATTATAGGTATGAATATAAGAACTTCTTTCCCATGGGGCACATAAGTAGTTGTGATATCATTTTCCAACCAGTTTTCCAATATTTATAGTAGTTTGTAATGTTTTTATCATAATTTACCTTTGTTTGGGTGTAGATTTCATATTATTCCTATAATCCTTATAGTGGATGCACTTTATTATGTGTTGTGAATTTGGTTGATCTTTCTTTTCACCCATTTATCTTCTACATTCTTGTTCTCAATGACCATCACTTAAAAACAATAAGAATTTACATATCCCTTGTATAAAATTTACCCTATCCCTCTTCCTAAATTTTTGGAATAATTGATCTTTTATTTTTTTTCATCCATTAGTTTTATTATTCTAATCCCCTCAAAAAATATTTATCTCATTTTAACCCACAATAATGAGAAAAAGAAGATTCAACACTCTAGGTGTCTATATTGAGATCACATCGAACAATTTCTTCATATCTATAAATTTATATTATATTGAATATAATTTGGAGGCATGGTTTTAAGAATGTAAATAATTAATAAAGGTTTCTTTCATGGTTGATGATAAAAAAAAGAATAACATCCATTTATGGTGAAATTATCCTTATTAGTAGCAATCGATTCATCATCCTTCTACTTTAGTTCTAGTTATTATCGCACTATTTTGGTACAAATAGTTCAAGGAAATTTGTTATTAAAAAATTCAATGTTAAACTCTTACCATTTCATTCTGTTAATTTTGTCTTCTTTCATCATATTATTATATGATTTCACCATTTATCAACGTCATTATTCAATATATACACATCAAAAATAATTTTTTAACATTCTGATCAATAGATAATGAAAATATATATTAATTATATTGTCTATCCATTACTCAATGAAAAAGTGGATCATAGAACCCACTATTGGAAGGTGGAAATATTAACATAAATGAATCAATGATGAGTTCTTCTTTCCAAAGAACATATAATTTCCTGTTGATTCGAGTTTCCACTCAAATATTTAATGAGTTTGTTGATCATAGTCACTATAATTTTGTATCCCATTCCTAATTCCATTTAGTTTGTCATGAGGATAGTCATTTCATTGGCCACAATATTTTCATTAAAATGTCTCCTACGAGTTCAATCCGTTTGCTAAAAGAAAAAATCTAAATATGAGTACCATGAATCAATATTCAAAGTGATAAATCAAATGAAAAAAATTATTCTTTATATGCCCTAAATGTTGTCACCTTTTTTTGACTTATGAAACATTAGGATCATCCTATATCAATTTTGTTTATCATAGGTTTCCATCGGTTCTATCTACTCATTCCCCATAACATAATATATAAAAATAACTAAACATTCCATTAATACCAACTATGGAAACCTGATCCTTTATTATTTGAATATAAATTCATTTTAGATGGATAAATAATACATCAGGTAATAATACACACCCCAAAAATATTAACGATTAATGAATTTTGATACTAGACACATAAGAAAAATATTTTATGAATGATGTTAAATGTCTCCCACAGTGGTATTACTATATTGTACCCTTATTAACAATATCCTTCTTATATCCTTTATTTATAACTATGGGATATAAAAACATTAGAAAGGATGAGCTTATATGAATAGTAAGGCTAAACATTGGATATATTAATCAGGGATTATAAATGAGTAGAATATTTATATAAGGATATGTGAACATGAATATTAATTTGAAAAACATACCAATCATGTCATAGACCATAAATTAGGAATAATGGAATAAGGAATGAAATAATAAAACACTTGAGTAATAAGAGCGTGTATTCTTCAATAATTAATCATAATTGTAAAGAAAGTATCATAAGAATAATTCATTGGTTTGGGTCATGCACATTGTAATAAATCAAAATTCAATTCATACCACCCTGACATTCATCATATTGTTGGAATCAACTAAACATATATGATCCTTCTTCGGTTTGGGATAACCACTTTCCCACCCTCTAAACATGGGATAACTACTATTGTATGCTCTTAGTATTGGGATACATACCTATTTTCCCATTTATATAATGACACATGAAACATTTACCAATGATTTAGAAATCTATAATAGACCCCACCCATCACATAATGATATATCATTCATATATATTACATAGAATCAAAAAAAACATTCATCATTTCATCATAGGTTAATTAACCCATTAGAAAGAATTTCATTTATGAAAAATAATTAATGAATCATAATCAGAATTCATGAATAGAAATGAATTGGATTTTATCGTAAGATCATATCCTCATTTAAGTATATCTTTCAAAAACGTATCTTTACATAGAAAAAAACACTTTTATAAATAAAATTAGATATTCCCGTTGAGAAACATGAAGAAATAACATCTTTCATTTCATTTAAAACTAATAATAACTAGGAAATGGAATTTTTTTATATTTAAAATAATTTAGCTTTCAAAACTAAAAATCATTTCAAATAAATTATACGAAATTGGAAAAATCAATTCATGTCTTAAGCGTTTCAAATAAAAATTATTACATGATTTTACAATGAAATTAAAAGATGAATCATTCAAAAAATGAGAAAAAGTATTCATTTCAAATTTTTCTAATGTATGCAATAGATATAAAATTCATATAAGAAATATTCTAAATGTTTAAAATTACACCAATAAAAAATATTAAGAACACGGAAATTGATGTGAAACATTCCTTATCAAAAAATCGAAATAAGGTTAAATTTTGTTAAAACACCCATTTGGTGAATCTTAGTACCTAAGTAAATAAACATGATTAGAACACATGAAAACCCTAAAAATAATAAAATTATATTAAAATAGATGAAAATTTTAATACAAATAAGATTCAATTTTCTATAATTGAAAATAAATCATAAATAATCTGGATAAAATGTGAGGTTGTAACATAAACTCTTACCTCATGTTCATACATGATTTGTACGCACTATATCATTTTTTATAGTATATTTATAAATATTATTTATATATATTAGATCTATATTAATATCTAGGTTATTATATATCATTATTTTATAATTTCCAATTTCCTATTTATTGGGAATCCTTCATCAAAATAAAAAATCAGGTTTTGATGTTATGTTTTTCATCTATGTTTCAGTTCAACTATTCTTATCATTTGACCTTGTCAAGGGATTAATATTCTCAGAAATATTAAAAAATTAATAAGTATAATTTTTACTCCATATATGTAATTTTTTATCTATCCATGAAAGTTTGTCTTGAAAAATTAATTACCTTACTTCACGGAGGCGGTTATTTGCTGATATTCATGGTTGATGTTTTTTTTTCAATAGATGGAATTAGAAGGAGATAAATAGAAATTTATCTTTATAAAATGATTTTTATTTTATAAATATTGTATTTATTAATTTAATCCATCTATATAACCATACATGAAACGTGGTGATAAAAAATGAATCACATTGCTTCATTGATGTGCTAGTCCTCATGTATGGATTATCGAAAATTTAATTTCCCATTTGATGGATTTGAGGTAGATAAATTTTATTACATAAAAATAAAAAAATAAATTATATTGATGTTACTAATTTTATTATATTATGATTTATATAATATATTTGGAGGAGGTGGTAGAAGAAACAATATTTAAAGGACTCTATTACCATAACTTCCAGTTCTTCAGGTATACTCTATTAAATTACACCATATAAATCATTATATTGATATTTCGGTAATACCAAAGCTTCCAAAAATAAAATATGATATTTGGTATGGTATTTGGATAGATCTTGGTCAATCTATGGTGCTCATATTTTGTGGATATGGGAGGAGTGGGGTTGCACTTTTATAATTAAGGGGAGTAGAATCATTGTGAATACAATTAAATTTAGAATAACATAATGTATCTTTTATATGAAATTTGAATGAATTAAAAAACATTTAGAATATTTGTTGAGGTGAGTTATAAACCTATTAAACCATAAAATGGAGATAAATTTTCTGTGATATAAGAAGCCTTATCCCATTCTTTAAGCATTATAACACTTTTTAATCATTAATATGATAAAATAAAATTATACAATGGTAACTAAATCATATTAAAAAAATTTAAATTATAAAAAATATATTAAAGTTAATCCCATATATGTAATTATTTTCATCTGACTCAATTTCAAAAGGAGGATTAAATTAATTCTAATATTTGAGCACAAAATACTGAATTCCACTTTAAAGAATTGTATTATTAAGAATAAAAATGATATTATTCTCATTGTATGTCTAGCATCAGCCATTATATGAATGTTAATTTATTTTATTTAATTTTATTCTGTATAATTAACTAAATTCATTTATTAATAGTTATTAATGAAATTTAATAATATAAAATACATTTAAAATAAAATAAGGCAATTTTTTGAAAAAAATTTATTTTACATTAAAATGATGTTATCATCCATTCTAACAAATATATAATCAATGTATGAATGATCATTAAGTATATATATATATATAATATTATAGTTCTTTAATACTCTAAATAATATAAATTTTCTTTTAAATAATATATATAATATAAAACATGATTTTTAAACAAAATATTTTCGATTAAATATGAATTGTTATATTAATATTCATTATCATTAAAAAACCATTTAATGGATGTAATTATAATATTTTACTAATTATTACATAATTTTTTGAAATACTATTCTTGAAATCATTCCACAAATTTATTAAATTTAATTCAAATTAAAAACTAAAAAAATTGATCAAAACTTTTGCCTAATATTTATTGGTATTTCATTATGTCAATTTGGCTCTTTTAAAAAATTAATTTATTTTACCAATATAAATTAACAATAAAATAATTTATTTAATTTTATTATTTATTAAATAATAAATAACTTATTTTTGGTGTTTTTCATACCTCACAAATAAAAATCAATTGTATTTAGTCTTAAAAAAACAAAGTTAAACGAGGTTATTTTTTTAGTTATAGAAAAATGAACTAATGAAACATGAATTACTGAGAAACGATAATCACTGATAATGGAAAATCTTTATCATAACCTTTTAAGGGATGATAAAGGGGGCCATTATCAGTGATTTTTATCTTTTATAAATATTTGTCTTTTATCAGTTCTAAAACACTATCTTTTAGAACAAAAAAAAGTTCATATTATAAATAAATATATATATTTTTAAAAATGATATGATAATATATAAATATATTTATATTGATTAATATATAATATATCATCTTTAAAATGATTTATATAATTTTAAATATATATTTACAATTAATATATATCATTATTTTGATAAATGTTTAAAAAAATAACTAATAAATTTCTATTACTTATCAATTTGATAATTAGTATTGATTAATATATATTTAATAATAATTTTATGATTGTCAAAATTTAAAAATTAATTATTATTTTAAGATATTTTTAAAATTGATCATTAACATTAAATGAGATGAATACCAAAACTGGATTTTTAGTAGGGATATCATATTTTTTTCAAATGTGATAAAATTTCTCATTCGGTTAAGAGGGACTTCTTGCCTTTTTTAGAATGAATTTATTCTATGGCATTACTCTCATATGGATATTTGTTTATTGAAGTTTTACCCTTTTCATATTGTACTCTAATTTATAAATAAATTAATTCATATATATATATATATATAAATATGAATACATAGTTATATATATATATAATTGTATAAATACATATTTAATATAGTCACATATAAAATATATTTTAAAATTAAAATAACATATGGAAAAAAATAATTGATAGTTTTTTATATAAATAAATTATGTTAATATTTTTAATAATTCAAAATTTTATTTTTCCTTTTATAAATTTATATAATTTTTTAAAAAATTATTATTTACACAAATATATTATAAAATATAGTGACATGGACTATATAGGAAAATAGTTAAATAAATAAATATGTAAATATGTATTTGTATCATATATATATATATATATATTTTCTTATATGTAAGAAATATATAAGTATAAAAGTGTGTGTGTGTGTGGGAAATATACATTTTTGTATATGTATATATGTGTGCGTGTAAGTATATTCTTGTATGTGCATACGTTTGTTTCATTATTGTGTGTGTACATAAATTAAATGTATTTATATAAATATTTCATTAAATATATTATATAAATTTATATACAAAAAGATAATATAAATATATTTAAACATATTACATAAATATATTATATAAAAGTATTTACAGTAAATATTTTATTCTATATAATCATTAGACAAAAATGTATGTAAATAAAAGATAATATTATATATATATATATAATTATATAAATATATAAAACTATATTAATACATATATAATTAAAAAAATATGAATATAAAAAATAGATAGATAACTCATAAAACATTGAATAAATATAAGAGGTGTCATGGTAACGGTATTTGGATTTGAAAAAAGAGATCTATAGTTTGAATTTCGGCATGAGAATGGTTGAATAATGTATCGAAAGTTATATTAAAGGGTGTTAGGTGTAGAAATTGCTAATAAAGTTGGTGGGAGTTGAATAGTTGTAAAAAATAACTGATAAATTGGTTTTTGGGGTGTCAATAATGTTTTTAAAGGGGTTAGGTGCACCATACATCAAATTATTTGAAAAAATTTTCTTTTTATATTTCCAATAATATTCTTATCACTAATAAAATCATCATTTAGATGTAATAAATATGAACTATTATAGGCTATATTTATATGTACTATAAATCCAGCATGTAAAACCCCTTTATAATTTTTTTATTGTTAATAATTGGATCCCTTCTCAATACTATCTTTAACGCTAATAAAATAGATATGATTATAATGTTTTTGATAACATTATCCTCTTTTAAGAATTGATTCTTATGAATTATAGTACTGATAAATTGTTCATTTATAGTAATGTCCCGCAAAAATGAACACATCAAAATGTTTAAATATGTTATATTATAAAAACATAATATCTTTCATTAGTTTTATGTGATGTTATTTTGAATATAAATTCATGTGTGAGACACTAACACCATTTAGGATGAATGACCATTATCCTAGATTTATCTATATGTAATCCTTTATATATTCCCTTTATTTATCATTGATCCATTAATTGATCAACTCAATTTAATTATATTTAAATCCACATCTAATAATTGTTTTCTAAATCCACTTAAATAAGAGATCTACTTGGAACTACCAATTCCATTTCCTCCACGATGTAGAGTTGATAAAAATATAAAATTACAGTAATCCACTATCTCAGAACCAAACCCTATTGTATATTTTCTATCACTAAACACTCCAAATCCCACCATACTTATAGAATAGCGGTGAAGTGAGGTGATAAAAATGAAGAGGAATAAATGAGGGTATAGATTTGTAGAGATGATTGATGATCACCAAATGAAACACATCATAATATATTATCTCACAGTGAAGTAAAATAAAAACATATGAAATAAAGAATAATATTTAGACACAACTACCTCCATGGGGATAGGGTCCTCAAATTATTTTCCCTCAATTCTAAAGATTTGAGGTTAATGTGAAAAAATAGAAAATAGAGGCAGTACACAATAGAATATAATTATAATGAAAGGAATGAAATGTAGAGACCCAAAATGTGACGTACATGGAAAATAAATTACTTTTGTGGAATACTTAATTAATAACAAAAATAGACACACAAGGACCGGAATAGTTTAGTGTCTTCGGAAAATCAGAATATAATCTTCCAATTCTATTGAAAGATATTCATCTACTCCCATAACGATCTTCCCCTTTTTGTTTCCTTACCTAAAACCTTTCTTTATTTCATGGGGAAAATAAAACATAAAAGGGTGATCTCAAATGCTCAGTAAGGGAAAACATAGAGAACATAAAACAATCTATAAACATGTGAAAGGAAAAAACTTGAACATGAAATTTAAACATCAAAATCTTGAGCAAAGACATAAATCGTGGAAGTACATAAGGCATATATCATAAATGAACATAGAACATGATAAAATATAATGGTAATAAATCATTTAAGTATGGAGACCATTCAAAACATGTTATTATTTCCTTAGTAGCCAAGGCATTGGTGCCAAGATCATCTTAGTGGATAAAGTCCCTTTCTGAATCGAGTTCACTCCTCGTTTCAGTCTTGTAACACTGAACCAGATTAACTTACTATTCCAGTAATGTCTATATCATGAGATATAAATCTTTACCCAATGCATTATAGGGAGATATAGGTCCCACCCATCTCATAATTAAATCATTTTTACGTGTTCCACAAAATAAACATAAAACATTCATCATAACCCAAAGGATAAAATGGGTTTCCAAAACATCATCCTGTAATTTCATAATCCATATAAACCAAATGGACATTTCATCATAAAAAAAGTGAACCATGTAAATCATGGAGAAATTAAAACTGAATCATACACATATGAAATAATGTCATCTTATATTGAAAATGGTTTTGATAAAACATTTTAACTCAATTCTTCAGGAAAATATCATTTCTTCGAGAAAATCATTTTCTTTTCAGAAAATGCCATGCACATTTAAAATAAAAGTATTTTGTTTAAAATATTCATAAAATAATGTAGAGTAACCTTCATGAAAATGAGGCATTATTAAACCGTAAAAATCCGTTCACGCCGTATAAGTTAATAATAACATTCTCCTTGTACTTATGTTGGAAATGTCAAAAAGTACCTTATATGGTAAACAATAGAAAGATTCCATCCATACGATGTGGTAAAAGTAATAAAAGGGTAAAAATGTCTACAACATACATGGATGGAGTGTAAACATTTTATGAATTCATTTTGAGAGTATATGGACCTGGATAATAAACATAACCCCAGTAAATACTTACGAGTAAACAATCTCAGATAAGAATGATATATGAATAATTATCCCTTACCTTAGGTTCGATATGCTTTGTATGGATCCAAACCTCATGTATATTGATTTAAATAATGTCATTAATTTATTACATAATCATATTCCTTGTTATTATATCATATATGTTCCACTTATGACTTTATATTACCTGTTCTTTTGTAAATTCCATGTTAAAGTAGCATTTTGGGTAAAATCATTTAATTTATTGTAAGTGTTTCGACTTTTCATTCTTGATATTATTACTTATATACTGATTTAAATAACTCCATAATGTAAAAAATTATTTATATATATTATATATTCATCATATACTTATATATTATAGATCGATAAAAGGAATGAAATACACCGTTCATGGAGACGGTAGGCCGTGCGTATGCATGAATGCTGTTTTCGTTTCCTTATTGAAATGAATGAAATTAAGTAGATGACAATAATATATATACACATAAATACAGTATCATTATTATGTCATATATTTATTGATTACTTATTGTATATACATTATAATCATTCATGAATGGTTAACATGGAAAATGTATCTCATCGCCTCGTGGAGACGGTAGTCTGTACGTACGCACGAGCGATGATATCATTTCCTTGATCATGGAAGTTTCATTGAAGTGTATTTATAAAATTTCAGATTCAATATCACTTTGAAATAATAATATTTATTTATTTATTTACAACATTATACCCATCCAAGTAAGGTGGTGGTCAAAAACAGATTACACCACGGCGTGGAGACAGTATTCTGTACATACGCACGCGCGGTAATTTCATTTTCCGTGAGATGGATAGATGGTGAAATAGGGTTGTTTCAAAATTATAATAACATATTAGTATATTAGTGATACTGATGTTATTACTTCATAATGAAACAACTAATGAATAAGATGTATAAGAAGAAATAAAGTTGAAATAATCGGTAACAGATATTACCTCTTCTTTTGACAGGCCTTTTTGAAACCTCCTCTTAGGGAACTATGATTGGACATTGAAGAATACCAGAACATCTAGAATGATTCTAGGGATGTGTAGAAGAGATATTTTCCAGGTATGGACAATATTGAGGGCTCAACGTGGTGTGAGGATGAGAGGGAGGAGGTGTCCTTTTATAAGGGAGGAGAGGGGCACCTTTGGAATAACTAAAAATATTATTTTATTATAAAGTTGTATTCAGTTATTAATAGCTAAAAATTGAATTATTTCGAATCAAAGGTGGGGATGGGTCGAAATAATCTCATATAATAAAATTTAGACAAGTTTAGGATTCTATTATAACCTTATCATTTAGATTTATCTTTAAGTTAAATAATTTTTATTTTACTGTGTCTTCTTGTTTTCTTACAATATAAGGTTAATAAACATACTATAACAATCCAAACTAACCCCAAGTTATTTATTATTAATATATATAACCTTATCTAAGTAATTATTCAAAACCTTATATTTTTAGGAATAAAATAACAATTAATAATATTATATTAAAAAAACAATTTTATGTCAATTTTGAAACTATTTGGAAAGTTATTTTTGTGAGAATACTAACAGAATGATTAGTTCGAAAAAAGTTAACTTAATCAATAATAACATGTCATATCAACCTTCAAAATAAGTGGAATTTATAAAATGTCTCAAATTACATTTATTCTGGTATTTATAACATTAATTATTTCAATACTTCATTAATAAGATATTTATTGTATCATCATTGTGTCATAAATAAATTAAAGTAGTTAATGTCTAAAAATTAAAAATAAAATACCATTATGTAAGAAATATTTTTATATTTCTAATGAATATTTATAGTCAAATTTATCTTATGTATTACCCTATATTAAAAATGATTATTTATTAATCATTGATTTTAACTAATTTAATCCTTTTCTAAATAAATTAATAATAAATGTCCAAATCTAATCCAAGTGGGCCTAAATGGTCATATTTTGTCACTAAGGTTGTTTTTTGTCGAATTAAACTTATCCAATGAAATTAGGACATGTTTTAGGGTAATAATAATATCATTTTTACCATTAATTATACTATTTACGTTTACCCGTGGTAAATAAAAGTAAAAAGTTACTATTCACAAAAATTATTTTCATCTCATTGAACCAAATTTTACTTATTGACATCAACCATGTCTCTCGGATTTTTGAAATTCCATTCACAGAAGCAGTAAAATTATGTTTTATGTAAATTTACAAATTCTCCTAGGAGGTGGGTAAAAGGCGGTAAAAGTTCAATAAAATTTTTATATATCTAAAATTATTATACAATGACTGCAATTAATTATATTGAACTTATATTGGTATTATGTATCAATTTTTACATAAAATAAAGTTAGATAAAATAAATAATTATATAAATAAAAAGTTGTTTTTTAAATAGTAACCTAGGGTTTTAACTATTCATCAAAAATTTAATGTTTTCAGATAAATAACAAAATTTCACCCTAGGCAAATTTTGATATTCCATATCCAAAAATGAAGTCCATTTTGAAAGATAAAATTTCAAAAAGTGGGTATTACTATTCATAACGGCTAGTTCATAATAATATTATAATAATATATCGTTTAGTGAAACTTGGTATTGCATACTACCCACGCTATTGAAGAAGGGCTTGATTACATGTAATGCAAGCCAAGTCAAGGCTTCGTGTAGTGAAATATCGATTTGGTGTTGCATATAACATAATTAAAACTTATTTCATTTATACATTATACAAAATCTATACTTAATGTTGTAAAGAATAATTTCCACAAAACGAACTTCATATAGTGTGTAACACTAGCCAAGAATAGTGTTGCGTATACTACAAGCTAATACGGTGTAGCGTATAGTACAAGATAATATTGGTGTAGCATAAAACAGAAAAACATCAAAGTAATTAAAAATAATATTTCCCATAAAATCTCGGGCTGTAACATTCTACCCCCCTTAAAATGAATTTCGCCCTCGAAATTCGTTGGGGTTGTAAATGGTTTACTACTTGAAAGTGTCTTTCAAAGAAACCCAGATTGAAAAAAAAGAATAATAAAACTTCATTTTAAAAAGGAATGTTAGAAATGTAACGGTTACCCAGACTAACTCATCATTGGGTTTCTATAGAGGAGAACATAGGTGAAAATATGTATATGGAAGAGATATCTAACCATCATGTTCTGATGGAGAGTGGTAGTGGACATGGCGATGAAATAGCCAACAATCACAAATCCATAGATTTGTGAAGATCTAAGGTACCATCTGATTCTTTGGATATAAGAGCACCAGGAAAACATTTTTGTTTTTCAATATCATTTCCCTAATGTTGAAAATTTTTCATTATAAGAAACACTTGCTTGATTTTTGTACAATCGCACTGTTTTTCGTGCATTGAACATTTTCCACTTCATCTCTTAAAGAAATGAAGTTGAATTTGTTATTTGTGAAGTGCTAATATATCATGTGATAGAATGTTAGGTCATTCCATCTATCTCAAATAAAAGGTTAAAAAAAGTTATCAAATACATAAGTCCATGTATGGTGAGGTTAATCAGATATGATTCCAAACATGGACTTTTACTTCATCTATCATACCGATTAATATAATAAAACTAGTTTCTACTAAATAGGGACTTCCTGTTGGCCAGTAGTATACAATAAAGGCCAGTCGCACTTCGGTTGTGGGTTCAATTCCAACAGCCTTATCTGACACAACGGGTTGTCTCCCATCCTGTAGGTCGTCCTTTTTCTAAAATTACATCATTATGACATTCCATCGATAATATCGAAAACAGTTCTATCCTTACACTAACATATGTTCATCATAATCCATTTCAAATCTTTAGGCTTATCCAAAATATGTTTTTCCTAGTTTATAGTATTAATAAAACAATTACTAGAAATGTCATCTACCAAACATGTGAATACCATCATTTATCCCTGATATATCTTGTTGATCAAATTCCAATTATGTGAATACCTTAATCATGTATTCTCTTGAAAAATGAATACACATTTAACCTTAGTGAAAACATGAATGCTGTATAATGTTAACTCTTTCCACATACCAAAATCCCAAAATTTCTATATACTCAAACCATGATATCACTTTCTCCTTATTTTAGTCATGAGCTCATGATAACAATCATTTTATTTTCTCCTTATCCCTTCCATATGTGCATTTTATCTGCTTTCCAATAATATTTCAATCACTTTTTCATGGTTACCAGTACCATATAACAATTGAAAACCAATATATAGATATTCCAAAATTCCACAATACCATAAATGAGATTCCATGATACTATTTTAAAATCTCATTACATAAACACTTAATCATTACACAACATCATTTTCATTCTCAACATCACAAATAGTGATCGCATGAGACTTCCCTTTATCCTTTTCATTAAGAGGTTTCTCACATTGATCATCATTAACCCATGGATGAGGGAGTTTATTATCATAATGCCCCATTTCCTTTCACTTGAAGCATTGAAGTGTTGGTGGAGAGTTATCTGTAGTCTTTCCTCTTTTCACATCATTAGAAACCTTTTTTCCCATTACTTCAACAATCAACTACTTGATGACCTTCTATTCCACACTTAAATCATTTTCTAGTACCTATTAAGAAATCTCCACCATGCTTCATTCCACACTTTGAGCATAAATAAACATTCATCTTCTTTTCGCCATTGTTCTGATATTATTCTTGAACTCCATCTTTCATTTCATGTCAAAACCATGAGATGGAGATGTCACACCAACATCCATTTATACCTTGATAGCATAACGCACAATTTCTTCATAGCTACTGAAGTCTCTTATAGCTAATGACCTTCGAAGACTTGATTTTAAGCCACTAAAAAATAGATCAAATTTACATTCAGGTAGGATGATATAGCCAGATGCATACCTTGCAAGTCTTGTAAAATTCGATTCATATAAACCAATAGATTCATCATCTTTTTTTTCTTTAGTACAAGAAACTCATTCTCCATCTTTGTTCGAAGAAAACGAGGGAAGTAATTATTGAAAAATTAGTTCTTAAACTCGTCCCATTCCATGAAATCAATTTCATCTCTTGGACTCATATTCTTGATAAGATTACACCATTGATAAGCTTCACCTTCCAAACGATATACTACTAATATGAATTTATCTTGTTCAGAACATTGATGAACTAAAAATATCATTTTAGTGATACTGATCCATTGTTCAGCAACAAGTGGATCAGAAGACCCACTGAAAGAAGGTGGACGTTGCCTCATAAAGGACTCAATAGAATATTTGTTCCCTTCTCTTCTCATTTGGATGTCCAGAATGATTCATATCTTGTGTAAGTATAGAAATAAGATTTTCACTCCATCTACCATAACATTTGTTTGTTTAGTAGGAAAATAATTACATTTTCTATTACATTGATCAAAACGGTTCCTTCGGGTTCCATCCATCGTCTAAAACCCAAAAAGAATAGTATGAGAGGCAAACATCATGCTAGGAAAAACAACATCATAAAGGGGGATTACCATCAACATCTAACATCATAGGTTTAATTCTAAGATCATTAGCACAATTATAGGACTATAAACTATACTTATACTTAACCTTTGGGACATCCCCAGACATACCTTAGAAATATCTCTAGGTATCTCACTAAAGTTTTCGAATCCTAGTTTCTAAAGGTTAACTAAACCTTTCCTCTGATACCAACTATAGAGACCTGAAACATGACATACATGGAAAATACATTACTTTTGCAGAATACTTAATACATAACAAAAACAGACACACAAGTACCGTAATAGTTTAGTGTCTTTGGAAACTCAGAATATAATCTTCTAATCCTATAGAATGATCTTCATCAACTCCCATAAAGATATTCCCCTTTTAGTTTCCTTACATAAACCTTTGTTTATTTCCTGGGGAAAATAAAACATAAAAAGGGTGGGCTCAAATTCTCAGTAAGGGAAAAAATAGAGAACATAAAACAATCCATAAACATTTGAAAGGAAAAACATGATCATGAAATTTAAACATCAAAATCTTGAGCAAAGACATAAATCGTGGAAGTACGTAAGACATATATCATAATGGAACATAATACGTGATAAAATATAATGGGAATAGAACATGTAATTGTGGGAACCATTAAGCACATGTTATGATTTCCATAGTAGCCAAGGCATTGCTGCCAAGACCATCTTAGTGGATAAAGTCCCTTTCTGAATCGAGTTCACTCCTCGTTTTAGTCCTGTAACACTAAACCAGAAAAAATTACCATTCCAGCCATGTAAATATCATGAGATATAACTATTTACCCAATGAATTAGAGGGAGATATAGGTCCCACCTATCTTATAATGAAATCATTCTTACGTCTTTCATAAAATTAACTTAAAACTTTTATCATAACCCAACGAATAAAATGGGTTTCATAAACATCATCCCATCATTTCATAATACATATAAAACAAATAGAAATTTCATCATATGAAAATTGAAACATGTAAATGATGGAGACATTAAACTTGAAACATACACATATGAAATAATGTCATCATAGATGGAAAATGGTTTTGATAAAACATTTGAAATGAATTCATGAGGAAAATATCTTTTCTTCATCAAAATATTTTTCTTTTCAAAAAATGCCATGCACATTTAAAGTAAAATTATTTTGTTGAAAATAGTCATAAAATCATGTAGAGTAAGCTTCATGAAAATGATGCGTTATTAAACCGTAAAAATCTGTTCACGTCGTATAAGTTAAAGATAACATTCTCCTTGTACTTTTGTTGGAAAAGTCAAAATGTACCTCGTATGGTAAATAAAAGAACGATTCCTTCCATACGATGCGATAAAAGTAAGAAAAGTCTAAAAATGTATTAAACATAGATGGAAGGAGAGTAAAAATTTTATGAAAACATTTTGAGAGCATATGGACATTGATAATAAACATAACCCCCAGTAAATACTTATGAGTAAACAATCTTAGATAAAAATGATATTGGAATAAATATCCCTTACCTTAGGTCTGATATGCTTCGTATGGATCAGAACCTCCTGTATTTTGATTTCAATAATGTCATTGACTTATTACATAATAATATTAATTGATATGATATCATATATGTTTCACTTATGACTTTATATTACACGTTCTTTTGAAAATTCAATGTTAAATAAGCATTTTGGTTAAAATCATTTCATTTATTATATGTGTTTTAACTTTTCATTCTTGGTGTTATTACTTATATCCTGATTTTCATAATTCCAAAATGTAAAACATGATTTATATATAATATATATTCATCATATACATATATATTATAGATCGATAAAAGGAATGAAATACACCGTTCATGGAGACGGTAGGCCGTACGTACGCATGAACGCTGTTTTTGTTTCCTTATTGAATTGATTGAAATTAAGTAGATGACATAAATATACATACACACAAATACAGTATCATTATTATGTCATATATTTCATGATTAATTGTTGTATATACTTTATAATCATTCATGAATGGTTAACATGGAGAATGTATCTCATCGCGTCGTGGAGACGGTAGTCCGTACGTACACATGAGCGATGATATCATTTCCTTGTTCATGGAATTGCATTTAATTGTATGTATAATATTTCGGAATCAATATAACTTATTTCTGTATTTTTTGGAAAACATTCAATTTTTAATGAATGGTGAAAAACACTATGTTGTTGGTTAAAATATAATTTTTTTTAAATAATTAGTTATATTATTTGAATTTAATTTAGTTCAAAATAGATAAATAATATCTACATATGTTCAATGTAATTCATTGGAGTCATAATATATTAATATTAGATATAAAAATTTGTTAAACTTTTTACCCACTTTTACCCACCTCCTAGGAGCATTTGCAAATATTTATAAAACAAAATTTTACCCCTTTTGTGAGTTGAATTTCAAAAATCTGAGAGACATAGTTGATATTTGTAAGTAAAATGTGGTTCAATAAGATGAAAATAATTTTTTGTTAATAGTAACTTTTTACTTTTATTTACCATGATTAAAATTAAATATGGTAATTTAGGGTAAAATATTATTATTATTATCCTAAAACATGTCCTAATTTTATTGGAAAACTGTAATTTTACCAAAAACTACCTTATTAATAAAATATGAATAGTTAGGTATACTTGGATTAGATTAAGACATTTATTATTATTTAATTTAAAGAATTGTTAAAAGTGTTATATTCAACATTCAATAAATAATCAATTTTTTATATAAGGTTAATGATAATAAATATTCGACTATAAATATTATTTAGAAGTCTAAAAAGATTTCCTAAATAATAGTATTTTATTTATTATTTTTAGAAATTAAATAAAAAAAATTATTTATGACATAATGATGATGCGGTAATTACCATATTAATGAATGAATAAAATAATTGATATTATAAATATCCAAATAAATATAATTTGTGTACACTAATTTTATTGGTTAATGTTAAATGTTAGGGTTGATTAAATATATTTGATTTTGTAGTAATAAATTCTATTGGGATTTAACAAAAAACAAATTACTAAATAATGTTAAAATTGACATAAATGAGTTTTTAATATATATACAATATTGTTGCTTGATATATTAATCCTAAAAATTTATGGTTCATAAAAAAGACTTATATAATGGAAAGTGTGTCATTAATGAACCATTTGGGGTTCTCTTCGATTTTTATAGTATGTTTATTAACTATATTATATAAAAATAACAAGTGACATGGAAAATGTCAAACTATTTAACTAAGAGTTAAATCTAAAAGATGAGGTTAATATAGTGACCCAAACCTATCTAAAACCTATTGGTTGAGAAGTTATAGACCCATCCCCACCATATAAATTAATTAATACATTCTTGAGTCAATATAAAACGAAAATGATTTTATTATTAAATAATATTTCAATCTTTTCCTAAGGTACCCCTCACCCCTCTTATAAAAGGGAACTTCCCCTTATCTCATATTCACACCTTAAATGCCATTTATCTCGACCAAAACCTACCCAAATATCATCCCAACTATCCTACCATCACCATAGAGGCCTTAATTTAGTTATAAATCTATCCTACGGATCCATTTTGATCAAATCAAAATGATGAACCTGAAAAAGTGGTAAATATTTCATCCCCTCTTTCAAGTTCTTTTCTTCTTCCTCATCCTAATTATTTGTTGTTTCCAATATAAAATAATAAATACAGTATCTTCTATATAATGGTATGTTATTATAAAAATTGTAAACCTGTATTCATTATTCTATCCATTCTATCAATGACAAAGTTTGCATACATGTGTACGTATGGATTACCATCTTCACGTCGTGGTGTAGTTTGTTATTCTAACATTATGTCATTTGAATGGGTATAATAATGAGTATAAATAATGTAACTAATAAATACAACAATATAATGATTCTGTATATGATAAAAAATCAAATTATATTAAATTTTATAATAGAAAAAATAATATGGTCACTCATCCGTACCTACGGATAACTGTCTCTGTGAACGCAATGAGAATCATTCCCCATCGTATCCATTGAAGACTAATTTTTTTTTGATGATTTAAAATAATGTTTTAAATAAATAATATCATTATGAATATTAATAAGATATATCCTATCAATTAGAAACATTACTTATGTAACAAATCATTTATCTGTTATCACCTGAAAAAATGGTACTACTGAAATGTCATTAACCTGACAATATTGGAAGATCATATATGATGTAATATTAATTTATATGGTTCTTTAATAATTTAATAACAATTATTTCACCATTATTCAGTATTTTAACCGACCCTCAACCAAGGAAAAGTAAAAGGTAAGGGGTTTTCATCTCACTTTTATTAACATGAGATTCATGCCATATTTTCCACAACTACCTTTCATGTGGTGTATGTACTGCCCATGTTTTTAGGGTTTCCGTAATATAATTTAATTTATCCGTATTAAAATCATCATTGGTTGATCCTTATTTTAGGGGGTGTATGTTTCATATGTTACCAAATAGGTAATGGAATTTAAAATTTTAATTTCCACTCATTCGGTTTTACGCAAACATCATTGATTACATTACTCCAAGATTATGTGTTAAATCAATATTTATTTATATTTTTAGTTATTTAAAATCCTATTTGTGTTGATATACATTTTATAATCATAATCACTCCATTGATAAATTCTCATGTCATCGGAAAAATCGTGGTAATAGTAATTTTAACTCAATTTCTATTCATTGAGTTAAACAATCATGTCATTGGTGTCGTTTTTACACGAATATGTGTGAATATCCTTTGATTGATTTACAATGAATATCCAATCATATTAACTGTATTTATATTTGAAAAACATAATTATGTCATTTATTTATCCTTAATCTAATGATATGGTCTTTACAAAGGAATTCATCTCAACTTACGTTCTATTGAGACTTCTTTGCTGTTATGTGCCAATTCACATTTATTTAGGATATATACTATAAATTGACAGATTATATCATTAATCCCTTTATTATCATGATATTATAAAATTTTCATTACCTCAATTATTTGAATTCAATAATCTCTTATTTGGTTACGAACTATAACTAAAATATTATTTTAAATGTTTTAAAAATTTATTCTTTTAAATCTTTCTCTTTTATGTCCATCTTTAAAAAATGGTTTTAAGGTTTTATTTATATGTTCATTAATGTTTTAAAATTTAAATTACTTTAAAAAAATTCAATGTGGTATGGGATAGTTTGATTCAAAAACTATTTTAAACATCTTATTGATAAACAGTGAGACTTTTAAATTTTTTCATGAAAAAGGGACATTATTTTCAAGTATGTAAACATCATTTACGGGATATTATTATTGATTGAGGTTGGTTTATTATGAAACTCATATTTAATACTATATTTAATGTTTTTTGATGTGTTTAACTATGTAGGTGTTATTTTTATACTATTTATGGTTTTTGGATAATGTATTTACATTTCGTATGCTAGTTTTAATACGAATGTTAATGATATGTTTCATCCTTTTCATATGAGGAATGCATTCGACATAGTAAGTGATTGTTGGATCCCCTTATAGCTCCTTGATGGATCGGTAGGCCTAATGAGACAAACTAGTTTCTTGGCACTAAGCCTTGACATAATCTAATTTTTAGTCTTGAGACAAGGCCTTGACTATGGTTTTATGAATTCTGGCATTATGCATTCCGTCATTATGAAATTAGATATTGATATTGCATGTGATTATTTGACTTGACTAATATCCATTGGAATAAATAAATTGAATTAATTGATTTTATATTTTCCATATTATGTTGAATTATATGTTTAAGAGGCCTTTTTAGTCTTATACATTTTATTAAATGATTATTCTTATTTATGAATGTTTCCACTACATTGTTATCATTAGTGAGTATCTGAGCTCACCACATTCGATTTTTTGTTTTACCTAGGATGTGAAGATGTATTTCATGGTTGACATACAGGGATAGAATAAAGATATAAGTGTGATTAAAAAGGGGAATTTTTTTTTGATGTTTTTATTTCCAGATGTAATGTAAAACGTATGAGGGTATCTAGTACATAAAAGGAATCTAAATTGATTGGTCATTCGGGACATGAATCCTTGTGTCATGTCCATGTTATACAATAATGCACCGACTCTGGGTAACTGGGGTCAGGGAGTTACATTTGGAATCAAGGGATGTTTAGTATAATCTTTGGAAGATAGATTTAGAAAAACTCTGATTATAAAACACTACAATATAATAGATTATAAGGAATTGTATAGATGAATATCCAAACATTTTGGTAATATAAAAAATATGTGGCTTTTTCATGTAATCCATCCCTATCAATATAAGATTATGTAGAGGAAACACTAGCAATGATGTACATAGGAGTGTAAACTCTGACAAGGGGTTTTGAGCTTGTCCTGGGGTATCATGGTACACGACAACATGCCTTTTTGTACTCTTGGTTACGACATTTCGGGGGATATGCTTAAAATAAATCACATTTTCTTTACGAACTGACTTGAAGGATTTTAATAGAAGATTATAATAAATAATCTTTGATAATGCTATGGTTTTTCGATTTAAAATAAGGTGATATGATATTCTCTAAATGATTTTATGACTCACACTATACTTTCTTTTGTTAGTCTATTTCTGGAATCCATGGAAGTCATATTAATATAGAAAATGATGTAGAAGGTGGGATGGGTGGTGGAAATGAGCAATGGAATGGAATGTTGTTAGGTGTAAAAGATATCTTGTTCATGCAGAACTAGTTTTCCAAATATTTGATCAATAACATATATATATATATATTAACTCACTCCTGGACTCAACAAAGAAGAGAAAGGTAGGTAATGATAACATATCCAGTAGTGGAGACCATGGAGAAAGGAAAGATCCATTTCCATAATCCAGTAAATGTGGAAAGAAACAACATGGTAAGAGTCTCAATGGATCAAAGAAATGCTTTTTGTGTGGGAAATATGGACATAAACTAAGGAATTGCCGAGAAAAAAATGCAGAGTGCTATGGATGAAAATAAAAATGATCACATGAATCCATTTACATTCATTTTTCGTAAATGTAGGGGACCTGGGCATTACTCAAGTGAATTGTCTATTCAAATGGGTAACCTATTGGTCATGTAAGAACATATTTGGAAACAAATTAATAATGAAATGTTTAAAAGTATTAGTTCTCTTTGTCTATACGATTACATTGGAATACTTTTCACATGAAAGTATAACCCTGATGATTGTTATGTGAAAATGTTATTTTAGGAAGAATTTCCTTTTTTATTGTTGATATAGATATAAAAAACCACATGGGTTTTTCTGATCCTTGAATTTGAGTTAATTACAAGTTATTAAATTTTGGGATGAAAATGTAAGGTATGAGATATCAATTGTGGTGAAATAATGTTATAGTTATTTTTAGGAATTTATCTCATTTTGGGAATGTTAAAAAAATAGGTTTTGAAAATAGAAAACACACAGAATATGTGACAACCCGTCACATTGGACAATGCTGTGGGAATCGATCAAACAACCATAGTGCTATTGGGATTTATCGCCAACCACAGGACTTCAGGAATTCTTATTTTGGAAGACATTTTCTCTATTGAGAATACTATATTCCTACGGAAAATGGAATACTGTGGGATTTGATTTGAATATTAGGGGTGGATTCTTATCTATGTTTTTATTGAGGATTTATAGCGACATACATAGTTTATGGAAATGATTAACCTATCCTATAGAATATGTGTTTACGTTAATTAATATTATGTATGTGACTTTAAGAGTAGTCTATGTTATTTGGAGATACAATTTAACATGGAATACTGTGTAAAAAAATTCTTCTATGTTTTGATTTTCAATATTATCTTGGATTATATTGAAGGATTTTAAGGACAATTTTTTATTGAATTGTATTAATTGAACATTGGGAATTGTTATTTTAATATTAGAAATTATGATTAGTAATTATTTATCTAACGGATTAACCTTTTTGGGGATCATCTGATCTTGTACTAACCGTTTTGGTTTTGATTAATATATAATGAAAATGTAAATACATATATTTTATCCATTTTAGATTATGTGATTCTCTAGAAGTTGATTCTAGAAATTCAGGTGTGACCACGTATTCCTCAATACTCCTCATTTTAATGAAAACAATTAGTTAGTGGTAGAAATTAATTAAAGTATGACACTCTTCATAAAAAGTTAGTTATCTCTTTATGTTCTTAGTCATTCTCATAAATAAATTCCTCGACATTATGAAATGGAACAGAAAACAGAAAACATTATTTGTTTAATTTTCCTACTAAGAAACTAATGACTATTTATCCAATCACTAGTTGGCTGTTTTCATATTGTTAACATTCTCCGGATCTTGTTTTCTTTCACTCTCATACAGAACATGACACTTAGTTTATCTTCTATATCTATGTTTTTCTACATGGAATCCTAGTATGGGTTATCTTGGGTGACCTTTGTACTTCACGTTATTTTTTTAAAGAGATAGTTATATTGACTCTTTTTCATGATGTGGTACTTTTAATGAAGATCCCAAGCCCAACTTAAAAATTGAAAGGTTAGAATTTCCGTAATGGAGGAACAATGTAACACCCTAATATTTCACAGTAAGTTATTTTATTTAAAATCAATAGCTCGCGCTACACGCAACACCTAGTTCGAGCACACCACAACTTACCAAACTATATATTCAAACCCATTTATTAATTTTATTAACTGAATTTGTAATTTTATATAATCCACATATTTATATATTCCATATTATGTGTTTCTTATACATAATATAAGAACAAATTCATTTATTTAGATAAAACAAGTATTTTTTTAAAAATGCTATTTTAGCTCATTTTAATAGAAAGCCCTTTTTAAAACCAATATTTGACACTTTGATATTTTAAATTTAATGAAATAAAATTCTTCTTAAGAATCGAGACATATTAATTTATTTTGGATAAAATTATTGTACTTTTGTGATAACTTTCATATTTTGATGAATACTGAAAAATACTAAATATTAATTAAAAACAACTTCTTTAATCGAAATAATTTATAGTTTTTAATTACGTATTTTAATGGTTTTGATGTATAATTAGATTATATTTTTATCATTTCATATAATTTAGGTCATTAAAAGTAATTTCACATTTAAATTTGACGTAAACACATGTCAATCTTTTGATAGTTTTTACTTGTTAGAAAACCCTCTTTTCGTTTTTGACAATGAAAATTAATTCCAAAATAATTAATGAATGTTCTATTTATTAAATTAGGTAAAATATAATCAATTTTTGAATTCATAATATCAAAATTATAATAGGGTAAATTTTTGGTATTTTTCGGAATACTTTCCATTTTTGATGAATAGTGAAAAAACACTGCGTTTTTGGTTAAAATCAATTTTTTTATATAAGTATTTATTTTTATTTAATTTATTTTAGGTAAAAATAGATACATAAAACCTATATATGTTTAATTTAATTCATTTTAGTATTATTAAAATATTTTTAGATTTATTAAATTTTATCAAACTTTTTATTGTCTTTTACCCACCTCCTAGAAGCATTTGAAAATTTGTATAAAACATAATTTTACCACATATACAAGTTGAATTTAAAAAATACAAGAGACACTGTTTATAATAGTCTGTTAAATGTCGTTCAATAAGATGAATTTTTTTATGAATAGTAACATTTGACTTTTATTTACCATGGTTAAATGTAAATAGGGTAATTGAGAATGAAAATGATATTATTATTACGCTAACACTTGTCCTAACAATATTGGATAAGTGTAATTATACAAAAAAAACCATTGGAATAAAATATGATCCTTTAGGTCCACGTGGATTATATTAGCACATTTATCATTATTTAATTCAAAGAAGGGTTAAAAATGATAAATTCAATGTTTAATAACTAAACCATATTTAATATAGGGATACACATAAGATAATCTCGACGATAAATATTTATTAGAAATATAAAATTATTTCCTATATAATGGTAATTTATTTATCATTTTTATAAATTAAATAATGAAATTTATTTATGACATAGTGATGATGACGTAATTACTATATCAATGAAAGATTAAAATAATTGATATTATAAATATCCAAATAATTATAATTTGATATTTTATATAATTACAGTAATTTACTAGGCTAATATGAAATTTTAGTGTTGATTAAATGTATTTACTTCAAAGTAATAAATTTTTTAGGACATTAAAAAAATAATTAATTAATTAATGTTAGAATTGACGTAAATGAGTTTTTAAAACAAATACAATATTATTTATTGATATAATAATCCTAAAAATCCAAAGATTAGAAAATATACATATATAATGATATGTGTATAATTAATAAACCACTTGGGGTTATCTTTATTTTTATTGTTTTTTATTAACCATATAATATAAAATTACCATGAGACCTGGTAAACATCAAACTGTTTAACTAAGAGTTCAATCTGAATAATAAGGTTAATATAGTGTCCCAAACCTGTCTAAAACCAATTGGTTGAGAGTTTTTCGACCCATACCCCCTTATCATATAAATAATTGGTTTTGGAGCCATTATAATCCGAAAATGAGTTTATTATAAAATAATATTTCAATCTTTTCCTAAGGTGCCCCTCACCCCTATTATAAAAGGACACTTCCCCTTCTCTCATTTTCACACCTTCCAAGTCATTTGTCTTCTCCATCCCCTTCCAAAATATCTACTCAACTATTATACTTTTTTCCTAGAGGCATTATTTTAGTTATAAAGACAACCTATCGAGCCCTTTTGATCAAATCAAAAGGAAGAACCAGAAGAAGAGGTTAATATTTCATCACCTCTTTCATGTTATTTTCTTCTTCTGCTTCCTATTTATTTGTTTTTTCCATTCTAAAATAATAAATCTAGTATATTATATATACTGTTATTTTATTAAAAAATGGTACAACCCTATACATTATTCTATCCATCCTATAAATGAAAAAGTCACCAAATGTGTGTACGTACAGATTACTATCTCCACGTCGTGGTGTAGGATGTTATTCAAAAACATCATCATTTGGATAGGAATAATAATGAGTATAAATGATGTAAATAATAAATATAACGTGATAATATTTATTTTTAATGTTATACCATCATTTTATCTAATATTTTAATATAAAAAAATGATATTGTAACTCGTGTGTACATACAGATTAGTGTCTCCATGAACGTGATTCGATTTATTCCCCATCGTATCCATTCAAGACTAATTTTAATTTTATGATTAAAAATAATGTTTTAAAGAAATAATATCATTCTGAATATGAATAAGATATATTATATCCATAATAAACATTACTAACATGACAAAACATATAAAGTAAAATGAATTAGCTAACACCAGAAATGGTGATACTACTACAGTGTCATTAACAAATCAATATTAGAAGATCATATATTATATCATATTAATGTATATGGTTCTTTTATAAATTAAAAAATCATTTCACCATTATAGAGTTGTGTAACCTACTCTATAACAATAAAAAGTACAAGATAAGGGGTTTTAATCTCACTTTTATTTAGGTGAGATTCATACAATATTTGCAACTATTACATTTTGTGTGGTGTACATACAGCCAATGATTTTATGGTTTTCATAATATAATTTAATTTATGAGTATTTACATCAACATTGTATGATCCTTCTTTCATTGGGTGTTTGGATCATATGTTACCAAATATGTAAGGGAATTTAAAATTTTAATTTCAACTCATTCAGTTTTACGCAAACTTTATTGATAACATTACTCCAAATTTATGTGTTAAATCACTAGTTATTTACTTATGTAGTAATTTCCACTTCCATTTTTGTGTATATAAATTTGATACAGATAATCAATCTATTGATATATTCTAAAGTCATCGGTATAAATTTGATAAGTGTAATTTTAACACAATTTCTATTCATTGAGTTAAACATCTATGTCATTAGTGTGGTTTTTAAAAGAATATGTGTGAATATCCTATGATTTATTTACACTGAATATCCAATTTTATTGATAGTATTTATATTTTTCAAGCATAATTATTTCTTTTAATTATCCTTAACCTAAGGATATTGTCTTTATAAAGGAATTCATCTTAACTTATGTTCCATTGAGACTTCTTTGTTGTTATGCACCAATTCAATTTTATTTGGGTTATACACAATACATTGACATAGTATATCTTGAATTAATTTATTCTCGTGATATTATAATGTTTTTATTAACTCAATTATTTATATTCAACCATCTCTCATTTTGTTAGTAACTCTAAATAAAATATCATCTTAAATTTTTTAAAATTCATTCTTCTAAATCTTTCTCACAAATGTCCATTTTTTAAAAACTGGTTTTATGGATTTATTTATAAGGACATTAATGGTTTAAAATTGAAATTCCATTTAAATTTTTCTATGTGGTATGGGAAACATTGATTCAAAAAAAAAATTTAAACATCTTCTTGATAAACAGTGAGACTTTTAAATGTTTCCATAAAAAATGGATATTTCTCTCAATGATTTTTACGGAACATTTTTGACTATGTCAGCATACTTCGTGGGATATTATTCTTGATCGAGGTTGGTTTATTATGATAAAAATAATTCATACTATAATAAAGGTTTTGTGATATGATTGAATGTGGATGTATTATTTTTATACCACTCATGTTTTTTGGATAAAGTCTTGAAATTTTTTATTCTTATTTTAATATGAATGTTTATGATATGTTTCAAAATTTTTATATAAGGAATGTATTGTACTTAGTAAGTGAGGGGAGGATCCCACTATATCTCCTCATTGCATCGGTAGGTCTCATGAGACAGACTAGTGGCATGGGACAAGGCCTTGACAAAATCATATTTGTTGTCTTGGCACAAGGTTTTGACTATGTTGATATGAAGTCTGGCATTATACATTCAATCATTATAAAAGTAGCTATTGATATTTCATGTGATTATTTTACTATTAGAATATCCATTTGAATAGGTTAATGGAATTGTTTGACTTTAACTTTTCCATTTTATGTTGATATTTATGTCTAAAAGGCATTTGATTTAGTCATATAAATTTCGTTAAATTTTTATGCATATTTATGAAGGTTTCCTCTATATTGTTATCCTTACTAAGAATATGAGCTCACCCATTTCTATGTTTTATTATTTCCAAGATGTGAAGATGTATTTTTTGGTTGACCAGCAGGGATAAGATAAGGATATAAGTGTGACTAAAACAGGGAAAAAATATTGTAGATGTTTTTTTCAGGATTTAATGTAACACTTATGATTGTATCTAGTACTTCCAAGGCAAAAAATTGATCGGCCATTAAAGACATGATTCCTTGTATCATTCCAATGTTATGTAATAATGCACTGACTCTGGGTAATTGAGGGTGGGACATTGTAGTTGGTATCAAATAAAGTTTAGTACATTCCTTGTAACCAATATTTAGTAAAGAATTGACTTGAAAACACTACCCTAAGATCGAATATGAGGAATATTATATAAGAACATTCAAAAAAATTTGGTAATGTAAAAATTATGTGGGTTTTCGAAGAAATACATCTATGTCTAGATACGATCAGGTAGAGTCAGCTTTAGCACAGATGTACCTAAGAGTGAAAATTTTGGAAATGAGTTTTGGGCTTGACACGGGGTATCACAATACATGTCATTGGGCCTTGATGCACCCTTCATTATGACACACACAAGGGATATGTTTAGGAAAATTCACATTATCATTATAAACCAATTTAATGTATTTTAATATAAGATGAGAATAAATAACCTTGGTACATCTGAAGGTGTTTTAGATTGAAAATATGGTGTTCGGATATTCTATAAATGATTTTATGACTCACACTATACATTCTTCTGTTAGTCAATGGATAGATTCCATGGAAGTCATGGTAATAATGAACATGATTTACTAGGTGGGAAGGGTGGTGTAAATGAAAAATTAAATGGAATATAGATAGGTGTAAAATATATCATATTCATACTGAATCATTTTTCCAAAAATATGACCAACAACATATATATTTACCAACTCCTAGACATAACAAAGAAGAGAAAGGCGGTGAATGATAAGAGATCCAACAGGAGAGACCATAGAGAACAGAAAGCTTAATTTCTATCATGTAAAAAATGTGAAAAAAAAACACCTAAGGAAGTGTCTCAATGGAATAAATAAATTCTTTTTGTGCGAGAAATAAGGACATAATGTAAATTATTTCCAAGGAAAAATGAATAGTACTACGGAATAAAATAAAAATGATCCCATTAATCCATTTACAGTAATATTCTATAAATTTAGGGGATCTGTGTATTACCCGAATGACTGCGCGATTCTATAGGGTAACATCTGGGTCAAGGTAGAACCAATTTGGAAATAAACAAATTGAAAAAATTTATATAAGTATTATTGATAAATGTTTATGGTATTACTTTTGAAGGCTTTTCTCTTATCTGTGGAACCCTAATGTTTGTTATGTGAAAATTATATTTTTTGAAGAATGGTCATTTCTATTGTTAATATAGATATAAATAACCATTTCAGTTTATATGAATCTTGAATATGAGGCAATTATAAGTTATTAAATTTTTGGATGAAAATGTGACGAATGAGATAATATTTGTGGTGAAATTATGATATTGTAATTTTGAGAAATTTATCTCATTTTTGGAACCTTATTAAATTTTTTTATAAATGGACAACAAATGGACCGTGTGACAACCCATCACATCCAAAAAACTGTTGGAATATAACTCACAACCATAGTGAGATAGAGATTTATCACCTACCACTGGACTACGTGATATCCCTGGTTAGTGTGACTATTTATCAAGTTAAATGATTTTATTGATCAAAAATAAGTTGATTTTTGATCTTATGTCATATCAAATGAATATCGTTATTATAGGAAAATGATTTGGTGATTATGTGAAAAATTTTATTTTGGAAGATGTTCGCTCTATTGGGAATACTATATGCCTAAAGAAAATAGAATAATATCGAATTCCACTTGAAGAGTAATGGTGGATTCATATCTATGTTTTTATTTTGTATTTATGGTGATTTGGTTATTTATGGAAAAAATTAACCAATCATAGAGAATGTATGATTAGGTAAATTACATTTAAGTATTTGTCATTAATAGTAGTCGATGTTATTTAAAGATACAACTTAATGATGAATACTTAGTAATCAAATTCTTCTATATTTGGGTTTCAATATTACATTGGATTATGTATAAGGATTTTAAAGGAAATTGTTTATTGAATGGCATGTATTGAATATTGGGTATCATCGGTTTAATTTTAGAAATAAATATTTGTATTTATTTCTCTAAAGGATTAACCTTTTTGGGGATCATCTTATCTTGTACTAACCATTTTGGTTTTGGTTAAATAAAATGTTAATATATACACTATATCCTTTGAAGATTATGTGATTCCTTAGAATTTTATTATAATGCTTCATGTGCGACCAAGTATTCTTTATTACTCATCATTTGAAAAAAAAGAAGAGTTAGTGGTTGATATTTATTAAAGGATTAAAATCAACAAAAACATCAAGTATATCTCATTATGTACATATTTATTCTCATAAATAAATTCCTTATCATTATGGAATGGATATAACAACCCATACTTTAAATAAATTTTTAATACTTCAAAATTGAAGTACACTTATTACAACATATAACAAAACCATGAAAGGACCGTATAGGTATAGTATCGTTAGAATACGGGAAACATAAACAACTGGGTCATAAAGAAACTACACTGTCTCTCATTAATTTCATCATATCTAGAGTCCATTTTGGAATATCCTACTTAATAACCTTATTCCTGACCTGGGGGAAGAAAAAATACAAATGGGTGAGCTCAAATGCTCAGTTAGGGTAAAAAAAAGAAATATCAATCACATCATATTCATAAGAACATAACATTTTGGAAATCTTAACCTGAAAAAGAGATCCTAATTTCCTAAAAATGGATAAATCATAGTAGTGAAATGTAATCCCAATAATAATAACATAAAAACATGAAACATTGTGGCATTCACACATAATCATAGAGAATCATTTCTTAGTAGTCAAGACTCACTTCCAAGACTATCTTAGCGGACAAAGTCCATTTCTGAACCGAGTTCACTCCACATTTCTATACTATTTAACTGAACCAGATTAACCTACCAATCTATCCATGTCTATATCATGAGATATAAATCTTTACCCCATGCATTGGAGGGAGAAATAGGTCCCACCAATCTCATAATGAAACCATTCTTATATGTTCCACAAAATCATAAATCATACATCATAACATAAACCATGTAATTAAAATGTAATTCATAATCATTATTCCATCATAACACAATAAATATAAGATAAAAGGGCATCATAAAAATAATTACCTTATAACATAATCAAAACAATGTAAAAAAATAGGGATAGAAACAGAACCCTATATTATCTTATATGGAAAATAGTTTTGATAAACCATTTGAACTCCATTCTTGAGGAAAATATCATTTCTAATTCAAAAACATTTTCCATTATTAACATATCATATAATGTTAAACTAAAAGATGTTTATTAAAAATAAACTTTAAAACTTGTAAAGGGAGATTCATTGATTTTTTTTTCTAAAAATCAATTCTTGCCGTATAAGTTAAAAAAACAGTATTCTCGTACTTTGGCCGGAAAAGACAAAAAGTACCTCGTACGAAAAATGACAAAATATTCCTTTCATATATTTTAATATAAACTCACCAAAGGATAAAATTGTATTTAAACAATTGTAGGAGGATGTAAATAATATTACATATTGAGGAAACATGTATGTTGATTATAAATATTCCCCAGTAAATTCTGAAGTATAAACAATCTCAGATAAAACTTGAGATTGCGAGATTTTCCCTTACCTTAGGTCTGATTTGATTCATTAGTGTCTGAACCACCTGTATAATAATTTAAATAATTCCATTGAATTATTACAAAATCATACATATTGTTATGATATCATATATGGTCATATTCTTAGCTTCTTATTAGTAATATTTATTTGCTACTTGTTATTCTGGTGTTTATTACTTTTTGTTATTATGCATGTTTTGATGAATAAATTATTATTATTCTTTTTAGTTTATAGATACCTAATATCCAGAATGGTATTAGTGTAATATATATCATATTTATTCATTAAATTCTTTTATATAATCATTATGCAGTGAAGATAAGGTAGAACGAGTGGTATCACATCATGGAGACGGTATTCCGTACGAACGCACAAGCGATGATATCGTTCCCATGATCAAGGAATTGTATTGGAGTGTATGTATAATATTTCAGAATAAATATCACTTTAAAATAATCATATATATTTATTCATTACACCATTATAACCATCCATGTAAGGTGGTGGTGGAAAACAGATTACACCACGGCGTGGAGACGGTATTCCCTACGTACGCACGCGCTGTGATTTCATTTTTCGTAGGATGGATAGAAGGTGAAATAGGGTTGTTTCATACTTATAATAACATATCAGTATATTATTTATACTTCTATTATTACTTAATAATGAAAAAACTAATTAATATTAAGTAGAATAAAAAATAAAGTTTAAAGAATCGGTAACAGACATTACCTCTTCTTTGAAGCGCCTCTTCTTAACCTCCTCTTTGAGCACTAATGATGGTCTTTGAAAGTTACCATAAACTATAAGATGTTTATTGGAAAGTGTAGAGGATAAATTTCTAGTGGTTGGCCGATCTTGAAGGCTTAATGTGTTGTGAGGAAGAGAGGGAGGAGGTGCCCCTGTATAAGGGAGTAGAGGGGCACCTTATGAAAAGCTAAAAATATTATTTTATTATAAAGTCATATTCGTTTTTTAATAGGTCAAAATTTATTTAAATTGAAGAGAAGGTGGGGATGGGTCTAAATCTTCTCATCCAATATAATGTAAAGAAGTTTTGTTTCTATTTTAACCTTATCATTTATATTTAACTTTAAGTAATATAATTTTACCTTTACTGTGTCTTCTTGTTTTCTTGCACTATAAGGTTAATAAACATAATATAACAAGCCAAAAGAACCCCAAGGTATTTATTATTAATATATTTAACCTTATATATGTCATTTGGCCAAAAGTTATATTTTTAGGAAAAAAATAACAATTAATAATATAATATTTGTTTTAAAAACTATTTTATGTCAATTTTGACACTATATGAAAATTGATTTTTGTGAAAATAATAACAGAGTGATTAGTTCGAGAAAATTTAATTAAATCAATACTATCATGTAATATTAACCTATAAACTTAGTTTAATTCATAAAAAGTCTCATATTACATTTATTTGGATATATATAAGATCAATTATGTCAATATTTCATTAATAAGTTAATTAATGCATCATCATTGTGTCAAAAATAAATTAAATTATTTAATGTCTAAAAATTATAAATAAAATACCACTATGTAGTAAATCCTTTTATCTTACTAATGAATATTTATAGTTGGATTTATCTTATGTATAACCCTATATTAAAAATTATTTAGTTATTAAACATTGATTTTAACTATTTTAACTATTCTTTAAATAAAATAATTTTAAAGGTCCTCATCTAATACAAGTGGGCCTAAATTGTCATATCTTATTAATGAGTTTGATTTTGGTTGAATTAAACTTATCCAATAGAATTAGTACTTGTGTTAGGGATATAATAATATCATCTTTTCCCTTAATTACCCTATTAAATTTTAACCGTGGTAAAAAAAGTAAAAAGTTACTATTCACCAAAAAATTATTTTCATCACATTGAAACAAATTTTATTCCTTGACATTAACCGTGTCTCTCGGATTTTTGAAATTCCACTCACAGAAGCGGTAAAATTAGGTTTTATGTGAATTTTCAAATTGTCCTAGGAGGTGGGTAAGAGAAGGTGAAAAGTTCTATAAACTTTTTATATACCTAAAATTATTATGAAATGACTCCAATGAATTACATTGAACTGATATAGGTGTTATGTATCAATTCTGACCTAAAATAAATTTAAATAATACAAATAATTAAGAATATAAAATGACGGGTTTTAATTAGTAACCTAGTGTTTTCACTATTCATCAAAAATTGAATGTTTTTAGAAAAATACCTAAATTTCACCCTAGGATAATTTTGATACTCTGAATCCCAAAATGAAGTCCATATTGAAAGATAAAATTTTCAAAATTTCAAAAAATGGGTATTACTATTCATAATGGCTTGTTTTAATAATATTTTAATAGCATATTGTTTTTTAGTAAAACTCGGTATTGCGTAAAATGTATGCTATCGAGGAAGGCCACGGTTGCGTGTAAAGCAATCCAAGCTAGTGTTGTATGTAGTGAAAGATTTCTTTGATGATGTATATAACATAAAAACAAAACATTTCTCATAAAAATCTTGAGTGTTACATTCTACCCCCCTTAAAATGAATTTCTCCCTCAAAATTCGTCACTTTGTAACAAACAGATGAGGATACCTCTCCCTCATCATATCCTCATGCTCCCATGTTACTTCCTCAAAGTGGTGTTTCACCAATAAAACTTTCACCATGTCAGTGGTCTTGTACCATAGGAATTTTTCTCTACGATCCCGAATCTCTATCGGTTGTACTTCATATGAAAGATCTTGCTCTGGCGGTAAAACTTCTGAGCTTAGTACATGTAAAGGATTGGGTATATACTTTCTCAGGAGTGATACATGGAACACATCATGAAATTGAGAGAGATTCGGTGGAAGCTCCAATCGGCAAGCTACCTTCCAAACATGATCCTGTATTTCAAAAGGACCGATATACATAGGGATCATCTTTCCCTTCCTTCCAAATCTCGTTACTCTCTTCCAAGGAGATATTATTAAGAATACTTTATCACCCACTTCAAACTCTAGGTCTTCTCATCGATTAACGACATAACGTTTTTGTCAACCCTGAGCTTTTCTTATGTGTTGTTGAATAGATCATATCTTTTCTGCCATCTCATTAACAAGATCAAGTCCTAATATCTTTCTTTCCCCAACATCATCCCAGCAAGTTGGAGTCCTTAATTTCATTCCATAGAGAGCCTCATAAAGAGACATCTGAATACTTAAGTGAAAGCTATTATTATATAAAAATTACACCAAAGGTAGGTGTTGATCCCAACCACCATTGAAATCCATTAAGCAAGCTATCAACATATCTTCTAGCATTTGAGTTGTCCTCTCAGACTGACCGTATGTCTGAAGATGATAAATAGTGCTAAAACTCAACACTGTATCCAGAGTATGCTGATGAATTTGCAAGAACATTCAGGTAAACCTCGGATCCAGATCATATATGATGGAATGTATAACTCCATGCTATCTTACCACTTCTTTTACATAAATCCTAACAGGCTAATCCTGAGAGAAATCCTCTCTAATAGAAATGATGTGTGCAGACATTGTATGACGATCAACTATGACCCATATAGCATTATTGCCTCTGGATGTTTTAGGATTTCCAGTGACAAAGTCCATATTGATGTTTTCTTATTTCCATTGGGGTATGGGTAATGGTTGTAACATTCCCTTATAATTCTGCCTCTCAGCATTAACATGCAGACAAACCAAGTATCGAGAGACATATTCAACAACATCTCTTTTCATGACATCCCACTAGAAGTACTCTTTCAGGTCCCTATACATGTTCGTGATTCCAAGATGAATAGAGAATGAAGAACTATGACCCTCATCTAGCATCTCCTTCTTTAATTCTTGTATTGGAGGAACACAAACCCGATTCATAAACTTTATTATCCCATCACAATCAAGGATGATTTCAGGAACATTTCTCACCTTCTTTTGTAACTCCTCATCTTCTTTTTGTGCTTCTTTAATCATCACATGTATAGATGGTTGAACATTCATTTGAGAAAGATACAATTTTTCCCCTTCCATTATAATTCCACGATCCATACTTTTTAAATCCATAAATATTGGATCATTTGGGATCCTCATCATGGATAAGATAGCATGGTCTTGTCCACTAAATGCATCCAACACCTTGTTTTCTTTCCTAGGGTGGTAACGAATTGAGCAGTCGTAATCCTAAATCATCTCCAACCATCTTTTTTGGATCATATTCAGCTTCTTTTGTGTGAAAATATACTTTAAACTTTTATGATTAGTATAAATATCACACATTTGTCCATAAAGATAATGCCTCAAAATTATTAATGCAATGATTACCACAGATAACTCCAAATCATGAGATGGATAATATTGCTCATGGATTTTCAACTATCATGAAGCATAAGATATCACCATATCGTTTTGCATGAGAACAAACCACAATCCCTTCTTTTATGTGTCACTTTAGATCTCAAACCATTCTCAACTATAAGGTAGTGTGAGCATAGGTGCACTGGATAAACTTCGTTTTAACTCATATAATTTCATTTCCCATTCCTCTGTCCAAACAAACACAACTCCTTTCCAAGTCAATTTGGTGAGTGGGTTAGATAATCGTGAAAAATCATTCAAAAAACGCCGATAATATCCAGCCAAACCAAGAAAACATCGGATCTCAGTTACTGTTGTTGGTCTCGACCATATTTCGATAACCTCTATTTTTTATGGATCCACAGATATCCCCTCTTTTGAGATTATGTGACCCAAAAATGAAACATTTTGAAGCCAAAATTCAAACATGGTAAATTTGGCATAATGCATCTCCTTTCCCATGGTCTACAATACAACTCTAAAGTGACCTTCATGTTCTTCCTTGCTATTTGAATAGACAAGAATATCAACTATAAAGACTACCACAAACTGATCAATATTGTCTCTAAAGACTCTATTCATCAGATCTGTGAAGATAGCAGGGGAATTAGTAAGACCAAATGGCATCACTATAAATTCATAGTGTCCATACCTTGTATAGAAATCTGTCTTTGGTGTATCCTCACTTTTTACCGTTAATTGATGATACCGTAAACTAATATCAATCTTGGAAAAGTATTGAGCTCCACGTAGTTGGTAAAATTAGTCATCAATTCATGGGAGAGGATATTTGTTCTTGAAAGTGATCTTGTTAAGTTATCGATAATCAATGAAGAGTCTCATTGATCCATCTTTCTTCATAACAAACAGAAAGGTGCTCCCCAAGGTGATTCACTAGGGCGTATGAATCCCTTATCAAGATTCTCTTGGAGTTTTTTCTTCAATTTCGGAAACTCGATTGGGGCCATTTTATATGGTGTCTTTGAAATAGTTAAAGCTCCTGGTATGAGTTATATTGAAAACTGAACTTCACGATTTGGTGGAAGACCCGATCATTCTTATGGAAAGACATCATCAAACTCCCATACAATGGACATATTCGTAATCGTGAGTTTCTCTCAAACCATTTGAGATAAATAACCTTCATTTAGTGGAATCAAGACCCATAAGATGGATGAAATTTCAACTGGAAGGTTATGTTCATCCTTGCATCGATAGATGATCATATATTGATCTAGAATATGAAATGTGACTTCCCTTCTTTGGAAATTGATATTATCTCCATATAATGAAAGCCAATCCATGCCAATAATCACATCAAATTATACTATAAGAAGGATCAAAAGATTTCCAATAATAAATTTCCCAAAAACATCAATCGAAGAAGAATTATAAACTTTTGAATGGACTGTTGTGCCATTAGGGGTTGTCACAGCTAATTCAGCATCTAATTGTTGAGGAAATATGGTGATACCCTTAGAAAATTATTCAGAAATAAATGAGTGGGTGGATCCAGAATCAAATAAAACATTTTCTACTTTAGAGTGGATGGTAACTGTTTATTTCAATAATTTGTTATATTACTCCACATCGCTGATAGAAATTGCATGTGACTTTCCTTTTTCATTATCCTAAAGAGTTTTTTGACGTTGATCATCATCAAAAACCCTTATGTTAGGGCATTGAATAGCATAATTACCCATTTTCTTTTCACTTGTAACATTGATGTGTAGGAGGTGAACTCTGTGTGGACTTTTCTTTGTTCACATCACTAGAAATATTCTTCCCATCATTGTGACATTAAAATGCCTGATGAACTTCTTTTCCACATTTGAAACATTTAATTGTCCATTTAAGACAACTCCCTCCTTGTTTTTTTTCACATATTGAACATGATGGAAAACTCATCTTCTTTTTAGTGTGTTCTTTGGATTTTTCTCTGAATTCCATTTTCCCCTTCTCATCAAACCCACATGACTGATGGGTTACTCCAATCACCATCTCAACTTTTAGAGGACATCAGATGATTTCCTCATATCTATAGAAGTCCCTTATAGCTAACACCCTTCGAGGACTTGGTTTTATACAACTAAAGAATCGATCAATCTTACTCTCATGTTGGATAATAATCCCAGAAGAGTACCTTTCAAGTCTTGTAAAATTTGCTTCATAGGCACCAACAGATTCATCATCCTTTTTCTTTAGTTCAAGAAACTCCTTCTCTATATTTGTTTGAAAATACGAGGGATGTACTAATTGCAATATAAGTTCTTGAACTCATCCCATTCCATGGACTCAATTTCATCTCTTGGAATCATATTCTTGATAAGATTCCACCATTGATTAGCTTCAACTTCCAAACGATATACTGATAAGATGACGTTGTCATGTTCAGACATTGAAGAACTGAAAATAAATTTTCAGTAGTACTGATCCATTGTTCAGCAACTAATGGATTAGTACACCCACTGAGTGGCGGTGGACGCTACCTCATGAATGATTCAACAAAATGTTTCTCCTTAATTTTCTCATTTGGAAGTCCTACATGATTCATATCTTGAAAAAGTTGTGTGAGTATGGCTATAAGATTTTTCATTCCAGCTCCCATAACATTTGGTTGCTCAGGGGGACAATCATTGCATTTCCCGTCACATTCCGCATTAACACAGTTCCTTCGGGATCCAGCCGTTGACTAAAACCAAGAAGAATAGCGTGAGAAACACTAATAATAATATGAAAACCACATAATCAAGAATAAAATTTTACACTTAAGGTCTTATAATAGGTTTTTCAGGGCCATTTCTAAAACACTGAGATTGTGTTCTATGCTTAAACATATCCTTAGGGTTCTTACTAAGGCTTTCACATCCTAGTTTCCAAAGGTTTACTATTCATTTCCTTTGATACCAACTATAACAAACCATACTTTACATACATTGTTAATACTTCATAATTGATGTACACTTATTACAACATATAAAAAACCATGAAAGGACCATATAGGTATAGTGTATTTAGAAACTAGGAAACATAAACAACTGGTTCATAAAGCATCTATATTTTTTCCCATTTATTTCATCATTTCTAGAGACCCTTTTGGCATATCCTACATAAAAACCTTATTCTTGACTTGGGGAAAGAAAAAATAAAAAACGGTGAACTCAAATGCTCAAAAAGGGTATACAAAAGAAATATCAATCACATAATATTCATAAGAACATAACATTTTGGAAATCTAAACCTCCAAAATAGATCATAATTTCATAACATGGGATAAATCATAGTAGTGAAATGTAATCCCAATAATCATAACATAAAAACTCGAATCGTTGTGGTAAAAAAACATAATCAAAGAGAATCATTTCTTAGTAGCCAAGACTCATTGCCAAAACTATCTTAGCGTACAAATTCCATTTCTGAACCGTGTTCAATCATCGTTTCAGTCATATTTCACTGAACCAGATTAACCTACCATTCCAGCCATGTCTATCTCATGATATATAAATCCTTTCCCAATGCATTGGAGGGAGATATAGGTCCCACCCATCTCATAATTAAACCATTCTTATGTGTGACACAAAATCATAAATCGTACATCATATGATAACTCATGTAATAGAAATGGGAATCTTAATCATCATACCATCCTAACACAATCCATATAATAAAAAAGGACATCATAAAAATAATTCCATCATAACATAAAAAACAATGAAAAAATAGTGATATAAACAGAACCCTATATTATCATATATGGAAAATAATTTTGTGAAAACGTTTGAACTCCATTCTTGAGGAAAAAATCCATTCTACTTCAAAAACATTTTCCTTTATTAACATGTCATATAATTTTAAAGTAAAATAAGTTTATTAAAAATAATGTTTAAAACTTGTAAATGAAGCATCTTTGAAATAATGTTCTAAAAATATATTCTTTCAGCATAAGTAAAAAAGAAACATTCTTCTCATAATTTTGCCAGAAAAGTCAAAAATTACCTTCTACGAAAAACGAAAAAATATTCCTTTCTTATATTTTATTAAAAACTCACCGAAGGGTGACATTCTATTTAAAAAAATTTAGGAGGACATAAATAATATTAAATATTTAGTAAACATGGATTTGGATGATAAATATTCCCCAGTAAATTCTGAAGTATAAACAATCTCGGATAAAAATTGAGATTGCGAGATTTTCCTTTACCTTAGGTCCAATTTTCGTCGTATGTGTCCAAACCTCATGAATAATGATTTAAATAATGTAATTGACTAATTAAAGAATAATAACTATTGTTATGATATCATATATGGTCATATTCTTATCTTCTTATTAGTAATATTTCATTGCTACTTGTTTTCGGGAGTTTATATCTTTTTATTCTAATGCATGTTTTGTCGAATAAATTCTTATTTGTCTTTTTAGGTTATAGATACATCATTTCAAGAATGGTATTTGTGTAATATATATCATATTTATTCATTAAATTCATTTATATAATCATTATGCAATGAAGATCAGGTAGAACGAGTCGCATCACATCATGGAGACGATATTCTGTACGTACGCACGAGCGATGATATTGTTCCCCTGATCATGGAATTTTATTGGAGTGTATTTATTCTATTTCAGAATCAATATCACATTAAAATAATCTTGTATAGTTATTCTATTAACCATTATACCCATCAATGTATGGTGGTGGTGGAAAACAGATTACACCACGGCGTGGAGATGGTATTCTGTACGTACGCAGACACGGTGATTTCTTTTTCCGTAAGATGGATAGAAGTTTAAATAGGGTTTTTTAATATTTATAATAACATATCAGTATATTAGTGATACTTATGTTATTACTTCATAATGAAACAACTAAAGAGGAATAAGTAGAAGAAGAAATAATGTTGAAAGAATCGGTAATGGACATTACCTCTTCTTTGAAGCGCCTCTTCTTGACCACCTCTTTGGGAACTAAAGATAGTCTTTGAAGAAGACCAAAACCTCTATTATTTTTCTAGGGAAATGTACAGGATAAATTGTTAGGGGTTGGCCGATCTTGAACGCTCAATGTGGTGTGATTAAGAGAGAGAGGAGGTGCCCTTTTATAAGGGAGGAGAGGGGCACCTTAGAAAAAACTAAAAATATTATTTTATTATAAAGTCACATTCGGTTATTAATACCTAGAAATTGATTTATTTCGAAACTAAGGTGGGGATGGGTCGAAATCCTCTCATCCAATATAATTTAGACAAGTTTAGGTTTCTATTTTAACCTTATCATTTTGATTTATCTTTAAGTAAAATAATATTACTTTTTCCGTGTCTTCTTGTTTTCTTACACTATAATGTCAATAAACATACTATAACAAGCCAGAAGAACCCCAAGTTGTTTATTATTTATATATATAACCTTGTCTAAGTCATTTGGACAAACCTTATATTTTTATGATTAAAATAACAATTAATAATATAATATTGGGTTTAAAAACTATTTTATGTGAATTTTCACACTATTTGGTAATTGATTTTTTTGAAACTCATAAAAGAGTTATTAGTTCAAAATAAGTTAATTTAATAAATACTAAAATGTTATATTAATCTATAAAATTAGTGTAATTCATAAAAAGTCTCAAATAATATTTATTTTGGTATTTATAAGATCAATAAGTCAATAATTCATTAATAAGATAATTACTTCATCATCATTGTGTCATAAATATATTAAATTAATTAATGTCTACAAATTATAAATAAAATACCATTATGTAGGAAATCTTTTTATATTTCTAATTAATATTTATAATCTAATTTATCATATGTATAATCCTATATTGAAAATGTTTTAGTTATTAAACTTGGATTTTAACTATTTTAACTATTCTTTAAATAAAATAATATTAAATTTCCTAATCTAATCCAAGTGGACCAAAATTGTCATATTTTATTCCTAAGGTTGTTTTTGGTCGAATTACACTTATCCAATAGAATTAGGACATGTTTTAGGGTAATTATAATATAATTTTTACCCATAATTACCCTATTTACTTTTAACTGTGGTAAACAATAAGTAAAAAATTACTTTTCACCAAAAATTGTTTTCATCTCATTGAACCACATTTTAGTCCTTGATATTAATCGTGTCTCTCAGATTTTTGAAAATCCACTCACAGAATCGAAAAAATTATGTTTTATGTAAATTTGAAAATTCTCCTAGAAGGTGGTTAAAAGACTGTGAAAAGTTAAATAAAATTTTTATATATCTAAAATTATTATAATGTGACTCCAATTAATTAAATTTAACTTATATAGGTGTTATGAATCAATTTTGAACTAAAATAAATTTAACCAAAATAAATAATTAAATAAATATAACGTTGGTTTTTAAATAGTGACCTTGTGTTTTCACTATTCATCAAAAATTGAATGTTTTCAGAAAAATACCAAAATTTCACCATAGGATAATTTTGATAGTCCGAATCCATAAATGAAGTCCATTTTGAAAGATAAAATTTAAAAAATTTGAAAAAGTGCGTATTACCATTCATAACAGCTAGTTTTAATAATATTTTAATAGTATATCGTTGTTTAGTGAAACTCGGTATTGCGTACAACGCAAGCTATTGAGGAAGGTCGCGGTTGCGTGTAAAGAAATCCAAGAGAGTGTTGTGTGTAGTGAAAAATTCATTTTATGATGTATATAACATAAAAATAAAACCTTTCTCAGAAAATACTTGTGTGTTACAGTGGAAATTAAAACAAAACACGTTTTCTATTTACTTTAACTACTAGGAATCTGATCACCGTTTATCCCATCACAATTGTGTGGTTTTCTTATTGGTAACATTCTCTTGATCTTTTTTTTATATCACTCTCTACAAGGGAATTTCTCCTATTTTATCATACATATACATGTTTACTTACATGGAATCCATGTGTGGGTTATCTCAGGTGACCTGTGTACTTATCTTTAATTCTTTTATAAAGATATTTTTATTGACTCTTTTGCTGATATGGGAATTTTAATGAAGTTCCAAAGCCCAGTTTTAAAATTTCAAAGATGAAATTTCTAGATGGGGGGATGTAACACCACAAAATTTCATAGTATGTTTTTTTTCTTTAAATTCAATAGTTTGTGATACACACAACACCGAGTTCGAGCGCACCACGACATACCAAACTAGCCATTCAAAAGTTGTTATGAATAGTATTAACTAAATTTAGAATTTTATATTATACATATAATTTTATAATCCATATTATGTGTTTCTTAGATATTATATAAGAACAAAATAATATTTTTAGATAAAATAAGTATTTTTAAAATATGCTGTTTACCACCTTTTAATAGAAAACCCTATTTAAAACAAATATTTGACACATTTATATAATCAATTTAAAGAAGATTAAATTCTAATTTAGAATCGATACATAAATATATTTTTTTAAATTATTGGTACTTTTCAGATAACTTTCATATTTTGATGAATATTGAGAAATACTATATTATAATTGAAAACATCATTTTAATAAAAATAAATATAGTGTTAAATTATGTAATTGAATGGTTTGGAAGTATTATTATATTTTATTTTTATCATTAAATACAATGTAGGTCATTATATGTAATTTCACATTAAAATTAGACATAAACACATGTCAATCTTTTGAATGTTTTTATTTTTTTAAACCCTGCTTTTCATTTTTGAAAATAGGAATTAATTTTAAATAAATTAATGAAACTTCTAATTTTTTAATTCCATAAAATATAATTAATTTTTGAATTCAGAATATAAAAATTATGTCAGGGTAAATATATGGTATTTTTTCTGAAAAAAATCAATTTTTGATGAATAATGAAAAATGCTACGATATTGGTTAAAAGCGAATATTTATTTATATATTTAGTTATTTAATATTAATTAATTTTAGGTTAATATAGATACATAATACGTATATATATTCAATGTAATTCAATGAGTCATTTTATAATAAGCTTAGATATATAAAATTTATCGAACTTTTTACCGTCTTTTACCCAACTCTTAGAAGCATTTCCAAATTTGAATAAAACATAATTTTACTACTTTGGTGAGTTTAATTTTAAAAATATGAGAGACATGGTTGATATCAGTAAGTAAATTGTGGTTCAATAAAATTAATTTTTTGGTGAATAGTATCTTTTTACTTTTATTTACAATGGTTAAAACTAAATTGGGTAATTATGCATAAAAAGGATAATTTTATTATCCTAACACATGTTCTAATTATATTGGATTAGTTTAATTAGACCAAAAACAACCTTAGGAATAAAATATGATCCTTTATGTCCACATGGAATTGATTAGGACATTTATTATTATTTAATTCCAAGAAGAGTTAAAAGTTTTAAATTTGATGATTAATAACTAAATCATTTTAATATAGGGTTACACATTAAAATATAAATATAAATTATAAATTAAAAAAGTGTTACTAAATAATTGAATTTTATTTATAATTTTTAAACATCAAATATTTAAATATATTTATGACACAATGATGAGGTAGTAATTACCATAATAATGAATGATTATAATTACTGACATTATAAATGTCCAAATAAATCAAATTTGAGTCTTTTAATAAATTACAATAATTTTCTAGGTTAATATTACATGTTAAAGTAGATGAAATTTATTTGTTTCAAAGTAATAAATTTATTATGAATTTAACAAAAATAAATTATAAATTGATGTCAAAATTGAGATAAATGAGTTTTTAAAACAAATAAAATATTATTGGTTTATATAATAATCCTAAAAATATATGGATCAGTAAAAATTAATATATAATTATTGGTGTATCATTAATTAACCACTTGGTGATATCTTATATGTTAATATTAAGTTAATTAACCATATAATATAAAAATACAAAGAGACATGGTAAATGTCAATCTATTTAAATACGAGTTAAATTTAAAAGGAAAGGTAAATATAGTGACCCAAACCTGTCTTTAACCTATTGGATGAGGGTTTATTTACGCTTCCACAACGTATCATTTAAATAATTCATTTTGGATACATTAGAAACTGAAAATGATTTTATTATAAAATAATATTTTAATCGTTTCCTAAGGTGCCCCTCACACCTCTTATAAAAGGGAACTTCCCCTTCTCTAAAATTCACACCTTAAAAGCCATTTTACTCAGCTAAACCCTGACCAAATATCCTCAAAAAAATCCCCCCTTCATTTTATATTCCTTCCATTAGTCAGAAATCCAACTTATGGTGCCCACTGGATTTAATCCAAAGGAAGAACTCGAAGAAGAGGTAAATATTTTATCACCTATTTCATGTTTTTTTCATCGGCAACTACCTATTAATTTGTTGTTTAAATTATAAAATAATAAATCAAGTATCTTTTATGTACTGTGATGTTATTATAAAATTGTTAAAAACCTATTCATTATTCAATTAATACTATAAATGACAGAGTCACTATACGTGTGTATGTACGGATTACCGCCTCCACATCGTGGTGTAGTTTGTTATTCAAACACATCATCATTTGGATGGGTAAAATAATGAGTATAAATGATGTAAATAATAAATATAACAGTATAATGATTCTGTATATTATATTCCATCTAATTATATACTATTTTAATATAAAAAAATGATATTGTTGGTCGTGTGTACGTACAGATTACCGTCTCCACGAACACAATGAGATTCATTCCCCATCGTATCCATTCAAGAAACATTTTCATTATATGATTAAAAATAATTTTTTTAATGACTTAATATCATTCTCAATATGAATAACATACATCTTATCCATAAAATCATTAATTACATAAAGAAACATATAAGAAAAATGGGTTAACACATAAAATTATGATACTATTGAAATATCATTAACAACAAAATATTATAAGATCGTATATGATATCATATTATTGTTTAGGGTTCATGTATAATTTAATAAAATTTATTTCACCATTATATTGGAGGTTAACCTACCCTCGACCAAGGAATAGTGCAAGGTAATTGGTTTTCATTTCATTTTTATTCCAGTGTGCTTTATGATATATTTCCCACTATTACATTTTGTGTGGTGTATATTTTGATCGTGATTGTATGGTTTACATAATATACCTTAATATATGGTTTTTAAATTATCATTTTATGATCCTTCTTTCATGGGGTGTATGTTTTTTTTGTTACCATATCGGTAAGTTAATTTCAAATTTCAATTTCCACTCATTCAGTTCTGTGAGAATATCATTGATTACTTTACTCCATGATTATATATGAAAACACTATTTATTTACATATATAGTAATTTAATCATCCATTTATGTGGATATACTTTTTATACACATAATCACTCCATTGATAAAATCTCATGTCATCGGTAAAAACTTGATAAGAGTAATTTTCACTCAATTTCTATTCATTGAGTTAAACATCCAGGTCTGTGGTTTTGTTTTCACAAGAATATGTGTGAATATCATATGATTGATTTACACTGAATATCCAATAATATTGAGGGTATTTATATTTTTCACACATAATTATGTAATTGATTTATCCTTAACAATTGGATATAGTCTTTGTAATGATATTCATATGAACTTACGTTCCACTGAGACTTCTTTCTTGTTAATCACCAATTCACTTTTATTTGGGGTATATACAGTAATTTGACATAGTATATTCTGAATCCCTTTATTATAATGATATAATAATGTTTTCATTAAATCAATTATTTTTATTAAATCATATCCCATTTGGATTTGAACTTAACTAAAATATCATTTTAAATGTTTAAAAATTTATTCATCTAAATCATTCTCATTGATGTACATGTTTTAAAAAATAAGAATAAGGATTTATTTTTATGGACATTAATATTTTAAAATTGAAATTACTTTAAAATGTTTCAATGTAGTATGGGACACTTCGATTCAAAAATCTATTTTAAATATCTTCTTGATATACAGTGAGACTTTTAAATGTTGTCATGAATAATAGATATTTCTCTCAAATATTTTTATAGATAATTTTCAATAATGTTAATATCCTATACATGATATTATTCTTGATCGAGGTTGGTTTGTTATGATACTAATATTTCATATTATATTGAAGGTCTTGTGATAGGTTTGACTATGGATGGCTTATTTTTATACCATTTATGGTTTATGTATAAAGTATTGACATTTCGTTTGCTAGTTTTAATATGAATGTTAATGATATGTTTCATCCTTTTCATATTATGAATGCATTGGACTTAGTATGTGACACATGGAGCCTGATATAGCTCCTTGATGCATCAGTATGTCTAATGAGACAAACTAGTGTCTTGGCACAAGGCCTTGACAAAATCTTATATGTAATCCTAGCAAAAGGCCATGACTATGTGGTTATGAAGTCTGGTATTATGCATTCCATCATTATAAAAGTAGCTATTTATATTGCATGTGATTATTAAACTAGTATAATATCCATGGTAATAAGTAAATTGAATTATTTGGTATTATATTTTCTATATTCTAATGATTTTTATGTTTAAAAGGATTTTGTTTTTGTATTATACAATTCCTTAAATTTTTATACTAATTTATGATTTTTTCTCTATATTGTTATCTTTACAGAGTATTTGAGCTCTCTCCTTTCTATGTTTTATTTTCCCATGTATGTGGAGAAGTATTTTATGGTTGACCTGCAGGGATAGGCTAAGGATATAAATGTGTACAAAAAGGGGAGAAAATGTCGTTGATGTTTTTATTTCATTTTGTAATGTAAATCTTATGTGTGTATCTTGTACTTCAATGGATACTAAACTGATCAGTCTTTCAAGACATGATTCCTTGTATCATGCCAATGTTATGTAATATTCCTCCGACTCTAGGTAACTAGGGTTGTGGCGTTACAAACTAAATTTTAGAAAAAAAATCTATATTTTAGGTTGTATAAACCTGTTCCTCCAAAATATCATAAATATAGAAAATTGTTTAAATGAACCTCTATTATGTATTTTTCGGGGGTATTATCAATGCATTTCAATATGAAAATATTAAAATATTGGGTCAAATAATAAATCCTCATGGAATCTGGTCTGATTGGACTTATTTTTAGTATCATGCGAAGGATGTTTTCTACTCATGGTTTAGTTATACTATAAATATTCAAGAAATTTATTAATTTAATAGTTATTAATCAATCATGGTATGTTCATTATTACTATGGATCATTAGAAGTAGTTGTCATGAATGAAACCGATATTTGAGATGAATCAAATAGTGATATTCTAGAATATATGAAGTCTTTATTTGAATTTAATTAAATGGACTATGGGGGTTGTAAACTCTCTATATTTATACAATGGTTTTATAAATCCATCCCACTTTGGGTATGTTGTAATGGAATAAATATGTAGTGGGTAGTATATATAATTTTATGATTAATAGTGTCTTACATTGTTATAGTGGTGTAGTTTTATTTTGATTACAATATATATTAATGAAAATTACATGATTAGTAGATAGTGGAGGTTTCTAAATATCTATACTCGGTGTTCCAAGTAGTTTATCATTCATCGGTTGTGGTTTCCGTAACATCTATATTAGTCATGTAGTTCAACTTTTTTATATTGATTATATAATGATTTATGTATTAATTTTTAATTAAATATCATTAGATGTGTTTAATGTAGTTGGACAATAAACTCTCCAATTATATTGTTAGACTGGGGAAATTCCATGAGACTATTTTTAAGTGTTGTGATAGGATTTATTGATTAATGTCAAACAGTATAGAATGAGACCATGGTTTTTTAGGTCTAATCATGAATTAATATTAATCATATATTATCTCTAGATATATAGTAAATGATATTTTACATAGGATTGTTTTTACTCTTGTTTTTTAAGTGTTATAATAGGGTCTGATGATAATATAGTTGGGTTATATAAAAGGATTGGAAAATTCATCTTCATATTGTTGTGGAATGGTTTGTAAAACTTCTATGGGATGGTTTCATTCCATTTTATGATTTTTTTGGTATCTCTATATATTCCCATTATTTTCAACCAAAAATAATGATAAAAATATAAAATTATTACCTTTAATGATGAAAGTGAGCTTGTTTCGAGTTGGAGGTGCAGTTGTGTGGTTGCTTCTTTCATAATAATTAAGCATAAAACTAGTATATTTTTTATTTGGTTATGTAATTATAGGTTCATGTGGTATTTTTGTTGATTATTAATAGTTCACTCAAAAATAAAGGGGAATATTTTTATTAAATCATGTGGGGATGGTGTGGAATCTTTTGTTAAATTGTCTTATGGCCATGTATTAGGTGGAAGAATGTTTTTTGTTTATATATATCATGATTAATTATATAAAGGTGGTAAAAATAACTCTTTTATGGGATATTATTTGATTAATCAACCATATTTGTGTTCTGTACAATTGTTTATAGTTTAATGTTTCACAATAACGATGGGTGACATATGGTTGTAAATGATTTTGGCTTGATTTCATGATGTTATTTGTGTAATATAATCTTATGAATTTATCAAGGAATCTTTGAGGAAGTTGGATTTATATAAAAAACCATATAGAAGTGGGTATACGTGGAATTAAATCAGAAATGATTTGGTAAAAAAAGAATTTAGTATTTGTTGTGGTGTCACTAGTTTACATTGAGTGTTGACCTCTATATTTACATTAATCATACACAGGGCAAGATTTTATTCTACATGATGTTTTTTTTAAGTTCCAAAAATAGTTCCAAAAGTGCTTCAAATTATTTGTAATGAAAAGTACTAAATATTATAGTGGATATAGTAACCTGTATTTTTCATTCATTAACACTTATCATTATTTTTTGTTAAGAAGCCACACATCATCTAAAATATAAAATCGAAAATTTATCATGTTTTATTCCCTTTCAAATAAATTGATAGTTCCATTGAAATAAGAAAATTCTTTTTATATTTTGAATTATTTTTATTTTGTTTTGACAGCATGAGTATGTCTATAACATCATTTATTCTTAGAAGAAGTATAATTTATGTGCTCGGGTATCGAGGATTTGACCAAATGTTTGTGGTTATTTAATTATTTCATATATTTAAACTGATCTTCCACTATATATAGATATTTTATACATTCACCAAATCTTATCAACAACCTTTAATGATGAAATCCTACATGGGAATTAAATGTTATAAATTTTTTGGGGAATTTGTTATTAGAAGAGAGATGAAATTGAATAAGTGGGAAAACAATCCTCGCCAAATTATAATAATACATTGAATCACTTATGTTCCACCAATATAGTTATACTTTTTTATTTTCAATTTCCACTGCATTTTCTTGTTCTTGTTCATCCTTCTTAAGATTATATCTCACTAATATGATTCATGATAGAAGTTTAATGGGAATATAAATTCATATATTTTGTAGTAAAATAATGATTTTGTTTTTTTATGTGGATTATTTCCATGCACATGAAAGTGAAAATTTAATTATTAATTATTTATTATTCTGACTTACTTTTTTTTATAAATAAATATTCTATAGAAAAATGAGTATTCAAGGATGATTTATTTAATTTTTTAATTGGAACTAAGGAATTTCTCATGGGGGTTTATGTCAATCAAACTAAAATATATTGGAATAATGAAAATTTTTTATCATCAACATCCATTTATTTTATTCAAAAATATTTTAAAAAAAACATGTTGTTTTTTTGTTAAATGTTTTTATTTATAAATAGATAAAATAGAGACTCGATAATGGTTTCTAACCACCATACCATTCCATTTTATCCTTGTTTTCTTACATATTGTGAGGTGTAACTAGTTGCAGCCATAGAAAATGGTCATTAGTGAAATACTAGGAGACTAAAAGTAAATATAGAACATGGAGAATTTGAAATAGTTATTGTTTTTTGATATTAGAGTACATTTGGGGTTCTGGGTGTGAATCTCGAGAGCAATGGAGGTTTCAGTGCACCTTACTCAAAAACGACAGACTAAGTGTAAGTGGTTCAGTCCAAGAAAAGGGATGATAATATAAGACTTCGTAATGTCTATCTAATATGACATTCCATCATGGAATTGTGGTTCTAGTTGTGGGAGAAACATTTGTAAAGATTAAAAATGAAAAAGGATATTTTTTTCTGTAGTAATATCATGATACAATGAACATATAAATTTTACAACATCATGGGTATCATAGAACTATTTGTTATATAATATTTATAATATGGAATAATGGGTTTCCATATGGTAAAAATATCATATGACATATATACCTAATTTATTTATCATGTATTGTCACTACTATTTCCTTGGTGTTATTTTTAAAATCATTATATGTCACATAATGCTATGTATATAAGTATATATCATTTGGTACTAGATCACATGGTATGGGGTGTACTAATGTACACAACTTATTATTTCACGAGACATTCACATCTTGTACATAATTGAAAATATCATGTAATTTGAACTCACAATGAAAAATAGTTGGAGTAAATTCACAAAGGTCATGAACATTGTTTACATTAAAATATATTTCATATACTTTTAATCCCTTGGTTTTTTATAGATTATCAACATAGTATCATAAATAAAATGGTGAGTAAATAATTTTGAGTTTTTTTATATTAATTTTTTTCCATATATTATCATATATAGGATTGATTTTGAGCTGTTCATGACTAGATGTTTTCCCTTATCATTTTGAAGATGATATTGGTGTTTAGGATATTTTTTAGGCAAATAATGATTTTATAATATATAATATAATTCCCAATATTACTATGTTTGATTTGATGTGGCACATGGACTCATGTGTAACTTCCTATATATAAGAGGTTTCAAACAAGAGGTGAGGGACTAAGTCTTATAGTGAAGATATCATACCCTAAATATCATATAACCATTTTAAATAAATACAGTGGAAGTATTTAATTATTATTCTATAGTAAAAATATCCAAATAAAAGAGAAAAACACTATGATAAATACGAAATTAGATAAAACAAATCATATCAATGTCAAAAGGATTCGTGCATGTGGAGGATGAAAACATATGATAAAAAAAATATAAATATGAATATAATAAAATAAATAAAAACAACTCTAATTTTTTCATAGTGTTAACAAAAATCACCCACCACTCCACTTGACCTATAACCCAATATAGTCCCCTTACTTTTTTTTAATCACTGATAATAAAATATTCATATAAACTCGGGTTCCCATGTAAGATTTCAGTAATAAAATCAGCAATATGCCACAAATTCATTCTTAGCATAAGAGAGATGGAAATATGATGGTGTATAAACATGTAAAAATTAATATATAAAATGTACACAACTTGATCAGGTAATTATATGCTAACCAGGTCTCCTTGAACCATAGTAAAACCTCATTAAAATATGTACTGGAATAAAGGGACATTTTGCGTCATATATAAAATAACAAATATGATGATTACCCTTTCACTCATGGTACATCCATGCATCATATACCACATTACATACTATACTAATCACTATGAAACACCCTTCCCACTCAAAGAAGACCTCCCAACAAATCACCTACAAAGTCCTTGACCACACCTTCTCACTCAATGTTTGTCACACAACCATCTCGTAACCCACCCTTATAATTCAAGGTTGGTCAAACATAAAAATATTGTATCTGAATATTACCACTCAATTTTGGATCAAAATCAATGATAACATACCTCCATATAGCCTTCCATTATCATTTCACTCTAGTCAATATAGCGACCCTATTTTTTCTTACATTATTATCACTTCATTTTAATGATAATAAAAATAAATTCATTACAAAAAGGTGATCAAATGGTTTAATGTCTTGGAAAATATAGTACCATAAATAAACTTAAAAAATAAAAATAATTTATTTAATTCTATCTTCTCTAGCTTCATAGTATCCTCTGAATTCTCCATAGTACAAGTAGTGACCTGAGGATATAAATAAAAAATAATTCAGATAAAAGACCGGTAAGAGGATATATAAGAAAATGAAAAAATATATAATGGGATTATCATAGTAATTATCATCATAACATAGGTATAGGATCATAATCATTATTGGAAGTATTAAGAATAGGCTTAGAAGGTGGAAATTCATAAAAATAACACTACATGTCTTAGTAGTCAACTACAACACAATGTTTTGAATTAATCTAGCATCATGTACACGAATATATAACTTTATTCATGATGTTATTCACATTACCCAATGCAGTGGACCACTATAAAATTCTTGGAGCACCATTCAAATCATACCATTTACATTGCACTGTATAATTCAGGGTGCACATGTCACAACGTAACTTTTACATTATCATGCACATCGAATTGAACATATATCAATATTGAAGATATAATAACCCACGGAATGTAATGGGATTAATTTTATATGTATAAATTAATTTACATTGGGTTACAAAATTAAATATGTAATAAAATTGTTTATATAAGAATCATCAACCATGGGTGATGGAAATAATCTTGAGAAGTAAATGGTATGGTTTTTAATAGAAGAGTAACTTTTGAAAACAATGTGTTTTTATTGAACAAAAGAATATGAAATATATATACCCGAAAAGTTAAAATAATGATGAAAATATTATTTTTAAATAAAAAACATAATGAAAATTTGGTGAGAGAGGGAAAACCCAATGAAAGAGAGTTGGGTTCATGAATTCCCCTTAACTTTTGTTCGAAAGATTCCATCAAATTAAAAACCTGTATAATCACATTTTATTAACAAATTAGCAATTAAATAACCTTTTATAAATGAATATGATTCATTGTGGTGTTATTATTTTCTTTAATGGGGTTTTGGATGAGTTAAAAAGTATTATTTCATCATTTGGGAGCATTCATTTTCATGGTTTCCATCATGAGTTCACATTATATTCATGAATTTATGTTTTATTGTTATGGGGATGAATATAAATATTATGTATTATATGTTAATAATGATATTTTAAAATATTAATTTATCTTACAAAGGATTTTGTTATATACCACTATGAAGATTAATTAGATAAATGTTTATGAAGATCATTTTAAGATAATTTTGGCAGTTTTTGAACACTACGAACTTGTCATGTTTTATCATTTAGTTTAATGACTATATTTCATTTACAAACATAAAAATGGTTATAAATTAAAAATTGTAATCTATTTTAGACAATTTAGTGGCCTTATTAATATCCTTGAATATGCTTAAGGATAATGAGTGTACATCGCCTACAATGTTGGTAATTTTATACATCAAGAGTGACGATATAATTTTCATGATGGAAGAGAGAGGGTGGGAGGGGATTAATGTTGGATATTATATTAACATGATATTATTACAATTTATTTATGATAATTGAGTTATAATTCCCTTTGGATGAATCTATTTGAGTAATTAAGAAGAAAATAAGTTGATATTGATAACATATTCAAATAATAGAGAATAGATTTACCTCTTGAATTCTCCTGCTGAGATCCTCCTCATGGAACCAATGATAAGTATTTTAATGAGACCAATAGTTTTTTTATCTGGGGGAGGGAATAGGGAATAGTATTCATTGGACTATAGGTGAGGCACAATCCTTGTGAGGTGTGAGGAGAAGACCATGTGAGGGTGTTATTTATAGTGTGGAGAGGGGTGTTTTCTACGTATTTTAATCAGTTCATCATTAATCTTCACTAGTTAGGAAATAGTGGGAATTATTGTGACTAAATACTTTAATTCTTTCATGCTATTTTGAAACAATTTCCACATACATCATCTATGACTCATCATTATGCAGAAAATCATTTATTTAGCATATTTTGAAAATTATCTAATTTCACTATTCACAAAAAATTAAATTATTTCAGAAAAATTATAAAAATTCACCATAACCAATTTTTATGTATATATATATATATAAAATATAGTCCATTTAAACAAAATAATTTAAAAAATATTTTATTTTAAATTTTTAAATAAAATCATTATTTTCTTGAAAATTATAGATTTTAACTGTATAACTGATTTTATAATACATTCAAAAATTAATTTATGTCAAAGAAAATTATCATAAAATCAGAGGAAAAAAAAATATTTTTTTGGAATACATTTTATGAAAATTAATTTTTATAAATATGTTTTTTAATCTATAAATTTGAACAAATCATTATTAAATTCAAAAATACCAACCCATTATTATTATTTTTTAAAACATTCCCTCTTATTTAGAAGGTGTCTAGATTTTATTTATATATTCATTGGTTATGTTACTTTTCAATTTTCTAGATTACTATAAATAAGTTTCATATTAAAATTCATAATTCTAACATAACAATTAATAAGGGTATGTTATTATTCAACAAAATTTGTGTTTGTCCTATCAAACTCTAAATATCATACTCATCACAACCATGTATATCAAAATTTTGAAATTCAAATCAAACAAATGAAAAAATAATGATTAATAGATATTTTGAAATGGATACCTAGTAATTATTATTTCATTTAATCATGATGTTGAATTTTTTCCAAATGTGAATTTCAATGATGTAAATATAACAAGGGAATTATCATTGATAAAACATTGGGTCGTAGCATTCTCCCCCCTTATGAAATTTCACCACAGAATTTTTTTTACATTCTATAGCGAAAAATCAATGTGTGTACTTCTCCTTCATAAATTTCTCTGGTTCCCATGTTTCATCTATGGACTTATAGTTCATATATAGTAATTTTACCATGTGATTAGTCTTATTGTGTAGAACATTATCTCTACAATCACTGATCTTCACTAGCTATTCCTGATATTAAAGATCATTTTATAATTTTATTTCCACTGATGATAGTACATGTGAATATTCTACTATGTACTTCCCTAATAGAGATTCATGGAATTTATCGTCTACTTTAGACATGGTATGTGGATATTCTATTCGATGGGCCACAGTTTTGAAATGATCATGAATCCCTATGGGGTTGATGTCCCTATGACATAGCCTTCCTTTTTAACCAAATCACATTAATTGCATCCATTATGATATTCATAGGAAATCCATGTCCCTAACCTTGATCTCATGGTTCCATCAATGATTGTCTATATATAAATTTTGTCGACTTTGGGATTCCTTGATGTGATTCTAAATGGTTTTCACCTTTTCCACCATTTCATCAACCATTTTTGGTCATAGCATCTTAAGTTCACCTACTTCATCAAAGTATACTGGTTTTCCTCTCCATTTTAAATAAAGGGATTCATATAGAGCTATTTGGAAACTAGAATGGAAAATAATTATATAAGAGAACTCAACCATAGGAAGATTTTGGTCCCACAATCCTTTTAATTCCATAGAACATTATCTATGCATATCTTCTACTGTTTCAATTGTTCAATAAGATTAGCCATCAGTTTGAGGATCATAAGCTATACTGAAGTTATTCATAACTCTTAATGAATGTTTGAGTTTTTTCCAAAACATTGAGGTGAATCATGGATCTCAATTGAATACAGTAGACAGTGGTACTCCATGCATCTTTAACACCTCTAGGATATATATTTAATGAAAGAAGATCCAATGAGAGGTCCTATCGAATTATTATAATATAAACATTCATTTTAAGATGATCTGTAATGACTCATATAGAATTGTTTTTCATAGGCACCATATATATGCAATGATCTTTTCGAAAGACCATCATCAGCTTCAATAGTAAATTTTTATTAAGAGAAATAACATCCACAAGGGGGAAAACAATATCATTGTAGATGAAAATAAGGAATCCCAAGAGCAACACCTTCATAGTCTTTTGTCTTGTGCCCCTCACTAGTTGACAATCTAGGGACCTTTATAGAGATTCCACAATCTCATTAATCACATTGTCTCACTAATACTTCTCTTATAGATCTAAATCTATCATTCTTCTCCTTGGGTGAAAAGAAATTGTTGATCTATGTCCATCGTTAAGATGGTCTTTATTTATCATTGGATCAAATGGTACAAAAATCCTCATTATAAATTAAATTACACCGTAATCATAAATTTGTAACTCATTCATATTACATTCCACTAATGGATTCACCATCATTTGAAACTCTAGATCATCCTATATTCCTTCCTTAATCTTCTCTTAGATAAGTGGTTGAGAAATATTTAATTCATGGTAAGATATATTCCCTAAAATTATGATTTCCAAATCTATCCTTCACACATCTTGGAATATAGGGACATTCTCAATCTTCAACATGGATAGAGTAGCTAGTTTATTTTTTCATAGAGTATAAACTACCTTGTTTTCATTTACAAGATGATAGATATTAGAGAAATCATAGACTTTCATTACCTCAAATCATCACCTTTGATGGATGATGATATCTGTTTGTGTGAATATATAGTTTAGTCTCTTATGATCAGTATATAAATCACACATATCACCATAAAGGTATAACCTTTATATTTTTAAGGAAAAAATCATAGCTTTTATGCCCAAATCATGTTCCTCGTAGTTCTGTTCATGGATCATCAAAATCCATGTGGCTTAGGCTATCAAATTATCATTTTTCATGTGTATACAACCCAAGCCTTTCTTCGGTGCATCACTGCATATCACAAAACATTCTACACATTTCGGTAATATGAGTGATGGTGAAATGATCAACTTTCTCTTTAGATCATTATATCATTCCTCATATTTATCCATTAATAAATAATTTAACCCTTTGCATGTTAACTTATTTAACCAGCTTGAGAATTGTGACATATTTCTAAAAAACATAGATAGTTACCTCATAAACCCTGAAAACAATGATTCTATGTGACACTAGTGGGCCAGGGCCTTTCCTTAGTTTCCATTTTTTAAGAATCCAAATAAATGTCCCCACTTGTGATCACATATCACATGAATGTGACTTGTTGTATCCAAAAGTCACATATGCAGAACGTGGCGTTCAACTTCTCCTTCGACAATGTAACAAAAACAAGTCATATATGTTCTTCATGGATATAATTTTTCTTGGAGTAGATGAGAAAATCATCGACAAACGCTACCAAATTTTTTTTTGAGTTAATGTTTAAATACTCTATTCATCAAATCAATTATGATTGTGGGGGAGTTAGTAAGTTCGAAGGATATCACCATACACTCATAGTTCCCATACCTTTTTGGGTAGGAATTCATATGAATATATTCCTTAATCAACACTAGTTGATGATATATATAATAGAGATCCACTTTTGAGAAGTATCGATCCCCTATAAATTGATCAAAAAAATCATCATTCCTCATAAGAGGGTGCTTGTTTTGTATGGTGATCTTATTGAATTCTTGATAATCGATACATAGCCAAATTGATCCATCCTTATTCATTACAAAGTGAATGGGAACACCCCATGATTATGCACTAGGGTGTATGAACCCTTTGTCCAAATGAACTTGCAGCTGCTTCATTAACTCCTCCAGTTTGATATGAGCATTAATTTAAGACCAAATTGAGATTGGTGTAGCTCCGGGATTAAGTACCATTCATAACAGTAACTCAAAATAAAAGGCTATAATAAGATACTATTTTGGAAATACATCATTGTATTATTTCATGAGGGGTAATTCATCTATGTTGACACATTCATTTGACTCCACCAGTTGACTGAGTTATGATTCTTCATTGGGAATCACCACCAACAATGTTGAAGGATTTTTTGAAGTATATTCGTTATATTGCATTACTTTTTCGAATCATATGATGGTTTTCAATAAGAAAAGGCATTTCCTTTTCTTGATAGATTATATGTACTCAATATAAAGAGATCCAATCCATCCCTAGTATTGAAGTAAATTCCACTAAGGGAAATGTCACAAGATTTTTTGGAAGAATCTACCAACATAAACTAACTAGTGGAGATTCCAACGTTTGGGTTGCAATTATTACCCCACATTGTGTTTTTTTCGGTATCAATACATCATGGTTTTAGTGATTTTATTAAATATTTATATAAATCATTCATGATATAAAAGAATTCATAGAACCAGAATAAAATAATACATTTTACATTATTGAGGGAATATGAAGTGTACATTGTATGACATTATTATCTTGCTCCACTTCCACAATATTGATGGAACAAACCATCCATTTCTCCTTTGGTTTTTGTGGATGATGATGTCAATTATCATTGAGTATATGAGGTTTAATAGACTATATTTCATAGTACCCCTTCTCTCTACTATTGTAACATGAACCATTGGTGGTTCTCTCCTTTCTTCCTCCACATTTTTCTGCCTTTTCATTTATTTTTTAAATTCATGAGCTTAGTGACCTTCTCTCCCACACGTGAATCATTTCCCTAATCTATTTTGGAAGTTTCCATGATGATTCGTCCAACATTTTTTATATTTGGGTGGAATAGTTTTCTTTCCACATTTCTCCATTGATCCTTTAGCTAGAAACTCCATATTTTATTTCTTATCACCATAACTACGAAACCATTCTACAAACTCCATGTTTCCTGAGAGATAACATCAAACTAATTCCTCGTATCATCCATATTCTCAAATAACAAGATCCCTTCTTAGGCGTGGTTATTAATCTATAATGAATCTATCAATTTTACGATCATTGTTGATAACAAAACCAAGAGCATACATTGAAAAACTTATGAAATTTTCATTGTAGGATGTGACTAATTATCCATTATTTTGAATCATATCTATGAATTATCTCTCAATCTATGAAAAAAGATTTCGTTGGAAATACCTTTTTAGACACATAATCATAAATTCTTTTCACTCAATCTCTTTAATTTCTTCCATCAACATGTTGTTGTTAATCAAATACCACCATTGATTGGCCTCTCCATATAGTTGATAAATGGCTACAGTCGCCTTCTACATCATAGAATAGTGAATTATATAAATGATCTTCTCCATCGAGTTGATCATATATTCTATAACTAGTATATCAAATGTTACACAAAACATTGGAGTTCATTGCCGCAAAAATCACTCAATAGCCAGTTTCTCTCTATTCGGAGAAGAAGTATGTTATATATTATTCAGTTTATTGTTAATAAAATAATATTGATGGGTAATAATCACAATAAATTTGGATCTCCACCTCCAAATACATTGGCAATGTCATTTTGGAAATCTTTTAATTTTCTCTCACATAGTTTTTTGGCATAGATTCTCTTCGTTCCCACTACGTTTTAAAATCTAAAATGTTAGAAAAAAATATAGGTCGGCATGTAAAGATTAAAAATATTATTCCATTATTAATTTTAGTCTAGTGGAATATTTTGATCGATCTGCATGTTTCTTATTTTATAAAAAAAATTATTATGTTATCACATATACATATTCTCATACTAAGGGTTTTCACTAAGGTTCTCTATTCCAAATTCCTAAATAAAATGAAACAACCTCTACTACAAACTATAGAGGCCCAATATTTTCTTACATTACAATTACATCATTTTAATGTTATATAACATAAAATAATTTAGTATTTAGGATCTACATGTTATGTTTATTTATAAAACTAGGACCATACATAAATTTTAAAATATAAACATAAATTTTTATTCAATTCCTTATTCTCTATATTTCTAATGGACGTTGAATTTTCTTACTACAAGTTTTCACATGAAGATATACATTAAAAAGGGATGACCTAAAATCCCTTTAATAGGATAGATAATAACATGAAACAATATAACATGGATTTATTATAATCAAAATCATCATAACATGGGCATAAGTTCATAATTGTAATAAGAAGCATTATGAAATGACTTAGAATGTGGAAATGCATAAAAATGAAACATTATGTCTTAGTGGTCAAAAAGAACCCATAGTTGATATAATTTATAACATCATGTTCATGCATATTTAACTTTAATAATGAGGTAATTCAATTTACCCACTGAATTTGAGCGATAAATAATTCTAGGCGCACCCGTCACAACATAAAATTTACATTTCTCTTTATAATTTTGGGTGCACCCATAACATCATAACATTTAAATTATCATGCATAACACATATCAGATATATCAATCTTGTACATAAAATAACCCACGAAAAGGAATTTTTTTAATTTCTTAATCATAAAATAAATAACATTGGGTTTCAAATTAATTCAGGAATATCATAATTCATAGAATAATCATAATCCTTGAGTGATGGAAATAATCATTAGAAGTAAATGGTATAGTTTATTTTGAAAGACCTGATTTTTTGGAAAACTCTGTGTATGTCATAAAAAAATTTAAAAAACATCTATATCTAAGAAAAAGTAATATAATTATGTATAAATTAATTGTATGTAATAAACATACCTAAAATGGATTGAAATGGGGAAAACCCTTAGAAAGAGAGTTGTGTTTAAGAATTCCCCTTACTATTTGATCGAATGATTCCTTCACATTAATATCCTATATAATCACATTGGATATTATAATTAAAAACTCAAGAATATTTTTCAGATTAAAATTTTTATTTAAGGTTTTATTATGTTCTTTAATGGGTCAATATATTAGTTATAGATTTTAATTTCCTTGTTTTTCAGCACTAATTTTTCTGGTTTCCATGGTCTATTCAAATTGTATTCATTAATGGATGATTTTTAATAATGAGGATGAACATAAATTATTATTATTATATGTTATTAATGTTATTAAATAATTTTAACTAACTGAATAAATTATTTTTTTATATATAATGAGGATGATTCAATAAATAAATGTTAATCATGATCGTTTTAGGTTAATTTTGGTAGTTTTTCAAATGCTTCAATCTTATTTATTTAAATTTTAGTATTATATTTATAAGTAATAAATAGAACCTAAAATTAAATATAAAATGCAGGTTACAATAAATTTTGAACCATTTAATTGTCTTATTATCATCCAGGAAGATGTTTAAGGAAAATACAGGTGTATCACCCATGATATCTGTAAATTGACACAACATAAGGGACAATTACATTTTTGAGATAAAAGAGAGAGAGGGAGAAGTTTAATGTTGGATATTAAATTAAAATCATATAACTCTAGTATAGGTAATTGTTGGGTGTTCATATTCTAGATTGTTAATGGAGGTGGGGATATAAAAATAACTGAAATTAAAATTGAAATCGAATTAACCGAAAATAGATAAGATTTACCTCTTGAATTCTCATTTTGAGATCCTCTTCATGGTGTCTAATATTTGTCTTTTGATGATACCATGTTCTCTTAGACATGGGAGAGGGATTTTGGTATATTATATGGCAACAAATAGGTATGTATTGAAGCATTAGATGTTTGAGGAAAAGAGGATGTGAGGGGTGGTATTTATAGTTGAGGAGAGAGGTGTTTTATTATTATTTTAATCATTATTTTATTATATATCTCACGACAAGGAATATTGGAGATAAATATGACTAATTATAGAGATTAATGCATGTGAGTTCAAAATAATTTCTATTTACATCATCCATGACTCAATGATGATGCATAAATTCATTTAATTAGCATATATCATAAAAAATAAAATTTCCCTATTCACTAAAAATAAATGTATTTCAGAAATATCCCAAATCAACAACTTTACCATTTATAATGTTTATAATAAAAAACAAGACTCCATTATAAAGTTATTATTTTCAAATTATTTGAAATTTAAATTTTAAATAAAATCATTATTTACTTAAAAATTACATATTTTAAATTTCAAACTAAATTTAAAATACATTCAAAAATTACCCAATGTCTCAAAAATATTCCTTAAAAACATAAGAAAACAAAATATATATTTTGGGAATAAAATTTAAGAAAATTAAGTTTATTTAAAATACATTTATTAATTAAAAAATTTAATTAAATATTGTTTAATATCAAAAATATCAACACAAAATTATTATTTTTCAAAAAATTCTCTATCATTTATATGGTGCCAAAATTTTATTCATACTTTCATGGGTAATTTTAATATTAAATATTTCATATTACTATTCATAAGGATCATATTACTATTCATAATGGTCACATTACTATTCATAAGGTTATGTTATTGTTCCCCAAAAAATATGTTTTTCTAATAAAAAATTAAATATCTTACACATTTCATCTATGATTGTCAGATTTTTAAAATTCAAATCACATAAGTGGAAAAAATATGTTTAACGGCTTGGATATAACGGTTACTAAGTATTTAGTACCTCATTTAAGCACAAAGTGGAATTGTGTTTCTTAATGTGATTTTCTATGACATAACTATATGGGGGGATTTCCATTGATAAGACATTGGGTTGTTACATTCTTCCTTCTTTAAGAAATAACTCCCTTAAAATTTTATTCTATAATCTAGACCAAAAACATGTGTTGGTAATTCTCCTTCATCACATCCTCTACTTACCATGTTGCCTATTTTTTAATTATGGTTTCCCCATTGTACTTTGACCTTATGAGTAATCTTGTTGTTTATAACTCTATCTCTACGGTCCATGTTATTCACTAGATGCTCTTCGTAAGAAGGACCATTCTATAACTATAAAACATCTGAATATTGTACAAGTGAATGATCTAGTATGTACTTCCTTAAGAGGGATATATGGAATATATTTCCTACTTAATAAATTTTAGGTGTAAGTTCTAGTTGATAGTCCACAGCTCCTACATGAGAAAGAATCTCAAAGGGAACGATGTTCCCAGAAATTAACTTCCCTTTATTCCCACATCTCAAGATATTATTCCATAGATATATTTTGAGTAATACCATGTCCCCAACCATGAACTAAATATTCTATCAACAATTTTCGGCAAAACCCTATTGTTGAGCTTCAGTTTCCTCTATGTGACACAAAATGGTTTTTTCCTTCATTACCATTTATTTGACCATTTCAGGTTCTAACATCTTATGTTCATCGACATCATCCAATCATGGTAGTTTTATTCACCATATCCCATAAGATGCATGTTATGGATCCATTTGGATTTAGTAGAGGAATCTATTATTGTATGAGAACTCAACCATAGAATTTTTTGGTCCCATCCTCCTTTGAATTCCATTGAACACGCTCTGAACATATCTTGTAGTGTCTTAATAGTTCACAATGATTTTCCATTACTTTGAAGATGATAGTTCAAACTGAAATTCATCCTAGTTTATAGAGCATATCGTAGTCCGTTCAAGAACATCAAGGTGAATCATTGATATCGGTCATATACAATCGATAGTGGTACTTCCTGAATCCTTACCACCTCATTGAAAAATATTCATACAAGTTGTTCCAATGAAAATTCCTCTCAAAATTCGATATAAAGTGAGATGTCATTATAAGATGATCCAAAATGACCCATATATCACTGTTTATTCTAGATATCCTTGGGTTTTCGGTGAAAAAATCCATTATTTCATGTTGTCATTGATAGTGGTGGAATCATCCCCTTAGAAATTTGATTAACAACATGCACTTGTTTTCATAGTGGGACTTTGATGTATATTCAGAAATATTATTCTTCGTATTGTCCCACAAACAGTTCTCTCAAGGATATTTATAGATCATTCTCCTCTTTGGTGAAATAAGAATGTAGATATATGTGTGTCATTCATAAGATAATTATTTTTCTTTATATCAGATGGTACATAAACCATCATTACAAACTGAATTACACCATCGTCATCTTTATGAAACTCATTCATCTTCACTTCCATTACAACAATAACCTTCTTTTTTATCACTGGATCATCCCTTTGGACCTCCTTAATCTTCATATGGATATACAGTTGGGAAATATTTTAGAAAATGTATGATGTATTCCCTGTAGGATGGATGTTCAGATCCATCCATGAAGATAAGACCTTACTAAATCATCAACATGGATAGAGTAGCATGTACTTCTCTTCTTAGAGCATTAGCTACATTGTTTTCTATTCTACTGTGATATAGATGAGATAATCATAGTCCTTGATTATCTCTAACCATATCCTTTGATATATTTTGATCTCCCTTTATGCGAATATACACTTTAGTTTCTTATTATCGCTATATATATCATAATTCGGACCTTGAAGGTAGTGCTGCTATATTTTCAAGGAAAAAATCAATGATTCTTGCTCCAAATCCTACATCTGGAACTTCTCCCCATGAATCATACACTATCATGAAGCATAGGATATCACATTATCACTTACCATGAGTATCCAATCCAGGAATTTAATGGAAGAATCTTTGTATGTCAGAAAAAAAATCTCTACTTTTTTGTAATGTCAGTGTAGGTGCAACGATCATCCTTCTATTTCTATCATTAATAAATTACTCACAATTTTTTGTACATACATACTTTACCCATTTCCATGTTAACATAGTTATAGTAATTGAAAATCACGAGAAATTTCTCAAAAAACATCAACAATACCTCACTATCCCAATAAAACTATGAATTTCTATGACTCTAGAGGGGTTGGGTAATTCCTCAATTTCCATTGTTATTGATGGGTCCACAAATATTTTTTCACATTTGATCACATCTCCAAATAATGTGATGTGTTGCATCCAAAATTCACATTTACTAGACATGGCGTACACCTTATCCTTCCTCATTGTCTCCATGACAAGTATTATATGTTTTTCATGTTCCTCCTTTATCTTAATGTAGTTGTAAATATCATTGATAACCACCTCACAAAATCTTATGATGTCTTTCTAAAGACTCCATTCATCGAATCCAAGAAAAATTAATGAGCATTAGTATGTATTATGGGAATCATCAAAACTCCTAGTGACCATACCTTCTATCGATGGAATTATTTTGAATATCATCCTTCTTCAACTCTAGCTGATGATTTCCAAAACGGAGATACACACTTGATAAGTACTGACCTCCTCTCAACTGATCAAACTATTCATAAATCCTCAGAAAAGGGTACATGTTATTTATATTGATTTTTGGAGTTCCTAATTATTCATACACAACCAAAATTGATCCATCATTTTTATTGACATAAAGAACAAGGGAACCCCATGGTGATGCAATAGGGAGTATGAACCCTATGTTGAAACGCTCTTGTAGTATGTTCTTTAACTCCTGTAGTTTTAAATGATCCATCCTATATGTACACTTTGAGATTAGTGTAGCTCCATGTAAGAGTTATATTGATAACTCTACCTCATGATCCATGAGTATTCTAATAACTCTATCTCCCTAGGTATGTGTGTTGTGCAGTTGGAGAGGCCACCCCAATACCTCATTACCCAAAAACACGTTTTGTAGTTAGGGTTTTCCTTAGAAGTATGCACCCCATAATCCATCATGAAAAGTTTTTTTTCAAAACCCATTCGGAATAGGGTACTGTAGAAATACTGGAGCAGTATTGTTGTAGTGGTGGTACTATTGATCAATGGGTATTGTAGCAGCATCATGGCATTGTTGCAGCGACAGTGTTGTGCTGCACTGTAGAAGGTGGGTTACTATTCATAGAGTGGTAATTGGGCCAAAACATTCAGCTTAAAGTGCTATGTAATGAGATATAATCCCACTGGGACTTCAGGCTATTTAATGGGTTTCCCTCTATCAAGTTAAAAGATTTCTTTGATTTGATTTAATAATTAAATTAGGCTTCAAACCAATATTTTTAAAAATTAACTCATTAACAAATACATCAATTTATTCCCTATTGATGGGAATTTCTTCTAGGTTAAAACATTCTTTTCACTCAACCATTTTGGAGAGGTATTCTTCTTCCTTGGGAATGAACACCCATACCCTTAATGGTTATTCCATGGAGATTCATAATCTTCCTAGAATGATTATTTAAGCATGGGATAGTTTGGAATACAAAATTATATTTCTATTTCTTAATAGATTATATTTTCTCTATATAAATAGAGTCAATTCATCACATGTATAACATCTAATTCCACCATGTAAAGTTTCACAAGATTCATTAGATGACTCTTACAACTTATGCCAACAGGATAATATTCAAACAATGTGGTTGAAATGATTGAACCACTTTTTGTTTTTACATATATATCTACTTCTATGATTAGGTGATTTTATTCAACATATCTACAAAAAACTCATGATATAATGTTATTTGAAGAACCAGAATAAAATAAGACATTTTATATGAATATCAAGTGTAACATGTATGATTTCATTCTCTAGATCCACTTTATAAATAGTGATGGCATAAGACTTCCATTTATCCTTTGGATTTTGAGGAACAAGAAACTAATATAACGTGAGGAAATGAGGTTTAGTGCACTATCTTTTATAGTTCCCTTTCTCCATATAGTTATATCATTGGAACAAGGGTGGTGATCCCCTTTTCTCCACCACTTTGTCCATCATATTCATGTATTTTAAAAAATCATGATCTTTTTCTCCTTCCCTCCAACATGTTATGAATTTACCTATCCCTTTTTTGCAGTTCCAATGATGGTTCTTCACACATTTTTGACTTGTGGGTGGTTGTGTTTTATTTCCAAATTTATTATTATATCATTTGGCTTGAAACTCTATCGTGGGTTTCATATCACCATATCCATGGGAGCATTCTACAATCTTCATCTTCACATTGTGAGTACATTGAAAAAATTCCTCATTTCAACCAATTTATTGAATTGCATGTTCTTTTAGAAGGTGTGGTTTTAAACCACAAAATAACCTATCAATTTTTATATCATTGTAGATAAAAAAACCTGAAGCATACCTTGAAAGACATGTGAAATTTTATTCATAGGTTGGGATTTATTCTCAATCTATTTTCGTTACCTCTATCAATTATCTCACCATATTTGTAAAATAATCCAGGGAAATACATATTATCAAACATTATCTTAAATTTTACACTCTCCATCTCTTCCATTTCATCCCTCATCATGGTGTTCTTAATCAAAGCCAGCCATTGGTTAGCTTATCCATATTGACAATAAAGAGCCATTGTCACATTCTCTATATCAGAATAGTGAAGTATAGAAAATATCTTCATTAACATGTTGACCCACTATTCTGCAACTAGTGGATCAGAAATTCAACTAAACGTAGGTGTTCAATTCCATATAAAATATTTGATGTCCAGTTTCTCCCTCTTATGTGAAGGAGAACGTTGCACATTATTCATTTTTTTGGCCATAATTTGATATCACTGGGTAAGAATCACCATGAAATTTTGAACTCCTCCTCCCAAAGCATTAGGGATGTCATTTGGGAAATTGTTGCATGTTCCCTCGCATGAGATGATGGCCTAGATTCTCTTAGATCCCACTATTTTCTAAAATAGAAAAGGTAAGAACAAAACATAGGTCAGCATGTTTTGAATAAAAAATCCATTACTTTGTGAATTTATTTATAAAGGAATATCTTTTGGGATCCCTATGTTTATGATTTTGTAAAAAAAAGCCTCTTAGGTTTCCAAAGTAATCTTAGCCTCATATTAGGTGTTTTAACTAAGGTTCGATAATCCTTATTCCCAAATTATCTAAATCATACTATAATACCCACTATAGAGAACATGGTTTTTCTAACATTAATATTACATCATTTTTTAAGATAAGAAACATAAAATCATTACAAAAATATGATCCAAAGGATTATTTTCTTTGGAAATTTTGGAACATACGTAACTTTTATATCATAAACATTAAAATTTATTTAATTACTTCTTATTTAGTTTCTTAATGGACACTAAAATCTATATAATAGAATTTGTCACGTGAGAATATTGATCAACAATGTGTGAGCTAAAATCCTAGTAAAAGGATTGATAAAAAATTGAAAAATATAACATGATAAGAGAATTATCATTTTCATAATAACATTGTAATATGATCATAATCATGAGAGGAAGCATTAACAAAATACTTGGGATGTGTCAATGAATAAATATAACACATCATGTCTTAGTGGTCAACTATCACACATAGTGGTGACCAAATTAGTATCATGCTCAAAATAATTTCACATTACTCATGGGGTTACTCAAATTACCAAATTAATTAGATCTCTATATAATTTTTGTCACCCCTATTAGATCATAACAATTAAATTTCATTATATTATTTCGAGGAACACTCGTCACATCACAACATTTAGATTTTTATGCTTACCACTATGAATATATCTCAATCTTGGACATATAATAACCCATAAAATGTATTGGTTTTTCATCAATAAGATTAAATTTATAATCGTAGGGTTTCCAAATGAATTACGGAATAAAATACTTTATATACGAATCATCAACCTTGATTGATGGAAACAATATTGAAATGTAAAATGATTGCTTCTTAGAAAGAAGTGTTATTTTACAAAATAAATTTTTTGTCATAAAAACAATTAGGAAAAAAATTTATATTATAAAAGGTATTATAATTATAAATAAGTTATTTTTATATAATAACCATACAAAAAATGGAGTGAAATACTTAAAACCCAAAGAAAGATAGATGGATTCATGAATTTCCCATAACATTGGTTCGAATGATTCCTTCATGTTAATATCATGTATAATCAAGATTGATTCATTAATTAACCATTAAATAACCTTTAATACTAGAATATGTTTCATTATGGTTTTATTATGATCTATAATGGGTCTTTAGATGAGTTGTAGAGTTTAATTTAATTTTTTGGGAGCATTAATATTCAATGTTCCCCTGACCGGTTCACTTTGTATTCCTGAATGGAAGTATTTTATATCTAGGATGAATATCTATAATTTCCATTATATTTTAATAATGATATTATATACATTTAAAAGATTTTATAAAGTATTTTGATATATACCTTGAGTATTATTCATTAGATAAAATTTAATGATGATTGTTTTATGTTTACTTGTGTAGTTTTTCATACACTGTGAACCTGTTTTGTTTTATCATTTAGTATTATGTATATAACTAATTTATATGAAATAAAAATGGTTAAAACATAAAATTTTAAAACTTTTTATTATCATTAAATGTTCTTATTAACAACCTTTAATATTTTAAGGAAAATGGAACGTGCATTTCCAATGATGTCTATAAATTGACACATCATAGGAAGGGATTTCATTTTTATGATGAAAGAGAGATAATTAGGAGTTTAATGGTATATAATCTAATCACATGATTTATTTAATGTATATTTAATTTATGGGATTTATTATTTTATTTTCACTAAGTTAGGTGAGTAATTAACAAGAAAACAAATTTAAATTGAAAGGATTTTAAATGAAAAGAGAGAGGATTTGCCTCATGAATTCTCCTCTTTAGATCATCTTCAAGGCTACTAAAATATGTCTTCTGATGAGACCAAGAGCTCATGGATGTGGGGGAGGGATTTTGTAATAGTATTTATAATATAACCATGTCTCAAAGCATAAGAAGTGTGGGGATAAATGGGTGTGAGGGGTGGTATTTATAGTTGTAAAGAGGGGTGTTTTCTTATTATTTTATTCGTTAGTATATTATTTTTCAGAATATAAGTAATAGTGAATATTATTTTGTATAAATACAGTAATTAATTCATTTTAGCTCTAAAAAATTACAATTTACATCAGCCTAAACCCAATAATGATGCATGAACTCATTTATTTTGTATATTTCATAAATTATCAAATTTAACTATTCAAATAAAATTAATGTATATTAGAAAAATCCACAAAAATCACCATTAAATTTTGTTTATGTGTAGAAAAAAATTTAATGTAATTTTATCTACATATTTTTCAAAATATTTCATTTTTTTAAACATAATCATTATTTACTTGAAAACTACATATTTTTTTATTTAAAAATATTTATTACAATTTCAAAAAATAACTGAGGTATCATAAAAGTATAATAAAATCATAGACCAAAAAGTTATTTAACTAGGATTAATTTTATGAAGATGATTTTTATGTTAAATAAATTTATTAATTTAAAATTATAATTAAATATCTATTACTCCCAAAAATACCAACACTTAATGTCTAATTTTAAAACATTCCCTCTCATTTATAAGGTTCCTAAATTTTATTTATACTTTCATGGCTGATGTTACTATTCATTTAGATGGCTTAAAATTTATAATGTCCATATTACTATTCCAAAGGGTAACATTACTATTCAAAGTGTTAAATTACTATTCATCAAAATATAATTTTGTCCTATAAGATTCAAAATATATTACTGATTGCAACTGTGTATGTTCGATTATCATAATTCAAATCAAAGGAGTGGAAAATTATGTTTAATTTGTGAGAAAAAAATGTAACATTGTTTTTAGTTCATTATTTAATCATGATGTGGAATTGTGTTTCCTAATGTGAATTTCTATAACATAACTATAAGAAGAGAATTCCATTGATAAACATTGGTTTTTGACAGACATGGTCACAAAAATCAATCAATTCATTCCGTATAGTATATATTAATAATTATTAATAATGTATTATACTCAACAAACATTGTACCAATAACATATTCCAAACAAAAACCACCTTAAGGATATCCTTAATTGTAATAACCTAAAAAATTTATCAATTTAATTTTTCCTTAATTTAGTAATGTCATATAGTATAAATAACATAAAATTATTATAGCCCCTAATAAAAACATAATAAAATATGAATTAAGAAGTATTTGTAAAATATTAGGATCCAATACCAATGAAATAGTAACATGACCATATAAATAGTAATATTACCCTTAATTATAATAAAATGGCCAAAAGAATATTAGACACACCAATGAAATTATAAATAATATTTATGAATTTTATTAATAAAATTAGAATATAATTATATAATATTATTAGTAAATATGTTTTTTAAAAATAAATAATAAAGTGTTGGTATTTTTGTAAGTTGTAAATATTTAATAAATATTTTTGTATTATTGTAATAATTTTATAGAGAATTTATTTTCATAATATGTATTCATATAATGATATTTTTATATTATATGATTTTAAGAAAATTTTAAGAGATCTTAAGTAATTTTTCATAGTGTTATAAATCAGTTATAATTTTAAAATTTGTATTATCCAATTAAATGATGATTTTCTTAAAAAATTAAAATATTAATATTTATATATTTTATTCATAAACAAGATTTCATTTTTGAATTATAAAATTTAAAAAATTATTATAGTGAATTTTAGTGATTTTATTGATATACATGAATTTTTTATGAATATTAAAGTATGATAATTTTCAATATAAGATAAATACATAAATTATTAAGTCATAAATGATGTAAGGATTATGTAAGCCCAAAATATCGAACATTTCTTCAATAATTTCTTATTTTTATACAAAATTATCAAACTATTCATAGTCTTGAGAGATAATAATGAACTAATAAATATAATAATTAGAAAACACCCCTCTCATCCACTATTAACACCACCCCTCACACCCTCTTATCGTCACACCTATCAATCAACTATACTTTACCAAATTATATCAAAATATCTCCCCAATAACCTATCCCACATCTTGTACCACTCGGTCTCATCAATATTCTAAAATCATTTACCTATGGAGAATCTCGATGTAGTGTGATTTAAGAGCCAAAATCAACTTCTTTTTTCATTTATTATCATTATAATTGCATTTATTTTCCTCTAATTTTGTCTAAGTATATTAATCATAAGGTATGATAAATATATTATTGTTGATTTAATTTAATTATATCATGTTAATAGATGATAAATCATCATAATCATTTCCTTATCTCTCTCTCTTGATCAAAAAATGGAATCACCGCTATTATGTGTCAATTTTCAGACATCATGTTTAATGCAATATAATTATACATTAATACCTTAATGGATTTTAATGACACCATTTAATGGAATAAAAAATATTATTATTTTTATTTTGTAACCTTTTTTCTATTGGGTATTTAACATTTATACATAATACTAAATGATAAAACAAAATGACTTCGTTGTGATTGAAAAAACCGGCCAAAAATATTCTAAAACAATCATAATTATTTTTTATCTAATGATTCATCAACCATATATATAACCTAATTAATTATAATATCATTTAAAATTCTCTAATATCCCTAAAGACGTATAATAACAATTCATTATATTTATCGACATTTTACATGAACATCCATTCATGTTTGCAAGCAATCCAGTCATGAAAATAAATCCTCCACAATGTGAATGATGATATCTAAAACACAATGAATATACTAAATATGAACGTAATAAAAACATAATTAATAAAATTCATGTATAAAAGGTTCTTGGAAATTTAATTCATTAATTTAATATGACTATAAAAGATATTAATGTGATTAAATCCCAAAGAGATAAGGTCTTGAGAATTCTTAATCACAACACTCTTTCTTTGGGTTTTACCTCCATCAACCAATTTTATTGTGTATATTCTATAAATATAATTTCATCACCATTATATTACAATTTATTTTATATAATTTTTTTATACTTGAATTTTTGAAAATTAATATTATTTTTAAAATAATACATGTTTTTAAAAAACACACCTTCTGCGTCTTGAGATCGATTATTATTTACGCATGGTTGATGATTCTTATATCATGAATCATGTTGACTATTTAATTTGGGAAAAATGATTATTAATCTATTCATTATGAAAGTAAATGGATTCATATTTATTGGTTATTTCAGGATCAATACTGATATATGTTCTATGTGGCATGCATAAAAATGTATATGTTGTGATGTGACAGGTGCCCCCAGAATTAAAAAGTGCAATCTAAATGTTATGATTTGATGAGTTATCCTATAATTATATAACTATTTAATGAATTTTTTAATGTTATTTATCTCCTTATAAAATTGAAATAACTGTGAACATGATGTTAGAATTGTTCACAACTATGTGTGGTTATTGGCTAATATGTCATGACATATTATTTGTATGCATTTCCATAATTATATCCTGTTACTAAAGTTTAGTCTCATTATTATGATCTTATGAGTATGTTAGGAAGAATAATTTCCCCACCCAATTTTATATTCATTCATTACGTATATATCCTATTACTAGACATCTTTCTAAACCCTTTCATTGATATATATCCTTAGCTGACTACATGTACTAAGTTAAATTCAAGGGCAAATAAGAATCTACAGTAGAAGGAATTTAATAAATTATTTTTTTTTATTTTTTAAATTTTATTTATGGTTCTAAATTTCCTGATTTTATTAAACCTTTGGATCTAGGTCATGTAATTGTTTTGGTTTTTATCATAAGAATGTTGTAATATTTATATAAGAAAAATCATGTTTTATATACAATTTATTCTCCCTTTCTAACCTATTTGGTATAACCACATTAACAATATCTACAAACTAAAAACAATTGTGAATAGACTCATCGCCCATGCTAAATCACCACTATTCCCAGTCACCCTATCGTTAACCAAGTTGAATATCTCACACTATGCCCAATTCACACAACAAAACACCCTTATATATTGTCATGGAATGCTGATACTTTTCTCTATTTATAATCTATTTAACCCATAACATCCCTCTAAAGGGGTGTAGCTATATAAATACTTATCCAACGTAAACCCATTTTACTATGAATATTACTTTAAATAGATTAATCATGAAACCCAATTAATTTTGAGAAATAAATATATATATAAATGTCATAACAATTTTAGGATTCCACCAAACTATTAGAAAATACTCTAACTAAAAAATATTGGAATGTGGGACAATAATTAGAACATACATGACCAATAGATACCCCTAAAACCATTAATGTTCTTAATCATAAGAAAAACAGTAGTCACTCAAAATCACCACATTGAGTCACCCTCCTCACAGACACTGAAATGAAAGCATGAAATACATTTAAATAATAAGAAATTAAATAATTAATGAAAGAGAAAAATTTAATTTTTTTTTGTTTAGAAACAATATGGAATCTTAAAGATTGAATTATTTTCATTTCATTATAGTCACAAGTTACAATGTTGTAAATTAAAAATTAGAAATTACAATCGATATCATATCACTATGTTTCGATTTCATTGTCCTCTTGTACATGTTATCCCATCATACCATTTATATGATACCTCCACTTTTTATATTGGTAGAACCATATTCAAATCTTTTCATAAATCCCACTAATGAACTATAGTGACTGTAGATCTCTTATATCATGTGGTACCATAATAAGGACATTAAATAAAATATAAAATGTTTCCAAATATTTATAATTATTGAAAAGATTTATCCATTCCATTTTTCACCATCCCACAACGATAATTCCTAATCAACATCATATAGAAAAAAACATATTTATAAACAATTATTCAGAAATTCTCAAAGAACTCACAACAACACAAATCCATCAATGATATCATCTTCCGAGAATCCTTCCAGCACTAAATGTTTTCACCACCATTGTTTCAAATTCAAAGTTAATTTATCATCAAAATAATATCCTTATGATATAATACATAAAATTTAAACCATGAATAATATTACTAACTATATCTCACATGAATAATTCTATAATAATTTCATGTATAATCCCAAAATCATTTTTAAAAAATACAATTTCTATAACATTCATCATACCCAACCTACCTTTATTCACAAAAGAACAACAAATGAAATAAAAATCTCACACTTTCTTATGATTTCCCATTCATTTACATGTCCAATGTATACCACTTCATATATATATCTTACAAAATTTTAATTTTATGTCTTTTATAATGTTCTATATAAAATGGTATTTCATTTTGATATGTATCTTTAGTGTCTTATACTATAGATTTTGATCCCAATGGATTGCTCTCATATTATTACATATCATTGCTCCATCCACATGACACCATTTAAAATCCTCTAAAATTAAAATAAAATAATCCAATTCCTTCCACAATATTGTTTCCTTCATATAATCATCTTATCATAGGGATAATGTAACAACTAATTGTAGTCATAACATATAAATAACATCCATTCGTCCATATGTGTATACAAGACATATGATACACTTACATGTGTCTAAATCCACAAAAAAAATTTGAATTAACAATGTATCCAAATAAATCATACATCATGAAGAAAAGACATATAATTTCCTGTAACACCCCATGATTTTAAAATTTATTTTCATTAAATAATATATTTTATACTATGTGGTATATACAATTTCGATCATAAAAGAACTTTTTTATATTATTACTTAAATATTATAATTATTTCCTAGTCGTTGGTCAGGTGTATTTGAATAGGAATAATTGTATTATAATATATATATCTATATTCATTAATAAATTGGATAATCAATCATAAATTTACTATCAATTAGTTGGAAATGAACTTAAAATATATTGAGGACAAATGATATATTTTTAGTAAAACTATTTTTATGATTGTACTATATTTTTATCATGATATATTAAATTAATTATATTAAAAAAATAAATTGAAATAATTAAATTATAATAAACAATTATATGAAGTAATCTTTATTTAATAATGGTTCTTAGAGAAGTAATGAGAATAAATTAAATCTTTTATTCAAAAATGGTTTTTTATATTATATTCATGAATATTATAATTAATTTCTACCAATTTTAGAATTTTAACTATTTAAAAAATCATATTTTACATCATCATGTAAAAATAGTCTTATGATTAAATTTTTGTATTTTTCTAAAAGGATTGCATTTTGATTGAGTATTGGAAACAATATATCTATAAAATTTCCCTTTATTTTTCCGAAATAATGTATTTTAAAAGTATAGTTATATATTTTTAAATGTAACATGATATCTATATCAATAAACAGAATAAAAATATCCTTGCATTAATTTTCAATATATTTTATTTTAGTACAGTTTTATTTTTATGCCCAAAATGAGTTTTTCTAAAAACTATTTTTCATTCAATTATGAAAACATATATTAATATTTATTTTTGAAAATGTATAAAATAAATCATTTAAATTATATTTAAATTACTGAATTATCATTATAAAAAATTAATTATGATGTCAATTTTATTTAGGTTACACAAATAAGTTACTTAGTAAAAAAGAGATCTCACGAAAGAGGTGAATTATTGTAAAACATAAGATTTATTAGAAATGGATTATATATGTTAAAACACATCCATTTTAGTGGATTATTGATAATAATCCTTATTATAATATATTTTTGGTATTCAATTGAGATATTGGTAGGAATACATGATTAATAAGATGTATATTTAGTAAAATGACATTTTCGCCCATTTTAATTCTTAAAAATGTTTGTCAGATTTGGATAAGAGAAAAAATAAATTATAAACAAACCATGAAGAACATAATTATTTCTAATTATTTATTTTCATATTAATAATTTAGTTTTATTATTCAAATTTAGTTTAATTATTTTAAATGTTTATCCAGTTTTTATACAATGCTTGTGCAGGCGAGGGATAAAATAAAATGAATGGTTTTAAATTATTAAAAGTTGTAATATTTATAATTTTTATTCTATTACATTAATTACAATGATATTTTTAATGTAAAATTTATTATTTATGTTTTTTACTTTATTTTATGTTGATATTCGGATGCCATAAATTTTAAAAAAATTAATAGTCTTGAAAATAGATTTTGATCAATTTTGTATTTGGAAATATTATTTAATCATTATAAAATCATAAAAAAATTAAAATGTCCCTATTATATAAAAAATTTCCATGGATATCAGGAATAATCCGTTTATGTTTTATTTTTAATTTATAAAATTACATTCATGACACTTAAATATTGATAAAATTTGTTATGATAGTTAGGGTTAAACATGGTTTATGAGAAGACTAAACCAAAAGATAATTTTTAAAAGGACAGCTAATCGTATATAAATTTGATTTATTTGTTATATTACAACCATATAATCAATAAATTATAGTATATAAAACATTTGATTCTTTTAAAATGCTATATATGCATTTTATATATTAATATTTCATATATTAACATTATTGTCACCCACTCTACTTTTAAATGGGAAAACCCTCTTCTATTTTTAGAACATATATTTAGATATTATGCTCAATAAAAATCTCTCGAAATATCATTACATCTATCCAAACCATGTATTATAGGTTTTGGTCTCACCAATGTAACTTCTTATAAGTCTTTAGGTGTAATCCAATAGTGGTTTTCTAAATAATATGTAACTCATGACAAAGAGTTTACAAATTTATTTCATATTCCACATCTGAAAGATATTATATAACCATGTTTAAATGATTAAATAGGAATTTTAAGTATAATTAACATCAATTATTTTTTGGGATATTATATTTTTTGTCTTCTTTTTTTATCAATTGGAAAAATGAAAACATCAAAAATGCGTACATGTGGAATACCACCTCCACAAAGTGATGTGCTTAATTTTCCACCACTAACACAAAAGGAGGTTTATTATTAAAAATTTAAAGAATATATATTATATTAATGAGATACTTATGAATCAATAAATATTATATGTTTATTAACTACTTACCTTTCAAAATATTGCAAAATTTTAATGTCACTCATGTGTATTTTTGGATTATCAGCACCACAAGGTGGTGTTGTTTATTTTTAATTTTCTCATATATGGATGGCTATAAAAAAGTATTAATTAATAAAACATAAAATTAAACCATTATTATGATTTTAATAATTATGGAACCATGATCCGTTTGACTAAAATCAGCTTATCAAAGTAGTTCTAGGACTTATAAACCTTACATCCAACATAAAGTTAACTATTTTAATTAGTAAACAATAAATAGAAAAAATAAAACAAACAAAAAAATTATAATTGAAATAAAGTAAAAAAATTATATATCATGTAGAAAATTAATATATATTTGTTAATTCGGAGAACATATATTCAAAAAAATGATTCTTGACTTGATGTATGAGATATTCTTTCAAAAACCCGGTTTTAATTCTTTCATTGCAACTCATTTTATTCATTGTGAAGTTTATTTCAAATGTTTTAATAATTTTAATAATTATTATTCAATAATTAATAAAGTTATTAATAATTTTTTTATTATTTGATTAAAAAGTAATCTTCTTAATATATTATTTGTATGGGTTATTTTTTACTTTTTGAAAAATTGAAAAATTGAATATTTTTTAATGTTTACATATTAAAATTACATTCCCACCATTATTCACTATCAATGTTCCTTTACAATTTTACATGATTATTTTTAAATAAATTTATTTTCTTACTTTTCTAAGCATTTTATGTTTAATAAAAAATCCTATGCAAACCGATATTTCTTCTCATTTTTATGACATAAGTGAAAGTGTCAATAAATATGGTCCATAAGGCCAATGAAAACATTTTTCTTGGTTATATTTAATGATATATATTTTTTATTAATGGTATTGTTCTTGAAAATTTTAAATGAATCATTGGAGAGCCCAATATATCCCTCATGAAGGGTGTTCCCGATATATCTCTCTAATGAATCAGCTAAATTCGTGGAGTTACTAGTGATAGGTTACTCATAAGAGATATTATAATTATCCAATTAAGTAATTCCATTATAAGGGTTCATTGAAGGATGAATATAACCATAATTTCTCTATTTACCTATATGATATTCTGGTATAGTTTCTTAGAGGAAATATTTTGATTTAACAATTTAATTAAATGTGTTTATTTTTAATTTAATGTAAATAGATTTTTCCAAAACAAAATGAGAGAATTTATTTTCTGGGAAATTTGTAAATGATTTTTCATATTTTAGATGAACCCTTTTGATCAGTATATTACATTTAATATTATATATGAAATATTTTATCCATAGTTTGTAAAAATAATTTTATTTTCATGGAAATGTAAATGGATAATTAATCTCATATTTTTACAATGAAAAAATTAAAAATTATTATTGATTTATCATGATTTCAAATGGAATAACATGTTTTTTCCATTTATTCCACTTAGGATGATTTATTTCTCTCATCCCACAATTTTAATTATATTTCATAGGGACTAAGGATGAGTAAAATCATAAATAATATGTGAGTTCCTTTTATTGGAGATACCACGTATAAAGAAAGTATGTTTTTATAAGGAACATATTTAGTGGAAAAAATATACACTGTGTGGAAGTTTAAATTTTTTTGTAATGTGTTATATAATTATAAAAAACAAAAAACAAATAAAATCCAAAAAAATTATGAAATTAAAAACATCATTATAAATCATATAATTATGGGTCAATTATGGTATGAACTATTATAGTTTGTATTAGAGGAAAGGTTTAGAAAAATTTACAGGTTATATTGTTATTGGTTGAGGATAAGTTTAGAGTTATGGATATCTTCAGGAGTTAAAGTGTATAAGTCAAATAATATTTTTGAGGCATATATATCCTTTTATGACATTTAGGGATGGTATTTTTATGTAATCGATAATATTTTTTGAGATGTATTATTAGATTTTAAAATATGATTATGCTGTAGGTAACCCTTAGGTATAACATGTGATTTAATGTGAAATTTATTTGGAATGAATGCTACTACATTTTTAGATGTATGTTGAATAATATAAAATAACCCTTATATTTATAATTATCATTAATTTTGATGTGAATATTGTTAACTAAATTAAAGGTTTATTATATTTTTGAAATATATTCTTTTTCATATAGATAACCATGGGATTTAAAATTCACATTTTTACTATGTGATTACTTTTATTTTCGAAGATGTTTATCATTTTAGGATTAGTAAAGGACTAAGGTAAATTTAATTTGAGGAATATATATTAGGTTACTTTATAGAATCATATATGATTTTATTATAATATTTTTTTACATATTTTGGTGATTATAAGATTAAATCATATGGATTATTGGTATATATCTTTATGTGTAATTTATTTTTTTGAGGATACATGTTATTTTGATATTAGAATAACATGTGATGAAATATATCAATTTTTTTTGGTTTTTGAAATTGGTCAGGGATATTTCAATGTGTGTTATTGTTAGTTATTTATTGGATGTTTAATGTTGAAATTTGTATGTTATTGTTGTGGGTTCAGAGATTAATATTGTATTCATTCATATGAGGTTTTTATCACATTGGATATTATCTTATCATTTTCTAAGAATTTTTTTTACTAATATATAAGAAATAGAATAAATAAATTTTCATTAATATTTTGATCTTATCATTTTTTTAATGGTTGGGTTTTTTGTTTCTTTTATGAAATAACATCTTGAATATTTATTTCATGGAGTTAAAAATATATAAAAATGTAAAATTCAATCAAAGAACAAATGAAGGACGAAATGATTCTTAGAAAATGAAAAGAAATCAAGAAAGTACATTTTCTCATGTTCTTTATCATGTTGGTAAAATAATCCCTTAACTCTATAAAAGAAACCTGAAAATGATAATTTTTTCTATTTAAAAAAATTTGTGATAAATACACGAGCTGTTCTCTTCTCATAAATATATAACATTATAACTTCAATAGATTTTTTTTCCAATTCCATTTCTTCACTTCCCACCAATGATCCCCTTATTTTAGAACCTGGTTATATGTAAATAGAGGAGACCATCATATTTCCTATTTCCTCTTTTCCTAACAGTATATAGTACTTCCTTGTAATGATGTCGTATTTTAATAAATGGATTTTTAAATATTAAAAAGGTTTTTCTTTTCTTGTTAATATAATTTATCATCCACTCATTAATATCAATTTTTAGGATTTAAGCTCTTTTTTATCCAAAAATAAATAAAATTTATATAACCAAATACTTTTATGTGGAATAAAATGTAACACCCACATGATTTTAATTTTTTCCCAAAAACATTTTTTCAATCATTTTTTGGTATAAGCAACACTGAGCATAAATAAATCTCGATATATATTATCTATCTATGAAAATGATGTCCTGTCCATTAATTTGGAAAGTAAGAATATAAATAATCATATTGTGAAATATATTTTTTAATTTTATCCTTTTAAAATTAATAAAAACCATACATTGATTGTCAATTCGTTGGAAATGAAAATAAAATATTTTTTAGGTATAAGGGATATTTTTTATAAAACTATTTTGATGTGTGAAATGTATTTATATCTTACTGGTTTAAGTTAATTTATATTTATAAATTATTATAATTAAATAATTATAAAAAATAACCAATTTAATGATTTTAAATTCATTTAAATATGGTTATTAGGAATGAAATGTCGATAAATTATGTTTTTTCATTAAAAATGAATTTTTTCTCAAAGAAACGTTTATTTAATTTTATAGATAAAATTTATAAATATTTTATACCTTGTATAGGAATATTATAGTAAAAAATTAAAATAAGCTATGAAATACTATTTTCCTAATAGGATTATGATGATTTTTTGTGATTTGTTTTGAAAATATTTATTTTTTCACTAATATAAAATCTATTTGTACAACTTCTATAAATATAATCTCGATAGATGGAATTAAATTTTTTAATCATCATTTTAAAAAAAATTATAGAGCATCTTATTTTGTGTAAAAAATATGTTACCATGTAAAACATTGAGTTATCATGGTAAATATAAATTAACATAATAATTAAAATTACATAGAAAAGGGTAAAAACACCAAAAACATTATCCATTATTTATTTTTCATAGAGTTAACTATTATTTTAATCCTTATTTTAATGTTTTTGGTGGATTCCATTGATATCTTCATTGGATTCATAGAGAAGGAAGTGTTATATTTTACAAAATGTCATTTTATCTCATTTTCTATCTTAAATATATTTCCATGAATATGATAAGATTATATATATATATATATATATATATAATGAATGAATGAAAATGAATATAATTTTGAATAATATTTTAATTTAATTTTAAACATTTAGTTTTAATTTTTATAAATAGATTATTTATTTTAAATTTGTATGTTGTATCGATGCGATGCATTTTGAAGCAATGGAAAAATAAAATAAATGGTTTTAAAAATATTAAATTTAATAATATAGAGTTTCATTATTGTTTTAAATAAATTATAATAATAGCATTGAAGTATAATATCTACATTCTGTTTCGGAATTCTAATTTTAATTTTTTCATGATTCCTTCAAAGTTAATTTTTATAAATAGTTTTGAAAATGATTTTTAATTATATTTAAAATTTCAAAATAATGTTTACAACACTAAAAAATTAAAAAAATAATTATTATCTGTCAATTTGATGGGAAGTGTTTAATAATATCATAAATATTTCATTTATCTTCCAATTATCATTTTTAAAATTACATTAATGATTCTTAATGACATAAATATTTTCTATAATGGGTATGGTTGAAAATTGTTAACAAATGGGTTAAACAAAGTGATTAGGATTAAAATTGAACCCAAACCTATAAAAATATTAATTTTTTTATATATATTGAACATCGTAAATAATAATATCTTGAACTTTTTATCCATTTTTAGGAGATTATATTTCATGTATTTGTAAGAATTCCACACAACCAAATTATAAATGGGAACTTCCTATACTCTATTCCACAAACATCTTGATCTATTATATACATCAAATAACTAATAAAATAACTTTACAAACAAACTATTCATTTAATATTGATTTTTTACCACTAAATGTTCAACAAAAAATTCTTGCCGTGTATTCCAATGGTGGTTTTCCAAAGAAGTCATATAACTATTAACCGAGTGTTTTCAAATTTTTTTATTATTCCACCTCCTTTAAATTTTCTATAAACATGATTATATTATTTAATTGGAATATTATATAACATAAATCTATTTATGTTTTTAAAAAAATTTATATCTCCCATTACATCCTATGGAAAATGAAAATATAACTTTTACAAATATGTGGACTGCCACCACCACAATGTGTTGTATTTCATTTTTCAAAATCACCATACAAAGATTATTTAATATTATGGATTTGTTGAATATATGTCATTTTAAGGAAATATTTTTTATTATTTAACTATAATTAAGTACATACCTTCTCCCAAATCCATCGATTGAAAATGGTTTACTTTATGTATGGGTACATGTGGGCTACGACTTCTAAGAAGAAATATGATTCATTTTTCATGTCCAGCATCTATGGATTGATATAATAATAATTTTAGTGTAAAAATTAATAATAATTGCATGATTAGTATTATATATAATATGGAACCATGATCCATAAGATCATTGTCAACTATCAAAGTCATTTTGGACATATAAACCAAACATCCTCAAAACGTACAACAAGATCATAAACATTTTAGCATGTAAAAAAATATGTTAATAAATGAAATAAAAGGAATAATTTTAATCAAAATAACATGATTTTTTTAATAATGTATAAAAAATATAATCTTATAACTCATTAGTGCATCAATACAAATTAATTGTTTCGGGACTCGGGGTATGGGACATTATTTTAAAAATAATATTTTAATGTTTTTCATATAAAACTTTTTATTACATGTCTACTTCCTATTAAATTTTTCAATAATGTTCATAATTATAATTAAAAATTTTATAATGTTTATTTTATAGTATATTACTTTTATTCAAAAAATTATTAAAAAATAATATGTTAATAATTTTCATTATGGTTTATTTTTAACATTTAACAAAAATAAAAAAAGATTAATTTTTATGATATAATAATTAACTATTCTTTAATGTTTCCATAAAATTTATTCATTATCATGGTTATATTAAAATTTTCCATTTATATTTTCATATAAATTTACTTTTCATTAATATTGAAATTTTTATTCATAATAATAATTTCAATGGAATATCATATTTCTTCTCTCTTTTATAAGTTAAATGAAAGTGTTATTTATTAGAGGATTGTCTGAAAATTCAAATTATATTTATGATCAACATAAAACATTTGTGTGTTTTATTATTTATATGTATCATAGAAATTGTATAAAATTAAAAATTGTGCATGATATAGGTTAATTGATGGGTGACCTTGATGTAGATCTCTAATGAATTAGTAAATTGATATAGTTAATCAATGATAGGTTATTATTATTTGATATTGGAATTATCCAGTTAAGTTATTGATGGTCATAAAATTTAGATAATTTTTCATATTTATGTTAATGATATAATCCTTAATTGTTTTTGAAATATCACTTTTTTTGAACTATTTTTTGTATTTTTGAAATGTTTTGATGTAAAATATTGAAATTCGTTAATAATAGAATTTTAATATATTTTTATCACTTCAGTATTCTGAGAATAAAATTTAAAATATTGATTCAATTTGAGAAATTATTTATTTGATTAATTTGATAGTCTATTCCAGTCAACGTTTTTATCGAGATCAGGAGTTGATTCGAACATCCAAATGCCTTAAAAAGTCAATCTATTTCGAAAAAATATATTAGTCGATAAAGAAAAAACTACCTCTATAAATGAGTCATAATTGAAGATACACAACTCAAATTTTTCTGATTCATATACTATTTAAAATATAATTATAATAAATTTTTTACAATTAACTATAAGTGATATATTTCTTTATTAATGTGTCAATTAGATGCTCTAAATTGGAACATGATTTTGGAAACATTAGTCTCGAAAGAGTGTGACTTATTAATAGTGTCATAACATGTTTTATATGTGTCCAATATCATTGAAATTTTGAGGGTCAATAAAAAATAATTTTCAAAAAATATATAATAATAACACACTGATATTTTCATCCATTTGGTGGAGATAATATGATCCAACATATGGAGGAAGCATTTTAGAGGGGAATATGTTGTAACCAAATTATTTTTTAATTTAATTTTTATTTTTATTATATTTTATTTTCCATAACATTAAGTATAAATTTACTTTAATTTATTTAAAATAACATATTATTTATGCATGATTATTATTTTACCTATTTTTCAACACACCCTTATTATTCTTCTTTATCATCTTCTCATTATTTTCTTTATTTCTAATTCTTCTTCTTAGATATTTATTTTATGATTTCATGTTTCTGTTTTTCTTCTTCTTATATTCTCATATTAATTAATTTCATTTATATTATTTTATTCACTTTATTTCTCATTCCATTGTTTCCTCATACAATGAAAATTAAGGGGAAGACTAGAGTCTTGGCTTGGGTGTGAAAATTGGCCATTTCATTTATTCTACACTTTAATTCATATGTGTGATTATGTTTGTGATGATAAATAGTAAAAGTGCACAGTAGTAGCTATATACCACCATACCACTAAACACAACACTATTTATATTATTTTATTAAATATTTTCTCTCTTTTTCATAGATATTTGATCTTCCTATGATGTAGTTGAGATATTCTATGTATGAAATAGAATACAACGGATCCAGATCCTAGGAGGTGTCACACTCTCAATTTTTCTGATCCCTCAGCCTTGACTATAAGAGTAGGTAAAATTTAGATTGATAAAGTAATTTATGATTTCACACCACTAAATAAAAGAATAGTTATTTATTAATTATATCTCTTAATTGAACTATCAATGTTAATCAAAACTCCAACAAGGAGAAAGATAGAACCCATAAAACTAACCAGAAAGTCCATGTACTTTCTTTATAATTCCATTATATTATCATATCAAATTATTATAGATTTATAATTTGTTATATTTCATTTATTTTCTTTTCCATTGTCTTTATAACATTTAAAAAATAATAATAACTAGTTTATCAGAGATATAATATGAAAGTGAAAACCTGATAAATCTTCTCAAGTAAGATGCCCATGGTTATCCTTTCTATTGTATTATGAAAATAAATTTTCTTATTTACACTACATATGATATTTATACATAACAAAGGTTCCTTTTATAGGGATAAATTAAGTGTTTGTTATCTTTTTCAATTTTTTACTTTAGATATATTTTCATTATATTTCATTAAAAATTCAAAAAAATAACGTTTCAATTATGTATTAAAATTTGTATTATTATGCATGGTTAGACTACTTATAATTATAGAAAAAATAATAATAAGATAAAAAAATCAAGAAGGTTTCAGTATATTCCTTATGAAATAGCATAGAGAAATTATAAAACAACTAAAGTGAAAATATGAATGATTATTTTTATATGTTCATGGATTTACGTAGAAACCATAACATAATAAAGAACCTTTTGACGGTAAAAAATAAGTGCCACTTGTTTTCACCAATTTTTCTGATGACATACAAGAAGTTTCATCTAATTATTAGTATTATACATATACCAACCATCTAATGGATTTGATATAAGATGTATTTGATAAGTTTGAATAGACTCATGATGAGTAATATTTACCTCTATAACAAAGTTTGGGAGACCAATAAGATATAGAAGAATTATGGAATGATTATGAAGTACAATATGACCTTACTAGTCCCTAAAATATAGAAGGCCAGTATAATTGTATTCTACACTAGCCATTGAAGTGGAGTAAGCCCTCTAAATGGTGGAATTTGATGAAAATATAGAGGGGTATGACTACCTACCAAAATCCACTGAGATCCAGCTTCAAGAGGCCTTTACCACTGATGAATCGATTGAACGAAAACCAACTCAGGGAGATCAAATATTTATAAACTATTTCTTTTCTGATTTTATAAATTATTATTTTAGTATCACTTAATATGGTTTTTAATTTATAGATTCATCCAATCCAATGTTTTATATAGAATAAGATACTAAAATTTAACCTAAACCTTTTGAGAAACACATGAAGCTCATTTATTTTTATGTATATCTATTAGAAAATTCGTATTAATATATAGAAGTGGATAACCATGAGGAAATAAAGATAGATGATACACCAAAAGGTGGAATTCTAATTTTCATTCTTCATGTTTAAATTCGGTCAAATTAAAAGTACATTCTAACCTAATTTTCGAAATTACAATTCATACAACTCACATTAAACCAGCATATTAAAATGAGGTCGGGGTTTCACAAGAAAAAACCAAGAAATACAATGTTCTATACATTATCCTACCCCTCCACCAAATATATACCAAATACTGAAGGTAATGAATTCATTATGATCTATCCATGGATCTTTCCTCATGAAAAAAATGAATCATAAGATGGTAAATGCAATGTGTGGTGGTTCATGTCTATAAATCTTCATCCCCCCATAAAAATTTGAATAGTGGCTGGTACTACACTCGGGTAGCTATTAAAATTCAGGGTCCACTTAAGGGAACATACTGAGACTTATCCTTATAAATAAATTCTAGTGATTTAGATTTAAATTTCATTTTTAAGATTAAACTTGAATGCATCACACTCCATATTATCCTTTTTCACTTAAATGACATGATAATTCTGATTAATTTGGTAATTAAATCTAATTAGACCATGAAAAAACAAGGTATAACCACAAATAGTATAATGAGGAGGATTAATCATCATGGGAAAGAGTATTTTGTTTTAAATTTTATCTTTAAAACTCTATAATTTTTATTACCAACAACATGTTTTGAGGATAAAACCTAAACTTTCATGACGCGACTTGGAGTTATAATTTACTTTACTTATCTAGGATACATGAAATTTTTATTAATCATGTGACACCATGTTTTAGATTAAAATGTAAATTTGATAGAATTACTGAAATAGAAAATTAAATTATTAATATTAAACATGGATATTAATATGCGGGATCATGATTTAAGGGAATGTTTTGATTTATGTAAATGAAATTTTCCAAAAAAATTGTTTACTTTTTTTAAAATCATTTAAATTAATTTTTTTTATTCATGCCTTTATTGCTTTCCCCAAGTCAAATTTTCTATTCCTGGTAGTTTTTTTATAAAAAATATTTCATATTTTATTCTTGATCATATTTTATGAGTGATATAGTGATGTGCAACCTGCTGAAACATTCATTTGAACTTATCAAAGCTATGAATGTAAAAAAAATTAACTTATTGATTCTTTTTCATAAAATAAAAAATCCTAAAATACACACTTTTCATAAATATGATTTAACCATAAATACCTTGAATGACATTATTATGGGCATGCCATGATTTAAAACATTTTTTTACCAATTCTGACCCAACTCTTGGTAATTTCATGATAATTTAATGATGAAGTGTGGGGGTGAAGGGAGTCATGAATAAATTGTTGATTAATATTTTAATAAAAAAAATTTGGGGGTGATAATTTTGTTTTATGAGAAATTTGGTTGATTCGTTCATTATACTTTTTCCCCCTCTTGAAGAGAAAATTGGAAATGACAAAAATACCCAAAAAATATGAAAAATATGATGTGATTTGTGAAAACAGACATCATTATTACTATACAAATTATTTATATGACATGTGGTCAGTTGAAGGATGTGAGGTTTATTCAAATAATGAATTTAAAAAATGAAAAGAATTTAAAACAATCGGTAAAAAATAAAAAAAATGTATAATTGCTAAAAAATAAAGAGGTTGTGTAAATCATTCATTATGCTTTACATTGATTAGGAACCTTCATCGTGCAAGGGAAGTGGGTGTTATTAGAATTTTAATGGGAGAATTTGGTTCATATTTTACTTTTTATATAATGGAAAATAATTAATATATTAATCTCCTCCAATATCCTTATTATTCGGTCATCAATTCCAACTCACATTAAGCCTCAACGTAATTTTACCCTTTAATGAATTCCATCATCAATATTTGTAACTTTTTTCTGTACAGTGTACAGAATTTAGTTCCATTAAAATAATATGGATATGGATATATTATTCAAGATATGAAGATAATTATACATGAAATGTATCATAGTGATGAGATAAAAGAAATTAATATGTGGTAAATCATGATTTGGAATGTTTTATAATTATTACTATAGAACATAAAAGAATAAAATGAGAAATTCCATCATTTATTAAAGGGGAGTAATAAAATTCGAAAATTTATTATTTCATTAAAAATTTAAAAAGTATATTGATAAATTTTTTTTATAAAAATTTCATTTGACATTGAAAATAATATAATTTTATTATTGTGAAATTAGAATATTAGTAACATTGGTTCACGTTAAATTACATGTTGATATTTTATTCATGATGAAAATCATGGATTATGTGTGGGGGTCTAATAGAGATAATATTTTCATAATTTATATATATATCAATAATTTAGGCCCAACCAATTTAATAAATATTTTATATATTTATAATTATTGTATATTTGATGTGTTTTGAGCTAAATTTTGGAAATTTCTTAACACTAGAATATGGATATTATTTTATCACAATGGTATATCGTGGAAAATTATAAAAAATTTGATCCAGTTTAAGTTAATATTTTTTTAGGATTCCTTTATTTATGGGCTTCAATTTTATCTTTTGTACTATGACCAATTTTGATTATTTATTTTCCTTGAAAATCAATTTAGTTGAAAAATTGTTTTTGCTGATAGATTGGTCCCAAATTTAGTAAATGATTCATAACTCAAGATAAACTCTTCCAATTGAGGTTATAATTTTTGGATTCTATAGATAATTCAAATGATCATTTGAAAATTAAATATAATAGTGATATTCTCTCATTAGAAAGGCCAATGGACACTCTAGATCGGAGGATGATTTAGGAAACATTCATCTAGAAATAGTGTGACTCGTTAATGGTTTCATTACATATTTTATATGCATCCAATATCATTGGAATTTTTAGGGTCAATAGATAACTAAATTTATCAAAACATATAAGAAATAACCATGATGATAATATGCCATACTGTGGGAATAATAGAAGACAAATTCTAGAGGACATATGTTTTAGGAGAAGCTATTTCACCCATTTATTTTCTTCTTCTATTCCTATTTTTATTATATTTTACGTTCCTTATATATTAAATATAAATTTAGTATTTTTATTTTAAATAAAATACTATTCAATCGTTGTTTTTATTTTTTGTACCTTATTCCACACAGACTTCTTGTTCTTCTCCATCTTCTTCTCCTTCTCTTCTTCTTTTATTCTGCATCTTTTTCTATTTTTATTTTTTGATTTCATGTGTGTATTTTTTATTCATCTTTTATAATCCTCATTATTTTAATTTCTTTTCATTTATTCTCTTTCATTATCAATACACAATGAACACACACTCTCACAAACGAGGGGTTAACTCATAGTTTTCTATTGGGTATTTAAGTGGAATTTTCAATTTTTATATACTTAAATTCATAAGTTGGATTAAGTCTATGATGAAAAAGATTAAAATTGAAATGTTTTGGAGATCATCCACCATGAAACTAAACTAAAAAAATTTCTATTCTTTTATTAAAACAATTAAATAAAATTAACTAGATATATTCCAATGATATGATGTTGATTCTCTATTAGGTAGATGAAATGGAATTTGATAGGTTTGTGTCTGGGAATCCACATCAATGTATCTTGTAAGGATTAATGTTAGAATAATTTCCCAATATTTATAAAATTTATTCTTTCAATGTTTTATAGTATAATGTTTTTTATAACAAAAGGTAATTAAAATATTCTATTTTTTTAAAGAAATAATATGATTTTTTAAAGGTAAAAGAATTATTTTATCAAGGAAATTAATTCGTGAGATTTCATGTTTTCCAAAAATCCAAAATTATTATTATTTATGGGTCTTGATTATATAAGAAATTCTTTGTGAAATTTATTGAGAAATTAAATTTCATTCTGGGAAATGTACAAGTATAATTGAAAAAAATATTACAAAAATAAATAAATCTTGTGGATTTCTCAGTTTTAAAATTATAAAATTGCTTTATATTTTTTATTTCCCTTACTCAACTTTGTTTTTCACATCATGTTTTTTAAAAAAAATTTATCATGGTTTTAGGATAATTAATTTTTTTAATAATGTCAGATTTATATGTTTCATATTTACCTTAAAAATTAATTTTTTGTTTAATAAGTACAAATTTGGTGGAAAAAATGTGCATTTTGTGAATGTGTCAATCATTTTTATTTAATCGACAACCATATTATCTAAAACAAAAATATAAAAAAATTAATTAAAACTAATTAAGTGGAAAAAATTTTATGAATCATGTAATTATGGGTTGATTATGTGACATGTTCTTAAATATTAAATCAAATTAGATACTAGTTATTTCACATTAAATCCTCCTAGAGTCCATCATGTTTTACAATAAATGACTAAAAATCCAAAAATTAATGAAATTTAGAATCATATAATTATAATGTCTTAAATAAAGCTCCCTTTTGTGGTGAAATTTAGAATTCTATGTACTTCACCTCACCATTCATTTTAGGAACATTCGATATAAAAAATTTAGAGTCTTTGACTAATTTTATTTATACTTTCATTCATAAATTTGACTCGAACTTCATAAAAATCATTTAGATATAGTTCCTTTGGGATAAATCCAATGTCCATACATTTCTATATCTCTCAAAAAAATTTAGTAATTTTTTCTTATCGTGGATAAGGTCTTTCACGTTGAATCTTCCAAAAAATTAAACATCAAATCAGAAACCCAGTTAATTATTTATCATTATACATTTATATTGTCTATATATAGAATAAGTGTGTTGAAATTCCATCTTCTCATGCCTTATGGTTGAAAAAATAATCATATGGTCACCAAGGGAAACATTTCTCAACCATATAAGCATCCAATTACAAATTCCACTTCCATGGATTTAACATCAACTGATAGAGATTCATCTTAATCTTTCACACTAATTCATTATTTCATTTATCCACAAAAAACATGGTAATTTATATAAATATATTACTCCATGTAAGAATGAACGATTTTTTTCTTTATTTTAATATTTTCATATTACAAATTACTTGTAGAAATCATTCTCTATACTATCTGGATGGCAGCATTCTTAAATACTATTGAAAATGTTTATGAGATTTTAGTGCCATTATTCTATTTAAATACCTTCACCACTAATTATGCCTTGTACTATTTTATTCCATCAACTTCTTCCTTAAAAATGAAAACCAACATATCCATGATTTCCTTTATATCCAATGATAACATAGTCAACTCCCATGTTTTGTTATAATCCATTAAATACATTCCTTATTACATCATTAACTATAACATTATGGAGTCACATAGATTAAACACCTCTCTATAACATTTAGGATATCCAAAATATTTTTTATTTAGGAAGCTTGTTTCAGTTCTAAATCTCTTAAATAGTCATTTGAATATGTTTTCCCTGTAAAATTAAATTTACAACTCAACACTGTTCAGTACTAAAATTTATAGTCATATATCTGCATATTCCACAACTTTAGATCTCTTCTCTAAGACACAATAGTAATAGATTATTCATTCACAGCTTCTATTGGCCTATTTGATTGAATCTTAGTGTTTATATATATATTGAGGTGACCTTATCATAATAAACATAGATATTAAATAATTTTAGATAGTTTTTCTGTATTTTTCCAAACAATACACACCCAAAAACCATAAATGATTAGTATATTTAGAAACTATGTATGTAATCATATTATTTCATGAAAGCTCATCAATATATCCCACATAGATCTTATCACACATTACAATTCAATGATGTACCCTACTTACACCTATTATTCAAAACATGGGGATATGAATCATAAGAAAGGATTATATAATATGCACAGTAAGGGTAATCCACATATATGGCATTAATTTATTAAAAGTGTGAATAAGATCATAATAATGTTATAAAACAAGATCATATCATAAAAATTCATACCCTATTAGTCAATGATCAGAAATCCAAAATCATGGAATAAAAATTTATATTAAAAAAATTCATAGTACATAATTTTGGGGAATCATCAATAATAAATCATGTTCATTGATAACATATTATATTCCCAAGTCATATGTTTTTTGATTACACATAGGCATATACACTCATTTCCTTATCCAAGGCCCACTACTAAGACATTCATATTGTATTTGGTTCACCCTATATTCTGTCATTTCTTTAGTTTGGGTTCAATATAAAGACTATTATAATGGATATATTCCCTTACTAAAGTGGTTTATCTACCGATTTAAGACCTTATTATCTCGTGATATATACGAATTTACCCAATGCATTGGTGGGAAATATAATTTTGATCCCTCCAATTATATAATAAAAACCATATATATATATTTAGTAAGATAATAAAACATTCATATTGTCATTATATCATAACCTAGGGAAAGGAAACAAGTTTAATAAACCTTTCATGAGTTCATAATTGAATAACCAATAGAAAATCAATGGGTTTAAAAGAGATTTCATCACAACATAATTAACTCATGGGAATAAAATATTATTACAAGAATAATATAAAAATCATCATCATCATCATCAATTACAAGAAATAATGTGGGTGGAATCATACAATCATCTCCCTAATGAAGCATAAAAATCCATAAAGTATATTGACATAGCTGAAAAATAATTTTAAAACAACATTTGAACATTTCTTCAAAATCATGAGAAAAATATCTTTTTCTTTTGATAAAATTATATCACAAAATTACTTGAATTTTTTTAATTTTTTTCTTCATAATAACCATAAAAACGAGTAATGGATGTTTTAAACAAAATAATTGTCATAAAATTAGAAAAATACATCGATACCATATTAGTTAACAACTAACTCTATTTTAATACTTTTTTAAAGAGCCTAAAAAACATGTTTGGAAAAATGTTAACTAAAAAATGATAAATTTTAAAACATTACAAATAAAGTAAATTATACAAAAAATAAACACGTAAAAATATTTAATTAATAGGTGAAATCATTCAAAAAACAATTTTCATGGGAAATAATGTGGAACACAATGTTCCTTAACTAGAGAATAAATTAGGTTGGCTTTAATTTATATCAATTTTCTAGATAATTTTAAGAATCATCGAGTGAATGATTGTACCAAAAATAAAAATTTCTTGGAATAATGATAATATATGATAATATAAGATGTTTAGTTGATAATATCCGTATAATTTTAGGAAATGTAAATTGAACATAGACAACCTTGTAATGAAATGATATTGTAACATAAACCCTTACATTATGTCTTTTTTTTGTATGTATTCAAATATCATATATAGAAAAAAAATATTTATTATAAATATATTAAATAACCATATTCAATCATAATTTTAAATTTATAATTCCACTATAATTTCTAATTATCCTTTTATTAACAAAATATTAATTAAAATGAACATTTGAGTGAAAATTGTATTATTTTCGATGCTTATTTTGATTTGATGGTTCTTGTAACAATTCTATTGTTATGTATTCATAATATATAAAATATTGATATTGAAATAAGTATAATATTAATTTATTAAATAAATTTTTATATTTATTCATATAAATTTGTGATGAGAAAATAATCACCTCATCTTATGTAAGTGATAGTCCACACGTACAAACAATCGATGATATCATTTTCTTAAAAATAGACTATTAATAATGTTTATAAGATATTATAATTATATAAGTATAATAATCTCATAAATATCATATATAAAAATTATTTCCAACAAAATAACCATCCCTTAATGGTCCTAATTTTTTTTAATTAATCTCTTCATGTAGCGGCCATTTTTATATACGCATAGACAATGTTTTCATTTCCCATTTTAAAAATAAAGAGATTAATAAATGTTGTAAAATTTACTTAATAAAATTATATAATATTTATTATAACTAATTTATATTTTTATTAATGATAAAATAGGTTTGTATATGATAGAAGAAGAAATATAATTGAAAGTACTTGGTTAATAGCAATACCTCTTTATTGAGAAACCTCATTTGGCATACAAATTTATCCTTTAAATGTTGGTATTAAAATAAGAAAATGATATATATGTTATTTTTAGGGTTGTTATTAAAAAATTTATTTTGGTTTTTTTCAAGAAAATATGTTATTTATGTTCGAGGAAGAGATGATAGGTGGTGTCTTTTTATAAGGGAGGGAGACGGCACACTTGAAATTATTCAGATGAATAAAAAATATTAGTGTATTATTCAATCCAAATAGATAAAAAATATTTTTTTTTAAATATTATATGATATCGTCTCTAAATTGGACCATAAATAGGATTTATAAATGTTTTTAGGTTATTTTAACCCATATCATTTTAGTTTTAATACATTTAACTTATTTTAACTCTTATAGTTGTAACTAAATATCTTGAAATTTTTCCATTCATATTGACCAATAATTATGTTCCCCTTATTAAATAATATTAATTATATTTATTAAAAATAATATATTAGTTTTCAGAAATTAAATTTCTATAATTCGCGTAAATTCAATTTAAACTAAGTGTGCAAAATGTAATAAACCATTTTTTGAAATAATCAATTTTAATCGTAAAAATAATTTTACATTCATTTTGTTCCATGTAAATACTATGTGATTAATGTTAAAATATATCACTGAATATATTGTCCACACATTTTATTAAAATAATTCAAAATTATTTATTATATATATATATATATATATATTCATTTTACGCAAAAAAACAATTTTTTTAAAACATCCTTTTAACTACAAATACGTATATCTTAATTTGTAAAATATTAATATCAATTGAAATATTTGTATACATATAAAAATATAATTATTCATAATTGCGATATTTTTATTCATGACCTCATATCCAACATCTAGATGATAACTACGACAACAATGAATAATAATTAAAAAGTTTATCATGGTTCATTTAAACTAAGTGTTACGTGTTAATAAATATATGAAATATGTAAAATATATTTAAGAGATATATATCATAAAATATCATGTTGTTACATTATAAACCCTTAAAATAATATTTCCTTTGTGACTATTTCACACTTATAAAAAATCCTGAGGATATGCTTTTGTCCTCACATCTTCATATCCTCTCATAGATTCCTAGAATTTATGATTCCGCCCCAGAACATTAACCATATGACTAATCTTGTTCCTATTAATATTATATCAATAATCAATGATTTATATTAGTTTTATATATGGTAAATATCATTCTCTAGTGGTATAACCTCTATGATCATTATAGGTGATGGAATGTGTATGTACTTCCTCATGAGAGATAAGTACAACACATCATGAACTTGAGAGTGGCTTGGTTATTGTGCCAAGAGATAAGAATTTTTTCCAATTCGATCAAGAATATTGATAGGGAAAATATAACTATGTATTATATTTCCATTATTTCTTAATGTATTAGAACACTTTAATGGATGTGTTCATTGTTATACCTTCTCAACAACTATAAATTCTGGTTCTCATCGATTATCATCATAACTTTTTTGCTAACTCTCAACTACCCTAATGTGTTGTTGAATGGATATAACTTTTTCTTCCATTTTACCATCTAGATGAGGTATCAATAGAATTCATTATACAACTTCATCCTAATACATTGGATTTCTGAATTTCAATCCATATAGGGATTTATAAAGATCTATGTAAATGGTTGAGTAAAATATAATGTTATTAGAAAATTATGTAAGAGGATGTTTTAAATTCCAAACAAATTTTAAATATAGATAATAGTATCTATGAAAATTATATGGGGAATTGATATTACTATTATATATACCATCTATATAAGGATAATATATAATACTAAAGCTCAATCCTATATTCAACACCTAATAATGTAATCTCAAAAAATTGAGGTAAATCACAATTTCAGATCATATAGAATAGAATTCTGTACTATATAAAATATTATGTACTACTTAATATAAATATTGCAATGTTGATAATGAATATAAATATTATATAATGGAAATGTAATGTGTTGATTTCATAAATCATTCTACTATAGCCTAAATATCATTGTTCAATTTAATTTTTTATTATGACTGATGAAAAAATCCATGATAACAATTTCCTAATTCTATTATAGTATAGTAATGGTTTAAACATCACCATAGACTCTATATCGTAAATATTATGTACTTGAATACTAGGAATCAAGATACATACTCTGAAATATCACATTTTTTGGTATCCCTATAAAAATATCCTTTTATATATCATTATATATTTGTACCTATTGGATTAATAGAGAATTACGATCTATGAGATCTATCAAATAACAGTATTTCATGTTTGGTATTGATGGGACACATACTTGGTTCATTAACCGTTACAATATATCATACTCTTGGTAGAAAAATTAAACATTTATCACCTTTTTATATAGTTCTGCACCCCCTTTTTCACCTCATTGATCCACGCATGGATGGATGGTGGAAAATATAGATACCCACACTTTTAAGATATAAATATTATACACAAATAGATTACTGTTAATTATATAACATCATAATACATGTTATAATAATTTAGGTCTTCGGTATTTGGAAACATGGAAATATAAATAAACTGTTAATAAAATATCAAAATCTTCTCCCACTAATTTATTCATAAATATTCACATTATTATATATAGAATACATAATACATTTCATCATAACATGAGAAAAATGAACATAATAAAAGGGTGAGCTCATATGGTCATTAAGGGTAAACAAGATAGATATCAATGATCGCATAAGTATAACCTGTGAATTAGGGTATAAAAATATGATATTAACATTTGAAAACCATACCATGTATATCAAAGGTCATAATCATATGTTGGGGAATAAATAATATAAGATTATATGACATGAATCATATTGTATTAAAATAACATGAACCATGAATGTATTGGACATGTATAAGATATTAATTTATAAAATAAACATAAACAATAAAATAATTTCCTTGGTAGTCATGTCACATTTACAAGGATATCATATTGAAATGGGATAACTCCCCAAACCATGATATTAGTCCTAATTCACTCATTACACTATCATAGTGGACACATTATTTTTCAAAACTAATTTAACTCCCCTTAATGTCCTATTTATATCATGTGTTATCAAGATTTACCCAATGCATTGGAGGGAGATATAGGTCTCACTCATCACATAATTAAAATCATACAAATGTGCAAGAAATATTCATAAATCATTCATCGTAACAGAACCGATTAAAATAAATAGGTTTCATAAACATTTCATTATAAAATAATCAATGTAGATATAATGGATTTTATAAACATTACATCATTTCATATCTTCATAACCCATTGGAATGAAATGGGTTTTATAAAAATTATGTAAACATAATAATACAACATCCATAGAACGAATAAAGATAGTATACTAGGATCATATCCATAGTAAATCATAATAATATAATGGGTTATTTGATGAATGGAAATATTATTTAAATATCATTAAAACATTCTTGAAGAAGATAACCATTCCAATTTAAGGTAACTTATTAAAAAAACTCCAAAATGTAAAGGTAATTTTTTTCATTGAAAGTAACCATTTAAACCAATAATTGAAGATTTGTAGAAAAAATTATTCATGACATTTGGAATTTCCATTAATTCCGTATATGTTAATAATTCATTCCTTATGTACATTTTTCTTAAATTTCACAATTTACCACTTTTGTTAAATGGAAAAAATATTCTTTTAAACTAATTTTTAAAAATAAAAACAATGAAAAAATATAAATTAAAAAATCATATTAGAATAGTAAAACCCTTTTTTAATTCTTTTTAAAAAGGTTAGGGAAGAATGGTTTTTTTATCGAAGAAATATATGAAGTCAATTTTCCTTAAAATCATATTTTAAGTATATTGAGTGCATAAGATAAAGAAAATGAATGTAAAACATTAATATTCAAGAATAATAAGAGGATAATAAAATTAATATGTTTCCTTATTGATATGTCATAATATTTCATCATTGGATATTAAATCATAAATAATCCAGATAAAAATTAGATTGTAATATAAAACAACTTTCCTCGAGTACTCCATGTATTTATAACACTATAACCACATATATAACAAATTAAATATTTTAATAAATATATTTAATTTTCTGTTAAAAACTTATAATATCATATATAATCCTTTTATAATATTTTACACCCCATTTAGCAATATGTTCTCATCAAAATGGTCCTTTCTGGGTGTTTACTATTTCATTTATCATGAGTATTTCATCTCAGTAGTTCTTGTATTTTTAAATTTATATTTTCCCAATAATATCCATTATATTTATCATTTTATTATTACTATATATATTTATAATATGAAAATTTATAGGAATCCATTAATGTTTGAGATTGAAAAAATAAATTTTATCATTCATGGAAATAGTAGGTCGTTCATATGAAGGATCCTTATTTTAATTAGAATGAAAAAAGTTTAATATTAATTCAACTTCATAATGTAAATATTATAAAAAATTTATAACATATATTCATCAAGTTATTCCCCATTAAAATCCAATTTTTCATGACCCCCTCCCACTAAGGATTCCCCTCCTGTGCTGGCAATGGTGAATAGAGATAATGACCCATGAGTCTTACCTCTAGTAGGCCCCGGGATGGCAACTAGCACCGAGGGTATGAGTTTTCACAAATATGGGAGGCATTACTCTTTTTATTATTTTTGATCGGGAAATAAGACACATCAACCACCAAATATAAAAGGAACAAGTGTATAGAAATAAACCCAAACCAAGCCCACATGCATGTTTAAACAATTTTATAACAAGGTATATGTACCGAAATCTGAAAAGTACAATACCAAAAGAAAACAAGAGTACAAAAACTACAACAACTCCAACTGTCCGACCAGTAGGGTCCCGCACGGCCCTACTAGTCCTCTTGGAAACCTGAAAGTAAACGTAGGGTGAGAATACATGTATAATCAGTAGGGAAACCTATAGCTCTCGTGCACAAGTGGGAAGACATCATAATGTACCGTGAGAACAAAAAAAGGAACCTGGAAAGGAATTCTATCCACCCAACCTCACCAGCCACAGTCACCAAAAACACAATCACAACAGGTACTAGTATATAAGAACAAGTGTATTGGGTACCCCGCACCATTCCCCATTAGTTAGCTGCTCTTCCTAATGGTGAATGTCCTTACACTGCCACACTCTCCTCGCCCGCACACACCTAGGACTCATAACCACGTATCCTGCCCGCACACACCTAGGCCTCACAGCCACATATCCCTCTCTCAAACACCTGGGCCTCATCCCGAAAGTTCTTGGGAAATAGTATGTCTGCCCGAAGAGCCTTGGGCCAATACACCCCAATCAAAACCAACATGAAGAGTCTTAGGTGTAAGGTCGCCTCAATCCACTATAGCCTAGGGAAGAAGGAGAAGGAAAGAGATAGTAACTAAGGGTAAAACACCCTCTCCCATGAAATGGGAGTGTTTGGAACTATGTGTTCAACATGGGTGGGGTGAAATAAAACACAAAAGATACAGATATATATATATATAGAAACCACTCATCCCAACCTCTGGATACTAAATAGAGAAAATGAGCACGTGCCTAGACACTACTACCACGAAGCATGAATACAATAAAAAACCCCAACCCCATTTAGGTTTTCACATTTTAGAAGAATTATTTTATTAGTTCCTTAACTACTGGGAAACTATCCACAACCAAACATATTGATCGTTTGTAAAGAATATCCCTGCCATCCACAAATCAAGTTACAAAAAAAACAAGCACAACAAAAACTTTCTTATTAACCAACCAACTCATTGATTATTTTTCCCGTTCCACTACTATGATCCACCATTCATTAACTCTCCCACTTTTATTTATTATTCACAACCCATAGTCTGTTCACATTAAAACTCATCCCTGCAGCCCCGCTGCCAACCACCATAACCACAAACACACTGAAACCCATACATCATTATCCCATTAATACCATTTATCAGAGCCCTGCTGCCCATCTCCAGCATAGCATTCAAACCAACCCACAACCAATTCAACTGCAGCCCCACTGCTCACCTGATCTACAACTACCCACAAAACACCCCCATCACATGGCACGTATCCAAGCCAACACCCAAATGTTCATTATCCCATTTTGTTCGATCGAGGTGATCACACAAGGGTTCCAGATTTTAAAACATCCAACATTACATGATTAAACAAATTCCCCATTCCACAAGGTTCCATTCACAAAAACAGTCTAGAAGATAGGGAAACATTTAATTGTGCATGAAAAGGCCCCCAACGACTGTGATTTTCAGTAGGTATAATCTTATTCAATTAACAACATAATATCACAGGATATAAAGATAAAAATAACAACTTCCCCATCCTTGTTCTTTAACCAGTTATTATCATCAATTAGTGGTTCAACCATTTCTCATAAAAACAAAAGGATACCCACCATGCATGATGCAAAATTTAGAGAGACGAAGGTAAGATCCCTACCACAACAGGTTCTAATCATAATGCTCCCCCTGATCTACCTTAGAAGACGTCTGTCGGCGTCCGTCACTTCTGTTGGGTCCCATAAAAACCACCTTGGGTGGATTTCGGAATGGTAATGCCGAAGTAAAGTTAGCGGATCCAAGCTTGGAAGTTCCACCTCATCGTTACGATCCCGTGACCATTGACAGATTGTAAATCAGAGCTTAGACGAAGAAGTTATGGAAAAAAGAGCCATTGAGTCTCTTGGGGGAAATCTGCTCAGAGGAAAGGGGAGGTGAGGGGTTAGTTGAAAAGGAGGAGGGGACCCCTCCTTTTATAGGCGTGAAAAGGGAATGTTCACGGTGTGTACATTATGGTACACAGCGTGTACTCGACCATTTCACACGGTCTCCACGTGGCTTCCAACACGGCTCCGCGGCCGTTGACTGGTCAACACACGGTTTGAGGGTAATTTATACGCAGGGAGGGACTACATGGCGTGTAATACTGGTCACACGGAATGTACCCATTTACTTTACACGGTAAGGACACGGCTCCAAAACGGCACACGAACATTGACTGGTAACGCGTATGCGAGGAAGGACTACACGACATGTAGTATTGGACACACGATGTGTAGCCATTTATTTCACACAACAAGGACATGACCTTCAACATAGGGTATACTCGGCAAGGGGGTACACGGAATGTACACTCACCACACGACGTGTACTTACAAAAATTCTGGAAAGTGTGGGAAAATTCCATTTTACCCTCTAGAACACTTTGTGGCCTTCGTTTGACAAAGTAATGGGCTGGAGAGGTCCGAGACATTACATCAGATACCTCTTAAAACATTATCATCCCTATGAATTCAAAACCAACCCAGAGAAACCCAACAAGATACCTCTTAGGGATCTTGTTATTACATGAACCTAACCACCAACCATAATTATAGGTGTTAGGACTTACTTCTCCTATGTCGAGATATTATCCGCTTTAGGCGGCACTGACTCACCCGCACGGGTTTAATCGCATCCCCATTAATGTGTCTCGATTAAGAATCGGTTCTTCCCACTTCCATACATTATAATTTTTTAACTCACACTATCCCCACAAATGCACAACCCACACACTGCCCAAACACGTGTTTTGGGGAAAATTACTTTTCCTATGTCAAGATATTATCCGATTTAGCTGGCACTGACTCACCTGCATGGGTTCAATCGCATCCGTATTAATGTGTCACGATTAAGAATCAGGTTTTTCCCTTCCCCACATACTCGGACATGTTACAAACTCCCAGAGAACAACGAAACAAAAGGTATCATAAACGACAATCCATGCATTCCATAGATCAAAGCTACAAAGTATAACATCAAAACAAATCTCAGAAAAACAAAGCAAACTCAAGTCAAAACAACTCCAGGTACTGAGAGTGCATCTAGGTCTCCCACTCCCAAGTTCTCTCCTTTGAGGCCTCCATGCCTCCACAACACGTGAACCAAGGGAATGGTTCATCCACGGAGCACCTTATCTTTACGATCTTCAATTCTGATTGGTCATTCCTCGAATGTCACGTCGTCTCCGATGTCTAACTCTCCCTAGTCGATAATGTGATATTCATCGAATAAGTACTATAGAAGATGGGAAATGTGGAAGATGTCATGAACATTCTCCAACTGAGGTGGAAGGGACAATTGATATGCCACCTCACCGACTCTCCCCAGCACCTCAAAAGATCCGATGAACCTAGGTGAGAGCTTGATCCCTTTCCCAAACCTCTATTTACCTAGTCGAGGGTAATCATTCCAGAAAACATGATCACCCACCTCTAACTCCAAGGGCCTCCACCGACGATCATCATAAGACTTATGTCAGTCCTGAGCCGCTTTCATCCTTTCACGTACAAGCTGGACTTTCTCTGTGGTTCTTTCCACTACCTCTGGCCCATGAGCACCTGTCTCACCAACCACTTCCCAGCAAATGGGTGAATGACATGGTCTTCCATACAAATCCTCAAACTACACCATGATAATAGTAGAGTAGAAGATATTGTTTTAGGAAGACTCTATTGAAGGCAAGTGTCGTACCCATGATCCACCGAAATACAGAACACATGCTCGCAGCATGTCCTCCAACATCTGGATAGATCGCTCTGTCTGCCTGTTGGTCTGGAGGTGGATAGTAGTGCTAAGGCGTAGTTGGGTGCCAAAAGCCTGTTGTAACCCCCTCCAGAGTCACGAGGTAAATCCGGTATCCCGGACTGAGATTATAGTCTTTGGAACTCCATGCAACCATACCACCTCATCTACGTACCTCTCTGTTATGGTACTCACCAAGACCGAATCCTTAATTATAAGAAGTGAGACGATTTCTTCAGTCAATCCACCACTACCTAGATAGCGTCATAACCACACTGAGCTCTTGGTAGTCTTGTGACGAAGTCCATTGAGATGTCATCCCACTTCCACTCGGGTACATCTAAGGGATGAAACAAACCACTAGGAACACGGTGTTAAGCCTTCACTTGCTGACACACTAGGCATTTAGCCACATACTCTTCCACTGCCCGTTTCACCCCAGGCCACCAAAACTATTCCCTCAGGCCTCGGTACATTTTTGAAACTACTAGATGTACTGTAAAGTCTAATCTATGGAACTCACAGAGAACTCCCTCACGCATTGCCTCCGGAACAAAAAACCTTCCATGGAAAAGAATCTGATGTCGGCTGTCCACTGACCATCCTTGAGGAGTGTTGCTCTGATTGATACGATCCCGCATCACTTCCGCCTCTGAGTCCCCCCACAATAGACTCTTCCACTTGCTGCACCAAGGAGGACTGCACCATCATCAGATACAAATAGCCTCTAACACCCTCTACCCCTGCATCCAAGTGCAAGGAAGCCAAATATCCCATCACTTTCCAAGAATCAGTGAATTCCAGAACCACTTCACTATGTGACTTCCTGCTCAGGGCAACCGCCACAACATTTCCCTTACCTTCAGTGTAAGAGATCTTGAACTCATAGTCTTGGAGAAACTCAACCCATCTCTTCTGTTGTAAGTTTAGGTCACACTTGAAGAAGATATAATGTAAGATCTTGTGATCTGAGAAGACCACAAAGTGCTCTCCAAAGAGGTAATGTCACCACAAATTCAATGAGAACACTACTGCTGCAAGCACCAGTTCATGGGTGGAATCTTTATGCTCGTGAGGGCGCAACTTCCGAGACCCATAATAGATCACTCCCTTCTTCTGCATCAGCACGCACCCCAGACCATGTCCAGAAGCATCGCAAAACACCTCATACAAAAAACCCTTCCTCTAGAAACCTGAGTACGGGAGAAATGACCAACTTCTCCTTTACGTAGTAGAGATCCTCCTGGCACTGCTCGCTCCATAAGAATAAATGGTTCTTCCTAGTCAAAGCTGTCAATGGAGAAGCAACTTGAGAGAAGTCCTAAACGAACCTTCGATAGTAACCTTCTAACCCCAGGAAACTACGACCCTCTTCCATTCTCTCGGGTGATTCCCAAGAAAAAACTGCCTCCACCTTCAATGGGTCCACTGACACTCCATGAAGAGACACCATGTGCCCAAGGAAGTATACTTCTTGTGTCAAGTACTTACACTTTGACAATTTCCCGTAAAGCTTGTGGTGTCGAAGGAATTTGAAGACTTCCCTAAGACGCTCAACATGCTCCTCCTATGATCTTGAGTAGATCAGTATGTCATCGATAAACACATCGACGAACCGGTCCAGAAATTCTCAGAAGACAATGTTCATAAGTCTGATGAACACTGCTGGTGCATTCATAACTCCAAACGGAATCACTACAAACTCAAAGTACCCATATCTGCACCTGAAAGTCATTTTCGAGATGTAATTATCCATTAACCTCAGCTGATGATATCCAGATCGTTGATCAATCTTAGAAAACTAGCCTTCTCCACTCAGTTGGTCGATGAGAACATCTATCCTTGGAAGGGGGTAATGGTTCTTAACCGTTATCTGGTTTAACCATCGGTTGTCTAGGCATAACCTGAGACCACCATCTTCTTTCTTCATGAACAAAACTGGAGCACCCCATGGTGACACGCTGGGTTGAACAAAAATCATCTCCATCAAATCTTCAATTTTAATCTGCAACTCCCACACCTTGGAAGGTGCCATCCGATAAGGAGCCATCAAAATCGGACAATCACTAGCCTGTAGGTCTATCCAGAACTCAACATCGTGTTGGGGGGCTAGAGTCACAACCTCCTCAGGAAAAACATCTAGGAACTCCCCAATAACCTCTGGGACATCCACCATCTCTATATTAATTGGAACCACTGATAAACTTCCTAACAAGGAAATGAGAGGATCTATATATCTTCTTCCTACCTGATAGCTCCTATCACCAACAAAAACTACACGCTTCCCATTCACGTCGGAGAACACGACTCTTCTCCGCAAGTAGTTGATAACAACACTAACAGAAAACAATTAATCGATGCCTAGGATGACATCATATGGTTGTGTCTGTAATAGGAGAAGGTCCCCACTAGATTGATGTGGTCCCAACGTCATCCCACATCCCCGGAAAACACAAGATACAATGGCCTCTCCTCCAACTAGTGTACTCAACACTAGTTGTATGGAAAGCCTCTCTACGTCTAGTCCCAGAGTAGGGACTAGACCAGGTGCAACAAAGGAGTGCGAAGCTCTCGAATCGAACAAAGCAGAAGCAAGAGTGCTGAACAAACAAATAGTACCTTGCACCACCTCTGGTCCAACTGGAGCTGCCAACTTTGCTGCATGCAACTGTCCACACCCTGCTCCTTTGCCTCTCTGAGGTTTTCCACCTTCCTGATCATGCCCTGGTCGAGGTCCCTGTGGAGCGACCTGAGGTCAGCCTCCTCATGCAAGGTCTTCCCTCGGAGGAGCATGGTCCTACTGTTGCTGGAAGGGCCTCGCCGGCGACTGGTGCTCCTGAGGTGGGAGCTGAACCTGCCCACGTCCACCGTACTGATCTTTGGTTGGGAACCAACTATGAAAGTGTCTGAAACCTCCACAAGAAAAAACATCGGTCTTGGGATCATGAAAAAGGGACGAGGACCCAATGATCGGAACTAGAACCGTTGGGGCCTGCTCCCCACTGTCCTAAACCTGGAAGGTCCCATTGCAAGAGACCTACTGCTGACTACCTTTCCCTTCGATGAGCCCGGCTGGAACCCCTCACGTGTTGCACCTCCTAGAAAGTGCATCCTCTCTACAACCTCTTCCTTCTTCTGTACTGCCATGTACATCGGAAGGGTGAAGGGGGTGACATCATACTGGAGTGAAGGGTGAAGCGCCTCCTCCAAACTTCTCACCTGAGACTCCTCATCTAGAAATATATCCAGAGAAAAGTGCAGGAGATCCTTGAACATGATCTCCAACTCTCATACTGACATACTCCCTTGATAAAGGGATAGTAACTCCTACTGCTTCTCCGCCTTGATCATGGAAGAAAGGAATTCCTCTTGGAATTCCTTCTCAATGTCAGCCCACAGAACCTCGGCCTCTTTCCTCTCTCTGAGGTAGAGAGTCCACCACTATTGCACCACACCTCTCAGCTGACTGACTGCTAGGGGAACCCAGTACTCCCTTGGAGCACGAATTAAGGTAAAATCGATCCATACCTCTTCAAGACACCCCTCGGTCTCTGTATCTGAAGTACTACCCTCGTACTTCTTGAGGGTCTGCCGCTAAAAAGAACGGAGAGTCCTCTTCCATTAGCTGTCTTCTTCCTCTCGGTCAATCCTCAACTGATCAACCTCTTAGATCTATTGGGCCTCGTCCATCTGAGCCACACGGGGACGAAGTCCAGGTCCCATAGCTGTATGGTAAACAAGGATCGACTAAGCCCAAGTAGGAAGGAATTATCAAGGATTCATTTTATAATTTTAATAAATTTATTTCCCAGAACACCAAAATCAAGTAAAACACAATCATGATGATGCATGTACCATCCCTAGGGTCTCTACATTGCAATAAATGTAGTCTCACTTGGTCATTTGGTAGGATCAGAGTCCTTGTATCATATCACAGGGGCCCTAAAATCCCGTGTCCTAGCCGATCTTCCCTGGCATATGTCATGCATCAAGATTAATTAACACTATTTCCCTACCATCCCACGCAATCCTCACTAGCCCTAACTCTAGACTCCATCCTATCTCTCAACCATCACCTCTGATACCATTCTGTCACGACCCCCTCCCACCAAATATGCCCCTCCTAAGCTGGCAATGGTGAATGGGAGATAATGACCCCCGTGTCCCGCCTCCAGTAGGCCCCGGGTTGGCAACTAGAACCAAGATTATTAGTTTTCACAAATATGGGAGGCAATACCCTTTTTATTATTTATGATCTGGAAATAGTACAAGTCAACCACAAAAAGTAAAAGGAACAAGTGTATAGAAATAAACCCAAACCAAGACCACATGCATGTTTAAACAATTTAATAACAAGGTACAAGTACAGAAATCTCAAAAGTACAATACCAAAAGAAAACAAGAGTACAAAAACTGCAACAACTCCAACTGTCCGACTAGTAGGGTCCCACACGACCTTGGTAGTCCTCCTGGAAACTTGAAAGCAAACGTAGGGTAAGCATACATGTATACTTTCTAGGGAAACCTAAAGCTCTCGTGCACAATTGGGGAGACATCCTAATGTCCCATGAGAACAACAGAAGAAACCTACCATGGAATTCTATCCACCCAACCACACCAGCCACACTGACCAAAAACATAATCACAAAAGATAGCAGTATATAAGAATAAGATTATTGGGTACCCTGCACCATTCCCCTTTAGTTATCTGCTCTTCCTAACGGGGAACGTCCTGACACTGCCACACTCTCCCCGCCCGCACACACCTGGGCCTCACAACCATGTATCCCGCCCGCACACACTTGGGCCTCACAACCATGTATCACGCCCACACACACTTGGGACTCATCCCGAAGGTTATTGGGAAATATTAAGCCTTCCCGACGAGTCTTGGGCCAATCCACCCCAGTAGAAACCTACTTGATGTGACCTAGGTGTACGGTCACCTCAAGCCATCACAACCTAGGGATGATGGAGCAGGTAGGAGCTAGTAACTAAGGGAAAACACCCTCTCCCATGAAATGGGAGTGTTGGGCACTAAGTGATCAACATGGTTGGGGTGTGATAAAACACAAAAGATACAGATATGTATATATCAACCACTCAGCCCAACTTATGGTATCTAAAAAGAGAAACTGAGCACATGCCTCGGAACTGCTACCATGAAGCAGGCATACAATAAACAACCCAAACCCCATTTAGGTTTTCACATTTCAACAGAATTAGCTTATTATTTCCTTAACTAATAGGTAAATATCCACAACCAAACACATTAATCGTTCATAATGCATATCCCTGTCATCCACAAATCATGTTAGGAAAAAAAAAGCACATCAAAACCCTTCTTATTAACCAACCCACTCATTGATTATTTGTCTCGTTCCACTACCATGACCAACCATTCATTAACTCTCCCACTTTTATTTATTATTCAAAACCCATTGTCTGTTCACATTTAAACACATCCCTGCAGCCCCGCTACCAACCACCATAACAACAAGAACATAGAAACCCATATATCACTATCCCTTTAATACCATTTATCGCCACCCTGCTGCCAATCACCATCATAGCATTCACACCAACCCAAAACCATGTCAACTGCAACCCTACTGCTCAACCGATCCACAACAACCCACAAAACACCCCCATCACATTCCATGTATCCAAGACAACATCCACATGTCATTATTCAATTTTGTTCTACCGGGTTGATCACAGAAGGGTTCCAAATTTTAAAACAGGCAACATTACCTGATTAACAAAATTCCACATTCCACAGGGTTCCATTCACAAAAATTGTATAGAAGATAAGGAAACATTTTAATTGAGCAAGAAAAAACCCCCAACGACCATGATTTTCATTAGGTATTAGCCTATTCAATTCACAACATAATATCACAGGATATAAAGAAAAACATAAGAACTTCTCCATCCCCGTTCTTTAACCAGTTATTATCTTCATTTAATGGTTCAATGGTTTCTCATAAAAACAATAGGTTACCCACCCTGCATGATGCACAATATAGAGAGACGAAGGTAAGATCCCTACCTCAATAGGTTTGGATCATAACGATCCCTTAGATCAACATTTGAAGACATCCGCCGGCGTCCATCACTTCTGTCGGGTCCCAGAAAAACCACCTCAGGTGTAATTAAGAAAGTTAAGGCCAAAGTAAAGATATCCGATCTAAGCTCAAAAGTTCCTCCTCAACGTTAATATTCCGTGGCAACTGACGTATCGTTAATCGGAACTCGAACGAAGAAGTTATGGAAGAAAGAGCTTTCCAGTTTCTTGGGAGAACTCTGCCCAGAGGAAAGGGGAGGTGAGGGGTGAGTTGAAAAGGAGGAGGGGACACCTCCTTTTATAGGAGAGAAAATAAAAATTACACGGCATGTAATTTATGGTACACGGCGTGTAATTCACCATTTCACATGGTCTCCACGCGGAGTCCAACACGGCTCCGCGACCATTGCCTGGCCAACAAACAGTTTGAGGGTAACACATATGCGGGGAGGGACTACATGGCATGTAGTAGTGGACACACGACGTGTACCCATTTATTGTACATGGAATGGAAACGAATCCAACACTGCACATGGTCGTTGACTGGTAATGCGTACACGGGAAAGAACTACACGACAAGTAGTAATGGACACACGACGTGTACCCATTTATTTGACACAGCAAGGACACGGCCTTCAACACGGGGTATACCCGGCAAGGGGGTACATGGCGTGTACTCTCACTACACGGCGTGTACTTACAAAAATTCTTTAAAGTGTGTTAAAAGACCATTTTACCCTCCTGAACACTTCGTGGACTTCTTTTGACAAAGGAATGGGCCGGAGAGGTCCGTGCCATTACACAATTAATATATCTTTTAAAAACGAAATGCATTGCTTCATGGAGGTGGTTGTTCATATGTACATAGGAACAATTTTATCATTTACTAATGAATTGGATGCGAATATGGTAGATGTGATAATATAATTCTATAACTATATTTATGTCATAAATATAATATATAATCATTTATCTAATCACAATTCCCATCCATAAAATTTGGTGATGAAAAATGATTTGTATCACTATGTGGAGATGGTAATCCATATATATACATGAGAGATACATTCACATTTAGATTTATGGGAAAGATATTGTATAATGATATTTTAATTTTAATAATAATAATACTTCATAAAATTTAGGATACCAATTTTATAATTTTATTATTAATACCATATATTTATAAGAGGTATAGAAGAGTATAAAATAAATGATCGGGTAAGGTTATTAACTCTTCTTTAAAATGACTTATTTGGATCTCTTATAAATGGATCAGAGGTTGTTATTTTGGGACATAAAAACCTATATAATTTAACTAGGGAAGTTGAGAATATAAATTGGAAGATTATATTCGAGATATAAAGCTTAAATCATTGTTAATAATTGGTGGATTAGGATTTATTTTCAAATTGAGGTGAGGGGAAATTTTGAAAATTTTAAAAATATTAAATTATAATAAATTAATATTCATGAAACATTCAACAAAATGGATAGGGAATGAAAAATTAAGTATTATTGTTTTATATTCCCTTAAATCAAAATAATTTATAAATGTTTTTGTTTAATTTTAAACCATATCATTTTAAATAAGCCTTAGTTCACCAATTTTAATTTTAATTATGGTAAAAAAAATTCTACATTTAATGGGGTGTAATTTTTACTTATAAGGTAAAACAAGGCCCATAGATGGCCAATTTTCTATATTAAAGACCATATAATTCCACCATTTCTTATTTCACTTTTTTTGTGATTTATAAACAATTTCGTAAAATATAGTTTTGATAAATATCATTATTTTCAATTTTGGAACATTTAATTTAATTTGAATTAAAAGTCACAATGTAAATAGTTTTAATTAGAATAAAATCATTTAAAACAACTCTATTATGTCATGTTAACCAATAAAAATCATGTAATGCTATAAATTACTCAAAATAATTCACTTTAAACACTTCAAAACACGTTCTTTTACATTTTCCAATAATTGAATAAATATTGTTCTGTATTGTGTATGAATTAAAAGTTATTATATAATATGAAAAAAATATAAATAAATTACCATATTAAATATAAATCAGTTGTTCAAAAAATATTATTGAATACTCATTAATAAGAAATTTTCCTATTTGAACATATAATGGATATTTAAAACCAAGAGAGTGTCATTTCTAAAAATTATTTGATTTAAATAATTTATTTATTATTTTAATGGAAAAGTGTCCCTTAAAATAATCAATTTAATAACCAATGTGATAATGGTGAAATTAACTTCACCTAGTAATAATTTGTATGATGATTTATGGCCTTGTCACTTACATTTTTTTTGATTAAACTGATTTACCCCTTATCTAGGTGTTAAATTTTACGCCGATTAATATAAGTAATGACCAATTATAAAAGAGTTCCATTTACCATATTTTAACCTCCTATGTAATGAAACATACCCTAATTACTAATATCATGTGGTTACTTTATTACATAATCATAATATACAATGAATCCAATCCTAATGAGTGAATTTTTTAGTGGTCTTAGTGAACTACATTCATACATATATCCTATATTATATTTGAAAACAAAAATTAAAACCTTAATTTTGTTCAAGAATATTATTATTCCATTTATCATATACCTTCTTTATATTCATAGTACACTAATTAGATTATAGGTAAAGGAAACAAAATAAGGGTGACCTTAAATTCTCAATAATGGTTAAGTTCAATAAAATTTATCATGAATAAATGAAGCATAGTCAAATATGGAAATGTAAATAACTGAAAACACATGACATATAATCAGATATTGGAAAATTTATGGTATAAAAAGATAATATATTAGAGAAAATATAATGGATAATAAAATAACTAAATTCTTAATGAATGATATTCTTTATTATTTGATGTCATGTTTGAAAAACATTAAAACCTCTATTGTCATGTTATATCATCCAGATTGACTAAAACTACATGGTAAAACCCCATTTGATACCTCTTCCATTAATACATTTCATAAGATCTCCTAAATATATATATATATATAATACAATTTACATTTTCCAAATGTTTTGTCTCATGAGACTATTATTTTAATCAATGGTGTATAATAATAATTTTCCCCACCAATCAATACATTTCCAAATAATTCCACTTATATTAAATAATATATTTAATTCATAAATAAATATTCAAGTTCTACAATTATTTTTATTGAATAGATAATAAAAATTTATAAATAATTCACATGATAAATAAATAACATTCAATATATAACACAATATGTAGAAATGATATTGGGATCAAGAAAAAAATATTCAGAACATATAATATGGATGATTTGGAAAATTTCACAATGAATAAGGACATAAATGTTAATAATTCAAGGGTATGTTAATGAATATTAAAATAAACCAAGGGAGTTAATTTCAATAAATTCATTGATCAAAATGATAATAAACAATCTAAATGATGAACAAGGATGAAATGAATACAACATATAACTTTGGAGTATGAATGAATAGTTCTTGTTGTTGATGAATATAAATAACATGAATATATATTTAAAAACGTTATTTCGATAAATTACCCTTTAATTTTGGATGTATGTTTTTTTAAAATATCTCATTTCGAAAATCCTTTATCATTGAATATTATTTTTCAAAATAATTGTTTTTAAATCTTAAGAAAATCATTTTTTAAAAAAAAATTCAAAATTGAAATTGAACCATAACAATTTTTCATGAGTAGGGTTATTTCTATAAATTATATAAAGAAAACAATGAAATACATTTTCCATGATAGAATTATTTGTAATTTACATTATTCTAAAAGAAAAAATATATTCATTTCATATTTTTAGTAAACTCAAAATCTGTATTGTTTTTAAAAATTCATAATATTCATTGGAAATCATTTATTAAAATATAACAAATCTATAAATTTACATTAATAAATTATTTTAAAAATATTAATAACATTTTTTAAAGAACTTTTAATTAATACAGTTTTAATGAAAACAAATTTGTATCCAAAGAGATAAGTGAAGTCATATAATGATAAAAACATTTTCTCATACAAATTTAGTACCAAAGATTGAAATATTTTTACTATTAAATAAAAATATTTTTAATCACAAGTGGATAAAAAAATTAAATGGGTTTATTTTGGCAATGATCAAATAATATTCTTTGAATAAAATTCATGAATAAATAATCTCTATAAGAATGATATTATGAAATAATCTCTTATAGTGATCATAACGTTAAATTATGAATTTAATCAATGAATAGATTATGTGTTTCAAATATAAATCCACATAAAACAATTGAATATAAATCATAATGTTCTCAAAATTCATTAAAAAAATCTTTTAAGTAGACATAATTAGTTAAGTATAAGTTCAATCCAATGAATGGAAATTGAGTTAAAAAATTCCTTGTCAATTGGTAATATTTAATCCAAATAAACATTGATTATATAATTTAAACTAAAACATAAAAATAAAATTACATACAAATTATTCATGATATTATTATTTAAATTTTTATTTTAAACACAATATAAATATATTGTTTTATAACATACGAATTTTCTTTAATGAATGGAAATTAAGACATAATCCCTTACCTCATTATTCCTTTTTATTTAAAATTCTATAAAATCCTATATAGTGTCTTTAAACATATTAATAGTTTATAAAAGAACCAAAGTAATATTTATCATTTCATATATAACATCTTATTACCCATGTGTTAATATGTTTTCATTATTTTCATTGTTTCGGTTGTTAATCACCTTGCATTATCATGTGTATTTTGTAATGAAAGATCTAATTCTTACAAATATTGGATAATTTCATCATAAAAAAAAATTATGTATAATATTCATATGTCTATTAAACATTAAAATGAAATAATTAATTATGGTTTTGATAAATGAATTACATTATGAACATGGAGAAGATAGGTCATACATTCACATGAGTATAGTTTCCAATCTTCAATAATCATTATTGAAAGAATGTAAGTAAATAAAAAATATACAGAATGAAAATAATATCATATTATTTCATTAAAAATACTTATTCATATCATGAATATTTTTTTTAATAAAATAGATCCACATCACTTCACAAATGAGGCAGTCCACATGTACATGAACGATGTTGATATCTTTAATTAAGTGAAAGGTTTTGAAAATAAAATGATATATTATATTTATATAATGATAAATATTTCAATAATATAAAAATTATTTAATTTATATAACATATAATCATTAAATGTATATTTATCAGTGTACATTTAAATTATTAGTGAAAGATGAATCACATCACTTCGTAAGGCAGTTCTCGTACACACAAGCGACGTTATCCTTCTCCTAGCGTATAGAAAGTAAAAAATGTATATATGTTATAAAAAATATATATTTATAATTATGTTATAAATATCATATATATATTTTATGTACATAATCATAACCAATCATTATAGAAGAAAATGGGAAACAAATTGCATCAATTAAAGAGGTGATAGTTGGTAGTACACACAAACGTTTTTTTTTGTGACCCATTAGATAGAAAATGATATGGTTTTATGACATAAACATAATATAAAAACATATATTGGTATTTAATATTTATATTTTATTGAATCACAATTTCATAAAACTAATTTTGAGAGTCAAGAGAAGAAATAAAATAAAAACGCTTGTTGATGAACATTGAATTTTCTTCGGGCATCTTCCATAGTATTTCACTAAAGCCTTATTATGTTTGACTTATGCTTAAAATATGGATTCTAGAAAGATATTATTGAACATGGGAATTTATTTTGTTATATATTTTATGAAATAAATAGGTTTTTATGTGTGAAGAATAGAGTAGAGTGGTGTCTTTAATAAGTGAGCTAAGTGGCTCATTTGATTTTTTTTTTTAATTATTTATTCATACCCCCATTTATTTCGCGTAAAAACCTTATAAAATGTTATATTATAAAAACTAGTAGATTTGTGGCCGAAATATTTCCATAAAATGGTTTTTTATACTAGGTTTTATGTTATTTTTAACCCTTATACACTTAATTTAACCCCAGAAAAATCAATTTTTTCCATAGCAGAGGTAATTTATTTTTATAATTTTCAATATTAATTTTGGTAAAAAATTATGTTAAAAAATTATAAATATTTAATTATTATAATTCCAATAATGGATACCATTGTTTATAATTCCATTCACATATGTAGAAATTTTAATTTAATATTAATCTCTTATGTGCAATGAGAAAGAGAGTTTTCAATGATAGAATGTTAAATGGTTTGGATTGTTTTCATATAATAATACAATATGAAAATTATTACAATAACATAAATTATATTAATTAATATATTTTTTTTTATTTTAACATTAAAACTAATTAATAATATATATTTTTTCATTAAAAATTTAAACAGAAAAATAATAATTAAAATTCAATATTTTTCACAATTCATTCTTAATAGAATCAATTTTAAAAAATTCCTAAAATTATCCCTAAAATATTTTTGATGTTAAATTATAATAAAATAGTTTTATTCTTAAAATAAATTTTATTAATGTTTTAAAAATTAATCTTCTATTAAGTGTGCAAAATAGAATACACTGTCTTTCTAAAAAAATTATAATTTTTTTTATCTTCTTAATAGTTATTATTTATTTCTAATGAATAGATAACCATATTTTTCAAAATTAAGTTATTAATAATCATACCATCCATTCTAAATTCTAAGTGATAACTATTATATTATATAATAAAATTTTAATAACATTTCAAATTTCATTTATACTATGTTTTTTGTGTAATGAAAGACAATATCAATGCATCATGTAATGAAATCTATTCAAGAGGATGAATTTATTTAAAAATAATTATATCATAAATTCTCAAAGAGATTTATTTTCTTCCATTTTTAGTGTTTCATGTCATACTCATTATCGAATAAAATGTTCTTTTTTTAAAATCTTATGGTGTTATATTTTCCCCATCTTAAATAAATTGGGTCCTTACAATTTAAACTTGATTTAGGTTATCAAAGGTTTGATATTTAGAAATAAATCTTTTTAAACCCCCAAAAAATAAATATTTTTAATAAATTATCCTCATAATAATAAATAATTGTATCTATATATATCATATGGAATTAAAAACCACTATGTTTTTATATATGAAAACATTAGTGGAGAGTGATGATGTGGACATGGAAGAAAAGTATAAATAATTATAGAGTGATATAGATCATTGATAAAAAGAAATTATATGACCAATAATATTTTCATGGGATCAAAACCATTAATCTGTTATAATTTAATAGAAAATATGATTTATCAAAACAGAATGTAATGGGATAACCTAGTTTTTCAATATTAATTTCCTAAGGAGGGGAAATTATTTTACTACCTCAAATATAAGGAGATATACTTAATTAATACATTTTTATTTCATAGTCACAATTTCATTCTTTGTTTGTTCTTTAACCAATTTCTAATTCATCTCTTACGCCATGAAATAAATATACCAAAATGAATTTTTTATGAATAAAGATATATAAATCAATTTTAATGGATTTTAATATCCATAATAGAATGAAAGGTCTTAAGATCTATCTCATATTATTTTAAAAAACAATATTCTTTTCAGAAGTCTTATAATATTCATGAATCATTATAGGTGAATAATTACATTAATCTCTAAATACTCGTCAAAATATCAACATAAACCATTTCCTAAATGATTATTCTTTTGGCACATATAAAGGATTAAAATCCTAAACATTTGAAAGAATTTAACTAAATTAAAAAAATTAATATATCATTATTCTTACAAACACCATGTATTATCTTTTAATATTCATATACAAAACATGTGAATACCTTTATCATGTATTCTCTTGAATCCAAATAATAACCTGAATTACTGTAAACCAATTCTGAAAACCTAAATTCCTCATTATTACTTAGATAAAACCATTATTATTTAATATATTCCGTAAATACCATAATTGTGTAAATTTCCTCAATGATAGATTAGACTACTTTGTCAACAAATCATTATTCAATTCCAAGGTAGTCAGTACTATCCAATTTAATTTTTTCATATCAATCATCTCTTTATACAAACATGTTTGTCATAGCGTTATGATCATATTACGGGTCATATTTAAATCAAAAAATTTATTTCAATGATGTTCGAAGTAAAATTAATCCTTTATAATTTGATTATGTAGAGGTGGAATTACTTTTTGACATTATGAGACATCCCCAATATGCCAAAGCAAAGAAACAATTTCCAAGGGCTTAAATACTATTGGGGGATGATTTTCCCCTTGAAAATATAACAACAACAATTAAGTATACCAAATCTAAAAAACATAAATATAATGACTGATAACTATGTAATACTACTCAATTTATAACAATCCAAACAAAACTATATTAGAGTACCTATAAGGTGTTGTACCCCACTCTCTTGAATTTTATTGATCACAATCACTCTCATCGTGATCTAATGTTGTTTCAAGTGTTCTTGTTAATAGGCATGATTTCAGGAGCAAGAAGTGGCAAAAAAGGAAAAGTGGACTGTTTTCAAGTCCACCGGCCAGCCGGTAAGGGCACCGGCCAGCCGGATCCAGCCCATCGGCTAGCCGGTGGACCAGGCAGAAGGCCTTGCCCTCTGCCAGGTGCCACCGGTCAGCCGGTGTCTGGCCACCGGCCAACCGGTGGCCCCAGACAGAATGGGATGCCCTCTGTCCAGACCACCGGCCAGCCGGTGGCCTCCTCACCGGCCAGCCGGTGGAACTCCTTGGAATAGTGAGACCTACTGTCTCACCACCGGCCAGCCGGTGGCCTTCTCACTGGCCAGCCGGTGGCTCCTGGGCAGAAGCACTCTCCACCTTCCAATGCACCGGCCAGCCGGTGGATCAGCACCGACCAGTCGGTATGCTCAGTCAAACTAGCCGTTAGGCTTTGACCAGGCTGGCCCACTTGATCCCCAATGGCTCCGAAAGCCCTCCAACGGCTATATTGAAGTATTTGGGAGTATTTCTCCTATAAATAGACGTCCATGGATGCCGGGAAGACTACCGATCTTATACCGAAGCATACAAAAGCTATTTTGATCATTTGAGGCTCCTACGACAATTCTCAAAGGCCACTTGAGATCCAATTGCCACCCTTGAAGCTTGGTCTGCCTCTACATCAACTACACTCACCTCTTGGTGCTCAAGGCTTCCTCTAGTTTGTTCTAAATTATTTACTTCATTTGTTTAGTTCTTAATTGGGTTTGTATTAAAACAAACCACCCTTTTTCTTCCTTCTTTCAACTTGGGTTTCTTGCTACAACCATAATAAAAAAGCAAGCTGTAAGAAGGTGATCTAGCCTACCTTAAAACGGCTAGTGGGTTTCTTGCTATAGCCATTAAAAAGCAAGCGGTCGTATAAATCTCCCAACGGTTGAGTTGGGAGCGGAGACGTAGGCTTGAGTTTAAAGCTGAACTCCGTTATCAATTGTGTCTTGCCATTTTACTTTCCGCTGCATTTAAATTTGTTTTAAATTGTTAATTAATTTTAAGAAGGCAATTCACCCCCCCTCTTGCCATCACCTCCGACCCAACATTTGGTATCAGAGGGAGCGTTTGTGTAATACCTTAACCGGTTACAAACGAAAAATCCATAGTGATGGCTTCTTCCTCACAAGCACCCGAAGGGTATTCCATGACTCGGGCTCCATACTTCGATGGAACCGATTACACATATTGGAAAACACGAATGATTACTTTTCTTAGAAGTATTGGCTATCCTATATATAGAATTGTTATGCAAGGCTACACTCTTTCTAGTAAGGATGAATCTAATTGGACCCCCGAAGACATTGCCAATTTTGAGCTTGATGGCAAAGCCATGAATGATCTTCATTGTGGGTTAGACCGTAATGAGTTTAATCGTATTTCTACTTGCACCACCTCACACGAAATTTGGAAACTTTTGGAAGTGACCCATGAGGGCACCAACAAAGTCAAAGACACTAGGTTAGATATGTATCGTCAAGACTTTGAGAGTTTCACAATGCACCCACACGAGTCAATCACTGAAATGTTTACTCGTTTTACTGATGTTTGCAATGGGAGAAAGTCCCTTGGTGATGATGTTTCAGCAGAAACAATGGTGAAGAAAATTCTTTGGGTCCTACCAAGCCCTTGGGAACCAAAGGTGACGGCAATCCAAGAAGCGAAAGATGTCAAGAAGATGCCGGTTGAAGAACTCATAGGGTCACTCATGACTTATGAGATTACCATGAAGAGGCAAGCCGATAAAGAAGGAAAGATCTTCAAGGAGAAAAAGAACATAGCTTTCAAGGCAAAGGATGAAAGCTCCTCCGATGATAGTGAATCCGAGATGGCTCAACTAGCAAGGAAAATGAGCAAGTTCATGAAGAAAATGAAGAAATTTCAAAAGGCACGAAAGGAAGAGCCAAAGGCGGAGAAAGAAATCACTTGCTTTGAATGTGGAAAGAAATGCCACATCAAACCGGAGTGCCCCATTTTCAAGAAAAGGTTAAAAGAAAAGAAAAACAAGAAGGCCTTCAAAGCATCAACATGGAGTGCAAGTGATGACTCCATGTCTTCAAGCGACTCAAGCGATGAAGATGGAAAATGCCTAATGGCATTTGATGAGGTATCCTCTTCTCACTCTTCTTCTCACTCTTCTTCCTCATCTTCTTCTTTTGATAATAATATGTCTTATGAAGAACTTCAAAATGCAAGAGATCAATTAGAGGAAGGTTTTCACGAACTTACCTCTAAATTTTTGACCTTGAAAAAGAAAAACAAAACTCTTATTTCCGAAAAAGACAAACTTCTCAAAGAGAATGAGGAGCTTGCCCTTAAAGTCAAAAATATTCCAAATGTAGATTCTTTAAATTCTACCATTAAGGACATGAAGGAATCTCTTTCCAAGTTCACCCAAGGTGAACAAAACTTAACTAAATTGCTAGGTTCTCAGCGTTCGGCTAGAACCACACATGGTCTTGGCTATAACAAGCAATCCACTTTTTCTAGGGCACCCACTACTTTTGTAAGGGGGAGCTCTCAATACAAATTTTGTAATTATTGTAAAAAGACCGGTCACATGATTTATGAATGTGATTGTAAAAATGCTAGGTATGGAAGACCCAAATCCATTACCTACTCGTATGAGTATCATAGAAGGAATCCCTCTAGAACATTATGGGTTCAAAAGTCTCTTTTTGCTAATCTTTCCGGACCCAAACTTATATGGGTACCAAAATCTCTTCTTTCTTGATTTTGTAGGATAAACGCCAAAAGAGTAGGATCTCTAAAGGCTCGTGGTATCTCGACAGCGGTTTCTCAAGGCACATGTGTGGCGATCCCTCCGAGTTTAACTCACTTGAAGAATTCGATGGAGGATATGTCACCTTTGGTGATAACTCAAAAAGCAAGATCGTCGGAATAGGTACCATTGGTTTTGGTAGCTCCTCTTTTATTAAAGATGTTTTATTAGTTAAAGGTTTAAAGCATAATTTAATTAGCATTAGTCAACTTTGTGATAGTGGTTTTTCAGTCAATTTTCAAAATGATTTATGCAATGTGTTAGATTTTCAAAACAAGTTGATATTTTCTGCTTCCCGTTTTCAAAATGTTTACATTATTGATTTAAAATCTCTAGCTAGCCAAAATGTTAAATGTTTAAGTGCTCTTGACAATGAGTCTTGGCTTTGGCATAGAAAATTGGGGCATTGTAGCTCTCATTCACTTCTAAAGCTTAATAAGAACAAGCTCATTCGTGACCTTCCTAAACTTAAATTTAAGAAATATTTGATTTGTGAGCCATGCCAACTTGGCAAGCAACACAAGTCTTCTTTCAAATCTAAGAAGGAAGTGTCCACCTCAAAATCTCTTGAACTCCTTCATCTTGATCTTTTTGGTCCTACTCCCGTAGCAAGCTTAGGTGGAAAATCCTATACCTTAGTTATTGTTGATGACTTTTCTCGTTTTACTTGGGTTTTCTTTTTAGCCCATAAGAATGATGCTTGTAAAACCTTTTTGAAATTCTCTAGGAAAGTAGAAAACGAAAAAGGATATAAAATCATATCTCTTCGTAGTGATCATGGTGGTGAATTCGAGAACAAAGAATTCGATGAATTATGTTCCTCTCAAGGATACAATCACACCTTCTCTGCCCCTAGGACTCCTCAACAAAATGGAGTGGTTGAAAGGAGAAACCGAACTCTCCAAGAAATCGCTCGAACCCTCCTTAGTGAATTCGACCTCCCTCAATATTTTTGGGCCGAGGCGGTAAACACTGCTTGTTATACTATTAATAGAGTCCTTGTAAGACCCCTTCTTATGAAAACCCCCTATGAACTTTGGAAAGGCTAATTTCCCAAAGTTGGTTATTTTAAAGTGTTTGGGTGTAAATGCTTTATCCTTAACACAAAAGATAACCTAGGGAAATTTGATGCCAAATCCGATGAAGGTATTTTTCTTGGGTACTCCAACTCAAGCAAAGCCTATCGTGTCTTCAATAAACGTTCAAAAACCATCGAAGAATCATCTCATGTCAAATTTGATAAAACTCTTCCAAAACCTCACCCGGTCATTGAGGATGTTGAAGATAAGCTTGATAAGCTTCATTTGAATGATTCATCTTCTCCTCCCGAGGAGGATGACCATCAAGAACCCTCTTCACCTACTTCGCCTTCCACCTTGCCTAAGGTTTGGAAACCTTCTAGAGACCATCCTTTAGAAAATGTCATAGGTGACCTTCAAGCCGGTACTCGAACTAGAAGATCTATCCTCAATGAAGTTGAACATCAAGCCTTCATTTCTCACCTAGAACCTCAAACCGTTAATGATTCCATTAATGATGATAATTGGGTTCTTGCAATGCAAGAGGAACTAAATCAATTCTCTCGAAATAATGTTTGGACTCTTTGTGAAAGACCCAATGAACATCCAATTATTGGCACTAAATGGGTTTTTAGGAACAAACTTGATGATCAAGGAAACATAACCCGGAACAAGGCTCGCCTAGTAGCTAAGGGCTATAATCAAGAAGAAGGAATCGATTATGGTGAAACCTTTGCCCCCGTTGCTAGGTTAGAATCCATTAGGATCTTGTTGGCATTCGCCGCCCACTTAAATTTTAAGCTTTTTCAAATGGATGTTAAAAGTGCTTTTTTAAATGGTTTTATTTCTGAAAAAATCTTTGTTGAACAACCTCCCGGTTTTGAAGATCCAAAATTTCCAAATCATGTTTTTAAGTTAACCAAGGCTCTTTATGGCTTAAAGCAAGCCCCTCGGGCTTGGTATGAGCGGTTAACAAAATTTCTTTTACAAAATGATTTTAAAATGGGTCAAGCCGATTGTACCCTCTTTTTAAAACACACTTCAAAAGATCTTTTAATTGTCCAAATTTATGTTGATGATGTTATCTTTGGTTCTACCAAAGAATCTCTTTGTACTGATTTTTCAGATTTAATGAGAAAAGAATTTGAAATGAGTTTTATGGGAGAATTGAAATTTTTTCTTGGTTTTCAAATCTTTCAAAATTCAAAAGGTATTTCTCTAAGCCAAAGCAAATACACAAACGAGATTCTAAGTCGTTTTGGTATGGATCAAGTAAAGGAAATTAGTACACCCATGAGTACTTCATGTAAGCTTACGTTAGACGAAGCCGGGAAACCGGTGGATAACAAGCTTTATAAGAGTATGATCGGGAGTCTACTTTACCTAACTGCGACCCGTCCTGACATCATGTTTAGTGTTTGCCTTTGTGCTCGTTTTCAAGCCAATCCTAAAGAATCCCATATTAAATCGGTCAAAAGAATTTTTAAGTATTTAAAAGGATCCAAAAATCTTGGTTTATTTTATCCCTCAAATACTTCTTTTGAACTATCTTCTTATTCGGATGCTGATTTTGGCGGATGTCAATTAGATCGTAAGAGTACTAGTGGAACCTGTCATCTGCTAGGCAAGTCCCTTGTTTCATGGAGTATCAAGAAGCAAAATTGTGTTGCTCTTTCTACTGCCGAGGCCGAGTATGTAGCCGCTGGCAATTGTTGTGCCCAAATTATTTGGATGCAACACACTCTCTTGGATTATGGTCTTTCCTATGATCATGTCCCTATTCGGTGTGACAACACTAGTGCCATTAGTATCTCCAAGAATCCAATACAACATTCTAGGACAAAGCACATAGACTTAAGGCATCATTTCCTTCGTGACCATTTTCAAAAAGGAGATATCACTTTGGACTTCATTCCTACTGATTTCCAATTAGCTGATATTTTTACCAAACCGCTCCCGGTTGACTGTTTTGATTTTATTAAAGGGGAGTTAGGAATGATTCGTCAATGAGCACTATTAAATATTTGACTTTCTTGGCTTGCTTATATTTTATTTTTATTAGAATTTTTTAAACATTTTTTCTTAATTCTGTTTTTTTATATTTTTTATGACTTTTAGTGCCACCGGTTGACCGGTGGTACATCACCGGTTAACCGGTGGTGTCGGGTTTTGCTTAATGGGCCGGCCGAGGAAGGGTTAAAATTGATTTTAAAACCCTTCCTCCCTCATTTCTCTCTTCTCTCTCAGGCGGCTCCTCCTAAAACCTCAGCCCCTCCAAACCCTAGCCTCCCTTCTTGATTTTTGTCCTCTCAAAACTCCTTTGTTCACTCAATCTCTCTTTTTAGCTCCTTTTGCCATCATGGGACCTCGATCCACTCGCAAAGGCAAGGGAATCGCTCAAGAAGCTCCTCCTCCTCCTTCCATCCCTCAACTCCCGGACATTTGGCATGACAAAGTTATTCTGCCGGGTAGAGTTATTGACTATCCTTGGTTGTCTACTGCTCGTCTTGAGCTTTTCGCGATTATTGAGTATCAACATTGGCATTCTTTCTTTGAACCCCCTGAAAAGGATGTCATTTATCCTCTTCTAGTCAAAGAGTTCTATGCTCATTTGACGTGGTCCGTTTCTGATGACATTGATACCATCTCCTCCACTGCTCTTGGGCAACCCATCACTATCACTTCGTTGGAGATTGCCCGGATGCTCGGGGTTCCTCATGTTGGACCCCATGCTTTTGCTCAGGGGGAGTTTCCACGGGACCGTGAGTTTGATGTAGCCGTAGCCCTTGAGCATCTCACAGGGCAGCCCACAAATCCCATTGTCAAGCTCTCCCAGCTCTCTCCTAACCATCGTATTATTGAGCGACTCATTCAAACTTCTCTTGCGCCCCGTATCGGGGATCATGATAATGTCAAATTCATTGATATTTATCTGCTCTCCTTTATCACCAGAGGCATTCACTTCAACCTGGTCCGGTTTCTGTTCCGGGCCATGACTTATGTTGCTGAGCACCCGCGCCGGTCCAAAACTCTACCCTACGGACGCTTCTTGACTAAAATCTTTTCATTTCTTGATGTGCCTCTTCATGCCACTTCCTTCGAACAGCCAACGAAGGATAGCATAGTGAATTTTATGATGGTGCAACGAATGCACATCCGTTGGCACCCTTGGCGTCAGGAATGGATTGTGGACAAGGACGGTCTTCTCAAGGCCTACTCTCCTCAAACTCATTCCCATCCTCCTGCCAATGCCATGCCTCCTGCTATTGCCGCTGCCTACCCTCTTTCAGACAATGAGGATAGTGATGATGATGAAGAGGAAGGAAGTGGTGACAGCGACGGTGAGGCTGATGCTGCTGCTGATGAGGAGGCTGGAGAGGGTGATGATGCACCTGAGCCGGCTGAGGCTGTGCCCCCTCCTGCTGATGCTGGTGGCTTGCCGGTGACGGCTGATCAGTTCCTACGCTTCCAGGATCAGATCGAGACCCGGCTGGACTTGCAGTTTTCCTACATCAGCTCTCAGTTTGATCAGCTCCACTCACAGATTGATTCTCTAGATCGTCGCTTTGAGGCGGTCCAGGCTCCTCCGGCTCCTCAGACCTTCAGGCGCCGCCGTCACTCTCGGCCCTCTAGGAGTGAATTGAGCCGTTCCTGTTTTTTGGCTTGTATTTGTCTTTGTATTTGTTTTTTGAACTTCCTTTGTATCGTTTCATCTTTTATGGAATTCATGTTATCTTATCTATCCATCCTTTTTGTCATTACTTATTAGTATTTTTCTTTCATAATTTTTCTCCTATTTTGATAATCCCAAAGGGGGAGAAAACTTCTCTATTACATAGTTATTTATTAAAATGCTCTTTTTACAAGTTCCTTTTTAAGTTATTGATGTCATCAAAATCTGTTTTAAATGGTTAAGTTATTGTTTTCAATTGATTTCTTTAAAAAATGGCATTTGGTTGCAATTTCAAAAATAACCCTTTCTCAGTATTTCAATGCTTTCAAGATCATTATATTTGGCACGTCTCTAAGTTTTCCAAGTTCAAATTGTTTATTTAAGTTTTCAATTGACATACCCTTTTTTAAAGCTTTCATACCTTTTTTAAAAGTTTTTTTTTGTGATTGTGATCATCAAAATAGGGGGAGATTGTTGTACCCCACTCTCTTGAATTTTAATGATCACAATCACTCTCATCGTGATCTAATGTTGTTTCAAGTGTTCTTGTTAATAGGCATGATTTCAGGAGCAAGAAGTGGCAAAAAAGGAAAAGTGGACTGTTTTCAAGTCCACCGACCAGCCGGTGTGGGACCACCGGCCAGCCGGTAAGGGCACCGGCCAGCCGGATCCAGCCCATCGGCCAGCCGGTGGACAAGGCAGAAGGCCTTGCCCTCTGCCAGGTGCCACCGGTCAGCCGGTGTCTGGCCACCGGTCAACCGGTGGCCCCAGACAGAATGGGATGCCCTCTGTCCAGACCACCGGCCAGCCGGTGGCCTCCTCACCGGCCAGCCGGTGGAACTCCTTGGAATAGTGAGACCTACTGTCTCACCACCGGCCAGCCGGTGGCCTTCTCACCGGCCAGCCGGTGGCTCCTGGGCAGAAGCACTCTCCACCTTCCAATGCACCGGCCAGCCGGTGGATCAGCACCGGCCAGCCGGTATGCTCAGTCAAACTAGCCGTTAGGCTTTGACCAGGCTGGCCCACTTGATCCCCAACGGCTCCGAAAGCCCTCCAATGGCTATATTGAAGTATTTGGGAGTATTTCTCCTATAAATAGACGTCCATGGATGCCGGGAAGACTACTGATCTTATACCGAAGCATACAAAAGCTATTTTGATCATTTGAGGCTCCTACGACAATTCTCAAAGGCCACTTGAGATCCAATTGCCACCCTTGAAGCTTGGGCTGCCTCTACATCAACTACACTCACCTCTTGGCGCTCAAGGCTTCCTCTAGTTTGTTCTAAATTATTTACTTCATTTGTTTAGTTCTTAATTGGGTTTGTATTAAAACAAACCACCCTTTTTCTTCCTTCTTTCAACTTGGGTTTCTTGCTACAACCATAATAAAAAAGCAAGCTGTAAGAAGGTGATCTAGCCTACCTTAAAACGGCTAGTGGGTTTCTTGCTATAGCCATTAAAAAGCAAGCGGTCGTATAAATCTCCCAACGGTTGAGTTGGGAGCGGAGACGTAGGCTTGAGTTTAAAGCCGAACTCCGTTATCAATTGTGTCTTGCCATTTTACTTTCCGCTGCATTTAAATTTGTTTTAAATTGTTAATTAATTTTAAGAAGGCAATTCAGCCCCCCTCTTGCCATCACCTCCGACCCAACATAAGGAACCAGGAACAGTATCAAAATACAAAGCGGAAGACAAAACCAACAAATCTCAAAGACTCCATAGTCACCAATATTGAAACTCCCAACATACTCCAAGCCCTAACTCCACAATGCATGCCCAAGTATCATGAATAATCTCTAAAGAAATTTCATACTTTATAATTACATTTTTCCTGATAAACGATTTCTATAAACAAACCAAACTTCCCAAAAAGGGGTGACTACTTAAACATAGTTGGTTTTCCCTAAACGACATCCCTACACATGCCACTGGCCTAGAAAAATGTAGCACATTTATATAAAACCATTTATATAAAACCATTTTAAAAATTGTAAAAAAGTTTATATAAAATCCAATCATTTTTTTCAAAAAAACAATTTATAATAAAACCCACTAAACAAATCATCCAAAACATTTCACAAATCTATTTGACATAACCCATTCTAATCAATACATCCACCCATGCATGACCAGGTGATATTTCCATACTCATGGGTGATTTCTCATCAATCCACCTTGACATTACTATGTGTGAAATCTTCTTTCTGACCTAATGGAATATTACATATATCTCAGGTCACATCCCATAAACCCCTATGGTACACACCCACTAATATGTGTCATGAAAAAATCATGAACTCACATGAACATGTATATTCCAAAATCAGTCCAAACCATCCATTTAAATAAATTAAAATAACACATTTGTTTTTTTGAAAATATTTCAATAAATACATTTTCCTTAATCAAAACGAATCCATATTTGAAAACATCATTTTAAAATCTGATGAAATAACACATTTCACATCATCAAATTACCAAAAATCCACAACCCATCAATAAAGAGGGTTTAAATCATGATTTTGACATAAAATTCATAATAATTTACTAGAAATTTCAAAAAAATGAATCTAATGCTTTAATTTATAATAATAGGAGTTGATATTGAAAGCTCCTACTTCAGAAACATTGATATAAACGAGCAACAAAAATTATTCATCAACACATGTTAAAACCCCAAAACTTTCCTTATATCTCATTATCTATCAACCAAAAATTCAAATCTCTTCATGATTAGCATATAATATCACACATTTATCCCCAACATAATAGATATTTGAATCCAAGAGAGGGAAGAATAAAGAAACTAATGGAAATGACCTAGAAAAAAGATTTACCATTAAATATGGGCTATAAGGAACCCAAAATTTCTAAAACGTCACACATGAATCGAAGGGAAGAGTCTCCATAGCATTTGGAAGTAGAAAATGACGATTTAGTGGCATAATTGTGTTTAAAAGATGTATTAAAGAGATAAATTAAGTAATATCCACAATTTTTGTTATCTAACATTCATCAATACATGGTTAGATGATGCAGTTAGGATAACTATGTGTTAACAATTCATAGGCATCTGTCTCATGAATTAGCTCGCATGGTTGGCCAAATAGTTTGAAAAATGTGCACTAATCCTGAATATTCCTTATATCATACTTCACATGGTTTCTCCTAGGATGAATCAGTGTTTGGATAAACTTTGTACAAAACTTTGTACTTACATAGATCCCCCTACCTAAATTTTCATGATTCTATATAGTACTGTCATGGTTTTTACTAATCATGATCATGTTTTTCACCTATAAAAAAGCCACAAAAACATTCCAACAGTATAAGGCTGATACTTTTTCTATTGAGATACATGAATCAAATTTTATAGAAATACTAACAATTTTTGAAATTCCACCATATAGTCCACCTCACCAAGTCATTTCATTATATCAAAAGGGCCTATTTATCAAAGTGATAATGTTCCCCACATTCCAAATTAATGATTCACAAACCCTGAATTGATTCTGAAGAACACTTGATCACACACCTCAAATGACAAAGACCATCAATGATTGTCCGAATACCATTTATAATGACACTAATCCATATACACTCTCTTTTTAATCAATTTAATCTTATCGTTTGTATCGTGGACAAGAATAAACCAAACTAGTGATGTCACACCTATTTCAAACCAACAAGGTATAAAATATAAAGGATACCCAAACAATGCTTCAAAGTGATACATATATACCATGTAATGATAAATATTATTATAAAATAAATACATTAATGGTATATACTCCCCCCTATGATGCCGCATAATCAATTTCACAAGCTAAAATCAAATCCTCCATCCTTTTTATCATCAATTAGGATTTTCCTTCAGTCTGAGGATGATACACCGTACTCCTAGTCGACTAATTTCCATGGTCTTATTGTGGGTATTTTTAGAAATAATTCATTACCCATGGATTTATATTTTGAACTATTGAAACAGTTACACCACACCTCATTACAACATATCAGATAAATATGTTAGATAATTCCTCCACTATTTTAGATTCATGATTACAGATGACATGGTATATCTTTGTGAGCCATTAGACTACTACCAATTTCGAATCATTCTTTCTACCATCCATGGGAAACATGTCACAAAATACATAGCTATTTTCACCAATTTCAAAAAAATAATAGGTAAGAACTACAGCATTGCCACTGGTCATAGGTGTTATGCCTTAACATGCTGCTTGGTGATATGTCTTGAAAAAAACTCATCCACATTCCTTTTCAAGATAACCCATCAAAATTTTAATTTCAACACCTTATACATATTCTATATTCCATGATGGACATCACATCTTTAATTTTGTTATGTATGAAGAATTTTTCTCTGGGAAAGTCAAATTTACGACAATCTGATCTCTAAACCACAACACTATAATGTTTTCCCTCTTCCAGCCTTCAATTAACTCCATACCATTGTGTTTTAACCACATTGAAAAACATTCTGAATTTGTTTTTTGTGCCTATAAAATCATATCCACCAAATCAGTATACAAATAGGCAAACAAAAGAACATTTTCATTACCTCTTTCTTCATAATCCATTTTCATGTCATCTATTACTAAGATCAACTAATGTTGATATGAATCCACTTTTACCAAGTAGGAATATAAATTTCATCATAATGAATCCTTCACTAAATTGAGTTTGATTAGTGTATACAACAACTCAATGTCAAACATTTTAATAGATTCCATCAATATTATTTGTCTCATGTTCAATTTACTTTCTTGGAAAATGTTCTTCAAACTCTTATGATATGTGAACCTTATGAATTTCATAACAAAGATTTAGTTATAGCAAGTAATCAAAGAATGTATAGTAGTAGATAAGTCGAAATGATGTATTGGGTAGTTATTCTTAAGAAACAATAATTATTATGATCCATAATCAACTTCATGATCCCCCAACATAGGATCATATCACAAACTAGGACTTGATACATCATAATACATGGTATACCCCAGTCCTAATTCTAGTAAAATCACTATTGAAGCTAATGTAAGAAAAAATTTATGTGCTTAAAAATTATTTTAAAAATATTCATCCTATTTTAATATAACACTATTCCTTATTTTTTCTATCATTGGTTAATCTAGTTATGTAAATTCCTGAAAAAAGCATCAGAAATAACCAACTCAACCAAAAAAATTGTCTATATCCAATACATTCTTTGGACGATGATAATAGATAACACACGTTAAATTTTCAATACCCAAATATGTACCTATTTATGGGATTACATGGACTAGGAAACATACATCTTGTATATAAAAATTAGACTTTGATAATTTGGCATAAAAATTATATCACTCAAGTTTCCTATCATTGTCGCCATTTGTGTCTCATTCTAAAACCTTGTCCTTGAATATACTAATATGTTGTCCAAAAAATATTACAGTTACCTACTAAATATTCAGATCATCAATACAATAAATAATGATGGTGAAATCAAAAGTTCGATCTAAATATCCACATTCTCTTAGAAGTCGTATCTACTTCTTAAATATGTATTTAGAACAGTTTCTTTACAAACCTTCAATTGATGATATTCTGAGTGAAATTCAATCATAGAGAACCACTAAGTTTCCGAAAATAGTTCTAACATATCATAAATACATTTTATTGGATACTGATTCATTATCATAACTTAGATAAATTATGATAATACATACACAATAATATTTTTACATCCGCATTTCTCAGAAAAATGATTGGTGCGGCTCCTAGAGATGTGCTAGGATGGATGAACCATGTACATTCTATCTATTCCAACCAGGAATTCAATTCCAATATTTTTAATGGTTCCATTTGATAAGATGGAAATGAGATATAACTATTCCCTCCGAGGAGATTAATCGTAAACTCCACTTCTCTTATGGGTATAACCCCTTAGAAATTTTTAGGAAAACATATAGAAATTGATCAAAAACATCTTGAAAATTATTTCCCCTAACATGATTCACCAGCACTAAAGTAAATTCATTCAAATTGAGATATATAATTTCAACATCTGGTACCTATAATACCTTGTTACTTTCTATTAAATAAGTTATCCATGAAAGATATTCACGACACCAACATCAATTATAAGTCTAATCATTCAGGTATTAGAATCTATGTTATATTTGAACATGGTCAACCACTCTATTCCTAGTATTATTTCATAGACATCCATCTCATGAATAGAGAAATACCATATCAACATAGCTCTATCAACAGTTATAGAACCTGATATACACATAAAGGATAAACATTATCTTTGACCAAGAGGTGTTTAATGGTTCAAAATAGAAGGCATCATATCAACATGAAAAAAATCAAAAGAATGAAAAGTGATAAAAGAATGGGATATACCTATATCAAAAAAAATCGTTCATAATAGTATAATTCCAAACAATTTTACCTATCACTATCGATGGTCGTGATTCATCATCCACAATCACTTATTATCGGAATTATATTTCCCTCATCCCATTGAAACATTCAATTTTTATAAAACATGAGATGTGTCCCAAATGAACATCCTCAGAGAAATAAAACTATAACACTAAAGATAGCCCAACTTGTTTCAATTTTGTAATTCTCTTGGTTGTGTCATATAATATTTCATGATGTGATCAAAGAACCACATTGGAAACATCCAACATTACTCATGGATTTAAGAAAAAGATTCATTGATCTAGCTTTTTGATTCTGTGTCATACCTCCTACCATGGTAATAGGTGTTTATATTATACTTATTATCACCATTAGAGTTCCCACCATTTCCCATAAGTATAAACACACACACTCGACCTTTAGTTCATAATTTGTCCCTTACATCCATCATTTACCTATTAACCATCTCTTATAATTTATTATACATAGAGTGAAGATATTTTAGAAAATCTTTTATCTCAACCTCGATTACAAAATGCATGCCTTTAAAGAAATAGTATATTAAAATTATTTTGAAGATGAACTAAATTACTATATTTTTCATCATAATATATCACATATATATTTTACTACTTCAAATGAAAAATTCAATCATTCTTGAAATCATAAAGCTGTGAGGATATAATTTTTTGTTATACAATTCATTAAAACCCTTTCATGAAATATGTTGGATTATTTTACCTGAACAAATAAATACCACCACTGAAATGAAAGAACATCTAACATATATATCACCAAATAAATTTGTATATATGGGTGTTCCAATGTAATAAAATATTTGATTCATTATATCTTCCATCCCATTGCATTCTATATTTCTAAATCACACAAAATATGGGTGGATATTACGTCTAAAATTTAAAAAAATCATATAATTTCATTTTTAACCAATATATTTCACTCTATTAATATCTTAAAAATCTTAGGAAATATTGTTAACCTACTATTGGTTGACCTGTAGCTTAGGTGAAACCACATTCTCATCAGCCTCTTCCATTTGGTTTCAACAACACCTATGGGGAACCATTTCCGATAAACAATAAATGCCATAACAATCTCTCTATTGAAGCTAAAGGCTTAAGAATTTCAAATTTACAATATCAAAACTAACAAAATAAGAATTTCCCATAATTATGGAATTTTCATATCTATCTCATTTATTAAAATTTTCCCCACCAGAATGGCATGAAGGCCTAATTTTATAATTGATTTTGGTAATGCCCCTTTCAAGGGAGGAGGGTGAACTATTATAGGTCCTGTTGGATAAGATATTACATGACCCGTAGGTTTTCATAAATATACAGACTATACTTGGAACTCCTCCTCCCAACTTATTCTTCGTAATATCAGCTCTAAACCTTCGCATGGTTGTTTGAATAAGCTTCTTGTTTAGGAACATGCCAGTCTTGATAGCAATGTCATACCCTCTATTTTTGAAAAATCCACTTATATTTTTCTGTAGTTGATGCACCTACTCTGAATCCCAATCTAGAATCTACTCTTTGTAGAGTCTGTCTGATCATTTCAGAACAATATCATGTGGACTAAAGGAATTGAGGTGTCACAAATTCCTTGTGGTGTCCTAAATTCCTTGAGGTGGCGTGAAATCCTTACTGTCCCCAAGGCCTTGGGTGGCCCAAAATCCATGATGGACCCAAGGCCCAAACCGGTGGCCCGAAAGCCCAAATAGATGAATAGTTTTCACTAGTACAGTACCAAACAGTGAATTTTATAGTGTCTACTATAGTGTTACTAGTGCCTCAAAAATATAACTCCACCCAGTATTTAACTTTTTCCTCTAGGAAGAACATGTTGAGCGCTCACCAATTGTGCTATGGCTCTTATGAATTTTTTAAAATTACACCATGTTTTGAAAGTCAAACAATTTTTAATATAACACCACCATACCATTTTCAAAATCACACATTTAAAACCCATTTGAACATTTTATAAAAAAAAAATTTTTTTTAGCAAAATCATAAATCATTACTCAAAATAAAATATTCACTCCTTGTTGGATTTCATTTCAATAAATTCATATCATGCTCATCTCTTTTGGTAAACCAATAACAATGATGTCACAACACCATCAATTGTCTTCCAAAAACATACGAACCAAACTCCTTGGTAACATGAAATTTATCATAAATATGTTTGTTGTGCGTTAAATAATCTAAATTTCAAGACATGATGATCTTAATTCATGATAATATCCCAATTCAGGGACAAATTGGAATTAATTTTCCACTATAATACCAGAAAAACTGATACCAAAGGATTTAAAAAATTTATACCATTAATCCAAAAATATTTATACCAACCAATAATGATACAGCTTGTATCATACCCCACTTCTCATTCGACTAATTTGAGGTGTAACTTCTATTTGGCCACGGGAGACATCCCCATGTTTCCAAAGGCAAGAAATAAATTTCATGAGCTTCAATACAGTTGGGGGCTGATTTTACCCTTGAAAATAAAAAACCAAAACCATGTATACTATAACTAATAAAACTATATGATTCATGATAATAGTATAATAATAATCAGTTTCTAATAAACCTATCCAAACTAAATTAGTGTTCCAAGAAGAAACCAAGGATAATATCAAAATAAAATGTGGAATACAAAAACCAACAAATCTGAAATACTCCAAAGACACCAACAAAAAAACTCCCAACAGGATATATCCTCCAACTCCACAATCCATGCCCACGTAAAATGAAGCATGATCAAAAAAATGTGATACTTTTCTATAAATTATGTCCTGATAAGTGATAACAAAAATATTAAAAAAGTTCATATGAAAGTGTTGAGTTATTATACTCTGTTGGAATTACTCAAATGACTTCCCTACTCATGCCACGAGGATAAAATAATTTATAAATCATATATAATAAAATTTATATAGAACAATTTTAAACATTTTAAATATTTAATATTAATTCCAAACATTTTAAAAAAAATCCATGGAAGAAACCCAAAAAAATTACTCAATCATTTTCACTGATCTATTTGGAATAACTCAATCATATCCACACTTCCACACACGCATGAGCATGCGAAAGTTCCATATTCATGAGTAGTTTCTCATCCATCCACCAAGTTGTTACTACGTGTCCAATCAGTCTATGGATCAATGGAATACACCACATATCTTGGTTCATAATCCTTGTACCCCAATAGTACACACCCCTTGTTTAGGGTAAAATCAAATGCATGATCTCACTCAAAACAGTTTATGCCAAAACCATGTCAATCCAACTATTTCCACCTATTTAAATAAAACCTTCATTATATTTAAACAGTTTCAATCTAACCATTTACAAGAATAATAAAACTAAAATATTTTATAACATCATTTTTAAATCATAAATCAAATCACTTTTCACATCAACCTATTTCCACAAATCAAAAAACCATAACCCATTACAATTTCTTCCATGATTTTCACATCAATATCAACATAAATTTATTGAAATTAAATCAATTTTTTTCTATTCCATCATGTTATAATATTAGTCGGGAGAGTTAATCCACTTACCTCATAAAATATGGAAGAAATAAAGAATGGAAAAAATTATTCAATAAATTTGGATAGTTAATCCATCTACCTCAGGGGGTAGGGGTGTCCAGTGGGTGGGGGTGTGGTGTCTAGGGGGTTGGTTGGTGTCCAGGGTGGTGGGGGTGGCCTAGGAGGTTGGGGGGCTGTCCATGGTGGTGGGTGGTGTCTAGTGGGGTGGGGGTGGTTTCCATGGGGTGGGGTGTCTAGGGGTGCGGGTTTCTAGGTGGTAGGGTGGTGTCCAAGAGGGTGGGGTATGTCTAGGGGTGGGGTCCATGTAGGGAGGTGGGGGTTGTCCATGGTGGTTGGGGGAGCTTTCCATGGTGGTGTCCAGGGGGTTGGGTGTTTTCCAGGGAGTGTGTGGTTTTTATAGGAGGTGGGGGGCTTTAATGTTTTTAATGGAATGGATTTCATGGATTTTAATATCATTAGTATTTTTTAAAATGGTTTTGGAATAGATTTTAATTAAATAGTATTTGTTTCGTTATGTCAAAATGAATGATTTTGGTGTGTATGGTAGGAAGGGGGTTTTCTTGTACGTCTGTTGTTGTTTTCAAATAAAATTATGTCCATTTTAAACAAAATATAGACACTTTTAGTAATACCGGCCACACTGTGCCTTGTATTGATGAGGGGTTTACTCTTACACATCACAAATGACCCATGGATCATTATTCAAAAGTATCAAAACAATCTGAATTCCTTTTTTTATTTATGTACATCGGTTGTTGTTTTCAAATAAAATTTTGTCCATTTTAAATAAATGATGACACTTTGAGTGATACAGGCCACACTGTGCCTCAGATTGAGGCAGAGATGACTTTTACCCATCCCAACTGAACCATGTATCATTCTCTTAACGTATCAACATAGTCTGAAAGGGTTTGGTTGGATTTCCATACATTAGTTGTTGTTTTCACATTAAATTCTGTTTATTTCAACCAAAAGTGAGACACATTGAGAGATATCGGTCACACTGTGCCTCTGAATCTGGAGTGGTTGACTCATACACATAAAACATGACCCATGGATCATTCTACCAAAGTATAAACACAATACTAATGTGTTGGGTCAGTTTTCCATACTTCAGTTGTTATTTTCACTTAAAATTTGGTCCATTTTAAACAAATGAGAGACACTTTGAGTGATACCAGCCACACCATGCCTCTTATTACGGCAGGGTTGATTTGTAAGTGTCACACATGACCTGGTAAATTTCTTAAAATGTTTCAACACAATAAAAATGTGTTTGGTTAGATTTATGCACATTAGTTATTGTTTTCAATTAACATTTTGTCCATTTTAAACAAAAGAGAGAAACATTGAGGGACACCCGCAACATTTTGCCTCATATTGAAGTGGTGTTGAATCATACATCACCCACATGACACATGGATTTATTTCTTATAGTATCATCACAATCCAAATGAATTTGGTCGGATTTCGGTACGTCCATTTTAGTTTTCACTTAAGATTTTTTCCACTTTAAACAAAAAACATACACTTTGAGTGATATTTACTACATCATGACACAGATTGAGTTGGGGTTGACTTTTACACATCACACAAGACCCATGGATCGTTCTCATAATGTATCAACTCTCTCCTTATGTTTTTGGTTGGTTTTCCATATTCCAGTTGTTGTTTTCACTTAAAATTTTGTCCATTTTAAACAAAATATAGAAATCTTCAGTGATACCAGCCACACTGTGCCTGGGATTTAGTCAGGGTTGACTCGTACACATCAAAAATGACCCATGGATAATTCTCCTATAGTATCAACATAGTATTATTACTTTTGGTCTGTTTTCCATACGTTTGTTTTTTTTCACTTAAAATTATGTCTACTATAAATAGAAGCGTGACACCTTGAGTGATACAGGCCACATCGTGCCTCATATTGAGGTGGGGTTTACTCTAACACATCACACCTAACCCATGTAACTTTCTCCAAATGTATCAACACAATGTGAATCGATTTGTTTAGATATAATTGTATTCTGGAAATTTTACCAGATTTTCTTATCCAAAGAACAATGAAAAGTGGTTCAAAATTATTGAATGTTGCTGGTGAATTCAATATGTTAAAATTGATAGATGAATCATTGTAGAATGGATGTTTTATTTTAAAACAATTAAAATTTTCCTATAAATATTTACATACAACTGCGTTTCAACTTTTGATCTCCTTAACTGTAATGACCCGTAAATTTCATGTTAATTTTTTTCTTAATTTTCCTTTGAATTTTACAAGAACGCAGTTTCTGACGGCACCTGATTCTTAGGCACGGTGTGCCCAGAATAATTTTCCAAAGTTTGGCTCGGGTACATTCAGTGAACGGATGAGCGAGTTTTTCTAACATTTGAATCGGTGCCCGGAATCGAATTCGGAGGGCACCGATGAAATCGCAGCACCAGTATTTTCTTAGAAACACATCTTCCGTAGTTGCATTTGCTCGGGTGTGGTTTTCAATTTTGGGGCTTAAAGTTAAGAAATAAAATAAATTGTTCGACAAACTTTATTTTATTTCAATTAAGCAACATGAAAGCCACTTAAACTGAGTTGAAACAGATAGGGTACTATCTAAAAATATCCTACCCTCATGGTAGGATATTTGTGAGGTAGGGCCCGCACGAGTCCCGCTGTTTCTTTTCCGCTAAATAACGCACCCTCGAAAACCCGTCATTATGAAATTCAACTGACGTGTTATCATAAATTCTTAACACACAATTTAATTGGGTGGTTTTATTCGTGAATTAAATGGGCAGTTTCTTTCGTTGAATTAATTCTGCGAATTAATGGGTCGTTACATACCTCCTATTCGTTTGTTGGCATAATAATAAAATAAGACCAACACCGACTTTTGGAGGTTTACACGTGGAGAGGTTCTTGACAAAAGTTATTGTGACTTCACCCTTCTTCGCAAAGAGCGCAAAGAACCCAAAGAATGCGAAGAACTCTGGCCTCCGACAAAGAACGCCGAACCTGCAGAAATCGACGACGTGACGCTGTGTGCCGCGACGCCGACGTTTCCTCTCCCACGATGTTCTTCGACGACTTTCCTTAATCCGCAACAAAAACCTTCGATCATCCGTTGAGGTGAGAGTTTCAGATTTCTTTTAAATTTGCCTTTTTGGTTTTTAACTCAAGAAGGATTTGATTATTATTAATTAAATCTTTTTGTTCTTGATCCTCAGAGTTCGTCGACGCGACACCCTTCTGCGACGACGCAATGCCGGATACCGCGACGACGAGGCGATCCCCAATTCTGCGAAGAACCCGAGGGTGAAAACATGACGAGGTAGGGGTTGTTGTGAATAATTCCTTCATATTCCCATGAAAGTTTCATTAAAAATTAATGAACCGGATTCATATGAACAATTTTAATTTATTAAAATTGTTGTTTCATGTGTTGCATAATTCTCTCGTGGTTATTATTCTAACGCGGAGGGTGCGGGCCAAATGAACACGTACCGACAACCCTCCGCCATTCTTTGTGGTTGTGCGGATTTGGAGGGTGACGACAAAACGTGACACAAGAGCGATTTGATAATCCCGTAGTGAAGAACGGAACCTGGGAAGGACAATGGCACAAAAGGGAAGGAAAACAGACCACCGGAGCAACTCCGGTGGCCCGCGGAAGCGGCCGGTGGCGCTGTCAGCTGGAGGCAGCGACCAGCGGACCCGCGGCCACGCGGGTCCGGCTCGCCCGCACGGGACGTGGCGACATTCTGCGTCCGATTGAACCAACGCGGCCCCACACGGGGCCGCGACACATCCAAACCGCGGGGGCAGCGCCCCACGCCGTTCAGCTTCTCGGCCGCGCTGCTGAGCCGAGCCAGGCCAGGCCGGACCGGGTCGGACCGGGATGGACCGTTTCGGGTCGACCAGGTTCGGCCGACCCAAGGGGGGTCGGGCCAGGTCGGCCTGGGCCCGGACCCCCCATCTTCGGAATATTTTCGGTCTATTTCCCATAACATGATCTACGGGCCTCCGAACGACGCGTATTTAGCGGAAACGAGATCCTAGGATCGAGATGGTCATTTCGGTATATCGCACTCAAGGTTTCGGAATAATTTCGGTTCGGCCGGTTTGGTTCGTACTCGAAACCAACCGGGCCCTCGGAGCGGAAACACTCATATCTTGAGCTACAGACGTCCGATTGGCGTGTCGTATTCTTTGTTGAATTCTTCTAAGTGAGACGGATCTTTTGGCTCACTCTTCCAGAGGTTTGGATGTAGGTGGAGTACGGTCGGGTTGGTTTTGCTTTAAAACCAATCGGACCCCTGGGACGAAAAAGCCAATAACTCTCAGACCGGGCGTCCGATTGACGCGCCGTCTGCGACGTTGAGTTCCTGTTGATGATACGGAAATTTTGGATACATCAACTTCGGACTTTGTGTCAGTTGATGTAACAGTCTCTTGGCTCGTGGAGCAGACCCTCCCGAACGAGTTTGCTGTGTGCAGGAACCCTAGTGCTGGATGCGACTGCTACTTTGACAGCGACGACTATGCAAGGATCTTTAGTGGACTGCAGCGACGACTCTGCAGAGATCCTCAGTGGACTGGGACGACGACTGTGCAGAGATCCTCAGTGGACTGCGACAACGACTGTGCAGAGATCCTCAGTGGACTGCGATGACTACAACCATCAGTGATCCCTTGCTGGTCAGTGCTATAGGTTCTGTGTGGGCCCGATCCTGTGTGGTTCCGATCCTGTGTGGGTCAGTGCTCAGCGGTTCTGTGGGAGCCAACATCTACAGGTCCTGTGTGGGCGCGATCTTGTGTGGGTCTTTGCGGGGGTTAGTACCTATCGATCCTTTGTGGGTCCAACGAAATAGATGGATCAGTGATCATCTTTATCGTCATCAGAAAAAGTATACCTGTGTGAGTTAAATCCTGTGTTACTATCCTTTGTCGATTGTGTTGAGCTATCCTGTGTGGATTTACTATTTACTATCTTTTGAGGATTGTGTTGAGATATCCTATGTGGATTACTCTTTACTCTCCATTGTGGATTGTGTTGTGCTATCCTGTGTGGGTATACGTTTTGCTTTCCTGTGTGGACTGGGTTGTGCTTGGTCTCGGACATTGGATCCGAACAGGAATTGATGACTTAGGTATATGTATGGGAATATACCTAAGCTGTGTCGGATGTTACATCATGATTGTATCTTTCCTTTGTGGATTATCCTTGGTGGATTCTGGGAGACCTTCAGGGGTCTTAGGGTCCCTACTTAGTAGCTTATACTCACCTTTGCACGGGTTATGCCCGCATTTCGTTGTGTTGGTTGCAGACAACGGACAACAGTGATCATGGTGGAGTCTTGCAGAGCCGGACGTTACCTGGAGGTGGACCACTGGGCGGGACATACTCGGAGCGGACGGCTGGACTGAGGAGTTGTGGAGGCTATCTGTACCCACCCTTCATGTGAGACATTCAGAGGACGGCTCGACGCTAAGACTTTTCTTTTCAGTTGCTGTTTTTCCCATTCAGTTGTACTTTATAGTTGGGGTTGTATTTCTGGCCCCTTTTACTTTTAGCACCGCTTGTTACTATTTTTACTTAGTGTTTACTTTTCCGCTTGCTTACTCTGTGGTGCCTGTTTACTTTTCAAATACAATGCCTTCCCTTTTATTGGGATTTACGCCTTGGTGCAAGTCGCCATCCCCTGGCCTATGGAAGGCGGGGTTGGGGTAGTCACGGCACGGGCCCCAAGGACGGGTCGTGACATTAACCCCTCTCAAAAATGGCCCCAAATTGTACTTGTTCCCAAGTCATATCATCATTCTATTTGTGTACAATCTTCCATTATGTATGTGTCCCACTCATTTTTGAACAAATATATACCATCTTGTAAATATGAGGAATGTGATGATGGTAATTTGACCTCAACACTAGGTGTGGAAATAGGTTCTAAATTTTTTTGTTTCACTACACTGTGAGCCGCGATAGCAGCAACCGCTTGAGAGACTTGTTCATCTATAATGTTAGGAGAACCATAGAATTCAGCTGTCATTATATGCAAAATATATTGAACAGTTAATTTAGATTACATAAATTCAGAAATAATAATATATTAACATGAGATAACAAGATCAATATTACAAACAAAAAATATCATTTTTGTTGAACATTATTTCTTTTTCTCAATGGTTTAAGGGATTTGACACCACTATCGATTTTAAAAATCCATTCGTTGTGGTCTCCTATAACATAAAAAACATCATCTACATTAGGACAACTATGAAATTATTTTGTTGTACCACTGAAAGGATTACCCTAAACTGAATTTTCATTGGACCCTTCAGTCGTTTTGGATGATAACTAAACAATGGACAACTTTCGGTTTGTAGAATCTAGAAAATTATATACTTGTACCTCTTGTGATGAAATTATAAATTGTTCATAATTGTAACTTTAATTAATAAAAATCTAAATTCACAAATCCCAATTAATCTATTTTAACACCACTATTTTATCTATCCTTTTTCATTGAGAAATGTTGATTTGGAATGTCATATAATAAAAATCCCATGTTTTTTTGATAATTCCAATGTTTTACATATTCACATAAATTGGATTTCAATCCTTACTACCAGAAATATGCATCACATCAACCACAATTATAACTCCAATATTTTACATGGTATTATCATCATCATGATAATCTATATAGAATGTAGGACCATTAATTACATAACCAATATAAGATAGTACACACACACTTGGTCAGATGGCTAGCCATTAAATTTGTTCGGAAATTGAATTCGAATTTTCAGCTAACTCCTTAAAAATATGGTGCAACAACTCAAATTTTATGAAAAAAAATAAAGGTGGGCCTGCTCCCGATATGTAGCATTGATTGTCACAACATCACATATAGAAATTCACTCACCCATAATGCATCCACTGTGATGAGATTTCAGGAGACCAATGCTTTTCACAGTAGATAAGTATTCGGTACAGAATTCAATAGATTATTCAAAAATATATTACTCCACAATACAACCCTCTAGACAAATTCAATTTTTGAAATTCCATTTCAAAATCATCAAATACCGTTCAAAGGGGTACATATATCTATAGTGCACCGGACCACAAAGTCAAATCTTTCTCACCAAGTGAACCATCAGATGTACCATCTTATCAAAGAATGATAACGAGATGAGCATTTATAATTAATATAATATGATGAAAATTTCACATTCCATAGCTGGAAATTTTTTCGGTTCTAAAACATTGCTGCATATATCTTTGAAAATGAAATAATGTTTGGTTAACATATGATGAACATTTTTTGATAAAAATCAACGTAATTCTATATGAATTAAATCTTGCATCAAAAAATTATATTTATGTTATTTCAAACAATTTAACTTCAAATCATTCATGGACATAATTTTCTTGATATTTGATGAATACCCCTCAACAACCTTTACATAATTAAAGAAGTGGTAAAACTAATATCTCCGCTCCCTAGATTCAGTGTAAGCACCAGGAGGAAGAAACATTCTATTTTCACCATTCACTGGAGCCAACTATTTTCATATTACCATTTGAACCATGTCAATCCTTGCATTAATTCCATCCTTTTTTCCAGGGGAATTTAGCAATGTTCTGTTAAAACAGTCACATACTTTTTTTTCAACATGAACCGTGTCAAGAAAACGTCTGACCTACAGAAAATACCAGTATGGAAATTAAAAAAACTGATCTCTTTTTCCAACAAATTTTCATAATGATTTTCAAAAAATGGTTTACCAAAAACAGTTTTCAGATATTTTACTTCCTCAAATATTTTATCACCTATTAGTGGAGACGGTGTTGTGAATTGTTATGAAAATATATTTAATGATGTCGTCGAAGATCGATACTTATGCCAATAAGGTATAAATCTACGATGTCCTAGAAACACATATCTCAATGAATGTTTCAACCTAATTGACTATGTATCTCTTTCGCGCATGGGTCACCCTTGAGTTTCTTTAATGATATAGCCTGAGAAATTTTCTTAAAAAGGGAAATCATTGAATATCCCATAGAACATCACTCTCAACGTCAAATATTCACTTTTATAACCATTATACTACATAACACCAGAGTCTCACATTATAATAAAATCCTCGTTCAAAGGGTCTAAATGAACAACAATATCTTTACATGGTTTTTTTGGTCTTGATATAAGCCTTGATAACATGATGAATCTCTGTTTCATGCATAACCATGATGTAATGTAAAAATTTACCAACATAACATGCCATATTCTTTGAGATCATGTTAGAAAACCAAATGGATTCACTCCATCTGTAGATAACACAAGACGAAGGTTTCTCGATTAATTTCCTAATTCTGTAAACTATTGATAAGTTCTCTTCTATTATAGATAGTCTTCTGGGTGACATAATTTCTCATCTTTAATTAGTTTCAATGTATGCCACAACAGTTTTCCAGTAGTTTCTCCACTTCTATATAGATGCCTATCCCTTGGAATGATTAGAATGTACCAGACAACTTATGTAGATCTGGATTCATCATTATTTTATTAGGAATCACCAATATTTGGGAACTCTGTAATTGATTTGTTCTCCTTGATAAACAATATACAGTCTTTCTAGATGGCATGTATGCATTCATAAATCATAACCATTGAGCATATCATTCGTTTAGCTTCATATGTCCTGCTTGGGAGCTAATTATCATCTGAGATCATTTCATTCAAGAAAGCAAGTAGTTTAGTAAAATTGAAATCACTCCATATGTTTCCTTCATTTAATTAATACAACATCATTACACCTTAAAATGCTATATATTGAGTGGAATCGATATAAAGTGGCATCTTTGCATGACTCTATAACTTCTTAAACAATTTTGGGCAATCACGATGTTCATCTTCAACTATCCTTGACATTTCTTTTATATGATATTCATCATCATTGACATCTGTAATCACATCATCCATACGGTCTTTATCTGCATCTATATTTGTAATCATTGATGACCCATAAAATGTATTTTTATCCTAGCAAGTAGCTACATTTTATTTTTCTCTATTTTTATTCCAACATTAATAACCCCGATCTATTCTGTGACATATCAAATTTTATTCCAACTCCTCTAGAGAAATTATTCTATAAAAATAACATAAACACAGACAATGTATTTGAGAAGGATCCATTTTGTGATTTTTTGCAAACATGATGAACTCTTTCACTCCATTTTCATAATCTATTGTCAAATTATTTCCATCCATACAATCTTTATTCATATCCATCCTACATAAATATGAAGTGTTATTATTTATGATCAAATATAAAAAACAAGCCTTCAAAATATAGTATAAGAGATACAATTGTTAAAATATATATTTATATCACCTAACCATTTCCATTAAGATTTGGAAATCAACAGAACCATGATTGTCCCCTCATCAAAATCAAAACAATTTACATCCCCCTTACCAATATTTCTAGAACCCGCCGCCCTTTCTGCAAAAAATTAAATGACTTTTTCACCACCCCTACCATCCACCTTATTTATAATAAAATAATCACATTAAACAACCCAAAACTAGTGACCAAACTAAAATAAAATGAAAATAAGGATACATTTTTGATGAGAAAACTAATATAGTAGATACATTTCCAACCACATGACATTTATATTAGAAACATACCTATCCATTTTGGTGAAATATAAATATGATTACTTTTTTCGTATAAATAACTTAATTTTGACAATTTCCAACATAATAAAATTCATATTTTCATAGGAATTTGAAGGTAAAGAGATATAAATAACTCCACTGAAAATAATTCAACTGAATCTTTTAGAATCAATTGATAGAGGGTATTAAATAATTAAAGTATGAGGTAAAAAACTCCAGACATAATCATTACTAGACTCTCAAACCAAACTCACCACATTTCAAAATTTTATCAACTATAACATGACCATACGACTAAATAAAACTACACTATAATGAATATTAGCATAAGAACAAAAGGAAACAAATAAGAATAATTGATGAAATAACCAAATATCAAAGATGATAAGATGAGAATATATCATTGATGAAAGTTATCTCAAACACATGTAGTAGGGTTCCCATGGTGTAGGGTCTAGTAGGGAGGAGGATATGTAGGGTTCACGGGGAGGAGGAACCATGGAAGCGGTTTGAGGAGGAGGATAAGTAGCAGGGCTAGTGGCGGCATAGTAGGGCTAGAGGTGGTGGAGTAGGGCAGTGGTGGCAGAGTGGCAGTAGAGGTGGGGTGGCAGTGTCAAAGAGATGATAAAGGGGGGGGGGGGAGTTGTTATAGGGGTACAATCCTATGAGATCATAAGGGCATGATAAATAGAGGGCACTGTGAAACCTATTTTTTAAAATGGATCTATAGTGTTATTAGTGAATGAAAATTAGTAATAATATATTAGCGCTGATAAAGGGTCGCTATATCAGAACTTTTTTATCTTTGATAATGGTAATATTTTTCATCACTTCTGCCTTATTGCTGATAAAATTAGGTGCTTCCCTTGTCCGTTTTTGTTCTAGTGTTATTGTCTAGTCATTTTAGTATTTAGAATATCTTTTCTACATCAAGATTCATTCCTCAATAATACTTTGATTAAATTTACCAATTTTTAAGGTGGTTATTTCCATATAAAAAACTCAATAGTATTCATTTCATCATTTATCCATTTTTATGTTCATCATTATCCATGTTACCATTGATAGCTTGATGGTGTTGGGTGATCTTATCCATAAGACTTCACATCAATGCTCCCACTTCATTTGGTTTTTTAGGAGGAATTTTTCTTTTAATCGCAACACATTCAACATTAACATGGTTTTTTATAGGTATATACGTTGAAAAATACCAAAAAATAACATTACAAGAAACAATAATCAATGATGTAAATAATGTAATTAATAAAATAGTTCACAGTTTGTCTAAGTCATGACATATTCCTTTCAAACATTAACACATTCAGTTTAACCTTATTCATTAACTATAATAATCTATTCAAATCCTTAATAATGGTTTATATATAATATTTGAATTTACCTAAGAATATCCCTTTATAGTGACTTTCTAGGTGTGTGGTCTTAGTCCCACTCATCATGCAAAAGTGGTGTCATATTTAATACCAGATCTTTCCCATTAAATTTTTTTCCCTTATGTGCATATATTATTTAACCACAAACATCTTCTAATACCCATATAGGTATGTATTTTCTTGTAAAATCTATAAAATTCACTTTATTAAATCAATGGTATTTTATCATATACTTATAATTATCTTCAAGGTTTTATATAATATTGTGTTATCGTAGTATCCAAAAAAACTAAAGAATTATTTAATACCAAATGATGTGGCCTAATCCTTACATAAATACATATTATGCCATTTTAGATGAATATTCAATACATATCATAAGATTACATTACCAATAACCATAATGGTTTTGTGTATATTGAATCTAGATACATAATCTTTTTATTTCATGAAATATCTTTAACATCTCCCACAATGATTTTCTCACATAGAACACATCTTAGACAATCCCAACATAAAACATTTGTTCATATCCTACGGAATGGAATAATATGAATTGGTGAACTCAAATTCATAGTAAGTTAAAATAAAGGTTTTATCAATAAATTGTCATAACTGAGCATAAGATATGAATTTTTGTATAATAACATGGTCCTAACATAAGAAAAAACATACCATATACTACCAAGATATTTAATTAAAAATCATGACATAAGTTTATATTATAATGTAATTCATAAGTCCAATGTGTGTATGTAATCTTTGATAATAAATAATTATCTATGAGATCATATGATAATAATAGTATGTATGTTTTTAGCATGTACATATATATTACAAATTATTTCATTATTCAATGATATCTATTAATTATATCATAGAGAATTGGGTTAAATCCTCATTTAATAATTTCCATAGTGAAGGTTCACTCCCAAGGATATTTTTTTAAAAGGTTGGTTCCAATGACTCAATTTATTATTTAAATAAATGAACTGATTAAACTGGGTAGAGGGAGACCCATTACATATCCAAAAGGCCCAAGGCCAAGGGGACCAAATACATGGCTTGAAAGCCCGTTTAAGTCCAAAAGACCAATTTGGTGAACAGTACTTCTATAGTACTCACGCTGCTACAGTCTGCTCTATAGTACCATCACCGCTATAGAATCTAATATAGTACTGTCACTGCTATAGTGCTACTATAGTACTACTACAGTACATGGAAATTCTCCCCTACCCAGATTTTATCTTGGGTATTTTGGATGCTAAGATGAAGCCTGTACCACTAAGGTACATGCCAGTTGGCAGGATCACTCCCAAGGCTATTTTAGTAAACAATGTCACTTCTTGTTAGAGTATCTATTATCTCGTCATATATCCATCTTTTCCCAATACATTTGAGTTCTATGTAATTCCAATCCCAACCCTCATATAATGAAAACCATATATTTGTTCACCGAATGATTATAAAATATTAATTGTAGTATCATATCATCAAATCATAATATTTTGAATAGAAATTGGTTTCATAACCATGTCATAATTTCATAGAATGTAACTCACAAAAAATAAATAGTTTTCATAATGATTTGATCAAAATATTATGAACCCTGGGAATGAAAATGAATTTTTGATAAGAATCCCTAAAACATCTTCATCATATGACATCCCAAGAAAAAAAATTGATGGGATCATAATATAATATTTTCAATGAATCATAAATGATTGTAATGTGGGTTTACATGGATAAAAAAATCATTTAAAAGATCATTTGAATCATTATTGGAAACAATGAAAATATATTATATTTCTTTTAAAACATTTTATCATAGAATTCCTATAATATTGGGAAAATGATATTCATTTAAAATACCCTTGAAATCATTTAAAGTAATCTCTAAATAAAATAACACACATAATAGAAATAAAATATATTTATACCATATACAATTAAAAGGAATATCATTTAACATTTGAAAAAGTAAAAATGAATTTTTCATAAAAACCATTAATTAAAAATATAATTTTAAAAAGCATAAAAATAAATGAAAAGTTAATAAATATTACCTTTTTAAAATATTTCATGTATAGGTAATAACTTCCATATAACCAATTTTAAGAGCATTGATATGAAGAAAAATTTCATCGACCAAACAAGAATAAGGTTGGATTTTTATTAAAAACATTTTTGGAGTAATTTTCAGTTATAAATACAATAAAATGGTTCTACTAAATAAAAAACAAATAAATAAATATATTTTAATAAAATAAATGTTTTTAAAGGATAACAACCCTTTAATTTCCCTCAATGTAAATTTAACAAAGACAATACCGAAAATAAATTAGATTATAACTTAACCCATACCGCATGTTTCATCTTGATTATTTTAAATTAAAATATACATTATATTAAGTATAGATTTATTATAAACATATTAAAAAACCTTATTCATATATAAAAAATTTTACATTATTATTTCTCAATTTCCAAATATCAAATGATTAAAAAAATTTCACTTAAATGATGATTCAAGTGAAAACTGGTTCGATTTCAATGCATGCTTCAGTTCGGTGGTTCAGGTATATATAACATAGTAATGGTTTAACAATATATATAATCATAATCATGAATTTTCTTTATTATTTATTCACATTATAATATTTTATAATTATTCGTATAAATATGTTATTAAAAACGAATCACATCATTTTGTATAGGTGGTAGTCCACACATACACACGAGTGACATTATAGTTTTCTAATAGATGGAAATAAAAAACGACAAGAAATTACAATTTAAAAGGTTTATTTGTGAAATAAATATCATATATAAAAATTATAACATCATCTTAACTATCAATGAATGGTTATGATAAAAAATAAAATACAACGATTTTCAAGGTGGTAGTCTTTACATATGCATTAATGATGATTTTGTTTTCTATTTGATGGAGAATGAGATGAATAAAGATTGTTACATAAACATAATGAGATATGTAATTATATTTATTTTATGTAATTTATCCTTTTATTAGGGGTATCATAATTTTATAGATGGCTCAAGAAAAACTAAAATTAAAATTACTCTGTTAAGTGTTATACCTCTTCATTGAGAAAACTCTTTTAGATTATATAATAAGACATGAAATAATGTTATTATGATCAAACCAAGACCTATATTATGTGGGGATTTGTGATGAAATTAATTGGTATCAATTTACTATTCTAATTGTCTCTTGAATTGTGAGAAAAATAGGAGAGGTGGTATCTTTTTATTCAGGAGGGAGAGGACACAGTTGGACTTCTTCAAAAGATTAAAATATATTAATGACATTATATAGTAAAATATATCCAAAATTAGTCATATTAAAATATTATATTATATAAGATTTAATTAATTCCATAAAATAATATTTATAATTTTTTCTATGTCATTATAATCATTATCAACTAATTTTTATATCTTTTAGCATGTTTTAACTCCTAACATCGTAATTGAGTTTTTGTTAATTTTCTATTCATAATGAAAAATATTAATCATACCTTATTATATAATATTAATTATTCTAATTTGATATGGAATATATTTATAATATTTAATTTCAATAAGTGTTAAAAAAATTTAACATACAAGCACAAAATGAAACAAATATATTTTTAGAAAAATTTAATTTTTAGTATAAAATTGAGTTTAACTTTATTTGCTGACATATAAAAACTATTATCTTAATGTGAAAATATTTTATTGAATATATTATATAAAAATATAATTATAATAATTCATTATATATTAAATAAATTTCTTAAAACAAAAATATATTACGTATATAGAAATAGTTTTTAAAAAAAACTCATTTTAACATCAAATAATTTTATTTTAATTTATAAAATTTTGAAAACTATTGAATTAATTTTATAAATTTCTAAACAATAATTTTCAATAATATTAAATCTATATTCACATCCACTAATACAACAGTTCATTTTAAAGTATCACAAAAAATAATACAAATTCAATAGTATACATCTATTGATTTAAAATAAAAGTTGTATGTAAAGAATTATATCAATGAAATAAAACATATTTAAAGATTAATATATCCAAAAATAAATATTTTTTACATGAAAAGTTTGTAATATATTCTTTTCCATTATTTCCACTCAGATCAACAGGGACTTGGTTAGTTTTTTCATTGATCTAAAATATCTTTTGAACCATCCTGTTATCTTTAAACACAAGCTACTCATTGAAGAGAAATTATATGCTTTTGATTATATTTATATTATCATCATCCCATATCCATTATCCTATATTTTCTTCACCATCTGAAATAAAAAATATTCATGGAATTTTCCTCAATCATATCTATGTCCAAATAATTGTCATGGATGTAGGGGATAGTTCTAAAAATTTAATGTTGGATAAAATTTATAGTTTTAACGGACCATAACTACTCTAGAATGAATTATCCAAAAGGAGTGAAAAAACACATATTAACAATATATGTTATCTTGGTCACTATATTCACCAAAATTACATTTATCATTTCTGATTATATGATCATCCTCTACACATTCAGTTTAAATATATGATTCATTCACTCTCGTGAACCTTTCTGTTGAAGTATAAAACACAGTATTCTCTACCTCTATTCCCTTATTCATATAGATGTTTTAGAATTGACTTTTTTTACAATCACAGATATTATCAGATATTATTAATTATTTTTTTGATTAGTTTCCCATTCCACCATTACTTTGTATTAAACTAACACTCTAAAAAAATAAGACTTGTTTTTATGAAATTAAACTCATACCATATTTTTATCATTGTCAATGTAATTCAAAAATTAATGAAACCCACCATGATTTTTACTAAGGATAGTTCCCTAATATCCTTGTGAAAAATCTCTATCCTTTGAGGTATGGGATTCATAGAAATTAAATTAAAATACACTATTCTAAAGTTCCCTATTACATAACTATCAAAACATACTATATTAGTCTGACCATGCATCAACATGCCTTTTTTCATTACAGATTCCATATACTTTTCACAAAGATGACCATGACGAGAATAACATTACTCCCGAATTTCGAATGATGTTACATCATAAATTTCCACTTCATCTAATATCCCATCCTAATAAAAGGTCCCATTATATTCTCCTATAACCAATACCATTGGTCCTTGAGTAATCTTACAATATCCCTTGGAAAATATTTAACCATACCAACCTCAAATACTCTCCTATAATGATTAGATTCATTAATATCATTATAAAGTGTCTCACTAAATTAAATTTCTAGAGTAATTTACATTCCTTTTAAATATTATCATCATGTATATCCAATAAATAAATATCTTCATTATAAAAAAATATTACTTTTCTCAATCATCTGGATATGTAATTTGCCTTATTTTTTTCCACTTTTATTGATAGAAATGATTCAATTTATTCAGTCATCATGACTCCATGAGTTTTTTTACACATAGAAAAAGATCAATTTCTCTCAGATATATTTATAAAACATGATATTTTGGAAGAAACATTATGTAATTTACCTTCTGATCTATGTAGTTATACATTATGTTCTCTCTATAACCACAATAACAAATTGTAGGGCCATAAAAGTCAATTTACTATGGCTCCCATCACAAGATTTTTCTTATTATTTCCTCCAAATTTATTATTTAGGTGACCATCATCTTCATATAAAATATATTAAATTTTTAAAAGTATTTTCACTAATCTCTTTCATAAGAATTTATTCATGATTTGATAGATGAAATCCAAAAACACCATGTTGGTTTTCCAAAAATAATTTCTTATACATATTTCTATATCATCTCATTAATATATTAATTAATACTACAATAAAAGATCCCATAAATATTCTAAAAACCTCACATTTACTGATTCGAGTTACAATTGAATCACATCTAAGTCATTCATATGGATCATAGTTGGTCTACCATCCAATAATCTCATACCAAACAACCTTTGCAATTGATTCTCGTACATTTCTACCATAGATTACATTATCTATTTTCTGGCCATCTTATCTCATATTTTATATTCCACATTTCTTTCCAATAACATCATATTCAACCCAATTGCTCTCCTATCAAACAATTCTGATTTATGTGTCTCCACATTCACTGGTTTGAAAAACATAAAAAAACGTGAAGTTTGTTATTAATTTGGAAGTCTTCTATCTAAAATATCCAAAATAAAAAAAATATGTCTCATAAAACTGGTATATCCATATTATACCTTATTTAGATAAAATAACATTTGGTCATTGTAAAATATTAATAAAACCAAAACCGAATCAAGGAAATATATTGTTACCTGTGTGTTCCAAATGTAAATTATAAAGATGAGAATGACATGATCTGATACAACAAATTGTGTGTGGACACTCTAGATCAACCAAAATATGCATTATCCAAAAAAAATTTATAATGGGAGAAGATTTGGAACATCCTTAATTGAAATATATTTTCATGAACATAGTTATTTCAAAACTATTGAAGAATGTGCCTGGCCCTAAATCACCTAACCATGTCACCTCCTTAGATATACTCAAATGAAATACCATCAAACATCTGAAAAAGAAGAAATTAAAAATATATTGAAAATAACAACATTTGGTTTATGTATTTTTTACCCAAGTCCCACATCCTTGGGAGAAAATTTCATCCATTTTAATTTTAATCATAAGTTATAAAGGTTTACAATCACAATAATAAATTATAACTAACAGTAGATCAATCTGTTTCCATGTTTTAGTTCACATGTACAAGTTTTCCCACTTCATATTTAATAGTGGGGATCATTTGGTCATCCAATTATCACCAACTCTAAATATTTATAAACATCCATCTATTGAATAATAGTTACAATTGACCCACTATAGCTAGTAGTCCCAAACCACATACATTAGGTCTATCATAAAATATATCCCAAAAAATAACATTTTATAAAACACTTGTTCGTTCCATTAAAATATAGATCACGAGGATAAAATTTATATTTAATAATCTGAATAAAACAAACATATTAAATTTTATTCACATATAACCAAACAAATTACACTACACTCAATGGTTCAAAGATATCATCATCTGAACATCATTTCATCATTCAGTATTTCAACTACCACTACCTGATCTATAATGTTGATATGTTGTCTTGAGATTATTTTAACAACTGAATAATTAGAACCAAAATCAATGATCAAATTCAAAATAGTAATTTAGTAATGAATTACTACCTCAAACTCAATAGATACCACATTCTAAGACATACAATCTTAATCATTCACATCCCACTAAAACAATAAAATATTCCATTAACCGATAAAATCATGGATATGATATGTGAATTATCTAATAATTAAAGAATAATATATCTATGTAACATATAGAATTTGACATACAAGGATAAATTATTCACAAAAATTAAGAAAAAAAATATAATAGAATAGATTACAGAATCCAAAAAAGATATTGAAGAGATCAAGTATTCTTTAAGATCGGTTGTGGATTGAGGGAGATAGTAAGATAGATTATAGGGGTCCATGATCAAATTTTGAAATTATACCCTTTAAGAAACTACCCAATAGTGAAGCCATAGTGTGACCAATATTGTCACATTGTGATGAATCCAAACAAGATCCCCAACTACATGGGATTATGGGTTCTGGAAGAACACCTTGTGAATGGAAGAGTGCTAACACCGAAGGAGATACCCCCACTAAAACATCTATATATTCTATATTCATTACTACCATTTCATAAACCTCCCTGGATCAATGTTTTAATGCCATGGAACACTCTGCTACAATGTGAAATCCTACATTCCTTAACCCTTATGTATGAGGTTACTTGTATGTATGAGTAACCACACACACACATGATAACTCTTACACTCCATTAAATTTCCATTTTGACATTTATAGAGCACACATAGTCATGCTATTTTCCAGAACATGTTATTTTATGCACATCCAATATTCAAATCATAGTGTGCCCTATGACATGATGTGATACGTGATCAACCACCCACCACTCCTTGACTAACCTACATTATGTAATAGTGAACTATATTCATTATAGTTTCATTTCCATGTCATTCTTGATTTCTAAAATCCTAATTTCAATCTATCACTAACAAACAAAAAACCAAATTCATAAAGGCAAATAAAGGCCGAAATATTTAAACAAAAAACATATTTAAATTAATGGTACATTAAAAGCCCTACATTTATGGTATTCATATCATTTAGAAGCGTCCCTAGGAGCCTCAATGAATATATCATGTTAATAGTCCCATTTTTTTTAAAACCAAATCCTAGTATCCAAATTTTTAGGTCGGTTTTTACATAATACTATGAAGATATACATTTTTCTCCCTTATAGAACCCTCTATACTTAACTTATAATACACCCTAGTTAATCCTCAAACAAGGTATATACATCTTGTTTGACATCATCACTTTAAAAAATATGGATAGGTATCATCTCATAATTTATGAAATCTGACATGCAACACTATTCAAGAATTCCTCGATGATATATAGAAATATCCTACTAATGAGCCACTACATGAATCAAATAAACAATCTCAAATAGTCTAAAAAATTAGGGTGTGAGCTTTTAGTACCTCATAAATCATTGATTCCCTAACCATGGTGATTCTTCTAATAATACCTAGTCTATCGTACTGAACTACATTGTTTTCCCCCCAATTTCGAATATGGGTCTCGCCTTAATTAAGTTGTAAAAAACCACTTCAATATTAATTTTACCCACTTGGTGGTTTTATATACAATTTTTCTTCTTATCATTATTAAATCACCCACCTCCATCCAACACAATAGTGACTGGTACAATATATCATAAAGTACCTCTAAGGGTCTGTCTGGATTAACACATGATTGTTATTGTTATTTTAAAAATATACCATTGATAAATGTTTTTCTCCAAATATACAAAAATCATGAATGCATGTCTCGGTAGTAACTTCTTTAATATATATCATCCTATTAAATTACGAATCACTTTATAGGTAGTATTCATTACTCACTTCTATATAATACCCCATAGCCTTTTGAAGACACCACCAATATAACAATGTGATACATATCTAACAATATGATATTTTTATCATTGGTACACTGTGAATCATCAATATCTATTTCATATATAAATTTACTAGAACAAATAATAATTGAATATCATGAATGGGAAATAAATTCATCATCCAATAAACCACCACATATACTCTATCATGGGACATTAGGGTCCTTGGTAGTCCTGTGATGATTTCTATGGTCACATAATCCAACTATCATACATGAATTTGATGGAGTATAAGTGACCCACCTATTCATCAGTGTTTTTCATGTATCCTAAGATAGGTACGGAATGTGGTGACAGACGACATCATATCTTTTCGTATACCCACTAACCAAAAATGATATCTGATATCATGATATATCTTTATAAATCCTAGATGTACCACCCCTCCTAAGGCATGGGATTCCCTTGTTCAATCCCCTCTCATATACATAGGTAATTTTAACATACCAATGTTTTAAGCTTCATGATATTCATCTCCCAATCCAATACAATAGAGGTAATGATCAAAGGCCCATAGGTCACAACCTGTCATACCTCAATTACAATAATCTGTGGGTTAGTGAACAAGGACATTAACCTCAACTCTTCACCATACATATAAATTTCTTAAACTTGAGTATGTATACGTAGAGAATCTATGTCAACATTATCCATTACTTTATTAATAATACAACTCAAATTCAAAGGTCTGTATTTACTCAACACAATGTCTTCATTATAGTTTCAATTCCCATTGAGAGAATATATATCACGATCTATTTTGGGTTCGTGTACATTAAAAATCAGACACCATGAAAATAATGATTCGAATAATCTAATGAATGAAACATAGTTTATATCTCTCAATCATGTGTCGTGTATTTCTTGTCATGGGACCATAGTATAACAACCCATAAGTTAAAACATTGTCCTTCTATATCAGAATTAACCCCATAAAAACCCTAAGGTGTCATAACAGATATTATAATTTAACTCTAGAACTATAAGATCAATAATTTATGTATATATAAACCAATTATTCAATGAAAGGCAATCCAATTTAAACTAACTTGTATATAAATGTGACTCCATTCAAATTTTTTTATATCATAGAAATTTTATGTCATTTAATGTCTTGAATTAAAATTACATGTAATAAACATCAAACCTAATGATATCAAAGAACTCAAACAAAGTCCTCGGTAATTCAAAAAATATATATTCCTCCACCATCACAACATCAACTTAGATCCCCACCTCTGTGAAAAAAATCACTAAGAAGATCCCCACATGATTCCAAATTATTAATTTCAAGTTATTTTCCTAAATCTAATTTTTATAAGGTGTAATAAATATATGTGTTAAGTTATAAACAAGAATGTTAAGTGTTTTTTAAAAAACATGTTATCAAAAGATACCATGATAATGAATTTCATGTAGGGGTGGAAAATATAGTTAATGAGGGACATGAATAACATCGATGGGTTTTTTAAAGCAAATAATGTCATAAGGTACACATTTAACTCATATATACTATTATTTTTTTTCACTTCCATATATTTTCTTTTTCAAACTTATAACTAAAACTAGACAAATCATAGTCAAATACTAGAGAACCATCCGTATCCCTATAATATATCATATTTGTCATCTATGCTCAGTAATGGATTCCAGTTATTCACAGTATCTGGAAAAAATATCTAATAATACATACAAATATTTATGATACCATCTCTATTCTTAAGAAGAATTCCTAACCACTCCATGTATATGTATTCATGATAAAAAATACATTCACCTCAGGGTACTCAAGATACAGTATCATCTCTCTCAGATCAACTTGTTCTATATGATATAAATTGATCAATGTGGTTCATATATCCTATACTTGATCAATCATAAATTTGATCACCCTTTATATAAGTATCCATAAGAATTGAAACATGATATAATCATGGAAACATTTCACCACTGGATGAAAAGTAACAATAACCATCATCTATCCCCTATGGGAACTATATCCCGCACCAGTACTATATTAACTTTTATCTGACTAAATTTGGTTCCCTCTCTACCTACCTCAATACCCTACTCTGCATTGAGAATATATTTCTCTCACATAAGTGTGGTAAAAACACCTAATTTCACAAAAAATATAGGTAATCGTTGAATATTATCAATTTACCATTCCATAAGATACTGTATAAACTAACCATATCAAGAATAATGAAATACCTTAAATGAATGTGGCTTCCTACCACAATAAAATATTCTTGGAAAATATATACATTAATCAAAATATATTTGATAGGTTTTCAAGAGCTAATAGGCCAAGGGATAACTATATTAGTTACCCCAAACCAAAATATAATAAGGAAATATTAAAATTATGGTGATATTGTTTAATACAATAAAATTTTTTATGGAGTAATATTAACCAGAACCATATATTTAATGGTTTAATGACCCTTTTTGTCATCAATATAAACCTAGATCAAGCCATATATCCTTACAATATTAGAACCATTACTCTGACATTGAGAATTATGTATCTCCAAAGGAATTTCCCCCTATAACACTTATGATTTCTTCTAACCATGAGAACCCCAGCTGGAACAAAATCCTGATCTTTTAGATGAGGCACTTCTAACACTATGTGATCCCCTAATCTATCCCTCAATGCATGAATCTAGGATAAATAATTACATAAAACCAACTGATACATGCTTTAACAAAAACAATGTAGGTGATCCATACGACCATATTCATTTCATTCCATTGATGACATCATACCTGATTTGTGGAAATGGTTGAGATTCCCTACTGACAACAGGTAAGGGGAACTCCTTCCAAGGGAGGGAGTGAAGTGATCCCACCAATCCAAGACTATCTGTCTCCACCGAGATGAATCTTATCATACCCAAAATTTCTAACAAAAAATTTGGTATCAACACCACCATTCAAAAGTCCACAACTCATCTCAGTGATGATGTGTTGAGAGAATGTTGTGTTATCCTGTTCCATGTTTTTACGAATGGGGATGTCCTTTTGCAGCATATTCAGTTAAAATTTTAGGTTGAATATCCATTATTTTCTCATGGTGTATGTTTAGAGACCAATATCAAATCTATATGACTTTTGGGTCTTATTCATTTCCATTAACAGTGAAAAATGAATTATCTCAATGCAAAGTTACAAATTTTACATTATTGAAATCATCTTAAATTACAGATCTTTAAATTCATGTCATCATTCAAGCTATAGAGCCTCTAGGAATAACTCATAAAAGAATTGGTTCCTTAGGAAAACAAATTACATTATTTTACTCCTCCTTCTATTATAATGACACCCCATCAATTTTATGTGTTCTCCCTAAAAATATACTTTTCTAAAATCCTTTTCCAGTCATTGTATATCTCTATCAGCTCAGATATACCATTGTTTAACTTATTCCAATCCTACTAATTACAATGACTAAATATTCCTTGTAGATATAAAGGGAGTTGTATCATAAAATCAAATGAAATTTTTATCATAGTAGGTACTCCAAAATTTTAACCTCCTCCACCAAATATAACTATATTAAAAACCCCACACTAAAGTATACATGATAACTGAACAATTAAAAAATCTGTAATCAAATCCTTAAACCCAAACTATTGACCTTCTAGTGGTATAAAAACTCATAACCTTCCTCTATAACATTGTAAATATGGTTTCTGGGATGAACCATAGGTCATTAATGAGTTTATTATTTCTGAAAATGACTTTAAAGAATACTATAAAATTTATATAACTACTAAAATCCAAACAAAATTTAACAAATTTAAAGAAATGCTTGTTGTAAAAACCATAGTAGAAACTTAATATGATCCTACCAACAACCAATAGGAATAACTAGAGAAAAACATGCTAAAAAGAACTGCATACCATCAATAACTTCAAATTAGTAATAATTAAATAATATAATTAACAAACTCATGTTAAATTATTAAATTTCATCAATAATGTAATTTTGAAAAAACAAAATATGTTATTATTGGGATTTAATTAATTTAAACACATTTTAACCATATGAAATTATTAGCATAACATTTCAAACTCTGTTCATATCCATGATTCATGAACATACCCACTCTCTCAACCTAATATAAAAATAGAATACCATAAATTATAACTGTACAATAACACGTAATGAACAACATGAAACCACAATAGAACAAAAAACAAATGTAAACCCACATACCTATTAACATGAATTTCTACAACACTGATACTAGAAGGACAGAGGCATAGATTCCAAATCATGCCCTTTCCAACCAATATCAACTACTATAAACTGTAAATATTAAATAAAAAAAGTGGTTGTGATATTATTATTTTTAATTACTTGATCCAAATTATCAGTTATGAGTTAGTACAAGACTTGGAATCATTCATGCCTCCCCAAATGAAAAATGTTTATAACTAGTGCCTAGGGAATTAGTCATGGTGTGGGGGGATATTCCATTAATATCAAATTAGCATAAAATATTAGCACTGTAAAAACATTAATGAGTAACTATTAAATTCATAGAAAATAAAATATAAGCTAAGAGATAATGAAGTAACATCAAATATAAAATGATATACAATAGAACAATTCTAATTGAAAAGTATCCCTATATATATTGTATTGATACAATGGATAAAAAATAGGATATAATAACAATAGTAGAAAAATGTCAAAAAGGTTTGTAGTGTTTTTCCTAGAATCACCTTAAATTCTTAACTACAATTTACGTTTAGTAACCCAACATAAGGCCTTCTCCCATATATAGATCCTATAAAATAAAATATGAATCTTCAATAGTGTTCCCATGAAAGGTGAGAATTAAACCAACTAGGACACCGCCATCACATCCTCTGCATAAGTATTGTAGATATAAGATGGTGAATACATTGATAAAAATAAATATATAACAAGTACATAAATCATCCAGGTCAAGATGTTCAAACTATACCATAATAAATAATGGTTATATCTACATTAGATTTGTTCACAAAATAGGATTTATGTTTGGTCACATTTATAATCAAGAACATTACAATTAACTTCACACTTAATGTATATACTCCATTATATACCCAACTATGTACCATGTGAGGAACAATCTGTCACACATCTCACCTAAGGGAGGTCACCGTCCAAAAGTGATACAAAAGTCCTAGACCACACCTTCCCTCTCATGTTGGTCACACATCATCATCTCCAAACATAACCATCCCACTAATGGATAGACACATGAAATCATCAAAGAATTCAGAATTCACAATCATGTTTGTCCTAATATCCACAATTTAATTATTTCATATATCTGTCAATCATTCCTTCAGTCATGACATAGTAACAACTATAAATATCAATATATCATAAATTATGTTGTATATTGTATTAATTATGTATTATCTTTAGTGAATGCTAGCCCAGAAAAACATTCCAATCATTATTCACAACAAGGATATCCCTATATATTCTCTCTTACTATCCCCTCTAAGATTCCCACATTAACCATCCCCACAATCCCAGCACCATCCAAAGTGAAGGGTCTCATAAATAATTCTTAATCACCATACTACTAGATCACATTGGTCATAATTAGTATAGAATAGCCCACTCTATGTCAAAAACCCCCAATTGGACTGCCCAACCATTATCCATGGATTGAGGCTATGATTCCTAATATTCAATAAATTTTTATTAAGATCCCATCTTGTGTGGGTTAACATCATAAATTTGATCCACCATATAACTTTTCTACAAAAAACTGAAATACATATATCCAAATCTATAAACTACATACAAGTCATTCCACATAACTATGATTGAATATCATAACATGGTAAAGACAAACTAAATAATGATCAATGAAGAACACAATATAATATATTCTCTCTGATTCAATATCATTCTAGAAAAACCCTTAAGTGTACTAAAACCATCACATTTATTATTTGAGATGTGAAATAGAGAAATAGTGAAAATGAGACAAATTAGACAAGGAATGAATAGATAAACTAATAGGAAAACATCATAATGAATAGAATTACAAAAAAAAGATAAGATTGTTGAGATTCCTAGTATTCCATGAAGATGCATAAAAAATAAGGAAAGAACGATTTGTGTTCGAGGGAGTGTGAGTGGATAAGTTAAAGGGGTATATAGTTGAATTTCTAAATATTCCACTTTTATAAATAACTACCATGGTTTTTTGACATTGTTTTACCAATATGGTCAAAATGTAATGCATCCAGGCCAAGGGAAATTTTCAGAATGGCCCTCTATGTTACAATTAAATACACTCTTCATGGAAGGGTCCAATACATAATAATTCATCCCTGACTGTGTCTCACAGCACAACCATCAACATTACCTCATTGTTTACCTCCCCATATCGAGACCATCATGTTGTGGAACCCAATTTTATGCCATCACCTCCTTCCATACTACACCCATACATATGAGAGTCCCCATATATAATAATAAATCCTTATTCATGATAAACCATACAATGTTAAACATTAAAATTTTGACATTTTTATACCTCAAACTATGGTGATATCTTTTATGTTATAACCTCAAACCCTCTTCAATGATTTCCTTGTTATTCCCACTAGACCATTGGTTAATCTTATATCACCCATCATCTATTCTGGGACACCCTTATCATGTAATGGGTACCTACCTGCTATAAAAAATCATCTCTAACACATTACTGATTTTTCTAATCCCAATCACAGGTCACAACCAAAATTCCCAACATCGACAATTCCTTAAGAAATTTTTTTAATTAAAATAATAATAATATTGTCACATTTCTATGATATATTACTCTTTAAAAAATTTGATTTCTTTAATATCTCGTGCTACAAGAAATAATGAGTATAGATGAACCGCGTACCATTATTAAATAATTACTCATCATTTATTTTCTTGTAGTTGGATTGGTGGGTATAAACAGTAATAACTAAATTATGAATCATTTTTCTCTATAATTTAATAAAATTAATTCATCAGTTAACAAATTTTTATAATTAACCAAATAATTATTTCAAAATAATAGAGAATTTTTTCTAAAATTATGTTTATATGACGAAAATGCTTTTTTATAACAATAAATTAAATTAATCACTAGTATTACTTTAATTTAATAAAAATTAAATATCAGTTACTTGAATTTTTTTAAATTTCAGAATTTTTTAATGTTTATAAAATATGAATAAACTTAATTTTAAGCATAAAAATGTGTTTTTTGGAACGTTTTTTATATTTTCAATAATTATATTAATATTAAGTTCTTCAATTTATAAAAATATAATTATGTAAAATTAATTTCATATATTAATTATGAGTTTCAAATTTCATAAATATACGCCTTTTATTTTTTATATGTTTGACTATTAACCATGGTAAAAATTATCACCTTTGTAAAGGGTAAATCATATTACTCTAGATTAAAAATAAGTATAAATGCGATACATTTTTAACCTAATTTATATTGGATGAATTTAATACAAAAATAATCACATTAGACACTTTTCAATGACAATTATTAATATATTATTTAATTCAAATAATTTTACATAATGTCACTCTCGTAGATTAAATAAACATTTTCTATGCAAATAGGGAAAACATATTATGTATGAATATTAATATTAATTATGTGAAAAGTAAAATTATATTAATTAAGTTAATTTATTTATAATTTTTAGGTATTTTATAATTATTTTAATTCTTACACAATGTAAAAAAAATATTTCTTCAATTAGTGAGAAAATAAAAATAAATGATTTAAAAAATATTAAAAGTGCTATAAATTCAGTAATTGATTGTGTTTGATGAGTTATATATATTAATATAAAATATAATTATTTTATAAATATTATATTCGATTTATAACATGGTCATTGTGTCCTTTAAGTCAAAATAAATAAATAGTATCATAATTGAAAATAATTATATTTTATCAAAACAACATTTTATTAAATTATTGATAAATCGTAAAAATTTTAAAATAATAAAATGTGTATATGATGTGGTTTAAATTTTTATAAATGAACCATTTATGGGATATTTTTCACCTTATAATTTTAAATTACAACTATTTAACATTGAAATACTCTTTATTATAGGTGAAATTAATATTTGTTAACTGAGAGTTAATCAAAAAGATAATGTTTAAAATGACACTAGTACTATTATAAATTATATTTCATTATTTATTATAACACTATAAATACATATATATAAATTTATTTTCATTTATAGGCATTTATCATTTGAATGAAATTACTATAATTTTATCTTTTAAGAAATCCCAAAAGTGCCTCTCACCTCAATTATTAAAGGAAACCTTCTCCTTCACTTATTTAAACAATTGCTATCCTTATATCCTAGAAAAGGGCCATATATATATCTTATAAAATAACCTATAACAATTATAGAGGTTATGGTCTTCCCAAAAACAATCCCTAGAGACAATTAAAAGAGTTCTAAATGAGTGACATCAAAGAAGAGATAATCACCTTACATGGTCACTTTTTTGTACTCATAATTTCCTCCTATAAATATATCATATACATCGTAAAATATTAAATTAAGTACCATAAATATTCAGAAATTTTATTTTTAATAATAAAACACCACTATAAACTATATTTTCTATCAAACAAGTAGTGAAAGTGTCGCTTGTGCGTACATACAGCTTACCGTCTCCATAGAGAGGTACAATTCATTCTTCATCAACATATTTTATATATGGATATTATGATTTGTTTAAATATAATATTTATAATATTTGTGAAATAACATGAAATTATAGATTATAATATCACTTCTACCTACATTCCATCAAAACCTTTGGGAAATGATAATGTCATTAGCATGTGCGTGTGGACAAAAACAACCATAAAGCAATGTGATCCATTATTCTATTCTATTTTACATAGATTGTAATAAGGAAAATAAAAATTAATATATATAATACATATGATAAAATAATATTTTTATAATGATTAATTAATATATACGTTTCATTTGTTATATCCATCTAAGAAAGAAAACAGTGTTTGTCCATATATACGAACAACCGTCTCCATGAAAAGTGTAATTTGTTATTTCTATTTATAAATTTTATGAATGGATTTAAATATATATATATATAATGAATATATATGATATAAATATAATTATTAATATTATTTATATGATGGAACATAGATTAATTTTCTTTGTCATGAACTAATGAGATGTAATACTAAGGATAATATAAAAAATTAACACCATGATGTGTCAATTTTAGTAAGAAATTATTTATAAATGTGGTGTTGAAATGTTACAAAGTGAAAAAATATGATATTTTAAGTATTATAATACATTTTTATATAATTATAATAAAATTAAATATATTATAAAGTATTTTACTGTTGTTTTGATGAAATTAGAATTGTCAGTAATGGGTTTTATGTTACAATATCATTATTTCTCAAGACTGTTTATGTTTATGTTTCAGGTGATAAAATATTATGATGTATCTCTCAAGAAACATATGAATTTTATTATCCAATATTTATTTCATAAAATAATTATTTTCCTTCATTTCCCCTGCCTTAATTACTCATGAAACCAAAAATATATTTTTATGGAAAATTTAATTCATTTCTCTAATTGGTAAAATAAACTTTTTTCATCCATATATGTGTTTTATAAAATAATTTAAAGCAGGTTTTTAATATAATCCAATTATTTATTAATTTTATGTTAACCCATATTTGACTTTTTATAATACTTTTTTAATATAATTCTTTCTCATTTTCCAAATGAGGTACCTTGTGACTTTTCCAACAAAAGTATAGAAAGAATGAAATTTTTAAACTTATATTAAAAGAAACAGTCTTACCACAATCAGGAATATTTTTTTCATTTAATATTACATCACATGTTTATATAGATATATTCAAATAAATTTTTTTCTATTATTTATTCAGGGTTTTTTAATAAGTGAGCTTAAAATAGAAATTTTATTTTTTAAATAATGTTATAATGATCTCATAATGGTATTGGTATTCATAAAATAAAAATACCCTTGATTTTACTTATCATTTACTAGGGATATGATCCAATAATTCAATCCTTATTAATTATTTAGATATTTATTTGAATATAAGGACATAATGTATATCGAGCCCATTTATTTTACATAGGTATTGATCTGATGAAATGATGAAATAATTATACAACCCATTATTTTATATGGGTTATTATATGTTGAAATACTATAAGAACCATTTATTATCAAGGGTTCCGATATAGATAATTCTTTATAATCTTATAAAAGTGTGTTTTTTTGATATTTATTTTGTGATGGGTTGGTCATATATCTCCCTCTAATACATTGGTTAATGAATGATATCTTAGGAGATAAACATTATTATAATGGAATGTGAACTCTATTTAGTAATAGAATGTATCCACTATGATATTATTGGTTGTGAATCTTGACTACTACGATCGCTTATGAAATGAACTCATTCGACCATGATATCCTTGGATATAACCCTTTATGACTATGGAAATGATTTTCTATACTTATGTGTAGGACATAAATAACTTTATTATGCCTATGTTAACCCTTCATGGATAATGTTCTTTGATTCCCTTATTATTCATGTATTATGAACTACCATGATTTATTCCATGACTTAAGATTAGGATCTTTGATATTCATAATAGGGTTTTCAAATATTATTATTACATTCTTGGACCCTTATTCTAATGTTATGATTGTTTTATCATCGATATATCTATTTTTACCCTTACTATGAATCTGTACTCACCCATTTCTTAGGTTTCCTTCCCCCATGTTAGGATAAACGGTATTATGTATGATATATCTAATAAGGGTTCTAGTTTTGAATAAATAAGTGGGAGAAGGTTTATATTTTTTTGAACTATTTGTTTACCTTTCTATGTTTCTGATGATACTATACTGAAATGATTCAGGAATATATTATTATGTCATGTAATGAATAATCATTTATATAGATGTAATATATATGTATGAAAATATTTGGTCACTATAGGGGTATTAAAAAAATAATTATTTGAAATTTTAAAACTAGGATGAGAATATATTAGTAGGAACCCTAGGAAAAGTTTTATGCACATGATTAAATTCACATTTTTTGATAATGACCATGTATAACCTATGTTAAACATATGGTTTCACAGAAGAATGTGTCCCAATTTAAACATACCATAAATTATTTTTCATGATTATGTGGTTCGTAAACATGATTATTATAGCATACACTATTTTTCTATTTTAGACAATTGTTAGAACCTGAAGGAATAATATTAATATTAAATGTGAAGTAAAATGAAATTATTTTCTTCCTGAATAACTGAATTTTATCACATGTGGAAAGTAAAATCATGTTTTCATGCTCACACAACATTCTCAAGATATAAAACCAGTCGAGCTTCAAAACATGTAAAAAAGGAACAATTTTTAATTGAGTCCATTATGAGGAAAATTTCACATTTTTTAGTGGTCCTATTGATCCTCTAGTCATTGAGGAATATATCAATACAAATTAAAAGGAATTTTATATTAATCAATTTTCATAACAAGAGAAATTTATTCTGGTTTTTTATTAATTAATAGGTGAAGATTATTAGTGATTGGATCATTTCTAGAATGGAATAGAACAATAATAAGTAGAATCTAAAGAGTGGTATTAATTTAGAAGAATAATTTTAAATTAAAATTTTCTTTGTATTATATTTATGAAAATTGAGAAATAATTTCATGAGTTTATATAGAATGATGATGAAGAGATTAGTACCTATGAAGAAATTTTTACAGAAGATTGAGGTATTCTTCTATTATTATCATCCTAATTGAGAGTATGTTTGGTCAATTATTCAGTGTCTTAAAATGATGTCTCTGATATGGGTTTTATATAATAGAAATTATTTTCTATAAAGAAATTATCCAATGTTCTATAATGGTAGAGATGGATATTAGAGTCAACCATCAATTTCATGGTTTTGATAAGAAAAAATATAGAATTTAATGACAATTATAAAACCCTGGATAGAATAAGAAAAAAAAAATTATTCATAATTTGTAGAATTAGATTTGTGGGATTATATCCTTACAATATTGGTAAATGATTAAAGTGTGGAAAAAAAATTCATTGGGTAATCAAATTATAAAGTGATTAGTAAAGGTTATCTAATTATGCAAATAAATATGACGCTCTATTCAATGCACCACCCACCCTCCAATGATTCAATTGTATAGAGTATGGGGATTAATATATCCAATTTGAAAATATGATGTTTAATGAAAATGAATGATTTCAAAAAACTCTTAAGGCCATAGATAAAGGGAAGTCTCATGAAATCACAATTTATTATGAGGGGTATAATAATGGCATAGTGAAAGGTAAAATTATCATCCAATCTAAAATTGCTAATGTATTTTTTTATTTTGGATCTACCCACTCTTTAATATATAAATACTTTTTTTGAGCGTATTGTAGAACATCCTCAAAAATTAGATGTTTTTAATAGTAAAATCCCCTAATGATATGATAATCAGAACCTAAGTCTATAATTATTCACTAGTTTATGTTTGGGAGGACTTTTTATTTCAAATATTGTGATTATTCATCTACTTGAATTTAATGTAATTTTTGGAATGGATTCTATTTCTTTACATAAACCCATTATAAAATTTTAAGGATGAAAAGTTACATTTTAGTAACTGAACTATCATTAATCACATACTAGTGTGATGAGAATATATATACATTCGATTTAAATTACATCCATCCTATGGTCTAAGAATCATATTACAAAGGGTAATTTATCATATATGTTTGGGTAGAATTAAGATTTAAAATATATAACTATTGTATGAGATTTAATTGATGTATTTCTAGAAGTTTTTCCTATTCGTTCATTGAAAAATGAATTTTATTTTTCAACAGAACTCATACATAGTGCTATACCTATTTAAAATACTCCACAAAGAATGGCTTCGATTTGGTTTCAAGAATTTAGGAAGAAACACTATGAGAATCATGACATGGGATTCATTTCTACATGTGTGTCTCCTTGGAGTTTACATATTTTATTAGTTATGAATAAATATGGATCAATGTGACTCTATATTTAAAATCAATATATTAACAAGATCAATATCAATATCAAGTATCCACTACCCCCTATCGATCCCTTTTATTGATCAACTTTTTAGAGAATGAATCTTTTCTAAGATTGATATTTTCTCTGGATGTCATCAATTGGGGGTCAATATGGATGATAAACCTAAAAAATTATTCCATACAAGGTATTCATATTATAAATTTGTAGTGATGTCATTTGGTCATGATAATTCCCAAAAAAAATTAACCGAATTAATGAATTGTGTAATTAAAGATTAGCAAAATTAAGTTTATGTATTTTTTTATGATATTATTATACACCAAAAGATAAAATATCCTCAAAAATATCATTGGATGATTTTTATAAAGAAAAATAATAAATTGATTATTTATAGAAAATTTACCAATTTTGAATTTTATCTTCCAAAAGATTCATTCTTGGGCCATTCTATCTCATGTGTCAGTATACCAGTAGTACCTTAAAAGAAACAATTTATTGAACATAGTCTAAGACCAACCAATATTACTAAGATCCATATTCTTTATTGTTTGGTTATATATTATAAGCACATTTTAGAGAATATTTCAAGAATATCAATTCCACATTCCATGTTAACTTGGAACATATCAAATTTCCTTTGGACTAAAGAATTTGTGGAATGATTTAATTAACTGAAGAGAAGGATATCGAGTGCTTCTATATTAACACTGGCCTATAATGGAGACTTTGTTTAATCAATAGTTAAGTATCAAAGAAGGGACCACAATGTATCATCATTCGAAATGGTATATTTATAGTTTTGCCTCATGATAATTGATTGTCCGTGAGTAAAATTTTCTAAATCACTATTTTGAGAATGATATGGTCATTTTCTCATTAAATATATAGTGTAATTGTATCAATAGATAAAGGTGTTCCATACATAATGGCCATAAAAATTTAATGTATATTTTCACTCAAAATGAGATGTACATGAACTAAATAATATGACTCGATATGATTATATATTATGACTACTCAATACATTATCTCCCTGGGAACGTGAACAAGTTGGTAGATAATCCGATTCAAATTGGTATTTCTATATTATCAATGATTATGATAAAAAAGCTCCAATATTTATTGTCTTTCAAATTATGAAAATTCAAATCATTACAGAAGTGTAGAAATCATCTCTCTCTCAAATAAGTGTTCATATATCAATCCAATTGGAGATTAAAGAGGCATAAAATGAATAATTATAGCTAAAAAGTATGGTGAGAAATGTTCCTGAGCTGAAAATTAATAATGAGGGAATAATATAGTTCAATAAAAATGAATGTGTCATTGAGGTGCCATATTTTATAAAGGATCCAATGGAATAATATTGTAGTTATTGATAATTTATTCATCCTGGATGACTGAAGATGTATAGATATTTAAAACTGTATTTCTGGTGGGATGGAATAAAGGGAGAAATTTTAGAGTATGTTTCTCAGTGATTGTTATTTCAACATAATAAGGAAAAATATATAAGAATAATGAGATGTTATAACCATTTACCATAGCAGAATATATGTTGGAAAACATCACCATGGACATTTTTGTGAGACTCTCCAGTATATCTAAACAGAATAATGTTATTTGGGTGGTTTTTGGTCACCTTAAAAATTCAACACACTTAATATACATAAGATAATATTTCTATCATGATCAAATTACTCAATTATACTTTATGGAATTCATAATATTTCATGGTGTACCACTATAAATGGAATCTGATTGGAATATGATGTTTACATAATATTTTTAATAATTTTTATCATTCTCTGGATACAAAGTTTTATTTTAGTACTTCACGAAGTACTTAAATAGATGGCCAGTTTGAGATGAAAATTAAAACATTATAAAAAATATTGTTTCATTTCTCAATATATTACAAGTTTTTTAGGATCAACAACATCCTTTGGTGGAATTTATATTAATTTCTTTTACTTCAATATTCAAATGGATCCTTATGAATACCTCTATAGTAAGATGGGAATAAATCAAACTTACTAGAATGAATTTAGAGAAATAAATCTATTGGGTCTTCATCAAGGTAAGGAAATGGGAGATAAGTATAGATCCATCTAATAGAACATAAGATCAACTCTGAGTAAGAAAAAAATATATTGATATTCATTATAAAGATCAAGATTTTTTATGTTGGTGACAAGGTATTCATATTAACATATCCCTGAAAGAGGGTGATGAAATATAGAAATAATGGATAGTTAAGAACAAGTAATATCAACCCTTTTTAAAAACATGGTCGTAATGATATATTATCTTATTGATTTTATCGTCATCCATATCTCTCTCTAATTCATGATGTATTCCATGTGTCACACCTAAGAAATTACATACCTGATCTATTACATTTACTAAACTCAATGGTCATACAATTTGTTAAATATATTTATTCGGAAGAAAAATCATTAATGATTCTAGATCATATAGAGAAGTTGCTACAAAATAAGGCCACTCACTAGGTGAAATTTTTTTTAGTGAAAACACTAATTGTATGAATTTATAAGTGAACATGGAGATGTTTTGAGGATTTTCTAAACTCATTATTTTGGATGAGAGTGTCAAATTTTAGGGTAGAAATTAATTTTATGGGGTTATAATGTAAAATCCTGTGTTTTTTTAATTATTTTCCTTCAAATAATGTTATTTCATTGATATATTGTGATACACACAATAAAGGAATTTAAAAAACCAATGTAAAATTGTTAAAAGATAATGTTTCCATCTTCTCCAGGTCATAATATTAGCGGATTTAAATATTAATAAATAAATTATCAAAATTGTATGCTGTAAATATTTATTAAATCAATTTATTATTTTTAAATTGATTTTTATTAAAATCAATAGTTCATTGAAAATAAAAGTTATGTTTTTTCTGAATTTTTTTAATGAATGTGATGTATTTTTATATAAATTAAATAAATTAATCTCTATTCGTGTATAATTTTCAGTAAATGTATAAATTATTTACTTTATCAAATTTTTTTTAAATTCAAAAAATATTTCTCTATAAATAAGATAAGAATAAATTCTGTTTTATGATTACAATTTTATTATTTATAAAATATATTTTTATAAAATTCTTTTCACTTAATTAAAAACTGATATCTTCTATATTAATTTATTGAATTAGTTTAAATTAATTATATATTTTGAATAAAACGTTCACATTTTCTAAATAGGCATCAATTATTTTTTATCAATATGAATAGTAAATATGGTAAAATTTATCTCCTCGGTAAAGGGTAAATCAAGTAATTCTAGAATAAATAATATATAAAATACCATATTTAATCATCTTAATTATTATTAAACTTATTTAATTTGACCCATAAAACATTATGCTCAATGCTTATTATTTTAATGGATTTTTTCCGTTGAAAATGATTTATATATTATTTAAAACAATAAATTCTAAAAAAATGACACTATATTAATTATAAATATCCTTGGTATCTTTTCAGTCAAATTAAATGAATAGTGTCAAAATAGACAATAATGATATTTTATCATAATAATATTTTATTAAATTTTTTAGAAATCATTAAAATCTTGATATAATACATCTTTGATATTTTATGGTCTAAAATGTCATATCTTAGCAATTAATAGGGCAGTTTTGCCCATAAAATTAAAAATAATAACCCTATAATATTGAAAAATATGATAAAATAGTTCAAATTAAAATTGTTCAATTAAGGGTTAATCAAAATGATAATATTTAAAATAGTAACAAAACATGTCTCTGTTTTATTTTTTTATGGGTCTTTATTTCTATAATACCTTACCATATATTACTTATCCATTTAGAATAATTTTATATATAAATAATTTATTATAATTTAATCTTTTGAGATATTCCAAAATTCCCCCTCACCTCAATTAAAAAAGGGCATCTCCAGCCTCAATTATTTACACTAATTTTATCCCTATATCTAGAAAAATATCTTCCAATTTCAATTATAAACATTCATTTACATATTCTAGGGGATCTATTATTCCCAAAATGCAATCCCTATAGACCTTTAAAGGAGTTATAAAGGAGTCATTTCTATGAAGTGGTAATTACCCTACCTATTCACTTTCCACTCTACTCTTGTTTCCCTATTGTAAATCAATTGTATTTTTGAAAAAAAAATCTATCCTAAATGTTATTATGATAATGAAAACACCCATATAATCCATTTTTTCTATCAAATGATAAGTGAATGTATCATGTATGTGTACATACAACTTACCATCTCCATTTACTTATACAATTATTTTTTCATCACAATATTTTATGGATGGATATAATCATGGTGTTACTTGTTTTACATGATATTTAGGAAATATTTTTACTTCTAGAATTATAATATCACATACACCAAATTATCGTCCTATCCATTGGTAAATGGTAAAATTCTTCATGCACATGTGTGGACCACCAACTTCATGAAGCATAGTGATTATTTATTAAAATTATATTATATTTTTATGATAATATGAATTTTTTTGTTCTTAAAATTTTGAATTAATATTTTCCTTTAATTCATTCCATTATTCCAAAATGGGAAATAGTGTTCATGAATACATTCACTCTACCGTCTCTATTAACAGTTTTATTCAATGTTTTATCTCTAACTTTTATAGATGATGATAAATGTGTATATAATAAATATATATTATAGTTATATAATTCTTAATATTAGATATATTATGTAATAATGAAAAAAGAAAAATTTTGGATACTAATAGGTTGAAATACTCATGTTAAATTAAATGGTTAACAAATAAATATAATGTTAATAAAAAATTATTGAAAAAAGGGGTGTTGAAATGTTTTAAAGACATAATATATGAAATTAAAAGTATGAAAATAAATCTCTTATATATTTATATTAAATTTATAATTTTCATAGAGGATGTTATAGTGCTTACAATTAAAATAAAACACTAGTCAATGGTTAATCAATTATAATATCATTGTTTATTAGGATTGTTTATGATTAAGAATAAAATTATGAAATGTAATGACATATCTCTCAGTAAACACATTAATATTCTTCTCCTACTATTATTTCTTGAAAATTAATGTTTTTTTTATTTATTTTCTTCTACTTAAGTACTTAGGAAATCAAAAAAATGTTTTTAAGGTTATTCGGCATCATTTCTCTCTTTGGTCCAAAATCCTATTTATTTCATATACATGTTTTAAAACAAAATTCCATTTATTGTTTTTTATATAATAATATGATTATTTAAAGTCATTTTTTCTTCATATTTTACATTTAAAAAATTAAAATGATTCTTTTTTTCATTGGAAATATACCGGTACATTGTGACATTTCCAATAAATGTATAGAAGGAATGTATTTTTACAAACATATGGAGTCAATAGATTTTCCATCAGTCAAGAATAATTTTCTTCCTTGAATATTAAATTATATATTAACATGCATCATATTAAATATTACATTTTTCATTATGTTTGTTAATTTTTTTTATAAATGGTCACAAAATTGAAATGTTATTTTCCTTAATAATGAATTAATGATCAATTAATTGAATTTATATTAATCAAACATTACAACCCAATGTTTAACTTATGATTTCCTTTTAAAATGATCCATTTACACAAAACATATTATTTAATTTGATTTTTTATTAATATTATGACAAAAAATTTATGAAACTTATTTATATTCCAAGTTTTATGTTGTGATGAAATTTTGAAATGTTTATGAAATCTAAATTTTTTCATAGGATGTTCAATGATGAAATGATTATAAAATAAATTTGTTTTCATTGGATATTATATGATTAATGATTAATAATCATGTGGAACATATATTTAATATTTCATTATATGATAGGAGGGACCAATATATCCCTATAATGCATTGGGTAAATATTGATATCATATGAGATAAATTGGACAATATTGGGGAGTGAACCCAATTTGGTAAAAAATTATGCCCACTATGGATCTCTTATGAGTGAGCATTTACTGCATTTAGGGTTTTAGAAATTATCCCAATCCTCGATTATATCCATGGAATTGATCCATGAATACTAATGAAATAATTTTCTATAATTATGTTTATTAAATAAATCTTTTTTTAAGCATCGTGAAAACATTTTAGGTTCATGCTCATTGATTTCACTATAATTAATGTCTTATGAAATTATATGATTTATTTCATTACTTAATACTATGATATTTAATATATAGGTTATGGATTTCATACATTAAGATCTTGTTCTTATAGCCTTATTCACATTTACTGCTTATGTGGTCATTGATATCTCCATTGTTTACTATTTCCAAGAATCTAAGGTAGCTCATTTCATATTTTTTCATTATCCATGTTATGAATAATGGTATTAAGTATGATATTTCTAATAAATTTTCTAGTTGTGAAAAGAAATAAGTCGGAGATAATATATATATATTTTATGAACTATTTTTTATATTTCTGTGTCTCCAAAGATACATGATCTAACTGATTGTAGTGTGGAACACTATGTAATGTAATAACAATTATTATATTTATATGAAATATCTATGTATGAAAATAGGGGGTTCAAATAATTCCCCTTCAAATTCAGGGTGAATTAGAGTAACACATGGATCTAATGTGAGGTACAGCTAAGTATTATGGGGTTAGGTTCCTCAACTTCATATGTCAAAGGGATCAATACTTATATCCAAGGGGTGTGGTTCCTCTATTAGAGAATAAATTTGGTACCCCCTAAATATGGAAGAGTCATATGTCCCCTAAAATATTATTTTAATTGGAACCCCCTTGATTTGTGGTTTGGATCCCCTCTCTATAGGGATTTGATGTTTTTAAATATGATAGGGTATAGGTTTTTAATTCACTAATAGAGTAGGTAAACCTATAAATTGATTCATATTACTCACAATGATGAATAGATCCTCTAAATTGGTCATTACCCCACAACTGATATAATCATCTCATTAATATACAAGTCCAACACTATTTTTTTGTGGATGTAGTAAGGAATTTATGAGGTCTCGGTAAAAGTTATGTTGATAGATTAATATTTCATGGGTCATGAAAGTTTTATTAATTACTCGTTTGACTCATAAATATAATTTTTAGTTGGGATATAAATTTACATCAATTTTACAACCGTCATTATTTTTGAGTATCTCTAGAATCATGTGAGATACAATCCCTTCGATAGAAATGAGCTACAAATATAGTGAATAAATTATCACAACTACTTTCATGACCATTAGGAATATATTTCACCCCATTATGTTTCATTATGATTCCATTGATCTTGGTTTTAATATTATTTATGGTTTTATATATACATTTTGTTTTCAAATCATCCTTCTATTTATATTTACACTCACCCCTTTATAAACCTTGTACCCACATGTTTTGTGTCTCAAAAAATGATTCACATTTTTGTGGTGAATTTAGCATGTATAGATATGTTTTAGATTATATATTTGTTGAATATTATTGTATGTTCAGATATAATGGAGTTGGTTATCTAAATGGTTCATTCCAAGAGTCCCAATACAAAAGAGGTGTACTCATGTACATATAGTTGTTTGTACTTAGTGATACTGAATTGTAGAATTTTACTATGGGTGTTTTTTTATGTTTCATTGTACTTTACAGTTATTTTTCTCATACATGAATATATTATATATTTGAATGATTATTTATTCTTACTAAATGATTGTCATATATCATATATTAGTGTTTCATAAATATTGTGAGATGTTGTATGATAAGTTCACTCTTAAATGAAATTACATTTTGTTCTATTTTCCATCCGAATAATAATTGGATGAGAAATGTTTTGGTCTAGTTAGACTATGACGATCCTTGGTTAGGCCTCATTGGGTTGGTTCATGTGAAAATATGCGTTTGAGATGATTATAAAGCAGTGAAATGAAAAATTAAAAGTATTTATAATGTTTATTGGGATTCTATATTATAGTTGAATAGAATTTTTTATGTTCTTGAAATGGTCAGTGGTAAACTATTAATGTTGTATAAGAGTAATGTTCAAAATGAACTATCTTTAAAATATTGATTTTTCTCAACGTAAGAGTTCTAGAAACATTTAGAATAGTAAAACATGATATATTATATCTATTTTTGTTTTTATAATAAAATAAAAAAGTGTTTACCAAAAAGATAATCATTCATACAATAGTAAAAGAAAATTTACATAATCTAATCATGATTTGTAGACATTATTGATAATATTTAGTCATAAGATTCATCTGTGAAAAAATAATTTTATAATGGTTGAATATGTTTTTCATGATTACTAATAAGAATTGTAATGTAATTTCGAAATGATTCAAGAAAAAAATCAATGGTTGTGTAAGTTCATAATTAATTTAATTCATAATTATATTATCTATTGTATATTTTTTTAATTAAATATTGAATATTTATCAATATTATTATAGGATATCATAGAGATTTGTTAGATGAATAGGTAAATGAAAAATAAAATTAAAGGGACCTAGTTTGATGAGTTTTATTTTAGATACATTAGTCAAATATACATCAATAATTATTAGGACGATATTAAATGGAATATTGAGAGATATTATGTGTATACGATCATTTAATATGCTTCAATGAATATCATATTAGGATGCCAATTGAAGTTTTTATATATATTAAATTTATAAAAAGATATTCATAAGCCTAAAATAAGGATCATATTGTTGATATTAGTGGGTGGTTCAATTTTTTTTTTGAGAATTTGTGAGAGGAACTTCAAATAAACACTCTGATGATATTATTAATACATATGTGAGAAGAAACATATTATATATATCTAATATAATACAGTGGAGGAGAGTAATAATACAGAATAATATTTAGATAAAATTTTAAGGTTATATGTGACTTGGTCATTGAATTTTATTCATGTGAATATATTTTCATTAATAATATTTGAGAAAATAAATGTTTTAATTTCATTAACATGGAATTTCAAAAATTTATACACTTTATATCAATGAATTCCATATTTTTCACTAGTTTTTGTTTAATAAGATATTAAATTGATATGGATCATAAATAATATTTGTAACAGAACAAATAAAATTAGAATATAGTTAGGGTGTTGGGAATAGAGGTTGAGTTCTTATAATAATAGTGGGATGTCGATGTATAATTTTCTAAAGGGTAAAAGGATAACATCAATCCAATTCATAGAACATTATAATCACGTATACAATTAAATAATTTTTATTTTTTGATCATATCAATAATATCATGGACGTAATCTTCTATACAATGATATAATCATTTTACAAAAAAAATGTACTTGTCCCTTGAATAAATTTTGAAATGGGACTATGGTTTATAGAAAATATTGAGGGATACGATTCATTATTATATGCATCACGGGTTAGATTAATTTTATAATCCATAAAAATATTTTATAAAGAATAAAAATGTCAGGAATAATGATTCACTCCCAAAGAATATTCTATGATGAGAACATCACATATGGGTACTTCAAGTGACATCAGATATTTATGGTATACCATTAATTAGATCAATCAGACATTGTTTCCCAATTAATATCAAGACAATCCAATTAAATTATTTTTTCATTAAAGTTACATATTAATATAAAACTACAAGATGTATCTATATTTTATTTAACATTATTAAATAGCTATATATAATATGAATTATATCAATAGTAGAAATATTATTATCTTTGTTGTGAAAAATAATCATGTTTTGAAGAATAGAATGGAGTAATTACTCTTATATGTAGGTATATATATTTTTAATGTATCTTTGATTGGTTTTTAAATTTTTTATAATCAGAAATATATGATATAGATTATTATGTAGAATGTTGAGTATGGATTATGGTTAATAATATACACCTAAAATCAATTTCAATGAAATAATTCACTATTGTGATGTGATGGTGTATTGATAATGAAACAATTGAGAAAATTGAAATTATTTATCCAATGTCAAGATTAAATAATTTAAATTGATAGATAATGGTATGAATATTTGATGATGATCAATGATGAATCTATTAATGATTTTTTCACAAGATCCAATGATATTAAAAGTGGCATCATATGATTTGAAGAATATCTAGAACCCACTTTTAATCTGAAGACTCTATTAAAGTGTTTTCCAAAATAGTATTATTTGGAATTCCTATCTCTTAAAGAGAGATAATTCAATAAAATTAATATTTATGATTTACATATTAGGATAATTGAATATATACCAAATAAGTCATCGATTTTAAAAAAATCATCAAAATAACTTGGATATTACCTTTAAGGCTGTGAAAATTTTAAATCACGAGTTGATAGAATATCAGTTACAAGGTGATTCTAAATATGATGAGTAAGCGGATAAGAATCCTATAAAACTATCATATCATGTTTAAAATATAATTTCAAAATGTAATGTTATTTTATTTAAAAATTACCTTTGGAGATTTTTTTATAAGTAGGAAACATATTCTTTGAAACTAACTATAAAATGAAGATATCTGAGGAAGAATAAAAATTTGATATCAAAATTATATGATAAATAATAATCATACATGTTAAATAATTATTTATAACAATGATATTTAATAAATAGTAAAAATGTATCTAAAAATGGAAATGATTTGTTGGATATTGAGAAATTGTCTATAAAATTACGTTATAGAGATTAAGAGATGCAATGAATCTTATAAATCTGTTAGAAAATAATATTATGAGAAGAAGAGAACATTAATTTCTTATATTTGAAATTATGAATATATTACCAGGTATTTTTATGATATAAGTATTTCATACAGTAATGATGAGACATGACATTTGGAATGTTTACTAAAAACTAAACATGAATCCTTATTTAAGAAAATTATTGTGCTCAAGGTGTAATGTAATAAATTATTAAAGACAATAAAAACCCTCGTTGATCATTATTTTTGATTATTTTTCTACGAAAATATATATTTTTATTACAAAAATAATAAATAATTTAAGTTCCTCGAGTAAGGGTAAAAACCCAGTTAACAGCTTGGAATAATATATAGAATATTTTCAGATTCAAGAACCTTGTTGGTGTGAGATTCTATTGTCAATAGGGCCTCAGTTAAGAAAGAATATAAATATTAAAATGATTATATTATTTAATGTAATATTTTATAAAGATAATTTGAATATTATTTAAGAGAATAACAATTATTATCACATGTAATATTTTAATTGATAATTTAAAAATTGTCCGAACGAGATCAAATATTACCACATGTAATATTTTAAAATGATAATTTGAAAAATATCCAAGGGAGATAATATATTATCACATGTAATATTTTAAATTTATAAATTTAAAATTATTTAGGATAGATAAAATATTCTTTCCGGTAATATTTTAAATGGTAATTTGAAAATATTCAAAGACAGCAAAAATATTACCATATTTCATATAGTAAAATGAAAATTTTAAAAATATTTAGGTGAGATAAAATACAATTAAATGTAATATTTTAAATATGATTTTATAATTATCTAGGAGATATAAAATATTATCTCATTTAATATTTTAAAACATAAATTTGAAAAATATTTATGTGATATAATAATATTATTTCATTTAATAATTAAAATGATAATTAAAAAATTATCCAAGTGATATAAAATATAATCAATTGTAATACATTAAAACAATAATTTGAAAATTTTAAAGGATAGATAAAATATTACTGCAAGTCATATTTTAAAATCAAAATTTGAAATTATCCATGAGATATAAAATATTATTGTATTTAATTTTTATTTAATTTTGAAATAAAGTTTTTTGTTATGAATTTCCCCAAAGGGTCCCATTCCGTGACTATCATAATCCTACCTCCAAAGGCCCTAGGGTCAGTGACTAGAAGTGACAAGACATTTCCCTCTAATGGGACTAATTAGCCTTATGTACAACAATGAACGCAGATGTTTATAAGCCACAATTGGTCAAATGTAAAAATACTAAGTAAAAAATTTATGAAAACTACTATAAGCAACTACTATACTAAAATAGTGAATGTAATATAATGTAAAAAGGGATAAAACAAGTCCACCAAAAAGAAAATATTCTCTAGCTAGAAGTCCAACTTGTAATGTAAGATGTAGTAGGACTATCGCCTGGAAATCTTCTAGAACATCCCTCAACCTGTTTGGTCTCCCAAGGAATTACCCAGTCCTGTTCTATGTGAAACTCAGTCAAAGGGATGATCTTATTACCAAGAAATCACATGTTCAGGAAAATCCCATGTAGGTGTGAGAAAAACAATACTCTACAAGAAACACTCAAACCCCAAAGGGATACCAAATATAAAATACCACAAAGTAAATACCATGATGGAATCCCATAAAGAATAACACAAAGAAAATATCTTCAAGGAATGCCACAATGGAAAAACCATGACGTAAAACCACAATGGAAATACCATGATGGAATACCCCAATGAATACATAGTTAGCTCCACGTATATATCTATCTGTAGAAAATAAATCAAGAACATCTCGATATAATCATTCCAATAAGACACATAGTCTAAACATGTCCCAAAGTCTTCATTAGATACACCACCTTTATAAGACATATAGCCTTTATAAGTAACACATTTTATATATGACACACATTATCTAGGTCATAGTTAGCCACAGAAATCCACTTAGGATTTGTCTCGATTATTTTCTAGTCATAAGGGTCCCAAAAATGTAGATGTCTCATCAAATGGATGCACTATTTGAATGTTATGGGGGATTGATGTTCCAAAAAACCGAGTGTTCACTATACCAATGGACCGACCGTATGGACGGTCCAACAACCTTGGTGGTGGACCTCTATGGTTTACTGCCCTGTTTGGCCAACCCCACAGTTCACTGCACTGCAAAAGCTTGAGATTCCTTTGCAGTCGAACATCCTCCAGTTGCTATAGAATAATTACAACTCGGTCGAATATGGACCAATATTTCCTCCTCGAGTCTGACCCGAATCATTCTTGGGTCTGACCCGACAACGACCATCTCCACTAGGCCTAGCCTGACTCAGTTGGGCCAGATCCATTTCTCCTTGGACCAACCAAATCATTATTGGGTCAAACATCCTCCACTTTCCTGTCATGCTCACTCGTTGTCTTGTCTCTTTCATGAGGTCACCCATTGTATCCACCTCTGATCGATGGAATTCTATGACACATTATTCATATGTTGTCTATGTATTGTGGCCTCACCATCCCAAATGGTGGTTGTGTCCCCCGTAGTGTTGGCCGCAAGAATTATATTTGAGAGTTGTCACTCTTCTAATGGTCCACCAATATCAGAATAAAAAGAACATATACTATACTCGGGTCTCGATCTACCTTGATCTAGAATCTGTTTGATCTTTCCTCCCATTCGGGTGTGCGATCACATTTGTATACTCCAAGAAATTCGACAATTGTCTAGATGATTCAATGACGAAGAATGTCAATAAAAGAGGGATAAAAAAGAATAAGATTGATGGAAAAATGAACCATGGATTTTGTTTCATTACAAAATTTATTTTTTCTCATCAGAAAGAGGTAGAAGATCAAACCTAAAAATTCTCAAAAATAATCCTCGTAATTTAATACAAATTAATCAATGATTAAATCATTGGTAAATCTTTTCATGGATTGACCATTATTCATCGTGAAAATAAATATTGGTGGAAAGGAATAATAAATTAATCACACTACCGCAATTTTTATTATTCATTGACGAAGTATCATTACATTATTGACTTCATTAATGATAATTCGTTGAATTAATTATGCGTCGATCATTGATCCATGATCCATCACGAGTTTTCAAGAGAGTTCTTTTCCACATATCATAGGAATTCCAATTCTATAGTGATAACCATTATTTCATGAAAAATCCATAAGAAAAAGAAATTTATTGTTTCAATAAAATAATTTATCTTTATATTATTTAATGATTATTATATCCTTTTTAGGACTTTCTATAGTAGACCTGCACTAACTAATGTTTAGTCATGCCTTGGGAAAATGCCACATTATGAATTCAACGGTGGTCTTGAATTTCCAATCCATGTCACCATTCATGAGTTATTAGGACTTTAGAATAATATAAAATAAAATAATTTATTTATTTATGGTTATGTCCTTGGTGATTTTTTCATCAGATGACCCACACTGACCAATGTTAGGTCTCACCTAGGGTAAACCCTTTATTATGAATTTAATAGTTCCTTCATATTTATGATCTGGTCACCCATTTAAATGTTAGTAAACATTTTATATAAAGATGAATGTGAATTCAATTAAAAACATACCATCTTTCAATGAATTGTTTTGGATACACCGATCCTTACAATCAGACGTCGTCTCAGTACTTGTTAGAAAAATAGTCCCAAAAAATTTCAAAAAATATAAGAATGAAAATAATTTTCATTTCCATCAAAACGAATTCTGTCTTTATGTCCCTAAAAATAAAAAACATGGGATACTCATAAAAATGAGGAAACTATGCATGAATTTGAGCATCCCACTCCCATTTTCATTCATAGAGATTATAATATTGTCACTGAATAAACACCAGAGGAATTGGTCTACACACAAAATATCATCACATGTCGATCCTCAATCTCTACCAAGTAGTCAGAAAAATCACCCAATCATCGATGTCTATATATCCCTATGAAATGACATGAAATGAGTCATGCATGTACCACTTCATATGCCACAAATGGAAGACATATTGAGCACATACTAATTATAGAGTTGGGTCCAAGAACTAAACCATGTGTAAAACCATAAATATTATGTGAAAAGGATTGATGATCCTCGAATATAGTTTTCCACCCTGGAAAAATCTCAATAATCCACATTGAGGTGAGACTCAAAATAACACATTGCCTCTTCCAAAAACACTAAATTCCACATTCACTTGTTAGTGTGATAGATCTGACGGGTATTTGCAGTGTTCATTCTCTCATGGATGATATCCACCTTCTCTATAGTCTCCTACACAAACATTTTCCCCATGAGTTTGGTCTTTCATGTCTCTATCCAGCAAAGTGTTAACCAATTGGGTCACTTGGAAAAGGCCTTGACTAGTGCCATAATGATAGTATAATGGTATCTTTTTTTATGAAAACTCAACTAGAGATAGGTGATCCACCAAACTACGGATAAAATTAAACATAAAATGTCATATAATTTCCTCTATAGCAAGTTTGTTCTTCCATGTCTAGTTATCTCTCTATTGGTGAAAAGTGGTGCTCATGTATAACTGAGTCTCAACCTCCTCCTATAATCCCTTCCACAATAATGATATAAATTAACCTTCATGATCTAAGAATATAGATGATGGAAATCCATGGAATCAGACAATCCATTTCATGTAGAAGCATCCCAAAACCTCTACTAAACACTTCTAAAGAATAGCTAGGATGTGGGTTGATTTGGTGAGTCAGTCAACAATCAACTAGATTGTATTGTGTCCATTGGATGTATGTGGTAAATCTGTCATGAATTCCATTAATATACCATACCATTTCGATTTCATATCCTTAAGGTTTATTGGTAAATCATCTATAACCTGGTGCTTTTCCTTCACATACTGACAAGTTAGGTATCGAGAAAAAAAGTATACAATACCCTTTTTCATACATGTCCACAAAAATTGTCATTATAGGTTCAGGTACATATTATCAATTCCTAGATATACCACCAATGGGTCTTTATGGAAATCCCTCAAAACCTCCTCTAGCAACACAACTTGAACTACTATGTGCCCTCTCAAAAGAATGATGTTCTACTCACCTTTCCAATATCTAACAGGGGTAAGCCCTATTGGCATCTGAGCACATAAAGTTTCTCAATATGTATCCCTAAGTTATGGTTCCTAATTCACTGTAAGAATTTAGTGGTATCAACCATCAATTAGTGGTAATATTCCTCCTCTCCATCCATAAAAAGTATCTGTAACAAGGCCAATTGATCTGACTCATCATTCTACAACTGTGAACTATATCTCTTGATGAGGAAATCTATAACCATGATCCCCTTATAAAAAGTATAGACAATATCAAAGTCATAGTGCTAGAGGAAAAATATTCATTGCCTATATCTAATGTTCAGATACATCTATGATAGGATATACATGAGACTCTTGTGGTCAGAGTAGATGATAAATCATTCTCCCATTAGGTAGTGTCACTACATCATCGAAGTGAACAATAGTGCTACTAACTCATTATAATGGGTCATGTAGATATGATCTTGTGGTATCATTTAAAATAAACCTTAAAACATAACCACTTTTCATTGAATCAATACACAAATAATCCCAGTTCTTAATGCATCATAGAACAGTACGTACCTGGGACCCTCCTTTATAAATCTCAATATGGGAGCACTTGTCAATCTCGGCCTAAACTACTGAAAAAACTACTATACCATCTCTATCCATGAGAAAAGTTTTCATTTTCAAGTCAATTCATACGTGTATGATACCAATATAAAATATTAAGCTACAAACCACTGATATCACCCCATCCAAAACAAGGAAGCTCTGCACCATGGTAACACTCTTAGGAAGCTCTCAAGTAATCACAACCTCAATATTCACTGGATCCACTGTAACTCCAGCCTCTGAAATTATGTTTCCCATAAAATGGACCTCCCAAATCAATAAATAACACTTCAAGAGCTTCCTTTAATGCTGGTGATCTCAGAGTGTGTCCAATAAAATCCTCAAGTGTCTCACATGATCCTCTTAGGATACTGAGTATACTAGGATTTCATCAATGAAGACCACCACAAACTAGTATATGTAATACAGAAAGATTTGGTTTATGATTCCCAAGAACATTACTAGGTTTTTCTTCATGATAATATGCATAACCATGTTAAAATAATTTCAATAATTACATCTCATGTTCGTAGTTGGTATATCCTCATCTTGTACTCGTTTTAAGTGATGGCCAGATATGACATAAATATTTGAGAACCACCACGCCCCATTCAACTAATTTAATAGGCCATAAATCACAAGTAGTAAATAATTATTCATCATTGTCTCCTATTTTATGTTCCAAAAGTCCACACATAAACTCAAGATCCCTTCAGTTTTCATGGAAAAAAAACAGGGGATACTGAGGGTGAAACACATTGTCTCATGAAGCCCTTCCTCTGCAAGTCCTCCAACTACAGCCTAAGATCAGAGAACTCTGTGAGATCCATCCAATAGGTAGGTGTGGATATATGTATCATCTATAGGGGTAGATAAATTTATTTTTCTTCCACTATGATGGGAGGTAATATGGTAACATTCTCAAGAAATATGTCATTTTATCCTACCACCACTAAAAGAAACAGTGGACTCAAATCAACCACTACATCAAGGGTAAGGCAAGAAGACTGAGTGATCAGCTTCACCCTCCTATGTGTGAATCCATCAGGAAATTATTTAATTTCCTTATAACCAATATATAAAAACAAGGTCCAATCACTATGAAAAAACCACATTCTATTACTAAAACATTAAACATGAGCACGAACACTGGTTAACCAGTCTATACCAAGAATGACGTCGTAAGGAATCAACTCCCCAACCAATATATCCGAACCAAAAATCTAACCTATAAGACTAAGGTAACACTATCTATTCCAGTGTGAGGTCAAATATTCTCCTCTTATAGGAGTCACTATGTTCAAGGGTTATGTCGACTGTTGAACCAGAATATCAGAGTCTCGAAAAAGGATCGTAGTATGAAATGAATGACTGGAACTTGTGTCTATAAAAACATAATATATGGTGAAAGAGACAGAGATCATACCTCTAATCGTATCTATATCCTCAGGGCCACAAGCCTCCATCAACAATAGTTATCCTTATACATTTCCACCATCTCCCTGATCTTATTTCAGACCTCCTCGGGGTGTCAGTGGTAATAGCTTGAACCTCCGACCACCTCCTATCTTCCTGCCTACTCTCCTCTCATTTTGTCCACACTACGAACAAGCATGCGGTCATCCTGGTGTCGGCCACCGCCAACTTACACATGCCATCGTGGCTTCGTTACAAAACTGAAAATTAAGTCATCCGCATATTCACGATCCTCAGGTAGAGGGCTTCATGTCCATATGTCATACTCCACAGAACATTGTGTTTCTAAAATACTTAATTATTTAGTGTTCATGAATTTGTGAGGAACTAAAGAAATGGGTGTACGGTATATGTGAGGGATGATGGCCATGTTTTTTTGTCCATCTTTGTTATGAATTCATAATATGAAGAATCAAAAATAAGATATTTAAACATAAATAATATCAAAACCCCTACCTCATTCGTCTGTTAGAGGTGTTGTGTGGAAGAGGATGAAGTCGGTGAAGGGAACACTGGTGTTTGTTTCTCTCACCAAACTTTTCCATTCTGGGCCATTGTTTCGTCCTCATTCTTGATATGGAGGGTGTTTCTCATTGGAGAGGTTCTTCGTTTAGAGGATGTTTTTCGAAGGCTCTCATTTTCCAATCCTTTTCTCCATGAGAGGTGTGGTTCCAAATTTAAATGTTAGCAATTAATGTTGGCCTGTCAATATGGAGATTTCATGAGTTGAAAAAAAATAACTCTTAATTAAAATGTTGATTCTTTAATTTATAATTAATGAATCCTATTAATTAAAGTGGAATGTGGTTACACATTTTGTGTAACCGGGATTTTAATTCCCCTCATTAAATGCCTGACCACCCTCGTGTGGTCCCCACCTTCATGTCTCAAATTGGAGGGTTTAAAAATAAAATAAAAGTAATTATTTTATTTTATTATTTGTCAAAGTCTCCTATGAAAAAATTGAAAAAAATAACTTCTATCATTGACCTACTATGTTCAAGGTGAAGGTCCCCATAATAAAATATAAGCACAGTGAGTTCAACGGTGTCCTCATATTTCAATTCCGTGCACCGGTTTAAAAAAGTTACAAAATAACTCTCACCTGTTAAATGAATGTAACCAAAAAAATATTCAGAAATTGATTACGGGAACACCAGGCCTCGAAACCACGCACCGTCAATTTTCATGGTCTCATAATAATTCAATATATTTAAAAAAAATACATGGAATAATCCAATTATTTACGATAATTTAATTTTTTTCATGTCTTGAATTAGTTTCACATCATGTATTTTTTTCAATCTATTGTTATGTTTTCACGAAATACACGTCGTGAAATTGTTTCATGCCTTGTAATGTTTGATATTTTTATTTTTTCAGCATCTACTCCTTTGATTATTGAGTTTTTATTCCCATAATAAAAAAACCTATTGAATTATCGAATAAATAATGAATAATTCATAAATTAATCTTTCCAATATATATATACATATATATATATGAATTTAAATTATCAAATTATCCTACAATAAAAATTTAGTTTTTCCAGAAAAAATCATATATGTAGGGATTCCAACTCAATATACATTTTATAATTAAACACGCATTTAAACCAACAATATAAAAAAATGTGTTAGATGAAAAATTGAGACATCTTGAATGACTCCAACAAATAAAATCAGTTATGCCTTATTTTTATGTTATTTATTCAGATCCTTTATTCCGTTAATTTAATTTTTTAAGACCTTCCTAATAATATACACACTTATTTCAATATACCTCACAAATAATTTTCTATCATCTTTCAAGGAAAAATGAAACTATATTTATAATAATACCTTGAACACATATTATTAATCATCATCCTGCATTGGTACTAACATCTCCACCTATTAAAGATAAATAAAAAAATTAATCATGAGCGCTTCAGTAATAAGGTTCAAATGACTATATGCCTAAGGGTAGGTGGGTATATGATAAAAATATAGCTAAAAGGTGTCCAAACTCTTATTTATAATAAATGATCATCTAGAATAATGAAATGAAAAATATCTTCTTGAAATAGGCATCTCCATAGACCCAAATGATCATGTTTGGTCCCTGTAATTTTCATAATAGTGACATAAAACTACCATGTTTCTTTCTCTCCCATTTTGAATATTTTTTTAATCAAAATCATACATCTTGTAACAAACTACATATTCTCTGTCATAAAATGTATAGGCCTTCTAATAGAGATATTTTAAATTACTAACCCATAAAACATATTAAAATTATTAAAATTATTAGTATTATTATTATTATTATTGAGTTTTAACCAAAAACCCCTATCTAATATCCAACAATACTAAACCTTCTTAATTGTAAAAAATTATATATTATCCTATTAAAAAATTTCTGTGATTCATCCCAGTTAGTGCTTAATTTAATATAGAGAGCTAAATAGGAATCGAGTCATATGAATTTTAAATATAGAACACACCCTTCATTAAATGGTTCTTGATAAATTTTTAATATTTTACCTGTAACCTTTAAGGTTGGACTTCACCTCCATTGATTTCAATCATCCCATAAGAGAAATATTATATCAATTCAAAAGTACCTAACTATTGGGATTTCAATTTCCTAGGGAATACTTTCAAATATGAATTGATGAATAGATCTTTGTCCCCTGGTGTGATGATCCATATAGAAATGTGCTCCCCATGCCATTTATTTTTTTTCTTTATAATTTTTTTCATTTTCATATGCTTCCATTCTAATCACTTCTATCTCATACATTTTTATTAATATTTGTTTCCTAACTTCTTGATCATAAAATTGTAATTTTTTTCTTAATAAGAGTGATGTACTAATCCCTCAAGTCAGTTATAGGGATTTCCATAAAATAATAGAATACAGTTGTATTGAATGGTACATTATACATTTGGTAATATGCCCAATGTGTTTCTTCCAATTTAAAACTGTAATTATTCTTATTGGTAATCAATTGATTTCCAAAATTTGATTGATGTCCAAATTAGATAATTCAACATTCTTACTAGTCATCAGGTGGTAATGAGTTTCATTGTTGTATAAAAAACATACTTCTGATAGAGATTTAACAGTATCATTTTTAATATGAATTCCTTGATCATTAATGAGTAATCTAGGAAATCCAAATATATATACTATGTTTTTCCATAAAAGGTTCATGACCATCATGGATGTGTCATGGGTTATGTATTCAGCTTCCACCCACTTTGAGACATTTTCATCATTAACTAGAATGTAATATTTCCCAAAAGTATCAAGGAATGGTCTATATAAATGTTTTGAACTTCACATATATGGTCTTGAGTAATTTTTTTTATATTTTAATGTTTCTTGTTAACTGGAATTGATCAAAACTCTATATAAATTTCCTCAAATCAAGATGGAGAAAAGTATAGAATAATCCACTCTATAGGATCTTAGTCATGGTGTTTTTAGTCCCTTTATTTCCTCTAACTAGATATGTGTGACACATTTCATGAATGTTTTTAGTTTAATTATTTATTATTTAGCTAAACATCAGTCCATAAACACAATTCTTAAATAATAGTAGCTTATAATTTTAGTAGTGTGAATCTTCAATCATGAAAATACTCTTCCATTAATTGGATAAATTTGGGTAAATAAATATAATATAAATATAATTCCAAATATTAGAAAACCATTTTATTCTTGAATATACATATTAAACAGTGTTTCTTCCATAAAATCACCCTCACTGTTCAAATTTTAATCATCCTCTAAACTTAGCATTGGAAGTCTTGATAAGTTGTTCGAGATGGCATTTTTATTCCTTTTTAATTCACTGATGAATATGAAAAATTATTATATTAATAGGATTTCTCATTTTAACCTTGGTTTGGCATCCTTTTTTATCAATGGGTAATTTAGTGTTTCAAGACCTATATACACTACCACTATTGAATGTACAAGGCATGAGTGAAACTAGTGAAAAGAAAAGACCGCTACTAGATGTTTAGTTTGTTTTGTAATAATAATTTCCAGATCATTATTTACTGTATGTAAATCATAATATATGCGGTGGAATATTTTTCCAAACCACTATCCCAAAACAGTTACTACAGAAAAATCATTGATATTTCACATCAATTTGAAATATTATCCCAGTCAGGTGAAAAATTAACAAGGGAATCCACTAGGCTATGTTTTCAATTTATTAATTTCTTCTAACATTATTAACTGAATTTTAATGATCTGTCGTTTGTTAATCATTTTTTTAGTTATTGAGATACACATTAAAAATCATCTATGAAGTGGTGATAATATCATACATAGCTAAAAAAATCACAATACCTTTCAATATCAAGGGTTCTAGTGAATATTTATTCCCTTAATCTTATCCAGTTAAAATTATATTAGATACTGTGATATTTTATTTCAATGGACTATACATCATAAGACCATAAAATGTCATTTTTTTTGAATTTAAAACTAGTTATTTTTTTATATAGTGATACATAAATAACTCCGTATTACATAGGAATACATTAGAAGATAGTATATATATGGATAAATCCTCCTTGAAAATCTCTAGAATCATCTCTTCCATATAATCGAAAATGAATTTCATGAACCATTGAAATTTTTCTAATGCATTTCATAATCCAAATGTCATTATTCAATATGTGATGGTTTAAAAAGAAAATTTAATTCAGGTTTTATAAAAATCTATTGAATAGACTACAATTTGATTGTGTCTTGAACTTCTTTCAAGAATATATTGAAATTCATTCCCACCAATCCACTATAGTTTCTCATCTATGAATGTGAGCATAAATTGGAATGTTCAATTCATAATGATGTTATTTCTATATTCAACACATATTATTCATCTACTAATGGTTCAATTTTAAATTAAATATCCTTCATTTTTTTAAATAATAGTCTGGACACCATTCTTTAGGATGAAATGTAGTAGACTCGCCCACTCATTGTGAAAGATGGAAAATAATATACAGACACTGATAATATTTAGTACGTCCTTATTTAATACATTCATTAGTGGATTGAGTCACCTCTGGGGTTGATTTTTTGTTTTAACACCCACTTTGAACGATATTATATGGGTGAAAATGAATGTACTGATCACATTGACGTTAGCCACACAACCACGAAATTTTGTTTTTATGACTTTTCATAACATCAATTAATTTTTCTTCCTTCACTTCATTCAAATCTAATTTGATGATATATTCCAGTGCTAATTCAGTTTCTAATAATGTGTACTTCAATATGCTCAGTATAGGATTCAATTCAAACATTAGTTAATTATTAAATGGGGAGTGAATGGTGTAATTATATCCCTCGTCAATGGTTCAAAGTACTCCACATCCTCTAAATAACCTCACACATATTTTTTAAGAGGTAAGGTCTCTCTTTCACCATCACTAGTCATGTAATTATCTTCCCCATCAATTAGAAATATGTCTTGGTAATCAAATGAATGAACACAATTTCTGATATCTTCAAAAATGTCTAACACAACTTTTTCAACACCAAATTGGTAAATATTCCCCACTTGGTTCATATCAATAAATTCCTTTCAAATGGTATGAAAACATCTAACATTAATGATTGAGTCACCTCCTTCTTTCCCCAAAACCATGATTAAGTAATAAATATAAAAAATAAATTTACCAACTTCCAATAAAATTTCCTAGACATGTACTCAAGGGAAATTAACAGATCAGTCAACAAGTTGTATTGATACTCTTATTGGTTTAAAATATATATGAAAAAACATTCAAAAAACACACATAAGCATGATATCGTTATGTTTTTCATGGTCATTCAAGGATTTTCTAAATTTTAGCGTTCTTGTAGAGTAGGTAATCATGAAGTTTCATTGGTATCACATCATTGGTTGGAGATTTCATTGATCATTTTTTGAGTTTTCATCATTCAATGAGATGAATACATGGTTTTATATTTTACTTTTATTTGAAACCAAATACATTAAATCTTTTTGATATGTAGGTATCTAAATAACGGCCTTTACAGAAGATATATTTATGTGTAACTATTTAAAAATCTCCAAAAAATTATATTGTACCTCTATTTTTTCCTTGTATCATTATATATGTAATTATAATAATGGGTTTTGTATGTTGTAGTTCCCAATAATCATTTTTCTTTTTAGGTTCCAATAGTATAATATACGTTTTAGTGGGTTCTTATATCATATTCCATTCCTGGCTGGATTTGTGTGTGCTATCATTGATATATTTTATTATGATTTTGGAATTTAGTTCATGTTATCCTAGCTTATTTTCCTCACCAAATCATGGTTTCTAAAAATTCATCACATGTTCACTCCTATGTACAATAGCTTTATCATTTTCTCATGGATGTGTATTAGTATTTCTTGGGAATGTACCTGGTAATTGGTCAGTTAGATTCATAGAGATTTTTTCCAATTGGTGATCATGATTTTAGAGGGAATCCCACTTATTATGCATCTCAATTTTTTGGGTAATCATCATATCCTCTAAATTTTGAACAAATGTGTTGATTATGGTTTCAAGATTTGATTTCTAAGGCATATCGTGTTGTGAATTCCTTGGAAGAGCTTACTAAAACTCGTGTTGAGGAAGAAATTGTTGGGCTCTAGGGGGAAATTTCTTTTTAAAAAAAATTGGTTGAGTTTGATTAGTTGGATTTTAGATGGGTTCCCAAGTGGTCTTCAATTTTTGGTGGCCATTTAGAACTACTCTATAGGTAGTAACCTTGTTTTTATGCTTTGGTAGTAATGTAGGTCTCTGTTGATAATATTGCTACTAATATTTTTTAGGTTGTTGACTATAAATTTTATGAGTGTAATTATTTTAATTACAATCCTAATTTTTATTATCTATCATTCCATCCATAAATTCATAATATCGGTGCAAGCCTCAGCACATTTCACAAAACATGACATCCATAATAGGGGCAGGTGGTGGACGTAGTTGAGAAGGTAACTGAAATGTTTTTAGCTTTTTTTCTAAGGGATTCATGAAGGATGTAATGCTGGTATTCCATTCGACATAATAAATTCTAGATCAATGGTTTCATTAATAACTCTTCAACAGATGGGTATCATGATAAATTTCATCCAAAATTCCTCTATAGACTTCTGGAGTTTTCATCCTGAATACTCAATTGGCAATAATGTATAGTAAAATCAATGTATCTAGATAGATAACATGGTTGAATAATTATTGATGTTGGAACACATCAATTATATGATGTGGGAACATAATAGTGAGTTCTTTAATGTGATCCCAAGCTTCCCAAGCTAACTCTCTATCATCCTAGTTGATATTCTAGATCTTATTTCTATGCATCAATGTTTCCATTGATGGGAAATATTTATCTAGAAATTCATTGGCTAAATTTCACATGTCACGATGGACCAATGATATTATATTTTAATACAATCAATGATTATATTTATCGAATAGAAATGAAACAATATCATAATAATTACATCAGAAGATACACCATGACTGTGGAATGTTTTAAAACTTTTTAGAAACATGAAATATGATCATGTGGAACTCTGGTCTAAAAGGAGCTAAATTTTTTCTAATTATGGATCAACTGAATGAGTATAGGTTTTATTTATATGCTTTCTTCTTTTATCAGATGATTGAGTATGCTAGGGAAAACCCCACTAATTGATGGAAATCCATTTTTCATGATGGAGAACTTATGCAGAAACAATTTCTCTCCCTTTTGTTTAGGTGGAACATATTGAACATTTTTAGGATTAGGTGGTAAAAGATTGTCATATTCATCCATATTATAATGATGATTTTTATGCCTGTATCTTTTAATCTCATTATTGTAGGAAATAATATCTTGACCACCCTTGCTCTAAGAATGAGTCAAATGACCCTAGAACATGCATTAATATAATAAATTAGATGTAGGTACAAGTCCACATCTGAATATTATAAAAATAAATTAGAAGTGGAAAAGTGGGTTTGAGGTAATCCATGTTTCATATTGAAGGCCAATATAACTAAGAAACATTAATTTCCTAGAAACTGTGTTAAAATTTGACCATCCCCTACAATGTAATTAATTATTCATGGGGTTTAACAAGATTAAAATTTATATTATCTCAAAAAATAAAATCTATAAAGGTGTATCATAGTATCCAGATGGGGTCAAACCCATAGGGGGAATCTAGAGAGATGGTGACCTAGATATTATATCCTTATATATTGATTCCTCATGCAACTCTTATATAATTGTTTTCTAAGACATAGGTAATTTGGATTTTAATTCAAGATAAAGAGAGGTATCAGGGTCAATTTTGGGGCATTTGTAAAGGGTAATCCTAAATCTAACATGGGATAGTCTAATGGAATATGATGTGAAGTAGTAAAGAATTCACCAATTGGATCAAAAAATGTTAGAAACTATTTTTTTCTCTAAAATTAATCAACATCCTAGGTGCAAAAGTTTTGGCAGCAATGTCGAAATAATTACAGGATATTGTTCTTATCCTACTCAACATTAACTTAGTCAGGGTCATTATATTACAATTCTCCAAGTTAGGGTTGTGCAATAAAATGTGATTGAAAATTATTTTTAAAAAAAATTACTAACCAAAGGGTTCTCCATGTTTTATTCAGATATTCATTATGTTTCAACAACCCCTTATCTAAACCACTATCCCTAGAAGATTATTTTTATTTGATTACAATTGTATTAAAAAAAGGAAAAAATGGAAACATTATTGATATAATATTTAAATGAGTCATATTAATGAATTACACAATTAAACAAATTTAAAATCAGTCAAATGATTTCTTGAATAATAGAACAGGAAAGAACAAAACAATTGAGGTTTGAAATGAAATTGTAATTGAACTTGATCTTTCGAACTTCAATTGGAATGAAAATTAAAAATTCATTATCCCGAAATAGTAAGAATAAAGAAAATCAATAAAATGTGAATGAAAAATATTAAAAATTGGAATTGAATGAATAATAAAAGAAACAAGGTATCAAATAATATTTTCGGATAATTTTCTATGAATATTTTTAGTATCGGGGGTGCTATGATTTTTATAGAGAATCTTATTACATGTAAATGTTTTATATATTTAGAGTGATTTATGCAAATTATCATCAAAGATTCACTTGTTGTGTAAATGGAATTCATTTTGGGTACATTAATATCAAAAAGAAATTCAAAGATCATTTATCTCCTAAATTTTATGGCCTGTATCTTCATCGAGATTCATATTTAAAATATTTAATTTCATGTAATTAATTCATATCATGTATTTTATTAGCATATTATACTTCTTTCAGGTTTTTTATTTTTTGATATATATTGTGCCTGAGGAATAAATCTACTAAATTTGTTTCATGTTCTGTAATGTCTGAGAATTCTATTTTTCCAGCATCTTCTCATATGATAATTGAGTTCCATTTCCTTCAAAAACAAACCAAAACCATGTCCATTACTGAATTAAGGATGTGTTATTATTAAATAAATGTATCCAATATATATCTAAAAAAATTTATTAACAATTCTCTAGGGTTTTCTGTTGAACAATCCCTCTCTGTATAATAACAATTATGGAATGAGTAAAATCATATACTAGAGAAATACAATCCCATGGAAGTTTCGATGAGATAGGTTCAGGTAGAATTCCTACCTCGAATACCACTAGAGTGTAAATTATTCTTATATATAATGAGTATATATTCAGTGAATATTTAAATATAAATTTGGTCAAATATTTAGGAATTTATTAACTTTATAAGTTATTTATCAAATATACTGTATATATTTTACATTTTGACTTTTCATGAAAAAATATTTTTCCTATGAAAATAGTTTAATTACGTTTTATATTTAATTACTAAAGTTATAAATTATAGAATATGAATCATATTAATCTAATTTTATTTTTATATTTATAATGTATAAAAACTTACATAGAATGATTTTTTTGCATTCTTCTGAAAACATTGGTTCTTAGGTGAATAATAAAATATATTGATATTTTCGAAACTGATAACTTTATACCATTATAATAAAATAATAATGAATTATATTATTTTGACCATTTTCAATAAAATATTATATGTGTGTGGGTTTAAAATTTAAAAATTCATTTAAATTTCAATTTTGTAAACATGAGTAATATTTAACTCTAAAAACTAATTAATTCACATATATTTATATATTAGTTTCCATCTATCATATAAATTAAAAAAATAGATTCCAAATTTTAGGTCAACGTGATAATTTTATATAATAAGTTAAATTTCATTTTTCTTAAAAATGTATGTTTGTTATGATTAATTTTAATTATAATCATAATGGAAAAACTGTTATTTTGAAATATTTGTTTCATTAATATTATGTAATTTTAATATAATTAAGTAAATTAATATATTCTAAAAAGAGAATTTAATATATTTTTTAATAAATTATATAAATTAATTATCACTCATTCAATTAATTATCAACACTAAATAATATTAAAGACAAATCATTTTTAAAACATCATTTTGTAATAAAAATAGTTTTTCTATATAATTTTTTTTAATTTAAATGTCAATTTCATCATAACTATAAATTGAATTAGATTAAATGGATATTAACAATAGTTTTTCTAATATTGACATAAAGTATCTTTTTTATTATGAAATCAAATACCTCATTCAATCAGGGTAGAGGTAGAAACATTATATAGCTCATAGGTCCAAGATAAAGTGACCCATTACCATAGGCTGAATTCCATAGGGCTTGAAATCCCTAATTCTAGGCCTAAAATCAATTTTGTGTCCCATTGACTCCTCCAATGAATTTTATTTCTATAATACCCTGCCTACTATAATAACCACCACTGATACAATGTCACCACATATTATAGTTCATCAATATATATAGTATTGATATAGTGTCCAACTAAAATGTTGGGGTAGTAACTCAGCAAAACACCATAGCCTAGTTTTGAACCTAGATCATTTGGTTGAAATATTATAAAAATTAGAAATTTTTTACCAACCTAAATTATTTCCATTTAAATTAATAACACTTAAATTTAGTGATAATGGTTGTTATTTGAGCTGAGTAAAACATCAGTTACATGGGTAAAGACACGATAACCAGGTTTGAAAGGGTAAAAATAAAATTATAAGAAAAAATGACTTAAATTTTTTTGAAATTTTTGTGGAAGTAATCGGTTGAGTATTTCATGAAACAATATTTACCCACAATCAATTATTTTTTCCTTTTTGAAAATTTTTCCCTTTAATAGTGTCATTACATTATTGAAAACTAAGATGTGTTCACACAATTCCATTTTATTCACATATCAAAGGGAATAATTCCATCCATTAATTACACAGTAGGCCAATGGAATTTATTTCTAAAATTACTCTATTTTTATCCTCCCATAAACCCCTTTCATGTTAATAAGCCTATAGTCTAATTTTTTATACCCTTCATTCATAAGTAATCATTCAAGAGAACATTTAATGTTTGAAAATGAGTATTACTCAATCCATGTCTTTATTATTATTATTCTTTAAAAAAAAATGCAATCCATATTTATATAATGACCTATGAATACTTATTATAATCATTTTTTACAATATCAATGTAACATCCCTTATTTATCCCATTCCATCAACATAGAAATACAAAATAATGTTTATCGTACATAATGAAAACTACGACATCTATAAAGTATCATTATTCATCAGGATTTTGATATTTTACCCAAAACCCTTAAATTATTATTAAAAACTATAAAAATCACTATAATATCATTACAATTCTTTTATAGTGATATTTTTTCATAATAATCAATTTTATAACCACAAAAAACCATCAAATTATGGAATGATCATTTTAGGATCTATCAAATCGCTAACCTGAATAATGATATAAAACTCTATCTTTGATGACTATGGTAATTTAAAGACTAATTTTAATATAATTTAATATGAAAATAATTATTTTTTAATGTTTTTAATTGTTATATTTAATTATAATCATCTTATTAAAATATCATCTTCAATCACTCAAATTACAAAAATTTGTTGACATTGAATCCATTTTCACACAACATAACTAAAATAATGATGGAATGATTTAAAAGATTTATAAATAAAAAAAATACCTATTCGAGTACCTTATATTTTCTAGTAATGATTATAATTTGGATTATAATAACAAACAACACAATTATTTTGAAAATATTTCAAAATGATCATGATAACTCACATTAGATATTGAAAATAGATAATAACTGACAAATATATATGTTGATAACAATAATAAATATTGTTTATCAAAGGATATATATATATGAATAATTTATTCAAATAAGTTTCTAAGGTTTTTATTTTGTTATATAGGACATTCAAGTTATTCAATGGAAGATATGAATTAACATAATAATTTCTTGTGAGAAATTAATTTTCATAAGACACATTTCATATTATACACCATGTATTTTTTTATAATGTTGTTTCTACTACCTGTTTAATATTATTTATAATTATAATCTAATTACTCATGTTCTTTTATGTTTTTTTAAAATCATATCCTTTCATGTGTTTTCAATCAGAAGATTCAGATGTCACAAGGGTTTCATTTGACCAAATTATTAATATATTAGGAAAATGTATAAATTACGTCAATATAAATATTGAGATTTATTTGATCTTGACATTCCCGTATTTTAAGTATTATATAATCCCAATTATTTGGGGAATTTATTTATTATCATGAATAAAAAAATCATTTATAAATTTTATACCAAAATAACAGTGTATCTTTACTAAGAATAACTCCCATTATTATCAATGAATCTTTTCTTCCTTATCCATATTTTACATTTTACCAATTTTCCACTATTTTTGAGAAAACATATAGATTAGGTCATGTGATCGTCTTATTTATCACCACCATTTTTCAGATTAATATTTCATCACCCAATCTACAAAGTGTATTTTCTATATAAATACATGTCATGACACACATACTTTGATTTTCTGACAAAAATTGCAATGTAGATAGTTGGTAGAAGGTAAGGTACATTGGGTGCATCATGAATGAGATGTTAAGTAGAGAAATTATTTTTCCCTTTCATTTATTGATTTTGATATCTCAGACCATTGATTGAAATACAATCATCACACCAAATTCCAAGGCCAAAGTGTAACGAAAAGTTTATTTCACTTAGTCAAAGAATGACATATTTGGCATAATGGTTGACATAACTATCATGAAACCATCATGATGAAAAACTGAGATAAATTAATTATATTACATAGAAACCATTCATATGTGAATGTCATTGTTGTGAATTTATGTAATTTTTCTTTTGTTCCCTAACCTATTGCTTGATATTACTCTTGGAATTTGGGAAAGTACATCTAATTCCAATTGAAAATAATACTAGAGGGTCACACCCTAAGGGATTCTAGTGCTCTAAGTTAAATTCTATTTGAATTTACGTAAAATAATAAATATTATTCTCAATAATGTGGAATAATTTTATTAAATTTTCAATGATTCATGTAGTACCCCCAATTTCTAGTATGTAAAACCTTATTGATTCTTTTAATGGTTTTGAAGTTAAGGGTGATGAATGGGAGAGTCAGGAGAACATTAAATGATTTTTTGAGGCAAAGTGGAAGACGCACAGGAGACGCATGTGTTGTCTAAACAATGCGGACAAACTGTTCATAGTTGGTCTTGGATATAGTATCTTATCCATGGGTGGTGCACAGTTTCTCTAACCATTCGGCCAAACCGTGTGTGAAGGGTCTGTTGAGGTTGTGGATAACACATGGTTAGATCATAGTTTGTATAAACATGTGAGAAAACCTTGCAGACACTTAAATGAGATCTTATAAAAGTGGATCTCACACCTCTTGGCCTTTAAATGCCTATTTCTTTCTCTAATGTAGCCCTAATTGGTGATTTGGCTTCTCCTAAGGTCAAATAGAGTTTTCCCATCATTTAGAAGTTGATACGAAGGATTATCATTGTGAATTGAATTCTGATTCTTGTAGTATGTGATCGTTTTTCATCATTTTTGATCAGTTTCTTATATCTACTTAGATCTATTTCACCTTTTCTCTTGGTTTCATAGATCTACGCCAATTATGGTTAGATCTATGTTTTTTAATTCCAAATATGATTATATTTTTTCTTTATCTTTCAAGGATAAGAGATCTATGTCAGTTTTTCGGAAAATTGACCCGAGATTCTTGAGCTTTCCCCGACCGTTGTGGTTTTCGTCAAAACCATTGAAGTAGGGGGCTTCTTTCTCGACTCCACTTATTAGAACTGATTGTAATGAATTAAAATTCAGTGTGTGTTGTGTAATTTATTGTGAAAATAATATAATAATTATTCTTTAGTGATGATTTATGGTTTTAGTGGAATTGTGAAATCACGGTGAATTGTTATGAAAAGTGATTTTGGCTTCTTGATTTTAAAATGTTGATTTTAAATTATGGATTTTTTGGAATTGAAAATTTTTTGATGAAAAATGGGTTTTTTGTAAAAAATCTATTTTATTCAAATGGTTTTAAATTGAAATGGTTTTGATGGAAATGGTTTACTATAAAAGGAGTTTTTATTGAAAAGGTGTTTTGGCATGATTTATGGGAATATGTGTTGTGTCTTTATATTTCATTCGGGGCGGAGAATAGTTGGGAGTCTCCCCAATTAGTGTTGGTATGGATATGGGTTAGGGATCTCCCACATTAAACATTCATATTTCTTTCTAGATGGATAAGGGAAACTGTTGTCCCCCATCAGTGTTGGGATGGATAAGGGTTAGAGCTCTTCCTCGTCAAACATTCATTTGCATTTGGTTTGGGTAAGTGTAAGAAGTCTCCCACATCTTTGTTGTGATGGATAAGGGTTAGGGATTTCCCCTTCTTCTGGGTATCATGCATGGTTGGTTGCATGGGTTTGTGGAATAGTTTAGTTTTCCAAAAAGGAATGTTTGAGAAATGGTTCTTAAGATTGTTTGGTTATTTTTATGGAAAATTAAAATGGAGGAAAATTGGTTTCAAATCCTCATGGAATACTTTTGGTTATGAATGGTTTTGGAAACATATTTATATTTAGATATAAACTTCTTTTGAGAGAATGTTTTATATAAAATATTTTTATATAAATGTGGATAACTCTTTTATCCTAGTAGCATGAGTAGGGAAGTCATTGGGGGAAACCTACTGGGTTTTATACTCCCTCCCGCTTCGGCACGTTGGTGCTTTTGCAGATGTCATATTCCGGGACATAGGTAAAGGCAAAGCATCTAATATATAGTGTCTTGGGGTGATTCTTGGAGTTGTTATGGTGCTTGGAGCTTGTGGAGCATGGATTAGTAGTGTCTTTTCAGAGTCTTGAGTTTTTCATTTGGTGTGTACATTGATACTTATTTTGGGATTCCACATTTGTGTACTTTGATGTAGTCTGATATAAAAGATGTGATTATTGGTCTTTCATTTATACATGCATCATATAGTTAATGTTTGGTTATGGATGGTTTATGGGTTTGTTTCTTAAAAGGGTAATCGTCCCCCACTTGTACTTCAAACCCATTAAAATTTATCCCCCGCCGTTGGAACCTTTGGGATGTCACTTAAGGACTAGTAGTGACTCATTGTACTCTCATACCAATGAGAATTGGTAGGTAATTACAAATGGTATCACCTTGTTCTGTCCTTTCCTAACAAGTAGTCATCGATGTTCATGGTCTCGGAGTTGAAATTCATTCATGTTTATTCCTTAGGTCAAAATCAAAGAACATGAGTATAATTGTCGTAACATGAAATTTATATCATAGAAGGACTTAGCTAACCCATTTATCCTGAACTTCAAGTTACCTGGGTGTTTTGGTACATATGTGTTTTGTATACCCTTCTAGAATGTTGTAAATCTCATTGTCATGGTTTTATCCATTGACATGATCATGACATTCATTCTAGAGTAATTACTTTACACTATGATTTCATATCTCATTGTGAGGAATGAGTATGGATTTTTTTCAAGGAGCGTATTTTTGAAAAATGTACAAATTGTTTTCAAATAATGATTTTGAAAACATGCTATTTTGTGTATTTTGAAAATGGGTTGATTTGGAAAAGGCATGAAGAATGTTTTAAAAAATGAATGAGCATGGGGAAAAGGTTGTTTTGAAAATAATGTTTTGATAGATGATGTGATAGAATTTTTAATGCTAATCCATCTGTTGTTAGATAGTGATATTGGCAGAGGTTGTTGTTGGTTTAGAAAATGGCACCAGGTAGGCTTCATTGGAACCAACCCGAAGAAGCTGTGGAGAATGTTGTTTCACCTAAACCACGTGTGAAACAAGAGTTGGTTTAGAGTATCATGCAATCTTTTCAAGATGGGGATATGGGGAACCAAAAGAATGAAGCAATGCATGTGGATCATACCATCCAGTTCATGATTCAAAATCCACCGAACATTCGGGGTGATTCTAAACCTAAAAAGGCAGAGCTGTGGATAAGTAGGATGAATCGTATCTTCGATTACATTGTCACACCATTAGATCTCAAGGCCATGTTGGAAATGTATATTCTTGAAAATCATGAATTTCACTGGTGGGATTTAGCAGTGCATGCTAAATTGTATGAAGGACTTACATGGGAGGATTTTGAAGAATTGTTCAACAAAAAATTCTATCCCCTCACGTTCAAGATTCATAAAAAACATACCACTTCAGCCTAAATCAAGAGATTCTCTCTATCAAATATTATTCAGATAAATTCATGAATTTATTCCGTTTTCCAAAAGAGGGTGCAGAAAGTGCACCATTGAAGGAAGGCATCTTCGAATCGGGCTAAGGTAACATATTCGATCGAAGATTACAGTGCTCTGTATTATGTATTATATAGAGATGGTGAGCAGAGCGACAGTTGTTGATCATGATATCTCAGGATCGATAGGAGGTGGAATGATGATACCTATGGGAAACGGTGAGAATTAAACCACTATGAACAAGAGGAAAATGGATACATATTTCCACAGTGTGAGTGAAAATCAGAACTTGATGGTGGGATCAGTGAACCTTCCTCTAGGACCCTAGATCAAAGAATGTTGTTTTCAATGTGGTTCGCTTGACCATAAATGGAAAGATTGTACAGAACAACCTAGAGCATGTCACAATTTCATGAAAATGAGGCATCTATCGTGCTATTGTAGGAATGCTATGAGGTCTGCTGCACATGACACTTCCTGGGTGTTAGAATCATCATTTTCTTCGACAAGAAGAGTAAAGAAGAATCAGTCACATCAGCATAACAAATCCATCCACAGTGATTCTTGAAATATCATGACTCCTCAACTAGGGAAATCTCAGCAAGACAACATGGAGAACCGTGTAACGATGAAGAAATTGTATTGAGATGAGAAGATAATTGTCAATGATCAGCTAGGAGCATCTACAGTGAGAGGTACAATTCTTTTGAACTCTACCCATGATCATTTGTTTATTTATATTATAGAATCACATTCCTTCATTGCCTCTTGTGATGTTGACTTGCTATGTTTAAAACTGGAAATGATGCCTTCTTTTTTGAAACTGAAAACTCCTCTTGGAGAAATAGAATGTCAAGACTTCGTGAGTAGAGAATGTGCTATAACTGTTGATAGATATAAGTTAAAATGGGACTTCTCGATGTTATACATGGATGTTTGTGACGTAATTCTGGGTATGGATTAATTGACAATGTTTTAGGCTCATATCGATTTTCATAGGAGAACAATTAGTTTCACCACTGAGGACGACATCAACCATCTCTTCAAAGGAGAGAAGATGATAAAGAAAGTTGTAAAGAGATTTTTAGGACCAATGTGACAATGATCTCTTACCAACTTGCAGCATTGACATTGGAATTAATGGAAGAGACTGAAGAAAATATTTTTATAGCTGTTGTGGATAAATTCCCAGATGTTGTTCCCAAGAACATCTCGGGGCTACCACTTCTAAGGGAAGTGGTGTTTATGATTGATCTCATTCCGGGACCAGTCCTAATTCCCTTTCCGTCTTATAGGATGTAATTAATAGAGATACGGGAATTGAAAGTGCAGTTAGAGGAGCTGGAAAGCAAGGGTTTCATTCGACCAAGAACTTCTCCATGGGTAGCACCGGTGTTGTTCGTGAAGAATTAAGATGGAACTCTTCCCATGTGTGTTTATTATCATACTCTTAACCAAGATATGATGAAGAATAGATATCCACTTCCACTCATTGATGATCTGTTCGATAAATTAAGTGCAGCTCAGTGGTTCTACAAAATTACCATCTGATCAGGATATCCCCAATTGTGGGTTCGAAAGGTGGATATTTCAAAGACAACATTAAGAAGTAGATATAGACACTACGAATATGTAGTCATGAATTTTATTCTAACAAATGCACCAGTGGTCTTAATGTCTTTGATGAATCAGATATTTCAGCTATATCTGGATTCTTTTATTGTGGTGTTTGTGGATGATATTTTAGGGTATTCAAAGACAATGACTGATCATGAGGTGCACCTAGATAATGTGTTACAAATCATGAGAGATCATAATATGTATGGAAAATTATCAAATTGTGATTTTTTGTTATAAGAAGTACATTTCCATGGACATGTCATTTCTAATAAGGGTGTTTCTGTTGATCCTGAAAAGATAGAAGTTGTTATATCGTGGCATTCACCGAAGAATGTGTTAGAGATATGATGTTCTCTTGGTCTAGCTGGTTACTACCCTTAATTTGTGCATGATTTCTCACGAGATAAATCACCAATGAAAGCTCTGACAAAGAAGAATGCTCCATTACAATGGATAGAATAATGTCATATGTCTTTCCAGGAACTGAATGTTTGACTTACATCGGCACCTATCATGATCTCGCCAGAATCCGGATAGGGGTATGTTGTGTATTGTGATGCTTCAAGATCAGGGTTGTTTTGTGTTCTCATTCAAAGAGATGATGTGGTTGCTTTTGGCTCAAGTCTTCTTTCGATGCATGATATGAATTACCAAACACATCATTGGGAGTTGGTTGTAGTCGTCTATGCTTTGAAAACATAGAGACATTATCTCTTTGGTGGGAAATTTATTGTGTTTACAGATCATAATAGCATGAAACATATTTTCTCACAACGATATTTGAATCTAAGGGAAAGGATATGGATATAGTATCTCCAGATGTTTGACATTGAATTGATGTACACACCAGGAAAAGGGAATTTACTGGTGGATGCATTGAGTAGAAAGTCATATGTTCAGTTGGCGAAAAAAGCTTTAGAATAATGGAAACTGTTGTAGGTCTAAGACGACATGCATTTTGAATGTAATGACTGAGGTGATGTTGCTATTTTATTTTCAGCTACACTTTTTCCTAATTTAGTAATGATAATCAATGAATCAAAAACATCTGATGCATAATTTCTGGTTTTCAGTTCAAGAATCAATGGTGGGGAGACCATTGATGGCTGGAAACATATGGGGGGTTTATTTTTTTTTGATTCAGAGATCTGATGGTTTTACCTATGTATTTTCAGTAACAAATCCTTCATTATTACCATTATTCAAGATGGGATATACACCCTGGTACACAGAATATGTATAAGGCGTTGAAGGCATAGTTTTGGTTGACCGACATAAATATTAAGTTAGCTGAGTTTGTCTCGCGGTGGTTAACTTGTCTGTAGGTTAAAGTAGAGCAACATACAACAGCTGGTATGTTGCAATCTTTACATATACTAGTGTATAAATGGTATAATATAGCAATGTATTTTGATATAGGTCTTCCAAAAATGGTCTGGAAACATGATGCCATTTGGGTGATAGTGGATCGTCTAACATACTCGGCACATTTCATCCTTATTCCTAAAACCCAAACGTTGGAAGATATTTCAAAAATCTATATATGAGAAGTGGTAAAGTGGCATGGTGTACCAGTTTCTATAGTCTTAGATAGAGATCTAAGATTCACATATCGTTTCTGGAAATCATTACAACATACCCTCAGAACTCAGTTAACTATGAACACGACGTATCATCCCCTGACGGATGGGAAATCCAAGCGGATGATAAAAATTTTGGAAGACATGTTGCGGGATTTTGTAATGGATTTTTGTGTCTCATGGGAGGATCATATATCCTTAGTGGAGTTCTCATAATATAACAGTTATCAATCCTCGATACGCAAGGCTCTATTTGAAGCATTGTATGGTCATCCTTGTCGTTCTCCACAATGATGGGTGGAACCCGGTGAAACGTCACTAGTCGGACAAAGACTAGTCAAATAGACAATAAAGAAGATACAGTTGATTAGAAAGAAGATGGAGATGGATGAGATTCATTAGAAATCTTATGCAGATCACTGTTGAAGACCGTTGTTGTTCGTTGTGGGTGATCATGTCTTCTTGAAGATCACTCTAAGGCATGGACATCATTGTTTTGGGAAGCATATTATGTTACCTCATAGATACATTGGCCCTTTTGATAAACTAAAATCAGCTAAAGATGTGGCATATCGATTAGAATTACCACAATGGTTTAGTTCAGTGCATAATGTGTTCCATGTATCTCAGTTGAAAAAGAATCAACCCGATCCGGACTATGTGATCAGATGGGATCACGTTGACCAGGATTCAGATGCTTCGTTGATACATATCCATGTTCGGATTGTGGATAATAAAGAGAAAGTCCCACATGTAAAAAATCATTGGTCTATTGCGGGTTTTATGGCATCATGGTCAGATTTTGGAAGATAATTTGGAAGGTGATAAGGAACTGCACAGGCAGTGGTCGGAACTAGTTCAGTAGGGTGAAGGTTTTCTACATTCTGAGGATGGAAAGAACAATGGTGGGGAGAATTTAGTACACCTAGTCTCTGGTATGTAACCCTTTCATGATTCATTTAATTGTTTTGATGTTAAGTGTGATGAATGGTAGGGTCAGGAGATCATTAAATATTGTTTTCAGGCAAAGGGGAAGTCGCATGGGTAGCACACAGGTTGCCTAAACCGTGCGGCCAAAACTAGCGTAGTTTTTCGTGGAAGCAGTAGATTCCGCATCAGCGGCGCAAGGTTTTTCCAACTATGTGTCCAAACCGTACGTGAAGGGTCTATTGAGACAGTGGCTAATGCACGGTTAGAGCACGATTTGTCTAACCGTGCGAGAAAACCGTGCAGCCACATAAATGAAATCCTATAAAAGTGGATCTTAATCATTTTTGCCACTATGTTCTTCATTTTTCTTCTTAAGGAGCCCTAAATTGGGATTTTTCTTCTCCAAAGGTCAAATTGGGTTCTCCAATCGTTCCAGAGTCTATCTGAAGGCTTCTCTTGGTGAATCTTTGTATGATTCTTGAGGTATGTGGTCATTCTTCATCGTTATAGATCAGTATCATAGATATACATAGATAAACATCACATATTCTCTCAGTTTCATAGATCTACATCAGTTTTGGGTAGATGAATGTCTGTTTATGCAAAATATGATGAGATTTTATCTTGATCATGCACGGAGAATAGATCTAAGGCGAGTTTTTGGAGAATCGACCTGGGGTTCATTAACGTTCTTCGACTGTTGTGGTTTTCTTCAAAACCTTGGAGGTAGGGGATTCATTATCCACACCACTTATTATAAATGATTGTAATTCTTTAAAATTGAGTGTGCGGTGTGGAATTGATTGTGAAAAGCATAGAATAAATCTTCTTTAGTGATGATTTATGGTTTCAGTGAAATTGTGAAATCTTGGTGAATTGTTCTGCAATGTGATTTGGATTCATTTATTTAAAATGTTGATTTGAAATTACATATTAGCTGAAATTTTTAATGGTTTGATAAAAAATGGGTTTTCAACAAAACGGTAGTTTTATTGAAATTTTTTGACATTGCAGTGGTTTTGATGGAAATGGTTTACAAAAAAATGCTTTTTTATTGAAAGGGTGTTTAGGCATTATTGATGGGAAGATGTGGTGTGTGTTCATATTTCATTCGGGACAGATAAGGGTTGGGAGTCTCCTCCATCAGTGCTGGGATGGATAAAAGTTAGGGTTATCCCCCGTAAAACATTTATATTACATTCGAGATGGATAAGGGTTAGGGGTCTCCCCCATCAGTGTTGGGATGGATAAGGGTTAGGGCTCTCCCCTGTCAAACATTAATGTGACTTTGGCTTGGATAAGGGTAATAAGACTCCCCCATCATTTTTGGGATGGATAAGGGTAAGGGCTTCCCCCTTCTTCCAAGTAGAATGCATGGTTGGTTGCATGGGTATTTAGAATGGGTGGGTATGCCAAAACGGAATGATTTTGAAATGGTTCTTAAGCAGGTTTGGTTATTTTTCTAGAAAAATAACATGCTAGAAAATTGGTTTCAATTGCTCTTGGAAAGCCTTTGGTTATGAATGGTTTTGAAAACTTGTTTATATTTAGTTATTTTCTACTTTGAAAAAAAATATAATTTTTTTTATATAATTGTGACTAAGTAAACTATCCTAGTGGCATGAGTAGGGAATTAATTGGGGAAATCTACTAAGTTTTATACTCACCTATGCTTTGGAACATTGGGTCTTTTACAGATGTCGTATTCTGTGACACCAATAAAGGTAAAGCATCATATTGCTAGTGGATCTTGGTGATGATAGGGAGACTTTCTGGAGCTTGGATCTTGTGGAGCATTGAGTTGTAGAGTCTTTCGAGAGTCTTGAGTTTTTCATCCATTGTATACATTGATACTTAGTTTGGTCTTCTCCAATTGTTTACTTTGATGTAGTTTGATATAAATTAAGTGTTTATTGGTCTTTTATTTGTTCATGAATCATATAGTGAATTTTTGGTTATGGTTGGTGTATAAGGTTGTTTTTTAAAATTGTTATTGTCCCCTACATGTACTTGAAACCCTTCTGTATTTATGTCGATCCTTTGGTGCCTTGGGGATGTCTCTTTTGGCCTAGTAATGTCTCGTAGTACTCTCCATCCAATGAGAATTTGCAGTTCATTACAATTGCAAAAATTAAATAAATATTTATTCACCCATTATCAGTAATATATATATATATTTATTTTATTGATCATTTAATAAATATATATCTATTAGTTTTAAAATAAAATATTTATTTAAGAGAACAAATTATTTTTTTATTTTTTTATTTGTTCAATAAATGTAAGTGGAGTTCGAGCGGACCAAGGCTGGTCTGGTAGTAAAATAATTATTTGAAATATGGTATATAATTATTTAACTAGTAGTCATAAGTTATGATAGTAATAACACTAATATTATTTTTGGAGACAAAATATTATTTATAAAACTTTTTTTCATGTTGGCGCCTAATAAATAATAACATTGTATTGTTATTAAATTCATGGCTTTTATCTATGACTATTAATTTTTATATTTGATGTTACGCCATTAAATACTATAACTGAAGCCCCTTGTCAATAGATCGAGATGTATGTATATTGTTACATGTACTGAACTGCATGCCTGGTGGATTTAGACTTGTTGGTCTAAATGATTTCACTCTTGGATCCTTTTCCTACACCTCTCAAGAATGATAGTAATTGTTCAAAGCCAAAGAAAAAATAGTCAATACTGATCGAAACAATACAATCACTTCTCTACACTATAACTCGGAGAATGAGTAGGGTCGAACAGAGGCCATAGGAACACATGTGGAATGCCTCTAGAGAGATTATGGTTTGGATCCTCTCATGTGAAATGAGACAATCTGGAATGGTCATTCTAGTTGATCAACACCATCAGAAAATAGTGTACCGAAGATCAAGGTATTCTTTTCTTTATCAAATTTATTAAATTAATTATAAACATGATGTGAAAGATCATCTAAAATTGTTTTGGGCCTCTTCCTTCTTTATTTAAATCATTGGTTATATTCTGTGGAGACTGGCATTCATCATCGTATTGATCCCGGAATGATCCTTGATCCTAATAAAAATCAAATTTAGGCACCTGATCAACCGTGCTTCCGATGTGCCAAAACAAACAAATGGTATCAAAGGGGATACATCATAGATAATAATTATTTACAAAATTCATTTATAATTTAAAGTTTAATAATTTACTTTTTCAATTCAAGGTTAATAGTTCTTATATCTCGATTTCGATATCTATTCTCCCTTACTTTTTTTCTCAAATATTTCATAGAAACTAATTATTTTTTAATTAAAATTAAATTCATAACTCATCAAGAAGCACCAATAATTCTTCCATAGTGACACAAAAGTACACACCAAGTATTTATACTTACACGCCATGTTCTCTTACATACACTCCATGTAATCCGGACAACACATCATGTAGTCATGTTCAGTGCATCAGGAGTAATTTGGAAAATAATCAATCCATGAAAATTTGTTCTACATAGTGTACTTTATTCTATACCATGTGATGACTAGGAAAGATAGGAACGAGCCTACCAGAATACACGACATGTGTCGTACAGCACACGACGTGTAGTCCCTTTGGGTAAGGAACAAAACTATGTATCCCACACATAGCTATGCTGATCAGTAAATGTGTAACTTCATTCAACATGGCATGTATCCCACAGTACATTCCATATACTATAAAATTTCTAAATTACACTTCACATGTCGAGTCAATAGGAATGTACTTTGAGATAGATGGTGAAGGTAGAAAACATTGTTTAGTGTCAACTACATATCATGAACATTACCATATTACACAAAGATAAAACATTAATGTTTGTGTAATATTCATAACATCATATCATTATAAATTATACTACAAGTTGTTAGTTTATGCATTGAAGCATCATGTATTCCATATGAAAGAACAGTAACATATTATATGTATATAATATATGTCGGGTATATTCGAACATGTATTCACCAGCTTACCTCCAAGTTTCATATGTGTATAACAATAAGAATATCAAGGAAATTAATAAAAATATTGATTAATTAATGTTAATAATTTATCATTTTAATAGAAATTGTAATGCCCCGACCCTAGTTACCCAGATTCGGTCCATTATTGCGTGACATTGGCATGATCACAAAAGATCAAGTCTCGAAAGAATGATTAGTTTAGTAGCCTTGGAAACATTAGATACATTCATAAATGTTGCATTACATCATAAAGTGAAAAACTACAATAACAAAGTCTCTGTAGTCCACACTCATATCCTCTTCTGACTATCCCTGCAGGTCATTCATAAAATACTTCTTCACATCCTGGAAAATATTAAAACATTGAAAGGGGTGAGCTCAGATTCTCAGTAAGGATATCAATATTGTGGAAGCTTTTATAAATAAAAATTTACATTTAAGGAAATGTATAACTAATACAAAAGATTTTTTAAAATTGAACTTCAGCATAGTATGGAAAAAATAAAATAAAATAATGTCATTTACATACTCACATGGATAATGTACTAGTCGAATAATCACATGCAATATCAATATCCACTTTCATAATGATGGAATTCATAATTCCATTCTATCATAACCACGTGGCCAAGGCCTCGTTCCAAGACCAAAAATAAGATTTTGTCAAGGCCTCATGCCAAGACACTAGTTTTTCTAATGAGACCTACCGATGCATCGAGGAGATATAGTGGGCGCCACCCATTACTTATTATGTCCAATGCATTCCTCATATGAATAGGTTTAAACATATCATAAACCATAACATAATCCTATCACATAAAACATGCATAAATGAAACATAACATTTCACATTTCAATCACAAGATATCAATACAACACATTGATGTAATAAACACACATTCAAAACCATTTTCAATACCAAAATTAAAGAAAATTAAAACATTGTATTTATATTTCATTTTTAAAAGTTATGGCTTGTAGAGGAAGCCGAAACTCAAATAATGGTCACAGCGGCGGAGAATTCGTTGTCACCGCATACGTACGACAAAAACATTCCCTTTTGAAATTTAGTAAAACGCATCGTATAAAAAAATAATCCTTTTGGATAAACGTAAAAGTCAAAGGGCTTTATACACCATATAAAAGAAGGTTTTGTATAAAACAAAATATGCCTCAATAAAAGGAGGTTGAGACGAAGTCACATACAAAGATCATTTTTAAAATAAAATAGATATATTATGAGTATTCACTATAAGTACACATAAATAAAGTACAAATACAAGATATGAAATAATAATATCACGACATATCTTGAAAGTAGGAGATCAACCCAATGAATAGAAATTGGGTTAAGAAATTTCCATACCTCGTGTCCGACTTGACTCGATCGTTCATTAACCTCCTGAATAATAAACTAGAGTTAATTTCTATTTACATAAGAACCATTTTCATTTTCATTATTCCTTTTATATCAATTATTACAATTTTATGAACATTATGTAATTATTTAAGTTAATAATGGTCATTATGTCGATCTTTGGTACTTGAGTCAAAAATAAACTTCTTATAATTACAAGTTGTTCATGTGGTGAAATATCCATTATATCCAGAATTATATTCATGATGTAGATATAATATATATCATATATATCCAGTATATAAATTCATTTATAATAATACATAACATTTATAGGTAAGAAATGAAATGCACCATTCATGGAGACGGTAAGCCGTACATACGCATGAAGGCTACATTCATTTCTATTTCGTATTTAATGGAATGAAATCATAATAGTATAAAGTTGTATTATAATTACATTATAATATCATATATAATATCATTTACTCCCTCCTTTATACATCCCACATATGTCATTAACGATTCAAATCATTTTGAGGGGGCGGTAGTCTGCACTTCCTAAAATGAAAATATCGCATTTACCCATAATGGAAACAATAAAGGTATTCCATAAATGAAAAATACAGAATCTTAAGTAAAACATAAACATATTATATATCATATATAAATATAGTTACATCTTAATGGCCACCTTTTAAGGTGTTATATGAGTGTTGAACAATCAACGTTTCGTGAGGCAGAAATTCGCCATCCACATAAACAGTATGTTCCTTAACCATTAGATGTAGGTGTGTGTAAGTTTAGCTCGCATAATTCTAATAACAACATCCTAGTATATTTAGGATACTGGTTTTGTTACAAAATAAATTAATAAGAAGAGTTTAAGGGGATTGAGAAGAAAAATAAAACAAAACAACATTAGAGAAGACATTGCCTTAAAATAGGGTAACTCTTTTGATTTGAGCCAAAGGCTTCCTTGGGAAGAATTATGCCCAAATTGAGGCTTTTAAGAGTAAGGGAGGGAAGTTGGGCGAGTATTTTGGCAGAGGCTGGCCGAGCCAAAAGGCTTTGAAAGTGTGAGTAAGGTGGTAGTGGCGGGGGCCTTTTATAAGTGGAGAGGTGGGGCACTCTTGGAAAGTAATGAAATGTTACTTTATTATATAATGAGTTTCGGATTTTAAAGGTCTCAAACTTATATTATTCTAGTATAAGGTGATAAAAGTTCTAAATATAATCATCCAATATGTTTTTGACAAGTGTAAGCCTCAGATTTTACATTATCTTTTCATTTTATTTAAATTGTTAATTAATGATGTAATCGCTGCATCATCATGGTGTCATAAATAATATAATTTTTTTAATGTCTAAATATTATAAAAAATATATCATGATGTAGGAAATCTTTTTAAATTTCTAATTAATATTTATAGTCAAAAATATGACTTGTATAACACTATTTAAAAATTGTTTTAGTAAAACAACTTATGTTTGTGACATTTTTATTTTAACATTAAATAAAAGTTATTTATGTCATTTTCCTACCAAAGATGCTATATGGGGTCCCCAAGTTGACCCATGGATTGTCTTGGTCGGACATGACACATCCAATAGAGGTAGGAGAAGTGTAATGGTATTTTCATATTTTTATAATATCATTTGTACCTTAAATATCACTAATTACCTTTAATCACGACTAATTAAACTTAAAAGTTACTATTCACCAAAAAATTATTTTCATTCCATTGAAACAAATATTATTTCCTAATGACAACCATGAATGTAGGATTTTTGAAAATCAAATCACAGAAGTGGTAATGTTTCATTTAAACGAAAAATCAGTTTTTTAACTTCCACTTAGTGGTTTCACTATTCATCAAAAATTGATGTTTTTGAGAATAATGCCAGAATTTTACCCTAAGTTATAATTGATATTACAAATTCAAAAATGATTTATATTTTAAAAAATTCCAAACATATTAGTTGCATTAATTAATTTTATAATTAATTCCCGCTGTCACAACAAATAGCGTGTTTTTAAGAATCAATATATATAAAAAGATTGACAATTGTTTATGTCTAATTTCAAAGTGAAATTAATTATAATGAACACCATTGGATAAAATGGTAAAAATATATTCTAATTATACTTTAAAACCACTCAATAGTATAATTTATCACTATAAATTATTTTGATTAAAAAAGTTGTTTTTAAGTATTTGTCACTATTCATAAAAAAATTGGAAGTTCTCAGAAAATTACAAAAATTTCAACTTAGGATAACTCTGATATTCCAAATACAAAAACGAAGTCCATTTTGAGAGATAAAATTTATAAAATTTCAAAAAGTAGGTATTACTATTTACAACAGCTACTTTGATTGGTTGTGGTGTGTGTTAGAACTCGAACTTACGTATAATGCAAGCTATTGAATTATTGAAAGAGAAGTGTATCATGGAAGCTCGGGGTGTTACATTGTCCCATCCTTCAATAAATTGCGTCCTCACAATTTGAAAATTTTCTTTTAATATAAAAGGTTGAAAATAGAAAATACCTTTGTGGAAAACCCACATCAAAAATAAGGTTAGTAAAAATATAACATTAAAAGATAGAAAGATAAGTACAAAGGTCACCTGAGATAACTCATACTAGGATTCTATGAAAATATGGATATGGAAGAAAAAAACCATCAAGGTCTGATGGAGAGTTGTAGAAAGTTGGATTAGGAGAAAGTTAACCACAAGAAAATCACAATCATGTGATTGGCTAAACGGTCATTGAATCCCCAGTTGGAAATGTTAACCGGCATCATTTTTGTATTAAGTTACCTTTTATAATGTTGAGGAATTTATTTAGAAGATTTACAAAGAACGTAAGGAAATATACATACTTCTCGTGTAGACTTTGATTCTTTAATAAATTTTTACCACAAACCCATCATTCACTCTAAAAGGTAATAGAACTCAAAAATATTCTATTTATCCTAATAGTATAAGGTTTCAAATATTAACACATAGCATTTAGATTAAGAAAAATATTTTGTAATAACAAGGGACTTCCTGTAGTCTAGTGGTAGTTAGTAAAGGCATGTCGCACTATGGTTGTGGGTTCGATTCATGCAGATTTGTCTGACGCGACGGGTTATGCCCCACCCTGCAGGTTGTCCTTTTTCTAAAAATATAGAATTATAATATTCCAAAAATAATCTTCAAAAATGTTTTAACCTTAATCAAAACTATTCAAAGTTCAACTTAATCCATCCCAACCTTTATAGTTATCCAAAATACCTCTGTCCAGACTTTCTCTAAAAGGTCTCGTAATTCCAAAATCAATTTATCAGTTTCCCCAAACAAAGTAAAGTTTCTCTTATTGTCACATACCAAAAATATTATTACCTTTATCATATTAATACCTTAATGAAAAGAACAAGTACTGCAGTACAATCCTTATATATATCACATTATTCTTATAACCAGAATATAATCCATGAGTCCAAAAACACCAATACATTAATTATTCCACTTCAACAGTAGTAACCGCATAAGATTTTCCTTGATCCCTTGGCCTTTTCTGAGGTAAATATTCCTGACGCTTAGGACATTCATTTACATAATGACCCATTTCCCTACAATTGTAGCATTCAACATTGATAGACTTTTTCTTTCCCTTTCAATCACGAGCCTATTGACCTTTTTCTCCACATTTATAACAAACTCCCCTTCCTTTTACGCAAGTACCAGGGTGATTCTTCCCACAATTATCGCATAATGGAAAATCCTGCTTTCCCTTTTACCCTTTATCTGTCTTTTTCTCCACTGTTCTCTTCTTCTCTTGCTTTACTTTATTGTCATAAGATTTAGATAATTCTTTTTCAGTCTTGATTGAACACGAGACTATATCTTCGTACATTGAGAAGGTTTGTGAGACTAATTCTCGACAAATAAATGGTTTTAACCCATCAATGAAACGATCAATCTTACTTCTTGGGTTACGTATATAATCTGTAGCATGCCTTGCTAACCTTTTAATGTTGGCCTCATACTTTGTGACATTCTCATACTCCTTTTGTCTCAGACTTTGAAATTTTCTTTCCATATCTGCTCGATGGTCATGTGGAAAGTATTTTTCTAAGAAAAGATCTTTGAACTCTCTCCATTCCATTATGATACTTCTTCATCTTCCTTTTTGTTTTGAATCAGCGACCATGATTTATCGGCATCTCCAGTGATGCGGTAGACTGCCATGACAACCTTCTCTCTTTCACTACTCCCCAAGGCATGGAATATTTTTTCTAAGGAGTTTATCCATTGATCACCTACTAATGGATTTGTACCCACATTAAATGTTGGTGGTTGTTTCCTCATGAAGCGGTCTAACATTGATCCTCCACGTTGCGGATCAGGGTGCTCCATATGATTAAGGTTATTATTCATAACCTGAGTGAGTTGTCCCAGTATGAAAATAAGTTGATCAGCACCAGTTGTATCTCCAGCTCCATAATAATTATCTTGAGCAGGAGGGCAATCCCTACACGAAGTGCGTGCATTGATACGGTTTCCTTTCATTCAACTAGGCTCCATTTCTAAACAATGGCATAAACTATATTAGTTTATGAATCAAAATTCATAATTCCATACTTATAAAATACTAAACATAATTTGAACTATTTATGGATATAATCCATAATCATAAAAAAAATTTCTGTGAGGAAGTATAAACTCATAACCCTTCATAGTGGATTGTAAAGAAAACGATAATTATCCTAAGCATATCCCCCTGGAGTATCGTAACCAAGAGTGCAACAAAGCCCATTTTCGTGCACCAATTCCCGTTTGAGTCTAGCTCAAAGTGGTGTTTTCGGGTTTTACCCCTAGGTACTTCGGTGCCAGAGCCACCTCTACCTGCTCTTATCTATACAGGGATGTATTGCTCGGAAAACTCACAAAATCTCTATAATACCAAAATTTTAGGAAGTTCTTCTATACTAATCCCCAAATTCTATCTTTTGGCTATGTGATCTAATTAGAGTTTATCTAAATCTAGCTTCCAAGGATAGTACTAAACTCCCTCTGATACCAACTGTAATGCCCCAACCCCAATTACCCAGAGTCGGTGCATTATTGCATAACATTGGAACGATAACAAAAGATCAAGTCTCTAAAAACCGATTAGTTTAGTAGCCTTGGAAACACTAGATACATTCATAAATGTTGAATTACATAATAAAGTGACAAACTACAATAAAAAAGTCTCCATAGTCCACACTCATATTCTCTTCTGACTATCCCTATAGGTCATTCATAAAATACTTCTTCACATACTGGAAAATATTAAAATATTGAAAGGTGTGAGCTCAGATGCTCAGTAAGGATAACAATATTTTGGAAGCTTTCATAAAAAAAATTACCATTTAAAGCAATGTATAACTAAAACAAAAGCTTTTCTAAACGTGAAAATCAGCATAGTATGGAAAAAATAAAATTAAATAATGCCATTTAATTACTCACATGGATATTCTACTAGTCGAATAATCACACGCAATATCAATAACCACTTTCATAATGATGGAATGCATAATGCCAGACTATCATAACCACATAGCGAAGGCCTCGTGCCAATACCACAAATAAGATTTTGTCAAGGCCTCATGCCAAGACACTAGTTTGTCTCATGAGACCTACCGATGCATCGAGGAGCTATAGCGGGCTCCACCAGTTACTTATTAAGTCCAATTCATTACTCATATGAATTGGTTTCAAAATATCATAAACCATAACATAATCATATCACATAAAACATGCTTAAAAAAAATATAACATTTCCACATTTCAATCACAAGATATCAATACCACACATTGATATAATAAAAACACTTTCAAAACCATTTTCAATACCTAAATTAAAGGAAATTAAAATGTTGTATTTTTTTCATTTAAAAAAGTTATGGCTTGTAGAGGAAGACGAAACTCAAATAATGGTCACAGCGGCGGAGAAGTCGCTGTGGCCGCATACGTACGAAAAAAACATTCCATTTTGTCATTTAGTAAAACACTTCGTATAAAAAAATATTCCTTTTGGATAAACGTAAAAGTCAAAGGGGTTTATACACCGTATAAAAGAAGGTTTTGTATAAAACAAAATATGCCTCAATGAAAGGAGATTGAGATGAAGTCCCATACAAAAATCATTTTTAAAATAAAATTGATATATTATGCATATTCACTATAAGTACACATAAATAAAGTACAAATACAAGATATGACATAACTTGAAAGTTGGAGATTAACCCAAAGAATGGAAATTGGGTTAAGAAATTCCCTTACCTCGTGTCCGACTTGAATCCATCATTCATTAACCTCCAGAATAATAAACTAGAGTTAATTTCTATTTACATAAGAACCTTTCTCATGTTCATTATTCCTTTTATATCACTTATTACTATGTGATTAACATTATTTAATTATTTAAGTTAATAACGGTCATTTTGTCGATCTTTGGTACTTGAGTCAAAAATAAACTTCTTATAATTACAAGTTGTTCATGTGTTGAAATATCCATTATATCCAGAATTTTATTCATGATGTAGATATCATATATATCATATATATCCATTATATAAATTTATTTATAATATTACATAACATTTAGAGGTATGAAATGAAATGCACCGTTCATGGAGATGGTAAGCCGTACGTACGCATGAAAGACACATTCATTTCTATTTCATATATAATGGAATGAAATAATAATAGTATAAAGATGTATTATAATTCCAGTATAATATCATATATAATATCATTTACTCCATCCTTTATACATTAAACATATGGCATTAAAGATTCAAATCACTTTTGAGGGGGCGGTAGTCTGCACTTTCTAAAATGAAAATATCGCATTTACCCATAATGGAAACCATAAAGTTATGACATAAATGAAAAATACATAAGCATAAGTAAAACATAAACATATTATATATCAAATATAAATATAGTTGCATATTAATGGCCACCTTTTAAGGTGTTATATGAGTTTTGAACAATCATCGTTTCGTGAGGCAGAAATTCGCCATCCACAGAAACAATTTGTTCTTTAACTATTAGATGTAGGTGTGTGTATGTGTAGCTCGAATAATTCTTATAACAACATCCTAGTATATTTAGTATACTGGTTTTGTTACAAAATAAATGAATAAAAAGTTTTTATGGGGTTAGAGAAGCAAAATAAAACAAAACAACATTAGAGAAGTCATTACCTTAAAATCGGGTAACTCTATTGATTTGAGCCAAAAGCATCCATGGAAAGAATTATACCCAATGTGAGGCTTCTAGGAGTAAGGGATTGAAGTTGGGAGATTATTTGGGTAGAGCTTGGCCGAGCCAAAAAGCTTTGAATGTGTGACTAAGGTGGTAGTGGCGGGGGCCTTTTATAAGTGGAGAGGAGGGACAATCTTGGAAAGTAATGAAATGATACTTTATTATATAATGAGTTTTGGATTTTAAAGGTCCCAAACTTATATAATTCTAGGATAAGGTGATATGGGTTCGAAAATATACTCATCCAATAGGTTTTTGACAAGCTCATGCCTTGGATTTTACATTATCTTTTCATTTTATTTAAATCGTTAATTAATGAGGTAATCACTGCATCATCATGGTGTCATAATTAATTTAATTTATCTAATGTCTAAAAATAATAAAAAATATCATGATGTATGAAAGATTTTTAGATTTCTAATGAATATTTATTGTCAAAAATATGACTTGTATAACCCCATTTAAAAGATGATTTAGTAAAAAAACTTATGTTTGTGACATTTTTATTTTAACTTTAAATAAAAGTTATTTATGTCATTTTCCAACCAAAGTGGCTCTATGGGGTCCCCAAGTTGACCCATGGATTTTCTTGGTCTTCTATGAGACATAAAATAGCGGTATGACAAGTGTAAAGGTATTTTCATATTTTTATAATATCATTTTTACCTTAAATATCACTAATTACCTTTAATCACGATTAATTAAACTTAAAAGTTACTATTTATCAAAAAAAAAATTAATTCCATTGAACAACATTTTACTTCCTAATGAAAACCATTAATGTCAGATTTTTGAAAATCAAATCACAGAAGTGGTAATGTTTCATTTAAACGAAAAATCAGTTTTTTAACTACCACTTTGTGGTTTCACTATTCATCAAAAATTGATGTTTTTCAGAACAATGCCAAAATTTCACCCTAAGCTATAATTTATATTCCGAATTCAAAAATGATGTATATTTTACAAAATTTCAAACATATAAGTTGCATTAATTAATTTTTTAATTAATTCCCGCTGTCACAACAAATAGCGTGTTTTTCAGAAACAATATATATCAAAAGATTGACAATTTTTTATGTCTAATTTCAAAGTGAAATTAATTATAATAAACACCATTGGATAAAATGGTAAAAATATATTCTAATTATACTTTAAAAACACTCAATAGTATAATTTATCACTATTAATTATTTTGATTAAAATAGTTGTCATTAAGTATTTTTCAGTATTCATAAAAAAATTGGATGTTCTCAGAAAATTACAAAAATTTCAACTTAGGATAACTCTGATATTATGAATACAAAAACAAAGTCTATTTGGAGAGATAAAATTTATAAAATTTCAAAAAGTAGGTATTACTATTCATAACGGCTACTTTGATTGGTTGTGGTGTGTGTTAGAACTTGAACTTACGTACAATGCAAGATTTTGAATCTTTGGAAGAGAAGCGTATCGTGGAAGCTCGGGGTGTTACATAAATTTATCATAATAAGAAAAATTAAATAATTTAATGCTTGTTTTGTTAAATACGCAACTCATTTCATGTTTGTGGGTGATCATGAGCTGGACCATGAACTTCATATGTTATTGGATTCCTTTTAATTTTTTTGTTCAATAAATTGTTGTCCTACAAGCCATATTTATTCATTAATATGTCTGGAATGTGTTCGCATGGTTTCATTTTTGTAAAACCTTCATTTACGCCTCATCTGTGTGTGTGTTAATAAATGAATACGTAATGAATGGAAATCCCAAGCTAGTAGAGGTTGTTCAAGATGGATTCGTGAAGAAACCAATCCAGGGAGATACAGAGGAGGACAAGTGGAATGTTGTAAACACAAACCCAAAAGGTTCAAGATGTTTCTCACCTATGTATTGATTATTTTTATTAACCTATAGATAAACCAACCATTATAAAATCTCATGATTATTCCATTTTATTTTTTTAGTTTCATGGTTTATCATTATGGATGTGTTTTTGTGATCACATAATTAAATAATAAAACAAGCATGCAAGATAGAACTAAATTAAATTAGGATTATGCATAAATATTATAAAAAAATGGTTAATCACTTCAGAATGTTCCACATAATATTATCAATAATGTTATAATGATGATAAAAAACTCACGCATAAGAGATAAATATCCCTAAAATAAAATATTGTTTTAAATCAAGCCTATGATTAATTGATTAACGGAAAATATAATAAAACTAGGTGTTTGACAAACCCTTGATGGGACTATGAATTTTTTACAGGAATTCCATATGATTTTATTACGCTAACTTAACCATATTATATCATGAGGAGTAGCCCTTTCTAGAATCCGTATAATATTGGAGGTAAGAGTTGAGGAAATCCAATGTTAGGATTTCAGGATAGGGGAGTCAAATCAGCAGATAAATGAACTGAAATCCCATAATTAGAAGAGACATGACTACCATTATACGTTGAAATAGATTTTCCAACCATTTTTGTGGCTATTTTAAGGGAAATATTGATCTTTGACACTATAATGTCATGGAAACTAGAAATTCGGAGTTCAATGGTGAGGTACCTTGAGACTTGATAAAATTTTGGGAGACTTACTAAAATAAATTTATTATTTCTCAGAAAATGTAATCAAAAAAATAATACAGATTGGCACTTTTTATTTTAGAATAAAATGACAAAATATTCAACCACACTATCCCAGTGATAAATTCTGGATAAAGTCAATAGCCTCACGGGTAGTAACTTCCATGAATGGTTTAGACGCCTTCAGGTCATTTTATTCAACAAATAGAGGACTGAAATGCTAGAGTCTGCATTACATGATCCACCTACCCAATTGGAGAGTGAAAAATAGTTCTTGGTCTATGATAAAAATATGAACTACGCGGTTGACATTAACTTTTTGATTTTATCATCAATGTATAGTAATTTCATGAGTCTAATGAAAACATGGATGTCTATAGAATGCTTGAGCAAATCTGTGGTATTTAACATGAGTGAGAATGACAAGAATGGTTTGAGACCTCCAAGGAACTCTTTCAAAGTATTAATAGATATGGTTCCCAACTAGGCCTCATTTATTCATGTTTATTGGCTACATTTAGCACTCGAAGGTTATAGAGATTAAAATCCCTGACGAATTGGTTATTGGAATCATTATTGCATCACTCCCTTACAACTTATATATATTTTTAATTAATTTCAATATGATTAACAATGATAAATCTCTATCTGATCGTCTAATACTCAATTTCTAAGAGGATAAATATATGAAACAAAAAAGGCATTCTATCCATATGGTGAATAAGATGAAAGGGAATGAAAATAGATTTAATCCCAAATATTCTTCCCACCCTTCCAAGAAAAGTAATATCAAATGGGAGGTAAGGGAATTACAAGTTTTTTGTTTCACGTGTGGCAAGAAGGGCCACTGGAATTGGAATTGCACCATGCCTAAGAAGCGAGGTGATGCTTCAGGTGCATTTTTTATCGAATTTAATCTATCTTCTTCTACAAACTGTGTATTATGTATTGCCTCTGTTTCTCAAATATGTATCTAACTACAAGAACCATGTAGATTCAAGAAGATTGAATGGGGGGAGGTAGATCTACAAGTAGCCAATAGAGCCAAACTTGTTGTTGTAGCTGTTAGAGACTACCACCTCACATTGCCAACTGTTATGATCTCTGTATTAAAGGGTTGTTATTAGATTTCATTTCATAATAAAAACATTATTCTCCTATCTACATTAGATAAATATGTATTTTTTACATGTTTGGAAATGAATTTTGTTTCTCTTATAGTTATAGATTTTGTTTTTATAGGGAACATTTTTACAATAGTCTTTACATGTTGGATTACACAAACCATGTAATAGAAATCCATAACAAAGATACTTCACATGACTCATACCACATCCAACATTGTCATCACTGGATCAGTTATTTAAATGAGAAACCCTTGACAATGATACATTAGGATGTCTATTAAGATTCATAAAAACTAAAACCACTTCGTGCATGTCATGCCTGTTTATAAGGAAAGATCACCAAAGCCCCAATGGGCTATAGAGCTTTTTGAATGGGTTCATACTGATGTGTGTGTACCATTTTCAGTTGAATCAAGTGGAGTGTACTCATACTTTTCAACATTTACTAATTATTTAAAAGACATGGATATATCTACTTAGTGAGGTATAAGTCAGATTCTTTTGAAATGTTCAAAGAATACAAGAATGAATTTATCAATCATCTCGGTAAGAAGATTACGAATCTTCGCTCAGAATGAGGTGCATAATATCATAACCAAAACTTCATTGATTCCCTCCTATATTTTTTGATCCAAACCCAACACACTCTTCATTACACACCCTAGTGGAATGGTGTGTGATAAAGAAGGATCCACACCTTGTTGGACATTGTGAGATCAATGATGAGTTAGGCGAGTCTTCTATTTTATTTTTGGGGATACAAGGTACCAACATCAGTGAACATACGACACTATGTACCAACTAAATCAATTAATGGTTATCTATATGAGTTTTAGAGTAGATAGAAAGCCATGTTATTGTATATACATGAGTGGGGAAGCTATGTGTAACACCCCGAGATTTTATGAAAAATATTCTTTTTAATTTCATTAATGTATTGTGTTGTATGCTACAACAAAAGGAGCTTGCACACCACGCATCCCGGACATGTCATACATTACATGCAATCACGACCTTCCACGATAGCGTGTGTTTAATGCAATATCGAGTTTCACTAAACAATGATATGCTTTTATAATATTATATAAACTAGCCGTTATGAATAGTAATACCCACTTTTTGGAATTTTATAAATTTTATCATTCAAAATCGGTTTCATTTTTGGATTCGGAATATCAAAATTATCCAAGGGTAAATTTTTGGTATTTTTCTGAAAACTTTAAATTTTTGATGAATATTGAAAACACTAGGTTACTATTTAAAAACTAACTTATTATTTAAATATTTATTTATTTTATTTAAATTTATTTTAGGTAAAATTTGATAAATAATACCTATATAAGTTCAATTTAATTAATTGGAGTCATTTTATAATAATTAGAGATATATAAAAATTTTATTGAACTTTTCACTGTCTTTTACCCACCTCCTTGGAGAATTTGGAAATTCACATAAAACATAATTTTACCACTTCTGTGAGTTGAATTTCAAAAATCTGAGAGACATGGTTAGTATCAAGCACTAAAATGTGGTTCAATGAGATGAAAATAATTTTTGGTGAAGAGTAACTTTTTACTTTTATTTACCACGGTTAAAAGTAAATAGGGTAACAAAGGATAAAAATGATATTATTATTTCCCTAACACATCTCATAATTCTATTGGATAAGTTTAATTCGTCCAAAAACAACCTTTGGAATAAAATATGACCATTTAGGCCCACCTGGATTAGATTAGGACATTTATTATAAATTTATTTAAATAAGGGTTAAAATAGTTAAAATCAATGTTTTATAACTAAATAATTTTTAATATAGGGTCATACATAAGATATATTAATCAATAAAAATTAATTATAAATAAAAATTGATTTTCTAAATAATCGTATTTTATTTATATTTTTTAGACATTAAATAATTTAATTTATTTATGACATAATGATCATGCAATAATTATCTTATTAATGAAATATTAAAATAATTCATGTTATAAATACCCAAATAAATGTAATTTTAGACTTTTTATTAATTAAAATAATTTTCTAGGATAATATGACAGGTTATTATTTATTTAATTAACATTGTTCAGACTAATAATGCAGTTATAATTTTCACAAAAATCAAGTACCAAATAGTGTCAAAATTGACATAAAATAGTTTTTAAAACAAATATGATATTATCAATTGTTATTTTATTCCTAAAAATCTATGGATCAGCAAAATGACTTATATAAAGATATATATATTAATAATGAACCACTTGGGGTTCGTTTGTATTGTTATAGTAATTTTATTAACAATATAGTGTATGAAAACAAAAAGACACGGTAAAAGTTAAATTATTTAACACATAGTTAAATCTAAATGATAAGGATAAAATAGTTAAATAAAATTGTATAAAACATATTTGATGTATGTATTTAGACCCATCCCCTACTTAGCTTTGAAATAAATCAATTTGGAGCTATTAAAAAACAAATATTACTTTATTATAAAAATAATATTTTTAGGTCTCCTAAGGTGCCCCTCTCCTCCCTTATAAAAAGGGCACCCCTTCCCTCTTCTCTCCACACCCTTTTGAGCCCTGAAGCTCGGCCAAACCCTGCCCATTTCTATTATCCACTTCTCTATAAACATTATAGAGGTTCTGGTTTTCTCAAAAGACCAACTATACTTCTTTATGTGGAAGCTTAAAGGAGGTGTTTCGAAGAAGAGGTAATCTCTTCTTCCTATTCTCTCAAGTTTCTTTCTGCCTCTACTTTTTCTTCTTTAGTTTTATCATTATAAAGTAATAAAATAAGATTTACATATATAATGATATATTATTCCTTCTATCCATCCAACGAAAAATGGAATCACCGCGCGTGCATACGTATGGAATACAGTCTCTATGCCATGGTGTAATCGGTTTTCGACTACAACCTTACTTGGATGGGTATAATGGTGTAAATAAATAAATATATATATATTATTATTGTAAATTGATATTTATTATAAAATATTATACATAAAATTCAATACAATTCCATGATCATGGGAATGATATCATCGCTCATGCGTACGTACGGCTACCGACTCCACGACGCAATGAGATTCATTCTCCATGTTAACCATTCATGAATGATTATAAAGTATATATAATGAATAATAATGAAATATATTACATAATAATTATACTGGATATATATATTTTTTTCATCTACTTAATTCCATTCAATTCAATAAGTTAACGAAAACAACGTTCATGCGTACGTACGGCCTACCATCTCCATGAACGGTGTATTTCATTCCATTTATCGATCTTTCATATATATTTATATGCAGAATATATATAATATATAAATAATGTTTATCATTATGGAATTATGAAAATCAGTGTATAATTTATAATATCAAGAAAAAAAAGTCGAAACTCATACGATAAATGAAACTATTTTAGCCAAAACAGTGCTTTACCATGTAATTTATGAAAGAACGGGTAATATAAAGTCATAAGTGAACCATATATGATATCATAACAATGAATATGATTCTATAATAAGTCAATGAAATTATGTAAATCATTATACATGAGGTTAGAAAATATACGAATCATATAAGACATAAGGTAAGGGAAAATCTCATAATCTCATTTTTATCCGAGATTGTTTATACTTTGGTATTTACTGTGGTGTATTTATCACTCACATCCATATTTCCTCAATACATAATATTATTTCTATCCTAATACAATTGTTTAAATTCAATATAGCATCCTAGACTTTTCTTACATTACTATTACATCATTTCACAGATAAAAAACATAATAGTATTACAAATGGAGGCTCCAATGGTTTAGTTTCTTTGGAAAAATAGGACCACACATATCAAATACAGCATCGAGCATAAACATTCATTTAATTTCTTCTTATATAGCTTCTTATTGGCTCTTCTCCTTTCCTAAGTACATCTATCCACCTGAGGATATACATCAAAAGGGGTCATCTAAAAGCAACGTAAGAGGATAGATAATAACAATATATCATGTGGTGAGCATAATCAAAACATAGGCAAAAGATCATGAACATGAGAGGAGCATATATAATAGACTTGAAATGTGGCAATCCATAAAAATGAAACCTCATGTCATAGTGGATAACTACCACACATAATTGTGAACCAAGCTATAATCTTGTTCACACATCATTTAAAATTTACTCATGAGATTCATCACTTTACCCAATGCATTGGAGTGCAATATAATTCCTGGCACACCCGTCACAGTTAAACATTTATATTGTGCTATATAATTCCGGGTGCACCCATCACATCATAACATTATCATTTATCATGATTTCCACAATAAACATATAACATAAATCAACATAATTAACCAATGAAAAGGAATCTGTTTCATCTCATAATAACACATTCTTAATCATGGGGTTCCCAAAAGAAGGAGGGAATAACATACATTTTACAAGAACCATTCACTTTGAGTGAGAAGTAAAAGGGGCATTCTTAAAAGAAGAATTATTTAGGAAAAAACATTGTTGGACATAAATAAACTAGTGACAAACATTTATATCCAAGAAATGTAAAGGAAATGATGAACAAATGATCTTTGAGGAGTAACCATATCAAAATGGAGTGGAAAAGGGAGAACCCGAAGGAAGAAAATTGGGTTCGAGATTTCCCCTTACATTGTACTCGAATGCCTCCTTCTCTTTAATGTCCTGTATAATGACATTATATTCATTAATTAAAAACTACATAACATTTTATACATTAATATGGTTCGTTATAGTTTCATTATTTCATATTGTGTTCCTTTGGATGAATTATAGAGTTTAAAAACATTGTTCGGTGATGTTCGTTTTTTAATGTTTTTTCATGGGTAGTTCACTTGTATTCTTAAATTGATGCTTGGGTAGATCATGGGTAAACATCCTAAAATTATATTACATGTTATTAGTGATATTAGAAGAGATTTAATGATTTTATAATGAATTATATTAGATCAATGTGGGTGAATCATTAGATAAGAATTTAATGATGATTATTTGTGTTAATTTGAGTGGTTTTTGGATCACAACAAACTTGATTTAACATTTCACTTAGTAATATGGCCATAATTTATTTCCATAACATAAAATAGAACATAATAAATATAAAATATTATATTTCAATAATAAAAATTCTTTAATGACCAGATCTGAATGTAGAAATGGAGGAAGAGAGCATGTCGTTTTTTAAGGTGATAATTTAACACCTCATGAACAACGTTCTCTTTAATGAAATAAAAGGAAAAGGTAAAGGATGTGGGGTGATATAATATACTATTAGCATCATAAAATTCCAGTAGATGTATAATACTAGATTTTCAATACAATTTAGATGAAAAGAGGTGGGGAGAGATCAAGAAATGCACATGAACTTGAACGGAAAATAAAGGAGAAGAGGGAGGGAAATTACCTCTAGAATCCTCCTCATAAAGTCCTCCTTAAAGAAGCTAGTATTGGTCTTTTATGAGACCAAAAGCTTTTGGATGTGGGGTAGGGTCTAGGGAGGATGTCTGGTCATATTTTAGAGATGTATTGGAGCTTTAGAGGTGTGAGGAAATGAGGGAATGGAGGGTGGCTTTTATAATGGAGGGGAGAGGGGTTTCTTTAATATAAATTTGATTAGTTTATTACTTTCACCAAAGACAAGGAATAGTGAGTCTTGAACGACCAAGAATAGTAATTTTATAATGTAATCTCTAACCAAGTGGTATTACATCAGCAGAACATCAAATATGACTAAATTAATACATTATTTAGCATTTATTGTAAATTATCGTATTCTACTATTCATCAAAAATTCAAGTATCTCCGAAAAATCCCAAAACATCACCCCAAACATTTTTCAATGTTTAGAAATAAAAAATTAACTCCATTTTTCAAAAATAATTTTCTAAATATTATTAATTTAATATTTAATTAAAGATCATAATTTACATTAAAAATAGTTTTTAGAATAAAACCTATTTTATTGTGCTTTCAAAAATTACGTAGGGTCTTATAAAATTATCTAAAAATTATTGGACATTGATTCAGTAAATAATGAATACATTCCAAGGATATAAATAGTCTTTTAAATTGATTAATTATTTATAATTAATTATTTATGACTTATAACTTACCAAAAATGTTTACTATGGTCAAATTATCACTTTCTAAGATGTCTATATTTTATTTTATTATTCATAGTCAATGTTACACTTATTTAATATTCAAAACGGTCATATAACTATTCATAAGGGTAGGTTATTATTCATAATGGTAGGTTAATATTCACCAAAAAATATTTTTGTTTCATTAGACTCCAAAAACCATCTTGAACACAACCGTGTATGTTGGATTTTCAAAATGCCAAACATAGGGGTGACAAAATTATGTTTAATGTTCAATTATCACTTAGTAGTTCATTATTTTGTGTTTTTTTAAATAAATATAAGAAGGTAATTTCCATTGGAAAACTTTGGGTTGTTACATTTTCCCCCCTTAAGAAATTTCCCTTCCGAAATTTCACATTACACAAACAGGTGAGGGTAATTCTCCTACATTGCCACTTCTAGTTCCCAAGTTGCTTCCTCAAACATATGGTTCTTCCACAACACCTTGACAAGATGGGTTTTATTGTTACGTAGAACCTTATCTCTCCAATCCAGAATCTTTACTGGATGCTTCTCATAGGAGATAACATCTTCCAGTTCCACCATCTCTGAGTTTAGTACATGTGAGGGGTCTGGTATGTACTTTCTCAGTAGTGATATATGAAACACATCATGAATTTGATCCATATTCGGTGGATGTTCTAGATGATAGGCCACAACTCTTATGCGGTCAAGGATCTCAAAGGGGCCAATATGCCTTGGACTTAACTTCCCTTTCTTCCCAAATCACAAGACTCTCTTTTATAGAGTTATTTGAAGGAAGACTTTATCTCCTACGTCAAACTCCAAGTCCCTTCGATGGTTGTCAGCATACCTCTTTTTCCAACTTTGAGAAGCTTTGATGTGTTTCTAGATGACTTGAACCTTATCTCTCATCTCTTGAACAAGATCAGGTCCAAGCAGCTTTCTTTCTCCAACTTCATCCCAACAGGTTGGAGTTCTACATCGCTTCCCATAAAGAGCTTCATACGGAGCCATCTGAATGCTCGAGTGGAAGCTATTGTTGTATGAGAACTCAAACAATGGGAGATGATTATCCCATCAAACATTCAATTCTAGAGAGCATGCTCTTAGAATATCTTCAAGCATCTAAATATTCCTTTCAGATTGGCCATTTGTTTGGGGGTGATAGGCCGTGCTGAAATTTAATTCAGTACTCAATGCATGTTGAAGGCTCCTCAATAACATAGATGTGAACCTTGGATCACGGTCAGAGATAATTTAGAGTGGAACACCGTGCAATATCACAACTTCTTTAACATATATCATTGCATTTTTTTCATGCGAGAGGTCTTACCGAATAGCGATAAAATGGCAGTCTTGGTGAGTCGATCAACCACAACCCATATCGCATTATTTCCCTTTGACGTCTTCAGGAGGCCTGTGAAAAAGTCTATAGTAACATTTTCCCATTTCCACATGGGTATTGGCAATGGCTGTATCATACCTTTGGACATTTGTCACTCAGCTTTAACATGCTGACATACCGAGCACCTTGATATATATTCTGCAATCTACTTCTTCATGTTATCCCACCAGAAGTGTTCTCGGAGATCACGATACATCTTGGTACTCCCAGTATGGATAGAGAAAGTTGAACTATGTGAATTATCCAATAGTTCCTAATTTATCCTGAGTGATGAAGGCACACAAATCCGCGTTCCAAACCAAATCACACTATCATCGTCGATATTGAACTCTTGCAGCTTCCATTCCTTTAATGCATTCACCCTCTTTTGTACCTCCACATCATCCCTTTGTGCTTCCTTAATCTTCAATTAGATAGATGGTTGCTCAATCATTTGGGCAAGGTAGGATGTATCCCCTACCCTTACGATTCCCAAATACATCCTTTGAACATCCATGAAGATAGGGTCATTCTCAATCTGCAATATGGATAGAGTAGCAGGTTCTTTTCTGCTTAGAGCATCATCTACCGTGTTCGCCTTACCAGGATGATAGTGAATAGAGAAATCGTATTCCTTGATTATCTCTAACCATCTCCTTTAACGCATGTTGACCTCCTTTTGTGTGAATATATACTTTAGGCTCTTGTGTTCAGTGTATATGTCACACTTCTCGCCATAAAGGTAGTGCCGCCATATTTTCAATGAAAAAATCACCTCTGCCAGCTCTAGATCATGCGTCTGATAGTTCTTCTAATGGATCTTTAACTTTCGTGAGGCATAGGCTATCACATTATCATTTTTCATGAGTAAACAACCCAAGCCTTTCTTTGAAGCATCATTACATATCAAAAAAAATTATCCACTTTTCAGTAGTGTGAGTACAGGTGCAGTGATCAACCTTCTCTTTAGCTCCTTGAAGCTTCCCTCACATTCTTCCGTCCAGACATACTTTACCCCTTTACTTGTTATCTTAGTTAGCGGGCGTGACAATCATTAGAATATTCTCACAAAATGTTAGTATTACCCAGCTAATCCATGAAAACTACGGATTTCTGTGACACTAGAGGGACTTGCACATTCATCAATCACCTTTTTCTTTGTAGGGTCCACAGAATTTCCCTCACTTGTGATCACATGTCCCAAGAACGTGACTTGATTCATCCAAAATTCACACTTGCTGAACTTGATGTACAACTTCTCCTTTCTCAATGTTGCCAACGGAAGTCTTAGATTTTCTTCATGTTCCTCCTTTCTCTTGGAGTAGATGAGAATATCATCGATAAACACTACCACAAATTTGTCGAGGTAATGTCTAAAGACTTTATTCATTAAATGCATGACGATTTCAGGGGCATTAGTAAGTCCGAAGGGCATCACCAAACTCATAGTGCCCATACCTTGTATGGAAGGCAGTCTTCTGAATATCTTTCTTCTTCAACTTTACTCGATGATATCTAGAATGAAGATCCACCTTTTAGAAGTATTGAGATCCTCTTAATTGATCTAACAATTCATCAATCATTGGGAGAGAATACTTTTTCTTTATGGTGATATTTTTGAGTTCCTGATAATCGATACACAACCGCATGGTTCCATCCTTCTTCTTCACAAAGAGCACTAGCGCACCCCAATGAGATGCCCTTGGGCGTATGAACCCTTGTCCAGATGCTCTTGCAGCTACTTATTTAACTCCTCTAGTTCGATATGAGCCATCCTATAGGGGAAATTCGAGATAGGAGTATCTCCGGGTATGAGTTCAATTGACAACTCTACCTCACAATCTGGGGGAATTTTGGGTAACTGTTCGGGAAATAAATCGTCGTATTCCCTCACGATGGGCATTTACTCAAGGTTGGAACTTTCCATTGACTCAACCAATTGGGAAAGTTATGCTTATTCATAGGGAATCAACACCCACACCATTTATGTATTTTTCAATGGAGATTCATGATCTTCCAGAATTTGTAGAAGAGCATGGGATGGTTCAGAATATGAAAAGATATTTCCTTTTCCCGACAGTTTATATGTGCTCTATATGACGAGAGCCATTCTATTCCCATTATAGCGTCAAATTACACCAACGGAAGTATTATGAGATTTTCTAGAAGAATATTCCCACATAAGCCAACAGGAGAAGAGACAAACACTTGGGTTGAAATTATATCACCACTTGGTGTTTTTACAGATATCTCTACTTCAACGTTTTGGGGCATCAAATCTATAGTTCTAGCAAACATGCAAGATATAAAGGAATGCGTAGAACCAGAATCAAATAAGACTTTTTCCATTATTGAGTGAATAGGAAGTGTACCTTGTATGACTTCATTATCATGCTCCACCTCCGCAGTAGTAATTTAATAAGCCTTCCCTTGTTCCTTTGGATTTGGTGGTTGCTAGCACTGATTACCCTTGAGAGATTGAGGTTTGGTGCACTAGTTTCCATAGTGCCCTAGCTCCCTACAGTTGTAGCATTGAACCACGAGTGGTTATCTCCTTTAATCAGCTACATTATTCTTCCTTTTCATGTCTTTTCGACACTCATAAGCATGGTGTCCTTCTTTCCAACACTTAAAGAATTTCCCCATCCCATTGATGCAGTTCCCATGGTGCAACTTCCCACAATTTTGGCATGTGGGTCATTGTGTTTTCATCCCACCATTATCACTAGATCCACCATATTGAAACTCCATATTTCTTTTCTTATCACCATATCCATGGGACCATTCTCCAAACTCCATATCCACTTTTAGATCACACCGAACAACTTCTTTATAACTCCCAATGTCTCGAATTGAAAGAGCCTTTTGAAGGTGTTGTTTTAATACACTAAACAATCTATCAATTTTGCTATCATTTTTGATAACAATACCTGAAGGTTATATTGAGAGACTTGTAAAATTATCTTAATAGGTTGTGACAGATTATCCTTCATTTTTCTTGAGCTCTATGAATTCTCTCTCCATCATCGTGCGAAGAGTTCGTGGAAAGTACTTATTAAGAAAAATTATCTTAAAGTCTTCCCATTACATCTCTTCAATTTCCTCCTTTGGTGTGGTGTTTCTAATCAAATACCACCATTGACCGGCTTCTCCATCTAGATGATAAACGGATTGGGTCACCTTATCCATCTCAGAACAGTTGTGAACATAAAAGAACTTCTCCATGGATTTGACCCAATGTTCCTCAACTAGTGGATCAGAAGATCCACAAAACTTCGGTGGTCGTTTCCGCATAAAAAATTTGACAGCTAGTTGATGCCTCTTTGGTGAAGGAAGTATTTTCCCATTATTATGGTTATTATTCATAACCTGATATAATTGAGTAAGCATTTCCATGATGTTATGAACTACACCTCCCAAATCATTGGGGATGTAGTTCGGGCAATCAATGCATTGGCCCTCGCATGAGTTGTTGGTCTAATTTCTCATGGTTCCCACCATTTTCTAAAATAGATAATGTTAGAAAAAAAAAGTAATAAATTAATGTATAAATTATTCATTTAAACAATTATACCAAAAACATAACATATGCGATCCCTAGGTATATGTTCTTGTGTGCATATTTGTAATTAATCTCATACTATAAGTTTTCTCTGGGGTTCATTAATCCTAATTCCCAAATTAACTAAACCTTTCCTATGATACCAACTATAGCATCCAAGACTTCTCTTACATTACTATTACATAACTTCAGAGATAAACAACATAATAGTATTACACATAGAAGATCCAAAGGTTTAGTGTCTTGGGAAAACATGGACCACACATAACAAATACGACATCGAGCATAAACATTCATTTAATTTATTATTCTATAGATTCTTATTGGAACTTTTACTCTACTTAGTACATGTATCCAACTGAGGATATACATAAAAATGGGTGAGATAAAATCTCAGTAAGAGGATAGATAAGAACAATATATCATGGGGTGAGCATCATAATAACATAGGAAAAATATCATGAACATGAGAGGAGCATAAATAGTAGACTTGAAATGTGGAAATACATAAAAATGAAACATCATGTATTAGTGGTTAACTACCAAACATACTTTTGAACTAAGCTAGAATCTTCTTCACACATTATTTCACAATTACTCATGAGATTCATCACTTTACCTAATGCATTGGAGTGCTATATAATTCTGGGTGCACCCATCACATCATAACATTATCATTTATCATGCTTGCCATAATGAACATATAACATAAATCAACATAATTATCCCATGAAAAATAATCTGTTTCATCTAATAATAACACATTCATAAGATTCTGGTTCCGAATAAGAATAGGGAATAACATACATGTTACAAGAACTTTTCACATTGAGTTAGAAGTAAAAGGGGCATTCTTAAAAGAAGAGTTCTTTAGGAAAACACTTTGTTGGACATAAAAAAACCAGTGATAAACATTTATATCATAGAAAGGTAATGGAAATGATGAAAAAATGATCTTTTAAGAGTAACCATATCAAAATTTAGTGAAATAGGGAGAACTCGAAGGATGATAATTGGGTTTGAGAATTCCCATTACCTTGTACTCGAATGCCTCCATCTCTTTAATGTCCTATATAATGACATTATATTCATTAATTATAAAATAAAGAAACTTTTATATATTAATAGTGTTCATAATGGTTTCATTATTTCATATTATGTTCCTTTGTATGACTTATAGATTTTAAAAACATTGTTCGGGGATGTTCGTTTTTTATGGTTTTTTCTTGGGTGGTTCACATGTATTCTAAAATTGATATTTGGGTAGATCATGGGTAAACATCCAGAAATGATATTACATGTTATTAGTGATATTATAGTATCTTGAATTATTTTATAATTATTTATATTAGATCAATGTGGGTGAATCGTTAGATAAGAATTAAAAGATGATTATTTGGGTTAATTTGAGCGGGTTTTGGATCACAACGAACATGTTTTAACTTTTCACATAGTAATATGGCCATAGGTTATTTATAGAACTTAAAATAGAACATAATACATATAACATATTCTATTTCAGCCATAAAAATTGTTTGATGACCATATCTCAATGTAGAAATGGAAGAAGAGAGCATGTCGTTTTTGAAGGTGATAAATTAACACCTTATGAACAACGTTATCTTTAATGAAATAAAAGGAAGAGGTAAAGGGTGTGGGGTGATATAATATCCCATAATCATCATAAAATTTAATTAGATGTATAATAATGGAGTTACAATAAAATTTAGATGAAAATATGTGGGGAGAGATCAAGAAATTAACTTGAACTTGAAAGGAAAATAATGGAGAAGAGGTGGAGAAATTACCTCTAGAATCCTCCTCTTGAGATCCTCCATAAGGAAGTTAGTATTTGTCTTTTGATGAGACCAGAAGCTTTTGAACGCGGGGGAGGGGCTAGGGAAGATATTTTGGCAGATTTTAGAGAGGGGATGGAGCTTTACAGGTGTGAGGAAATGAGGGAGTGAAGGGTGGCTTTTATAGTGGAGGGGAGAGGGGTTTCCTTAATATAAAATTGATTAGTTTATTAATTTCACCAAAGATAAGGAATTTTGAGTATTTAATGCCCAAGAATAGTAATTTTATAATGTATTCCCGAACCAAGTGGGCGTAAATCATATGAACATCATCGATGTCTCAATTCATACATTATTTAGCATTTATTGGGAATTATGAGATTCTACTTTTCATCAAAAATTCATGTATCTCCGAAAAATCCCAAAAATTTACCCCAAAAATTTATCGACATGTAGAATACAAAAATTTAGTCCATTTTTAAAAATTATTTTCTAAATATTATTAATTTAATATTTATTTAAAATTATAATTTACTATAAAAGCAATTTTTATGATTAAAACAGATTTTATAGTGCTTCCAAAAATTATGTAGGGTCTTATGAAATTATATAAAAACTATTATACATTGATTCAATAATTTATGAATACTTTCTAGGGATACAAATATTCTTTTAAATTAATTAATTAATTATAATTTATTATTTATGATTTATAACATAGGAAAAACATTTACTAAGGTCCAATTATCACTTTCTAAGATGTCTAAATTTTATTTTATTATTCATAGGTAATGTTACTCTTATTTAATATTCATAATGGTCATATTACTATTAATAAGGGATGGTTACTATTCATAAGGGTTGGTTACTATTTTCCAAAAAATGTTATTTTTTCATTAGACTGCATAAACCATCTTGAACACAATCGTGTATGTCGGATTTTCAAAATTCCAAACATAGGGGTGACAAAATTAAGTTTAAAGGTCACTTATCACTTAGTAGTTCATTATTTTGTGTTATTTTATGACATAAATATAAGAATGAAATTTCCATTGAAAAAAATTGGGTCTATCAATTCAATATTACTCATTGGTGAGTTTTAGTAAAATATATGAAAGGAATATTTGTTTGTTTTTCGTATGAGATAATTTTTGACATTTCTGGCCAAAGTACGAGAAGAATGTTTTTTTACATTATACGACAAGCATGTATTTTTATTATTTCATAGAACCTTATTTCCATGAAGCTTCCTTTACATGTTTTCAAATTTATTTTTAATCAACTTCTTTCATTTTAAACTTTTATGACATGTTAAGAAAGGAAAATAAAATTTGAAGTAGAAATGATATTTTCCTCAATAATGGAGTTCAAGCATTTTATCAAAATTATTTTCCATCTATGATAATACAGGGTTCTATTTCTATTCCTATTTTTACATTGATTTTATTATGTAATGATGGAATTATTTTTATGAAGTCATTTTATCTTATATTATTTATGTTATGATGGAATGGTGTTTAAAAATACCATTTTTATTACATGGGTTCTGCTATGATATATGATTTATGATTTTGTGGAACTCGTAAGAATGATTTCATTATGAGATGGGTGGGACCTATATCTCCCAAAAATTCATTGGGTAAAGATTTATATCTCATGATATAGACATGGCTGGAACGATGAGTTAATCTGGTTCAGTGATACAGAACTGGAACGAGGAGTGAACTCGATTCAGAAAGGGAGTTTGTCCACTTAGATGGTCTTGGCAGTAATGCATTGGCTTCTATGTAAATAATAACACGTTCGGAATGGTTTCCACAATTACATGATTTATTCCCATGCTATTTTATCAATATTTATGTTCCATTATGATACATTTCTTATGTACTTCCAAGATTTATGACGTTGCTCAATATTTTGATGTTTAAACATTATGTTCATTTTTTGGTTCAATTGTATATGGTTTGTTTTATTTTCTCAATACTTACCCTTACTGATCATTTTAGCTCACCCTTTATATGTTTTATTTTCCCGAGGATTTAAAAAAGGATTTAGGTATGAAAAACAAAAGGGGAAGATCTTTATGGGAGATGTTGAAGATAATTAACCATGATTAGAAGATTATGTTCTATGATACCAAAGACATTTAACTATTACGATCCTTGAGTTTTGGTTTTTGTTATGTATTATGTATTTGGAAAATGTAATGTACTGTCCATGTACGTTAGGCTTTGGGTCTCTACAGTTGGTATCAGAGGAAAGGTTTAGTTAACCATTGGAAACTAGGATGCGAAAACATTATTAAGATCCTTAGAGATATTTATAAGGTATGTCTAGGAATGTCGCTAAGGTTTAGTATACCTATATGTTAAAATCCTAAAGTTATGTTGATGATCATGAATAACCTAGGGTGAACCTAATGTGTCAAGGATTAATGAATGTGTGATAAGTTAGACATCCCATAAGTGAATATTAATGATTATGTGGTTCCTCGTTATTTTAACTATTTCATACACTATAGAATCTGGTTTTAGTAAATGGAGGGAACGAGAAGGAATTCAGTTGATGTTGATTCTGTTGGACAAATTGTTGACTGTGATCAAAAAAAATTGTGTAATTCCTAGAGGGAATGATAATGTGATTATTCCGAATCAGTCATCATGATATATGATTAATAATGTGAACATCGGTGGTATTACTAAGTCATCAAATAAGAGGAAGATTAAATTTTATGCATGTTGGAATGGTGAGGAGCATATAGAAAGGAAGATTGAAATTTCTATAGAAGGGAAGAAGAACCTTTTCGAATACCTCAAATGGAGGGGAAGATGTTATCTGTGTGGAGAAAAAGTTCATAGAGTGACAGACTGTTATGGAGTTCAATGTCTTAGTTTTGGAGAACATGGGCATTACCCAACTCAATGCTCTGACCTAAGAGGTTACTTCAAATTCAAGGAAGGACTTACTCCATGAAAATCATTAAAGAGTATGGATTGAATTGTTTATGTATTGGAATTCAAGAATAATGTGGTTAAGGAACTTTTATGTTATATGGGAATATTTTTGTATAAGTATATTTTGGTTTTCAAAAATATTATGGTACCAGTAACCATGACAAGTGATTCAAATATTTTGGAATGTAAATGATATAAGGAGAAAATAATATTCTTGATAGTATTCATGTGCTCATGATTGGTATATGGACTAAGTGATATCATGGTTTGAGTATATAGAATTTTTGGATTTTGGTATGTGAAAATAGTTAACTTTTGACAGCATTCATGTTTTCACTAGGATTCAATTTGTTTTCATTTTTGAAGAGAATACAAGATTAAGGTATTCACAAGTTTGGAATGCGATGAAAAAGATATATCTTTTGATATATGAGGGATAAATTTTGGTATTCACATGCTAGTTATATGACCTTTTTTTGTAATCGTTCTCTTTATACTATGAGATGTATTTTGCATAATCTTAATGATTTAAATTGATTATGTTGAACATAAGTTAGTATTGTTTAAGCCTATAATTTTTTTCGATATTATTGATAGAATGTTATAATAGTGTAGTTTATGAAAAGGGACAACCAACAGAATGGGTGACAACCCATTGCGTTGGACAAGGCTGTGGGAATCAAACCCACAACCAATGTGCGACAGGCCTTTATCACCTACCACTGGCGTACAAGAAGACCTTGTTTAGTAGAAACTAGTTTTATTATATTATGTGGTATGATAGATGACGTATAAGTACCTTTTTGGATTCATATACGATTAATATCACCATAAATGGACTTATGTATATTTGATATCTTTTGCTAAGCTTTTGTTTGAGACAGATGGAATGAATCATCATTCTATCACATGATCTACTAACACTTCAAGAATGAAAAATTTATACATCATTGCTTTAAGATATGAAGTGGATATTTTTCAATGCACGAACAACAGTGATATTGTACCAAAATAAAGTAAGTATTTCTTCTAATTAAAATTCTTCAACTTTAGGGAAATGATCTCGAAAACCAAAAATGTTGTCCTAGTGCCCTTATAGCCAATGAATCATATGGAAGATTAAATAATCACAAATTTATGGCTTTGTGATTGTTGGATTTTTCATAGCCATGTTCTCTACCACTCTCTATCGGAACATGATGGTTAGATTTCTCTTCCATATCCATATTTTCATCTATGTTATCCTATGTGGGAACCCATTGATTAGTTAATTTGGGTAACCGTTATGTTTCATACTTTAGTTTTTAAGGATAATTTTTTGTATTCCTTTTTATGATGTGGGATTATATTAAAGGGACATTCAAGTAGTAATCCATTTATAACCCCAACGAATTTCAATGGAGAAATTCATTTTAAGGTGGGTAGAATGTAACACCGCGAGATTTTATGAAAAATATTATTTTTAATTTCATTGATGTCTTGTGTTGTATGCTACACCAAACAGATCTTGCACTAAATGCATCCCTAACATGGCTTACATTACATGCATTCGCGATCATCCACGATAGCATGTGTTGTATGCAATAACGAGTTTCACTAAACAAAGATATGCTATTAAAATATTATATAAACAAGCTATTATGAATAGTAATGCAAATTTTTTGGAATTTTATAAATTTTATCATTCATCATGGGATTCATTTTTGGATTCGTAATATCGAAATTATCCTAGGGTGAATTTTTGGTATTTTTCTGAAAACTTTCAATTTTTGATGAATAGTTAAAACACTGGGTTACTCTTTAAAAACCACTTTTTATTTAAATAATTATTTATTTTATTTAAATTAATTTATGGTCAGAATTGATACATAATACCTATATATATTTCAATTTAATTCATTGGAGTCATTTTATAATAATTTTAGATATATACAAATTTTTTAGAACTTTTCACCATCTTTTACCCACCTCCTAGGAGAATTTAGAAATTCACATAAAACATAATTTTACCGCAACTGTAAGTGGAATTTCAAAAAGCCGAGAGACACTGTTAATATCAAAGACTAAAATGTGGCTCAATGAGATGAAAATAATTTTTGGTGAATAGTAACATTTTAATTTTTTTACCACAGGTAAAAGTAAAAAGGGTAATTAAAGGTAAAAATGATATTTTTATTACCCTAACACATATCCTAATTCTATTTCATAAGTTTAATTCGACCAAGAACAACCTTAGAATGAAAATATGAACATTTATCTCCACATGGATTAGATTAGGACACTTATTATTAATTTATTTAAAGAAGGTTTAAAATAGTTAAAATCAATGTTTAAAAACTAAATCATTTTTAATATAGGGTTATACATTGGATAATTGAGACTATAAATATTCATTATAAAGATAAAAATATTTCCTACATTATGGTATTTTATTTATTATTTTTAGACATTAAATAGTTTTATTTATTTATGACACAATGATGATGAGGTAATTACCTTAATAATGAAATATTAACGTAATTGATTTTATAAATACCCAAATAAATATAGTTTTATACTTCAAATGAATTCAAATAATTTTATTGGTTATTATTACATGTTATTCTTGATTTAATTATCTTTTTCCTAACTAATCATGCTGTTATAATTTTCACAAAAATCAAGTACCAAATAGTGTTAAAATTGTCATAAAATATTTTTTAAAATAAAGATTATATTATTAATTGTTATTTTATTCCTAAAAATATAAGGTTCAGACAAATGACATAGATAAATATATATATGTTAATAACTAACCACTTGGGGTCTGTTTGGCTTGTTATAGTTAGTTTATTAACCATATAGTGTAAGAAAACAAAAAGACACGGTAAAAGTTAAATTATATAACATAGAGTTAAATCTAAATGTTAAGGATAAAATACTAACCTAAAAATGTCTAAAAAATATTATATTAGATTATTTCTACCCATCCCCACCTTAGCTTCGAAATAAATCAATTTTAGGCTATTAAAACCCGAATATGACTTTATTATAAAATAATATTTTATGTTTTCCTAAGGTGCCCCTCTCCTCCCTTATAAAAAGGGAACACCTTCCCTCTTATCTTAAAACCATTTTTAGCCATGATGATCGGCCAATCCCTGTCCATTTCCCTTCTCCACATCCCAAGAAACATTCTGGAGGTTCCGGTCTTATCAAAAGAACAACTCTACTTCCTTAAGAGGAAGCTTAAAGGAGGTTCGTCGAAGAAGAGGTAATCTCCTCTTCCGATTCTCTCAAGTTTCTTTCTTCTTCTACTTTTTCTTATTTAGTTGTCTCATTATAAAGTAATTAAATAAGTATTAATTATATATGGATATGTTATTACAAATATGAAACAACACTATTTCACCTTCTATACATCCAATGGAAAATGAAATCACCTCCAGTGCGTACGTACGGAATACCGTCTCCCCACTGTGGTGTAATCTATTTTCGACTACCGCCTTACTTGGATGGGTATAATGGTGTGAATAAATAACTATATATGATTATTGTAGAGTTAATTTTATTATGAAATATTATACATACACTTCAATACAATTCCACGATCATGGGAATGATATCATCGCTCGTGAGTACGTACAAACTACCGTCTCCATGACGCGATGAGATTCATTCTTCATGTTAACCATTAATGAATGATTATAAATTATATATAATTAATAGTAATGAAACATATTTCATAATAATTATTCTTGATATATATATTTATGTCATCTACTTAATTTCATTCAATTCAATAAGGAAACAAATACAGCATTCATGCTTACGTACGACCTACCATCTCTATGAACGGTGAATTTCATTCCATTTATCGATCTATCATATATATTTATAGGAAAAATATATATTATATATAAATCATGTTTTACATTATCCAATTATGTATATCAGGATATAATTAATAATATCATGAACAACAAGTTGAAACTCGTATGATAAATGAAATGATTTTACCCAAAACAGTGCTTCAACATGGAATTTACAAAAGAACGGGTAATATAATGTCATAAGTGAACCATATATGATATCATAACAAGGAATATGATTCTACTAATAAGTCAATGACATTATTTAAATCATTATACAGGAGGTTCAGAAACAATTGGAGCATATTAGACATAAGGTAAGGGAAAATCTCATAATATCATTTCTATCCAAGATTGTTTATATTTTGGTATTTACTAGGGTGTATTTATCATCCACATCCTTGTTTCCACAATATGTAATATTATTTCCTCCCTCCTACAATTGTTTAAATTCAATATTACTCATTGGTGAATTTTTTTAAATGATATGAAAGGAATATTTTTTTTTGTTTTTCGTACGTGGTACTTTTTGACTTTTCCATCCAAAGTATGAGAAAAATGTTTTTTTAACTTATACCGCATGAATGGATTTTTATGATTTAATAGAAAATTATTTCCATGAAGATTAATTTACATGTTTTAATGTTTATTTTTAATCAAATTCTTTTAGTTTAATATTTTATGTCATGTTATGAAAGGAAAAATGTTTCTGATGTAGAAAGGATATTTTCCTCAAGAATGAAGTTCAAGCATTTTATCAAAATTATTTTCAATCTAAGTTAATATAGGGTTATGTTTCTATGCCTATTTTTACATTTATTTGATTATGATATGATGGAATTATTTTTATGAATTCCTTTTATCTTATATGATTTATTTTATGAAGGCAATATGTTTAAGAATCTCATTTTTATTACATTGGTTATGCTATGATGTATGATTTATGATTTTGTGGAACACGTAATAATGATTTAATAATGAGATTTGTGGGACCTATATCCCCATCCAATTTATTGGTTAAAGATTTATATCTCATGAGATAGACATGACTGGATCAGTGATTTAATCTTGTACAATGATACAGGACTGGAACGAGGAGTGAACTCGATACATAAAGGGACATTGTCCACTAAGATGGTCTTGGCAGCAATTACATGGTTAATATGAAAATCATGACAAGTTTTGAATGGTTTCCACAATTACATTATTTATTCCAATTCTATTTTATCAATATTGATGTTCCATTATGATACATGTCTTACGTACTTCCAATATTTATGTCTCTGCTCAAGATTTTTATGTTTAAAAATTATGTTCATGTTTTTATGTTCAATTGTATATGGTTTGTTGTATTTTTTCCATGCTTACCCATACTGAGCATTTGAGCTCACCCTTATAATGTTTTCTTTTCCACAGGATTTCAAGAATGGTTTCATGTAAGAAAACCCAAATTGGAAGATATTTATGGGAGATGGTGAAGATCTTTCACCATGATTATAAGATTACGTTCCGAGTTTCGAAAACAATAAACTATTATGATCTTTGTGTTTTGGTTTTTGTTATGTATTAAGTATTCCGAAAAAGTAATGTATTGTCCATGTACATCAATATTTGGGACTCTGCACTATGTGTTTGTTAAGGCTTTTTCAGGTAACAAACTTGCACCCTAAGGAACAAAATGTACCTTTATAAGATACCCCATGGTAACAACGGTATATTAACAATAAAACCCCTCAAATAAAACTTTTATAGTGTAATGACCCTCAATATTTCTATATTGGGAGAAAATCTCAAAAATAGATAGTGGTAGCGAGATATACATTGTGAATTCAAGGATCAAGGTATACAAGAGTTGGTATAGGAACAGATTCCACAAATCCCCATGGATGAAAAAACTATTCCAGAGACACGAGAACTATGTTGGAGTACAAGACAAGTTAGAGAACTATAATGGTAATATTATCTACTTATAAAGGACGATAACCCATTAATAGTTAATAATAATGATCCTTTAACCGATAAGGAAGCAGTAAGGGGAACTAACGTTCCCACGTGGAAAGAAACCATGAATTCTGAAATGGATTCGGTATACCAAAACCATAATTGTATTTTGGTAGATCCTCTAGTTTATGTAATGAAATTCGGTTGCAATGGGATATTAATGAAGAAATGTTCATGGAAGTACAATAAGAACATATAAGGCACGACTTGTTACAACAACGTTCAAGAATCTTCCAGGCATTGACAATGATTAAAACCTTCCACCTGTTCCAATGATGAAATCCCACAGAATTCTATTGGCAATTTCTATTTACCGTGACTATGATATTTGGAAATTGAATATAAAAATATAATTTCTTAACAGAATCCTTCAGGAATATTTCAACATGACACAACGTGAATGTTTTATGACTCTAAAGGATGACAATATGTTATTAAAGATGTAGAAATCCATTTATGGATTAAAGAAATCATTTAGTTCATATAAAATTTGTTTCATGAATATATAACAGAGATTGGATTTATCAATAATGAATGTGATCCTTGTTTCAAAAAATGTTTTAGTGTGAGTTTTGTCATTTTCATAACAGTATATGCTGATGGCATATTACATATTGGCAATGAGATACTAGTCTTACAGTACATTGTGGCATGGTTTAATAAATGCAAATATATGATTTACATGGGTGGGGTTTCATATATTAATTAGATCAAGATCCGTTGTGATAGATAAAAGATATTTATATGCCTAAGAAAAAGTATATACATTGATATGATTCTGATGATATTTAGTATAGAACAATCCACGAGGGGATTGTTTCTAGCATCACATGGCATTTATCATTCCTGGAAAATGTTTTCATAGACACATGAGGAGTCAATGTTAATTGAAATAAATCCATACGCATCAGTGATTGGATCAATCTTGTATGCCATGCTATGTACATGAATAGATGTCTGCTACACATTAAGTGCGGTTTGATTATATAAAGTTGTCCAAGGTGAATGCTATTGGATAGAAGTCAATAAAATCATAAAGTATTGGAGGTGTACTAAGGATAGATTCTTAGTTTATAGAGTAGATGAGTAACTAGTCATCAAAGGATATGAAAATCTAAGTTTCCATACTGATCAAGATGACCTGATGTCACAAATGGGTTACATCTTCACATTAAATGGAGGTGTAGTGAGATGGTACTACTCAAAGGCGTGTGTGGTCGCATATTCTATGATAGAGTCTGAGTATATTGATGCTTATGAGGTAAATAATCATTTATTTTGGATGCATTGCTTCATATAGCAGCTGGATGTGACACCTAGCAGTAACAATCCCATCACACTGTAGTATGATAATACTACTGCGGTGGCTCTCGCAAAAGATCCAAGGTACATCAGTGAATGAAGCACATACATAGAAATTACCACATCTTGAGGGGCGTTTCTCATATTGGTGATGTTTCAGGGATAAATATTTCCAAAAATTATAGTGTGGTGGAACCATTTACTAAATCATTCACTCTACAAAAACATTATCATCATGTTAGGTCTAGAAGAATGAAATCCATCAGTAGTTACATCTAGTCCAAATGGGATTTTGTAAGAGCTGGTGTCTTAGAACAAACAGTTTGTACTTCTATTAAATGAATATTTAATATATTTAAATACTAAACATCATATAACCTATTTTTCATTATTCTACATAACTATAGTGTAATAATTTCCTAGAGTATTTTTTTATTGACCAGGTCACAGTAGATCACCTCTACGATGAGAACCTTGAAGTGCTACAAAAATATTATTAAATATAGTTTTGTGTGTGGATGACATACTATAAAGTGACACATAGTATACAGACTGTTTGGTGTGAGTACTCTTATGAATATGATACTTTTTCTCATTAAGTTCACACGTGGTAATCTCCAAGATAAGATATTTTGATAACAAACATGCCCGTAAGAATTCCACATGTTATTTTTTCATTAGATATTCTTATTTGTAAGAATGTGTAATTATCCTTAGTTGTTAATATTATCATTAATACAAGTCATGAGTCGTGCACTTTTATTTTCTAATGAAACCATTCACATAGATAGTTTGATGATGGTATGGAACATAGGGTGCTTCATGGATGACATGTTGTTAATTCATATGCCAAGGAAGGATTTTTCCCTTCCATTTATGAAAATTGATATCTTGACCCATTGAATGAAATAAAACTATCACACGAGATTCCACAACCATGGTGTAATGATGAGTTTATTTTAGTTAGTTTAATATTGACATATCAATCATAATTATTGATGACACTATCATGAAACCATCTTGATTATATATTGAGATAAAAGGATAATATTACACAGTGAACATTTCAATGGGGATTTCTTTGTTAAAATTTATGTTTTTTCTCTTGGGTGCCTTGACCCATTGATAGATATTACTCACAGACTATAGGAATACCCGCCTCTTTCCAACGAGATAGAATACTAGAGGGTCACACCCAATTTGTTTCTGGTGGTCTCGGTTAAATTCTATTTCAATTAAATTAATGAAATAAATATTATTCTCAAGACAGGGGAATATTTTTATTGTTTTAAAAATGATTTCATAAATTAAATAAATATTTATCCACTAAATTGTGGGTAAAAAAATATTTTTAATTTTGTTAAACATTTAATAAATAATTATTTACCATTTCTTATATAAAATATTTATTTAATATAATAAAATATTTATTTACTTATTTGGGTGTTCCATAAATTTATGTGTAGTTCTAGGAGTCCAAAGATGATCCTATAGTATAATAATTATTTTCAAGATGGTAAATAATAATTTAACTAGTTGGAATAAGTTAAAATAACAATAATTCCTCTATTATTCTGTGACATGGAATATTTTTTATAATTCCATTTTCCACAAGTTAGTGGACAATAAATAATGATGTGGTATTGTTATTAAAATAAAGGGTTTCCTCTAAGTTTATTAATGTATTTAATTGTTGTTACATAATTAAATGTTGTAACTAAATCCCCATGTCGATAAATAGAGATGTATGTCTATTGTGTCATGTACTGAACTCCACTCAATATGAATTTAGAATAGTTAAGCTGAATTATTTCACTCCCGAATTCTATTTTTTCCACACTTAATAATGAGATATGTTCTTCAAGACTGAAGAACAAGAGATCATGAACAACCAACACAAGACACCCGCATCACCGTGCTAGCTCTTAGAGAATGAGTGGTGTCGATTGGAGTCCATCAAAGAATCATTGGATCACCACTAGATGTATTATGGTGTAGATCCTCATAAGAACAATGAGAAAATCTAGAAGGGTCATTCGAGTTTATCAATATCATCAACAAAGAATATACCAATGATCCTGTTATTCATTTCTTTTTGAAAATAATTAAATTAATTATAAGAATGATGTTCAAGATCCTCTATAAAGGAATCCAGACTCATTATTCTTCATCTAATTATTCGATTAAATTCAACAGAAACTACAATTTATCATCTTATTTTTTCTGGAATAGTCATTGATCATTATAAAAATCAATATTGGGAACCGGCCCAATCATGCTTTTGCTATGCCTAGAACCTACATTTTCTTTGATAAGGATCATTGTCATCATGATTTTCAATGTAAAATTATGCTATTCTTCTTAAATTCTTCATCATATACATGTTTATTCATTACCAATATTTTCAAAAATAAACAACATTAAAATTATTTAAAATAAATGATCTATAAATAACTTTCTCTTTCCAAACCTACTACGTCTTATACTAATAATAATTCTTCTAATATCTTTCCTCTGTGAATAACCAATTTTTTCCATTTCATATAGAGTGTTCACATAGATGTTATACATTGATTGATGAAGAGTATTATTGACCTAACCAAACACCAATTTTCCAGTTGGTGTTAGTTTTAGTGATAGTTAAATATCAATCTATTCTCTTCATTGATATGGTAATTATTTTTAATATCTACATTTGTTCATTCAATTTCTATATATACTGATTACTAAGGAATGTGGGCTGTGTTTTTTTAGACTTTATGTATTCTATTTAACATAAATAGTTACTGGTGGTGCCCAATATAGATAACGCCTCGATTCATCAATAAGTCTCATGAGACAAACCATCTTGTTATTTTTGTGTATTCCTTCACAAAACAAAATTTTACCAATACATATTTATTATATGGTAATATCATGATTTCATAGCTTATGTCATGGAATTATCCACTTGGCATATTACATTTCAAATCTAAGGAACCATTTATTATTATCAATGTGATCTTTTTATATCTATTATTATCCATGGATATATTATGATTTAAATTTCATTCTCTTCTGGGATTATTTTTTGTTCTATACTACTACTATATAATTTATTCTCATCTTATTCTTAGTTATCATCAATCATTTTAATCATCTATGTTTACCTTTAGTGTGATTTTGAGATCAACCTTCTAATGTTTCCATTTCCAATGTATTTGAAGTAATTTATTACATGTGATATATTTATATGTGTATAATTTCTGTGTAATTTAATTGGATGTGTTGAATATTATTGTGAATTAAGTAGTTTCTAATATAGGTGATCATATTCATTTGATTAGAGTGGAATTGGTTATTTTAGTAAAACAAATTATCAGTTCTCTTAATCTCTGAACCTAAATATACTTTTAAATGTATGTATCAAAATATTTTTTGGTGAAAATATATTTATTTATTGTTAAAATTGGGTCACTTTGATTCATTTCAATGATCGTATGTAAATACGGTGTTTATTTTCGCTGGATTCCCTGAGTACAAGTCTAGGGTGCTACAATTATTACCATTCCATTCACCATTATTACAATCCTTTTGAGAGTTCCAACTATATATGTTTTTCAAAACATTAATTCCATAATTTTTTAAACACAAATAACAATGTGGGTTATATATTCATCGTCATTTAACATTATTATTTAATCATATGATTATAAGATAAAATATTAACAAAATTGAATGATACACTATTCCTCATTGAATTATCCTTATCAGATATGTTTTTCAATTCCAATTAATATTATAGAAGCAACGAATGTGATAATTGAGGGTATATTAATCAAAATTATTTATTTCATCAAGTTAAATATTATTTTTATTCCACTTAGGAGGTAGATCTCTCAAGAAACATTAAGTAAGTACAAGTTTGTTCAATGTTTTTCCAAAATCATTAATTCCATTAAAAATAATAGCAAAACTACAAAACATGTAATACATTATTTTGAATTATACCATTATAATATATATTTATACTGCCCAAAGCATACAATTATTTTTTCTAATTATATTATCTATGATAAGATGAGTAACTTGAAAATTTATCCAAATATATTAAGCATAATTATAATATTGAATATGACTAAAAAAATTCAAATAATTTCAGAATATCATATATATATATATATATATCTTTTTTGTTTCAAAATATATTTAGCATAATCCTTTAAATTAATAATTTCAAAATTGAAATTAGGTATTGTATAGTAATTTACTATATTATTCTAATGATAAACACTTAGTTACAGATGATAAACTTATATTTTAGTGTTTCGACAGTAATATTGAGCACCATAAAAGTGAGGTAGTATCTATTGAATCCTTCCATCATTTAACACATATTATTCCATTTCAATGATATTTCTCTTTTACTATCATGTATATGAGAACATTATACAAAAATATATAAAACAAAATAATATAAACTAATCTTTTCAAAGGTGTCATTATATTCTATTTTTCATATTATAATAAAATAAACAAATCACAACTATCCTAACATGATCAAGGATTCGATAACAACTTTTATGTCTCGGTTAATATGGAAAATTTTAATAGGGTGGTATAAATGACTGGTTTAAACAATTTTAAGAAGAAAACTAAATATACTCAATAAAATAATCAAAGGTGTTTTTCATGTTTAAACATGGAATAGACAAAAGAGTGGAACATAATAGATATATCACAGTAAATTTTTATATAAATTTTTGTAATTTGTAATCAATATTTTAACTATTCACACACCTCCAGTCTTTGAGAGGTATGGAATTCAGTAAATGACATGAATGGAAACCACAAACTAATTTAAAAAAAATTATAGTGGATTAGAAACAACAAAGACAATATACTATTTAAATGAGTGTCATTACCAGTTACAATAGTGAATTTTTTACTCTATTTCACAACCAAAAAAAATATATTTTAAAAGTTGTATAACCTAACATAAAAATTTGAATTCATGAACCAAAACTCTATAATATATATAATTAATTAGTAAGGGAAAATTGTAAATAAATATGTTTAAGAAAATATAATGAAAATAGAGGGAATTATGTATATGATCAATGAATCACGATAGTATAATTATGTGTAAAATAGTTCATGAAAAGAAATAGTTTCTTTAGTGATGATTTAGTTAATTTTATGAATTTAGTAAAAAATTTATAGTTTTACATCATTACATAGAGTTATATAGAATATTTAAATATTTTCAACACATGATCATAATGATATTTCATTGTTTTGGCTAGGTCTAATAGTTATTTCTGTTATTATTTACATCTTATTCAACCAAGAATATTTAGTACCCTAAATATGATTATTCAATAGATATATAGTCTAAAATGGTTATATTTATTCAAAATAATAAAAATACCGATAAAAGAATTATCACTATAAATATATCTCATCTAGGAGTTCCCATAATTCTTGGGTGACTGATAAAAAACAACTTCAAATAATCTCAATTTATAAAATTATATTTATAATGATTTATTAGTCCTGAAATTTCCACCCTAATAATAATCCAAGGTATCGCATAAATCTCAGAATGTAGTTTCCTTATTCAAAATATTAAATTCAATATACATTCAAAAAACATGAATCTTATATGTAAACATATAAAAAATATTTAAACACTTTGACAAATTACTTTTATAACTAGATATAAAAAATAATCCCGAATCCGAAAACTAGAGTAATCAAAAATAAAATATCTAGAGATAAAATCATAATATATAGAGAAGAAAATATATCGAAACATGAAATGTTCATTACAGCTCATCATCTTTGTTTTCATAAGATAAAAAATTATTTATTTTAAGGATTACCATAACATATAAAGTCATATAAGATAAAAATATCTTCATATGATAGATATTTTTTGAGGTTCTAATTTTCATATGATATATTTTTTTTAGCTTTATAAGATTCAACTAAATTATCACAAGGAAAATATAAGTCATTTATAAAGTTAATATAAGTCTTTTGAATGATTATTATTGATAGGTTTATGGTTCAAATAAGTCCTTTATATTGTTAAAATATACATTGGGTCATAATGTTCGTTAATATAAAATAAAATAGAGATTTCACAATCATTTTTAGAAAACATTACATATAGAAACCACAAAAAACATATTTGATAAATAATTAAACTATTTTGTTAGAAATTATAGTTATCCTATTATGAAAGATTAAGAAATAATTAATAATACAACACCTAATTATGTGTATTATTCTATAGAGATCAGTTCATAAAACACATAAAAATGTGAATACTAAATGAATAAATTAATTCATTATTTTATTCTATAAGTAGTTACATATTAAAATACATTTCATTACTCATGATTTTGGTAATAAGTTTATAATTTTTTGAAAATTTTTCTTTTGTAATTACCCAAACAAAACTAATTAAATTAATGAATATGTAATTAAATATTATCAAATGATGTGAGAAGGAGACAATCAACATTATAGGAACATGGATTGTGAGAAAAATTGGGTACATTAAAATGACAAATCAAATGACCTTGTATATGATTAAAATAAAATTTATTCCTCAAATTAATCTCAATTTAAGAATTTTGTATCTCTATAATATTTGCCTACATATTTTAGACATAATATGACTCATGATGAAAATTAAATTCTATGATTTTATTGTTTATGATGTAAAATATTTTGGAGTAAAGCATATATTTATAACTATAATATGTATCTTATAAGAAGAAATATAAGGTTTTAGTGAAGGATTAATCGACTAATTAAAAGAAATAAACATAATTGCGTAAATATTTTTTTAATTACTAGTAAAAAAGTCAAAAAAAAATAGATTTGGTTATTTTATGTCACAACATATGTCTAATCATGAAGCCAAATAATGTGATTATGTGATATTTGAGAAATTTAATCATATTAAATATTGTATAAGCTCATATAATATGAAATTTAAAGTAAAATATAATGATGACTATAACATGGGATAGTATTGTACAATATCTATGATCCAAATTTATCTAATAATATTATATCACATGAATCATGAAGAATATTTAAAGAGGAATGTATAAAATTAATGGTAAAAAATCTATGAATAAATGTACCTATATTCTATGATAATCCTTATGAAATTATTTTGAATATATATAGAAATAAAAATGATGATGAATGTGTGTAATTTAAATAATATTTGGATGATTCAAAAAGACTACCTAAAGATTATTTTTTATGTCAATGTTTATGCATGGATTTTAGTAAAGAGGAGGATAAAAACTGTTAAATTTATTCTTTTTTAATTAATAATTAAATGAGAAGCACTATTTTTTATTTGGTATTGATAAAAATAAAAACAAAGTTGATTTTATTTATTCACTAGTATTAAAAAAAACTAACAACAAGAAATGAATTCATGTATGGAAGTAGAATTCATATAAAATATGTGTGATGATAATATAATTTTTAAGGTTAAGAAGATAAAAAATGACCATACTATATTTAAAATTTATAAAAACATATCGTTGTACCATAATCATTATCAATAATTAAATGTATATAAAATACTATGATATAAATATAATAATAATATATTTCCCTTGTCATAGAAATTTTAATTTATTTAAAAAAATTTGGGGTCAATCATGTTGAATGAGATTAATTCACTCTAATAAGTGAAAAGGATCAATTTTACTGATTCTAGAGAAAATATTTAGCATATATTCATCCATAAACCCTTTTTTAGTATATATCATTCATCAACATAGTCTCTCTCACAAATATAAATCCAATTTTATTTCCAAATTCATTTGAAATGTCACAGTGACATTAAATTTAGATTAAACAGGTATCATGTAAATATATATTTACCAAATATTTCATTTGTTTATTTTTAATTTTAATATAATTGAGATAAATAATAAAATTAATTGGCCTATAAGGGAATATATTTTTTGAAAATATATTATTCTAATAGAGAAATTTTTTTGAAAGAAAATCATATCTTTTATAATATCCTTTATAGGATAATAAAAAAATTTATCATAAAATCTCCATTTATTTCAATATAGTATATGTAATTTTTATTCAATAAACATAAATTAAAATAATAATTTTAATTCGAAACATTATAAAATTTTAATATAAAATGGTTTATTTTTATCTCAGCAAATTATTAATAATTTCATTCATATCATGTTTTATATAAAATTATATAAAATAGATTATATTACTATATTTCATATGCTTAAAAAATATATCAAATTGATAAAAATCATTTTTTAAATACATCCCATGTAATCTCTTAGAAAAAATAATTAAATGTATTAAATTATCCACAATATTTATTTATTAACCCAATATTTGTTTCCATAATATTAGCTACCCATATTTATGTCCAAAGAAATTAATCTCTAACATTTACAAAAAATCCTTCCAAAACAACTATAAATATTTTTTTTTCAAATTACAAACCATTTTTGGGTTTGAGTTCAAACCGTTACACCTAAATTGCAAGACAGTCTATAACACAAAAAGCCACTAACTAAAATTTCACACGAGTTGTAACTCAGTATTTATTTATTAAATATATGATTCAATTATCAGAAAGGCATAATTAGTTACCATCAATGGTAGAATATATAAACAAATTAACAATCATGATGTTTTCAATATAGTGGGACATGGGACCAAAATCCAAAAAATATGAAATTATATTGGTAGTGATACCAACAAAAAATATCTTCATTGATATTCATATTTTCACTTCTTTTAGACAATTTCTTTTGGTCCCCCTACAAAATATCTAGTACTAAGTGTTATACCTCATTATATTCAGCAAGTGTAGCCCAGCCAAATTTATCATAGCTTGCACTCATCCTTTTAGTGAATTGGTTAAATGAGAAGGTCCATTATATTTACAAGGGTTGTAGAGATTCCATATTCTGTAGATGATCCATCATTCCACTTTACTACATCAATAATATCATTGTAGGTTCTTGATGATTACCACTCCCAAATTCGCATTTATTCTAAACATTATTATTTAGTTTATCTTGTTTATTTATAGATTTGATCACTACCAATTGACCCTTATTCTATAATGGATGATTCAGATTATTTACTTACTTAGACACATAAGATTCATTCCCATCGTTTTTAAAAACTATAAAATTCTATATTGCCGGAGTCACATTGTCTTTTGGTAAATATGAGTTTCCTTTAAAACTTCTTGATTTATTCTATTATTCATTACAACAATTCACTAATATAGGATTCCATTCTTACCTTTGTTCATGGATTAGTATCGAAACTAGAGAGTAGGTTCCAAAATTTAATACAACCATGAAATTGGAAATCACATCTTATTTATGTGGTTCATCCTTTTCTAATACACATACAATAATAAGCTGTAAAATAATGAAAAAATAGAATTTTTTGGATTCATGTTCACAAATACTATACATATAATTGAATATGATTCAATAAATTATACATTTTATCTCGAAAAACCGAAATAATATGTCCCAACTATTTATCAAAATAATTGAATTTAGACCAAACCTCAAAGGGTATTTCTTGATAGCATCTAAATTCCTCTTCTACATCAATAGAAAATGATTCCACTTGTTTTATATATTCATAAAAATAAATTATATTACTATAACTAATATAAGGTTCTCACTTTCACTGAATGTGATAAAGAATGCTATGAACTAGACTTAAGGTATCCATGATTATAATCATTTTTTAATGTTGGTCTTCAATGCCATACATGAGTTGATCAACATGATCATACATATATATATCTCTCTATCCTTTGGATCCCCCGATCAAACAAGTCAACTAAACTTTTGTATTTCTATCCTCGAGAGACCTCGATCAAACGATCCGATAAACAAAAATATAATGGATAGAAAATAAATATTTTATAATTAAATGCTTAAAAATGTATAATTAAATGAAAATTTCAAAATATTACAAATAAAAATAAATCAGTAATAATATGTTGCAGAAATCAACAACAACTTTAGATAGTACTAACTTTTTCCCCTAATCCTTAATCTCGCAGACTTATTTATAGATAAGATTCCAATGGTCAAATTATACACTTCACAAGATTAGTTTGGATTCTATCATACATTCAAATTCTTCTTATTTTTCAAGAAAATCAACAATTTTTATAATACTCATTAAGTATAGAATCATTATAATTATTTTTAACACTTAGTCTAGGAAAATTAAAAATTCTACATCTAGTATAATTTTTTCATCTTTGTCCAATCGACATAGTTAATCTTTTTCATGTATAATTTCAATATATCATTATTATGGAATATGTCTTATGTAAATTGAAAAAAACCATCAAATAGACTATTACAAATATACTTCTAAGAACACAATATAGTGGAATTTATAATCCTTCCATCAAAAAAATTGGATACATTCCTACGAGGTTGCCTTTATAAGTTTATCTGATGGTGGAAAAATATTTTAATTTCTTGTATAATTGATTTACTTCCTACAAAAACATTAATTTTTTTGAAAATATAAATATTATGAATATATAAAAATTTAAATAGTATAATTTTATTTTAAAAATTATTGTCAGATGAAGGTATTTTAACTCAACAATTTCCTCCTTTATAAATATCAGTATACACTACATTTAATAAAATTCATAAAGTAAAAAATATTTTATAAGAATTATTCCCCCTTATATAACTTTTTGGGCCTCTCCTCCCACCCACCCCTTGTAATTTTTTTAAAAAAGGTTAAAATATATTTTTGTAGAAATCACTCCCTAAAATTTTAGAAAAAAACACTATAAGACATTTCTATGGTGTATACATGAATTTTATAAAACATATAATTCATTAAAAAACTAAATTTATAAAATTCATTAATTAAAAAAACATCCATGTGTTAAATTGAGAAATAATACTTTATTTCATATATTCTCATTATAGACTTGAGATTATCAACTTCTCTTGAACACTCTCTTATATTTCTGTTGATATTGTCATTATACATTGAAATTGAATTTATTACTCTTTTTATCCAGGTTATTTTATAATAAAATAATTTAACATCCAACTATGTTTTTTTCATCATCATGATGATATTATTTATTTTTATAAACTATACTAAACATTTCTATTTAGTATTTTTGAGTTCAACTTCATTATGAATAACTATTTGAGATAATTGCATAAAATAGCACAAAATTAAAAAGAATATATTTCACCTTAGAAATATTTACATGTAATATTCATGTCTAGAAAGCCTTTTATGATTCCTTCAATCCTATGGAATACATCATTGATGTAATTTATCGTTATCTCTATTTTCTTATATATCATTCTTGGAGGAGATTTTTTATAGTAACTAGAATCGTTGGGTAAGAGAGTTTATCTAAATAATTATTGTAAATATTATTATTTTTCAAAAAACTATTATTTAGAAATTTCATGGGCCTCCATATCATCATAAAACAAATGACTTTCTGTTTAATTGGTAGATGAATATTGTTTTTTCACAATTAGAATATTCTTCTTTTGATGAATTGAGGGACTATTTGTAATATTTATATGAAGAAGTTTACAATATTATAGTATATATAAAATATTATTCAAATTTTAATATTTTTTATGATCTTTAATTACTTCATCTAGCTTTCATAAAATATTTCTTTTCTATGGTACTCATGACGAATCATTGTGAGATATTTTTAGTAACATATTTTTTTCTTCAATAAATATTTTTGGATAAAATTTATCAATATTATAATTAAAATCACGATCAAAATAATTCATTGTGTTCTTTCCTTTTTCCTAAACAACATAAATGAAAACCACTTAAACTGGAATAGATGGAGAATCAATCCAAAAAATGAACATAGTTAGTTTCTATTCCATGTAAATAGTGAAATACCAATGATATACTAATATTTTTTAACTAATTCATGGTCCTGTATTATTTCCCCTAGTAAATCTATATCCACATTAGCCTTATTTTATTTATCAACATATTTATTTTTTATTTTCTTATATTTTAATATGTCAAAAACATCTTCCTTCAAGGTATTTTTATCAGTTACATAAAGAACAAATATTGGATCAGATTCTCTACTCTCCATTTCATCTACAACAATATAAATTATTCCTTATACATCACCTTGGTATTCTCCCTTGGTAGCTTAGGATATATTTGAGGTGATTATGGAGATTTTTCCTTCTATTGAACATTATTTTTATGATTCTAGACTTCATCATCAGAAGAATATTTTATAGATATATAAATGAACATCATTTTAGAATGGAAATACAGTAATCTCATCTCAGTGATAATTTAATATTACAAATAACATTTCTTTTCATTGATAATAGAATATTGATTCGTGATGTTTTGAATCAAAAAAGAAATTATACTTTCATGAAGTTAATTATAATAAGTTCTTTTTTTTATTTCATAAAATAAAAACATATTCTTCCTAATAAAGGGTAATTTGAAAAAAAAAATGTGACATTATTTTAAAACATATTTTCACAACTATTTTGATGATAAATTTTGATTATTCTTATTAAAATATTCTTTTAATGAGAAAATATTTATTTTTTGTCAATTTAGTGTAAATTTTTCTATTCATTGAATATTCATTAAAATGTTTGTGTCTTGTATTCTTATGTTAATATTATAAATGTTATGATAACATCATTTTCTAATTAATGAACATTAAAAATATTAAAATATAACTATGATATTTAATTTAAAAAAAATTGGATAATATTTTATTCTAAAAAATTATTTACCATTATATTTTCATTTATTTTTAAATTAAATATTTTGGTATGTTGGAAAATTATTAGATATAATCTATATATAAATTATCACATAAAATTTAAAATGTGTGATTTTAAGGGACATTTACAATAAAATATAGTACTACCATTACAATTAAATTTGTATTTCTTTTAAAAAATTATGCTCCCGCTATTCTGTATTATCAATAGATTCTATGATGAGTCTTCTACTACTACTGTGTGCTATCTTACTTAGTGAAGTTCTACTATAGCCATTGTATTGTTCTACCACTACACATATATTTTTCTACCATTAATCCCTTGCAAATGTATACTACCATTCTTTCGTACTACAATCACTAGTTATTTATCCTACTACGACCAAGACCATTGTTATTGTATGTTATAAAACATTATTTATTTCCACAATAGTTTTCTACTAAAATCCACCCATAATTTTTGTATCCTAAAGCCATAACACTATAATAACATCAATTCCTAGATACAAAAACCTATCCCTTATCCTACTACCAATCCTTTACCATACTACCACAAGCTCACATCCAATTCCCCCATATTTGTATGGATATGTCATTCCCCCTCTGTCTTATGTGGTACCACATCCATTTATCCAAATAAACCACCATGACCGATTTAATATAATCTCATATCAATAGATGAATACTATTCCCAAATAAAATATTGGATGTGTACCTATCTAATGATCATATAAGATATTTTTCTGAAGATGATGAACAATGAATCACGTAGAACCTCCATATTGATGTCCCACTAAATAAAAATTATAGATTTATATGTCAATCCCATAAAAAATAGAATCAAATTCCGATAACATGAAATTACATTAAAATATTACAAATTTTGTGAGTGTTATAGATTTCAACTATGTTCGTCGATTTAACATATGTTAACAAAGCCTCATACAATGATGAATTAATTCTCACCAAAAATGGAATTGTGATGAGTCATGTAGACATGGAAGCTATATGTCAAAATTTATCCAGGTATCTTGGTTCCAAAATCAATGTGAATATACATGAAACATTAAAAATGGAATTTAGATGGTTGGAATTTTAAATTAATATTGAATCGGTGTATTTGATTTAGGTGAATCTTCTGGCCCGTAGAGGAGTGACGAACACCAATCCAGTTATCCAAACAAGATTAGTTAGTGGAGATGAAGTCATTATTGGTCATGAATTAATCTGGGATTTTTTATAACAATATCTACCTTCAGGATCTCGATTAATAAAATAGATAAAGGGATTTAGTTTGCTAAACTATTTCATCTTAATGATTTCATTTGGATACACTTAGGATGTTCAATGTAATTACATAATGAGAATTTAATAAATTAGATATTTAACGTCAATACCAAGACGCGCAAGCATGTTCTTTAAAATGAACTATACCTATGCACAAAAATAAGGATATTGAATTTTTGATCATTATTGTATACAGATATTATATATTATTTTGGTTTTAAATTGATTGAGATGTTGATTTGGATGAATGTTTTTGAGTTACATGATGTTATCCGACTGAGATACAAGGTAGTATGAATGGACTTTTATTTCTTAAAATTTCATTTTTACAATTTTGGTGCATGCCTATTCTATAGATGAACTACTATTCATCTTATTGAAAGGTTTTTAACTCCATTATTGTGACATCTCATACCCTGTTCACTCAATAGTAACTGAACCTGATTGGCCACAAGAACTCAAAAGTTCCTCCCTATATTCCAGAGGCTGCTGGATAGTAGATAGGGTCCATGGTGGAACATTGGGGGGACAATAACCTCATGAGTATAGAGTAGCATAATGGTATAATGATATCAGCAATAATAGAAGTATAAGATAATTGAATAGCTAAAGAGTAAACATAGATCATATCAATAACCAAGTAAGAGCATACATCAATGTAATATAAAAATTTTCACCATGGAATGCTAAAAATAAATAAAATCATGAAGACATGGCAGTATGTAGACATTCATTAATGAATACTAAAAGAACCAAAATGGATAAAAAAACTATCTTCAGATAGCATCACTATCCATATCTTGGTCTTGTTCTCACCTGTTCTCTTTCTACAGTCATTCTTGTATCAATAAATATTTATATTCCTCTATCTTTATCAACATCCATGAATTATTTTCGGGTAACCCAAAAAGGCTTCCAAAGTAGGCTGTGAGGAAAACACAATAAGTCACCACCAACAATATCTAATTCCATCCAATCTATGAATATATAAAAAAATTTTGTGTGTAATAATAAAATCAATAAGTTTTGTGTGTTGTCTAAATAACCTATGTAGGATTAGGATCCCATGGAACACTCATCCTCTATTAACAATTTTAGCATAATCCGGGACATCTATAGATAATTATCCAGTCATGATTATATTTATAATAATGCCACATGTACTATATCATATCCCAATTATCCCCCATGATTTATATATTGTTAGGATATATATAAAGTCCATCATAATGTAAGTCTCCAACTGAATATAATATTTTTCTTTGACTTAGTGGACACATGGTATAGCCATTCCATTGTTAAATAATTAAAAATAATGTAGATTTTTTTCGTGGAACTTATAATTTGGAACCTAGGTATCCCTCAATGTGTATCATGTTTCAAAAAATGTAAAATAAAATCCATGTTACTCCTAAAAGAAGCCCTATTATCATTATTGGTGTGGTATAAATCTTTTACACACTGAGTTCATCCATGGCGGTCCATAAATGGAGCCTATGTTTCACTCATGTAATCTACAACAATGATCCCTCAATATTTTTTATTGGAAGTTCATAAAAATATACAGATGTATCACTTAGATGTATATAATAACATACCCATTCAGTCCCCCTAGAAGTATATAATAGAGTCCAAGAATCACCGATGTGTAAATACTCATCTTCCCTTTGAGTCCATCCATGGTCGACCATAATGGAGTCCAAGTATCACTCAGGAATATATAAACCAACTAAAAAAATATTTGGTCCATGTATTTGATATAATAAATCATGTGTCACCCAAGGCTCAAAATAAAAATTTATTTAATCAATAACAAAGAGTCCATTTATGGTTATCCTAAATTAGAACCCACCTCTCAATCTCAACCTAAAAATTAGAATGTTTTCATGGGCCCAAAGTCAAACTAGACCTTATAAGCTCACATTTTCATTCATTTGGACATAACATTCGTATAATAATCTTACTATACTTGAATGGTGGATTAAATAATAGAATATTTATGGATGTCCTAGAATTAAATTAATCATCTCCATTATTTTAATTATCCATTTCAATTTTTAAAGACATATCATTCACAAGTGATCAAGAACAACTGCCAAGGGAATAGGGATAAAATATTCCATAATCTCATTCATTTTTATTCAATTAACAACTTCATCAATTAATTTATTATCCCTTATAAATTGTAAAAAATAAACAAATCAACAAGTAAATAAAAATCATAATCCACCCATGGGGATTTAATATCATCTAACAAATTAAACAATGAGTGGTTCTAATTCAAGGTCCATAACCATTAATTACACATCAACTGGTCTCAGGGGTCGCCTAGGCCATGCTAGTTAATTTAATTTAAATAAAAATTCAATGTACATGCATATCTAAAATGAACCAGCATTCAGGATAATGTAATAATATATAAATAGGAATATATTTATAGAAAATAATGAGACCACCAACATCAACTTATTATTTGACTCTTCATCTTATTTTTCCTCTAATATGGGTTATAATTGATGAAATAAAAAAATGACAAAAGGCCTAACAATATGGCATATGATATTAAACCAAAATAACTCTATCAAGATAAACAAAACAGAATAATGGCATAAGAGGAATAGATAAATCATCAGGGGATATCCAACGAGACTAACGACATTCGAATTGGAGTTTGAATTGATGAGATATCATAAACACTGGTTTAGGAATAGAAGGGAGATTCAATGAGAGGGATAGAGGATATCAAATAGAAGAAATAAAAAAAATAAAAGGATCCATATTTTTTTAATATACGAATGGAAAATAGATTTTTCACCCAATTAAACCTAGGTTTCATGGATTGGTTTCATGCTTGGCCAAACCATCTGCCAAACGTGTTTCCATCCTTATCTCAAGACCCCCATTATAGTCAAATATCATTATTAGGAAATCCATGTTCCAAATGTGTGATTTACTTCTATTAAAATGTCTTCTGAAAATGCATGGGTGTGCATCTTTGGTTGTTGAGTTTCATCAAACAATGTGTCCCCCAATAGTACACTAGACCACTTCACACATTTTGATCTAACTATGCAAACTGGGATGTCTGGATTCAACTAACTGTGTATCCTAGGTATTTCCTCCAAAATAACTTGTTTTGGGCTCTATAAAATCCTCGTACACCCCTCATTATTATGTCACCCCACAAGTCACTATAGTATGGATAAAATTAAGGAACTGAACTGATAATAAAATGTTCCATGACTTATATAAAAGATTGGTTCATTCGATATTCCCCTTTCAAGAAATTTATCCCTAAACATCCCTTCAACGGGTGGTTGAACATCATATGAGAATAACTCTAACCTCTACAAACATATGGAAGACTTTATGTCCCACGTCTCATCCTATACATGGTCATGCTGCCATATCACACATACAAAAGGAACTGACTAGCTTCAGATATCTATCGTACCTCAGTTAATAACACTGATAGGATTCACTTCAATGGACACAAAAACATCTAAATAAACCTCATAAAGTTAATGAATATTCATAATATTAGAAAGATAATGACAATGATAATATACATAGATGATGTTGTTCATAGACAAATACCTCTTGGGTACCTTCAACCAATAGGCTATTATAATGACACTCTCTATAATCATGAATTGATCAATGTAAGGAGTGAATAACTTACCTTGATTTTGAATCCATCAATTCCATGTTCTAGGTGAAACTCATAAGGATATCTGACACCCCACTCAAACTCTAGTGGTCACCAATGAAGATTAGAATATGATTTTTGTCTAGACGTAGCTATATAAATCTACTTCATAATTACATGAACCTAATCCAATGTCTCTTGAATTATATGAGGACGTTGTAGCATTGAATGTCCTTCCTATAACTAGCATAGGGGTGAATGGTATGTCCTACCTTATACAGCCTCATAAGGATACATCTATATGGTCTCATTGAAGATGTTATTATATGAAAACACAATGGGTATTTTTTTCTCCCAAGAACCTATATAATCAATGAGACTAGATAGAAGCATTTCCTCTAAAAACTAAATATTATGCTCATTAAGACTATTGATATGATGTTGATAGGATATAATAAATAGTGCATGTGAACCTAGTGCCCCTACAACCCCATCAAAAAACCATGACATGAAACAATCATCTCTTTTTGATATGATAGAATGTAGAACTCTATAAAAGTGTACGGTCTCATGATTGTAGAGCCACTTGGGCATATCCACTGAGAATATCTCCAAAATATATAACAAATGGGATTATTTTTCATTCCTTCTATTACCACCCATACAACTTCATTTCCCTTAGGTGATCTAGGAAATCCTATCACCAAATCCATGGTTTCAAGTTCTCATTTCAACATAGGAATAGGTAATGGTTATAAAATACTAGTTGGAAATTAGTGTTTTTCCAGAACCAACACATAATTGGAACACTAAGTAACAAACCCATCTATCTCCTAACTCATCCTTGACCACTGATATTGATGGTGAAATTCATGATATATCATGTTAATATTGGGATGCACATATCATATAAAGGTATAATACTCTTGTATAAACTATTTTCAATTGTCATTAATAACCCATATACATTCATGAATATGAAATATATCATTCTCATCAACATACGAACTAGGAGGTGGGTCATCTCCTACAAGAATTTCCCATAGTACAGAGCCCTAAAAAATGACAGCTTTCTCATCATCACTCTCTCCATAAGTAAAGAGGTCACTGATAATGATTAAATTATATAAAATCCCTTATGGTGCATATACATTATATCCATATTAAAATTTATATAAATAAGTTGTCACTCACTATTTCTCTTCTAATCTGCTTATGCCTGAGTCCTCCTACTAAGAGCATCAACTACTAAATTTCCATTTCTGGTAATATAATCAACATCAAAGTCCCAATTCTGTAGGTATTTAACCCATATTCATTTTCAAAGATTAAATTCATGTTTTTTAAATATAATTTTCGGTAATTTGTGGTTTTTATATACAAAAAATATTTCTCCCATTAAATATTTCCTCCAATAGTGATAGGCATGAACCATATAAGATAACATGGGATCATATATTGGGTAGTCCCTCTCGTGTGGCCTCAACCTACATGACTTGTATTTCATGAATCACTCATCCTTCATTATAACTAATCATAGTATGCTTCCACATGCATCACAGTAAACACTTTATCTTTTTCTTGGATATAGACGATTTGGGAACAGTACTATATTCAATCACCCTTTCATCTCTTAATAATCCATCTCTTTGTCTTTAGACCATATAAAATTGACACCCATCCTAGTCAATCTCATTAAGGGTTATTATATGAATGAAATGTCATGTATAAAATGACTATAATAAAAATTTATCCCTTAGAAACTAGGTATATCATAAATTTAATTAGGATGATCCCATTAAACTACCACTCTCGTTTTTTATGGGTTAACCAATAATCTTGTATATAAGATAATAGGACCTAGGAAGTTGTTGTTATCAATTAAACAGTTCCACATTGTGAGATTAGAATAAAATGGATCACTTTTAGTGCATCTAATATGATATAAAGATGTTTCTCACAGTCATTTAAAGTGTTAAAATACACAACGATATCTTCAATGAATACCACCAAAAAATGAAGCCAAAAATGAAAAGAAAACCTTTTCATCAGTTCCATGAACACTGTAGGAGTGTTTGTGATATTGAACAAAAATACAATATAAAATTACAAACTATATCTACTATGGAATATTTTACATGTTATATCTAATTGTATAACACAGACATGATGATTTCCCAATATCATATCAATCATTGAGAAAATAATTTATCTATGGAAATGTTCAAAATGATCATCAATAAAAGGAAATAGAAACAAGTTATTAACTATAAATTGGATTTAGTGATGGTAATCCCTGAAAATACTTAGTGTATCAACTTCCTTCTTAGAAAAAATTACTGGTGATCCCCGATGAAATGAAAAAGTTCTTATAAAACCCTTAGCTTCCAAATCATCTATCTATTTTTTGATCTCCTAAAACATAATATTAGTCATCCAATAAGGAAAAATGGATATCAGTGTCGTTCATGTAACTAACTCAATTGAAAAATCTTCCTCTATCTTAGGATGTAGTCCGAAAACTTATTTCGGGAAAATTACACTAAAACAGTCTACCAATAATAGGGAAAAAATCGCATTGCATAACCAGATCATCAAAATATAAGATATCAATCTAGGATGTCATCTCCCTAAACCCAAGTTTCTCTGGTTCATATCAGTTTACCTAGATATCTCATTCTTCCGTTACAATGAAAACACTACCCTTTGGTGATTTTAAAGTCACCATTCATTTATAGAAGTCATGGTACGAATTATAGGGAACCAACAAACCCATATTGATAATGATTTTAAACCCTATCATATTTAGTAAAAATAGATACCCTATGATTCTACATCCACCTACCTCAAGGAGGAACTCCATGCACTAGCATAAGCTCTCCAATCAAAGCCCCACCCGAGTATCTTTTGTCATCATGCCATAGGAAAACTAAACATTAAGCCCAATAATCATCATAATATGTACATATAAAAATTAATGAGAGGAACCTATATCCAAATTAGAATATACTATTGATGAGGATACTAGAATAGTATATCCCACTGTACGAGGTCCAACACTCTTCTCCTCAAGTATCAGTTTCACTGCATACATTTGGCTTGATTAGTGGCTTTGAGATATTTCCTAGCTACCCTATGTAGGTATGCTCTTCTATTACTATAAATATGGTTTCTGAATACCTTATCCAAGACCACCTCTTTGGCATGATTGGTCAACTTCATTCCAACTCTCCCCCTGATGAGAAGCTGCTAACCATAGTCTTGAACATGGAGTCATTGTGAACCCTCTATCACGGTCTACTAGAGTAAAATATTTGTAAAATCACTATAAATAACTGATGTTTCCACACAATCAGCACTTTACTAGGTCCCTGATACACCGAGGTCTCATATGTATTAGTCTACTACACTAATAGAATCTCACCTTGATACTTGAGTATGTTCCCGGACTAATAATATCACCATAGTGATTCTCCAAACAAGGATTCCAACTATTGTTTGATATAGTTCCATGTATTGGTGCTGAAATGCTCTAGACCACACCCCCTATATATTATATTATGCTTTGTGATAAGCTATTGATTCACAATTCTTGGTATGGTAGTAAACCAAAACACATTCATTAGTTATCAAATTTCATGCCTAAGAAGAACCTCAAATAACCTAGATTTAGATATCTTATCACCTATTAGAATAGGTTTGAAATGTTGGTGCTCCATGAAATGGGAAAAATATTCAAGGAATGATAATTAATTCTACTCCATGTGTTTAAAATATTTCCCTCTATTATCCCCCAACATAACAAGATATAAATTATCAGAAAAGGCCATATGACAAATCCTATAATATGTATCTTGATGATGATCCATCTGTGGAAAAACATCCCAACCTATCTTAGATTAATCCCGAAGAATATATGAAGATATTATTACTCTCATCTTATGTAGTCTCTTGATATGCTCAAAAATTGATAGTATAGCCTCTAGCCATGAATCCGCAGCTAGTGGTCTACCATCGATTGAAAACATGGGTTGAAGCTGCTGCTGGAACTCATGAATCAACACTGTCATATTTGGTGTAGGTTGAAAGTCTCTCAATGTATTCTACATAATGTTTAGAAAACACTCTTGAAACTAAGCATACACTCCCATATCAGGTATAACTGGAGGTGCCTTGTCTGGAACTACTAGAGCTTTTCAGGTCACTTTGATCCTACCACCTCTGAAGAATGAATAACACCATCGTCCTAGTGCATGACTAAATGAAATCCTGATGGTATTTCACTGAAATTTCTAAAACATTCCTCATTTAAATATTTCATATTCCTTAAAATCATATATTTATAATATTATAAGTACGATCTTGTCTATATAAATTTCATACCTCACTGTCTGCTCCAAAAACTATGTCTAGGTGATGTATAGATCATAAGAAAAGTAACAAACACATCTCCTACTACTAAGGTTATATCATAGTCCAGTTCTCTACTATAGGTCAAAGGTACCAATAAATATAGTGTCAATTTCAATTTATAGAGTAAAACACCCTTTAAATTTTAATTTCATCTCTATTTAATGGTGAACATTAAATTTTTATAATTCAATATCATTTAATTTCAATATCATTTAAATATAAAATCACTTAAAGGGTTGAATTATATATATCACTATTACTAATTTATAATGGTCCATAAACATTATAAATTGAAATTTGGAATACATTTAATCAAAACCAGTAATTTATCATTTCCCTACATGAAATGTTTTCACAATTTCATTGACATGGTAATAAATGCACCAAAACATGATACATGAGATTCACCAAGAATGTAAACAAGGCATGGAATAATTCAAGACATATATTTCATAATGCACCTATGATGATACATTATTCAATACTTTCATTACATATTAGGTTGGGGTTAAAATACATAGTCAAAAAGAATATCAAACATTAATTGCATCACCCAATGGTGAAATCAGTGATATCTTAATAAGAAAAATCTGAAACAATATATCCCAAACCAGGTAATTTTTATTTTCCCTATATATGGGTTAGCTACTCCCAGGAACATGCTTATGAGAAAATTATGACATGTTCTATTTCTTCTTTTTAGAATAAAAAATATTAATTCATGGAAAATAAAATAAAATAAGATCTTTCGATAAAAATAATTTATATCTGAGACCTGGTTCACTCAATAGTAACTAAATCTTATTATCCAGATGAAATTAAGATAACCTCCTCATATGTCAGAGGCAACCAGGTAATAGTAAGGGTATATGGTGGAATAGTGTAGAGATTATTCCCTCTTGATTAGTGTATATCATATCATAAGAATCAATCAAAAACTATAGAAGAATAATTTAATTGAATAGATTATGAGTAAACATCCATCATATAAATAACCAAGTTACAATATCCAGCAATTTCATATAGAAATGATGACCATGGAATGGTATATACAAATAAATACAGAATGTCATGGAAGTTGGTACACATATATTCAAGTATACTAAAAGAACCAAAAATACCAAAAATTATATCTTGAGATATCATCACGAGCCATATCTCAGTTTTGTGCTCCCCCACTCTCATGTTATAATCATTAAAATACTATCAACTGGGTGCATGGCTCTAACCGTATAATCATCCATGATGACTGTTTGTGTAACTCAAAAGGGAATTCTGGTCAAGGTGTGAGTTCAAATTAATAGGTCACCCCCAATGGTGTCTAATGTCATCCAGTCTGTGATTATTTAAAAATAGATTAAGGTAACAATAAAAGATTTAAATGATATGTGGTATATAAATAACCCATATACCTATGATTTACAATAGAACAACAATCCTTTACTACCCCTTTCAGCCTAATCTAGAATATATCTGAATAACCAGTCATCCATGAGTATATTTATAATAAAATATCGGGGGATGGATCATATCACAAGCATCCCCAATGAATCATATATGATCCAAATATGTATAAAGTACATCATAATGTAATTATATGATTGAATCTAAACATGTGATTTTTCTGGGAATACATGTCATATAATCAAACCATTATTTATTATGTCAAAGGAAACCTGATCCCATCCTTGGCATTCCAAATTTTTAACTGATGCATCAATCTAGGTGTATCATGAACCAAAAACCTTATAAAAAAATCCTTGGAATTCCTTATAAAAACACTGGTATCACTCTAGGTGTTGTATAAATCCATTTCATTATAAGTTTGTAGTTTGTGTTCTATAAATGGATCCTTAGTGTCACTCATAGTATATTAAAAAATCAACCCCCAAATTTCATCCTTATAATCACATAAAATATTCCAATTATCACTCAGTCAAATATAACAATCTTACCTCTAATTATGTTTTTATTACCCCATTACGGAGTCAATGAATCCCTTAGGTGTATATGAAAATATTACCACTATGTTTATCCTTGTAAATCCCAAAAGTATTCCATGTTTCACTCATGAATATATAAGCCATCTTCCAAATGAGTCCATCCATGTAGTTTACATGAGAACACATATTTCACCCAAGGAACATAATAATCATTTAATTAATCAAGTCAGGATATTCCTTTAATTGTGATCCTAATTTGGAACCAACCTCTCACTATTAGTTTTGAAATAGGATAATTGTAATGGTTATGAAGTCTAACCATACCATATAGTCTCACATTTTAATTTAATTAGCCATATCATTTGTATACTCAAATAACTCACATTAGAAGGTTGTTTATATAATATCACTTGCTTAGAAGTCCTAGAATAACATGAATCCTCCAATTCATTTTAATTATGTATTTCTATAATGAACGACATCTCAATATGAATAGATAAAGAATAATGGAAAAGGGACTCAGGTAATGGGCTTCCATTTTCCCTTTTATTTTTATTAAATTTATCTCGTAATTCATTCATTTTTCATACCTAAGTTAAATGTAATGAATCCACACCTCAATAGATGAATCAAAACCATAATTCATTCATGTTGGTATATATCACATCCAATAACTCAACTAATGGGTTTTTTGAATTCAAGGTTCTTATCTATTAATTATAGCGCAATAGGTCTCACGGGTCATCAAGGACAAGTCAATTCATTAAATTTAAATAAAATATATATTTACAAGTTTCACCCAAAAGAACAAGAAAACTTCCCAATGGTATAATATATGAACACGAATACATTGGGGGAAAATCATGAGACCACCTACCTCAGCATGGTATTCGGATCCTCTTTCATTGTTGGCCTCTAATATAGGCTAAAAAAAGAGGAAACATAAAATCAACATCAAAATAGGACATTTTATTCCACAAAAAAATAATTCTGATGAGAGGAATACAAGGTATAAAATGTGAAATAGGAAGAAATAACTCAGTAGGGGCTATCCAATGATACTAATAGTGTTTATATCATATTTTAGATGAAAGAGAAATAATAAATCCTTGGTTATACATGGAAGGGAGATTTAATAAGAGGGAGATGGGATGTCACATTAAGGAAATATCAAAATAATAAGAGGATTAACATTATAAAAAACCAAGGGAAATGGTCTTTTAACCCATTTATAACCCGATTGAATGGTTTTTCTGTATTTTTGGCCAAACTATATTCCAACTGTATGTCCAAACCTTCCTCAAGGCTCCCACCCCCAAACACAATGACACCCACATTATCTTGGTTCCAAATTAGGAAAACTATGTTTTGATTATGTGTTTCCCCTCCGTTAATAATTCTAATGGCATGATGAGGAAAATATCTGTTCTATAATTCCCTGATCGCATGCTAAAAACACTCAAAAAATCAACAACATGGCTCTTTCCTATGTACCTACTTGCATCCACATAACTTTCTTTGGTACCATCAGTTTCCCAGATAGTGTGTAAGATAAACATAGTATCCCACCACCAACGGTGACTATAAATACCGTTTCAGTTAAAATACTAAGAGCAGCGTATAAATTCAATAAAATATAATCAGAAATAGGAATAGTGAAGGGGTCAGATGTAATGCCCCAACCCTAGTTACCCAGAGTTGGTGCATTATTTTAATACATTGGCATGATTACAAGGAATCTTGTCCTGAAGTACTGATTAGTTGAGCAGTCATGGAAAATAGATTACATACATGAATGTTACAGTACACATTATAACATACAAAAAAAAATAAGTAATTCATTATGAACGCCATTATTCCCTTGGATAAACCCTTCATATCATTCACAATACACTTCTTGAAATCCTGGGAAAAATAAAACAATGAAACGGGTGAGCTCATATGCTCAACAAGGATAACAATAGAGAGGAAACATTCATAAATATGCATAAATATTTAAGGAAATGTATTACTAAAACAAAAACATTTGTAACTTTAACTTCAGCATAATATTTTAAAAATAAAAAGAATTAATGCCATTTATTTATTCACATGGATATTCTACTAGTAAAATAGTCACATACAATATCACTAACCACATTCATATTGGTGTAAAGCATAATTCCAGACTATCATAACCAAATAGAAAAGGCCTTGTGCCATGACTACAAATAAGATTTTTTCAAGGCCTTGTTACAAAAAACTAGTTTGTCTCATGATACCTACCAATGCATCGAGGAGATATAGCGGGATCCACCCGCCATTTACTATGTCCAATGCAATCCTCATATCGAAAGGTTTAAACATAACATAAACATTCGTATTAATGTTAGCATATGAAATGTCAATACATTATCACTAAACCATGAATGGTATAAAAATAAAACATTCATAGTAAAACATATCACAAAACCTTCAATGCATTGTGGAATATTTGTATAATAATAAAAAATCATTAAATAATTTTAAAATCCATCAAAGGATGATGACATAGATGAATATTATTTGTAAAACTCTTTGACATAAATATTATTTTGTCATGAAAACATTTAAAAGTCACAAAATTTTGAAAGGAAGACACTTAAATACATTTTTTAATCAACGTGTCTCACACCACTTTGAATCTTTTGAAAGGAATTATTATTTTAAAAATATTCATATCCATATAAATCCATTAAAACAATTATGAAGACATGGACATTAATGATAATGATTTTGAAGAATAAATATTTAAAACATTTGAAATGATTTTTTTGTAAAAAATAGCCTTAAAATAATTACTTTGAAAACTATTTCATGAAACATGAAAATGGATAATAAATATGTCCCATTAGATACTTTCGTAAAAACAACCTCGGATAATAAAGAGATTGTGAAATTAACCCTTACCAATTTGGTAAATTACGAAACATACACCCCATGAAAGCGGTATCATAAAATGAATATGTTAATACACATAAATTAATGTGTATTACACAGTTATTACAAATATGGGCAGTACATACACCACACAAAAGATAATAGTGGCAATATAGCATGAATCTCGCGGGAATAAGGAGTGAGATAAAAACCCCTTACCTTGAACATTCCTTTAGTCAAGGGTATTCTTAACCTATTATATGAAGACCGTAGTATGTTATTAAATTATACCAGAACCATATTAATATTTTTAATATCATAATTTAATCATTTATTACATTATACGACCCATTCAATAATAATTTCTATGTTAAATTAACATTTCAGGTAATAATGGCATTTTTTATCGTACCTGTTTTAAATTTTTAAGGTTGATTGAATCACTTAGATCATGACTTAAATACATACATAATATAATACTTGATTTATATATCTTACATATTCTGAATATAAATATGTATAATAGACATATATATGAAATGGAAAGCACCGTTTATGGAGACGGTAGTCCGTACGTACGCATAATCACTGTTTCCATTTTCATAATGTATTGAACGAAACTAAGTGAATAAAATATATATAAGTTCATATAGATATATCTACAGTATCCTTATTATATCATATATTAAAAACATATTAGTAATACAACTTTTGAAAATCGTCGATGAATGGTGAATTGGAAATGAATCTCATTGCGTCGTGGAGACGGTAATCTGTACGTATACACAAGCGACAATATCATTTACTTAAAGGTGTAGAATTGGATAGTATATTAATTTTAAAGAGACATTATCATGTTATTTTCATTATTTATATATATATTACTCATCATTATATCCATCAAAAAAACTTACTGTGGACTAACAAATTACACCATAGCGTGGAGACGGTAAGCCGTACGTACGCATGCATGGTGACATTATCATTAATAAGATGGATAGAATAGTGAATATAGTTGTGAAATATTTTTAATAACATTAATGTTTATAGAGTATACTAGATTTATTATTTTATAATGGAAATAACAATGAATGAAGAAGTAGAAGAAGAAAGGAACTTGAAAAATGGTGGGGAAATCTTTACCTCTTCTTCGGGATGTTCCATTTGATTTGATCAAAAAAGGCTCCATAGGTTGGATTTAAGATCCAAATAAGGTCTCTATGTTGAATATAGGGAAGTTGGGAAGATATTTGGGAAGGTTTTGGCCGATCCAAATGGCTTTGGAGGTGCAATTTTGAGAGATTGGGATGTTCCCTTTTATAAGAGGGGTGACAATCACTTTAGCAAAACATTAAAGTATTTATTTATTATACAATAAAATTGTGTTTATAATGGATCTAAATGAATTTATTTAGACCCTTATGTGGTTATGGGTCGAACTAATCTCAACCAATAGCTTTTAGACTAGTTTATGTTACCACTTTAACCTTATCATTTAGATTTAACTCTTAGTTAAATAGTTTAACTTTTACCGTGTCTTCTTGTATTATTACTATGTATGGTTAATAAACTTAATATAAACATCCAAGATAACCTCAAGTGTCTCATTAAAGACATATATAATATTACTTATGCCCTTTGGCAAAACCATTCATTTTTATAAATATTATATCAACCAATAATATAGTATTTGTTTTAAATATAAATTTATGTCAATTTACAAAATATTTGGTATTTTATTTTTGTGAAATTCATAACAACATGATTACTTCGAAACATATACATTTAATTAGACCTAACATGTCATAGTAACCTATAAAATTCATTTATGTCATACAAATAAATTTATTATATTTATCTTAATATTTATAATACCATTTATTTGATTCATTCATTAATAAGGTAATTAGGGCATCATCATTGTGTCATAAATAAATTTAATTATATAATGTATAAAAATGATAAATGAAATACCATGATGTAGGAAATATATTTATATTTCTATGAAATATTTATAGTCAAATTTATCTTATGTATAACTCTCTATTAAAAATGGTTTAGTTAATAAACATTGAATTAAACACTTTTAAATGTTCATTAAATTAAATAATAATAAATGTCTTAATCTAATCCAAGTAGACATAATGGTTAATATTTTATTTCTAAGGTTGATTTTGTTATAATTAATGTTATCCAATAGAATTAGGACATGTGTTAGGGAAATATTATTATTAATTTTACCCTTAATTACCATATTTACTTTTAACCGTGGTAAATAAAAGTAAAAAAGTTACTATTCACCAAATATTATTTTTAGCTTATTGAACCACATTTTTCTCTTTTATATTTACTGTGTCGTTATGTGATGTTGTAAAATTATGTTTTATGTTATTTTTCAAATTCTCATAAGAGGTGTGTAAATGATGGTGAAAAGTTCAATAAAATATTTTATATATATCTAAATTATTATAAACTAACACCAATGAATTGAATTGAACATATATAGGTATTATGTATCTATTTCAACCTGAATTAGAATTAAATAAAATAATTATTTATTTAAATAAAAATTTGGTTTTAAATTATAACTCATTGTTTTTCACCATTCATCAAAAATTAAATGTTTTCAAAAAAATACCAAAAATTTATCCTAAGATAATTTTGATATTCCAAATTCAATAATTATGTCTATATTAACAAATTCAAAACATATATGTTTCATTTATTAATTTAAAATTAATTCCCACTGTCAAAACCAAATGGAATATTTTTTGTAAATAATAACTATCAAATGTTTGACACTTGTTTATGTCCAATATCAATGTGAAATTACTTACAATGACCATCAATGGATTAAATGGTAAAAATATTATTTATTTATAATTCCAAACCATTAAAATGTTTAATTTAACACTATAAATTATTTTGATTAAAAAAGTTGTTTTCAGTTAAAATATAGTATTTTTCACTATTCCCCGAAATATGAGAGTTATTAGAAAAACACCAAAAATTTATTGAAACTCAATTATTTTGACTCAATTATAAAGAAGATGTTTATTTTGTCAAATTTAATATATAAATGTTTTAAATTTTAAATTTAAAAAGGGCTCACCATTAAAAGGCGGTAAAATTTCATTTTTGAAAAATACTTATTTTGTTGGAAAAAATTTATTTGTTCTTAAATTATGTATAAGAAACACATAATATGGATTATTAAATTTTAAGGATTATAAAAATTTCAAAATTCTGTTAATACTATTCATAACCTCTACTTAAGGGATAGTTTTGTATGTCATGGTCTGCTAGAACTCGATGTGGCTTGTAGTGAAAGTTATTGAATTACATTGAAGAAATAACATAATATTAAATCATGGGATGTTACATTCTTCCCTCCATAAATAAATTGAGTCTTCACAATTTGAAACTATTTTTTTAAAATAAAATCTTGTAAATATAAAATACCTTTGGGAAAATCCACATCAGAAATTTAGTTAATAAAATTTACTCTTAATAAATGGAAAAGGGAAATGAAAGGGTCACCACCAAATTATGATATCAATTAGGAGAACAATGGTGGAAATTAGAGACATATAATTGGAGGAAAAACATAAGTATTTATAGGTAGTGATTGAGTCCATCAATCACAAACAAGTGTAAAATTGAGGGCTTTAAATTCATCAATCTATGATGATTAAAAATACCTTCGGTTCAACAAAACATATGGTATTAGGATAAAAATTTTCTGGTTTTAAGATCCCTTCACTAAAGTATAAGAATATATTTCTTCATAGAATAAGAGAAGAAGAAAAATATACACTTGATATGTAGAGTCCCATCCTTTAACTAATTTCTACAACAAACTCATCTTTATCTCTAAATGATAATAGAACGTAAAAATATTATTCCATTTATCCTATTGGTATATGATTCAAAAAATTGAATTTATAATTCATCTACCAGAATTTTTTAAAAAAAGACTACATTATTCAATCCAGGACATCACGTGGGCCAGTGGTAGGCGATACACCCTTATCACCCTTCGGTTGCGGGATAAAGTCTCGCAGCCTTGCCAGACGCGACGGGTTGCCGCCAGACTTCCGGGTTTTCCTTTTATGGAAATCCAAAAATAATCTCAAACTAGAAATATCGAAAATACTTCTATCCAAACTCACAGTCCAAAATTTATAAGGAAGGTAAAAACAATGAAGGTCCTTTTTTCTATGTAATATCATGTGAACACCTTCATCATGTATTCATTTAAAACACTTCAACATTTGGAATTACCATAAAACCTTATCGATTACATTCATGATCCCTTATTATTTATACAATACTATATATACTCCTATCCAAAATCGTTGTAAACTCCAAAAATTATGGAATATAATAATCATTAATCAGTTTCAACGTAGTCAAGAATATCCAGTATAATTTATCCAAATCAATCATGTATTATTCCAAAATCACTACCTCTATATCAAAACCATATTATGGTTTATCATTCACTCAACCTTATATTTTCCAAATATTTCACCTGCTATTTAGTCACTTTTCATGGTTCCACACAATATTAAGTCCTTAATGAAATAGTACAACATCACAATCCTTATATACTCCATAATTATTATAACCAGTATATATTTGATAAAACACTCAATTGAAATAATTATCTAATAAAAACATAAGAACTCAAATCATTCCTCCTCATCTGTGGTAGTATCATAACATGATTATTATCCTATAGCATCATTTGGGGCATAAATTGATTACTTGGACATTGCTTCGCGTAGTGTCCCAAATACTTACAAATGAAGCATTGTACATTTGAAACATTTTTCTTACCCTTGAAGTCACGTACATGGTGTCCTTTTTCTCCACACATATAACAAACTCACATTCCCTTCAGGAAAGATCTGGGGTGTTTCATCCCATATTTATCACATATGGGAAAATTATTCTTTTCCGTCTCCTATTTATCCATCATTCTCTCTTCCATCTTTATCTTCTCTTGATTCCCTTCAAAGCCAGAGGGTTCAAGGAATTCATTACCTATCTTATTAAAACATGATATTATTTCTTCAAATGCTGATAATACATGGGAGACTATTTCCCTTCTAAATGATTGATTAATACTGTAAAATATATGATCCTTCTTACACTTTAGATCATACATATTCCTGGATTCCACAATCCTTCTACTGTGCACCATTTCTATACAATAAGACAAACTCTGTCAGTTTATTAATTGTGATGAATAATTCCAAACATGTAAAATACCTAATGTAAATTGAACGTTTTATAGATATAATCCATAATCGTGAAGATGTTTTCATTGATGAATTATATACTAATAAATCCTTTAAAATTATTTGTAAAGAAAATGAGAATTATCCTAAGAATATCCAACGAGAGTATCGTAACTAAGAGTGAAACAAGGCCCGTTGTCATGCACCAGTTCCCAATAGATTCTATCTCAAAGTGGTGTTTTTGGGTTATACCCCGTGGTACGTATGTGCCAGAGCCGACTCTACCTACTCGTATCAAGAAAGGGATGAATTTTCTTGGAAAATTCACAAAATATCTACATTACCAAAATTCTAGTAATTTCTTCTATACTAATACTCAATGTCTATATATGATATATGTGAAATAATAAAAGTTTATCTAAATCTTGCTTCCTTGATAAAATTCCTCTGATACCAACTATAATGCCCTGACACCAGTTACCCAGAGTCGGTGTGTAATTTTAATACATTTTCATGATTATAAGGAATCAATTCTCGAATTACCGATCACTTTAGCAGTCTTGGAAAATAGATTACATACATGAATGTAACATTGCATTATATAACATAAGAAAAAACAGAAATAATTCATTATGAATGCCATTATTCCCTTTGTTTAACCCTGCATATCAATCACAATACACATCATGGAATCCTGGGAAAAATAAAACATAGAAATATGTGAGCTCACATGCTGAGTAAGGATAACAATACAGTAGAAACATTAATAAATAATCATAAACATTTAAGGAAATGTATAACTAAAACAAAATCCTTTTAAAATTAAACATCAACATAATATTGTAAAAATAAAATCAAGTAATTCAATTCAATTATTCACATGGATATTCTACTAGTCGAATAATGACATGAAATATCACTAACAACATTCATATTGATGGAATTCATAATTCCAGACTATCATAACCACATAGTCCTGGCCATGTGCCAAGACTAAAAATAAGATTTTGTAAAGGCCTTGTTCCAAACACTAGTTTGTCTCATGAGACCTACTGATGCATCAAGGAGCTATAGCGGGCTCCACATGTCACTTAGTATTTCTAATGCATTCCTCATATAAAAAGGAAAAATCATAACATAAAAATTCGTATTAAAACTAGCATACGAAATGTCAATACATTATCCCTAAACCATGAATGGTATAAAAATAACACATCCATAGTCAAACATATCACAAAACCTTCAATTAAATATGAATGATTTGTATCATAATAAATCATCTTTAAACAAGCTTTTAATCCATCAAATGATGTTGACATAGATGAAAATGATTTGTAATGCTATTTGAGATAAATATCAATTTATCATGAAAAAATTTAAAAGTAACAAAACATAGAAGTGAATCAATTTATAGACATTTTTTAATCATTTTTCCCATACCACATTGAATCTTTTGAAAGGAATTATCAATTTAAATACATTCATGACCATATAAATCCTTAAAAAACAGTTTGAAGTCATGGACATTAATGAGAAATATTTAGATGAATAAATATTTGAAACATTTGAAATTATTTTTTTGTAAAAATTTTCCTTAAAATAATCCCATTGAAAACTATTTCATGAAACATGGACATTGATAATAAATATGTCCCATTAGATACTCACGTAAAAACAACCTATGATAATAAAGAGATTATGAAATTAACCCTTACAAATTTGGTAGCTTACAAAACATACACCCAATAAACGAGGTATCATACAATGAATATGTAAATAAACATAAATTAAATTGTATTAGGCAAATAATACATTTATGGGTAGTACATACACCACACAAATGGTAATAGTGAAAATATGGCTCGAATCTCATGGGAATAAGGAGTGAGATAAAAACCCTTTACCTTTTGCTTTCCTTTTGTTGAGGGTACGTTTAACCTCATATATGAAGACCATACTATGTTATTAAATTATACCAGAACCATATTAATATTTATGATATCATAATTATTTCAATTATGACATTATACTACCCATTTAATAATAATTTCCATGTTAAATTAACATTTTGGGTAATAATCTATTTCTTTATCGTACGTGTTTTAATAGGTTACTCTTAGTTGTATAACATAGATCGTGATTTAAATACTTCCAGAATATAAAACATGATTTATATATAATATATATTTATAATTTAAATATGTATAGTAGACAAATATATGAAATGTAAAACACCGTTTATAGGGATTGTAGTATGTACGTACAGATAAATGATTTTTCTGTTTTCATAATGTATTGAACGGAACTAAGTGAATAAAATATATGTAAGTATATATATATATATATATCCATTATCATTAATTTTTCATATATTACAAAAATATTAGTAATATATATTTTTATAATCATCGATTAATGGTGAATGTGGAAATGAATCTCATCAAGTCATGGAGCAGTAATCCGTACGTACGCACGAGTGACAATATCATTTCTATAAAGGTGTGTAATTAGATGGTATGTTAATTTTAGAGATACATTATCATGTTATTTTTACTATTTATATACATATTACTCATAATTGTATCCATCCAAGTAACATGGTGTTGACTATCAAATTACACCACGACATGGAGATGGTAAGTCGTACGTACGCACACATTGTGACATTATCATTCATAAGATAGATATAATAATTAAAATAGTTTTGAAAAATTTATAATAACATTAAATTATATATAATATACTATAATTATTATTTTAGGTAAGAAATAACAAAAAAAAAAGAAGTGGAAGAAGAAATGAACTTGAAAGAGGGTGGTGAAATCATTACCTCTTCTTCGGGTTTTTCCTTATAATTTTATCAATAGGGATCTGTAGCATGGATTTATGATCACAATAAGGCCTATAAAGTGAATTAAGGGAAGTTGGTAAGATATTTGGGAAGGTTTTGGCCGATCCAAATGGATTTCGAGGTGTGATTTTGATATAAGGGGAAGTGCCCTTTTGTAAGAGGGGTGAGGGTCAATTTAGGACAAGATTAAAGTATTAATTTATTATACAATCATATTCGGTTTATAATTGTCCCAAATGAATTTATTTATATTATTAGGTGGTTATGGGTCGATACCCACTCATAAAAAAATATTTATACAAGTTAAGGATATCATTTTAACATTATCATTTAGATTTTACTCTTAGTTAAATAGTTTAACTTTTACCGTGTCTTCTTGTATTCTTACAATATATGGTTAATAAACATACTCTAAACATTCAAGAGAACCTAAAGTGGATCATTAAGGACATATATAATAGTATTTAACCCCTTTGGCCAATTCTTACATTTTTAGGAATATTATATCAACCAATAATATAGTATTAGTTTTAAATATTAATTTATGTCAATTTTTCACTATTGGGTTATTTGATTTTGTGAAAGTCTTCAAAACGTAACTTCATTGAAAATGATACATTGAATTTTCCATAACATGTCATAGTCAGCTAGAAAATTTGTGGATGTCTAAAAAACTTTAAAATTATATTTATTTTAATATTTATAATACCATTTATTTGATTCTCTCATTAATCAGCTAATTACTGGATCATCATTGTTTCATAAATAAATTTAATTATTTAATGTCTAAAACTTATAAATAAAATACAATGATGTAGGAAATTTTTTTATATTTCTATTTAATATTTATAGTCAAATTTATCTTAAGTATAACCCTATATTAAAAATGGTTTAGTTCATAAACTTTGAATGTAACACTTTTAAATATTCTTTAAATTAAATAATACTAAATGTCGTAATCTAATCCAAGTAGAACTAAATGGTCATATTTTATTCCTACGGTGGTTTTAGGTCTAATTAAACTTATTAAACATAATTAGGACTTGTGTTAGGGTAATAATAATATCATTTGTATCCTTAATTACCCTTTTTACTTTTAACCGTGGTAAATATAAGTAATAAGTTACTATTAACCTAAAATTATTTTAATATTATTGAACCACATTTTACTCCTTGATATTAACCATGTCTCTCAGATTTTTGAAATTCAACTCACAGATGCGGTAAAATTTTGTTTTATGTGAATTTTCAAATTCTCCTAGGAGGGGGGTAAAAGACAGTGAAAAGTTAAATATAAAATATTATATTTCTAAAATTATTATAAACTGACTCCATTTAATTACATTGAAATTGAATAAGTATTATGTATCTATTATGGAATAAAATAAATTTAAATAATAATAACTATTATTTAAATAAACATTCAGTTTTAAAATATAACCGAGTGTTTTTCACTATTCATCAAAAAATAAAAGTTTTCATAAAAATACCAAAACATTACCCTATGGTTATTCTGATATTATGAATTCAATAATGAAGTCTATTTTAAAAAATTGAAAAAATAGAAGTTTCATTTATTAATCTAAAATTAATTTCGCTGTCAAAACCAAAAGGCGTATTTTTAGGAAATAATAACTATCATAAGTTTTGTCAATTGATTATGTCCAATTGAAAAATGAAATTACTTATAATGACCATCATTGGATTAAATCATAAAATTATAATCTATTTATACTTCCTAACCATTAAAATGTATAATTTAACACTATTAATTATTTTGATTAAAAAAGTTGTTTTCAGTTAGAATATAGTATTTTTCACTATTCCCCCAAATATGAGAGTTATTAGAAAAACACTCGAACTCTATTGAAACACAATTCCTTTGACTGAATTATAAAGAATATGTTTATTTTGGAAAATTTAATATATAAATGTTTCAAATATTAAATTTAAAAAGTCTCACCATTAAAAGGCGGTAAAATTTCATTTTTGAAAAATATTTCTTTTGTCTGTAAAAATTTATGTGTTCTTAAATTATGTATAAGAAACCCATAATATGGATTATTAAATTTTATGGATTATATAAATTACAATATTCAGTTAATACTATTCATAACTTCTTTTGAACTGCTAGTTTGGAAAGTCATGGTGCGCGAGAACTCGGTGTTGCGTGTAGTGAAAGTTATTGAATTGATTTGAAGAAATAACGTACTATGAAATCTTGTGGTGTTACATTAGAACTGGTACATATAGGATATCATGATTACACTACCATCTTTGGACCATTTCAAATAATCTCTAAACAAGTAATATATGGTTTATACTTGTAATGACTTCTACATCTATATATATGAATATTACTACTAGACTATACATGAGGTGTAAATCTTACATCCATGAGTGGTAGCATGAGTCTCAAAAGTATTATGGGATTCCATGTCAGGTATCACAATAAAAAGTGATTGTATGCATGATATCACTAGTGTAAGGTATTCCATACCTATATCATAATAGTTGGGTCACCATACCTAATATCCTAATAGTAGGGTCATCATGCCCTTATATCATGTCCATAATGGTCTCCATGCCCATTCATATCATTAGGGTCTCAATGCCTAATATAATAATTAATAATGGTCTCCATTCCCATTCATCATATTTTATTAGTGTCTCCATACCCATATATCACAATCCATAAGGGTCTACATGCCTATTTATCGTGATATAATAGGATCTTAATTATCATATATAACAATTCAACTGTTTCACCCTTACCACATATCACATAAATGTAAGGAATTCCATACCCATATATAACAATAGTAGAAGGGATGTCATACCCGTATATAACAACAATATAGGGGATTACATGCCCATATTTAACAATAGTAGAAGGGACAACATTCCCATATAAAAAACAATATAATGGACTCCATTACCATATATTATATAATACAGGGTTCCTCATGTCCATTTATCGAAACAATGATAAGTATATAAGGCTTGACATGAGGAAATAGGTAGTTCAAAAATTAGTATCATTTCTCATTTACAAGGTCATAAACATTTTCTTAATTAAAAAAGTGATGTTTTTGTACCAATCACCTCCATATAATTTATTATAGTCTTCATATTTAGTGGTCACTCAAAAACCATATATAAAATGTTTTGTCCATATATAAATTTATAATAACAATTGAAATTCCATTGGAACACCTCAAGGGGTGGAAATAATTGAAGGGGACCTAAGAGAGAAATTAGGTTCCAAATTAGGGAAACAAATTGAATGTAGATTCAATTAATGGGAAATGCTTAGTGAAACCAGAATACAGCACATGATCGATAATTTTATGCAAAAACTTTTTTTTGGATAATTACTAGAATGCCCAAATTATTCATATAGAGGATTGATCATATAGTATCGGTCTTTGGTTATTTCCATATCAAAATAAAATGTAATAACTAATGAATTACCTAAAAATAGAGAATATGATCCTATTTTCAATAACACCATCCAGAAGAACACAAATGAAGAAAGGTACAAGATGAATATAAAACTCACTGATACGCATACAATGATATGATCGAATGTTGAATCAGTTTTATGATAGCATATATATTAGTGAACCCAGGTTTATGGGAGGTGGAACTAAAAGTAAGTGGAAAGAATTATTGTGAAATTGACATAGAAAATGGATAGGCGGATGAAAAAACGTAAATCCCTATGAAAAAATTAATAAAATCACCAAAAAATTGGTCACATAGTTTTCCAAACCATGCACAAAAAAAATGCACCATGAACATTCGAAGGAGGGCACCCACATGGTTCATGCACCAAGTTTTGCAAGGAAAATAGAAACCGTCTGTTTTTATCTCTATTAAATATTACATAGTGGTCTCATAAGAATGCATCTTAGACTTCATGGTGATGAAAAACAATGTGGCACATTGATACTCACTGAAACACCCCCACAGTGTTAGGAAAAACCATGCAAACTATACTAAATGGTTTCTACTAACCATGCATCCAAGATGTTTCTTCCACTAGCTAGGTATTTTAGCTATAAAAAACCCTCAAAGACCCATATTTCATCCATATAATCACTATGAATTTATATAATATCAAATCCAAGGTACTAATATAAATATTAAAGGACCTATGCCTTATAAAAAAACAAGGTTCCTACAGTCATCCCCCTTATAAGTAACTCATCCACTAGTTTCCATTCCAAGGATGATGAAACGCTATATAAGGAAAACTCCAACACTGAGAATGTACATAGGCTTATCTCTCCCAAGTCTCATCTTGTACAGAATATGATTCCATAGCACCAATATGAAATGTGCGTACTACCCAAATTGATATTTAGTGCTTTGATAAAAACTGTTTATGGTATATTCCTCAAAATAATCATAAGCATCTAACTCAATATCCTTGGGATAAAAAGTATGTGAAGTACCCACTGTGATATTGTATTTTTCATAATCACAAATAATGTCAATAGACAGATTATACTCTCTCATTCCATTGTAAATATCTCTATGTAAGTCAATTATTTCATATAGGAAAATATATTTCAATAAGATAATAACCTATATTCAAGAACACATATGTTCAAAAATGTAATTGAACATGTATTTTTGGATAACATTTAGAATTGTAATGATTTTTGTAAGATAGACACTTCATAAACTTTTTAGATTCACTAGAACCGATAGTATGGATGACACACTGAGACCAATGTTTACACACTTGTGTTAACACACTGAATATGAAACACCAATGTTGAAATACTGATGCTAACACACCGATGTTAACACACTAAACCTGACACACCAATGTTGATAGACCGAAGAGGACACACATATGTTTGTTGACTGATGATAACACAATGAAGTTGACCGATCGATGCTAACACACCAAAGTTGGTAGACTGATGCTAACACACCAAAATTGATATTCCAATGATGACACGCTGAAGATGACTCACCGATAGTAAAAAAATAATTGTTTCTATTTTATTAATTCAAATTTATGTCTAATAATCATATTTAGACAAATTACTGTTATGACATTATTTAATGTTGTATGTAATATTATATTTAGATAGTAAAAGTACCTGCACATGGGGAGATCATTATGCCTAGTGTACCATTATGTATAAAAGTAACTCGGCTCCCACATAATAGAGTGTGGTTCGATGAAAACGAAAAATATATGGATTTTTTCAATATACAAATAGTGGAACTGAAAGATTTAAATCACAAGATTATTTTCACAAGCAATATTCGGTTGAAGCTCACTATACATAGAGACCATAATGACCAGAACCTTTTCACAAAATGAAGAAGGATTACATAATCTATGACACTATTTTATGAATCCAACTTCATAAGAGGGATTTAATATAACTTTTCTACACATCCATTATGTCTATAGTTTTACTACAAAACACGTAGATTTATCTAAATGTTATTTTTTTTAAAGTTTTGTTTGATCTTGTAGTTAATTTTTGAGTAGTTTGTATATCTGTTTATATCACACACACTGTCTCCTAAAAATAATTGGAGGATACAAAAATATCCTCACTCTCAATCCTTTCTTACACTTGTATACCACGTAGAACTGTAGAAGAAATCTGAGGCAATCTGTTCGCTAGTTTTCTCCACGAATAACTGTGTTAGAGGTCATGTGTGACCTCAATAACCTTGTGTGATATTGTGAACCCTGATACAGGGTGTGGATAGAATGTAAATTTATATAAACTTCTTGGTGGAAGGTCATCACCACGTGGAGAGGACTAGGTCTCAGCTTGAGAATGAACCTCTTGTATTATCAGTTGTGATGTTTGTCTTGTGTATAATTCATTTCACATTTAGATAAAAAAATTATTGTATGTTTATCATGTTTTTACATCAATTTTTAATCAGTAGGTTTGTTTTGAAATAATTTTTAAACCTTAGATTGGTAATGCTAAGAAATAATCAATCTTCTATGAACCAAATTGAACTTTCAGGACTTTTATAAATTCACTACAAACAGACATTGTTTTTATTTTCATAGGGGGTATTTTATTGTAAATAAACCATTTACCGAAAATTTTTATATAGAATCAATTCACCCACTCCCCGCCCCTCTTGATTCATCTACTCCGACCAATATTTGTTATGAGAGGAAGTTGTTAGAATGTTATTCTTCATTTTTTCAAAATCGTGTCAACTATGATTATACATTTGTTTCAAAGATCATAATAATTTTTTTATTTCTAAATTTTTATTTCATTGAAATATTTACCATGGAAGATACATTGGAAGGGGATTCTACTAATATACCACCATTATTTAATGTAACTAACTATGCTCATGGAAGCTTAAAATGAAAATACATCTAGAATGTATGGGGTTTGGAATATGGAAAACTATTGAATGTAAATATGAAATACATGAAACTAATATAAACACTAGGGATGATACAACCAAGACTGCCTACAATAATAATTGGTAAGCAATTAATGCTCTGAACTATGCACTAGGATATGGAGAGTTTAACCGTATCTCTACTTTTTAAATTGTTCCTGAAATTAGGGATACTCTATCTGTTTCTACAGAAGAAACTGAAAATGTTAATGAAATGTGATTAAATGATTATAATATTAAATACAAAAACATTAGAATTATTCCTGAGGAGTAAATTTTTGATATGTATCTCAGGTTCAATGAAATCATGAATACCATGATATCTTTGGGAAGTGAAGTAACGACCAAAGATCAGATCATGTGGATTCTGTGATGCATACCATAAATATGGTGTTGAATATCTGTGTCTATTAAGGAATTGTGTTATATTGATAAGATGTGATTGAAGGAATTTATTGGTAAATTAATTATGTATGAAGAATAATTGAAGGTAAATCAAGATGGGGTTGAACAAAAACAAATGTCAGTAGCTTTCAGGACAACTGCATCCAAGAGTAAATCCAAAGAGACAGTTAATGGTGTTATTAAATTCTCATGCAGTGATGATGTTTCCCCAGATAGTGGTGAAGAAATAGCCTAATTTTCTAGACGATTCAAGAAATTCTGTATGAAAATATGTTTTACAAAATTCCCACTTACAAAGGAAAGTACGATAACTAGGGAAATTGGAAAACGGATTGGAAGAGAAATTATAAATCAAAATAGAAAATATGATATGAATGTAAAAGGAAAGGACTCATCAAGGATGACTATCCAAACATAAAATACAAGAAAAAGTATGAAAATAAGGATAGTAGGTATAAGAAAGCAATGAAGGCCACCTAGAGTGCCTCTGGGGGCATCTCAAGTGAATCAGGCTCTTCTCAAAATGTGAAAGATGATATGGATAAGATGTGTTTTATGAAACAAAACAAATGATGTAACCATATACACTCTTGTACATAATTTTTTTTACTAAAAGTAAGACTAAAAATCTGAAAAATGATTAATTATTCCAATACAGAAACATGATATAAGAAACATGTAATTAGTTGAAATATAAGTATAAATATTGAAAAAACATCATTCACTTGGTGTGACTACTAAATCTGAACATAAATTTGAAAAAAAAATCTCAACTGCTCAAAGAGAACAATTAATTATAAATGTCTAATGAGAAATTGAAGAAAAAATTAGTAAAGTTTAATAATGGATGAAATAATCTTACTCAAATTCTTGGTAACCAAATAGCTCCAAAGTATACTTCGGGGACAAAATATCAACTAGGTCAAAGTAATGTTTCCAAATCACATTTTGTACCCAAATCTATAAAATCTTCTACCTTTTTCAAAATCCTGAATTGTACTACAGGTTTATGTCCCACAAATTTTTTTACTGTATCCAATTCTTCAGGAGAAATATGAGTTTATTTTTCAAATACTCTATATTATGAATATATGAAACTCAGAAGATAGTTGTGTCTTTCTATAGATTATATTAGTAATGTATGAGGACCAAAACAAATATGGGTATCAATTTCATTTCATGGATAATCTATTTATTAGGTAAATTTTTCTATGTGTACATGTAAAAAGCATGGGTACATGGATATTGGATGTTCCGGAAATACGATATGAGGTTTTTCAATATTTAATAGTCTTATCAATATTGATGGATGAAATGTCACATTTAGTGACAATGGTAAAGGAGAAATTATCAGCCTAGGCCAGATTGGTAACCCTAACTCTATTTCAATTTCCAAAGTATTGTATATTGATGGATTAATGTAAAACCTCTTCAGGATATCTCAATTGTGTGATGATGGATTCAATGTTAAATTCAAAATTGATTCATGTCATGTTTTTCTGCCAAGAATGATTAATTATTTACTGCTTTTAGAAATGATAATGTATATGATATAAATCTAAACACACTAGCCTCATAGAATGTATCTTGTCTAAATGACATTAACAAAGTGTCTGGGCTACAACATAGATGGCTAAGACATTGTAACATACATTATCATAGGAAGTTAACTATAAAAAACTTAGTTATAGATTTACCCAAAATATAATTTCTAGACAATAATGTATTTATTCCTTGTCAAAAAGTAAAGAAACGAAAAATATCAATCAAACCTAAGAATGAAGTAACTACTTCTCAACCTCTTGAGTTAGTTCACAAATACTTCTTTGGACCATCTATAGAGTCTACTCTCAATTGGATGCACTATGTTTATTTTCTTGTAGTTGATTTTTCGAGGTTCTCCAAGGACATTTTTTGGGCTCATAAATGTGAATCTTCTTCACACATTATAAAGGATGATAGGATAGTGGAAAATTTCATTTGATTTATGATTAAATCCTTAAAAATTGATCATGGTTGTCAGTTTGAGAATCAAGATTTTGAAGCTGTTATCTCACAAAATGGCTATAATAATTACTTCTCTGTAACTAGATAAATTCATTATAATGTTGTAGTAGAAAGAATAAATAGAACCTTATTGGAAATTTCTCGAACTATGATCAATGAATATGATCAACCCATTTATTTCTTCGTTGAAGCTAGTAATACAACCAACTACATAATAAATAGAGTATTAATCATTCCCATTCTTAAGAAACTCCATACGTGTTATGGAATAATGAGAAACCCAAAGAATGTTATTTAAATGTGTTTGGATGTAATGATTGTATTATGAACACTAAATAAATTTAGATAAATTTACTTCCAACAGTCATAATGTAATATTCCTTGGATATTCTACATCAAGAAAATCGTATAGAGTCTTTAATAAGAAAACCAAATCTGTGGAGGAATCTATACACATTATGTTTGATGAAATAGATCCACATGAGCCAAAGACCACACTTGAACTTTTTTAAAATGATATGTCAAATATGTAAATTAATGATAAAACCTCAAATCATCATGTGTAGAAATCTGTTAAACCTTTTAGTTTTAGAAATTCTCCACATCCTCACCATAGTGAACCAGATCATATTGACCAACCTGAAATATCATGTCATACTTTCTCTAGACCAACTATGACCCATAAGATTCATCCCTTATATTCTTTTGTTGGATATTTAGATAGAGGAACACAAAAAAGAGTTTCCTTGAAAAACTAGGTTGAACATCAAGCCTTCATGTCACAGATTAAACATAAAAATATCAATTTTGTAATCAATGATGAATTTTGGTTGATGTCCATGCAAGAAGAACATAATCAGTATGAAATTAATAATGTTTAGATACTTGTAGATATAACAAAGGATAATTTTACCATAGGAACTAAATGTGTTAATATAAATTAGGTAAATGAAGATGTAAATATAGTTATAAATAAAGTGAGACTAGTCGCACAAGGATATAATATAGATGTGGGAATTGATTATGAAGAGACTTTTCCACCAGTAGCTAGACATAATGAAATTATAATGTTACTTTCTTATGCAGCACACTCGTATTTTTAAGATTATAAAATGGAAGAGAAAAGTGCACTCATAAATAGTTATATAGTTTTGGAAGTTTTTTTGAACAACCCCCTAGTTTTACAAATCCACTTTTTCCAAATCATGTGTTCTAATAGTCAAAAGCATAATATTGTTTGAAACAAGTTTTAAGAGCTTGGTATGGAAGGTTGAGTAATTTTCTTATTTCAAAATAACATCTTGTATATCCAAAATTATTTATAAAAAGAGTTTTGAAATATGTTTTAATATCCCAAATATATGTAGATGATATTATATTTGGATCTTCTAAAAACACTTTATGTAATGATTTTTCAAATATAATTCTAAGCGAGCTTGAAATGAGTTTATAGTGTGAAATTGAATATTTTCTTTGATATAAAATATTTCAAAATAAAGAATTTATTATCATAAATCGAAGGAAGTACACAAAATAACTTTTGAAAAGATATGAATTTGATATCATTAAGAGTAGTGAAACTCCTATGTGTTCTACATGTAAGTTAGATCTTGATGAAAATGGAAAATTTGTTGATCAAACATCTTAGAGAAGAGTGATTGGGAGTTTGCTGTACATAATAGATAGTAGGCTAGATATTATGTTTAGTGTGTGTATGTGTGGGATATTTCATGAAAACCAAATGGAGTAACATCAAAATGGTGTTAAAATAATTTTCAAATACCTCAAGTATACAACTAACATAGGACTATTCTATTCAAATAGATAGTCATTTGACATAGCGAGCTATTCAGATAAAGATTTTGGTGGATGCATGTTTGATATAAAGCATACCTCTAGAAGATGTCACTTTTTTTGAAATTCATTAATATCATGGTGTAGTAAGAAATGAAAATTCAATAGCATTATTAACTCCTAAAGAAGTGTACATTGCTCCTGGTAGTTATTGTGCACAAATTTTGTGGATGAAACACACCTTATTAGACTATATATTTCAATTCAGACATATCCTGATAAAATGTGACACCACCAGTGCTATTAACATTTCTAAAAATATAACTACTAATTATAAAACAAAGCATATTGATGTAATATATCACTTTTTGAGATATAATTATCAAATAGGTTATATAACTCTTGATTTTATTAGGACTGAACATCATCTTTCTAATATATTAATTAACCCTTAAATTCTGATAGAATGAATTACATGAGACATGAACTAGGAATGATAAATCAGTAGAGATCTGTTTAAAATGATCTCTTGAAACAAATCCATGAAAATGATCTCCTGAAACTGAGTCTTGAAACCGAACTCTTGAAACCAATCTATTGAATTCGATATCATGAAACTGATACTTGAAACTGATCTCATGAAACTGATCCCATGAAATCAATATCATTAAAATCATCCAATGAAACTGATCTCTTGAAACCAATCCATGAAATAAATCAATTGAAACCGATCCTTGAAACCGATCTCTTGAAAGTGTTCCTTGAAACTGATCTCTGGAAACAGATCTCATGAAACAGATCTTTGAAGCTGATCTCATGAAACTGATCCATGAAACTGATCTCTTGAAACTGATCTAGAAATTGATCACTTGAATCTAATCCATGAAACTAATCTCTTGAAACCGATTCTTGAAACTGATCATTGAAATTGATCAAACGAAATTGATCCTTGAAATTGATCTCTTGATACCGATCCATGAAACATATCTCTTGAAACCAATCCATGAAATAGATCTCTTCAAACTGATTCTCAAAACCGATTCTTGAAATAGATCTCTTTAAACTGATCCATAAAACTAATCATCGAAAGTGATCACTCAAAATTGATTTATTACCACTTATGTATTTTTTTTATTTTCTAAATTAAGTATGTCTTATATAAAATGACGCTATTTTACACCCCATTTTATGCATTTAAATTTTATGATTTACAATTTAAAATCCCTAAATTTTATATCTAGTCCAGCCCTTCCTGACCATTCACCGTCCATCGGTCGTACAGTATTATACCGTTGGTCACTTTACCTCTCGACCATTGACCTCTCAACTCTGTTGGAATTCGAAGCCTCAACATGGTAAGGACCAATCCTGCTATGGAATAGCCAAGAAAATCTCCTTCTTTTATGTGTTAGAAAGGTGATACCAGTGGGACTGTGAAACCGGGATTGAAAAGCTGAGTGGTAATGGCTTAAAAAGATGTGTCGGCTGAATGGATTCTGTCCAGCAAGTCTTTTTTTACTAAATGTGTTGGAATCTCAAGGGTGGATTAGTTGGTTCACCAATAATGAAAGATAACATTATCCCTATCTAGGGCATGATTTATATCAACATTTGATGATATCACTATATGAAGCTGTGATATTAAAGATGAGGTATGTGGTAAAGGTAATGGAAGTAGATATTTCATCTAAATAATGGGTTGAGTGCTTGGAAAGGCCTAATGATGATGTATATAATGATTATATAGGTAATATTCCACATTCCTAAAATTTGTTCTCCTATGAAGATTATATGATGGAACTGACTAGAAATGGAGAATCAAGGAGGACTATTGAAAATGAATTTGAATGATATGTAAGACTACTTTTTATGTTCAAAAAACATCCAATTTTCCCAAGGAATGGAGTTTTATCTCCTGTGAAATATCAGGATGTTTGCATGATCTATCTGTTGAAACATGAGATAAAAGTAAACTTGTGTAGGTATCTAATGGTACATATCTTTAATTTGATTAAGTCATCCATGAAGGCAACCAGCTTATACAATCCCAGAATGATCTATTCCATACTGAAAAGATTAGGTTTTTTGGAAGATGGAGATGAAATTAAAAGTTATTGTAGTGGTTTTTGTCTTCAAAAATTCATATTTAAGAGTATGAAATTCTTCTGGAACCCATATAAGAGATTTTGGGTTGGAGATAAGGAAAATCTGTATGATTATTTCAATCCAGATGACCAGCCTACTAGACCAAAGGATCGAGTTGCTTTAGGTCTCAAACCAGAAGAGGATCCAGTTTATTCTGATGAGGAAGTTGAGCCTGAAGTGCCAAGGGAAGAAGGATATCCTATTGTTGATAGGAGTGATCCTGATATTTCTGAATGTCCAAAAGATATGTCTTATGGACCATCTAGTCCAACTTAAGACTTACCCTCAAGAGATCCTTTATTAGGCGATGAGGTTGAGGATGAAACTAAAGTTACTGGATTTGAAGGCTATGTTAGTAAATCAGATGAGGATTCAGATGATGATTTTGATGATGATGATGATGATGATGATGTTGGTAATAGAGGAAATGAGGAGAAAGTGAGTGAATTTCTAAAAAATGGGACAACAAGTGGATGAAAAATCCTATGAGGAAACTGTACATGGGGATGGTGAAGGTATTGAGCATGTTGAACAACATTTTATTGGTCATAAAGATGCTGAATATGAGGACAGATCACCCAATCCTAATGCTGAAAATATAGAGATCATTCAAGAATTGAATTAGATTATGGATGCTGATGAAGAGGAAGAAGATGAGGTTTCAGTGCCTCAAATTCAGGAAGCGCGTGGTGAAGTTGAAGTGGCTGGAGCACTTGCAGAACCTGAAGTACTATTAGTTCATGTTCCGATACAAGTTGTTATGTCCAGAAACCAGAAAGAAGAAGTTGATGAAGATGATGTATTTTCGGAGCCTTAGTTGAAAAGGATAAGAACTAATATTGTTGATCCAATAGACTAGACATATACTAGAGTGTGGAATAATTATATGGGATACATTATTTTTTGTTTATAATATGTCATGGATGAGGAAAGGTTGACTTCTCTTCCGGATACACTAGCCCAAGCATAACCAGAACCCGATACACCTATTCCACAAGTTCCACCTCTAGTAGTAGAGCCAGTAGCACTGGCAGTACCCAGTGACAATGTCACTAAGGAAGATTTGTTATAATTAAAAATTATTTACGTGAATCTATGATAGCTTCAATTGGATTCATAAGTGAAGCCTCCACTTCCATTGTTATCTCAAATGCTGATGCAGTGATGATTTCACAAATGGTGATTTTGGAGATTCAAAAAAATATCATTACCACTCCAGAAACCATCATTAAAAAAATAATTTACAGAGAGAAAAAAATAATAAATATGACCTATGATTTGAATTATTTATCCTCTGACTTCTTGACCACCTTTAGTGGTGTTCTATAAGTTCTTAAGAACTTGGAAACTCATCTACATAGTGTGTATCTAAAGATATTGAAAATGATAATGGAAAAATGTTGACTGTGACATCCTGTTCTAGGAGTGGGAAATGTTTTTTTGCTGATTTGGAGTCTCTAAAGGATGTGATGATAGAGTAACTCTAAAAAATTGAGAGTTTTTCTTGACAAAGAAACTCATGAAAAAGTGCATCAAAATACATATCTTGTATACAATATGGACAGTAAGTGAACAAATGAAGCCTTTAATTCTCAGAAAGAGATTTGAGATAAGGTGGATAAGTACATTACTAATATTTACTCATAGAATAATCTCATAAATAGCTTCATGTATCTCCCATAAAATCTCAGAATTTCTCTAGTCACAGAAGCATTGAAAAAGTAGATCACTCAATTGAAAGAGTTTACACCTTTGCTGAGTAAATATATAGAGAATAAGTATGACATTGAGAAAACTATTTAATATGTTGGTGATATCATTAATTACTTAATCAGCTTGCACAAACCTTATCTGCATGTTAAGGCTGAAGAGAGTGTGGTCCCTCTTGCTGGTTCAACTTGTGCTACCTCTCGGGCTCCTACTCCAATGAATGTCTCTTCGAATATTTCTTAGATTCAACTAATCATTATAGAGAAGTCTCCTAGTCATGTGTTGTTAGAATGTCGGCCTACCCTTACAGCCACTGTCCCTATAGGTGTTTCCCTGCCCGGTGTTATCTTTATACCACCTCTTCTCTCTATCTCTCAAAAACCTACTCCTCCTCCATTGGATCTTTCAGACAAAGGAAATGCTCTTCAGAATCCAAACACATAGTGATGGATTATATTTTTTATAAGGATTTGACCATTTTTATTGACTTGTACTTTTATGCTTATTAATTAAACTTTTTTATGGTGTCTATACTTTATATAGATTCTCTTTTCTACCTTTCATTGTTTTCTAAACCCAACAGGTGGGGAAAATAAGGCATACATTATTGACCAAAGGGGGTGTTTTCTGGTATAGAACACTTTGAATGCACTCACCTCAATCCATTTTTTGAGGGGATCTATTTTTTAAAATTAAAACAATGAAAGACTTCAGTTATATTGTATAATTACATTTAAAATGGTATGTTAGGTCAGGCAATATTTATTCTATATATTTTCTTATATGCCATAATTTGTGATTACCAAAAAGGGTGGCATTGTAGGACCCTCTATGATATTGTAGTTTTCATAATCACAAATAAGGTCAATATACAAATTCTACTCTCCCATTCCACTTTATATATCTCTATGTAACTCAATTATGTCTTACAAAAAAATATATTTCAATAATTCCATAATCTATATTCATGAATTCATATTTTCACAAGTGTCATTGAACTTGTATTTTTGGATAAAACTTAGTCATGTACTGATTTCTGTAAGACATACACCCCATAACCTTTTTGGATTCCCTAGAACTGATGGTATGGATGACACAAAAAGACTGAAGATAACACACCGAATATGACACACCGAAGATGATAGACCGAAGATAACACACCGAAGTTAACAAAATGAGTATGACACACCAAAGTTAAAAGACCGAAGATAACACGCCAAAGTTGATAGACCAATTCTAACACACCGAAGTTGATAAACCGATGATAACACACCGATGTTGATAGACTGATTCTAACACACTAAAGATAATAGACCTATGATGAAAAACTAAAGATGACTCAACGATAGTCATAAATAACTGTTTCAATTTTATTAATTTAATTTTATATCTAACGATCGTATATAGATAAATTATTTTTCTAACCTTATTTAAAATTGATTTTAGGTATTTCTATATACATTACGAGGTACAAGAATGGTTGGATATCATCATTCCTAGTAGACCTTGAAGTATTTAAGGACATAAACTCTTATATAAATGATTTTTCTGTGAAGAAAACGAGAAATATACAGATTGTACGAATACGAAAATAGAGAAACTCAAAGCCTTAGATGATAAGATGTTTCTAATAGGAAACATTCTGTTGATAGTCACTATCCAATGAGACATTAAATATCTGAACATTTTCACAAATGGATGATGGATTACATAAACTGTGACACCTTGTTTGGAAACCAATTTTACTAGAAGACTCCAATATCATTTTTCTCAACATCCATTGATTCTATATTTTTTCTACACAACACATAGAGATTTCAATACCGTATTATTTTTTGTAGTTCTACGTGATCTTATAGTTACTTTATGATATGTGTGTATATCTATTTATATCACACACACTGTTTCTTGAGCATAAATAGAGGATACTAAAATATCCTTACTCTTAGTCATTTCTTTGACTTATATCCCACGTAGAACTGTAGATGAGATCTGGTGCGATCATTTTGCTAGTTTTTCCCATGAAGAACTATGGTAGAGGTCAAGCGTGACCTAGGTAGCCTTTTGTGTTATTGTGAACACTGATACAGTGCCTGTATAAAAATTTTATTTATGTAAACTTCTTGGTGGCATGGGATGACCAAGTGGAGTGGACCATGTCTCTTGTTGAGACTGAACATATAGTGTTATCGGATGTGATGTTTTTCTTGTGTTTAATTCATTTCACTTTAAGATAGATTTAACATTGATTGTTAATTTAGAATGTTTTTACACCTATTTTGATTGAGTGGGTTTGTTTCAAAAGTTTTACTTATATTTAGATTGGTAAAGATGAGAACTAATCAATCTTCTAAGAAACAAATTGAACATTCAGGACTTATATAAATTCCCTACAAACTGTCTTTGTTTTTATTTTCATAGGGGGATATTATTTTTAAAGAGCCCATGTAATAGAAATTTTTATAGAGACTTAATTCACCCCCACCCATCTTGAGTCATCTACTTTGAAAAACAGTATCAGATGGGTTGGAATGGTAATGGAAAAGATATAAATCATAAAATAAATCATGCATGGCATGGTTCCTTTGATCTAATAAAATATGATATCATGTCGGCTCAAATCTAACCAAAATATAAAAAGGCTGTAGAACATGGTTTTATAGCATACCTTACCTCTATATCTATCTATTCCCATGTTTGTGTGTTACACCCCAAAAAATAGGAACCCCTACCTCAATATCTAGTGGTCATAAATGGATATGAGAATATGATTATTTTCTATATTGAGTGGTAGACATGTGATTTCTGATTAACTACATCTCTTTTAAAGTCTATTGCAAAAGATGAGGACCTAGTAGCACTTCCTCTAACTAGGACAGTGGTGGACAGAAAAACCAATCATATAACAGCTCATACGAATCCATATTAAATGTTTCTTAAAAGATGTTATGTTAGGATAACTAAATGGGAGAGATATGATTCTCCCATGAACCTCTAAAATCAAAAATTTGTGATTGGAAAATTTCATCCAACACTTGAATAGTTCATTCTAACATGCCATCAGCCTAAGGGTGAAAATATATACTTTAAATTACATGTGTACCCAAAGTATTCTATAACCCCTACCAAAACATTGACATGAAATGAACATACTTATACTAAGTGATGGTATGAGGGAACTTGTATGTGAATATAATATCATATTCATACAGTCAACCAAGCTCATCAACTATTAATGTATCCAAGATAGGATCTAAGATGGATACCTTTGTCAATCGATCAATGACTATATAAACAGAATCACTAACTTAGGGATACCTTAGTAAACCAAACACAAAATCAATCAAGACTTCATCGTATTTCTAGAATGGGACTGATGACAACTTAAAAAAGCCATTAGACTACTAGTTGTCCACGTTCATCTACTAAAAGGTGAAAGACATAGTGATAAAACATGTTTTTTAACATTTCATCTTGGTCCACCAATACTGATGGTGCATGTCGCAATAAATAATAGAGTCCACCAGGTTCACAGGCCATTGAGAAGCATTTGATTCTCGCATTAAATCCCTTGTCATTCCTATAGGCACCAATATACACCCATATATATATAGGATGTTGTCTCAATCAATAGACCAAACCAATGATGGTTCCTTTCCCAAAATACTATCCTATATGACTAATTCCATATGATTTTTAAATTGACTCATCTTCACACAATGCAAAATTTATTAAGTAACTGATAGTTATTCAGGTATATACTATCAATTGTGTTCCTAAAGTTAAATGATATTTAAAATAAAGGTCATAAGTTTCCACACACTAATGACCTCCTTATCCATCTATGTCTAATTCCTCATACTCAGAGCTTCAACAACATCATTTTCTTTTCCGAGCCTATAAGCATACTAGATGTAAATGGACTGTAGGTATTAAACCCACCTTCTCTTCCTAAGGTACAATAAAGCTATTTAAAAATATTCCTAAATATTTTTTTGGTTTTTAAACACTAAAAAATCTACTCCCAATATGTAATGCCTCTAATAATAGAAGGTATGAACCGTAGTTGCCAACAGAACATCATATGTAGGCTAATTCCTGTGCTAAGGCCTTAGCTGGAATGTACCATATGTAATTAATTTATCTTATTGTTTCATAAATAATACATGTTTTATACCTAATGCATCATTATATACTATATAGATTCTTCCCAACTTTGGCAAAATCAGAATCAGTGTTCATGTAAATCTTCCTTTCAGCACTTGAAAGGTAGTCTCATAATATTCTTACAATTTACACTTCACACCATTCTTATTCAATACCATTATAGGTGCTTCTAAGAATTATAAGAAATGTATTATGTGCATTTAATAATCCACATTCCTTAATAATCTCAATATATCAAACACATAATTGGGATGCTCCCAGGTAACTACAACACTCTCCTTCTCTGGGTCAACTGATACTCCCACCTATGATATAATATGACCCTATAAGTGAATCTTGTCAATCAATAAGTGGAAATTTGTGAGATTAATGTAGAAGTAATCCTCTCTCATTGTATTCAAAATGTTATCAATATATTTATCATGGTCACTAAGAGTAAAATAATACACCAAGATTTCATCTATAAAAAAATTTAAATTAAATCAATGTATGGATGGAAAACACGATTCATCAAAGACATGAAAACAGAAGGTGAATTAGTATTTCTAAATGGAATTAAAAAAAACTCATATAAATCATAATAAAATTATATAGTTTTACAAGGTATATCTGAATGCCAAATTTGGACATGATAATAGCCTAATCTCTTTTGTATCATTGAGAATAATGTACCTCCAATGATCTAGACAATGAGATATTCAATTTGAGGTAAGGGATTCCAATTTTTAATATTAATATTATTCTACTTCCCATAATCCACACAAACCCATAAGGTTCTATCCTTCTTTTGGTAGAAAAATACTAGTGAAATCTAAGGAGAAGTATTAGTCCATAAAAAACCCTTATCTTTTAAATCCTCTATCTTCCTCTTTAACTCATGTAACATAGTAGTAGACATCCTATAAAGAGAAATTGATACAAGTGTATCTCCAAGAACTAGCACAATTATTAAATCTATCCCTCTCTCATGAGGTATCCCAATAAATTTATCAAGGAAAACATCCCTAAAACAATCAAAGATATGGGGGAATAATGTCTGATTTAATCCCAAATAATTCACATAAAGGAAATTAATCTGGTTGGTCTCTCCACTAATCCCAATTCTATCTATTCTAGATCTACCATTATATAAATCCCTCTCACCATTATGATTATAAATACTTCCCTATAGAGATTTGAACGACACCCTTTGGTGATAATAATCCATATAGACATAATAGAGGACCGACTAGTCTGTCTCATAAAAGTCATAAAATCATTTCATCTTGAGGATGAAGCAGAGCCATAATAAATTATTGAAACCTACCAAAAGGTTTAATTTAATTCGTTTTTTACACTCTATTAATTAATACCAAATAGAGTTTCTTGTGTAATTACACCAATGATGTACATAATATCAAGATGAAGGATATCAAAAATCACCATAGAGATAAATGAATATCAGTAACCTATGTCACATAAGGCATAGAAATAACATAGGCTACTGGAATAGTACCTAAATAGTTTATGGAATGATACCCTTCTACTATAGTATATGTTTCACTGAATAAATCTGGTTGGATCCATGGCCAGGTGTAGCAACCTAGATACCCTGAGCGAGTCTGCTCTACTGGTACTATGTATATAATCCTAGATATCTCATCCATGACCTCATCCTATACCATTGTGGTAATTAGTAATATAGTTAACTTCCTGGATAGTTGATCCCAATACCACTCATAAAGTTTGAGCTAATATGAACCCTCTCCCACTAGGCATAGATAGAATATCCTACCAAAATGATTAATATGTCTTTATCTTCTATACCCTTGGACACAATAGGGTATCTGGGACACTGGGGATTACTATTCCCAAGATTCCCACACTACTGACACACCACATAACTATCATTAGGTGTCTATTGGATATTACTTGTCATGTGCTCTTTCAGAAAGGCTCGCTTCTGACTGCTAGTCAAAAAATTTCCCTATCATCATCTTAAACCACTCTAGACCACAATATCATCTTCCCTCAAGTATGTCTTAGGGATGAGATCATGATTCATTGTATTATAAATAGTATTCATCAATAAAAATTTCACCAAATATCATATAGGATTCCTAATCTTCTCCTCAAATCATCGCACTTTCATAGGATCATCGATAGTATGGATGGTTGAAATGAAATGAAGAATTGTAAAATAAGATGAGTAGTTCATAATAGATGTTGGACCCTAATAAAGGTTCATGATCTCCCTAAAATAACCATTCCTTTGGGTCCCATGGAATGATGTATCAATAGGAGAAATATATTAAATCCCTCTAAATAACATCCTGATACTAACCTTACTAGTTTGAAATATCCCATCAACATTTGGAGAATACATGAAGCATAAAAGTAGAAAGATTATCTACCTATCAGAAGTTTTCTCTAGGTGATATAAGATATATTAGACTGTATTTAGCTATATATCTATATCCTTGGGGCCACCATCACTTAAAAAAACAGGTGGATGCTTCTAATGAAACTCATGCATCAAGTATCCCATAGACGGTGTAGATCATTGAGTTCCTTGTACATTCTGCATTAGTCGCAGATACTCCACATGAAACCATAAATCATTACCTACAACATGTTTAATAGGATGTACTACATGTAGCACTGTTTATGTTATAACTAGTTGATTAGGTCCCACAACCTTTGGATCATGTTCATCACCACACTCCTTGTGCACGACTAGAGGACATCATGGTGGAATATAATTAAGATTACAAGTAATGACATAGATTGAATTTTATACTGGATAATATTAGAGTAACATGAAAATTATAGGAACAAGAATTCCTAAAAAATGACACACCCTCTTCCTGCTCCTAGAGGAAATTTTTGTTGATACTAACAATTATATAAAACATAATAAATGCTTCTAAATTCCCACTACTATGTTAAGGTCTGTGTCAAGATTCGTGTTTTGAGTCCAAGGTCCTAGTATATATAGTTGTAATTTAAATTTATAGGCGAAAATTCCCTTTATATTTTTATTTTAATACCTATTTAATGTTGACCATTTTATTTTAGAATTCAGTTTTGTTTAATTTATTTCTCATTTATATAACATTTCTCTTTAAAAGGTTGAACTATATAGATCAAAACTTGAAATTTATAAGGGCCCATACACCTTATAAATTAATTTTTTGGAATCCATTAAATAATATTAACTCACTTATCAATCCCTATATGATATTTTATCCCATTTCATAGACATAAAAATAAGTACCAAAACATTCTACAAGAAATACATGCAATAAGTAAACATGACCTAAAATAATACATGACATATTATCTTACCAAGTAGAATAGGAAAATCCAAAATATTAGTCTAGACCTAAATAAATCAATTTATTAGAATAAAAATGAAGAAATATGTAATATAAATTGTAAAATCAGTGGTGTGCATCCAATGAAATAATCGGAAGTCGAATCAGAGTCTAGAGAGAGGAGTTATCCCAAATCCTACGTTGATGGGAAGAGGAGATCAAAGAATGAAGAAATAAATCATGTATTCTTGAAATAGAAAATAAGAATTAGTTTTATAATATATTATCCATTATGGAAAAAATTTTAAAATCACCCAAAAATAATGAGCCACATGGTTTGGTTGAACGGTTGGCCAAACCATTTACTGTGTACTATCTAACCATGCACAAACCATACATTTTTGAACTGCTAAAAATTGAATTTATTCAACAAGATAATGAGTCCAAGGTTCAATGTTTAGTCCAAACAGTGAGTCCCACTACAACTTAATTATACTCCCCACAATGTTAGGGGTAACAGTTTGAACTGGGCTACTCCATTTCGACTAACTGTGCGGCGCATACATTTCATTTATCGATTGGGGTTCTGGGGTCTGAAAAAGCCTCAAAAACAATTTTGTCATCTATATTATTGATATTTATTCATATTAAGTGATAACCTAAGTTTGAAATAAAAAATTAAAGGATTCATTCCTCATAGGAAAATTTTTGTTCTTACACTGAATATTCACTGGACCACCCGACTTGTTTTGATATAATTATGCGAAAGAGGTGGCATAGTTTATAAAACCCATTTAGACTAGCTGTTTCCTAAAATATCATAGTATTTAGGCACTATAGAACCCATAAAAACCCAATATTTTTCATCCACACCACTAGTCACTCTCATATGGATAAAATTAAGGAAATAAACCAAAAATAAAAGGTTTCGTACTTCATAGAAAATTTTGGTTCTTAAAAATATAATGATATCTTAAAGATTAAATCATGATGTTATATCACTAAACCATTGTTCATGGAAGTAGATTGATTTTAGAAATCTAGGTATTGTCATAACTGCAAGGCATATTTCCATAATTTGAATAATGTGTCTATAGTAATCATGTTCTTTTAAATGTTCTACAAAGAAGGTCATTCTAACAATAAGCAATGAAATATCACCCTATAATAAAGTTTAGAAAATATTTTGGAACCATCTATAGTTTCTATATAGTAAGAGTAATTTTTCCAAGATTATGTTATCTAGGTCGATTTCATCTATTATTAGAGCCTTTTGTAGATCATCAGGAATAGTACACTGAACTGTGAAGGCCCAACTTGTGAAATTGAAGCAATTATTAGACCAATATTTTTATTTTATATTAATTAGACAGATGGAGGATTATAATTCCATATATTAGTACATGGGAATCAACTATCGTTCCTGGAGATCAGAACCATTTACTTTTATTTTCACCCATTCCACTACATTTTTTAATTTTTTTAAATACAATGATGATTTAAATTGTTTATCTTACACTATTATGTGTTCACAAATCTAGACTAATTAAAGGATATCACATGAGGCATGATTCCAAATGGGTAACATGATACTTCTAGAATATCTAGGCATCATGATGATCATCACCACTTCTTCACCCAAATAGATATTGATGGTTAATTAAGGTGTTTCGAGGGAACACATAGGTACAAGGATAATTTTCTATGATCTTTCCTCGATTCTTTTTCCTTTTCCTCTAACCTTGTTCTAAAATTATTATGTGTGTTTGGTTATGGGATATAATAATATCAACAAAATCATTATGTTTTATGAGATTTCTGAGGCTGAATGAATCTGTTGGGTGGTTTTTTTCAATTGGGAGGATAACTCTTATACTGATGAAATGTTATTTATGAGTTTTCAAAATTTAGGAGAGTCAAGTTTGTGATATGAACCATCAACTATTCATTGAGTGAGGATACTAGTTGATGGTTTTCATCATCAAAAAAATTCAATGGGGTTTAAGAGTAGAATAACCTATATCTACCATTTTTCTTAATAACATCCTTCCACTTAATTCTATGTTATTTTATAATCTATATTCTTATTCCCTATTCTATAAGTTTTACTACCTTATTTCTAATCAATTTCAACAAACATATTTTTTACTATTACATATAATTTTTTTCATTTACTAATTTTAAAATAAAAAAAACTCAACAAAGAATATTTTGGGAGGAAAACTAGGGAATTCGACACTGCTTCCTTGAGAGTGACCTTCAGGTTATCCATTATGATATACCTATGTATATTATAAATGTATATTTTAACTTTCTTGTAATAGGTATGAATCTAATTTTTCTTCCATTGTCACGGAGGAAATATATATCATATTTTTTTATACTTTTTCTGAAATTTTTCTCACATAAAAAAACAATCAAAAAATTAAAAATAAAAAGATGATTTCTAATATAATTTATAATTAGAAAAATAAATTGTGTAATAAATTTAGGATTATGTGGAATTGTTTCAATTTTGGGTTCAAAGGAAACATTATGTAGAGCTATCAAATTTTTTAAGGTTTTTAACTTATGATATAAAAAATCACAAACATATAAAAAAATTAAAATAGATAAAGATGGGAGGGTTCCTACAATGAATGTCCTTATAAATACAATGAAAATTGTGAACAACCTTCAAAATAACTAAAAAGATAAAGTGGACCAAAATATCTTGTAATAACACTAGTAACCTACTGAAAACTTTTTTGGAATGAAACATAGATGAAAAGAGAAAGGAAATAGAAAATAAGACATGAATCTATTGCTATCAATTTCTGACAATAAAATGCCCTCTAAACCATCACTAAAAATTAATGATCCACATACTGAGGTAATTTTAAAGGTCTAGATGGGGAGAGGACATGAATAAATTTAATATACTATAAAAAAATTTTAGGTTCATTTAATTTTCAATTTTTTTATGACTTTTAAATCCCTTAACGTACATGTTGATATCCCCACACTTGGATAGGTCAAACCAACATAATAACCCATTTACTTTTACAAGGAGGAAACCACATATAATGTAGTCTATTTTAAAGAGAATGTGGAGGGGTTTGACTACCTCACTCATTCCCCATAAAAACTCTTAATAGTATTGTTCCATCATAGAAAATAAAAAATCTGCACTAATTATGGGAGTTTATAATTACATTGATGAAGATATGTTTATTAGTACAACTAATTATTTTGAACATGATTGTAATTTTATTTGTCATTTTCTAACCATTTAGGAATCACTGAATCTCTATGATTTCATGTATTCTCTAGAGGAACCTTATATTTCACTTCTATATGAATTTTTGGAACTCCATGTTTCTGTTGAATATTTCTATATGCGAGAAGTTGAAGAAAAGAGGAAATTTTTCCCCTGTATTATATATTTAAAGCGGATGATTAATAATTTCTAATTTATAATGATGTATCCCTTATTAAAATTGATCAAAAATAAAAATATTATCCATCATTTCATTTTTTACAACCTACACACCTTTATACTCTATCATATAATTTTAGAAATAACCCTTTATTTTTTCCTCTCAATCAATGGATAAGAGATCTACCATAAAGTATTGGTACATTAATAATGTTCAAAAATGTGTACTCTATAAGTTACAAATCACTCAATTTGGAGTGAATAAAATGTAGAGCCTCCTAAACAATAAGTATAACCCACATTCGGACTAGGTTTAACTCAAAAGTTATATAGTTGTGGATAGTATAAACCCATAAACCATTGGGGGTTTCCCTAGGATATTCCTTCTTCCTTTTTAATCATTCAATTAAATATTATTATAATTTTAAATTGTGTTTTATTTCTTGTATGAAAAAAATGAGTTAATGATCGGTTGTGGAAACTGATCCAGGAAAACTGCATCTTCATTTTGATTAACTTGATGGAACTACATAACTCATTATTTGGATGAATTTACCTTTTAGATTTACTTCAAGAATTAAATATTAACATATTTAATTAATTAGGGCATCTAAAAGATCATGTAAAAGAATTCACCCAATGATATAAGGGGGTATTCATTTGGGTGAACTAAAAACGAAAATATTCAACCACAAGGGAATATTTGTTCTAATTATTCCATTTCAATTATTATTTTTTTGGTATGATGCTAGGAAATAAGAGCGGGGTAATCCCCCATGAAAATTATTAAATCTTGTTTCCTTATCTATGTGACTATATTACTGATATCTAGAGTTTTATAGAATAAAATTGAGGTAAATTTCATGTTTGGAAAGCTCCCCCAAAATGTTATTGCATTCAATTACTATTTTTTCATTTTATCATTATTTTTTCTACGTTGAATTGAAAATAATTTTTTCGATGTATGATTATTAAAAGTATGATCATTAAAACAACTAAAAATTGGTATTAAAATATTTTTTGATTATGGAATAGTGATTTTAGAACAACCTTGTAACCTGTTAAAAAATATTTCAAATTTTGAATTATAAATTGGTTATAAATTAAACTTTTCTCCCACATTACTATTCAATAATTGGGAAAATATTGGATTTTAATTATGGGGGATAGGGTTTCCCATAATTCTAAAACAAAATCATTTATAAAGAAATCATAAACAAGTTGATTTTTTTCAAAATGCATCCCTTTCAAGAATTATTTCTAGACTTTTTAAAAATATATGAAATTTTTTAAAAATAAACTGGTATTTTGGTAAGTCTATAGATTAGGAAAATAAAACCTCATTGTGTCCTAAAATGGAAAATGAAATTATTTTTTTGGGGATACCACTTTTTCCTAAATTAATAAAATTGAATGATTTTTGAGTGATTATTTATACTATTTTAATGGAAATAATGTTTTAAAATATGGAAGGGAAGTATAGAAGTTTTTATTTTTCATGTAAATTGAATTCTAACATCAAGAAAAATGATGCTTTAACTTGAACATATTAAATTATACTTGGTTAAATTGAAAACCATAGGTTTCCTAGTCAATCGATAGTAACAAAAGATCATTTAATTTGGATAAAATGGGAAATGGTGATCTTAGGGTTAGTGAATCATGCACCATAACATGCTTAAATTTAAAAAAATTCTAATATAATAACAACTATATAAGAAATGATCTAGGTAGAACCCTAGAGATAATGTGAGTATACACATGGAATATCCTCTAAGAAGTATGTTTAAGAAGACAAGTTATTTACTGTGATTAACAATTAAAAATTATAAAAAGTAGAAAAATAATTTAAAAAAAATGAAATTAAATAAAACTATCAAATAGAACATAAGTAGTCTATGGGAGAAATCAGAGGGATATGGAAGTGACAGAGTTGTGATGTCCGTTCAGGTGCATCAAATTCCAATTATTTAATTCCAATAGTTGAATATTTATTTATTTCTTTATCATTGATTCAAAATTCAATCAAAATAATATCATGCCCCGTTATCTAGTGTTTTAAATTATTATAATCTTTACAAATATAATTTTTCATTTCATTATCTTTCCCAAGGAATAATTTTTGAATCATTATAGCACTAAATAATTTAGATAGATACTATAAACAATTTCTCATTAAATCAAAGTATCTACCTACATATGGTTCGCTCTTAGGAGATCAATTCTTGGGTATCACCCATGCAAGTGTGAAATAGAGCACACACAAAATAATAATTTTTTAAATAATATGTTTATTTATTTTTAATTTGATCATATGTTATTTACGATTCTCTTAGGCATGCAATCGACATCAAGACAAAAAAAATCTGATGATCTCCTTCCCATGATTACTTATTAGGTATCACACAGACAGACACAAAATAATTTGTATCAACTCAAAATGACATTTAATTAAATTTAATATCTAATAAATTCAATAAAATTTCAATTAAAAATATTTAATTTATATGTCAATCAAACATCGAAATAAATTAAGTAATACCTACAATGTGACATGAATTGAAACTTTAACCCCAAATATTTTATCCATCCATGACAAGGACATAGAACATAAAATAATAAGAGGATATCATTGTGTTTGAACCATCATGAAATTCACCCAATTAAATCATAGATGGTCACATAATAATAACCATCATTTAATCGATCGCCACAAATTCAAAACAAACCATCATGTCGACGAAAAAATGACCAGACATTTGTTTACTCTTGGTGTGCATCACTTATCTATGGAAGTAAATATAATCTCGTGCATGTGTCGATGTCATGCGTAAAATTCTATTCACAAAAAATTTTCATCCACCCAGATCAACATTGAATCAGAGTACATGGTGAGATATCGTCCTTCGGTGGTGCGAACAAGAGATCCAAGGTGGTGCGACATGGTTCACCGGAGTTCTTACACATGGCTGGATAATTTTTATCTATGGTTTTTATTATTATAAAAATGTGATATGGATAAATGTGTTGGTAAAAATGGGTCTTAATATGTTTGAACCACGTTCAAGAATATTCCCTCCTCTATAGAACCCCAAATGGAATTCACGCAACCTATACAGACATGATAAAATATGCATTAACTGCATTCACACATCCCTTGTAGACATGATTAAGGATGTGTAAACCCTGTTCAAACAAATCAGTAAGTTAAATCAATAAAAGGGGTCCCCCACATAAAAAATTCATTCTTCTCCTCCATATTTTTCTGTGAAGCCCTATAGAATTTATTTCTCAACAAATATTTGTTGATTTTTAGAAAGAAAAATTTAAATTTAAAATAATAATTGTCTAATTTTGATTATTTTTTCATTTGTGTGATTTATTTATTTTATTTTGGAAGTATATAAATTATTATTTGTTTGTGTGGTTAATTTATTTCATATGAATTGACATGTAAATTACTGTCTTTTATATGATATAATTTTTGAATGGTTTGTTGTATAAATTTGTATTGAATATGTAAGAACTCATAATTTCATTTCAAGTATGTCTTTATTTCTAGTTGTTTTTTAAAAACAAGAGGAGTTTCTTAAAATTTCTAGACTATATGTCATGTACATATATGTACATTCCATGTACTAGGTTACTGCGGGTATGTGTGTGCTGGTCGTGTAATGGCTGAGCACATGGACTTGTGTGGTGACATAGAGATCCCATAAAGTGGAGGCCGAATAAGGAATGTACACGCCTTGTAATTTTATGGAACGTTTTGTTTACTTACTTTTTTATTCATTAAATGTACCAGGGTCATGTCTAATTGACAAGATAATGTTATTCTTCGCCTACCTACTCTAGGAGTGATCGTACGATGCAAATCTTCTATAGCCCCCTATTCATCATTTGTTCTCTGATTCGACATCCATCAGTTTCATTGCAATCATATCAGTGAGTTCTTATTTCTTCATGATCTTCATCTATTGATTTCTCCTCTTTCACAAGACATCCTCAGTTTAACATGTTTAACAGTTTTTTAGATCTACAAAATTTCTTGGAAATTCAAGGCATGAGGTTCACGTATATAATCCATACAATTCCATGGTAGGTGGTTTGTGTTTTTATGTAGTTTATATTTGAGTTACATGTGTAAAAGTGGCGAATACACTTGTTCGGGGTATTATTTGTTTATGGTTTTTAGCCTGATTTTTTTTCTATGACATGTGTGCTTTTGTAGAGGATTTATGTTTGAAAATATGGTTATTTACCTTTCTAGGGATGTGTTTTCCCAAGCATGTTTGATTTTGGCCATTTGGTCTCACCATGCATATTAGGATTTTTTTCCTTTACGGGTTTTCATTGGATAAAGTGATTATTTATCTAATATGTTGTGCCATACCATGTATCTATTTTCTACAAGTAATACACTGAGGATTACCTTGGCTACTGATCATCATTGGGGCATTTATGCTTTACACCGTGCTACATGAACCTGGTGTAGTGAGACCATAGGGGAAATAGACGTTGAGGACATTCCTAGAGTGTCTGTTATAATTATCATGCTGCAAGACCATAGGATCGATTGATGTTGTGTGATCCCTCACAGTGTATATAGTTACATTTTGAGACCAAAGGATGAATTAATGTTGAGTGATCCCTCAGAGTATCTATAGTTTACCATTAAAATAATATAGGGGGAATTGACAGTAACTTCTTCCTTAGAGAGTCTTTGATTAAACATGACTATAGGGGGTATTTATGGTGAGTTCTTCCTCATATGTTCTTTGCTATACATTTTCTTCTAGCTGAACCATAGGGAATAGGTTGTGATAATTTTTCCAGAGGGATTATTGTTTTTTTTTGTCAGATAAATAGTTCGAAGAAAATTTTTTTATTGAAACTGTAGGACTGTTTCTTTAAGTACTTCCTTGCTTATTGATTCATTTTTATTATTGATTTCAATAGATATCCATTGACTGTTATGAACAGATCTTTTGGTGTTTTCCTAGTGAGTTTTTATTCACATCCTATTTGGGTCATGATTTTGGGACCAACCTGATTTTATTTTTGTTGGTATAGATATGGAAAAGTTCCCTTCTACTTCAGGTACTTGATTATTATGTAGATGGGGAGCATGGGACCAAGCATGGGATTGTGATGCTATTGTAGAGTATTCATTTTCATGGTACTTCATTTATAGTACTATATTCTAGCTTTGTGACTTGTTTGGATTATTTCTTAGACATATATATCATGAATCATATATATATATATATGTGCTTAGATATTACTACATCTATTATTACACTATTTACTGTATTATGGTATTATTCCTGCTTTCTCAATTGTTATTTTTTAACATATATTGTGTTACTCTTCCAATGAGGGAACAATTTCCCCACTATCACACCAAAAGGCCCTTGCTACTAGTCGACAGCCTCTAGAGTTCGGGGAAATATGCATGAGGCCATGTGACCAACTAGATATCATGTACCTTTGGGATGAACCTAGAACGAAGATGTTACAAATTGGAATCAGAGGGAAAATTATTTTCCTCTTAACTTACTATTTTCATCATATAGTTAGGGATATAAAGGAATAGGTTATTGGTAATAAGTTATGCGCAGGAGTACCTAACTCGTGTGTATGGAAAATCCAATTTACCTCAGTTATTGGAATTTTTCTAGTTTTTCATGTTTATAGTTGATTTGATTTCACCATTGGGTGTTTCACATGGTTTGTGTATTTATCATTGATAAATATTGACATTATATTTCTGTTCCAACCCGATGAAATGAGGGTATTCCATCCCATTCATCATATACGCACTTGCTACAGATTTCATGTCATGCATTCTTTCCATGTCATTTAGAGTACATTAGTGATTACATGTTATTGTGATAGATGTTGTGATATATATTCATGCTATTGTGGTAGATTACTTGATAAAATACCTTCAATATGAATGGGTATTAATATGTTTATGGTTTTATTTGAATTTATTTCAAAATATTGTTATTGAGGTGTTATGGTCTCTCATGGATTGGAATTTGGTGGATTATTAAATTGTTATTCTTGTATATGACATGTATAAGTTTCCAAGAATTGATTTTCTAAGAGTATGGGTCCTCACCAATTGGAATTTAGCACCTTAATGTTCATTTCAGTGTTTTCGAGGATGAAGAGTAGTTTCTAAGTCTTACTATCTAGAAAAAACCAGATTACATTGTGTCTAATGATGAATACATTCCATTTGTCCTTATGTTCAAGTAGGAACATTATTTCCTATGTACACAATGTGTACTATATGTACATTCTATTTAGTATCCAAATATTTAACTAGTCATGTGGGAAAAGACATGGGGTTGGGAAATCATTGGGGGGGCACATCGTGTACTAGATGTACATGTCGTGTTGTGTGGACTATGTGTTCAACAATGTGACTAACAACATGGATGGATAAAAAATAGGTTGTCCACACTCTGTAAATCTTGAACATTACGTGTAGTGTACCCCTTGAATCTGACCATCTAACAAACAACGTGGGTCAGTGAAATCCTTCATGTACATGTCATGTCTATCTAAAAATGTTATGTAGATTGATCTGTGTAACCATCTGTATAACTGAAAACACCGGTTGGTGAAGTCCTTTCTAGTACATGTTGTGTCTGGAAAAATCATGTCATGTAGTCTTGCTTCTGGGGAACCATGTGGGCTTTTCATGTAGAAGAACTTGGTAAGAGGAAGAGATTTCAAATAAACGTTGTGTGTTTCGACAACACACCATGTGTATGGGGTGTTACATGACTAGTTTTGGTAGAAGTACACACAAATGTGAAGGCATAAGAAAACACAGTGTGTAGGTATTATACATTCCATGTATCTGTGTATTGAAATACATGATTTCTTTCATTCTATTGTTATCTTCATACAAATATAGTGTTCAGTACTTGATAATCATGATCTAATGTCTGCACATGACCTTTAAGAGTCATTCCACAAAGAATTCCACTAGTTGTACACCTGTTATAGTGTTGTGATCAGTCACCAGACATGTTAGATCAGAAACGGCCAGCAGATCCTCTAGTTGTGCCAGTCGTAGCACTAGCCATTATCCCGGATATGGGTGATGATGCACAGTTCCGACAGGGCTTCATGAGGCTCCAGGTATCACCACTTCCATCCCCATCAACCGTAGAGTTAACATTGATTTTCCAGCAGCAAAATCCTCCCACCTTCACAAGGGATGGAGGAACTCAGGCTAAAATGTCATGGTTAGAAGCCATGTTATCTATCTTTTTGAATCTAGAGACTCCTCCATATAGGATGGTTAATCTCTCTATGTACATGCTATGGGAATTCAACAATAGATGGTGGGATGTGATCCCATATGTTTGATGGAAGTAGGTAATGGTGTCCTATGTGTTCCAGAGTACCTTCTATGATTACATCTACCCAGATATTTTGAGAGGCGATTGAGCCTAAATGTTCAAGAATTAGGAGCAGCGAACTCTTTTAGTTATGGAGTATTCATCTCACTTCACATAGCTATAGTGGTTTAACCCATTTTAGGGCGTGATGAGTTATTATAAGTAAATTTGAGGATGGTCTCAGGAATTAAATTTTGGAATAGCAAAACATCTACAGATTGACTTCCAGCACATCTATTTTCATGGAGGTGTTTATTACGTAGTGAAAACTGAGGGATTATAGAGTTGTGGGAAAGGTCGGTTCAACTTCCAGAGTTGGTACTTCTCTGACTGATAGTCGGAAGCACCTTATAGATTATACACATGGAGATCTAAGTAGTTGAGATACACCATTAGGTAGACAAGTGATATGATACCAATGTGGGAAGGTTGGGCATATAAGGACTCCTTTCTAGAGAGACCAATTCGAGTCCCGATCATGGTGCAATATTGGCCATCTTCAGCAGTACTGTCAGTTCTTCTCACAAGCAATGGGTGACCAGGGTTCTTCTATGACTCCTCGTTTAGGAGCAGCTCCACCAATTTCGCATCAGTATGGGAACTTGAGTTCTTCTGGCTGTTTATGACAAGGTGGATGTCATGGCCATGGTGGACAGACTTAGGGTTTTCGACAGCCATTGGGTGGATTATCTAAGGGATCCTATTCGGGGTCACAAGGTCATGGTACATGCCAGACTTTCTTATTGGATTAGACCCAGGAGGAGTAGGATCTTGGACCCTATACTGTTCGATATAAAGTCCTTGATGCCTCAGTTTTATCTTCAAAATTTTTTGACACAGGGTCTTCCCATAACGTTATTTATGTTACTGTTGTGGAGAGCCTTATGTTCTGTATCTTTTCATCTACTAATATCTTGATGCAAGACACTCCGTTGGGGAAAAACAACTAGTGTATATTAGGGAAAGGAGTAACCTCTCGAGGTTTGTGGGTATCACTTATTATGTGACCTTTATGTCCAATAGAGGACAAGATATGATGGAATTCTCAGAATGGACTGGTTAGCTCCGTTCTTGGCTTTTGTCGACTAATATCATCATATGGTGAGTTTCACATCACCATAGGGAGGATGGTTTCTTCATAAGGATGAATGGGATTTCTAGGTGAGCATTGTAGGACCTGAGCATCATGGGTTGGGAGGAGTTATAGCACATATTTCCAGTCTATATTTGGATGAATAGGGGACTTCACTGTTGGACTTTCCTCCAGTTTTCTATCATTTAATGGATGGATTTCCAACTTACTTTTTAGGATTTCCTCCGAATTGAGAGGTGGAATTTTCTATTCATCTCGTTCTAGGAGTGATACCAGTGTCCATTCTACCTTATAGGATTTCTACACAAGATTTATAGGAGCTAAAGAAGCTGTTGGAGGAGTTGCAAGAGAAGGGTTTCAACTGACCTAGATTTTCACTTTGGGGTTCTCCTTTATTATTCTCAAAGAAGGCAGATGGTACCCTATGACATTGTGTGGATTTTCGGAATCTGAACCAGTTGTCAGTAACGAACCGATATCCCTTTCTGAGGATTGATGTTCTCATTGATAGTCTTCGAGGAGCTAGGGTGTTCTTGAATATTGAAATGAGATCTTTTTACCATTAGTTGTGCATTAATCCATCTGATTTACCTCTTAAAGACTTTCTGTGTAGGTATTGTCTATATGAATATGTGGTTATGCCGTTCAGTCAAACAAACATGCCTGTAGTTTTTAGGGCACTAAAAAATTGAGTGTTCCATCCATACTTGGATTTATTCATGGTAGTCTTCATGGAAAATATCATGGTGTATTCTAAGACTCTACGTGACCATGCCACACATCATGAGACCATCTTGAATACACTGTAGGAGAATCATTAATATGTTATGCTCTCAAAATTACACTTTTGGATATATTAAATTTACTTCTTTGGTCATGTTATCTGAGAGACAAGAGTGTTAGTATACCCAGATAAAGTGAGAGTAGTAGTTTCCAAGGAGCAGCTGAGAATGTATTTGAGGTATGTTGTTTTATTGGGCTGGTTTGTTACTATGGAAATTTCACACAGGACTTTTCACGCTTAGTAGTGACACTGACGGGTCATACTAAGAAGGGTGTGATGTACTTGTGGTCAGATACGATCAAGAGATAAACTATGTATTGTGATGCATCGGGAATCGGTATGGGAGAATTTCTTATGAAGGGAGAAGGATTCGTTGTATACAGGTTAGGGTAGTCGATCCCACATGAGAGAAACTACCATACATACTATCTCTAGTTATCTATATTTATTCATCCTTTACGTTGTTGGAGACATTATATTATGGGAGAAAATTGTGTGGTTCTCACTGACCTCAACAGTATCATGTTTATCTGCACTCAGCATGATCTTAATCATAGAAAGAGAAGGTTGGGGACATACATTTAGTCCTTTGATTTTGACCATTCCTATACGACTGGGAAATGCAATGTAGTAGCTGATATGTTGAGCAGGAGGACTCATATATGAGCTATTCACATAGAAAATAGTGAGTATAAGGTTATTGATTTACTCTCTGAGATGCATTTAGAGGTTCACGATAGATAGAGGCAGATGATTCTTTGTCATATGGTTGTTACATCTACTCTACTTGATCAGGTGTGAGTGAGGTATTAATCAAAATTTCAGAGCCTAGTCCTACTAGAGAGTGTGTCGGGATAAGACCCTATTCTTGGGTGGATCATAAGCACAGATGAGATCTTGTATTTTCATGTGCGTGTATGGGTGATAGCATACATATGCGAGGAGATGATTCGAGACTATCATTCCTTAGTTTTGGCAGTTTATCCTAGTGTCAGAAATATGTATCGTGATCTAGACCCTCAGAATTGGTGGTCGGGAATTAAAATGGATATTGTGGAGTTTTTCATGAGGTGTTCCACATGTCAACAGGTGAAGGTAGTGAATCAGTGACCAACAAGGCTATTACAGAAGTTACCTATTCCCTATTATAAATGGAATGATGTCATGATGGATTTTGTGAGAGGTGTTCTGAGGTCACCTTGATGGAATGATGTTGTTTAGGTTGTCATTGAAAGACTCATGAAGGTTTCCCACTTTTTTCAGTCAAGTATATCTTCAGTGTTGATGAGCATGTAGTTTGTAAATCCAAGAAATTGTATGTCTACATGGAGATCCACACTCCATTGTTTCAAAAAGGGATGCATGTTTTACTTCGTGGGTCAGGAAAGGACTACAAAAGGAATTAATTACATGGTTACATCTAAGAATAGCTTACCACCCCCAGATTGATGGCCAGTCCTAGCATATTATTCATGTGTTGGTGGGCATGTTTCAAATATGCATCCTAGATTCTAGAGGATCTTGATAGAAGCACGTACCTCCTATGGTGTTTTCCTATAATAATAGTTTTCAAACAAATATTTAGATGGAAGATTTTGTGGCTTTTTATAGTAGTCCATGCAGGTCACCCCTATATGGGATGTAGGAAGGAGAGGCAGCTATGCTGGGACCTCACATTGTTCAAGATACCACAATGCAGATAGAGTTGATTCGGAAGAGGATGGATAATGTATAGTCATGTCAAATGTTTTATGTTAATCAACAGAGATGACCTCGAGAGTTCTAGGTTGGATATCAGATTTTTCTACATGTCACACTGAGGTTGAGACATCAGAGGATTAAGATATATAGAAAGCATTTCTTGGGATACGTTGGGTCATTTGATGTTTTGGAAAGGGTCAGGCCAGTTGCCTTTCGACTGCATTTACCTCATAGGTATTGGGCCAAACACGACGTCTTCCACATTTCTCAGCTATGACGTTACTTATCAGACCCAACCGATGTTTTCCAACCACAAGAGGCTATGTTAGAGGTGGAATCCTATTTCGAGGAGAATCCTATCTAGATTTTTGAACGAAGTGTGATGGTTCCCCATGCTTTGTCAGTTCCTCTTGTACGAGTGTTGTGGCATCACAAGGGAGTGTAAGATGAGACCTGTGAGAGGTATGCTGATGTACGATTAAAATGGTAAGAGCTTTTTGAATATTCTTATTCTACCTCGGCATGATAAGGAAATTTGGAGGCAAATTTCATTAAGGGGGAATATTGTGAGAACCTATATCATTTTTTCAAGTATGTCCTTTTATTCTAGTTTTTTTGGAGACAAATATGATCTTATGGAAATTTCAGGAGTACATGTTGTGTACATATATGTGCACGCCATGTACTAGGTTACCAGGGGTAGTCATGTGATGTCCATGTAACAGCCGAGCACATGTCCATGTATGGTACTCTAAAGACCACCTAAAGAGGAGGCTGAATAAGGAATGTACATACCATGAACTTTTAATCAACCCTTTTTGTACTTTTAATGAACATGACAACTAATTTCTTTTCAATTCATTAAACAGACAGAGGTTGCATCTAATCGACATAACCATTTTCTTCTTCGCCCATCTCATCTAGGAGAAACTCCCGGACACAAATCTCCATCAATACATCGATTCATTGTCTGTTATCTAATTCAACCTCTGTCATTTTTGTAGGAATCGTATCTGTGAGTTCTTATTTCTTATTTATCTTCATCTCTTGATCTATCATATTTCATTTGATATCCTCGGTTGAATTTTTTTTTCTTTTTTGTAGAACTATGGAATTCTTGGGATATTCAAGGCATTAGCTTCACAAATATTATTCGTAAAACAACATGGTAGGTGGTTTGTGCATTTTTGTAGTTAGTATTTGAGTTATATATGTAAAATTTCCCAATTCCCTTGATCGGGGTATTGCATGTTTATGGATTTTAGCCTCATTTTTTCTTAATATGACATATGTTTTTTATTATAGGATTTATGATTATAAATATGATTAATTACATTTCTATGGATGTTTTTTACCATGCTTGATTGATTTTTTTCCATTTGTTCTTTCCATTCTTATTAGGATTTTGTTTTCCATTCCTGGTGTTATTTGAATGGAGAGATTATTTATCTGATATGTTGTGCCATGACCTGTAGCTATTTTTCCCATGTAATACTTTGAGGTTTACCTTATCTTCTAATAATCTTTTGGGAATGACTTTTTTACACGGGGTTGTGGGAACCTAGTGTAGTGAGAAAATAAGGGACATTGACATTGAGGGCCTTCCCCGAGTGCCCATTATAATTATCACACTATGAGACCATATGGGGTATTGACGTTTAGTGCTCCATCAGAGTGTTTATAGTTACCTTACAAGACTACATGAGTAATTGATATTGAGTGCTTCCTCAGATTGTAGCATAACATTAAAAGGGTAAATGGGGAATTAACAGTGAGTGCTTCATCAGAGAGTCTTTGATTACACATGACTATATAGGGAATTGACATTGAGTGATTCCTCAGATATTTTTTGATATATCCTCTCTTACAGCTAAACCAGAGGAAATATTTTGTGATACATTTTCCTGAGTGTTTATTTTTTTGTTTCGGTTGGATAAATTTATATAAGACAATGTTTGTAAATAAAAAAACTGGACTTTTACATTGAGTAATTCCTTTCTTATTTATTCATTTTATTATTTCCAACTATATATATTCCCTCACTGTTAGGCATAGATCTTTGGGTGGTTGTCTACTTGGATTTGTATCACACCCTATTTGGGTCATGATTTTTGGCACAAACAGATTGCATTGATACAGGTATATATAAGGGCAATCACCCTTCTACTTGAGGTACGTAATTGTTGTGAATCTGGGGAGCATGGGACCAAGCTATATCTTGTGATGATTTTGGAGATTATTTGTTTTCTTTGTACATTTGTTTAGTACTTTATTCCATCATTTCAACTTGTTTGGCTTCTTTCTTAGACATATGTATCATTCATCATATATAAATCTTCTTAGCTATTATTACTTCAATTCTTCTGTTGTTTATTGTTTTATGGTATTATTCCTCCTTCCACTATTGTAATCTATTTTTCTTCTATTGTGTTACTCTACCAATGAGGGAAAATTTTCCCCACAACCACACCCAAGGCCCTCAGTTTTATTTGACAGCCTCTCGATTTTAGGGAAATTTACGTGAGGCCATTGAAGAACTAGGTACGGGCCACTTCCAGGCAGCTCCCAAAACCGGGACATTACAGAATGTTTAAGGAAATTTATTAGGCTATGTCTAAAATGTTGTATGAATTCATATTGAATATTTATGAAAATTAAATATTTTATAAAATATGTTATTTTTAGATTTACTATTAGTTTAATTTATAATATTTTATACACTATTAATTTAATTTGTAAATAATATATTAGTTATATGTATCATATTGAAATATATAAAATATATTTGGAAAACTCGTTTCATTATTTTTAGAAAAATATTTATTTATAAATAATTTTTTTAAATTATTTTAGTTATATTTAAACGTATAAAATAATATTAAAAGGTATATATATATATGCGCATAAAAACTGAAACGTTAATTTTTTGGAAAAGGGATATAGATATTTAACATATATTTCATCTAGAAATAGATATAATGTTTATACAAAAAAACATCGTAATTTGGGTGATGACTGACCATGAGATGATCAACCCATGAATAATTGTAATGGAATGTGTTATTTTGTGAATTTGGTGCTTTAATTTTTTATAATTCCATTTATTTTTTTCAAATTGATGTCTTGTGAGTCATCTAAGACTAATTATGTATGGACCTACATTTCCGCTTTAAAAAGTTATATATTTCATACCCCTAGAACCCCTCATATTCATGTGAGTAAATTTTTAATTGAAATCCAATCATCAAGAGGAATCTTGGAAGAGGATTCCCCGAAGAGGTGTCATTGGAGAGGTTTCCTTAAAGAGGTTTCCTCAAATATGAGTTCTCATAGAGGTGTCCCCATATAGGATACCTCGAATAGGCATCCCCAATGTGGTGTCAATGAAGATAAATTTGAGACAAAGTGTTTGACATGAGGCTTTTCCTGTTGGAAAGGAAACTGGTGGTTGCTAAAATATTAGATAATAGATACTTTAGGAGTCTACCCATTGGTTGGGGTTAGTCTATCAAATAATTATAAACAAATCATTAGACTCAAGATCAAGTTCTGATTGTTTTATTAGTAATTAAATTATATAACATTATATTAAATTTTATTTGGTAATAATATAACCATTACTATACATAAATATTTATAAATCACTACATAAACAAGTATCAAGATAAAGTCAACGATTCAAAACCAATTTGAATAATGTAAAATTTTTATGTAGTAAATAATATTTTATTATTTATTTTTTATAGGTAATGTTTTCGGCGAAAATATATTGCAACGATAATTATATTTATAGTGGGTTGGGATTTACCTATAGTTTACTACTTCTTAGAGTGGTAAATCTTCACGGTTTTATGACATTATATGTAGTTCATAATAAGATTTATAATCAGTTAAAAATAAAGGTCGATCAATCCATTGCTTCAATAACATATCAACATCTACAATATCCCGAATGTTTCTGGAACACTGAATAACCTCTGTTCGGTGGTGATTACTTTATGGAACTATATTCCTTATTTATATAGTAGTGTGCTAAAGGTTTGATGGATTTGTATGTGGTGACTTATGATCTAGATGTGGTGAATCCGACTACTAAATAATTGTTTTTTGTGTGATCTGTAGAACTTGGTCCTTCAAATAAATGTTTTTCATTGCCTCCTTCTCATATGACTAATGTGATAGAAGTAAATTCTGAATATGATGATCAAAATTTGGAAGTAAATGCAAATGGAATCCCTTTTTTGTTGATATGGTGAATTAAAATTTATTCGAGGAAGAATAATCTAGGGATCCATCAAGAGATGATGTGGGTGAGGGTGATGTGGTATATTAACATTCTATGGTTCCATTGGGAGATGTGGGTGAGGGTGATTTGGGGAATGAACCGTATGAGATTATTTTGAGAGACAAGCATCCACAAAATCCACTAGTTAGTGGTAATCATCCATCAGTGTTAAGATCATTAGTTTAATGAATGTCTCATGAAAAACATTTTATTGGGATGGAATTACATTGGCTTCTGAATTCCTTAGAAATATTTCAAATATGTTCAACTCAACGTATAATGCCATCTTTTCCAGGTAGGATTTTGAAAGTAAACTAGAAATGAAAATGTTATATAGTAATACCAAATTGAGAAATAGTTGAAATTTTTGGTAGATGATTCAATGATTAAAAAATATCTAATTCATTATGAATAAAATAGTCTAGAATATACATTTCAATTAAGGGAAATATTTGATTTTATGACATGTTGGCGGACAACCAAATAAGAAGGGCCAGACACATGTGTTCTTCCGTGCTTGTCGTAGGATCACTCTTCCCTTGATTCATATTTTATATCATATGTTATTTGTGAGATGACATGAACATGTCCAGATGATCCCATTTCACTTGTTCAGGAATGAATTCAATAGTTGTATTACCACAAGATATCATAAAACAAAGCAAGGAATGAAAAACATAAGCCAATTATAAAAGTGTGTGGTGATTGGGATGAATCTTATGAAATTTTTGCATATATTATGGAATTATTTCCTCTAAAATATCATATTTTTATCAGTTGGAAATTATTGAGTATGTATCCCCCAACAAACGAGTGGACCGGACAAAGGTGAAGTTCAATAAGCTTTTTTGGACATTTTGGCCATGCATTGCTGCCTTTCCGTACTGTAAAAAATTTATTTAGGTTGATGTAACCTTCTTATAGGGATATTATATAATAGTTATACTAATTACTTCAACAGAATATGGTAATCATGCTCCTCAACAACATGATTTTTCTTTTGTTTAAAAGGAGAATTTTGGATGTTGGAGTCATTTTTTGACACGTGTACATGTTTAACTTGCACAAAACTAGGGAATGTGTCTGATATATAATTGCCATCGAGCAATTATAGAGGTTGTCACTAGTGATGGGGTTTCACGGAATGTACTAAATTCTAATCATCATTATTATATTTGACATATTTCAATTAATGTGCATAATCATTTCAGAGATGTGGCCATAAATAAGTGGATCCTCAAGTTGGGTCTATTTTTCTAGACATACTTTGGTAACAATATTTAATATACATTTTAATACATTAATTTCATATGGTTGAAGCATATGATCCCTAAAAAAATGTTTTGATCAATGCCTTGAAGATACTCTAACAGCTAATGATGATGTGTCTGAATATATGATGTAGATTTAAAAGTAAAATTGTTATTTATTTAGGATGGTGGAAGAAGATACTTCTATATGAAAAATAATATAGTGGAGTTCATAAATGGAGTATTATAGGGTGTGAGAAAACTCCTGATCATAGGTTTAGTTCTAGAGGAATTTTATAGATGTGTTCTCTACTTTGTTGACCTGTCCCAAAAGGCCTATCATATTGGGGAAAACAGAATGTGTTATACTCATGATTTCCAAAGGGATATTGATCAGATATATAATGAGGCTTCGAGATGGTCTAATTTTTCCTATGATAGGGAAATTTGATCTTTCATGTAAGAGAGTGATACAAACGGGATGCATTAACTAGTGGTTGAGTGTTTGTGGTAAATTTATATAACATGTACTGTGATTTCATTACCATGCAGGCAATTAGATATCCATGTGCACATGTTATCACAGCTTGTGCTTCGGTAAATATATCATGGGAGCCATATGTTGACCTGGTGTATCAAATTAGCACTTTAGTGAACTATTATTGTGCATCTTGGATGCTTTTTGGGGACTTTCATTCAATCTCATTGTCTACTGATCAACCAATGATCGTTCCTGGTATTTCCATGTTTTATAATTGTTTTTCTTTTCATTTATGATTATTTAAATGTCTACAAATTTTTAAATTAAAGTCTTTATAATACTAGGATGCAGATCTAAGGAAGACCAATGTCAACTCGAATCATAAATGAGATGGATTGGCCATAGCAATCTGGAGGGGGAATAAAATACAATATTTACACGGAAAATCACAAACTTGTAAGAGATGTACATAAGTGGTTAAACATAGCTCCAAATTCATTTATCCATGAATGATTATGTGAATTGTATCATAAATATTTATATTTTGTTTTTTATGTTGATGATTTATTAATGAATCGTTTTTTTTTTGACATGCTCTATTTCTGACATATTTTAATTTTGTTTTGTCTCATTTAATGATTCTATAATAAATAATTGTGTAATAATAAAACTTTTAAAAAAATAAACATCAAAAAAAATGAATATATCATCCTTCCACATTCATCAAAGACATTAATCCACACACAACTAATCACAAATAAATTGATAATATTACCACAATCATTTTTTATTTTCTAGTATTATATTATATTAAATAAAAGATTAAATTTTTTAATGAATTAACTGTTAAAAATAATGATGATATCATTTGTGCAGATGAGAGGTTTTCCATTTCTCATTTCCTAGGATACTCATCTATCATATCATCTTTTAGAGCGATGTCTTGTGACTCTGTTGAATGTACACATATCTCACCATTTAAATCATACCTCAACACATCCCGCAATCTCCCCTCATCTTCATTGCATCGTAATCTATGGCGTAGGGATGTGCGACTTCACCTTTCTCGATCATCATCTCATTGCAGTGGTTGTAGAGTTATAGAGTCCAGAGTCACACACATTCCATTTTAGGGAGGGGGAGATGACTATTACATTGCAAGATGTGACCATTTTTTTGGCCCTCCCCGTCAATAGTGCGGCTCTGACAGGACGATTTTGAGCATGTTTTTGAGATCTTGTTCTTGGAATACTATGAATAGTGTTCCCTAGTGATGGTAGGACTATCGTCGGTGGTAGATTACCCATGCCATGGTTAGACAAAAAATTTACAAATTTAGTAGAGGATGTTGATGAGATCAATGTGCTATGATTTAAACGTTCATCTATTTTGAGGATGATTAGTGGCATTGTTTTTTTGATCCCTCCACCAATATTTTACATCTGATGTATTTTTCTTTTTTTGACAATTTTGATAAGGAAGGCCAGTCTAACTTTGGATCTTCTTGTCTAGAATATACATAAATGGAAATATACAGTACATGTCACATTGATAATATATAGATTACGAGATGCATGTTTGATCTATATATGTGGGTATGGGAGCACATCCCACGTTTAGCTTCACATGCTCATGTGACATTGCTAGAAGATATTATAGAAAAAGCTCCACATGAAAGTTTGTATGTTATTACATCCATACAATGTCTAACATAATTATATAAAATTCTATTAATAATGGAATATATAACAATATTATATATATGTGGAGTTACTTACATCAACATTCATATCGCCCCTTACATGACATCCACACCTACAATCTTATGTTGGAAAGTATTTGACCGCACGATGCAAGTGATTATTATTTATATTTTTAAATATTTATTCTATACTATACATATATTTATTTATTAAATTTTTTTCTTTCAGAATATATGGATGTCATAAACAAATGAGATTTTCTAGAGTCTTCAACCATACTGTACGATGATGCTTTCTACCGGCTCCCGTAGGGTTCCACTGATTCATTTTCATATAGGCAAGTGGCATTATACTAATAGAGTTATGAGGTGATTGGGATTCTATTAGCCTATTCCTGACTCTCCTAGTTAGTTATATTCACTAAATTCCCTAAATATGTCAGGGAATGAGATATTTTGATTGGAGGAGAAAAGATGCCAAATATATTGATTTATGGGATAGATGAAAGGAGTCCTACTTCCGAGGGGTTGGAGATGTACATTTCAATTTGGTGGATTATATGTATAATTCATCCTGGTACTGCAGGTCCCTAGTAAGATTTATGAAATGACACATATGGTGCTTTCATGAGTTTATATACATTATTCCTTCCACTATTTATTGTATTTTTTATTCATATAACTTATCAATGGAATTTGTTTTTGTATGATGTTCATATCTGTCATCTACTACCTATGATTGATCCTGTGGAGATCCATATTTGACCCAAAATATTTTTACTGACTTGTGACAGAGTTTTTCCTTTGTTGGACGAAATATATCAGGGCATTTTCATTGATCCACCACATGCTAAAGATGTTGCAAAGCCTGATGAGCCTCATATAGATATACTAGGGGGTGACAACCCTGTTATGGATATTTTTGATCCATGGGAGGATTGTTTACATCTTGATCAGTCAGATATTGTTGTTCCATAGGGGGAGGCTTTTCAGCATGATCAGTTATATTCCAATTCTGATTCTCATGCTCAGCCACTAGTAGATACAAAATATGACTGGGTTGATCTGGATACTTTATTATAGTCCTCTATAGCACAAAATTCCTCTTAATTCCATGTTTGTGAGTGTTTTATCAAACAACCACTATAATTATATGCATGATAGGGTGCAGATGGTGATACTGTACATCCACCGCATGTCACATAGGAGGATATATAGGTAGTTGGTAATGATGATTCACAACGTAAGCCAGACTGTAGATACAGACAGACATGATGTGGACGCATCTAGAATATGCATGGTTGTGGGATATAAGAGAATCCATGCTAGTGTTGTAGATTAGGTTTATTTTTGATTTATGATAAATTTTTTATGTTCCTTACTATTATCATTTATAGAGTTCTACTTGTCATTAATAAGTGTCGTACAAACAACAAATTATCTTAAAAAATTAATAATTTCTATTTGATATTCATATTATTACTTAGTATTGTCATCTATATATCTATAATAAATTATATGAGTAAATTAATTAATTAATATTAATAATTTGGATGAAAAGATTCGTGAACTTCATGAAATATTGAAAAATATTATTCATCTCAATGATTTGAATCCAAAAATCATGGACCAAGATTCTTTTTCTAAAAAATTAAATTTCATAATGAATAATTTCAATGAATAATGGATATTTGTGAAGAGTAGATGATTATTATTCAAAATAAGAATAACTACAATATGGGATGTATGCAATTAGAAGTTCATTTGACCAATTTTTAAATGATACATATTCAAGAATTTATAAAAGGACACGACTTATATTGGTACACAATCTTCACTACAGGATTTCACTTTTAAAATACCTCCATTATGTGATAAAATTATAGAAATTATGAAAAATATTTATTTCATATTATTACATAATAAGAAACAATCCTTAATTGTGTCGATATTTCACCATCCATCAAGGATAATAAGGAAAAAATCTTCATAAAATTCAGAATGTAATGTTATGAGATACCTTCTACACAATATAAATTAGAATAGGTTTTCAAATATAAAATGATAAATACTAGAGGAACTGAACCAACTTCATTGATAAAAAACCTCAATCTTCCAATTCACATTAATAAGTAAGGATGATCCACCATATTATTTTAATCATTATTTAATTTATCTATTATTATGATGTAAGGAAGATGGTCATCATTAATGAATTTTTAGAACACATTTTCATATGTAAGACAATATGTATAAAGAAGATATCGTCATGGTTTGATCATATTTTCTTCTCTCATGAAGAATTAGTATTGAAGAAGACCATCTTTGGTGAAGTTACATAAATATTAAATACTCTTCTTTATGAGTTTTTCCCATGTGTGGGAGGTAAATAAAGAAATATAGAATTACATCTATTATTAGTATATAAATTAGAATCAAATATAATTATTATTTATTGTTTAGGATGATCATGTTATTAAAAGAGTAATGTTTTTTTAAATCACTATTATTTTGATAAAAAATTAATCTTCATAGAAAGCGTTTTTAATTGAATTAAGAAAATACTTAATAAATATTTCAGTATAGATGTTTGCAAATTCATTTTATCATTATTATTGTAGTTAAATGTTTTTGTTCTATCTAGTAATGTGAGTGCAAGAGTTTTAGGTTGATTTTTTTAATAAAACATTCATATCTAATTTAATATGTTAATCCTGAAATAAAATTAGATTATCCATGATGATAAGTTCATGAGTTCTCATTCCACGTGTTATCATGATCTGTTGGTAGAGGACAACAATATTTCCAAAATCAAATCCAATTGTTCTCTTGAAAAAGTATAGATCACATAGACATAGATTGAAATAATGGATGACACATTATAAAGTATGAACTGAAACTTGTGATCAAGCAGTGCACCAAGAATCAGACCAAATGGTCAAAATTACCATGAACATGTTTATAAATATTTTTTATTATTTAATATTTATATATTTTTATTTTCATTTATATTTTTATAAATATTTATTATTTTTAATTAATAATATATATATATATATGGTATTAAAATGTATTGATGTTTTTTATTTTAATAATAATTTAGGTAGGAAGCGTGAATATTTATTAATAATTTTTTAATGGATATTTATTATTAATGGATATTTAAGAATAATTATTAACATCAATTAATATTTATTTTAAATTTATTACTAATTAATAAATATATATTTATATTCAATAGTATTTAATTAATATTCATATTATTAATAAAATAGTTTCACCTTTAGTATGATAAATATTTATTTAAATTTATCAATATTAATATAATATTTACTATTTTGTTTTATATTTATATTTTTTTTTGAATAATTGTAATTTTTTAGTCAAATTTAATTATTTTTTAATTAATATTTAAAAATATAGAAAAATATTTGGTTCGTATTTATTTATATTTCATTTTTATTATTTATTATTTAATTAAAATTTATTAAAAATTTATTACTATTAATGAATTATTTGTATTTAAAATTTTATTAGGATTCATGAATGGGGTTCATGAATGGGGTTCATACATGCTTTATAAACATTATACAATATGTGTAAACCTCATTCGTGTTCCTAGTGTGGGAAGATTCATGAAGGGGGATCACATATCTCAAGATCCATTTTTAAAAATACACTTTACTCTACACTATTTTTGATAAAAAAAATTGAAAAACCCATTTTTAAAAATTATCCCACATGGCATGGTGATGTTATGAGAGAGGAGATGTGCAGCTCTTGTGTAGTGGAGTGCAGAACCTTGTGCTCTACTCAGGAGAGGCTGAAGGGGTCTGCGAAGGTGCACCACCAATATGAGATGGAAGAGGCATCTTCGCCAGCCTATTGGTGATGGTGAGGAAGGCCCACCGCTAGTAGTTGTATCTTAGGAGGAGTTCAGCACTACATCTTAGTTCATTTAGGGGTGACATTCCATGGTGGTGTCTCATGGTTGGCATTTAGTAGAGGGGGAAGAAGGGTAGTGTGTGGTAGAGAGGAGGCTCATTGCATTGTGTGGTTGTAGAAAAGAGGTTTTGGTTGTGCTATGAAGAAGAAGATAGGAAACAAAGAATCCACCTTAAACGAAGGCCCGCCTATATGAAAAACAGAAATCAAAACACAATTTCAAAATTAAAAATTTATTATTAAAAACTAAAACATTATTTATCGAAAAATTGAAAAATAATCATTACAATAATACTACTATTAGTAATATAATTATAATTAATTAATTATACATTATTATAATTATATAAAATAACAATTCCAAACTAGATAATACTATTTAGATATATATATATACTCTTCTGAAAAAGTATTTAATTAAAATTGATATAATAAAATTAATAATGTTAAATATAAATATAATAAAAATTTAAAACAACTAATAAAAATTACAACATTAATTAATACTAAAATAATATATAATGAAATAAAATATAATACTAATATAGATAGTTAATATATTTATACTAATAAATATTAATGAAATAAATTAAATAAGAAATGATATAATTAATGAAGGTAATTTAATTAATAATAAAGTATTAAATAATATATTTTAATAATATATACAATTAATATAATCAAATAACATACTAAATTAATAATATTATTGTATACATTGAATAAAAATTATCAAAATATCAAAAATAATACAGAAATATGAAAACAACCAAAAAAGATAAAATAGATTAGAAAGATAATTAAACTAAATTATAAAATTAATAAAACATCGTGTGTATCCATGTGCAACAAATCCACCAAATTTAATATTTTTCACTCCAAGGAAAAACAATCATAAAAATACACAACTAGATCCATAGACAAATCAAAACATTAAAATTACAAGTTCAATATTTTTGAATCCCTTTTACCCAAAGAACAATCTAGTTCATTCAAAATTCCAATTCATAAAAATATTTTTATCTTACACTCATATTCATTCTAAAATAACCATCCATACTTACGAATCATGTGATTTACCTCATCATCACTCTTATAAGTCAAAAAATGTTCTCAAATCTATGCACAATTATCGTACACATCCATGCTTAACATAGGATTTCCATAAACATCACATCAACCGTAGAGGAAATCACAACTGGAAAATCACCCTATACCCATAGTTACAAATTATGGGTAGAGCCCATGAAACTGTGGGTATAGGATATACCCTCAATTTCATGAAACATGGGGTACAGAGGCATCAGGATAGTCCTATACTCATAAATTTCCAAAAAATGTGTGTATATCCAAGAGAAATTTCATAATACCCATGCTTTACATAAACCGCGGGTATATATCTATTCCCGTTATTCTGTAACTTGTGAGAATATTGTTTTTTTAGAAATATAATATACCCATGGTTCAATGAATCTTGGGAATATATTATTCCCTATATATACCCACGGTTTAATGAATTGACCTTACTGGTTCATCCTACTCTTAGATACTACCCACCTTCCAGCTTCCTGCCATCATTCACCTTATAAAATAAAACATACTAGAATAAAATACAAACAAGTTACGAATCACAATTAATCATCAGACCTATAAGAATCAAATAACAACCCATACACATCCAATACTAAACTTGAATTCTAGATGGATAATGTATAATGTAACAAGATGAACTTGAAACATTTTTACCAGCTGAACAATTATCATTAAGTCCTTACTCTAAGTTTGTATAAATTTTATGAATTTCCAAAGTGGGAAGATATTCAAAGTGGAACGAATATATATTTTCTATTGGTAGTAAAAATTTTAATCTAAAATATCAAATTTAGTATATATGTTTCTACCAAAAAAATGTTACATATTAGAGTTTTAGTTTAATGTAACTTAACGAAACTATTTTGGGACTAAATTATTAAACTTTTAAAAAATTTAATCAAAAGTACCTGATGCACAAAGTTACTATAATGATTAGAGATGTTGTAATTGGATGGAGAATATTTTTTTGAAAGAAGTATTTAGAATATACAGAAATGATTTTAAAATTGTAATTAAATGATAGCCATTAATATAGTTATAATGTGAAAAACCAGTTATGGATGATAAAATGTGTTTGTCATGTTATATTTAGTTCTTATCTTCAACTAAACAGATAAAAAAACAAATTAATGAATCTATCCAACAAGAAATTCCATGAAGTTTCACTCGAAATGGTTTTTTTAACACATTATGTATGTGACAATGTATGATTATATTATTTAAATATTAAAATCTCATTGGTAGATGTGTATTTTTCAATGATAATTCAAATAGGTAATATCACTTGTCATAAAAATATTTGATGTTCATTCGATAATGAATCAATACACCAGGAACACTATAACAACCCTGGTAAATGCAGAATTTCAAATTTTCATATTTATTAATATTTTTGAATAAAGTATTAATATTATGTTAAATGATATTCGATGTTCGATGCTGGACCCAATATGCAACAATGAGTTACTTTGAAATCTTACTTTGCACACTAATAATATGATTATTTTAAGTGGTAGTTGAAACCTAGAAGTTGTATTAGAGGGAATGAATACAACTAATTACAATATTATTATAGATGTTTGTTAAATTTATTTACGTTTATCCAGTAAAATTTAGAGGATTTAAATTTTAATGAATCTGATTTTAAGCATAATTTACATTAAAAGGACGATTTATAGCCTTTTGATCGGGAACCCTATTTAAATCTAGTTTTGGTCACGTTAATATGTTAATTTTGAAAAAATAAAATTCTTATTTAGATTCGTATCATCAAAATTTACTTTGGGTAGATATTTGGTATTTTTCTGATAAAATTCATTTTTAATAAATAGTGAAAAATACTGAATTTTATATCAAAAGTAATTTTTAATCTAATTTATTTATAATGATAGATTATAATTTTAATTGGTGTTTAAGTTTAATTAATATATATTTTTACCATTTAATCCAATGGTGGTCATTGAAATTAATTTCACTATTAAATTGTACGTAAACAGGTGTCAATCTTTTAATAGATATTGTTTCTTAAAAACATGCTATTTGTTTTGACAACAGAAATAGATTATAAAAATAATTAATGAAACTTTTTTGTTTTGAATTTGGTAAAATGGAAATCATTTTTTAATTTTGAATATCAAATATAGATTAGGGTGAATTTTTGGTATTTTTCTGGAAAACATCAATTTTGATGAAAAGTGAAACCACTAAGTGGAAGTTAAAAAAACTGATTTTTCAATTAAATTAAATTTTAGCAACTATGTGATTTAAATTTCAAAAATCCATCATACTTGGTTTTCATGATGATATAAAATTTGGTTCAACAGGATTAAAATAAGGTTTTGGTGAATAGAAACTTTTATGTTTTATTAATCACGATTAAATGAAATTAGTGTAATTTAAGGTAAATATAATGATATAATAATATAAAATTTCCTTTAAACTTGTCCTAAACATATTGGATAAGTCATGGCCGACCTATAAAATCCATGGTCTAACTTGGGCAACCCATGGAGCCACTTGGGAATGAAAATGACATTAATAACTTTTTATATAAAGTAAAAAATAAAAGTGTCACAAACATGTATTGTTTTATTAAAACTATTTCTACATGAAGTTATACAAGTAATATTTTTTACTATAAATATTAATTAGAAAGATAATATAATTTCCTACATCATGATATTTTTTTTATAATTTTTATACATTAAATAAATAATTTTATTAATGACACCATGATGATGCAGTGATTACCTCATTAATGAACGGTTTAAATAAAATTAGAAGATAATGTAAAATTAAAGACATACACTTGTCAATAACCTATTGGATGGGTGTATTTATAACCCCTATAACCATATCCTAGAAATATATAATTTTGGGACATTTAATATCTGAAAATAATTTTATAATAAAGTTACTTTTCAAGACTTTCCCAGAGTGCCCCTCTTCCCTCTTATAAAAGGTCCCCACCTCTTCCCCATTACCCACACCTTTCAAGCCTTTGTATCGTCCAAAATCTGATCATATTATATCTCCAAATCCCTATATTAATCTTAGAAGCCTTACCTTAGGCATAAATCCCTCTAAGAAACCCTTTTGAGTCAAACCAAAGGGACATACCGGATTTAAATGTAATCTCCTCTCTTATGTACTTTTGTTTTATTTTTCTTCTCCAACCCCGTAAACAATTTTTATTCATTTATTCTGTAAAAAAACCAGTATATTCAATATATTAGGATGTTTTTATGAGATGTAATCTAGGTACACTTACAAACACTTTTGTTTAATGGTTAAATAACATACTGTTTCTGTGGATGGCGAATTACTGCCTCGCGAAACGATGATTGTTCTATATTCTCCTCCCTCCTATCATTTGGGAAATTATAATGGAACTATATTTATTTATGATATATATTATATATATTTCATCTATATGCTTCTTTATTTCACATTTAAAACATACTTTTATGCTTTGCATGTTGTGCAAATGCGATAATTTCTTTTGAGGAAGTGTGGACTACCGCCCCCTCAACTGATGTGACTCATTCATGCAATACATGGAATGAATAGAGAATGAAATTAATGAACTTATGTAAACAATATAACATATATATTATACTGTAATTATTATATATATATATATATCTCCCATTTAGTTTTAATTTCATTAATGTGACAAAGAAATGAATGTAGAGTTCATGCGTACGTACGGCCTACCGTCTCCATGAACGGTGCATTTCATTTTCATATCTCTGAATGTTATGTAATATTATAAAATTAAAATATAATTGATATATATTATATTTAAATTATTAATACTATTCTTGAGATGGGTTAATTATAACTACATGTGAAATTATTTTCAAACAAGTTCATTTTTGACTCATGTACCGAAAATCGACAAAAACGTCTGATATGAACACATATTTTTAACTAATTATTATAACATTATAATATGTGACATGAATTGAATAATAAACATTGAAGGAGGTACATAAGAAATTATTAATTGACCAAAGATTATTATTTAGTAATATAACGAAATAAACAAGACAAGTCAGACTTGAGGTAAGGGATCCCACCACACTTTTTCTTTTTCAGTACTCTCTTTTTTGTAACTTCTTCTTAAGATCCTCTTTAAAATGTTCATTTTACTGTTATTTTTATATTAATATGATGATAATACCTTCTTTGATCTCATAAATCCATTTCTGGAAGCATTAAGTGGCATCGTTAGGTTGTCAAAATTACATAAGGGATCTCTTATCTCACTTTTAATTCCATGATATTTCCATTGTTTGCTACATATTTATGGAATGTGGTGTTTTTTGTACTACCATTTGATATATATTATCATGATACTATTTATATTCATGTTTTTAGTAATTAATTTTATGGTTATTATCTTTTTATCAAACGAATCGATTGATTACAACGATGTAAGGGGGTTTTATCTCAGTTTTTGTTACCGTGAGATTCAAGCTACATTTCCAGTAATTCCATTTTTATGGTTTATTTACTGAATTTATAGTATTATTTGTGTAATATACATTAACTTATGGGTAATTACATCTTCATGGTATGACCCTTCTTTCATTGGTATATGTTTCAAAAGTTACCCCAATTTGTAAGGGAACCTTTCACCCTCCTCTTTTTAAAAGACTTATTTTGTTTTGTATTTTAATTTTCATATTATTATGTTGGGATATGTTCTTCTATATCCTTATTGATGTATGTTATATGTACAAGTTACTAGATACCATTTTCTTTCTCATCAACTTAATTTATGAATTTTAAAGAGACGAAGTTAGGCTTTCGAATTCTTTCAAGGGAACTTCATGACTGAATTTCAATCATTTGGTTAAACTTGGACTCCTTGAATATGTCATTATATGAATATGTGCGAATGAATCTGATTGTTTTACACAATATATCTACTTATATTGGGTGTATTTATATTTGTCACATATAAATTATGTAATTGATTTATCCTTAATCTAAGGATACCATCATTGTACGAGACTTCATCTCAATCTCTATTAATTGACGTATATTTTTTTATACACAACTTTCTTTTATATGGTGTATAAACCCCTTTTACTTTTACTTTTATTCAAAAGAAATATTTTCTCTACGAAGCGTTTTACTAAACGACAAAAATTATATTTCTTTTTGACATACGCGGGGACAATGTCCCTTCCTCCACCGGGAGTATTATTTGATCATAGGCTTATTTTACAAGTTGTAATGTTTTTAAAAGGAAAATATATACCATATACTCTTTTATGTATTTTTTTATTGAAAATTGTTTTTAAATTTTTTTGATTATATCAATGTGTTTTATTTATATCTTGTGATGTTTTCCTTATGCCTGTTTTATATGATACGATTATGTTATGGTTCTTTGGAAATGTTTATGAAATCAGGTGGTTCTATGATAAACTAAGGGTGGGTGAGCCTGAGATAGATCTCCAATGCATTGGGTAACACGAAAGAGTTAAATGATAAGGTTTCTCCAAAGAGATTTAGGGAATATACAGTGGTGGGTATTCCAAACGTAACCATGAGGATTACTACGTACGTAATAATGTTATGAATGAGCCATGTTACCTTTATGTATTCTAATTTCTATGAGATAATCATAAATCATATAATTTCATGAGGTATGTTAATGTTCTTATATTTTATGAGTAAATAATGATATCTTTGATTTTTATGCATACATGGACTAATGTTTTCTTCCCGTATTTTTATATCCCTTACTGAGCTTTTAATTCTCATCCAATGTTTTTGAAATTTTTTCCACTTGACTTAAAGATGAATAAGGTCAAGGATGGGATCAATGAAAGATGTACAATCTAAAACATGTAACTAGACATGTTTCTTTTTATGAGTTTTTGTTTTATGAAAAAAAATTGAGACAGAGTTGAAGTGTCTACTTTGTAATCTTTTAAGATGTATTAGTTATGTCCAAATTCTAAAATACTATAAACCTGAAAAGATCCTCAATGATAATTATTCATTAAATTAAATATTATGTAATGTTTTAAGTATGGGTCCTTATAGTTGGTATCGGAGGGAGGTTTAGATAACTTTAGTGGTTAGAATATTGTTTAAGAATAAGTGATAAGTTGTGTATAACCACAATGGTTAGTATTTTAGATGGTGTCATTGTTATTTTTGAAAGTTGGAATGAGTTTGTGATAACTTGGATAAGTATATATTATTGTTTATATTCCTCATTATTACATGATTATTTTGATGATACACTCACACTGACATTTTTTTGGTTTTAGTAAATTGATGGATTTAGCAGGCACCAATGTGAAAATGGGTATAATGGAAACTGTGGTGGTTCTCTGATAAAGAGACTGGATTAAATGGGGGATTCAATGAGTAATATCATGGTTGTTCTAAAACAACTATGAAGGAGTCATTATTAACCACTTAAACCTTGGTGAGTTCTCTAATGCATCATGTATGAGAGAACCAACTCGGTGTGGAAGTTTAGTTAATAATTATAATGGTAACCATTAGGGTTTATTTGATCCTTACTTTTGAGGTAATAATTGGTTACTATATGATGGAAAATGAAATGAATGAGATAAAATTGAGGTTAAATATTGTTATGGTTATATTTGAATATTTTATCTCTTTTTTAGGAATGTTAAAAAATTATATAGTTTTAGAAAAAGGGCAACACACAGACCGTGTGACAACCCATCGCGTCAGATGAAGCTTCTTGAATCAAACCCACAAAAAATGTGTGACTAGTATTTATCACCTACCACTGGACTATGTGAAGTCTCTGGTTAGTATGAAAAATTCTTTTTTTGTTATATTATTTAATGAATCATGAATAAGTTTATTTTGGGTTATCTAGGAAATTATCGACCTATCATAGATGATATAAGATTAGGTTAATTACTTTTCAATATGAGACTTTAAGATCAACATATGTTATTTAGAGATAAATGTTAATATTTATCATGGAAGACTATGTTATCAAATACTTAAAATATTTGGGTTTCAATCTTAGTTTCGTTTATATTGAAGAATTTTATGGACAATTGTTTATCGGATGGTCTTTGTTGAACTTTGGGTTTTGTTGGACAAATTTTGGAGATTAAGAATATATTTCCTTTCTTTAAAGTATTATCCTTTTGGGTATTATCTGATCTCGTACTAACATTATTTTTTTTTTGGGTTTTGTTCTAAAGACATGGTAAATATATAGTTCTCTTTTGTGGATTAGGTGATTCTATAAAAGTTGATTATAGTGCTCTTAATGTGAACATGTCATCCTAAATACTCGTCTTATAGAGAAAATATGAGTTTGTGTAAGAAATATAGTAAGAGATGAAAGTCTACATGACAATTAGGTATGTTTCCTTATGTTTTAATAAGATCATAAATAAAATACTCAATGAAATGTAACTTAAAAAAAATGTTGTATGTTAATTTTTCCTACTGGGGAATCAAATACCGTTTAACCCGTCACAAGTTTGTGATTTTCTGGTGGTTAACTTTTTCCTAAACAATTTTTCTATCACACTCCATATGAACATGGACATTTTTTTATTCCATATCCATTTTCCTACATTTATTTCTAGTATGGTATAACTCAGGTGACCTTTGTACTTCCCTTTATTTCTATTAATGTGACAATTTAATTGACTCCGTTTCCAATGTGGGGCTTTCAATTATGTTTCTGAGACCAAATTTTTTTAATAAAAAATCTGAGGATGCATTTCTCAAAATGGGGGAAGGATGTAACATCCCAGGTAAATAAATAATATTTCATTTTACATATTTATTAATATTTGTGAATAAAATTTTAATATTACTTTAAAGGATATTCTATGTTCGATGGAATACCCAGTACGCAAGAAGAAGTTTCTATGAAATCTTACGTTGCACACTAATAATATAATTATTTTAAATGGTAGTTTGACACCTAGACATTGTATTAGAGGGAATGAATACGACTAACTAAAATATGATTATAGAAGTTGGTTAAATGTATTTACTTTTACACAATAAAATTTAGAGGATTAAAATGTAAATGAATCCAATTTGAAGCATAATTTACATTAAAATGCTGATTTACCATCTTTTGATGGAGAAAACAATTTAAATATAGTTTTTACCACTTTCATATGTTCATTTTTACAAAATAAAACTCTTATTTAGATTCGTATCATCGAAAATTACATTGGGTAGAGTTTTGGTTTTTTTCTGATAAAATTCATTTTTAAATGAATAGTGAAAAATACTATATTTTATTTCAAAAGTGCTTTTTATTCTAATTTATTTATAAGTACAGATTATCTTTTTAATTTGTTTTTAAGTATCATTTAAATATATTTTTACCAATTAATCCAATGTTGGTCATTGTAATTAATTTTACTTTGAAATTATACATAAACAATTGTCAATCTATTAATAGACATTGTTTCGTAAAAACACGCTATTTGTTTTGACAGCGGAAATTTATTTTAAAAATAATTAATGCAACTTTTTGGTTTTTAATATGGTAAAATTGAAAATCATTTTTGAATTTGTAATATCAAATATAGATTAGGGTGAATTTTTGGTATTTTTCTGAAAAAAAAACAATTTTTGATGAATAGTGAAAACACTAAGTTGTAGTTAAAAAAACTGATTTTTTATATAAATGAAAATTTAGCACCACTATTATTTGAATTTAAAAAATACAACATGCATGGTTGTCATTAGTATTTAAAATTAGGTTCAATGGGATTAAAATATTTTTTTGTGAATAGTAACTTTTCAGTTTTTTTAAACACAATTAATGGTAATTAGTGTAATTTAAGGTAAATATAATAATATAATAATATAAATAACCATTACACTTGTCTTAAACATATTGGATAAGTCATGGCCGACCACAACTATCCATGGGTCACCATGGGGACCCCATGGATCCTCTTGGGTAAGAAAATGACATTAATAACTTTTTATTTAAAGTAAAAATAAAAGTGTCACAAACATGTATTTTTTTATTAAAACAATTTTTATATGGGGTTTTACAAGTAATATTTTTTACTATAAATAATCATTAGAAATCTGAAAAGATTTTATTTGTCATGAATTTTTTTTATAATTTTTAGACATTAAATAAATTAATTTATTTATGACACCATGATAATGCAATGAGTACCTCATTAATGGACAATTTAAATAAAATGAGAAGATAAGGTAAAATATAATACATAAACTTGTCAAAAACCTATTGGATGGGTTTATTTAGAACCCTTATCACCTTTTCCTAGAAATAAATAATTCTGGGACCTTTAATATTCAAAAATCACTTTATAAAAAAGTAACATTTCAAGACTTTCCCAGAGTGCCCCTCCTCCCTCTTATAAAAGGACCCAACCTATACCCCCTTAATTACACCTATCAAGACTTTGTATCTATCATAATCTGATCATTTTATCTCTCCACATCTATCTCTTCATCCTAGAGGCCTTACCATAGGCAGAAAGCTCTTCAAGAAACTCATTTGGTTCAAACCAAATGGAGTTACCCGATTTAAAGGTAATGTCCTCTCTTATGTTCTTTTGTTTTATTTTGCTTCTCCAACCCCTAAACTCTTTTTATTCCTTTATTTTGTAACAAAAACATTATAATCAATATAATAGGATGTTATTTTGATATGTATTTGAGTTACACTTACACACACCTCCGTCTAATGGTTAAATAAAATATTGTTTCTGTGGATGGTGAATTACTGCCTCACGAAATGATGATTCTTCTATCTTCTCATACCACCTCTCATGGTGGCCACTATGTTGGCACAATATTTTTTTAATGATATATATTATATTTATTTTCTCTATATTCTTATTTATTTTACATTTAAAACATTCCTTTATTCTTTTCATGTTGTGCAAATGCGATAATTTCATTTGAGGAAGTGTGGACTACCGCCCACTCAAGTGATGTGACTCGTTCATGTAGTGCATGGAATGAATAAAGAATGAAATTAATGAACTTATGTGACCTGTATAACATATATATTATACTTTAATTATAATATATATATCTCTCTCATAGAGTTTTATTTCCATTAATCGGACAATGAAATGAAAGTATCATTCATGCATACGTACGGCCTACCGTCTCCATGAACGATGCATTTCATTTTCTTAACTCTGAATGTTATGGAATATTATAAAATTAATATATACTGGATATATATGATATTTAAATCCTTAATTCTATTCTGGATATGGGGTAATTATAACTACATGGGCAATTCTTTTCAAACAAGTTCATTTTTGACTCATGTACCGAACATCGACAAAAACGTCTGATAAGAACTCACATTATTAACTAATTATTATAAAATTATAATATGTGACATGAATTGAATAATAAAATTTAAATGAGGTCCTAAGAAATTATTAATTTAGTATAGTTTATTATTCCATAATTTAAATAAATGAATAAGACAAGTCGGACTTGAGGTATGGGATCCTACCTCTTTTTTTAAGTACTCTCTTTTGTGACACTTATTTGATGATCCTCTTTCAAATGTTTGGGGATGTTCTTTTATGTCCATCTTACTTTAATTTTTTTTCATATGTTGATAATCCCTATTTTTATCTCATCAATCCATTTTTGGAATCTTTATGTGGTGTCGTTAGGCTGACAAAATTTCTTAAGTGATTTCTTATCTCACTTTTAATTCCGTGAGATTTCCATTGTTCACCACTTATTTATAGAATGTGGTGTTTTGTGTAATACCATTTTATATATATTATCATTATCCTACTTATATTCATGATGTTATGTAATTAATTTTGTGGTTATTATCTTTTGATCAAATAAATCTATTTATTAGAATGAGGTAAGGGGTTTTTATCACACTTTTTATTCCCATGAGATTCATGCCTGCCACTATTTCCTTTTGTGTGGTGCTTGTACTAGCCATGATAGTATTCTTTGTGTAATATAATTTATTTTATGGGTAATTACATCTTCATTGTATGACCCTTATTTCATGGGGTGTATGTTTCTAAAGTAACCAAAATCGGTAAGGAAACCTTTTACCCTACTCTTTTTAAAAGAATTCTTTTGTTCAGTATTTTAATTTACATATTATTATGTCAGGATATGTTCTTATATATCCTTATTGATGTAAATTTTATTTCTAAGTGATTAGATACCATTTTCTCTGTCATCAACTCAATTTTTTAATTTAAAGTGGCGTTGTTAGTCTTTAGAATTATTGCACGGGAACTTCTTAACTCAATTTCAATCCATTGGGTTAAACTTATAATCCTCGAATATGTCATTATAAGAATATTTCTGTATGAATCCTACTGTTTTACATTTAATATCCACTTATATTGGTTGTATTTATATTTTTTACACAAATATTTTGTAATTGATTTTTCCTTAATCTAATGATACCATCTCTATACAGGACTTCGTCTCAATCTCCATTAATTGAGGTATATTTTGTTTTATACAGAACATTCTATTATATGGTGTATAAACCCCTTTGAATTTTACTTTTATTCAAAATAAATATGTTCTCTATGATGTGTTTTACTAAATGACTAAAAGTATATTTCTTTTTGACATACATGGGGATAATTTCCTTTCTGCCACCATGAGTGATATTTGATCTTTGGATTCTTTAACAATCCGTAATGTTTTTAAAAGGAAAATAAATACCATATACTCTTTTATGGATATTTTTATTGAAAATGGTTTTTAAAATGTTTTTATTTTATCAATTTATTGTAATGATATCTTGTGATAATTCCTTTATCCATATTTTATGTGATATGATTATGTTATGCTTCATGGGAAGAGTTTATGAAATCAGCTGGTTCCATGATAAACTAAGGGCGGGTGACCCCGAGATAGCTCTCCAATTCATTGGGTAACACAAAGGAGTTAAACACTATGGTTTCTCTAAATATATATAGGGAATTTACTATGGTAGGTATTCCAAACGAAACCATGAGGGTTACTCCATACGTAAGAATGTTATGAATTACTCAAGTTATATTTATGTCTTATGATTTCTTTGAGTTAATAATAAATCTTATGATTTCATGGGGTATGTTAAAGTTACTATGTTTTATGAGTAAAGAATGATTTCATTGATTTTTATGTATACATGGACTAATATTTTCTTCCCGAATTTTTATATCCCATACTGATGTTTTTATGCTCATCCTGAGTTTTTTAAATGTTTTCCACATGACATAAAGATGAATAGGGTCAAGGATGGGATCAAGGAAAGACATGTTATCTAAAACATGGAACAAGACATGTTTCTTTTTATGAGTTTTTGTTTTATAAATAAAATGGAAACTGAGTAGATGTGTCTACTTTGTAATCTTTTGAGATGTAATAGTTATGTCCTAATTCTCTAAAACTCTAAACCTGAAAATATCCTTAATGAAAATTATTCATTTAAATCAATATTATGTAATTTTTTAAGGCTTGGACCTTATACACACATATACTAGTTGTAGTTTTGAAGAATCTTTACATAAATTTTAATATACCATAAAAAATATGATTTGCGATTGAGATGATCTATCATTATTTATTATCTAGATGAGATGAGGAATATCTATGGATTTACATGATAATGTGGTTAGCGATGTTCTATTAAGGTTGTAGTTTTGGAGTTTTCGTGAAACCTCAAAAATATTCTATAAGTATTGATAACTATTCAGTGTGTTGATTTGAGGGAAAAATGAAATTAAGTTCCATAATTTTTATCCTATGAATTCACCTATATAAATTTAATACATAAAATATAGTTTGATGTAATGCTAACACATTTCATTATGTTAAAGTGATGTAGAAAATTTATCAAACACAGATACCTGATGAATATCCCAAATCCAAATTTCAGATCAATGTGTGTTTAAAAAAAATTCTATTAAAATTGGTTATTGGTAATATTCAACATAAATGGGCATCAATTATGAATAACTAAACAAATATTTATTTTATAGATATAATAAATATGATTATGTCAAAGATACTAGATAATGACTGCATTTGGTAGATATTATGAGAAGGTTGAGAGGTGAAATACTTTAAATCATTTTATAGAGATTAAATATCATGTGTCGGTATTGTGGAAAATAATTGTAAGAATACATGATAGAGTTACATGGAATACCAAATAGACATATCTGATAGATAAATTATGGATAAAATTTTATTGAGTCATGCATAAATGTTTTCTATTTTTTTGATTGGGATAATAACAAAAAAAATATGAAAATAATGGGAGTTGGTATAATATTTAAAACTGATAATATTAACTATAGTATTATTTATTAGGACATGGAAAGAATATAATGAGAGTTGAATCATTATATTAACTCTTTTAATATACTGAATTACCATAGACCAAATAGAGATTCCATGGAAAACATATATTCAACCTCACTGGAGGAAAACCTTGTACATCTTTAATAGCATTTTTTACATTATTATAATTGCATGATTGTGTGTCTATTTAAAAATGTTTATAAGGATAATATCTATAAAAAATAATAACATTTACTTTCTAGAGAATTAAAATTGTAAATGTTCACCATTAATTAACCCCCCTAATGGTTCTCTGGTTATTTGATCATTTTTATTGGTGTTAGAACCTAATAAAGAATTATTTTTTACATGGAACATAGCATGGATATAAATTTAGGTGCTCAAGTGGATGCTCAGGTTGAGATGATTGAACCTATTAAGAAATATAATATATTTTAATTTCCATGTGGAGGAGAAAAATATGGTTGAACAAGTGGTGGAAGAAGAAATTTCCACATTTCTAGCTAGGGGGTCTTATGTAACTCTTTTTAACAAGGAAGTTTAGCATGATCATTACTTTATACCATTAAAAACATTATAATCCATGTTAGGGTAATCAAAAATACTATGAAAAAATTAAAAATTATTATGCTACTAAATAATAATAGTCATGTAAATTATTTCTCACTACCCATTCTTTGGAGATGTTCCAGCTAGAGGTATATCAATAGAACCTCAACATTATATAATCTATAACTACATTGATGAAAAGCATGTAGGCGATACACACTATCTTACATCCCAAAAGAAATTCATATCTTTAGTGTTTGGATTATATTTCTTCCTCCCATCTTCATTATCCTAATATACTCTAATCGTAAATACTAAAACATAGCACTAACCAAAGTACGATAAAAAATAGATGATCTATTATTAGAAACTGCAAGAAAATAAATTAATTTGATCATGAAAGTCTAAGATTTCATAACCATATGAATAGCCTCATACTAACTGCATGAACATGAAGACAACTTATTATAAACCTTCATTGAAAATTTTAACAAGAATTAAGTATGAAAAGATCCAATACTGAACTTTCTTAACAAATGAAAACTGTAAGAATGTTCGATAAAAAAACTAAAATAACATTACAAATGAATATTGTCTTAACAAAGCACAATTGACATTAAATTATCATTATTAATGCTATAAGTTCACAATTTATTATAAAAAATAGATTTAAACTGATGATACAAGCTATAAGAATATAAATTAATCTATGCATGAAAGTATAACATTACAAACCAATCTTCCCTACCACTTAAATTCTAGAACATGAAACTAACACTATAATAATTATTATTAGACATAATATCAATAAGATCATTAAAAAACATAATATAAAATGTAAATTAGAAATAAATATAAATTATTTTACACGTATATGGATTACTATATAATTACACACAATTTTATATAACATTTCAAAAAGAAATAATAACTAGTAGAGTGAGAATAATATTTGGATCCTTGAAAAAATAATCATTTCATAATGAAATTAATCATAAACATCCCAAGAACATGATAATAAAATAATTATAAAGATAAAAAATATAAGAAAAAGGGAAGAATAAATCCTTGATGGTGAAGGTATGTGAACATAATATTTTGTACTCATCACTCATCTAAATATCCATTGATTGTTCTTTTCAAGAAATCATCTATAATTATTCAAAACATGAAACCAGAAAATGTTAATGTAATTTCACATATATTTCACTATCAAATTAAATGAGTATTTCCTATTTCATATATACAAGGCACACGTTCCATATTTCATTTATTCAGAATTTGTATTCCATAATGAATATATTCAGAATAATAATTACATATTCCATATTCTATACATTTCGAACAAAAATAATGAACATCCCATATATTCATAATAAAAACTGAATAATTTTTATTAGGAAGACAACATGTCTAGAATATACTCATAATAAATATAATACATATGGAATATTAGTAACAAAATGCATATCACTTATTAGAAATGTAATTCATAACACATATATTAAATTTCATGCTAACAAAAAATGCATTTTAAATTAATGAGTGTTTTATTTGACGCCATGTATTAGACCAGGAAGAATCAATGAACACCCCATAAATATTCAATACTAAATTTTCATTACTGATGAAATGTACATGAATGTGTGATAAAAAAACTGATCCTACATTACAAATGAAAATTATCTTACAAAAACATATCTAACATTAAATTATGGGGTATATAATTTTATTAGTGCTTGGTTTTATTATTTAGGTTTACATGAACTAATTAACACCTGACCTGGATGGTCAATCCAATGGAACCCTTCTACTTGAACAATGCGAAGACACCTTGAATAGAGGAGATACACTATTCATGTGTGCGTAAAGACAATAGTTCTAAGAAAATAAACAAAAAATTATAAATAATCACAAATAATAAATTAGACTAATAAGTATAATTTCATTAGAAGATATATTGTTTTTGGTAATCATTAGTATATGGGAAGGTGATGAAACATCAATAGTGGTGAAGGAGAAAGTAAGGAAACACTCTTTATTACAAGGGAAATATAATTTTAGAATGAATTGAAATATGTTGTAATTGAAAATAAATTCATGGATCTGAGAGAATAGAAGTCTAAATATATAATGTGTGTTATATAAACACATATGGATATCTATATACAATAAATCTCATGAAATGATAGAAATAAAATAGGAAAAATAATGTAAAAATGAGGCCCCATTGCATGAAAATTTGTATAAGAATCAAAATAGAGTCAAAAAATTATAAATAAATCTTGTATTCAACTTGGTAGGTGCAGGTTGGGAGTTTGGAGGTGGTGCAGGTTGGGTGGGAGTGATACATGTATGGAGGGGTGCATGTTTGGATGGACTAATGCATGTATAGAGGGGGGAGTAGGTTCTAAGGGTGGTGAATTTTGGGACGGAGGGGTGGGGTTTGTAGGTTTCTAGGGGAGGGGGTGTGTAGGTTTGGAGGGGGGATAAGTTGGGGGGTAGTGAATTTTGGTTGGGATGGTGTGGGGGATTCAGGTTGGTAGGGGAATGGGTTTTTAGGTTGGTAGGGGGCATGTTGGGAAGGGGATTCATCATAGGAGTGAGGTGTGCATGTTGGGTTGGAGGGGTATAGGATGGGAGGAGGGTTTAATGTATTGACGAGGTGAATAGGTTGGGAAGCGAGATGGATTTTGTAAGGGGTGGGTAGGGGTTGTAGGTAAGGAGGGGGAGGGGGAGGGGTGTCCAAGTTAGAAGTTGGGATGAATGTTTTGAGTGATGGGGTATAGGTTGGGAGGCAGGGCGACTAAATTTTGTGAGGGAGGGGTGGGGGATGTAGGTTGGGACGTAGAGGGGGAGGGTGTGATGGTTGGGAGGTGGGGGCAAGTTGGTATGGGAATGCATGTTGGGGGGGAGGTGGCAACGGGTTTAGAGGGGGATGGGTGTGCATGTTTGGAGGGAGGGGGAAATTGGTTGGGAGGGGGTTCAGGTTGGGAGGGAACGTTAATATTGTCAGAAACCCGTTCATGATAACATATGTGGCTTTATATTAAAAGGTACCACCTACCTCCATCAAAGAGTTACCACCATCTCCAAACTCTATCAGTCCATGTTCAAGCCCATCCATTCCCATCTAAGCACATACCTCCACTAGAGGACATACCTTGAATCACATGAAATAAATAAATAATTATAAATATTTTTAATTATTTATTTTAATTTAAAATTAAGTGGAATAATAACCAAACAACTCAGAAAGTACCATTTCACCACTATACCTCAACCGACCACACCAAATTGTTCACAACACACCCCAGCTCTATCATGATAAAAATCCCAAACCAAAGATAGCCAATAATATAACTAATTGTACTAATTTCTGCCAAAATTCATTAATAATCACAATTATGAAATACCTCCCCAAAATTGATTATAATGGTATGCAGACATCATCCAATGATTAAATCTATGTTTGGTGTATGAAACCCCATCCATATTTGTTAATTCTACCATGATCTGGTGTAATTAAAATTTAATACATAAATAAAATGAAGATAAATGATAAGATAGTGAATATGGGTTTAATCATAGAAGAGGAATAAAAAAAATAACTTACATCACTATTGAAAAACACAAAACATGCATCCTTATCTGGTGCTTCCTGAAACCCCCAAGTCACCTCCTTCTCTATAAACCCCACCCAAATATTTTTTTCAACCTCTCCAAATATTGTTTTGAATCCCAGTTCTCAAAAAACCCATTAAAAAATAGAACATTATTATTCCATTGATAATTTTACAACCAGCAATGATTCTAGTCATTACACTCATAGTAGATCAATTCACACAATATAGCTCAACCCATTCATGTAGTTGATCATGATCCTTTATGATATCTTAATCAAATTTACCTAACATGGATTTTTAGCACCAACTACTGTAGTGTAGATAGGATATATGAATTATATGAATAAGACTATGGATCTACACCATATGGTTATATCCATGATACTTCAAAGATTACATAACATATAATTAAGATAACCTCATCACCCACTTCCCATATGCATGACTTAGGATTGTAATGTTAGAATTATGTATATTCATGAAATATTTATGTAGAACATTTCAGAAGAAAATAATTATATTCATATCTGTTATTTTTAGTATAGAAACCCCTGAAATCTTATATATGAATCATTATTTTTCACTATGATGTGTCAATTAAATCTATTGTTAAAGACCCTATATTCGTTCCACAAATACTTCCCTTACACACATAGGGTTCTACGCCTGTAGTAATTCATTAGATTAAATCTCACCCATATGAAGACAAATACACACCCTTATGGAACTCCCAACAAATAACATTACATGGTGATGAATATTATTAACATACAAGATTAGTGAATCAATCACTCAAATAAGTGAAAAATAATATCCCAAATAATATTAAAACAAATCTATAACATTTGTTATTTACTTGATCTAAGTATAAATTAACCATTCCCATCCATAAAATAATTCAATTCTATTTCTTAATGTATATACATAAGTATCCCTATTAATCAAAAAATGGAGGGGATTAATATACCCCGATCTCCAAAATCCCCTTCCCAATTCCAATGTCTATCATCACCATCATCAGCAACATCGCCTATAGCCTCATCACCAACAACAGTATCTGAAACATCCTCACCACCAAAAGCTTTGTTACCACCAACTTAATGGCCACGACTACCATAATTGGAATCACCTGAAAATTAATTTAAAGAGGGAATTGATAATATATATGATTCAAAAGAAGCAACATCCTCTAATGGAAGTGACTGAATTGAAACTTCCTTAAAATTCATGAAATGCTCAGTTATCAACATACTTATTTCACACTCCTATAAAGCGATTTTATTTTCCTCAGCTTCTTCACCATGATAAATTTGTAGCTCAGTGGTTTGAGAGTCTTATGAGGAGCTCAATGACAACTAATACCTTGAGGGGAGATGTTTTTCCATAGTTGAAATTGTACTCTCTTTGGGTGTTCCTCACCTAATACCTAACACAAATGAACATGTGGCCTAAAGTTATCATATTCCTTACCATAGAGGGCCTCCAAAGTAGATGGTTGAAATTATTAACATATCAAATTATGAATTTCATATAAATATTTAATATATAAATAACAAACCTTAAAAATTAATCTTGTGTTTGTGCATTTACTGCAATTCCATCCTTTTTCTTTCCACTGGAGATAAATAATTTGGAACGCGGTATAGGACCTTAAATTCCCAATATAGTTGCTGAAAATAATGAATGAAAAAATCTATATTACCACCATATATGAGATATTAACCAATATATCATATTTCTATTGAATATTATTTTCAGTAGTACATCATGTGTAAATTCATAATACCTGGTTTGAAATCCCTGGTTCTTTTCATGGTCGGGCATTGTAGTGTGTCCAAATGTGTGTATATATGTCATTGAATCATTATTCTCTATTTATTTCCCTAAAACATCCTAAAAAAATTAAATTAGATCTAATAAAATATAAATTTTATATTCAAACAATTAGCGATTGATTTTATCTTAAACTCAATATTTTTATAATGTGGAATAATTTTTCCCTATAGACATTTTTGGATAGTTGGGTAATGTGGTTGGACCCTCTATGATATTACTATCACTTATCATTCAATTAACAGAAAACTCATGCTTGTATGAGAACCAGAACTCCCCAATAACCATCAACCATGCAGTCTTAGCTGCTTCTCAATAGAAATGTTAAACCAAATCTGTAATGAACATGTTATTTAATTTAAATACATCAAACAAATATGGATTTATAAAATATTCTTAATCACATTTTCACCCATTCTTTGTCCTTGATCTCTATTATGATAGGAATACATGAAACCAGTTCCATGAGAATGTTATCATGATACCTGGACAATCCGGCCATGAAACTTTAACAATATGTTGCATTTGGACCTACCATCTAATTTTTGTAACTATAATCCCCCATTTGTTATGTGTGGTGATTCCAAACATCATTAATCTTAGTAAACCCACATTACCTAGAAGAAGATACCACTGAATAATAAATAGATATTAGGGGGAAGAAGAATTAATTCACTGTTATAATAAAAATCATTTTAAATGTTGATCAATATAATGTGAGGGATCTGTCTGTTTTCCTAACTTAGCAGTATCTGTAAAAACTTTTTGTTATAGTGCATGCTCGGGGTGGCCTTCATGCACTGGAGTGTAACATAATGTAATATCTCATCAGATGTTGGCTGGATGGTAGGAATTGGAGGTGGTGTAGACATGGCCTCATATGGGTAGTAGGATATAAGGATACATTATTAGATATGGATATGGTAAAGGTGGAAACATATGTGGAGGTGGTGTAGTCCTTGTATGGGAAGAAGAGGCAAAATGATATTATGGAGGAACCAGTGGGATCTTCCATGAAAGAGGCATATACATGGAATTTTAGTAATAGGGTTGCTTAGATGATGGGGGAGGAATGTGTAACAACATCCCCAAGGACTCATGGAAATGGTTGAAAGGTGTGGTGGAAGGGGTGTCCACTAGTGGGTTAGTGTGAAAACTGGTATGATGGGTGCCCCATCTAGGTAATGAAGAATCCCCACTCATACCCATGCTAACAAGAATATGATTAAAATCTTGTGGAACTAAATTTCCATTAAATTTTTGACAATGAATGTTAACATGAAATTTTATATAATATTGAAGAAAAACATTAAGATTATTATACTCCCTGATGGAAGAGAAGGAGGTAACACATGCTTACACACTGGTTGATCAAGATCAGATATTAACGTACTTTGAACTTCATTAGTATTTTTAATAATCTACATAAAAATGATATGTTAATGTTTTAGAAAGAGTTTTTACAAATTATTTATACAACTTACATCTATCAGAAATGAAGGACCCTGGAACACCCTGAGAGGGGAGGGGAGAATCAGGGTGTCAATGTTTTTCTTTTAAAAGTTGTGGTTCTAGTTTCCACATTGGTAGGAACATGTAAAACCTATCAAACAAAAGAATTCAGAAAGTTGACACAACACTTTTACTTGGTTCACCACAAAGGGCTACGTCCAAAAATCATATGCAGACAGGTTGTCGGTCGTACCTAAATCCACTAAAATTCACTATCTGTGGATTAGAATGTTCAGGTACAGTCACTCTATCCCAGGCTCACTACCGTTAATAAAGTTCAAGGATAGATCTATGTGTCCTACTGGTAACTCTCGTTGACTCCCCCTATCTCACTGCCTTTGTTGAAGTCCAAGTTGGTTTATAGATGTGAAGGTCTATTCAATATATTTGCATTGAATTCGTCACCTGTGTTTAGAAATAGACTATTCTTTCATTGATGTCCAGAAATGATGCACATGAATGCACTGAGCAAATAACCGGATAATTAGAAATGTGCAAACATGTTACACTGAAGATTTCATTCAACTCCCACCCTTTGCGCGAAATATCTGACTTTGCCGTGAAATAATTGATTTTGTCATGGAAAAATATTTCGCGCAACAACCTCTTTTACGTGAAGTATTACACGTTGCACCTTTTTTGGTCACCTCCTAGTTTTTCACACAGTTCAGAGTTTTTCGTGCAACCTCAAATTTTTTGCGTGAAGTTTGTGTTTTCGCGCAGATGAACCCTATTCATGCAACTAGCCCATTTTTGTGAAACAACCTTTACGTGAACCCTTTACACACATCAAAACTCATATATTCTCTAACACTTTAATAGTACAGAATGAGGGGGTCTCCTCTTATTTATATGCATCTCAGACCCCCCGCACAAAAACCCCCTTGTGGCATGAAAAACCTAAAATTTGGCGTGTAATATTTCACAAAGGTACCATTTTTCGCGCACATCTCCAAGTTTTTCACGCAGCTCATGCCATTCCCATTTTTTGATATTCTGATTCCAAAACACATCTTGCGCTTAAAAACCTCACTCCACCATTTTTTTCACCATGTTTTTTTTGCGAAAACCCAATGTTTTTGTGAAAACCTGCAGGAATTCACACATCCCTTGATTTTTCATGAACGCCTCCATAGATTTCGCACACCACATTCTCATTGCACACACCACCTTGTGTCAACAACTAGTATCTTATTTTTCTAATTTTGAGACCCAAAAATTTGGCAAACTGTGGGATACAACGCCACTTTCAATACTGTTGTCTGATTATTCTGTATCATAACTTTGTTTTCACACATTCTGAAATTCCACTAATGATTTACATAAAACACAAACCATAATCCAATTCATGCATAGAATAGTAATGGTTCCAACAAGTAATTCATGAGAGGAAACAAGTTTACTTATTTTCATTACTAACTTTACAAATGATTACAGATTAATAACTATCATTGTTTTTAAAATTACATTAAGATGTTTTACATTTTTTTTTAAAAAAAGATTTAATATAAGTATTGTACATTAAAATAAATGATATTTAATGAAATGAAACTAGAAAATACAAAAAAAACATATAATTCCAAACTGAAACATAATTAATGAAATTACAGTAATACTAACTTGAGAAACTAATTTCAGTGTAAAATTAATGAACAATGAACACATATGGAGGCTTCTATATATTACCAACCATTACATCAGGTTCATACTTCATATCTTATAATGGAACTATTTATTTCATTAAATGTAATATTTTTTGCATAACCTACGCGGGCGTCAATAGTGGAAATTTTATCCCCAGCATCATGAAAAATATGTCATGGGATTACGTCATTAATGATACCATAATTAGGACATAGATTTCCATTCACATAAAAAACTTTTTTTAATAAATTTTTTTCAAAACTAATGGTTCATCATTCTGTAGGAATCGACTCATAACAATAAATATGAATCCACAGTATTAAATAAATGTACCATATCATCTCATTGTGTCAAACCATTTATATTTTATCATAGTTACTATAACTTTAGAGTAGTAATCCAATAACTATATTTTATCAACAAGTCCATAATAATAATTTTTTTCATATCATGGTCGACTATCTGATACAGCAACATAACAATCTATAGAAGAAGTTAACATAAATCCATCATGTTGTGTTGTCATTTTCACCACTCAGTCCATTGTAACAAATTTATACCCATTGATTATTAATGATTTATAATCCCATACCAATGAATTAGGGAAAAAATTCAAACCTCTTAATTCTTATGAAATGGAGTAAAATGGAACAATAAACAACTAAAATATATATGAATAATACAATTAAATGGATATCTGTATTTTATGATAATTTAATTAATGTTTATATCTCTGATTTTAACCATGTCGGAAACTCTAGGCTATGAAAATCCTCTATCCTTCTCAAAGGAAATGATTGATGAACTATACATATAACTTATTTATATTCCATACATAAAATGATAATAAATGTGTATGATGTTTTCGATATTTCATAATATGAGTTAACAGGAAAATATCCAAATTACTTAATTGATATATTCATCGAATAAACTATATTTAAACATGACTGTGTGCTATGCCATCTCCCTCTCTTCAAGGATCAATGTATCCAATGTATAGGAAGCAACAAATTCCTCTTATTTGGGGATGATAAGAAAAAGAGGGAGAAATTTCAACATACTAGTCAAATTCATTTTTCATTTCCGGATTATGTCTTGTGGTCACATTACGCAAATACATTTTTCAAAAATCCATAAATTCTTGATCCAGTGAAACCCTCAAATTATAACCTTCAAGATAATTCTTGTTTCAAACAAATGATTTCATTGTGCACATATTTATTTCAGTAGGATAAATCCAATAAAACGCAACTGGTCCCCCAAGAATTGTTTCAGATAGAAGATGAAGTGTTAAATGAAACATGTAAGTGAATGAAAATAGAAATGAATTAATGAGGAAGGATATAATAATAATTAGATTATATATATATATATTCACATCTCTTACGTTGAATAATTTAGATATGTTTCTAATATAGAAATCAGGAACCTTGATATTTTCCAATACTACAAAAAATGGATCTTTCTCTGATGGTGTCATCACAAAAGAAGCATAAGGAACATTCCATTTTTTTCACTCATATACACTTGATGTTGTTCTGGTTGAATACTCTAATATAAAATGTCCTGACAAGATCAGAATTCATATTTGGTCTTCCCCTTGATATTCAGTATAATTTCAAGCATTGTTTCACATATATTTTTATAAATATGAATTATATCATGAAAATGACATGACAAATAGGTAGACCAATATGGAAACTTAGAAAAAATACTTCTCTTTTTCCAATTGAAAGTAGATTCAGTGTCAAAAATTTTCCAATTTTTAGATTTCAATTGACCATTCCCTAATTAATAATTAAAATGTTTCAATTCATTAATCACATCAGATCCTAACATACATTGTGGTGTTTGTTTAGTCTGAACTATATTATCAAACCATCGATGATTCTTCCTATATTGATGATCCCTCGAAAATAATACTAGATGACTCATTAAACTAAAACTATGAAGATTTTTTTGCCTTCTCAATCATGAATTCTTCATATAAATGGTACAGGGTAGTTTTACCTTCTTGCTCTAGTTATACATCATTACATAAGCAGGGAAATCATTGATGGTCCATAGAAGGTCATTACACATCTAAAAAATATTCTTTGAAGAATCATTGAATGTTTTCACACCTAAATACCAATGTTATTATAACTCTATAATTAATGTCTTCAAGTAGACTTCAATATCATTTTTGGGATCAGAAGGTCTAGTTATCAGTATACTGAATAAATTGAATGTTTTTTATACACAACTGTAGAGGAATATAATAAACATAAATTAAAACTAGCCACCTGTTGTAAGCAGTAATCATCTGAAAAAACATATTAAAACCATCAAATGATAGAACCATCATAGAATTACACCCTTCCCCTAAAAAATCAAGATATTGTGAATCAAATTTTTTCTATACCAATCTATATGCATGATGATCCAAAGTCAGTTGTTTCCTCCAAAAATAAATTGAAATCTTTCAAACAGGCATGGGCTTTATTAGTATCATATCCAAACTTCATAATTCATATCCATGCCTTGTAATGATTTGAGGGAATATCTTCCCTATCTGGCATAATTTCCTTCAAAAATGTATTAATATAATCAATGGATGTATTAAAAATTCCATACATGGTTTTCCAATTATATAACCACATTAAAAATTCTATCTTCGTCATTTTAGTTCATTCCTAATATAATGGAGTTTTGGCATCATAAATAAAATTTTCATTATCTCATCATCATCATAAGTATTTTTCTGATTTTTATTGATTTCATTATCTTCATACATTGTCATTCTACATCTCCCGAGATGATCCAAAAATAGAAACAGATCAAATTCCAAATGTTTCATGCCATTTCATTCATTTATTCATGAATAGTAGAACATTGAATCATCTATCCATTATGATATAAAGAATTATAGTTTGATTGAAATCCAAATTTCTATATATGTTAGCTAACTTCATACCGAATTAACCATGTTCTTCCCACACATTTATATAATGGAAATTTTATACAACATACATCTAATCTATTTTCAAATGAAAAATCTGAAAAAATCCCCAAATTATTTCGAAACGTAGTAAAAATCTAATCGATACAATACATCAAACTTATATCTATTCTATAACTGGAAAACATGGTATCTTCCAATTAGAAAAGTAAACCATAATTAAAAATGGGATATGTACTATAGAAAATAAAACTATAGGAACATAAAAACCTAACAGTTAATTAATATTTATATTTCAAGTTCCTTATTTTTTATAACCAATTTCAACCATTTTAGAAGGAGATAAAATATTATTACCTATATCCTATAATGTGATGATCAACACGGTAAACAATAATGGGCTAGAAAAGGATCCATTTCTATGATAGTGTGTTCTGTGACATTATAGTCGAACTAAGGGAGAGATAAAAAAATTCATCCCTTAAGTGTAAAATAAAAAATTAGCTTTTAATATTAAAATGCTTTGATAAACATGGTTTATTTCATTTAAAACCCAATGTAGAGATAAAAACATTCACCCACCATCATAAATATATTAAATGATCCCCATGTATTTTAATTTAATTGTTTCCAAGGATAAAAATTTATTTCAAAGAGGGAAATGAAATTTAATGAAAACTACATCGTCTCCTAGAATTAAAATCATATTGATAATTTATATAAAACATTATGGGTAATACATATTGGTATTGATATTATAGAAGATTAATTTAATAAACTAAATCTCTTCATTAATTTTTTTAATATGATAATTACCTAGAAACACTTACTTTATACAATATGGAACAAGTCACAACAAGACTCTTAAAAAGGAAAATGGCATTCTGGTAAGATGAATTAATTTAACATCAGCATAAAAATCAAAAACAAAAATTTATATACATATAGAACACTAATATTTACAGACACTATGTTTAGAGTTCTTATATGAAATCAAAATTAGGGAAATTGAAGTGAAATTTCCAGGATAATCTCCCATAATATTTATGAAATGTCTTATGTATAAAATGTCATCGATTAATGTTTTGGATTCTTATCGTGTACCCTCATTTAATTTTGAATGATTATTTATTTGGATTAGACTTGATCTATTTTGATGTAATCCCACTATTGTAAGATATTGGTTATAATAATGTCGTTCTTCTAAATGTTATGGAAGGTTCCTTGAGATATGACTAGAATAATGGATTTTTTGTATGAGTTTTATTGATAGAGAATGTTTTGTTGATCCATCTGTGTTCTCTCAGATTATTATTCCTTGGGTATTTTACATTATTAAAAATTACTATTTGAAATGTAAAATAACAATAGGCTCACCAGGGATTGAAAAAGTAGATATAAAATTATGTTGAGTGTCACTGTAGTGATCGAGCATGAGTAGTATTTTTATTACACGTTCACATAATGTATAAATTTTTCAAATATTAATATGATAATAAATTACTAATTATTAAAAAACATATCAATGAAAAAACCCATTTAATTTTAATTTTAGGTACACAATTTTTTTGGTCTTGCCGAGTAATATTAAAACCCTGCACATTCTACCATGGATCATGGACACCTGATCTATTATCAAAATTATATTGTATATTTAGATTTGATAAATAACATTATGTTTTTGATTTCATTGTTTCTATAACTATGCATGGGTGTTGGGTCATGGTTTAAAATCAAAAATATTTTTCATATTTTTCATATATTTATCTTTTGGAATTCTAGTTATAATATAAATACATGAATTCATTACATAAAATAAATTTTTTATTCCTTGGATTATTTTGATTATTACTAAAACATTTCATTTTGTCATTAAATGTAATATTTATATATTTTTTATATTATTATGTTTATTTATACTATTTTTAATCGAATATGTGGGTATAGTCTCCCCACCATACTATTTGAGACCTTCACTGTTAGTCAGAATCCTCCATCATAAGGGGAGGTATTTTTGGGGTATTATATCTACCAATGGTCCAAGTACCAATTGGTGTTATGTAAGTGTTGGACCATGTAAAATGATATCTGAGGTTATTTTAGTCCTATTATTTTGGAATAGTAAAAAAATAGAATAATAATGTGTTGATACATTGTATGGAGCTTTTCCCTGGGACTAACCAACACATGTATGAAGAAATTCCATGTTATCTTGGACTAAATTTCTATTTATAATATTCGATTATATAATTGATCTAATTTAACCAAATTTGATACACATGAATATATGTTGAAGGATTTATAAGATTCATCTCCTGGAATAGTATAATAAGAGGGGATTCTTTCAAGAATATTATCTAGTATGTAGAATTCATGAGCATTATGTAATTTTATTGTTTATGTGAACTATGAATTGAGTTAGTTATTTCAAGTGTTTGAAAAATTTATACATATTTTCATATAAGTGTACGTTTTGATCATACATATCCAATCCCATAAAGTATAAAATACATGTTCTATGACTACTTAGATCTATTATTAAAATGCTCCATCTAATCAAAATTCCAATTGTCACATAAATATTATTTTCCTAAATAACATTTTATTGGAATATTATTATACTAAGGCATAGCTATGGAGTTTTGGGTAAAAGTAAATGGTTGAAGTACATTATTATTTTAAATAACATTTTTATTTTCAGGCACTATCTAAAATAAAATTCAATGTACAACATAATGAGTGTTTTGATCTATAATAATTAATTGAAATTTCATTTATCTATCCTTTTATTGTCAAATGTTTGGGTTAATATAAAATTATAAAGTGTAATGAAAATAATTGTGAATTATATATATATATATATATTGGTTACATGGTGGGTAGTATTTGTGGACACTATGTTTGGGTGGTTGGGGATATTAAGATTGCAAGTGTTATGTGGTATTCCTATGACACATAGGCTCAAAAGGTATAGTGAATTTTTATGTTGGGCAAAGTTTGAGTTATCTTGTTTTGATATGTGTTCTGATTACTTCTAAAACAGTTTTTTTTTGTTTGAATTGGGAGTCGATATGTCCAAAATAATTTCAATGGGTGGTTGAACATAAAATTATGTATTTGTATTATTAAATTCCTGGTTACCTTGCTATAGGGATGAGTAAAACCTATAATTATGAACAATGTTGGCATAATGTGTGGAGAATGATGTAAAGATTAGTTACCTTATTTATCATGACTCTGAGTTTCGAATTTAGTACATTATTACCATTTAGGTTAACTCATCAGACTCTTTGGACATTTGTTAGGAATATTTATGTGTATGAGGCATAAGTAAATCATCTATTTATGATATCTTTTCACACAAATTTTACAATGTATTTATAATTGGTGTGTTAGGTTACTTGGGTACTCTGAGATATGTACTTATGTGCTAGTTCCTTTATCCTTATGGATGGATTTGGGTAGGGGTTTCTCATTTTGATTCCTATCCTAGGTTACATCAGTATATGTTAGATAGAAAAATGGTATTCATGGTGGATAAAAATTCAGGAGTCCATGGGTAATAAAACTCTTGGAGGAGTTTGGATTCAGACATATGGAGATACCTGGTGAACTTGAGATGAATACACTCTGTGAGATATTGTTTTGGGAGAATATAAAATTTTCTATAGAAATGTGATTATGTTCATGGCCCAATAAACTCCGGATAAGATTTAATAATTATGGTGAGAATATGATTGTACTCTAGTTTAATTATAAAATGATGATAAAATTATGAGTTTTCATATAAATGATTTTACATGGTGAGATTCCTATGGTTTCAAGAAATAATAATGCTGCTATATGCTAGGAGATATTGGAATATAGAATAGGACTGTATAGTTTCTTGGAAATGTGGGGGTAGTATAGATAAAATTTGGTTCATTAGACCTTTGATATAGTATTCATGACATCTTTTTCAATGAGAATGTAGCCATTGTGTTTTGATGTAATCAAAGATAAACCCATATGTGGAGATACAAAATATTGTTTCACATACGAAGTAAGTTTACACTACATCTTGAAAACTAGATCATGGAGCTTGATTGATCTTGAATCAACCTGGAAGATAAATATATCAATGGTTTTATTGGTGTTGTGGAAGTAATTGTTGACCCAATAAGGTTTCCATATGAAATTTCTATTCCTCTATGTTTTGAAAGCCAAAAACACATTTTCTAAATGAAAATAGTCATTCTCTAAAAACTATTTTCATAAGGAAAAGTTTATTTCTCTAGGAAATTTCATTCCCTTATGTAGGTTTTCATTATATTATTCAATGTATTCTCAAAAACAATTAGAAATTTTAACAAACATAAAACACTTTGTTCCTTATGTAAAACCTCAGAATCATACTTCTTCATAAACTATCAAGTATTACAATTTTCATACACTAAATTCATTGAAATTCAGACTATAAATTCTCTCTATTTCATAATCTGAATTCTAAAAATTTAGAATCTGAATAATCTAAAATTCAGACTCTGAATTCTCTGAAATTATGAAACTAAATTCTATGAAATTCAGACTCCGAAATCGAAAAAATTTAGACTCCAAATTCTCTAAAATTCAGACATCAAATTATCAAAAATTTAGACTCTGAATTCTATGAAATTCAGACTCTGAATTCATGAAAATAAATAATCTGATTTCCTTATAATTCAAACTCCAAAGTCCTAGTAATTTATAACTCGAATTCCCCATAATTCATACATAAATGTTTTCATAATTTAGAATCCAAATTCAAAAGAATTCACACTATAAATTCATTATAATTAATACTATGAAAAATAAAGAATTTAGATTCTGAATTCATAGTAAAATAGAATCTAAATATCGATTTATTTCTATAATCCAATTGATTATATGTTTAGACTCCAAATTTTATTTTCCATAAAATCAAGATTTTTCATATTTTGTTATGCTACTTATTTTTCCTGACATGTGATTTTTTTTCAAAATGGAACCAAATCGTACAATATGTTTCTATCTAACCATTGGTTGAGTGACACATTTAGAGTTCCCTCCATGATTCAAATAAAAATATAACTGTTGGAGGAGGGAGATGATCGTTGAAGTTTTAACTATAAATATGATCTCATTCGATTGATCTCATTATCAATGAAATTAATCTAACAATTTATTATCCTAGAGATTAAATTTTGTGATGTGATTTTTAGAGGGAGAAATAATCTCATTCTTTGGGCATTTAATGAATATCTTGTTCAGCTGTGATCATCTAGTTCCTCTTACTTTTTGCAACTCAAAATTATTTTGAGTAAAATTAAAGGATTTTGGGGATACAAAGATAGGCTTGTCGACTATCATAAATTTCTAGGACTTGTAGGGATAGAAAGACATACTCTGATATTCTTATCGATAGATTACCCAAGTGTGGATAATACATGATTTCAAGAATCAATAAATCAAGTGACCTTTTTCCAAGGTTGATGGATAACCTACTTTTTGGGTTAACATATTTCCTACATATTACTACATCTTGATTCATGTTTCCTTTCCACTTTATTTTGATAATGATATAAAATATAACATTCTGGTACATTCTTTTACTTTTACGTGCTCTGGTAAATAATAATTTCTATGCTTTAAGGATGAATCTTTATCAATCTAAAATGTTGTTATGTTTCTTTTTCAGATTCATATTTTCAGGACTTAAGAAATATTGTTGTATAGTTATGAACAAAAGAGGGATTGTGAGTTTACCTTATTTAACTTTGTTAAAAATATTTTTTCTTAAGGTAATAAAATAATGTTTTTAACTCTATAAATCTCCTCTTATTCTAATTGAGTATCTTTATATACTATTTTGATCCTACAATTGGTATCAGATGAGGTCTTTGAAAGGCTTATACTCATATATAAGTTTTCATTCCCATGGTTTCCTTGATCTATGTTATCTTGCATAAATTTTCTTGTTTAATTTTTTATTAATTATTTTTATCTTTGTTTATAATAATTAACTTTTAACAAGTCTTGTTGGAATAGTATTTTCTTATAGAATTCCAGATATTAATTTTGCTTCCATTGATAACATAAACCCTAACAAACCACCTAAATTTTATGGTAATGATAATGAGTAATGGAGATATAGAATGAAGTATTTTTTCATTATCACTGGAGTATATAATTTAGAAATACTCACTCGAGACTATAAAATTCTAGAAAAGGAATTCCGAACTTTTTTCAGCCCTGAAAAACAAAAATATCAACTAAATTATAAGTTACACAATAGATTATTTTGTGCTATGACTAGGAATATATATAGTCAAATATTTTCTTGTAAATTTTCCAACAACGTTTGATTGAAACATGAAGTTACACATTTTTTAACTTATAAATGGATAAAATCTAGAAGAGCTATATTCAGAGATGAATATCATGGATTTTTATTTCCTTATGCAGAACCTATTTGTAATGTACAAAAAAACATTAGGTCCATTTTCAACATTCTTTAATCTATGGGAGGAAAAATTATTGATACAGAAGTGCTTGTAGATAAGATAATTGATATCATTCCCAATGAGTGGGAATATAAAAGGACAGTTTTTTAAGCAAACATAAAAGTATCAAAGATTAATCTTTATTATTTATTTGGAATTATTATTCATCAAGAAATAATAATGAAGTGAGATGATGATTTCAACAAAAATAATAATGGTAATAGAAGTGTTGAATTCACTACTTCATCTATTACCAAGAATCTGGAAAGGGAAACTAGATACAATGAAAAGAATGCTATTGTTATATTTGAATCCAGTGATAATGAATAACCTAAGAATGAATTATCCAATCTTGCTCAAATAATAAACACGATTGTTTGAATGAAGTATTAAGAAACTTATTCTAAGAAATTATTGAATAAAATGACACATGGAATGCCAGTGGTGGTGAATCTTTAGATTAATCTTCATAATATGAATCTCTAGTTCAGAAACAAATTGGTCTTATAACTAGAGTACCTATTGATAATAATTGTCTTATGGATAAGGTTTACAATGTTGAATTCATAATCAATATTTATTTAAATACATATTTTACAAATGAACAATATTATGAATCTATAGATGATGAATCATCATCATCAGAAGATAATACCTTAACATTATGTGAATTTGTTTCTAGATTTTCAAAACTACTTGAAAATAAAAATGTTACGAAAAAAATGATGTTAGAGAAAAAATTCTAAAATATCTGTTTTAACAAAAGAATTATTAGATATAATAAGGATATTGATAAAAAAACTCATGATTTTTAAAGTATTTCTAAAAATAATAAGGACCATTATTCTGATAAAGTTAAACATTTTAAGGATCCTAAAATATTATCACTAAGAAAAATATTTTATAGAATAACACAAGTTATAAAACTAATAACATTGAGGATAATAATTTATCCATGAAACTAAAATCCAATGTTTTTTTCTAAAGAAATTATTTTCAAATTTAACATTAGGAAATATAAAATTTGATTAAATGTACTCAAAATGTTATTCCCTAAGGAATAATTTTTTATTTTTTTATACACGCTAGATACATTTTATTAGTAATAATTATTTTGATCCCCAATGTGCTCTCTTTTATACTAAAGATCATTGTGGGGGAAATTGGGAAATAAATTTTTCTTTAATTAAAACAGAATCATTATGCATTCATAAAGCATAATTTTCTAGAAATTGTAGATTCTTATGATATTACATTCTGAAATTTCTATTTCCAAGAATTTTTGGATTCGGAATGTCTTGCAATTTTATTTTTAAGAAAATAAATAAAGTACCAATAGTAATACATGGTAAATAAATATTGGATGTTCCTAAGATATGAGTGGTAACAATAAGTTCTTTGAAATTTTTTTCATAATGAATGGAGGAAAAGTAACATTCAGATATAATGATCAAAGAGAAATTATTGGTATATGTAACATTGCATTTCTGGGAAAAAATTGATTTCAATTTTTTAATTTTTGTGGGTATTAAGAACGATATCATCAGCATAATACCATTATTTGATTAAGGATAACATGTGAATTTTAGGAATCATTAATGCTTAGTAAACAATTCTATAGAAGATATTATTCTTTTTCCCATAGGGTTGAGAATGTTTATAAACTAACCATTAAAGACCCTAGGAGCCATAAAATACCTATCCGTAGAGAAATGGAAGATAAATATTGGTTAGAGAATAGAAGGTTAGGTCACTCAGACCTTAGGAACCTATGAAAGCTCTCTATCAAAAGACTTGTTAATGATCTACCAGAGCATAGAATAATTTCTTAAAATTTTTGTTGTCATTTTCAATATAGAAAGAAATATAATCCTAGAATTAAATCAATCGGTGAAGTCTCAACTTATGATGCACTAATTCTAGTGCATATTTATCTTTGTTGTATAAAACAAACTCAATGTATTAGAGGAAAATATTATTTTTTTGATCTAGTTCATGATTACACTATATTTACATGGATCTATTTTCTTGAAAACAAATTTGATGCCTTTTCTTATATTCAATAATTTTGATCCCATGTTAAAAATGTGGAAAAACTTTAATTGATAACTATATATAGTGATCATGGAGGATAATTTCAAAATTAATATTTGGAGACTTTTTGTATTAAGAAAGGCATTAATCATAAATTATCATCACAAAGAACTCTTCAACAAAATGGTGTTGTTAAAATAGGAAATTTAATTCTTTAGGAGATAAATAGTATTATATTGTGAGAGTATTATATTTATAACCACTTTTGGGTTGAAGCTGTTAGTTGTTCTTATTGTAAAATAAATAGATTATTTATCAGACCTTTTATTAACAAAACACATTAAGAATTGTGGAGTAGTTGTAATCTCATAATTTCTTACATAATGTATTTGGATGAAAAGAATTCATTTTGAATACTAAAGATAAATTACAAAAATTTTAACCCAAATATAAAGATGGAATTTTCTTAAGCATTCCCACTAATTCTATGTCTTATATAGTTTTTAAAAAAAAAATACTTGTACTGTTGGAGAAATAATGCATGCTAAATTTGATTAAAATGATCCTTTTGTTTATTAATAACCTCAACCTACATCCTTATATGTGTACTCTAAAACTGATTTTCAGCCTTCGAAAAAAGATTATTCTTATAAGGAAAATTCAAAAGATAATATTTCTAAGTTATTTCACCTATAATATTTTCTACCTTATATTTATTAACAATATTTACAAACCCAAATAAGTTATTTATTATAAATAATCTCAGTGGTAGTATCACTGGTGATGTAAATCAATATGTATGTACTAGAAGTTCTTCATGAAATAATGTATAACCATTATAATTCCATTCCAAAGTAGAACAAAAATGAAATGATGATGATTTTGGTGATGATTATTAGACTATAACCATGAAATATGATCTAAATGAATTTTAAAGGAACAATGTCTGGACCTTGGTTGAAAGAACTAAGGAAACCTCTGTAATTGGAGTAAAATGGGTCTTCAGAAATAAGTTTAATGAATATGGAATCTTGGTATTAAATAAAGAACGATTAATTGCTAAAGGCTATAATCAACAAAAAGGAATAGACTATGATGAAACATATGCTCCAGTATCTAAACTTGAATCTATTCATATTTTACTTGCCTTGGTAGCATTCATTAATTTCAAACATTTTAAAATGCATGTGAAGTGATATTTCTTTACCAAATATGTTCAAGAAGATGTTTATATTTAACAACATCCTATATTTGAAGAAACAAAATATTTTAAACATGTTTTTGAGTTTGAGAAATATTTTATCGATATAAAAAAGCTCATATACCCTATTATAATAGACATGCATGATTTATGTTACAAAAAAATAAGTTAAGGGAACTGATGATTCAACTATTTTTATCTATAAAGAAAAGAAAAATGTTTTTATTGTTCAAATAAATGTTGATGAAATTATAATCGGATCAACACAGTAATTTTAAACAGATTTTTATTACAATATTATGAAATATGAGTTTAAAATGAGTGTGATGGGTGAGTTAACATATTTCCTTGGATATCCAATTTCACAAAAACCAGAAAGAACCTATATATCTCAACAAAATTATATTAATCATAATCATAATAAGTATGGATATTAAAACATTAAAAGTATAAGCACTCCAATTCAAACCCCAAATTCTCTTGATCTGGATCAAGATGGGAAACCAATAGATCAAACATCATTTAGAGGTTTGATAGAATGTTTGTTATACTTTAAGGGTATTCATCTAGATTTAATGTTTCTAGTAAAATTATGTGAAAAAAAATCAATATAATCTAATGTAATAACATTTAAAATCACTGAAAATATTTTTTTTCTCTTTAAAGAGTACCATGGATTTATGACACTTCTATTCTTCTATAAATGATTTTTTTAAAAATTTTCAAATGCTGATTTTTGTGGATATAGAATTGATAGAAAAAATACATCTGAAACATGTTATTTTATATATAGAAAAATAATTAGTTTCTTGGTTATACAAGAAGGAACAATCAGTAGAACATTTCACTATTGAAGCTAAATATATAGAAGGTGGAAGTTCTTGTTATCAACTATTGTTAATCCAACACACTCTCATAGACTATGGAATTTGTGTTACAAAAACTCATATATTGTGTGATAATACTAGTGAAATTTCCCTATTAAAAATCTATTCACATTACTCTCATGAAAAACACATAGATATTAGGCATCTATTTTCTAGGGATCACACACATAAAAGAGATATCATTCTTCAATTTATCTGAACGCCTGATCAACTTGATGATATTTAAAAATTATATATTTACTCTCTGATAGATTTGAATATATAAATCAAATTTTATGAATTATATCCATAAGGTAATATTTTATAATAACTTTTTTTTTGAAACTTATCTCCTTACATTAAGAATCTACTTTTCATAGGGAGAGTACATATATTGTTTACAAAAATATTTTATCAAATTTTTCATTATTAAATTTTTTTTCTCTTAATCATATTTGTTTGTATCCAAATTGTTTTTCCGAACCTAAAATTCCAGATTAAAATTAATCTATTACTTGACAAAAAATTCTAGAATATAAAAAATAAACCTTCCAAATATGACAATTCATTCTAAGCAATCAGGAATGTATGTTTCCTTACTACAATCTTCGATATTGAAATTTTAGTTATTGGTATTTTTTTACTATTTTAAAAAAATTCTATGGGATTATCTTTCATTATATATTATTTTTCCTTAAAACCTAAAATGATCAAAATATACCAAATCCGTATTTTTCATTCTTCTCAACTATCAGATAATATCATTTTCATTTCAACCATTGAATCAAATCATGAATTCGAACCATCGCCTCAAAACATATATAAAGGGGCCCCTAATCTATTCCCCACATTGTATGTCAAGAAATTATGCACTAAATCTCAAGTTCTCATTAACAGGGTCATTTTGTTTTCTAGGTATTCTTACATTCTGGATGTCGCTAGATACTTCCCTGTAATAACAGATGTCTTCAACCAAGGAAATTAGGGATTTAAAAATCTATAGGGAAAGGTTGGTTGACACATAATTATTCTTCAATGTATAATTATTTTATTACAATTAATATCAATATGAATGGATGGGAGAGTTTTTGTACTTCTATGCTAAAGATGCTCGATCCGGTTTATCTAGAATTTCTTATAGAATTATATGAAATAGTTTGTTTTTATAAGTATGGTGAAGGAAAAAGTTTTAGTTTCAGATCTTTGTAAAACTCCATTCTATGTCATTCAATATTGTAGAAAAAATATTTATAATTCAGCATGAAGGTGAGGCAATTTTTTTATCTCACATGTTTTCAGATCAGTCAGGAATTTTTGACAAGGAATATAAAATTGAATTCCTTGGACTCAAGGGAGTAAAATCACCAAAGATAAACCATCATTCTAAAAACATCATAATGTTTTCATTATGGGTATATGGTTTCCTCATTCTATGAAAGTGTGATATAGACTCTTTTATGAAAAGTTATATCATTATATTGGACTTTTTGGTTAACCTCAAAAAGGGTAAAATCATGAAGTACATCCTTCCGGAAATTTCTAACATTAATAAAAGAATCCTAAAGTCTTATATTATCATGAATTCAGTAATCATTTTAATGATAATAGTTTAATTACTAGAATCCAATAAATATCCATATAGTTTTAAACCATTATCCTTTAAGATCGTGTTTCTGATTGATGACACTATAAAGAGAATAAAACTTAAATTCAATACCAAATAATTAATATTTTAGTAATTATCCAAGAGTGATATTGAATCATGGATTAATAAAGTATAAGTAGAAAAAACATCCAAGAAGTCTTAGAAAGAAAAAAAGAGAAGGAACCAGAAACCAAAAGAAAATATAATGTTCTGTAAATCCATTCGGCACTACTAAATATGAAAAATCAAAAAAAATCTAAGGTGAAGTGGTAGAAAAAGGAGGGAGAATAAGAAGAAGAAGAAGAAAGAAAGAATGAGATCCAAGATTTTTTCAGGATCTGGTTGAGGCAATAGCCTTGAAAATTCATGCTGATGAAGAATATAAAAGTAAGAAAAAAGGGAAGAAGCTAAAGAAGAAAATATTAAAATATTAAATTGTCCACTACTTACTCAAAGATATAGAAAATTCCTCTAAATAGATTCTAGTACTGTAATCCTTTCTCTATGAAATAGTTCTCTTAGAAACTCTAGGAATGGAAATGTCAATTCTAGAACATATTGTCGAATAAGAGAAAGTTCAATAAGAAGAAGGAGATGAAAGTAAATATGTGACAAATAACGTAGAATAATATAATGAGAAGGAGAGTCCTTATAAAAAGATTTCAATCTGAACATTCTAGGTTAGTCAACCAAAATTGATTCACATTGGAAATAGGGTGATGGAAAGGAAGAGTTTGAAAATCCTACTCATGATGAGAGTTAAAACGATGATTTCATCCAACCCAATGATGTAAATGAAAATGATGAGAGAGAAGAGGTTTATGAAGATAGGACAGTCCAACTCTATGATAGTGAGCATGAGTCTATAAGTTCTGTGAAATTTATTTCAAAATATGATGAAGGAAAACATGTGGTTATTGATACACTGAAAAATGTTATGGTTATTAATGATAAAAATAATGTTGGTTTTTCTTACAAGAGAAATGATGAAGAGAATGAAAAATTATCACCTCCAACAAGGGATCCAGATTCCAAATCGTTATCATTGATGGGTCTTGATTACATTTTTTAGTCTTTGAAGAAGTTATTAAATAGAATACCTTTGTTCCTTAGTAATAATTCAAGATTTTATTTTCTTCAACATTCATTCAATTAGAAGTTATTATCAGTAATCTTTCTTATGGAAATATTTATCAACCTTGAGGTATATTTAAAAACATTTCATATTGGTAATTATTCTCATAGGATATCATGTAATGAAACAAAAAATGGTCTATATTAATGATTTTAGACATAAGAATCATTAATGATTCTCATGATTTAGTAAATGAGTTTTTTGATAAGTTAGATGATAGAATTAAAATCTACTAATTATGTTTTTCATAATATATGAATCTTGAGAAAGTTGCTGAGAATGAAGAGGATAATGATCTGAATTGGTAATTATATTAAGTTCCATTAAAATTAAAAAGAAAACGTGAGCTCATAGAAGAGTGGAAAGAGAAGATAAATTAGTAAGAAGAACATGTGAGGTCTTAGGTAGAAATACTAAAGTCTCAGGATAAAAAAATCAAGGCTCTTGAAAAGAAGAATCGGGATCATGATCACTTACTAAATAAGTTGGATGAAGATCATAAATAGCTCAATACGTTTATGTCTACCTTGAAGAAAATCATGATAATGGAATATAAAGATGAATGATTTTCATTTCATTCCATTAATTATTTTTATTTTTTACCATGTATCAATTTTTCCTATCATAATTATAATTTTTCCTTCAATTATTATTTCTTGTTATGTATAGTTCTAATCATACATGTACTATTTTAAATTCTCTCTATTATTTTTTGAAAATCATAAAGGGTGGGAAAATAATGATCAACATAATATTAAGTATAAAAGAAGAGAAATCCCCATGTAAGGGGGAGTTTACATAAGAGGGACTCTAATTAAAGAAGTCTTTCTTATGTAATAAAAAGTAACTTCTCTAAGAAATACAAGAATATAATCCTTAGGAAATTTCAAAACCTAAGTGGGGGTAAGTCTTATTCATCATGGTCATATATAAAGTTAGATAAGTTTTTCTTTTATTGTTTTAAATTCAAATTTCTTATCACTTATATTTTTTTTGAATGTTTGTTTGTGATTTCTAAAAAGGCAAATATGGTTGAGTAATAAGGTTTCCTTATGAATTTTCCATTCCTATATGTTTTGAAAATAAAAAACAGAATTTTTTTAGGAAAATTATCTTTCCTTAAGAAAAGTTACACCCTTGCCTTGGTTTTCATTATCTAATTCAATGTATTCTAAAAAACAAGTCTAACTTTTTACTAAAGTAAAAAAATTAGAATCCTTATCAAAAACTTCAGAATAATATATTTTTTTAAACTACAAAGTTATAATAGTTTCAGCCTCAAAATTCAATGAAAGTCAGACTCCAAATTCTCTAAATTTATGTCTCCAAATTCATAGAATTTCAGACTACATGTTCTAAAAAATTCAAACTCCCAATTCATTGAAATTCAGACTCCAAATTATCTTAAATTATGACTCTTAATTCATATAAATTTTGACCCTTAATTCACTAAAATTTTGACACTGAATTCCATAAACATCAGACTATAAATTCTCTGAAATTAAAAATCTGAATTTATCATAATTTTTATTCCAAATTTCTCATAATTTAGAATACAAATTCCTAATAAATCAATCATGAAATTCCGAAAAATTCAGACTCAAAATTAATCATAATTAAAACTCTGAATTCATCAGAATTCAGACTCTGAAAACTGTTTAAGAGAGATTCCAAATTCTTTATAAAACCGAATCTGAATATCCATTAGTTTCTAGAATCTGATTGTTTATATGATTAGACTCCAAATTCTATTTTTCCCCTAGATTATAGATTTTTCAGATTTGGTTAAGCTAATTCATTTTAAATACGCATGTTTTTATCTATTGAAATGATGTATTGCAATTTTTTTCTAACTAACTGTTGGTTGAGTGGAATGTGTATAGGTCCCTAGGAGATTCAAGTAAAAATATGGTCATTGAAGGAGGGCATTGACCATTGATGTTTTTATTATAAAGAGTATCTCATTTAAATTAACTCATTTTCAATGAAATACTTCTATATATTGATGCTTCTAGAGATTACATGCTATGATGTGATTTCTATAAAGATAAAGTCTCTCATTCCTTGAACATTTAGAAAACATCTTGTTCAACCATGAACATCAGGTTCATCTTGCTTTGTGCAACTCTGATTGTTGCTGAGTAAAATTGATGGATTCATGATATGAAGACATAGGTTCAAACAACATGAATGTTTGAGGGTTTGTAGGGATTGCAATAAAGACTCTGATATTCTTATCATGGGCTTACCTGAGTGTTGGTAAAATATACATTCTTCAATGTATAAATCAAGGGACCTTTATCCAAGGATGTTGTATACCCTACAATTTGGGTTAAAATATTTTATACTAGTTACATGTTATTGATTCATGTTTTATTTCCACTATATTTTATTAATGAAAAAAGTATAACGTTCTTATAATTTCTTTTACTTTTAATCACTCTAAAAATTAACATTCTATATTCTTTATGGTCAAATATTTCTCGATGTAATATGTTCTTAAGTTTCTATTTTGGATTCATATATTGGAACCCTAAGAAATTTTGTTGTATAATTAATAATGAAAGAGGTTTTATGAATTTACTCTGTTTAAATATGTTAAACATAGTTTTACTGAACATTAAAAATGAATATTTTTAAATATACAATTCACCCACCCTCTTGTAATTGATCATCTACATATACTATTTTGATCCCACAGGTATAGACCCATGTATTTATATTTATAGTATAATGTATCAATTATAGTGAAAATGAAATAACCACCCATGAGTTTTTTTTATGATTTAATTTTTATAACTCAATAAATAATATACATGTCCATAATATCACAAAATCTAACCAGCCATTATACATTTGAACATTTATAAAAAGTGTGTGCTATATATAGATAATAATTTCAAAAATATTATTCATTCATGAAAAAACTCTCTTGATAAAATCCTTTTGGAGGGAGGGGGAAATTGTTTTAAAGAAAACTATAGATATGTTAAGAAAAAAATTAAATATTATAAGGATGTAAATAATATACCTTATTAAAATAAAGTGAAATCGAAGAATGTTTTCTCGATTGTTTTTCCAAACAAAATAGCCTATAATAAATAAATATAAAATAATAATGATCATCCTAAGTGAAAATTAAAATAGGTTCCTTTGCACAAGGAGGTGATAACAAATTAGGATTCAACACTAAATGGTGGATTGAAAATCAAAAAGTGTAATAGGTTCGAGAAAAATATGCATGTAACAGAACATTTCCTAAATATCCTACCAACCAGTGATACATATATGAAAAGTATGTTGCAATAATAATGTGAGGAAGTAGAATTTACATCTAAGTTGAATTCTTTTTTTTTAAATAAAAAAATAAAAATAGAATTTTTTTAGTCAATTTGTTGAGGGTATTCGTATAAGAAAAAGTGAATAGTTTAGAAAGAATATATCTGAAAGGAAAATAAATTCCAATCAAAGATGTAATGAATCAAGCGACGGAATCACTGGAGGAGTGGGTGTCGAGAGGGGGGGGGGGATGCCACTAGAGGCAGTGGAGCCAAGAGGGGTTGGGGGTAGGGAGGTGGAGGTCGGTACATTGAGGAAGAGGTGGAGCCCAAGAGTTCGAGGTCTGTAGCAGAGGTAGATATGGGAGGCAGAGGTCAGGGAGAGGAAGATATCATCAAGAAGTGGTTGTCTGATGGAAATGAATTGGACGTTGGATAGGGGAGGAGAGGGGAGTGAGGTTGAGGTCATATGGTTAGGAGGTGGTGGTTGTAGAGAGGATAAGTGGGCCGGGAGGAGGAGGTTAGGTATGTGAGGGTTAAAGCGTCCAGGGACCAAATGGAAAATATGAGTTTGAAGGAGAATCCATATGGAGTTCTGGTCTAGGGGAATTGAATACCAACTGTTTTAATAAAACCATGGGTATAGAAGACAAAAAACACATATTCCCATAGTTGTTCCAAACTGGGTGTATATCTAGGTGCTGATATACCCAATTTATAGTAGTGAGTCAAAAGAAAACAATAATATAGAGGACTTCACATTTGGTTCAAAACACTCTATGGTTGTGGGATGGTGGGTCATAAAAATTTCTGATTGTTTTTGGAAAAAACGAGGAATGAATCTTAAATTATATGCATGATAATTTGGAATTCAAATGTGTCCCTCAAAATATTGTTCCCAAATTTTTTTCATAACCCTCAGATTATGGAAATCCATTGTTTTCACTTTTCTTCATTCTTGTTTATTATTTTAAGGAAAAAAATCACTCAAGTAAGATGTGTAGGGAAAACTGGTGAATATCATCTCCAAAAAACCATGATTCAAATGCTAAAAAAACCAATGAAAGTAACCAAAATAATTCATATGTAGTACAATATTTATTATAGTATATCATATAAAATTATCTCAAGCTCTTGGAGTAATTATTAATTACTTTAATAGGTTTCCCTAAAGGGTATGGTTACTATGTAATGACCATAGATATACTACTTTTTGGAACCAAAAATATTATATATTCCCATATAAAAATATATATAATGAATGTGACTACTAGGAAATATAACACATATTATCATGATGCGATAATTAAAATCCATGTGGTTCAAATGATTAACTTCTCCTTAAACTATCTAATCAATGAATAAATACCTCCCCCACATTTAGATTGAAAATTATTATGCATATAGTCAATAAATGGTTAGGTAAGGTTATCATCTATGGGATCATCCTAAAAAGGATTTTTCATGGCATATAAGGAATAATTGATGGAGACAATGAAAGGATGTCAAAGTGGTAAAAAGGGGATAAATATCTCAAACAAATACCTTTGTTGTTTTAGTGAAATGTTCAAAATTTCTATTACTTTGATATACAAACATGGAATGTCCTATAATACATAACATGGACAAGATTCCCTTAATAGAAATTGAAACAATATATTATGGAAAAATTGGATTGAATCCACACAGGTATGGAAATAAAATGTTGGAAGCCACATATGATAATGATTTAAAATAAGTGTATCAATAATAAAAAACAGTCCAAAAAACATCTTAAAATCAGGAAATAATATTAGCAATTGTCTATGTTATGAGGTCAAGGATCAACTAATTCCAAAAAGTAATATGTGGTCAAATTTCCCAGGGAATACTAGTGTAGGCTCTAACACAATTACTAAAAAATGAAAATGATTTCATTTGGGATCAATTAGGAAAATAATGCTTATTTATGTTTTTTATTTATTTAGTTGGTTATTTTACATTGTGTTTTTTGGAAGCATAAAATATAACAAAATTAATACTCTTCCCTTTGTAAGTGTAGATAGAAACTGACTATTTTCGTGTATCTGATGAAGATCCAAAAAATGATATACATATAATATCTACATATGTATAGAACATAACCATATCATATCATGAATATAAACTAAAATATAAAAAATATTTTGGATTGTAAATATATATATGTTGAACTCATCTCTACTATAGTGCCATATTTAAAATTTTTTAATTTCATTCCATTTTGTTACATAAAAACTAAATCAATTGAAACAAAATATAATGAATTAAAATATATAGATTATGGGTTTACTCCAATTGAGTGAAACTTTTACATTATCTACATCTGTAGATTGATGAAACACCATAATGATTGAATTGAAATGTATACCATGCATCTTATTCTTATTATGTTGGAGAATGGAATACATTTGTTGAAAATGAAATTAACCTGAAAATCACACAATATCACAAAGGAAACTTGTCATTCAAATGGATTTTTATAATGAAATAAAAATATCACGAATCATAAGGGGTTGAATATAATACTTTTTTTGAAAAACTTGCTGAATAGTTGAGGTTTTTGTAAAGGGAGTCCGTATAAAGATTAGAAATATTACCTCTTTGAATGTGAAATAAAGAATAAATGTTGTTACTAGACTTTTTCAGTTGTCAACTTATGTCCCTCATATCCTTTAATGTAGATTAACAATGATTGATTTGATATATGTGATATATATGTGATTATGATATACATGTGTGGTACCTGAATTATTGCTTCAAAATTCCATAAGTTATTGATTGATATATATGTTTCGGGCATGGATTGATGCTTTAAAATCCAATAGTAATTAATGGATTATTGGATATGGATCGATTCTTCATGTACCCATGGGTTTATTGACATAGAATTCTAAACCAAAACAGATGACATTAGTCTATGGTTCCAATTGGTTATAATATAAATTGAATTTATATGAAAAATGATAACCATGGTATTGTGATATGTGATATACCTTGGGGATAGTTCAATCTTTGGCACGGCGTGAAGCATGTATTGATGGTGTGGGTTTCCTCAGGAACCTATCGGTTTATGTGGTTAAATAAATAATCATTGAATATATATAAAATATTCACATTAATAATTGTATCTTATTCTCTATATAACAACATACATTTTTATTGACTATATATTTTTTAGACATCGTTGGTGGTGGCCTACTATGTTGTATTCACACCCTACATAGGATTCCTGATCAGTATGCAAATGGAATTCATGTTTTCATTATAGGATAAGAGTAAGAGTTATATGTTAGATTGATGAGCCGGGATAGAGGATGACAGAACTGTTCATAGAGTTAGGATCCCCATGGAGTTGTTAGTGTTTCTTTATTTTGGTTTTACCTTATAACCTTGATTCTTATTTTGGCCTGACACATCTAATATTTTACATTAGATATTGTATTCAGTTTTGGTCATCTTTTGATACTGGTATTATCCTGCTTATGGTTGTATCATATATTTATTTTAGTTTTATTTCTGATATTCTAATACTCTGATAAAGTGTGTGTAGTATCCCCATGTATTAAATTAATCCCCCATTGTTATTCATAATCCTTTAGAATAGATTGAGGTTCACTTGAGGTCATGTGGACAACCGACTCGGCGCATCGGTGTGTGGAACTCAGGTTGAGACGTTATATTGTGGCATCAAAGCTGGGTTTTATTTTTCATTTCATTTTTATTACTATTTGTGAATGGTAGATAAGATACTAGTAAAATATGGTCCTTGGTTAAGAGATCATTTATGGGAGGGGCTAACCAATGTACGCGGGTCAAAGCTTAGTACCTAGGGTGAGATTTTTTATATTGATGTGTGATGTTACAATTTAATGTTATTTCACCTTAATTGATACACATATTATGAGATAATGGTGTATATTATTATATTTTATGAGAGTTTACTCATTTCCAAGTATTCCATGATAGTTTAGTATTCATGTATCATTTTAGGAACTGAGGAATTATTTTGGCATGCAAATTTTTTTCAGCATGCATGTGAAAACAACTTTTGTTTATGTTGTTGAAATTAAAATGATTTCCCTCACTTGTGCATTTCAAATTAAAAGGTTAACTAATATGAATTAAAAGTTATAAAATGATTCCAAATGTGAATAAATGGGTTTCTAATGAGAAATGTGAATACAAAAATGAGTTTACCCTTGTAAATAATTCCCTAGACGTTTGATGGTTAAGGGGAAGTGTTAGTTCCTCAGTTTTGACCGTGTGGTGGGAATTGAGGGAAGCTAGTTTGTATTTATTACTATGAATCCCCAAAACGTAAATTTTATAATGTTGTGTTATGTGTCCTAATATATTTTTTTCGAATTATATATAGATTCCTCCCTGATGACACGTGTTGATAGGATGACAAGAGGACATGGATGGGAAGGTTCCTCTAACATTGGAACCTATAGCACTAATTGTGTTGGGTTATGGTCTTAGAGATTAAATCCATGAAATCATTTCTCGATTCATACTATATATAGAAAGAGGCCCAGAGAGGGTTGTTGAAATAATGTCTGATCTAACATGGGAGTTTTAGTTTCACCATCCGACGACTTTCACCAGAGATGGTGGACTTGAGGAAGATATGGTCTAGATTGATTACATCCAAACTATACATAAACACTGGGATACTCCTTATAATAATAGAGGAAATTGTCTACCTAAATGGTATGTGGTAAAAAATAACATTGGTGGGACATATAGACTTTATATGGATAGCTAGACAATATGGAGTGGATAGAAATTTAAGAGAATTTCTTGGATCACTTTTACCCTGAAGTGATTACATAGGGGAAAGCGGCTGATTTTATGAGCTTGACTCAGGTGAATTAGTCTCTTATAAGTTATGAATGTCCCTTTATTATTCTAAATTTTATTTCTCTAGTGTCGGAAAGAGATGAATCTATGCCCATAAAAAGGTTTTAGGATGGTAATAAATGTGAAATTTAGTCCCAAGTGAATATATTTTGACTCAATAAGTTTTCTAAGGTGTTGAATCATCGTCTCATTTACGAGTGATCCTAAAGAATGATTCTTATGGAGGATAGGTGGTTTTTACTAGATGAGTGGGAGGTATGAATTCTGAAAGATCGAATCATCATTAAGAGATTTCAAGCCACAGCAGTGGAAAGAAAAGTGGTCATGGAGAAGGGGTAGTAACACTAGACCATACTCTGGAGACCTATCACATGTGTGGTGGTATGGGACATGTTCATATAAAATTACCTCAACCACCATTAGAGTGCTGATCTTGCAGCATGATGGGACATCTATAAAGGTTTTTTTGGAACCCACAATAGATGGGGAATTTTGGATTTTCTAGGTAGAACCATAGTGTAAGAAGGGGATCTTATACACCATATCAGTCTATAAATTCAATTTCTATTGGATATAAATGTAAATATAGTGGGTGTGGATCTTATGAGAAAGATAGCATGTGTCAATTGATTGGTGCGACTCTATGGACTCAGACATCATCACAGGGAAGAGGGGTAGAAAAATCCCATGCATTATAGCCTATACTGGTGGATAGAAAGGTTGGACCATCGACAATTAGAGGTACTATTATTGTATCTTCTACACAATATTGTATCCTATTTGATACTGGTGCCTGTCATTGTTTTATATTTTTAAAACTTTTGAATCGTTTGATCCTTATAGTGGAGTTTTTGATAGGGGTTATGAAGATCAATAAACCATTTGGAGTACGATCGAGGGACATATGTTTATATGGGGGTTGTTCTCTCATGTTTGGGGAGTATCGTATTATATGGGATATTTTCATTCAAAAAATTTCAGTATTTGACCTAATTATGGTTATGGACTAGTTATTTTTGTACCGAGCACACATATATTACTACCTCATGAGAGTGACATTTACATTTCTTGAGGGTGATAATTATATTCATAGTTGAGAGGGGTAATAAATGAAGTTCGAGTAGGGGGAATTCATCCGAAACTTGAGGATCTCATTGCCCATGTTTTAGTTATATTTTTCGATGATGGGGGTTAAAATCATGATGTCATTACACCCTTTGTGGATAGGTTTCTCAATGTGTAACTTAAAGACATATTAGAGTTTCCACCAGAGAGCGATGTAGAAATTATGATTTAATTCATACTGGGGGATGAGATAGTATCTATTACACCATAAAAAATGAAACTAAAAGAGCATCAAGAGCTCAATAATAAGTTGTAATATTTGATGGATAAGGTTTTTATCTATCTAATTAATTCACCTAGGGGTTCTCCATTTTATTACTAAGAAGTAATATGGGTGTTTTCACATATGTTTTGATAAATAGAAGTTAAACTAGATAAGTTTGAAGAATTGGTATTCTCTTCCATATATCAATGATATATTTGACCATTTTAGGGGAAATTGTGTCTTCTCTAAGATTGACTTAAGATCAAGGTATCCTCAGTTGATATTTTGACCTTCTGATATACCGAGGACTACATTCAGAATCATGTATGGCCTATTTGAGTTAATTGTTATGTTGTACAGGTTGAGAAATGCACTAGCACATTTTGAGGAATTGATGAATGAAATCGTGCACATATACCTATATTTGTATATGGTAGCATTATTGGGTGACATCGTGGTGTATTCCATGACTCATGATGAACATGTCATGTATCATAACAATGAATTGAGTATACTGATAGACCATCATCTATAATCAATGATATATAAGTGTGAATTTTGTATTGATAATGTATATTTATTAGGTCACGTCCTCTCAGAAAAAGTTTTGTCAATTAAAATAGATAATGATTAGGCAGTTTTATTGGGGGATAATCCCAGGAATGTTTTTTATATTCGTATAATTATAGGGTTAGGGGTTTATTATTGAAGTAACATTTCCATTTAGTAGAGCCTCTTTCATTCTTTACTAGGAAGGTGGAATAGTTTGAATACTCTAGATCATGTGTTAATTCTTTTCCGGAGTTAAAATAAATGATTGACAATGGAAAATGTCTTGATCTTACATGAGTGGGGTGTGGAATACACTGTATTTTGCAACGATTTGGGGATCAGTCATTGAGTAGTATTGATTTGGGGATATTGAGTAATAGTGTTTGGTTCTTGGTGGTTTAGTCACTTGAACAGAACTACCCCATGCATGAACTTGAGTTATATATAGAATTTTATGCTTAATGTGTTTGTAGCATTATGTATCGGGTAAAAAATTTATTCTGTATACAGGTCATAAGAAGTTGAAGTATATATTTTGACAATGATATTTGAATATTTACTATTGGATATGTATTGAGAATGTATATTCATTAGATTTTGAGAAAGAATATACATTAGGGTATAGAAATATTGTTAATGACACTCTCTGATGGAAAAGTCAAACTCTAGTATTTCAAGAGTCTAGTTATAAATGGAGGATGATGAATTTACTAGATGAGATGCATGTTGTAGATTAGTATGATTAGGGTCGAATGAATCTCATATCAGTTTTAGTGGAGTCTACACTTTTTATCTAGATCATCGGAAGGCATTATAAGGATCCAAAATGTTTTTCCTTGAAAGAAAACCTTGGAGTTGTGGAGTCACATTATGGATAGTACTATAGATGAGGATGAGATAATCTATGTCAGGAATTGGGTATTTGTGCCTATGAGTATGTGGGAGATGATGGAGTAATTTCAAGAATAGAATTTGGTCTTATATTCATGTTTCAAAAGATTGTATACTGACCATCATTGGAAATGTTGGTGGATGATAATTAAAAGGGAAATAAGAGGGTTCATGACTCGATGCCACACTCATCAACAAGTGAAGGTTCATCATCAATGACATTGGGATTTAATAAATCAATTTCCCATTATGGATTGAAAGTGGGATGATGCAAACATTTTATTTTTGGTGGGTCTCCTAAGGACACCTTAGTAGATTGATGTTATTTGGGTGATTGTGCACCGATTGACAAAGGTAGAAATTTTGTTTCATGTATAGGAGACTATATAAGTCGACCAGTTGGGATACATATACGTTTAGGATATTTTCCATCTTTATGGGGTTATATGGTTTATAGATTCAAATTGGTACCCACATTATACTTTATAATTCTTTTAGGGATTTCAGGAGGTGATTGGTACATAAGTTTTATTGATTATGACTCTCAAACCACATTTAGTTATGCAGTTGGAGTATACTATACAGGTTCCAGAGATAATGTTTTGAGCGTGTGTCCAATACGTTGGGGATCATAATAGAATCGCATATATATTTAGTGTAGTTCTACTATAATTATAGATATTATGAAACTATAAAGATTTCACCATAAGAGGATTTTTATGTATGACCATTTAGATCACCCTTATGTAGGATGGAGGCGGGTGAGTTACAATTTTTTGGACAGAGCCTCATGTAAGAGACTTCAGATGAAGTTTAGCAGATTAAAAAATATGTGGCAACCACTCAGAGTCGGTATAAGTCATCAGATGATAGTCATCGATGACCCCTAATGTTTACAGAGGATGATAACGTTTTCATAGGTGTTAGCTAGATAAGGTTATTGTAGGATATGGAGTCCGTGAAGGATGGTGTCTTGGTGTGTTATACTATTTGAGGTTGTGGATAGAATCAATCTGGTGTCATACTTATTGGATATTCTAGAGAGGTAATGTTATATGCATGACATTTTTCATGGGTCACAAGTTCATCATTATCACCATATCCCTTCTCATTTGATCAATGTAGATGATATTTATCATGATATTGACGGATACATTTAAAAATATCTAATACATTTGTTAAATTGCATTGAGAAATAATTTTGGAAAATAAAATGTCAATAGTTCATGTATTGTGGTAGCATGGTCATGTTTCGGTTGAAACATGGGACAGAAATGTATATATATGGGCTTAGTGGAATGATCTTTTTGAATCATAATTTTAGAGATCAGTGGGAGAACAAATCATGTATGAGTTGTTATAAGTTGGGGAGATTATCAGATCCTAACCTTTTTTAAGACCTAGCAATCTTCCTTTTAGGTATTATTTTTCATTTTTTGAGTATATCATGTTCGGGTTTTATCTTGGGTGTATTTAGGTAATATTTAGAAGGATTTGGAAGGATTTTGTGTACTGTATTGTTGTAATACATTTTTTCCTGTCGATGCACCCTATCCCAGAAAACCATGAAACCCCAGACAGAGAGGGATTGCATAGCTAGTGTTTTTATTTGTCAAACAGTCCACCCAATTAAGAGGAACTACAACACATAGAAAAGGTAAACAATTTGGAAAATTTTTCACCCATTCAAAGGAAACCATGTGCAAGTGTTTAATTATTCTGAAAATTAGTTTCAAAATTTTCAAACCCCGTGTACTTCACCCAATGTGAACCCTACTTGATCCAAAATCATTCCTCTCATTTTTTGAGGCTTCTATATGAATTCCTAGATCACTCAAACACCAATCTTGATTATCAAAATTTCAAATTATTATATCTACGCATCTCCATGTATGTTTTTTTAATTCTGATTACGTTCATATCTCATATTTATCACTTTCCATATAAGAAGGGGTGGTTTTCATTCCATTGTTGTGAGTTCTGATATAGGTATCATTGATCTTGGTTAATTTCATATTCGATATTTTTTTTGTCTATATCTCGTTCTTTGACATGATATTGGTGGGTTTTCATCAATTTAGTATTTATATTAGTGATCATTCATCTTCAATTTTTAGGTATGTTGTCTAAATTGAAAATAGCACAGTCTTGATTAAAATTATGTGTTTGTAATTGTTATTTTTCAATATTCATGATTATTAAATTTCATTGTGGATTGAACTGAATTAATTTAAATTGCAATGTGACAATGTTTTTGTTTAAATTAGGGGAAATTGAAATTGATGGAATTTTATTAATTAATTGGGAAATTAATTAATTGAATATTGTAATTATTGAATTGATGGGATATAGATATTTTTTAATTAGTTAAATAATGTTATTATGAATTAACTGAAAATGAGGATTATGAGATGTTTGGATTAACATTAATTTGTAAATGGGTCAAATGATTTATATAATGCAAAATGGCTTAATGGTAAATTTTTCATATTTTTCCATGTGATTAAAATGATGGACCATGTTTCTTAAGATAAATTATAATGGAATTCCATGAATTGAAAAGTTGATAAAAGGGTTAATGTTTATTAACATTGAATGATGTGATATATGTGATATATGTGTTATTATGATGTGTTTCTATTGGTCATGGATTGATGTCTCAAAATACCATATGTGAATGATTGATATACATGTGTGGGACATGGAATGATGCTTCAAAATACCATGGTGATAAATGGGTTGTGGGACATGGACCGACGCTTAAATACCCAAGTGGTGATAGACATGGTTTTCTATGACCAAAATTTTTTCATTAGACTATAGTTACAATTGATCATAATATGAATTTATTTGATATAAAAAATTATAACCATGGTATTGTGATATGTGATATCCCTTAGGGAAAGTTCAATCACAACAATATGGCCCGAAGAAGATATTGATTGTGCAGGTGCGCTTAGGGACCCTAGGGTTTATGTCATTAAATAAATAATATTTTATTATATGTAAAAAATTACTTTAAAGATTATTTTTTATTCTTTATACAACTAAATACACTATTATTGACTTGATATTTTTTTAAATTGGCATTTTTTTGTGGCCCGCTGAGCTGTAATCACACCCTTCTCGGGTTGTTAGATCGATACCTATAACGACCCATACTTTACATACATTGTTAATACTTCAAAATTGAAGCACACTTATTACAACATATGACAAAACCACAAAGGACCGTATAGGTATAGTGTCTTTATAAACTGGGAAACATAAACAACTGGTTCATAAATCTTCTACAGTGTCTACCATTTATTTCATCATATCTAGGGTCCCTTTTAGCATATTCTACTTAATATCCATCTTCCTGACCTGGGGAAAAGAAAAAATAAAAGGGTGAGCTCAAATGCTCAGCAAGGCAAATAAAGGAAATAAAAATCATCTGATATCTTTTTGAAAATCAAAACCTGCAAAAGAGATCATAATATCTTAACATGGAATAAATCATAGAAGTGAAAATGAGATCCCCATAATCATAACATAAAACTTGAAACTTTGTGGCATGCACACATAATCATGGAAAATCATTTCTTGTTAGTCATGACTCATTGCCAAGACTATCTTAGTGGACAAAGTCCCTTTCTGAACCGAGTTCACTCCTCGTTTCAGTCCTGTATCACTGAACCGAAATAACCTTCCGTTCCAGCCATGTCTATCTCATGAGATATAAAATCTTTACCCAATGCATTGGAGGGAGATATAGGTCCCACCCATCTTATAATGAATCCTTTCTTATGTGTGCCACATAATCATAAAACATACATCATCGCATAACACATGTAACAAAAATGGGATTCTTGAAACATCATGACATCATAAATCAATTCATATAAGATAAAGGAATTCATAAACATAATTCCATCACAACATAGTCAAATAAATGTAAAAATATGGATAGAAACAGAACCCTTTATTATCTTAGATGGAAAATAATTTTGATAAAACACTTGAATTGAATTCTTGAGGAAAATATCCTTTCTTCTTCAAAATCAATTTCTTTTCACAAAACATCATGTAATTTTAAAAGAAAGAGATTTTATTGAAAATAGCCATGAAATCTTTTAGAGGAAGCTTCATGAAAATAAGGCTTTATAAAACAGTAGAAATCCGTTCGTTCCGTATAAGTTAAAAAAAACATTCTTCGTACTTTTGTCAGAAAAGTCAAAAAGTACCTCGTATGACAAAAGATTCCTTTCATAGATATTACTAAAAACTCACCGAAGGGTAAAAATGGATTTAAACAATTGTAGTTGGATGGAAATAATATTACATATTGATGAAACATGGATGTGGATGATAAAATACACCCCAGTAAATACTTATGAATAAACAATCTCGGATAAAAATGAGATTGTGATATTTCCCTTACCTTAGGTCCGATTTGCTTTGTTCGTGTCTGAAGCTCCTGTATAATGGTTTAAATAATGTTATTGACTTATTCCAGAATCATACATATTTATATGAGATCATATATGGTCATATTATTAGCTTCTTGTTAGTATTATTTCATTGTTACTTGTTACTCGGGTCTTTATAACTTTTTGTTCTTATGCGTGTTTTGTCGAATAAATTCTTATTCTTATCTTTAGATTATAGATAATTCATTTCCAGAATGGTATTAGTGTAGTATATACCATATTCATTCATTAAATTAATTTATATAATCATTATGAAATGAAGATCATGTAGAACGAGTCGCATCACATCGTGGAGACGGTATTCCGTACGTACGCACGAGTGATGATATCGTTCCTATGATCGTGGAATTGTATTGGAGTATATATATATATTATTTCAGTATCAATATTACTTCATAATAATCATATATAGTTACTCATTACACCATTATACCCATCCTTGTAAGGTGATGGTGGAAAAATAGATTACACCACGGCGTGGAGACGGTATTCCGTACGTACGCACGCGCGGTGATTTCATTTTTCCGTAGGATGGATAGAAGGTGAATTAGGGTTGTTTCATATTTATAATAACATATCAGTATGTAAGTAATACTTATGTTATTACTTTATCATGAAACAACTAAAGAAGAAGAAGTTGAAGAAGAAAGAAATTGAAAAGATCGGTAATGGATATTACCTCTTCTTTGGAACGCCTCTTTGAATCCTTCACTTAAGGAACTAAGATTGGTCTTTGGAGAAGACCAGGACCTCTAGGATTATTCTAGGGAAGTGTAGAGGAGAAAATGGCAGGGGTTGGCCGAGCTTTAGTGCTCAAATTGGTGTGAGGAGGAGGGGGAGGAGGTGTCCTTTTATAAGGGAGGAGAGGGGCACCTTAGGAATATCTCAAAATATTATTTTATATTAAAGTCAAAATCGGTTTATAATGGTTCCAAAGGGTCTTATTTCGAAGATAAGGTGGGGAGGGGTCGAAATCCTATCAACCAATAGAATTTAGACAAGTTTAGGATATTATTTTAACCTTATCAATTAAATTTAACTCTAAGTTAAATAATTTAACTTTTACCATGTCTTTTTGTTTTCTTTCACTATATGGTTAATAAACATACTATAACATGCCAAACGAACCCCAAATTGTTTATTATTAATATATATATCCTTATCTAAGTCATTTGGCCGAACCTTAGATTTTTAGGAATACAATAACAATTAATAATATAATATTTGATTTAAAAACTATTTTGTGTCAATTTTGACACTATTTGATATATGATTTTTGTGAAAGTCATAACAGAATTATATGTTCGATCCAAGTTGATTAAATCAACATTAATATATCATAGTAACCTAGAAAATTAGTGGAATTCATAAAAAGTCTTAAATTACATTTATTTTGGTATTTATATTATCAATTTTGTCAATATTTCATTAATAAGATAATTACTGCATCATCTTTGTGTCATAAATAAATTAAATTATTTGATGTCTAAAAATTACAAATAAAATACCATCATGTAGGAAATCATTATATCTTTCTAATGAATATTTACAATGGAATTTATCTTATGTATAACCCCATATTAAAAATGATTTACTTATTAAACTTTGATTTTAACTATTTTAACCCTTCTTTAAATAAATTAATAATAAATGTCCTAATCTAATCCAAGTGGGCCTAAATGGTCATATTTTATTCCTAAGTTGGTTTTTGGTCGAATTACACTTGTCCAATAGAATTAGGACATGTGTTAGGGTAATATTAATATCATATTTACCCTTAATTACCCTATTTACTATTAACCGCGTTAAAAAAGGTAAAAAGTTACTATTCACCAAAAAATTATTTTCATTTCATTGAACCACATTTTAGTCCTTGATATTAACCGTGTCTCTCGGATTTTCGAAATTCCATTCACAGAAGCGGTAAAATTAAGTTTTATGCAAAATTCGGTTTTTAACCTACCACTTAGTGGTTTCACTATTCATCAAAAATTGAAAGTTTTCAGAAAAATACCAAAATTTTACCCTAGGCTAATTTCGATATTCTGAGTCCAAAAATGAAGTCCATTTTGAAAAATGAAATTTATAAAATTTCAAAAAGTGGTTATTACTATTCATAATGGCTAGTTTTAATAGCATATTGTTGTTTAGTGAAACTCGGTATTGCGTACGACGCAAGCTATCGAGGAAGGTCGCGATTGCGTGTAATGCAAGCCAAGAAAGTGTTGTGTAGAAAAAGATTCCTTTGATGATTTATATAACATAAAAGTCTCGGGTGTTACATTCTACCCCCCTTAAAAATAATTTCGCCCTCGAAATTCGTCACTTTGCCACAAACAGATGAGGATACATCTCCCTCATCATATCCTCAAGCTCCCATGTAGCTTCTTCAAGTTGGTGGTTCCTCCATAAAACTTTCACTAAGCGAGTGGTCTTGTTTCGTAGGACTTTTTCGCTACGATCCAGAATCTCTATCGGTTGTTCTTCATAAGAAAGATCTTGCTCCAGCGGTACAACTTCTGAGCTGAGTACATGTGAAGGATCTGGTATGTACTTTCTCAGGAGAGATACATGGAACACATCGTGAACTTGAGAGAGATTCGGTGGAAGCACCAATTGGTAAGCTACCTTCCCAACACGATCCAGTATTTCGAAAGGACCGATATATCTAGGGCTCAACTTCCCCTTCTTTCCAAATCTCATAACCCTCTTCCAGGGAGATATTCGTAAGAACACTTTATCACCCACTTCAAACTCTAGGTCTTTTCTTCGGTTGTCGGCATAACTTTTCTGTCGACTCTGAGCTGCTCTTATGTGTTGTTGAATAGATCTGACCTTTTCTGCCATTTCATCAACGAGATCAGGTCCTAATAGCTTTCTTTCCCCAACTTCATCCCAGCAAGTTGGAGTCCTGCATTTCTTTCCATAGAGAGCTTCATAAGGAGCCATCTGAATACTGGAGTGAAAGCTATTATTATAAGAAAATTCCACCAAAGGTAGGTGTTGATCCCAACCTCCTTTGAAATCCATAGAGCAAGCTCTCAACATATCTTCTAGGGTTTGAATTGTTCTCTCAGACTGACCGTCTGTCTGGGGATGATAAGCAGTGCTGAAACTCAACTCTGTATCCAGAGTATGCTGAAGACTTCGCCAGAACTTCGAGGTAAATCTCGGATCCCGATCAGATATAATAGAAAGTGGTACTCCATGAAATCTTACCACTTCCTTTACATATATCCTGGCAAGCTGATCTAGAGAGAAATCCTCTCTAATAGCAATGAAGTGTGCAGACTTTGTAAGACGATCAACTATGACCCAGATAGCATTATTGCCTTTGGATGTTTTAGGAAGTCCTGTGACAAAGTCCATAGTGATGTTTTCCCATTTCCATTCGGGTATGGGTAATGGTTGTAACATCCCCTAAGACTTCTGTCTCTCAGCTTTAACTTGTTGACAAACCAAGCATCGAGAGACATATTTAGCAACATCTCTTTTCATGCCATCCCACCAGAAGTACTCTTTCAGGTCCCTATACATCTTCGTGCTTCCAGGATGAATAGAGAATGAAGAACTATGAGCCTCATCCAGCAGCTCCTTCTTTAATTCGAGGATGGGAGGAACACAAACCCGATTCCTGAACTTTATTATCCCATCACAATCAAGGTTGAATTCGGGAACATTTCTCACCTTCTTTTGTAACTCGACATCTTCTTTCTGTGCCTCTTTAATCTTCACATGTATAGATGGTTGAAAATTCATTTGAGAAAGATAAGATTTTTCCCCTTCCATTATAATTCCAAGATCCATCCTTTGTAAATCCATAAATATTGGATCTTTTGTGATCCTCATCATGGATAAACTAGCATGGTCTTGTCGACTTAATGCATCTGCCACCTTGTTTGCTTTCCCAGGGTGGTAATGGATTGAGCAGTCATAATCCTTAATCAGCTCCAACCATCTTCTTTGACGCATATTCAACTCCTTTTGTGTGAAAATATACTTTAAACTTTTATGATCAGTATAAATATCACACCTTTCACCATAAAGGTAATGCCTCCAAATCTTTAATGCAAAGATTACCGCAGCCAACTCCAAATCATGTGTTGGGTAATTTTGCTCATGGATTTTCAACTGTCGTGAGGCATAAGCTATCACCATATCATTTTGCATAAGAACACACCCCAATCCCTTCTTGGATGCATCACTGTAGATCACAAACCTTTCTCCACTACAAGGCAGTGTGAGCACAGGTGCATTGGATAACCTTCTTTTCAACTCCTTGAAATTCTTTTCACATTCCTCTGTCCAGACAAACTTAACTCCCTTCCGAGTCAACTTGGTGATTGGATTAGATAATCGTGAAAAATATTTTACAAAACGTCGATAATATCCAGCCAAACCAAGAAAACTTCGGATCTCAGTTACTGTTGTTGGTCTTGACCATCTTTCGATAACCTCTGTTTTTGCTGGATCCACAGATATCCCCTCTTTTGATATTATATGACCCAAAAATGCAACTTTTTGAAGCCAAAATTCACACTTGGTAAATTTGGCATAATGCTTCTCCTTTCTCAGGGTCTTCAATATAATTCTCAAGTGATATTCATGCTCTTCCTTTCTCTTTGAATAGACAAGAATATCGTCTATAAAGACTACCACAAATTGATCAAGATAGTATCTAAAGACTCTATTCATTAGATCCATGAAGATAGCAGGGGCATTAGTAAGACCAAATGGCATCACTATAAATTCATAGTGTCCATACCTTGTACGGAAAGCCGTCTTTGGTATATCCTCCCTTTTGACCCTTAATTGATGATACCCTGAACGGAGATCAATCTTGGAAAAGTATTGAGCTCCGCGTAGTTGGTCAAATAAGTCATCAATGCGTGGGAGAGGGTATTTGTTCTTGATAGTGATCTTGTTAAGTTCTCAATAATCAATGCAGAGTCTCATTGATCCATCTTTCTTCTTAACAAATAGAACAGGTGCTCCCCAAGGTGACGCACTAGGGCGTATGAATCCCTTATCAAGATTCTCTTGGAGTTTCTTCTTCAATTCCTGCAACTCAATTGGGGCCATTCTATAAGGTGTCTTTGAAATTGGCAAAGCACTCGGTACGAGTTCTATTGAAAACTCAACTTCACGATTTGGTGGAAGACCCGGTAATTCCTCCGGAAAGACATCATCAAACTCCCGTACAATGGGCATATTCTTAATCGTGAGTTTCTCACCAACCATTTGAGATAAATAACCTTCATTTAGTGGAATCAATACCCATAAGATGGAAGAAATTTCCACTGGAAGGTTATGTTCATCCTTGCATTGATAGAAGATCGTAGATTGATCTGGAATATGAAATGTGACTTCCCTTCTTTGGCAATCGATATGAGCTCCATGTAGAGAAAGCCAATCCATGCCAAGAATCACATCAAATTCCACTAAAGGAAGGATCACAAGATTTGCAGGAAGCACTTTCCCACAAACTTCGATCGGAGAGGAATTATAAACTTTTGATGCGATTGATGTGCCATTAGGTGTTGTCACAGCTAACTCAACATCTAATTGTTGAGGTAATACGGTGATACCCTTAGAAAAGTCTTCAGAAATAAAAGAGTGGGTGGATCCAGAATCAAATAAAACATTTGCTACTTCAGAGTGGATGGTAAGTGTACCTTTCACCACATCGTTATCGTACTCCACATCGCTGATAGAAATTGCATGTGACTTTCCTTTGTCTTTAGCCTTAAGAGTTTGTTGACGTCGACCATCATCATCAACCCTTGGATTTGGGCATTGATTGGCATAATGCCCCATCTCCTTACACTTGAAACATTGAAGTGTAGTAGGTTCATTCTGTGTATCCCTTCCTTTGTTTGCGTCATTAGACATCTTCTTCCCATTATCACGGCATTCAAATGCCCGATGACCTTCTTTTCCACATTTAAAACATTTACTTGTCCCTTTAAGGCAACTCCCTCCATGTTTCTTTCCACACTTTGAGCATAAGGGAAAGTTCATCTTCTTTTCTGTGTGCTCTTTAGATTTTTCTTTGAATTCCATCTTCCTCTTCTTATCAAACCCATGTGACTGATGGGTTACTCCAATCTCCATCTCTACTTTGAGAGCACATCGAACGATTTCCTCGTAGCTATTGAAGTCCCTTATGGCTAACGCCCTTCGAAGACTTGGTTTTAAGACACTAAAGAATCGATCGATCTTACTCTCAGGTTGGATAATAATACCAGAAGCGTACCTTGCAAGTCTTGTAAAATTTGCTTCATAGGTACCAACAGATTCATCATCCCTTTGCTTCAGTTCAAGAAACTCTTTCTCCATCTTTGTTCGGAGAATACGAGGGAAGTACTTATTGAAAAATAAGTTCTTGAACTCGTCCCATTCCATAGACTCAATTTCATCCCTTTGCCTCGTATTCTTAACAAGATTCCACCATTGATCAGCATCTCCTTCCAAACGATACACTGCTAGGATGACTTTATCATGTTCAGAACATTGAAGAACTGAAAATATCTTTTCAGTAGTACTAATCCATTGTTCAGCAACTAATGGATCAGTAGACCCGCTGAAATAAGGTGGACGCTGCCTCATGAAGGATTCAACAGAATGTTGCTCCCTCCTTTGCTCGTTTGGAAATACTGCATGATTCATAGCTTGAGAAAGTTGTGTGAGCATGGCTACAAGATTTTGCATTCCAGCTCCCATATCGTTTGGTTGCTCAGGGGGACAATCATTGCATTGCCAATCGCATTCCGCAATAACACGGTTCCTTCGGGTTCCAGCCATTGACTAAAACCAAGAAGAATAGTGTGAGCAACACTAATTATAATAGGAAACCACATAATTCAAGAATAAAATTTTCATGCTTAAGGTCTTATCCTAGGTTATTCAATGCCATTTCTAAAACACTAAGATTGTGTTCTATGCTTAGACTTATCCTTAGGGTTCTTACCAAGGCTTTCACATCCTAGTTTCCAAAGGTTGACTATACCTTTCCTCTGATACCAACTATAACGACCCATACTTTACATACATTGTTAATACTTCAAAATTGAAGCACACTTATTACAACATATGACAAAACCACAAAGGACCGTATAGGTATAGTGTCTTTAGAAACTGGGAAACATAAACAACTGGTTCATAAATCTTCTACAGTGTCTCCCATTTATTTCATCATATCTAGGGTCCCTTTTAGCATATTCTACTTAATATCCATCTTCCTGACCTGGGGAAAAGAAAACATAAAAGGGTGAGCTCAAATGCTCAGCAAGGCAATAAAGGAAATAAAAATCATATCATATCTTTTTGAAAATCAAAACCTGCAAAAGAGATCATAATATCTTAACATGGAATAAATCATAGAAGTGAAAATGAGATCCCCATAATCATATCATAAAACTTGAATCTTTGTGGCATGCACACATAATCATGGAAAATCATTTCTTGTTAGTCATGAATCATTGCCAAGACTATCTTAGTGGACAAAGTCCCTTTCTGAACCGAGTTCACTCCTCTCTTCAGTCCTGTATCACTGAACCGAAATAACCATCCGTTCCAGCCATGTCTATCTCATGAGATATAAAATCTTTACCCAATGCATTGGAGGGAGATATAGGTCCCACCCATCTTATAATGAATCCTTTCTTATGTGTGCCACATAATCATAAAACATACATCATCGCATAACACATGTAACAAAAATGGGATTCTTGAAACATCATGACATCATAAATCAATTCATATAAGATAAAGGAATTCATAAACATAATTCCATCACAACATAGTCAAATAAATGTAAAAATATGGATAGAAACAGAACCCTTTATTATTTTAGATGGAAAATAATTTTGATAAAACACTTGAATTGAATTCTTGAGGAAAATATCCTTTCTTCTTCAAAATCAATTTCTTTTCACAAAACATCATGTAATTTTAAAAGAAAGAGATTTTATTGAAAATAGTCATGAAATCTTTTAGAGGAAGCTTCATGAAAATAAGGCTTTATAAAACAGTAGAAATCCGTTCGTGCCGTATAAGTTAAAAAAAACATTCTTCGTACTTTTGTCGGAAAAGTCAAAAAGTACCTCGTATGACAAAAGATTCCTTTCATAGATATTACTAAAAACTCACCGAAAGGTAAAAATGGATTTAAACAATTGTAGTTGGATGGAAATAATATTACATATTGATGAAACATGGATGTGGATGATAAAATACACCCCAGTAAATACTTATGAATAAACAATCTCGGATAAAAATGAGATTGTGATATTTCCCTTACCTTAGGCCCGATTTGCTTTGTTCGTGTCTGAAGCTCCTGTATAATGGTTTAAATAATGTTATTGACTTATTCCAGATTCATACATATTTATATGATATCATATATGGTCATATTATTAGCTTCTTGTTAGTATTATTTCATTGTTACTTGTTACTCGGGTCTTTATAACTTTTTGTTCTTATGCGTGTTTTGTCGAATAAATTCTTATTCTTATCTTTAGGTTATAGATAATTCATTTCCAGAATGGTATTAGTGTAGTATATACCATATTCATTCATTCAATTAATTTATATAATCATTATGAAATGAAGATCATGTAGAATGAGTCGCATCACATCGTGGAGACGGTATTCCGTACGTACGCACGAGTGATGATATCGTTCCTATGATCGTGGAATTGTAATGAAGTATATATATATATTATTTCAGTATCAATATTACTTCATAATAATCATATATAGTTACTCATTACACCATTATACCCATCCTTGTAAGGTGATGGTGGAAAAATAGATTACACCACGGCGTGGAGACGGTATTACGTACGTACGCACGCGCGGTGATTTCATTTTTCCGTAGGATGGATAGAAGGTGAATTAGGGTTGTTTCATATTTATAATAACATATCAGTATGTAAGTAATACTGATTTTATTACTTTATCATGAAACAACTAAATAAGAATAAGTTGAAGAAGAAAGAAATTGAAAAGATCGGTAATGGATATTACCTCTTCTTTGGAACGCCTCTTTGAATCCTTCACTTAAGGAACTAAGATTGGTCTTTGGAGAAGACCAGGACCTCTAGGATTATTCTAGGGAAGTGGAGAGGAGAAAATGGCAGGGGTTGTCCGAGCTTTATTGCTCAAATTGGTGTGAGGAGGAGGGGGAGGAGGTGTCCTTTTATAAGGGAGGAGAGGGGCACCTTAGGAATATCTCAAAATATTATTTTATATTAAAGTCAAAATCGGTTTATAATGGTTCCAAAGGGTCTTATTTCTAAGATAAGGTGGGGAGGGGTCGAAATCCTATCAACCAATAGAATTTAGACAAGTTTAGGATATTATTTTAACCTTATCAATTAAATTTAACTCTAAGTTAAATAATTTAACTTTTACCATGTCTTTTTGTTTTCTTTCACTATATGGTTAATAAACTTACTATAACATGCCAAAAGAACCCCAAATTGTTTATTATTAATATATATATCCTTATCTAAGTCATTTGGCCGAACCTTAGATTTTTAGGAATTCAATAACAATTAATAATATAATATTTGATTTAAAAACTATTTTGTGTCAATTTTGACACTATTTGATATATGATTTTTGTGAAAGTCATAACAGAATTATATGTTCGAACCAAGTTGATTAAATCAACATTAATATATCATAATAACCTAGAAAATTAGTGGAATTCATAAATAGTCTTAAATTACATTTATTTTGGTATTTATATTATCAATTTTGTCAATATTTCATTAATAAGATAATTACTCCATCATTTTTGTGTCATAAATAAATTAAATTATTTGATGTCTAAAAATTACAAATAAAATACCATCATGTAGGAAATCTTTTTATCTTTCTAATGAATATTTACAATGGAATTTATCTTATGTATAACCCCGTATTAAAAATGATTTACTTATTAAACTTTGATTTTAACTATTTTAACCCTTCTTTAAATAAATTAATAATAAATGTCCTAATCTAATCCAAGTGGGCCTAAATGGTCATATTTTATTCCTAAGTTTGTTTTTGGTCGAATTACACTTGTCCAATAGAATTAGGACATGTGTTAGGGTAATATTAATATCATATTTACCCTTAGTTACCCTATTTACTATTAACCGCGGTTAGAAAGGTAAAAAGTTACTATTCACCAAAAAATTATTTTCATCTCATTGAACCACATTTTAGTCCTTGATATTAACCGTGTCTCTCGGATTTTCGAAACTCCATTCACAGAAGCGGTAAAATTAAGTTTTATGCAAAATTCAGTTTTTAACCTACCACTTAGTGGTTTCACTATTCATCAAAAATTGAAAGTTTTCAGAAAAATACCAAAATTTCACCCTAGGCTAATTTCGATATTCTGAGTCCAAAAATGAAGTCCATTTTGAAAAATGAAATTTATAAAATTTCAAAAAGTGGTTATTACTATTCATAACGGCTAGTTTTAATAGCATATTGTTGTTTAGTGAAACTCGGTATTGCGTACGACGCAAGCTATCGAGGAAGGTCGCGATTGCGTGTAAAGCAAGCCAAGCAAGTGTTGTGTAGAAAAATATTCCTTTGATGATTTATATAACATAAAAGTCTCGGGTGTTACAATACCTGAATGACTACAAGTTTTCAGGATAGGATAAGTGATGTTATCATAGATTGATGGCCAATTCAGGATAGATCAGGGATTATGGAACCTTGTTTTGTGTTAGTACTCACTTAGAGTTTTAAGTGTGTCGTTATTTTGTCTTTTCATTAGACACTGAACACATATTTTGGCATGACATGTCAAATATTTTAGTGTGGTTATTGTATTCAATTCTGGACAACTTGTTATATTGGTATTATTCTTGTTATAGATTTTTCATTTGGTTATAGTTTTTTATTCCTAATATTTTATTACTCTTCTAAAGTGGGTATAGTCTCCCCATGTTTTATATTAGTCCTTAGCTATTAGTCTGTAGCCTTTGGCATATGGTTAGGCGCACCTGAAGTCATGTAGTCAAATAGATCAGGGCATCAGTGTGTGGAACTTGGGTCGTGATGTTACATCTACCACCAATATTGAGTTATTTTCTAGCTCTATAAATGTTTCAGATATCTCCATTTTGGAAAAAAAAATCAGACTTCTGAATATTATCAAAAGGTGGGTATTCAATTTCATTAAAAGTGATGTCCTCTTGCGTGTCAATACATGGTGTCTCAGTTCAATTATTACTCTATTTCAATAAATAAGGGACCTAGTTTAATGTAATATTCATCCTTAAAAGGTGTAATTTTATTAAGATCGAATGAATCCAATTTCACTTTGCGATTGACAGATTATGAACTCACAAAAAGACATGAAATAACATTGTTTTATAGACAATTTTGATCAACAGAGTGGAAGAAAATGATCTCAAATTATTGAAATTTGATTATATTGGAAGAATTAAATTATGATGGGGAGAATTCATCAATGGAATGATGCGATTCGAGACCAATCAAATCATCAGAATTGGGAAATAGATGTTGTTCGAATGGAACCTCGACTAAACATTCCATTAAATAATTATTCTCAATTCGATTATCAGGTGGAAATGAAGTGGATTGTTGGAAAAGATTAGTTGTGTAATTTTCTAGATCTTCCATTGAAGAAAGTAACATTTCATTACATTCATCTTGAAGTCCAAACCTCAGATTTCTTTCATTGATAGTATAAAACAACATGAAACTAATTATTGAATCAATTATTTCACATGAATTATCGAGTACTAAATTTTTGATCATGCATTGAACTTCCAAAGGATAAAATTGTGGTTAGAAACTAGAAATACAATATGATGATGGATTATCACATGGATCATGACACTGATTAGAATAATAATCTGTAAAATAAACATAATTACCTATTGAGCTCATTTTTGGTGTGAGATTGTATTCCATACAATGTAATTTTGGAGGGTAGTGTGAGTATTGGTTTTCATTCCATTCTGAATTTTTGGGTGTCTTGAATGTTCATGTAATGAAAAAAAATTTGCGAGTAAATATATTTTTTTGTTTTTTTACAAAAATAAATCTTTTTAATGAATTTATAATGCTATTTTTCTTCCTAGAAATGGTACCAGAAATTTGGCATGATCGTCGAAATGTGTAAATTTTTTAAAATCAAATAACCCACTAAATATTATATATTTGGGTAACAGGGATGAACCATAGAGATAATGTGAGTACACAGTTGGAATACCCTCAAAGAAGAATGTCCAGGCTGGAAAATTATTTAATGTGATTAAAAATTATTAATTCTAAATATAAAAAAATTTAAATCAAATTAAATAAATTAACTAAAACTATCCATGAAAAATAAATTAATTTATGGAATAAATCATGAAGAGATGAAATTTTGAGAGTTGTGACATTCTTTCAGTTTCATGAAATTCCAATTATTTAACACTCACATATGAATATTTATTTATTTATTTATCACTGATTCCAAATTTAACCATTATAATATTATGTCACATTCCCTGATGTTAGAGATTATTCTAATTTTCAAACAAAAAATCCATCATTTCTTTCTCTGGTCTAGAGAATAACCTATGTGTCACTATAGCACTTAATCACTTGATGAAATACCACAACCCATTTCTCAAAAATTTTAAGTATGTATCAACATTGGGTTTTCCTTCTTGAGATAAATATTAGGTATAATTAATGAAATTATGAAGGGGAGAACACAGAACATATTAATTTTTCAATTAATATATTTATTTATTCAGAATTCGACTGCGTACTACTTAATATTCTCTTATGAACACGGTTGAATTCTAGAAAAAAAATATCTACTGATCTTCTGCCCATGATTACATATTAGGTATCACACAAATTGGTTCCAAATAATGTTTATATATTTAAATTGAAATTTAATTGAAACACATACATAATCAATTAATTAGACATCCAATTAAAGTTATTTCATTTAAAAGGAAATCAAACATGGAAATAAATTAAATACTGAATAAATTGTCACGTGCATCGCTACTCGAACAGCAATAAAATTAGTCATCCATGTAAACGTCACAACACATAAAATAATAAGAGCATGAAACCATTTTCTCAACATCAAAAAACTCACATAATATTTCTGTAGGTGATCGCTAAATAATAATCTTCACTCCACCTATCGTCACAACATCGATCCAAACTATCACACTATCGAATAAATTACCAGACCTCTATTTTCTCTTAGTGCACAACGCTGATATCCAGATGAAAATGGAATCATGTGTCCTCTTCGATGTTGTTTGAAGTATATAATTCCACGATAGATTCACAACAACCCAAATCAATGCTGACTCAGACAACAATATGGGTTAGCTGCCTTAAATGGTGTGAAACGATGTTCTAGATAGGTTTATCTTGGTTCTCTAGATTTGTAGCGCTCTTCATGGTGCTGTTATGGGAGGGGGATGTGTAGAATGTAACATCCCAAGTAAATAAAGAATATTAAATTTTTATATTTATTAATATTTATGAATAAAATATTAATATTACATTAATGGATATTCTATGTTTGATGGCGTACCCAATACACAACAATGAGTTTTTTTGAAATCTTATGTTGCACACGAATAATTTAATTATTTTAAATGGTAGTTGACATATAGACATTGTATTGGAGATGATGAATAAAAATAAATAAAATATGATTATAGAAGATTGTTAAATGTATTTACTTTTATTCAATAAAATTTAGTGGCATAAAATGTAAATGAATCTGATTTGAAGCTTAATTTACTTTAAAAGGCCGATTTACCGCCTTTTGATGGCGAACCCTATTTTAATATAGTTTTGGAAACATTAATTTGTTCATTGTGACAAAATAAAAATCTTCTTTAGATTGGTATCATCAAAATTTACTTTGGGTATATTTTTGGTATTTTTCTGATAAATTTCATTTTTAAATGAATAGTGAAAAATACTGTCTTTTATTTCAAAAGTGATTTTTAATGTAATTTATTTATAAAGATAGATAATATTCATAATTGGTTTAAAATTTTAATAAAAATAATTTTTTACAATTTAATCCAATGGTGGTCATTGGAATTAATTTCACTTTGAAATTGTACATAAACAAGTGTCGATCTTTTAATAGATAATGTTTCTTAAAAACACGCTATTTGTTTTGACAGTGAGACTTGATCATAAAAATAATTAATCCTTAATTTATGTTTTTAATTTGGTAAAATGGACATCATTTTTGAATTTGGAATATCAAATATATATTAGGGTGAATTGTTGGAATTTTTCTGAAAAACATAAATTTTTGTTGAATAGTGAAACCACTAAGTGGTAGTTAAAAAAACTGATTTTTCGTTTAAATAAAATTTTAGAACCTATGTGATTTGAATTTAAAAAATCCGACATACCTAGTTTTCATTAAGATATAAAATGTGGTTCAATGGGATTAAAATTATTTTCAGGTGAATAGTGACTTTTAAGTTTTATTAATCGCGATTAAAGGTAATTAGTGTAATTTAAGGTAAATATAATGATATAATAATATGAAATTACCTTTACACTAGTCCTACACTTATTTTATAAGTCATGGACGACCAATAAAATACATGGGTCAACTTGGGGACCCCATGGATCCACATGGGTAATAAAATGACATTAATAAATTTTTATTTAAAGTACAAATAAATATGTCAGAAACACGTATTGTTGTACTAAAACAATTTTTACATGGTGTAATATGAGTCATATTTTTTACTATAAATATTCATTAGAAAGATAAAATGATTTCCTACATCATGAAATATTTTTTATAATATTTACTCTTTAGATAAATAAATTTATTTATGACACCATGATGATCCAGTGATTAGCTCATTAATGAATTATTTAAATAAAATGAGAAGATAAGGTAAAATATAACATATAAACATGTAAAAAAACTATTGGAAGGGTATATTTAGTACCCTTATCACCTTATACTAAAAATATATAATTTCGGTCCCTTTAATATCCGAAAAGTATTTTATAATAAAGTATCTTTTCAAGACATTCCATGTGTTTCCCTCCTCCCTCTTATAAAAGGCCCACATCTATACCCCCATACCCACACCTCTCAAGCCTTTGACACGACAAAAATATTCTCATATTATCTCTCCACATCCCTCTATTCATCCTAGAGGCCTTAAATTTTACCAAAATGCTTTTCGAGACACAGTTTTGGTTCAAACCAAAGAGAGTTTCCCGATTTAAAGGTAATGTCTTCTCTTATGTTTGTTTGTTTTATTTTCCTTCTCCAACCCCGTAAACTCTTTTTATTCCATTATTTTGTAACAACACCAGTATATTAAATATACTAGGATGTTTGTATGATATGTATTCAAGCTACAGTTACACACACCTCCTTCTAATGGTTAAATAACTTATTGTTTCCATGGATGGCGAATCACTGCCTCACGAAACGATGATTGTTCTATCTTATCCCACCCCCTATCATGGTTGCCATTATGATGTCACTATATTTAATTATGATATATATTATATTTATTTCTTCTCTATTCTTCTGTATTTTACATTTAAAACACACCTTTATGCTTTTCATGTTGTGCAAATGCAATAATTTCTTTTGAAAAGTTTGGACTACCGTCCCATCAAGTGATGTGACTCATTCATGAAATACATGGAATGTGTAAAGAATGAAATTAATTAACTTATGTGACCTATATAAATTATATTTTATACTGTAATTATAATATATATATATATATCTCTCTCATTTATTTTTAATTCCATTAATGTGACAAAGAAACGAAAGTAACGTTCAAGCGTAGGTATGGCCTACCATCTCCATGAACGGTGCATTACATTTTCTTAACTCTGAATATTATGGAATAGTATAAAATTAATATATAATGGATATATATGTTATTTAAATCATTAATAATATTTTGGATATGGGGTAATTATAACTACATGGGAAATTCTTTTCAAACAAGTACATTTTTGACACATGTACCGAACATCGACAAAAAAGTCTGATATGAACTCATATTATTACCTAATTATTATAAAATTTTAATATGTGACATGAATTGAATAATAAAATTTAAATGAGGTCATAACCATTTATTAATTAAATAATGTTTATTATTCAGGAATATAATGAAATGAACAAGAAAAGTAGGATTTGAGGCAGAGGATCCAACCTCTCTCTTTATTTTTAAGTATTCTCTTTTATGACACTTATTTTTAAGCTCCTCTTTCTTATGATTGGGGATGTTTTTATATATTCCTATTAAATTAATTTTTATTTTCATATTATTAGAGACCCTAATTTATATCTTCAATCATTTTTTGGATGTTTTAAGTGGCGTCGTTAGGCTGACGAATTTTCGTAAGGTAATTCTTAGCACACATTTAATTTCCTAATATTTCTATTGTTATACACTTATTTATTTCATGTGGTGTATTGTGTACTTAAATTTGATATATATTATGATTATTCTATTTATATTCATGTTATTTTGTGATTCCATTTGTGTAAATTATCTTTTGGTCATACAACTCGATTGATCACGACGAGGTAAGGGGTTTTTTTCTCACTTTTTGTTCCTGTGAGATTCATGCTACATTTTCCACAATTTAATTTTGTGTGGTGTATGTACATCCCATGATAGTATTATTTGTGAAATATACTTTAATTTATTTGTAATTACATCTTCATGGTGTGTCCCTTCATTCATGGGGTGTACGTTTCGAAAGTTACCCAAATCGGTAAGGGATCCTTTCACCCACCTCTTTTTAAAAGACTAATTTTTTTATGTCATTTAATTTACATCATTTTATGTTGAGAAATTTTCTTATATATCCTTATTAATGAAAATTTTATGTCCATGTGAGGAGAGACCATTTTTTCACTCATCAACGTTTTTTTTAATTTTAACGTGACGACGTTAGGCTATCGAATTCTTGCACGGGAACTTCTTAACTAAATTTCAATCCTTTGGGTTAAACATGTAATCCTTGAATATGTCATTGTATGAATATGTGTGAATGAATCTGATTGTTGTACACTTAATATCCCCTTATATTAGATGTATTTATATTTGTTACACATAAATTATGTAATTGATTTGTCCTTAATCAAAGGATACCATCTTTGTATGGAACATTGTATCAATCTCCATTCAATGAGAAATATTTTGTTTTATACACAAAAATATTTTATACATTGTATAAACCACTTTTAAATTTACTTTTATTAAAAATTAATCATTTTATATGAATAGTTTTACTAAACAACAAAATGAATGTTTTTGTCTTACGTATGCGGCGACAATGACTTCTCTGCCGCCGTTACCATTATTTGAGTTTCAGCTTCCTCTACAAGGCATAAATTTTTTGAATGAAAAACAAATACCATATTATACTATTATTTTATTTTGGTATTGAAAATGGTTTTGAATTTTTTTTATTATATCAATGTGTTGTATTGGTATCTTGTTATTGAAATGTGGAAATGTTATTTTCCTCTATGCATGTTTTATATGATACGATTATGTTATGCTTGTTGGGATTTGTATATGAAGATAGGTGGTTCCATGAAAAACTAAGGGCAGCTGAGCCCTATATAGCTCTCTAATGAAATGGGTAATATGAAGGACTTAAACGCTATGGTTTCTCTGGAGAGACTTAGGGAATAGATTGTGGTCACTAATATAAATACGGCCGTTATCAGCGCTAAAAATGGCCTTTATGAGTGCTAGAAAAAGCGCTGATAAAACCGGCGAAGATAAAGGGAGGTCCCCTTTATCAGAACTCCAAAAAGCATTGATAAAGACCCCTTTTATCAGCTCTAAACAAATCACAGATAAAAGGGGTCTTTTATCAGCGCTAAAACAAAGTGCTGATAAAAAAGTCCTTTATCAGTGCTTTGTTTTAGAGTTGATAAATGACCCCTATATAAGCACTTCCTTTATCAGCACTTTCGTTTTAGCGATGAAAAAGGACCTCGTTTATCAGCGATTTTTTAAAAGCACCGATAAAAGGTATTAATATTAAAAAATTTAAAAAAATTTAATAAAAATTATAAAATATTAAAAAAACGATGCCAATCGGGGGGGACTTTTATAACTCTTGAGCCCCCCCCCCCTTTACAGTGCTTTTCAGCCCCTGTACAGCACCCCATGCACCCCTTTCACACTTTAATAGCGCTTTCTGCTCTATTCCCCCATGTGCGCGTGCCCCTGCCTCCACCAGGATTTGAACTCGAGACCTCCCCCTTGCACTCCTAAGCCTTTACCACTACTCTATTTTGATTTGTCTTCCAATTCATGATATATATATATAGTTATATTTATTCGTATAGTAATATATATTTATATTAATATATATATAGTTATATTAGTATATATATAGTTATATTAATATATATATATAGTTATATTAACATATATATAGTTATATTAACATATATATAGTTATATTAATATATATATATAGTTATATTAATATATAAATATATAGTTATATTAATATATATATAGTGATATTCATATATATATTTTATAGTGATATTAATATATATATTTATAGTAATACTAATATATATATGTAGATATATTAACATATATATAGTTATTAGATTAATATATATATATAGTTAGATTAATATATATATATATATATATATATATTTAGATTAATATATATATATATTTTGATTAATATATAGCTATATAAATATTCATATATTTGTATTTTAAAAAAAATGGATGTTAGTTATTATTTAGATAAAGATAAAATATTTTATATGTAAATATATTTAATTATTTATATTTATAATTAAATTTTTAGGTGTGAATATATAAAAAATATGAATATATTGTTATATATTTGATTATAAATAGCATTCCATTTTAAAAAATAATGAAATATCAAAGACATAATATCATTATGAATGTAATAACTTGGAATAAATTCAGACCCCACCAAAAAAAATCCAATAATACCCCCTTAAACGAGGCTGAAAATCCTGAAAATGTTAAAAAATCGGGGTACCCCAACTAAAAACTGAGTTTTGTAGGCATTCTATGCCTCTTTTGGCCTCCAAAATCCCTTGACCCAGGCCCCCCCTAACAATATCAATCTATAGATCGTCGTATGATTCGATTTGATATGTGGTAGAGCTCAAACGGACACCCAGATCAAAAGTTATGATCGTTTGAAGTTTTAGTTGTGTTTTCAACATATTTTGGATATTTTTTTAATTTTTTAAAATTTTTTAGCCTTCAAATAGTTATTAAATGACTATTAGTCAATAATAATTAGATAATTATTAATTAATTTTTTTTTATTTTTTAAAAATCCATTTTCAGTAAATATCTTATATATTAAGTATATTAAGTGTAAATATACATTTACACTTATCTGAAATATATTTATATATTATATATTATATTTATATATCAATATAACTATATTAATATATTATTATATTAATATATTGTTTAAAATTTTTTCAATTTTGACCATTTATCATCCCTAAAAAAAGTGCTGATAAAGGGGGGTCCCTTTATCAGGGCTAAAAAAAGTGCTAATAAAGGCACACTTTATCAGCACTTTTTTGAGCACTGATAAAGGCACCCCCTTTATCAGCACTTTTTCGTTAGCGCTGATAAATGGGGGCACTGCAAAAAATTGTTTTTGTGGTAGTGGGTGGGTATTCCAAACATAACCGTGAGGGATACTCTCTACATAAGAATGTTATAAATGACTCAAGTTACCTTTATGTCTTATGATTTCTATTATTTATTCATAAATCATATGATTTCATGATGTTTGTTAATGTTCTTATGTTTTATGAGTAATGAATTATTTCATTGATTTTTATGCATACATGGACTAATGTTTTCTTCCGATATTTTTATATCCCTTAGTGATCTTTTTATGCTCATTCGATATTTTTGAAATGTTTTTCACAGGACGTATAGATGAATAGGGTCAAGGATGGGATTATGTAAAGACATGATATCTAAAACATTGAAGTAGACATGTTTCTTTTTGTGTGTTTTTGTTTTATGAAAAAAATTTAACCTGAGTAGAAGTGTCTACTTTGTAATCTATTGAGATGTAATAGTTATGTCCTAATTCTCTAAAACTATAAACCTGAAAAGATACTCAATGTGAATGATTCATTTAATTCAATATTATGCAATGTTTTAAGGCTGGGTCCTTATAGTTGGTATAAGAGGTCTTTTTAGATAAAATTAGAGGTTAAAATATTGTTTAAGCATAAGTGAAAAGTTGTGTATAACCACAAATATTAGTAATTTAGATGGAGTCATTGTTATTTTTGAAAGTTGAAATGATTTTGTGATATCATGGATAAGTATATCTTAGTGTTTATCTTTATCATTAGTACATGATGAATTTTTTGATATACTCGCATTGACATTTTTTGGTTTTAGTAAATGGATGGATTTAGCTGGCACCAAAGTAACAATGGGTATGAAGGAAGTTGTGGTGGTTCTCGGATCAGGAGACTAGATGAATTGGGGGATTCAATGAGGAATATAATTGTTTTTCTAAAGCAACTATCAAGGAGTCATGATTAACCACTAGAACCTTAGTGAGTTCTCTAATGCATCATGTATGAGAGAACCAACTCTATGTGGAAGTTCAGGTAATAATATTAATGTTAACCATTAGGGTTTATATGATCCTTACTTTTGAGGTAATTATGAGTTACTATATGATAGAAAATGATATGCATGAGATAAAATTGAGGATAAATTATGATATGTTTATTTTGGAAGATTTTTTCTCATTTTGTGGAATGTTATAAAATTATATAGTTTTGGAAAAAGGACAACACACATACTGTGTGACAACCTGTCGTGTCTGATGATGCTATGGGAATCGAACCCATAACCAATGTGTGACTGGTATTTATCACCTACCACTGGACTACGCGAAGTCCCTGGTTATTATGAAAAGTTATTTTCAGTTACATGACATTATGAATCAAGAATTAGTTGATTTTGGGTTATCTAGGAAATTATCGACCTATCATAGAGGATATATTATTAGGTTAATTACTTTTCATTATGAGACTTTAAGAGGAATTGATATTATTTGGAGATAAATTTTAATATTTACCTTGGAAGACTATGTGATTAAATCCTTCAAAGATATGTGTTTCAATATTAGTTTGGTTTACATTGAATAATTTTATGAACAATTGTTTATTGAATGGGCTTTGTTTAACATTGGGTTTTTTTGTACAAATTTTGGAGATTAAGAATATATTATATTTTTATGACGGATTATCCTTTTTGGGTATTATCTTATCTCATACTAAAAATTTATTTGGTTTTGGTTCTAGTATAAATACATGGGAAATATATAGTTCTCTTTTCTGGATTAGGTGATTCTCTAGAAGTTGATTATAGCGCTCCTAATGTGAACCAGTCATCCTAAATACTCTTGTTTTGGAGAAAATATGAGTTTCTATAAGAAATCATGTAAGAGATGAATTTCTACACGACAATTAGGTAAGTTTATTTATGTTTTAGTTCAGATCATAAATAAATTCTTCAATGAAAAGTAATTTAAAACAAAAATGTTGTCAGTTAATTTTTCCTACTACGGAATCAAATACTTTTTAACCAATCATAGGTTTGTGATTTTCTGGTGGTTAACTATCTCCTAAACATGTTTTCTATCACTATCCATCAGAACATGACCCTTTGTTTTTTATTCCATATCCATGTTATCCTACATGCAATCCTAGTATGGGTTAACTCAGGTGACCTTTGTAATTCCCTTTCATTCTATTAATGTGTCATTTTAATTGACACCTCTTCTGATGTGTGGCTTTCAATGAAGTTTTCGGGCCAAATTATTTTAAAAAAAATTGCGAGGATGCAATTATCAAAAGGGGGAAGGATGTAACAACCCAGGTAAACAAAAAATATTAAATTTTCATATTGATTAATATTTGTGAATATAATATTAATATTACTTTAATGGATATTCTATTTTTGATGGCGTACCCAATACGCAACAACGAGTTTCTTTGAAATCTTATGTCGCACACTAATAATATAATTATTTTAAATGGTAGATGACACCTAGCCATTGTATTAGAGGGAATGAATACAACTAACTACTATATGATTATAGATGTTTCATAAATATATTTACTTTTATCAAATATAATTTAGAGGCTTAAAATGTAAATGAATCTGATTTTAATCATAATTTAAATTAAAAGGCTAATTTACTATCTTTTTATGGTGAACCCTATTTAAATGTCGTTTTGGTCACATTATTATGTTCATTTTGAAAAAATAAAATCCTTCATTAGATTCTTATCATCAAAATTTACTTTGGGTAGATTTTTGGTATTTTTCTGATAAAATTCATTTTTTAATGAATAGTGAAACTACTGTATTTTATGTCAAAAGTGATTTTTAATATAATTAATTTATAAGGGTTTATTATCTTATTAATTGGTATTAAATTTTAATTAAAATATATTTTTACCATTTAATCCAATGGTGGTCATTGAAATTAATTTCACTCTGATATTGTGCATAAACAAGTGTCAATTTATTAATAGATATTGTTTTTTAAAAACAAGCTACTTGTTTTGACAGTAGGAATTGATTAGAAAAATAATTAATGTAACATTTATTTTTTTAATTTGATGAAATGGAAATATTTTTTGAATTTGGAATATAAAATATATCTTAGGTTGAATTTTTTGTATTTTTTCTAAAAAACATCAATTTTTGATGAATAGTGAAACCACTATGTGGTAGTTAAAAAAACTGATTTTTTGTTTCAATAAAATTTTAGCACCACTGTGATTTGAATCTCAAAATTCCAACATACATGATTTTAATTATGATTTAAAATTTTGTTCAATGGGATTTAAATATTTTTTTGGTGAATACTATCTTTTAAGTATTATTAATCGCAATTAAAGATAATTAGTGTAATTTAGGGTAAATATAATGATATAATAATGTGAAATTACCTTTACACGTTTAATACACTTATTGGATAAGTCATGGGTGACCAAGAAAATCCATTGGTCATCTTGGGGTCTTCATGGAGCCACTTGGGTAAGAAAATGACATTAATTACTTTTTATTTAAAGTAAAAACTAAAAGTGTCAGAAATATGTTTTATTTTATTAAAAAAAATTACATGGGGATATACAAGTAATATCTTTTAATATAAATATTCATTAGAAAGATAAAAATATTTCATACATCATGATATATTTTTTATAATTATTAAACATTAAATAAATAAATTTATTTATGAAACCAGGATGATGCAGTGATTACCTCATCAATGAACGATTTAAATAAAATGAGAAGATGAGGTGAAATCTAAAACATAAACTTTTCCAAAAAACATCTGAATACGTGGATTTAAAACCCTTATCACCTTATCCTCTAAATATATAATTTTGGGACCATTAATATCCGAAAATCATTTTATTATAATGTATCTTTTCAAGACATTCCAAGAGTTCCCATCGTCCCTCTTGTAAAATCCCCCACCTCTACCCCCTTACCAACACCTCTCATGCCTTTGGCTCTACCAAACTGTCCGCGTATTATCTCTCCACATAACTCTCTTAATCCTAGATGCCTTACCTTAGATATAGATCTCTTAAAGAAACCCTTTTGGTTCAATCCAAAAGGAGTTACCTGATTTAAAGGTAATGTCCTCTCTTATGTTATTTTGTTTTATTTTTCTTCTCCAACCCCCTAAGCTAAATTTATTCATTTATTTTGTAACAACACATGTATATTAAATATACTAGGATGTTGTTATGATATATATTAGATCTACACTTACACACACCTTTGTATAATGGTTAATGAACATACTGTTTCTGTGGATGGTGAATTACTGCCTCACGAAACGATGACTATTCAATCTTATCCTACCACCTCTCTTGGTGGCCATTATGATGGAACTATATTTATTTACGATATATATTATATTTATTTCCTCTCTATTATTCTGTATTTTACATTAAAAACACACCTTTATGCTTTTCATGTTGTGAAAATGCGATAATTTCATTTGAGGAAGTGTGGACTACCACCCCCTCAAGTTATGTGACTCGTTCATGCAATACATGGACTGTATAAAAAATGAAATTAATGAACCTATGAGACCTATATAAAATATATATTATACTATAATTATAAAATATATATCTCTCCCATTTATTTTAATTCCATTACTGTGACAAAGAAATGAATGTAGTGTTCATGCGTACGTACGGCCTACCGTCTCCATGAACGGTGCAATTAATTTCCTTAAATACGAATGTTATTGAATAGTATAAAATGAATATATAATGTATATATATGATATTTAAATCATTAAAAAAATTCAGTATATGGGGTAATTATAACTACATGCGAAATTCTTTTCAAACAAGTTCATTTTTGACTCATGTACCGAACATAAAAAAGAACGTCTGATATGAATTCACATTATTAACTAATTATTATAACATTATAATATGTGAAATTAATTGAGTAATAAACATTAAAGGAGGTACTTAATCAATTAATAATTGACCAAAGTGTATTATTATTGAATATAAAGAAATGAACAAGACAAGTCGGACTTGAGGTAAGGGATCCGACCTCTCTCTTTCAGTACTCTCTTTTATGACACTTCTTTTAAGCTCATATTCTTATGTTTGGGGATGTTATTCTATATTACCCGTACTGTAATATTTATGTTCATATGATCAGAGACCATAATTGATATCTTCAATCCATTTTTGGATGTTTTAAGTGGTGTCGTTAGACTGCTGAATTTTCATAAGGGATTCCATAGCTCACATTTAATTACCTGAGATTTCTATTTTTCGCCACTTAATTATTGCATGTGGTGTATTATGTACTTCCACATGATATATATTATAATTATTCTATTTATATTCATGGTATTATGTGATTCAATTGGTGTATATTATCGTTTGGTCATATGACTCGATTGATCAAGACGAGGTATGGGGTTTTTATCTCACCTTTTGTTCCCATTAGATTCATGAAACATTTTACACTATTTCATTTTGTGTTGTGTATTTACTACCCATGATAGTATTCTTTGTGTAATATAATTTAATTTATGGGTAATTACATCTTCATTGTACGACCCTTCTTTCATGGGGTGTACGTTTCGAAAGTCACCCAAATCGGTAAGGGAACCTTTCACCAACCTTTTTTTAAAAGAATTATTTTGTTATGAGATTTAATTTAATTCACATTATGTTGAGATATGTTCTTAAACATCCTTACTGATGTAAATTTTATGTCCAAGTGATGAGATACCATTTTCTCTGTCATCAACATTTTTTTTGAATTATAAATTGACACCGTTAGGATGTCGAATTTTTGTAAGGGAACTTCTTAACTCAATTTTAATCCTTCATGTTAAATCTGGACTCCTTGAATATGTCATTATATAAATATGTGTGAATGAATCGGATTTTTTTACACTTAATATCCAATTATGTTGGGTGTATTTATTTTTGTCACATATAAATTATGTAAATCATTTATCTTTAATCTATTGATACCATCGTTGTACAAGAGTTCTTCCCAATATACTTTCATTGAGGCATGTTTTATTTTATACAAAACATTCTTCTATACGTTTTATAAACCCCTTTGAATTTTAAAATTATTCAAAAGGAATCATTTTATACGAATTGTTTTTCTAAAGGAAAAAAGGGAATGTTTTTGTCTTACGTATGCAGCGACAGCGTCTTATCTGCTGCCATTACCATTCAATGAGTTTCGGCTTCCTCTACAAGCCATAACTTTTTTGAATGAAAACTAAATAACATGTTTTAATTTTATTTTATTTTGGTATTGAAAACAGTTTTGATAATGTTTTTTATATCAATTTGTTGTATTGATATCTTGTTATTGAAATGTTGAAATGTTATGTTTCCATTATGCATTATGTGATACGATTATGTTATGGTCCTTGGACATTGTTTATGAAGACGGGTGGTTCCATGATAAACTAAGGGTGGCTGAGCCCGATATATCTCTCCAATTCATTGGTTAAAGCGAAGGAGTTAAATGATAATGTTTCACCGAAGATATTTAGGGAATATACTTTGGAGGGTACTCCAAATGTTACCATGAGGGTTACTCCCTATGTAAGAATGTTATGAATGCTTCAAGTTACCTTTATATCTTATGATTTCTATGAGATATTCAATAATATAATGATTTCATGAGGTATGATAAAGTTCTCATGTTTTATGAGTAAAGAATGATTTCATTGATTTTTATGTATACATGTACTAATGTTTTCTTCCCATATTTTTATATGCCTTACTGAGCTTTTTATGCTCAGCCCAAGTTTTTGAAATGTTTTCCACAGGACTTAAAGATTAATAAGGTCAAGGATGGGATCAAGGAAAGACATGCTATCTAAAACATGGAACTAGACATGTTTCTTTTTGTAAGTTTTTGTTTTATGAAAAAATGGAAACTGAGCTGAAGTTTCTACTTTGTAATCTTTTGAGATGTAATAGTTATGTCCTAATTCTATTAATCTCTAAACCTGAAATGATCCTCAATGTGAATTATTCATTTAATTCAATATTATGTAATGTTTTAAGGGTTGGCACTTATAAGAACCTATGGAGTAATTTGTGACACATGGTTCTAGGATTTTGATAGGACAAATTGGTGCACAGAGGTGAACCAAAATGTAGAGATGTTGGAGGCATCATTGGCATTTTTCTGGTGATTGTGAGAAAATCACACCATGGGTGGTTGTTGTAGAGGAGGTGTTCGGCACTCTGGCTTGTTGTGTTTGGTCGTGGAAAGCCTTGGTTGTGTCATGTGGATGGTCTAAAATGGAAGGGGAATGCAGGAGGTGTTCTGTAGGTTTTTTTAAATAGGTTTTCAATTTTTTTATATTAATGGAATTCGGTGCCGAGTATTTTAAAAAATGGGGCATGAGATATGTACACCGCGTTCACGCATATTTCCTTGCCAGGAAGTGTGAACGAGGTTTTCGATTTCTGCATGAATTGTATGATGGAAAAGTGAACCTCATTAACGCTTCCTGTATTATTTTTAATTAAAATATATCAATAAATATTAATAAATATATAAAAATAATAATACACATTAATTAAAAAATCTTCAATATGTATAAAATATCATGAAATATAAGTAAATAATAATTCATATTAATTAAAAATTCATAATTATCTGTAAGATATAAATAAATATTAATAATTAATAATACATATTAATTAAATAATCAAAGATATTAATAATAGTGTTCATATCCATTTTAATCATTTTTATGATTCTTTGTGCCTTTTTTGATCACCAGTAGTGTTTATTCCTAAATTTTTCCAGTAGATTCATAAATCCAAATATCATTCCAAATGAATATTTCAATGTGTTAATATATCCACTTTACATTAAAAAATATTCATTCCACTGCCACTCCTATATATTAACAAGAATTAAAAATTTCAATAGAAAAGGGTATCGGTTTATACTTAAGAAATGTTTCATCTATTATTTTAATCTATATCTACATGAGCAATACATGGTCTATAAAGCTGTAGGATTTGATTTGGGAAAAATAATTTCCCTATACTACCTGAACATAATACTACAGGAAAAGATAACCCATGTACTAATATTCAAGGATAATATAATTATATTTCAGGATGAATATATGAAATTATATATGAAACTTTTATTTGAATAATCAACCTAAAACCCATGCACTCACTTTAAAAAATTGATCAATGTGTTCATGTGAAATAAATATGATGAGAATATGTTGACAACCTACATGCTTAAAATTTATTTATTTAATTTATTAATTCAATTACAACCACTTTCTATTGAGTTTAATTTCTTTTAAATGAGGTGGGATTTAGAAATATATACCTCTTTCAATAACATGACCTTCAAAAACATTTTTTGGTAATTATATTTGAATCTAATTGATATAATAATTCTATAAGTAATTTAATATTTCTTCATTTACATCCCCATAAAGGAAAACACTCATAAACATAATTATAATGGTGGATCTCTTCAGTAATGGTATTCAATATGTTCCATTATTGAGAATACTATTGAATTCATCTTCAAATTTTGATTGTCCATATTTTAAAACTGATATAACATCACAAAGAATTATATTATGTTTAATATTTATTATTCATTTAACAAAAAATATGATCAAATAATGATGATGTATTCATTAAAATTGTTATTATTGGATATGATAACATAATCATAAAATTCATCAATGATGGACCTCTTTTGTTATTTCTATATGAAAAAAAAATGATGAATCATTCAAGGATGACAACTACTTTGTATTTGTGATCATGAATTAATAGAACTCATTTCTTATCATGTTCTCCCCCAAAGAACATTGTTCACCGTCAATTTTTTAAAATATATAATTGATAATGATTATTTATTATTCCAAAAGAATATAAAGTCAATACGTTTCATAATGTAAAAAATTTTATCACCTGATGGAGGTATTCTGTCCTTAAAATTCTATATTGAAGATTATAAACCATTATAAGCAGTGTCATTATTTTATAAAGTTTGAATATGTATCTTCTCCAAATTGGAAAAATGATTTTCTAATTTCATACATCTCATAGTTTCGTTTTTCAGATCATTAATCATAATCACCTTGTTTCCACAAATATCAATTATTCATTAGATTTCATCTTCATAAAACATTTTCTAAACAATGATTCACATTAAATGATCTTTTATGATTTTATATCCAATTTCAAATAATTGAGATCAATAATATTTTCAAGATTTCTTCCAGTTCACTGATATTTTAATCAAGAGTATTTTTTTGTTCCAAATAATTAATATTATTACTATTTATTAATGAATTTAATAGTTTTATTTATTTTAAATATATAGATAATAATACTATGTATTTTTATGGATTTTAAATAGTAATTATTGATTTTCGTAGATAATATTCTAATAGTAATGCACTTATTAAAAAAGAACATGACTATATAAATCATTACAGTATGGAACATAGAACATGTATCACAAATATAATATCAAACTAATCTATATCATTTCCATGGATGCTCTTATGTCCCACAACTAGGCGTATATTGGATGCGTCAATGATGTGTATGTCTATGTCTCAACTCTAGCGTATGCTACCCCAATATATCATCATCAACGAACAACTACACTTCCTTTTGTGTGATAGTTTGTGGATGTACAATCCCCATTCTTGTACCCTATCCTGCCTCTATGGATAGTGGATGCTAGATGGAACTCATGCCAAAAATGTGAAGAATATGGCTATTGTGATGTAGATATCTACATAATGGGGAGTAAAAAACCATGTATCTCAGTCCTTTAAACATTTATATTTTTTCTAGTTGGGACTAAGAATATGGAGATGCATCTGATCAATCATGATGTACATCCTCCTCATATGGAACAACATCATCCATAATAGTGTTGTCATACGTCAGTAAATCTATATCAGACTCAGCAGGCTTCGCGACCTCATCATCATGTGGGGGTCAAATGTAATTCCTTGATAAATCTTGTTCATTGAAGAAGAAACTTTTCTATTGTGATATGAAAATATTCCTTTTCAAATGCACCTCTCTCTATGGATCAAACATGTGAAGTGGATGACTGATATGAGCATCCTAAAAAAATTATTCTAACATTATGTAATGTTAATAAAAAATCTGTTGAAAAGTGGAAGGAATAATGTAAACAAACTAATTAATGCCATGTATGTGTTGTGTTAGAAATCTAACAGGGGACTTGAAATACCAGTACAAATAATCCTACTAATCCAAAAAATGAAAAAATAACATCCACACACCTCATATTCAGTAATCTCATTTTCTATCCCATAGATCAATATATGTGGTATGGTGTCTCCTCCTATCAATGTCTTTCTTCCCTGACATCATCAGGGAATGTAGTGAAGCTATCTGACTGGGTCATTTTGGAAGAGGCTCAAGGAATCCAAACTGCCTCATAACTATTTCGGTCTAATTTCACTTGTCAATATTAAAATGAATCAATGGAACCATGCATGAGCTAGTAGAAAGCTTCACCATACCAAATAATGGAAGACTATTGATGATATCATATGTATATGGTATCAATGTAATCTGAATGGAAAAATTGAATAATATATTAATAAATTAAGAGATGTACAAAAAAGAATAAAAATTTATCATTATAAATAATAATCACCTTCATTATCTGGTCAGAGGCTATCTAGAATAAGTATGTAGGAATGGAAGTCATGTCTAGAAGAATCTAAATACTAATGTTCCTGACTCCACCTATATATAAAATTTTTATCGCTACATTTAATAATATAAATTTTTAAAATTATGTTACACATTCGATGGAAGGAGTAACATAATATCATCCATACAGAGCCTCTACTACAATATCTACAGGCAATGGCACATGAGAATGTGGATCTAAACAAGGGATTCTCTCCCATACCCACATAGGTAGAAGAATAACACATATTGTGAAATATTTATTTTCATTGTATATTTTTTTCAACAGTTATAGTATAAAAAATTTCATTATGAATTTTGATGCTCCTTTTTCGTCACAGAGTCTAAAGATTGGAGAAGGGGAATATCATAGCTCAAATTAATTCATCCTTTGATGAAAAAATAAAAAATTGGCAAAGGGATGAACAAGATGAAGATTTCCCATAAGTTGTGCAAGTTTCCTCATAGGTGTGCAAGTCCACTTGCGTGGCACATTATGGTCGTGCAGGTGACTTGCGCGACCTAAGTGATAACCACCCGGGGTCTTCTCCTACCTATAAATAGACCCTGTGGGCCCCCCATTCTGAGAGGATTTTTTACCAGAAACCCATATTTGAGCTCCCAGTGCCCTATTCTCTTCTAAAAGCTTCCGGAACACTTCTAAGGGAATTTCATACATAGAACGGAAGATCTAAAGGGGGGATAATGGCCTAAGAGTTGAAACTCATTAACACTTGTGTGCCTAAGTGGCCATCCTATAAGGGAAAAGGGCCACACTTGCGCACCTCCTTACTCCTTCATTAGATCTTGTGCGCCCTTATTCTGAAAAAACATCAAGAGGATTCTAAAGGCTTAAATGAAGAGTCTCTCAAGTATTACCCTTATGGGTAACTGTCACGGAAGTACACCATGTGTCGCACATGCATACCTGCGCGACCAGGACCTGTGCGACCAGGACTTGCGCACCCACGCAGTACCTGCGCGCCTTCCAGGACTTGAGCGCCCCTGTATTTTTGGGTGCCTTTCAAGCCCATTTCACCCCTCATAATCCATTACAACATTCATATTCACGATTCAGTCATCAAGACACTATTCAACGCCATTTATGGCATGATTTCTTTATTTGACTTCCTTGTCTGAATGGAATTCTGTGGAATATCTCTCAAAACCTAGTGATTTACATATCTTTATGTCACCAAAGATTGTGAGTTCATTCATTAAACCTCATCCTTTACGATGAGATAATCTTTAACCTGGTTCTCCTTTTTAGGAATAATCCCCAGTCATAAGTCTTCAAATATGGGCATCCTCTTTAGGATTAAGCCCCAAGTCCCTTAATTTTTTGGGCATCCTCTTAAGAGTAAGCCCCATGTCCCCTAACATGGGCTCCCTTTTTAAGAGTAAGCCCCAATTCCCTAATTTGGGCATTCTCTTCAGGAGTAAGCCCCAAACCTTAATCCTTAACCTGGGCCTCTTATTCAGAAGTAAGTCCCAGTCATAATCTCATAACCTGGGCCTCCTTTTCAGGAATAAGCCCCAGTCATAATTTCTCTTAACCAGTCCAAATTTACCTTTGATATGGGATTTCTATTTAAGAGTAAAACCCAATCATAAGTCTTCTCCTAATTTGGGCCTCCTTTTTTGGAGTAATCCCCATGTTAGATTATTCAAAATCTCCTTGAAGCACATATACCTTTATGGACCATGTTCCTGGATTTCTTCCCTTAAGTAAATCCTAACCTTTATTTATCTGGGCAGTCATACATACATAAGCCCCACATTATTTCTTAGGATTGCATATTTCATGGAACTATTGTCTAATTTTTACCAATACCTCTTGTTTCTCATACCAATCATGTCTTACATGAGCTTAGAGTGTAAAAGTAATTGTGACATCCTTCTTTGAGCCATCATTCATAAACATCATATGTAGGATCGAAATATAATATGAGATGCTCAATATACAAGAGGGGGGGTGAATTGTATACTTTAAAAATTCGTTTGGAACCTTTAAAGTTAGTTATGAATAACTAAAATTTCCTTAAGAAAAGGAAAGGACTAAGTTTAACAAAGTTAAACTAAGTTGATTCACAACACCTCTAACACCGAACTGAACATGGAAAGATATTCCAAAAGTAGGTTCCGGAAATATGGTTCCGGAAATTGAAACTTAACAAAAGTTACAATATGAGATTCTACCTTAAAGCGTATAGAATCTAAACTAATCAGAGTATGTAAGGAAGTATAAGAAAGTTATACTTTCCTTAAGATACAAAATTGCAGCGGAACAAAACAAGTAGTAAAACTACTAGTAACAAGATAATAGTCTTTTAACCCAAAGAGAAGGGTATCCAACAACCTTGGATAAAGGTCCCTTGATTTATACTTTCAAGCAAGTCTGTCTTACCCACACCAGGGTAAGCCCTTGATACGAAGATCGGAGTCTCTGTTTTGCTATCCCCGCAAGCCCTCAACTTCAAGGTAGTTGGCAACCTCTGTCTTCCTCAGCAAGGAAGTCCTCGATCTTTAAGGTAGTCGGCAACCTCTGTCTTTCTCAGCAAGAAAGCCCTCGATCTTTAAGGTAGTCAGCACCCTCTGTCTTTCTCAGCAAGAAAGCCCTCGATCTTTAAGGTAGTCGACACCTCTGTCTTCCTATCCCCGGAAGCCCTCGAATGTAATCACCAACATTCGGAGTCGCACGAAGCTTTGAGAGTTAATAAGAGACTCTCTCTCTAGAAATCACTTCAACAGCATGTAAGCACTTTTTCAGCAATCAGCACCGAGCTCTTTCAAATGAGCTCTTATTTATAGGTAAGGTCGGCTCCTCTCCAACGGTCATATTTTCCTTAAAGTTCAGAGGGACCTGTACACGTGTCACTTAGACAACGGTTAGTTTATAACAAAATGGACGACATCGTTTTATAACAAAGTAAGTGTAACAAAATGTACGACATTGTTTTAAACTCTAACATAAAGGTTCAGAATAGAAATTTCGGAGTGAAAGTTCGGAGTGAATAAATTCAGAGTGTATAAAACAATGATAATCAAATTCTGTTTAATAGGTGAATTCGGAATGAGAATTCGGAATAGGAATTCGTCATCAGAAATCGTAATGAGAATTCATCATCAGAATTCGTAATGAGAATTCTTTATCAGAATTCGTAATGAGAATTCAGAATGAGATTTCTTCATTAGAATTCGTAATGGGAATTCGTCAACAGAATTCTTAATGAGAATTCGGAATGGGATTTCTTCATTAGAATTCGTAATGAGAATTCGTCAACAGAATTCGTAATGAGAATTCGGAATGAGATTTCTTCATTAGAATTCGTAATGAGAATTCATCATCAGAATTCGTATCCTGAATCTGGAATAGAACTTAGTCAGAATTCATATCCGGAATTCGGAATGAAACTTCCTTATAGTTCTTGTCCAGAACCGAATCTTAAAACAGAATGCTTTTTATCAGTTTTAATGATTCCGAGAAAGTGAATCCGAATTTCATACTTAAGAAAAAATAATGAAAAAATGATAAGGATAAATTTTTCTTATAAAACGATTTTCCTTAAGAAAGCATTTTTCCTTATAAAAGCAATTTTCCTTAAGAAAGCAATTTTCCTTATAAAAGCGATTTTCCTTAAAGATAAGGTGTTTGTGATTTTCAAAACAAGAAGGAATGGAAAAGTCATAAGGAAAACCTTATTGACTCAACAATCTCCCCCTTTTTGGAAAGCACAAACATCCTTACGAAAAAGCTATTCTAAGAAGAAAGAAACACATTTAGAGCTTATCTCCCTCAGTTTAAGGATATGGATGAATACGACTAACTCCCCCTTTGGCTTTGAAACTCTAAGTATCGTATTCATATTTCCGGAGTGATGTTTCTTTAAGAAAAACTCTCCCTTAAACAAACTCTTATTTGAGTTTTTTTTCCTTGGGTATTTTCCTTTCTCCCCCTTTGATAAATTCTTATTAGATTTCCTCTTTTTCTTAAGGATCTTTTCCTTCTCCCCCTTTGTGATTTTCAAAAAGAATTTGGAGGGAATGGAAAAAAAATAACAAAGTACCTGAAAAAAAAATTAGTACAAACGAAACAACAAGTACAATTCTCAGTATATTTGAAATGTCAGCAACAAAAACAGATTACAACAAAAAGATCGGATTGGTCATTTCGGATCTTTCTCCTTTGACATGAGCCCCTTAAGCATTGTCTTGATCTTTTTGAGGTCCTTATGATCTCCCTCTGCTTGCTTCTCTAAGGCAACTATTCTTGCTGACTGGGCCTCAATTACTTCTTCCTGAGCCTTCAATTTTTCTTCCTGAGATTTCATCTTCTCTTCCTGAGCCTTCATTCTTTCTAGAAAATTGATCCGATGATCCCTTTCAAATTTACAACTTTGATAAACAGAGTTGAGCTTTCCATTCAAATCTCTTACTTCCTGACTCCGAATGTTCTTTTCCTCTGTCAATTTCTCATCGAAAGATGCAGTCATCTCATGAAACTTCTTGTCCTCGGTTTGAAATGCATCCTTAACATTTTCTTGAAACTCATCCAGCAACCTCATCTCTTCCACATTCTTCTTCGACCAGCTAGTCATCCTTTTGCAAGATCTTTTATGGGCTTCGTAACCAATAAAGAAATTTTTGAACTGGGCTTCTATCTCAACACATTTATCCATAACCATGGATACGGAGTCGGTTTTCTGATTCATCGTATGTTGAAGCATCTGGCATCTAGAGTCTATACTGGAGAAGGTCGGAATGGTTCCCACCAACTTCTTCAAGGACTGAACAAAAAAATCGTGCCCCAACGATGATGACTCCGGATCAGAAATCTTGCTAGGAGAATTTTTTTCCTCAATAAGCTCCAACTTCCTCTTAGAAGAGCTACCAGCTTCCTTCCTCATACTTTTTTCTGAACACGGGGTATCAGCAAGAATTTGCTTTCCCTTATCTTTTTCCGGAATTGAAACCTGTTCTGGAGATCTGTTCTCACTATCAGAGACTTGAACAATTTTATCTTCCTCATCAGCAACTTCTTGAACATTGGCTTCCACGTTTCCCATCTGAGCAGCATCAAGTAAAATATGTTCTTGACAAGTAACTTCTTCTTCTCCCTTTTCTTCTTCCATTGCAGGTGTAGCAAGCTTTGAAGATTGAGCTTCAGATGTTCGGAGCGACAGGTGTTCCGAAGGAGTTCCTTTGTATTCATCTACTTGTTTGAGCACATCTCTTGTCTCACCACTTCCTTCAGCCGCTTCTTCAACCTCTTCCACTTGCTCTACTTCCTCAGTAGCAACAGCCTCTTCCGGAGTTACAATATTTCTTCCTGGAGTCTCAGGTAGAGATTCCAGAGAAAAAGATCTCGGAACCGGAATGGTTGCTAAAACCATTTCATTAAACTTTAACAATGCTTGCACAGCCTCAGCTTCTGACAACTTCTTCTTCATCTTCTTTTCCTTAGCTTGCTTCTCAAGCTCATCAGCAGCCTTTTCTTTCAGAGCCTTAGCCTCTGCAGGATCCAATCCGAACTGCGGATCTCCTTCCTTCCTCTTCTCCTTGTCATCTCTCCACTTCGCTGCAACCTCATCAATGTATGTCTTCTTCTTCTTAGGCTTAGGAGGTGCGGAATGTACTTACTTAGACTTAGGTTCCTCAGCATCGACTACCACTTCTTTCTGCTTCCTTTTCCTTACCGGCTTGGATGATTCCGGATCAGCCACTTTCGGAGTCACTTCTGCTTGAGGATGTAAATCAATGAACTTCCCTGACTCCTTGTTAAAAGCTATATTCATTCTCTTAAGAGTGGCATCACTGAGCAACATGATCTTGCAAACTTTCGGCTTAGAACTACAAGCAACCTTGAAGGATTCTAGGCACCGAACTATCAGCTTCGACAATATTGCCGGGAACATCACAATCTGAGCTCTCAGATTCCCCTTCTTCAAATTATCAATGTTGAGAAGAATATACTTCATCAAGTTGAACTTTCTTAGATTTATCAGGAAATCCAAGATGTATATCTCACTCTTCTTCAAGCTATCCTTATCTCCTTTTCTCGGTACAATAAGCCCTTGCACCCATAACTCCAGAATCCGGAAGTTTGTAGAAAGACTTGCAATTTTCGGAGCCTTGTCATCATCCAATCCGAGAATTTCTAAGGCTTTCTCCTTGTTGAAACTACCCAAGGAGTCTGGAAGAACGTGCGAGATAAACTCAGCTTCACCTTCATAACTCAACCCTACCAAGCTTGCAGCCTTGGTGTAAGATAGCTTATATGTCTTGCCATACGACTTGAAAGAAAATTTTTCTCTATTGTCTTCCTCAATGAAAGCAACCGACTCATAAAACTCAACAAGCAAATCTGAGAAGACTTCATCTTGGTTGCCGGTTTTTGATATCGCAACATCCTCCCAGCCATTCAACTTGATATTCTTTGAAATAATAGAATCATAGTTGCTGAAGAAAGTCGGATGAACTAACCTTTCTCTGTAGACTAACCACTGTGAAATGGGCTTAGTTGAAGACATTTCTTGAGAAGCTAACTCTGCAGACATTCGGATTAGAAGTCTCTGAGAAGTTCGGAACTGAGAAGGCTGAAGTTCGGAACTGAAAATCTGTAGTTCGGAACGGCCTTAAATCAGAGAGTCAGAGCTTCAGCACGCAAAAGCTTGAAATCGATGTGGGACGATAAAATAGGGTCCCCTTTATATAGGCAATGGGATGACGGTTCAACTTCCTCAGCTGATCTAACGGTTTAGAATGATCTGCGATTAGATCTGACGGTTGAAAGCTTGAATCCGATCCTTTTGAGGTTTTATGAAAACAAAGATTTAAGAAAAACTATAATCCGAAAACAAAATACAAGAAACTACCAGCAAGTAAAATATGATTACGAAAACTTCAGTAAGGAAATCATACCTTTCGGATTAGCTTAGGAAAGTTATTCGTAATGGGTAACATAAAGACGACTACGTAAAATTCAATAAGAAAAACTCAATACGAAAAACTCAATATGAAAAACTCAATACGAAAAACTCAATATGAAAAAGTAAAATATGAAAAACAAAACTTGGTACGAAAGTCTGGTTATGAAAGTCCCAGTACGAAAGTTGTCCATTCCGGAAATTTTCAATACGAATACTTTCATTCTAGAAGTATTCTGTACGAAAATATCCATTCTGGAAAATGGTAGTTCCGGAAGTTCCATTCCGGAAATTTTTCTTCCGAAAAATTTGAAAACAAAATTTGAAAACCTTTGTTAAATAAACAAACAAATGTGCTCCCCCTATGAAAAGGAGTTTATTACTGTAAGGAGTTTTTTCAACAGAAAGTTAATTAAGGAAGATTACCTTACGGTTATCATTCCTAACTTCTGTTTAATATATTCAAATCTATCAGAAGGTAAAGATTTTGTGAAAATATCAGCAAGTTGATCTTGCGTTCCGATAAACTGAAGAATAATGTCTCCTTTCGTTTTGATAATCTTTTCAAAAAAGCTTTTATTACCAGTCATCTGCCGGGAACATCCACTATCCATGTACCAAATATTGTTGCTGGAACTTTCTTTATTTTCCTGAAATTATGAACAAAGTTAGATTTTCGGAATCCAAACTTGTTTGGATCCGAGATTTCCAGACAATAAAATTTTAGGTATCCACATTTTCTTAGAAAAGTAAGATTTATGAAAACCTAAGGATTGGGTTTTTTTTAAGGAACAACTTCTTGCCCAGTGACCACCACATTGACATTTAGTGCAAAATGGGGCACTTTGAGGAACAAAATAATTGTTGCTGAAAACAGGTTTTGCTTGGGTATAACCAAATCCGGATTTATTTCTTAAAGGTCGTATTTGAGAATACATCTTATCAAAATTTTCCTTACCATGGGTAAAGTTTGATAAACATTTCTTTAAGGAAAAAATTTCGGACTTGAGTTTTACAACCATGTTTTTATCCTCAAAATCATTAGTTTTGGAACTAGAGTTAGGCTCGAAAATATTTTTATTAGAAATTACTTTTTCTAATTCTTTAGCAAGTTTGTTCTTCTCAGAACTTACTTCCTCAAGATTTTTTGAAATATTTTCAAAATCAGCATTTTTCTTATCAAGATCTTTAGAAAGATCTAATATCTCTTTATTAAAAATAGAATTCCTAGAATTTGCCTTATCAAGTTTCTTGTTGAGTTTGGAATTCTCAATCTCAAGAAGTTCAGCAAACCTAGAGACTTCTTCAAAAGTAGGTAAAGTATTTTCCTCATCAGAAGATGATTCTTCATCAGAAGAGTTATAATACTTACTATCATTAGGATTTAAAGAAACATTGGTCAATGATTCAGCATTTCGTACCTTAGCCATAAGACATTGATTATCAAAAGGTAATCTGGCTATAAGACCAAGATTCTTCTGTCCTGAAGATTCATATTCAGAAGATTCATCTGAAGAGTCACCACCACTGGCACTCCAGGTGTCATTAGATTTCAGAACTTTCTTAGCTTTGGTTTTGTAATACTTCTTCATGTTCTTTTCTGAATATCTTTCCTTCCTTTCTTTCTTTCTGAGCATAGGGCAATCAGGTCTAATATGTCCAGCTCTTTTACATTCATAACAAGTTACTTCTCCATCTTTCTTATCTTTCCTGTCCTTCTTCTTATACTTGGATTGAAAGTTTCTTTGCCCAGCTATCTTGTTCATCCTTCGAGCAAGATTGGCTAATTCATTTTCTGAAACTTCACTTTCACTAGATTCGGATTGGAAAATGACTTTCTTAGATTTGGATCTGGTAACTCTCTCAGGAGTTTTAGCTTTCATCTGATTTGAAGTTGAAGTAAAAGCAACAGTACTATTTCCATTCTTCTTCTTGATGTTGTCAGCATCTCTCTTCATTATGGTCTCATGTTGTAGAAGAGTTACAAATAATTCATCAAGAGTAATTTGAGTAACCTTCCTGTTCTCATCTATAGCTGTTCTCTTGGATTCCCACTCATTTGGCATAATATCGATTATCTTGTCCACAAGAGATTCATCATCTAAACCTTTTTCTCCCATAGATTGTAGACTGTTGACAATAGTCATAAACCTCTGTTGAACTTTACAGATAGGTTCTCCATAAGGAAAACTGAAGCCATGATATTCAGCTCTAAGCATAGCTCTCCTAGTTTCAATCACATTAGAAGTCCCAAAGTGTGTAACCTCTAACTTCTTCCATATACAGTTAGCTGCTTCACAAGAAGAAATTTGGCTATATATATTTCTAGTCATTGAACACAGTAAAGTATTGCGTACCTTATAATTGAGTTGATATTCTTGCTTTTCCTGGTTAGTAAAGGTTTTGACTTCCTTGTCAGGAATTTTATAATCACCAGTAAGCATGACAAAGTTGTCTACTCCAGTATTGATAACAAAAGTCTTCATACGATCTCTCTAGTATTCATAATCATTACCATCGAAGATAGGTGGTCTTGTAGGATTCAGATTGTCAATAGATCCAACATTAATTCCTGCCATACTAAAAAATAACTTGGCACAAACTTGTTAATATCAAAACATTCGTAATCAAAATGTTCGGAATGAGAAAAAGTTCGGAATGAAAAAGTTCGGAATAGAAAAGTGAGCAAGAAAAACTTGTATGTGAGTACAAGTATTTCAGTAACCTTGGCTCTGATACCAAATGTAAGAATGGTATAGAGTAAGAGGTTTCCAACCTCTGATACCAAATGTAAGAATGGTAATATAATATGAGATGCTCAATATACAAGAGGGGGGGTGAATTGTATACTTTAAAAATTCCTTTGGAACATTTAAAGTTAGTTATGAATAACTAAAATTTCCTTAAGAAAAGGAAAGGACTAAGTTTAACAAAGATAAACTAAGTTGATTCACAACACCTCTAACACCGAACTGAACTTGGAAAGATATTCCAAAAGTAGGTTCCGGAAATATGGTTCCGGAAATTGAAACTTAACAAAAGTTACAATATGAGATTCTACCTTAAAGTGTATAGAATCTAAACTAATCAGAGTAAGTAAGGAAGTATAAGAAAGTTATACTTTCCTTAAGATACAAAATTGCAGCGGAACAAAACAAGTAGTAAAACTACTAGTAACAAGATAATAGTCTTTTAACCCAAAGAGAAGGGTATCCAACAACCTTGGATAAAGGTCCCTTGATTTATACTTTCAAGCAAGTCTGTCTTACCCACACCAGGGTAAGCCCTCGATACGAAGATCGGAGTCTCTGTCTTGCTATCCCCGCAAGCCCTCAACTTCAAGGTAGTTGGCAACCTCTGTCTTCCTCAGCAAGGAAGTCCTCGATCTTTAAGGTAGTCGGCAACCTCTGTCATTCTCAGCAAGAAAGCCCTCGATCTTTAAGGTAGTCGGCACCCTCTGTCTTTCTCAACAAGAAAGCCCTCGATCTTTAAGGTAGTCGGCACCTCTGTCTTCCTATCCCCGAAAGCCCTCGAATGTAATCACCAACATTCGGAGTCGCACGAAGCTTTGAGAGTTAATAAGAGACTCTCTCTCTAGAAATCACTTCAACAGCATGTAAGCACTTTTTCAGCAATCAGCACCGATCTCTTTCAAATGAGCTCCTATTTATAGGTAAGGTCGGCTCCTCTCCAACGGTCATATTTTCCTTAAAGTTCGGAGGGACCTGTACACGTGTCACTTAGACAACGGTTAGTTTATAACAAAATGGACGACATCGTTTTATAACAAAGTAATTGTAACAGAATGTACGACATCGTTTTAAACTCTAACATAAAGGTTCGGAATAGAAATTTCGGAGTGAAAGTTCGGAGTGAATAAATTCAGAGTGTATAAAACAATGATAATCAAATTCTGTTTAATAGGTGAATTCGGAATGAGAATTCGGAATAGGAATTCGTCATCAGAAATCATAATGAGAATTCATCATCAGAATTCGTAATGAGAATTCTTTATCAGAATTCGTAATGAGAATTCGGAATGAGATTTCTTCATTAGAATTCGTAATGGGAATTCGTCAACAGAATTCGTAATGAGAATTCGGAATGGGATTTCTTCATTAGAATTCGTAATGAGAATTCGTCAACAGAATTCGTAATGAGAATTCGGAATGAGATTTCTTCATTAGAATTCGTAATGAGAATTCATCATCAGAATTCGTATCCTGAATCTGGAATAGAACTTAGTCAGAATTCATATCCGGAATTCGGAATGAAACTTCCTTATAGTTCTTGTCCAGAACCGAATCTTAAAACAGAATGCTTTTTATCAGTTTTAATGATTCCGAGAAAGTGAATCCGAATTTCATACTTAAGAAAAAATAATGAAAAAATGATAAGGATAAATTTTTCTTATAAAAGCGATTTTCCTTAAGAAAGCATTTTTCCTTATAAAAGCAATTTTCCTTAAGAAAGCAATTTTCCTTATAAAAGCGATTTTCCTTAAAGATAAGGTGTTTGTGATTTTCAAAACAAGAAGGAATGGAAAAGTCATAAGGAAAACCTTATTGACTCAACATCATATTCCATTAATCAAACTACGTGGGTTCTGATTCCCTTTCTAAAAAAAGGATATGTAGGTAGCCCGTCTACGGTTTTGATCCCAACTCTAAAATAATCCATGTCATTCTGAACGAAAATAAAACTTCAAGTGCCCCACTGAATGGCTTTAAAACTAGAATGGTCATCATAATGACTAGGAGACTTCTGTATAAATGTGTCGAAGGGTAACATTGACCAAGAATATCTAACAAATACAGATGATTCTCTATCAACGAAGAACCTCGAATACTTACAACTGATTCTCTAAATTTCGTACATATTTAATCATTGATTGTAAGATCTGAAAGAAAGCACATTTTATACTTGGTAATGTTATAAGGATTCACGAACATAACTTAAATCTACAAGGAGAGTCCCGAAGTAGACAATAATTACCCTCAAAAAGATGTGATGAGTCCGACCTCCCATCCTCTCGACCAATGCAAATTTCTAATCCTCATCATCACACAAACTAATGATCACCTACCTTTGGAAAGTAGGTCCGAATGGATGTGGAATCATTGGATGTTTCCAGTTCTACGAACAATCCCATTAAAAACTGATCGTAACGTTTGATCCTCCCGTCAAGGCGGTCATCCCCAGATTCCAAGGGAAACAAAAATGGTGAACCAGACGTGAATCCTTAAACAAATTAAAAATGATGATTTACCTATCTGTTAATACCCTATTTAAACTCAATGAGAGGGCCAACAAGACAGTCAACAAACAAATGTGCTCATCCAAAATATGTAGTAGCTAAATTTATCTTGATTATGTCTGTTATATCAAACATGCACTATTTTCCATGATCTTCTGCATTTCCATAATGGCTGCTCTCAAATTCACACCTGTGAATACTACTGCTGTAAATGCCACTGCTGCTACTCCTGCTGGATCGTCATCCGCTCTTAGGACGATATCTCCTACTCAGAATCTTCAACGCTGTGTATCAAACGCACTGGTTAAGGAGTACCGTAAACACAGTAACATCCCAACTCTGGTGGCTGCCCGACAAGCCCTCCAAGTAAACAACTCACATCGGTTGTCCGGACAACGACAACCAGGGATCAAGAAGTAGGCAGTGCTGACTACCATATCCAACCGTTTCAAGTCGTTATCCCTGGAACACAATCACCATTCACTCCCTTATTCTGGGGAGGTGAATGAGCAATTCCCTCAGGACCTTAATTTAAACAGATAGGAGTCCTTCCTGAGGGCTCCCACCTACAATCGCCACCAGACTCGTGTGGCAGTGCGCCCTCAACATGATGAGGGTATCCACTCCAGTTATTCAGCTCAAGTTCCTTGATCTCGAGCAAGCAAGACGAACCACCAGAGGGGGAATCTGGTCAACAGTGAGTAGGTTCTCATCACTTCCATATCCGGAGAAGTCCACCCACATAACTTGGTGGCAAGAAACAATCAGGCACATACACCAGGTGGTTTTAATTACGATGTCCATCTGACTCGTCTGGCAACATCACACCAATCCTGTCAAGAAATTCCGGTGGAGTACTATAGGCAAGAACATACACCTATTTATACACCATCATATAGTTAGCATGTTCGTCTAACTAGATATGATGGATCTCTTCAAACACATTTGGAAAAGTGTAATTAGAAGGCACATACACCTGCTAGTATAAATCAAGCATATCAATAGTCTCTCTTGGTAGCATTCAGAGAAGTTAGTCGAAAATTCCTAACAAAAAATAGGAGGAAGACTCAACTCTCTGCCCCCACACATGAGTACTGTCAAGATTCACTGACAGGAAAAGGAGGACACGAGCAGGCACAAACACCTGCTCCAAGCCCGGAATGGACGTATATTCCTGTTCCGGCAGCTGAAGTCACCAAGCATATTCTATCAATTCTGAAAGAGCATAAGAAAATCCATGCTCATATTCTTGATGCCTTCCAGGATATTATAACAACATCATCGGCATATCAGGGAAAGACACATAAATCTATCCCTACCAGTGGAGTGATACATCATCAATTCACTCTAGAACAGACACACACATCTGTTCCAGTCCAAGAGGGTTATGGGGCATACTCCCCCATATCATATGGATGAACATGTCTAGAACATACACATGATTTGAGATGAGATCATCAGCCTAACCTGGCCATCTTTCCTGATCAGGCACATACATGTGCTCAGAGTAGCCACTTTCGTCAACAAGTTGTTTCCAAGGCATGTAAGAAGGCGTCTAAGAAAAAGACCCGCCCATTATAGTCAGGAGATCATGTGACAATCTATAACAAGTCTTTGCTCGATGCTCGAGTTATTGAAGCCCTCAGACAACTATCTATTGGAATTCAGGATTCTACTCCCTCGGTTCCCAATAATGGGAACATTAATTATGATGGTCTTCAACAGACACTTCCTCATGAAGGCTTTCTTCATGACAATTTGGTCGATCTCGAAGTCTCATCTTCAGATGAGAGCCACATGAACCCTCTATGTGGTCAGAAGACCAAGGAGAAAGATATCTCATCTTTTGTTGTAACCCATTATGTTGGTCCTCCCCATGATGATGAATTTAACTACGAAAGTCCTCTCCGTAGTAGTGATGCACATTGCCCAGAAAATGCTCTAGTGGAGAATGTAGTGCCGAGAAATCCCTATAATCATGAGGCACTTGCAAATGTGAAAATAGTCATGTCTGAAGCTTCATCGCTAACAGGTGAAATACTTTCTCAATCAGAAGATAGCACTGGGTGTAGGTCATTCTCCAAACCACCCCTAAGTCATGTATCTTTTAGTTTGATCAATGACTTCTATACCAATCCTGTTGAATCCAATGAAGTAACAAGGAAACACCAACTCTGGTCAAATCATGTAGAATAATCTTCATCAAATGATAAAGATAAAATAATGAACATGAGAAAAAAACTGGTGAAAGGTGAGGTGCCAGTTATGTTTTAGCCTCTGGCGGACTCTCAGTATAATGTTCCAGAAATGTTTACAGAAGATGAAATTCATCATTTTCGTCTCAATATATGGAAAACTCATTATCAGTTGAAAAAGAAAGTTTTTTCATATTATGAATATGAAAATCATCTTATGATAATAGAAGGGTCACAACGTCAGATTGATTTGGCGTCTCTATCAGTCTCTCGATATGCGAAAGCTGAAAAGAAGCAGAGATATATTCAACGTTCATGCATTGGCCCTCTAAGATGATTGCATCAGTTAATATCCAATGCCCCATCTGGTATTCATGTTAGAGGATGGGGTGTTCATGGAGCACTGCATTTCATTGTGCTCTCCAGTCAGCAATGCCCTCCGAAAATGGTCTCATGCATTGTTATCGCCCATGGCCGGACTCAGTCAATGGGATTTGTTTATAATAAAAAGCTTGCCCAAGAACAAGCTTCAACTAGTTCCTCTCAATATCAAGAATACAGAGAACAATTTGTTGAATTACTCTTTTATCAAGCAAACGAAAATATCGAACATGCCTCTTGTTTGGAGCATGCACGTCACCAAATGACAGAAGTATCGGAAATCAGCCAATGGTCTTTTGAACCGGGTGATAAAAGCGGATACAGATTAATGCATCTATCTAATTTCCGGACTAAGGTTGGCAAGATCAGGAGGACATTCAAGAATGTATCAGACATAGCATGTCATGAACCACCCCAGCTCGCCAGACTGGGGACTCTTTTAAACCAACCCTCGGAATCAACAAATAGGTTCCAAGGAGTTGAGCGAGAATAGCAGGAACAGCCCCAGTCCAGTGGACTGGGGACTTTTTCAAACCATTAATCCCCTCCTCAGAGAAATTCGGTCTATTCTTGATTGGGGATGAAATCTCAAGAGGAACGAAGATCCAAATTATCTTGAGATTCCCTCCAAATTACGGTTCATCAAGAAGTTCCTGAGGGATTGAATCAACAAAAGTAAATGTCTCATCGAAGACATGGAAGAAGAAAATATCATAGAAATTCTGATAGAAGGGATTCAAGGAGTTATGCATTGATTAATGTTATCAATGCCATTTTTTCTGATCCACTAGATGAGGCTCACTCAGGGGACTCAGATGAAGAGGTTCCTGCTCAAGAAAATGTACGCACCGACACAAATGAGGAAGGAGTGCATACATGAAGTCAATGGATTACTCAGAACTTAATTAATCCTTCGAGTAACCCACTTCCCCCTCTCCAAATAGGATCCAACTAAGGGAAGGGATAGAACCAGGTTACATATCCTTCCTCTGGTGAAGGTCAATCGCTCTCACTAGAGTAGAGGTTTGCACAACAGGAGGAAGAAATGAAGGAATTAAGAAGGTTGAATGAAGAAATACTTCAGAATAGTCTTCTTCTTAAGCATGCTAGAGTCTATCATCCAAAGAAATTTGTTGCACCTACTGAGATGGATTAATAATATCCTCCTCTATAAGTACACCCTCACATGTCTAATCCTATGGGTCATGTGCAATAATAGTTGGAAGTGCTACCATCAGTTGCAGCACCAATCGCCACATCTGTCCAAGCACTAGTCATTGCACCTACTCATGTCCAAGTTCAACCGGATGTTTCTCAAAAGCTAATAACTACCACTGAGTCATTAACAGCTCGGTTAGAAACTATAGAATAGAATCGTGTGCAAGTTCAAAAAAGAAAAGAATGCTTACCCTGAATGGGTAAATTCAATTTCTCCTCCATCTAGTTTTGGGAACCCTGTATTCCCTATATTCAATGGATCAAGCGATGCAGAACAACATTTGATGCATTACGTGTCTTGTTGTGATCCTATGATGGGAACTCCGGAGCAGCAAGATGCAGTGAAACTCAAATGCTTCGTACGAAACTTGCAAGGACCAGATTTTTTTTGGTATTCAAGCTTGCAATCCCAGTAAATTACCGGATGGGAGGATCTTCACCAAAAATTCATCCTTCAGTTTAGGTCAACTTTTCCAAAGACAATAGTTTTCAATAATACAAACTGCAAGCAAAGGGAGAATGAAGGGGTCTCTAATTTCATTGCTCGATGGAAGGGATTGACATATTCCTTGAGTTTAGCACTCCCTGAAGAAGAATTTTTTCCAATATATGTGGCAAATCTGTGTGACGAATTACGCATGCCATTAATCCCTGTGAAATACACAAGAGGGTTTCGAGACCTTACTTCAATCGCTCGGTAGATTGATGATTCCCATATATAGGCTAAGGTTAAATCTCATGTAATTCCATCAGATCCAGGAAGTAGAATGAGTAAAGCAGAAACTGCTACAGTTATGCTTAAACAAGCACCTGTACCTATTTCGACCTCAAAAACTTCATCTTCTCGAAGGGCTCTACCTTCTGAGCGCAAACAAAAAAGGCATTTTCATCTAGACGATCAAAAAGATCAAAGACAAAAACAATTTGAGGTTTTGAAGATCAAAACATACTCTTTCCGAAATGAAAAATTTCCTGGTTATTTCATTTCAGCTCTGGAAAACAATTTGGTTCAATTTCCAATACCCAAGAGTCCAAACAAGAAAGGAGATGAAGGTCTTTCTAATTATTTCCCTTTTCATCAAATGTTGTGGCATCCCATCCGGACGTGTTTTGTCTTGAATGACCTCCTGTAAAAGATGGTCGACTCGGGACAGGTCACAATGAAAGGCTCCTCATCCCAGGTAGCATGTGTCACTACTACAGTTCCAGAGGAGGAAGATTAATGGAAGGATGTCAAAAGAAAAAATGCAAAAAAGTATGATGATTGGATGGTCAGAAAGACAATCAATCGAACTCATGCTATTTTGCAAACACAATTAAGGAAACCAATTGTGTCTTCTTCCATGAATGTTGTGGAAAAAACCTCATCGTCATAGGGAAAGTCCTCAAAGAAACGACATGATTCAAAGAAAGAAAAAGAATCATAAGAATATGAGTATGTGTCAAAGCCTAAGTTGCCTTTGACTTTGGCGGACATCATGCCATCTACTTCAAAGCCACAGGCACTGCCCCACCAAACAGCATAGCCTAAAAAGGCTAATCAGGCATAGCCTTCATCGGACGAAGATTCAATCTTTGGTTCTGTTAATATGATTCAATTAATAGATCCATATGCAAGTTGCAGTTTCAATTTTAATTAGCCTAAATTCCCTGTATCAAACAGAGGAATCAGAGGAATTTCCAAGGCCTCGGGATATAGGGGAATACGTGGATCATTCAGAAGCCACTATTCCAATTCTAACCCAACTAGAACTATGTACGTAGTAGAAACTCATGGTAGAGCCCTTTAGCGAGCTCAGTAAGAACAAGAAAGTTCTTCTACCAATAGCAAATTCAGTCCTGGAACAGTTATTTTGGATGACCGGTTGAAGGTTCCATCTTCTTCCTCTCAGCAAGTAAATGGATCTAATTGGTCTAATCTTCCAAAACCAGGAATATTGCCAACTCCTATACTAGATGCATCATATTCCAAAGCATTTGCTTCCAAGGTACCTGCTAAACCACATATTCCTATTGGAAAACGCAGACCTCTGGCTCAAAAGTATGATATATTGAAACACTTGTCCCATGTACCAGCCAGGTTATCAATTCTGGATTCTTTGAATTAGGAAAAAGATCTTCGAGAAGCACTCATCGAGGCTTTGTCAAGTCCTCAGTAGTTTGAAACTGAAATTGTTGCAGCTGAAGTCTATCACATAGAGAATAATCCGGTAGAATTCCATGCAATAATATCCTTTACTGATGCAGATGAAGATTATGTTGTGCATGGACATATTAGACCATTGTACATGTCTGGAAAAGTCAATGGCGCCGATGTTCGAAGAGTTTTCATTGACAATGGTTCCGGAGTCAACCTCATTCCCATTCGTACACTTTGTCGATTATGCCTCATGGAATATGATTTATCTCCCTCCTCCATGATGCTACAGGGATATGATAAAAATGAACAAGAACCACTGGGTGAAGTTACACATAGAACTCAGTTTGGAGATCTTGTATCCAATTCAGATTTCATTGTTGTTGATCAAGACTCAGCCTTCAACATTTTACTTAGAAGACCCTAGTTACATCAACATGTAACTATCCCTTCTTCATACAATCAATGTCTCAAATATTGTTTCGATGGTCATGTTGGGAATTGTATGGTGATAAGGCCCCGTTCAAGACATGTGAGTCTCAATACATTGAGACACAATTCTATTACATGTAGAAAAGGGAGAAATACATAACAAAGGAGATTACCAAAGTTAATTCTCCATTTAGTTTGGAAAAAAATCTAGTAAATCCATTTACACATGTGAGTACAGATTATTTGTTGCCTATCCGTCAAATTGACAAGATAGACTCAAATCAAAATACTCTTCTGGAAAGATCCACAATGTCAATTACGACAATCGATCCAGACAACATGAGAGAATTTGGTAATCTACCAAGCAGTGATGAAAGCACACATGGTGACGTCTTCATTTCATTTTCTAAAATACAACAAGTCAATGCTTCGTTAATTAGGCCATAAGAAGTTATACCAATATCGGAGGAAAACCATGATGTCGATTCTCAATCCATCATCTCCTCTTTATTACCCAAAGAAGACCCTTCATCATCAATCGGGTTGGAAATGGATGCTTCTTCTTCAAAATGTGCAAATTTTATCATCTCTTCTGATCATGAAAATTCTTCTTTGTCATCTACTATTCAAGTAAAAATGGAATAAATAACACATGAAGAAGAAGAAGAGGACGATCTCAGAGATGCTCCTCTAGCATTTGAAGAGGGTATCTCTACTACTGTGGATGAACTCAGAGAAATAAATCTGGGTACAAAGGAAGATCCACGACCACATTAATCAGTGCGGCCATGAGCCTTGAAGAGAAAGATAAGTATATTTATTTTCTAAAGAGAAATAAAGATATTTTTTCTTGGAACTATACCGAAATGCCCAGGCTTGATCCTGATGTTGTTACTCATAATTTGGGTTTACCAGAAGAAAATCGAAGATTTAAGCAAGCCGCGAGAAGAACACACCCAACTTTTTCTTCTAAAATTGAAGCTGATGTGGATAATATCAGAAAATGCTCAAGCTGATGCATTGGCTAATATAGCCACTGCTCTGGAAGATCCAAATCGGGATGAGAATACCATCAGTATTGCCCACCTTCATGAAATTTCACCTTATGTTCAAATCAGAACTGTGAAAATTAATGAAATTAGTCCCATTCCGGAACTGTATGGTCATACTACAGGATGGAGGTCACCTATTAGGGAATACCTTCAAAATGGAAAACTTCCACCTCATAGATCCGAGAAAGAAAAAATCTGGTGAAGTGTGGTCAATTTTACTCTTTATGATAGCCCAGATCACCTAGAGAAAATTCTCTACAAACGTAGTTTTGATGGAGTTCTCTTCAGATGCATTGATGGTGAAGAGACAATGGCTGTCATGAATGAAGTGCACGCAGGAGTTTGTGGTGCCCACTAGTCTGGACATAGACTATCTGATCAGGTTCGAAGGCTTGGATACTTTTGGCCTTCAATGATACGAGATTGTGTCGATTTCACAAAGAAGTGTCATTTATGCCATGTACATGCCAACTTCATTCATCATCCTCCAGAGTTGATTCATACAGCTAAATACTCATGGCCATTTGACACATGGGGAATGGATGTGGTGGGACCTTACCCTTCGGCTATGACTAAGCAGTTTAAGTATATTCTTACTGCTACTGACTTCTTTTCCAAATGGGCAGAGGCAATACCTCTCAAGGAAGTCTGTTCTAAATGCATTGTTAGCTTCATCAAGTCTAACCTCATTACCAGATTTGGTTTCCCTTATACCAAATTTAAGGACAATTGCAACAATTTCTATTCATCCGAGGTGAAGAAATTGTATCAAGAATACAATATCAAATCCAACCATTCATCTCGGTATCATGAAGCGGCCAACGGCCAGATAGAAGCATTTAAAAAGACTCTTTAATATATACTGAAAAAGATAGTGGATAAAGATAATAGGTAATGGCCTGATAAACTCTTTCATGCTTTATGGGCTTATCAGACTACCACCCGCACTACAACTCGGTCAACTCCATATTCATTGGTATATGGAATGGAAGGTGTCTTGCCCATTGAAGTTCAGCTACCCTCGCTCAGAGTTTCCATTTATGATCAATCATCTACATATGAACAATCTCAAAAGCGATTGAATGAATTGTAACGGTTATACGAGAAAATATTGTGCACTTTGCACCACTTGGAAGTCTATCAGAATTGAATAACATGATATTTTAACAAAAAAGTTCCTCTTCATTCATTCACTCATGGAGAATTGGTATTATTTCTCAGAACTCCAATGATAGAAGGAAAGAAACCTCCCAAGCTTGAGCCAAAATAGGAAGGACCTTATTCAATACATAGAGTCTACTTCAATGGAGCTTATTCATTAATATCAATGGATGTAGAACTCATCACTATTCCAACCAATGCCAGATTTTTGAAGAAGTATTTTGTATAAACTGCAAAGTTTGTACTATGTCCCCACAACATGACACTAAAATATGTAGAACTAGTTCTTCCTTTCCATATGACATTAAACTACATGGAAACAGACCATAGATATGACCTTAAACTATTTGTACTTTCGTCCCACATGACCTTAATCTGTGAAAAATCCATCATCCTAACAACATGACGCTAAAATGTACAGAAAGTCTCTTCATACATCCTACATGAAGTTAAACTGTGTATATGTCCCTACAACATGACACTAAACTGTGCGACACCAGTTTTTCCTTGCTATATGACGTTAAACTATACATCAATGGTCTAGTATGACCTTAAACTGCAACTTCATCCCACACGATGTTAAACTGTGAAAAAGTTCCCTAAATGGTCCAGTATGACCTTAAACAGCAACTAGGTCCTGTATGGCCTTAAATTGTATCATCAAAGGTCTATTCGTATGACCCTAAACTATTTTCAAGTCCCTTACATCCTGCAAGATGTTAAACTGTGACGTCCTAACTATATGACTCTAATCTGTATAAAATCCCCTTTTGTCTCGAAAGACGTTAAACTACATAATCATCAATGGTCATGTATAACCTTAAACTACACTTTTGTCTAGCATAACATTAAATTGAACCATCCATGTTCCATGAATATGACCTTAAACTATTCGCACATTTGTCCAATATGATGCTAAACTGTGAAACAAAATCCCCAATGCATCTGACATGATGTTAAATGGTGTACTCTTTTGTCCACACTGCATGACATTAAAATTCACAGTCCCCCTTTTGTCCAACATGACGTTAACCTCTATTGACCCCATCGTCCCAACTAAATGACGCTAAATTGTATAGAAGGTCTGTGATATGTCCTACATGACATTAAACTGTACTTCGTCCCTGCTACATGACATTAAACTGTGTAGCACCAATAGTCCTAACTGCATGACTTTAAACTGCATAGTCCCTTCATACGTCCTACATGACGTTAAACTGTGTGTCGTTAAAGTTGTTGCTACCTCTTGTTTCTCACACTGAGTATGACTCACGTGAGCTTAGAGAAAACCTCAACCATAACACTCTCCCTTGGATACTAACCATGTGTAAGTCCCAACATCATTATTTTAGTTCGTTGTCCCCAAGAACAACTTGATTATTAATTCATTTCTTAATTGAACTACACGGACATTGATCCTTGCCTTCTAGGCTAGGTATGTAGGCAACCTCCCAAGGTTCAATCCCAAAACCAATCTCCTCACATCGGTTCACCTCTATCTAATACAATGTTGATTCGTGAAACCACACTTAGAATCAATATCTTTACATTGGTTCACTTTCGTCCTTGTTATACGATGTTAAAATATACAACACTTTTGTTTAGTATGACAATAAACTACAAATTTCTTTGATACCCTCACCTGAGATGGAACCATTATTTTCATTTTTTTTCAATCATGTTTCAATTCAAAGACTACGTGCATACATGGCAGTGTGCGAACCTTTTATCTTGGGTTAAACCATCATTTCACTAAAGTCCCCTTTCACCCATCACATGTACGAACCAAATTTGTACAGAGGGTATTTCTAGAACTACGTGGGCTTGATTCTCATCCTTATGGGATACGTACAAACATTCGAGTGTCCCTTGAATCCAGCCCCAAGTCATTGGGCCTAACACCAAATTCCATTTTCAGTCCCTTGGCTGAAAAGTCCCCATGAAAACACACACTGTGTATTTCATACAATGGTCCAAGCTCTATGACCCTAAACTAAGATCACTAATCCTTTTGTCCCACACAACGTTAAACTGTAGTTTAAGAACTACGTATGGCTTGATTATCATCCTTATGGGATACGAAGTGAAGTCCAACATTTCAATTCAGGACCCAGCCATAACTTGATTATGGTTAGCATTGATCTGTGTATCTCTGTATACATTGAACAATACCCATCATTATGTTTCATAATCCTAACCTTAAATATTTTCAGATCCTCATAACCCTTTTCATGATTTCTAGTCACAAAAATTTCAAAATTCTGAGCGTTCTTTTGCCTGACTATGCAGCGCGTGCCCATAGGCGGCCTTGTATAAACAATCTACATAACAAACTTGTTAGCCAAAAGATACTATTATTTAACTATTCAGCCAATTCCCTTAGGTGGCCCTGCATAATTCAACCCCCTAACAGGTTTGTTGGATAGTGGTAACTTCATTCTTGGGAAGAATGCCTCTTTTGTCCTTATTTGTCATAAATGACAGTATGTAGGTATCCACAAAAATAGTCATCCTTAACATACTTGTCCCATATCCTTTTTCATGATCTGAAAGTAATCAAGTCTATGGATTATATTCTCCTTCCCTATGTTTGGGACATACCTTCATAGGAGTGATATTCATCCTGTTCTTTGATAATCTTGTTTGGAAAAATCATTTTCATATTCATGTACCTCTTTCAATATAGCAAACTCTATACTTTGGAAGATTTTAATCTCCATAAACTTTTACTAGATTTTAGCACTAGGAACGTAAATTTCTGAGAGTTATTTTTCCTATCTATGCAGCACGTGGCCATAGGTGGCCTTGCATAAACAGTCTACATAACATACATGTTAGCCAAAAGATACTATTTTATTTTACTATGTAGCCAATGCCCTTAGGTGGCCCTACATAATTCAACCCCTAACGGGTTTGTTAAATAATGGTAACTTCATTCTTGGAAATTACTTCTTCTAATGCCTTTTAGATCTTTTTCAATAATTCCTCAAATTCAAATATTCTAAAGTCATAGTTTACATATTTTCCATCATACATGAGTATGGTACTATGTTTTTAGATGAATTTTCAAGGAATTGAGTCAATTCTAATCCATTTCGGTCAAATCTATTTCGACCTTAAACATTAGCCTTTTTATGTCCGACATGCATGACATTTAACTGCCCACAAAAGATGAGGGAACTATGAATAAAAGTCATGTTCCCAGGTTACTAAACATACATTTTGTATGATTTAGGTAACATTGATCAATTAAAAGGTTTGAAGTTTGTAGGGTTATTTACATTAATCCTATTAAAAATCAAAATACTATTACTAGCCCCATTGGCTTAGGTAAAATATAATGCATAAAAAGAATGAAAGTACAAAATATTGAAGATAAAAGTGTTTTTCATTGATACATAAGAGTTAGAAGGACAACCACAGATTAGAGTCTCTTCACATTTTCAGGAATTACAAGAGTCTTTCAACATAACACTTCATTTGATTTACAACATCCCGAGCTTCATCGGCGACCACCTAGAATTCATTCATTGAACTGGATACAATAATAGATGCAGTGATACCAGCTCTTCATGAAATAGTTGTAAAAGGATGTTCTTGAGTGTGGTTTGAGAAAATTTCTGCTGATCAAATAGTGATTCTGTTTCTATCCAAGAGACTTAGAAGATGGATACATGGATTTGAGAATGAAGAATTGGAAGTAAAGAGCCATTTGGAGAAAGTACTCATTTTCATATATTGCTTTAATTCCATGTTTGTATTCTCTCCACCAAATGACAGTGAAAAACATTTCATCCCATGGGTTTTCCATTTTCATATCTGCAAGGAAATGACATGGAGGAAGAATTTGAAAGGTCACACCATTGTTGTTGCACTTAATTCACAGCATAACCGAAATGAAGGAGTAGCAGTGCAGCTGCATTTCAGGTGTATAGTTCTTTTCATGTGGAACATTGACTCCTTGTAGATTTCCATGACCATATAGAGGCGGGTAGATGCTCTATGGGAAATTAAGATGATATTTCTTCATGTACATATCCAAATCTGGGAGAGTTTTGTCGCAGATATCATAGTAATCATGGCCAATAGTGTTCATCATGTCATCAATCCGATTTCTATCTAGTTCATCAGCAGTTTTAATTCCCTTGGGAGCCATTGAATCTGTTCAAAAGTTGAATAAATTTAAATTCATAAATGGATTGATTTTTCATAAACATTGTGAATAAATCCGAAAAAATGGAAAAGGCACTAAGGCGCGCAAGTCTATACTTAGCGCGCATGTGTTCTAGTTCCGTGATAGTTTTTACCACGTAGGTCTAAACCGCACAAGTACATATACCTAGACAACAACATGACGGCAAGGAAACAGCAGAAAACAGAGCAACCTGCGCGGCTAAGGTGACCTGCGCAGCGAGAGCTCAACGGTTTGAAATCAGGAAATCCAGATGCTTTGTACGGATGTGAGGCCATATATTTATAGATGCGGCTAGAACCCTGGACGTCACACCCCTGCATTCCAGGACCTGCGAGACTCACACTTGCACGCCGCCCTCTACGCCATCAAGACTTGCGTTCCACCATTCCTTTGGCTGTATCTCTTTTCCTCAGAGTCAAATCCGCATTACTTTTGGATCCAACTCTGAGGGGGGGACTTTTGTTGACGATCCTTTTTCGTCACAGAGTCTAAATATTAGAAAATGGGAATATCTTCTCTCAAATTGATTCATCCTTTGAAGAGAAAATAAAAAATCGGCAAAGGGATGAACAAGAAGAAGATTTCCCAAAAGTTGCGCAAGTTTCCTCATAGGCACGCAAGTCCACTTGCACGGCGCATTATGGTCACGCAAGTGACTTGCGTGACCTAAGTGATAATCGCCCGGGGTCTTCTCCTGCCTATAAATAGACCCTGTAGTCCCCCCATTCCGAGTGGATTTTTTTCCAGAAACCCATATTTGAGATCTCGGTGCCCTAGTCTATTCTCAAAGCATCCAGAACACTTATAAGGTAATTTCATACCTAGAAAGGAAGATCTAAAGAGGGGGAGAAAGGCCTAAGAGTTGAAACTCATCAACACTTGCGCGCCTGAGTGGCTAGCCCTTAAGGGAAAAGGGCCACACTTGCGCGCCGCCTTACTCCTTCATTAGATCTTGTGCGCCCTTCTTCTGAAAAAACCTCAAGAGGATTCTAAAGGCTTTAATGAATAGTCTCTCAATTATTACCCATCTGGTTAACTGTCGCGAAAGTACACCATGTGTCGTGCAGGCAAACCTGCGCGACCAGGACCCGCGCGACCAGGACTTGCGCGCCCATGCAGTACCTGCGCGCCTGCAAGGACTTGCACGCCCCTGCCTTTTTGGGTGCCTTTCTTGCCCAATTCACCCCTCTTAAGCCATTACACCTTTCCTATTCAAGATTCAGTCTTCAAGACACTCTTCAAATCCATTTATGGAATGATTTCTTGATTTGACTTCGTTATCTGAAAGGAATTCTGTGGAATATCTCTCAAAACCTAGTGATTTACCTATCTTTATGTCACCAAAGATTGAGAGTTCATTCATTCATCCTCATACATTAAGATGAGAGATTCTTTAACCTGGGTCTCCTTTTTAGGAATAATCACCAGTCATAAGTCTTCAAATCTGGGCATCCTCTTTAGGAGTAAGCTCCAAGTCCCAAATTTTTTTGGGAATCCTCTTAGGAGTAATCCCCATATCCCCAAACCCGGTCTTCCTTTTCAGGAGTAATCCCATGTTCCCTAATTTGGGCATTCTCCTCAGGAGTAAGCCCCAAACAATATTCCTTAACCTGGGCATCCTTTTCAGTAGTAAGTCCCAGTCATAATCCCTTAACCTGGGCCTCCTTTTCAGGAATAATCCCTAGTCATAATTTCTCTTAACCAGTCCTAATTTACCTTTGATCTGGGATTCCACATTAGGAGTAAAACCCAATCATAAGTCTTCTCTTAATTTGGGCCTCCTTTTCAGGAGTAAGCCCCAAGTTAGAGTATTCAAAATCTTCATGAAGCACATATAACTTAATGGACCTTTTTCCTGGATTTCTTCACTAAAGTAAATCCTATCCTTCATTTATCTGGGAAGTCATACATACATTAGCCCCAAATTATTTCTTATGATTGCATCTTTCATGGAACAATTGTCTAATTTTTAACAATACCTCTTGTTTCTCACACTGAGCATGACTCACGTGAGCTTAGAGTGTAGAATTAATTGTGACATCCTTCTTTGAGCCATCAATCATAAACATCATACTACCATACTCAAACTACGTGGGTTCTGATTCCTTTTCTAAACAAAGGATACATAGGTAGCCCGTCTACGGGTTCAATCCCAACTATAAAATAATCCATGTCCTTCCAAATGAAAATAAAACTTCAAGTTCCCCACTGAGTGGCTTTAAAACCAACATGGTCATCATAATGACCAAGATACATCTGTATAAATTTATCGAAGGGTTACATTGAAAAATAATCTGTAACAAATACAGATGATTCTATATCGATGAAGAACCTCGAATACATACAAAAGATTCTCTAAATTTCCTACATATTTAATCATTGATTGTCAGATCTGAAGGAAATCTCCTTTTATACTTGGTAATGTAATAAAGATTCATGAACATAACTGAAATCTATAAAGAGAGTCCCAGAGTAGACAATAATTCCCCTCAAAAAGGTGTGATGAGTCCGACCTCCCATCCTCTCGACCAATGAAAAGTCCTATGCCTCATCAGTCAACAAACTAATGAGAACCTACATTTGGAAGATAGGTCCGAATGGATGTGGAATGATATGATGTTTTCGGTTCTACGAACAAACCCGTTAGAAACCAATCGGAACGTTTGAACCTCCCGTCAAGGCGGTCATCCCCGGATTCCGAGGGAAACAATGATAGAATCAATAAATGAGACAAACCAAATTTGATACATATCATAAATGAAGGATGTCATAAATAAAAGGATTCATTTATGATTTGTGTTGAAAAATATTACACTGTTGTCTCCCTCCTAATTGTCGAGGCCAATCCATCTCATTTTTTATTTGATTTTACTTTTGACTTCCTCATATGTAAAACCTGGTTGTATGAATCCAATAATTTAAAAAACAATATCAATTGAAAAAAAATTCAAAAATGAAAATAAAATCAAAATACAAATCCTAGAAATATTCCTGATGATAGCCTTTTCATCAGTAGCCAATATGATAGAATGAAAGTCACCAACAGGGATCGATGATGCACAATATCAGTTAACCAATGATCTCATGTGATACACTGGGTCAATATAGGGATCCCATGATATATTTATTAAATCAAAATATAAAATAACATGTGCACTGGATATCCCAATTTCTAAATGGTGCCTCAATCATGATACCTCTTATCGAACATCACCAAAAGCGCTAAAACAACGGCGCATCTATCCCGGTTGTAGAACCCTCTTACCTAAATGCTCTCTTTTTACCTATCAAAAGTTACAACACTCCATCTTGAAACCTCATTCAGTATCTGATCAATGTCAATTTGGAAATGCTGAGTAAAACACATTCCATTTTCAATCCTCTGATTTTCCTTCTAGGACCAATCATTAAAGCAGTGCACACATTGATAAAATTTAACTTACTCTAAACCTATTATCAGGATCCTACACACACCCTTAAGAACCAATTCATGCACTCCACTATATTTTTTGTCATATGGTTATATCTCCTACAACCTTCATGTGCTAATAATCATTTTTCCTTTGAAATATGCACCATATATTCATTTAAATCTTCATTAACCCTTTGAATCTCTTCATGTCATCAATGAAACCTTTCTTGTTGGGGATCATATGCCAAAACCCCAAAATAATAATGTATTAAAAGGATACTAAATTTTATTTTAAAAACTATGTTTGGAAAAGGTACCAAATATGAGGATCGCTTTATTTATTACCTCAAATATGAAATTATTATGCACATTAAATTTTGTATTTATAATGAAATATTTATGATTAGAATTTGGATCAGTCCATGAAACCCCAAAAATATTTATGGCATCTATAATCTCTCAATGGAAAAATGATATCAAAAAACGACCACATATTGTGTGACATGAATGCGTACAAATTTCAAAAACCAGCACCATCATTCAAAATTTTCATTTTCAACAAAAGCGGATGAAAGTGGTAGAGGAGTATGATTACCATCTACTGTGGGAGTAATTAGTAGAACACATGTATAATTGACGTAATTTAACGTTTCATCAACTAGAATGAATTGTTTACCATATGAAAATGTTTAGATGAATGGCCTAAATTCCCAAAAAATTCTATTGTACATCACCTTCGATTGATCAACATCATGATTCAAGGTCACATACTCAACAGTGTCCAAATGATAAACAATATGATTGTTAATAGACCACAATTCCATAAGTTGTGTCAACATTGCATAATATTCATCCAAATCACCATAAAATTTTCCAATTGCCTTTTGTTTTGAATTCAATGATATGTTTTAGGATATATTATTATTAAAAAAAATTGTTGAATTCATTCATAGACAAGGGAAATTGGAACATCAGGACATTTCCCTATCATATCAACAATAACAGTAGATATAAACTCTGCATCAAGTGAGGAGTGATCCTTTGATAATATCATATGCACAAAAAATGTGTGGGCATTCCAATTTGGTTATCATATTTTACATTCTGGAGCATATTTTTCGCATTGAATGGTATATTTTTACATCTTCAACTCATCAACCACAAATGTGAAATTTCACTCTATGTGGTACATCTTTATCACATTTTTCATTTAATATGTACTTTCAAACTACTTCCTGACATAAATAATTTTATCATTTGATGTATATCTATTCCCTATAATCCCTGGGATTTCATGAGCTGGTGTAATGACATCCCAGTCATACAACTGTTCGTAGGATATTCCTTTAACTAAGGATCTCAAAACTAAAGGATGATCACCACTAACTGGTGGATTCTATGGATGCATGTGTCTCATAGGATCCTCAAAAGGATCATTCCTCACATCCCCATATTGTGGATGCATGTCCCTCAAGGGAGATCCAAAAGGATTATTCCCACATCACCTTCACCCACATAATCTCCTAATGTCTTAGTATATTCTTTATCCTTTAAATATTCATTTACAATATCAGTAGCACAAAAAGGAATTTCATCTACATTTCCTTCCAAATACTTATAATCATCGTCATAATCTGGTTATATCACATGTTTTATATCTGTATGAGGCAATGAATAAGATTATTGTTAAGGACCAAATAATAAAAATATCACAAACCATGGTTATTTATTAATCATTTGCACTATTTGGGTCAATCTTCTTAACATGATTGAAAGGTGGGGTCTCTCATATTTTCCCATCTATGGGAAACTATTACACTATATCATCAAATTTTGAATGTATCTCAGAGTCATTTTTTGAAATGTAGCTCTTGGTAAAGACTACAGTATAAGATAAGGTGACTCATGGCGGCCCTAAGAGAGTAGATAATCATGATACCTCTTCCCTATCAAGACTTGGATTCAGATAAACATGAGATAGAACGTCTAGAAGCCAACGTGGAAGTGGATTGAAATATGAGTGTGTTTGGGGGATCTACCATATGAAAGATCATCTGTCTAAAATTTTGTTGAGATAGGAATGCACTAATCATGATCAATCTAGACTCCAATGGCTTTATAAGGGGGACTGGAACACAAAATACTTCTAAGCATGAATCAAAGTAAAATGGTAACCTTGGTATTGTGATATGTTATATACCTTGGGGATTGTTCAAACATTGGCATGGCATTATGTGGTTATTGATGATGCGGGTGTCCTCAGGAACCTAGCAGTTTATGTGGTTAAATAAATAATAATTGAATATATGTAAGCTATTCACTTTAGTACATTTATTTTATTCTCTATATAACGACATACATTGTTATTGATGAGATATTGTTTTATAAATCATTGGGGGTGGCCTACTATGTTATACTCACACCCTACTCAGGCTTCCTGATCAGTACCCAAATAAACCTCATGTTTTCATGACAGGATTAGGGTAAGAGAACTATGTTAGATGGATGAGTTGGGATAGAGCATGGATGACAGAACTGTTCTTGGTGTTATGATCCCCTTGGAGTTTTTAGTGTCTCTTTATTTGGGTTTTACCTTAAACCATTGATTCTAATTTAGGCATGACACATCTAATATTTTAGTTTGGATATTTTATTCAGTTTTGGTTATCTTGTGATACTGGTATTATTCTGCTTATGGTTGTATCATTTGTTTATTTTTGTTCTATTTATGATATTGTAATACTCTGATAAATAGGGTGTAGTATCCCCATGATTTAAATTAGACCCTCATTGTTATTCATAAACCATTGGTATAGAGAGAGGTGCACCTAAAGTCATGTGGACAATCTTCTCGGGGCATCGGTGTGTGGCACTCGGTTTTAGTAGTTACAAAGTGGCATTAGAGCTGGGTTTTCATTTCTTTTCATTTGTCTTAATATTTTAGATACATATATAAGATACTATTAATATTTGGTCCTCGGTTAAGAGTTATTTTATGGGAGTAACTAATCAATATACGAGGGTCAATGGTATGTACCAAGGGTGAGATTTTTGTTACTGATCTATGTTGTTATAGTTTAATGTTATTTCACCTCTAGTGATGCACATATTATGTGATGAGATTGTTATTTTTTATAGTTTATGAGAGTATACTTTTGTCGTAGTATTTCATGAGATTTTAGTATTCATATATCATTTTAGGAACTGAGGAAATATTTTGGCATGCATATTTTTTTTTGCATGCACTTGAAAAAAACTTTTGGTTATGTTGTTGTAATGAAATTTTTTCCCTCACTTCTGTATTTGAATTGAAATGGTTGACTAATATCAATTGATAGTTTTAAAATGATTAAAAATGTGAATAAATGGGTTTCTAATGACAAATGTGAATACAAGAATGAGTTTACCCTTGTTAACCATGCCCTGGAAGTTTGATGGTTAAGTGGTAGTGTTAGTGCCTTGGTTTTGACCATGTGGAAGGAATTTTGTGAAGTTATTTGTTATGTATTACTGTGAATCCCTCTCACATAAATGTGTTAATGTTGTGTTATGTGTCCTAATATATTGTTTTGGAATTATATAGAGATTCTTGCATTATGACGCTTGTTGATAGGAAGATAGGAGGACATGGTTGGGAAGGTGCCTCAGTGGAACCTGAGGCACTAATAGTTTTGGGTGATGGACTTGGAGATCAGTTCCATGACAGCATTTCACGATTCATGCAGTATATGTAAAGATACCTCTGTTGGGTTGTGAAAAGAATGTTTGATCTAACATGGGAGTTTTAGTTTCACCATCCGCTGACTTTCACCAGAGAGGGTGGACCTGAGATTGCTGTGTTCTGGATTGAGTACATCCTAAATATACATAACCTCTTGGATACCCTTTCTATGAATAGAGTAATATTGTATACCATGTTGATATGTGGTCATCAAAAAATTGGTGGGACATCAACACTCAATATGGATAACTGGACAATATGGAGTGGAAAATATTTTAAGAGAATTTCTTGGATCACTTTTACCTTGAGGTGATCAGGTAGGGGAGAGCGCCTGAGTTTATGAGGTTGAATCAGGTGAATATGTCTGTTATGAGCTATGCATGTCCATTTACTATTCTACAATTTATTTCCCCAGTGTTATAAGGAGATGAATATATGGCCATGAAATGATTTCATGATGCTAATAATTGTTAAATTAAGTCCGAAGTCAATATATTTCCACTAAATAAGTTTTCTAAGGTGTTGAATTAGTGTATAATTTATTAGGGGAGCCTAATTTAGGATTCTTATAAAGGACATGTAGTTTCTACTGGACAAGCAGGAGGTGTGACTTATGAATGAAGGAAGCTTCATTAAGAGAATATTGGCTAGAGTAGTGGAACAAAAATTAGTCATTGGGAAGGCTTAGTAACAATGGACCATACTCAGGTGACCTGTCACAAGTGTGGTGGGATGAGTCACAATCATACAAAATTCCCTCGACCACCATTAGAGTACCAATCATGCAGCAAGATGGGACATCTATAATGGTTTTTTAGGAACCCCTAACAGATTGGGAATGTTAGATTTGCTTGGTAGAACCATAGTATTGTAGGGGGATCTTCTACACCATATAAGTCTGGAATATGGATTTATACTAGATATAGATGTAAAGATAGTGGGTGTGGAACATATGGGAATGATGGAATGTGTCAATAGAGTTGTGTAGCTCCTTGGACTCAGAAATCATCATAGGGAAGAGGGGTAGGATAGTTCCATGCAGTTTAGTATATACTGATGGATAGAGAGGTTGGACCATCGACAGTTAGAGGTACTATTCGTGTATCTTCTACAATAGCTAGTACCATATTTGATACTGGTGGCTCTCATTATTTTATATTTATACAACATTTGAATCATTTGATCCTGGTGTTAAAGTTTGTGATAGGGGTAATTGAGATCAATACACCATTTGGAGTACATTTTAGGGACATCTATTTATATGAGGGTTGTTCTCTCAATGTTGGGGAGTATCAAATTATATGGGATACTTACATTCTAAATATGTTAGAAATCAAACTAATTATGGTTACAGACTAGTTAGTTCCATACCGAGCCCACGTTTATTACTACCTCACGAGAGTGACATTTACATTTTATGAGGGTGACAATTATATTCATATTTGATTGTGGAAATCTGTGAAGGCCATGTATGGGAAATTCATCAGCATATCAAGGATCTCACCGCACATGTTTATTTATTTTTCTGGATGATGGGGGTGAAAACATGATGTATTTAAATCCATTGTGGATAGGTTTCTCAATGTATATCCTGAAAATTTTTTAAGGCTTCCACTAGAAAGCGATGTAGAATTTATGATTCAATTCATACTAGGGGTTGGTTGATTTTATATTCCACCATACCGAATGGAACCACAAGAGCTTCAAGAGCTCAATAATAAGTTGGAATATTTGATGGATAATGATTTTATCTGTCTGATTACTTCACCATGGGGTTCTCCAATTTCTTTACTAAGAATAAAGACAAGTTTTTTAACTTATTTTTTGATTAATAGTATTTAAACTAGATATGTTTGAAAAATTGGTATCCTCTTCCATATATCAATGATATATTTGACAATTTTAGGGGAATTTGTGTTTTCTCTAAGATTGACTTAAGATCAGGGTATCAGTAGTTGAGATTTTGACATTATGACATACTGAGGACTACATTATGAAGTAGGTATGACCTATTTGAGTTCATTATGATGTTTTTTAGGTTGAGGAATGTAGTAACACAGTTTGTGGAATTGATGAATAAAATCTTGCACATATAAATATATTTTATTATGGTAGTATCTTTGGATGACATCTTGGTGTATTCCATGAATCCTAACAATCATATCCAGTATCATAACATTTAATTGATTATACTAGTAGAACAGCAGCTAAAATCTAAGATATATAAGTGTAAATTTTTTATTGATCAAGTATATTTATTAGGAAACATCATCTCAGAAAAGGGTCGGTCAATTAAACTAGATAATGTTTAGGCAGTTTTATCTTGGGGGCATCCAAGGAATGTTATTTATATTCTTACAATTATAGGGATAATATTGTATTATTGGAGTAACATTTACATTTAGTAGAACCTCATTACTTATTTACTAGGAAGGTGCTAATGTTTTAATAGTCTATAAAATGTGATAATTCCATCCAGGAGTTAAAATATGTGCTTGACAATGGCAACTGTCTTGATCCTACTCGAGTCGGTTGTGGAATACACTGTTGTTTTCCATGCATTGGGGATCATTCTTTGAGTAATGTTGATGTGGGGAGATTGAGTTATAGTGTTTTGTTCTTGGTGGTTGAGCCACATTAATAGAACTACCCTATGCATGTTCTTGGGTAATATATAGTAATTTATTTATTGAAGTGTTTGTAGAATTATCTGTCGGGTAAAAATTTTATTCTGCATACAGATCATAAGAACATGAAATATATATTTTCCAAATGATATTTGAATATTTATTATTGGATATGGATATAGTAGATATAGTAATTATATTTTTGAGAGAGAATTTATATTATGGAAAGGAAACTGTGTTAATGACACCTTATGAAGGAAAACTCGTACTATAGTAGTCTAATAGTCTAGTTATGAATGGATGATGATGAATTTACTTGATGAGATGCATTCTGTGCATCATGATGATTATGGTAGAATTAATCTCATATCGGTTTCAGTGGAGTCTACACTTTTGATCGAAGATCACAAAAAGACATTTTGAAGATCGATTTGTTTCCTTGATAGAAAACCATGGAGGTGTGGAGTCACCTTATGGATGGAATATGAATGAGGATGGAATAATCTATGTCAGGAATTGGGTATTTGTGCCTAAGAGTTTGCGGGATCTGATGCAAGAATTTCATGATTCGAAGTGGGTCGTACATTCGGGTTTGACATAAATTTACGGTGAACTAAATTGGAGATGTTGGTGGTTGGGAATGAAAAGGCTAATTAGATGGTTCATGACTCAATTCCACACTCATCAATAGGTGAAGGTTCATCATTAATGATCTAGTGATTTACTATATCAATTTCCCATTATGGAATGAAAGTGGGATGAAGCTAACATGGCCTTTATGGTGGGTCTCCTCTGGACACCTTATTTGAATGATGTTATTTAGGAGATTGTGGAATGATTGTCTAAGGTAGAACATTTCATGAAAATATAAGAAACTTTTTCAGTGAACCAGTTGGGATACATATACTTTTAAGAGATTTACCACATTTATGGTGTTCAATGGAGTATAGTTTCAAATTGGGACTCACAATTTACTTCATAATTCTGGTAAGGTTTTCTGGAGGTGATTGGTATATATGTTTTATTGATTATGAATCCCAAACAACATACTGATATGCAGTTGTAGTATACTATACAGGTTCTTGAGATAATGTTTTGAGTGTGGGTCCTAGAAATTGGTGGGTGATGGGAGAATCACCTAGCTTTGGTGGAGTTCTCATATAATTATAGGTATCATGAAACTATACATATTGGACCACTAGAGGATCTTTATGGATGACCATGTAGATCACCAATATGTTGGATTGAGGCGGGCGATTTAGAGTTTTTGGGACTGAGCCTCATCTAAGAGTCATCAGATCAAGTTTAGCTGATTTAAAAACATATTGTTATGGGTGAGAGTATTTATAAGTCGTATGATGATAGACATCGATGACCCATAATTTTTACAGAGGGTGTTAATTTTTTCCTAGGTCTCAGCTGGATATGGTTACCGTAGCATATAGAGATAGGGAAATTCGGTGTCAAGGTGTCTTCTGCGGTTTTCTGTTGTGGTTAGAATCAAGCTGGTGGTATACTTATTGGAAATTCCAGAGAGGTAAAGTGATATGCATGAAATTTTTCATGTGTCACAACTTCAATGTTATCACCCTAACCCTTTTCATTTGATCAATGTCGATTATGTTGAGCTTGATATCAATGCATCCTTTGAGAAGCATCTAATACATTTGTTAAATTGCATTGAGAAATAATTTTGGGAATAGAACATGCCGATAGTTAATGTATTTTGGTAGTATAGTAATGTTTTCGTGTAAACAAGGGAGAGAAAATTAGATATTTGGGCTTAGTGGAATGATCTTTTTCAATCAGAATTTTAGAGATACGCGGGAGAAGAAATTGATGGTGAGTTGTTATAAATAGGGAAGATTATCAAATCTTAACCTTTTTTGAAGACATATCAATATATCCTTAAGGTATTATTTATCCTTTTTTGAGTGTATCATGTTCAGGTTTTATCTTGGGTGTATTTTCATGAAATTTAGAAGTTTTTGGAAGGATTTTGTGCAGTGTATAGTAGTCATACATTTTTTCCAGTCTGTCCACCCTATCCAAGCAAACCATGAAACCCTAGATAGATAGGGATTTTAGAGACAGTGTATGGTTCATCAAATATTTCACCCTCTTAGGTTAAACTATTCACCCTTGAAGAGGCAAAAATTTTGGTAAATTGTCCACCCATGCCATGAAAACAATGCACATAAGATTAATTATTCTAAAAATTGGGTCTAAATTTTTCAAACCCCGTGAAATTCACCCAATGTCAACCCTACTTGATCCTAACATATGCCTTTCATTTATTTATGTTTTTATATGAATTTATAGTTCTCTCAAACACCATTCTTGATGAGTAAAATACAATATTATTAGATGTACACATTTCCATGAATGTTTTTTCTTTCCAATTTGGTTTCTCTCTCTCCTTTTTCTCTTTCCTGATAAGAAGGGGTGTTTTTCCTTCCTTGGTGGCGAGTTATAATATAGGTTTCATTTATCATGATTATTTGGATATTAAATTTATTTTTTGGTCTATATCTCATTCTTTGACATTATCTTGGTGATTCTTCATCAATTGGGGATTTACATTAGTGACCAGTCATCGTAAATTTTTAGCTAAGTGGTCTAAATGGAAAATATCATAGTATTGATTAAAACTTTGGATATGTAATTGTGATATTTCAATTTTCATGATTATAAAATTTCATTGATAATTGAATTGAATTAATTTAAACTTCCATGTGACAATGTTTTGGTTTTAATTAGGGGAAATTGAAATTGGTGGAATTTGATTAATTAATTGGGAAATTAATTAATTGAATATTGTATTTGTGGAATTGATGGTATATGGAGATTTTTTAATTAGTCAATTAATGTTATTATGAATTAACTGACAATAAGGATTATGAGACGTTTGAATTAACATTAATGGGTTAATGGGTTATATGATTTAAATATTTCAATATGTCTTAATAGTGAATTTTACATATTATTCCATGTGATTAAATTGAAGGATCTGGTTTCATTAGATAAATTGTAATGGAATTCCTTGATGAGAAATGTTGACAATAGGGTTAATGTTGATTAACATTGATTGATGTGATATGTGTTATATATATTTCATTATGATATATTTTAGTGGGACAAGGATTGATGTCTCCAAATACCATAAGTGATTGATTGATATACATGCGTGGGACATGAAATGATGCTACAAAAGACAATGGGGATAAATGGGTTGTGAAACATGGACTGATGCTTCAAGTACCCATGTGGTTCTAGACATGGCGTTCTATATCCACAATTTTTTCATTAGACTATAGATCCAAGTAAACTTAATATGAATTTAATTGACATGATAAATGATAACCATGGTGTTGTGATAATTGGTATCCCTTAGGGACAGTTCAATCATTGATATGGCCTGAAGAAAATATTGATTGTACGCGTTTCCACAGGTTCCAGGGGTTTTATATAATTAATTAAATAATACTTGAATATATGTAAAAAATACATTACTGATTATTTTTATTCTTTATAGAACTAAAAACACTATTATTAACTGGATATTGTTTTAATTTCCATTGGTGGTGCCCTAGTGAGATATAATCACACCCTACATGGGTTTTCAGATCGATACCTAAAGAGAATTCATGTTTTCATGGGTAGGATAAGGGATGTTCCCATAAGTTGTTGGCTAATTTGGGATAGAGAATGGATTAAGGAACCATGTTTTGTGTGGGTACTCGCTTGGAGTTCTCAGAGTGTCTTTATTTTGGATTTTCATTAGACACTTGACACTTATTTTGGAATGACATGTCTAATGTTTTAGTGCAGTTATTGTATTCAGTTTTGGTCATCTTGTGATATTGGTATTATTCTGGTTATGGATTTATCATTTTGTTATTGTATTTTTATTCCAACTATTATAGTACTCTGATAATGTGGGTATAGTATCCTAATGTTTTATATTAGATCGTCAATGTTAGTTTACAACCTCTAGCATATAGTGAGGTCCACCTGAAGTCATGTGGTCAAAAAGATTAGGGCATCAGTGTGTGGAACTCAGTTCAACTTGTTATACCTACTACCTATATTGACTGATTTTCTAAATCTATAAATGTTTCAGATATCTATATTTTGGAAAAAAAATCAGACTTTCGAATATTTTCAAAAGGAGGGGATTCAATTTCATTTGATGTGATTTCCTCTTGCGTGTGTCAGTTCATGGTGTCTGAGTTCAATTATAAATCTATTTCAATAAATAAGGGACCCAATTCAATTATATATTCATCCTTAAAAAGTGTAATTTTATAGACATCGAATGCAGCCATTTTCACTTTGAGATGGACGGGTTATGAACTCATAAAAGGACCTGAAATAACATTTTTTGATGGACCATTATGTTCAACATAGTGGAAGAAAATAATCTCATATTATTGAAATGTGATTATATTGTATGGTTTAAATTATTATGGGGAGAATTCATCAATGGTATTATGCAATGCCAGATCAATCAAATCATTATAATTGGGAAATATATGTTGTTCAAATGGATCCTCTACTGCTCTTTCCATTAAATAATTAGTCTTAATTGGATTATCAAGTGGAAATTATGTGGCTAGATGGAAATGACGAGTCATATAATTTTCTAGATCTTCCATGCAAGAGAGAAACATTTCATTACATTCATCTGGATGTTCAAAACTCTGATTTCTCTCTGTGATAGTTTGAAACAACATGCACCCATTTATTGAATCATTTGTTTCACAAGAATTATCGAGTTCTTAATTTTCGATAATGCATTGAATTCAAAAATGATCAAATTGTGGTTAGAAACTAGAAGAAGATTATGGGATGGTTTATCACATGGATCCTGACACTAATAAGAATAATAATCAGTAAAACAAACAGAATTACCTATTGAGCTTATTTGTGGTGGGAGATTATATTCCATACTATGAAATGTTGGTGGGTATGGTGATTATTGGTTTTTATTCAATCTCAATTTTTGGGTGTCTTGAATTTCCCTGCAATGAAAAATTACTTTTCTAGTATACATATTGTTTTTTGTTTTTTTCCCAAAATCACTCTTTTTATGGAACTCTTAATGCTATTTTTCATCCCATAATGGGTGCCAGAAATTTGTCACACTCATCGCAATGTGTGAATATATGAAAAGTAATTAACCCACTATCTACTATAGAAGTCGTTAATAATGTTGAACCATAGGGATAATGTGAGTACACACTTGGAATATCCTCTAAGAAGAATGTCTACGAAGACACATTCTTTAATGTGATTATAAATTAAAAATTATAAAAAATAATATATTTAAAAATATTTAAAATAAATTAAGTAAAACTATTAAAGAAAACTAAATTAATTTATGGAATAAATCATATTAAGAATAATTTTTTGGGTTGCGACATTCGTTCAGTTGCATGCAATTCCAATTATTTAAAACTTTCATATGAATATGCATTTATTTATTTATCACCAATTCAAAATTTAACCAAAATACTATCAGGTATCATTCCTTGAAGTTTGATAATAATCAAATATTAACACAATCATCAATAATTTCTTTATGTAGTCTGGGGAATAATCTATGTGTCACTATAGCCTTGAATCACATGGTGAAATAGCACAACCAATTTCTCAAAAATTAGAAGTATTATCCACATTGGGTATGCTTTCTTGAAATATTATTAGGTATCATTCATGCAATATTGATGGATAGAACACAAAAAATATTAATTGTTCAATTAATATATTTATATATTCAGAATTTGGCTGCGTATGATTTACGATTCTCTCATGAACACGATTGAATTCTGGAAACAAAATCTCTGATGACCTTCTTCCCAGGATTACATATTAGGTATCACACAAATGGATTTCAAATAATGTCCATTTATATCATTTGTCCTTTAATTGAAAGTCATATATAATCAATTAAATAAACAACCCATTAAAATTAATTCATTTAAAAGGAATGAAAACATTGAAATAAATTAAAGAATGAATCCATTGTCACGTGCATCAGATCTCTAACAGAAAAAATATTTGTCACCCACAACAAAGAAATGACACATAAAGTATTAATAGCATGAAACCATGTTCACACCATCAAAAAATTCATAGCATATTTCTGTAGGTAATCGAAAACTAATAATATTCTCTCCACAGATCATTACAACATCGATGCAAACCATAACACTATCGAAAAAAATAATAGTCCTATGTTTTATCATAGTTCACAATGCTGATATTTATAAGAAAATTGAATCATCTGTTCTCTTAAACATCATGCGCAATATAGAATTCCTCGATAGGTTCACACCAACCTGGATCAAGGAAGAATAAGAGAACAGGATGGGGTAGTTGTCTTAAATGGTGGGAAATGAAGATCTAGGGAGGTGCATCCTAGTTTGCTAGATTTGTAGTGCTTGTGATGGTGCTTCACTGGAAGAGGGATGTATAGAACCTATTGAATAGAGTACTACACCTAGTAATAGGACTTGCAAAGGACAAAGTGGTGCACATAGGTGCACCACAAAGTGCAGATGGAGGAAGCATCATTGTTATTTTGCTGGTGATGGTGAGGAAGTCACAATGCAGTTGGTTGTAGTAGGGGAGGTGGTCGGTGCTCTGGCTTGTTGAGATTGGTGGTTGTGAGACTTTGTTGTGTCATGAAGAGGGAGCTGTGTTGTAGGTTTTTTTAAATAGTTTTTCAAATTTTTTTATATGAAAGGTATTGGGTTCCAAGTATTTTAAAAAATGGGGCATGATATGTATACACCGAATTCACGAATCTTTCCTTATCAGGAAGCATGAATGGGGTTCGCGATTCCTGGGTAGATTGTATAAAGGACGCGTGATCCTCATTCACGCTTCCTATATAATTTTTTATTAAAAACATCAATAAATATTAACTAATATAAAAAATAATAATCATTAATTAAAAATTCATCAATATGTATAAAATATAAATAAATATAAATAAATAATAATTCGTATTAATTAAAAAATAATCTATATGTATCAGGTATAAATAAATATAAATAAATATTAATACATATTAATTACATAATCAATGATATTAATAATAGTCTTAATATCCATTTTAATCATTTTGGGTGATTCTTGGCGCTTTTCTCAATCTCAAGTAGTGTTTATTCATAAAACTTTCCAGCTAATTAATACATCCAAATTTTTTTCCAAATGGATATTTAAATATTTATATATAAACACTTTACATTACGAAATATTCATTTTATTTTCACTCTTGTGTATAAACAAGAATTAAAAATATCTTGGTAAAAGGGTATCAGTTTATACTAAATAAATGTGTTATCCATTATTTCTCTCTAAATCTACATGATTAATACATGGTCTAGTAATCAATAAGATTTGATTTGGGAAACAATGTTTTCCTCTGCTAACTGATCATGATACCACATGAAAATATAACCCATGTACTAATCATCAAGGGTAATCTAATTTTATTTCAGGATGATGATATTAAATGATATATGGAATTTTTATTAGAACACTCAATCTAAAACTCATGAACTCACATTATCAAATTTATCAATTTGTTCACATGAAATAAATAGGATAAGAATCCTTTGATAACCTGCATACTTCAAATTTTATTATTTCATTGATTAATTCAATTATAGTACCTTTCTATTGAGTTATTTTTTTATTATAAAAGGAAGAGATATTCAGAAATATATACCTCTTTCAATAACATGATCTTTCTGAACATTCTATAGCAATTATATTTTATTCTTGTTGATATAGTAATTCTATTAGTAATTTAATATTTCATCATTTACAACCCCCTCTAGGGAAACACTCATCAACATATTTATAATGGTGGATCTCTTTAGCAATGGTATTTGATATGTTGCATTATAGAGAAAACTCTTTAATTCATCTTCAATTTCTTGACTATCCGTATTTTTAAAATTATATAACATCACCAAGAATTATCATATGATTAATACTTATTCTAAATGAAACAAAAAATGTGATCAAATAATGATGATATCTTATTTAAAATTATTTGTATTGGATATGATAACACATTATTAAAATTCATCAATGATAGACCACTATTGTTATTTCTATTTGAAAACAAATCGAGGAATCATTCATGGAAGATAACTACATTGTATTTGTGACCAAGAATTAATAGCAGTCATTGCTTCTCAGGTTCTCCACCTATGAACTTTATTAACCAAAAATTAATGAAATTTTAAAGTTGATAAGGATTATTTACTACTCTAGAAGAATATCAAATCAATACTTTTCATAATTTCAATAATTTTATCACCTAATGGAGGTTATATATCCTTATAATCCTCTATTGATGATTGTAAACCAGTAGAAGATGTGCCTTTATTTTATAAAGTCAGAATTTGTATCTTATCCAATTTGAAAAAATGATCTTCTAATTTCATACATCTCATAATGTAGTTTTTTGGATCTTTATTCATAATCACCTAGTTTCCACAAATATACATTATTCATACAATTTCATCTTCATGAAACATATTTTAACCAAGATTCACATTGAATTATCTTTTATGATTTTATATCCAATTTCAAATCACTGAGATCAATAATATTATCAATATTTCTTCAAGTTCACTGATCTTTTCATAAAGATTATTTTTGTATTCAAAATAATTTATATTATTAATATTTATTTATTAGTTTAATAATTTTATTTATTATACATATATAGAAAATAATTCTTTTATTTTTTTGGATTTTAAATAGTAATTATTGATTTTGGTATTTAATATTCAAATAGTAAGGCACTTATTTAAAAAGTACAGAACTCTATAAATCATTACAGTAATCCACATACAACATGTATCATAAATCTAATATAAACGTAATCTATATCAATTCCATGGATGCTTCATTTTCCCACGACCAGGAATATACTGGATGCGTCAACAATGTCTCTATCTATGTCTCCGCTCTAGCGTACGATGCTCATATATTTCATCATCGACAGCCAACTCCACTTCCTCCTACGTGATAGGTGGTGTATGTACAGTCTCCATTCTTGTACCCTAACCTGCCTCTTTGGATTGTGGATGCTGGCTGGAACTCATCCAAAAATGGGAAGGAGATGGCTGTTGTGATGTAGATATCTACATATTATGGAGTAATAAAGCATGTATCCTATTCAATAAAAGATCTATATTTTTTATAGTTGTGACTGATAAGATGGATGTGCATCTAACTGATCATGAAGAACACCCTCTTCATATGGAAGAAAAACATCCATAATAGGGTCTTCATCCCCGAGTAAATCTCTATCGGACTCATTGGGATTCGTAGCCTCAACATCATGTGGGGGATCAAAGAAAATTCCATGATAAATCTCATCCATTGATGAAGATTCTTTTATATAGTGATAAAAAATTATTCGTTGTCAAATGCACCTCTCTCTGCTGGATCTAACATGTAATGTAGATGACTGATATGAGAATCCAAGATAAAAATTCTAATATTAAGTTATGCTAATAAAAAAATATGTTGAATAGTTGAAGGAATAATATAAACAATATAATAAAAGCCATGTACGTGTTGTGTCAGAAATATAACTGTGGACTTGCAATACCAGTACACATGATCCTACTAATCCGGAAAATGAAAACAGACCATCCCCACTCCTCATAATTTGGACTCCTATCATCTATCCTATTGATCAATATATGTGGCATGGTATCTTCTCCTATCAAAGTCTATCTTCCCTGACAAAATTATGGAATACAGTGAAGCTAACTTACTGGGTGGAATTGGAAGAGGTTGAAGGAATCCAAATTTCCTCCTAACTATTTTGTTTTCATTTCACTTGACAATATGAAAATGAATCAATGGAACCAAGAAAGAGCTAGTAGAAATCATCACTATAAAAATAATGGAAGAATTTAGGTGATATCATCTGTATATGGAATCAATGTAATATGAACAAAATAAATATTCAATTAATAAATTAAGAGATTTACAATAAAGGATAAATATTTATCATTATAAATAATAATCACCTACATCATCTGGTCAAAGGCTATCTAGCAAAAGTCTGTAGGCATGGACATCATGTGTGGCAGAATTTGAATACTGATGTGCAAGACTCTAGCTATAGATAACATTATTATAGTTACATTTCATAATATAAATTTATAAAATTAATTTAGAAATTCAATTGAAGGAATTACATACCACCATCCACGCAGAGCCTCTACTACAATATCTATAGGCAATGGCGCATAAGAATGTGGATCTAAACAAGGGATGGGCTCCCATACCCAGATTTGTAGATGAATAACACTTATTGTGATATATTCATTTTCATTGTATATTTTTTAATAGTTATAGTATCAAACATATCTTTATCATAAAATACATAAACGAGACAAAACAAAATAGATACATATCATAAATGCAGAATGTCATAAATAAAAGGATCCATTTCTGATTTTATTTGACTAATACTACATTGTAGTCTCCCTCATAATTGTGGAGGCCAATCCATATCACATCTGATTTGAGTTTACTTTGGACTCCCTCATATGTGAAACATGTTATTATGAATCTAATAATTTTGAAAACAATAAAAATTAAAAAAATCATAAATGAAAATAATATCAAAATAGAAAAACCTACAAATAATCTTGATGATAGTCTATTAATCAGTAGACTATATGATAAAATGAAATTCACCAAAATACATCGAAGATGCACTAAAATAGTTAACAAATGTTCGTATGGGATACATGGGGTCAATATAGGGATCCCATGTTATATTTTTTGAAGCACAAGCTGAAATAACATGTGGATAGGTATTTCTCAATGCTTGAACGGTGGCTCAATCATGGTACCTCTTATCATACATCACCACAAGCACTCAATGACTAGTGCATCTAGCTCTGTTGTAGAACCCTCTTACCTGGAATATATTATTTTCCCTATCAAATGTTACAACAATCTATCTTGAAACCTCATTCAATATCTGATCAATTCCACTTTGGAAATGCTGAGTAAAACAAATTCTATTTTTCATCCTCTGATTTGCCTTTTGGGACCTATCAACAAATTAGTGCACACATCTATAAAATATATCATACACTAAACCTGATATCGGGATCATTCACACACCCTTTGGAACCCATTCATGCACTCCATTATATTTGTGGTCATATGGCTATATCTCCTAAGACCTATATATGTTAATGATCCTTTTTCCTTTTAAATATACATCATATATTCATATACATCTTCATTAATCCATTCAATCGCTTCAAGTCATAGATCAAACCATTCTTGTTGGGGATCATATTCCAAAACCCCAAATGAATATTGTATTAAAATGATATTAAATTATCTTTAAAAAAGTATGTTTGGAAAACATACCAAACTTGAGGATCACCTAATTTATTGCCTCATCTCTGAAATTCTTATGCACATTAATATAAATATGTCTAATGATATATTGATTATTATAATTTGGATTAGTCCATGAAACCCCACAAATATTTACAGTCACCATAATCTCTCAGTGCAGATAAGATATCAAACAAACGCCGTGGTTTTGTGTGATATGAATGTGTACACATGTCAGAAACTAGCTCCATCATTCAAAATATGCATTTAAGACAAAAACGGATGAATGTGGAAGAGGAGTATGATTACCATATTATGTGGGATTAATGAGTAGGAAACCATTATACTTTCTATAAAGTAATGTGTCGTCGACTGGAATGAATTGGTTACCATAGGGAAGAGCTGCGATGCATGACCTGAATGCACAAAAATCCAATTGAACTTTACCTTCGATTGATCAACATGATTATTGGTGGATACATACTCAACAATGACCAAATGATAGAAAATATGATTGTTTATAGACCAGAATTCCATAAGTTGTGACAACATTTCATAATATTCATCCAAGTCACCATACACATTTACAATTTCCTTCTGTTTTGAATTCAATTATTTTTTGTAGGATATATTATTATTATACAATTATTGAATTCATTCATAGACAAGGGAAATGAGTACATCCTGACATTTCCTTATCATCTAAACAATAACAGTACATATCAATCTGCTTCATGTGAAGTGTGAACCTTTGATAAGATTGGATGCAAAAAAAATGTGTGGTTCATCCAATTTTGTTATATACCAAAGTTAAAATTAAATTAAATTATTTTTCCTCAATCATATTTTATATTCTGGCCCATATTTTTCACATTTAATTATATATTTTGACATCTTCGACTCATCAATCACAAATGTGAAATGTCACTCTATGTGGTATTGCTTTATCAGATGCTTCATGTAATATTTTCTTTTGAACTCTTATATGACATGGATGATGTTATCATTTGATGCAGATCTATTCTAGGGAATTCAGAAGTTGGTGTAATGACATCCAAGTCAAACTATTGTTTATAGGACAATCCTTTAACTAAGGATCTCAAAACTAAAGGATGATCACCACTAACTGGTTGATTTTGTGGATGCATGCCTGTCGTAAGAACCTCATAAGGTTCATTCCCCACATCACCCTACTGTGGATGCATGTCTCTCAATGGACCGTCAAATGGTTTATTCCCACATCACCCTCACCCATATCATCTCCCAATAACTCAATATATTCTTCATCCTTTAAAAATTCATTTAAAATTTCTTCATTACACAAAGGTATTTCATCTACATTTCCTTCCAAATTCTTATAATCATATTGATAATTTGTTTATATCACTAGATTTATATGTGTATGAGGCAATGAATAATATTGTTGTGAAGGAAAATTTTTTACAGAGCACAGAAAACATGGTTATTTATTAATCATTTGCACCATTCCAGTAAATATTTTTAAAAGGATTGAAAGGTGAGAGTCTCTCATATTTTCCCATCTATGGGAAAATTATACAGGATATCATCAAATTTGGAATGACTCTCAGAATAATATGGTGCAAAGTTAGATCTTGGTAAAGCATGCTGAATAAGATATGGTGTCTCATGGCTGCCCTAAGAGAGTGGATTATCAAGATCCCTTCTCCCTCTCAAGACATGGATTCAGTTAAACATGAGATCGAACGACAGGAAGCCAACCTAAATTATATTTCAATACGAATGTCTTAGGGGTGATATACCTTATTAAGGAGAATCTTGATAAAAAAATTTGAGATAGGAATACACTAATCATGATTAATCTAGACTATAATGGCTTCATGAGGAAGACTGGAACATAGAATACTTCCATGCATGCATCAAAAGTAAATGGAGGATTATACATCCCAACATTCGATTAGATGAACAGTCTTAGACTGACCACTAAAATGTGGTTGGAGGTATAACATATGCATTATTCAAAAAAATTATTGAAAGACCAAATACTAGGATTCTTGAATGCTATATGAGGGTCCATGAAGATATTATTCATGTGATTCCTCCAGTGGTGACCGGGCATGACAGTGAGTGGCTTGAATCCCTACTGCATGAGGAAGGGATTTTTGTGGAACATAAGAGACTCAATCCAAAAACTACCTCGTTCCTTGATGGGTTCCCTTGAAATTTCATCAGAGCTTTATAGAGCATGATTATGTTTGATATACTGATGAAAATAGATGATATCTTCTACAGAGTCTATCTCCCTAAAGATATTTGTCATACAACCATGGTCTTCATCCCAAAAATTTAGAACCCCAACCTCTATTAGCACAAATTCCTAATGAGTATGTGTTATTTCACATATAAGGTGCTTGCTTCCATCCATAATAGATGATTGGACACTCATCTTCCACAATGGAACTCTATGAAGCATCACGATTTTGTTAAAGATAGATCCATTCAACAGTCCATTCCTCTCACTCAGAAAATAATTAACGATCTCAACAAAATGTTCAATGGATGAAATATGGAATTCAAGCTGGACATGGACAAGTACTATGATCATATTGAATGGATTATCATTTTAATTGTTCTAGTAGGAATTGGGTTTTCTTTCGGGGACAGTAATTTACTTTTCAGGTGTTTTAACTCCTCATGGCCAATATTACGATTCATGGGAAAGATCCATGGGTTCTTCAAGGCATTTCATAGGTTGAGGAAAGGGGACCCCCTATCCATGAGCCTCCATAACTGATTTCATGTAAGGTTTTTAAACTGGAGAGTCCACTTAGACTAGTTTTAGCTCATTAAACTCGACCCATAGACTCGACTCATAGAAATTTAAGAGTTTACATCAACCTGATCATGCGCCATCATTTGAAAAACACTTGCGCCTGGAAGGTTACCAATCAAATTTGTATTAGAAAAACTCGAATCAATCAAAATCGGCCTCATAAAAATAAATTATATAAATTAAATAAGATAACAATTATTCCTCATTCATCTCTAATATTTCATTAATAATGTTAGGAAACAAACAGAAAAAATTACATTCATGACGTGCATCTTGTAATAAATTACATAATAACAAGGTCAATCATGATCTGGTCTAATGAAGGAATATTCCATGTTCATTAATGTGTGAGGGGTCACTTTTGGGTGTCAGCTTGTTGTCCTCTGCATGTATTGGATGCTTCTTCTGTTCTTTTGTGTGAATTGGATTGTGGATTGTATGGGAACCTATGTTTGGTGGAGTAGGGATTGGTGGGGGAAGTGATATACTTCTTGGTGAATGGTGGTGATGCAGCTGAGGCATCTAGTACTGATGTGGATTCTATCCAAGTGTGGTTTTAGGTGTTGGTCAGTTGTGGTGGTGTGTTGGGGGCCTCTGTGGTGTAGTGTTCTTGGGGTTGGGTGGTGTGGCTATGGCTCGGATGGGCTGTAGTGGTCTAGATGGGAAATGTTTTTTTCTTGTCTTTTGTTGGGGGTGTTCTATGATTATTTCATATTGCCTTATCGGTTGGATGCAGACAGGATGGTTGGGGTTTGTTGCTTTGCTGAATGAGTTTTGTCTTGGTTTGTGGCTGGTTTTTCTAGGTGAGAACAAATGACATCAACCTTCTTGCATCAACTAAAGAAACGACGAGAAAAAAATGACTCCTTTGAGAACCCAAACTACATGTATAGACGCTAACATACACACTATAGATAGCTACTTCTACCTATTTTTTCATCAACTCATCTACCACATGAATATAGAAACAATGTTTTTATTTCTGATGAATTTAATAAAAAAATAATCATGATCAATGGTAGGTGAAATGGAATAGAGTATCCTAGTTGGACTTCCTCATATTTTTCGTGGATCAAGAGCACCTTATCATGTCACTATATTCATAGAGTTTCTTTGAATATAATAAACGATTTTTCATGATAAAGAATAATGGTATATTCTTTCTCATGGGACCACACTGTATCTTCAAAGTGTTTAAATATTTCAATCAGGAATATAAGGATTCCATAAACAAGGATAAGACATTTCTACAAACCTAAAAAATCTATCCTTGATTAATATATACATATATTACCAATTTATATTATCAATATATTATTTTATTCATTTATTTACCATCCATCCATGATCAAGATTTCAGAAGTACCATACATGGAGTTCCTCAATGAAGTCCATGCTTCAGAGATAAAACATAAAGCTCTAGGTATATTGAAAGTATCTCCTTGGTAACAGCTATAATAACAGAACATGAATGATGACCCCATATGATAATGTATTATTCTACCTAGTAGCATTCTTTTCCTCAATAGTTCCACACCCCACAAAAGATAACAATATCAGCTACATCCTTGATCAAACTATAAGGATTATAGACTTCTTTAAAACAATCAATCTGGGCATGAATCGATATTTTCCTCTTCCATCCCCAGAACCCCACAATGAATATGCCCCCACTGGTCCTTAAAAACCAGTCAAAATGGAAACAAAAATAAATAGCATTATAATATTTCCATGAACACATGAGGTATATAGGTCTAGAGAAGGAGACATTATAAATCCCAAGCCTAAGCACTATACCAGCCATCATTTGAACCTATCAGTGCAAATCCAAAAAATAAAGTGTTAAAATAAAGAGAACTTCTAAAAGAGTCCATAGAAACTATTTTCAAAACAAAAAATCTAAGATATAAGAGAATTAAGCAAACAATTCAATAAAAACCCGAAATAGATTTGATTATTCCACCACAAAAATGATCCTCATCCCCATCATTATCATTTTCAGCCCCACTATAACCATGATTAGCTTTATGATTTTGAGCAACATCCTCATCACCATATTTTTCACTATCATTTCCAACATCATCATGAATATCTATGTCATCTAAATTGGGAATAGAATCATCAAATGCATCATTTTCCTCATCATCTTCTAAAAGTTCACAATCTCCTGATTTAGTTATCCATTCTTCATTGGAGGAAATAACATCAACAAAAGAAGGGCCATTACATTTTTTTTCTTATAGTCTTTCTCTTGTTCAATTTCAAATTGAATATAACGAACACAAAATCATTCATCTTGTTTTGGTGTAACCGGTTAACCCTATTTGTATGAACCTACAAATACAATAGAAAAATATGATAAATGTATTAACTCAAAATATTAATCAAAGTAGATTTATTATCATTCTCATCATACCATCTCAAATGCACTCCAATAATTCTCAAATCCAAAAGAACTAGTATCCAAACTCAGAACAAGGACCCCAAATCTTATTATTTCAGGAACATAATCCCCCAATAAATCCCACAAATTAGCTGGCATATTTTTATCTCTCATTCTTTTTGAAAAATCCATACCCAGCAAGCCTCCCACATTTTTGAAGATGTCTACCTACAAATCTACTTGGTCTCTCTCCTCCTAGGTGGACAACAATCTAATAAATCAATCATATAAGACAAATTTGACCACTACACCAGCCATGGTGTTGAACTATAGTGTTGTTGAGGATTTAAATAATAGGAAGAAAAATGCAATGGTCTATTGAGTTGAACATCCCCCATCTCATAAATTATTTCCCAAACAGGTAGATAATTTCATATTAAATGATTACATAATATTTGTATTCAATGAAAACCAAGTTATAACAATACAAAATAACTATGTAAATGATGTACCTTTTCCTTGTATTACTGAAATTGACCTCAATCTTTTCCTCTGCTCGATCCATCTCGTCATTATGGAATCCCATGGATGGTTTCTCATCAATATCCACAAGACAATGCTCTATAATGATTGGGAATGTAGCCCATAAATAAGTCACCACATCACATCAAAAGGAAGTATCTAACATGGTTAATTTCCCTTTCTTGTCATCTTTCCCATTTCCAGACATACTGCACCGCCATTTTTGTGATGTAAACATATTATTTAGCGAAGACTTATGCTTAGTAAGTCATACCAAATTCAATTATAATGTAGAAAACTGAGTGATACCTAGTTGAATCAAATCTCTCCCTTTTTTGGATTCATGTAGCAAAAGAATGACCATAGTCCTCGAATAGGTATATGTTAGGTCCATTTTCCCCCTAGAAATGGTAACCTTATGAACATCTAATATTTTCTCCAAATCCTATAACATAAAATAAATACAATAAGAAGCACAAGGAGTCCAATAAAAGTGATTTCTATTTAACATCAACATCTCTCTTGCAACTTATAGTTTGAAGTATTATCACTACATACGTGAAAAAAAATTTCTCCTAAAATATCAAAAATATCATCTATCATTTGAATGATTTTATCAACAGTTTTTGATATATATGTTATATCAAATTATTATAGAAATATTGACATATTCGGGCTTTTTACCAAAAAATTATAGATCGATCGTCACTTATTATATGTTCATCCATCAATCATAATAGAACAACCAGTTACATTCCATTGTTTCTTATACACCTTGAGTATCTATTGTGTGTAAGAAAAATCAATCCTCAAATGTTTCTATTTTATATCATGATATGATGGAGGATTATATCCATTTCCACACCGTGAAATCATTTCACACATCATCATAAACTCTCGATTTCTAGCACAATTAAAAGGTATAACACTTGTGTAAAAAAACAAAGATACATGGGGATTAGTTTATTCATAAAAGTACCTTTTCGTAAACTGATTCATAGAAGGTTGTGCATAATTAATTGAAGGCTGAGTCTCACTAAATTTTTCAAATACATTTTAATTTTTGTGTTATCATTATCCGGAAAAGAAGAATTCATTTCATCACCAATATCATGAAGATATTTTCTTATTTTATTTTTCAAGCAAATATTATAAGAAGAAAAGTTTATCATTTCTATTTTTCTTCATTTGACACACTTCTGTATGGTGCTACATCATTATTTGTTTGAGCCAAATGGTGTTTCAATCGATTAATCCCTCCTGAAATATTTTTTCACACAACATGCACTTCACCATTTCCCATTTTTCTCAACATAAAAATAATATTTCCAAGAAGAATCAGACCTTTTTCCACTTCTAATTTTTCAAATAATTTTTCTTTTGGCAGATGAGGAAGACATTAGCATGAACTAAAATCAACAGTCACTGAATCATGAAAAGAAAAAATCCAAAAGGAATTATAGAAATAATCTTCAGACCACTAATTAACATCACTCAAATAACAATTTAAAAAAATTAATTCAGACTAACAATTCACATTAGTTTAGGTATAGAGCAACGATTCATATTAAACTCATTATTAGTAATTAAAAAAATGAAGCACCATTAAATAAATTTAGTACAACCCAAATAATATTTAATATATTCCAATTTATATCTTACATAAAAAATTAATGGATTTTTGAAATGAGGGATTCCAATCACACGACATCACATTTAACACTTGTTTAAAAAAATGAAAATTCATTCTCATCATATTCTTATTAATATTCATGACACAACTACTAAAATAGTCGACTAAATCAGTGAAATATTCCTCATTCTAAACCTTTTCCTTACCAATGTAGTATATGTACCTGATTTTAAATTTAATCTGTTTTAAGGTGGGTAAATACTTGAAATCCATGTTCATAATCCTAACTATTTAATGGGAGACATTATTCAAATTTCTAACAGGAGAATGCCTTATAAATAACACGTAATCCTCTTAGTTAGGATGGAAAACACCATGTGATATCATTTAGGGTGAAATTCCAAATGACTATTTCATGTGAGTACTCCTAGGATATTCATAAAACAAAATGGATTACATAAATAATTGAATTATAATTACAGTGAATAAATAAAAAACCTCAATCACTTGTCTCGCCTCACCTGTGCGATGCGAGGAAAAGGGCTCCTGCTCACTCCCTTGTGAGATGCAAGGTCGAGATAGACCAGAGTATTTGAGCAATGCAGTGGTTGATTTTTGTCGTGAAAGGTACTTCCGAAGAAAAAGAAGAGTAGAGAAAGAGGGGTGTGAGAGAGGGAAGAGTGGAGGGGAAGATATCCAAACATGAAACACAAGGTAGGTGTGTGATGGGAGGTGTGATGTCTTGAGTCAACGATCTTGCTTCGAGTCTACTATTTTGTAGGCCTATTTTATGAAAATCTAAATCCATCAACGAGCTAAATCAGTGGGGAAGAGTGAAACAGTTAACTCGTACAAGCCTATGAGATGGCTGGAGAGTTTAACTACCTTGATCTCAAGATGCTCATAGACTCTTTGTTAACAAGACTATAATGAACTGCAATATCCTTCTTTATCATAGAAGATCTAGTCCATTGGCCATCTCCCATAACATATATGTTAATTGCTCGGTCATTTTTATGAATTCTGATATTAGGTTGGTTTGTGGTATTAACAAAACCTTCCAAGACTACTATCTTTGGAGTGTCAATGTCATTAATAAGAGTAAGATCCACTTTTTCATCACCAACAATTTCCTGGATGGAAGAATAAACTCCCTAAGATGAAGGCTAGGAATGAAAAGAGGGTCACTCCCAATGGAGTATCTGGGCACCCCGTTCGCTCCTAGAAGGATAACAGATCCTATCTTGAATTTAAAAAACTGCTTCTTATCCTTTGGTCGCAGAATCACTTTGGAAAATAGTTTTTTGTTGTCCATTCTAATAAATTACATATATTCCCACAAAGTGCCTAAGGGAGTGATTCATAAGGTTGATAATATTCTATCTGCTTTCATATGGGATGCTCATGATGAAGGTATGAAACCCTGGGCCTCATGGATCAGGCTTGCACATCCCATTCAGGTCGGTGGTATCAGTGATAGGATCAATTCTGGAACGTTTCATGGTATGTGGGATATGATATAATGAGAGATAATTTAGAATGTGTTACCCTTGGTTTTTGGGGATACCCAGTTATAGACTACTCCTTTAAAAAAGCAAGAATGTTTCCTTCATTTGATGATGCAGGGTTTGCTGGTAGCCGACCTGTATTGTTTAATCTCATTGATCACATAGATAAAACTAAAAAATGTTTCTTCCCTACTTTGGATTCTAGTTCCATATCAAAAAGGTATTACTAGAGAGTGACAACCAACACAATGCACTAGGACACTAGGGGTTCATCTCTGCGGGTTATGAAAATACAAGAAAGGCTCAACTTCTTAATTTGGATAATTAGAAACTGATTTGTTCCTACAGATAAAAATTTTAAAAGGTCCTGTATGAATCTGGCATCCAAATGTTTGTGTTGCAGGAAAGCATGGAGGAATGCTCAGAGCATCCCCTAAGTTCCAACGTTTAGGGTAAAAAGCACAATGTGTAGTTTTTGTGTGTGTGTTTTTTAGTTTTTTTTGTTTTTTAGGTTTGTGAATGTTTTATTTGTGTATTTTTGATTATATTAATTGATACATAAAATTATATTTTTAATAATAATGAACTATATTTAATATAAATTAATATAATGAATTTTGATTAAGTATTAATAAATTAATATTAAATATATAAATATAAAAAAGAATATATAATTATATAATTACAATTATATATAAATATAATTTGAAATAGATATGTGTATAAATATAATTATTTATATATATTATTAAAAATAAATATTTATAAAAATAAATTTATTTGAAAATTTATTTAATAATATAAAATTATAAATGTAATATAATAAATATACCAATCTTAGGTACAACTTCATTCTACGTGCCCACTATTTAGACTTCCACACTCTTTCCCCATCTATGATACATGTACCCTCACTGCTTTATTGTCCATCCATCCCTATTCTGCTCGTGATTTCCATTGGCTTCACCTCCCAGTCACGCGTCATCTCCTCCAAATCTAGTGTTCCATTACACCATAGCTGCAATCTTCCATCACCTAAATCACTTTCTTCCCCACATAATACTCTACATTCACCCCTGCCTCCACCCCCAACACCACACAGTCACTCCTCATTTAGGAATCGACTCACCCGAATCCACCATAACTAGCTACTCAGCGTTCAACTTTTTATTGTCTGACTCCTCTGTCTCAGGAACCTCTGCATCGGGCTCCACCGCCTCATATTATTTTGACTCACAGTCCTCCACCTCAAGAAGATCCAACTCTTAGAGCTCTGCCTTTATCTACTCCAACTGCTCCAGCTCCATCTGATCTTCCTCCAACTACTCTTCATCAACCTCCTCCGCGTCACCATGCTTCTCGTCTACCTTCTCCACCTTCAAAATTTTTACACAGATGGTAATTTACCCTACATAACTTTTGTGTACCATTATTCTCATCTTTTAAATTATTTATTTTTGTATTTTCATAATGCGACAATATTTTAACACATTCTATATTTGTTCAGGTCCTAAATGACTAAAATAGTGAGGAAAATTGGTTTTACGTATTTCCACGTAAATTATCCCTTACAAATTTGTTGGAATCAGGTCTAAATAATATTTTGTTTTTGCAAGGCAAGAATTTATCTTCTTCCTATCATTTATCATAGGCCTCTAATCTCACCATTTTCTCTTAAAATACTAGTGTATTATGTCATTTTTTTATTTATTGTTTCTTTTTATTTCCTTCCTCATTATGGGAAATATGATTATGGTTATATCATTAATTGTTTTTAGATGAGTTTTTTTTTCAATTCATATGATTACATTCTCAGATGATGCGAGTTTAATCATTGAAAATCTTGGGTTTAATGTTGTTCCGATCTATCCTCAATTATCTAGGATAAAAATAATTTTGTTCAGTTTCTTTTATTTTTCTCTCATATGGGATAAAAAAATTATAGAACCCACATTTTGAGTGTCAAGTGTTGCATTTTTTCTTTTCATGCTTGGAACATTCCTATTTTAGAAGTATCTACTCATTCCCATTGTTAATTTTTCAATAATATGTTATGGTTTCATGTTTGGTTGTTTTATTTTTTCAATTCCACAAATTTGGATGATGAGGTGTGGGTATGGGGCATGTCTCGGTGGAGGTATCATGCCTCAAATTCATTTCCAGCTATCCCACCAGGAGACATCAACAATGATGAAGAGACATATTGAAGGGTTTAGACATCCCAGAGGGCACCGCACAGCATGAAAGACCACATTTTTTCCCAAGAAGACCATTGAAGAAATAGGAATGGCCACCGACGTGACCCCTGAAGCACATGAAGGCCACTAGAACATCATGGCCTCCATCCCACTTAACTTCCAACACCACAGACATAACATGCCCCACATCCACAATGGATCCAAATGCATGAATAAAATTTGTCTTTAGATGATTGTCATTATATACGAGACCAAAAAACATATGATAAATCCCACCTCAATGACTATCCATCGGTTGATTATAATCTCATTGAACCTACAACAACCCCAGCCCGATGTAATTGCTTTTTGAGGGAGCTGCGCTTGACATGCTCCAAGCCCACACCGAATCTTCCAACATGTATGAAAATATCAATGTTACCCATTAGTGTCTCACATTCTACATCTCAACGTCTTTCCTATTAAGGCGCACCACGTACCCAAATACAATCCCTAAGTTCCCTTCAATTCCTCTCCATCAGATGACATTGTTTGTATGTGACTGTCAGTCGGTAGAACGTGACGCGCTACAAACCCCAGCTCATTGTCATCGCTTTTCTAGCACACTACCTAGGACAAGGCAAGCCCCATGCAGAAGATGAATCATCATGATTTGATGTCATTCTCTAGAAGCCATTTTTTCATGTCATTAGTCATGTAATTTGGTGGCTTTGGGCGCATTGGACATGATCCATGACCGGGGGTCATTGAACCCTTCCCCCTAAAGAGACATTTATGCTTTTCTAGTTATCCCCCTTGGAAACATCATAATTGATGAGAAGACATACCGAGGGTTTTAGATTGCCTATATTTCCCCACAAACAATGAAAGGCAGCACGTGTCTCCCTAGAAGACCTGTGGAATCATATGAATGGCCACCGACATGATCCCTTAAGCACATGAAGGCCACCAACACGTCCTTGCATACGTCCCACGTATAGTCCTACACCGCAGACATGACATGCCACACGTCCACATCAGATCCTCACGCATTAATTGATCATTCATTAGTTGATTGTCGTTACATATGGGACCTGACATCATATGGAAAACCCCACCTCAATGCCTTTCCATATGTAGATTATAAGCCCATAAAACCTAAAACAAACCCCATCCTGATTTCATTGTTTTTTAAGGGAGTTATGTTTAAAAATCAACAAGCCAATGTGGAAATGTGTCAATTGTAGACCCAGAAGACTAGAGCCTTGATCTAATCCATCATGATATTACAAGCCTCAAACGTCTTACATACACTGATCAATGACATGGAGTAGACTAATCCCTTATTCTATATACACTTATCCTCCACGAACCTTTATAATTGTATTTATTTTCCAATATACATATTCATCTATGTCCTAATTCTTTCAGTATACATTACAATGTGACATGACTATTTTTTTCATTATAATATGCATTATGTTATTATTCTATGATAATATGTTTTGTAATCTAATCATTTATTCCTTTCTTTGTTGTTTATATCTGTATGTTCTGAATTACATCATAATTTATCATAATAATCATAATTTAAAATTTCAATTTCAATGACTTTTCATTCATCCAATTCAATCTCTATACTAATTTTATTATTTCTTATATATTCTTTTAAATTTTTTCAATTTTTTTATCCAAAATGTAATCTACTATCAAAAAGATTTTTCTATATTTTTTAAAATTGAATTAAAAAAATAAGTATCATTAAATTTTTATTTCAAAATTTTGAATATTTAGGTTAATTGTTAACATTGAAATGTAGTATTGTCTTATTAAAAAAAAGAATTGAACCATATCAGTCTTTGAACACATAATCTAAGAATTGTGTTATATCATTGTGTGAATGCACGAGTGAGTACTACTGTTTTTAAATATTTATGTTCTCAAGTAAAATATTTTTTGATTACTATATATTTGTTTTTAATTTCATTTTTTAAATAAATCATTATATTTTTAGTCTGTTTGACAAATTTTATTTAGATTATATGTGTACATTATAATTTATATGCTCCTAATGTCAAATACAAGAAACATAATAATGTTACGGTTAAGAGACTTTGAAAATATATAAATTACTAATAGTTAAATTAAATTAGACTGTATTTACTAAATTTTTTATTTTCTTGTTATTTTTCTAAAACAATAATTACATATTATAGTAAATAGGTTTTTTATTATATAAAACATAACATATGAAAACATCAACGACGATGTCCCACATTACCACAACGTGGCTTATGAATCTTATGCTTTCTCCACGTCTGACGTTTGTGTTGATCTAGTGTCCTAGATATGGTTTCCTCATCTTTTGGTGCTTATAGTGCCACACCATGGTATTGTGTAGAGGACTAACAAACCAATGTTAGGAGGATGGCCCAAAATCATATGGGGTGCCATATGGATCTAAAGCTCTTATAAATTGTAGAAATGGGGCAATGGAGAATGCCTAGTCAAGAGAGGTGGGGGCCACAAAAATCATTGTATCCACACCAAAATCAACGTCTATAGTAATCTGTGGAGAAAACATCTGTGTTATATAAACATCTTTATACATTGAAATATCATTAGTCGACTAGGCCGGATTGTCTCTCAGTGGTGCGGTAGCATCTGCAGGAGCCTCTCTCAAAAGTCGATTTCGTCACCTCTGCCCCTCTGGATGTGCTCGTCTCTGTCGTCCAATTGGCGGCAGTAGTGAATCACCCTCAATATGTTCAAACCATATCGATGTGTAACTATTTAAACATCCCACAGGTTTTTTTAATTACCCTAAAATAGAATTAAAACATATTCATACATATCCACATGCATTATATTAATGAGGTACAAAAACACATCATGTAAAATCATATATTTTTATGAAATTGAAAAACCTGACATGAGTAAGCTTGGAGCGATAGATAGCCAACCCCATTCACTTTCGCTGAAAAGGAAAGCCTCTGGGAAAGTAGGTGGTCTAAATCAATGCCCCTCTACCGAGGGATATTTTACTCAAGAGAGAATTCTTTTCATGACATCTCTACAACTTAATATGAAAAAAAGTATTAAACTACTAAATTCAAGATCAAAATATCAATTACAAACTAAGTTAAAGGTAGATGGAAAACAAAATTCATTATCATACCTAGAATGTAAGACAAAGGTATATTCTAGAATCAATTTATAAATAAATTGTTACTTAATATAACTTCTTCAATATGTAATATAACTATTTCACTACGTAAAATAACTACTTCGCTACATAATATAACTACTTACCTACTTAATATGACTAATTTTCTAATTAAGATAACTAATTTGCTAATTAAGATACCTACTTCACTAATTATGATAACTACATCAATTCAGTACATAGTTATCAATTAATTACCATGTTAACTTGTGTTAGTTTCCAAATTAGAATTACATAATTAACTCATTATAATGACTTAATTACCTAATTAGAAATACTTAATTATGTAATTTGAATTACTTAATTACTTAATGAGAATTACATAATTACCTAATGAGAATTACATAATTACTTAATGAAAATTAATTAATTACCTAATTACATTTAATTAATTACCTCACTACATTTAATTAATTTCCTAATTACCTTCAAATAATTTTCTACTTACCATTATATAATTTCCAAATATCTTTTAATTTATTCCCTAATCATATTTAATTAATTTCCTAGTCTTATTTAATCAATTTCCTAATATCATTTAATTATTTTCCTAATCGCATTGAAATAACTTCTTAATCACATTTAATTAATTATAACCAAATAATTAATTAATTTCATATGAATAATTAATTAATTGACTAATAAAATTTAATTAATTTCATAACCACATTAATTAATTGCATAGAGAAAATTAATTAATTGACAAAACATAATTACGTAATTGTCTAACCATAATTATTTAATTTCCTAACAACATTTAATTAATTCCATAACCCAATTTAATTAAATTCAAACTACATTTTATTAATTGGATAACCAAAAATAATTAATTTCATTACAAATATAAAAGAATTTTCAAAAAATTATTAATTAATTGCAGAACAATAATTAATTAATTACCTACTTATACTTAATTAATTGTCTACTTATAATTAATTAATTACCAACTTATAATTAATTAATTTCCTACTTATAATTAATCAATTAACTAAATATTATTAATTAATTAGCTAACTATATTTAAATAAATTATTACAATTATAAATATAATTCAATAATTATTAACAAATTCCATGAATTCAAAAAATAATTAAAAACAAAATATTAAATTAATTTAAAACAATAATTACCTCAAATTTACATAGAGTTGGTTGTGCGGGCAGAGCAACTGTAGTAGAGAGAGTTTCAAAAACTAGAGGAAATGAGTGAGGAAGATGGGAAAACTATTGAGAGTGAGGATGATGGGAATTTGGGGGTGGGGGGCTTTTATATGGTTCCTCAAGCCTCGGCTCTACATCAAGTTGTACAGGTAGGCTAATCCCAAAGGGATTAGTGCCACTTCAAGTGGTGATATGCTCCTGAAATTTCTCCAGCACCCCTTCGAGGGGTTCTTTGAAGAATTTTTATTTATGCACCACCTAAAGTGGTTATTAGGGTTCCCAGATCCCTAATTATTTATACCCTAGACCCATTTAAAAAATACATACCTCTATAAAAACCACATATGTTTTTTGTATGATTTTTAGAGACTTCACGGGATTTTCCCTATCTGAGTTAAGGGACTCTTCTTTCCTCGAGAACTAGTTTGAAGGAGTATTGGAGGTAGGGCCGCAGAGGAATGTTCAAGGTATTGGTTGCTCGTGCATTTGGTCTATAAGAAACAAGGCAGAATTCAAGGGAACCCTCTATACGGGAAAGTCTATGGTCACAATAACCATGTTTATGTTGTTTTATATAGTCTGTATTTATAGAAAATGGATTGAAGTTCACTCTCTTAGGTCGAATCATTTGGGAAATTCTGTCACAACATTGAATAATTTGGGCCACCTGGATTTGCAAGCTCCCTTTTCCCCATGGTCTTAATTTTAATATCAATGGCTCATGCATCATGAATGAAATGAAAGGTTGTGGTGTGGTGCATGAATCAGAAGTCCGAGTTCTTTTAGTATATTCATCTCTCTTCGGTAGTGGAAAATCCCTGTTGGTCAATGATTTGGCTATACTTACTGGTCTCCCACTCTGCAGGAAACAAGATCATCATATGGAGTATGTTCAAAAGTATTCTAGCATCATCCATAACTCCATGCGTTGAAATATCAATATGATGTGGTCCATATCTAATGGTGTGAGGATATATAGGGGTCTCATCAACAACCACCCAAACAAATATCGAAATTGGCAGGAGGGGCATGAGGTAGCTGATCATCTCACCTTTATGGAAACACATGGTCACAAATTAATTCTACCCAAATATATGCACTCCTTGACCGCTAAAGGGGATAATCTCATAACAGGGGATGATCTCAGTCTCAACTACTTTAGACCCCCCTAGTCTCTAGTTTTATGTGCTTTTCACTATGTCTTTTCTTTATTCATTGTACCATGATATCTCCTTAAAAAAAGATGATTACATCCATCCAATCCTCATCATAGACCAGAGGGTACTCGGTGTACCACAAATGTTCATGATATTGAAGATGATGATATGTTATTGAAATAATTGATTGATTATATCTCAATTTTAAATGACTATGAAACTTATTTTGAACTTCATCCTATGTTAGACAAACCAGAAGATTTTTCACACTTGTTGGTGGAGAACTATAGCTAAAACTCTACTCAGTATAAATTATTTCACAATTGTAATATATTATTACATAAATGATTACTTAGAAAAAATTAATTCATCAAATATTATATACTGCAACAAAATATTAAATTATTTAAATTGGTTTTGACGAAACAAATTACACGATCTTGATTCTTTTTCTATGTATTGGGTTGTCACTACTGAGGTATAGTGATGGGGATATTATTAACAATGAAAATTTAATATAACATTATATATTATAATACAATATATCAAATGTTTCGTAAATTTTAATTACCTATGAATAAATAACCATTACTTGATATTGAGACTTACTATAGATTAGTTTATCATTATACGATAAACTAACCAAAACCAATGTGTAGAGTCATACAGTCTCTATTATCAAATATTTCATCAACCTCAAGTCACCTTTCAAACAACAATGCCTCTTGTTGAACAAATCTTGTGGAACGCATGTTCTCGAACACCTCTTCAGTGATTCCTCTTCGAGGATGCCTCTTCAGGGACCCCCCCTTTTTATCGCCTTTTATTTATCAATTTACTCACATGCATAACTTCTTTTAAGAGAACACGACATTCCTTACATACTTAGTGATATACGACTCATTGGTCATAAATGATGAAATGAAAATGCAATTATTAAAAATTATATAATCACACAAACAAAAAAAATACAAGAAATTTTAATTAAGCATTGATCAGTAATCTCAAGATCAATCATCACACAATACTCTTAAGATATTTTTTGATATACATATTATGACAAAGTTAGTGCAGCCAGAATCCAAAGATCCTAGCTATTTATTAAAAATAAAAAATATGATTCAGACAAAATAGGAGAGACGAGGTCGACAAACCAAGCCCTCACCCAATATGAAAAGATAATAATTATATAATTTTTTTTTTATATATTATATAATTTTACTTATTGCTAGATGAAATATATATTAAAAATTTTCACCTATTTTACAAAATATTATATTTTCAATTAGTATGTATATATATATATTAATAATAATAATGTTTAATAAATTTAATTATAACTAATATAATTTACAATTACATTACAACAATTACAATACTAAACACAAATATTATTTTCAATTTTATAAAATTGCATATATATATATATATATATTATTTTATCATTCAACTACTTTCCAAAATATAAATAAATATATTTTATAATTTATTACAAGTATTAATAATTTTTTATACATAATATTATTTAGATTTATTGATTAAAATTATTAGTATTTGTGAGTAAAAGTAATATAATATTCACTCACATAAAAACCCTTAAAATAATATAACTTTATCTTGTGTTCAATTTTATAAAATTATATATATATATATATATATATATTCATTTGTCTAAATTCCAATATTTAATTAATTATATTTTATACATTGTAACATCAAATAATTATTATTTACACTTCATATAATTTAATATTATTATTTATAGAAAACTGTTTGCATACCATTAAAAAAAATCTATATATTTTTATGAAATTTAAATAAGATACTTAATATAACTAATATATTTATAATAAATTATATATCTTGTGTATAGAAAATTATAATAAATATTAATATTAATTTAAACAAACATATATTATATACATTGAAATATATTTAACACAACATTTAAATTAAACATATATACATTAAATAAAATTATTTCTTTAATGTATTGAATATTATAATTTCAATTAATATTTATTTAATAATAACATAATTTATATACATATAAATTTATTCAACTTGACATTTAAATTTATAATATAAAAATTTTTAAATGAAATTTTATTTCTGTAAATATAAATCACATTTTAGCCACTCCATATTTATATTTCATATACATTCAATATGAATTCATTCAATAAACAAAAACTCCTAAAATTAAATCATACAAAAGACACGGAATTATACATTCTTACATGTATCAATACATATTATATAAACACACCATATACAGAAACATTAACTTCTACACATCACACATTAAATAAATAAACCATACAAATAAAATAAATAAACACAACTACATAATTAAAATTTTTAATTATAATTTTAATTTCTTAAAAAAGTAAATATATGTTGAGAATGAAATTTGGAAGCGCTTCATAAAAAATTTTAAAAGAGATAAAAGGGATTTTGGGATGCCACTCCTTTTATATATTTTGGTTGACAAGAATTTAAACCTCATTCAGGAATACATTATCCAGTTTGCGAAGGATGCGTAAACGGTGTTCACGCGGCCTCCGATACACCTAGAAAGTGTGAACATGGCTCATGCATCTCTGTCAGTAGAGACAAATGTGTGAACCTTGTTCACACATATTCCATGGATCTAAGATGCATGAATGGGGTTCAAGAATCTTTGGAACACATAAAAACAATTGGGGAACATATTCCCTATATTAAGATAAAATAACTATTAAAAAGAATCTACAAGGTACAGAGCGGAGACCCGTTGCGCTGGGTGGTCTTAAGAGGAGGTCTCAACTGCCCTATTATTAGAAGGAGAGGGAGAATTGTAGTGTGGGCCAAGGAGAAAATGAGGTTGGATGTTCTAATGGGAAGATGGATGGTGTGATTGGGATAGGAGATGAGGGTGATCGTGGGTGGTGTTGCTCAGATTACAATGAAGGAGGCAGTAGTGTTCTGACACTATTGGTGCTCCAGGATGAATCATAGGTGGGAGGCGCCAGACTGGGTGATGGAAACACTGTAGACATAGATAAGGGAGGTGTTTCCTAGCTTCTTCCTTAAATGCAGACCCACTTGCATGAAAAATTGAAACATAAACACAATTTTAAAATTCAAAATTCAAAATATAAATCATTCAAATCTAATTATTTAAAAATAGAAAAATAATATTGATGATATTAATAATAATAAAAATTATAATACAAGGAAAAATAGAAATAGAAATATATACTTCTATATTATAATAATTATAAAAAATAACTATACTAATTTAATAATGCTATATAGGAATATATATATATTTATACACATGTAATTAATTAAAAATATGATAATAAAATTACAATTATTACAATTTAATATAATAAAAAACAAAAAAAATTGATCAATTAAAATACTACTTCAATTAATACTAGTGAAATATAAAATGAAATAAAATATAATACTAATATAGTCTATTAATATATATATATAAACACAGTAATGAATGTTAACAAATAAACATAAATGAAAAACAAAAATTATTGAAATTTCTATAATTAATAATAAATTTGTAAATAATGCATGTTAAAAATGTATATTAATATAATCTCATAAATACCCTAAATTTATAATATTAATATTCAAATTAATATACAATTATCGAAATAACTACAATACTACAAATCTATAAAATCATCCTAAAATACTATAAGTAGATAGAAATATAATTAATCTAAATTATAAATTTATTAAAAATGAATTTGGAATCCATGTGCATTAGTGAGTCTTTGTGATAAGGGAAAAGGCCAGTTTTGTAATTAAATAAATGCCAAAAAATATAAATGATTTGTATAGTGTGACTCAAAAATTTATGGATGTCAAAAATTAAAATAATGTGTCTTTTTCGAAAATGAGTTTGTTAATGTGAAGGTAATATTGAATCAAAATGAATAATATGACAATATGATTATAATAAAAAATTTGAGTTGTATCAATGAAGTGGAAAGTAGAAATTTGATTTACTGAAGAGTGAAACCTATTGAGATTTTTAGTAGAGTAAATTTCAATTGAATTTATATATAAACTATAATTTTAATGTTTGATAAATTATTACGATGAGTTTTAATCACATAAGAGTTACAAATTTTTACAACTGGGTGAATCTAATTCCATTGTGTATATTCCAACCAAATTTGGAGTCGCATTGGGAGCATGAGTTGGTATTTGTTGGGGGGTTTGAAATATCTAGCCATGATGGGTCATCAAGATTGAGTGTCTGCACGGTTCAGAATTCATCAGTGGCATCTGCATTCCCTCCCTTCTCATTAGACTGGTCTTTATCCTATATCATATTCAGGACTCGTCTTCTTATCTCAGCATGCTCACAATTTTATTCCTCACAACTGGGTTATTATCCTAAATTGATCTCCTTTTAACCAAACAAAAACCCCATTTTGAAGATATCAGGAATAATGAATTAGAATGGCCTATCAACACACCCTTGATCAGGGAGAGATTTTGAGTTTGAAATTTTATCTATGGGAAAAACATAAAAAATCTAGTCTTATTTTAAGAATCTTATTAAAGTGCATGTGGTAATCACGTGATTTAAAAAGTTCCAGAAATTAGATGATGTTAAATATAAATATTTTCATGTCACCCCTAAATCAATGGTATATTAATATCCTAGGACCTTTTAGAGTTGCTATAATAGAAAATGATTTTTTTCAAATCTCGGATGACGTGGGTCTGTTGTAAATATTAGAGAAACATTAATTGGGTCATCATAAGGGGAGCATTGAACTGTAACGTCTCCCCACAAGGATGATTATCTTTAACTATGTCCATGACAATTGATTAATTGATTGAATGGGAACAAAATTAAATAAGAGAACCTTTTCATGCATAAGGGATTTACTGAAGCCCGACATAGAGTACTTTAATGAATGCCACATGGTTGTTAACTGACCATCCGAATTTCTATGACGCAATTATCTATTTCAGAATGAGTAGAGGGATGAAGCCCTATAATTAGACATCCCCATAAATAGGAATCAACACTGATTTATGGAGATGGGAACCACTCTATTTTTTTCTCCCATTCAACCACATTTTTCGTTTCTATTTTATTTTCTAAAATTAAATAGTGATGTAATTTATTCTTATTACTCTTTTTCATTTTCTCAAACTTATGGTCATTTAAGGATAAAAACGAGTCTTGATCTAGGACAAGAAACATGATGCTACTTGAATATCTGAGAATACTAATGATCATCACCTCTTCTTCACCGAACTAGATTATCGTGATGACTTTGGCCATTGCAAGATCATAACTCTGTATAGAGTATATTTTCTACTATATCTTTCTTCATTTCATTTCAGTCTCCATCTATCTTTTTTATTGATTATATAAGTTTGGTTGTGTGATTTGATTATCTCATAAGGATCATTTTTCCTTGTTATATTTCGTAGTCTAAATGATTTTGTTGAGTGATTAATTCAATAATATAGAGTATTACTCTTATTATGATGATAAGTTGTACATGAGTGTTCACAATTAAGGAGTGAGAGGTGTGTGATTTAATCTCTAAACCATGCATTGAGAGAGGATGAGTGTTTCTGGGTTTCTTCTTGAGATGATCTATGAATTGTAGTTGAGAGTGGATCGATCAAGATATGGCCTTATTCATTCTATATTCCATCTCCTTCATCTTTCTTGTTTTATTTACTATTTTAGTGTTACCCTATACAAGTAGTTTTGTTGTCTTATTTCCACTCACTATCAATAAATCGATGTTTTTATGTTTCTTTACTGATTTTTTCATTTAAATATTTCAAAATATATAAAATATATTATCAACAGGGCCTCTAGGGAATTCGAAACTACTTTAATGAGGGTGACTCTGAGATTAACCACTGTGATATATATTTGGAGATTATAAATAAAACATTGTTAGCGACACAGACACAAAAAAACTTTTTTTGGAAAATTATGAGTTACAAAGAACATTTCACATTAAAAAGTTTCTCAAATAAGCTTAGAAACCCTTTTGATATTCAAACTATAGTTTTTTTCAATATATTTAATGTTTCATTATCCAATGAATCAAATTTATTGAACACTAATCTAACATAAGACTCACACACAATAATCCAATATTGAATTTTAAAGACATCCTTGGATATGGAAATCAATTTAAAACCATGAAAAATATTGATGGATTTGATTAAGGAAAATTAACATTAAAAACAACCACAATTAATTAATATTTACTTAACTACTTCCTCGATTGAGAAATAACCAATATATTATATGGAAATTGAATGGATGAACATGAGAATTATAAAAAAACCCACAATGAAAAACAAAAAGGAGATAATCTAGATGAAGAGGGATCTTCTCAAAATTAGTCAGCGAGGAAAATAAACAAATCCAGCTATACTATATCTATAGAAAAGACTATCAATGGTCCATATTCCAAAGGATAAAACTTATGATATTTGAACATGATATATGATGATATTAAAAGTAAAAGAATATATAGGTTTTCAACTCATGAATTTTGTAATATTTTTCATTTAAGGGTTTATGTTTTATTGGACAAAATTCATTATTATAGAACATAATTTGTTGTAAAAAAACATTTATAAAATTTCCTTAAAAAATATTATAGAAAAATAAAAATATTTTCTGTTGGGGAGTTTTAAATATTATTTTTTTATGAATGTTTCCCCAACGAATTTGAATAAAATAATAGAATAAGAAATGTTAGAGTAAGGGGGTTGTTCCATTGAAACATAAATCAATCCTTGTTCTGCTAAAAATTAAATGTTTCTTAATAAATATCTATCTATAGATTTTGTAATAGGGTTAATCTCAGTTGCAAAAGAATAAGAAAAACAAGTGAATATCATCCACCCATTCTTAAGGATTATTCAATGCAAGTGGATAGGTAAAATATAATGTTGATTAATAATCATTTAATATTGATTATGTAATGATTATATATAATATATTCCAATCTATAATAATTTATATGTTTTTTAAAAATAGAAGTATGTTTATCGTGAATTTTTAATTTTATTTAAAATAATATCTCTTTTTTGTGTGTGATCCAATAGTAAATGTTGTATTATATATATATATATATATATGATTTACTCATGAGTGATGTATTATATTCTTAGATAAAGCCAGGTCAGCTTTGTTATTGCACAGAATTAGATTTTTCGTGAAATATATTAAAAAATATGTAAGTGTGTGTTGCATCCACAACACTTGAGAAAAAAACATCAAGCTTAAAAATATTCTACTTCATCAATGAAAATTACTTCAGAGTGTTTTTTCATGGATTACCTAGACAGTATAGTCTCTCCTAAGAAATGGCATGTTCCAGATGTATTTTTTATATACATTTTACATCAACCAATGTCAGAATCCAAAATAATATTTCAAAATAAAATCTAGAGGTATAAAATATTTCAATATCTGAGATTCCATTAAGAAAATAATTTTTCTAACTACATAAATATGGGATTCATTTGGATTTTCTTGAAATCTCAAACTAAATCAATCAAAAGAAATTAAATCAAGTTGGCTTCCTATTTTTTTGATCAACTGGTTTCCTAGATTAATCATGATCTAGAGGCTTTATGGGTCCAAAAGTGGTACTTATTCATTTATCATTATTAAAACAAAATCTTCTATGTAATATTGTTGCATAATTGTTTTAGATAAGAATGATTTTTTATTTTTTGTGAAATTATAAAACCAAGTGAAAAAAAATTAGTTTACCTATCATGCACATCTCAAACTCAAATTTGATATGATTTGAAAAGGAATATGAATTTTATTTTTGAGTTGATCCAGATATAATTTCATCGACAAAAATTTATACAATGATGATATCCATAAAAACATTCTTTAAAAATAATTTCATTAGATTATCCCTTAAAAATGTTACATTGAAGAAAAAAATATGGAAATTCAATCACACTAGGATCTTGGATCTTGTTTGTGTTCATCAAGTGACATTGTATTTTTAAAAATATAATCCATATATATTATTTAAAATTAGAAACCATATATTTGTTCAAAATAAACTTCCTCACACACGTATTTATTAATAAAATTAGAAATCAAATCCATTTAATAGATATAAAATTTTAAATATAGTGTATTGATATGAGTATATGAACATATTCAAGTCTTTCTATTGGTGTAACATTTTCTTTATAATAGATGTAATTTATATTATAATCCCTAGAAATATTACATTCATTAATTCTCATAATAATTCTATTTTTATCATGTTTTTTTTCAGAAAAACCATTTTACTCTAATCATAGTATGATCTTAAAGTCATTCTACCAAAGTCCGAAATTTATTCCTTTCAAATTAACAGTGTCCATCCATCATTTCCCATTTCCAATATTTACCACCTAAAGGTTCATTAGGATTTTTAGGTTATAAATAAGATAATATACAATATTTACATTTGTATATTTAGGAACTATGAGTTTACATTGCTAGATTTGAATCACCAATGACATTATCAGTGGGATGATTCCTTAATGTCTATTAATTTCTACTATTTGTAAATTTTTTTTATTATATATAAACATGAACATATTATAGTGGTATAACTTATGAAATAATTTATTCTATTTTTCTTCTACCCAGATAACTTTTATAGATGGTTTGAAACACACTTTATTTAATAAAAATTATCTAAAGATTATGATTCCAAACATTTGAAAGAATAATGATCAATTTAAAAAAACATATCATGAAATATTTCCTCCACAATGTTTTTTCAATTTTTAAAATCTTGATAAGAATTAATATTTGTAGAATAGATAGAAAATATTCCATCTACATATTTTGAATCAAATATATCTAAATTATATATTGTATTCAAAATGAATACTTTGTATCTAGAAACCGAGAAGTAAGAACATTTTGGTCTTTCTTTAGGTCCACAACTCATAATGATATTTATTTTGAAAAGTTCCATGTGAAAAATGATTTATTATATATAATGTTGTACTAAAAATTTATACCTAAAATTGTTCAGAAAATGTGTATTCACTCAACATGGTTATAATAATTTCCTAAGGAATTATATTTCATTGTTAAACTACACAATTGTTTTGAGGAGTTCAAAGAGATAAAATGTTATGTGTAATGCCTTTCTTACTACCAAATGTTTCAAAATCAAAAATTTCTAACTCGTCACTATTATCTCTATGAATAGTAACCAAAGGTAGCTTTTTCTAATTTTTTTTCAATCTATAAAATTTAAAAACAGAAATTGATTCTGTATTATTATAAACCAAATAATACCACATGAATCCAGTGTGGTCATCAACTAAGACATAAATGTAGTGTTTCTTTCCAATAATTCTAGTTAATGTTGGGACATATAAATCCATATGTTCTAACTATTAATATTTAGTATTTTATACTTCACAAATATATTTAAACATATACTTATGATTCATTCCATGCTGACAAGGATATAAAATTTTAGAATAATTAAACTTATGCTCAAGAAAATCCAAAAATTAGTCCTTTCATAGAAATATTAGCTAAAAGTTCTAAAATTACAATGTCCTGACATTCTATTAAATATCCAGGAATGATCCTCCACTAAAATTAGAAAAGGTTGATATTAGATTAAAAGATATTATATATTTAATGTGTAAACATTCTCATTCATATATGTACAATTAATTAGACTAACATATAAAAGTTTAACAATTTTTTTTTTCAATCATGAAATTCATAAGATAAAATTCATCACATAATTGAATTATGATGATGATATTTTGCTTAATTACTATAAAATATAAAAATTTATAAAATAATTATTTTCCAAGAAATTCAAAATATCCAATTCTATAATTTTCTACTTGAGCATTGTAACCAAAATTCTCCTTTCCACCTTCCATATTTACAATCTCCTTGAATAAAATCTTATTTCTAGTCATATGTATAGAAAACATTATCCATATAACATATATTTTAGTTATTAGTCTCATATTTTCTTTCTAAAATAAATATATTAATATTTTTTTATATTATGGACCCAGTGTAATGGACTAAACCACTATGGTCCATTCCACTATGAAAATTTGGTGTTTGAGGTGTTCTGGGAGGAAACGATGACTCATTTCTATAGTTTGTAAAATATACAGTTTTTTCAATTGTGGGTTGGGACCGGTGTGTTAGGAATGGTAGGTGGTGTTGGTAGGTTGCAATGGGGACTTCAAAAAATGAGTTTCTGATGGGGAGTCGCAACGGTGACTCGCACCGGTGTGTCATGATGGTAGGTCACCAATGGTGAGTCATTCAAGGGGGACTCGACCAATGGTGATTCATCTGATGGTGGATCACCCTATGGTGACTTGTCTAATGGGGAGCCTCCAAGCAATGACTCATCCACTGGTTTCTCATTTTGACGATGTGTTATCAACTTGTAGCCCGAAACAGTGACTCATGCAATGATGACTCGCAAAAGTGAGTCATCCAATTGTATCTTTTCTAATGGTGAGTCAACTAACATCAACTCATACACTGGTATCTCGACCACTGGTGACTCACAACTGTGACTCACCCAATGGTGATTCATTTCCATAAGTTTTTGAATAATTCAGTTTTCTCCATTTTTCCATTTTGTGGTAGTTTCACCACTTTGACATTATCATTGATGTAAAAAACATTCAAATACTTATTTTATAGGATTTAAGGAAGTCCCAGAGTCCATAACTACAATATAAATTTTTCCTAAGGTTCATGGTTCCTATACTATGTCAAAAAACCTAATCTAAAGTAGATATGTTTTTCATGTAATATCTAGTGTATTAAAAAAGTATCTCTATTTAGATTTTAAAAAGGCCAAACCTAATTATAACTTTTAATTTTTCTTTGGTATTGGATACATAGAGTTATTCTTCCTATTGGATTTGTGTGATTGAACTACGATCCTTGGATCAGGTTCCACATGGAGTTCTTCCTACTACTTGTAGACTTCTTGTTTTGGGGAAACCACGAAGTGTCGATCCGTATTCTATATATGGTGTGTTCTACCTCTGTTCTTCTAGGTTACTTGATATATTTTCTCAAATTTATCCTTGATATGTGATTTCATGTGATCTCTATGTTTCTAATGGATCATTCTCAGTTGGTGGTAGGTGTGGTGGTGTAATGACGTCCTTGGGTGGACGTAATTAGTACATGAGAGGTTATAGTGATATGTTGTGTTGGTATGTTCTCATGCGAAGAACATAAAAATCCTTTTGAGGCAGGGGATTCATTGATTCTATATATTATTTACTTTCAATCATTGATTTATCATGATTTATCCCATTGTATCACAATGAAATTGACATAATAAAAATTTTAACCACATTAAAGAAATTGGTATCAAATTCATAGCGATGTTATTACCTCTTGATATTCTATATAGTGTTGTAACTATTATTTTCTTTTTTATAAATATGTTCTTGATTAAAATTGGTAATTAACTTAAAGTCATAATTAATTAACAATTAATTGGCAAAAGATAAAGAGCTGTGTTTAATGAATCATGTTGTTGTTGTAACTGATGATAATCAATTTGATGTAAGTAAGTATGTTTAATTAAATTGGTCACTGGACAGAAAGTATGTAGATTCCTATTGATGAATGTTTTAATTAATATTGAATTAATTGTTGAATTAATTTATGATAGCCTGTGACATCTTGTTTTGTAGGTTTCCCATAGTTTGAAGTTGTGAAAAATGAATCTGTTAATTCAAGATGGAATAATAACTAGTTGTGTGATAAAGATAATTCCTTATAAGGCATATGTTTCCAACATGATTATAATGACCATGTCAATTACACTTATGAGTCATGAGATCTCATTGTGTGTGAATTATGGATGCCTTGTTTCAAGTCTGTGAGCCTGTTGCTATGTTTGTTCCTGCTTCTTATGATGTTCTCTGGATACAAGACAAATGATATGTGGGCATGGAGGCCCATATGTGATGTTATACGAGGATGACTAAGCATGGGCGGATGTTGTTGTATGTGGAGATAGGGAGAGCCAGTTTTTTTGGTTTCCATTGACAATTAGAGAGACTAGATGCATCAATTTATGCGTATGGGTGTTAGAGAGAACATAAAAGATAAAAAAACATTAAATCTAGGATTGCCCAATTATATGAATGTTGGATTCTTGTTGAACCTATTATTTTTTATCTATTTTACGTTCCACCTAGCTTAAGGTAGAAAGGTTTTTACCATCATTACAAGAGAGTTCATGATGCACAATGTATTCCATGTTCATTCTATGTTTATCTTGAGGATGGATGGGTTTACATTTCAACTATAGGAGGAGAAGACTTGATGGGTAGCTCATCTACTCATCAGGTTGAGTTCCTTGTGTTTGGTAGATCAGAATGTTTTCTAGAATACCCGGGAATATAAAAAATATGTAATGTAATGATTTTATTATTATATTAATAAATTTTTAACCCCTAGGGTTGGTGATTAGTGGGATTCATTGCTGAGGTTATGTTTCTCAGATGTTGTGGACTCAGTTTAGTTATGCGTGGAGGGAATGAATCTTGGATAGATATCTAATGGAATGTAATCTTGAAAATTATGATGTTTTATTAACGGTAAAATAATTAGTTAAATAAAATTTCAAATAATAAAAAGAGATAGAGTAATTTAATGTGGTTCTTTAAATGGTTGTGTGAATATAGAAAATCTAGTATTATAATTGTTAGTTGTGAGTCCGAGAGACATTAGATGTAGTTGATCCTTAGACTAGGTTATTCCCATAGCGTGGTTGTGAGTTATATTATATCCTATAATTTTATGTTTTTATATGCTACTCCACACATTCTATTAGGGAGACTGACACCCTGGGGATTCTGAGGCTTGAGGGGGTGTACTACCCAACATCCAATTAAGAGGATGGATGAATGACTACCCCCTTTGGCCCCGCTCAATTATATTTGTAGTTAATTGTGGTATTATGAATAATGGATAGTCTACCCCATATATGTGTGTAGAGGGATATAATGCATTTTATTTATTTTGCAGACATCTATTATGGATACAGTTTCTTATAGACTACTATAGGTATGACATGTATTGATATCATGCCTTTAGAATCCTTAGTCAGAATATGGGATGTGATGGCTTGAGTTATAATACCCGAAGTGTGATACATGTTATGTGGTTTTTGGTGGCACCAAAAAACTAACTGGTTACTTTTGGTTATGTTGACATGGTGGTGTTTTTCCTTAGGCTCATGTAGTGGTGCTTCACCCAAGTGTCTTCAGGATAGACTTTTTTGAGAGAGATGATCAGAACGCGCGACATTGGGAGGGAGAGGAAAAATAGTGGGGAAGTGGTAGCGGGGTACCGTTGATATTAATTATTTTATTATATGTAGTTATATGTGAAACATGGTGAGATTATAAAAGGTGAGGCTCAGAACATTGTATACATGTTTAGGTGAGGAGTTAATGTTCTTTGTTGTTCACAATTCCATACCGTGCTTTCTATACATTTTCATGAGAGGCTCTAAGGGGGATCCAACTGAGTATATTTTTATATTCAAAATTTTATTATTTAAAAAAAATTCAAGCCACTTAGAGATAGTTGGATATTATGATGTTTACTACTAGCAGGTTGTTTTATAGGAGCTATTTAGGATTCATGGTCACTGCCATTTTACATTACATTGACACCTATAGTTTTTCCTTTCAATTGTTGTAGCCCTTGAAGGACATTACATATGTTTAATTGGGTTCCTTTTATATTTCAGTCTAACAAGGTGTTGGATTGTGTATATTTTTTCTCATTATTTTTCATGTGTTTTTAGAGGGTAATTCCTCTCATCTATGTATATAATCTACCCTTGGTTCTAGTCTCCAAATCGGGGCCTATTGGAGGCGAGACTCAGGTGTCACTATATCTCTTCTCCCTTTCTCGGCCCATGAGTGATACACTTTGTCGGTATGTGGCTATGACGGAGTGGTATCAGAGGTTTTGTTTGGGGATATGGTGGTGTATGGAGTTATGCATATGTGAATATTCATGGGATGGTAGGAAAAAAATGTCAGATTAGTTTATAAAGCATTGTAAACATAGGATACCAGCTGAGACACATGTATTTAGTCCCCCCTATGAACTGATACATGGAACTTCAATCCTATAGTTGAAACTAAACATGGTGACAATGGTTCTAGGGTAGATTCTTCATAACTGAACATGCATCAATATTCTTTTCGCCTGTGTTGGAATGGGTAGACCTTGGTATATGTTTACCTAAAAGTGTATAAAAAACAATTAATTAATGTTTATTTCTTCCATATAACTAGGTTAGGAGCTCTTACTGGCTGTTATTTTATAAATATGGATCCATATCCATGTTATAATTAGGTTTGTACATTGGACATTCAATTGTTTACATCAGTAGATCACTGTAGAGTAGAGGTTGATGATGAAGACACTTGGAGGAAGACACTCTATGAGATTCAACACGAGATTCTTAAGAAAAACGAGTGCTCTGTTTTAGATGTAGTTAAATAAGACTGGTTGAAGGAGGTTGAGATATCCACCAGTTTGATCTGTGCTCAGAAGGAGCATTGGGTATCATTATAAGTGATGATTCTGCATGGGGTAATGAGGTAGTGGTGGTTCTTTTCCTCTATTATTGCAGGGAGTCAACAGAAATATGGGGGTTGTTTCAAGACTAAATCAGAGTTGAGTTTCTTCCTTTTACTATGAAGGAATCCAATCATGAGGAGCTACTTACCCTTCGGTTGAGGGGCTACAGTGTGCGAGACTTCAGGGTCCATTTTAGGAACCCATTGTGATATTCTTTGACCCTGTATAAAGTTGAAGAGGTTTGGGAGAGGCATTTCAAAGAGGCTCTGCATCCAGATATTCAGCATTAGGTCACCCTATTTTTGCTGATGACATGTCTCGAGGTGTTGGTAAGAGTAGAGGCCATCAAGAGGATGTTAGATAGAATTATATCATCATGAAATCGGAGTCATAAATATTCATCATGAAGATAAGATTTGGTCAGGGGTTCCCATTTTTCAGGGAATACGTGTTTTTGATCATTCATGGGAAGGTCACATCCCTCAATATCTCATTTATATAAAGGCAAAAACTATTAAGACTATACTAGGGGGTTAGGTGGTTTTGTTTCTCAAGGAGTCCGATGTTACAAGTGGAATTAGTTCCCATCCATTAATTGTGGTTAGCGTGATCTAGGTGATCAACACTAGACTACTCCTTTGAGGCAGTTCCTGCTGGGGAAGTAGCAATTGGTTGCACCAGCTTTGGACCAACATGGAGCAGATGGGGAAGGTAGAGGATATCCCCATAATTCTTCATGTCGTTAGAGATAATAGAATGGATATTGAGGTGGTCTTTAGTAGGGTCAGAGGTGTTGTGGAGTAGGTCGTGGTTAACTTCATGCATTAGTTTTGTCAGTGCCAGGTGAACCAAACATCTTTCGATGTACCATTTTGTTATATTCTACTTGGGTGGAAACTGGTTTTGTTTATGAGTGATGTGCTCCTTTATATAACAAGTCCTTGTCTGTGCCTTGGGAGTTGAGGTAGAGGGGCTTCCAGTTCCCTTGAAATTATCCACACTAGTTAGTGGTCGAACTGACTTTTTGAAGTATGTATAGACTATGATATAGGGTTAGGAAAGCATCAATCTTGGAGAGAGTTTTTGTTTATGGATACAACCATATGATGTAATCATCATCATGGATTGGTTGTATTTTTGTTTAGATATCATGTATTGCCTTAGGATGTTGGTTGTGTTATTTGATGCTAAAGGAGGGCCACCGATGTTTGTTTGAATGAAAGACCCTCAGATGGGTCAGAGGCATGTTATTTACATGTCATCCTTGATGGCTAATATGATGTAGTGTTTGTTGGAGATTCAGTAGTTCCCATTTCCCAGGGTCAATGAAGAGTACCCTGATGTCTTTTCAAAAGAGGTTCTAGCATTACCACCTGATGAGATATCTAGTTCAGGATTGATCTACAGTCAGGTGTGTCTCCAATCTCAATGTACATGTATATTATGTCACCTAATGAGTTACAAGTGATGCCTATACATCATAATAGTCTATTATGGTATAGTTTCGTTTTTCCATGTGTGTCACCATGGGGTTCTCCTGTTTAGTTCCAGATTATGGCTGAAAGAAGTTTGCGCTTGTGTGTCAATTATTGTCACTTGAACCATGTGATAATGATGAAACATTGTCCTATCACATGGATTGATGTTATATTTGATCATATTAATAGGAAATTTGGTTCGTGAAGATCGATTTTCAGTCAGTATATCATCAGATGCGTGTGAGGGATTATGATATCCTGAAGACTATTTTCTATTGTCATCATGGGAATTACAAGTTCGTTTAGATGTCCATAAGTGTGATTAATACTCTAGATGTGTTCATATGGTTAATGAATTGTATGTTTTGTGAGTTCCAAGATATGTTGATAGTTTTTTTCTTCGACAAAATCCATGTGTATGCCACGTCTAAGTAGGTACATACAGAGCATTTGTGTTCTATTTTAGGAGTTTTTCATCAAATATATCTATTTGGGAAGTTGTTTAAGTGTGTAATTAGGCATTGAGAAATCTATTTATTAGGGACTGTTGTATCCTGGTAGGGGTATCTATGGATCTGTCTAAGATAGAAGCACTTTGGTCTTGGGAATCTCCCAATATAGTGAAAGTGGTGCATTGTTTCAATGGTATCATAGAATATTATAGGTGGTACATAGCCATTTTATCTTGAGTTGTGACTTAACTAATAACATTGACCACAATTGATCTGGAGTTCATGTGGATTGGTAAGTATCATACAAATTTTCTGTATCTTATATATAATATTGATCAATGCTATAAATATTTTTATTCTAGCAGAAGGAGATCCATTTTATGTTTTTTGTGACGCTTTGCGTCTGGGGTTAGGGTGTGTTCTAATGAAGAAGATATGAACCATTTCATATGTGTCTCATCAGTTGTATCCCAACGAATGACACTATTCCAATCATGATATTACATTGGTGGTAGTGGTGTTTTCCCTAATATTTCAGAGACAATACATCATTGATGAGTGTTTTGTGGTCTCTACTGATTATAAAAGCTCAAGGTATGTTTCTCTTAGGATGAATTGATCTTGTAACAATGTAAGTGGATGGATTTATTATAGTATTAGGACTTTAAAATTTAAAATACATCTATAAAGGGGAATTCTGAAGCTTTTACATTGAGTAAGAAGTAGGATAGTGATGGAGTGTGTGAATCAGGTGATTCTTGGAGAGCAATGGTAGAACATTCTGAATTAAAATTTGGATGTGTGAGAAGTTGGGGGGAAAATGTTATCCTTTTCATATGATGGTGTATTAATCTATAGTACAATAGGAACAATATTACTAGTTTATGGATCTTGATGTGGAGGTCTCAAGAGACCAAGTTGTTTGTTTTGAGGCCCCTGATGGTTGGTCTGAGGATGATGAACATCGGGTGATGTTTCAGGGAAGGATTTCCATTTCTTTGGGGATAACACATATCTGAAGTTGAATCCCTATCATGGGTATTGAAGGTTTTTGTCATGAAATTAATATTTATCCCTAGTTTTTGGAAAATTTTGAGGTGTTTACTCATGTTAAAGCAATGCCATATCGGGTAGCACTTCCCAAACAGATGAGCCAAATACATGATGTTTTACACATGTTATAGTAATGTTGTTATATTCTTGAGAACTCTCACATAATAAATTTAGGTGAGATCAATGATAAAGATGATGATACCTTCGAGGATCGGCCAATAGAGATCCAAGACTACCAAGATAAGATGTTTCACATGAGTTATACCCCCTTGGTTTGTGTCTTGTGGTGGAACGATGGTGTGGAAGAGATTACATGGGAACATGATTTGTAGATATGTGCTCAGTATCTCGATTGTTTGATGTTTAAATATTCTCTTGTAACAGTTTTCATTTTTTGATTTTAAACCCATTGTATATATGAGATGGATTTTTCATGATTCTCGTTGTGGATTTCCCTTTATTAAAGCTATCTAATACAAGAGAGTGTTTAGGAGCTAGTTATTGTTATCTTGTGTATTAACATTATTCCTTTTGATGAAGAATTTGACCTCTTATTGTGGAGATATCCTTGAGAGGAATCTCATTGGGTGGATATTCAGACGAACCATTTTATATTTTCTGACTGGGTTGGATTTGGATTCTCAAGGTAGATTATAGATTGAGAGGGTTTTGATGTAATGTCTTGGACCTCTCCAGTCAAAGAATTTTTAAAAATATATTGTTTTAGGTGTATTTGGAGGCAGTAGTGACTCATTTCCTGATATTTTTAAATGTACAGTTTTTCCAATTGAGGGTTAGGACCGGAGAGTCAAGAATGGTAGGTGGTGATGGTAGGTAAAAATGTTGACTCTCGATGGTGAGTTGTTGACAGTGAGTAGCAATGATGACATTAACCAATGAGTTGTGATGGTAATTCGTGATGGTAGGTCACCAAGAGTGTGTCCTCCAATAGTGAATCAAACAATGAGGATTATTCTGACGTCACGTTGTCCAATTATGAGTCACCCAATAGTTACTAATCCATCGGTAGCTTATCCAAAGGTGAGTCATCTACCCATGGATCACACCATTGAATCTCCCACCGATGACTCGAAAAGTTGTGACTTCTAGTGGTAGCTCATCCTATGACTAGTCACCAAATTGATAACCATCCAATGTTATCTGATCCAGCAGTGACATGTAATGTTCACTCACCCAATAGTGATCTATTTCCAATAGTTTGTCAAAAAATAAATTTTCTTCATTTTTCTAGTTTTCTTTAGTTTCTCCCCTTGATGTTATCATTCACATAATACACATTCAAATCCTTATTTTAAGGTATCTAAGTCCAATTAAAATCCCATAACTCATATATAAATTTTCCCTTATGGTCTGGTATCCTTTACTCGGTCAAAACACGTAATCATTATCAAATATTCTCTTAATGGTAAATCTAGAATATCAAAATAACAACTTAATATGTTTTTACAAAGGCCCACCATTTTTCTTCCTTCTTTTATTTATTGGTATTCTATTAATAGTGTTTTTTCTACCATAGGATTCATGCAATAAAACTGCAATCCTTGGATCATGTTCCCCTTTGATTTCTTCGAAATGCATGCACACCACTTATTTTGTTGCAACTAGGATGTGTTGATCCATATTCAATATAAGGTATGTTCCACCAGTAATCTTCTCGGTTCATCGATATTTTTCCTCTATTTTATCCTTTCCATGTTATGGCATGTGATCTACATGTTTCAAATGGTGATATTGTGGTTGTGGGTCAGTGTTTTGGTGTCCCAGTATCCTCGGGTGTATACATTCATTGTCGGAGATGTGATTATGATATATTTATTTGTCTGTTCTTAAGAAAATAATTTCAAAAACCATTTGAGGTATGGGATTCATTTATTCTCTATGATATGAACATAAAATCATTGAGTTATCATGATTTATTCAATTAGATTTTATTGAAATTGACATAATAAATAATTGAATCGGATTAAAGAAATTGTTATAAACTAATTAGAGATGTTATTACGTCTTGATTTTATAGATAGTGTGATATTTATGCTTTTCTTGTTTATCATGTCATTCATGATTGAAATCGAAAATTATTGTAAATATGGAATTAATTGAAAAATAATTGTATAATGAAAAAGAGGATGTTTTAATTAATCTTGTTGTTATTGTTTCAATTGATGATAATAAATTTGAGGCAAGTGATCCTGTTTAATTTAATTGGTTAATTAATATGAAGAATGGTGATTCTTATTGATAAGGGATTTAATGTAATGTTAAATTATTTTTTGAATTAATTTACGATGTCATGATATATCTTGTTTATTAGGCTTCCTGTATATGGAAGCCAGGAAAAATAAATCAATTATTTAAAGATGTAATATGAACTAGTTTTGTGATAAAGATAATTCATTACAGGTCCTTAGTTACTTACTTTCATGTAAAGGCCATGTGCCTTATGCTTTATAGATGTAATAGATCATTGTGTGTGTAGAATGAATGCCTTATTTCAGGGTTGAGAGACAATTTCAATATTTACTCATGTTTCTTGTGATGTTATATGGATACTGGACTTTTGATATTTGGGTCATAGAGGACTGGATGTTATGTGATCCTAGAATGGATGAGGCTGGAGAGTTGTGGTGGCATGTGGAGGTAGAGAGGACTAGTGGTTGTGGTAGAAGTTGATTCCTAGACTGGCGAGATGCATTGTTTTTTCCATATAGGTGTCAGAGAGGACACTATATATAATGGAATTAGACGAAGATGGGCTTACTGACATATATGAATGTTTGATGCTTGTTGAACCTATAGTTTGTTTATATATTGTTCTTTCCCCACTTCTTGAGGTATATTATTTTGTTTACCCTCATTCAATGAGATGTGAAGACACATGAGATATGATATGTTCTATATGTTTTTTGATTCTCGAGGATGTATAGGTCTATGCTCCTACTATAAAGGGGAAGACTCAATAGGTAGTTCATCTACTCACCATGTTAATATCCTTGGGTTTGGTGGCACAGATGTTTTACCTAGATTACATGAAAATATAATAATTATGGTAGGTAATGATGTAGTTATTATATGATAACATTTTAACCCATGGGGTTGGAGCTTGGTGGAATGCAGTTCCAAGTTTATGTTTTTGAGAAGTCATGGACTCAATTTGTTTTTTCATGGAGGTCATGGATATTGAATTGAATGATAATGGAATGTAATGTGGAAAATTATAATGGTTTGTTAACTGTTAAATAGTAAATTAACATAAATTTAAAATGATAAAATAAGATAAAGTAATTTAATCTGTATCTTTATATGGTTGTGTGCTTATAGGATATCTATCCTTAGTAGTGGCAGCCAGGTGTCAAAGAGATGTTATTTTTTGTTAATCCTTAGACTAGTTTGGGATCATAGTGTTGTTGTAAGTTATATTATATCCTATAATTTTTGTTTTTCAATATCATAATCCACCATATAGGTTAGGTAGAATGATACCCTAGATATTCTAAGCCCTAGGGGGGTTTCCCCCAAAATCTCAGTGGGTGGATGGATGGTTGAATACCCCCTTTAGCCCCGATATCATTTATTGGTAGTCACTTTTACTATTATGCAAGGGGGTCAGTTCTCCCCATATATGTTTATAGAGGGCTATAATATATAGTGGTTATTTCAAATACATGTATTCTAGATATAGTTTCTTATGTACTACTATAGGTATGACGTGTATTGGCTGTGATGGCCTAAGGATCCTTACTCGGTGTATGGGTTGTGATGGATTGAGATATAATACCCAATGTTTTATACATGTTATGTGGGCTATGGTGTCACCCAAATAATAAATAGTTAATTTTGGTTATGTTGAAATGGTGTTCTATTGCTGGAGGTGCATGTTGTGGTGATTTTCTAAGGTATCTCTTGGCTAGTCTTTTTGTAAAATGATACACTGTACATACGACGTTAGGGAAAAGAAGAAAATGAGTGGTGAAATTGTAATAGGGTACCCTTAATATTCATTATTATATTATAATATTTTTTATGTGATATTTATTGAGAATATCCATGGTGAGTTTGGGAACATAGTATAAATTTTTAGGTGATGATTTAGTTGCACTTTTTGTTCACTATTCTTTAGAATGATTTCTTTACGTTTTCATGATAGTATCTTGGAAGGATCCTACTGAGTATAATTTTATACTCACCCTACGTTTATAGAAATTATTTTCTGGTCTGTTGGATTAGGTTGGAGATCTCACTGGTTTCTACTAGCTTGAGGTTTTTTTGAGCTTTTTGGGCTTTGTGGACTCTGTCGTTTTACTTGCTTTTGGTAATTATAGTTTTATCATTCAATATTTGTAGTCCATGCATGAAATTATATATGTGTAATTGGTTTTATTTTATATTTTAGTTTGATCAGTATTTGGTTGGTGTATATCTTATATAATTCTTTTACAAGTGTTATCTTAAAGGTTAATGCCTCCCATATGTGTTCCTATAATACCATTGGTGCTAGTCGCCAACCTGAGACCTACTAGAGGCAGAACTCAGGTTTTATGATATCCCTTCTCCAATTTTTGGCCCTGGAGGGGTAGACATTATGGGGAGGGTATCATGAAACCTACTTTAATCAATAGTAGTTAAACACATTTTCCCACATGGACTCAGGTGTGCCTCATTGTATTGTAGAGACCATCGAATAAGAGCGAGGGACTATAGTGGATCCGTGGGGAGACTACACACTTATGAAAATATTTTATCATAGTAGTATAATAACATCAATCAATAGAGGAAGCATATAAATAACTAAGTGGTGGAAGAATAACATCCAGTCTATAAATAAACAAGTGAAAAATCCATAAATTTCAAATAAAAGACAATGATAATGGATTTCTATACAAAAAATAATATAGGTAATCCATAGAAATTTTCATCTATTAAAATTCAAATATTAAAAGTAACAAATGATAAAAATTGGAACTATCCTTAGATTCCATCACAGGATAAAGCCTATGATTGTGATCCCTAGCTCCTATGAAAGAAAAAATACAGCTTCAATAAGTGGGAAATTTCTCCTCTCCCTACATTTATCCATGAAGTTTTTTCAGGTGCCAAAAAGATTTCATGAGAATGGTGTGAGATAAAATCAGTAGGCCACTAGTAAATGTGTTTAAAACTATCCATTTTGTGAGTATCTTAAAAATAGTTTGTAGGTAATAAATAAACTATAAATGATGTTTTGTATATAAATAACCCACATAGGTCTAGATTCACATGGAATACCTATCATATGCTACCAACATCAGCCTAAGATAGACTGTATTAGAGTAATTAATTAATCTATGTTTTAATTATAAAAAACACTCAATAATTGAATCATAGCCTTTGTATCCCCCATGTGTCACATCCATCCATATGTGAAATATAAGGCCATCTGTAATGTGTAAGGATCTGTCCAAATCCAAGCTTGTGATTTATCTTGGTAGACATGTCGTATTAATCATTTAATAATTATTCAATACATTCTAATCAAATCCCATCCTTTTCATTGATATTTTTGAACCAATGAATCTCTCCATGTGTAACATGGACCCAACAACCTATAATCTCTTCCTAGGAATTCCTCAATGGAATCCTTGTGCCACTCTAGGTGTGCAATAATGTCACCGCTCAATGAGTCCATCCAAGGTGGTATATAAAGGGATCCCAAGTTTCACTCATTGTATATTATATAATCAGTGCTCAATTTATGTTTTTGGATGTCCAAAAAGGATTCCAATTTTCAATCATGTGTAATAATTGTCTTCTACATGAGTTCATCCTTAGTAGTCCATAATGAATTCAAAGTATCACTTGGGTGTATACAAACTAGATTCCAAATGATTATGTCCATGGCATTCAAATTAGAACCCATTTGTCACCAAAGGAAAATAATAAATTCAACATAATAATTTAATCATTCAATCCATAATAGTCCATCTATGGAAATCCTAAAATGGAACCCATCTCAAAATCATGGCCTTTTAAGAAGTATTGTCACAAGACTATATCCTAACAATACCATATAATATGAAATTTTAAACCAAAATTTCATCATATTTATAGTCATTTGAATCACATTATAAGGTGGTTTAAAATTAACCATAGTCTTAGAAGTCCTAACATCACACAAATCCTTCTCTTTGTTTTTATTATCATTAAAAATTATAAAAGATAGCTCAAGAACAAGTGATTAGGATTAATGGATAAACACCTAATGATATGGTCTTCCATTCCCTTATACCTTCATTGAATTCAATTTACAATTTAAAGAACGTTTTTCATCTCTATGTCAAGGGGTTAAAGGCTGCACCCCAAAGGTGAATCCATTACAAAAGGCCACCCATGGTGGTTTAGTCTAATTTAACAATGCACCCATGGGGTGGTTTGAATTCAAGGTCATTAACCTATAATTAAACCACATGGAGACTCATGAGTGGTATAAGTCTATCCCATACATTAAATTTAATAATCATTTCAATTTATCAATGTCTCATTGAAAATACTACAACTGACATAATGAAAAAATATATACACACCACAACATTATGGAAAACATAAGAGACCAACTACCTTAAGACCATTGAAGAATACACATCTAGTATCATCCTCTGATATAATCTAGATCATAAGGACATGTAATAATAAACAAATATCCTAAAAATAGTGCATATTATCTTACACCAATATAGTACCACAGGTAGCAAGAAAAATAGAAAAAGGTGAAAGAGGAATAGGGAAGTCACTAGAGACTATCAAATGAAATTAAAGGAAATCCAATAGAATGTTCGATGTTGAATTAGGATCAAATCATAGGTCTAGACATCAAGGTACATTTTTCTAGTGTACCACCTCGTTGAGAGAGAATAGGGGTGAGGGATTATATAAAAAGAGGCCCTACCTTTTTTATAAGTTACCAAAGGGCAATTTCATGGTGTGTACTATTTACACACCATATAATGTTTGGGTTCTCCCCCTACAAGAAAGAACCAGAACCTGTCATAAACTGGACTACCTAATCCATTATATGTGATGTATTAAATATTGGTTGTGTATTCCAAATACACATCATGTACTTAACCATTATCCATCCTCCACCCCTTTCTTCCTTCCTCCCAAAGACATAACAATTGAACCAAAGGATCAACTTCTAGCTGTAATCCAAATAGAGAGTTACAATAAGGGTTTAAAAAAAATTAACAAGATCAATATTTCATAGAAAATCCATGATCATAAAATCATATTATAAAATACATGAATCCCAGAATGTCCATTTTAAGGGTAGTAAATCATTGTTAGAGAATAACTATGGACACTAGAAACATATGTAGGACTCCCGCTCCCAAGTCTCTTACAGTACATGGTCATTCTTCCATAACACCCATACCATAGGTATTGTATGATCTCGTATAACATTCATGCCTAAATAATATGGATAGGATTCTACTCCAATGATGAAACTACCTCTATGTCAACCTCATCATGATGAGGAATATGAAATGAAACAGAATGATATCAATGAAAATGAGATACATGGAATACATCATGAATTACACAATGAATCTAGGGTAAATACAACTAATAGGATACAACCTGAATCTCCCCAAAATATCAAAGGTACCAACATAATGAGGTGATAACTTCTCTTGTTTTTGAATCCTTCTATTCCCTAGTATAGAAAAAAAACTCAAAAAAACTTGATTCCCCACATCGAGCACCAGTGTTCAATAATGATGAACAGTGTACGAATTATTTATAGAATGATCTATAGAAAACTACATCCTTATTATTTGAATATTATCTAAAGTCTCTTGAAAAATACATGAACCCAGTAGTGCTATCTCTCCTACATCTTATGAGCATAATGGTGAATGACACGACCTATTGTATAGGGCCTAATAAGGATCCATCAGTGTGGTAACAGGGAATCAGTTATTATATAAGTACTCAATTATTGGTTATTTCTTCTCCCAAGATCCTCAAAAATCAAGGATTCATGCTTAGATCATATCTGCAATAACATTATCGAATGCTTGGACTAGGAATCGGTCTATTGGTGATAGGTTGTACTCAGCAGTACCTATAAGCCATGTTCCCTCTATAACTACAACCAGAACCATGATGTGAATCAATAATCTCTATCCAATATGATAGAACGTGTAAACACATGGAGAAATATGATATCATTAATGTATAGACTCTAAATCTCATACACTAAACTAGTATCATGAATATGTAAGCAATGGGTGACCTTTTTCAAACAGTCTACAATCAACCATACGACGTCACTGCCCCGATTTGATCAAAAAATAATATGATGAAATAAATGGTGACGTAATCCCATATACAATCAAGAATATTTAATGGATTTAAAATCCCCACTGGTGACTGGTTCTCTACCTTTACCTACTAATATGTGGAACACTATGTAACAAACCAACTATCCTTTTTTATACCAAACCACATGTATATATGGTGTAATTAAGGATACATCATGGTTATACTGGGATATAAAACCCATATATAGGCATGGTAATATGCATAAACTCCTTGAGTACATCTGTACTAACCCATACATGTCCATAGATTCATAAGATCTCATTATCATCAATGATTAAACTAGAAGGTGGTCCATCACCTCAATTATCTTCTATAGGACCAGGCCATCAAAATATGATAACTACGTCATCTTCATTGTATCCAAATGATAAAAGGTCACACATAATGATAAAATTATAGATTGTCCTTGTTGGTCCTGAACCCTCACATGTATCTTAAAAAATAGGCCATAAGTTTCCTCCACCTATTGGCCTCCTGAAATGCTTGTGTATGTATCCTCATGCTCAAAGCATTAACAACTACATTTCCCTTTATGGGTGTATAAGAAAGCACAAATTCAATGTACCGAAGGTATTCAAACTACCTTTATTTTCTAATATCGAATTGATTTTATGTAAATATGTACTTGAGGCTTCTGTGTTCAATATACACCACAAAATGATATCCCAATAAATAATACCTCCAACAACACAAGGCATGATCAAAAATGGAAAACTCATGATCATGTGCTTGGTAGAATATCTCATGTTTCCTCATCTGATGAGATTAATATGACATGAATCAATCCTCCTACATCAAAACATCTCCTAGCTCAATATAACATACATCACAATAGACTGTATAGCTTCAACATTGATCTGGAATAATCAGGATCTGTGATGAAGTCACTCTTCCTTTTATATCTTGAAAGGATATATCATAGGCATATGAAGATACAAAATAAAACCATTATTATTCAATACTATTATAGTTATAGATAAGTGCGAGAATTAATTTATATAGTTCTTTCAATAACCAACTATCCTTGAAAAACTATATATCAAAGATGTTCTTGAGATTCTCCTAGTAACTACAGTTCTCACCTTATAGGGGTCATATAATACCTCTATATCTAAGATAATATGACATTACTTAGTAAATTTTATCCATATAAACTGGTACATTGTAATCATATTATATAACGGATTCTCAATATGTGTATCTAGTACAATATCTAGATATATAGCATGGTCGTGTTGAGTGTGAGAATATAAAAATATTTCATACATGTATACTAGAAAAAATGAATCAATATATGGATGGAAAAATTGGTTCATTAGTGCCAATAAAACTTCTGGCATGTTTGTGAGACTAATAACATGATTGGATACTCTTATAGACTATACCTTCTATAAATATTTGTACGATGTATGTCATAATTTCCAACACATACTTGATATTATACCGATCATAGATCAATATTTAAGAACCCCTTGAATCCTTCGGTCTAGTCTAAGAGATCATCTATATGAAAGGGACACCGGTTCATAACAATCAACTAGTTAAATTTTCATTAATCTACATAAATCATGAGGGTTCTTTCCACCTTTTTGGTGAAAAGGACAGGTAAACCGCATGGGTAAGCACTCGATCATATAAACCAATTACCTTCTAATTCATCTAGTTAACTATTGAGCTCCTTTGACTTTTCAAAATCCATCCCATAAAGAGGAATGAATATCAGTGATCCTCTTGCACTAGATCGATGGAAAACTCTACCTCTATCTAAGGAGGTAGTCCTGAAAAGTCATCTAGAAAAACATATCTAATATGATTAACCACTATAGGTATGTTTTATTGATGTAATCCCTAGTCATCCAAATATAAGATATCAACCTAGAAAACCATACCAAGTAGCCCCTGATGCTCAGGTCTAACTCAGCACGCCTAAAAATCTTATTTACACTTGTGAATAAAATCCCATTTCTCTTGTGATGTGAATTTCACCCTTTAGTGATAATTGTTAACGTAATCATGATATAAAACCAACCATTCCTTCTAAAGAATGATGTAAAACTATTTTATATTGAGGAAATTGAGGACCCATACAATGTGAAACATAACTATATCATGTGGGAAATCCCTACAGTAGCGTTCACTCTCTGATCAAATCCCAAACACAGTATCATGTGTCATCATTCCTTATGATAACTAAACATTGAGCAGAGGAATCTCCAAAATAGTAACAAATATGAATGAACTAGAAGCACCCATATTGAAAATATATACTAATAATTTAGAGGCTACTAGAATATTACCACTCCCCATAGAAGTTCTGATACTCGACTAGTCTAGTATCGGTTGTACTACATATATATGTCTTAATCTATGGTCATGTTATATAGCTTGGATTCCCTTAGAAGTTACACTCTTTTTTCATTGAAGGTTTTGTTTCTAGATACCTTATCTATAACCACATCCTCATCCCGATCAACCAGTCGTATACTATCACCCACTTTACGAGAAATTAGAGGCCCTATTACAAAAAATGTATTCAGTGAAAACCCTCTCTCACTAGTTAGTAGAAAAAAGTATCTATAAAATCACTCTAGATGGACCATCTTTCCTCAATATTGACACTAAAATGGGTCCCGTGTACACTGATATCTCTTATGTCTCTTTCTACTACATAGAAGGAACCTCACATAGATACCTGAGTATGTAACATAACTACAAATATCAGTATAAGGAAATTATAAATGACTCTTACAATTGTTATTTGATTTAGCTACAAATTTAGGTGCCAAACCACCTTAGCTCGCACCCCCAGCCTCTCTTAGGTTACACTCTATGATACATACCTGATTCACTATTCTAGATATGGTACTAAAATGAAGTATTCAAATAAGATTAGATTTTATACCTGATACCATCCTCAAATCACTTTGATTTAGTTAAATCTTCATTTTTTAGAATAAGTGTTAAATTATACTTCTCTACAAAATGGGTTCAATAGTCAATGATTTATAATGATCCCCTCTACAGATTCATAAACTCTTAGGCTTTATCATCTCTCAAAATCTCAGTGTATAAACAATCATAAAATGCTGCATGAGAATCCCTCCAATAAATATCATGATGATGGTATATTTGAGTTATAACATCCCACCATATCTTGGAAGAATCCATTAAATCGATAGTATGACCTCTAACCATGACTCCATAGTCTATGGATGTCCATCACCTAAAAATGTGGGCATATGTTGCTTCTAGAACTCACACTTCAGATATCCATCATTTGAGTAGGTTGTTGTGCTCAATGAATTGTCTTCATAAAGCATAGGAAACTATCTCAAAACATGGCATCAATGTCCATGTAATGTAAAACTAACAATTCCACAAGGGGCACTACTTGAGGTTATATTAGTGATCCAAGTCCCACAACCTCTAGATCATGGTTTCTTCCACCCTCAAAGTACACAACTCTAGGATTTCATTGTGAAATGTCTCTAAAAATTACAAAAAAAAACGTATAAAAAAATTAACAACCACTAAAAGAATAGATATTAGAACAGGATATGTACAGGCCTTCCAATATAAAGGTATCATCCATTTACATCTCCAAAATCAAGGTCTGGGGGACAACAAAACATAATAAAAGAAAGGAACACTACCCATTTCCCAATAGCATGGATGCGTCAGGTTCAAATTATTTTCCCTATGTCATTAGTACTGGTATACATTATTTTAATTGGAGTTTATAGAAGAAAACACCCTCCAAATTTCCATTGGTATTCCTATGTAACAATCATCATTTAATTCTAATTCATTTTAATTTTTATAAAAAATGTCATTAATGGTTGAATTATATGGATCTCCACTTCCAATTTATAAGGGTCTATAAACCTTATAAATTGATGTCTGTAGTCCATTCAATTCTAACCAGTTATTTATAAAGTACTTGCTTGAAATATTATAAAATTCCCATGGATATAGAAAATATCCATAAAATATATGTTAAGAAATATACATGGTAATATAAATGTGTCAAGGCATAATGATTGAAATATAAATCATGATGTACCTATGATGATTCATAATGAAATAATTAATTTCATTATTAGGCCAAAGATAAAAATTCATAGTCATAAAGAACATAATATATAAATTGAATAACCTAATTGTGAAATCCAGGCAACTGTAAAAAGCATAATTCATAACCACATGCCCCATCCTAGATAATATGGACTTTTACTATATGTTGGTCAGCTACTCCCAAGTACAGACTCATAATATAATTTAATTACATCCTAGTCTCATGTCTAATACACATACAATAAGACAAAAAATATTATGATCCCAATTTTTGAGGTCATGAACCAGATTCACTCAATATTAATTGTACATTGTTGTCCATATTTGCTCAAGCGTTCCTCCCGATATGCTAGAGATTATCAACTAGTAACACAGGTCCATGATTGAACTATGGGGGGACTATACCCTTAGGACCAGAGTGTAGCACATTAGTATAATAACATCAATCAATATTAGATTCATATGTATAATTGAGAAGTAGATGAATAGCATCCATAATATAAATAAAAAAGTGAAAACAACAATAAATTACATATACACGATGATGATCATGGAAGGATATAAAAAAGGATTAAAGGTAATAGATGGGAACATGCATCCAATAAAATACATTTATAAAAACTAAAAAAGGAAAAAAAAAAGAAACTATCCCTAGATATCATCACGAGCCATCTCCTCATCCTATGCTTCCCAACTACAATGCAAGAATCAATCATGTATTAGATAAAGGGATCTTCCACCTATCCCTACCTGAATCCATGAAGTTAGCCTGGGTACCATAATGGCGGCCTGAGTAGTGTGTGAGATAAACTCAGTAGGCCCCCACCAATGGTGTCTAATTCCATCTAGCCTATGAGTATGTAATAAATTTTGTGAAGGGAATAAATAAATTGTATTGTAAGTGTGTTATATTAATAACCAACATATGTATGAATTCACTTTGAACAACCAACCTATGCTACATGTTTTGGGCTATGTCGGGCAATCTCAATTTAATCAGTCAAACCATGTTTTAATTAAAAAATAATTATTAAGACTTGGATTATTTCACAATAATTCCCTCTGTATGATATCCTCTAGGATGTATAAAATAATTCTATTCATAAAGTACAAGGGTATGAACAAATATGTTCTTGTGCTTTCTCAATGTAGAAGCATTGCAATAGTCATTTAATCATTATTAAATCCAATGTAACTTGAGCACATCTCTGTAATTCCTAATTTGTAACCCTGGTATCACTATAGGTATAGCATGATCCCAATTCCCTACAAGCCCATCCTAAGCATTCATAAAAGTATTTCTGGTATCGCTCTAGGTGTCATATAAATTCACCACTCACTATGTACATCCATGGTGGTCTATAAAGGGATCCCTAGTGTCACAAATAGGGTATAATAAAATCCTCCTCCAAAGATAATCCTTGGTTGTCCAAAAAGGAGTCCTTGTATCACTCAGGTGTAATAATTTTCATCTATCTGAGTCCTTCCTTTCCTGTTTATAAAGGAATCAATGTATTAGTTAGATGTATACAAGCTAGATTCCAAATTAGTCCATTCATGGTGTTCATATGAGAACCCATTCATCACCTAAAGAACCTAATAAATTCATCATAATCATTCAATCTAGACGATTCTATATATCGAAATCCTAAAATGGATCCCACTTCTAACTCTTGGACTACTAATAATAATGGTCATAGGTTTGTTTCCCAACCATACCATATAATGTAACAGTTTGACCAAAAATTTAATCATATGTATAATCATTTAACTCACCCCAGAAGGTGTTTTAAAATAAAGCATAGGATTCTAAGTCCAAACATCACAAATATCCTTCTATTTGTTTTAATCATGCATTTCAATTATAAAATATGTCTCAAGCATATTTGAGAAACAAAAATGGCCAAAGGCCTTGTGACGTGTACTTCCATTCAATCATACATTCATCCAATTCAATTTACAACTCAAATAATTCATCAAAATCCAAATGGAAAGCAGTAAAAGGCCACACCCTAAAGATGAACCCAACACTAAGGGCTACCCACGATGGTTTTTTGTTAATTCAACAAAACACCAAAGGGATGCTTAAAATTACTAGTAATTAACTTATAATTAAATATCAATGGGTCTCATAAGTTGTGTAGGTCTATCCAATCCATTCAATTTAAGAATGAATTAAATTTATTAGCATCCCTAAAAAAATCCAGCTCGTGACACAATGAGATAATATATAAACACCCTGAAATTAAGTGAAATGAACAATACCACATACCTTAAGAACATAAAATAATTATCATACAATATCCTAATCAAATTTTATATCTATCAGAATAGTAGAGAAGAATAGATGAACACCATGAATGTAGGGAATAAGAGCCTTCAATAAAATTGTGTTGCTGATAGAAATGAAAACGTCAAATGTTGTAAGAGGAAAAGAAATCACGAGAGGCTATCAAATGAGATGAAAAAAATCTATAAATAGACTTCATACAGTTAATTGGGATAAAATCCTAAGTTTATGCTTCATGGGATATTCCTTCAATGGACCTCTAGTATGTGAGAGAAAATATGTGTGGGATTTGTAAAAAATAAAAGAATCCCTTCAACCTATAAAGATCCATAAATATTAAGGAAATAATTTTTTTCATAATTTCTGGGGGATTTTAAAAGAATGCATTTTTTGACGGCACTTGATTCCGAGGCCCGTTGTGCCAATAATCAATTTCTGAAGTTTAGCTCGGGTACGTTCAGTGACCAATTGAGCGGGTTTTCCTAACTTTTGAACCGGTGCTCGGAATCGAAATCTGAGGGCACCGATGAAACTGCAGCACTGGCTTTTTCTTAAGAAGACCCTTTCTGGAGTTGTGTTTTCTCTGGAGGAGTTGTTAAAAAAAGTGAGGAATAAAAATATAATCGGTTTCAATTTTATATTTATTTCTTGCTATGTTGTTTAAGTGTTGTGTACCAACACTTTTTCCCTCTATATTGGGGTTTAACTCCTAGGAGTTGGACCCGTTGGGTTTCTTACTTTCCTTGGGAGAATAAAGGTGAGGTGGGGGTCACAAGAGCCCCACCCCTTTACTTTATCCATAACTCTCCACCTCCCTCTTTAATTTTGTAAACTCATCTTAAATTGAGTAACGCACACGCACCCCCGGTTAATTCTAAGTCAACTCTCATTTTTGTTTGGTTTATTAAACACCTCATTAATTGGTCAACACACGTTAATTCATTTGTGGATTCTTTTTGAATTTTGAAAGAGTTGACGTGAGGAATAAAATAAGGGAAAACTTATTTTATTTGTGTTGTTTTTTGTGAGAGATGATTTGGGGAGAAATAATCTAGTCTTGAAGGACTTTCTTCCTCGTTGAAGAACACGAAGAACGACGAAGAATGCCGACCTCAAATGAAAGATGACGAAGAACGCTAGTTCCTCTGAGATCGACGACGTGACACCATGTACCGCGATACCGACGATCCTATTCTTCCTCTACAACAAGGGAGAAGTCAACGACCACGGTGTTCATTGCCAACGACAACGTACCTTCCTTCTTCATCTACGCAACAAGTGAGGTGGCATTGTTTCCTCCTCAGACTCACCCCGACTTCCACAGAATCTACGTCTGACCCCCGCGACGCCGTTCTCCGTGACGTTCGACGCGCGGCGTCATATGTCCATGTAGGGGTTTGGTTATATTCGTATTTAATTCTTTGTGTTCTTCGTTTAATTTTTGGGCCGCCTGTTATCATTTAATGGGTGGAGGTCGAACTGCCCGAACATGGCCGATCCTCCTCCCCCCTTTGATGTTGTGTTCTTTGCAGCATGAAAAAAGGCGGAACGGTGCAAAGGCACCATGTGGAAACAAGAAATAACGTGATGAAGAAGCACAGTGCTATTGCGCGGTGCCGGTGAGGCCGAACAAAACCACGAACGGAGTCGGGGCCGTAGAGGCAATTTGAAGACGCCGCTGGTTGATCGTTGTGTGTGGATTGGTGGGAATAAACAAATGGGGCCGCAAAGTCAATTTGAAGACTTCTCAGTGAAGAGCTAGTCCAGGGAGGACAGCTGGAGAAGACCACAGGCAAAACGGACCACCGGAGCGCATCCAGTGGTCCATGGAAGGGCCTGCTGGTGCGCCACACTGACAGAACGGTGCCGCGGTGCCCGGCATGCCACTAGGAGGGTCCACCGCGGCTGAATCCATAGTGGCAGGTGGCGGTTGCACGACCACGTGGGACCAAGGGGAGACCAGGGGGCATAACCCCTGGAGGTCAACGGGAGCGGCCCCCACGTGGGGATGCCGCGACTTCAATCAGGCCCCCCCCCCTCCGCGACAGCTCGGCCGAGCGGAGCTGTCTGGCCATGCGGGCCGCACCCGCCCAGGCCGGGCCACGCCGCGCCGGCAGGGCCGGGCCGCGCCAGACGGGCCAGGCTGACCCATGGGGTCTCGGGCCGGGTCGGACCGGGCCCGAACCCCCTAATCTTAGGAAGCTTCACTCAGACGCCCATAACATTGGCTACAGACATTAGATCGACTTACCGATAGTTGCTATGAGATCCTTGGATTGAACCGGTCGTTTAGGTATTTTACACTGAAGGTTTCGGAGAACATTGGGTATGGCCAAGTTGGTTCGAACCAGAAACCAGTTGGGCCCTCAGAGTGGAAACGCATATAACATGACCTCCGGACATCCGATTGACGTGTCGCCGACTTTGTTGGATTCGTATTAATGAGAGAGGACATTTGGCATGCTTCGCCTGAGTATTGGACACAATTGGATATTGTCCGAGTTGGATTGAACACGAAATCCAACCGGGCCCCTAGAATGAAAAAGCTGATAACATTCAGACTGGATGTCCGTTTGACGAACCGTCAGCAGCGTTGGTGATCACATTGAGAAATGGTCCCTATGAGTATAACCTATGAGAGTTCAGGGTAAATTTGAGATACGACCGGGTTGGTTGGCACACGAAACCGACCGGGTCCCTCGGACGAAAAGGCTAATAACTCACAGACCGGGCGTCTGATAGACGCACTGTCTGTTGCATTGAGACCCCTATGATGAGGCAGCCCTTTGAGATACTTTTTCACGAGACTTTATGATACATGGAGTATAGACCTATAGCTTGTGGAGTGGACCCTCCCTAAGACGAGCGTACAGAGTACATAGACCGTGTAGCTGGCTGAGACCTAACGATTGCTTAACCGACTCGACTTGAAGTGAGTCGACTAGCCCAGTGGACGGAGCAATACTATGTTTTGGTGCAGACCCATGGAGGATGGAGCACTATTGTGTTTGGGTGCAGACCCGTAGTACTCAAGAGAAGGAGTACCTCTGTAGGCTATTTGGTGGGAGGTGCACTACTGTGTTTGGGTGGCAGACCCCAGCGGGAAGCACTACTGTGTTTGGGTGGCTGACCCGCGATACTCGACAGGAGGAGTACCTCAGCAGTCTTAGGTTAGTGAGCAGTACCTCGGAGTCATGAAAGGATCATTGTACTCAACAGAGATGGGGCTCTTTAGTAGTTACAATTTCGAAAAAGAAAATCCTGGTTTGGGCTGAGTGTATGACCTTTTTTTTTATCTCATGATTGAGATGTGTCACTTGATAACATAGGTATATGTAAGGGCATATACCTAGGTAGTGGTTATCCATTGATATGATAACCTTTGTGTTTCCTCATGATTGATATGGTATACTTGATAACTTAGGTATAAGTATGGTCTTATACCTATGTATGGGTTATCTGTTGAGATCCTTCTTATGGTTATCCATGTTGGATTTAGTGAGAGCTTGAGGGTCTCGAGGTCCCTACTGAGTATTGTTTACTCACCCCTGCACGGGCTGTAACACCATGAGATTTTATGAAAAAAATTATTTTACTTTCATTTATGTATTCTATTATACAACACACCATGTTTAGCTTGTACTATACACAACACCATATTAGCTTGCAATATACGCAATGCTATTCTTGGATCGTGTTACACACAATTTCAAGTTTGTTTTATAATAGTCATTCTACGCAATGTTGAGTGTGTGTGTGTATATATATATTCAATGTATAAATGAAATATGTTTGGTTTCTGTTATACGAAACAACGAAGGATTCTTTCACAATATGAAACCCTGACTTGGCTTGCATTACATGCAATCACGACCTTCCTCAATAGCGTGTGTTGTACGCAATACCGGGTTTTATGAAACAACGATATATTATTATAATATTATTATGAAATAGCCGTTATGAATATTATAAACTAAATTTTTAATTTTATAACATTATTATTCATCGTACACATTTTCTTGAACATAGTATAAGAACAAAATAATTTTTTCAGGTAAAATAAGAATTTTTAAAAAAATGCAGTTTTGCCGCCTTTTGATGGCGCACCCACATTAAATCTGGTTTTTGACATGATTATAAGTTCAATTTTACAAAATAAAATTATTATTTGGAATCAGGATATAAAATTTTACATTGGATAAATTATTTATATAATTCTGATAACTTTCATATTTTAATGAATAGTAAAAACACGCAATATTTTAATTAAAAACAACTTTTTTTCATCGTAATAACTTATGTGGTTAAATAATAATATTGAATGGTTTAAAGTATAAATATAATATATTTTTACCATTTAATATAATTTATGTCATTAGCCTTGATTTTACATTGAATTCTTAGGTTAAATAAATTCAATCTTTTGCAATGTTTTAAAAAAAACCTGTTTTCTTTCAACAACGGGAATAATATTAATTTAATTTCTGAAACTTCTATGTATTTAATTTGGAAAAATGGACTCCATATTTGGAATCATTGGGTCCAAATTATATTAATATACTAATTTTTATTTTTGGGCTTTATGAATAGTAACAATGACAAATTTTATTTACCTTAGTAAAAGGTAAATTGGGTAATTAAGGGTAAATATAATATTATAAAATTATCCTATTACTTGTCTTAATACAATTTGATGATTACAATTTGTCCTAAGTCATATTTGGGTAGAAATGGAATCCATTAGAACCCACTTGGATGTGATTAAGACCTTTAGTTTATTTTATTTAAAGGAATTTGAAATATGACTCACTCAACTTTAATAATTAATTTATTTTTAAAATTAGTTTATACAGAATATAAATTCGGTTATAAATAATCATTTTAAATATAAAATGTTTTTATTTGTCATGGTAATTTATTTGTAATTTTTAAGATTTATTTAATTATCTTATTATCTTATATATTAATGATGCAGAAATTATTTATTTAGTGAAAAATCAATAATATAGTTTTTATTGAAATATTAATACGTATCAAAACGCCCAAAATTCTGACAGAAACTTATTATTAGTGTATATATAAACCCTAATCATCCACTTCCAGAATGGTTGACCATTTGGATCTTAATTATGGTGATTATGACACTTATATTATTTTATTTTAAATGATGCCAAAGTTGTCACCTTCATAATTTAATAAATATAACAATTTACCTATTATGATTTTAATATGATAAATTAGAGTAAAAGAATTATTGTGAAATCTAATATATTTATCTTCATCATAGGATTCTATTTTTAATTTTTATGTAACATATAAGTATATTAAATAATTATACAAAAATGTTGTAGTAATTATTTTATTAAGAGATAAACCAAATAAATGGTTTTAAAAATAATAAAATAAATATTATATAACTATTTAATGTGATAAAATAATTTTAAAGATACATATGACATTTTATAAATCTATTAAATCTTTTATTTCGAACATATATTCTGTATATAATTTATTTAAATTCAAATAAATGAATAGTGTCAAATTTGACACTATTGTTATTTTATAAAAATAACATATTATAAAATTGTTTAAAAATAACAAAAAAAATTTAAAAATTGTATATTTATATTTATATGGTATAAAATGTTATAAATTATCCAATTATGGACAATTCACAACAAATAAGTAATTATTTGTTTTAATTTAAAATTTAGAATGTTATTACCACAAATAAAATTAAATTGATTAAATAAGGATAAATCAAGTTGATAATGTTGAAAATAAATTCCTAACTTGTATAAATTTTATTGGATGATGATATTACAACCCTATCTCATAAAATATTCGAATATGAGTCATTTTTGGAGGTTTTTATGTGGGGTTAGATTTATTATAAATTACTATTTTTAAGATTTCTAAAGGTGCCCCTCCCCTACCTTATAAAAGGGCACCTTCTCCCTCTCTTCCTCACACCAATTTGAGCCTTCAAGATCGGAAAAACCCTGCCAAATTCTCTTCTACACTTCCCTAGAAACATTCTAGAGGTCCTGGTCTTCTTCAAAGACCAATTTTAGTTCCCTAAGAGGAGGTCTCAAAGAGGCGCTTCAAAGAATAGGTAATGTTCGTTACTGATTATTTCAACTTTATTTCTTCTTCCACTTCTTCTTCTTTAGTTGTTTCATTATGAAGTAATAACATCAGTATCACTCATATAATTATATGTTATTATAAGTATGAAACAACCCTATTTCACAATTTATCCATCATACGGAAAACGAAATCACCGCGCGCGTGTACGTACGGAATACCGTCTCCACACCGTGCTGTAATCTATTTTCCACCCCCACCTTAATTGGATTGGTATAATGGTGTAAATAATGTCTATATATGATTATTTTAAATTGATATTGATTCTTAACTATTATACATACACTTTAATACAATTCCAGGATCTTGGGAATGATATCATCGCTCGTGCGTACGTACAGACTACCGTCTCCACGACACGATGATATTAATTCTCAAAGATTAACCATTCATGAAGGATTATAAAGTATATATAATAAGTAATAATGTAATATATGACATAATAATGATACTGGATTTATGTATATATATATATGTATGTCATCCAATTAATTCCATTCAATTCAATAAGGAAACGAAAACAACGTTCATGCGTATGTACGGCCTACCGTCTCCATGAACGGTGTATCTCATTCCATTTATCGATATATTATATATATTTATATTCTGAATATATAATATATATAAATCATGTTTTAAATTTGGGATATATGTAATCATTATCCATGTAATCATATGAATAATTACAAGTTAAAACACGAACGACAAATGAGGCGATTTTACGCAAAACGCTACATTAACATGAATTTACAAAAATATTGGGTAATATAAAGTCATAAGTGAACCATATATGATATAATAACAATGAATATTATTCTGTAATAAGTCAATAAATTTATTTAAATCATTATACAGGGGGTTCAGATACGTACGAATCATATCGGACCTAAGGTAAGCGATAAATTTGCAATTCTCATTTTTATCTGAGATAGTTTATTCGTAAGTAATTATTGGGGGTTATTGCTATCAACAATGTCTATGTTTTATAAAAGTGTATTCGTGTATTTTTAAATTCCTTTTTACCCATTTTGACTTTTACCCCATGGTATGGATGTAATCTTTCTTTTATTTACCCTACAAGGTACTTTTTGACTTTTCCGACAAAAGTATGAGAATGATGTTTTTTAACGTATACGGCATGAAAGGATTTTTATGGTTTTATAAAGCCTTATCTTCATGAATATTACTACAAAATATGTCATGAATATTTCGAACAAAACCCTTTTCTTTTAAAATTTAATTACATTTTGTGAAAAGAAAATGTTTTTGAAGAAAAAAGTATATTTTCCTTAAGAATTTATTTCAAGTGTTTTATCAAAACCATTTTCATATAAGATGACATTATTTCACATGTTTATGTTTCAAATTTAATGTCTCTATGATTTATATGGTTTCACTTTCCTTATTATGAAATGATATCCATTTCTTTTATATGGATTATATAATGATGGGATGATGTTTATGAAACCCATTTTGTTTATTGGGTTATTATGAATGATGTATGTTTATTTTGTGGATCAAGTAAGAATGATTTCATTATGAGATGGGTGGGACCTATATCTCCCTCAAATGTATTGGGTAAAGATTTATATCACATGAGATAGACATGGCTGGAATGGTAAGTTAATCTGGTTCAGTGTTACAGGACTGAAATGAGGAGTGAACTCGATTTAGAAAGGGACTTTGTCCACCATGATGGTCTTGGCAGCAATGCCTTGGCTACTATGGAAATCATGACATGTGTTGAATGGTTGCCACAATTACATGTTTTATTCCCATACTATTTTATCATTATTATTGTTTCTTTATGATCTATGCCTTACGTACTTCCATGTTTTATGTCATTGCCCAAGCTTTTGTTTTTTAATCATTATGTTCATGTTTTTATGTTCAAATGTATATGGTATGTTTTATTTTATCCATGCTTACCCTTACTGAGCATTTGAGCTCACCCTTTTTTGTTTTTTTCCCCAGGATATAAAGAAAGGTTTTAGGTATGAAAAAAAGGGGAAGATCTTTATGGGAGATGTTGAAGATCTTTCACCACAATTAGAAGATTACGTTCCATGTTTCCAAAGACACTAAACTATTATGGTCCTTGTGTGTCTGTTTTTGTTATGTGTTATGTTTTCCGAAAATTTAATGTAATGTTCATGTACGTCAAGCTTCGGGTCCCTACAGTTGGTATCAGAGGAAAGGTTTAGTCAAGCTTTGGAAAATAGGATGTGAAAACGTTAGTGACATCCCTAGAGATATTTCTAAGGTATGTTTAGGGATATCCCTAAGGATAAGAATACATATAGGATACAGTTCTAGAACTACGGTAATGATCATAGAACTTAACCTAAGATGTTAGATACTGAGGGTAAACCCCCTTTACTATGTTGTTTTCCCTACTATTATTTTTTCCTCTCACACTATTCTTTTTGGGTTTTAGAAAAAAATGGAAATAGTAAGATTCATGATAATGGAGGATATAACAGACAATGTAATAATATTCTTCATGAGCAACCAAATGAAACTGGATTTGGATGTCTAAACATCATTATTATGCCGAATCAGCAATCTCATAATATGATCAATAAACTCAAATTTGGTAAGTTTCCCGACTCGGCTAATAAGAGAAAGATGGAGTATCATGATGGTCATAGAGGAAAGAAAGTTCAATTTCCCCTATGTACATCATGTGGGAAGATGGATCAAGGAGAATGTTTCAAAGGAACTGAAAGATTCTTTGGGTGTTGAAAAGAAGGACATAAAGCCAGTAAGTGCAAAGGAAAAGGTTCAGTTAACACCATGGATGAGGATAATGGTATTGCTACGACATCAACAATGGTTAAATGTTTTAAATGTGGAATGTACGGGCGTTATTCAAACCAATGCACTAAGGTAAAGTCTCATGAAGAGAATCAGTATGGTCATATGGGTAATATTTATGTTGATGATGATGAAGAGACTATAAATGATATGTGAGATGAAATAATTGTTGAAGCTCGGTCAATGGTTTAAGAAGTTAGTGGAATGATTACATGTTTATCAAGTGTAATTTTGTATAAGTAATCTCATGGTACTATGGAATAAAGAGACATATACGGATTGTTACAATGTTGTCTTTCCTTATGTTTTGAAAGTGTGTGATGAATGGTACCAGTATTTTTGGAAAGTAGATGATATGCGCATAATGAAGGGATAAGAAGATAATGAGATGTTTGATTGTATTCATGAGCTCGTGACTGATATAAGGACTAAGGGATATTATGGATTGATTATATAGAAATTTTGGGATTTTGTTATGTGGAAAGAGTTAACTTTTGACAGCATTCATGTTTTCACTAAGGATAAATGGGTATTCATTTTTCAAGAGAATACATGATTGAGTTATTCACATGTTTGTAATTTGACCAACAAGATATATCTTAGGATATATGGGGGACAAATGATGAATTCACATGATTGTTTTGTGACATTTCAAGTAATCATTTTCATTATACTATGAGCTTAGACCGATGTATTTTAGATAAGCCTAAATATTGTAATAGATTATGTTGTACATAAGTTATTATTGTTTAAGGATAGAACTTTTTTTCGATATTATTAATGGGATGTTATAGTAATGTAGTTTTAGAAAAAGGAAAACCTGTAGGACGGGTGATAGCCCATCGCGTCGGACAAGGCTATGGGAATCGAACCCACAACCGAAGTATGACTGGCCTTTATCACATACCAATGGCCTACAGGAAGTCCCTTGTTAGTAGAAACTAGTTTTATTATATTAAGCAGTATGATATATGAAGTATAAGTTCATTTTAGGAAACATATATGATTAATCTCACTATAGATCGACTTATGTATATTTAATAACTTTTTCTAACCGTTTGTTTGATATAGATGGAATGACCCATCATTATATCACATGATCTACTAACACTTCACGAATAACAAATTCAACATCATTTCTTTAAGAGATGAAGTTGAAATTGTTCAAGACAAGAACAATAGTGAGATTGTACCAATATAAAGTATTTATTGTAATTCAAATTCTTCATCATTAGGGAAATGATCTTGAAAACCAAAAATGTTGTCCAAGTGCCCTTATATCCGATGAATTAGATGGTAACCTAGATCATCACAAATTTATGGCTTTGTGATTGTTGCCTTTTTCATATACATGTCCTCTACCACTCTCCATCAGAACTTGATGGTTATATTTTTCTTCCATATCCATATTTTCACTTATGTTATCCTATATAGAAACCCAATGATGAGTTACTTTGTGTAATCATTTCATTTCATATGTTAGTTTTTAAAATTAAGTTTTAGTATTCCTTTTAACGATGTGGGTTTCTATGAATATTAAACAATTTATAACCCCGACGAATTTCGAGGGAGAAATTCATTTTAAGGGGGGTATAAGGTAACACCCCGACATTTTATGTAAAATATTCTTTTACATTCATTTATGTCTTCTATTATACATCACACCATGTTTATCTTGTACTATACGCAACACCGTATTAGCTTGCAGCATACACAACGTTATTCTTGGATCCTGTTACACACAATTTCATGTTCATTTTATAATAATCATTCTACGCAATGTTGAGTGTGTGTGTATATATATATAATCAATGTATAAATGAAATATGGTTTGATTCTGTTATACAAAACAACGAAGGATTCTTTCACAACATGCAACCCTGACATGGCTTGCATTACATGCAATCACGACCTTCCTCGATAGCGTGTGTTGTACGCAATACCGGGTTTTACTAAACAGCGATATATTATTATAATATTATTATGAACTTTACATTATGAATATTATTAACTATGTTATTAATTTTATAACATTATTATTCATCTTACGAATTTTATATAACATAGTATTGGAAGAAAACACATTTTTTGGGTAAAATAAGAAGTTTTAAAAAAAATGCAGTTTTGCAGCCTTTTGATAGCGCACCAACATTAAATCTGGTTTTTGACATGTTTATAAGTTAAATTTTAAAAAATAAAATAATTACTTGGAATCAGGAAATAAAATTTTACCTCGGATAAATTTTTCATATTATTCTGATATCTTTCATATTTTAATGAATAGTAAAAACACATTATATTTTAATTAAAAACAACTTTTTTCATCCTAATAACTTATGTGGTTAAATAATAATATTGAATGGTTTTAAAGTTTAAATAGAATATATTTTTACCATTTAATATAATTTATGTCATTATCCTTGATTTTACATTGAATTCGTAGGTTAAATAAATTCAATGTTTTGCAATGTTTTAAACAAAAACCCATTTTCATTCGACAATGGGATTAATTTTAATTTAATTTTTGCAACTTATGTGTATTAAATTTGTAAAAATGGACACCATATTTGGAATCAGTGGGTCAAAATTATATTAATATACTACTTTTTATTTTTGGGCTTTATGAATAGTAACAACTGTAAATTTTATTTACCATAGTAAAAGGTAAATTGGGTAATTAAGGGTAAATATAATATTATAAAATTATCCTAATACTTGTCTTAATACAATTTGATGATTATAATATGTCTTAAGTCATATTTGGGTCGAAATGGAATCCATTAGAACCCACATGGAGTTGATTAAGACCTTTAGTTTATTTTATTTATAGGAAAGTGAAATATTTTTCACTCAACTTTAATAATTAAAGTACTTTTAATATAAGTTTATATAGAATATAAATTCGGTTATAAATAATAATTTTAAATATAAAATGTTTTTCCTTATCATTGTAATTTATGAGTAATTTTTAAGAGTTATTTAATTACCTTATTATCTTAAATATTAATGATGCAGAAATTATTTATTTAGTGAAAAATCAATAATATAGTTTTTATTGAAATATTAATACATATCAAAAGGCCCAAAAATATGCAAAAAACGTATTATTAGTGTATATATAAACCCTAATCATCCACTGGACGAATTGTTTACTATTTGGATCCTTATTAAGGTGATTATGACACTTATATTATTTTATTTTAAATGATGCCAAAGTTGTCACCTTCAGAATTTAATAAATATCACAATTTAACAATTGTGATTTTAAGATGATAAATTCTAGTAAAAGCATTATTGTGAAAGTTAATAGAATTATCTTCATCATAGGATTTTATTTTTAATTTTAATGCAACATATAAGTATATTAAATAATTATACAAAAATGTTGTAGTAATTATTTTATTAAGAGATAAACCAAATAAATGGGTTTAAAAATAATAAAATAAATATTATATGAACTATTTAATGTGATCCAATAATTTTCTAGATACATATGACTTTTATGAATCTATTAATGCTTTTATTTTGAACATATATTCTGTATATAATTTATTTAAATTCATATAAATTAATAGTGTCAAATTTGACAATATTGTTATTTTATAAAAATATCATATTATAAAATTGTTTAAAAATTAAAAAATTAATTAAAAATTGTAAATTTAAAATTATATGGTATAAAATGTTATAAAGTATCCAATTATGGACAATTCACAACAAATAAGTAATTATTTGTTTTAATTTAATATTTAGAATGTTATTACCTTAAATAAAATTAAATTGATTACATAAGGATAAATCAAGTTGATAATGTTGAATATAAATTCATAACATTTCTAAATTTTATTGGAATATGATATTACAACCCTATATCATCTAATATTCGAATATGAGTCATTTTTGGAGGTTTTTATGTGGGGTTAGATTTATTATAAATTAATATTTTTAAGATTTCCGAAGGTGCCCCGCCCATCCTTTATAAAAGCGAACCTCCTCCCTCTCTTCCTCACACCAATTTAAACCTTTATTCTCATCAAACCCCGGCCAAATTCTCTTATCCACTTCCCTAGAAAAATCCTAGAGGTCCTGGTCTTCTTCAAAGACAAATTTTAGTGCCTAAGAGGAGGTCTCAAAGAGGCGCTTCAAAGAAGAGGTAATGTTCGTTACCGATTCTTTCAAATTTATTTCTTCTTCCAATTCTTCTTCTTTAGTTGTTTCAGTATGAATTATTTACATCAGTATCAATAATATACTGATATTTTATTATAAGTATGAAACAAACTTTTTTCACAATTTATCCATCCTACGGAAAATAAAATCACCACGCGTGCGTACGTACGGAATACCGTCTCCACGCCGTGGTGTAATCTATTTTCCACCTCCACCTTACTTGGATGGGTATAATGGTGTAAATAATGACTATATATGATTATTTTAATGTTATATTGATTCTTAAATATTATAAATACACTTGAATACAATTCCACGATCATGGGAATGATATCATCGCTCGTGCGTACGTACAGACTACCGTCTACACGATGCGATGAGATTCATTCTCAATGATTAACCATTCATGAATGATTATAAAGTATATATAATAAGTAATAATGAAATATATTACATAATAATTATACTTAATTTATTTATATATATATATATATATATATGTATTTCATCTACTTAATTCCATTCAATTCAATAAGGAAAAGAAAACAGCGTTCATGCGGACGTACGGCCTACCGTCTCCATGAACGACTTATTTCATTCCATTTATCAATATATTATATAAATTTATATTCTGAATATATATTATATATAAATCATGTTTTAAATTCTGGATATAAGTAATCATGATCCAAGTAATCATATGAATAGTTACAAGTTAAAACACGAATGACAAATGAGACGATTTTACCCAAAACGCTACTTTAACATGAATTTACAAAAGTACAGGTAATATAAAGTCATAAGTGAAACATATATGGTATAATAACAATTAATATGATTCTGTAATATGTCAATAACATTATTTAAATCATTATAAAAGGGGTTTAGATACGTACGAATCATATCGGACCTAAGGTTATGGATAAATTTTCAAATCTCATTTTTATCCGAGATTTCTTTTTCGTAAGTATTTACTAGGGGATATTTCTATCATCCATGTCCATGTTTTATAAAAGTGTATTCATGTTTTTTTAAACTCCTTTTACCCATTTTTACTTTTACCCCATGGTATGGAAGGAATCGTTCTTTTATTTACCCTACATGGTACTTTTTGAATTTTCCGACAAAAGTACGAGAAGAATGTTTTTTTAACGTATACGGCATGAAAGGATTTTTATGGTTTTATAAAGACTTATTTTCATGAATCTTCCTCCGATATATTTCATGAATATTTTCAACAAAACCATTTTCATTTAAAATTGCATGACATTTTGTGAAAAGAAAATGATTTTGAAGAAAAAAGGATAATTTCCTCAAGAATTCATTTCAAATTTTTTATCAAAACCATTTTCATCTAAGATGACATTATTTCACATGTGTATGTTTCAAGTATAATGTCTCTATGATTTACATGGTTTCAAATTCCTTATTATGAAATGATATCCATTTCTTTTATATGGATTATATAATGATGGGATGATGTTTATGAAACCCATTTTATTTATTAGGTTATTATGAATGATGTGTGTTTATATTGTGGCACAAGTCAGAATGATTTCATTATGAGAACTGTGGGACCTATATCTCCCTCAAATTCATTGGGTATAGATATATATCTCATGAGATAGACATGGCTGGAAAGGTAAGTTAATCCGGTTCAGTGTTACAGGACTGAAATGAGGAGTGAACTCGATTCAGAAATGGACTTTGTCCACCAAGATGGTCTTGGCAGCAATTCCTTGGCTACTATGGAAATACTGACATGTGCTGAATAGTTTCCACAATCACATGTTTTATTCACATGATATTTTATCATTATTAATGTTTCATTATGATCTATGCCTTACGTACTTCCATGTTTTATGTCATTGCTCAATCTTTTGATGTTTAAACATTATGTTCATGTTTTTAAGTTCAAATGAATATGGTATGTTCTATTTTATCCATGCTTACCCTTACTGAGCATTTAAGCTCACCCTTTTTATTTTTTCTTTTCCCCATGATATAAATAAAGGTTTTAGGTAAAAAAAAGGGGACGATCTTTATGGGAGATGTTGAAGATCTTTCACCACGATTAGAAGATTATGTTTCCAGTTTCCAAAGACACTAAACTATAACTGTCCTTATCTTTTTTATTTTGTTATGTATTAAGTTTTCTGCAAAATTAATGTAATGTTCATGTACATCAAGCTTCAGGTCTCTACACGGGCTATGCCCGCACCTCGTTGTGTTGGTGGCAGACGACGAGCAGCGCTGACGGAGGCCGAGTGTTCGAGGACTAGACGGTACTCGTTGGTGGACTTCAGGATGAGACGATACTCAGAGAAGGTTGAAGGTCGAGTTCATTGTGGAAGGTATATGTACCTAACCTTCAGGTAGGATCTGCGGTGGATGATCTAAGAGCAACGCTATATGTACCTACCCTTCAGGTAGGATCTGAGGTGGACGACCCATGAGATGCTTCTATTCCTCCAAGATGTTTGTATTTTCTATTGTACTTCATTATAGGTGTAGCTATACTTTTTAGTTGGGTTTGTATTATGGCACATTTTACTTTTCAGCACATTCTTTAGTACTTAGTGTATTACTTCCGCTGGTACTCTCTAGTGTTTTGTTTACTTTTATAAAGGCAATGCCTTCCCAGTTATCGGGATTTTCGCCTTTGGTGCTAGTCGCTAGCCCCTGGCCTATGGAAGGTGGGCTTGGGGTAGTCATGGAACATGCCCCATGGATGCGTCATGAAAAATTGGAATCTGAGAATTCGGTTCAACCACAGAAGTTATGACTCTGATATTTTCTTTCTGTGAGGCAATAGTGTTAAGGGTACTGAGTGTGGTTTTCAGTTCATGGAGTCTAGTGTTGGTGAGGGCGGCTGATGTATCCATACACCAGGACCTTGACAACTAATTTCCAACTTTTTTCATGAAAACACTGATTATGTGTGTGTTTCCAAAGGTTTTTCCATAAAACAGCTCAAACCAGGTCAACTCACCACGTATAAATCGTTTGACTATGTCACGTATGTTTCGTTTAGGATGCCTTTCACAGACGATCAGCTAGAGCCCCGAGAGATGTACGTACTGATTGCATGCCGAGCGACGAGGCTTCGTTACTTGGCCCTCTTGCAGTTGAGTCACCAGTAGAGGCACCAACAGTACTACCATACGTTGGGACACCGATGCCACCAGCCCCAATAGCATGCGATGGACGCCTCTTGAGCGCATTGCACGTGTTCCAGTGCTAGAGGCCACCTAGTTTCCTGGGAGAGACGGACCCACAGGCGGCAGAGGATTGGATGGAGGCTATGGTTGGAGTTTTCAAGATAGTGGATACACCAGTGGACTTCATGGTGATCTTTGCTGCCAGCCTCCTTTAGGCAGCAGCTAAGTGATGGTGGAGCCACTTGTTCTAGTTTTGCGATTGGATGACCTTCACATGGGGAGACATTGAGACCTTCTTCAAGGTGGAGTTTATATAAGGGGCTTTACACCCTGAGCGTATTCAGGAGCTGCTGCCTATACCACATGTTTTTCTATCAATAGCTGAGTTATCTGTAGGTAGTAGACAGATGATGCAGATGTCCAGGAGGACCAGAACAGCAGATGGGCAATCTTGGGTTTTAAGAATGGTGGTGCAAGGAACTTGAGGTGGGGTCAGAGCCATGCGTGCCAGATACGGACAATGTTACTCGTGCGGCAGGAAGGGTCACGTGGAACGTGACTATCCGACTCCCCGCACAGTTGATCTGCAGATTTTGGAGGAGCCACCGATACAGAAACAGCGGCGGGTGCTTGAGCGACAGCTGAGTAGTGGACAAGGCAGTAGTGCTCCGAAATCAGGTGTACATGACTAAAACTAGTGGATACCTTTTTGTTCTTGGTACTTATAGTTCCATGTTCTTGTTGTTGTTTTTGTGTTTTTGAACTTCAAGCTGTAGTAATAAAAAGACACTTATCTTTGGGATGTTTTCTTTCCTGTCCTTTTGTTCGGTTGATACTGAGAGGTCCCGATTAAAACTGTTGACTTCACCCTCACTTTTGAGATTTATACTGGAGGAGACCTAGTGACCTCACACTGATGCCAACAGTGTGAACCGACCCTTAGAGTCGAGAGTGACGGTTGGACCTCTTGGTAGTTACGTCGAGGCCTTACGATGTTATACATGGTATGAATGCATCATTCATGTTAGTAGTGACTGTATTAGGCAGTGGGTGTGGTTCATCTAGTGGATGAGACCGAGTTTCTCTTTTCGGCAAAGGAGAAATCTTAGCAGCTATTACAGATCGCAGGCAATGAAGGTGAAGATCATCCAGGAGCGGATGAAGACTACATAGTGTAGTGGGAAATAGGAAACTGGCTCCAGTCATAGAGCCTCAGGCGTGTTAAATGATTCAAGAAGAGGAAGCTTTAAGGAGAGATGAGCCTGCGAAGCAGCAGACGTGGAGGCAGAGCTATGAGTGCAGCATGAGGTGGTGTACATTTTATGTAACATCCAAGGTAAATAAAGAATAAAATATTTTAATATGTATTAAAATTTACAAATTAAATATTAATTTTACTTTAAAGAGGTTTCTATGTTCAATAGCGTACCCGATACGTAACAAAGAGTTTCTTTGAAATATTACGTTGCACACTAGTAATAAAATAATATTATTTTAAATGGTAGTTAACACGTAGTCGTAATATTAGAAGAAATGAATAGAAATAACTAAAAATTATTATATATGTTTGTTAAATGTTTTTACATTTATCCAATAATAGATAATGGATTAAAATAAGAAAAGAATTCAATTTTAGGCATAGATACACTAATATTCAATAAAGGTCCACTTATCACCTTTTGATGGAGAACCTTAATTAAATATAGTTTTGGTCACACTTATAAATTCTATTGGACCAAATAAAATTATTCTTTAGAATTTGGACATCAAAATTTACTTTGTGTAAATTTTTGGTATTTTTCCGATAAAGTTCATTTTTTTTAATGAATAGTGAAAAATGTTGTATTTTAATTCAAAACCTCTTTTTAATATAATTTATTTATATGATTAAATTGTCGATTGAATTTGTTTTAAAGTGAAATTATAATATAGTTTTACCATTTAATCCAATAGTGGTCGTTGGAATTAATTTCACTTTGAAATCGGACTTAAACTATTGTTAATCTTTTGATACTTATTGTTTCATAAAAACACACTATTTTCTCTGCCAGCTTGAATTAATTATCAAATTAATTAATGCAACTTATATGTTTGGAAATTTGTAAAATAGAATTTATTTTTGAATTTGGAATATCAAATATAGCTTAGCGTGATGTTTTGGTATTTTTCTGAAAAACTTCAATTTTTGAGGAATAGTTAAACCACTAAGTGGTACTTAAAAAACAGATTTTTCGTTTAAATGAAATTTTACCACCTCTGTGTTTTGAATATAAAAAATCCAACATACATGGTTTTCATTAAGAAATTAAATGTGTTTCAATGGGATTAAAATAATTTTTCGGTGAATAGTAACTGTTAAGTTTTTAATTGCGATTAGAAGTAATTAGTGTAGTTTAAGGTAAAAAAAATGTTTTAATAATATGAAATGAACATGAAAAATGTCCTACACTTATTTTATGTGCCATGGGAGACCAATAAAATCCATGGGTCAACTTGGGGACCCAATGGAGCCACTGTGGTAGGAAAATGACATTAATAACATTTTATTTAATGTTAAAATAAAAATGGCACAAACATGAGTTGTTTTAGTAAAAAAAATAAATGGGGTTATACAAGTCTTCATTTTAACTATAAATATTCATTAGAAAGCTAAAAATATTAACTTCATCATGATATTTTTTGTATAATTTGTATACATTAAATAAATTAAATTATTTATGGCACCATAATGATGCAGTGATTACCTCATTATTTAATGATTTAAATAAAATGAAACGATAATGTAAATTCTAATACCTATACTTGTCAAAAACCTATTGGATGCGTGTATTTAGAACCCTTATCACCTTATACTCTAAATATATAATTTTGGGACCTTTAAAAACCAAAAATAATTTTATAATAAAGTATCTTTTCTTAACTTACCAAGAGTGCCCCTCCTCTCCTCTTATAAAAGGCCCCCACCTCTACCTCCTTACCCACACCTCTCAAACCTTTGGGTCGGCCAAGATCTGCTCTTTTTGTCTCTCCATATCCCTCTCTTACTCCTATAATCCTTACATGGGGTATAAGTCCTCTCATGGAAGCCTTTGAGCTCAAGTCTAAGAGAGTTACCCGATTTTAAGAGAATGTCTTCACTTGTGTTCTTTTGTTTTATTTTTCTTCTCCAATCCACTAAAATATTTTTATTCTTCTCTTTTGTAACAACTACAGTATATTCAATATACTAGGATTCTTCTTATAATAAGGATTAGAGCTACACTTACACACACCTACATGTAATGGTTAAAGAACATATTGCTTCTGTGGATGGTGAATTTCTGCCTCACGAAATGATGATTGTTCAATATTATTCTAAAACCTTCAAATGTGGCCATTAAGATGTCACTATATTTATATATGATATATAATATGTTTTTTTATTACTTAATCTTCTTTATTTTTAATTAATGGAATACATTTATGGATTCCTTTATGGGTATACGTGATATCTTCATTTTAGGAAGTGCGGACTACCGCCCCCTCAAAGTGATTTCATTAATGGCATATGTGGGATGCATAGAGGATGGATTTAAAGTTATTATATATGATTTATGTTACATATAAATGATAAATATTATTCTATAATTAAAATATACATACATCTCATTTAGTTTTAATTCCATTAATATGACATATAAATGTAAGTAGCGTTCATGCGTACGTATGGCTTACCGTCTCCATTAACGGTGAATTTCATTTATTACCTCTAAATGATAATGAAATACTATAAATACATTTATATTATTGATATATATGATATATATGATATCCAAATCATTCATATCATTCAGGATATAATGAACTTTTGACCACACGAACAACATGTAATTGTAAGAGGTCCACTTTCGACTTAAGAACCAAATATCGAAAAATCAAACATTATTACCTTAAAAAATTACATATTGTTCATAACATGGTAATAATTGATATAAAAGAAATAATTAACTTGAAGTAGGTTCTTAAGAAAATATAAATTAAATCAAATTTATTATTCAGGACATTAAAGAACGATCGAGTCAAGTCGGACACCAGGTAAGGGACTTCGTCTGAATCTCCTTTCATTGAGGCATATTTTGTTTTATACACAAATTTATTTTATACGGTGTATAAAACCCTTTAAAATTTACTTATATTCAAAAGGAATCTTTTTCTACAAAGCGTTTTACTAAACGAAAAAAGGAATGTTTCTTTTAACGTACACGGTGACAATGACCCTTTTCTGCCGCTGCGAGTATTATTTGGTCATTGGATTCTCAACAAGTCGTAATGTTTTTAAAATGAAATAAATACCATATACTCTTTTATGTATTTTGGTATTGAAAATGGTTTTTATAATGGATTTGTTATGTCAATATATTTAAGTGATATATTGTGATCGGAATGTGGAAATGTTTTCTTTCCATTATGTTTGTTTTATCTATTATGATTTTATAATGGTACATGGACATTTGATGGGTGGTTATGTAATAAACCATATGACAGGTGGTGCTGTGAATACCAGGAGGGGTGGTTACGTTATAACCTCTAATGAATTGGGTATGGAAGTGGGCAATATGGATATTCCATTAAGTGATATGTGTGGAAGTCGACAGTATGGTTCTTCCATTTAAGTATGTTTATGTCCCAAGTTACCTTTATATGTTATGTGATCTTTATATGGGTTTTATGGTAATATTTTGGTTAAAAAAGGGTAATTAATGAAATTTTATTTAGTGAAGAGTATTTACTACTTCATAAAGGTGAAAATTATTACATTTATAAATTATACAAGGTTTACTTGTTGTTTTGAAAAACTAATAGTTTTCATTTATTGTGTATCCCTTACTGAGCTTTTTATGCTCACCACAAGTTTTTGAAATGTTTTTCAAAGGACTTACCATGGAATAGGGTCATGGATGGGATCAAGGGAACGTCATGCTACCAAAAACATGGAACTAAACATGTTTCTTTTTAAGAGTTTTTATTTTATCAAAACTTAGTAAGAGTTTCTACATTGTAATCTTTTGAGATGTAACAATTATGTCCTAATTCTCTACACCTCTAAACCTGTAAATATCCTCAATGTGAATTATTTATTTAACTCAATATTAAGTAAGGTTTAAGGATGGGGCCTTATAGTTGGTATCAGAGGACTGTTTAGACAACTTTAAGAGTTATAATTCTATTAAATGATTATCAAAAAATATTTTTTTATTGTCAAATTAAAAAGATATATAATTTAAAGATTACCATGATGCTTCTCCTAAGATATTTCTGTGTTAAGTATGGTTTTTCAAAGAAGAAACATAACAGATTTTCTGGGAAGGCATACAGAGGGAAATGGCCATTCAAATCAGCATCCTAAGATGGTCAGAATCATAATTGAATAGTTTGTTACAGTGATGGAATAGTTTACTGAAGTGATAAATTGTGGTTGTGTTTACTAACAATATTTTAGTGTTTGCTAAAAGTAAAGAGGAGCATGAAAGTCATTTAAGGTTATCTTTCATACCTTAAAAGAAAAGAAGTTGTATGGAAAATTTATCAAGTGGGAGTTTTGGATACAAAAAATTTCATTCCTTGGTCACATTGTTTCAAAATATGGCATAACTGTTGATCCTGCTAAAACAAAAGTTGTTGAAGAATTGCCAAGACCCCCAAATGTAACTGAGATCTGTAGTTTTCATGGTTTGGCAGGTTACTACTGAAGGTTAGTTGAATTTTTTTCAGGATTATCTAGTCCAATGACTAAGCTAACTCAGAAAGGTGTTAAGTTTATCTGGACAAAAGAATGTGATGATTGTTTTCAGGAGTTGAAAAGAATATTGGTGAATTCTCCAGTTTTGGCACTTACTTCGAGGAATGGTGGGTTTGTTATTTACAGTGATACATCATTGAAATGACATTGTTGTGTCCTTATTCAGAATGATCAGGTAATTGCTTATGCTTCACGCCAGTTAAAAATTCATGAGGTAAATTACCCTACACATGACTTGGAAGTAGCTGCTGTTGTTTTTGCCTAAAAAATTTGGAGGCATCATTTTTATGGAGTAAAGTGTAAAGTATATACCGATAAAAAAAGTTTAAAGTATATATTCACTTATAATGAATTTAACATGAGACAGAGGAGATGTCTTGAATTAATCAAGGATTATGATTGTACAATTCATTACCATCCAGGAAAAGAAAATAAATTTGGTGGTTCTTTGAGTCTAAAAGGAAATGCATTATTAACGATGCTACGTTTGGAACGCGATCCTTTGGTTTTTGATTTGATGAAATTTGGTATAGAGGTTGTTGGTGCAAGAGTTTCTTCTGTTTTGTTTCAGGTGTTAGTGGGATCATCCCTATCATACAAAATTACGCAAGCGCAGAAGAAAGACAGTGGGTTGTAGAAAAAGGTAGAACTGGTTCAGAAGGGTAAGTTTCCTGAATTTAATATTGATAATTCTTGTGTTTTGAAATTTGGGAAGAGATTATGTGTGCCTGGTGATTCACAATTGAAGAATGATTTGTTATATGTGGCTCATAGTTCCCCATTTTCAGTTCATCTTGGCAGTACTAAGATATACATAGATCTGCGGGAGTATTACTGGTGGGATGGAATGAAAGGAGATATTTTTGATTTTACTATGAAGTGTTTGACATGTCAGCAGGTTAAATAAGAGCAGAAGTTACCAAAAGTGATGCTTCAGTCTCTACCAGTGCCAGCGTGGAAATGGGAATGTATATCCATTGACATTGTTGTGGGATTACCGAATACATCTAGAGGTAATAATTCAATCTTGGTTATTGTTGATCGATTGACTAAATCTACTCATTTAATTCCTATTAGAGATACTTTGTCTCTAGAGAAACTTGCTCAGTTGTATCATAAAGATATAGACACTTTACATGGAGTTCCCCTCTGCATTGTATCTGATCGTGATCCCAGGTTTATTTCTAACTTTAGGAAAGGCCTTCAAAAGTAATTGGGTAGTGAATTCAATTTTAGTACAGATTTTCATCCGCAATTAGATGGGCAGTCAGAGTGAACAATTTATACCTAGGAGGATATTCTATGTGCTTGTTCGATGGATTATCAGGGAAGTTGGGACCAACAAATTTCTTTGGTTGAATTTTCATATAATAACAGTTTTCATTCCAGTATATATATGGATCCGTTTGAAGCATATATGGTAAACAGTATCGAACTCCATCTTCTTGGGTTGAAGAATGTGAAAGGAAGCTGATGGGATTAGAATTGGTAGAAGATATGGAAGAAAAAGTTTATTTGATTCAGAAACACATCAGAACAGCTCAGAGAAGACAGAAAAGTTATGTGGATAACCGGAAGAAGGATCTATCTTTCAAGGTAGGTGATCATGTTTTTCTCAAAGTTTCCCCATGGAAAAGTGTGATGCGGTTTGGTAAGAAATGAAAGCTGAGTCCAAGGTTCATTGGACCATTTGAAATTCTAGAGAAAGTTGGATTAGTTGATTACCGAGGGGATTTACCTCCGAGTTTATCTCAGGTACACAATGTTTTTCATGTTTCGATGTTGAGAAAGTATATGCCAGATTCATCTCATGTATTGAGCCAAGAGGTAGTTCAGTGGGAATAGAATCTCTCTTATGAAGAACAGCCAGTCCAGTTTCTTGACCGAAGAGAGAAAGTGTTGCGAAATAAGTAATTCACCAGGTAATGGTTTTGTGGAAAAACCATATGGTTGTAGATGCATCGTTTGAATCTAAAATTGCTATGAGGGATAAATACCCCCAGTTATTTTGATAAGTGAATAAAATTATGAGGACACAATTCCAAAAAGGGGGGAAGGATGTAACATCCCAGGTAAATAAAGAATAAAACATTTTCATATGTATTAATATTTATGAATTAAATATTAATTTTACTTTAATGGAGTTTCTATGTTCGATAGCATACCCGATACACAACAAAGAGTTTCTTTGAAATCTTACATTGCACACTAGTAATAAAATAATATTATTTTAAATGGTAGTTAAAACGTAGCCGTTGTATTTGAGGGAATGAATAAAAATAACTAAAAATTGTTATACATGTTTTTTAAATGTTTTTACATTTACTCAATAATGGATAAAGGCTTAAAATAATAAAAGAATTCAATTTTAGGCATTGATACTCTAATATTCACTAAAGGTCCACTTATCACCTTTTGATGGCAAACCTTCATTAAATATAGTTTTGGTCACTCTTATACATTCTATTGGACCAAATAAAATTCTTCTTTAGAATCGGGACATCAAAATTTACTTTTTGTAAATTTTGGGTATTTTTCCGATAAAGTTCATTTTTTTTAATGAATAGTGAAAAATGATGAATTTTAATTCAAAACCTCTTTTTAATATAATTTATTTATATTAATAGATTGTTTTTTTAATTGGTATTAAATTGAAATTAGAATATATTTTTACCATTTAATCCGATAGTGGTCGTTGGAATTATCTTCACTTTGAAATCGGATTTAAACTAGTGTCAATCTTTTGATAATTATTATTTCATAAAAACACGCTATTTTCAATGACATCATGAAATAATTATTAAATTAATTAATGCAACTTATATGTTTTGAATTTTGTAAAATAGGCTTTATTTTTGAATTCGGAATATCAAATATAGCTTAGGGTGATGTTTTGGTATTTTTCTGAAAAACTTCAATTTTTGATGAATAGTGAACCCACTATATGGTACTTAAAAAATAATTTTTTGTTTAAATGAAATTTTACCACCTCTGTGTTTTGAATTTCAAAAATCTGAAATACATGTTTTTCATTAATATGTAAAATGTGGTTCAATGGAATTAAAATAATTTTTTGGTGAATAGTAATTTTTAAGTTTTTAGTCGTGATTAGAGATAATTAGTGTAGTTTAAGGTAAAAATAATGTTTTAATATTATGAAATGAATTTTACACATGTCATAAACATATTGGATGTGTCATTTCCGACAACGAAAATCAATGGGTCAACATGGGGACCCCATGGAGACACGTTGGTAGGAAAATGACATTGATAACTATTTTTTTAATGTTAAAATAAAAATGTCACAAACTTGAGTTGTTTTACTAAATCAATTTTTAAATGGGGTTATACAAGTATTATTTTTTACTATAAATATTCATTAGAAATATAAAATGATTTCCTACATCATGATATTTTTTTATAATTTTTAGACATTAAATAAATAAAATTATTTATGGAACCATAATGATGCAACGATTACCTCATTATTTAACGATTTAAATAAAATGAAATGATAATGTAAAATCTAAGACCTAAATATGTTAAAAACCCATTTTATGGGTGGATTTCAATCCCTTATAACTTTATCCTTTAAATATATAATTTTGGGACATTTAAAAACCGAAACTCATTTTATAATAAAGTATCTTTTCTTAGCTTTCCAAGAGTGCCCCTCCTCTCCTCTTATAAAAGGCCCCCACCTCTAACTCCTTACCCACACCTCTCAAGCCTTTTGTTCGGACATGATCTGCTCTTTTGTTTTCTACACATCCCTTTCTTACTCCTATAATCCTCACTTGGGGTTGATGTATTCTCAAGGAAGCCTTTGAGCTCAAGTCTAAGAGTGTTTTCCGGTTTTAAGGTAATGTCTTCACTTGTGTTATTTTATTTTATTTTGCTTCTACAACCCCCTAAAATATTTTTATTTTTTTCTTTTGTAACAAATCCAGTATCTTTAATATACTAGGATGTTTTTATAAGAATTATTTGAGCTAAAAATTCACACACCTACATCTAATGGTCAAAACACATACTGTTTCTGTGGATGGCGAATTTCTGCCTCATGAAAAGATGATTGTTCAATATTCTTCTAACACCTTCAAAGGTGGTCATTAAGATGTCACTATATTTATATATGATATATAATATGTTTATGTTTTCCTTAATCTTATGTATTTTTTATTTATGGCATTATTTTATGGCTTCCCTTATGGGTATATCCCATATCTTCATTTTAGGAAGTGCGGACTATCGCCCCCTCAAAGTGATTTGATTCGTTAATACCATATGTGGGACATATAAATGTTGGATTTAAAGTTATTAATATAATGTATGGTACATATAAATGATTAATATAATTCTTTAATTAAAATATACATACATCTCATTTAGTTTTAATTCAATTAATATGACATAGAAATGAAAGTAGCGTTAATGCGTACGTACGGCTTACCGTCTCTATGAACGGTGCATTTAATTTTTAACTATAAATGATTATGAAATACTATAAATACATGTATATACTGTATATATATGATATATATGATATCCAAATCATGAATATAATTCTGGATATAACGAACCTTTGACCACACGAACAACATGTAATTGTAAGAAGTCCACTTTCGACTTAAGAACCAAATATTGACAAAACAAACATTATTACCTTAAATAATTACATAGTTTTAATAACATGTTAATAAGTGATATAAAATGAATAATGAACTTGAAAAAAGTTCTTAAGCAAGTAGAAATTAACTCATGTTTATTATTCAGGACATGAAAGAACGATCGAGTCAAGTCGGACCCGAGGTAAGGGACTTCATCTCAATCTCCGTTCATTGAGGAATATTTTGTTTTATACACAACCTTCTTTTATACGGTGTATAATCCCCTTCGGATTTTACATTTATACAAAAGGAATCTTTTTCTATAAATATTTTTACTAAACGTCAAAAGGGAATATTTCTTTTAACGTATGTGGCGACAATGACCCTTTTCTGCCGTCGCGAGTATTATTTGGTCATTGGCTTCCTCAACAAGTTGTAATGTTTTTAAAATGAAATAAATACCTAATAATATTCTATGTATTTTGGTATTGAAAATGGTTTTTATAATGGATTTATTATGTCAATATATTTAAGTGATATATTGTGATTGGAATGTGGAAATGTTTTCTTTCCATTATGTTTGTTTTATGTCATATGATTTTATAATGGTACTTGTACATTTGACGGGTGGTTACATGATAAACCATATGAATGGTGGTGCCGTGAATTCCAGGATGGGTGGTTACATTATAACCTCCAATGAATTGGTTATGGATGTCGGCCGTATGGCTATTCCATTAAGTGATATGTGTGGAAGTCGATTGTATGGTTATTCTATTTAAGTATGTTTATGTCCCAAGTTACCTTTATATGTTATGTGACCTTTATATGGGGTTTATGGTAATATTTTTGTTAAAAAAGGGTAAGTAATGAACTTTTATTCAATGATGAGTTTTTACTACTTTATAAAGGTGAAAAGTATTACTTTGATAAAGTATACATGGTTTAATTGTTGTTTTGAAAAACTAACAGTTTTCATTCATTGTGTATCCCTTACTGAGCTTTTTATGCTCACCACAAGTTTTTGAAATGTTTTTCATAGGAATTAACGTGGAATAGGGTCAAGGATGGGATCAAGGGAAATCCATGCTACCTAAAACATGGAACTAGACATGTTTCTTTTTAAGAGTTTTTATTTTATGGAAACATAGTAGAAGTTTTTACTTTGTAATCTTTTGAGATGTAATAGTTATATCCTAATTATCAAAAACTATAAACCTGAAAATATACTCAATGTGAATTATTCATTTAATTCAATATTAAGTATGTTTTAAGTTCAGGGCCTTATATTTTAACATTCTACAACCACCCACCTTATTTGTCCCTGCCAGGCTCAGGGGGCTGGATAGCAGGGGATGTGGGCAGCTGCATCCGGTCAAGGAGTGTGACCCAATGGCTCTAAAAATGATTCTAGGTACAGTCTATGTACACTAATAGCTTTCGTAGTTACAAACATTGATATTAATCATTCCTACCTTCCACGAATCTTTTCTCAGACCTAGAGTTTCTGGTAAGGCGTAGACTTGACCCTCACGTCTGGAGATACCATGGGAGGAGACTCGATAATGACATTTATGCTGACATTGTGGTCTGACCCACGAGGCATGAGTTTCGGTTGGAATATCTTAGTGGAAACTTCAAGGCCTTATGACGTTGGTCTAAGTATGGATTGCATTCTCAGTTCATGCTCAGATATACTGAATTAGGCAAAAAGGTTGTGGTCTAACTACAACGTCGGGATGGGTTTTCCTTGGTCGGTGAAAAGGAAACTCTGGGCAGCACAGGATGAACTCATGCATAGGAGGGTTTGGCCGATCACCCTTGGGTGGACCAACTTTACACTCATGGAAGCATGAGTTTTGAGTTTCAATTCTAATCAGGATGTGGAGGCATCTAGAGTTCGAGGATGGAGATCATGTTGTTAGACGGGTCTCGCCTCGACAAGGTTTATAGAGATGTGGACGAGGCAAAAAGTTATCTCCGAGGTTCAACAGACCTTTCTAGGTCCTCATCAGGGTAGGTGAGGTGGTTTACCGCTTGAACCATCCACCTCTGTTGCACCAGGTGCACGACGACTTCCACGTATCTTAGCTAAGGAGATTCATGATTGACCCGACGTATGTCTTCGACCATGGGTAACATGACATTGGTGATAAGGTGACTTTTTCGGGGTTCCAGTAGAGGTTGAGGATCGACAGGAGTAGGTCCTACGTGGACGGTCGATTCCTTTTTTGCGCTTTTGATGGCAGCGCCAGAACCTCCAGGAGAGCACATGGGAGAGGAAGGCTCAAATGCGTGACGTAAATACATGATGTGGGAGTAATGTAAAGTCCCGGAAATTTCATGTAAAATTATTTTTTCTTAATTTCATGGGGATCTTACAAGAACGCAGTTTTTAACAGCACCTGATTTTGAGGCCCGGTGTGCCCGGAATCAATTTCTGAAGTTTAGCTTGGGTACGTTTCGTGAACGAACGAGCGGGTTTTCCTAACTTTTGAACCAGTGCTCGGAATCGAAATCCGAGGGCACCGATGAAACTGCATCACCGTCTTTTTCTTAAGAAGACCCTTTCTAGAGTTGTGTTTTCTTGGGAGGAGTTGTTAAAAAATTTGAGGAATAAAAATATAATTGTTTTAGAATTTTATTTTTATTTTTTCTAAGTGGTTTATGTGTTGTGTCAAAAAACATTTTCCCTCTATATATTGTTTTAACTCCTAGGAGTGGGAGTTGGAGTGGGACCCATTGGGTTGATAACTTCCCTTGGGAGAATAAAGGAGAGGTGGGGCCCACACGAGCCCCACCCCTTCACTTTTTCCATAACTCCTCGCCTCCCTCTTTAATTTTGTAAACTCGTCATAAATTGAGTAATGCACCCTCACCCCTACTTAATTACAAGTCAACTCTTGTTTTTTTTGGTTTATTAAACGCCTCATTAATCGGTCAACACACGTTAATTAATTTGTGGATTCTTTTTGAATTTTGAAAGAGTTGACATGAGGAATAAAATAAGGGAAACATTATTTTATATGTGTTGTTTGTTGTGCGAGATGATTTTGGGAGAAATACTATAGTCTTGAAGAACATTCTTCCTCGTTGAAGAATGCGAAGAACGATGAAGAATGCCGGCCTCTGATGAAAGATGATGAAGAATGCTAGTTCCTCAGAGATCGATGACGCGACGCCGTGTACCGTGACGCTGACGATCATCTTCTTCCTCCACGACAAAGGAGAAGTCGCTGACCACGGTGGTCATCACCAAAGACAACATACCTTCCTTCTTCATCTCCACAAAAAATGTGGAGATGTCGTTTCCTCCTCAGACGCACCCTGACATCCACAGAATCTACGTCCAACCCTCGCAACACCGTTCTCTGCGATGTCCGACGCACGATGTCATATGTCCATTTTGGGGCTTATTTTTATTCGTATTTAATTATTTGTGTTATTCATTTAATTTTTGGGCCGCTTGTTATCATTTTACAGGAGGCAGTCAGACTGCCCGAACACGGACGATCCTCCTCCCCCCGTTGATGTTTTCTTCTTTGCGGCATGAACAAAGGTAGCACAGTGCAACGACACCAGGTGGAAACAAGAAAGAACACGACAAAAAAGCACTGCACTGTTGCACCGTGCCGTTGAGGCCGAACGAAACCGTAGCCAGAGTCAGATCTGCGGAGGCAATTCAAAAACTCCGCTGGTTGATCGTTGAGCGCGGATTGATGGGCGATGACTAACAGGGCCACAAAGTCAATTTGATGATTTTTCAGTGAAGAGACGATCCCGGGAGGACTACTGGCGAAGACCGCAGAAAAAACGGACCACCGGAGTGCATCCGGTGGTTCGTGGAAGGGTATGCCAGCATGCCACGCCGGCATGCCAGCGCCGACGGCTGGAGGTGGCGGCCGGCACCGGTCAGCCGCAAGGAGGTTGCGGTGCTCGGCACGCCACCAGGAGGGTCCGCCGCGGCTTCAGTCACGGTGGCAGATGGTCGTCCTACGGCTGCGCGTGACCAAGTGGAGACCTACGGTCGTAACCCCCTGTGGTCAATGGGAGCGGCCCCCACGTGGGGGGGGGGGGGGGTGGGGGGCTGCGGCTTCAATCAAGGGGGAAACTCCCCCCCTTCCGCGACAGCTCGACCGAGCCAAACGGTAATGCCACGCTGGTTGGGCCGCCCAGGCCGAGCTGGGCCGCACCGCCTGGGCCAAGCCGCACCAGTCGGGGCATGCCACGCCCTCGCAAGCTGGACCCGGACCCGGGTCGGGTCGACCCAGTTCGGGCTGACGCATGGGGTCTTGGGCCGGGTCGGACAGGGCCCGAACCCCCTAATCTCGGGCAGTTTCGCTCAAATGCCCATAACATGGGCTACGGACCTCCGAACGATGCGCCGTCAGTTGCGATGCGATCTTTGGATCGATATGGTCATTTAGGTATATTAAACTAAAGGTTTAGAAGAACTTGCGGTATGGCCTGGTTGGTTCGAACCCGAAACCAACCAGGCCCTCGGAGCTGAAACACTTATAACATGAGCTTCGGAAGTCCGATTGATGTGCGTCGACATTCATGGATTCCTCGTGATGAGACAGATCATTTGGAATGGTTCTCCTCAGGATTGGACACAGTTGGATAGTGGCCAGATTGGATTGAACCCAAAATCCAATCGGGCCCCTGGAACGGGAAAGCTTATAACTTTCAGACCGGACGTCCGTTTGAAGAACTGTCAGCGAAGTTGGTGATCAGGTTGAGAAACGGTCCCTATGAGTATACCCTATGAGAGTTCGGGGTACAGTTGAGATTCAACCGGGTTCGTTCGCACATGAAACCAATCGAGCCCCTAGGATGAAAAGGCTAATAACTCACAGACCGGGCGTCCGATTGATGCGCTGTCTATTGTGTTGAGACGCCTATGACGAGGCGGTCCTTTGAGATACATCTTCGTGGGACATTGTGATACTTGGAGTATCTACCTGTAGTTCGTGGAGCATACCCTCCCGGAGATGAGCGTACATAGTATTGGGACCGTGTAGCTGGCTGAGACCTGACGACTGCTTGACCGAAACTACTTGGAATGAGTCGACTAGCCCTGCGGACGGAGCACTACTATGTTTGGGTGTAGACCCATGGTGGATGGAGAATTACTGTGTTTGGGTGAAGACCTGTGGTACTCAACAGAAGGAGTACCCTTGCAGGCTATTAGGGGGGGGTGCACTACTATGTTCGGGTGGGAGACCCCGGTGGGAAGCACTACTGTGTTTGGGTGGATAAACCATGGTACTCGACAGGAGCAGTACCTCAGCAATCTTAGATTAGTGAGAAGTACCTCAGAGTCATGACAGGATCACTGTACTCGATAGAGACGGGGCTCTTCAGCAGTTACAGTTTCGATAATGAAAATCTTTGTTTGAGATGAGTCTATGACCTTTGTGTTTACTTTATGATTGAGATGGGTCATTTGATAACTTAGGTATATGTATGGGCATATAACTAGGTAGTGTTTATCTGTTGATTTCATAACTTTTGTGTTTCCTCATTATTGAGATTGGTTATTTGATAACTTTGGTATAAGTATGGACTTATACCTAAGTAAGGGTTATCTGTTGAGATACTTCTTGCTGTTAATCTTATTGGATTTAGTGAGACCTTGAGGGTCTCGGGGTCCCTAGTGAGTATCGTATACACACCCCTGCACGGGCTATTCCCGCACCTCATTGTTTTGGTTACAGATGACGGGCAGCACTGACGGAGGCTGAGTGTTCAAGGACTGGATGGTACTCGATGCTGGACTTCACGACGAGATGTTACTCGGAGGAGGATAACAGGTGAGAGTGTTGTGGAGGCTATCTGTACCTACCCTTCACGTAGGATCTGTGGTGGATGCTCCAAGAGGTGCGCTATCTGTACCTACCCTTCAGGTGGGATCCGAGGTGGACGAACCATGAGCTGCTTCTATTCCTCCAAGTTGTTTGTCTTTTCTATTGTACTTACTTTCAGTTGTAGCTGTACTTTTTAGTTGGGTTTGCATTCTGGCCCTTTTTACTTTTCATCACTTTGTTTAGTACTTAGTGTATTACTTTCACTTGTACTCTATGGTGTTTTTTTTACTTTTATAAAGGAAATGCCTTCCCAGTTTTTGGGATTTTTGCATTTGGTGCTAGTCGCCAGCCCCTGGCCTATGGAAGGCGGGATTGGGGTATTCACGGCACGGTCCCCGAGGATGGGTCGTGACATAATCATTAAAAATACTACCCCAGGGAGATTGCATAGATTGTAATATTTTCATGTCATGTAATGTTTGGGTTTTAACCCTCTATGTAAAAACCTTACATGTAATGAACTAGACTTCCAAATCCATTACACATCGTGTATTTAATACATGTTGTGTATTCCAAATACACATCGTGTACACGGCCTATAGCTAGCCTTCGACCCCTTCTTCATTCATTATAATGATAGACCAACCGACCCGAATACTCAACTAATAGGTATAATCCAAAAATTGAGTTTCAAAAATGGTTTATCCAAAAGTTAAAATGATTTATAATTTATATAAAACCCAATATCTTAATATTTTTGTCCCCAAAATTTCTTAGAACAATAAATATTAGAAAATTTGCTTTCAGAATCTATATCTATCCAAATTTATTAAGTTTTGTAGCTGATAATTTTTAGAAAATATAATCTCTATGAAAAAATTTATTTTTTAATGAACATTTAATTTTACAATTTCAACCATTTTAAATTTATTATAAAAGTGTTCACTTTTAGAAACAAAATAGTATGAATAATAATTATGTATATCTAAAGTAGAATTTATTCCACAATTATTTAAGTAACCTCTCAACTATCTATATAGATTATCAAAAATTTCCATCCATTGAGTAAAATTTGAAAAACGTATTTTCAGATTAAGGATTTTAGAATTGAGTTCCACAAAAAAAATTATCACCATTAGTTGAGCTGAAATTATATTTTTCATATAACTCTGAGATAATTTTAGAGATATATGAAGTAATTATATAAATTATAGAATTGGATTTAGAAATTTATAATTTGACACAATCATATTCTTTTATAACATTAGTATTATATTTCTCTAGTAATGTATCATATATATAAATTTATTCAAAACTAGGTAAACTTTCTCATCATCTGATGTAATAATATTTACATCTTCTGAAGAAGTAGAACAGTATTCATCCCCAAGATCATGATAACATTTATTTAATGTATCTTCATAATAAATTCAATAGATACCTTCCCCATGTAGCAAGATTGTTTCGTTAAAATTAATTTATAAAATCCCACAAAATTCTGATTATCACAACTATCTTTTAATGAACATTCTATAGACAAATTTCTACCACTATAACTCCAAGTATCGAAATCATTCAATCTTTTTTCCCATTTTTATTATAATATTCCTTTAGACCATTATATTTTCTCTTCAATCATGGAAAATCTGTTATGATGTGACCTAGTTTTTTGCATCCATAATAAATTATCTCAGAAGGGTCTTTCTTATCACTTTTAACATTCTATTTTTTCTTATACATATAATGAAAATCCTTCTTCCAAACTATCTTATTCATCCTATTAGATAGCTAATAAATATGATTTTTACATTATTCTAATGGAATACATTCTTAACAAACTTTCAATTTCTTTTGACACTTATATGATTTAAAATATTTCTCATTAGACTTAACATTATTATTTATAGAAGTATAATCTAAAGTAAAAGTGACAATTTTTTTCATTTCTATTTTAGAATATATTTCTAGTATATACTCATACTACATGAGAGTTCCAATATAATTATCAAAACTTAAATTCACTAGATGTATAGTATCATATATTGTTGTACTTATAGATTCATATTCAATGGGCATAATATCAATAAAATTTTCTATTATCTCATTATATATTAATTATTTATCTTTAATATATTTCAAACTATACCCAATATCAATAAATTATTGAAAAATATGATTAATTAATTCACCTGGTATGAAATCAAAAGCTGGATATTCCACATGAAGTCTATAAATTCTAGTTTATGTAACCTTTGATTTTATAGAATGAGTAACATCGAAATTTATGAAAATATTATTGGTTGATTCACAATAATTTTACTATTTATAAATATTCCTTTTCGAAGGACATAATAAAATATTTTGAACTATATAGTTCAGTTGATATTTCAACTTTTCCTCTCTAAAAAAAGTAGTAATTTATTTATCAATAATTTTATAATCATCAGTAATGATGAATTTTTTTTCCTGAGTGTTTATTAAATAATATTACTTTTATATTTATAATATTTAAAGTCTTTACTAAAAAAAATTGGTTCTCTCTTACAAATAAATTTTTCTATATTCCAAATGGAAATTCATTCCATCTTAGAAAAATAATCATTTATACCGTCATAGATAGTGAAGTTAATATATATGTATTGAACATCTCTAGTAAAAAATATATGATCTTTATATTGTTTAAGGTATTATATAAGGGGTTAAATTTTAGTTTATAAAAATTTAAACATAAAATATACACAACACTTTCTTTGAACAAAACAATTATCAATAAAATTGTGGTTCCAATACACTTTATAAACTTTAGAGTAATAAATTCAATACTACAGAAAATGAATTTATTATTAAATAACAAAATGAAATTGAAAACATGTAGAAAAAAGTATAAAAATGTTTAGAAATATTTTATAAAATGCCATAAAAACATATTGATCCTTTATAAAAATTTATTCAATTTCACCACAAATGTGAAGGATGTCTATGATCCTGACATAATCTATCTATGATTATAAAACTACTGTAAGGGTTTTATATTATGACATGGAATACCTTGATCACAACATTCATAAAAATATCTATTTCTATATCCCTAAGATATCATATCCAAAATAATCTGATAATCTTTTTCCTCTGTATCAATGTGAGTCCTTGATCACATAATTGGAAAAACAATAATACAATGGACAAAAATTAATTAATTTATAAGGAAATAATAAAAAATATATGATTTAAGAAAAATATCTACAATTATAGTGAAATATGTAAAAATATGTTTTCGGACATCAACGATAAATTTAGATCGTGTATTTTTAACACATTATTCTACACGAAGTTTCATTCATATTTATAAACACTCTTCAATGGATCTGATTCTGCACTTCATGGGATTAATTGTAACGACTTCATAAACTCAACGTAATCTTCAACCAGTATAGCATCATTCTATTCGATATTAATTAGGAATATAACTATTATAAATATTTTTAATATTATATATAGCATAAATAATAAGACATCATCCAATATACATTAATCATATTCTATTTTTTCAACATCATAAATCATTACCTGATAGAATTTATATGTATTTTTCTAATAGAACATGTCTGATGAACTTTATAGAGCTTCATTCTATGGAATTCGTTGAAATATATGTGATAGAAATTATAAGCCTTATATTCTATAGAATGTTGATACATTTTTTCAAATTCACTTTTTATATTTCCATCTTATGGAACACTATTTATCTATCTTGTAGAATTGACTACATTCTTATAAAAACCTTATAACATTAGAAGTGATAAATATTATAAATATGGAAACATTTAAAGAGTGAATATTAATTTTCAAAATTAAACGTATAAATATTAATTTCCACTCAAAATAATTTGAATAAAAAAATATATTAGGACATTAGATTTTTGAAATAATGGCAGAGATGCTTCGATTAATTCAAAATAACCTTATGGAATATCAGAGTTAATATAAAAGGTATATTGACAATCATTGGTGAGACCTAGAATTTAATGTTATTGTCAAGATATTACAATGAATATCTGTTTTAAGGATGTTTATGAGATTTTTTAAAAAGAATAATATAATACATAGATATATCATTTACTTTTTAATTTTTGATCATATTGTGATGATTTTTTATCAATTTATGATTCCACTAAATTTCTCTCATGTATACGATGTGTTCCATGTTTCTATACTAAGTACTTGTTTTATCCTTTACATGTTATTAATTCATAGAGAGTACTAGTAGTGTGTGATATATATTATGAAAAACAACTAGTGAAGATTCTATATTAAAGATAGAAAGTGTTCTGGAACTATACCACTCAGATGATTAAAGTATTGTGGGGAAACCAAAAATTTAAGAAAGATTAATGGGAACCTATGGATGTGATGAGGAAAAAGTATAATTAGTTTTTTATACCACAATGATGAAATTTCAAGGCATAAATTATCACAAGGGGGTATAATGTAACACCATGAGAATTTATAATATATTTATATTTAAATAAATTTAATTTTCATGAAATATTTCTTTACATGGAACACTGAGTTTTAATGTACCATGGTATAGTATTAAATTATTATTATTTAATGTGATTATTATCGCATAACCGTTAGATTTGAAATAATTAATAAGAATAACTGGTTTGTGAAAAATTATTGTATTATAACTATTAATTTAATTCATCGGTTATTAAATGGTTATAAAGGAAAATAAAATCATTTAGAGGTAAAAACAATGATTTTATGAAAAACTATTTTTATTCTAGCAATGCGTTGTTTACCTTAAAATTTTAAATTAATATCTATTGATGAATTATTTTAAAATAAATTGTATATAATATATTAAATCAAATGTTTTATCATTCATCTAATGGTTTATACGGGAAAAGGAGTATAAATAAAATATTTTTTTATTCTTGGAAAATAATTTTATAAGAAATTTGTTTTGTTGGATTTTATGAACACATTTTTAAATAAATTTATCACATATATTATAATTTAATTTTATAAAATGACTGTAATATTTTAAATCATCAAGTCAAAAATCTTAATTGAGTAAAATTTGATTTTTCTTCATTATCAATGATAATTTATGTATGAATTGTTTAATACAGTAAATGTTAAAAGTGTACACAAGGGGTTAAACTATAGAGATAAGGGTTAAATTGACATAAAAATTTGTTTGAATATTATTTAATTAATTTATTTAGATAATATATCAAATAATCTTGGAATATTATACAATTTTAAGAATATATCTTATGATATAGTATTTATTATATTTTAATATTCATAATAATTCCTATGCATCACTCTCCTCATTCATAAAAGACCCTCCTCTCAAATATTATACACGACACTTGAGATCTATTTACCTATATAATTATCTTCCCAAATACTCTCCGAATATACTTATCCATGACATTGAGGTTCTTTTCTTCCCATTATACTCATCCAATAGGCCTTATTGTGATTTTCAATGGAGGATACATGAAGAAGACGTATATGTTCTTACCAATTTTCCATATTTCCTTCTTAAATTTCCTCCAATTGTTCTAAACCATATTAACATTATTGAATAAGTATAATATATATACTATTTTCTTAATATTATTTGAATATCCCTTATATATTTCCATCCCACCTATTAGAAAAAGACAATATTGGTTGTGCATAGATATGGACTACTACCTCCATGAAGCGATGTGATTTGTTTTTCATTTATATTTCATCAAAAAATCTCTTCAATGAGACATGTTTTAATTTTATATACCAATTTATTATTTATAGGATATATATAATACCTAGGAATGTAGTTTGGAATACTCAATGATTTAATTCAAGGTACTTATGGATCCATATGAATTATAGGCTTCCAATGACATTTTGATTAAAAATTACTAAAGCTATAAGGGGTTTTCGTTACTCAATTATAATTTTGCGGTCATAGTGACACATATTTTTATATTATCTTTCATGATTTATCCCATTTATAATATGATGATTTTTTGATGTATTTACACATTATTTTATGGGGAAATCATGTTTCACAAAAAATTATTCTTCCTAATGATTTTATTATTTTGTTAAAATTTATTTTGTTATAATTATTTCAAGTTACATTTAATGGATTTTACATCCTTTTACATATATTTACTTAACTCCAATGTTCTCTTTTACTTAATTCAAAATAAAATTATTTTTATCTCAAATGATCCTTTAATTACCCTTATTTAATTTTAAGTAAAAATTTTATTTCTTTTTTAGGGATTTTGGTTTTCAATATGGTTATTCAAAAATTATCAAACGGTCTTTCCATACATTCAAAATAATTTTTCTCATCCACTAACAATTTTATTTTTTATAACTTTTATATCTCATTCAATGTTCAATTATAAATGATTTTTCAAATAATTGTTTTGTCACATTTTTTAAAACATTGCATATTTTTAAATTCTCCATTATAAAATATTATTTCAGAGGTAAAAGTTTTCAAATTATTTTCACATCCTTTTTTGAAAACTATACATATTTTTCAATTATTTATTATTAAATATTCATTTAAAAGTATAATTTTTCAATTTATTTTGACTTATCATTTTTTATAAACATTATATATTTTTATGGATATTTAAATTGTAACTATTTATATTAATGTTTCTAAAATTATTATTTTTATATTTATAAAAAATATTTTTAATGTAATTTTCTCATAAATTATTTAAAAACAGTTGTGAAAACATTTTTATTTTAATATATTTGTACTCAATAATTTATATCTTTAATGATGTGATGGTTTGACCACCCTATATATTTTATTACGATATGATTCATTTTTAGGAAATGAGATTATTGATATATTATGATTTTTTAATTTCATTATATGTGATGATTTTTAAAGGATTAAGAATTCCATTATTTTTTACTTGGATTATTTATATGATGTTTTTTAAATATCATGAAACCTATTTTATTTCTATGGGTTATATAATGATTTAGTCATATTTTTTTTCAAGTGGCAGACAAAGTATGGATTTTGAGATGGGTAGGACCATATACCTTTATATTAAATTCGATAAAGGTGTATATATCATGATATATAAATGTTATGTGAATGTTTTAACAAGTAGTTAGATTCACAAGGGTTGATTGTAATGACATTTATCTATACTCACAATTTTACTAGTGAACAGGTTTATTGGTATTCCATTTTAGAGTGATAAAAAATATTGTTTATTATTGTGCCATAGTTTTATGTTGTTTACAAATTTATGACATTTTTTCATGATTATGATATATTTTTATTTTATTACACGCTTTTATATCTTTCCCACATGTTTTTGGTTATGGATATTTATTTTGAGCCAAGTCATAACATTTACACATCCTTATATTTCTAGTTAAGAAATTATATTTTTTTACTATGTTTTATGATTACCATATATGGCCTTATGATATATTACTATTATATTTATGTATTTATCATATAATAATTTATGTTTATAATTTATCACATTATGATATGTTTTTCCCTTACTAAGCATCTGAGTTCATCCCATTTTTTGTTTTCCATTCCCCTGGTTATGAATATGATTAAATCATGTTAGATATGTAATAAAGAGTCTAGAGGATCATAAGTATGAGTAAATGTATTCATTTTTATTGGATTAATATGTTTGTGTATCTAATTCCCAATTCACTAAACAGTAGAATCATTTTATGGTGTAATTGTTTGTGATGTGTATTCTTTAAATCATGAGATTAATGTATTTTTTATATGATGTTTATCTTGGGTGTCTTTATGATGTGGATACACATGTTGAAGTTATATGATGATGGGATAATGGGTGTTGTTTTAGGGTTTTTCTAACTTGATTGTCTAAATAATATTACGATTGTGATATGATGGAATTAATTATGATATGGCATGATTATTACAGTATATACTACCTCTATGATTGTTATAAATCCATGGGAATTGGTATATACTATTCTTTCATGTGATAATGTGTTGGTATAATATGATATTTGTATGTGGTTCTTTAATATGAATAATACATGATGATTCCTCTAGTTGGTAGTTTTTCCCACACATTTTTCCTAAATAGAGGATTGTATGAGTGTGTATCCTGACATAATATTTTTTATGATATAGAATTTCATAGAAATATTATAGTACTGAGTAAATCTAAGTGCCCAGTTCACAATAGTTTTTATGTGTTTGTAGGAATGTTTGGGGGAGATTGGAGTTGTTTTTCGGGACACATGCATGAAGACAGTGGAAGATATAGATTCTTCAATGCCTTTGGTGCACATATGTATTTTTCTTCCAAAAATTTATTATTTATAGATTAAAATATTCTTTGAGAATAAATTTATATTTTATATTAATTCTTGGGTGTCAATTAGTGGTTTTATTCTTTCTTATGGTAAATAAGGGGGTAAGGCCACCCATTTTAATGATGGATTCCATTAGCTCTAGTTTCCAATTCAAGGCCTATTAAAAGTGGGACTAAGTGGTCCCTTTTGTCTCATCTACCAACCTAGTACTGGTTTCATATGGGGAAGGTCATGAAAAAGTGGTATCAAAACTTTTGGTTAAGTGATATGATAGAATTTTATGGTATTCACAATAGAGGATTTCATGGTTTTGTTAGGGAAAAAAATTATTTAAAACAAACCAGTGTGGAAGATGGATAACTAGTTGGCACATATATATTTATGGGTCCTTGTTAGTGATTCTAGATCCTTAATTACATAATGACCAGAAAGGATACAAGCATCGTGGTCCATTGTGACTTGATGAAAGATACATGAAATCCAATTGAATGAGTTTGTGAATAAAATGCACAGATAATGGGGCTGGATATTTTGGACTGATGCAAGTATCAATGTATTAGGTGAAATTTATGATTGGTATTAATTTTTAATCATTTATAAAAGATTATTATTCTAACCTATATTGTTATGTTTGACGCTTAAGAATATTTTTTACATTCCAATAATTTGGTTCATGCTAGTAAAAATTGGTATCTAAAAACTCTTGAAAGTCATAGGTGATTAGTTTTATTTCCTAATGTATCATGATAAATTTATTATTTAAAAATGGATGCATTTTGATTAATAAACCAATAATATCATGTTATAAATTTAAATTTATCTCTTAAATTTATGTTGTTGTATGCCAATATGAATTTATTATTGGAAAATAATGTCTAGAAGTTGTTTAATCCATGTTATGATTTATAAATGTATGATCAATTCATATGATTATTAAACATGGAAGAATCTTAGAATTTGAAAATAAAATTAAAATTTATTTATTATATGTTTCAATTCATAGTGAAGCATGTTTTCCTTGAAAATTATTCAGAAAAAAAATTCTAAGAATGTTTTTAGAAACATTTTATTAAATTAATAATTTTTTTAGAAAATTATTGAAACCACATCAAAAATTATACCATTGATTAAAATAATTATTTTTACCTGACATAATGAATTGTTAACGTAGAAAGATGTTGGAACTGAATAAAAGCGTTAAGAAATGATTTATTCTAGTAATGTGCATGCTATATTTTTAAATTATAATTACATAGAATGGGTAAATTAATGGAATGTTTTAAAGCATTCCTAGTATTTATATAGTGCATTAAAGGGGATAGTGAATCATGGTATAAATAAAAAATATAATGTGTTAAGAATAAGCAATTTAGTGTATATTGTAACACCCGAGACTTTTATGTTATATAAATCATCAAAGGAATCTTTTTCTACACAACACTTGCTTGGATTGCTTTGCACGCAATCGCGACCTTCCTCGATAGCTTGCGTCGTACGCAATACCGAGTTTCACTAAACAACAATATGCTATTAAAACTAGCCGTTATGAATAGTAATAACCACTTTTTAAAATTTTAAAAATTTTATTTTTCAAAATGGACTTCATTTTTGGACTCAGAATATCGAAATTAGCCTAGGGTGAAATTTTGGTATTTTTCTGAAAACTTTCAATTTTTGATGAATAGTGAAACCACTAAGTGGTAGGTTAAAAACTGAATTTTGCATAAAACTTAATTTTACCGCTTCTGTGAATGGAATTTCGAAAATCTGAGAGACACGGTTAATATCAAGGACTAAAATGTGGTTCAATGAGATGAAAATAATTTTTTTGTGAATAGTATCTTTTTACTTTTTTTTACCGCGGTTAATAGTAAATAGGGTAACTAAGGGTAAATATGATATTAATATTACCCTAAAACATGTCCTAATTCTATTGGACAAGTTTATCTCGACCAAAAACAACCTTAAGTGTAAAATAGTATCATTTAGGCCCACTTGGATTAGATTAGTACATTTATTATTAATTTATTTAAAGAAGGGTTAAAATAGTTAAAATCAAAGTTTAATAAGTAAATCATTTTTAATATGGGGTTATACATAAGATAAATTCGACTATAAATATTCATTAGAAAGCTAAAAATATTTTCTAAATAAGGGTATTTTATTTGTAATTTTTAGACATTAAATAATTTAATTTATTTATGACACAATGATGATGCAGTAATTATCTTATTAATGAAATATTGACATAATTGATGTTATAAACACCAAAATAAATGTAATTTGAGACTTTTTATGAATTCCACTAATTTTCTAGGTTTCTATGATATATTAGTGTTGATTTAATCAACTTGGTTCGAACATATAATTCTGTTATGACTTTCACAAAAATCATATATCAAATAGTGTCAAAATTGACACAAAATAGTTTTTATATCAAATACTATATTATTAATTGTTATTTTATTCCTAAAAATCTAAGGTTCGGCCAAATGACTTAGATAAGGATATATATATTAATAATAAACAATTTGGGGTTCGTTTGGCATGTTATAGTAAGTGTATTAACCATATAGTGAAAGAAAACAAAAAGACACGGTAAAAGTTAAATTAATTAACTTAGAGTTAAATCTAATTGATAAGGTTAAAATAATACCCTAAACTTGTCTAAATCCTATTGGTTGATAGGATTTCGACCCATCCCCACTTTATCTTCGAAATAAGACCCTTTGGAACCATTATAAACCGATTTTGACTTTAATATAAAATAATATTTTGAGATATTCCTAAGGTGCCCCTCTCCTCCCTTATAAAAGGGCACCTCCTCCCCCTTCCTCCTCACACCAATTTGAGCATTCAAGCTCGGCCAACCACTGCCATTTTCACCTCTCCACTTCCCTAGAAACATCCTAGAGGTTCTGGTCTTCCTCAAAGACCAATTTTAGTGCCCTAAGAGGAGGTCTCAAAGAGGCGCTTCAAAGAAGAGGTAATTACAGTTACCAATTCTTTCATCTTTATTTCTTCTTCCACTTCTTCTTATTAGGTTGTTTCATTATGAAGTAATAACATCAGTATCAATCATATACTTATATGTTATTATAAGTATGAAACAACCCTATTTCACCATCTATCCATCCTACGGAAAAAGAAATCACCGCGCGTGCGTACGTACGGAATACCGTCTCCACGCCGTGGTGTAATCTATTTTCCACCACCACCTTACATGGATGGGTATAATGGTGTAAAGAATAACTATAAATAGTTATTACAACATCATATTGATTCTGATATATTGTATAATACACTCCAATTCAATTCAATATTTATAGAAATGATATCATCGCTCGTGCGTACGTACGGAATACCGTCTCCACGACGCGATGAGATTCATTCTCCATGTTAACCATTTAAGAATGATTATAATGTATATATAAGAAATAATAATGAAATATATGACATTATAAAGCTACTGGATTTATGTATATATATACATATGTATGTCATCTACTTACTTCCATTTCAAGACAATAAGGAAAGGAAAACAACGTTCATGCGTACGTACGGACTACCGTCTCCATGAACGGTGTTTTTCATTTTATTTATCTACCTATTATATATATATATACTGAATATATATGATATATAAATCATATTTTATATTCTGGAAGTATGTAAATCATGATATAAGTAATAATGATGTCAAGAACAACAAGTCAAAACACCTACGATAAATGAAACGATTTTACCGAAAACGCTTCTTTAACATGGAATTTACAAAAGAACGGGTAATATAATGTCATAAGTGAACCATATATAATATCATAACAATGAATATGATTCTTTAATAAGTCAATAACATGATTTAAATCATTATTCAGGAGGTTCGGACACTTACAAAGCAAGTCGGACCTAAGGTAAGGGAAATATCACAATCTCATTTTTATCCGAGATTGTTTATTCGTAAGTATTTACTGGGGTGTATTTTATCATCCACATCCATGTTCCCTCAATATGTAATATTGTTTCCATCCACTTGAAATATTTTAAATCCAATTTTACCCTTAGGTAAGTTTTTAGTAAAGAATATGAAAGGAATCTTTTGTCGTTTTTCCGTACGAGGTACTTTTTGACTTTTCCGACAAAAGTACGAAGAATGTTTTTTTAACTTATACGGCATGAATGGATTTTTAAAAACATTATTTCCAAGAAGCTTCCTTTACAAGTTTTCAAGTTTATTTTTAATAAACTTCTTTTATTTTAAAGTTGTATGATATGTTATGAAAGGAAAAATGTTTTTGAAGAAGAAAGGATATTTTCCTCAAGAATTCAATTCAAGTGTTTTATCAAAATTATTTTCCATCTAAGATAATAAAGGGTTCTGTTTCTATACATATTTTTACATTGGTTTGACTATGTTGTGATGGAATTATGTTTATGAATTCCTTTATCTTATATGAATTGATTTATGATGTCATGATGTTTCAAGAATCCCATTTTTGTTATATGTGTTATGCGATGATGTATGTTTTATGATTATGTGGCACACATAAGAAAGGATTCATTATAAGATGGGTGGGACCTATATCTCCCTCCAATGAATTGGGTAAAGATTTTATATCTCATGAGATAGACATGGCTGGAATGGTAGGTTATACCGGTTCAGTGAAACAGGACTGAAACGAGGATTACTCGATTCAGAAAGGGACTTTGTCCACTAAGATAGTCTTGGCAATGAGTCTTGACTAATAAGAAATGATTCTCTATGATTATGTGTGTATGCCACAATGAGTAATGTTTTAAGTTATGATTTCATTTCACTACTATTATTTATCCCATGTTATGAAATTATGCTCTCTTTTGCAGGTTAAGATTTCCAAAAAAGTTATGTTCTTATGAAAATTATGTGATTGATATTTCTTTTGTTTACCCTTACTGAGCATTTGAGCTCACCCTTTTATGTTTTCTTTTCCCCAGGATATAAAGAAATATTTTAGGTAAAAAAAAGGATGACCTTTATGGGAGATATTGAAGAACTTTCACCACGATTAGAAGATTACGTTCCGAGTTTCCAAAGACACTAAACTATTACGATCCTTTAGTGTGTGTTTTTGTTATGTACTAAGTATTCCGCAAATGTAATGTAATGTCCATGTACGTCAGGCTTCGGGTCTCTACAGTTGGTATCAGAGGAAAGGTATAGTCAACCTTTGGAAACTAGGATGTGAAAGCCTTAGTAAGAACCCTAAGGATAAGTCTAAGCATAGAACACAATCTTAGAAATGGCCATGAATAACCTAGGATAAGACCATAAGCATGAAAATTTTATTCTTGAATTATGTGGTTTCCTATTATAATTAGTGTTGCTCACACTATTCTTCTTGGTTTTAAGTCAATGGATGGAACCCGAAGGAACCGTGTGAATGCAGAATGCGATGGGCAATGCAATGATTGTCCCCCTGAGCAACCAAACGATATGGGAGCTGGAATGCAAAATCTTGTAGCCATGCTCACACAACTTTCTCAAGCTATGAATCATGCAGGATTTCCAAACGAACAAAGGAGGGAGCAACATTCTATTGAATCCTTCATGAGGCAACGTCCACCTTCTTTCAGCGGGTCTACTGATCCATTAGTTGCTGAACAATGGATTAGTACTACTGAAAAGATATTTTCAGTTCTTCAATGTTCTGAGCATGATAAAGTCATCCTAGCAGTGTATCGTTTGGAAGGAGATGCGGATCAATGGTGGAATCTTGTTAAGAATACGAGGCAAAGGGATGAAATTGAGTCTATGGAATGGGACGAGTTCAAGAACTTCTTTTTCAATAAGTACTTCCCTCGTATTCTCCGAACAAAGATGGAGAAAGAGTTCCTTGAACTGAAGCAAAGGGATGATGAATCTGTTGGTACCTATGAAGAAAATTATACCAGACTTGCAAGGTACGCTTCTGGTATTATTATCCAACCTGAGAGTAAGATCGATCGATTCTTTAGTGGCTTAAAACCAAGTCTTCGAAGGGCGTTAGCCATAAGGGACTTCAATAGCTACGAGGAAATCGTTCGATGTGCTCTCAAAGTCGAGATGGATATTGGAGTAACCCATCAGTCACATGGGTTTGATAAGAAGAGGAAGATGGAATTCAAAGAAAAATCTAAAGAGCACACGGAAAAGAAGATGAGCTTTTCCTTATGCTCAAAGTGTGGAAAGAAACATGGATGGAGTTGTCTTAAAGGGACAAGTAAATGTTTTAAATGTGGAAAGGAAGGTCATCGGGCATTTGAATGCCGCGATAATGGGAAGAAGATGTCTAATGACGCAAACAAAGGAAGGGATACACAGAATGAACCTACTACACTTCAATGTTTCAAGTGCAAGGAGATGGGGCATTTTGCCAATCAATGCCCAAATCCAAGGGTTGATGATGATGGTCGACGTCAACAAACTCTTAAGGCTAAAGAAAAAGGAAAGTCACATGCAATTTCTATCAGCGATGTGGAGTACGATAATGATGTGGTGAAAGGTACACTTACCATCCACTCTAAAGTAGCAAATGTTTTATTTGATTCTGGATCCACCCACTCTTTTATTTCTGAAAAATTTTCTAAGGGTATCACCGTATTACCTCAACAATTAGATGTTGAGTTAGCTGTGACAACACCTAATGGCACATCAATCGCATCAGAAGTTTATAATTCTTCTCCGATCGAAGTTTGTGGGAAAGTGCTTCCTGCAAATCTTGTGATCCTTCCTTTAGTGGAATTTGATGTGATTCTTGGCATGGATTGGCTTTCTCTACATTGATCTCATATCGATTGCCAAAGAAGGGAAGTCACGTTTCATATTCCAGATCAATCTACGATCGTCTATCAATGCAAGGATGAACATAACCTTCCAGTGGAAATTTCTTCCATCTTATGGGTATTGATTCCACTAAATGAAGGTTATTTATCTCAAATGGTTGGTGAGAAACTCACAATTAAGAATATGCCCATTGTACGGGAGTTTGATGATGTCTTTCCGGAGGAATTGCCGGGTCTTCCACCAAATCGTGAAGTCGAGTTTTCAATAGAACTCGTACCGGGTGCTTTGCCTATTTCAAAGACACCTTATAGAATGGCCCCAATTGAGTTTCAGGAATTGAAGAAGCAACTCCAAGAGAATCTTGATAAGGGATTCATACGCCCTAGTGCGTCACCTTGGGGAGCACCTGTTCTATTTGTTAAGAAGAAAGATGGATCAATGAGACTCTGCATTGATTATCGAGAACTTAACAAGATCACTATCAAGAACAAATATCCTCTCCCACGCATTGATGACTTATTTGACCAACTACGCGGAGCTCAATACTTTTCCAAGATTGATCTTCGTTCAGGGTATCATCAATTAAGGGTCAAAAGGGAGGATATACCAAAGAAGGCTTTCCGTACAAGATATGGACACTATGAATTTATAGTGATTCCATTTGGTCTTACTAATGCCCCTGCTATCTTCATGGATCTAATGAATAGAGTCTTTAGAGACCATCTTGATCAATTTGTGGTAGTATTTATAGATGATATTCTTGTCTATTCAAAGAGCAAGGAAGAGCATGAAGATCACTTGAGAATTATATTGAAGACCCTGAGAAAAGAGAAGCTTTATGCCAAATTTACCAAGTGTGAATTTTGGCTTCAAAAAGTTGCATTTTTGGGTCATATAATCTCAAAAGAGGGGATATCTGTGGATCCAGCAAAAACAGAGGTTATCAAAAGATGGTCAAGACCAACAACAGTAACTGAGATCCGAAGTTTTCTTGGTTTGGCTGGTTATTATCGACGTTTTGTGAAACATTTTTCACGGTTATCTAATCCAATCACCAAGTTGACTCGGAAAGGAGTTAAGTTTGTCTGGACAGAGGAATGTGAAGAGAATTTCAAGGAGTTGAAGAGAAGGTTATCCTGTGCACCTGTGCTCACACTGCCTTGTAGTGGAGAAAGGTTTGTGATCTATAGTGATGCATCCAAGAAGGGATTGGGGTGTGTTCTTATGCAAAATGATATGGTGATAGCTTATGCCTCACGACAGTTGAAAATCCATGAGCAAAATTACCCAACACATGATTTGGAGTTGGCTGCGGTAATCTTTGCATTAAAGATTTGGAGGCATTACCTTTATGGTGAAAGGTGTGATATTTATACTGATCATAAAAGTTTAAAGTACATTTTCACACAAAAGGAGTTGAATATGCGCCAAAGAAGATGGTTGGAGCTGATTAAGGATTATGACTGCTCAATCCATTACCACCCTGGGAAAGCAAACAAGGTGGCAGATGCATTAAGTCGACAAGACCATGCTAGTTTATCCATGATGAGGATCACAAAAGATCCAATATTTATGGATTTACAAAGGATGGATGTTGGAATTATAATGGAAGGGGAAAAATCTTATCTTTCTCAAATGAATGTTCAACCATCTATACATGTGAAGATTAAAGAGGCACAGAAAGAAGATGCTGAGTTACAAAAGAAGGAGAGAAATGTTCCTAAATTCAACCTTGATTGTGATGGGATAATAAAGTTCAGGAATCGGGTGTGCGTTCCTCCCATCCCCGAATTAAAGAATGAGCTGCTGGATGAGGCTCATAGTTCATCATTCTCTATTCATCCTGGAAGCACAAAGATGTATAGGGACCTGAAAGAGTACTTCTGGTGGGATGGCATGAAAAGAGATGTTGCTGAATATGTCTCTCGATGCTTGGTTTGTCAACAAGTTAAAGCTGAGAGACAGAAGTCTAAGGGGATGTTACAACCATTACCCATACCCGAATGGAAATGGGAAAACATCACTGTGGACTTTGTCACAGGACTTCCAAAAACATCCAAAGGCAATAATGCTATCTGGGTCATAGTTGATCGTCTTACAAAGTCTGCACACTTCATTCCTATTAGAGAGGATTTCTCTCTAGATCAGCTTGCCAGGATATATGTAAAGGAAGTGGTAAGATTGCATGGAGTACCACTTTCTATTATATCTGATCGGGATCCGAGATTTACCTCGAAGTTCTGGCGAAGTCTTCAGCATACTCTGGATACAGAGTTGAGTTTCAGCACTGCTTATCATCCCCAGACAGACGGTCAGTCTGAGAGAACAATTCAAACCCTAGAAGATATGTTGAGAGCTTGCTCTATGGATTTCAAAGGAGGTTGGGATCAACACCTACCTTTGGTGGAATTCTCTTATAATAATAGCTTTCACTCCAGTATTCAGATGGCTCCTTATGAAGCTCTCTATGGAAAGAAATGCAGGACTCCAACTTGCTGGGATGAAGTTGGGGAAAGAAAGCTATTAGGACCTGATCTTGTTGATGAAATGGCAGAAAAGGTCAGATCTATTCAACAACACATAAGAGCAGCTCAGAGTCGACAGAAAAGTTATGCCGACAACCGAAGAAAAGACCTAGAGTTTGAAGTGGGTGATAAAGTGTTCTTACGAATATCTCCCTGGAAGAGGGTTATGAGATTTGGAAAGAAGGGGAAGTTGAGCCCTAGATATATCGGTCCTTTCGAAATACTGGATCGTGTTGGGAAGGTAGCTTACCGATTGGCGCTTCCACTGAATCTCTCTCAAGTTCACGATATGTTCCACGTATCTCTCCTGAGAAAGTACATACCAGATCCTTCACATGTACTCAGCTCAGAAGTTGTACCGCTGGAGCAAGATCTTTCTTATGAAGAACAGCCGATAGAGATTCTAGATCGTAGGGAAAAAGTCCTACGAAACAAGACCACTCGCTTGGTGAAAGTTTTATGGAGGAACCACCAACTTGAAGAAGCTACATGGGAGCTTGAGGATATGATGAGGGAGAAGTATCCTCATTTGTTTGTTACAAAGTGACGAATTTCGAGGGCGAAATTCTTTTTAAGGGGGGTAGAATGTAACACCCGAGACTTTTATGTTATATAAATCATCAAAGGAATCTTTTTCTAAACAACACTTGCTTGGCTTGCTTTGCACGCAATCGCGACCTTCCTCGATAGCTTGCGTCGTACGCAATACCGAGTTTCACTAAACAACAATATGCTATTAAAACTAGCCGTTATGAATAGTAATAACCACTTTTTAAAATTTTATAAATTTTATTTTTTAAAATGGACTTCATTTTTGGACTCAGAATATCGAAATTAGCCTAGGGTGAAATTTTGGTATTTTTCTGAAAACTTTCAATTTTTGATGAATAGTGAAACCACTAAGTGGTAGGTTAAAAACTGAATTTTGCATAAAACTTAATTTTACCGCTTCTGTGAATGGAATTTCGAAAATCCGAGAGACACGGTTAATATCAAGGACTAAAATGTGGTTCAATGAGATGAAAATAATTTTTTTGTGAATAGTATCTTTTTACTTTTTTTTTACCGCGGTTAATAGTAAATAGGGTAACTAAGGGTAAATATGATATTAATATTACCCTAACACATGTCCTAATTCTATTGGACAAGTTTATCTCGACCAAAAACAACCTTAAGTGTAAAATATTATCATTTAGGCCCACTTGGATTAGATTAGGACATTTATTATTAATTTATTTAAAGAAGGGTTAAAATAGTTAAAATCAAAGTTTAATAAGTAAATCATTTTTAATATGGGGTTATACATAAGATAAATTCGACTATAAATATTCATTAGAAATCTAAAAAGATTTCCTACATAATGGTATTTTATTTGTAATTTTTAGACATTAAATAATTTAATTTATTTATGACACAATGATGATGCAGTAATTATCTTATTAATGAAATATTGACATAATTGATGTTATAAACACCAAAATAAATGTAATTTGCGACTTTTTATGAATTCCACTAATTTTCTAGGTTGCTATGATATATTAGTGTTGATTTAATCAACTTGGTTCGAACATATAATTCTGTTATGACTTTCACAAAAATCATATATCAAATAGTGTCAAAATTGACACAAAATAGTTTTTAAATCAAATATTATATTATTAATTGTTATTTTATTCCTAAAAATCTAAGGTTCGGCCAAATGACTTAGATAAGGATATATATATTAATAATAAACAATTTGGGGTTCTTTTGGCATGTTATAGTAAGTGTATTAACCATATAGTGAAAGAAAACAAAAAGACACGGTAAAAGTTATGTTAATTAACTTAGAGTTAAATCTAATTGATAAGGTTAAAATAATACCCTAAACTTGTCTAAATCCTATTGGTTGATAGGATTTCGACCCATCCCCACTTTAGCTTCGAAAGAAGACCCTTTGGAACCATTATAAATCGATTTTGACTTTAATATAAAATAATATTTTGAGATATTCCTAAGGTGCCCCTCTCCTCCCTTATAAAAGGGCACCTCCTCCCCCTTCCTCCTCACACCAATTTGAGCATTCAAGCTCGGCCAACCCCTGCCATTTTCACCTCTCCACTTCCCTAGCAACATCCTAGAGGTTCTGGTCTTCCTCAAAGACCAATTTTAGTGCCCTAAGAGGAGGTCTCAAAGAGGCGCTTCAAAGAAGAGGTAATTACCGTTACCAATTCTTTCATCTTTATTTCTTCTTCCACTTCTTCTTATTAGGTTGTTTCATTATGAAGTAATAACATCAGAATCAATCATATACTTATATGTTATTATAAGTATGAAACAACCCTATTTCACCATCTATCCATCCTACGGAAAAAGAAATCACCGCGCGTGCGTACGTACGGAATACCGTCTCCACGCCGTGGTGTAATCTATTTTCCACCACCACCTTACATGGATGGGTATAATGGTGTAAAGAATAACTATACATAGTTATTACAACATCATATTGATTCTGATATATTGTATAATACACTCCAATTCAATTCAATATTTATAGAAATGATATCATCGCTCGTGCGTACGTACAGAATACCGTCTCCACGACGCGATGAGATTCATTCTCCATGTTAACCATTTAAGAATGATTATAATGTATATATAAGAAATAATAATGAAATATATGACATTATAAAGCTACTGGATTTATGTATATATATACATATGTATGTCATCTACTTACTTCCATTTCAAGACAATAAGGAAAGGAAAACAGCGTTCATGCGTACGTACGGACTACCGTCTCCATGAACGGTGTTTTTCATTTTATTTATCTACCTATTATATATATATATATACTGAATCTATATGATATATAAATCATATTTTATATTCTGGAAGTAATTAAATCATGATATAAGTAATAATGATGTCAAGAACAACAAGTCAAAACACCTACGATAAATGAAACGATTTTACCCAAAACGCTTCTTTAACATGGAATTTACAAAAGAACGGGTAATATAATGTCATAAGTGAACCATATATAACATCATAACAATGAATATGATTCTGTAATAAGTCAATAACATGATTTAAATCATTATACAGGAGGTTCGGACACTTACAAAGCAAGTCGGACCTAAGGTAAGGGAAATATCACAATCTCATTTTTATCCGAGATTGTTTATTCGTAAGTATTTACTGGGGTGTATTTTATCATCCACATCCATGTTCCCTCAATAGGTAATATTGTTTCCATCCACTTGAAATAGTTTAAATCCAATTTTACCCTTAGGTATGTTTTTAGTAAAGAATATGAAAGGAATCTTTTGTCGTTTTTCCGTACGAGGTACTTTTTGACTTTTCCGTCAAAAGTACGAAGAATGTTTTTTTTAACTTATACGGCATGAATGGATTTTTAAAAACATTATTTCCAAGAAGCTTCCTTTACAAGTTTTCAAGTTTATTTTTAATAAACTTCTTTTATTTTAAAGTTGTATGACATGTTATGAAAGGAAAAATGTTTTTGAAGAAGAAAGGATATTTTCCTCAAGAATTCAATTCAAGTGTTTTATCAAAATTATTTTCCATCTAAGATAATAAAGGGTTCTGTTTCTATCCATATTTTTACATTGGTTTGACTATGTTGTGATGGAATTATTTTTATGAATTCCTTTATCTTATATGAATTGATTTATGATGTCATGATGTTTCAAGAATCCCATTTTTGTTATATGTGTTATGCGATGATGTATGTTTTATGATTATGTGGCACACATAAGAAAGGATTCATTATAAGATGGGTGGGACCTATATCTCCCTCCAATGCATTGGGTAAAGATTTTATATCTCATGAGATAGACATGGCTGGAATGGTAGGTTATACCGGTTCAGTGAAACAGGACTGAAACGAGGATTACTCGATTCAGAAAGGGACTTTGTCCACTAAGATAGTCTTGGCAATGAGTCTTGACTAATAAGAAATGATTCTCTATGATTATGTGTGTATGCCACAATGAGTAATGTTTTAAGTTATGATTTCATTTCACTACTATGATTTATCCCATGTTATGAAATTATGCTCTCTTTTGCAGGTTAAGATTTCCAAAAAAGTTATGTTCTTATGAAAATTATGTGATTGATATTTCTTTTGTTTACCCTTACTGAGCATTTGAGCTCACCCTTTTATGTTTTCTTTTCCCCAGGATATAAAGAAAGATTTTAGGTAAAAAAAAAGGATGACCTTTATGGGAGATATTGAAGAACTTTCACCACGATTAGAAGATTACGTTCCGAGTTTCCAAAGACACTAAACTATTACGATCCTTTAGTGTGTGTTTTTGTTATGTACTAAGTATTCCGCAAATGTAATGTAATGTCCATGTACGTCAGGCTTCGGGTCTCTACATATATAGCATGATTCTTACCTCGAAATGAAAAAAAATATTGTTATAAAAGCATGGTAAATTATGTGAAATTTTGATTAATCTTATACCATGTTGATCACATTTCATTTCAAAGGATATAGAATGGATTAAAATTTTACATCATGAATGCATTAAATAAGATTTCAATATGCTACATGATTTATTATGTTATGTTTGATTAAAACAAAATCATGATAGGGAGACATGTAGAAGGTATGAAATACATTAAAATCATGATAATGATGATTGATTAATTAGTGTGGTGGATGGTATCTATTTTAAATGGTGTGTGATAAATAAGGAAGAATTGGAAAATAAATATTCAATGATTTTTATATGTTTTCTTAACCTATTGATGGTGTGGTATTTTTAATAAATCGTTGATTTTTAGATTAAATAGTTTTTAATGTTATTTTTTAAATTTACTAATTTATTGGAATAAGTTTATTTTTATGAAATTAATATTATTTGAATATTTTTTTATCAAAATGAGTCATTTTTTGGATGTGAAATAGCTCAATTAATCCTCATATAAGTATCTATATTTTAATAAGTAAATTTTGTGATTTATTTTTAAAATATATTACCCATACTAATTCGCATGGATACATGTTCATGTGTCCTCTCCTCCATGCCATGTTCCCCTCCCGTTTTCCATCCCAGTTTTCCCTATCTTTCCCTATTAGAATCCCTTCACTCCCCCAACTCCCCCAACTCCCACGTCCCCCTCCCCATATATGTATCCATGTATCCTACTCTGCTCCCTCTACTCCCCCACTAACCCACTCCCCTGTCTCTATATGCATATACCTCTACCTTCGAGCTATTTGTCTTATCCCACTATCTCTAATTGCACTATCCCATGGATCTCTCCCTCCATTATTCAACATAGTCATCGCCTCCACCACCTTCATCACTGTTGCCAGTTCTAGTTGATGTCTATCTGCTCCCAGTGTCTCCATTTTCACCACTCCCTAAAACTCTATCTATGGACATCGTATAATCATTACCCTCTCAGATTCTTCTCCCCATAATTAGATCAGTGTCTCCTTCTCTCTCTATCTCACTATCACATCTTCTTATCAAAAACTATTTTCTCTATAGATCACTATATCCGCAGTCAGTGTCTCTTTCTCAACATATCTCACCCTATAATTCAAATATAAACATCCCTTCACTCCATGGGTCATTGATTACTATCTCTTATTGCATTTATTATCTTCCAAATTCCATGTCTCTCCCTAAAAGAATAATTTTTTTAGAAAATTAATCTTTCTTATAAGGGTTTTTTATTTATTGTTATTTCAGTATCCTATATTGAAATCTATGGTTATTCATACTATGTTCATTCATGGATGAGGTTTCAATACTATACATAAGGGTATGTTCAGGAATTTCATTATTTTTGAGATTATTATTCATTCAATGATTTATTCCTCACTACTGTAATTTTGTAAATTCTATATATCTGGAACTAAAATGTATCTATTCATAATTGTTAACAATATTATTTCCTTATTTTATAGTAATTTATTTTAATTTACATTACTGTAATTAAACATGTCTAATTTTTCCGTAACATATATTTATTAGGTTTTTTTAATATGCAAGTTTAAATATATTTTTGTAACTAATATGTATCAGGTCTCTACATATTCAAATTAAAATATTTTGTGTAACATATATATATTCAGAATTAAAATATATTGGTTCATATTTCTTATCAATATTCAAACATCACTACTATCATTTTATCTAGAAGGTTTTTGATTCATAGATGCTAAAATTGATTTCATTATCATTATAGTATATTCTACTCATGCCATTTATGTATTGTATAAACAATATATCTGACAAATAATGAAATGGTTGTTGTTACTTATTTCAAAAAATTTATTGATTTTGTTTCAAGGATATTTCTATTCATGTTTTATATATATATATATATTCATATTCCACTTCATTTTTCATATCTATTTATATTTGTTAATTGGCATATAATAGTTTATATTATTTGACAATATACATTCATTTTTTAATAATAATTTCTTCTAATATATATGTTTTTTAATATTTAGGTCTTCATATTTTTTATAACATATGTGTATCAAGAAGTTAAATATACGTATTCATATTTATTACTAATATTTGTTATTCTTAACAGTAAATAATTTTAATACACATGAATTTAAATGTGAAGGTTTTAATTTTTTCCAAATCTTATATACATCAAGTCTATAAATATGCTGTTTTTTTATTTTTTTGTAACTTAAATGTATCAGGTATATACATATTCATGTTTCAAATTTTTTTTGAAACTTATGTGTATTATGGATTGAAATATATTTGTTCATATTTCTTGAAAAATTCAAATTCGACTAGTATATTTTATGCTTCATCATATTCTTATTTGAACACATGACCACTACTATATATATATATATATATATATATATCTTAATATGACCATTAATTTTTTTTCATGGATACTTTATTGGTTTAACATTATCCCAGTTTATATTAAAATGTGTTTTGGTTGTGTATATTTCATACTACATATATGCATCTCTAAAAAAGTATCAAAATGTGGTGGAGTATTAAAACAACTACACCAGTGGGGTGATAATAAAATTTAAAGGGTATTATTTTCAAAATGATCTATGAGTTTGCTATTTTTTTGTCATTTAATATGCTTTAATCGTCATTGATATTGATTTTTAAACTCTTTCCCATAAACAAATACCATAATAATAATATGTGACGTACATATTGACCGTTACTTGATTTGTAGGTTTATGAATTTTTTCTATGCTTGAACTTTCTATTCAACCTTCTAAATAGTATCAATGTTTATTTGTATATGTGATATTATATTTGATTTTAAGGATCAATGTTAAATTAAAATGTAGTTTCTATTTATAATATTTATAATTTTGAATGCATTAAATGTTTGTTAGTTTACCTTTTCTAATTTCGTGGTTTATGAAATTAATCAACAAACTGGATAGTGTGATATTTTATTTGGACTTAAGTATTAACCATATCATATTAAGTGTATTCTCATATTTTAAACTTCAGTTACTCAACATAACAGTTGGTATTTTTTTAGTTCATTTATTATATGTTCATTGAAATGAGAGGTTTATACATTTGTTTTGTGACTCTAATAAGAGTATCTCTCAATTATACAGGTTCAGTTCACTAAATATGTAGATAATTTATGATTCATTTTTTATTGTGATTTTTAAATAATCCGAAAAAAATAATTTTTTTTACATAAAATTACTAGTTGGATGTGAAATGTAGTTTTTTATTTTCTTATAATATTTAATTTTTACCTATATATAGAAATTTAAATTTTAATTACTACATGATTTTCATCTCTTATATTTTTTAGTATCTCTTTTCAATTTCTAGACATTTATGACTCAATACGGGACATCACAATTGAATATCATGATAATTGCATAGTCCAAAATTGAATTTTAAATATTCAGTTCATTAAATCATAAAATTATTCAACAGAAATGGTTGCAGATGATGTGAGGAATCTTCAAGTGGAGGTAATATTTATTGAAATTAATTGAACATATATGTATTCAATAATATTTTTGACATATTTTTACTAGTTTTATTTTGATTTTCTAGTTTTATTATGACATATTCGAACCTAATTTATTATGTTTTTTCGGCTAGTGTATTTCAATCCTCCCCTCTACAGAAATTATTAATAATATTTTCCCCATTTTCCCCTTATATTCCTTTTCAAATCTATCATAATAGAGTAGGGTTTCATTGTTGGATCTGTTTGATGAATTCTTATATAGGTACGAATTATTGAAATTAACTTAACATGATTTTATTATTTTGAAATTTATTTAGTGTAATAAAAAATGCAACAGTTTTGGGGTTTCACAGTAAATTATTGATCCTCATTTTCCAACATTATTTATATTTTTTCTTATTCAAATAAGTTATAATAGGCTCATATTTCATTGTTTGTATTTTGCAACTTTTTTGTTTTGGAGGTTATATTTATTAAAATTAATAGACCATTCAAGTATATAGTATTGTATTTTCATTTACTATTATTATTTGATCTTCCCACATTCATTGTCTTCTTCATTCAACCCTAATACATTCATTATTCAAATTTAGTGGGTATTATTTAAATTGTGTTCCAACACTGTTAGTCATTCATCTTCTTTAGGATGAGTTTAAATCCATTACCCTTACTAGGAAGGATGACGTATCACTTGGTTAGTCTTAATTAGTGTATTATATGCCATTTTAGTTGAGTAGTACTATTTTTTCTTAATCATAAAGTATTTTTTATTTATTTTCTCATCGCTACTGTATGATTTTTGAAACAAAATCACATTGATAGGGAAATTTATCAAATGTTGGGTATTTATAGAAAGGCTTGCATAAGTTCCTCAATTCAAGGTGTTTTTTGTGTTTATTTATATGGACTAACAACCCCATGATATATTTTTTTCAATGAACAATTTTTTTTTAAATTATATCTATTACTCTCTCGATCCATGTTTCGAAATATTCATATTTTAATTTATAGACAATTTTAGATGTTTTTTTATTTGATGTATAAATTTCTCAATTTAATTTCTTTACTATTGAATATCTTATTCGCAAATTGAATTGGTTTATCACATTGTATTTCTATTAAACACATATAATGTTTCTTTATCATAAATATAAAAAAAATTTCTACCATTTTAAATACATGATGATATAAAATGGAAAACATTAGAAAGTGCGACTACAAAATAGGGCTTTAACAGTGCAAGAATAGGCCTTTATCTGCACAGAAAAATGATGACTACAAATGTGGAGTTCAAAATACAAGGCATTTATCATGGATAGAAAAATTCCTCTAAAGGGGTAATTTTTCAGTGTAATTTTTTTGATAAATTAAAATAGTATCAATGTGTTTTTTTCCATTAATAAAATGCATCATTTAGCAGCAATTCTATTTGGTGCTAATAAATGGATTATTTATTAGTGATTTTGAAAGCACTCATAAAGTCATGATTTATCAGCGCATTTTTGTGTTTTTATAAATTTTTCCTTTATCAATTCATTTATTAGAAATGATAATGTGTATTAATATAGTGTGATGCTACAACACACTACAGCACCAGAAACAGGGAATGGAGTGTGTTGTAACAACACATTGCATTACTATAATCAAGAGAATTTTTTTGAAAAACCAGATACTAATACATAATATAAATGAAATAAATTTTTTAACCCAAATATAATAATAAAACAATATTATAGAGTATGTTGGTAGTTTTTTTGACTAAAATTAATGTCAATTTTGAATAAAAAGGCCCACATGGGGTTATACAGATCACATCATGAGTCACATTGAGGTGAGGTTGATTACTACATAAAAACAATTACATGTGGATAGTTTTTCTAAAGCCCTAAAATAATATAATTATGTTTTTTCATTTTTGAGTATGTGGGTTGTTTTTTTATTAAAATTAATGTCACTTTTGAGTAAAAAGACACACTTTTAGTCGAACTGGTCACACCGTGTGTCAGAATGAGGTGTGACTGATTCCTATAAGTCCTAAATGACTTATGAATCATTTTTCTAAATTATAAAATCAATAAAAATTTGTTTCATTATTTTTGAGTAATCCATATGTTTTTTATAGAAATGTAATTTTAAACTGGAAACATGCACTTTGTATCACACTAGACACATCGTGTATTAGATTGAGGTCTAGATGATTTATACATGTCACAAAAGACTTATAGATAATTTTACTGAAGTAATAAAAGAACTAGAATGTGTATTCTTGGTTTGGAGTATATCATTTGTTTTTTCACTATAATTAATGTCAAATTTGAATATAGAGGCGCACATAGAGTCATACCGGTCACAATTTGAATAATATTGAGGTGAGGATAATTTATATGTATGTCAAATTAATAATAGATAATTTTAAAATGCTATTAAAAAATCCAAATGTGTTTCTTAGTTTTGAGTATGCCTCATTTTTTGTTTACTAAAATGAAATTTTAAACTGGAAACATGCACATTTAGTCATATAGGTTTCATCATGCGTGGTTTTGACATGAGGTTGATTGTTACACATCACAAATGCATTATAAGTATTTTTCCTTATGTTTCATGACAATATGAGCATGTTTTCTCAATTTCATGTGACATGCACTTTTTTGTATTTAAATGTCAATTTTAAACAGATAGCAGACAACCTGATTCATATCATGAACATCGTGTGTTGGATTTAGGTATGATTGATTCATATACATCGAAAAATGATTTATAGATCATTTTCCTATAGTATTAAAACAAATTAAATGCACTTTATTTGTTATGAGTATGTCAATTGTTTTATTCACAAAAACTAATCTAAATTTTGAATAAAAAGACACCCTTGGAGTCATATCAAACACATAGTGTGTCAGATTAACAACTAAAAAAATAGAGATTAACATTACTGTGATTTTTTAGCATAACAAAGAGAATTGATAAATGAAATCTTTATCAATGCTAAATAACGAACTAATGAATTGACCTTTTATCATCACTTTTTTTTTGTGCTGATAAATTGAACCTTTATGAGTGATTAATTATTAGTGCTGATAAATGGTACCCTTTATCAGCATTTTTTCATAGCATTGATAACATATAACTTTTATCAGCACTTTATTTTTAGAACTGATAATGATAAATTTTATCTTCACTTTTTTATCACTGATAAAAATCCAAATAAATAAAACTAAATAATTAAATAAATAAAAAATATAAAATGAGTTTACTAAAAACAAATATTACATTTTTTATTAATTAAATAATTATTTATATAAATTAATAAATTTATTATACATTATTTGATATTAGTCATTTCATTAATTACATAATTATGATATTTAATGTTAAAAAATTGTATATATTAAATATATAGATATATATTAATGTATATAAATATTATTTATATTTTAAAATATATTTAGGCACGTTACATTAAAAAGTCATATATTTGGTGAATTATTGATTATAATTATAAATTAATATGAATTTAAAATAATGACTATTTACATAGTAATAAACATATAATTGAATGTGTCATTTGGTTTTTCAATTTCACATAGATTAAATGTATGTTATTTTGATTTCACATATACATAATTAATGCATTTTAAATACAATTAACACACACAATAATTATATATTTTTCAATATTGTTGATGTTTAATTATTATTAATTTATTCAATTTCACTCATTTTTAACATATATTCATATGCATGCACTTATAATTAGATATAAATTTTAATTTCCAAAAAATTATATCTATATTTATAAATAAATAATTATAAAATTAAAATAAATATTATTAAAAGTGAATATATTTTCTATATTTATATTTATATACATTAATTAAGTATATATATATATATTTACAATTTTTTTATTTATAATTATAATTATAAATCATTTATCATATCAAATGTAAAACGAACTTATAAAGGTAGGTCTTTATCAACAATTTATTTTGTGTTGATAAATATTAGTCTTTATCAGTCACTACTGGAAAAACGACCTATACCCACGGTTCAAAACCGCAAGTAAAGCCTATACCCACGGTTTTTGGGAACCGTGGGCAAGAATGGCGTCGGTATAGGGGACATAGCCTATACCCATGGTTCTCTCCAAACTGTGGGTATATGGGCATCACATGTGGCACACGGGCTCTCCCAACGTAGCACACAACAGATTACAAGGTTTGAAAACCATTGGGTATTTAAATTCAAAAAAGACTCCCAAGAGGTTTTGAACCTAGGATCAGCACTAACCCTCGCAACTGAGGCCACCAACCGAGATGGGATTTTTATCTGATATATGAAAATATGTCTGCCAAAATATAGTAATATTCTGTATTTAAATTCAAAAAATGTGACAACGTGATTCGAAACCGGTACTAGCACTAGGACTCGCAAATGTGCCACCAACTCAGCTGGAATTTTTATCTGTAGTATAAACATATATCTGATAATATATATTAATATTTGGTATGGAAATTTCAAAAAAATAGCATGCTTGGTATCGAACCCTCACCTCGCACAGATGCTGAGGACTACGCCTATCCTACAGACCGACTGAGAGAATTCAGTTTTGAATTTTTTTGTTTATATGTATATAAAAATATTAATCTAATCCATCAAAAAATGTCTTCCCGCAAAATTTTTTTTCTGTCACAACTAATTTTATTTCCCCGCTATACCCACAGTTCTGGAGAAATGTGGGTATAGGTTTTCAAAAAAAACCACAATACCTATGGTTTTCAAGAACCATTGGTATAGGTCTTCGGAAAATACCCTATACACACGGTTTTCTCCAAAACCATGGGTATCCTTCTTAAAAATAACTATACCCACAGTTTTTGGCACAACCGTGGGTATAGGGTCACCTACTATCCCTATACCCAGGGTTTTTTGCAAAACCGTGGGTATAGACCAATTTTCCAGTAGTGAGTGCTCAAAAAGTGTTGATAAATAAATTTTATCTATGCTAAAACATTATCATTGATAAATATGGATTTTATCAGTACTCTTTTAAGGATTATAAAGACCTACCAATAAAAGTGCTACAAAAGTGCTGATAAATATTTATTTTATCAGTGCTTACACATGATCATGTATAAAAGGAATCTTTATTAGTGTTTATTTTTAATTTCTAATAAATGTGTCATAGTCTATTTAAAAAATTCTAACAATTTTTCAATTTTTCATGTTATCAAAAGCATTTGGTGAAATACATAAACTATTGGTGATCCTCAGTTAATTAAAGCTTGAATCACCCAACTTGACTGCCTCAGGTTCCTCAAACATCGTCATACATCCTATGTTTGGTTGCTGTTAGGATTTGGAAAGAGGATTTTATTCAACCGATCAAGGTATGAAATGATGTTTTTTGTGTATTTTTTGTTTCGTTTTTGATTTCTTGTTCGACAATGTCATGATTTATTTGAGGTGCATTCAATGTATAATATTTTTATTTTATATTATAAACATAAAAAAATTATGATCTGTTGTTTGAATGACTATCAATTTGGATATCCTATTTTTTATTTTTAAATTTTTGTTTGAATCAATTTTCTTCACTGTCTACATCTATACCCCATATTGATCTTCAAGTTCAAATCATATTTTTTAATTTATATTTATCATTTTTGTATAATAGTTAAAAAATTTCCTTATATATTTCTATATAGCGATCATAGTGATTGATCCATGTAAAATATTTAATCTTCTTCTTAATACTAAAGGTATTATAAATACAGCTCCATTATAAGTTAATTTATTCGATGTTCATTCCATAGATGTTTTAGTTATGGCTCCCCGACATGGAATCTATAACATGTTTGTTTTAGTAATTTTTTAAAAATCAAGGAGTTTTATTAATAACATGATAAATTTTCATGTTACCTTTATAGAACCATAAATAAAAATAAATTCATTAGAAATATTAAATTAAAAATTAATATTGTTTTAAAAATGATACATGATATCATTTTACACCATCCTTCAAGTTCCCGGTTAAATTTTCCCAAAAAAGTAACATGTAAAAATTAATGGATGAGAATTAATAGGATGTTAATTGTGTTGTAATATATTTATTATAGAAGTATAGTCATTTTATTTTTATATAATTAAAGTGTAAAATAGTATTCTAAATATGTATTTGAAGAATCTAAATAAAATGAGATATAATAAATTTTAAATTGGATAAATAAAATCATATCTTCTTTTGAAATATTTCATTATATTGAATAATTTAGGATATCCTATTGAGAATATGACCTCTAAAAAGTGAAATCGATGAAAAATATAATAATTATTTGTATATTATATTGAGAGATCATAATTTTTTTGGTTTTTCATAGTGGGTGGTAGAGGGGTTCTTATATAATTGAGAGGGAGTTTCAATTTCTGAAATACCCATTCATTAATGTGTGATAAATAAAAATATACATCTTATGTGGATCCAATGTGATAAAATAATAGACATGTTTGGTGCTTTTCCATTAAATAATAAGGGTGGGAATGCATCATGAAAATTTAAATTAGGATGATTTGTCTATAACTTTCAATGTTGAATGAATTCATAGGATAAAACTAGCCATAATTGAGTATTTATTTTCTTAAATCCAATTACCCATTTTCCTTATCATATTGGAAATATATGAAACAAGCCAATGTTGAGTTTCTCTTATTATAATTGTATACAATGTTCACCATTGATAATGAATATCCTATGTGTATTTATTTATATATTGTATATAATTAATATTTTACAAACCCAATAGGATAGATATGAATCGAAAATGGATGAATGCTACACATTTGACAAATTAGTATAAAGATGAGTTAAATATTTCATCATGATTGCAAGAGATAATGAAAAACACATATAAAATCATCTATATTGGTTTACGTTGTTGTTATTAAAGAAAAATTAAACTAGAAGAGTTGGAGAAATATTTTATTTTACATAGAATTGGTAAAATCTATAAATGTTATACAAAACATGGTAAAAAACGGAGTGTGGACACCGATTAAGATGATACTACGATTTATAAATCATTTCATGTGAATACATTTTTAAATGATGATGGGTATTTCATGGAAGAAATGAAAATTGAAAATGATGAAAACCTTCATGATTGTCCAAATTTGTTTTAGTAGATAAATAGTTATTCCAAGAAACAATTTTTTATAGTTGTACTAAATAAACGACTTTTTAATGTGTGTTGATGTTATATTATTTTAAATCTGGAAAAAGATGGAGTGACACCAACAGTATAGAACTACATGGTCTCATAAATGATATATTACCAGAATAAAATGAACTATAATGCTGAACATATGCCACTAAAAAAATACATTCATTGTTCATGTTCTATAAAAAAATAAATTCTTGTATAAATGTTTTCATATTGTTTCGTAACCAACATGAATCAGCAATAAAATTCCATAAGTGTTCCATAGATTGATATAAGAAAAAAGAATCAAGTTATTCAAAATCTATATTGTAATATAAAATCATTCCATGGTTTAGAAGACAATATAGATGTTAGGAAACTGTGAGAAAATTAACATGGCATGCACATACAAGAATTATAGAAGGGAACTTAATTCATCTAGAAGATTCTCCTCAGAAGAAGAAAATTAATTACAAGTTTAAAAATTTGGAAATGAGATTAAGTACTTGTTTCGAGCATTATCTATAGATGAAATAAATCATTTGTGTGTATATAGAATTATTCATAGTACATGGCCTGTCATGTAGAATAATTATAACATTCTTCCATGGTTATTCATTAAGCGCCTATACATTATGGTGTCTCCACATATATCTAGACCAATGAATCTCAATAATGATATTAATGTATATTCAGATCCATTGATCGATGATTTGAAATTGATATGGGATACTTGTGTTACAATGTATGATTATCATTGAAGAGAAGAATTCTTGTAGATGACCATGCTATATGGAATGATTAATGACATCCCTACTTATGGAAATTTATCAGGCTATAATAGTAATGGATTGGTGTAATGTCCCATTTGTAAAAAATACACATACTCAGTCCATTTTAATCATTCCTCAAAGAATGTGTTTTTAGAACATTGGAAATTTTAACATTGATATCATAAATACTGATATTGGATGATAACATTCAATTAGAATATTGAACAAGGTACAACATCTTCTCCAGTTACGAGTGAGAAACTGTACAATAAATTAAAAATATTGACACTACTTATAGTAATCAATTTAAAAAAAACCTTACAAAATAAGGTTGAAAGAAGAGATCAATTTTCTTTGAATTACCATATTGGAATTCTTTGTATGTTAGAAATTTTATTGATGTCATGCATGTAGAAAAAATGTTTTTGATAGTGTTTTTTGAATGTTAATAAATATTTATAGAAAAAGGAAATATGGAATCAAGGATAAGAAGGACATTACTGAAATGGGGATAAAGGATGAGTTGGAACTAGTGATGGGTAAAAGGATCACTTTTCTTCATCTAGTATATTTCACCCAATCGAGACAGGAAAAATTGAAAATTTTTCTTTTCCTTACTAGTGTAAATGTTCCACAAGGGTATTCATCAAATATCAAGAATGTCGTTTCAATGAATAACTTCTAGTTAAAAGGAATCAAATCACATGACTGTCATGTTTTGAGAAAATATTTAATTTCTATTTATTTTCGTTGCATTGTTCCTTAAAATGGATGACATACATTAATCATACAGTACATATTTTTCAATGCCACATGCAGTAAATTTGTTTACCCAGTGATGTTTCCCAAAATGAATAAGAAGGTTTCAGTCATATTAAGGTAATTGTAACTGTTCTTACAAATATCATTATTTGATATAATGGTTCAACTTATGGTTAATTGGTTAGAGAGGTTCAAAAATATGGTCATTTCTATTTTAGATGGACATAACCCATTAAACAGTTTATGAATATTTTGAAAGGGTATTTCAAGAATCAATTTCATAATGAAAGTTATATTACAGAACAATATATTGTTGAAGATTTTATTGAATTATGTACGGATTACCTATTAGATGTTGAATGATTTTGTCTCCCAAAGTCTTGTCACAACAAACTCCTTCTAGGATAAGGGACTTCCGGAAGAGATGTTGTTACAATTACCTTGACAGAGTGGGAGCAAGCACACCATTACATATTACATAATAGTTATGATTTTGATCCATGATATTAATTCCACAATGAAATTAATATATATTTTAATCCCTCAATGGTTGAAGGATGGATATCAAATAAAAATAATCAATAGTTTATTGGATTGTTAAAATATCAAATTTATAAGTATTTATCTATAGATATGAATTAAATTTCCAAACTACTTCAATGTATAGATAGAGGACTGAATGAAAAGGTTATATCATACATTGTTTTTTAATAAATTGATATATGTTGTTTAAAAAATAACATGATTACTTCAGTATGACGCAAAACAGTGGTGTTACCCTTGTGGATAAAGAAATTAACACATCATGTTCTGAGGATAGAAATACAATTTATGAAAATATGTCATGTTTTTCATTATCAAACAGATATATGAGTTATATTACACAATATTTCATGTGCCTATATTATTTTTAAAATGGGTTGAAAATATCAATGGAGTGAAATTTGGTGAATTTTTTTTAGCAAGGTGATTTTGAGTGTGTAAGGGATAAATGATGTGCCATTCATAGTGTATGACAAGATGTTCAATTATTTTCTATCTCTGATCTAACAGAAAATAATTGGATAATTTTCTTATAGGTAACTAAAACAAATGATGAGTCATATGAAAATTCAATCGAGGATGACCCTTTTACTAGGACATCCCAATCTGTTCATGTTAGTCCAAATACAGAAAATTTCATTTACATTATAGGACACCAAAAAGAGGAGATTTGGATTCTTGATAGAGGAACCAAATCATTCGAACCATAAAAAAAATATTTCAATGAGAATGTTAAAGTGTTATTTAATACATTATGTTTTTCTTCAAAATATTATATGCTATCTACCACATTAACATAATCTGAATTAAATGTTTGAATACACATAAAGATAACTTCTTCTACACATTATGATGTTACCAATCCCTCATAAAAACAAATTACAATAAAATAAACCATATGGAAAGATGTTAATGTAATGATACGATATACTTTCTAAATTTTACTGAAATATTATATATTGAAATGTGGATTTAATTTTCATTATTCCCTATTGAGTTCATTTATTTTTGAAGATTTCTATCCATGTGTCATGCCTTTGAAAGAAGAGAAATGCTGATATATATACTCAATCATAGAGGTAATAATGATGTTTTCACAGTAAAATAATTTTTTATAAAATTAATGTATAGTTTTATATTTATATTTCATGTATTTCTATTATTTATTACACATATATTAATAGTTTGCTTATATATGATGATTATTTTGTTCGATTTGGGATGGAATGTCCATATTTTATGCCTTTCTACACCAAAATGTCAACATAATTATTCTCCCTCAACACATTTTCAACCATGCAGTGTTGCATTTATCACTTTTATTCTTGTTATCTCCACTACTTTTGTAAGAAGAGAAATGAAGCTATCTATGGTCATTTATAGATGTTATCTAAACGTTTTCATAGTAAAATAGTTTCCATATAATTAATGTATTTTATCATATTCATATTTAATTTATTTATTTTTAGTATTACATACATAATAACATTTTCTTATATGGGTTGATTATTTGTTTCGATTTAGGGTGGTTTGTCCAACATTTTTTCTTTTATACACCAAAAATTGCAAAAAATTCTTCTCCCTCAAAATGGTTCCACCCCTAAAGTATTTCATCTATCACTTTGTTTAAATTTATCTCCACTTCCACTGGAGAAATATAGAAAGTGCTACCTCTTCTCAATTACAGAGGTAATTTTTATATTTTCACAGTAATATCATTGTCCATATAATTAATTCACTATATAATTTTTATGTTTAATTTTTTTAGTATTACTCATGTAATACTTTTTTATTATACTGGTGGATTGTTTTTTTTATATTTGGGGTGATCTCTCTATCTTTCATGTCTTTCTACACCAAAACATCACTAGACTTCTTCTGTCTCACAATATTTCTCCCACATAGTGTTAAAATTTATCTCTTTCCAATATGTTCCCTATAATGATCAATTATTGAGGTAATCGTGATATTTTCATAGTAAAATCATTTCTTATAGAAATAATTCATTATTTCATATTTACATTAAATTTATTTCTTTTTATTATTACTCATAATTTTTTTATTCTGGTTGACACATTTTTTGAGTTGATGTGGTTTGTTTGGAGCTACTCATGTATTATTTGTAGTTCGACAGATAAAGTAAATGAAAAGATTAATAAAATTTGAATTTATAATATTTTAGACTTTGGGAAGTGTAGGAATTAGCCGAACCACAATCCAACGCACGATGTGATCGTTATGATTCCATGTACTTCTTTCTATTTAAAATTGTCATTAAATTTAGTAAAAATGAAAAATAACTTACTCAAAATAGAGAAAACATATTCATATTGTTTTAATAATTCAATAAAACTATATATAAGTAAATTTTTGTGAATGAATCATTGAAACCTCAATCTGATACACGATGTGCCTGGTATTTTTAAATATGCATGTTTTCAGTTTAAAATCGACATTTGACCTCAAAAATCATCAATCATTGAAATCCAAAAAAACATTCTTGAATTTTCTTGATAATTTAGGGAATAAACTCATTAATAATTTGTGACATGTAGGAATCAGTCTCACATTAAACTGATACATGATCTAATCCGTATGAGTCAAAGAGCAAGATTTATGTTTAAAATGACATTTAAGTAAAACAGACAATTAGTGTTCTCAAACCTGAGAAAACCATTCTAATTGTTTTGATACATTAGGAAAAAAAATAAAAAGTTATTTTCATCATGTATAAATAAGACTCACCTCAATCCTATGAACAATGTGTTTGTTATGACTTTGAATGAGTCTTTATTTAATATTGAAATCAATTTTATTAAAAAATAGACATACCCAAAACCAAACACACACATTTATATTTTATTATAAAATTAGGAAAAGGATTCATAAGTGATTTGAGATGTTCATGAATCAAATATACCTCAATCTAGTGCATAGTGTGACAAATATGAATCAATGTGAATCTTTTTTTAAATTTATTTCAATTTTAATAAAATGGAGAACATTTCAACTCAAAACTAGGAGAAAACATTCATATTGATTTGATATTTCCTAAAAATGATCCATAAGTCCTTTTTTGATTCATAAGAATCATCTGATCCTCAACTAGATACATGATGTTCATGGAATGACTCAAAGAGTCCGTTTTTAGTTTAAAATTGTTTTTTTAGTTTAAAAAGTGACACTCAATAAGAATGATCTAGCATGATCATATTTTCTAGAAAACATAGTGTAATGATTCATATGTTATTTTTTATTTTTAAGAACCCAATTCATGTAAAAATGATACATGATTTGACCAGAGTAAGTCAATATTGCGTGTTTATAGTTTAAAATGTCATTTTAGTAAAAAATAAAACTGACATACAAAAAAATGTGAAAATACATTCATATTATAATAATATTTTAAGAAAATGATTTATATGACACTTGGGACATGTAAAATTCATCTACATCTCAATTTGATGCATGGTGTAACTAGTATCACCCAAAGTGCATTTTTTTATTTAAAATTTTATACAATTTTAGTAAAATGGATTATTTTCCAACTCAAAATAGAGAAAAAACATTTTAATTGTTTTTATACTTTAGGAAAATGATCCATAGGTCATTTGTTACAAGTATGAATTATACACACCTCAATACGATACACAATGTGCCCGATATGACACAAAGTTTCCTTTATCAGTTTAAAATTGATATTTTAGTTGAAAAAGAGTCACTCAATAAAAATAAAATAATTGGACTTGTAATTTATTGATAATTTTTTACAATGATTCATTAGCCATTTTTTTGTTTAAAAATCAACATCATGTCAAACTGATATGTGATGTGATCAAAATGAGTCAAAAGTACGTGTTTCATGCTTAAAATTCCATGTTTGTAAAATATAAAACAGAATTACTCAAAAACGAGAAAACACATTCTTGTTATTTTTATACATCTAGAAAAAGATCAATAATTAATTTCGGATGTGTAGAAATTAGTCTTACGTCAATCCGATGTAAATTGTGACCGATATGACTCAAAGTGTGTATTTTTATTTAAATTTGTCATCATTTTTTGTAAAATGGAAGAATTTTCTTATCGAAATCATTAAAAAACATTTGTATTGATTTTATAATTTAAAAAAATGATCCATCAGAAAATTTATATGTGTAGGAATCAGAGTCACATCGATTTGATACATGATATGCCTATTATGACTCAAAGTGTCTATTATCCGTTTAAAACTAACATTTTATTCGAAAAACTGTCACACACTAATAACCAATCAATCAAGCTAGGATTTTCTTGATATTTTAGGAAAATTCTTCATAATCCATTTGGGATGTGTATGAATCCATTTTATATCCAATTGATACACTATGTGATTTTAATGATTCAAAAGTGTGTGTTTCTAGTGTAAAATGACATTTTAGCAAAAAAGAAAATTAATGAGCTCAAAACTAAGAAAACACATTCAAATTGTTTTGATAATTTAGGATAATGATTTAAATTCCACTTGGGATGTATAATAAATAGCGTCACCTCAATCTGATATATAGTGTGACCGGTATGACTAAAATTTTATATTTATTTTAAAATTGCCATTAATTTTAGTTAAATAGACAACTGTCATATTCATAATTGATAAGGACATTGATAATATTTTTAGACTCTATAAAAATGATATATAATTCATTTTTTATGTATAAGAATTAGATACATATAATTCTGATACACGATGTGTCTGATATGACTCAAAGTATCCGTTATCAGTTTAAAATTGACATTTTAGTTCAAAAAGTGTCACCCACTAAAAACCAATCAAACACGCTCTTATTTTATTTAAATTCTGTACAATGATTCATAAGTCATTTGTGACATGTAGAAATCTTTTTCTATTCAATCTGATACACTCTGTGATCTGAAAGAGTCTGAAGTGTGTGTTTCTAATTTGAAATGGCATTTTAAAAAAAGACAACTAATGTACTCAAAACCAATAGAAAATTTTAAATTCTTTTGATACCTTAGTAAAATGATCCACAAGTCATTTTAATTGTTTTAAAATAATCCAAAACTAAATCTGTTGCATAGTGTGACCAGTTAGACTCTAGGTCTGTCATTTTATTTAAAATTGACATCAATTTTTGTAAAATTAACACTTTCAGTTAATTTTTTTATTTATATTACTATTAAAAAAGAATTTTTTTATACATGTAATTTTTTTCTCAATCATTGTTGGTTTGTTTGAAAATAACACGAGTTAGGTTAGTATTAAAAGATGGTGGAACATTGATGTTTTTTAATGAATGTAACAATTTTTATTTATGTGATTGTATAAACCAATGACTGCAATGTATATAATATAGTGTTTTATCTAGTATTTGTATTGTAGGTTAAATTTCATTTACATCCTGTAATTCAATTATTGTTTATATCTTTAGTGTTTTTTGTATAGTAGTGTACTATTATGGCATATTATAGTTGTGCTATAGTGTGTTGTTACAACACAATCTAGGGGTGTTGGAGTGTGCTGTTATAACATAATATTGTATGGAAAATTTTCAGTATTTAAAAATCTATAATTTATTAGTGGTTTAATGAGTACGGATAAATATAGCCTTCATTTTCACTAAAAATAATTAATAAAAGTCCAAGGATTATATATTCCCTCATGTAGTTAGTGCATTCCTAGTGTAGTTAAAGGCTTATTTTGTATTAGTGATTGAAGTGATACTGATTCCAAAATGTCTCAAATGACATACTGATTGTTTTAATAAATTATCAAAATAATATGAATGTGTTTCCACATTTTTGAGTAAACTACTTGTTTTATATTATGCTTTCATTTTAAACAACAATGATGCAATTTTAGTCAAACAAGTTGCATCATTTTTGGGTTTTACATGATACTGATTCCTAAATATCAAAAATAAATAATGAACCATTTTGCTAAATTATAAATACAATCTGAGCACATTTTCTCAGTTTTCAGTGAGTGAAAATTTTCTATATTTAAGTGTCAATTTTAATTTGATAACAGACACTTTTAGGCATATCAGGAACATAATGTATTGAAATTAGTTGTGTATGATTCCTACACATTATATATATCTTATGTATTTATTTATTAATGTAACAAAAAAACTACAGTGTTTTTTCAGTTTTGAGTATGTCAGTTGTTTCCCCCCCTAAAATTAATGTCAATTTTTAATAAAAATATTCACTTGGAGTCATACAGTTCATTCTGTACATTGAATTAAGATGAATATGATTTATACATATCTGAAATTACTTATGACTTTTTGTACTAAAGTATCAAAACAATATGAATTTTGTTCCTTAGTTTTGAGTATTCCATTTGTGTTTTTTACAAAAATTAAATTTTAAATTGGAAACATGTCCTTTGAGTCATACATATTTCATCTTGTGTGGGTTTTTCATGAGACTAATTTCCACACAACAAAAATTAATTATGAATATTTTTTATAAATTACCAGGGAAATTTGACCACATTTTATCAATTTTTAAGGAGTGGAACGTTTTTGTATTAAAATAACAGTTTTAAACTGATAATAAACACATTGATTTATATTGGTCACATCATGTATTTGATTGATTTTTTGATGATTATTATATATCAAAAATTTCTTATGGATCATTTTACTAAAGTACCAGAAAAATTGGAGTGTTTTTCTCAGTGTTGTGTATATTAGTTGTTTTTTCAAAAAAATTATTTTTAGTTTTGAAAACAAGTCATACATGGAGCCATAACAGTCATACAGTGCGTCGGATTGAGGTATATATGAATCTTATTTATCTCAAATTACTTATGGATTAATTTTAATAACATATCAAAACAATTGTAATTTTCACAGTTTTGAGTGTGACACTTGTGTTTTTTACTAAAATGTTATTTAAAACCATAAAAAAACATTGAGTCATAGATGTTTCATCCTTTGTGGTTTATAAATAAGAATAATTCATTCATGTAACAAATTAATTATGAATCATTGTCATCTATTATTAAGGCAATCTATTAATTTTTTTCGGTTATCAGTGAGTGATGATTTTTGTATTAAAATTCAATTTTAATCAAATGATGGACACATTGACACCATCCCTCATCGATGACCACAAAATATCAATATAAGTTTTCCTATAGTAGTTCTCTCATACAACTGTTGATGTTCGTGGTTTATTAAACGTATATTTATTAAAAAATTTCTATATGATAAAATACATATTTGATGATTGGGATTTGTAATGATGTTGCTTCAATAACACTGGTGGAGAAATTGAAGAATCCAAAATACAATGTTTATACACATGGATTACTATACTGGATAAAATCATATAAATAAGTGGTAAAACCATTATTTCAATAATACACCGGAAACACATTCATGATGAATTCTATCTTATGTTAAAAGTGTTGTGTGAACTATTCAACAATTGTTCTCAAACACAATATTTGTATTATCCTCATTCTAATTTATTTCGGAATAATTTTATTATTTGGAAGCCATAACATCATCTCCTCCTCTACCTCATTCTCTGAATTTTATTCCTACAACATGTCAGTCTCTGCCTCTAACTCTGCCTTTTCATTTTCCTCTACCTCCACTTCTGGGCTTTCCAATCAATTTTATTGTTTATAAGTGAGTACTTTTAAATAAATTGATTTCCCCCATTATAATTTTCCTTGAAAAAGATATCATAAGTAATATATAAGCATTCTTACACCATTTCTTCAGACCCTGAATATATTTTCAATGGTCATAAATCATACTAGATCATAAACATAATAGGTAATCATCTAAATTTGTTGTCGACATAGATTTTAGAAAAAAGTACCCTGCTAATTCATATGTAAACAAATTTACTTTTTCTATTGAGTATCTAGTTTATTGGAAATATTGATAGTACAACAAATATATAGACAAAAAAGGAATATGAAATATATTCAATGAAATTTATATTACGATAGGAAATTACCTATTAGGGGATGTTTTTATTTCCATTATTTATGATCTCTCACATAAATTTTCAAACATAATATTCACAATCGACGTCATTTCAATCTTTTAAAATGTTTTAACATTTTAAACATGTTCTATTTTTCCGCCAACAAGATTAATTTTAAACAAATTATTCCAACTTATATCATTTTAATTTTGAATATTGGATTACATATTTTTAGTTAGTATTTCTAAATTATATATATAATTTTTTTTTATTTTTGGGTATTATGAATAGTAACTTTAGTAATTTTATTAATACTGTAAATGGGTAAATCCATTATGTTAGGGTAATAATACTATTATAAAATGCCCTATGAAACTTGTATTTATATAATTGGTTGAATTTTTTTCCACCTCAAACATCCTTGGATCGAAATGGAATCCTTTGTAATCCATTTCGATGATATTAGGACATTTTATATATTTTATTAAATGAAATTTAAAATATGACTCACTCAAATATGAATAACAAAATAATTTTTTATAAAAGATTATATAGAATATAAATTCAATAATAAATAGTAATTTTAAATCTATAATGTTTTTCTTTAACATGGTAATTTAGATTTAACTTTTAGGTAATATAAAATTACCTTAAATAATTATACTTCGATGATGTAAACTTAATTAAATGTTGAGAAATAAATAAAAACATTATTACATTTATAATCACCATAAAAGACTAAAACACATGAAAAACTATTACATGTCACCTATATCTCAACCATAACCATCAAATGGTTGAGTTAGTGACCAATTGGATCCTTATAGAAGAGATTGTGACACTTATATTATTTTATTTATTATTATGATAATGTTGTCACATTAATGTTTTCAAAATTATAACAATTTTATTGTTCAATTTTCGTGAAGATAAATTGGAGTACAAGTATTATTATGAAATAAATTAGATTTATCTTCACCATATTATGTTATGTTATTTTATATTAAAAAAATATTAGATAATTACACAATATTGATGTTGTAATTATTTTATTAATAGAGATAACAGATAAATGTAATTCATAATATTAAAATAAATATAATATTGGCTAATTAATATATCCATTGAATTTTCATGGTGACCTTGAATTATTAAGAATTTTATAAAATTGTTTTTTTGAAGTTATCTTGCTATCTTAATATATTTAGAAATCAATGAATTTAATAGTGTCTAAATTGATTCTATTGTTTGTTTAAGAAGATAACGCTTCATTAAATTATTAATAATATTATATTATTTAAATATTTATAATAATTATGATATGGTAATTTTTTAAATATATTTCATTATTTTCATATTGACATCAAATAATTAAATATTACATCCTTTTAATATTTAAATATTTGTTACCCTAGAAAAAAAATTAAATTTATAACAAAATTTTAATTAAAATATTAAGGTTTAAATTGAGAGAAAACATATAAAATAATTATTATTTTTAGATTACAACCCTTTATCATCTAATGTCATAAATTGGGACATATTGGATTTTTTAGGTAGGGTTTTATTTTATTATATATTATTATTTATCAACTTTCCAAAACTGACCCTATCTTCAATTATAAAAGGGAACCTCCACCTTCTCCTCATCAATTCACATTGAACATTCAAGCATGGAAATACTAAAATATTTTACCTACTATACTTCACTGGTTACATTTCAGAGGTGTTGTTCGTTTTCCAAGACCCACTCTAGTGCTCTAAGGAGTGATTTAGAGAAAGCACGTCGAAGAATAGGTAATATACCCTACCAATTATTTCTAACTTCATTCTTATTATACATCCTTTTAATGTGTTTTTTAACTATAAATTAATTAATTAATTATCAATTATATACATTAATTTTAATATAATTATGAAAAACCCATATTTTACCTTATTTCTATCTCAAAAAAATGAAATCACCAACCATGCGTACGTAAGATGTAGCGTCTCCATGCTGTGGTGTAATGTGTTTTTCACCACAACCTTACTAGGATGGGTATAGTAATGAAAACAATAACTATATATTATTATTATAACATGATATTAATTCATAAATATTACACACCATAAAATTCAATATCATTTAATAGTTATGGGAATGATATCATCACTTCTGCGTACATACGTCCTACTGTCTCTACGATGTGATGTTATTCAATTTAAATGATCATTATTAAATCATGATTATATAGTTTTACATTACTAATAAAAATTTTATATATTATGTTATTATTATTGTTTAACTATATAACTATGAAATACTAAGGAGAACCGTAACGTATTTGACAAAACATGCATAAGAACATAAAGCAATTAATATATGAATAACGAGTAACAATGAAATGATACTAACAAAAAAGTGATAATATGATTATATATGACATCATAAAAATTATGGTAACTTTAAAATAATTCAATAAAATTATTTAAATAATTATTCATGAGGTTTTGATACATATGAAGTATATTATATCTAAGGTATGTGGTAATTTTGTACTCTCATTATTATTCAAAATTATTTATATGTACATATTTTTCTGGGGTATATTTATCATCCACATCCATGTTTCCTAAATATTTAATATAATTTTTATTCATTACAATTTTTAAAATTAAACATTACCAATTGGTTATTTTTAATAAATTCTATGAAATAAATATATTTTCATTAATCGATATGAGGTATTTTTTGCCTTTTCCGACAAATGTATGAGGAGGATTATTTTTTAACTTATAAGGTATGAAAAGATTTTTATATCTTCATATTCACTTATTTAAATAAATATTTATCTATAAGATTTCATGTTTTCAATCAAAATAATTTTCAATATAAGATGGAATTATTTAATAGGGTTATGATTCAATTATGATTTCTTTATTTTTCATATGATTTTGTTGTATTTATGATGGAATTATATTTATAAAATGCATTTGTTTTTCATGGATTATGTTGATATGGAATGTTTTTTAAAGATACCATTTTTATTACTTGAGTTATGGTGAATGATTTTTTTTATTGTGATACGCATATTAATTATTTCATTATGATATGGGTGTGATATATATTTTCCTCCAATGCATTGGGAAAATATTTCTATCTCATGAGATAGTCATGGATGGAGTGATAAATTATCTAGGTTTAGTAATACAGGGCTAGAATGAGGAGTGAACTAGGTTCAATAATATACTTTTTCCAATACGATGGTCTTATAAATGAACCATGACTAATATGAAATGATTTCATATGATTATTCATAAACCGCAAAACATTTTGTATAATGTTATGACTTTTAGGATTATGTTTATTGATTTTTATAAACATTCATTATTTATCCCATGGAATGATATCACGAATATTCATGTACATGATAAGATTTTAAAATGTTCTGATTTTATATCGTATAATTATGATATGATTGATATCATAATTGTTTACCCTTATTGAGCATCTAATATCACCATTTCATATGTTACTTTTCCTCGAGTCATGAAGAAGGGTATTATGTATGTTATGCCAGAACTGGGTCCAATTATTAGAAAATTAATGGGAGACTGTGAAGATGTTTTATGAACCATTTTTTTATTGTTTCCTGTTTCTATTGACATTATACCTATAAGGACTTTCCCTAGAATTATTATATGTTGAAATGAATATTCATTAACATTGAATTAATAACAATGTTTTTAATGTAAGGGTTTTTATAGTTGTTATTAGAGGAAACATATCATTAACATTTGGAAACTAGGATGAGAAAACCATAGTAAGATCCCAAATGATATTTTGAAGTATTGTTTACAATACTGGTGTTTAAGAAGAGATCCTAAATAACCCATGACAAAGCCAAAAGTGTCCAAAATTGAATTTTTATTCTTGGTTATGTGGTTTCCCAATTAATATTAGTGTTTCCAACCCTATGATTCTTGGTTTTGGTCAATGAATTGAAATCAAAGTTACCATGTTAATGATGAATGTGACGGGAAATGTAACAATTTTACTCCTATGAAATTAAATTATAAGGGATATTGAATGAATTATTTTAGCTATTGTCACATAACCTTCTAAGATATGAATCTTGTTGGACTTCCAAGCGAGTAAAGTATGAAACAACATTCTTTTGAGTCATTCATGAGGAATTATCCACCTTATTTCAGTGGGTCTTCTGATCCATTAGTAGCTGAACAATGTATAAGTACTACTAAAAATATATTATTAGTTCTCCAATGATTATTACATGATAAATTCATCTTAGTAGTCTACTATTTAGAAGGGGCACCTGACCAATGACAGAACCTTCTAATGAATATGAGTCATGAAGATGAAATTGAGTCCATCTAATGGGACGAGTTCAAGAAATTATTTTTCAATAATTACATTGCATGATTTCTTCAAACAATGATAGAGATGGAGTTATTTGAAAATAATAAAAATGATGAATAATCTGTTGGTAACTATGAAGAAACTTTTACAAGACATTCAAGGTACGATTCTAGAATTATTACCCAACTTAAATGTTAAATTGATCTATTATTTAGTGGCTTAAAACCAAGTCCCTGATCGTAATTATCTAAAAGGTACTTCAATATCTAAGAAGAAATTTTTCAATGTTCTCTAAAGGTTTATATAGAGATTATATAAACTCATTAGTCTTATGGGTTTGATAAGAAGTGAAAAATGGGAATCAAAGGAAAATCTATATAATACTCTAAAAAGAGGATTTTTTCCCTTATTCTCAATGCATGGGATGAAATGTGGAGGAAATTTTCATCAAGGGACTTGTTAATGTTTTATGTATTGAAAATAAGGTCATCAGGCAGTTTAATGATGAAGTTATTGGAAAAAGATATCTAATGATGTGAATAGAGAAAGGGATACACAGAATGAACCTCCTACACATCAGTGATGAAAGTGAAAGGAGTTGAGGAATTATTCCAATCAATTCCCTAATCCTAGGGTTATTTATTTTAATCTACATCAATAATCTCTCTTTGACAAAGATAATTCAAGTCACATACCATAACTATCATTGATGTGGATTACGATAATGAAGTGGTGAAATGTACACTTATCATCCACTCTAAAGTAGAAATTTTATATTTGATTCTAGATCCACCAAATATATTATTTCAAAAAAAATTCTAACAGTATCATTGTATTACCTGAACAATTATATGTTCAGTTAGCTATGATAATGCTTAATGGAAAAACAGTTGCATATAAGATTCTTAACTCTTCTCTAGTTGAAATTTATGGGAAATGATTCATGAAAATCTTGTAGTCCTTCCTTTAATGAAATTTGTTGTCATTCCTGGAATACATTAGCTTTATCAATAAGGATCTCATATAAATTTCTTGGTAAGGGAAGTCACATTTCATATTCTAGATCAATAGATGATCATCTTTCAATGAAAGGATGATTAAACCATCCTGGGAAAATTTCATCCATATTATGGGTCTTCATTCCTATAAATAAAGGTTATTTATTTCAAATTGTAAGAGAGAAAATCAAAATTAAGAATACAAACATTATATGTGATGTTGGTGTTGTATTTCTAGAAGAATTTAGTGGTCTTCCACATAATATTGATGTTCTGTTTTTAATATAACTCATAAATGGTCAAATTCCTTTATCAAATACACCTTATAGAATGGTACTAATTGAGTTTTGGAAATTTAAGAAGAAACTACAAGAGAATCTTGAAGAGGGATTCATAATCCTTTTTGAGTCACCTTGGGGTGAACCTGTTCTAATTTTTATGAAGAAATATGGATCAATGATATTCTCCATTGATTATCAAGAACATAACATGATCACAATCTAGAATGAATATAATCTCCCCAAATTGAAGAATTATTAGTCCAAATATGTAAAGATCAATAATTTTATAAGATTGATCTTCATTCAGGATATCATCAATTAATAGTAAATAAGAAGGATATACCAATGATGACATTCCATAAAAGGTATGACCAATATGAATGTATAGTGATGCCTTTTGGTCTTACTAATTGTCCCACTATCTTTATAGATCTAATGAATAGAGTCTTCATAGACTATCTTGATTGGTTTGTGGTAGTTTTTATAGAATATATTCTTGTCTATTAAAAAATCTATGAAGATCATGAATATACCTTTAGAATTGTACTGAAGACCCCGATAAGTGATATATTTTATGAATCATTTATGCAGTGATAATTTTGGCTTCAGAACGTATCATTACCAGCTCACATAATCATAAGGGTGGGGATATTTATGGATCAAGCAAAAATAGAATCCATTAAATGTTGATGGGGACAATAACAGAAACTCAAATCCAAATTTTTCATGGTTTTGAATGATATTATTGACATTTTTTGAATGATTTATCCTGATTTTATAATCTACTAAAAAAGTTGTATCGGTAATGAGTTATGTCCATGTCGATGGAGTAATGTGACGAGAATTTCAACGATCTAAAAAAATGGTTCTCCATTTCACCTGTGCACAAAATACCTTATAGTGGAGGAAAGTTTGTCGTCTATCGTGATTCATATAATAAGTGTCTTGATTTTTTTCTCAAAAATAATGATATGGTGAAATATTATGCCTCGTGACTATTAAAAATCAATGTTCAAAATTACCCAACTTATGATTTTGAGTTAGCTGTGGTAATTTATGCACTAAAGATATGGTGGCATTATATTTATGGATAATGGTCCGATATTTATACCGTTTATAAAATATTAAAGTATATTTTCACACAAAACGAGCATAATATTACTCAAAGATGATTATTGGATTTGATTAAATATGAAAAATTTTCTACACATTACGACCTGGGGTAAGAGAACAATATGGAAGATGCTTTGTGTCAAAAGGTCCACGCTCGCCTATCCATGATGAGGATCACAAAATATCCAATACTTATGGAATTTCATAATATGTGTCTTGAAATTTTAATATAATGGGATAAATATTATCTTTTTAAATAAATGTTCAACCATTTATACAATTGATGATTAAGGAGACATAGAAGGAATATGTAGAACTATAATATACTCTGGAAAATGTTTCTAAATCCAACCTTTATTATGATAGAATAATAAGGTTCATGAATAAGTTTTTTATTCCTTCCATACATGAATTAAATAAGGATGTATTCGATGAGGATCATAGTTCTTAATTATCTATTTACCCTCAAGGAACAAAGATGAACATGGACCTAATAGAGTATTTCTAGTTGGATGTTATGAAACGATATGTTTCTAAATAAGTCTCTTGGTGCTTGGTTTGAAATCATGTTAAGGCTGAGAGATACAAGTCTAAGGGTATGTTACAACCATTACCCTTAGCATAATATAAATGAGAAAGCATCACTCTATACTTTATTATCAGACTACCCAAAAAATCTAAATGAAATAATGCTATATGGGTTAGAGATGATTATATTAAAAAGTCATCACGCTTTATTTTTATTAGAGAGGTTTTCCCTCTTGATTAGTTTTCTAGGATATATGTAAAGGAAGGGGTAAGATTTCATAGTGTAAAACATTCTATTGTATCTGATCGGGACCTGAGGTTTACCTAAATTTTCTAGAAAATTATTCAGTACTCTCTGGATATAGAGTAATTTTTTAGTAATACATATCATCCTCATACATACGATCAGTCTTGGAAGACAATTCAAACTCTATAAGACATGTTTAGAACTTTCTCTATAGATTTCAAAAGTGGTGTGGATCAAAACCCTCCTTTGGTGGAATTTTCTTAGAATAATAACATTAAATATATTATTTAGATGGATTCCTATGAAGCCATTTATGTAAATAAGTACATAAATCCATCATTCTAGGAGGATTTTGTGGAAATAAATCCTTTAGGACTTGATATTGTAGATGCAATGGAGAAAGGGTTAGATCTATTCCACAACACATAAGAGAATCTTAGTGTCGGCTAAAAACTTCTGCTAAAAAATGAAGAAAGGACCTAGAGTTTGAAGTGGGTTACCAGCTATTTCTACAAATATCTCTTTTGACGATAGTAATGAGATTCAAAAAAAGGTGAATGTTGAGCCCTAGGTATATTAGTCCTTTTGATATTCTGGATCACGTTGGGAATGTAGCGTATCGATTAGAGATTACAATGAATCTATCTCATGTTCATGAAGTGCTCTATTTATATCTCCTAATAATTTAAATACATTATCCATAACATTTACTAAAACCATAATATGTATCACTGGAGAATGATAATTCTTATAAAAAACCATCGATAGAGATTCTGGATCGTAGCAAAGAAAATTCTGTGAAACAAGACCACTCACTAGGACAGAGTTATGTGGAGGAACTTCCTATTAGAGGAAGCTATGTGGGGACATGATTATATTATTATAGAGTGGTATCCTCATGTATTTTTGACCATTTGGGGCATTATGTTAGAGATTGTGACACTTATATTTTTTTTTAAATTTATGTTAAAGTGGTAAGAATAATGTATTCAAAAGTAAAACATTTATAATGTAGGGTTTTCGAGATGTTAAGTTAGAAAAAAATTATTCTTAGGAAATGTAGAAGATTTATATTCATAATAGTATTTTATTTTTATTTTTTATTAAAAAAATAAGTATATTAAATATTTACCCAAAATTGATGTAGTAATTATTTTATTATCGAAGACAAAATATAAATGTTATTAAAAATATTAAAATAAATATAATTTTGCATAATTATTATGTAAAATTTATTTTATATATGAAAATTATTATTAAGAATATAATAATGTAGTTTATTAAAATTTAACTTGTTATTATAATATTTTTAAAAATGAATTAATTCAATTCGGTCCAAATTGACACTATTGTTTTTTGAGGAAAATAACGATTCATTAAATTATTTAAAAATCATAAAACATTTTTCAAAATTTATAATAATTAATATATGATAAAAAATGTTTTAAGGTATTTATATGGTCTCATTTACATCAATATGTAAATATTACACCCTTTTAATAATTAAATATTTGTTACCCTTGTTGAAAATTATATAGAATAACTAAATGTTATTTAAAACATTAAGGTTAAAATTGATAGACAAATTATCCAAAATTTATTAGTTTATGTGATTACAACCCTATCTTATATAATCTTTAAAATTGGGACATTTGTGTGGTGTTTGGGTAGGGTTTAATTTTATTATAAACTATTATTTATGGAGTTTCCAAATATGCCCCTCACCTCAATTATAAAAGGGAACCTCTTACCTCACCTATTCACATAACCATGAGATTTAGAGCTCATCGATATTCTGAAATATTGACTTATAAAACTTCTTAGTAAGATTCTAGAGGTTCCAGTCTTCATCCAATACCATGTGTTTTTCTCTTAGGGGAGATTTAGAGGAAGAATGTCGTAGAATTGGTAATCTCATCTACTGATTCTTTCAAACAACTTTCTTCTTCCACATCTTCATTAAGAATTTTTTCATTAAAAATTAATAAATATTGTATAAATTATATCATGGTATTTTATTATAATATTGAAACTATCATATTTTACGTTCTATCTATCCAATGAAAAATGAAATCACCACACATGCATACGTACTGCTTACTGTCTCCTAGCGGTGGTGTAATATGTTTTCATCACCACCTTAATTGGAACATTATAATGATATAAATAATAAATTTATATTATTATTAACACATTATATTAATTCTTAAATATTATACACTATACAATTCAATACCATTCAACAATTATGGGGATAATATCATTGCTCGTGCGTACGTATGGCCTACCATCTCCACAATGCGATTTGATTAATTCTACATGGTCTCCATTAATTAATTATTATATAATTGTAAAGAATGAATAAATATGGTTTATATTTTATTAATATTATTTTTATTTATATAAATATGACCAAACATGGTGAACCATAACTTATTCAAGAAAACACCCATAAGAACATAAAGGAGTTAATATCTAAATAACAAGTAACAATGAAATGTACTATCAAACGGATGACAATATGATCATATATGATATCATAAAAATAATTGAGATTCTATAATATTTCAATGAAATTATTTAAATCATTAAACAAGAGGTTCAAATACATATGAAGGATATTAGATCTGAGTTACAGGATAATTTTTCAATATCATTATTATCTGAGATTGTTAATATATAAGTATTTAGTGGGGTATATTTATATTCCACTACAATGTTTTATAAATATTTAATATTATTTTTATTCTAATTTTATTGTTTAAATTAAATTTTATCTATTGGTGAATTCATATTTAATGGTATGAAATGAATGTTTTGTCATTATTCAATAAGATGCACTTTTATACTTTTCTGGAAAATGTATGAAGAGAATTATTTTTTATCGTATACGAGATGAATAGAATTTTAAATCTTTATATCACCAAATTTACAAGACTCTTTCTCTAAAATATTTCATGTTTATTTTAAATTAAAATATTTTCTTTTAAAATTATGAGGCATTTTGAGAAATGAAAACATTTTTCAAGAAGAAAGTATATTTTCTTCTAGAATTAATTTCAAGTGTTCAATAAAAACTATTATCCATCCAAGATTGAATTATTTAATAGGGTTATGTTTCAAGTGTACTATTTTTATTTATACTATGATTTGTTGTGTTTATTATTGAATTATATTTATGAAATCCATTTTTAAATGGATTATGTTAAGGTGGAATAATGTTTAAACAAACCCATTATATTCAATAGGGTATGATGAATGATTTATGTTATTGTGGATAACGTAATAATGATTTTATTATGAGATGAGTGAGAACTATATATCCCTAAAGTTCACTGGGTAAAGATTTATATCTCATGATATATACATGTTTAAAATGAGAAATGATATTGGTTTAGTAATACAGGGCAGAATGAGGAGTGAACTCAATATATTAATAAATTTTATCCACATCGATGGTCTTTGAAATGAACCATGAATAATATGAAAGGATTTAATATTCTTATTTGTATGCCAAAAAACTCCATGCCTTATTTTATTTATTTTGGGATTATGTTCATTGATTTTTAGAAAATTTCATGATTTATCCCATGGCATGATATTAATATCATTCATGTGCAGGTTAAGATTTTGAAAAGTTATGGTCATATGTCTTATGATTTTGATATGATTGATATCTCTTTTGGTTACCCTTACTAATAATCTAATATCATCCTTTATTATGTTTCTATTCCCTAGGTCATGAATATTTGTATTATGTACGATTTGTCAAAATTGGTCTAATTATGATGAAATAAGGGGAAGACAATGAGGATGTTTTATGAACCCGTTGTTTATATTTTCCAGTTTCTTAAGAAACCATACCTATACAGACCTGTCATGGATTTATTATATTTTCTAGTCAATATTATTCAAATTTTATGTAATATCAATTTATGTTATGTATGAGTCTTTATAGTGATGTTTCTCAAAGGTAGACTTCAGATTAAGCTATCACCAACTGTATGTACGAGATAAGGATTGTAATGAACTAATGTTTTATCAGTGAAATTCCATTATTATAATTATGTATTTGAGTATAATCATTTAATTTTACGTATATAACAGAATAAAAATCTTATAAATTAATAATGAGTAAAATAAATGGTATTTCAAGATATTAAGGAACGAATATAGCTGAAATAGTAACCGGACCATTTGAATAGTAATGTGACCCTTATGAATACTAAACTATACAATTGAATAGTATAATCACTATTGAATGTATAAATAACTTTTTCCATCTTATAAGTGATAATATAATATAAATATATCATATTATAATTAGGTAAATATTTTATATAATATTAATTATGTTTTTGTATTTTTATAAGTCATCTATATTTAATTAAAATTTTATGATTAATTTAATAATTTATAAGAAAATTTATTTTAAAAACATTTATTAATAAATAATTATTTTCATTTCTTATGATTATAAGATAATTTTAAAGAGTCATTAATTAAATTTTCAATGTTTTAAAAAATCAATTTTAATTATAAAAAATTGTATTTTCAAGTAAATTTTGATTTTAATTAAAAATTAAATTTCTCATATATAGAAAACTATTTTTGAAAATCGGAGTTCATTTTTGAATTATAAACATAAAAAAATGGTTTGGGTGTATTTTTGGATTTTTCTAAAATACTTGAATTTTGGGGGAATAGAAAAATATTATAATTTATATTAAATACTGAATACATAAATTATGATATAATCATATGATTAATGGCTGATGGAAGGCCATTATATCAAACTCACATGCACTCATTACAATATTTGTCCACATTAACCATGAATAGCTATATTATTGAGAAAAATTTATAAAATAATGATTAAAATAATGGCAATCCCCTCCTCTCCACCACTATAAATACCACCCCTCTTTACCTATTCTCTTCACTACTCTTACGCCTTGTAACTAGTAAAAATTATTCTCAAATATATCCCTATTACACTCTAACATGTAAATAATTCCGTGGCCTCTTTAAAAGACCAAATCCCCTCCCCTAAATAAGTTCTCACGGAAGATATATTCAAGAGGTAAATTCCTCTTTTCATTTTATTTATTTTCATTCAACATCCTTTGTTTATTTTTATTTTCATAGATCCATTCATCCAAATATTATGTTAACTCTTGTAAACTAAATGAACTATAATTCTATTATTATAATTGAATAATTTATCATCATCTCTCCTTTTTCCTTCTTTTAACCTAGAAATGAAAACACATTCTGAAATGTGATCATTTGTCACATTAAAGGACGAGGGGTTATAAAATTTCTATTAACATCACTAATTATATTAATGAAACCATTTTTATAGATGAACCAAAATATTATATATTTATTATTTCTAATTTAAGGTTTTTGAATCTTTTTCTACACATGATATTAATTGTATAAATCAAAATGTGTTCGATGTTATCAAAAAATGCCAGTTAACAAACATGCTTATCATTAATGTTTTATATAATGATTCATATTCACTCCAAATAACCAAATCAATTTTTAAACAAAAAAATATTATATATGTTCACTAATATCATAAAATATCAATTATGGACAACCATTATCATCTTTCATGTTTATCATTACATGTATATAAGTAAAATAATAATGAAAACCAAGGAAACAAACGCTCCCGAACAACAAAATTGAACTTCTTAACCATTCTAAAATGTCATGAATGAACTCAATAACGATATATTTAATAAATAACATGAATAATATTTTATATCAGTATTAATTAAATAATTTAATTTTGTTATCCAGGTCATTAAGATCTAGTGAATGAGACCATCAGACTTATTGTAAGGGATTCTGCCCAAACCTCCATTATTTGTTCGGGCTGCTATATCCTTCTTTTTACCGAAAATAAGTTATGTGTTACTTTTATCTTCTAAATTATGTGTAAATGATGAAAAATAATATATAAATATCCATTAATTATTCTATTTTAGGGATATACATATATTAAGTGTCTCCCTCCCCAATACATCCCGATAAGTAGACACTTTTTAACGGAACTTGCTGAATTCTTACAAAATTTCACATAAACTATGTAATATTTTTTAAGACACCATTGTTCTTAGAAAATCATTATTTTTTTATTTAATCCTTCTTGTTTCACTTATGTTTTTTTATAAATAATCAAACCATTTTCTATTTTAATTTCTCTTTAGTATTTTCTTTAAAATGCACAAACATGTTATAATGATAAAATGTCTTAAATACTCTTCTTTCATGTTATCACATATATTTTAAATAAATTACTGTGATATATTTTTATTTATCCTTATAAATTTCAACGTCTATTATAATTCCTTTCTATCATGGACACTTGTATGATACTCTGATCTATTATTCTTTATAACATGATTATGATACCCATTTCATTCCATGGAAACCCTTATGATTATGTTTGATTGATTATGAACGATTATTTATGTTGAAATAATATTCATGAACATGTAATGATGGGTGCACCCAGATAACACCTTAATTCATTGGGTAAAGGTTAGTCTCATGAGACATTATATGCAATGGTCTTGGTGGTTAACATTGACTCATGCCACAATGTGTAACTATCATGATGGATAACCTTAACCAGTTCTTCTATTTGTGCAATGAGTCATTACTCAAGATAAAGTAATGTTTTATGTTTCTTCCACATTCATATGCCTAAATGTTTAAATGATCCTGTGTTTATATATAATTATTCCATATGTTCCATATCTTTTTATACCATTATGTCATTCCTTCTAACCCATACACTAGTTCTTTATTCATAAGATTATAACCTCACTAGGAATTTAGATCTTACCATTTTTTATTCCATAACTAGGTTATCCTATGAATATTTATGATAACAATGGAATATATGACCTCTTTGTGAATACTTCCTAATGAAATTTTATATTTAGTCCAATGTTTTATGTTTTATGTACCCATAATTCCAAGACACTAGACATTATGATCCTTAGATTGTATTATTATGTTCTATTATGCTTAAAATCAAGTAATGATATGTGTAAAAGTCAATATTAACTATAAGGATATATAGAATCTTACCTTCAGATGTCATTACAGTCACTATGTGTACTTGGTGATGCACTTTGTCATGATGAACATCCCATCAATATTAATGGGACTGATGAACCATATATTTCATCCATACATAGACTAGTAAGTGGTGGTCCTCATCAACAACATCCTTGTCTACATAGAGTACAAGGAAGAGCCTGTGAGACACTTGAAAAATGTCTCATAAACACTATGAGAGAACTAAAAGTATAATATGCTCTCGAAGATTCAATTTTGTATTTATGAGGTCCATTTTGTAGGACATGTCTTCTTAGAGACTTGAGTTGCAGTGGATCCAGTGAAGGTTGAAGTAGTGATTTCTTGAGAGACACCCAAGAGTGTTACCAAGGTATAGAATTTTCATGGATTGGTAGGGTACTATTAGAGGTTTGTACACAAATTCTCTAGATTAGATGCACCAGTGATATCATTGTCAAGAAAGGGGTTTCCTTTCATGTGGGAAAAGAAGTTATAACAGGGGTATCAAGAGAAAAGGTAGAGGTTTATGAACACTCTCATCCTAAAGTTACAAGAGTAAGGCATTGAGTTTATGGTACTATGTCATTCATCAGATATCTAGCTCAGTTGTGTCCTAATAAATTGGAAACAGTGATTTCTTATGGATCATTTTAGTAGAGACCACAAGAAAATAATTATGTGATCCATGATCTTGAGTTAGCAGTAGAAGTATTCCCATTTAAGATGTGGTGATACTACCTGATGTGTGATCATGTTATTGTCTAATCTGATAATAAGAGTCTCAATTATATCTTCTCTCACTAGGATTTGATCATTATATAGAGGTGATGGCTAGTGTTCCTAAAAAAATATGACTTTGATATTTTCTATACTCTTAGGAAGGGGAACATAGTGGTAGATGCTCTCAATTGTATATCTAGTTTTCTGTTACTGAATGAAGCATCAAGGAATTTTTCTTGTTGCAAATATCATTTGTGGATGGTGATAGATCAGAATTCTTCTAGTCTATGGTTATCACCCCTTCTCTCTTATATAATTCTTGGGTGACACAAATTGGGGATATCGACTATGAGACTATATGGGCTTAGATATCGAAGGGGAATGCTTTGGATGGATACTCAAAAGGATGGAAGCATGTTGTTTTTTTCATAGGAAGAAAATTAGTAATAATGGAATTGTGGCAACAGGTTTTGAGGGAGTTTTGTACATCCCATTTGGTAGTACATATTGGTGTGGTGATGATGTACCATGACCTCTGACATCAGTTTCAATGGCCAGGATTGATGAAAGGAGTTGTAAAGTTCATTTATAGATTCCTTACTTATCAGCATGTGAAGGCCCATCACCAGGTTCCAATGGGTTTAGATCAACCCCATGAGGTTCTATAATGAATTTAGGGTGGGATATCTATAGACATCATTACATGTTTACCATTTACATCTAGGGGACATGATTTCATCTGGGTGAATTTTGACAGAATCCCATTGTCGGCCCACATCCTAGCTATCTGAGATCAAAGTTTCATAACTAGTTTAGAAATCCTCTACGTGAAAAATATAGATTAATTAGGTGATGTACCATCGACAATAGTTTTATTTCATGATTCTTGTTAATATCTCGAATGTGGAATAGATTAAAAGATGCGTTTAACACCTAGTTATACTTGAGATAAACATTTCACCCATAGATGGACGACTAGAATGAGTCGATCAATTATTTTATGGAGTAAATTGTGTGGGAATGAATGTTATACATTTTATAAAATAGGGAGGATCATATACCAATGGTAGATTTATGTAAAAAAACAACTACCACTCAACCATTAGTATGGAACTGTTTGTGAACTTTTAAGGGTAACCATGTAGGTAACCACTTTTTTTGTATAACCAAGGAGAGACACCACTTATGGGCATGGATTCGGTGAAATATACTACAAAGAAGGTTTAGATCATCCAGGAGTGAATTAATATTTCAATGATCCATCATATGTCTAATGTTTACAGGTAGTGGAGGTGTTTAGAGTTTGAGGATGGAGACCATTTGTTCTTTATAGTATCACCACAATGTGGATTTGAGAGATTTGGTAGAGGTGAAAACCAATCAGTAATGTTAATCAGACCCTTTTAGATAATTCGTAGTGTTTGTGAGGTGGCATACCACTTATATATACAACTGTAATTGGATCATGTACATGACGTCTTCCACATGTTGTATCCGAGGAGGTACACGCATGACCCATCACACGTCATTGATTACAGAGAGCTCAACATCGAGCATGGAGTGAATTTTTCTAAGAACCAAGTGAATATGGAGGATCAGCATGAGAGGATATGTAGAGGGTGATCAATTCCATTGGTGTGTATCTGGTGGCTACATGAGAATCTCTAGTAGATCACATAGGAGTGGGAGACTCATATTCATGCTCAGTACCCTCACCTATTTGAGTAGCATTTTTCTAGATTTTTAGTGATATAAAAATCCAAGGTGGGCAGAATTTAACATCTCAAAAATTCTACATATTATTTTTGGATATTATATGGAATGATTTTGATACCAATAACTGTGAAGATGTGCGATTCCAAGGCCAGATGTTTCTATAATAAATGGTTGGAAATAGTATTCTTTTGAATATCACACACATGAAATTTTCCTAGAAATGTATAATAACTCTTAAAAGGGATATGAAATAAAAATATGAGGTCACCGTTTAGTTCAATATGGAATATATACCATAAAATAAACATAACATTATTTAGCGCAGGTCTTTTGTAAAAAAGCAATCACATGGCATAAACAATATACCATAATTTTGAAAAATTATTCTTTTAATAAAACAACTGAATATATTTAAAAATATTTTTATGGATAATTTCCAGGTCTAGTCACAAAATCTTAAAAACCTTGTAGAACCATTTGAGAGACCCTTTGAATATCTCTCTCAAAATAATGATAAATGATCGTGGATCAATGACCGACACACCTTGGATTTGAAGGACCTTTTCTAAGGCAACAACATAATGATTGTTCTTCATCAGTGAGTGATTAGAATCATGTTAGTTCTTGTTATCTTGATTTTATTTTCTCATTGTTGATTTCCATGATGATCAAAGACCACTCAATGAATATATTGATCTATGATTCGATCGTGTATCTGGGATAATTTTATTTACGGGTTATCATGGTTTATTAAATCTATTTTTCTAACCCCTAATATCATGTTCTTGAAAATTGTAGAAGAATGATGGAACAATAATGGTAGACCATTTCTCATGTGAAATTATCCCTCTATTCGTCGAGTTCTTAACCATTGAAACCCCGTAGTTCACAACTCGATATTTCCTGGTGGTTTTAAACATGATCGGACCCCCAAATTCTAGGCGAATCAACAATTGAGGTATCATCTGTGTAGATCAAGACAAAAAATGATCAGATATATGACCGTACTGGTTTTTAGTCATGATACAAGGCATGATGGTATATTTAAGGGACCACTAATGTGGCACCATTGACATGAGACCAGTGGAGGGTGGGTCCAATAGCGTCGGTGGTGACGATCGCAAGAGATGACAGTGGTGACAGGGATATAGAGGTGGGGAAAATCCATATGGGATGTAGGTCAGGAGAAGGATGATTGGGCAAGACGGGATGGGCCATAACAAGATCAGACTTGGTGAGACTGAGATAAAGGTGATGACAGTTGACCATGTGTCGTGATAGCTTGATCTACCATGTGGCACAATGACCACGCGATTTTCTGCGATGGTCAACTATGAAAGCCGAACATGGTCACAGTGACTGCGTGGCTCGTCCACACAGTCCGCCAACAAATCATGGTAGTAGAACAAGTCATTTGACTATGGTGATAGACCATTGCGATAGGTTGGACCTATTGTAGATGTAGTTCTATAAGGCCATATCCTTAAACCTTACATAATCTTGATTTATTACAAGATTAAACATTGAGGATCATTTCAGGTTTAGAGATTTTGATAATTAGATCATAAAACATGCATTACATTCCACATTTAAACAAAGTGGTTACATAAAATATAGTATTCATTTTTCCCATCAACGGAAACATATTTAAAATAAAACATGGATTCTTTCTTGACACTTCCTTGACATTATCATCATATCATATACCCTTCACTTGACCTGTGAATAACATTTCAAAAACAGGGAATGAGCATAAAAAATATCAGTAAGGGATATAAAAATATGGAAAGGAAATACGAGTACATGTATACACAAGAATCAATGAAATCATACTATACTCATATAACATAATCACTTTAATATACCTCCTCAAATCATGAGTAAACCAAAAAAATCATAAGACATAAAGGTAACTTGAGGCATTTAAATCATTCCTACGTAGGGAGTAACACTCTTGGTTATGTTTGGAATACCCATCATAGTATATTACCTAAATCTCTTCGGAGAAACATTAAAGTATAACTCCTTTGCGTTACCCAATACATTGGAGAGCTATATCGGGCTCACCCACCATTATTTTTTCAAGGAACCACCCGTCTTCATAACAATGCCCAAGAACCATAACATAATCGTATCACATAAAACACATATAAATGAAACATAAAATTTCCACATTTCAATCACATGATATCAATACAAAAAATTTATATAATTACAACATTATAAAAACCATTTTCAATAATATAATAAAAGAAAAGTAAAACATGGTATTTATTTTTTATTTAAAAAAGGGTATGGCTTGTAGAGGAAGACGAAACTCAAATAATGGTCACAGTGATGGAGAAGTCGTTGTCACCGCATACATACGACAAAAAAACATTCCATTGTTTCGTTTAGTAAATGATTCATATAAAAGATTCCATTTAAATAATCGTAAAAGTAAAAGGGGTTTATACACCATATAAAATAAAGTTGTGTATAAAACAAAATATGCCTCAATGAAAGGAGATTGAGATAAAGTCCCTTACAATGATCAGTTTTTAAATAAAATAGTTCTGTTATGTGTATTCACTATATGTACACATAAATAAAGTACAAATACAAGATAGGACATATTAATATCATTAAAAATTTTGAAAGTATGAGATTAACCCAATGAACGGAAATTAGGTTAAGAAGTTCCCTTACCTTGTGTCCGACTTGACTGGATCGTTTTTTAACCACCTGAATAATAAACATGAGTTAATTTATACTTTCTTAATATCCTTTTTAATGATCATTATTCCTTTTTATATCACATATTACCATGTCATAAACACTATTTAATTATTTAAGTTAATAATGGTCGTTTTAACGATCATTGGTACTTGAGTTAAACATAATGTCTTTATAATTATATGTTGTTCTTGTATCCTTTATATCCAGAGTAATATTAATTATGTAGATATCATATATATCATATATATCCAGTATATACATGCATTTATAATATTACATATCATTTATAGGTAATAAATGAAATGCACCGTTCATAGAGACTGTAAGACGTATGTACGCATGAACGCTACTTTCATTTATATTTCATATTTTATGGGATTGAATCATAATTACATAAAGGTATATTTTAATTCCAGTATAATTTCATAAATAATATCATTAACTCCATCCTTTATACATCCCACATATGGAATTAACGAATCAAATCACTTTGAGGGGGAGGAAGTCCACACTTCCTAAAATGAAGATATCGTGTTTACCCATAATGGAAACCATAAAGGTATGGCATAAATGAAAAATACAGAAGGTAATGTAAAACAGAAACATATTATATATCATATATAAATATAGTTTCATCTTAATGGACACCTTTTAAGGTGTTAAATAAATATTGAACAATCATCGTTTCGTGAGGTAGAAATTCACCATCCACGGAAACATTATGTTCATTAACCATTAGATGTAGGTGTGTGAAAGTGTATCTCAAATCCTTATTATAAAAACATCCTAGTATATGGATGATATAAGTGTTGGTAAAAATAAATGAATAAAAAGAGTTTAGGGGTTTGAGAAGCAAAATAAAACATAAGAACACAAGAGAAGATACTACCTTTAAATTAGGTAACTATTTTTTATTTGAGCTCAAAGGCATCCTTGGGAAGCCTTCTTCCTAATGTGAGTCTTCGAAGAGTTATAGAGTGATCTGGAGAGACATAATGGGCAGGTTTGGGCCGATCCAAATTCTTTGGATGCGTGGGTAAGGTAGTAGAGGTGGAGGCCTTTTATAAGAGGAGAGGAGGGGAACTCTTGGAATGTAAAGAAATGTTACTTTATTTTAAAACGTTTTTTGGATTTATAAGGTCCCAAATTGATATAATTCTAGGATAAGGTGATAAGGGTTCTAAATATACCAATAAAATAGGTTTTTTAGAAGATTAGGTCTTAGATTTTACATTATCTTTTCATTTTATTTAAAAATTTAAATAATGAGGTAATCACTACATCGTCATAATGTTATAAATAATTTAATTTATATAATGTCGAAAAATTAAAAAAAATTCCTATGATGTAGGAAATCGTTTTATATTTCCAATTAATATTTATAGTCAAATATCTACTTTTATAACCCAATTTAAAAATTGTTTTAGTAGAACAACTCATGTTTGTGTTGTTTTTACTTTTACATTACATAAAAATATATTAATGGAATTTTCCTTCCAAAGTTGCTCCATGGGGTCCCCATGTTTACCCATGGATTTTCTTGGTCGGCCATGACACATCCAATAAGGGTAGGACATGTTTCAAGCTCATCTCATATTATTAAAACATTATTTTTACCTTAAACTACACTAATTACCTCTAATCGTGATTAAAAATTTAAAAGTTACTATGCACCAAAAAATTATTTTAATCCCATTGAACCACATTTTACTTCTTAATGACAACCATGTATGTCAGGGTTTTGAAATTCAAAACACAGAGGTGGTAAAATTTCATTTAAACGAAAAATCAATTTTTAAAGTACCACTTAGTGGTTTCACTATTCATCAAAAATTGAAGTTTTTCAGAAAAATACCAAAACTCAACCCTAATATATATATGATATTCTGAATTAAAAAATTATTTATATCTTATATAATTAAAAAATTATAAGTTACATTAATTAATTTAATAATTAATTATCGTTGTCAGAGCAAATAGCATGTTTTTATGAAACAATAAGTATCAAAAGATTGACACTAGTTTAAGTCCAATTTCAAAGTGAAATTAATTCCAACGACCACTATTGGATTAAATGGTAAAAATATATTTTAATTGAACTTTAAAACTAATTAAAAAGACAATCTAGTCATATTAATATATTAGATTAAAAAGAGGTTTTGAATTAAAATAAAACATTTTTCAGTATTCATTAAAAAATGAACTTTATCGGAAAAATACCAAAAATTTATCCAAAGTAAATTTAAATGTCCCAATCATAAAGAATATGTTTATTTTGAAGAATAGAGCCTATAAAATTTACAAAAGTTTGATTTAAAAATGATTTTCCATCAAAAGGCAGTAAAATAATAATTTAAAAATAATAGTGTATTCCATGATTAAGATTGGATTTATTCTCATTTTAAGCCTCTAAAACACTATATAATTCATTTATAGACATAGATAAAAATATCTATTATTAATTACTTACTTGGGATGTTACAAGTTCCATAGGCCATGTTAGGCATGCAGGTAGTTTCTCTCAAACAAGTGTATCTCCAAAGTTGAGAATCCAATCAACGAGACATCTATGGAATTCAGACCCCAATGTTGATACAATCATTTTGGGACAAGTGGTGAGTTTTTCATTTTGGATAGTATAGGTTGAAATATTTTCATTGGACCTTTCCTCCAAGTTTAATTACACAATTACATCCACATCACAAGACTATAATCACCTTGGGTGGCCGAGTCTCCAATATAGTATGGTATACCTTCCCAAGACTATAGTGTGATGTTATATCACCTCTAGTGGAGTCTATGGAATTGTGTAACCTCCTTGATAAGGATGTTAATACTCCATAAAGAGGATTTTACTAGTAGGGTCATTGGTATCCCCTAGTGTGTTTCGGTGTGATCCACTACATTTCAGGTTGATCCAGACTAGGCAGGTGATATCCCATCAAGGGTCTGGCCATGATCTATGGTGTCCCTCAGTCAGTTCTGGGTGACATGCCCTCTCTTTGTATCATTGTGTTTATTGATGAATAAGTACAATTTGGTTGGTCCCAAATTAGTTAGACCTTTTGGTGAGAGTATTCAATTATATCATGACTCAATGAGTGAGTTATCCTAGAACTAGCATGCTTTGAGTTGAATCCTATGGCTAGAAGTTGGTTGTGACCGCCCGATGTCATGGTGTTTCTCAGGAGTATTTATAGATATTATTAATATATGTGCTATAGACATAATCATGTGTATGAAGACTATACATTCCTTTGTGGTATTTATTTTTTGTATACCTTAGTGATATTGCCTTGTGATATTAATTTTTTGTATTGTTTAGTGGTTTTGAGAAATTCTACATAGTATAGTTATAATCACCCTTATATAGGCATTTACAATTGGTGTCAGGTCTGGGGCAGATGAATGACCCTTTGATTGAGTCATAAGAGGACCAGAAACAGATGATGCAATGAGAGAATGGAAAAACTAAGGTCTATTATAATCGCCTTCAGACAGTAGTACCCATACATTTCTTTTCATGTTTGACATCATATACAGACTCTTTTTTGTGGGGTTTTATTTTTCCTTGTTTATTTTCTAGTGTTTTTACTATCATAATTTTCTGTGAGATCATAGGGGTTTGAAGTAATTTTTTTATTACTGATCTTTTACATTTCAGTCATTTGTGGCTTGGAGATGTATGTGTTTGTATAAGTACATAAGAGAATGCCTCCCATTTTTGGGATATGCCTACGTGGTTCTAGCCACCAGGCCCTATCCAATTGGAGGCAGATAATGGGTAGTCACAAAACCAGACCCTCGAAGTCATGTTGTGAAACAAATAAACCATGTAATTATGAATAATTTTTATTTTAATTAAATAGTATAATTACAACATTCCTATTTAAAAAAATTATTAAATAATTAGATTTTTTCATGTTTTAGAAATTTTACTATGCATTTTTAATCCACTATTATTTTTAATAAATAAGGATTTTTTTACCTGGAAGATATTATTATTAAATTTATACAATTATTATGCAAAAATAAATATCAATTAATAAATCACCATTTCTAAATTATGTTAGGGTATATTTATGATACTTTTATAAAATAATTTTTTCTCGTGAATAGTAAAACTATAGTTTGTGTTTTTTGATATATTAATTACATTATAATTATATCATTGTGATTTTATAAAAAATTAAACACAATAAATGAATTAAAATATTAAATTTCGTTTACTATATTTTAATCATTTTCAAAATATATTATTTACTTTCCAAATTATGAAATGGATGCTTTTACATTAAAAATATTATTTTGTGAAAACATTAATTTTCCTTTCCAGAAATATGTAATATATAATTCTTTCAAACTATTGTCGATTAAAATAACAAAATAGGTTTCCGAAGTGTCCAATACCATGGTCAAACACCATGGTCAATCCCATGTCTTGTCTTCTTCCACTACGTGGGTTTCCAAGACCTTTATTTAGAAAATAATAATGAAATCCTCCAATTTTTATTTAAATAAACACTCATTTATCGATTTCATTTCACTGCCTATTCATACACCATGATTCTATGATAGTTTTACCTCCCAAGGTGTTCTCTTAATGATTCACCAATACCCAAAGGTCCTGATCCACATGATTTAGGATTCACTCTTCCTGGTAAAGTAAATTTCAACTTCTGTTTTCCATTCAAGTTTCCTTTTTAAAAGGTATGTATTTAAAATTTCGAAACTATGTTTTTCATTAAAATTTTAATCTATTTACTATATTAATATTTTATATTAATGGGATTCCCTTGTCCCCATTTCTTATTCCCCTTTTCAAAAACCATGTTTTATTCCTGTCATGCTATAGAATTTACTTCTAAATATTTCTCTCTTCTCCTCAATAAATTCCCTTATATGTTTCCTTTTTTTTATAATCATGACTATTAATATTATACGTGTATTCACCAATATGTAAAAAATGATTTATTTTATTATGGTATGCATATGCATAAAACTCTCATTACCTTTCTGTGGTTTAAACCTGACATAATGATCATGTTTTTAGAGTGCTTTTAAAACTCCATGAGTTTTACATTAATCACATTTTCTTTTATTCTACACGGGTTATTTAGGAAATTATTTATTATAATATATGCGGTTCATGTGATGTTAGAAAAAACTCCCTCAAGGCGACATTTCATTACATTCGGTTCGATAGTGTTTGTTGACAAATCAGATTTGAAAGGAATGTTGTAGAACACTAAAAATATTAATGACACTCTATGTTGATAATGATACAAGAAAATGGAATAAATTCCTTGAAGCGGAACAAAACATTACATACATTAGGTGAAAATAATTACATTTTTTCTCATGATTTTTGGGGTTCAAATATTGGAGGATGGATAACATCGTGAAAATTAGTTTTCCTTGAAGGCCTTTTGAAAATATGGAAAAACAATGTGTTTCGAAATGATTGGGGTTCGCGAATAGTGGTTCACCAAGGCACAAAGGTTTTGATGGTCATTGTAACACCCTGAACCTAGTTACCCAGAGTCAGTGAATTATTACATAACATTTTAATGATCAAAATAGATCATGTCTTGAAATATCGATTAGTTAGGTAGCATTGGAAGTACTAGAAGCATACATATGTTTTACATTACATCATGGAATAAAAACAACAACAACATTGTGTCCCCTTTGAATACAATCACATCCCATAGCCTATAACTATAGGTTAATCGTAATATACTTATTCAAATCACGGGAAAAATAAAACATAAGAAAGGGGTGAGCTCAGATGCTGAGTAAGGACAACAATATAGTGGAAACAATCATAAATAATAATAAACATGTAATATAATGTATAAGACTAAACAATACTTTTAAACATAAAATTCCACATAATATAGAAAAGATAAATAAAATAATTCTATTTACGTATTAACCTGTATATTCTAATAGTCGAGTAATGACTTGTAATATAAATATTTAATTTCATAATGATGGAATTCACAATACCAGACATCATAACCACATTGTCAAGGAATCATGCCAAGACTATAAATAATATCTTTTCATGGCCTTCTGATAAGACACTATATTGTCTCTTGAGTCCTACTCATGCATCTAGGGGATATAGAGGGCCCCGCCTGGGACAGACTATGTCCAATGCATTCCTCATATGATAAGGTTCAAACATAACATAAGCATTCATATTAAAAATAGCTTAATAAAATTAAATACACTAATTATAATCCATGAATGGTATAAAAATATCACATCAAAATTAATAAAATTAAAAAAACATCAACACAATATGGAAGATATAATCATAAAAAATCAACTTCAAACAAGCGTAAATTCCAACAGAGAATGTTGACATTGATAAAATCAATCCAAAAATTATTTGAGTAAAATATATATTTCAACATTAAAATCATTAAAAAGTAAAGGAAAAAATTATATGGAAAATATTCATATAAGTCTCTAAGAGAATCATTTAAGGTGTTATAATGGAAAAAATTATCAAAACCCTCTATATAAGTTAAAAAACATCCTTTCCTTATTTTTCTGAAAACTTCATACTCTACCTTGTTTGGAAAGCGACAGAAATATTACGTTCAAAAATTTATATAAAAATTCAATCAAGGATATAAATTATATTTACCCATAGATTACGAAATATTAAAAATGTTTGGAAATAAATTTTTATGAAACCCATATGTGGATGATAATTAGTTTTAATAGATTCTTACCAATAAACAACCTCAGATAATAAAGAGATTGTAAAATTAACCGTTACCTTGTAAATTTCCATAGTTGATGGTAAATAAACCTCTTGTATAATAGTAATATAATTGTTATTAAATTATACAAGAACCACTAACTTATATATGATAGCATATATGATCTTCTAATATTTCATTCTTAATAATATTTCAGTAGAATCATTGTTTTGGGTGTTAACTAATTCATTTCATTTATATGTTTTGTTACCTAAGTCATGATTGCTGTGGATATGATTTATTTGATTCATATACATAAGGATATTATGTTCTTAACCATTATTTAAAATTATCAAATTAAAATTATTCTTTAGTGGTTATTATGTGGAATGAAATCTTATCGTGTCGTGGAGAGAGTATGTCATACGTATGCACGAGTGAAAATATCATTAAATTGATTGTGAAATCATATTTAGTGGGAGGGAATATTATATATAAAGAATCATTAACATGTTATATTTAATATTTACATCAACTAAACTCTTCATTATACCCATCCAAATATTGATGTGTTGAATAACAAACTACACGTTGATGTTGAGACGCTAATCCGTATGTGCACACGTATTGTGAATTTGTCATTCATAAGATTGATAGAATAATGAATTTAGTTGATACATAATAACAATAACATTAAAAAATTTATAGGGTAATGAATTTATTATTTTTGTATGGAAGCAACAAAGAAAGAGGATGTGGAAGAAGAAAAGGACTTTGAAAGAGGTGAGAAATAAATACCTATTCTTCATGTGCTTCCTTTGGATTTGAACAAATGGGCTCCTTAGGTTGGATTTATGATTGATGTAAGGATTATAAGATGAATTGAAGTTAGTTGGGAGAATATTTGAGCAGTTTTACTCCGAGAATAATGGATTTGGAGGTGTGAAATTAAGAGCAGGGGTAATACCCTTTCATAATAGAGGTAAGGTGAACTTTATGAAATTTTTGAAGTATTATTTTATTATTAAATAATTTTCGGTTCCTAAGGGATCCAAATTGATATTTTTATAGTATAAGGTATTTATGGGTCAAAAACACTCATCCAATTGGTTTTATAAAAGTTTATCTCCACATATTTTCCATATATTTTATATTTAACTCTTAGTTAAATAGTTTATCTTTTACCATGGATTCTTTTTTTATTACAATACATGGTAAATAATCTTACTATAATATGCCAACAGAACCTAAAGAAGTTCATTAATGAAATATATATCATTACGTAAGTCTTTTTTCTATGGCTTATATTTCTAGGACTATTATATAATTCATTAAAATAGTATTTGTTTTAAAAACTCATTTGTGTCAATTGTGACACTATTTAGTATTTGTTTTTTTAAGTCATAACAAAAAGATTTATTGGAGAAAATCATTTAATAAACCCTAAAATGTCATATTAACCTTTAAAATTCGGTTCATAAATAAGAAATATCAATTTAAATTTATTTTAATATTTAAAACATCAATTAATTTAGTCTTTCATTAATAAGGTAATTACTATATCATCATTCAGTCATAAATATATTTAATTATTTAATGACTAAAAATTAAAAATAAAATACTGTTATTTAGGAAATATTTTTATATTTATTATTAATATTTAAGGTCAGATTTATATTATGTATAACACTATATTAATAATGGATTATTTATTAAACATTTAATTTTAATCTTTTAATTCTTTTTTAAATAAAATAATAATAAATGTCCTAATCAAACCCAAGTTCATCAATGAGGATCATATTTTTATCCTAAATATTTTATGGGATGAAATATACTTATAGAATATAATTAGGTCATGTGTTGGGGTAATAATAATATCATTTTTACCTTTAATTACTATATTTACTTTTACCCATCGAAAATAAAATTCCAATGTTACTATTAAATGAAAATTATTTTCATTCTATAGAAAGAAATTTTACATAATGATATCAACAAAGTTTGTCAGATTTTTAAAATTCAATTCATAGAAGTGGTAAAATTATGTTTTATGAATATTTACATACGTTCCAAGAAGGTGGGTAAAAGGCGTTAAATATGTCAATAAAATTTTATATATCTAATCTTATTATCAAATGAATCCAATGAATTACATTGGACTTATATAGATATTATGTATCTATTTTTACTTAAAATAAATTTAAATAAAATAAATAATTATTTAAATAAAAATTCAGTTTAAAAATTAATTTATTGTTTTCCACAAATCATCAAACATTGAATGTTTTTAGTAAAATAGCAAAAAGTCACCATAAGATAATTTTGATATTAAAATTGAAAAACAGAAGCCTATATTAAAAAATAAATTTTGAAAAATTTAAAAATGTGGGTATTACTATTCATAACTGCTAGTTTGATTAGTCTTGGTATGCTAGAACTCAATGTTGTGTACAACACAAGATATTTCATTTTTCAAAGAGAAGGGTATCGTGGATGCTTGGGGTGTTACATTCTCCCCTCCTTCAAATTATTTAATCGTCAAAATTTATAGAATATCACTACATAAAATGATTTAAGTGGTTCTTCATCAAATGTTCCTCGGTTTCCCACATTGCCTGTTCCATCTTATGGTTTCTTCATAGAACATTTACCAGATGAGTCATCTGGTTTCTCAACACATGATCTCTGGTATCAAAAATCATGATAGGTTCTTCATAGTAAGACAGATCAGGTTTCAGCTATATTTCTTCATTGGTTAGTACATGTGTTGGGTCAGACATGTATTTTCCCAACAATGATACATGGAACACATAATGAACTTCTGAGAGAATTGGCTTCATTTCCATACGGTAAGCTACAACTCCAATTTGTTCTAGAATTTTGAAAGATCTGATGTACCTGGAACTTAATTTACCCTTCATACATAATCATATAACACCCTTCCATGTAGATATATTCCAGAATACATGATCTCATATGTGAAATTATAAATCCTTCCTACGATTATCAGCATAGCTGTTTTCCCTACATTGATCGTCTTATATGTGGATTGGGATAATCTTCACCTTATCCATTAGTTCACCAAAACGTTTTGGGCCTATCAGTTTTTTGTCACCAACATCATCCCAACAAGTTGGTCTGCAACATCTCTTTATATATAATGGTTCATTTGGTGCCATCTGAATACATGAATGGAAGATATTATTATACGAAAATTCTAACCAGGGTAAATAATGATCCCACATACATTTAATGTGATTTGTGAAAGATATCAACATGTCTTCTATGTTTTTAATTGTCCATTCTGATTGAAAATTAGTTTTGAGTGTGGAAGGTTGTGCTCAAACAATGTTCAGTATCTAGGGATTTCTATAGACGTTTCCAATGTTTTGATTTAAAATGGGGATCATGATCATAAACAATTCATAGGGTTACACCATGATCTCTTACAACTACATCAATATATATTATTGGTAAACATTCAATTGTAAATCAACTCTTATAACAATAAAGTGTGATGGATTGGTAAGATGGTAAAATATTTCCAATTTTCCATGATTACTTATAGGAGTATTTGGAATCACCATGAAAAATTCTATCATAATATCATCACATTTCCACTCAGTTATGGGAAGAAGTTGCATGACTCCTCCAGGATGTTGTCTTCTAGCCTTCACTTGTTGAAAAACGATAAATATTGACACATAATCAGCAATCTCCCACTTCATGTCATCCCATCAAAAATATTCCATCAAATCCCTATACATTTTACTACTAAGAGGGTGTATAGAGAAGTTGGATCTATGGGAATCATCCAAAAATTCCCATTTTTAGATCAGAAATATTATGAATAAAAATTCTCCTCCCAAATTTCAAAATTACAACTTCTTATATGAACTCAATCAATATACCATCATTGATAGATTTAACATTATTTTAAAACCCCTCATCATCAGTCTGAGAACATTTTATCCTTTCTAGTAAATATTGTTTGGCACCCATTTGAAAAAGTGTGGATGTTTGAACATGTATTATTATTACCATATCCAACTTTACTAGATCCATGAACATAGGATCCTTTTCTACTCTTATATTTTTCATAACTCCATGATCCTTTCTGCTCAAAGAAACTTCTACCTTATATTCGATCCTCATGTGGTAGTGTATTGTGAAATCATAATATTTGAGTAGTACAAGACATCCCATTTTCCTCATGATGTGTGCTTTATATGAGATAATATAAATCAGACCCTAGTGATTGGTATATATCTTACATTTCTCACTATATAGATAGTTTCTCTATATCATTAAATTAAATATTATAGTTTCTAACACATAATCATGAGTAAGATATTTTTTTCATTAATTTTTATAAAATGTAATGTATAGGCAATAAATCTATCATTATTCACTAGGAATCAACCATGTACTTTCTTCAAAGCATTACTATAAATAAAAAATCCATCATTCCCCGATGGTAGAGTCAAGATAGGATAATTAACTAATATTTTCTTCAATTCATCGAAACACTATCCACACTCTTTTGTCCAAACAAATTTTACTACTTTAGGATTAAGTGAAGTTAATGGGTTATCCGATCAAAAAAAAATCTGGACAAAATGCTGATAATAACTTAATAAACAAATAAAACAGAATACATCAGTTATACTCAGCGGTGCTAGACATTCGTGGATTGCCGTTTTCATAGAATTATTAATAGATATTCCATACTAAGGGACAATATGGAAATTAAAATAAATTTTTTGAAGTGAAAATTCACATTTGATAAACATGCCATATAATCCATTTATTCCAAGAGTCATTAGAATAGTGTGAAATTAATTTTCATGATATTTTTGTCTTTTGGAGTATACCAAAATATCATCAATAAATAGCTCTAAATAGACTTAATGATATTCATTAAAACTCTATTCATTTGATCCATGAATATAGAGGGTTAATTTTCTAGTCCAAAAGGCATTATTGTAATTTCATAACACTCCTACCTAGTACAAAATGACGTCTTTGAAATGTATTCCTTCATCACTCATAACTGATGATATCTAGATTGATGGTCAGTCTTTGAAAAATATTGAATTCCATGAATTTGATCAAATAAATCATCATTGCGAGGTAGGGGATACATGTTTTTTATTGTTATAGCATTGATCTCCCTTAAGTCAATGCACAACCTCATAGATCCATATCTCTTATTATCACAAAGAAGATGGGCTCCCCATTATGAAAAACTAGGGAGAATAAATCCATTTTTACTCAATTCATCTATTTCTTTCTTTAGTTCCACTACTTTCGTATTGGCCAGTCTATAAGGGGTTTTCAATATAGGCCATGAACCAGTAATTACGTCAATGGAAAACCCAATTTCCCATTATGGAGTATGTCTAGGTAAATCCTCTAGAAACACATCAACATACTCTTGAGCAATAGGTATAACCCCTATTTCAACATTTGTTTCCTTGCACATAATTACTTCACTTCCTTCCTCCAAAATAATTTATTTTAATAGAGCATTTTGTAGTGGATCTAGATAAGAATATGATGATGAAGTATCTTCTATAAAGATATGGTACTCTTTACCACCATCAAAAATTGTAACCTCCTGCTTCATACAGTAAATTTTCACATCACGGTCTTAAAGCCACTCCATACCAAAAATTATATCAAATTATATCATGGGTGTGACATTAAGATCTGTAGATAAAGAACGTATATATTCCATAATAGTAAATAATTTACAAAACATTAATGCAATGATACTTACCTTAATAGTTTTGACTAAAATTTTCCTCGTTATATCAAATTGGAAATATCATATTTTCGTAGAAAACTGGTGTGATATTAAAGAATGTGATGATCCTGAATCAAATAAAGAAATGGATAAATTTGAGGAAATGATTATATTACCTACCACCATGTCATTCAAAAAACCAACCTCAATAGTTGTGATCACATAATCTTGGTCTATCTCCCTTGGAATTTACTATGGTATGTTTCCATGGAGCATAGTATGCCTCATCTGTTAGATCTCACTAGCCACTGCCTGGTCCCAGACTATCAAGTTCTCTATCGATGCATCGATCGCCTAAAAATGGCACGACACATGCAGGAAGAACCCATGTAGGTCTGAGTAACACAATACTCAGTAAGGGACTAAATGACACTACTAATACCAAAATAGAATTTATGCACAATGTAGAAAAACAAAAAGTTTAATAATGTGTAGCCCCTAAGAATTACTATCAAGATAGAGAGCCACTAGAGACAGCTCACATAGATATAAATATACAGTATGAAAACCAAGACTATCAGTGGAAAAAATGATCACATTTCACTATTGAAGAAATCATCCCCTGATGAGTCACATAAGCCTACTAGGGAAAATAGACCCTATCGTAACATAAGGCTATGGGAAACCTAGACCCACTCGTCAGTTCGGCCTATTTAGGCACTTAGACCCGCTCGTCACTTCATTCTGGTGTGACACATTATCTAGAATGTCACTTTACCCAGCTAGGGCACCTAGACCCATCATCACTTTGGTATGCTGAGACACCTAGCCTTGTTCGTCACTATCTTCACGTCATAACTAGGTGCATAATTCCTTCTCGTATCACACATGATTCCAGGACAATCTACTCATCAGTCCAATGGTCATATCTCATTTTTTAAAATACCCCACTTACAGTAAATCAAATAGACTACCTCATCTCTAGGGTCTTAATTCCAGAAATGGATCATCAATCAGACGTGCAGTTTAAAAGATAAGAGACTTTTAAAAAATGGATCGGATGGGTTTTAGCCTAGTCAGACATAGTTGGAAAGACCAGAACTGACATGATCAAGCCTGTTAAGCCTGAATCAAGGTTCGTTGTCTCGACCCGGGTCCATAGGGTCTGACCTGAATGGATGAGTCGGCCTAGCCCACCACACGCAACCCAGACCGGATGGGTCCTACCTGGACCACTGGATGTGCCCAGCCCGAGGCACTGGGCCCACCTCAAGGTTGGCCTGCCTGTCCAACCCATCCAGCTGAAGCAGGCAAGTCTGATCCACCTAGGACTAAGAGAGTTCCACATACTACCCAGAGAGGGCATTGCCACCCCTGGCGGGTGCTACGTTCTCCCAGTGGAAGGTTTCTCATCCCCCCTATTCTGGGTGCCGTATCCCCCTGTGGTTGGCACCACCTCCCACAAGAGGAACAACTCGACTTAAGCCTCCTGCCGTGTGACACGACTCTACATCCACATCCAGCTTCACCACCACCAGCTATAGCTAGTGGCCTCTGTCTGTTTCCCGCAGCATATCCTCTAATGACATAAACATTTGAATAATATTTTTCTCATCAAGTTGTTTATTATTTTATATTGTACTCATCAAAACTATGTTATTTAATTTATAATGTGAGTATAATTAAAAGAGGAGCACATCGTTTTGAAATTTAAATGGCCATTGTTTGATATGACCGTTTGAATTTAAAATATTAACATTATGATTTTTTAAAATACAATTGATCATGATTAATTATTACAAAAAGAGGAGTCGATGGACTCATTTAGTAGACTTGGGAAGTATGAAGCCCATCATTCTGTGCATGGGAAGGAGGTAGCAACTCAGGGAATTTCTCTCAACCAATCCCAAGAGAAACTTCAATATGTGATGCATGAATGAATTCTCCTAAGAGATAAGTTATAGCTGATAGAAATCACCACTTGGGTAATTTTTCCCGATCCGACCCAAGATTATATCACCATTGCACACATTAATATTAGGTCCCATGTGTTTGTTATAAGGGGCTATGTAACGAGGCCTTAAATACTCTGTGTAATCCCATGGTAAATAAATTTTTTTAGCAAATGTATTTTTTGAATAACTTTTCTTAATAAAGTATATGTTTTATTAAGAAAAATTTGATAAATTTTTTTATATTTAACAATTGAACTTTTCAATAATTTCTTATACATAAAGAATTTTTATGGAAAAATAAATATCATTTATTAATTTTACATGTCAATATTAACCAAGGTGGTATTTTTATTTATTTTCTTAGAATTTTTCATTTGATGAGAAGTTTTTCATGAAAAAAAAAATCAATGAATTGTATAAAATCATTTTATTATTAAAAAACCTTTTCTGTGAAATGATTTTCAAAAATCGGACATGAATTGTGTAATCAAAGTGAAAATTGTGGTTTAATAAGATCAAAATAATTTTTTGCTGAATATATTGATTTCACTTTGGAATAGTAATTTTACCCTTATAAATGGTAATTTTACCAATCGCATAGTAACATCACCTATGAAGGTATAAATATGTTTTAGTTATCTTAGGTGGTAATGTGATATATTTATATCATAGTATAAGTACATAAATGTTTTATAAATTATTAGTCATGTATATTTTATTATTAATTTAATTTAATTTAAAATGATAATAATTTTTATAAAATAGAGTTCAATTTTGTATTATAAAGTCAAAAAATGGTTAGTGTGAATTTTTGGGATTTTTCTGATACAATTGAATTTTCACTGAATAGTAAAAAAATAGTTTTGAGTTTTGCTGTGTTTAATGAAATCGTTAATGATTTAATAATTCTGGTCAACTTTTTAATAGTACGATATGTTATGAGGTGTCCCAAGTGGTCAATACAATGGGAAAAAACCATGGGCAAGCCCATGGTTTTTCAAATACCAAAGTAGAGGTGTCCCTTGGAAATTAATAAAATATTTCCTCATTTTTTGTTATAAATACCAACCCATTCATTTATTCCTTTCCTTATAAAATCCTTCTTATTAATATCCCTCTTTTTTTCTCCCAATTTGTTTTTCCAAGGTTCCATCATGCACACATGGTCATAAAAATAGATATTTTGACGTTTCTCTTCATGTTAAGGGAACCTTTCACCATCCTCTTTTTATTCATGACTTCCTTTATGTTATGTCTCTTAGTTCCCATTTATTTAATGGGGGATTGTTCCTATATATATTTTCAAAATTTCATTACATGAACAATTTATGATAGACATTTTATCTCTGTCATAAACAAATTTCCTAAATTTATAAGTTACTTCGTTAGGCTGCCAGATTTTCATAAAATAAATCACATCTTCTATTTTGTTTCTTTTTTCTTATTCATGTGGTATTTTATTAAAATATCCATAACATGTTTTCTTATTCATGTTATTCAATCCTTATGCCTTATAATGACTCTCAAATTAATGGGTGAACCCTATCCCCCTTTTTTAATGATCTCTAAAACCATTTTATATAGACATTATGCTGTAGAAATTTCGTCTCAAAACCACTTTCTCTTTTTCTCATGAAATTATATTAATTTCATTATGTAAATAAATGAACCTATTTCAGTTAATGGGTTATTCATCATGACATAAAAATTTTATATTTGGTTTTGGATTTGACATACATAAAGACTCATTCCATTTACCTGGGTTATAAATGACATAATAATCACGTATTTAAGCACTTTTAAAATGTCACAATTTTGTAATGAAACCCATATATTTTATTCTATATGGGTTATTTATGAAATATTTGATTATGAACTATGTGGATCACATTAAAATAAATAAATATTTATTGTGTACCCTAAAAGTTATCCAATTCATTAGGTAATGAATTTAATATCTAGAGATGACAAGTTTCATGATACCTTAGTGAATAACCCGGTTAATGATTATGATACCTTGGGGATGAACCATGGTGATATTTTCATGAATGTATAAATGAAATTTTGTAGTCACATTTTCATGTTATGATTCATGTTATTATTATTATTATATCCCTCTTTATCATTTATTTATGATATCCCTCATGTTCTTATTGATATTTCTCAAGATCACATGTAAATTGTTTCTCTTTTTTTTCCTTATTGGACCTTCTTCTCCCCTTTTCCATTGATGTATGTCTCCTGGTTATGAGATACAGTAATTGCACTTAGGATGAACATATGTTGATGCCTTAGAAGTGGATTAGAATAATTTTTATCTTTTTTCATGTATATTGTACTTTATTTCCAATGCACTAGATATTAAAGATCCTCATTTTTTCAAATGTAATGAGAAGATAAATAATAAAATGGTAGTATTCCATAATTGTTATCAAAGGATAGTTTAGTTATTTATAGAAATAAGGCTATGAAAATTTTAGGAATAACCTTAAATAAAATTTTAAATTTATGAAAACTTTTTGGTATTTTGGTGAAATATTATGTAAGTTGTTTCCAAACAGATAAATCAATGTCTACATATGAACAAATGGATGTGGCTCCAACACAGATGTACCTAGGAGTAAAAACTCATATAAGGAGTTTTGTGCATGATATAGGGTATCCATTTACATTCCATAAGGGTCATATTTCACTCCGGGTTTAGCACTCTTTGGGGACATTTTTGGTTAATTGCATTCTTTTTATAAATCATTTTGAAGGATTTAGAGAGAAATGGAATTATTTAATCATGATGTTTTAAGACATAAAATCCTTTATATTTAAAAGGTTCTTAATGGAAATAATCTTATCAATATGGTTTTATAGTTTTAGAAAATGATGCGTAATAGGAGGAACCATGAAAATTGTGACTACAATGGACCATGTGCTAACAACCCTCTCATGGAAGTCGGAGAGGAAAATTTCATTACAATGATGAACCAACTAACTCATGATATGAGAAATCAATTAAATAAAGTTAATAGAACAATATACCCACAAAGGGAATAATATTATGTCTATTTTTATATGCGTTAGGGACCACCAACCTTCCATGGATCTACCGACCCATTGATTATTGAATAGTGGATCGACTCTATCAGGAAAATATTTTCTCTTCTATGCTATCTGGTATAAGAGATTGTCGCCTTGGTTGTTTATCTATTATAGGGAAAATCATATCAATATTAAGAACTAATATAAAAAACGAGCCTAAGTGTGGAGGTTTACAAGATGGAGTGGGAATAAATTAGATGGATTTTCATCAATTAGTATTTTCCTCATTCTATGAGAACTAAAATGGAGAAGAAGTTTCTCGAGTAGAATGAAAAGGAGAATGAATCTGTTGGAAGCTGCGAGATGAACATTATGAGAATTTCCCATTACACATAATTCATTGTAATGGATCCAAATTGGATGGATGATATATTCTTTAGTGGACTTATACCACATCTACAGAATTTTCAAAACAATTGAGACTCTAAAAGCAACACGGAGATCGTTCAGAGTGTGTTGAAAGTAAAACTAATGTCTGGTGAGATGTAGTGGTCCCATAAATCCAATGACAAGAAAAGATCAATGGATTTTAACATATGGAATAATTTTGATCAGTGAAGATGAGGTAATAATGTGCAACATCCCATTTTTAATAAATGTGGGAAGAAGCATTTGGTAATCTTCCTGCTTGGGAGAAGGAAGTGCTAAAACTATGGGAAAGATGGCCATATCGCACAAAATTGACATAGTAAGGTGAATCCTCAACTACAAAAAAATTAAGGAAAAATGTATTATTGTGCATGACCTACTTGATTTCCAGTTCTATAAGTTTGTAAAACATGAGAACTATTCCAATCATTGTCCAAATCTGAGGGCCATGGAGGAGAATCACCATCAATCTCAACTAAGGCCAAGAGAACAAGGTTATACTTTTGAAATCTATATAGTTAAAGTTGAAGCACCAAATGATGTAGTGGAATGTACTCTTGTATTTATATTAAAACTATAATGTACTTTGTTTGATTTTGGTTCTACGCATTCATTTATTTCCTCTATGTTTACAATTAATATATAATCATCCCCAAAATTGGTAAAAGTAGTTTTATCAATCAAGAATCATGTGGGATTATCCAATCATCTTCATTATTTAGAAACTCTAGTATATAATTTATTGACAACAATTTTATAAAAAAACTAGTTTTCATTCCAATTCTAGAATTCAAAATCAGACTAAGGATGCACTGGCTCTCAAAGTATAATTCTAAGATAAAATTTATAAGCAATGAAATATCAGCAGTCATGAATGGGAAACCAATAGTTATCTTAAAAGGAGTGATATATCAACTGAATATTTGCCTATAAGAAACTCAGATATATATCATCATGGAGTTGATTGATGAAGAAGAAGAAGGAAATGAGAGTTTAAGGATAGGAAATTTTCCCATCATCCAGAAATACGTTGACATATTTTTAGAGGAGTTACCTGGACCTCCCCCAGAAAGAGAAGTTTATTTCTCCATGAACTCATGCCAGGATCTCATACGATATCAACGACACCATATAGGATGGAAAATGTGGTTTTGGAGGAATTAAATAAAAAACACAAATATCTTTTAGAGAAGGGTTTTATCTGACCAAGTTTGTCTCCTTGGGGAGCACCTGTTCTTTTTTTGAAGAAGAATTATGGATCGATGCAGTTGTTCATTGATTATAGAGAATTTAAAATGATCAAAATGAAGAAAAAAAAAATACCCTCTTGAGATAATTAGTGACTTATTTGACCAACTTGGTGGGGATCAATTCATCTCTAAGATTGATCATCGATCAGGTTACCATCAATTGTGGGGGAATAAATAATATATACTAAAAAAATCCTTACGACCAAGATATAGGCATTATGAGTTTGTTGTTATTCCATTTAGACTAACTATTGAACCTTCTATTATTATGGATTTCATGAACAGAGAATTAAAGAACTAAATTTTTAACATTTTAGTAGTTTTTATTGATGATATTTTGATATATTCCATATGTCGCAAAGAGAATGAGGATCATGTAATGGTTATTTTGAAAACTCTAAAGATGGAGAGGCTTTTTAAAATGTTTAGAAAATGTGAATTCTGGTTACAACAAGTTTCTTTCTTGGGGCACTTTGTAACCAATGGTGGAATCATAGTTGACAATGCCGAAAGCAATTTTATCGTGGAGTGGTCAGAGACTACAATAATTATTGACAATCATAGTTTCTATAGATTGGAATGATATTATAGGAGGTTTTTAAAAAAAATCACCACTTTATAAACCACAATCAAAGTTAACTAGAAAGGGGTTCATGTTCATCTGGATAAAGGAGTGCGGGGAATGTTTACAAGAGATGAAAAGAGATTGGTTACCACACCCGTGCTAACATTACCTTCATATGGAGAAGGATTAATTATTTTTAGTGATGTATCTCTGAATGGCCTTTGTTGCGTCCTCATGAAAAATGAAAAATTCATAGCTTATGCATCTCAATAGATGAAGTCTCATGAGAAAAACTCTCCTACGCCTGATCTGGAGTTGGATGCACTTGTTTTTGATCTGAAGATATAAAGGCATTATATTTATGGGGAGAAATGTGATATATAAATAGACCATTAATTTTTGAAGTATATTTTCACACAAAATAAATTGAACATGAGGAAAAGGAGATGGTTAGAACTTCATAATGACTATAATTGTTCAATTCATTATCATTCCAGAAGAGCAAACCAATTCGTTGATGAATTAAGTAGAAAATACAATATAGTTCATTCCATGATGAGGATTCAAAGAGATCCATGGATCAATAACCTAGTAAAGATGGGCATGGGAATTATAATGGAAGGGACATCATCAACCCTAACCCAAATTATTTCTCAACCATCATTTCTAGAGTAGATCGATTGGGCTCAGAAAGAAGATCCATTATTACAGAATATGTTTAATCCTGTAAGATATGTAATGTTTCTTGAGTTCAATATTGATAAAGAAGGTGTACTAAATGTTCATACAATAATATGTGCTACATCAATTCTAGAAATAAAGAAATATCAGATGGATGAATCTCAATGCGATAATTTCTCTATACATCTGGGAATAAATAAATGTATAGATACGTTCATGATCATTATTGGTGGGATAATATTAAATGAGAGATTGAAGAATACACTCAACGTTCCTGGTATGATTGTAAGTGAAGGCGGAGCAATAACATCCTAAAGGGGTATTGCAACCACTACCCATACCATCATGGAAGTGGGATAATATAACTATGGACTTTACCACTAGTATCCCAAGAAATTACAAATGAAATAGAGTGATATGGGTTATTGGGGACCATCTAACCATGACTGTCCATTTTATCTCTAGTTGGGAAGATTTATCTCTTGATCAACTTTCCCAGATTTACGTTAACGAAGTTTTAATTTTCTTGTACTTCCACTGTATATCATATCTGATCATGATCCAAGGTTCACATCAAAATTATTGAAAATTATTCAAAATTATTTGAGTATAGAATTGAATTTTAGTATGGCCTATCACCCCCAAACTGATGGACAATATGAAATGACTATTCAAAACTCAAGGACATGCAAAAAAAAAGCTCAAAAAAATTTAAAGCTGAATGAGATCAACATAATCCATTAGCTGAGTTCTCTTACAACAACAACTTCTACTTGAGCCTTCAAATGTCACCCTATGAAGCATCATATGGGAAGAGATTTATAAATTTTACTTGTTGGGATGAAGCTGGGGAGAGAACGTTTCTTGGTCTTGATCTCGTACAAGAGAAGGCAGAAAAATCCCATTCCATCCTGCAACACATTAAGGCTTCTCAGATTCGGAAAAAGAGCAATGCCAAAAACCAAGGAATGGAATTTGAGTTTGATGATGGTGACATTGTATTTCTTCTCATTTTACCATGGAAGAGATTCACAAGTCTTAGAAAGAAAGGGAAGCTCTTCTTTAGATACATAATCCCCTATGAAATCTGTGATCGTGTAGGATCAGTGGTATATCAGCTTGTACTTCCATCAAATCTAGAAAATGTTATTGATGTCATCCATGTATCTCTCTTGAGGATGTACATACCTGACCCTTCATATGTAAAAAAACTAGAGGTGGTACAACCGGTACATGACCTCTTTTATGAGGAGCAGTCGGTGGAGGTCATGGATCGTAGAGACAAGGTTTTACGCAACAAAACTACCCACCTAGTTAAGGTGTTGTGAGGAACCAAAAATATGAAGAAGCCACATGTGAAGTAGAGAAGATTATTAGGAAGAAGTACCCACACATTTTCTTTTCTGAGGGTACGAGTTAATATTTTGGGGGTAAAATTTCTTTTGTGGTAAGAATGTAACGACATATACTTTTAAATAATATTTGTTTCATGATTTATTTTATTATTATTTTTATACTCAACTATACTATGTTCTATAATTAATTGAGTATAATAAAAAACAAGACCACTAGGTTTCACCTGTTATATTACAGTTGTTTGATATGAACAATGGAAATTAATATCTTAACGTTATCAATATTATTTATAAATAAAAGTGATCAAGGATAACTAATACAAATAGTGGAGTCGATGGCCTCATCCAGTAGACTCAGGCCACACAAATCCTATATTTTAGTGCATATGAACGAGGTAGAATCTCCATGATTTTCTCTCGACTAACCCCAAGATGAAAATCTACATGTGAAGCCTAAAAGGAATCTACAAAGGCGGAAGTTAAAGCTAATAGGAATCTTCACTCAGGCAATGTAGTACATGCTTCCCAATTAATATATCACCATTACACACTTAACTATTTATTCATATGAAGTTGTTATAAGGGGATATGTAATGAGGCCTTCAATACTTTGCGTAAACCCTTGGTAAATAAAATTTCTATTTCATCATTCATATTTTTGAATTAGATTTTGTTAATAATGTATATGTTTAATTTAAAAAAAATTGATAGATATATTGTAGAAGTAAAAACTGTACATTTCAATGATTTCTCATACATAGAAAATTATTATGGTAAAATAAACATCATTTCTGAATTTCAAATTTCAAAATTAACCTCGGAAATTTTTTTCGATATTTTCTAATACGTTTCAATTTGATGAATAGTTTTTTATGAATAGTGTTTTTTGATGAATAGTTTTTGATGTATTGTTTTTTTTAAAATAGTATATAAAAAATTTATTATTAAATAACTTCAAATGTGAGTTGATTTTCAAAAATAAGACATACTAAGTAGTAATCTGGGTGAAAAATGTTGTTAAATAAGATCAAAATATTTTTTTTGGTTAATAGTAAATTTAATCATTGTAATAATAATTTTACCCTTATGAATAGTGATTATACCATTGGAATAGTAACAACACCTATAGAGGTATAAATATTTTTTTATTCATCATAAGTGGTAATATGATATAATTATATCATAGTATAAGTAAATAAACGTTTTAGATATAATTAGTCATGAATTAGTATTTTAATTAATTAATATAATATGAAATTTAATTAATTTTTATAAAATGTATTTCACATTAGAATTATAAATGTCTATTTACATTTAGGGTGATTTTTTGGGATTATTCTGAAACAGTTGAATTTTTCGTGAATAGTAAAAAAAATAGTTTTGAGTTTTGGTGTGTTTAATGAAATCAGTTATTTTGTAATCATGATGTAATAATTCTGGTCAACTTGTGAATAGTAAGATATGACATGAGATTTCCCAAGTGGCTAATACCATCATAAAATATCATGGGGAAGCCCATGGTTTTGCAAATACCAATGATGAGGTGGCCCATAGAAATGAATAAAATATTACCTCATTTTTGCTATAAATACCAACCCATTACATCATTACATTCATTAAAAAATCCTCCTCAATAATGATCCTGTATTTTTACCTCCAAAGGAGTTCTTCCAAGGTTACCTCAATCCCCCAAAGGTCCCAACCATCTATCTTTTGACGTTACTCTTCAAGGTAAGGGAACCTTTCACCCTCCACTTTTTAGCCACGACTTCATTAATGTTATGTCTTATACATACATTTTATTATGTGGAAGAATGCTATTCAATATATTTGAAACTTTTCAATTCATTTCCAATTTATTGGAGACCCTTTTTGGAATTTATAAGTTACCTCGTAAGGCTGGCGATTTTCATAAATGATATCACGTCTTCTCTTTTTATTCATGTTTTATTTTCATGTGGTATGTTATTCAAATATAAATACCAAGTTCTTATCTCTATGTTATTATGTCCTTATAATGTATCTCAACTATCTTTTGAATGGATGACCCTTTTCCAATCTCTTTTTTTTCTGTTCACTAAAACCATGTTATATATCCATTATGCTGTAGATATTTCATCTCAAAACCTTTGTCTCTTTTGTTCAAGAAATTATCATATTTTATTTATGTGAATAAAAAATAATATTTTAGATTTTGGATAATTAATCAAGATATAAAAATGGTATTTTTGGTTCTTTATTTGACATAAATAAAACCCTAATTCAATTTACATGGGCTATAAATTACATGACTATCATGTTTTAAAGCACTTTCAAAACGTCACGATTTTGAAATGAAACACATTTCTTTTATTCCCTATGCTTTATTTATGAAATGTTAGATTATGATATATGTGTATCACAATAAAGTATATTAATATTTAGGGTACGCCCTAATTTCAATCAAATTCATTGTGAAAATAATTTAATCTATTGAGATGACAAGTTATATGATACCTTGGTGAATAACCCTAGTAATTTTTAGGACACGTTGTGGTAAACCATGGTGATATATTCATGAATGTCTAAATTAAAGGTTGTAACCATATTTTCATGTCATCATTCATGTTATTATTGTTATCAAATGCCACAATATCAATCATTTATGATATTTTTTACGTTTTTATGGATATCGCTCAGGATCACATGGAAACTGTTTCACATGTTTCCATTACTGGGCCTTCTGCTCACCCTTTCCATTTATGTATGTCTTCAAGCTATGAGTTGAAATAATTATAAATAGTATGTACTAATGGTGAATCATTAAAATTGGATTAAAATAATGTTTTATGATATCTTAATGTATATTGTTCCAGATTTCCAAGAAACAAGACTTTAAAGATATTCTGTTTGTAAAATGTAATGAAATGTTAAGTAATAAAAAGTCATGATTCCATATAGTTATAGGCCTCATATACCACTATAGCATGCCATTAATGCACGCTACCTTCCACACCCGGCCAGTGTTTCTAGTGCCGCCATGCAAGTAGATTATTCTGTGGGCCACCGGACATACTCTAGTGGTTCATTCTTCAATCTGATGTTTGTTCTGAAGTCCTCGGGTCATCAGCTCACCAACTGCGGGCTCCAACTCACCTTGTCGTTGATCCAGGGGTTCGATCTTGATTGGATCTTCTTTAAAAACTCTTCCTTGACCGTGTGGGTTTGTTGGTGAAGAACGTAATAATTGGGGTAGGAAAAGAACCAATAACACTTGAGGGATGGATGATGGCCTTATTCATTTTGCCTTTGTTCGTATCAATATAGTGAAAGGGGAAAGAATAAAAACCATGTTTATGAACCTTCAATCCATACAATAATACATCCATCCCTCCTGAACGAATGAATCGAAGATCAACCTGTAATTGTTTTTACCCACCATCATCATTTAAAAAGAGAGAATAGGGAAACAAAATCACATTCAACAAAACCCCTACCTCAAGGTTAGATTATTCAATTTGAATACTGGAGTGGTAATATCATCATCATTGTTTCATGATCCTCAATTTGTTATTGTCGGTGATTCATCATCCATCTCTTGCCAATGAAAATTCTCCTATGGTTTAGATTGCTTCCCAGATCATTCTAATGATAATGTATCTCTTTTAAATAATTAATTGGGGGAAACACATTTCAGTATTTGTAGTTACATTGAGTCATTATGTCATTATGTAGTTTCACTTATAAAATGAAACTTCATTTCTATTAAACTTCAGTTTTAGTGCCACTACAATGGTTCATTTATTAAATGATACAGTTGGCTCAATTTTTCATCATTGTGATTTTATTAAATAAAATAATCATTATTATGATTATTTTATATTTATTTTAAATGGTCAAAGACTAAAATTATCCTTCGACCTGTGTCAATTTAGGTTAGGTCCATTCTTAGGTAATGACATTGTTCCGGATGCAAAGGTTCTCTTTCTTTCTTAATTTGGGAACCAATTTAGAATCTTCTATAACCACACACACGTGATTTTTTAAATAACATAAAAACAATTTTGAATTGTATTCAATGCTCATCGGTCCTCAGAATCACATGTCACCTTAGAATCAATAGAGTCAGTTCACATAGGTATAAATATAAAGTGTGGAAAGAATGACTATCATTATTAAACACTCACTATCGTGACCCTCATCCCCGATGAGTCACTTAGTCTAGCTAGGGAACCCAGCCCCATTACTCACTTAGGCCTACTAAGGAAGAAAGACCTACTAATCACATTATCCTACTAGAGAACCTAGAATGACTCTTCACTTTCCCCTACAAGGGAACATATACCCCTCATCACTTCGGCTTGTTGGGGCACTTAACCGTGCTCTCAAATATCTTCTTATAATAGCATGATGCAAGATTCCTGCCTTTATCAAACTTGATTCTAGTAGAATCTAGTCATCAAGCCATCAATTACATCTCTACATCCCCAAAAACCATCTTAGTTTATATCAAAAGGATGGACTCATAGTGAGGGTACGAATGCCTCAAATGACTCATCCATCGGATGTGCGGTTTCGAAGTTATGATCCTATTATTAAAAAAAGGGGTCGATTGGGTCTGGGCCCATTCCAACATGATATGACTAATATGACCCGACCCATTCCATATTTTCTTAAGGTGTAGGCCCATTAGACAATCTAGACATATATTAGGGTCTGCTAACCCGACCCTAGTCTACCGGGTAGACCCAGCCTGGACAGGCGGCGTCTATCCCTTACTGTTTCAATAGCAATGCCCGCTAGAGTAGCCTAGAAAAAGGTGCTAGGCCCATACTAAGGCCAGTCCACTTGTCCAAAATGACCTATAATGGTGGTCTAGTCTGATTCACCCAAGGCATTTCAGGCACAACGTCCAACCCATGGCCGTTGTTGAGGGTCATCATCGTGGTCCAGCCTGACCGCACCATCTATCCACGTCCTCTCACACCGCCACCGACCTTTGCCACCAACACATGTTCATCGATCGTGGCATAACTGAAAGCCATCTATTCTACTGTGGCATTCCACCTTTATATTCTACCTCCTACATGCTACTACGGTGATGGAGTATCCTTTTGTGGGCACCATACATACTCTGGTGGTCCATCCTTTGATATTATAGGTGTTCTAAAGTCCTCATGTCATTGTCTCACATACCAGAGGCTCCAACTCATATTTTCATTGATTTGGGAGGGTCTAATCATGCTCAGAGACTCCCGGAAAAGATTTATGTAACCACATGGGTTCATCCATTATGAATGTAAGAATGAGTGTAGGAAAAGCACCAATAGCTCACAGGGGATGGACATTGCCCTTGTTCATTCGGCCTTTTTTCATCTCGTTAGAATGAAAGGGGAAATAATAAACACCATGTTTCTAAACCATCAAGCTCCACAATAAATAGTCCATCATGCATGAATGAATGATCCACAAATCAACCAGTTACTGTTTTAAAATTTGTTCGTCATTTAGAAAGTGAGAGTGGGTAAACATAATCATATAGATCAAAACCCCTACCTCAAGGTTAGAATTTTTGATGGAGAATATCGGAGTTGCACCATCATTATCCATTGTTCCTCAAAACTCAATCCATCTTAGGTGGTGATTCTTCATTCTCCTCTCATCAATGCATATCCTCCAAACAATCAAAGTGGTTCCAGGATCATGTCATTGATCCTAAATCTCAGTTAAATAATTAAATGGGGGAAATTCATTTCAGCTTTTTTAGTTATGATGATTCGTTGCATTGTTAGGTAATTTCATATATAAAATAAAAAATCTTTTCTATTATGATTTAGTTTCATCATCTCTATGTAGATTAATTTATTAAATGAAATATCTAGCTCGACTTTATATTGTAGCAAAACAAATTGGAATAAAATAAACTTTCTTAAGTTTATTTATTTATCATCAAATCTCTTTAAAATAAACTTTTAACCTTTAACCGTATCAGTCTAGGATAGGTCCATTCATAATTAATGTAGTTGTTCCCAACACAATGATACCCTCTGATGTTTAATCTGAGCACCTGTTTAGAATCTTCTAGAACTGCACACATGTGATATTTTAAATAACTGAAAAACTATATATTTATTCAAGGCTCACCAGGCCTCAGAAGAACATGCAGCCTTCGCATCATATCTCAAAATAATCCCATATAATTTTAAAAAAAAATTGTCATGTAATTTTAGAGACATTAAATTTTCCCCACAATATGGATTTACATCTTCGATAGACAAAATAATTGATAAATAATAAAATGTGAATACTAAGCATGAATTTGAGCCTCCCACTCCCATGTGATCTCCTAGAGATTCCCATACTGCCATCGAACTTGCACCAGATGAATTAACCACCCACAAATCACCCACTCTTATGGATCCTCAATCTCTACCAGGAACTCCATAAATATCACCCCATCATCCAGGTTAAGCTTTCTATAGTCAGAGGTGTGTGAATGATTGGGCACATACCACCTCAGCTATAACATAAGGAAGACATTATAAACACATGACATTTTTTGGGGAAGAACTAGGCGGTATGTAACCTCACCAACTCTGCTCAAAATATAGAAATGGATGATGAATCTTTGAAGGAACATACTGCACGATCCAAATATCATCAATCCCCATCGAGGTGAGACCTGAAGGGACACATCGTCTACCTTATCAAACACTGAGGGAATTTTTATCCTATCAGTATAAGATTTCTTCCATCCAGGTAAAATCCTAATCTGATCCTAAATGATCTACTCACCATCTCGATGGAATCCCAAACTAAATGAGGACCCTTGAGTGGTGAATCCCCTGAGTCTATCCACCATAATGGCGATCTACATGGTTGCCCGTGTAGTGCCTCAAACGGTGCCATACGAATGGTGGAGTGGTAGCTATTGTTGTACGTGAACTCAACCAATATTAGTTGATTCTTTGAACATATCCAAATTCCATGATATAAGCACGAAGAATGTACCCTAAAACATGGATAGTCCTCTCCATATGACCCTTCATCTGGGGATCAAAAGTTGTCCTCAAATGTACGTAAATCCCAAAATCCTTCTAAAATCCCTTCCACGGTCGAGATGTGAAGCGAGCATCATGGTCTAACAAGATTATAAGAGGCACACCAGGAAGTCTAACTATCATATAGATGTAGAATCTTCCCATGATCTCTATTGAATACTTCTAATAGATGGATAAGAAATGAGCTGACTTGGTGAGTCAGAACATGATCACCTAGATGGTATAGTTCCCCATAGATGTGTATTGTAATCCTACCACGAATTTCATTGAGATACCATCCCACTTGTACTCTGGTGCCTTAAGTGGCTGAACCAATACTAATGGAACCTAATTCTCTAACATCACCTAATTATAAGTGAGGTACTAATAAATGAACTTCTCACCTAACATTTTAGTCCCTGACAACCAATTCAATCATCAAATATCTTGGTATATATTCGCCGCCCCTGGATTCACCCCCAAGGGGGCGGTGTGGTACTCCCTCAGAATATCCTCTTGCAACTCAACTAATATAATGGCACACTGTTTGGAAATTATAACGTGCTCCCCACTTATCTAAATATCCATATGAGGATTGCCCTATGGGTAACTAAGCATGTCGGGTCTCACCATTAATGTCCCAAAGTTGTGTCTCCCAAAATCACAGTAAAAGTTGGTGTGGGATTAATATCAAATGATGATAGGTTGTTCGATCTCCATCCACTAATGATATCTTCATCATAATAAAATTGTCCTGATGCCACACTCCGTAATTAAAATCTGTTCCACCTACTGATCGCGTTTACCACCATGCTCCTCTTCCCAGACATATAGACTCTCTTGAAGTCAATGTCCTATAAGAACTCTACGAGATTATGTTTCCTCACGTTTAGGTCTTTCTAGGTGAACATATACCTGAGACTATTGTGGTCGGATTACATAGTAAATTGCCCACCCAGCTAATAGTGTTGCTTCATCTTCAAAGCGAAGACCATTGTTTCTAGATCAAGATCATTGGTCATGTAGTTATAGTAATGTTGCCTCAATTGTCATGAACCATAAAGAAATACCGCTATATGTACATCAAGAAAAAACCCATTTTAGTCGCTGATTCATTGTAGAAAACTACATATTCAATGCCCTCATCTTGTAGCCTCATTATTGGGGTACTAGCCAGCCTCTTCTATAGCTCTTGGAAGCTCGGATGGCACTTCTCCACCCTCATTATGGGGTTTCCCTTCCGTTTCAAAGTCGATAAAGGTGATGCAACCCTGTAAATGTTGTAATGGTTGAATTTATGACCTATTGGGCCATTTGTATGAGATTTTGTCCATTATAAAATGATATTTAATGAAAATTCAAACATTTAAACCCCTTGTTTTTAATAAATACATATATTTATCATGGGGTTATATCGAGAAAATTATTTACTACAAATATTTTAAAAAAAAATTAAATTATTTATCTTCATAATGGAAATTTAATTTCAATTTCAGTGAATAAATAATTACATTAAATTCTTACACAATGTTGATTCGATAATTATTAAATTAATGAAAAATAAAATAAATTATATTTAAAATATAATAATAAATATAATTTGAGAAAAATAGTTGATAAATGTATTTTTTAGATTTTAATAGAATTTTAAGGTTTTATATTTTTTCATTCAGATTTTTTATATTTTATTGGTATTATAAAATTAAATTTAATTAATAGTTCCAAAATTAACATTATATATATTTTATAGTAAATAATATTTTATTAAATGATATAAAATTCCTAAAAATAATAAATTCATCCATGTGATAAATATAGGGTTGAAAATATCAACCATAATCCATTTGTGGATCTATTTTTATTTTATATTAACTATATTGACCATCAATGAGTAAATATTCATGTTATCATATTAAGAATTAAAAAAAAATTAAATGGGGGTCATAATACAATGATAAGGGTTGAAATACAATCAAGACATGTCTAATTTTTATCATAAGATATTATTTCGACCCATCATCATTTTATATTAAAAAAACCTTACTTTTGTTCCATTTTTCATAGAATATTACTTTATATTAATTTAATATTTTTATAATTTATTAGAATTCTCATTCACTCTCTTATAAAAGGGATAATCTTTTTCCTATTACTTAATAATTAAAAACCCATTTTTTCTACAATACCAAACCAAATCCATTCATATAATCAATAAAATAAGTTTTTATTACTTATTTTAGGCATAACAATATCCTTAGAATGCTTAAGGTTGTAATCAATGATGGTTTTCTAAATATGAGGTATAATTTTTTCCCCTTATTTGGTTTTGTTTTTTATCCCACCACCTTCATACCTTATTCGACCATGATAAAATTATAAAAAAAATTATAATATTTATAAATAATATTATATTAAAATAATAATCAATATCTCTCTCTAACATCCATTAAATGGGAGAAGAATTCATCAGTCTTTTGTGTTGTGGACTACGGCCTAACCAACCAATACTACATATTTTTTATCACTATCTATCATGAATGGTTATGATGATGGAATTAATGTTTATATATGATATTAATGAAATAATTTTTTTTCTAAAAATTTAATATATAATTTTATTTCTTACTATTCCATGCATTGAAAAATGATAATGTCATTCGTTTGTGTGTGTGGACTACCATCTCGACAAAGTGACGTGATTAGATTTTTATCACCACATAAAATGGATTATATATATAAGTATAATTAATGAAATAATACAATATATATGATGTTACTATCTTTATGGAAAGATAAAAACAAAAAATACCATCTTTACATAATGATCATTGAAAAATTGGAATGTTATTCAGGAGTATATATGAACTATGATATCCATGATTGTAATATAGTCTATTTATAATAACCATATTTAATAGTTAGATTTAAAAATATAATATATTTATATAAAATATAATTAGGTCATATTTATTATTATTGAGATGATGGAATAATGATATATTGGATCATATTAAACCAACTGATGTTATTTTGGGAATGTGATCCAAATAATGTTAAAACATCTAATACGAGCATAAATTATTACGTAATTGCTATAAAATTGTAATATGTGAGATAAAAAGAAACAATAAATTTAAAAAATGTTGTTAATAATGTAAATAATTAACCTATTTTTATTATTCAAGATGTTAAAAAATTTATATGATGAATTACAATCATGGTAATAGATTTTTGTTTCACTTTTAATTTTGTGTGACGTATATCTTATTTAATAGTTGTTTCTTTTGTGTGGTGTATATATAAACCATGAATTTATTTTATTATTCTTATTATAAAAATTATTGTATTTAAATATACATAAAATTTTCTTTATTTCAAATAGATTGTGATTTAAATTATACCAGTGTGGTAAGGGATTTATTTTACAATCTCATCATTTTTCAGGATTTATTAAATATAATTTTATAGTGGTCAATATTTCTCTTTTATATCCATGTTTTCCAAATAAATAAATTTTTAATAACTATTTTATGATTACATAAATTTATTTTTTCATGTGTTTGAATATTTCCAAATGTTTTTTGGGGGAATATTTTTTTCGTTTTCAAAACGAGGTACTTTGTGAAATTTCTGATTAAAATATGGAAGGAAGCTATTTAACTAATTTTAAACGAGTGGATATTACCACCATAACGATACATTAATGATTTCAATATTATAGTATAAATTTACAAAAAAAAATTCAAATATTTTTATATATTTATAAGTGCATATATTTTTAAAATTACAAATGATTTAAAATGGAAATATTTTTTTCTTTAGTAATTATTCCATGAGATCATTCAAAATAATTTTCGATATAAGATAAAATAATATTATGTTACATAATATTTACTAGGGTTATTATCCAATGTAAAATCATTATTAATTATATGTATGGTTTATTTTTATGATGATAAGGTGTTTATGAACCCCATTAACTTTCTATGGGTTATACTTTAATTAAATGATGATATTTTTATAAAACCTGTTTCATTTCCACGGGTTGTGATATGGTGAAATATTTATGAAACCCATTTATTTTAATAGGATTTGATTTCATAAATGTTTTATAATATTCTGGAATAGATATGTATTAATTCCATTAGGTGATGGTGGTTATGTTATAACCAAGGATAGTAGTAACGTTATAACCAATGATGTATGAGACCTATATATCCCTCCAATGCATTGGGTAAAGATTGATATCTAATGAGATAAAAAGTAATGTAATGGGGAGTTAAACAAGTTCATTTAGGTAAATTTTCCACCATGGTTATTTTGTGAGTAAACCTTGAATACTAAAATGGTTTAGGGAGTGAACATATTTTACTATGATAGTATTGCAAAAAAACCTTGACCACTATGTAAATAATTTTCTATGCTTATGTGTATACAAAAATTCCATGTGTTAAACAAATGATATGATCTGAGATCATGATTTTATTTATTTTTATATGATTAAAATCTTATTAACTACCATGATTTCTTCCATTACCCAAAATTATGATTGATAGGGTATGGTTTTGAAATTCCTAGCCCATGCTATCATGTCATTTTTCTCATGTATTGTTCATATGACCAATAATATATTCCTTTATTACCCTTATCGAAAATTTAATCTAACCATTTTCTTATGTTTTTTTTACATTCCATGAATAATGGTTTTATGTATGTCATACCTAATAGGATTACTATATGAGAAAATTTTAGTGGTGGATGATGATGACCTTTACAAACAATTGTTTTTTAACCCATGTTGTTAAGAGATTTTTCTAATTCTATAAAACCCTAAACCTAAATACTTCTTGGTCTTGTAAGTGATCCTGTATTTCATTTTTAATTTGTATGTTTTTTTGGTAAATTCGGTCACTTTTATCATTATCAAATAATGAAATGTAATGATTTTTCGCACCAGATCTAGAAGTACGATTTTCTGGTTGTAATAGTTGTTATCAAAGCAATGTTTAGAAATTTTTTGAGATTCTTATGTTTTCATAAGAATTCATATTAACACTTATGGTTACCATCATCAATGTATATGTTTGAGGTTTTCCATATTTTTAGAGTCTTATAAAACTCTTTTTATGTTTTATGTAATGAGATTTTGAGGTCATTAAAAAGATATCAGAGAGGTTTTATTATGTTATGGTATATGTGACCCCTTAGTTTATTCTGTGATAAATTTAACATGAGTAAAAATTCTGTTTTAATTTTTTGGATATATTTTTAAATGGGATTGATGACCTTTATTGTATTCATGATCATTGATTTTGAGATAATTTCTGTTATTACATTTTTGGGGATACAAAATTAAATGTATGAGATAAATATTAATGTTAAAAAATTACATTACCATTGAATATACAAATATTATTTTGAGTACGTTTAATATATTTTTGTGATTTTTATAAGTATTATATTAATAATTTTTTAGAAAAAAGGAAACCCAACAGGTCAGGTGACAACCCGTCACATCCAATAGGGTCGTGAGTCTTGAACCCACAACAGAGGGGAGGCAAGGATGCATCGTCTAACACTAGCCTATGAGATGTCCTTGTTAGAATTAAATTTTTATTCTTTATTTAAACTATATTATAGATAAAAATTAATTCATTTTAGAAAACTATATTTTATTTTAATGGTAACCGTGTTATTTGAAATTGATTTGTTGATTAGTTATTAATTTTATTTCAGAAGTCGATCACTATTATAAGAACCCAATATGATTAATTTAAAAATCATATTATATAATTTTATTATAGGAATAAAGTGTAAATTTAGTTTAGAGGCATATATTATCTTTGAAGAATCATATTATTTAGGAAAATGGATAGCATATCTTGGAGATTATATGTTTAGGGTGTGAGAATTTTGGGAGATAAATACTGAATTTTTCCTAGAATACTATGTGATCAAATCCTTTTGATTTTTGGGTTTCAATATTGGTATAGAATATTTTAATTAATTTTATGGTTAGTTATTTATTACAAAATCTATGTTCGAATTTGTGTATTAATATTAAATTTCAGAGATTAAATTAGTTTTCATTACATGAAGATTTAATTTTTTGGGAATCAACTTATCATGCACTAAACATTCTTGTTTTTGGTAATACACAAATATAGGAGGAATATATATATATATATATTTTATTTATTAGATTCAATATAAGTTTATTTTAGTGATTTTTTATGAAAAATTAATGTCAAATACTCACCGTTTAGTGAAAAACATGACATCATGGTGGAAATTAATTAAAGGATGAAAATTTACTTTTCAAATTATAATATTTCCTCATATTCATAGACTACTCCATAATGTAATTATTAAACTCTAGGAAATATGATCTTGAAATAATAATGTTAACCCCTTACTTTTGATAATAAAAATGAAATGGCCTTTTATCAAATCAAAAAATATTGGTTTTGTAATGGTTAACTTTCTCATGATCATGTTCCCTATCACTCTCTATCAATCCTTGGGAGTTTGTTTTGAAATGGCCCAGACCTCTCCGGCACATTACATTTTCAAAAAGAGTGTCATGAAGTGTTCTGGAGGGTAAAATGGAATGTTCGCACACTTTTCAGAATTTTGAAACTACACGTCGTGTAGTGAGAGTACACGTCGTGTACACCATCGCCAAGTATACCCAATGTTGAAGGCCATGTCCTTGACAAGTGATGTAAATTTGTACACTCTGTGTTCCCCATACTACATTTCGTGTAGTCCCTCCCCGCGTATGCGTTACATTCAAACCATTTGTTGACCAGTCAATGGTTGCATCCCACGTTGATGGCCGTGTTGGAAGCCGCGTGGTGACCGTGTGAAATGGCCGAGTACACGCCATGTACAGTAATGTAAATGCCATGTAAATTTGTTTTTCTTGCCTATTAAATGATGGGTCCCCTCCCCCTTTTCAACTCACCCCTCTCCTACCCATTCTTCTGAGCAGAGCTCTCCCAAGAGAATCGAAGGCTCTTTTTCTTCCATAACTTCTTCATCCGAGCTCCGATTTACGATCCGTCAGCGGCCATGGGATCGTAACGACGAGGCAGAACATATGATCTTGGATCTGTTGTATTTCATTCATCCTTTCCTTTTCATCATCCACGTGAGCATGTTTTTCTGGGATTTGACAGAAGTGATAGATGCTGACGGATGACTTTTAATGTTGATCCGAGGGAGCGTTGTTATCAGAACCTATTGAGGTAGGGATCTTACCTTCATCTATCAAAATTATGAATCATGTAGGGTGGGTGTCCTCTTGTTTACTTGGAACACATATGAACCGGTTTAATAAATATAATAACTGGTTAAAGAATAGGGATGGTGATGTTGTTATGTTTATCTTTATATCCTGTGATTTTATGTTGTGATGTTAATAGGCTTATGCCTACTGAAAATCACAGTCGTTTGGGGCCTTTTCTTGCACAATTAAATGTTTCCCTATCTTTCTAGAACGGTTTTTTGAATGGAACATTGTTGAATGTGGAATTTGGTTAATCATGTAGTTTTTTCTGATTTAAAATCCGGAACCCCTGTGTGATCACCCCGGTCGACCAAAATGGAATAATGAACATGTGGGTCTTGGCATGGAAAGTGGCTTTTGATGGTGGTGTTTTTGTGGGTTGTTGTGGATTGGGTGAGCAGCGGGGCTGCGGTTGGCTTGGTTTTGGTTATGGTGGTTGAAAGTGGGGTTGTAGGTATAGACGTGAATGTGAACAAACTATGGGTTCTGAATAATAAATAAAATGTGGAAGAGATAATGAATGGTGGTGCTTGGTAATGGAACAGAAATAATAATCAATGGGGTTGGTAGGTTAATAATAGGTACTTGGCTTTGTTGCTTGTGTTTTCCTATGTTTATTTGTGGATGGGAGTGATATGCTTTACAAATGATTGATATGGTTGGTTGTGGATAGTTTCCCAGTAGTTAAGGAACTAATAAGATGATTCTATAGAAGCATGAAAACCTAAATGGGGTTGGGGTTGTTTATTGTATGCATGCTTCGTAGTAACAGTGCCTAGGCACATGCTCAGTTCTCTAATTAGAATCCATAGGTTGGGCTGAGTGTTTGGTATATATATATATATATAGCTGTATCTTTTTGTTTTATCACACCCCATCGATGTTGAGAACATAGTGCTGAACACTCCCATTTCATGGGAGAGGGTATTTTCCCCATAGTTACTAGATCCTTCTTGGTCTTTATTCCATAGGTTTTGATGTCTTGAGGCGACCTTACACCCAAGACTCTTCTGGTAGGTTTCGATTGGGGTGGTTTTAGCCCAAGCCTCTTCGGGCAGGTTTTACTATTTCCCAAGAATCTTCGAGATGAGGCCAAGGCGTGTGCGGGTGGGATACGTGGTTGTGAGGCCCAGGTGTGTGCGGGCGGGATACGTGGTTGTGAGGCCCAGGTGTGTGTGGGCGCGATACGCGGTTGTGAGGCCTAGGTGTGTGCGGGCACGATACACGGTTGTGAGGCCCAGGTTTGTGCGGGCGGGATACGAGGTTGTCAGCCCCAGGTGTGTGCGAGCGGGATACACAGTTGTGAGGCCCAGGTGTGTGCGGGCAGGATGCATGGTTGTGAGGACCAGGTGTGTGTGGGCGGGATATGTGGTTCTTGAGGCCCAGGTGTGTGCGGCCGAGAAGAGTGTGGTAGCGTCAGGATGTTCGCCGTTAGGAAGAGCATCTAACTAGTGGGAAATGGTGCGAGGTACCCAAAACTCTTGTTCTTATATACTACTACCTGTTGTGATTGTGTTTTTGGTGAGTGTTGCGAGTGAGATTGGGTTCGGAGAATTCTTTGCTAGGTTTCTTATTTTGTTCTCACAGGGCATTAGGATGTATCCCCACTTGTGCACGAGATCATTAGGTTTCCCTACTAAGTATACTTGTATGATCACACTACGTTTACTTTCAAGTTTATTGGAGGACTACCAGTGTCGTGCGGGACCCTAATAGTCAGGAACGTTTGAGTTATTGCAGTTTATGTACTCGTGTTTCTTTTCGTATTGTACTTTTAAGCTTTCATGTACTTGTACCTTGATTCAGAACTATTTAAACATGCATATGGGATTGGTTTGGGTTTATTCTATACTCTTGTTCTTTTTATCATTGGTGGTTGACTTGTCCTATTTCCTGATCTTAAATAATAAAAAGGGTAATGCCTCCCATATTTGTGAAAACTCATACCCTTGTTTCCAGTCGCCACCTTGGGGCCTACTAGAGGCGGGACTCGGGGGGGTCATTATCTCCCTCTCACCATTTCCATCTTAGGAGGGGCATCTTTTTTGGGAGGGGGTCGTGACAGTATGGTATCAAAGGGAGGATGAGAGATATGATGGAGTCTGGAGTTAGGCACAGTGAGTATTGTAGGGGATGGTAGGGAAACAATGTTAGTTAATCTTGGTGTGTGACATAGGCCAGGGAATACCAGCTAGGACATGGGATTTTAGTTCCCCCCTGTGATACGATGCAAGGACTCTGAGCCTACCGAACGACCTAGTGAGACAACATTTATTGAAGGGTAGAGACCATAGGGAAGTTACATGCATCATCATGATTGTGTTTTACTAGATTTGGGTGTTCTGGGGAAGAAATTTAATAAAATGATAAAATGAAACCTTGCGAAATTCCTTGCTACTTGGGATTTGGAAATCTTTGTTTACCGTACACCTATGGCACCTGGACGTCGTACCTAGGTGAATCAGACGGCCAAGGCCTAGTAGATTCTGGCTGTTGATTAGTTGAAGATTGACCGTGAAGAGGAAGATAGCCAGTGGCAGAAGACTCTCCGTTCTTTCTAGCAGCAAACCCTCAAGAAGTACGATGGTAGTACTACAGATATAGAGACATAGGGGTGGCTTGAGGAGATATGGATCGCTTTTACCTTGATCTGTGCTCCGAGGGAGTACTGGGTTCTTCTAGAAGTCAGTCAGCTGAGAGGTGTGGCGTGATAGTGGTGGACGCTCTACCTTGGAGAGAGGATAGAGGCAGAGGTTCTGTGGGCTGACATTGATAAGGAATTCCAAGAGGAATTCATTTCTTCCATGATCAAGGAGTAAAAGTGGCAGTAGTTACTCCCCCTTTAGTAGGAGAATATGCTTGTATGAGAGGTGGGGATCAAGATTAATGATATCCTATGCTTTTCTCCGGATCTCTTTCTGGATGAGGAGTCTCAGGTGAGATGTTTGGAGGAGGCGCTTCGTCCTTCGCTCCAGTATGTTATCACCCCCTTCACCCTTCCAGCATACATGGCAGTACATAGGAAGGAAAAGGTTGTATAGAGGATGCACTCATAGGGAGGTTCACCACGTGAGGGGATCCAATGAGGTACATCGAAGGTGAAGGATGTCAACAGCAGGTCTCCTGCGATGGGACCTTCCAGGTTCAGGGCAGTGGGGAGCATGCCCCATCAATTCCAGTTCAGATCTTCAGGTCCTCGTCCCTTTTTCACGATCCCAGGACTGAAGTGTTTTTCTTGTGGAGGTTTCTAGAAAATTCATAGTCGGTGCCCGAATCGATCTCAATACAGCGGAGGTGGGTAGGTTCAGCGCCTACCTCAGAAGCACCAGTTGCCGGAGAGGCTCTTCCAGCAGCAGCAGGACTATGCTCCCCTGAGGGTAGACATTGCAGGAGGAGGCTGACCTCAAGGTGCTCCCCATGGACCTCGACTAGGGTGTGGTCGGGGAGGTGTACGACATCAGAGAGGCAGAGGAGCTGGGCATGGACAGTTGCACGCAGTAGAGTTGGCAGCTCCAGTAGGACCAGAGGTGGTGCGAGGTACGATTTGATTCTTCAGCACTCTTGTTTCTGCTTTGTTCGAATTGGGAGCTTCCCACTCCTTTTTTGCACCTGTTCTATCCCATGCATTGGGACTATACGTAGAGAGACTTTCCATACCACTGGGGCTGAGTACACCAGTTGGAGGCCAGACCAGTGTATCTTGTGTTTTCCAGGGTTGTGGACTGACGTTGGGACCACATCAGTCTAGTGGGGAACTTCTTCTGTTACAGATGCATCCATACAATGTCATCCTATTCATCAACAAGTTGTTTTCTCTTAGTTTTGTTATCGACTGCTTCCGGAGAAGATTCATGTTCTAAGACATGGACGGGCAACATGTAGCTTTTGTTGGTTAGAGGAACTATCAGGTGGGAAGCTGGCGTGTGGAGCCTCTCCTTTCTTTGTTAGGTGGGTAATTAGTAGTTCCAGCTGATACAGAGATGATGGATGTCCCAGAGGCTGTTTGGGAGTTCCTTGATGTTTTTCCTGAGGTGGTTGTGACTCTACCCCCCTGACGTGACGTAGAGTTCGGGATAGACTTATAGCCTGGTGCCCGTCCAATTTCGATGGCCCCTTATCGGATGGAACCTTCAGAGATTCATGTGTTGCGGATTCAGAATGACGATATGATGGAGAAGTATTTTGTTCGACCTAGTGTGTCTCCATGGGGTGCTCCTGTTTTGTTTGTGAAGAAGGTAGATGGTGGTATCAGGTTATGCATAGACTACTGAAGGTGGAATCAGGTAATTTTCAAGAACCGTTCCACCCTTCCAAGGATAGATGATCTCTTCGACTAGTTGAGTGGAGCAGGTTGGTTTTCTATGATTGATCTACGATCTGGATGTCATAGGCTGTGGGTGAAGGAAAATTACATCTCGAAAATGGATTTTAGGTGCAGGTATGGGAACTTCGAGTTTTTATTGATGTCGTTTGGAGTTACAAATGCACCGGCTGTGTTCATGCGACTTATGAACTTTGTCTTCTGAGAGTTTATAGACCGGTTCTTCGTTGTGTTTATCGATGACATCCTGATGTACTAAAGATCAAAGGAGGAGGACGTTGAGAATCTTAGGGCAGTATTGGAATTCCTTCGACACCACCATCTTTATGGGAAATTGTTGAAGTGTATGTTTTTGACACAATAAGTTCACATCCTTGGGCACGTAGTGTCTCAGCATGGATTGTCAGAAGAGCCGTCAAAGGTGGAGGTAGTTGTTTCATTGGCAGCACCCAAGAGCGTGGCAGAAGTGCGTAGTTTCTCGGGGTTAGCCGGTTACAATCGGAGGTTCGTTCTAGACATCTCTTGAGTTTCTTCTCCATTTACATCATTGACTAAGAAGAACCATGTCTTCCTATGGAGCGAGCAGTTCCAATGAGCTTTCGACTACCTGGAGGAGAAGTTGGTATGTGCTCTAGAACTCAGGTTGCGAGAGGAAGGGTTTTTGTATGAGGTGTTTTGTGATGCATCTGGCCTTGGTTTGGGGTGTGTAATGATGCAGAAGAATGGTGTGATCTATTATGGGTCTAGGAAGTTGCGCCCTCGTGAGCGTAACTATGCCTCCCATGACCTGGAGCTTGTAGTAGTAGTGTTTTCAATGATGTTTTTGTGAAATTTCCTCTTTGGGGAGCACTTTGTGGAATTCTCTGATCATAAGAGCCGCCGTTATATCTTCTCTCAGCGTGACCAGAAAATATGGCAGTAGTGATGGGTCGAGTTCCTCCAAGACAATGGCTTCGAGATTTCTTACACTGAAGGTATGGGCAACGTTGTGGCCGATTCCCTAAGTAGGAATTCACATAAGTAAGTGGTTCGGGAATCCACTGATGCTTTTAAAGCGATGGGAGAGTTGGCCGCCTTGCAATTGAATGCAAGGGTAGAAGGTGTTTGAGGTTGTTTGTTTCAGATGACTTTTCATTCCTCCTTGTTGCAGCAGGTGGAAGAGTCCTAGTTGGGGGACTCCAAGGTGGATGTAATGTGGGATTGTATCGATCAGGGAAATGCTCCAGAAGGATGGTCAATGGATAGCCGACATCAGATTATTTTCCATGGAAGGTTGTTTGTTCCGGAGGTGATGCGTGAGGGAGTTCTATGTGAGTTCAATAGCTCAGCCTTTGTGGTACATCGAAGAGTTTCAAAAATGTACCGAGGCCTGAGGGAATATATTTGGTGGACCAGGGTAAAACGGGCAGTGGTGGAGTTTGTGGATAAATTCCTAGTGTGTCTACAAGTGAATCCTGAACACCGTGTTCCTAGTGGTTTGTTGCATCCCTTATTTGTCCCCGAGTGGAAGTTGGATGACATCTCAATGGACTTCATCACATGACTACCCTGACCTCTGGGTGGTTATGATGCTATCTGGGTAGTGGTGGATCATCTGACGAAATCAAATCACTTATTAGAAATTAAGGAGTTGGGCCCATTGAGTACCTTAGCATGGAGGTACATGGACAAGGTGGTGTGTTTGCATGGAGTTCCAAAGACTATCATCTCAGACCAGGATACTCGTTTTACCTCTCGATTCTGGATGGGGTTACATCATGCGTTTGGCAGCCAACTATGCCTTAGCACTACTTTCCACCCCCAAACCGACATGCATACATAGCGGAATATCCAGACGTTGGAGGACAGGCTGCAATCATGCGTTCTGGATTTCAGAGGGTGAGGGGTATGACACCTGCCTTTAGTAGAGTTTTCCTACAAAAACATATTCTGCTCTACTATTGGAATGGAATCGTTTGAGGATTTGAATAGAAGACCATTTTTTCACCCATTTTCTAGGAAGAGGTTGGTGAGACAGGTTCTCCTTGGACAGAGGTAGTGCAGAGCACCACAGAGAAAATTTAGATTGTGCGTGCGAGGATGAAAGTGGCTCAGAACTGACGGAAGACTTATGCTGATCGTCGGAGGAGGATTTTGGAGTTCGAGGTGGGAGACCATGTGTTCTTAAAGGTTTCCCCTTGACGGGGGTAGCGGAGGTTTGGGAATAGGAGAATGCTCTCACCTCGGTTCATCAGTCCTTTTGAGGTGCTGAGGCGAGTCGGTGTGGTGGCATATTAGCTTGCCCTGCCACCTCAGTTGGATAAGGTTCATGACGTCTTCCATGTCTCCTAGCTACATCGATACATACATGATGACTCTCACATTATCGACCAGGGAGTGTTAGATATGGGAGATGAAGAGACCTTTGAGGAACAAACATTCCGAATCGAGGATCGTAATGAAAAGGTGCTACATGGATGAACCATTCCCTTAGTTCGTGTGTTGTGGAGGCATGCCGGCCTCAAGGAAAGCACTTGGGAGCTAGAGGATCAGATTCACACTCAGTACCCAGAGTTATTTTAACTTGTGTTTACATTGTTCTTCTGAGATTTGTTTTGATGTTATACTTTTTTCCTTTGATATATGGAATCCTTGGCTTGTCGGTTATGAGAATTTTTGTTTCCTTGTTATCTGTAAGTGTGTAACATATCAGGATGTGTGGGAAAAAGGGAAAAACCTAATCCTAAATTTAGATGCATTAATGCAAATGCGATTGAACATGTGCGGGTGATTCAGTGCCTCCTAAAGTGGATAATATCTCAACATAGGAGATGGAATTTACCCAAACCACATGTTCAGGCAGTGTGTTAGTTGTGTGGTGTTGGGGGTAGTGCATGTTGAAAAATCCTAATGTATGAAAGTGCGAAGAGCCCATTCTTAATGGAGATGCATTAATGGGGATGCGTTTAAACCCATGCAAGCTAGATAGTGCCGCCTAAAGCGGATAATATCTCAACATAGGAGAAGGAATTATTAAAACATATGATTAGGGTTGTTGAATGGGTTCCTGTTATAATGAGGGACATAAGAGGTATCTTATTGGGTTCCTCGGGGTTGGCTTTTGAATTCTCAGGGATGAGAATGTTATAAGAGGTATCTGATTTAATGCCCTAGACAACTCCTATCCATTCCTTTGTCAAAAATAGAGTCATGAAGTGTTCTGGATGGTAAAATAGAATTTTCCCACACTTTTTAGAATTTTGAAGCTACACGCCATGTAGTGAGAGTACACGTCGTGTACCCCATCACTGGGTATACCCCATGTTTAAGGATGTGTCCTTGCTATGTCAAATAAATGTGTACACGCCATGTACCCCATACAACACACTATGTATTCCCTCCCCGCGTATGCGTTACCTTCAAACTGTTTGTTGACCAGTCAACGGTCGCGTTCCACGTTAAAGGCTGTGTTTGAATACACGTGGTGACCGTGTGAAATGTCTGTGTACATGCCGTGTACCGTAAAGTACATGAGGTGTAATTTTGTTTTTCTCACCGATAAAAGGAGGGGTCCCCTCCTCCTTTTCAACTCACCCCTCTCCTCCCGATTCATCTGAGCATAGCTCTCCCCAGTGACTCTAAGGCTCTTTTTCTTCCATAACTTCTTCGTCCGAGCTCCGAATTACGAGCCGTTAGTGGCCAAGAGATCTTAACGACGAGGTGGAACATATGATCTTGGATCCGTTGTCTTTACATTTTCCTTTCCTTTCCAACTTCCACCAAGGTGGTTTTTCTGGGATTTGAAAGAAGTGACAGACGCCGACGGACGTCTTCTAATATTGATCCAAGGGACCGTTGTTATCAGAACCTATTGAGGTAGGGATCTTACCTTCATCTCTCAAAAGTGTGCATCGTGCAGGGTGGGTGTCCTATTTTTTAAGTGAAACACATTTTAACTATTTTAATAAAGTTAATATCTGGTTAAAGAACGGGGATGGGGAAGTTGTTATGTTTATCCCTATGTCATGTGATATTATGTTGTGAATTGAATTGGCTTATGCCTACTAAAAATTTCATTCATTGGGGGCCTTTTCTTGCACAATTGAATGTTTACATATCTTTTTAGAACGTTTTTGTGAATGGAACATTGAATAATGTGGAATTTGGTTAGTCACGTAAAGTAGGCTGATTTAAAATCTGGAACCCTTGTGTGATCACCCCAGTTGAACAAAATGGAATAATGAACATGTGGGTGTTGGTTTGGATATGTGGAAAGTGATGGTAGTGTTTTTTTTGGTTGTTGTGTATCAGGTGAGAAGTGGGGATGTGGTTGGCTTGGTTGTGGTTATGGTGGTTGGCAGTGAGGCTACAGGGATGGGCGTGAATGTGACTGAACTACGGGTTGTGAATAATAAATAAAATGTGGAAGAGTTAATGAATGGTGGGGCTGGAAATGGAATAGAAATAATAATTGACGGGGTTGGTTGGTTAATAAGAGGTACTTGGTTGTGTTGCTTGTGTTTTCATAACATGATTTGTGGATGACATGGATATGATTTAAAAACGATTGATATGGTAGGTTGTGGATAGTATCCTTGTAGTTAGGGATCTAATAAACTAATTATGTTGAGATATGAATAATTAAATGGGGTTGGGGTTGTTTTTTGTATGCATGATTCGTATTAGAAGTGCCAAGGCATGTGCTCAGCTCTCTGATAAGAAGCCATAGGTTGGGCTGAGTGTTAGGTATATATATATATATATATCTGTATCTTTGTGTTTTATCACACCCCACCCATGTTGAGAACATAGTGCGGAACACTACCATTTTATAGGAGAGGGTGTTTTCCCCATAGTTACTAGCTCATTCATGCTAATTCTTCCATATGCTGTGATGGCTTAAGGAGACCTTACACCCAAGACTCTTCAGGTAGGTTTCGATTGGGGTGGTTTCTGCACAGGACTCTTCAGGTAGGTTTTACTGTTTCCCAAGAATCTTCGAGATGAGGCCAAAGTGTGTGCGCGTGGGATACATGGTTGGGGGGCCCAGGTGTGTGAGGGCGGGGTACGTGGTTGTGAGGTCCATGTGTGTGTGGGAATGATACATGGTTGGGAGGCCGAGGTGTGTGCTCGAGGGATACGTGGTTGTGATGGCCATGTGTGTGCGGGAGGGATACGCTGTTGTGAGGCTGAGGTGTGTGCGAGAAGGATGCATGGTTGTGAGGCCCAAGTCTGTGCGGGTGGGATATGTGGCTATTGAGGCCCAAGTGTGTGTGGTCGGGAAGAGTGAGGTAGTGTTAGGACGTTCGCATTTAGGATGAGAAGCTAACTTGTGGGAAATGTTGCGGGGTACCCAATACTCTTTTTCTTATAAACTACTTCCTGATGCGATTGGGTATTTAGTGAGTGTGGCTGGTGAGATTGGGTGGGTAGAATTCCTTGTTAGGATTCTTCTGTTGTTCCCACGGGACATTAGTATGTCTCCCCACATGTGCAAGAAAGCATTTGGTTTCCCTACTGAGTATACTTGTATGCTAACCCTACGTTTAGTTTCAGGATTCCAGGAGGAATACCAGGGTCGTGCAGGACCCGACTAGTAAGGACAGTTGGAGTTGTTGCATTTGTTGTACTCTTGTTTCTTTTTGTATTGTACTTTTGAGATTTCTTATACATGGACCTTGTTTAATAACTATTTAAACATGCATGTGGGATTGGTTTGGGTTTATTATATAAACTTGTTATTTTCCTTTTTGGTGGTTGACTTGTCCTATTTCCCCATCTTAAATAATAGAAAGGGTAATGGCTCCCATATTTGTGAAAACACATACCCTTGGTGCTAGTCGACACCCCGGGGCATATTGGAGTCGGGACTCGGGGAGTCATTATCTGCCTTTCACCATTGCCATCTCAGGAGGGGCATATTTGTTGGGAGGGGGTCGTGACAAGTTTTCTCTTCCATATCCATATTTTCACTTCCCACCAATTGTTTCTTATATGGAATCCTAGATATGTTTTATTATATATTACCTTTTTATTTACCTTTCTCTCTTTTAAGAGGAAGTTTTATTGTAACTTTCTACAAATTGGGATTTCAATAAAGGTATTTTGAAATGAAAATCCATTTGTTACCGAGACCTAGTTCATATTGTGAAGATGTAATTTATTAAAGGAGGAGAAATAAATATAATAATTATTTATAATTTAAGACTATGTTCAATGGCGTACAAGATACGAAACATCGATCTTAAATAAGAAAAAAATATAATTATTTAAAAGTGGCCGTTATAAGCTAGCTATTAAAATGGTGTGTATGAAAAATAATAACTGAATAATGGAATAAATATATATTTAGTAATCATTATAAATGAATTGAATAATCATTAATAAATAATTTATCTATTTTTATTAAGGTCATTTTCTTCTTCAGAAATACATTTATTCAAAATAAATTATTTCACTAGTACAGACATGGGTTATCCCCAGGACCCTATTCCAATGGTTTTTCTATATCCATTTGTATTGGGAATTATATCGAAGTTTAACCCTATAGTTTTCTAAAAACCATTCGGAGATCCATTCTTATGCCAACGGTTCATTATAACTATTGTCGTAGGTTATCTCAATGATTCCTAAACATCATGCTCCCCATCATGCTCCCCTTATTTTATCTGATGTTCTCCAATAACGCTTCCCTCATCCCATCCTGAGCCCTGGATGTACTACTCCCCTCCTCCCATCCTAAGCTATATTTTCCAATGCTTCCATGAAGATCTAATCTCAAGCTTGTAATGGTGTGCACCCCCCCCCCCCCCGCTCTACCTATCCAAATATTATCCCTTTCCCTAGTAGTACTTGTGTTTCACTATATTACCAACTGGCCAAGCAGTTATTTTATTGATTTATTTTAAATATTATTTAAAATTAATTCAATGGGTTCCAAATAATGGATTCATTATATGGAAAATCTCATTTATTTTTATTCTCTTAAACAATACAGAAATTATGATTTCTATGGTAGTTTAATTTATTTTTATACAGTGGTTTTATTTGGGCTTTGTTATATATAGTTCATGTATGTTTGGGTTTGTTCAGACGAATTTAGTTCACTTTGGGTTTGTTCAATTAAATTTTAGATTGTTTCATTATTTTATTTTATACTTTAATTAGGTTCGACTTAGTTTAGTCCAATATCTCTATTTCATTTTGATGTCATGATAAATATTGTTTTATTGATAATCTTTATTGATATCAAAAAAATAATTTCGATGATATTTATATTTTAAAAAATTGTATATAATGTTGGAATGATCATGACAATTTGATGTTAAAGGTGTACATTTTTCAGAATATTCATCATCATATATATGTTATTGATGAAAACCATTTAAATAGACTATGATTTTTGAAAAATGAAAACCACCACAATTGACTTTATCATACAGTATTTAATATGTGATTTTTTCTATTAATGTTACATATTCCCAGTGTCTAAATGTTCCATGTTAGTTTTTCACTACATAAATATTTTATAGTGCAAATAGAAGTGTCTGCATATTGGTATTTAATATTAAAAGGTGTTACATTTTATTATATATTGGGTAATAAGTTGATAGGATGTGTACGAATACATGTAACTCTTTGGTATGATCATATAATATATTATAGTGTAAAATTGATGTTTTATACTAGAAAAAAATAAAAAAAATATAAATTTAAAATCTAATAATATAGTTGATGATTTTATATTTTTCTCCTATTTGATGTATATGTAATAATGAGTTCGTCTCGATATAATGTTATTGCTTTAAGTACCACCATATACATGAAGAAAATTTATTTAAAGAGAAATATATTTCTCTAATTAAATAATGAAACATAAACCTATTAGTTAGTAATGAATGTATATGAAATTGTATAAATAGAGAAACATGTATATGTTAGTGAATAATGAATACTGAAAATGTATTAATATATAATTTTGGAAGAAAATTTTCATAGATGATTAATATTAAGATAATAGTATAACAAAAAATAAATGATATCAATATTATGAAAATATAAATCAAGTGTCATCAAAATAGTTAAATCCAAACCATCATGAAATAGTTACATGATAATCAACAACAATCATCATGGGAACATGTAGGATTGCAACATACAATCTATGAAAGCATAAATATGATATCTATATAATAGACATCTGATATAATTAAACTACTCAGACTCTCTGTTTTAGCCTACCATTCCGGAACAAGTTGAGAAATCCACAAATCACATTGCGATAATGTCATGGGAAAATTTTTCAAAATTACATCATAACAAGTGAATTAATTTTAACTTGATTTCTAAACATGATACCCATTGTTTACCATGACACTAGATAGAAGTGATATATCAACATATCAAAATATATATATATGAATATGTGTGTATATATATATATATATTGAATCAATCATAAAATTGCTTCACCTATGATCATCAGTCACAGAAGTGTACCCTTTTCACTAAGAATAGAAATATAATAATAAATTCCCCTAATATTGAAGGTTTCATCCACTTTACCTAATATTAATATCAAATTGGCCATTATGAAAAAACATGAAGGATCCCACTTTATGGGTGTAATTGTATCATGAAATTATTTTTTATCATGTTCTAACCAGGAACATAGAATATCTTTAAAGAAACGACATTATAAAATAATATTTTGAAAACCAAACCACAAAAAATTATTCAATCCCATCCATGTTCAAAAAACATACAAATATTACCAAATAATATAAAATAATAAATCATGCCAAATATTTTTTTTGGAAAATATAAACATACCAATATTTTTCAAATCATTCTATAATGATCTTAATTACTCCTTAAAATTGGTATAGAATCAATTTCAACACATTTATTCTCAAATTTATTTGAATTTGAGTATTATAAATTTCTATACACACATTTATTGCGTAATAAAATAGATTATAATTAATGAAAAATGAAATAATGAATAATACATTTAAGACAAGTTATATTCTGGGGAAGTCTATATTAATTTTGTTAAAAATCAATGTATGCACATAATACAACCTTGAAATCATATAAAGCATTTGATAAATAATTAAAAAATTAATGGATTTAAGATTACTATTTTATTCATAGAAATATCTATATTAAATCAATGATATAATAATCCATAATGAAATTCCACAACCTAGGGGAATGTCACTATGGAACCTATCTGATGTTCTTTTGTGCCTCATCAATTTATTCACTTAATTAAATTTCATTTACATAACATCCCTAGGTATTAATATTATATAAAAACCATTTTCATAATTAAATAACTGAACCATGATATATTTGTAACATTATTACTCTTTTATATAATGGAATTGAAAATCATGGTTTTATATTTATAGTATTTAGTTATATATAAAGTATTTTTTGTCATTTATTTTACAATTCCCATATACAGTAGTCTGTCAATTACAAATTCATATAAATTGAATATTTATTGTTTTCATAAATATATTTTTTATTAAACATCAATATTATTTAATTTTTTTTTATGAAATTATATATAATTATTTTTCAGAATGGATAGAAGTTTTATGTATTAAACCGATTATATCTTAATAGATTTTAAAAATATATTTGAGATAATTAATATTTTTTTACGTGATAACGATTCAAATATTTGTCACATCAACTATCTTTGTTATAATTCTATCTGATGACCTTGGCTGATCCATGAATAATTTACCTACCATATAACCAAATTTGGTTTTGAAACAATCTACTATGTTTGGTATTACAATGGGGGGGGAATATGAAATCTTAAAGTGAACATAATAAAAATGAATGGATGTGATTAATGAATTTTGTTTGATGACCATTTTCAATTTATTCATCATCCTGAGATGGAAGGGTTTCCAACCCAATTAGACTTCAATTCAATCTAACATGATTCACCTAATAAAAATAATGACGTTGAAAGGGTGAAAAAGTTAAATAATGCTACCACAACTCTAGTATATCAGCAATGTGGTAAAATAATGAAACTATAATTTTTAATCTGATTATTTCATGAGAAAATAATGTATGTGATTTATAATAATTCCATCTATTACATTCTTATCCTTTAAATGTACTTTATTTTAGAGGATTTATATATTCCCAAAAATCACTATATGGCGTGAGAGTTAGTTGTGGAACATAGATTTTCAAAAACATAAATTTTATGCTTTCCCGAAAGATTACATCTTATTCTTAGAGGAAACTAATAAAAATAATGATTGTATAAAATATTGGAATTCTAAATTGAATAAAAGAGCTAATGGAACATCATATCATATTCTGAATAATTTAATGTGACACTTTCTATTAATAAAAAAATATAGAATCATTACATGATGGATGAAATATCAATAAAAATTCAATGACATGATATTAAGAGGATGAATAATAATGACTGGTTGGTTTACCCTACATATAGATTTACATGGAAGATATTTGATACATGATATCATGATTTTCTTGGTGATGTGTGTAATGTGATGATGGGTATTTCATTGTATTGTTTTAATTTTTGTAGTCATATTCTAAATTCTAACATCCAATGGAAAGTTTTCATACACATTTCTAACCTTCCTCCATGGATTTGTATGAAAAATCCATTCACTATCATTAGTATACTAATATATAGACCTTCTGATCCAAACAATGGCATAGATATATACACACAATCATTAATAAAAAAGTAAAACTTCTTTGGAATGTGGTTATATGCAAGTATGATGCATTCTAAAATGAATTGCATGTTGTTAATATGTGGACAATCAATAATTTTCATTAATATGTAATGATGTCTGTATGGATCATTAAGGGAAAAATATCACATATTTTTTTTATGAATAATTCATGATCAATAAGACTAAAATATCTCTTTAGTTTTAGTTTATGGTACACCAGTGACTTTTTCCAATAGACCATCAATATAAGAATAATAATAGTAGATTTGATAATACCATGGGGAAAGAAAATTCACCTCACTATATATATGGAACTAATGTTCATAATGAATTGAATGATTTCAGTTTTCCATTTGATAAGGTTTTAATGAAATATATAAAGGGCAAAAATTTCACTAAAACATATTATAATTTCCTTATTATTTTAAAAAAAGTATATGTCACTTCATAGATGTAATGAACAATAAAAATAATATATGTGAAATTTTTCCTTAAATTACTCGAAATATGATGTGAAATAAAAAATATTATTTATGATACCAACATGATTTGGAGGATTGGGTAATCAGACTAGAATTTTCATTATATGTGTATTAGTAAAAAATAAATGAAAAGTTTTGTGTTCTTCTTATGCGATGACATTTTTACAAAAATAAATTTCTGGATGTACTACTAGAAACTAATTTTCCTTATATATATTCATGAAATATATCAAAATGAGTTAATAGAAGAGAGTTGAAGTTGATTTTTTTGAAGAATTGTGATTATAACATCCTTTTCATGAGTTGATTCCAATAGTAATCCATAATTTCTTTAGACTATTGTAAGGGTGATAGTTATTCAGTTGGGACATATCATTATAGATATTTTTTATAAGAATTTGTCGAACTATATCTTGTAAATAATTGTTATAGGGGAACCCTTAATTTTGTGTGAGTTAGAGAAATTATTTCATCCATCAATTTTCTCATGCATGTTGCATCAAATAGTCCTTTTTACAACCATAATACATCTCTAGTTAACTGTTTGTTTTTTATGGATGTATCGATACGAAGGAATAATATTCACATTGAAGTATTATTTCTAGAATATAAATCATCTTGAAGATCCTATTTTCAAAGTCTACATGGCTCAAGAATGCATGAACTTCTCCTCAATATATTTCACAGATATGGATACAAGATAGAATAGACTATTGGGAAATAAATAATAACAATATGAGAAACTTTAACCTATATTTCTATCACATCACCAAATAGAGATTATTTCTATGACTATATAAATTGAAGTCATTAATCCTTGAACATTTTGAGATGGAACATCACACAATTTTTTTAACTAGGATTTGATTTAATTGAACATATAATATGTAAATTGAAAATGTATATATTATGTAATATCATGTAATTTTACATATCTATTAAACAATTTATATTAATTTTTATTGAATTTAAAAAATAATAAATAGAAATAATCGTTATTTATCATTGATAAGAAGATAGACTTTTATCAACAAAGAGTTTTCCTCTTGGTTGAAATCAACAATAGTAATGTTATTATAATTAATTAATAAAATCAATATTTAATTATGTTTAATATTTATTAATATTTTAGGTATTTAGTTTTCCTATTGACATTGTATCTGAGGAAATGAGAGTTTTTTATTTTTGTCTTTATTTTCTGGTTCTTGAATGAAAATTAATTATAATCAATGGGTACATATTTATTATCACTATGTGAGAGAAGCACATGATAACACAACAAGATGGTGTTATGGTGACTACCACTAAAGAGTATTATTCCAGTTCATTGGATAATGGAACTCAATTATATAATGTATCTTACTATTAATTCATTGAGGAAACACTAATATTGGATCATTACTCACTTGTTTGAGTCACTATGAGAACATACCAGTGATTTGATTCAATGAAGAGGCAGGAACATTTCATTGATGATTATGGATTTCAAGTTATTGAAGTGACTCACACTCTTTCTACTGATGAACTATGTGTATTGGAATCAATGGAGACACGAGTTTTTTGTATCAATGATCATCTTTGACCTAAAATTTAATTCATTAATAAACTAATCCCAATAATTGTTTTATGATAGTGATAATGGAAACAACACCATCCGCTCTATCATTGTCCATGAACCAATTGTTACTTATGATTACTACAATAATTCAATTGACAAAGATGATTGTGAACCTGTAGTTGTGGTGGGAAATATATGGAATCATTCATATATATTTATAGTTATTTTGGTTTATCTCGACTAGGGATGTTGAGGTTGGTGATATACAAATTTATTTACTATTCATTAAAAATATTTTGTATCCAAATTGACCTTCATGTTAATTACCAATACTTACCTGTAGAAATTTTCTTTGAGTTTGATATTTTCATATTGAATTGAACTGTATTCAATCATACCAAAAAATTCATAATTGGAACAATTAAAATATAACATAAAATAAGATGAATTAAATGGGTCATATTAAACTAATTGATATCAAAATAAAAAAGAATGAAAATAATGACATAGAAAATAAAATGACCAAATGAAATAACCTTAAATTTGAGAAAAATAACATAATACCAATAAAAAAGGAGAAATGACCTAACAAATTATAAAGAATTATCCAAATGACCTATGATAAATAAAAATGGACAACTGACCTAAAAAATTGACTATAATGAAAATAATAATGTAACTAAAATTGAATTGGATCTAATTGAAAATACAAGAATACTATATCATACTAACACTAAACAAGATAATTTAAATGTATCATTTTTTATATGACATGTATTATGCTTTTTATTCTTCCCACTAGATATAAATTTTTTTTATAATATATCTACATATCCTATATTTGGTTTGAAAAGTTTTATTCCTTATTTATTCCATGATTTATATTATTTCTTGTTTGGATTATACATATGTTATGGATTTATAATTAATTATTTTTTTTTCAAATATAAGAAATGATAAATATTGAGAAGATATGGAGAAAAAGGATGAAAAACATGAATTTCTGAAAAAGTGTTATGGGAATCCCTCAATTAGTGCATGTTTAGATTATTTTGTTTAAAATATATATATCAATAACATATAATGTCATGTGATTAATTTTTATTTCAAATTTTATTCAGGATTCACCACCAAGATGAAAGTTATTCACTAATTAGCCTAGTGGTTCTTGTGCTTATGATGGTGATATAGTGGGTACTACAGATAGATAGTCTAGTCTGCATACCCAATCACACCCCACCCCTCACCCTGATGTACAATCTATCACACCTTATGGTCCCATAGTGTTGTTACAGACTCCCAAAATATTTAGGCCACCCATGCTTGTACAAAAATAATAATCTCATCCTCTCTACCATACTTTTTTGTATCAAGTGATGATTCTTACTACTTATCTATATTATGCATTTTCAAATAAATTTATGACATCTTTTTTCCTTATTCTTATTTATCCTAGAATTACTACACTCCTGATTCCATGACTAATACAGTTAATCATTATGATCCTACAAATTATACATTGAGACCCACTACATTTTTAGAGGATACTTTTTCTTCAGTGTCTAGGGATCTAGTGGTTCCCACTGAACATCTTTCCTTAGGTATATTTATTAAACCCTAGTAATTTGATACCATAATTTATTTTCTTTATAATATATATTGATATAACATTTTCTTCTTCTTTAACAACTGAATCTTATAAAAAGTGGTGTGCGTGTACACACATGTGTGAAATGTGGAACAACCACACACAACTCATAGTGGAGTAAAATGAAGACAACTGGATGATTGGAAAACATGGGAGAAATGTATGATTTTATTGGTGATGCTTTCCAAATAGTCGGACATCATTCTTTTCAGTCCACTCTACTAGAGACACATACCAAATAAAGTAATGGATTAATCTTGGGAAAAAAGTGGCTAAAACAATTGATGGATTTAATGTTATATTATTATTTCATTAATTTGAATTAATATTTTATTGATAGATTCTTTTTATTTTCCCTGACTGTGAGGTTTTAAGCCCATCATGACTAATGGAATTACATAACATGTGGAGGGTCTATAAGCATGAGTTGTATAGTGGAGGGTGTTATAGAGTAGGCATATATTTAGATTCCACCACATTCATGGGTGAAAATTTGGTAGAAAATTATCAAGCAATGATTACTCATGGGATGAGTACCCAGATCAACGTATTAGTAAAATTTTATGTTTTTAATTGAAAATTTATATATTTTTCATTAATTCCATATTTTTTATTATTGAATGTTATTTTTTATGAATCACTTGGAATAAATAAAAAACCAAGGGTGCTACCAAATACCTATAAATATTGGATAAGATAATGATGATGGACCATAAGAGGAAGCATGTATGAAAATCATTTATAATATTTCCTTTTGACATGAACATTTTATTAATTTGTCCATATTTAATTCCATTTCTAATTGGGATAGATAAATTATCATATATTCTTTATATTATTTATAACTAATTTTATATGAAAAATTAAAATGATTTTTTATATTTTTGAAAATTGAATATGAATTTGGGACTTTTAAAAAAATTCCAACAAGAGATGAAATAGGGTTGCATGAAAATATGAATCAATATGTACACAGTTTTTCATTTCTAAAAATTTTAAATTATGATCCCAAAAAATACATGATATTTTTATTGTACTTTTATAGAATTTTTTATTAATTATATGTAATTAATTTTTTATATATCATTAAAATATGGGGTCAATCCTCTTATAATTAAGATTCAAAAAAACAATTTAAAGTATGTGATTTGGTAATTCATAGATAATCGACACATAAATTTTATATTTTATCCCCTAATGATAGGGATTTAATTTTAATTCCTTTTATTTTATAGTCTAATTATTTCCTAGGACATTGGGAGTTATTCCTTTAAGTTTTAATTCGCAAAAATATTAAGATAATAAATATGATGATAAAAATGGACTTAATGATGTCCTGAACAATCCCTACAAAATTGGAATCCAATTGAAATAACCGAAACCAAATTAACCATTATTGAACTGAGTAAAACCAAATAAAATCAACCAATCCAGACTCAAAAAAAATCGAATTGAACTAAAATGAAATGAAATTAATAAAAATTAACATAACAAAATTGACTTGGTATTTCATGACCTATATAAACCAAACCAACCAGGACAAAACCAAAAAATACTGAAAATAGCTTTTCTAAACAAAAAAAACTCAAAAAATGGACTATTTCACAATAATCTATCAAATACCCTCTTTATTCATGTTTAACAATTCGAAAATAAATGAAATTATAGAATCATAATCAGTAACATTAAAATCATTATTTAAACTAAATAAAATTGAATCAAACTAAATTATACCAATGAGAACTGAATGAAATTGATCCATACAAAACACTAAAAAAATAAAACTTCACTAACCTAAACTGACCCAACTCAACCCAAACCACACTGTATTGAATTAAGCATAAATAAATAGAATAAAATCAAACATAACTAAATCAAATATATTTTAACCAAATTTATTTATAATTACTTAACATAAATACAAGTGAATGAAACCTGAAAGAATCAAACCAAATAAATTAGATGACAAAAGTGTTGAATTGAATAAAACTCGATCAAATACAACGAAACTAAACTAAACTATCCCATGAATACCTAAACATAAATGAACCAAAAAAATTAGACACTATTTCTAATAGGGTTAAACCAAATGAAATTGAATATTAATGAATATTTTTGTATTAAAAAGAAAATGACAAACCTAAACCTAATACAACAAAATATTATCAAGACGAACCACATTAAACCATATTATATATAATTGAATGAAACTGTAAAAAATATTAATTGGATAGTATAGAATACAAATGAAACAACTAAAATATAACCAAAAAAGGTGAATTAAATTGAAACAAATATAACAAACATTGTTTAAAAATAATCATCGAAATCTAAAACAAATTGAACAATATTATACTATACTAAACTAATCAAAAAAAAATTATTTAAATGCATGAAACCCATATTGGATTGGACAAATATGATTTTACCCAACATTGTTTATACTAAAGCAGATTTAGCTAATGCTGATAGGATTGATCCTTCCTGATATGAAATAAATGAAACTAGATCTAACTATGCAAAATTTAATTAACCAAATATAAGTAAATTAAATTTATTCAAACAAAATTAGAACTAAATTATAGTGAAATAAATAAGACCAAGTGGAAGAGTTATAGAAACAGAGTAAAAATAAAAAAAATTGACATAAATTGCTCAAAAATGATTTCAACTAGCTTAAACCACCAAAAACCAATCCTAAACCATACTAAAAAGAATAAAATTGAAATGAATCAAACAGGACTAAATCAAACCAAGTAAACATGAATGAATATATCCTAACCAAATATAATTTGAGTTGAACTATAATATAATAAATTAAATTAAATAAAAAATATTGTAGCATATTTTTCAGTTATATATATTCTATATATATGGATAATCCATTCATTGATACATTGTAATAATTAATACACCATATGTTTTTATTTTCAACATCAATTAGAATTAATACCCATTTGATTTTAGTTATGAAATTCATTATTAATAACCTATTATAAATTATGGTTTCCTATATTTAATTTCATTTTAGAGGGAGGTTTTAAATATTGAAGGGCATGTTCCTTGAGAAATATTTTTTTTCTTGAGAAGAAAGAAAATATATTGAAGCACAATAAACAAAACAATACAATAGAAAATTATAAGTTTTAATTCATTGATTTCTAATTTTCATGTCTATTATTAAACTAATATTATATATATATTTGTAACAGTGTACATTGGAGGCCCCTGATTCCCATGAAGTTGAAATTTCTTTTCCCAAATGATCACATATATCAATTTTTTAAGATGATTACCATGAAAGAGTATGTTCCCGACCATGGAAGAGTATTGTCTTAGTGAAGTATTTTCCAACTCCAGGATAAAGTCCACGTAAAACTTAGTTGAAAAAATATAATGCATAGGAAGAATAAGTTGAGGCTATGAATGAAAAGGTCGGAAAACGGGATATATGGGTGGTAGAATGAAATAAAAGAACAAATTCTGAATTTATGAAACATATGGTAGTTTTATTTCCATAAAATTGACCAGACATCATAATGGATTGTGATTCATATATGTAGATTATGTGTTTTTTATATAGTGCACTAGAAATTAGTCATAGTGGTGGTCAGGATGATGACATTCATGGTAATTTAGATAGTGGGGATGATTTGGAAAAAGAGGCAGTGGTGATAAAAAAGAATAGGAATGTTTGAGGACGAGGGTGAGGATAAGGATGAGGATGATGATGAGGTCGAGTATTATTATGATGATAATGATAGTGATGAATGAAAAATTACTAATATATATTTTTGAATGAAATGAATTCCATTTGATGTTTTATTACCTACATTGAATGAATGTATGTGAATTTTTTGTATTTTTTTTATCAATGGTAAAATTAATTAATATGTTCCATAGGGTTGTCATTATTTTTATATTGGCGGGTGATGAATTTTTTTTGTTAATATACTAAGGTGGGTTAATGGTATAGCTTTTCATGGATTTTTGAGCAATTTGGTACCGTGTTACTTTGTCTGTTAAACATGTTATGTTGGATTTTTTATTTATTAAGGTTCATAGGGTATTGTATACATTTATCATGTTTTTTTAGGTTCTTTGGGCAGTGTATGCAGGGTTTTATGAGTTTTTTGTTTCATATTTTTGGTTGATTTTGATTTTCTACAGGTTCTAGGTGGAGTATAAAGGTTTCACTATGTTGAAATGTGGGGGAATAAACGAATGGTTTTATAGACATTCGTATAAAATTACACAAATTGTTTTTTTAACCATTTGGATAAACATTTCTCAATGATTGGAAACCGTTCGTACAGACCTATCCTGATAGTTCATAGAAAACTATAATCTAAATTGAATATTGATGACACTATCCCAATGGTTCATTCAAAACCGTTGGTATATGTATTTCCAAAAGATATTTTAACTAATGGTTTTTATAACCATATGTATAGGTTTTTCTAATTTTACTCCATCCTATAACAATAGTTTTAAACCGTTGGTATAAACTCATAATATAGAAGTGTTTATGGTCTTTTATTAGTGAATATTACAATTAATTTCTATAAGTTATAGAAAATTTATTTAAATATAAATAAATTAATAATTGAATTCATTATGTTCGAATTATCTTAAATTTCTTTTTTTAATTTTCATAAATGTTCTATTTTTCAATGAATAGTAATAAATAATGATTTTAATAGAAAATTGCATATTTTATTTACAAAATCAAATTATTTTTTCGATTGTTATCAACAGTATTCATTAATATATATTTAATTAAAATTATTCAATTATTATTTTTGAAATGTACTTTATACTCTAATTTAGTATAAAATCTTTTTATATTTATAAAAGAAGATTTTCTAAAAAATATTTGCCATTGTGTTTTTCCTATTTATATTTATATTAAATTATTCCACTTTTTTTATTTAATTTTAATAAATGGATTCTATATTTTGAATCAGTAATTCAAAATTTATTAAATAGTCCAATTTTATTTTTGGTCAATATAAATAGTAAACATTGTAATTTTTTACCACAATAATGTGAAAATCAAGTAATTCAAGGTTAAAAATAGAATTATAAAGACTATAAAATAACCATAAAAATTTCCTAAATATTATAGTATGATTATATATCATCTATATTAATCAAATGGTTTAATATATGACTTTTTTGAGTTACATGGATGAGATTATGACTTTCGCAAGATTTTATATGAAAAAAAGCCAAACTTATCATCATATTATTTTAAATAAATAATATATTTTTATCATGGGTTATCTAGGGAAAATTATAGAATATAAATTTTATATAGAAATATAATGTATTTATATTCATCAATTAAATTTATTTTTATTTTTTAGTAAATGAATAATTACATTAAATTCTTACACAATGTTAATTAGTAATTGTTCAATAAATAAAAAAACAAATAAATGATATTAATAATATTATAATAAATATAATTTGAGATAAATAATTTAATAAAATAATTTTATATAAGACCATTAATTCTGGAGGATATAATAAAATATATTTTTTTGAATTTTATAAAATTTATTGATATTATTAAATTCAAAGTAATGAGTAGTTCTTCTAAATGACAATATAGATAGTTTATTGTAATTAATATTTTATTAAATGATATAAAATTACTAAAAATATTATATTTAGTCATGTGTTTAATATAAGGTTTAATATATTAACCATGGTACATTTACATGTCTTTTTTAATTTTATAATAACTATATTGACCCTCAAAGAATAAAAATCCATGTTGTCACATTAAGAGTTAAAGGAGTTGAAAGGGGTATATAACCAAATGATATTAGTATAAACATAGAAAAAACGTGTCTAGTTTTTTTATGAGATAATTTTGAACCAAAATATTAATATATTTAAAATAACTCATTGTTTATAATTTTTTAATTGAATATTACTTTATATTTATTTAATATTTTTCTGAGATTTCAAGAGTTCCCATTCCCTATCTTATAAAAGAGAACCCTTTATTCTCTTACTTCACACATAAAAACCAATTTTTAACATATAATAACTATCAAAATACATTCCCATAATACATATCTTCATTATACATGCATTATGTTAGGTAGAACACCAACCTTAGAAGGACTAAGGTGTTGATCAATGAATGTTTTCCAAAAAAGATGTATAATTTTTGTCTACTCGTTTTGGTTTTGTTTCTTCTTCCACCTCCATAAAATATTATTCAAACATGAAAAACAATTATACTAAATATAATTATATAATATTATTTTAAAATAATAACATATATTTATCTCTAACATCCATCAAATGGGAGAAGAATTCATCATTCTTTTGTACGGTAGACTCCCACATCCCTAACAGATGTAATTCATTTTCCATCACCATATATCTAAAATAGTTACAATGATGGAATTAATTTTTATATGTGATATTAATGAAATATTTATTTTTATAAAAACAAAACATAACATTTTACTTCTTACCATTCCAGACACTGAAAAATAATAATGTCGTTCGTGCAAACATGTGGACTACCACCTCCGTGATGCGATGTGATTCGTTTTTCATCCCCACATAACATGGATGATATATATAATTATAATTAAATATTTATTATTATATATATGATATTAATATAAATTTATAATTATAAAAATAATACATACCATACTTTTATAATGATTTTTTAGAAATGAAAAAGATACTCATCCATTTGTATGACATAGAGTATCCATAATTGTAACATAATTTATTTTTAATAAACATTTTGAATAGATGAATTTAAATGTATAATTTATGAATATGAATGATAATTATTTCATTATTATTATTCCATATATGGGGGAATAATGATCGCTTTGACTATAGCCATCCTAACAATGTTATTTTGTGAATATGATCCAAATATCCTAGAATGTTAGTCATAAACATAAATGATTAAGTAATTATCATGACATTGTAATAAGTGAGATAAAATAAATAATAAAATTTAAAAAGTTTCTTATGTTTGTAAATAATTAACCCTACTTTATTATGCACGATTAAAACGAATGTTCATGATGAGACAAACTCAAGGTATGATATTTTTGTATCACTTTTACTTCTATGGGATATAGATCTTATGTACCACTTTTTTATTTTTTCTAGTGAATATACTACCCATTAATTTATTTTATGAATTTAATTATAAATTATATGATATTCATATCCATAAATTTTTTATTTAATTCATTATATTATGATTTTAATGATACCAAATCGAAAATGGTTTTATTTTATAATATCATCATCATACGAGGTTGTTTATGTTTAAGTCACTGATGGGGCATATTTCTCATCCATCTCTATGTTTTCTAAAAATGTTTTAATTTTTTTTACAATTTAATATGATATTATATTGTGATTTTTACACGTTTTTTAATCTTTATAAAAGGGTTTGGAAAGAATCTTGTTGTCATTTTTCAAACGAGGTATCATGGGACATATTTGAAAAAAATACAAAAATATTTTTTTAACATATAAAAAATTGATATTTAAAAAAAAACATTAATCCAAAATGATTTTATAATTTTTTTATAATTTTAAATTTTTATTTCCATTGAATTGATTTCATTTACGGGAGAATTGTTTTTTAATAATATAATTGATTTCAAAATGGTAATGAAGTTTTCCTTGAGAATAACTATAATGGATTTTTAAAATAATATTCCATATAAGATAATATAATTTGATACTAATTAAGATCTAGTAATGATATGATTTAAGGATAACCTCTTTAGGAATTCTATATATGGGTTATGTTTATTATTTCATGGTGTTTATGAAAACAATTTCTTTTCTGTGGGTTAAATTTTTGATGAAGTGATAAAATTTTAATGAAAAACATTCTTTTTAAACGGGTTATGATATGATGAAATATTTATGAATCCCATTTATCTTCATGGGTTATAATTTGATGAATGTTTTATAATTTTGTGTCACACATATTTATGGTTTTAATTAGGTTTCAGCGATTATGTTTTAAACAATGATGATGTTTACATTATAACCAAGGATGGTGGTTATGTTATAACCAAAAATGAGTGGGACCTATATCCCCTCTAATGAATTGGGTAATGATTGATATCTCATAAAATGGATTGTAATGGGGAGTTAACCAAATTAATGAAGAGACCGTGTACACCATCATTGTCTTGGGAGTGAACCATGAATACTACAATGGTTTGGGGAGTGACCCATTGCACTACGATAGTCTTGGAAAAGATCCCTGAATACTTAGTAAATGATTTTCAATTCTTATGTATATGAAATAATTCAATGTAATAAGCCATTTTTTCTCATTGATCTGGTTATTTAATATTTTTGTTTCATGTTTCATGAACTTCCCAACTTTATTCCATGATTTAAAGTTATGATTTATATGTAATGGTTTTCAAATGTTATTCTCATGTTTTCATGCCCTTTTTCTCATGTTATAGTTATATTATCATTCGTATCTCCCTTTATTAACCTTAATATGTATTTCAAGAAACAATTTTCTTATGTTTCATTTCTACAGGTAGTGATAAATGGTTTTAGGTATGTACAAATGAGGGTTACTAGATGTGAGGATTTTTGTAGTAGATGATACACACCTCTATATAACAGTTTTTTATGAACCAAAGTTATCAATATTTTATCCAAATTTAACAAAAAAATATAAATAAAAAGACCATGGGTATATAAGTGATCCAATATTTACTTTTGAATTTGTATGTTTTTAATAGAAAATATCGGGGCACTTTTATAGGAATCAAATCTAGAAATGTAAAATTTATGTTTTTAGCACTGGATCTAAAAATGTAGGTTTCACGCTATTAAAATACTAATTTTCTCAGAACATCATTTTCATTTAAGGGGGAACCACTTATGTGTTCCACATTCCTGATTAGTGTGATACAATTATCTACTTCTTCCCCATTCTCTCTTAGTGTAATTATGTTTCCCAATTGTAAATAAAAATTTTCTTTGTTATTAGTACATCCCATGTGACCTCATTTATAACATCCTATGATGGGATTATAATTAATAATGATTGTTCTAGGAAGTGAAACAAGATTTTTCCTAGAGGTATGACCATATGCTAGATCATACTATTCTTTTACCATTCATGGGTCTTTATGGTGTTTTGGGGTGCTATAAAATTTACTCTTTCATAGTATCAATTTTTTAATCCTTCTACCTTATTCATTTTACCATTATTATCTTAGTTTACTCAATCATGTGATTAGGTGAGGTTGTGTGAATATAGGTCCCATTAGTATCACATAGTATAGAAAGAAAATTTTGATAGGATTGGTTCAATTGGAAGATGTTGTCACTCTTAGGAGAGCTCTCGTGCAACATAAGTAGCAATGTGCATGTTCAATCATTGTTTTGGCAGAGAGAGGTGTGTGAATCTTGAAATTGATCATGCACAGATCAAGGAAATGCATTGTTGGTCTGTTAATTAGTTAGACACATTATAGGTAGTTTAAGAGTGAATAAACAGGGATTTTGGACATATTACTCCTTTACTTTCTCTCATCTCCCTTATTATTGTTCTTCTTTTTCATCATGTTCTTAATAAAAAACTATCACCTATGTTTCTGTTATTTATTTTCATATTATATTTTTTCATCCAAATATGAAATAATAATAAAAATGAAAATATCACTAGTATAAGTAACAATACTTCCTTAATAAATACCTCATGGTCAGAGACTATTATATATCTAGGTAGATTATAAATGCATCTCTCACAACCCCTTGCAATGTGGCCATGATAGATTTTTACATCATTTTTGAGGATTCAATGATTTTTCATGTGATTTTTATATTTTTATTTAATTATTATACTAATTTTAACACCGTGAGACATATAAATTATTAAAGATATATCATGGTTGAAAAACAATGTTTTGTGGAAACAAATTCCTTCAATAGAATACATCCATATTTTTATTGATAATACAATTACTAGAGAACCAATAAATAAGGATACAGTTTATGAAATGTGGTTTTCAAATTTTTATCAGGTTATTAATTTGGATTAGGTGGACCCAAAGAACAACAAAACACTCTAAAAACATATGGAAAAGGGATCTGAAGGAGAAAATAAATAAGATCTATAGATTACCACAAAATACATGCTACATTATGGGTTCATTTTAAGGGCTTCCAAGAGGTGGGACCTATGGGAATTGAACAAAATGTATATATTTAGAATGATAAATTGTTTTTTTCTTTTTATTAGAATAAAATTTTGAGTTATTAATTTTCTAATTAGTTTTTCAGTGCATGAATAGAATAACCCAAATTTAGAAAACATCTCTTATTATTTAGATGATTCCACAACTAGAGTGGTTTTCTTTGATAAAAGGTCGAAGGATGTAGACTAACATACTTCATCATAGGGAATACACCTAGGATCACTATATTTAATTAAATAATAAAAAGTAGTTTGTTTTCTAAAAGATTATTACATTTTAGGATATGCCATTTTTCTTTTAAATTCTAATTATGTTGAGCCTAATCTGGAGTGCGTTTATTCATTTATATATATTGAAGAATCATCTCATATTTTAGACTTCCTATAGAGTATTAATTATACTGAACCTACACATGGATTAAAAATGTTTTTATTCCCAGTTTTTATTTAAAAAAAATATTTTGGAGGAGTATATGAAAATTATTTGGAGGTGTGAACTACTTCATAAGAAGATATTGATATAATTTTTAATTAAAAGATGAAATAATTGTTCAAACTGAACCTGAAGACAAAATAAATCTAATATTTTATTACACATTACATGTTTATTTCATTCATAAAGGAAATGAAAAAGGGGTACCCCCTATATCATGTTACCCTCTCTATAATTGCATTATAACTATAATTCCAAGGATGAGATCTCAAAATAATTTGATCAATGGGTCCTCCAAATGTTACAAAATAATATAGCTGGGAAAAGGATAATCAAGTAGTTCTTATGAAAGAAGACACATCCCCTTCATATTAGGGTTGACCCAAAAGCTATCCATTTGTGGAGTATATAAATAAAAAACCCCATTGGGGGGGTTATCCCAATATTATCTTTACATTAATTTTTGTTTCTGTGTTTATTTTTATTTTATTGCATTAAGTTTTTAATTTTTTCTTATAAGAAAAAACAAATAAGCACAATCACATGTGGAATGGATGACTCAAGATACCCAATTAATATTTGATGATCATCTAGGGTAGTTGATATACAACTTTATTTTTTATCATTTTTAATGAACAAGATGATATATAAGGTTTTGTTTTCTGGATAACCTCCCCTCTAAATCAGACCTTGGATACTATTTTATCTTTAACATTCCTATTCAATACTAATGTAAATATGTTATTATTTTATGGGGAATTAATATTTTCAATTAATGGAAATTCTCAATATCAACATGGTAGGATACTATTGGTTTCATTAAAATTAACAAAGCTTCCATGTTTGGGTAGTATTACTCAGACCTAATCATTAAATTTAATTTGGTTTGTTTTTATTATATATATGTGTGTGGGATATTTTTATAATGAAAATGAAATTAATTGAATCTAATTTTCTTTTTTGCATGCTTGATTGTTAATGTATAGGTTATGGAAAATCTATTTTTATCAAATTTTGATTCCTGACTAGCATCATTAAAATGGTCTTGATTTGAAATTTTTATAAAGATATACTAACTTTTTAACAAGGTACCTTCTACGATAGAATGTAGCTTCTCAATTATATTTACAATGTAAATTTGATGTGTCTTTTTCAAGTCACCTTTGGAAACATCATTCAATATTTGGAAAATGTGTTCTTTTTAATTTCCCGAACCTTCGTCTATGGGATTTTTAATTGCATAGTTGCTAATAAAATTATTCTATTTTTTTAATTGTTCCTTCATACTGGTGGAAATGGGGGTTTTCTTATTGGTTTTATGCCAATGGTTTTAACAAACTGTTGGTAAATTTGTTTTAGAGTAACCATCACCAATGAATTGTTGAAACCATTGTTAATTTGATTTTACAACGATGATTTCCAAACAGTTTAGCTAAAATATTGGGAAATATTTGATTTATGTAATGTATAACAATAGTTTAAAAAAACCACAGTTAAAGAACAAATTTTCTAATAGTATTTAAAATCCATTGGTAAAGGTTACCCCCAAATATACAACTAATCCAACATCCCCCATCCACTTGATTGCATACCTAATTTGAAGCTCTCTCGAAGAACTCTCTTTACCCTAGGCTACAGAACTCCTCCCACGCAATATATCCATATTCCATGAAGTAATTATTTATTTCTACAATTCAAATTAGAAAGTGGTAACTTATTATTAATGTTATTCATCTTTTTTTTGTTTTCTAAATTTATTTGGCCAAAACGAAGGTTTCGTGCGGTCTGTGGCTTGATATACCGAACATAATGATTTGATCTGTATTTTTTTCTACTATTCATGTGTTATGATTGAGTGAGTCACTTTTATTTTAAGCCTTTATAGACATTCATTATCTATGTTGATTTTGTGAACCATTTGACCTAATGGGTGCTGGTGATATATATCCCCACTGAAATATTTGAAAGGGTTTGTTTAGTCATGTGGTATCTACATGGGTAATAAACATAATTATTGTCAATTGGAAGGGATTGGGGATGGTTGATGTAGTAGTGTAGATGATTTTACATTTTATTGTGGTTTTATATTAGTTTCTTGGGACTTTAGTTTAGTTCAAAATTTTATTATGATTTTTATTCATAGTTTTTTTTCAATGAGTATGGAAAGTGTACTGATATTGAGTTTGAATTGGCCGTTGGTTGGGTGGTGGATTGGATTTTTTTATGGTTGGATTGGGTATAGGTAATTTTTATTGTTTTATATGCGTATTTTTCCCCCTGAACACCCCCACCCCACCCCCTAGACGCCACCCCAATTGGATATCCCCGCACCCCCTGGACAGCCCCACTGCCTTAAACAGCCTCCCTACCCCCTTGGACCCCCCACACCCTAGATACCTCCAACCCCCTTGACACACCTCACCCCCTTGGACATCCCCCCTACCCACACCCCCTTGACACCCCTCCCCCAACTCCACTGTACACCCACCATTAGACATCCCCACCCCTACACACCACCACCCCCTTTGATATCCCCCCACCCCTAGACACCCCCAACCCTTGGACAACCCCCACCCCTTAGACACCCCCCTTGGACACCCCTCAACCCCATGGAAAACCCCCCTCCCCCTCCCTGTCCCCCTAGACAACCACACCCCTGGACACCCCCACATATTGGACTACCACAACCCCCAATACACCCCCATATCCTGTAAACCCTCCACAACTAGGACAAACCCCACCCCCTTGGACACCCCCACCCCCGGGATACTAACCCACCTCCCGAGTTCATGGAACAGTTTATAAGTTGAAATTAACCATCTACGTGATTTTTCCATTCCCTAATAAAAAATCTTAAGTTCCCCACATAGCCATATAAATTGGTTTTTTCATGTTTTGATAAATTTAATGGGTTGTTTTAAATGAAATGGATAATGAATAATGGTTAACCTCTAATAATTAATAAAATGGTTTTAAATAAAATTACCCTATGTTGGGATACATGGGGGTAGAGGGGTTGTCCAAGTGGTGGGAGGTGAGGGGTTGAAGGCCTAAAGGGGGTTAGGGGGTTGCAGGGGTGTTGGGGAGGTGTATGGGCTATCTAAGAAGGGTTGTTTTCTACCCGTGGGAGGGGTTAGGGTGGGCTGTCTATGTGGGGGAGGGGGTGTCGGGTGTCTAGGGGGTGGGCTCCAGGGGGTGGGGGTTGGCGGTGCAGTTGGTGGTGGGGGTGTGGGATGTCTAGGGGTGGGGTGGGCTGTCCATGTGGGTAAGGGGTGTCAGTTGTCCATGGCGTGGGTGGGCATTCCAGGTGGGGGGGGGGGGCTGTCTGGGTGAGGGTAGTGGGGTGGTGGGATGACATGGGGGTTGGGGTGTCTAGGGGGTGGGCTATCTAGGGGTTGCTGGGGGGTAGGGGGACTGTAGGTGGGGTTTCCCCAGGAGGGGGCGGGTGGTCAACTTCGATACTCTACCCAAAAAATATAAATCACATATAACCATTTTTTAGTTTTATTCACACATTATGACTTTTCTTGAAGTTCCATTCAATCATAAACTCTTACCCTTCTATGATGAAGTGAACTCGGCAAATAAATCTCACTCAGGATCTCATCCCTTATCCATATTGATCTCATAAAAAATTAACATTTTTATAACTCCATATAACCAAATGATATAACAAGGCTAATACTCCCTTGTGTAGTGTCCCTTCGAAACATGGCTAACATGCAAAACAACATACATATGATCATATTTGATAGACCAAAAAAAAAATTTATACATGTAAATTACAATATTTACATCTTTTATCGTAACATGAAGTTAGCACTCAGCTATCCTCTCAAGGCATCAATAAGCCCCATTCTAGGTTCTATAATTGTATGTGCATTTACAATTAAGTTTTTTTATAATTCATGTATGATATTTAATGTGGAAGATAAAATTTGATCCATGTACGATATTTGGAGGTGTGTTTACAATTAGGAGTTTTTTGATTTATATGTTTGATATTCATGGTTTAAACCAATAGTTGTTTGGGTCATCTGTAATTGGCATGAAGTTATGTTACAATTTGATAGATATTGGATTCCACAACCATAGTTTAGGGGTGGAAACCCACACCACTCTTGGACTCCCCCATCCCCAACCCACCCCCACCCCACCACCTAGACATTCCCAAACCCTGGACACCCTCACCCACAAGGATAGCCTCCCAATCCATGGATAGCCTCCCACCCCATAGACACTGCCACCCCCATGAAAAACCCTCCAGAAACCACCCTAACCCCTAGACACCCGACCCCCCTACCTAGACACCCCCACCTCTGCTAGACACCCCCAACCAACTAGACAACCCATGGACACCACCCCACCCCTTGACACTCCCACCCCTTGGACACCCCCACCCCATGGACAACCCCACCTCCCCTAAGTAGCACCACCCCCAATAGATAGTCCCCCAAACCCTAGGAAAACCCCCACCCTAGGATACCCCCACCCCCTTGGACAACCCTCTGGACACCCCTACCCCCCGAAAACCCCCACCCCCTTGATTAGTGTATATGATCACTCAAATAATCCACTAAAATCTAAAATTTCTTCGATCTAAAATTTAAGCACATTCTAAAAATATCTCCTCCACAAGTGTACATGATCTTGTACCCTCATATATAGTTCTTCAAAGATAATTTTTTAAAAATATATTATTTTTTTGTCTTTTATATTATTATTCTCATATAGAGTAGTATGTCAGTTATGGTTTCATATAATGTCAAAAATTCTCATTTACGTAAATATATTTACAATGAAACATCAATCTAATTGAATTTTATTTGATGAAATGACTTATAACAATTTATTTTTACATAATTGATAAAATTTGTATGTATGAATCCGATCGTATGTCAAGTGATTTTCAATACAATTTGGAGATATTTTTAGATATTTCATTTCACAATGCTTCAAATAGTGCTCACATACACTGCCCATGTTACAATTGTTTTGCAAGACCTATGTTGAGCTATGAAGATGTCAGCTACCACATAACCAAATATGGTTTTTAGAAAAAACTACTATGTTTTGTATCATAATTGGGAGGAAATAAAATCTCAAATTACTGATGATCCAAATTAGAGGATTGGATTGGAGAATTCCTTATAAGACTAATTTCCATTTATTCTTCATCATGAAAAATAAAGGATTACGACCAATGAAAATTCCTATATGAGCACACAAGACGTGTCTAATAGAAATGATGACGTTTTAGGGTGAATAAATTGAAAGATGCATCCAAAACACTTGTATATAGACAATGATGAAAAATGAAAAAGCTATAATTTATAATCCAATAATTTCATTGGAAAACTATGTATGTGATTTATAATGGTTCCATCAATTACATTCTTACCTAATTAATGGAATAGCTTCCAAATGATTCAAATATTACCTCAGACCACTATATGTCTTGGATGATAGTTGAGGAACATTAATGCTCAAGAATAAAAATTCCGGATTTCTTGAAAGTGTATAATTTATTCTGTGAGGAAACTACTAAACGAAATGATTGTATAAATTGTGGAACTTCTTATTGGAATCCAAAATCGGATGGATCTCCTTCTCGTGTGCCACAAAAAGAATTGTGGAACATTCCATTGATTCCCAGACTCCATAATCTTGACATGTCGGATTAAATATCAACAAAAATATTATAGAATGATTCCATGAGAATGAATACTAATGATGAGTTAGTTCACCCTATAGATGGATTTGTATGGAAGAGATTTGATGCTCAATGTCAAGATTTTTCAGCTGATGTGCTTAATGGGAGGATTGGTCTTTCATGTCACATGGACATTTTTTATACACATTTATAAACATTCCCCATTATTTTGTCTGAAAAAACCTTCCACATTCATGAGTATACTCATATCTGGACCTTCTGGTCCCAAGAATGACATCGGCATATACATGAAACCATTAATAAAAACGTTGAATCTTCTTTGGGATGTGGATGTACGCACATACAATGAATGTTCAAAAGACATATTTCATATTTTTGTTTTGATTATGTGGATAATCAATGATTTTCCAACTTATGAAATGATGTATGTAAGTAGCATGAAGGGAAAACTGCCATGTACTATTTTTATGTAGGAAACATGATCTAGAAGACTCAAAACATCACTGTAGTTTGGGTTTAATGGGACAACAATGATTCTTTCCAGTGGACCATCCATGTAGAAATAATCGACGATGATTTGACAATACCATGTAGACCGATGATCCCACTTAGTGTATGCCTAGAACTGATGTTCTTAATGAATCGAAAGATTTTAGTTTTTTATTCGGGAAGAGTCAAATGAAATTATTAAAGAGACAAAATTTTTCCACTGAAAACTATTACAATTTGAAGAAGAGACGTCTCTTGATTGATTCCCTTATTGTTCAACCTATTTGTTACATCATATATTAGATGTAATTCACATTGAAAAAATATACTGGAAATCATTATTTCTATTCTTCTAAATGTTATGGGAATTAAAAAAAGATGATTTACAGTCTAGGCATGACTTGGTGCATTGGGGAATCAAACCAGGATTGCATCCTCTACGTATGAGTGAAAAGAAATGGCAAGTTCCATGTGCTTATTATTTGATGGCACCTATAGAAAATAAAATTTTATAGAAGAACTATATACTACTAATATGTTTGATGGGTAGTCAAGAAACATAACTAATTGAGTCAAAAAAAAAGAGTTATTGTAACATCCCAAGTTTTCATAGTATGTTATCTCTTCATTGTATTTCAATAACTTGCACTACATGCAACATCGAGTTCGAGCACACAACGACTTACTAATCTAGCCATTCAAAAAATAGTTATGAATAGTATTAATTGTATCTTAAATTTTATATACTACATATAATTTTAGCAACCATATTATGTGTTTCTTATACATAATATAAGAACAAACTCAATTTTTCAGATAAAAGAAGTATTTTTCTGAAAATGCCAATTTAACGCCTTTTAATGGAGAACCATTTATAAATCCTATATTTCACACTTTTATATATTCAATTTTATAAATTAATATTCTTCTTTATTATCGAGACATAAAAATTTACTTTTTATCTTTTTTTGATATTTTTTTGATAACTATCATATTTTGGTGAATAGTGATAAATATTAAATTATAATTGAAAACAACTTTTTTAATAGAAATAATTTATAGTTCTAAATTATATATTTGAATATATTTGAAGTATAATTAGATTATATTTTTATCATTTAATTCGAATTATGTAATTATATTTAATATCACAATTATATTTGATATAAACACATGTCAATCATTTGATAGTTTTATATTTTTTTAAAACCTACTTTTTAGTTTTGACAGCATGAATTAATTTTCAATTAATAAATTAAACATCAATTTTTTGAATTTGTTAAAATGTAATTCATTATTCAATTTAGAATATCAATCTTTTCTTAAAGTAAATTTTTTGTATTTTTTTGAAAACATTCAATTTTTTATGAATTGTGAAAATCACAGAGTTATTGTTTAAAACCGAATTTTTATTTAATTATCAATTTATTTTATTTAAATTTATTTTTTGTCAAAATATATACATAATACCTATATAAGTTCAATTTAATTCATTGGAGACCTTTTATAATTATTTAAGATATATAAAAATTTTATTAAACTTTTACTGTCTTTTACCCACCTCCTGTGAGTATTAGATAATTTGCATAAAATTTGATTTTACCACATCTGTGGGTTGAATTTAAAAAATTTGAGAGACGTGGATGATATCAGTACATATGATTTCTTTTAAAAGGTTGAAAATAATTTTTCGTGAATAATAACTTCTGACTTTTATTTACCATGGTTAAAAGTAAATAGGATAATTAATGGTAAAAATGATATCATAATTACCATAAGGCAGGTCCTAATTCAATTGGATGAATGTATTTCAATCAAAAACAAAATTAGGAATAAAATATGATCATTTTGGTCCAAATAGATTAGATTAAGAAATTTATTATTATTTTATTTAAAGAAGAGTTAAAAGTGTTAAATTTAATGTCAAATAACTAAACCATTTTTTATGTAGGGTTACACTCTATATAAATAATAAAATAAATATTAATTATAAATCTAAAAATATTTCATACATCATAGTATTTTATTTATAATTTATATACATTAAATAATTTAATTTATTTATGACACAATGATGATGCAATAATTTCCTTATTAACGAAAGAATCAAATAAATGGTTTTATAAATATTAACATAAATTTAAGATAAACGTTTTTATAAAATACAAGAAATTTATAGGTGAATATGAAATGCTAGGGTTGATTGAATGTATCTTTTTGGAAGTAATAATTTTGTGATTACTATCACAAAAACCAAATACCAAATATTGTCAAAATTAACATAAATTAAATTTTAAAACAAATAGTATATTATTGGTTGATATAATATTACAAAAAATCTATGGTTCAGAAAAATATCAAAAAAATATTATATTTGTCATTAATTAACCACTTTAGTTTCCTTCTAACATTTATAGTTTGTTTATTAACCATATTGTGTCGGAATACAAGAAGGCACGGTAAAAGTTAAAATATTTAACTAAGAGTTAAAACTAATTTATAAGGTTAATCTGATGACCAAACACTTCTAAAACTTATTGGTTGAGAGGTCCTTGACCCATCCCAACCTTATCTTATTAATTAATCATTTTGGATACATTATAAACTGAAAACTATTTTATTATAAAATAATATTTCATGTTTTTTCTAAAGTGATCCTCACATCTCTTATAAAATGGTACCTCTCCTTCTCTTATGTTCACATCCCCAGAAGCATTTTTCTCAGACATGACCTGCCCAAATATCTTCCCAACATTACTCCTTTAATCCTAAAGTCCTTCCATTTGTCAGAAAACAATTCTATGGATCCCTTTTGATCAAATCAAAAGGAAGAACCTGAAAAAGAGGTAAATATTTCATCACCTCTGTCAAGTTCTTTTCTTCATACACTTCCTCTTTATTGGTTGTTTCCATTATCAAATAATAATTCCAGTATATTCTATATAAATTGATGTTAATATAAAAGTGGTACAACCATATTAATTATTCAATCCATCACATAAATGACAAAGTCACCATACGTGCGTACGTACGGCTTACTGTCTCCACATCGTGGTGTTGTTTGTTATTCAAAAACATTATTATTTTAACGGGTATAATAATGAATATAAATAATATTGATACTAAATATAAAATTTTAATTATTTTTTATAAATGATATACCATCCAATTACATATGATTTCACCATAGATATAATGATATTGTCGCACATGTGTACGTACAGATTACTGTCTCCACGACGAGATGATATTCATTCCCACGTACACCATTCAACGATGAGTATAAATATATATATTATTAATAATTATGTAATATATGAGATAATATTTCCACTAGATATATATATATATATATGTACTTACATATATCTTATTCATATACTTTTGTTCAATATAACATTAAAACAGAAACAGTGTTTATGCATACGTAGGACCTACCGTCTCAATAAACGGTTCTTTCCATTTCATATATATATCTATTACAAATATATATATTCTAAATATATATGATTTTAAAATCCATGTTTATATTATGGAATTATTAAGCCATGATCTAAAGGATACGATAAAGAATACCAAGATAAAACACATACGATAATGAAAATTATTATTACCTAAAATAATAATTTAACATGGAAATTATTATTAAATGGGAAGTATAAATTCATTAATGAATCATGTATGATAAAATAAATATGAATATCGGTTTTTTAAAATTTAATAACTTACTATGTTCATTATATCGAAGGTTAAACGTACCGTCAACCAATGGAATGTGCAAGGTAAGGGGTTTCTTATGTCACTTTTAATTCTATTAGATTTCCATTGTTCGCCACATATTTAATTCATGTGGTGTATTTTGTACTTCCATTTGATATATATTATCATTATTATCTTTATATTCATGGTATTATGTGAATTATTTGGTTTTTATTAACTTATAGTCACATGACTCGATTGATTACAAGGTGGTAAGGGTTGATTATACAATCTCTTTCTTATCTGAGGTTGTTTATAAATAATTGTCTATTGGGACCTCTTTATCATCCACATCAATGATTTATTAAAATTTAATTTCAATACAATTTTAATATTTAATAGACAATGGGTTAAATTCATTTATACCATAAGTTGACCTTATGTGTTTTAGTGAGGAATCTTTTTGTCATTTTTCAAATAAGTCACTTTATGACTTTTTTGACAAAATTAATGTAAGATGGGGTTTTAACTTATTAAGAGGGTAAGACTATTTTTCTCCATTATAAAATTTTCAAAACATCCCTTATAAGATAATAACTATATTTTAAAAATAAATGTTTTGTTTATAATTACGCGACTCTTAAATTATTGCAAAATAGGAATAGATATTTCTCTCAAATAGTTTTGATTTCATCTATATCAACATCCTTTGATAAATTTTACACTTGATTGATGTTGAATTATTATGTTAAAAATAATCCATATTGTATTTAAGGTTTTGTGATATGTTTTACTGTGGATGAATTATTTTTATTTCATTCATGGATTATGGTTAATCTATTGACATTACATATGAATGTTTTAATATGAATTTTTATCTTATATATCAACCTTATTTTAAGATGAATGTGTTGGAATATTATGTTCTGGGTTGGGTTCTGGTAAAAGTAAGTAATCTGGGTTGGGGACCGGTTACAGTACACCCTTCGTGTAGGATTCCGTTTACAGAGGCTCTCCGGGTTAGAGTTTTCTTACAGAGGCTCTTCTAGTTGGATTCCAGTTACAGAGTCTCTCCAGGATGGGGTTCAATTACAATTAGTCCCTAAATTTTAGAACGAGGCATTGGCATAGAAATTAATGTCTGCAATTAGTCCTTCCATCATTATGATAATGGTTATTGATATTTCATGTGATTATTCGACTAGTAGAATATCCATGATATAATGTAAATGAAATTATTTGATTTTATCTTTTCCATATTATGCTGAAGATTATGTTTAAAAGGATATTGTTTTAGTCTAATACATTTCCTTAAATGTTTATGATTATTTATGAGCGTTTTTGCATTATTTTTATCCTTACTGAGCATATTACCTCACCCCATTCTATGATTTATCTTTCATAGGATGTGAAGAAGTATTCTATGATTGATAAGCATGGTTAAGTAATGGTATTATTTATGTTCTAAAAGGATCATTTATGATGTGTTTTATTTTCTAATGTGTAATTTAATATTCATTTATGTAATTTATTTTCCAATAATTGTAATCATATTGGTCTTTTGGGTCATGATTCATTGAAATACTTCCACTGTAATATAATAATGCACCAACTCCGGGCTTCTGGGGTCGGGGCATTACAATTGGTATCCAAAAAAGTTTAGAAATAACCTTGGAAATAGATTTAGATAAAATCTGATTAGAGAACATTACCCTAAGATAGACTTTGAGGATTAGTATAGAAGAACTTCCTAGAATTTTGGAAAGGTAGAGGTTGTGTATGTTTTCAATGAAATACATCCTTGTCTGAATACGAGTAGATAGAGGCAGCTCTTGTATATATGTACCTAGGGGTAAAAAAAAATCTCTTCCAGCTAGACTAGAACGAGAACTAGTGAACGACAATGGGCCTTGCTGCACTCTTGGTTACAACATTTCTAAGGATATTTTTATGATAATTCACATTTTCATTATAAGCCATTATGAATGATTTAGGTGTAAATTCTTTCCCTAGAAAACATTTTTATGATTATGGATTGTATCTATAAACTATTAAATTTACATTATGTATTTTACATGTTTGGAATTATGAATTGAAATTCATGAACTGGCCTAGTGAATTCCACTAATTAGAAATGGTGCGTAGGAGATGGAATGAGAATTCCAGCAATATGAATCATCGATGTATTAACAAGGATTATATCAATCATGGTATTAATCCAACATTTAATAAGGAAATAGTATCCAACAAATTTTAATCATATGAATAAATAGTATCATGTGTTAATAAGATAAGTAACGAATTCTATGAGTCCTATGGATTTGAAGGGAAGTATTAGAAGAAAATGATGGAAGAGAGAAATATGAAAAAAGAGAAGAGGGGAAAGAATGATTTACCCATATGTGATAACTGTAGAAACAATCACCTTGGTAAATACATGAAGTGAATGGTAGTCTTTTATACGTGTAGAGAAAAAGGACACCAAGTACTTTATTGAGAGGGTAAGAAAAAGGTTTTAAATATATACTTCTTTATCTGTAAGGAGTTGGGACACTACCCAAATCAATGTCCAAATCATCATAATATACTGAAAATGATGTTTTTGGATAATAATCATGTTATGATATTATCAAAGATTAGGATTAATGACTAGTGTTCTTATGGTGATATTAATGAATTATGTTTTTTGAGTATTGTATCAACACTGTACTTTTGATAATAATTATGGATTATCTAAGGATTGTACATCAATACTATTTCATTAAAGGCTTGAGATTCTTGGGAACCATAAAAACTCATTCAATAGAAGGTAAATTGTTTTGGATAATATATTGTTGAAGGAAAGGTAAACCATAATATGGTCATGATATTGAGGTTGTGATTTTTGAATAACAGCTGGTTGATTTGATTAAATAATATCGGATATTCTTGACTACCTTGAACTGATTAATGGTTCATTTATTCCACCATTGTTGGAATATTCAAAAAATTGGTTATAAAGAATATATCTAGTATACTATAAGGAATAAGGGATAATGATTGTAATCAATAAGGTTTTTTTGGTAATTTAGGGTGTTAATATGTTTTGAAATAATACATGATGTAGGTATTCATAAGATATTACATGGAAAAAGAGAACTTCATTTTGTTTAGCTTCATTATATATTTTAGACTATGAGTTTGGACAGAAGTATTTTGGAAAACTATAATGGTGGGATGGATTAATTTTAACTTTGGATAGTATTTATTTGGACAATTTTCAGAATATTATAATAATATTTTTATAGAAAAAGGACTACCTGCAGGTCGGCCGATAACCCATCACATTGGAAAAACCTGCAGGAATCGAACACCCAACCATATTGTGGTAAGGCATTATGCCCTACCACTAGCTTATAGGAAGTCAATGGTTATTATAAATTAGTATTATTCATGGTATATGTCTGGATCCTTATAATTTTAAGATAAATATAATATTTTTTAGTTCTATTATATTTTGGAGTGAAATATGAGTTTGTGGTATAATTTAGTTGAAGGATGGAACTCTATAGTCATGCATATATTTTTTATATTATTTTATGAAGTAACTAATTATTAATCTTTAGGTAAGATATTATAAAAAAATGTGTTATTTTAATACCTTAGGTTTGGTTGAACTGATGATATTCTTAATCATCTTAGATTGATGGATTTGAGGCCCACAATTTCACAACGTTTTCTGATTGATGTCCTCAATCACTTTCTATAAATATTTATGTTTTTCATCAATTATGTGTCTATTAATTCCACCAAGGTTCTCTGATTCGAAGCCCTATGCTGGTGGAGACTTTTTCATTTCCCTTTCTATTTGATTAAGACTAAAATTTATTAACCCTATTTACGATATGGGTTTTCTACAAAGGTATTTTATATTTTCAACCACTTATTTTAGAAGAATAATTTTAAATTGTGAGGATGAAATTTATTGAAGGAGGGGAGAATGTAACACCCCATGATTACATAGTATGGCATCTCTTCACTGTAATTCAATAACTTGTGTAATACGCAACACTGAGTTCGAGCACACCACGACATACCAAATTAGCCGTTCAAAAACATTTATGAATATTATTAACTAAATTTTAAATTTTTTATAATCCATATAATTTTAACATCCATCTTCTTTTTTTCTTAGACATAATATATTAAAAAATTTAATTTTTCTATATAAGGGATGTATTTTTCAAAAAATAAAATTTTACCTATTTTAATGGAGAACCATTCTAAAATACAAATATTTGACACATTTATATATTCAATCTGAAATAATAAACTTCTTATTCATAATCGGGACATAAAAATTTAGTTTACATAAATGTTTGGTATTTTTCTAATAAATTTCATATTTTGGTGAATGGTGAGAAATACTAAATTTTAATTGAAAACATCTTTTGTATTCCAAATAAATTATAGTGTTAAATTATGAATTTTAATGGTTTTGAATTATAATTAAGTAATATTTTTATCATTTAATAAAATTTAGGCCATTATAATTATTTTCAAATTTAAATTTGACATAAGAATATGTCAATCTTTTGATAGTTTTCACTTTTTAAAAAACCTATTTTTTGGTTTTGACCATGGAAATTAATTTTAAATTAACAAATATAACCTCTATGTTTTTAATTTTTTTAAATGGACATCATTTTTTAATTCCAAATATCAAAATTAGCTTAAGGTCTTTTTTGGTATTTTTCAGAAAACATTCAATTTTTGATGAACATTGAAAAACCCTGAGTCATTGTTTAAAACTAACTATTTATATAATTATTTATTTATGTTATTTAAATTTATTTTTTTTTTCAAAAAAAGTTATATAATACCTATATATGTTAAATTTAATTCATTAGAGTCCTTTTATTATGAGTTTAGATATGTAAAAATTTTATTGAACTTTTATCATCTTTTACCCACCTCCTAGGAGGATTTTCAAATTTTTATAAAATTTAATTATACCTCTTTTGTGAGTTGAATTCAAAAATATAAGATACACGGTTGATATGAGTGAGTAAAATGTGTTTCAATGAAATGAAAATATTTTTTTCATTAATAGTATCTTTTGAATTTTATTTACCATGGTTAAAAATAAGTAGGGTAATTAAGGGTTAAAACGATATCATAGTTTCCCTAAAACATGTCTTAATTCTATTGGATAAGTGAATATTGACCAAAAAAAATATTAGGAATAAAATATGATCCTTTAGGTCTACATGGATTAGATTAGGACTTTTTATATTATTTTATTTAAAGAAGACTTAAAAGTGTAAAATTCAATGTTTAACAACTAAAACATTTTTAATATAGGGGTACACACAATATAAATTAGACTATAAATATTAATTATAAATATAATAATATTTACTACATAATGGTGTTTTATTTATAATTTTTAGAAATTAAATATTTTAATTTATTTATAACACAATGATGATGCAGTAATTACCTTATTAATGAAAGAATCAAATAAATGGTATTAGAAATATTAAAATAAATATAATTTCAATGTTTTTATGACATACATAAAATTTATAGGTCAATATGACATGTTAGGGTTCATTCAATGTAACTTTTGAGATGTAATAAACTTTTTATGACTTTCACAAAAACCAAAAACAAAATAATGTAAACAATAGACATAAATTATTTTTTACAAAAATACTAAATTATTGGTTGATATAATATTACTAAAAATCAATGGTTCGGCTAAAGTGCTTAAATAATAATATATATGATATTAATTAACCACATGAGGTTCTATTATAAGTTTATAGTATGTTTATTAACCAAATAGAGTAAGGATACAAGGAGACACGATAAAAGCTAAAATATTTAACTAAGAGTTAAATATAAACTATAATGTTAATATGATGAACTATACCTTTCTAAATCCTATTGTTTGAGAGGTTTCCAAACCATAACGACTTTAGAATCTAAATAAATAATTTAAGAGCCATTATAAATCAAAAATTATATTATTATAAAATAATATTTCAATGTTTTCCTAAAATGACCATCACCTCTCTTATAAAATGGAACCTTCCCTTATAAAAATTTTACACCTCCAAAGACATTTATCTAATACTACCAATACCCTAATATCCTCTCAAAATTATTCATGTAATCCAATAGGCCTTACTTTGGTCAGAAAGCCATCCTATAGAGACCTTTTGATCAAATCAATTGGAGAATTTGAAAAAGAGGTAAATATTTCATCACCTATTTCATGTTCTTTTCTTCTTCAACTTCCTCTTTAATTGTTGTTTCCAATCTAAAATAATAACTCCAATATCATATATATACATTAATTTTATTATAAAAATGTCACAACCATATTCATTATTCTATCTACCACATAAATGACAATGTCACCATATGTCTGTACGTACGACTTACCGTCTCCATGTCGTTTTGTACTCCGTTATTCAAACACTTCATTATTTGGGTGGGTATAATATTGAATATAAGTAATATAAATAATAAATATAACATGTTAATTATTCTTTATATATGATATAACATATAATTTCATAGGATTTCACCATCAATATGATGATATTGTCGCTCGTCCGTACATACAGATTACCGTCTCCACGACGTGATGAGATTCATTTCCATGTTCACCATTCAATGATGGTTATAAATATATATATTATTAATAAATATGTAATATATGACAAAATAATGCTAATGTAAATATACATATATATATATATATTTACTTACATATATCTTATTCACATACTTCTGTTCAATACGATATTAAAATGGAAACAACATTTATGCGTACGTACGACCTACCGTCTCCATAAATGGTGTCTTCCATTTCATATATCTATCTTTTATAAATATATTTATTCTAAATATATATGATATATAAATCATGTTTCATATTCTGTATGTATTTAAATAATTATCTAAATGATATAATCAGGAATAACATGTTAAAACATGTACGATAATGAAAGTGATTATTAACTAAAATGTCAATTTAACATGGAAATCATTATTAAATTGGTGGTATAATGTCATAAATGTATCTTCTATGATATAATAAATATGAATATGGTTATATTATAATTTTATAACATTCTATTTTAATTATACAAGAGGTTAAATGTACCCTCGACTAAAAGATAGTGTAAGGTAATGGGTTTCTTATCCATCTTTTAATTCTATGAGATTTCCATTGTTCACCACATATTTAATTCATGTGGTGTATTGTGTACAGTTATTTGATATATATTACCATGATTCTATTTTTTTCATGGTATTATGTGAATGTTTTGTTGGTAATTAACTTTTGGTCAGATGACTCAATCGATTACAAAGTAGTAAGGGTTAATTATACAATCTCTTCATTATCTGAGGTTGATTATATGTAATTATATACTGGGACCTCTTTAGCAAGAACATCTGTCTCTTTTTAAAAATGTATTTCAAAAAAAATTCAATATTATAGATAATTGGTTAATTTCATTTATACCCATATTTTTTCTTAATTTTTTTTTGATGTAATCATTCTATAGTTTTCCAAATAAGGTACTTTATGACTTTTTCGACAAAATTAAGGTAAGAATGAATTTCTTTAACTAATATGGAGGGTACGACCACATTATGCCATTATAAAATCGTCAAAACGTCTTTTAAAATCTTATAAGATTATTTTCAAAATAAATGTTTTCTTTAAAATTATGGTGCTTTTAAATGATTCCAAAATAGAAAGAGATATTTCTCTCAAATTGTATTGATTTCCTCTATGTCAACATCCTTTGATAAATTTTACCCATGTATGATGGTGATTTATTTTGATAAAAATCATCCATATTGTATTTATGGTTTTGTGATATGTTTTACTGTGGATGAGTTATTTTTATCTCATTCATGGTTTGTGGTTAAATTATTGACATTTTGTATGCTAATTTTAATATCATTTTTATGTTATATTTAACTTACTCTTAAGATGAATGTGTTGGACTAGTATGATCCAAGTTGGGGGCTGGTAAAAGAAAACCCTCCAAGATGGGGTCTAGTTATCGCAAACAATCTGGGTTGGAGTCAGATTATAGAGGCTCACTGGGTTTGACTCTGATTACATAAGCTCTCCGAGTTGGAGTCCCATTACAGAGGCTCTCCAGGTTGGGGTCTAGTTATAGTTTTCCCATAGGTCCTGACATGAGGGTTTGACATAGAAATTAAAGTCCTTAATTAGGAACTCTATCATTAGGAAAGTGGCTATTGATATTGTGTGTGATTATTCAACAACTATAATATATGTGCGAGAAATTAAATGGAATTATTTGATTTTTTCTTTGATATATTTTTCATGAAGTTTACGTTTAAAATTAATTTGATTAAGTCTAATATATTACCTTAAATTTTTATTCTTCTTTATGAATGTTTTTTATATATAGTTATCCATACTATGTATCATATCTCGCCCCTTTATATGTTTTATTTTTCCCAGGTTATGAAAAAGTATTTTATGATTGATAAGTAGGGTTAAGCTAAGGGATTAATGGAATTCTCAAATGATCATTTCTGATGAGTTTTATAATATGTTGTTTAATGTAATTTTTATGTATGTAATCTATTTTCCATGACTGCTAAACTAATAATTCTTTTTAGACATGATTCCTTAAAATCATACCAATTTAAAAAATAATGCACCGACTTTGGTCTTTTGGGGTTAAGGCATTACAGTTGAAGCTACAATCATTGAATACTAATGATTATCACATCCTTTTGAATGATTTTATTCCAATATAAATATGTCATCTTTTGTATAATAATTTAATCGTGGATGTTATTTAGTTGTGCTACTTATTTAGAGAAAATTGTGCTAAGAGATTTTCCAAGTATTTCTTGCAAAAAATATTGGCAGATTCCCCATTATTTTTGTGTGAGTTGGAAAAAATATTTTCACTAACATTTTCCACATGCATGCTGCATTTGAATTTCTATATTCTAACTAAAATACTTATTTGTTGACCTATTTTTTTGATGTATCCAAATGAATGAAATATGTACACATTAATGTCTTATATCTGAAACAAGAATCATCATAATGGTTCTATCGTGAACATTTACTTGGCTATAAAATGTATGGTTATATGATCTATGTATTTGTTTGATCTTACTACAGGAATGAACAAACAAATGAGAAATGAAGAAGAACTGTATGTGAAAATTGAACCCAGTTTCCATCACATCCTCAAATAGGATGAATTCTTGGATCATATACATTGATGACATTTAGCCTGGAAGAGAATAATATGGCACATCAAATAGTTTTGTTCAACTATGATGTGTTTGATGACTACATCAGGTATATAAATTGAATATATGTATATCTTACACATATATCTATTTAAAATATTCTAATTTTTATCTATAAAGAACATACACCAATTATAAATAGATATCATCATTTTTTATCTTTGATAAAGAGGGGGAATTTCATAAATAGAGTTTTCTGCTTGGTTAAAAATGAAGGTAAAAATACTATAGTTTAAAATAATTAAATAAATATTTAATGATATTTAATATTAATTTATATTTTAGGTATTGAGTTTTATAGCTGACTATATCTTTCAGGAAATAATAACATTGGATTTTGGTCCTAATACCATAGTTTGTGACTGTAAATCAATTGTTATCAATGTGTACAGATTTATTATCACTGAATGAGAAAAGAAAACGAGAACACAACATGATGGTGTTATGGTTTCGGCCACATCATACTATTATTTCTGTGAATCAGATAGTATACCATCATTCGAAAATGTAGTTTATTATGTATTCTTTGGAAAAATAATAATATTGTATTATTATTCTCTTGGATGATTCACGATGATGAAATGATAGTGGTTTGATTCGATTATCATGTAGTGTACATTTATTTATGATTGTGGATTTTGAGTAATCAATATGACTCACACTCTTTCTAATTATGAACCATATGTATTTTAATCAATGGTGAAAAAATATGTTAAAGACCATCTTCGACTCAAATATGGTGACAATATTGAATTAATTACAAGAAATATGTTTTAGGATTGTGTTGATGGAATTGAAGCCCTCCTTAATTTCATTGTAAAATATCAATTTATTACTTTTGATTAATCCAATAGCTCAATTTTTAGAGTTGATTGTGATCCTGAAGTTGTGGTGGGAAATACATAAAATCATCCATCAATGTTCTCACTTATTTTGGTTTATATCGAACTAGGTTGTTAACGTTCATACAATTCAAATTGATTTAATATTTATCAAAAATATAATGTATCAGACTTGACCTTTATGTGAATTTTCAATTTTTATGGGTTGGAATTTTATTTGAATTTCATTTCATAATTTTGAATTGAACTGTATTCAAACCCATGTAACCAACATTTCTAACTGGGTGAACATTTCAGTGCATTACTGACCATGTATAAAATTAGTATAACATTAAGACCACCATTTAACATTTCACAAGATAATTAACATGATGGTTAGTATTCTTCTAAAAAACATGTATCGAAACCTTCATCATCTACCTATTCTAATGAAACAACATACTAAGTAATTAAGTTCTTTATTACATCTTGTACGATTTATTGAATTCAAAATAAATCTATTCAATATCACGCAAATAAATTATAGTTAAATTATACATGAATCCAACTATTTGATTTCATTTATTTTGTTCTTTGGGTTACACATTTGTTATGCTTTGCATGTTATATCCATATTTATTTTCAAATGTAGGAAATACATCCAATTGATGAGATGCATTGAAAAAAGATGATGGACGACAATCGTCGCATGCCTGAGATGGGTGTTCTACCACCAGTGCCTATACTGAGTATTTTATTTCAAATATATTTATTTAATTAATATATAATTTCATGTAATTAATTATATTTTATAAAAAAAATTTGGATCCACCTCTTAGGCACTAATTATTTGACGTGTATTCTAGTAGTGGTCCCAGTACTCGAGGTGTTCATACAGGGGGTGTACAAGAGGTTGGTGATCTGGTCGGCATACCATAGTAGACCGTGCCCCTCCCACTAACATAACGTATACCCCATATACTTTTCATGGTGTGTCACTAGGGACACCCGATATATTTTGGCATCCCATGTTTTCACCACATTTTTCATCTGATTCCACTCACCCATCATTACTATATTTGAGGATGATTCCCATTTCCTATCCAGCATTCGGCCAGCCATCTATTCCATATTCTTTTAAATCTAGTTCCTTCTCTTCGAGCTTCTATATTCCATCTCATTCGACATTTTCTCTACGAGAGTCTATTCCTATGGAGCATACTTTGGTAGCCACTTCACCTCCACAGAGTGTTCCTTTAGATTTTATCGAGCCAGCGGTGCCCATTGATCATACTGCCGCATGTGTATTTATAGAACCCTAAGAAATTTTTATAACATTATTTATTTTCATTATAACATTTCATGGTAAAATATTTATTTTTCATTCATAATAGATACTACTACTGATAGGAGGTGTGGGCGGGGGTGTACACGCATGCGTGCAAAGTATGGAACCTCCATACATAGTTGATGGTGGGCTATAATGAATACCATAAAATGATTGAAAAATAGGGTAGCAATGCCAGAGTTTTTTCGCAAAACATTTCAAATACTCTGACATCATTTTTGTCAGCCCTCTCTCATGGAGACAGTTTCCAAATGAAGTAAAAGATTGGGCTTTTGAAGAGATATGGGTAAAAATATATATTTTATTTAATGAAATATATAAATTTTTTATGAATTCATATTTTGGTGTCAAATTCGGTTTAATTTCCCCGATAATGAGGGTGCACGACCAGCATGTATGAATGATTTAGTTGAGATTTAGATAGATATATGCATGAGTTGTAAAATTGATGGAAATATTGAGTTAGCACAAAGTTAGAGGGAGTCACTTTTGAGGATGATTTTTTTATATAACAATATCTAAAGGTCATTACTCTTTGGATGACTATCCAGTTTAAGGTATTAATTACATTTGATATATTTAAATGAAAAATTTGATGTTTTGAATAAGTAATATATGTTTTATTATTGAATTTTATTTAGGAATCATCTCAAAGAAATAAAAAACATTTATTCCAAAAAATAACCCCACACATTGGGACGTACTACAATGTCATATGATGAGAGGAAGCAGGTATGATAATTGTTTATAATTTTTTTTACGACATTAAATTTCTAGTTTTTCCTCAATTCTATATTAGATTTCTAAAAATGATATATAATTATAGTTATGAAATTAATTGTTGGTAACCTATTTATAATTGTGATTTCTTACATTAAATGATATTATAGAGGGGAAATTGATTATTGAAGGACGTGTGACTCATGAAAACCCTTTTAGGTCGAGTCGAAGGAAGAATGATGGAATTGCAGTTAATGAACTGACTAAGCAGAAAATTGTATGTTTTACATTATTGATTTAAAATTTTAATTTCAATTAGTTAACATAATTAATTATTTATATATGTAACTAGATGCTTTAGGGGCCTTTAATGCCCAGGAACATAACAATTTTTGGTCAAACGATCACCTACATCAGGTGTTGTGAGATGAGCAACCTGGAAGATTATGATGCCGACCTTGGAAGAGAACAGTACTGATAGGTTATTTTCCCTCCTCAAGTGCAAGTTATAGTTAAAATATGTTCCATCAGGTTATGGTACATGTAGAACAGGCTACAAAAACGGACATAGATATGGCAGAATTGTCTGTTAGGGAAAACCATGCATTTATGAAACTGATGGATTTTTTACGTCCAACACTTCCAACAGAGGAAATCAGTACATGGGATCAATATATCTTATCACTTCATTTTATATATGGTTCACTAGGTGGAGGTTCTATTTATGGCTGAGTTGATGGTGTGGAGGAGGTTGAGGCGGAGGAGGAGGAGGCCACGTCAGAGGAGGAGGGTGAGGAGGAGGCTGAGGAAGAGGAGGAAGTAGACGAGGCGGCCTAGTATGATGAAAAGGGGGGTGTTGATGAGGGAGGGGATAAGGTTGGGGTTGAAGACGAGGATGTGGGTGAGGCTGATGATGTGGGTGATGATAGTGATAGTTATGAGGAACAGATTGATCCATTACATTTTTTATTGATATTATCCACATTTGATGTTTGATGATTTTTTGTGCCTAAATATATGTGTGATTAGGTAGATCACATTATCCTTATTTATTTATATATAAATAATAAATCATGACTTAGTAAATTTTTGTGACTGATTATATCATCCCCTAGACACCCCAACCCTCGGGACACCCCACCAAACCCATGGACACCGCCACCCCGCTTGGAAAACCCCCTGACCCCTAGAAAACCCCCACCCATGGGACACCACCCCTACCCTTGGACACCCCACCCCCCTTGACACACCCACATTTAGGGAAATCCCCCCCATACAGCCCCATGGATATACCCCTCCCCACTAAACCCTCAAGATAGCCCCTAACATCGACACCTCCCTAGAAAAGCCCACCCCTTGAAAACCCCCACCACCTGGACTCCCCTACCCCCTTGTACAACCCCCTATACACCCACTAAACACTTGGATATCCCCCCAACCCCCTGGACAGCCCACACTCTGGATACCCCCCCCTAGACACACAACCCACATGGATATCCCACACCCCTGGATAGCCTCCCCCTCCCACACCCCACTTTGGACTCCCCCACCCATGGACACCCCCTCCCCCTAGACATCCCCTACAACCCTGGATAGCCTTAGAACCCCTTGGACACCCCCACCCCTGGACACCACCCAAACATATGGACACCCTCAACACCTCCTAGACACCCCACCCCTATGGACATCCCCCACCCCCTAAACACCCAAACCCCCTTGGGCAACACCCAACCACTAGGGTAGTCCCCCAACCCCCTCTGTAGCCCCCACCCCCAAGATGCCCCTACCCCTGGACACCCCCACCCACATGAACAACCCCTGGACATCACCCCCCCCCCCCCACCAATCGCTCTAGACACCTCCCTACCCCCTCGACACCCCCCAGTATCCTTAGGACACCCCTTCCCCCTTGGACACCCCAACCCCTTAGACAGCGCCACCCATGGACACCACCCCATCCCCTGGACACCCCCTACCTCATTGAACAACCACCTGGACACCCCCTACTCCTCGGAAACCCCCCGCCACCCACCCTTTGGACTACCCCACCCCCTGGAAACTCCACCCCAATGGACATCCCCCACCCCTAAGCATCCCCCACCCCCAAGGACACCACCAAAACCTGGACAACCCTACCCCATTGGACATTCCCCAACCCCCTGAACAGCCCCCAACCAGCCCCTGGACACCACCCCACCAGCTAGATCCCCCCTAGACGCCCCCACTCTAATTGATATCCCTCACCCCCAATACAAAACCTCAAACCCTAGGAAACCCCAACCCCGATGGGCACCCCTAACCCCTTCCAAAGCCCCCAACCCCTTGGACACCCCACCTCTAGAAACCACCCCACCACCTAGACCCCCCACACCCTCGACACCCACACCCCAATGGACAACCCCCAGGACACCCCCATCACCCCTGGAAACCCCCACACTCTAGACACCCCTACCCCCTTGGTCAGCCCCCAATCCCCTAGAAAACCCCACCACATAGACACCCCCACCCCATGAACACTCCCACAACCATGTATAGCCCCCACCAAAGGACAACCCCACCCCCTGAACACCCCCACCCCCTAGTCACCACCACCACCTTGGAAACCACCCAAAAACCCTTGAACAACCTAACCTGGATAGATCCCCACCCCCTACACACCCCCACCCCTTGACACCCCCACCCCCTAGACAGCACCCCACCACCTAGACACCCCCACCCCCTGGACACCCCACCCCTAGGACATCCCACCCCCTAGACACCCATACCCCCATGGACAACGCCCCTACCCCCTGGATAGCCCCCACCCCTTTGGACACCACACCACCTACTAGACACTCCTTCCCCCTGGACACCCCTACCCCCTTGGATAGCACCCTAAACCCCATGGACAACCCTACCTCCCTCAACACCCTCTTTGTTCCACTCCTACATTAAAAATTGGGTAGTTTGAACAAAAAATGTCCATACTTTCCCCACTAAAAAAATATTTCTGTTCACAATACAGAGTGTCTCTAAGTGTCATGGGAAAATAGATGCAGGTAATTTGAGTATGTCTATGAATTCTATATGTGTGTTTGGTTTGGTACTAGTGCACAGAGAGAATTCAATATGGATTCTATATTTGTGGTTTTTTTTAGGAGCACATGGTATGGTGGGTCTGCTGGTGGATGTGCATTGTTGTAGGTGCACAAGGGGGGGGCTTGCTACTTCAGGTGCATGAAGCTTATGCCAACAGTTTTAAACCATTGGTATATGTGTGAAAATATAAGAAATACCAATATTTTCATGTAAACCATTGGTAAAAGTATATACCAATGAATTAAAAACCGATTCTACATATCCTTTACTTGACTTTTTACCAACAATTTTTAGGGAACCGCTGGTAAAAGTCTATACCAAAATATTAGAATACATTGGTATATAAATATATTTTGATATTTCCAACAATTTTAAACCGTTGGAAAACATCAATACCAATAGTTATAAGAAACCGTTGCAATATAGTCCATTATGCACCTATATCTCAATAGTTCTTATTGAGCCAGTGAGATATGTATATCCCCATGGCCCTATATCCAACGGTTTGGAAAAACGTTGTTATAGTTTATACCAATTTTTTTTGGCCTTTACCAAGAGTTTCAAATCATTAGTAATTATTATGTTTCCAGTAGTTCCCACTATGCATTCATTATTATCGATAATGTCTGGATTCAAGTTTCGTAGAGAGAGGTCATATAATGTTCCCTAAAATTTCTTCAATCTTATACACTGCAAAAAACTATAATTTTTTAAATCATCTCACATTAAATCATCATTATTGGATTAAGATATGATATTTAAATATGGATAAAATAAGCATATTGACTTTAATGTGTCCTGCCTAGGAGAAAAGTTTCATATCATTTTTTTGGTATTTAAAAAAGAAATAAATTATTTTATTTCAATGGTTGTTGAGTGAATTCCTTCCACTGATTTTATGACAATTATATTTAGAAACATGGAAATGTAGTGTGATAGGATAGAACATTGTGGAATTTTCAATATAACTTTAGGGGAATTTTTTTTTACTTTTACCTAATAAATAATACATTGAGAAATAAAAAAATTAGGGGGAAATCAAAAATTATTATTAAATAATTTATTTGAAATTGGAGTAAATTGGGAAATGGATATCTTATTGTTAATCTATGAGAAATTGGGTACCATTTTTGTGGGTAAATAAATAATTATATTTGTATGTTCAGTATGGGTTGTGAATATACACGTATGGGAAAAATTAAAATAATGATGTCTAATTTATTGAAATGAATTCATTAATGTGAAAAGAATACTAAATTTAAATAAAATAGGTGTAAATTTATATATAATAAAATCATTTTATTTGTATTAATGATGTGGAAAGTAGATCAATGGATTGATGAACTTAAGAGAGAGTGATTATTGATTGTACTACTTGTTAATATATGAATTCCAATTAAATATATTTGGTTCTCAATCCTAGAAATGGGAGCTAAATTTGTATATAATTAGGGAAATTGAGTGATTTTCATATAGGTGTAATGGAAATTTTTAATAATTCAATAATATGTAATTTTAAATATTTCTAGTTTGTGCATTCAAATATGGGCAGGATAATAAATTTTTGTTTGATGTCTGGGTAATCAAACAAATTTCATGGTATTTTTTTAGAGTGAAATTGATTAAATTTGTAGGAATTTGAAATGGTGATATTTTTAATATGGTTTCACATCTATTATGTTTATTAAATTGTGTTTTTGAGGTGTAAGTGTTCTTTTAATTAAGGATTTTTTGGGATTTGGTTTATTGATAAGATATTAAAATTATTTTAATATTATTATGAAAATAAGTGATTTTTATGTGAAATGGATCAATTTTTCCTCACTATGAGTGTCCATGTTTTAGAATTTGTTTTTTTTTGAAAATATTTTTTCCAATTAATTTTTGTTGATTTATGATTTTTTAGAATTGGTTCTACTATAATCCCATACATTATATTTTGAACATTTAATGTGGAATTATTTAGATAAATTATCATATTTATAACTAAAAAATTATTTTACTGTTGAAAATTTCAATTTCACATTAATAATTTTTTTTCATTGAATATTAAAAATTTTGTGTAATTGGACCTGCTTCTATGCCTCTACTAAAGCATTTCTACCATGTGAAGACCCCTTATTTCATGAAGAACTTATATATTTGGAATCCCTTATTATATTCCATTTTATACCTTCCATGGCCCTCGTTCTATGGGCTACCATTCACGGACCTCTTTTTTTGATGCTTCTTCTAGGTTAGAACATTCTTTCGTGGGGAAATATATTGTTTCACCATCCCTACAAGCATTCATTCAAAATAATTGTGATCGAATGTGAATGTGTGAAGCCCGAGTTACGATGGTGTACCAACCATGGGAGAAGATAATTTTTTCATACAGGATTAATGAATTGATGAATTATAATCTGATATCTAAGACTTGATAGAGATGAAGACTTGAGCTGAACCTAACTCACATAGGAAGATCATCTGCTTTGGGTTGGGAGGATCTACCCAAGATGGAATGTTCTTATAAATACATTCATAATTAGGATCTAAGATCAGAAATCTATTTAATATTTTGTGTCAAAGTGATTGAAGATATATAATAACATCATGGATTTGACTCTGCTTTCTGAAGGTTGAAACAAATGAGCATGTATGGGCTTGACCTGCTCCATAATACTCTAAGAATTATAACACACTACAAGAACAAAAAACCGTATAGATAATTCATAATTTATTTTAAAAAGTCACATGAAAAATGATATAAAACACTATATTTTAAACATTTCAATCATTATTTATACAGTTACATTAAAAATATTATTACAAACATTCAAAAATATCAATGTTTTCATTCTATTTTTCTCCTGACCCCCTCTCCAAAAAACCTGATCAGAGTATCAGTTGCTAAAAAAATCACCCCAACAAGAGAAAAAGAGTAAACTTGAATAAAAAACAATTATAATGTTATTAATACTATAAAGAAGAAAATTAAACATAAAGGTGAAACACCGAAATATTAAAATGTTAATTTTAAATAAAAGAAAAAACATTGACTCATACCGGACACATTATGTATTTAATAGATGTATGTTATATTTATACATGTTAAAAATAAATTAAAGGTAATTGTCCTAATTTAACAAGACAATATGAATGTTTTTCTTCAGTTCTGATTTTGTCACATATCTTTTTTACTAAAATTTATATTAAAAAAATATATTCTTTGAGTCATAACAGTTACATCATGCTTCAATTTGATGTGATATAAAACATAAAAAATAAAAAATGTATTATAAATAATTATCTTAAAGTATCAAGAAAATATGAGTTTGTTTTCTTAGTTTTTAGTGATTGGCTCACGTTTTGAACTAAATTTTTAATTTTAAACTCATAACGAACACTTTGTGTCATATTAAGAACAACATGTTTTGAATTGTGATAAAAATGATTCTTACAAATTAAAAATGACTATTGGTTTATTTATATAATGTATTAAAACAATCTGAATCTTTTTTTCTCAATTTTGAGTATAAGATGTGTGTTTTGTAGAAAAATGTCAATTTTAAATAAAAGGACACACTTGAAGTCATACTATTCATATCATAAATCCGATATATGTAAAGTTGTTTTATAAATGTCAAAAATCATATAAGGATATTTTTAAAAAAATATTCCAAACACTCTTAAGGTGTTTTCTCAGTTTTGGTTAAGCTTTGTGACAATTTTACAAAAATGTCAGTTTAGACAGAAAACATGCAGTTTGAGTTATACCAAAGACATCATGTATCAGTTTCACGTGAGACTGATTCCATCACATAAAAATGACTTATGAATCATTTTTTCAAATATATAAAGATAATCGAAGTGAAATTTTTTAGTTATCAATGATTGAAACACATTTTAAACTAAATTGTCAACATTAAACAAATTGTAGACTCTTTGAGTCATATCTGGATCAATGTGAATCATATTGAGGTAAAGATTACTTTTACATGACATAAACTAATTATTGATCATTTTACTAAATCATCAAATCAATCTGAATGTATTTTATTTTTTTTGTATGTGATGTGTGTTTTGAACTAAAATGTCAACTTTAAATAGAAATACTCACTTAGAGTCATACATGTCCCATCGTCCATCATATTATTGTTTGGTTGATTCCTATATATAAAAAATGACTTAATAATGATTTTAAAAAAGCATAAAGACAATAATAATGTGTTTTATCGATTTTGAGAATGTAAGGTGACATTTTTCCTAAAATATAAATTTAGTCTAAAAACACATTCATTGAGTCCTACCATTCACATCGTGTCTTAGATTGACATGATTCTAATTTATACATGTCAAATACTTCTTTTGAATAATTTTACTTAGTTTCTAGGTAATATAGAAATTTTTTCTAGGTTTTCAGTGATTGACACATGTTTTGAACTAAATTATCAATTTTTATGTGACAATAGACACATTTAGTCACACTAGGCACATAATGTATCAGATTTAGGTGTGTATAATTCCTAAAAATCAAAAATTACTTAAGGATAATTATCCTAATGTATTAAGAAAAATAATCTGCAGTTATGAGTAGTGATATGTATATTGAACTAAAATGTCAATTTTAAATAAAAGGACACACATTGACTCATAATGCTCACATCATGCATCATATTGACTTATGGTTGATTCCTAAACATATAAAATTACTTAAGGATAATTTTTATAACATGTCAAAACAATCAAAATGAATTTTATTAGTTTTCAGCAATTTTACTGAAATGAGAAATTAGACTAACAACACAAACTATAAGTAATATTAGTCACATTGTGTGACAATTTTATATGAGACTAATTACTAAAAGTTGAAAATTAATTATAAATATTTTCTAATATTATCAGGTCAATGCATGTGTTTTTTCTTGGTTTTTACTCAGTGACACACATTTTTAACTAAATTTTCAAAATTAAAACTAATAACATAAAATTTGAGTCATACCTATAACACCATGTGTCAAATTGAGGTGTGAATGATTCCTACACATAAAAATTGACGTATGGAACATTTTCTAAAATTGTAAAAAGAATCATAATGTGGTTTCTCTGTTTTGAGTATGTGACATGTTTTTTGAACTATAATGTTAATTTTAGACTAAAAACACATACATTGTGTCATACTAGAAACAATATATATGAAATTGACATGTGTTTAGTCCCTATATGTCAAAAATTACTTCTGAATAAGTTTCATAAAGAATAAAAAAATATTAATGTTTTTATTGATTTTGAGTGTGTGGTTTGACATCTTAACTAAAATCTAAATTATGAACTAAAAACATAAAAATGAAGTCTTACCAAGCACAATCTGTATCAAATTTTGGTGTGGTCGACTGGGGTGTGTATGATTCCAACAAAAACAAGAGTAACTTCAAACATGTTTCTAGCTCTTTCATAGAGGGAACACTATGTATTTGATTATGGTGGAACTAATTACTACATGTCACACATGACTTATGAATTATTTTACAAATGTATAAAAATAATAAGAATTTTTTTCCCAATTTTTATTATCAAACAAGTGTTTTGAACTAAAATCTTAATTTAAACTAATAAAATAATCTTTGAGTCATATAGGGCCTAATTTTTATCAGATAGAGTTGTGGTTGTTTCATACACATCACACCATCTGTTTTTATTCTCCAATGTATTAAAAATTCATGGTTATCTAACAATATTTTTGCTTAATATCCTCGAATTGTGAATGCATTGGAATGTGAAATTAAAAGTGAATCATCAGGAGTGCATCATACTCATTGGGTGCATAATCATTGTACATGAGTGCATCATTATTGTAACATCCTTCTTTATGTTCTCAATAAAATTAACGATATAATTTCAAAAAATATTATAAGGAAATTATCTAAAATATATATATAATGATGAAAAAATTCATTAAATACGTAATAGTAACCTCTTCATGGTGAATGCATACAATCAGACACCATGTAATCTTCCATAGTTCCTGAAAATATATATTTCTTTTTAGGAATATGTTGATTCTCGATAGACATAGAAATGTTCAAAAAATATAAGAAAACAAAGTATTGTTAATTATTTTAAATGTAATTGTAATTATCATCAAGAAAAACTCTTAATGTTTTCTTGTTTGTTGATTTAATTAGATTTATTTCATAAATTTTAAACAGTAATAACCACAATATTTTCCATTTGTTTTTCCAGGGCATTGTAGAAACATTGAAAAAAATATGTAATTTGTTTTGATATATGTTTTTATTGTGGAATGCTTTTATATAAACCCATATACTTTTACATTTTTATATGTTTATATGATTTTGGTTCTCCTGGAATGTCGTCATGCCATGATTTTGACGATTTTTAATGATTGCCCTATTATAATAGAATTTTCATTAAAACATTAAAAAAAATTATAAATTATTGTTTATTTGTAAAATTTTTCTTGATGAGTATTAAAAATTTATAAATTCCATCATGTGTGTTTAGTTTTTTTGGGTGTCCATGCATTGAATATAAAAAATAATCTATAGAATATCTAAATAGATTTTAATGAATAATTTTGTTGTTTGAAAAATGAATTAGTAATGAAATGAATGAAAAAAATATTTGATATGCTTAAATTATAGTGTTTTATCACAACATCATCGGTCATATGAATAGTATATCGTTTCTATGTTTTATTTCAATCATTGGGGCCAGTTTTTCCACTATTCATTCATATTGGTCTAGTTCCTATGAGAATACTTTGGTAGAAGTGATGTGAGGATCAATGAGTACAAATTTATGTTCATAGAGTTTCTATTCAAATAGTATTGATATATACACATACAAAAATTCTGAATATTATTTAATTTCAATTTTCATGGTAGATTAGTTATAGGACAAAAAATTCATGAAAACACACTTTATGTATACATTTACGTCTAGGAATCCAATCCATTAGTTCATGAGGATTTAATTTACATTCTCAATACCAATATAGTCTATAATGTACACTATTTACATCTAATCTAAAAAATAAATTACTGTCATATCGCCACTTGAAACATTGTATTTGTATTGTTTTAATGTTAATAATTTCAGAGGATAGATAGGTGGGGTAAATGTACATTGTGAATATATTTTATATTATTTGGTTGATCCTTTATATTTTTTTATTTTCCTTTCTTTTTACACCCTTCCCTTTTCTATTCTATAATAAAATCAATTGATCGATGAATTATTTCATTAATTGTTAACAGTTTTACATGTATAATAAATTGGAAATGAATACAAACTTATTGAAATGTACATTTAAAAGATCTAGTGTCTATGTTATCAAAGTTCCAAAAACATTATCGACCATATAAATATCAACATAATAAAGTGGATTAGATTGGTTGGTGCTTAGTTTTTGAGCTATGAGAATCCCCAATCTCAAATAATTTTTTGGAAGTTGTTTTTTGTGTATAATATATACTTAGATATTTTACATGGTACCCCTAATAATGAGGTCATGGGTGAGTATTGATAGATATAAATCTTGATGGTTTTGACCATGAAGAATATCATTATGGGAAATGTATCAGTGTCTGTCTGATTCACATTTCACAAATAAAATTATGAAAAGATATATTATGTTTTCTAAGATAGCTTTATGAGGGGAATGGGTCACCTCAAATATAATGGCGGGGACTTCACATATTGTTTGTTCTTATGTTTCTTAATCTCTGTAATTCCTTCCCATAAAATATTATAACAACCTCAATTTACAATTATTTTTTTCTTATAGAGAACATTATAATTCCTATAAATCTTTCTTTTTCATGTCATTACCCCCCTGTTCATTTATTTTCTCAAATTATATTATTGGTGAAACCCCAAAACCCACACCTATAATGTGGCTATATTGTTCTAGCCACTTCATGACCACTTGTACTATCGATTCATCAAGTATAGATGATGATGATTCTTATGGATATGTTAGAGAAAAATATATATATTAAAATAAGTAATTATTATTATGTAATACTAATTAAAAGATTTTTTTTATTATTTCATACTTACACATAATTCCCACATTTTATTAGTGTTTTCATCTATTTCCATCCCTTCATTATTTTCATGTTCCACCTTCTATATCACATGAAATGTAATACAAGAGTATTTGGATTTTGATTCATCAATCCGTATATAAAAAGAGTATTATAATTAATTTTTTATTACATGTGACATAATATTATTACTATAGACATAAAATACATAACACTTTTTTGTCATGTGAATCATATCCCATCCTTAATTTATAGTGGGGGTAAATTAGTTTTTTTACTCATTGCATAATTTCATTATTCGTTTGGTGTTTCATAAATTAAAAATTCTTAATTAAAGTGATTAATACACATATTTTCAAGCATTGAAGTACTAGTACCAATGCTCTTGGATTTTATCTCCGAGGACAAATAATAAACACATGAAGGATTTATGGGTTTCTCATGTGTTAATATATCTATGGTGAGTGTGGTTTTATGTTCCCTACAGTATATTTGGGATGATAAATCCTAATAATTGATCAATAGACTCTACGTACTTTTACAGTTAGTATTAATACAAATTTAAATCATGATTCAACAAATTTAAATAAACTCTAAAATTGATAATGAAGATTAAGTCCACATTTCAATATTTCATTAGAATATAAAGAAATTATATCATAATGTTCCCCTAATATCTTCCCAAATTAGTGTCTTAAGAAAATAAAAAAAATTATTCCCAGAATCTACATCAATTGAAACATGAATTTGTGTGGTGATCCCAATGTAACTACTGAACATGGCCTTATTTCGGTTAATATAGTAGACACATGAATGCCATCCATCCATAAATTGGACTCCTTTATTTCTCACCATAACTTTTTTTGTAACACCATCATTCTATGGAAATCTTATTTTTTGGGATATAAGTTGTTCATAAACTACAATTTATTTAACATCAACATCCTCAATATTTTCATCATTTGGATCGGTAGCAATGACATGTGTGTGAGGATATTTTTCCTCTACATTGGGTGCACCACCATGCTATGAAAACTGTTTTTATTTAGTATTGGGAGCATCAATGGGTATGTATGTCACAATCCTTAAAAGTGGTTGAATATTTAATTTAGATTACCTAAATGTAGTAATAAATAGATGATAAAATGAGATAGTGAAATGTATATTAAAAATAATATAACATGATTATAGAAATATCTCTTTTTAATGGTTTGAGAGATTGTTACCAACTATCAAGTATCCAAATCACATCATTGTGGTCTCCTTTGGAATAAAATACTTCATCAATGTTGATAAATATTTGATATTATTGTGACATCTCATTGGAAGAGTCAGATTTAGTTGAATTGACATCCATAACATCAATTGTTTTGTTCAGTAATAGAACAATTCATCTCTTCTAGTTTGAAGTATTTGAAACATAAATTACTTGTACTGCCTATTTTTTATTAAAAAGGTTCATCTTTGTACCCTTACCTAATAAAATCAATTTTCATTAATCCAAATTCATCAATTTAAACTGCACTGATGTTATCAACCCGCTTTCATTGAAAATTTGACACCTTGAATGTTGTAAAATCCAACTCCCATATTTGTTGGATGATTCCAAAGTATGAAATATTCACACAAAGTATATTTATACCAATCATACCAGATAAATTCATCACATTAACCATAAGTGTAACTCCACTATTTTTCATGGTACTATGTTTATCATGTTAATTTTTATAGAATGTATAACCATTAATTAAAAAAGCATTATAAGATAATGCATGAATACATGGTCCTTTATCTTGCCATCAATGACATTCAAAAATAAAATCTGAATTTCTAGTTCTCTTATTAAAAATATGATCTCAAATCCATCCTATAAAATATTTATTGTGTATTTGGTATCCAAATTTAAACCGTTTATGGATTCAAATACATAAGAATGACATTGTTGGTTTCAAAATATTTTGAAAACAATAAAATGTTATGAAAAACATTATGGTGGGCCCACAATCACTATATAATAATAATTTTTAAGACATATATTCTAATAATTACTTCACCCACAAGTCAAACAGTGTGATGATATTTCACTAGACCAATTCATTCTACATAAGATAAGTAGTTGGTATAGAATTCAACTAGCTTCCTAAACAATATATCACTATACAATAAAACATTGTGGCTGATTTTTTTTGATATATCCTTCAAAATATTCATGTATCACTCCATGGGGTAAATTAATATATAATTTATAGGACAAGATAGTTGAATCTCTCTTACCAAGTGAACGATCATGTTAACCATCAAATCGAAGAATTCTGATAGGAATAAAATATGTAATTCACAACATACGACAATTTTGACTTCTCCAATGTTGGAAATTTCATCATGTCTATGACATTTCTACTTATTAATTTAAAAAATAAACATATATTAGTTTATATATAGTATCCAAATTCTAAGGAAAATTAAATTTAATACAATAGACATTAGATCTTTCATCAAAAAGTGATTTCATGTGATTTCAGACCCATTAAATTTAAATTAGTCATTGACACAATATTCTTGATATTTGATGAATACCCCTATACAACCTTTACATAATTCATAATGTTGAAAAAATTATATCTATCTTTCTGTGAAAAAGTGTAAGTATTTTGGCGAATAAAAGTGTATTTTTCACTGTTCATTGGTGCCAACTCTTACCATATTCCCATGCCAATCATGTCTTACCTAGCCTTAATTCCATTTGTTTCTGATTTATTTATTAACATGTCCATAATAAAATCAAATACATTTTTCCTAACATGCATAACATCATGAAAATTCATGATGTTCAAACAATTCTCGTGTCATAAATAAAAAAGCTAATACTTTTTTGAAACTAGTTTTTGTAAGGGTTTTCAATTTTTTTACTCGATGTAGTGTCCATATCATTTACTTTCTCAAAGCATTGATCACATGTTAGTGGAGATAGTTCTGTACATTCTTAAGAAAACCCATCAAATAATGTCATCTATGATTAATACATATTTCACCCAGGTATAAAACTATGATGCTTTAGAAACCCAATATTCGATGAATGTTTCAACCTAATTGACATTGTAACTTGTTAAAAAATGGAACACCCTTGAGTTCCATTAATCATATATACTGAAAAACTTCCATAATCCAAAAATTTATTTATTTTACCATGAAAAGTGGATCCCAATGTGAAATAATAATATCTGTAAGCATTATATAATGTAACACTTTAATCCCAAAACAATTTAAAATCTTAAATCAATAGAGCCAAATAACCATCAATATCATTATCTGGTTATTCAGGTCTGGATATAAGTATAGATAACATAGTGAATTTTCGTTTCATTCATAACTACAATAGAAATTTAAAATTTAAAAACATAATTGGACATGTACCTTGAGTGCTTATTTGAAAACCATTAGGATTCACTATATCTATTGATAGAGAAAGATAAAGAATTCTGAACTCGTTTCCAAATTCAGGATACTCGTGATCAATTATACTCCATTAAAGAGATTCATTCAGGTAATGAATCATACTATATTTACTTATTTTAATTGTGTTCCTTTTCAATTGTATTATGGGATACTCACGTCCATATAGGCATCTTATCCTTGGAATAACTGGAAATCACCATAAAATTTTCATAAGTCCAAATTCATGTTTCTTTTATCAGGAAGATCTACACATTAGGAAATTTTAAGTGATTTACGATCTTTGAGAAATAGTATACAATCAATTGGACATACATATATTCTCTCAGATGTCATACCCATTGAATGTAGCATTGGACTAGTGTAATATGTTCACTAAATAATATTATTATCTTTTAGGTTCATATCATTTACAGAGAGAATTTAGATCATTAAAAATGGCATCACTCTATCAATTTCTATATTTTAAATTATATATCGTCAGTATGGACAACAATTCTATATATTTCAAACAACCATCTTATAATAGAATATTTAAGAACTCTTTAACTTCTCCAACAATTTTGGACAATCAAGATGTTCATCTTCAAATACCATTATAATTTTCTCAATACAATATTTATCATCATTCACACTTGTAATCACATCCTCAATATAGTATTCTTAATTTCCCACATTTTTAATCATATCAGATGATCCATAAAACATAGTTTTAACCCAATCACTAGAAAAATTAAATATTTTACTGCGTTTATTCAAAAATTTATATCATTGATCTATTCTATGAAATATCAAGAATACCAATAATTCTTCTGGAATAATTATTCTTGAAAAAAAAACAAAAACTCAAACGGAGGATTAGAGATGGTTCATATGCATGATCTTTTAATAACATTATGAACTACTTCACCCCATCCTCATACTCTTTTGTCATACAATTTTCATCCGAACATTTTTTATTCATATTAACCATTTTTTATTTAGTAATATTAATATTTAACAAAATAAATAAATAAATAGAATGTCTGACCCTGTAACATATAAAATGTAATTATTAACGAATTATTTAAGCTACATGAAGTCATTTTTCTATGATAATAAGATCTGAATAATGGGTATTTATATTTTTATATAGTGATGGAAATCATTGAAGGAATAGAAAGTGTGATATCTATAAATTTACAAAGATTATTATTAAATTTTCATCAATTTCAAAATATATAGATCGCACATAGGATTAATTCAATGATATTTCATATGATTAAATAAATAGATAAGATCCAATAATATAAGAATGTAATTAAAATAAATAAGATAGAGTATTTGATGTTTATTCATTTATTAACTTGGGATGTGGTGGGATAGGTGGTGTTTCTGTGATATGATGCTTAGGAGACAATGTTATGCTTTTTTTATATGATGAGAACATTGATAAGACCAAATCACATTGTCTTGAGAACCCATAGTTTGACAAAACTCTTGAATTTAAATTAAATGAACTAAATTCTTGATGTGAAGTTCCTATTTGCCTTTCCCATTTTTGATAGATCTCATTTAATCAAGGGGTCCTTTAAAACCCCATTTGAAAAAACTATATTCTTTAAACACCACACACCAATTTAAAAAATTACATTCATTAAGTCAAAGTAATTTTTTTAAACAACACAAGAGGCATAAGAAAACCATCACTATCACCCTAAAAAGGATATAAACAATTGAATATGATTTTATAAAACATGGCATGAATGTAAAAAATCTAATCAGTTTATTGTAATATGAATGTACATCCAACATTTGGAAATACGATTTTTAGAATCCCATTTTTTTAACAAAATTTACAAACATATTTCATAAAATAAAATTTGTGTTTCTGAAGAACCCTTTGTACATAAACATGTATACATATATAAATAACGATACCACTCAACTCATTGAATATATTCAATTACCATTAATTATTATTGAATGGTGAAAAATATCAATTAGATATTCCAGTGTTAGATACTAAACATGTAGGGTATCACGTAAAAGTCCAAAAATAGTGGAGGATTCAAGCATCACAATGATTATGGTATTATATTGGGTCTGTTAGCTACATTGGCATTGAAGAAAAAAAATATATTTTGTCTATATAGTCTTACTCCACATGTTGTAATTTGTGGTGTGTTGGGTTGTGATGTAATATAAATATTTTATGGAATGTAAGCAATTGATTCCACCCATGTTATTGTTATATGATAATGTTTAGGTATTTCATACATTATTGTTCATTCTAAATCAATAATCCATATGTGTAACCCATGAGTTCATTCTATATAACATGTGTAAAATATATAAAAAATCAGAATCCACAAATATATATATATATATATATAATAATGTCAAAAACATAAATCTATATTAAAAAATATAACAACAAATTAATTCTATAACAAGATAATATTATTAAGAAGTAACATAAAATAAAAATTGAAGCATATAAATAATGATTATGTGTATACATATCAATAGAATCATGAAATAGTTTTTATAAATAGATATAAATATAGATAATTAGAATTAATCCAAAAAACTAAATTAAACTCTTTTCAAAATTACTATAAAAATTTATAACAAACCTGGAGTTATTAAAATGATTGATGTTCTTATGCCTTGTAATGGAAGGAAATTTGAATGATTTTTTTTATTTTAATCCATGAGATATGGAGAGATACTATGAAATTGGATCCAATTAACATGTGTGCATCATAGAAATTCTTCTTATTTATGATTTGTAATCACTGCCTTAAATAATAACTGGGCATGGTTTTTGTGGTGTACAGTTAAGAGCATCATTCAATCAGTGTGACAAATAATTAATAATGATTGAAATGAACATGAAGGAGAGGGGGAGGGTGAACCAACAATAGCTCAGGGAATGAGATATAGGATTGAAAATCAGTGAGGTAATTGAGTATAATATGATTTTTATTTTGGATGTTCTAGAAAACAGATCTGGATATGAGTAGGCCAAAAAATCATAGCCCTGAAAAACCAAACCAGGTAGCATAGTGATAATATATTTTAATTTAAATTAAAAAACACCTAAAAATAGAATTTAATTTTCCAAATAAGTAATGCTAAATAAAATTTACAATCCATAAACTAATTGATCATAGGAGGTTATCATACTTTTAAATAAGTGAAAATATGTGTGGTGAATGGCGATATCATAGAGGTTTGAGAGACTAATGTAATGAGTGTCTTTACATGTGAAATTGAACACGTGGGATGGCTTGGGAATATAGAAGATTCCAAATATCATGTATAATGGCATAAGGTGTCTTAGTGGAGCGTTGGTTTACAGGAGACGCAAAACTAAAGTACATGGAAGTGATGAACTTCCCATACCTGGACAAGACCTGGATATGAGTAGGAACTCTAGTAGTGTTGGAGATATTTAAGAGGTGGTATATACTAGGCATGGAGATGATGTTATGTAGTCTTGTTATGATCATTTTCATGGTTCAAAGAGTGTGTTTCTATAATAATGAAATGCATTCGATAAGATTATAAACAAACAAATATGCTCAAAGTGATCACATGGCATTGGATGGTGTCAATTCATTTTAAATGATAGAGGTGAGTGGTGAAACAAATTTGGTTCGGTGAGATCTTAAATGGTGCTAGTGAGGGTAGCTTGATTAGTATTCTATTTAAATGATTGTAAAGTCTTTATAAAATTATTTTAAAAAATCACTGGTAATGAAAATATTTAAATGCACTACAACAATAAGAGATGATATACCAATCTTTATCAGATAGAGTGGAGAAAATACATCATGATAAAGTCAGCACAAATCTAGTTTGCCGACACATGGGGTGAGGGGGGAGAATGTGTTGCTAGTGCTGGAGATGACACCAGAGTCGTTCATTGGTTGAGGACGACCTCAACATGACTACCTCATGATGTATGATGTGATGTGATGGCGGAATGTGCATGACAACATGGTGTATGTGGGATCCTGATGGAAATCAATGTCATCATGTGGTAACTTTGATTGGGAGCAGGCTGGCCCCAATGTGAAACTGGATGAAGAAATGGGGATGGAGGGATGGGGATTTAGTGTCGGCCCATGACAACCTTTTCTATTGGTGATGATAGTTTTTTGACATTGATTGGGATGTAGGTTAGGTATGTGACTTTCAAAAGACAACCATGACGGGTGGAGACCATGGAATATTTGTGGAGGGGGTCGAGAGTTATGTTGACCTCAAGATAAGGATGTTCTAGGTGCACAGGATAGCAATAGGTGTGACCCTCTAGTGTTATTACAACCAAGGGATTATATGAAAATGTGCCCAAGGAGTTAGATTATTATAGCATTTGGGTCTTTTAACTAATATAGAAATGGGATTCGGGACATAACCGAATTTATCGGCCCCCACGACCATGGTTTAGAGTGTTTTGGGGTTTTTTGGTCTGTATCCATGTATTTGTGTCTATTATGCATTTACCCTTTTTCAATAAATTTGCGAGGTCATGTTTTTGGGTTACCGAATCCATCTTATGAATAGTTTTTAGTATATAATTATATATTTATTTATTTATTTATCAATATATTACTTTATAATTATAAATATAAATAAATATAAATAATTAATTAATTATAAAATTATAATAAATTTATTGAAATAATAAATATATATTATATATTATAATAATATATAATTATATATTAATAAATAAATATAATTATAAAAATATATAAAAATATATAAATAATTATATTTTTAAATTTATATATAGTTATTATATATTTATTATTATATTTACTAATGTATAAATATAAATAATTATTAATAAAAATAATTATAAATATTTTTTATAAATATAAATATATTTATATAATTATAAATATCTATTGATTATTATTTTATAATAATTTAAATATATATTCTCTTATTTATAATTATAATTATAAATAAATATATTTATAAATATTTTAATAAAATTATAAATATTTTTATATAATTATGAATATATATATTAATATATTAATATATATAATTATAAATATTATAAATATATTTATTATTTAAATATATTTATTAGAAATTGATAATTATATAAAGATATATTTATTAATCTATAATTATAATATAACATTATATATTTGTAAATAATTTTATATATTTATATTAATATATTTATATATATTTATGTAATTATAGAGATAAAATTTAATATGTTTAAATATGAATATATTAATATATAAAGATATATATAATAATAAATATAATATATATTTTTATTATTTAAATATATTTATAATGGAAAGGGTGATTAAAATCCATTTGTTTCACTGGGGAACGTTTGGTGCACTTTTGGCGTAGTGAGGGCCCCTTGCTTGGAGTCAAGTGTTACACTCACATGTTTTGAAAGATTGGTTTATGAGATATTCTTGATCTAGTCCACCATGGTTATTATGGATCCTTCTTATAACTTCATCATGGGTCTAGTTTTCTGGTGATCTTCTGGTTTATGGGCAATTCAATTCCTACAAGTATGTGGGTACTATAACAGAAGGATCAGAAATCACTGGTAGAAGGAATGATGCATTAATGTTGGTGGAGATCACAAGACACAATAGCTACTTCTCTTTCTTTAATGTCATCGTGGCTAGTGTTATTCGATGGAAGGGAAATGATTCCCATGTAATAGTTGACCGAGAGATAGTCTTGAAACATTTTAAAATCTGAAAGAATTCAATAAATGGCCATGATTTTTTTCAAGAGGCATAGAACTATGTAAGGTTATATATATATATATATATTAGTGACTTTTATATATTGGTGAATTTCAAAATTGAAGATAAATCTCACTCATATTTGGCTTTATTCATATGTTCTCCCCTTCTGTGGATATGAAGTTCTGGGCCACAAGATTTGGCTCGTTCTCTGTTAATATAAGATTTCTTTATATCCATGAAGTGGATTGCAAATTCAACCTACTAATGGTAGGATGCTCATTACTGTAGGCATGGGTCAATGTATTTTGCCTGATGTATATACTCTGACATCCTAGGATCCTCTATGACATTGTGATGGCCTTATATGTTCATATTATACTATCAAGGAAAATGAAATACCCTATTTTGAACATAATTAATGGTTTCTAGTCAAAGTTGTTGTGTGTTCTATCATAGTTTATAAGAATTTTCATTCAACATATGATGAAGAAATAGACTTGAGAATGAAATATGAAAAAGATCACTATTTTTGTATTAATTTCATATTTATTGGTCAAGATATTTCTAAATGAAAAAAATATCTATTGTTTTTTCTTTATGTTATTTTCATAGGCAATATGAAAATAGTATATTTTAAAAGTATTGGAAGTGAAATGAATAATGATTGAGGTGGATTGGGAAACATTGGTAAGGATCAACCTCTTAATGGAGTGAAAATTTAGGTTGACTCACATGGGAATGGACTTGGATGTCAGTCTGGTCAGATGTTGGGTGGTACTACTAATGCTTCCAATAACAATGCTCACATTGGGGATGGTCAGAGGGAATTAAATATCATGGTTTTTTTGAGTCTTATTATCAGTATATCAATGTGAAATTATCCAGAACATGGTTTGAGATTATGGAGGAGGGGTAGGCAGGTGGCACTAATTTCGATAATCCCACTTCTACTACTCAAATGATAGAAAATCATATACCTGAACAATTCAAAGGATATGGTAATTATACTTCTACAATGAGGTTGGTGGATTCCAATGCATATGGTTTATTTAAAAAGTACAGCTTCTATTATAGAGGTTCTGAGATGTGAGAATGTTATATAGACTATCGAGGATTCTTCCACAATTGGTATAAAATAAAATGTTTTATATAATATACATGGATGATTCTTAGGTGACCATCATGAGATATAAAGTGGACCTGATATGTAAGATCTTATTTTTTCCTTGCACATATCTCTCTATGTTTTCGTTAAACTTATTTCATGTGTGTTTTTCCTCATCTATATACCTACGTGGTCATTTTTCATCTTGTATACCTATCATTTTATTAAATTCAATGTTGGGTTGTGAGGAAACTTGATAAAATTAGAGAGGACCCACATGAAGAAACTTTGTTGGGGAAAATGACTTAAATTTTTGGGATATATGTTTTTCTGAATTTTTGGAGTCCGTGTATAAATTGGTCAATTTTTATCATTGTTTCATTGTAATTTAAAAAAATATTAAAGGGTTTCGGGATGTTTAATATAGAAATTTCATGAAAAAACATTTATAGAACATTTACGCACCATGTAAATGGATTACACTTCTTGTGATTTTTAGGTGTTTTTATGAAAATAATATGAGGTGATGGGTTTTCTAGCATATCCCATAAAAATAATTAAATGTAGCATAGATACATTACACACCATTTTTTTGTTGTTTTAAGGAAAATAATAAAGATATTTTAAAATATAAAAGAAGAAAATATTTTATATAAATACATAATTGAACCAAGATTTTGTTCATAATAAACGTACAAATTTTATAAATACAATGGTATCTTAAAATATAAGATTAAATAAACATGAAATTGGGGGGAAATTCGGGATGTACCATTTTTATTGGGTTGCTAAATGAGAAGAATTAAGGAGGGAATCTCATAAAAACATGTATATCCCAAAAAGATAATTAGAAATGGATCTTGAAACATGATTTTGGAGGATATAAACAATATTTATATGTTATTCATAAAATTTAATGAAAAATTCAATTTTGTAAAAATAATGAACAAGCAACCTGAAGGAATAAAGGTGGTTCGGGAAGAATCCCTTACTCTATGACAAATGGTGTTCTCCACATTATATTAATCACTTGAGTAATCAAATTAAGTTCATTAATTAATAATTAAAGAGTCTATTATATATGAGAATGAATTATTTAAAACTTCTTGAGTTTATTCATGACTTTTTTATTAGTAACTAGGATCAATTTCATAGTTCGGGTCTGTTGTTTCCCTGGTTTTAATGATCAGTTCCCTTATATTCATGTTCGATGAATCTTGTAATATCGAGATGACTATCTAGAATTGAAATGATATGTTATTATTCTAAAAACATATGGTTACATGATTGTAAATTTTCTTAGGATACTTGGCATGAAGATGAATCATTATATAAATTATTTAAGGATGACTCTTTGGGTTAATTGGTGGTTTTTGGCCACCAGGAACATGTTTTTTTATAAATCAGAACCTTGTCTAAAATGGTATTCCATAACCATATATTAGACATAATACATATATTATGGTTAGTTTCAACCATGAAATTGGTTTCTTGACTAGAATTGAAGACAAAAACATAAATTGAAAAACCATCATCCATGAATGTGGTAAATTAGCACATCTCAGATGGTATTTTCATTTTAGTACATATATATATATAAATGAAATTATATATGATAGGGCTGATATTTTAAATATATTTTATCTAAATTTATATTATTTAATCCTCACCAATGTGTCATTAAATGTTAAATTTCATAATTTTTGGAATTTTGTTGTATTTTGAGCTAAATTGTGAAAATGCCCTAATTCCGGATTTTTAGCATTTTTTCACGGGTTTGAGGTTTTAAACATATCTTTTTAATTATTGATCCAATTTGAATTATTCCATTTTTAGGAACCCCTAGAATATGTTCGTCACATTTTTCACGTAGAACATGTTCAAAATTGTCCATCTAGGAACCCAAATAAATCATTCTTTGGGAAAAGTTTTTATGTTCGGATGTGTGGTTACCACCTCAATCAATGAGGAATAACAAAGACTACATGTGTTTAAAGTCATTAATTCTAAGAGGTAGTGAAATATGACTGCAAGGTGCACGAGAATGATGTGTTTCAAGGTTATAGTCGATCATTGTGGAACTATGTGATGTAATCACTTATGAGGGAGATGAAGAGTCTCCTCAGGAAGATCATGATCTATTGAGTAATTAATTGCTAACTTTGACATAACGTCTCCAAAGTGACTTAAATTTGGAGTAGATACAGAGGATGTAATTGGGTACAACTCTTTATAAGGGTTTAATGGTTGATTCAGCCGGGGAGGGTTCAAAATAGAATCATACTTTGGACAAACACAAACTAGAAAGAAGAATTTCCTTCCCTGCTCCCCTTATCTCCCCATATCTTCATTTATTTCAAGGGGAGGTTGGATTTTTGGGGACATTGATGTAGATGGTGTACAATTTTACTAGAATGTAGATGATGTGTGATTCTCATGTGATGCGAGGCTAATCCCCAAGTAGTTGCAGACTGCAACAAACGACGGACAGTCCCTTCTGTGTTTTGATCTTCATGTGTAATCTCTATTACATCTCTCTTAAACGTATATTTCTTGGATGAAAATAGTTTTTTTATATCATGAATATATTTTCAACTTGATTTTTATGAATGGTTTCCTAATCTATGAAGTATTATAGTTGATTTAACTATTTAAATTTGTTCAGTGAGGTCATGCCGATGAGCATAGTGATTTCGGTTATGTTTGACTATTTGAAGGTCTTCAAGTTATTGGATAACTTCAATTGGAGGAAAAACAAAAATATTAATGTTTTAATATGATATACATACAAAATAAGGTGTTTCTCTAGAATTATTTTGGAATAAATTTAGAAGTTCAGTAGAAATATAATTTTAAAGCAAGGAAGAGGGGGGTCCGAGAGGATAAAGCTTGTCCGTAACCACTATTTTTATTCTGGTTTCAAGAAAATTTTATTTCCAATCAATTTTCATGATCATTTGGAAATTTTTGTTATCATTAGATTATAATTATATTATGTTCTTGAGTCTTTAATAAAATCCTCAATTTTCCATTCCGTGTGAAAATAAACAAATTAACAATGTGAATGTTTGATAACTTATCATGAAAACTCCTCGTGAGTCAACCCCGTGGTCACCACTGTGCTACATTTTAAGGGGAAATTATTGGGTGGGGTATCATGTCAAAAAGTCATGAATCAATATATGATGAATAATTATTACCTTATCATGAAAAAAATTATTTACATTTATGTTAATGAAGTCATTACAACATTTTTATAATAGTATATGTGGAAGGAAATGGAAAAGATATGAACATTAAAATGAAAGAAATGTTTAGAGATCCCTTATGAAAATTTGGAAGCTTAACGTTGTCACATAAAATTTCAGAAAATGTATTGATGAGAGGGAATAGGGTATATCATCATAAGGAAATAAAGTACAATATGATTTATAAAAAAATATCAAACCCCAACATATGAGAATGGAAATTTAAAGAGATAAAATAAAAGAAGTGTTGACAAAAAGAGGATGGTGAATGGTTACCTTACCTTGCAGAGTAGCTCAAAAAACATGAAGGTTGGGACCGTAGGGGATCAAGGAAACATTAGATGGGATACTAGGGATGTAAAAAAAGTATATAATTGAAGAGGAGGTATTTATAATGAATTAAAACGATTGTATGAGTATATATTTATAGTAATAGTGAGGGAATTATTTAATAATTCAAAAGACACCTCATTAGTGGTTTTTGTAAAACTGTGGGATTTCCCATTGAATTTTCCCATTTTATTAGACACCTGGGACACCTAATATTTATTTTACTATAAAATATTCAACAAAGAAATTTTTATTAATTATTACATCATTATGATGTCATCAAATATATCAAAAACTCAAAATGATATTTTTACTATTCATAAAGAATTCATGTATTTTAGAAAAATCCCAAAAATTCACACTAAAAATTTATCAACATATAGATTTCATAAATGAACTCCATTTTTTATAAAAGAATTTTTTAAATATTTTTAATTAAATTTATAAATAAAATCATAATTTATTCAACAAAATCAACATTAAAACCATAACTCGTTATATAACACTTTGAAAAATAAATAAAGTTCCCATAAAATTATCTTATTACTATAAGACAATAAATTAAAAATTATTCATAAATTTTATTAAAATAAAATTCTGTTATAAATTATAAAATTAAGCATAAAATTGTAAATAAAATATATTTGACATAAAAAATACCAATTCATATATTATGACAATTTTTTTTTCATTTAAGATGTATAAATTGTATAAGTACATTCATCGGAGAAGATTGTATTTTTTTGGATGATTTTCAAGTCATTACTATTCATTACTATTCATAAAGATATGTTATTATTGATTAAGGTATGTTACTATTAGTCAAAAAATATTTTTGACTTATCAGACTCCAAATCATTTATTGATCACAATTGATGATGACCCTTTTTTAAAATTCAAAACACACAGCTGACAAACTTATGTTTAAAGGTCACATAGTACTTAATAGTTCATTGTGTTGTGACTCCATGTTATTATATGACATAATTATAAGAAATGATTCCTTTGGAAACATTGGGTCTTTACATTATTTCCCCCATAAGAAATTTCACCCTAAAAAATACAGTTTACATTCTCGGCCAATAACTGGTGTGTGTGTTTTTCATTCAATGAATCCTCCGGTTCCCTTGTTGCCTCTTCGTACATACGGTTCTTCCATAGTATGATGACCAGGTGTGTAGACTTGTTACATAGAACATTATCTCTACGATCCAAGATCTTCACTAGATTCCCTTCATAAAAATGATAATCCCCCAGATGTACCACCTCTGAAGAGAGTACATGTGAATAGTCTGGTATGTACATTCTTAAGAAGGATACGTGAAAGACTTCATGTACTCTCAACATTGTAGGATGAAGTTCTAGTCTATATGCTACAACTCCAACACGATCTAGGATCATTAAGGGGTTGATATACCTAGGACTTCGCTTCACTTACTTATCAAACCTAATGACCTTCTTCCATTGTGATATGCATAGAGATACCATGTCTCCCACTTGGATCTCAAGGTTTCGTCAAGGATTGTCTGCATAACTCTTTTGTTGACATTGGACTGCCTTGATGTTCTGCTGAATTTTAATAACCTTCTCCACCATTTCATCAAACATTTAAGGTCCAAGCAGCTTACACTCACTAACATCATCCAAACACACCGCTGTTCTACACCTTTTATCATAAAGGCTTCATATGGTGCCAGTCGGTTGCTCGAGTGGAAATTGTTGTTGTAGAAGAATTGAACCAACAGAAGATGTTGGTCCCATTCATATTTTTATTACATAGATCATTATCTCAACATATCTTTCAATTTCTAAATATTTCACTAATATTGGCCATCAGTTAGAGGATGATAGGACATCCTGATGTTCAATTCGGTGCTTAGAGCATGTTAATGACTTTTCCAGAACTTTTATGTGTATCTCATATCACAATCAGATACAATAGATATTTGTACTCCATGCATACTTACCAATTTCTTGATATATATCCGTGCAATTCGATCTAATGAGAAGTCCTCTCAAATCAAGATAAAGTGAGCGGTCATCATAAGATGATCTACAACGACCCATATTACATTGTTTCCTATGTAAGTCCTTTAAAGTCAAGTGACAATTTCCATGGTGATGTTCTCCCACATCCATGTTGGTATGGGTATTGTTTGAATCATTCACTTAGACTTATATCTTTTAGACATCAATTGTTGATATTCCATGAACACTGATGTATATTCAGTAATCTCACTTTTCATATTGTCCCACCAGAAGTTATCTCAGAGATCTCGATCCATCTTTGTGCACCCAAGGTGGATAGAAAAGTTTGACCTATGTCAATCATTTAGAATATACTTATTTATCTCAAGATCAATTGGTACACATAAGCGTTACCAAAATCTAAAAACACCTTCCACATCAATCATGAACTCATAGGATTTACCACATCTGAATGCTTCCACAATTTTTAGAAGTACGACATCTTTTCTTTGAGCGTCCATTATTTTCTCAAAGATAGATGGTTGAGAAATTATTTTAGAAAATATTTATGATGTTCCTCCATTGATTATTTCCATGTTCATCATATACAAATCAATGAAGATCACATCCTTTACAATTCCAATAATTGAAAAATATTCATGATCCTTTCTACTTAGAGCATCCTTCACCTTGTTTCAGTTACTAGGATGGTAGTGGATTGAGCAGTCATAATACCTGATGAATTATATCAAAAAATTTTTGTGCATATTAATCTATTTTTCTGGGAATATATATTTTAGACTCTTTTGGTCATTATATATATCAAATTTCTCCCTATAGAGATAATGCTGCCAGATTTTCAACGCAATGATCACCGCTGCCAACTCCCAATCATGCGTAGGATAGATTTTCCCAAATATTTTCATCTTCCTTAAGGCGTAAAATATAAAATTACCATTCTTTATCATCAAACAACCCATTCCCTTCTTAAAATCATCAATATACACCACAAAATTTTCTCTACTTGATGAGAGTGTGAGTAATAGTGTAGTGATTAGACTCTTTTTCAACTCCTTGAAATAATCTTCACATTCCGGAGTCTAGAAAAAAATCAATCCCTTCTATGTCAACTTGGAAATTGGTTTTCATTATTAGGAAAATTTCTTTCCAAATCATTGATAATACTGAGATAGACTTATAATGATTCATATATTCTTTACATAAGTTGGCCTAGGCTACTCATTATTTGTCTTTGCCTTAGAAGGGTCCAAAGATATCCCTTTTATGGTGATAACATACCCCAAGAATGATAATTCTTCTATAAAAAACTCACATTTATTGTACATTTCACAAAAATTATCCCTTATAAAAGTCATTTACATAGTATTAAAATGCTCCTCATGTTCTTCCTTGCTCATGTAGTATATGAAAATATCATCAATAAAGGCTACAAAAAATTTTTTAGATAACATTTAAAGACTCTACTCGTTAAATCCTTGAAATTTTCTAGAGCATTAATGAGTCCGAAGGACATATCTATGAACTCATAATGTCCATTCATCATTTTGAAGGTATTCATGGGATTATCCTCCATTCTCACCATTAATTGGTGATATCCCAACTGAAGGTCCACCTTGGTGAAATAACAGGCCCCATGAAGATGATCAATCAAGTCATATATCCATGGAACGGGATACATGTTTTTATCATAATTTTATTGAGTTCCCGATAATCAATGCATAGACGCATTGATTAACCCTTCTTCATGATGAAGAGGATAGGGACACCCCATGGTGAAGCACTCTGGCGTAAAAAAACCCCTCTCTAGATTCTCCTATAACTACTTCTTCATCTCTTCCAGCTCTATGGTTTCTATTCTGTAATGTTTCTTTGATATAGGCAGAGATCCAGGGATAATTTCAATTGATAACTCATCCTCTCTATCAAGAGGAAGACAAGGAAATTCTTTAGAGAATACATTAGTGTAATCCCTCACGATGAGAATGTCTTCGAGCATTATTATCTGATTTTTCTCAATCATTTGTGCTAGATATGATTTATCATAAGGCAACAATATCTACACATGAGATGATGATTTAAAAGAAGATTCATCTTCTTCCTAACACTTGTAAAGAATCGGAGGATGCTTTGGGATGTGAAGAGATATATCCCTTTCCCAACAGTTGATATTGGCCATATATAAAGATAACCATTCCATGCCCATGATTGAGTAAAACTCCACTTAAGTAATTATAACAATATTTTTTAAGAGGTTCATTCCCCAAGTGTTATCTAGGATGGAGTTATAAACATGGAAACAATAATGTCCCCATTTATTGTTCTCACAAACAAGTTTTCCTCCAAATTTTGAGGTGGTGGTTAAATAGTTCTACTAATCTTTCATGATATTATAGAATGTGTTAAACAAGAATCAAATAATAATTCCCTATTATTAAATGAATAAATATAGTACCTGTCACCAAATCATTCTTCGGCTCCATGTCAGTTGTAGTGATAACATAATCCCTTGGTTACTTGCTGGTTGTTGTTGTTTTCCTCCGAAATCCCTTGGAAAAGTGAAATTGATTGCATAATGACAATGATACTTGAAGTTGTAACACTTCACTACCGAATGATCCTTGATATGAATAGTCCTTTCTTCTTCTAAGTTAGCAAGACTTTTCATATCCCTTCGGCAGTTTTTAGCCAGATGACCAAACATCCCACATTTGAATCAAATCGTGGTTCGTATTAAACTGTTCCCAGGATGCTCCTTCCAACATCTTTTACAAGTGGTATATTCAGGATACTTTCCATCATTGGATTGGTTTTATGAACCACACATGTTTCTATCCATTTTTCACTTCCTGTCATCGGACCCATGAGACCACTGAGAGTCTCAAATTTCTATTTCAACCATGAGGCACAACGAAACATCCACTCATAACTATCAAAGTCTCGGATTTCCAATACCTTCTGTAGACTCGGCATTGTCCCTCTAAAGAAGTGATCCACCATTCTTTTGGTGTTCATGAAAATTCCATATGCATACCTTTCCAACCATGTAAATTTTTCTTCAAACGCCTCAATGGACTCATTTTCCTTCTGCGTGAGTTTGAGGAACTCTCATTCTATCTTCAATGGAGGGTTCAATGAAAATATGTGTTTAAAAACATCCTCTTAAATTCCTCCCAATCCATGGAATCAATTTCCTCTTGGGACATTGAATTCATGATCATTGTCCACCAGTGATCAGCTTATCAATTATAACGATAGACTGTAAGTACAACTTTATCTTCATTCTTACACCGGAGGACATATAATATATTGTCAATGGAGTTAATCCATTGTTCTGTAAGGAGGGGATAATAATATTCACTAAACATGGTAGGTATTTTCTACCTTACATATTCAATGAAAACATTCTCTCTAATTGGATGAGGAGGCTATTCCTAATGAATGATGTTAATCTTCACAAAATGAGCCAGCTAAGCTAGTGCAGTCATGATGTTTTGAGAACATGTTACAATTATATCAGGCATATAATTTATACATTCTTCACACTACCTTTCACATTGATTGTTGTAACTCTTTCTTCTATTTCCTTCAATTAACTATGAAAAAGAACATACAATTATAGGGCTTGAATACTTAGTTATTAAACATAAAAAAGAAAACATTTGAACATAAAAGGATAATATTTCTAAAAGATAAGTATATATTAACTTGTGATTCCCTATGTTTTAATCTATGTTATCCTTGATCAATTTCATATCTTATATTCTTATGGGTTTTTTCATAATATCTATTTTTACCATGCTCGAGAATTACCAAGGAATATCCCTCTAGAGTTTCAATATCATGAGTGCAGCAAGGCCCATTGTTGTGTACCATGATACCCCAGGTCATGCCCGAAACACCTTGTTTGAGTTTTCACTCCTAGGTACATCTGTTCTAGATCCACCTCTACCTGTTTGTATCTATATAGGGACATATTTTCATGATAATACCCTTAATCTATAGATACAAAAAGTTTGGGATGTTTTATTATACATCATATCATCAATAAGGTTCCTACTAAAGTGCCATATTCCTAATCTCCAAAAATAAATAGACCACAATCTCATACCAACCATATAATCCCGGAACAATTACATATAAAATTACATGATTTTATGCATAAATATATGTCATAGTGCAATCCAAGCATCGTGAATTCAAGTGTCATTGAAAACTGAGTACATAAAACATAAAAACATACTGCTATAAACTTATTTATTTAATCTCTATAATGAGTTTCTAACATCCATTGTGCTCACACATCTACATAGGATATCCTGGGAAATCATATGAATAATGGGCTGATCTAAGAATCCAAGAAATGGAATGAACATAAGAATAAGGCTTCAGAACATGAGTTAGGAGGCATAACATTATGATATAAAAAACATGGAACATATAGAATCATAAAATATAGACATTGGATTATATAATAATGGAATCAGATAAATGTTGCAGAAAAAGACATATCTTTAGTACGAGTCAAGGCTAACTTCTAGTCTAATTTCCCATAGTTATAATGGTCATGGATAACTTCCAATCACATTTCACATCGCATCTCATGAAGCTTAATTTTAACCAATGCATTTTTTCCCCATCTGGAACAACCACATCATAATTTTTATTAATATGCATTCCACATGAATAATCATACATAATCAACCATACATAAACATATGGGTACCCATGTAATGAATTGGGTACCACAACCATGACATAAAGCATAACTAATGGGTATATCATGAAATTGTCCATGAAAGAAAGGGTTTAGAATATACATGGATATTAATACTATAAAATATTCATATAAAATGGTATGTGCTGTCAAAATAAGTGACTACATATAAGAAATGTTTTATTGAGAAACATTAGTATTACAACATTTTTGAGTTGTTTTAAAAAAATTAATGTAGTGATATTAAAATATAAATAAAGAAAAGCTTTTAAATAGAACCATAATTAAACCTAGATGGTTTTCATAATAAAAGGAATTAAATTCTTAAGGAAATGGTGGTTTAAAATAGAAGATATAATGTACTTTAAATTGGGTGACAATTTGGGATGTTCCCTTAAATTTGGTTTTCTTATCAGGAAGAATTAAGGAGGGGATCTTTTAAAAACCCGTATATCCCCAAAAGATAATGACGGATGGATCAAGAAACGTGTAATTAAATAATATATAGAGAATTTATATGTTTTTCATTCAAATAAAAGAAAAATTATTTGGGGTAAAAAAATTATCAACTTGAATGAATAAAGGGGGTTCTTGTAGAATCCATTACCCAATGTCTGATGGTGTTCTCCACTTGGTATTAATGACCTGAATAACAAAATTAAGTTCATTAATTAATAATTCAGAAACATATTCAATAAGAAAATTACTTAGTTAAATCTATTTGAGTTCATTCATAACCTTTTGATTGGTTACGAGGTTAAATTTTATTGTTCGGGTCTATTGTTTCCTTTGTTCTAATGGTCGGTTCACTTATATTCATTTTTGAATAATCTTTTAAAATTGTTATGATTGTCCATAATTGTTGTTATATGTTATTAGCTAACAACCAGAAGGTTATATTTTTTATAATTTATTTTGATACTTGGAATGAAGATGGGTCATTAAATAAATTATTTAATGATAAAAGTTTGGGTTAATTGGCAGTTTTTGACCACCAGGAACATGTTTTGTTTTATAAATAAAAAACATGTGTAAACTAGGATTAAATAACCTTAAGTGAGACATAATACATATATTATGATGTGTTTCAAGAATTAAAATCGTTTCATGACTAGTATTAAATACAATAACTTAAATTGAAAACCCATCGTCAATGAATGTGGCATATTTGCACATCTCAGATGGTATTTTCATTTAAGTATATATATAAAAATAAATTTATATTATGAAGAATTGTAAATTTATCATGAAAAAAATACAGTACATCTAAGGTAATGGAGTCATCAAAACATTTGGTTAAACGGATATGAGGAAAGTAAAATATAGAGAAGAACATGAAAATGAAATAAATGTTCAGAAATCCATTTTGAAATATTTAGCAGCCTAACGACTTCTCATAAAATATCTTAAAATCAATTTATGAGAGTGAATATGGTATCTAATAATAAGGAAAAAAAATATACTAATAGAGAGACAAAATATCAAACCCCAATATATGATAATGTAAATTTAAAGAGACAACATAAAAGAAGTGTTGAAAAAAATCGGAGGGTGAGAGGTTCCCTTACCTTGTGGATTAGCTCCTAAAACATGAAGGTTGGGACCTTTGGGGGTTAAGGACACCATGAAGGGTTTAATTGGGATGTTAAAACACCAGATTTTATAGAATGGAGGTTTTGTAATGAAATAAAATGAATGGATGAGTGAGTATTTATTGTAAAAGAGTGTGAATTTTCTATTAATCACCTCATTAGTGGTTTTTGTAAAACCATGGGCTTTCCCATGGTATTTTCCCTTGGTATAAGCCACTTGGGACACCTAATATATTATTATACTATAAAAAATTATACCAAATTTTTTTTATTCATTATTACATCATTATGATTTCATCAAATATACCAAAAACTCAAAATGTATTTTTACTATTCACAATAAAATCTTCTATTTTAGAAAAATCCCAAAAATTAACGATAACCCTTTTTCAAAATATAGAACTTTATAAATATTTTCAATTTAATTTTTATATAAAATTATAATCTATTCAAAAAAAGAATCATTAATACTATAACTCATTTTATAACACCATGAAATATTAATCGTGGTCTCATAAACATATATTATAAACATAAGGCAATAATGTAACACATTATTTTTACATTTTATGAAAATAAATTCCCATTTTAAATTATTAAATTGAACCTAAAACATTAAATTAATTATTTTTTTATATAAAAAAATAAAAATTCTTATACTATGATTGTTATTTCACTTTTAAGATGTATAAATTGAATTTTTACATTTATTGGAGTATTTTCTACTTCTTGGCCTATTTTTATTAATTAATATTCATAAAGGAATGATATTATCCCTAACGGTATGTTACTATTATTAAAAATTATTTTTTTCTTATCAAACTCCAAATAATTTACTGATAACAATTGTAAATGACAGTTTTTTGAAATTAAAAACACACAAGGGAAAAACTTACGTTTAATGGTTTCATATTACTCAGTAGTTCATTGTGTTGTGAATCCATGTTATTATATGACATAATTATAAGATGTAATTCCTTTTAAATCATTGGGTGGTTAAACTAATAGCTTGAAATCCACGGTATTTATAGGTCAAGGTAGGGGATATGATTCCCTAGTGCTGGAGTATTAGTACCAAGAAAGGGGAATTGATTAGGGTAGTCCGACTAAATCCCCTGGAAGAGTGACATATCTATTACATGTTATGCAGACTACTCCATCTATCACAGATGTGGGATAAACTGCAATCAAGGATAAAATTCCTATATTATCTACCTGATCTTGCATTTTTTATATAGAAGAAACACATTCTTTTCTATATTCGTTTCCTAAAATGTTTTCGGATTTGATATGGAATGTTTGGATGGATATTCACGCATTAACACACATTTGGTTGTGCAATCATAAATATCAATAATTGTATGGTGTGTTCCATAAATATTGGTGGTTACTGTTTCTTTTGGTATCCATTTTAGCACGAAATGATCGGATATGACTTGATTCATGCTATTGTTCTTTTAGTTATATAATTGGCTCATATCAATTATTATAGGAGGAGATTTAACTTTTTATGTTCATAAAAAGACATATAATCTCACCATGGTGAGATGGATCTTTAGTCTGGTGATGCAAAATCAATTCAGTTCAAATTCAATTTTCTCATCGATTAGATAGCTTGTATTACTCTAGACAATGGTGGAATACAGTGGTATTATTTTCCTCTAGTATTATACCATTTTTTGAGTTTTTTCCATGATGAGTAATATTTATTACTTCCTGAGTGAGATATCAATTTCATAACCATGTTGGTGCCTAGAGAAAAGACAGTTTCTATCCCACCTTATAGAATGTCACCAACATAGTTTTGTGAGTTAAAAGTTTGGATTTCAGATCTGGAATCTAAATTTTTTATATGGAATAGTATCTCTCTTTGGGGGTTCTCTAATTTTCATCACCAAGAAGGCTAATGGGACTTTGTTCTTGAATTTAGATTATTGTAGGTTGATCAAGGTGATTCTGAAGAACCATTATCCTACATTTTTCATTGATAATATTTTTGATCAGTTGATAGGTTACAAGATCCTTTCTAAGGTCAATTTGAGAATAGATTACAACCAGTTGATGTTGATACCAATAAACATAACTTGGACTACTTTTAGGAGTTGTTATGGCTTGTGTGAGATTACAGTGATGTGTTTTGGTTTGGCTAATGCACTGATGGTATTATTTCACTTGATGTAAAGGATATTTATTCCTTTTATTGATCAATTTCTAGATGTTTTTTGGATGACATATTATTATAATATTATATAGAAAATAAATATTCCCAACAACTTTACATTTTCCAGAGTACATTATGAGAGCATTGGATTTATTCTAAGCTAACCAAGTATTGTGTATGGATTAAAAAAGTCCACTTAATGGGACATGCCATTTTAGAGGAATGAGTGTTAGTTGAGCCAAATAGATTTATTGGCATGGTATCTTGTGAACTGACCAAGATCGTCTTCGTGATTCAATGATTTTTCTGTTTATAAGGATATTATTGGTTCATTATCTAAGATTTATTCTGTTTAGAATCACTAATGTCTAGGATAACCGTAAATGTGGAGATTTTTTTGGTTAGATTCTTTTGAAATATATTTTCATGAGTTGAAGGGTAGGATACCTAAAAACATATTCTCATCTTATCTTTTCCGAGTAAAGCATATACTGTGTATTTTGATGAATTTGGAATTAGAATCAAATATGTTTTCAAGCAAGTCAATCAAGTGGTGGCTTATGAATCCATGAAGCTAAGACTGAATTGATGGAATTAACCAACTCATGAACAATATTTAGTAGAAGTGGAACATTATCTGATGTGTTGGATACACTAACTCATAGGTGAGAGGGTTGTCATATACACATACCACAGGATCCTTAGGTACATCTTTTCTCAGGGATACATAAACCTTCATCAGAGGAGGTGAGTCTAGTATCTACACTCTTTTGACATCGATTTGGCATATACACAACGAAAGGGAAACATAATTTCTATTGAATTGAGATGAAAGGAAAATAAATAGGTAGTTCAAGAGTCTTGAGATTAGGGGAAGATAATGGATATTTTTTGTAGATAAGCATTTAGATGTTCAGGAGACCCAAATATGAGTAACTTTTACTTTTACATTTTTTTAAACCTATGATTATAGACAGGATTAAGACCAATAAGTAATCTGATCTAGAGGTCTCAATTCTATGGGACATCTTATATGGTTTGGCATTACCATCCAAATGGTCTCTTGGTAGTTGATATTGTATTAATTTATCTGGCTATGTATGGTTTCGTATGGGCTTACATGGGGAGTTAATGAGGGAGTTTCATGCTTCTAGGTGGGTGGTTTATCTTCTTTTGTAAAATATATATCATTATATACATAGAGATAAATGGTGTTCAAGGATGATGAAAGAGTTGGAATACTTCATAGCTAGATGTTTCACATGTCAATAGGTGAATGCTAAGAATTAGAGGCTTGTTGGGATTTTGAAGCCTTTCCGATTCCTGAGTGGAAATTGGATGATGTCACTATGAATTTTTGTATTGGATTACCAAATAAAATCAATTAGAATGATTATTTAATGGTGATTTTGAATCTACTGAAAAAGATAGACCAATTATTACCTATCATCCATACCTTCATAGTTGATGATTTGGGACGTCTATACTTGCATGAGGTTGTTCAGTTGCACGGTGTTTCGAGGATTAACATTTCTTATAGAGAACCTAGTTTCAAATCATGTTTCTGGAAGTGTCTTCCAAATTATTTTTCATCACAAGTTATTTTGATCACATTCTGTAATCCTAAAAATGATGGTAAATCTTGGATGAAAAATTAGATTCTGGGGGATATTTTATGATACAATGATTTAGATGTTGGTGGTTCATGGGAGATTCATATAGAAGTTGTGGAGTTTTCATATAATGAAAGATTCCAAGAATAAATCCAAATGGAACCTTTTGAGGCATTGTATGGAAGGTTGTTTCATTCTCCTATTTTTTGGATAGAGGTTGTTGAGCTACCACTAGGTGGGCCAAGTCTCACGCAAGATATTTCTGAGCAAGATTAGTTGATCAGATAGTGGTTAGTGACCATTTAGAGTAGGTAGAAATCATATGCTGACCATTAGATATAAACTTTTAAATTTAATGTTGGTCATCATGTTTCCACTGTGGGTTTCCAATATAGAAGAAATGTATAATTAGTAAATAGGGAAACATAGAACCAACGTTTTTTCATGTTGTTTGCGATAGTGGAAATGGTTAGTTAGTGACGTACTATTTATCCATTCCCCAATAGTATAGATCCATGCATGAAATTTCTCACATGTCACAACATTAGAGATTCCATCCATACCATTAAAATGGGATTGACATAGAAGACATCATGATTTTTTTGGATGATTCCTATAAAGAGTATCTGATATGATATTATGGATCATAGTGAGTAATATCTTCATTGTAGGACTATAACTCTCGTTTGAGTATAATGGAAGAATGAATGAGTTTTGGAGGTGAGTTGGGAGATTAAGTATGGTATGAAAACATAGTGGATAGAGTTATTCATTGAAAACTCACAATGATTCTTGGAGCAGCTCGGGGATATGCAGTTATATGATAGGGAGGTTATAAGATCCTATTTTTTAAGAATACCTCCATATGAGTTTTCTTTAAACATAATTCATGCGAGATTTTCCATTTATTTAAAAAAATTTTGTAAATAAAAATTGGAATCTTGTATTTTGAATAAGAACATTTTTTGGTTTTGAGGAAACCTAAGAAAACAATAGACGATCAGTGATCCTTTTTTGTGGGAAATAGTTGATGTTCAGTGATGTAAATTGATTTTAATTAATAGATTCTCAGTATTCATGATTCACGTTTTATTACGAGTTACTGGTGAGTTGAGATGATTTAAAAGGGGTTTGGATTATTTAATAATGAAATAGATAGAAAACCTATCTGCATAACATTGATAAACTGGGTAAATGGATTACACTTGATGTAAATGGATTACACGTTTTGTAATTTTTTGGGTTTTTAAATAAAATAACATTGGGTGATGGGGTTTTTAGCGTATCCCATTAAAAATATTTACATGAAGTGTAACTACATTGTATTCCAGGTAATACTGTGACATTCTATTATAATGTATGTTGTGTGAATGATTTTTATTTCATCTTACCTAAAACATTCTCCTCTCAACCCAAGGGAATCATCCATGAAATTTTGGAGTGCCATCCTACCTTCTGGATTTTCTATTTATACAATCGATCCTTGGTATGTCTTTTTAGTTTTTTTAATCCATTCTATGCCTTGGTCTTCAATCCACTGTAGTGTAGTCACTTTATTTTGTGCATTTTTGGTTTGGATATTGATTAGTTTTGATCTCGGATCCTCTTAGAAATCATCCACACCTTATTCATTGTGATCATTTTCTATTAGAAGAATTTCATTCATCATTAGTTAAAGGTAGTGTTGGATCGTGTTATACGAAACATACACAAGAGAGGGGTGAATTGTATCTACTAAAAATTATTCGATAAATCATGATAATAATCAAATATCTCCTTTTATCATTATCAGATTGTTTATGCAGTGTAAATAAATTGAGGCACAAAGAACCCATAGTCCGATCCACCAATACTCTTCACCATGAGCATGATGATTTTCAATAGTAGATCCTCTTTTCACAAGACCTTCCACAAAAAGTGCGGGTAGTTGACTACTTTACAATTTAAGGATAAAAAATCCTTCTAGTTATGAAACAAATTACCAATTGTCACCTATCAACCGGTCAATGTTATGGTGCTCTGCTAATGTGTATAGCAGCACTTGGGTTGAATCCTCGTCGATGATACTTTGTAATAGTCATTTGTTTTTAGTTAATTGTATTTTGATTAGGGGGTTTGTTTTCAGAGCATATTAGAAATGATGGATTGACTATAATTGATTTAAAAAATTAATAAAGATTGGGGTGAGTTCATTATTAGGGAGTTTAGCTTGTGATATCCTTGATCTTTTCTTTATATTGCATATAATTAACACCCACTTCACAAGTTAACGTCGATTAGAATACCTAAGCGTTAATGATTTAATCCAAGCCCTGAATTAACATGGATTATAATCTCAATCAGTAATTGATTATGTTAGTGTATTTATGGTTCCAATAATCCATGTAAACCACATGTTATAAAAATTTCATTAATCCATGACATATTAAGTCCAACACACACAATGCTAAATTAATGAATACTCATCAATCAAATAATCTCAATCACTTAACATCCCTAAATTTTGACTCAACCCTATGAGTTATTTACTCATCCATTTTGGTGTTAAATATTCTGTTCATAATAATTATTAAGATAAATTAATAATAGAATAAAAAGAATGGTACTAGAAAAGAGTGGCACATCGAACACACACACATGAACAATGATGATAATTAAAAACGGATTTTCGATTGAATGAGGATGCAAAATAAGGGAAGGGGATTCAACTAAATATAAACTATTTTATGAAAATTAATATTAAACAACAGAAGGTGGTTTATAATAAGAGATATTGAATAAGAAATTTTCATTAAAACAAAATTACAAAAGAAAGGACTTAGAAAATTACAACAATGAAGAACATAAAAGTAAATGAAAACAAAGAGAGTAGGAAATGTCTCTCAAGTAAAAACTAGATTATGGAAGGTCCACTGAATCCTTTGTCAATTATTTAGTCGTGTTAATATTATCTCCTCTTTTATAAAATGCCAACCCTTTGAATGAGAGGAGGGGGATGGATTTATGGCCCAAAGAAGTGGACTGTTTTCATTCCCAATCTGTCTCTCCACATGCATCTCCATGTTGGCTATTCAGACAGAAGAATATCAAGAACTATACTTCTTCAAAGATGTAGATAATAAATATGTCCGACCTCCCTAAAAATTTGGAGTAATTTGGACATAGTTAACCACAGTGACAGACATATGATTAAACAATTTTAATCTGTCTATTTCAATCTAGTCTTTTTGAAATCCCAAATGTGAAAGCATTTTTGAATAGAACGATGCCTTCAAAACCGAATTCTTTCTTCCACAAAGTCTTCCATATATATATATATATCCTCTTCCACACTGGAAAATATCAGATTTATTGTATTCTTAATTCACGTGATATGTCATGAATACAGTACTGATTTTATTTCTTGGCCAAAATGGTGGGCTAGAATTTAAACCATATGTTGGGCCCATTGTGTTTTGAGTTGGGCATTGAAATTTTTATCCCGGACTGCTTACATTGTCCATCGAACTTTGGTAGAGAAAAATGGAATTTGGATTTCTTTATTTAACCCAGTAAATCAATCTTCATGAATTGTTCAGTTTATTCATCAATTTTTTTGTCTTGTTTGTGAGGACCATATGACCCTTCAAATGACAGAATTGGATCATGGTAACTTCTAATGAAATGTTTTATATTTAATGTAGAATCCTAAAAAATAGAAACCTCACAATTTCAATTAGTATAGTGATAGTTATTATTAAACCAGTAAACTGACTCAATTGGAATACTTCTAAAAAATGCTCAAAATTTATACTTAATATTAAAACATTAATATTTCACACAAATTATGAACATTTCATATAAATTAAGTAAAAAGAGTATATAATAAGTCATGAAAATATTAATAACATCATATCCCCCAAACTTAGTTTTTTTCATGTCCTCATGTGCAACAAATATAGAAACATGAAAAAATCATTTTTACTCAACCTCAAATATTAAAATTTTGTATTCATCAATCATGGTAGGTTTATACTATTTCACATATCCATTTTGAATTCCACCACAAGTTGTTACAGAATCAATCTTCCAAATAAAATTCATTTTTTCATTCTCAAATTTAGAAATGGAAAACATGGACATTAAAAACTCACTCCTCTCAAGATGATAAAATTCATTTGTGGAGGTTCACTCTTTCACCAACCAAAATTAAAAATCATAGAGTTTGAAAGAGATATCAGCTTAAAATACCTATCCAAAGTGGACAAGAATCAATAGGTATTTTTAAGTGGTTTTTTTTGTGTCTATAGGATGGTAGGAATATAATGTCCAAAAAAGAGAATAAGAGGGTTAAAACACCAATATGGAAAAGAAATGCACATTTTTTTGAAATAAAACATGGAAGGAAATGAAAACACGTATTTACAAGGGAATGTTTGTGTGAATAAAGATACAATAGAGGGTGTAAATATGAAGGCAATGAGATTATGGAATATTTACAAAACACAAACTTCTCCCAATAATAATATAATGCAAGTGTTCTTTTTTTTATTTTCATTTTTTCGAAATTTGACCATGAAACAGATCTCACACTCATATCCCAACCCATGATTGTTCTCCTCAGGACTCTAATTGTAATAGTTATAACATGATCAATGTATGAGAAATAGTGGTTTTTGACCTACCCAAGACACAACCCATTATTATTTTCATTATTTTTGGATTTTTTTAATTTTTTTGATCACTTTTCAAAAATATTTGCACAAGATTTTATAAACATACATACATTCCCAAAACATAATGAATGAAAACCTCCCCCCCACACTAAAATGGATTCTTTCCCTCAAGCAGATGATAACTCGTTGAAAATAAATAATAGGTTACTCCAATAATGAAAACCATTCCCCCCACACATAAATTTCAAAAAATTATGCAATGAAAATCCGTGTTGATATTGGGTGGGAAAAGGTATTAGGATTATAATGTGGCTATCAAGGAAATGGTATTCATAGGATCGAAGGGGCTTTCAAAATAAGGATTAATATAAGGTAAATTGGAGGGTATTTGGCTATTGTGATTCTCATGTGGTTCAAAAAATTCTTCTATCATACAAATGAACACTAAAGTATGAAATTCAGATTGAAGGTCCACATTCTCATGACTCGCAAATTAGGGTGAAAACACACATTTTGAAAAGATGGCCATAGGTGGCCTTGGCATGAAAGCTAATGTTGGTTCTCACAGTTGGGGGAAATAATTTTCCAAATAAAATATTGAGCATTCAAAATTTCTTGGTTTTGAAACAGTATTCATTATCCAATGTCACGATGACGATACAATCTTTATTAGATGAAAGCATGCATGTTGCATCCCCAGAATGGTTAGACAAAATTTCAAAACTCAATAGTCATTAAGAATGACTCTTGTTGTTTGTTTTTTTATGATTCTTTTTTGTTTGTTTTTTTAGTTTTTAATAACGACACACTCACACAAAAGGGAAAGTGAAAAATAAAAGGTTTTGAAAAAAAAGTGGTAAAAAATGAAAGAATTAGGAGGAATAAGAAAGATTTAGAGGGAGGAAGATAGATTAAGAGATAGTTAAATGGAACGAGGTTCCCCCTGGTTTGGATTTGGCGGGTCACCATCTCCATCTAGTGGTGGGTCGACTACAAAAGTTGGGGATCTAATGAAAGTCAATTTTGATATAGGATTGTGCATACTCTCATGGTGATTCTTTAACTGATTTCCATTAACTGTGAATTTACTTTCAGAAGAGGGGTCTTGGACTTCCACTGTACCAAATTGGTAAACATTAGTAATAACAAAAGGACCATACCAATGAGAATTAAGCTTACCTAGGTGATGCCGAAATCTATAATTGGAGAGCATTACCTTTTCACCTTCATGGAATAAATTTTTCAGGATGTGTTTTTCATGGGGTACCATGGATTTTTTTTAGAGATTAGAATTCTCATACGAATCAGGTCGAAGCTCCTCCAGTTCATCCAATTGCAAAAATCATTCGTCACCAGATTTTTCAAGATCAAAATTACATTATTTCACTTCCCAAAATTACTTATGCTATATTTCAACTAGAAAATGACATGATTTACCAAAAACTAGCTTAAAAGGAGACATCCCAATGGGTGTTTTATAGGCAGTTTTATAATCCCAAAGTGATTCACCAAGTCTTTCAGGCTAGTCATTTCTGATGGGTTTTACAATTTTCTCTTGAACTCTTTTCACTTATCTATTAGAATGTTCAACCATGCCATTTGTTTGGGGATGATATGCAGTTAAAGTCTTATGTACTACCCAATTATTTCTCAAATGATATTCCATGGTTCTATTATAGAAATGGGATCCTATGTCACTAATCAAGGCATGAGGTGTGCCAAATCTATGGATGTTGTGTGTCTTTAAGAACTCACTAACATTATGTGAATCATACTTTCTGGTGGGTTTGGCCTCGAACCACCTAGAAAACATAATAATCCATAAGAAGGATTTATGAGAATCCACTGGAAGGGGGAAATGGTCCCATGAAATTGAAACCCCAAATATTGAAGATCTCATAGAAAATTAAAGTTATTTGGGGTATTTCATTTCTCATGGGAATTGTGCCAAACATTTGGAAAGTAGAACATGATTGATAGAACTAATGTTAGTCCTTGAAGATTGAAGGCCATAAAAATCTAGAGTCTAGGACCTTTCTTGAGGTCCTTTGTGGTCCAAAGTGGCCACTACAAGGCATTGAGTGACAAAATTATAATACAGATGAATTCTCATTTTCATCGACACATCTCATTATTACTATATCAGCCCTATTTTCCCAAAGTTTATTTTCTTCCCAAAAATAGTATTTTGAATCACTCTTAAACATCATTTTTTGTTAATTTGAAAAATATTAAGGAAAAACACTAGAAACCATGTAATTTAAAATTGGGGCATACCATGGTATTTTTGGAGTGAAATATGAAAGGTGCTCAGTGGGGAATTCAGGATCAATGATTTTAGAATTAGAAGAATAAAGAAATGGTACTCAAGTGATAAAACACTGTGTTTTCATTTCCTAAAAACTCTTTTATTTCAAGGTCAAACTCTTGGAGCATTATGACCCATCTTATTATCCTCGGGTTGGACTCACTTTTCTTGAGTAAGAACTCTATAGAATAATGATCTGTGAAGATGATGATTTTGGAACCTAAGAGATAAGATTGGAATTTATCTAAGGCATAAACATTTTCTAAATGTTATTTTTTAGTGACAGTGTAGTGATATTGGGTTTCATCCAATGTTTTTGAGGCATAATAGATTACATGAGGATGTTTTTCTCTTATTTGAACATGAACACCCCCAACATCCCTATTAGAAGCATCACACATAAATTCAAAGGGTATGGACCAATCTGGGGGTTGGATTTTCAGGGCAGATGTAAGAGTTGTTTTGAGTTCAATAAAGGCTCTCTTGAAATCCTCATCAAAATGTAAAGTGACATCATTTTGGAGAAAATGAGTGAGTGGGAGGGAAATTTTACTTAAGTTATAGATGAATCTCTGATAGAAACCGGCATGACCGAGAAATGAACAGATGTCTCGAATAGATTTGGGTTGAGGAAGTGATTGGATAACTTTAATATTTGCATGATCAACTTCAATACCATTTTTTGAAACTATGTCCCCTTGAACAATCCCATTTGCAACCATGAAGTGACATTTTTAAAATTTAACACAAGGTTTCATTTGACACATTTTTGGAGGAATAGAGAGAGTGAATTCAAACCAGATTCAAATGACTCACCATAAATGCTGAAGTAATCAATGATGAATTCCATGCAGTGTTCAATGAATTTGGAAAAGATACTCATCATACACCTCTGGAATGTGGCAGCAGCATTGCAAAGGCCAAAAGGCTTTCTTCTATATGCATATGTTCCAATGGGGAATTCGAATGTAGCCTTTTCTTGGTCTTGAGGTGAAATTGAGATTTAGAAGTATCTCGTGTATCCATCAAGAAAGAAATAGTGTGACTTTCCTTCATATCATTCCGGCATTTTATCATGGAATGGAAGAGGGTAGTGTTCTTTTCTTGTTTTAACATTCAATTTCATATAGTGGATACACACACGCCATTTGTTCTTTACATGAGTTGTGACTACCTCTCCATGATCATTTTTGATAATAGTTATCCCACCCTTCATAGGTACAACTTGAATTTGACTAACCCATTCACTATCAAGAATTGGGTAGATAATACCAGCTTGAATAAGCTTGGTGATCTCATCCCTAACTACCTCAATTATGATTGGGTTTAGTCTTCATTGTGGTTGTCTAATTGTTTTGGATGATTCCTCCAGATAGATGAGATGCATGAAAAGGGTAGGGTGTATTTCTGGTTTTTCATCTAGGGTCCACCCTATGGCCTTTGGGTTTTTCTCTAACACTTGAACAAGCTTGGACTCCTCGATTTCGGTAAGTGAAAAAAAGATAATGACAAGATAAGAGTGAACACGGAAAAGGAATGAATCTTTCAAGTGTTCAGGAAGAGGTTTTAGATCTGTCTCATCTTTCCTATGTGGATTAGACAACTCAGGAATGGAGTAAGTGGCATCAATTGATTCAGATTCATTTTATTTAATACTATCCAAGGTGGAGTAGTAGGGATCAGAATTGATGTGGGATTCAAGAGAGTTTTCAAGATCCTCTAGATTGATAGTGTCTATGAATGATATGTCCACATACAATACACCATTTATGACTTGGTTAATCATGGTGCATATTTCACAAGATCCTTTGTCATTAGAACTTGAATTACATGGTGGATTGGTGTTCTATTGACTCTTATAAGTGTCCTCAGACGCATGGATTGAGAATGTAGAGTGATCCTCAGATTAGTATCGCATGGCTTGGAAAATGATGAACATGAACAGTTGGTCAGAAAATTCCATGGATAAGATGCCTGAATGGACATCAATATTGGTTCTAGCAGTCATGAGGAATGTTCTTCCCAGAGTTAGGTGATATTGAGAAGAGTTTGTCTCACCTTCCATAGCAAGGACATAGAAATCCAGAGGGAAGATAAGATAATTCACACAAACAAGGACATCATGAATTATTCCCTCAGGGCTAGCTGTGCATCGATTGGCCAATTTAATAACAACACCCATTGGATGTAATGGACCTAGACTATGGTTGGAGAATATGGATTTGGGCATGACATTAATTGAGGATCCTATGTCTCTCAGAGCATCATCAAAGATGGAACATCTAATTTGTCATGGAATCGTAAAGGTCCCTTGATACATGCATATTATGGGAATAGAATGCTAGGTAGAAACATTTTCAATGGTCTTAAGTTGCCTCCTGTGTGTACAAAAATCCTTGAGAAACATTGCATATGTAGGAATTTTTTTATGGCATCTTAGAGGGTAATGTTGACTTCAACACGTCTAAACATGTCGAGCATTTCAAGATCAGTTTCAATGTACTTCCTTGGTTTAGAAAGTGCTTGAGGAAAAGGAATTGGTTTCCTAAGTGAAATTGAAGGAGATGAGGGAATGGTTTCAGTTTCCTTTTCATGTTTCTTTTTCTTTTCATTTTTTAGGTCAATATTCAAAGGAGGGTTGGAGGACTTATCTTGAGGCATAGAAATTTTCTTTCTCGATCTAAGGTGAAATTGAACTTACATTACGCTTGGGGTTGGGTAATGGTTGAATTGGATGTTAGGAATAATTGGATGGATGATGCTGACTAAGTTGGGATGAAAGTTAACCGATTTCGGTTTCAATGGTCTTGAGGTTGGAATGGGTGAAGGAGGAAAGATCATCCACTTCACATTCCCCTGGTTGATTAGAAGAAGAGGCTTGTCCGGAATTGGGATTACCTTGATTTTGGTTATTGGGAAAGTGATTGTATTGGTTATGGAATTGGGAAGGCTCTGTAGGATAGTGGAATTTAGGAGGGGGAAGAAGAGGATTGTTCCTTTGATGTTGAGGGACAATAGGTTATGGTTTTTGGAAGTTACCAACACCTTGATAATATTGACACGATTTTGGGTTTTGAGCTAGGAATTGAAGGGGATGAGAGATGGGATTACCATGCCTCAAGCCTTGGTTATAGGAAGAAGAGAAAGGCTCATAGTGAGGTTGACTGAAGTTTCTACCAAACTTACCTGATAGTTGAGGGTTGGTGTTCTGCTGAGTATATGATTCATTGAGCTCCATTTTTTCAGATCAATCAGATTGATTATCTTGAAGTTGTTGACATGTGTCAGTTGGATGAGATGGATAATTTCATATACCAAAGTTTTTGACATGTCCATGAAACATTGATTGTGGAGAAGCCGAGGTTGGGGATTTGGAAGCCACAACTAGTTTCCACACAAGACCTGTAAGTTCACTCATCCACTCCACTATCCTATTCAGATAAATTGGTTGATTATCTTGGGCTTTTTTTACTTGATCATGTGCTCGAGTATGGAATTATTGTGTGTTTTCATCCATGTTACTATGGAGATCTCTTACTCCTGCAGGAGTTTTATCAACAAGAGCACCACCACTTGTGGAATCAATGAGATTTCTCTACATATCGAATAAACTCTCAATGATGTCTTGGATCAATAGTTTGTAAGGGATTTGGTGGTGTGGGCATATTTCAATAAGATTTTTGAACGTCTCCCAATATTCATGGAGTGATTCACGTAGGAACTGACGAATACCACTTATTTCCTTTTATAATATAAGCAATAAAAAAGCAGGAAATAATTTCTCTAAGAATAGTGGCTTCATGTCACTCTATGTGGTTATGGAACTAGGAGGAAGGTAGTAGAGCCATGACATAGAAGTGTCATCTAGGGAGAAATGGAATGTTCAAAGATTTATTTTTTCTTCAGACACCCCTTTAGGCTTCATGGTAGAGCACACCACATGGAACTCTTTAAGGTAGTGATGTGGATCCCCACCAGCTAGACCGTAGAAATGAGGGAGAAGATGAATCAAACCCGATTTGATTTTGAAGCCAGCCTCTATGTTTGGATATTGAATACCAAGGGGTTGGTAATTCATATCAGGGGAAACACGTTCATTAAGTGTTTGTTCACAATTATTTTCCATATCTAATTCAACTGGTTGGATAAGGACTAGTTCATGAATGAGTTTATTATCTCTTAAGTTCCTCCTAATTTGGCGAAGTGTTAGCTCAATTTCAGGGTAAAACAAATCTGAGGGATTTTTTGGGAGGCTACGAGGCATTCAGAGTGATGATTGAAGAATGAGGAAGACATGTTTTTTTTTGTATTTTTTTAAATTTATGATTTTTATGAGAAGACGAGTTTTTCTTTGTGTTTTTTTTCAAATTTTTCATCTTTTTTTACAATAACCAGAAACTAATGGCTGCATAATACACAATCCCTGACAATGGAGCCATCTGAAATGCACTGCCGATTGTCGCTAATCGACCAGTAAAAGTTTCGGTTCTCTTCTAATGTGTATTGCATCACTCTGGTTGAATCCTCAACGATGATACTTAGTAATAGTCATTTGTTTTTAGGTTATTGTAATTTTATTAAGGGGGTTAGTTTGTTGAGATTAATTGAGATGATTGATTGACTATAATTGATTTAAAAATTTGATAAAGATTGGGATTAGTTCGTTATTAGGGAGTTAATATTGTGATATCATTGAGCTTTTCTTTATATTGCATATAATTAAAACCCAATTCACAAGTTGATGTTGATTAGAATTCCTAAGTGTTAAAGCTCTATTCCAAGACATAACATTACTTGGATTATAATCCCAATTAGTACATGTCTATGGGAATGTATTTATGGTTCCAATAATCCAAGGAAACCACATGCTATACAAAATATGTCATTAATCCATGACATATTAAGTCCAACATAAACAATGTTAAATTAATGATTACTCATCGAGTAAATACTCTCAATCACGTAACAACCCTAAATTATGACTCACCCCAATGAGAAATTTACTCAGCCATTTGGGTGTTTAATATTCTGGTTATAATAATTATGTTGATAAATTAAGAATAGAATAAAAAGAAAGAGATTACAAAAGAGTGGTACATCGAACACACACACACCAATAATGACGATAAATAAAAACAAATTTTCGATTGAATGGAAAAGAAAAATATGGTAATGGGATTCAAATGAATTTATACTATTTTCAGAACATTAATATTAAACAATAGAATTTGGATGTGAATAAGAGATATTGAATAATTTTTTTCATTAAAACAGAATTACAAAAGAAAGGACAAAAAAATTACAACAATGAAGAACTTAAAATTAAATGAAAAAAACGAGAGAAGGAATGGTCTCTCAAGTGAAAACATGAGTATGGAAGTTCCTCCCAAGCAATATTCAAGGATTTAGTCAGGCCAATATGATCTTATCTGTTCTGAAATTCCAACCCTTTGAAGGATAGGAGGGGGAGGCATTTATAGCCAAAAGAAGTGGACTGTTTTCATTCCCAATATGTTTCTCCACTTGCATTGCCATGTGGTCTATTCAGACAGCCGAATCTCAAGAAATATCCTATTTAAAAGTTGTAGATAATAATGTTGGCTGTCCTCTCTCAAAATTTAGAGTAATTTTGATATATGTAGCCAATTTTATGGATTTATGGTTAAACAATTTTAATCTGTCCACTTCAATCTAGTCTTTTTAATATTTAAAATTTGAAAGCATTTTTTAATAGGACGATGCCTTAAAAACCGAATTATTTATTCAAAAAAGTTGTCTGACTATATCTCTTATTTCATAATGAAAAATCTCAGCTTGATTGGTTGCTTACATCATGAGATACGTCATTCATACTATACAGATTGTATTTCTCGGCTAGAATGGTGGGATGTACTTCAAATCATATGTTAGGCCCCTTGTGTTTGGAGTTGGGCCCTAACATTTATATCCAAGACGCCATACATTGTCCACAGAACAATGGTGGAGAATAATGGAATTTGGACTTCACTATTTATCCTAGTAAATCAATCATGATGAATAGTCATGTTCCTTCAATGATTGTTTGGTCTTGTTTGTGAGGACCATATGACCTTTCAAATGGCAAAATTGAATCATGGTACTTTCCATTGAAATGATTTATATTTTATTAAGAAACTGAAAAAACCAGAACCACACAATTTGGATAAGTATAGTGATATTTATTATTAAAAAAGTAAAATGACTCAATTGGACTGCTTCTTAAAAAATGCTAAAAAATTATACATAATATTAAAACATTAATATTTCACACAAATTATGCACATTTCATATCAAATCAGTAAAGGGAGTATAAAATATGTCATGAAAATATTAATAATATCAACTCACCAATACATAGTTTTGTGCATTTCCTCATGTGAAACAAATATAAAACCATGACAAAATCATTTTCACTCACCAAAAAATATTAAAATTTGTTTTCTCCAATTAGGGGAGGTTTAGACTATTTCAGTCATCCATTTTGAATCCACCAAAATTTGTTACAGAAAAAATGTTACAAAATTAATTCGATTTTTCATTCTCAAATTTAGAAATGGAAAATGTGGACACTCAAAACTCACACCTCTCAAGATGATAAAAATAATTTGTGGAGATTCACTCTTTCTCCAACCAAAAGTAAAAATCTTAGAGTTTGAAAGGTCTCTTAGCTTACAATCCTAATCCAAAGTGCACAAGAATGAAGATGTATTTTTAAGGGTTTTTTATGTGGCTATGGTATGGTAGTAATATAATGTCTAAGAGAGACAAGAAGAGGGTTAAAACACCAATATGGTAAAAGAAAGAAATTTTTTTTTGAAATAAAACATGGAAGGAAATGAAAACACATATTTACAGGGGAATTATTGTGTGAAGAAAGACAGAATAGTGGATGAAAATATAAAGGTAATGAAATGATGGAATATTTATAGGACACAAAACATCACCTAATAAGAATATAAGGTAAGTGTTCTTTTTTTGTTTTCAGTTGTTTCTTTTTTTTTAATTTTACCTTGAAACAGATCTCACACTCATATCCCACCCCATGATTTATATCCTCACAACACTAATTGTAATACTTATAACAAAATCCAAGGCTAAGAAAAAGATATTTTTGACCTACCCAAGACACAACACATTTTTATTTTAATTTTTTTTAATTTTTTTTATTTTTTGGATTTTTTTGAAAACATTGCGAAATTATTTGTACAAGATTTCATAAACATACATACATTACCAAAACACAATGAATGACAACCTCTCCCCCACACTGAAATGAATGCTTTCCCTCAAGCAGATGATAAGTTCTTTAATATCAATAATAGGGTACACAAAAATGAAAACCAATCCCCCAACACAAATATTTCAAAAAATTATGCATTGAAAATCCATGTTGTTATTGGGTGGGAAAAGGTATTGGGCATGTAATGTGGATATCATGGAATATGTTTTCAGAGGCTCGAAGGGGAATTCAAAAGGAGGATTAATGTAAGGTAAATGGGATGCTATTTGGCTATTATGATTCTCATGTGGATCAAAAAATGCCTCTATCATATAAATGCACACTAAAGTATGAGATTCACCTCGAAGATCCACAAACTCATGACTCACAAATGGGAGTGAAAACAAAAATTTTGAAAATATGGCCATAAATGGCCTTGGCATGAAAGCTAATGTTGGTTCTCAAAGTTGGGGAAAATCATTTTCCAAATCAAAAATTGATCATTCAAATTTTTTTGGTTTTGACGCAATATTCTTTATCCAAAGTCATGATGAAAATAAAAACATTTTGAGATGAAAACATTCCTGTTGACTCCCCAAAAAGGTTGGACAAAATTTCAAAACTCAATGGTGAGTATGCATGACTCTTTTTTATTATTAGTATTATTATTTTTGTTACGATTCTTAATTTTTTGTTTTTTTTTGTTTTTAATAAAGACACACTCACACAAAAGAGAAATAGAAAAATAATGGATTTAAAAAATAAAGTGGAAAAAAATGAAAGACAGAGGAGGAAGAAGAAAGAGGTAGATGGAGGATGATAGATAAATAGAGAGTTAAAGGGAACGAGGTACCCCCTGGTTTGGATTTGGCGGGTCGCCATCTCCATCTAGTGGTGTGTCGACTACAGAAGTTGGGGATTCAATGGAATTCAATGTGGAACCAGGATTGTACATCCTCTCATGGAGATGCTTTAACTATTTTCCATTAACTGTGAATGTCCGTTTGGAAGAGGGGTCTTGGACTTTCACTGCGCCAAATAGGTTAACATTATAAATAACAAAAGGACCTTCCCAATGAGAATTATGCTTAACTGGGTGAAGCCAAAATCAATAATTGAAGAGAATTATCTTTTCAGCGTCATGGAATACCTTTCTTAGGATGTTTTCTTCATGGATTACTTTGGATTTTTCTTTGTAGAGATTATAATTCCCATATGAATCAAGTCGAAGCTCCTCTATTTCATCCAATTGCAACAATAGTTCTTCACCGGCTTTTTCATGATCAAAATTACATATTTTCACTGCCCAAAATGACTTATGCTGGATTTCAACTGGTAAATGACATGATTTACCAAAATCTAGCCTAAAAGGAGACATCCCAATGGGTGTTTTATAGGCAGTTCAATAAGCCCAAATTACTTCACCAAGTCTTTCAAGCTAGTCTTTTCTGGTGGGTTTTACAATTCTCTCAAGAACTCATTTCACTTATACATTAGAATTTTTAACCATTCCATTTATTTAGGGATGATATACAGTTGATGTTTTATGTATAACCCCATTATTTTTCAAAAGATATTCCATGGTTCTATTACAGAAATGGGTTCATAAGTCACTTATTAAGGCCCGAGGTGTGGAAAATCTGTGGAAGATGTGTGTCTTTAGGAACTAACTAACAGAATTTGAATCATCCTTTCTTGTGGGTTGGGCCTAGACACACCTAGAAACATAATAAACCGCAAGAAGGCTGTATGAGAATCCATTAGAAGTGGGAAATGGTCCCATAAAATCGATACCCCAAACCATGAAGATCTCATAGAAAATTAAATCCTTTTGGGGCATTTCAATCTATTGGAAATGGTGCCCAACTTTTTCCAAGTGGGACATGATTGACAGAACTCATGTGAGTCCTTCAAGAGTGAAGGCCAGATGAATCCATATTCTTGGACATTTCTGGAGGTCCTTTGTGGTCCATAGTGGCCACCACCAGGCATTGAGTGACATAATTCTAATATGGATGAATGTTCATTTTCATCGACATATATCCTTATTACCATGTTATCCCCAGTTTTCCTAAGTTTATTTACTTCCCAAAAAATGATTTTTGAATCACTTTTCAACTTCATTTTTTGTTATTTTGAAACATATTCAGGAAAACAACAAAAACCATGTAATTTTAAATTGGGGAATACCATGGTATTTCTAGAGTAAGAGATGAAAGGTGCATAGTGGGGAATTCTGGATCGATGATTTTGAGAATGAGAAGAACAAGGAGATGCTACTCAAGTGATCAAAAACTGGGTTTTATTTTCCTAACCTATTTTTTACTTCATGTTCAAACTCATGGAGTATTAGGATCCATCTTATTAGTCTCGATTTGGAATCACTTTTCTTGAGTAATAACTTTATAGTAGAATGGTCTGTGAATATGATGATTTTGGGACCTAAGAGATAGGGTCAAAATTTATCTAAGGCAAAAACAACTGCTAAAAGATCTTTTTTAGTGACAGTGTAGTGAGATTCAGTTTCAACCAATGTTTTTGAGGTATAATAGATGACATGAGGAAGATTTTCCCTTCTTTGACCAAGAATATCCCCAACAGCTCTATCAGAAGCCTCACACATTAATTCAAAGGGTTAGGACCAATCTGGGGATTGGATTATTGGGGAATATGTAAGATAAGTTTTGATTTTAATGATGGCTCTCTTTAAAACCTCATCAAAATGGAATGTGACATCATTTTGGAGAAAACGAGTGAGTGGGAGGGAAATTTTACTGATTTTATAGATGAATCTCTAATAGAAACTTGCATGACCGAGAAATTAATAGATGTCTCGAACATATTTGGGTTGAGGAAATGATTGGATCACATTAAATTTTGCAGGATCAACTTCAATACCATTTTATTAAACTATGTGCCCTAGAACACTCCCATGTGCAACCATGTTGTGAAATTTTTCAAAATTTAACACATGTTTTCAGATGACACACTTTTGGAGGACTAGAGAGAGTGAATTAAAACAAGATTCAAATGACTCACTATAAATGGGGAAGTCATCCATGAAGACTTCCATGCAGTGTTCAATGAATTTGGAAAAGATACTCATCATAAACCTCTATAATGTTGTAGGAGCATTGAAAAGTCCATAAGGCATTCTTTGAAATGCATATGTTACAAAGGGGAATGTCAAAGTAATATTTTCTTGGTCCTGTGGTGCGATTAGGATTTGAAGAAGCCTGTTTATCCATCAATAATGTAGTAGTGTGACTTTCATTCTAATTGATCCAATATTTGATCAAGGAATGGATGAGGGTAGTGATCTTTTCTTGTTTCAATTTTCAATTTCATATAGTCGATGCACACACGCCATTTTTTCTTTACTCGGGTTGTAACTACCTCTCCATGATTATTTGTGACAACAGTTATCCCTCCCTTCTTAGGTACAACATGAATTGGACTGAACCATTCACTATCAAAAATTGGGTAGATAATACCAGCACGAAGAAGCATGGTGATCTCTTCCCTAACTACCTCAAGTATGAGTGGATAGAGTCTTCTTTGGGGTTTTCTAATTAGTTTGTAAGATTCCTCAAGATGTTTGTGATGCATGAAAAGGGAAGGGTTGATTCCTGGTATGCCATATAGGGTCCACCCTTAGGAGTTTTTTTTTTCTCTAACACTTGAACAAATCTGGACTCCTCGATTTCGGTAAGTGAAGAAATGATAATGACATGATTAGAGTGATCATGTAAAAAGGAATGAATATTTTAGGTGATCAAGAATAGGTTTCAGATCAGTTTCTTATTTCCTTTGTGTATTAGAAAACTCAGGAATGGAGGAAGGGACTACAGTAGCTTCAGATTCATTTTCGTTAATACTATTCAAGGTGGAGCAGTAGAGATCAGAATTGATGTGGGGTCCAAGAGAGTTTTCAAGATCGTATTGATTGATAGAGTCTATGAATGAGAGGTCCAGATCAACTTTATCATTTAGGACTTGGTTAATAATTGGGCAGATTTCACAAGATCCTTTGTCATTAGAACATGAATAACATGGTGGATTGTGTTTCAATTGACTCTTAGAAGTGTCCTCAGACGCATGGATTGAGAATGCAGAGTGATCCTCATATTGGTATCACATTTCTTGAAAATGTTGAACTTGACTAGTTTGTCACCAAATTACATGGATAATATGCCTTAATGGACATCAATATTGGTTCAAGTTGTCATGAGGAATTCTCTTCCTATAATTAGGGGAGATCGAGAAGAGTTCGTCTCACCATCCATGTCAAGGACATAGAAATCATCAGGGAAGATAAGATCATTCACACGAACAAGGACATACTCAATTATTCCCTCAGGACTATTTATGCTTCGATTGGACAATTTAATAACAACACCTATTGGATGTAAAGTACCAATAGTAATGTTGGAGAATATGGTTTTGGGCATGACATTAATTGAGGCTCCTAGGTCTATAAGTGTGTCATCAAAGTTGGAACTTCCAATTTGGCATGGAATTGTAAAGGTCCCTGGATCCTTGAACTTTATGGGAATAGAATGCTGGGTGGAAACATTTTCGAGGGTCCTAAGTTTCCTCTAGTGGGTATACAACTCCTTGAGAAACATGGAATACTTAGTAATACTTTTATGGCATCTAAGAGGGGAATGTTGACTTCAACACGTCTAAACATGTCGTGCATTTCAAGATCATGTTCAAAGGATTTACTTGGTTTAGAAACAACTTGAGGAAAATAAAATGGGTTCCTAAGTGGAATTGAAAGATATGAAGGAATGGTTTCAGGTTCCTTTTCATGTTTCTTTTTATTTTCATTTTCTCCGTCAACATTCAAAGAAGGTTTGGGGGACTTATCTTGAGGCATAGAAATTTTCTTTCCTGATCTAACTGAAATTGCACTTATATTACCCTTGGGGTTGGGAAATAGTTGAGCTAGAAGTTGGGAAGAATAGGATGGTTGCTGCTATCTACGGTGGGATGCAAGTTTACCAATTGGGTTTCAGTGTTCTTGAGGCTAGAACGGGTGAAGGAGGAAAGATCTTCCACTGCACTTTCCCACGGTTTCTTGGAAGACAAGGCTTGTCCCAAATTGGGATTACCTTGATTTTGGTTCTTGGGAAAGAAATTCTATTGGTTTTGGAATTGGGAAGGCTCACTATGATTGTGGAATCCAGGGGAAGGAAGAGGGTGATTGATTTTTTGAGGTTGAGGGACAAAAGGTTGTGGTTGTTAGAAGTTACCAACACATTGACCAAATTGAAATAGGTTTGGGTTTTGATTAGGGAATTGTGGGGGATGAGAGATGGGATAACCATACCTCAGGCCTTGGTTATACGAAGAAGAGAAGGGCTTAGAGTGAGGTTGGTTGAAGTTTCTAACAAACTGACCTGATAGTAGAGGGTTGGTGTTCCACTGAGAATATGTTTCAATGAGCTCAATTGGTCTAGATGAATCATATTGATCCTATTGAAGTTATGGACATGTGTCAGTTGGATGAGATGGAGAGTTGCAGATTCCACTATTTTTGACAGGTCCAGGAAACATTTATTGCAGAGAAGACGAGGTTGGGGATTTGGATTCCACAGCTAGTTATTGCACAAGACATGTAAGTTCACTCATCCACTCGAACATATTTTCTGCTAAATTGATTGATTGTCTTGGGATTGATTGACTTGAGCATGTGATCCATTATGGAATTGCTATGTGTTTTCAGCCATATTATTATGAGATCTCTTGTTGCTGCTGGAGTTTTGTCAATAAGAGAACCACCACTTCCGGCATAAATGAGAGTTCTTTCCATACCCAATAACCCCCCATAGAAGTATTGGACCAAGAGTTGGTCAGTGATTTGGTGGTGTGGGCAGGTTTCAACAAGATTGATGAACCTCTCCCATTTTCATGGAGTGATTCACTTGGGAACTGATAGATACAACTTATTTCCTTTCGGATAGAAGTAGTATGATAAGCAGGAAAGAATTTCCCTAATAATTGTTGCTTCATGTCATTCCATGTTGTTATGGAACCTGGAGGAAGGTAGTAGAGCCATGAATGAGTAGTGTCAGCTAGGGAGAAAGGTAATTCTTTGAGTTTTAATTGTTCTTCAGAAACCCCTTGAGGATTCATGGTAGAGCACACCACATGGAACTCTTTATGGTGGTGATGTGGATCCTCACTAGCTAGCCCAAGGAAATAAGGGAGAAGATGAATCAAACCAAATTTGAGTTCGACATTAGACACTATGTTTGGATATTGGATACCAATGGGTTTGTAATTCATATCAGGGGCAACGAGTTATTTAAGTGTTTGTTCCCTAAGATAACAATATCTAATTCAACTGGTTGGACAAGGACTGGTTCTTGAATGAGATGATCATATCTTAAGTTCCTCCTAATTTGGCGAAGATTTTGCTAAATTTAAGGGTCAAAAAAATCTAAGGGATTATTTGGGAGGCTATGGGGAATTCTGAGAGATGTTGGAAGAATGGGGAAGATGGTTTTTTCTATGTATTTTTTTCAGTTTATTATTTTTATGAGAAGACATGTTTTTCGTTTTGTTTATTTCAATTTATATTAAATTTTGTTTTTTTGGTTTTTTTACAATAACCAGAAAATAATAACTATATAAAGCACCATCCTCGGAAATGACGCCATTTGAAACATACGGAAAATTGTCTCCTATCGACTGTTCAATGTTTCATTTCCTTGATAATGTTTATAGCATTACTCGGGTCGAATCCTCGGCGATGATACTTTATAATAGTCATTTGTTTTTAGTTTATTGTATTTTGATTAGGGGGTTTAGCTTGCAGAGCTTAATTGAAATTATTTATTGAATATAATTGATTTAAAAAATTTATAATTATTTGGGTGAGTTCATTATTAGGTATTTAAGCTAGTTATATCCTTGAGCTTTGATTTATATTGCATATAACTGACACCCACTTCACAAGTTGACGTCGAATAGAATTCCTAAGTGTTAAAGCATTAATCTAAGCCTTAAAATAACTAGGATTTTAATCGTAATCAGTAATTGATTATGGTGGTGTATTTATGGTTCCAATAATCCATGGAAACCACATGTTAAACAAAACATGTCATTAATGCATGACATATTAACTCCAACATACACAATGTTAAATTAACGAATACTCATTGAGCAAATACTCTCAATCACATAACATACCTAAATTTTGACTGACCCCAATGAGATATTTACTCATCCATTTGGGTGTTTAATATTCTAGTTATAATAATTAGGATGATAAATTAATAATAGAATAAAAATAAAGGGATTAGAAAATATTGGTACGTCGGACAAACACACATGAAAAATGACGATAATTAAAAACAAATTTTCGATTGAATGAGGAAGCAAAATAAAGGAAGGGGATTCAATTGAATTTAAAATATTTTAAGAAAATTAATATTAATCTACATAAGGTGGATGAGAATAAGAGATATTGAAGAAAAAATTTGAATTAAACTAGAATTAGAAAAAAAAGGACTTACAAAATTATAACAATGAAGAACATAAAAGTAAATGAAAACAAAGGGAAGAGTAATGGTCTCTCAAGTGAAAAACTGAGTATGCAAGGTCCGTACAAGCCTTTTCAAGGCTTTATTAATTCCAATATGATCTCTTCTATTCTGAAATGCCAGCCCTATGAAGGAGTGGAGGGGGATGCATTTATAGCCAAACGAAGTGGACAAATTTCATTCCCAATATGCCCCTCTAATTAAATCGTCATGTTGGCTATTCAGAATGAATAATATAAAAAAATATCCCTCTTCAAAGTTGTATATAATAAATTAGACGACCTCTCTCAATGTTTGGTATAATTTGGGCATATGTAGCCAATGTTATGGACAGATGATTAAAAAAAGTTTAATCATACCATTTGAATCTAGTCTTTTTGATATTCAAAATGTGAAAGTGTTTTTGAATAATAATATTCCTTCAAAATCAAATAATTTTTTCAACATAGTCGTCCGCCTATATAACCTCTTTCACACTAAAAAATATCAGCTTGATTGGATCCTTACATCATTAGATATTTCATGAATATTGTACTGATTTTATTTCCCTACCGGAATGGTGGGGTTGACTTGAAATCATATGATGGTACCATTGTGTTTGGATTTGTGCCTTTTAATTTTTAACCAAGACACCATATGTTTTCCCCCAACCTTTTGTGGAGAATAATGGAATTTTTATTTATGTATTTATCCCAGTAAATAAATCTTCATGAATATTCCATCTTCTTCACAGATTCTTTGGACTTGTTTGTGAGGACCATATGACCCTTCAAATTGAATAATTGGATCACGATACCTTCTACTGAAATTATTTATATTTAAATAAGAATCCTAAAAAACAAGAACCACACAATTTTGATCATTATAGTGATATGTATTATTAAAACAGTAAACTCACTCAATTGGACTACTTCTAAAAAAATGCTAAAAAATTATACCTAATATTAAAACATTAATATTTCAAACAAATATTTCACATTCCATCTAAAATCAGTAAAGGGAGTATATAATAAGTAATGAAAATATTAATAACATCAACTCCCCCACAGTTAGTTTTGTGCATTCCCTCATGTAAAACAAATATAAAAACATGACAAAATCATTTTCACTCACCAACAAATACTAACATTTTCTTTTCGCCAATCAATGGAGGTTTAGACTGTTTCACACATCCATTTTGAATACCACCACATGCTTTACAGAAACAATGTTCCAAAATTAATTCATTTTTTCATTCTCAAATTTTGAAATAGAAAATGTGGACACTCAATACTCACACCTCTCAAGATGTTTAAATTCATTTGTGGAGGTTCCCTATTTCACCAACTAGAAGTAATAATCTTTGAGTTTGAAAGAGCTCTCAGTTTAGAATTCCTACCCAACGTGAACAATAATCAAGAGGTCTTTTTGAGGGGTTTTTTCTGTGGCTATGGGATGGTAGGAATATAATGTCTAAGAAAGAGAATAATAGGGTTAAAAACCCAATATGAAAAAATCAATGTACAATTTTTTTAAATAATAAAGTGAAGGAAATGAAAACACATATTTACAATGGAATTATTGTGTGAAGAAAGACACAATCGAGGAAGAAAATATGAAGATAATGAGATGATGGAATATTTACAATACACAAAACTTCTCTCAATAAGAATATAATACAAGTGTTATTTTTTTTCTTTTTTTCTTTTTTTCTAAGTTTACCTTGAAAAAGATCTCACACTCATATCCCAACCTATGATTGATCTCCTCAAGAAACTAATTGTAATAGTTATAACAAGATCAAAGGTAAAGAAATAGTGATTTTTGACCTACCCAAGACGCAACCCGTTATAATTTTCAGTTTTTATTGAATGTTTTTGATTTTCTTGATTTTTTTAACACATTGCAGAAATATTTATACAAGATTTCATAAACATACATACATTAACAAAACAAAGTGAATTACAACCTCTTCCCCCGCATTGAAATGTGTTCTTTCCCTTAAGTAGATGATAACTCATTGAAAATCAATAATGGGGTACCCAAACAATGAAATCCATTCCCCCCACACTTAAATTTCAAAAAATTATGCAATAAAAATCCATGTTGATATTGGGTGGGAAAAGGTATTGGGCTGTAATGTGGTTCTTAAGGAAAGTTTCTTCATAGGATCGAAGGGTCTTTAAAAAGGAGGATTAATGTAAGGTTAATTGAAGGCTATTTGGCTATTGTGATTCTCATGTGGTTCAAAAAATTCCTCCATCATATAAATTCACAATAAAGTAGGAAATTCAGCTCAAAGGTCCACAAAATCATGAATCACTAATTGGTGTGAAAATAAACATTTTGAAAAGATGTTCATAGGTGGCCAAGTCATGAAAGATAATGTTCGTGTTCATGGTTGGGGAAAATCATTTTCATAATAAAAAATTGATCATTTAATATTTTTGGTTTTGACACACTATTCTTTATCCAAAGTCACGATAAAAATAAAACCTTTTTGAGATGAAAACGTGCATGTTGACTCCCTAAAATGTTTGGACAAAATTTCAAAACTCTATGGTGAGTAAGCAGGACTCTTGTTATTATTATTATTATATATTTTTTATGATTATTTTTTTTAATAAAGACGCACTTACACAAAAGAGAAAGAGAAAAATAATGGTTTTGAAAAACAAAGTGGTAAAAAATGAAAGGCATAGGTGGAATAAGAAAGAGGTAGAGGGAGTAATATAGATAAAGAGAGAGTTAATGGGAACTAGGTTCCCTTTTATTTTGATTTGGCGGGTCGCCATCTCCATATAGTGGTGGGCCAACTGTAGAAGTTGGGGATCCAATGGAAGTCAATTTTTATCCACGATTGTGCATCCTCTGATGGTGATGCTTTAACAGATGTCCATTAACCGTGAATGCCATTTTAGAAGAGGGGTCTTTGACTTGAATTGCACAAAATGGGTAAAAATTAGTAATAACTAAAGGACCATCCCAATGAGAATTAAGTATTCCTGGGTGAAGCTGAAATCGAAAATTAAAGAGCATTACCTTTTCACCTTCATGGAATACCTTTCTCAGAATGATTTTTTCATGGAGTACCTTGGATTTTTCTTTATAGATATTAGAATTCTCATACAAATCAAGTCGAAGATCCTCCAGTTTAGCCAATGGCAATAATCTTTCTTCATCGGATTTTTCAATATCAAAATTACATGTTCTCACTTCCAAAAATAACTTATGCTATATTTCAACTGGAAAATGAAATTATTTATGAATAACTAGCCTAAAAAGAGAAATCCTGATTGGTGTTTTATAGGCAGTTTGATAAGACCAAAGTTCTTCACCAAGTCTTTTAGGCCAGTATTTTTGGGTGGGTTTTACAATTCTCTCAAGAACTCTTTCCAGTTCCCTATTATAATGTTCAGCCATGCCATCTGTTTGGGTATGATATGAAGTTAATGTTTTATGTAAAACCCCACTACATTTCAAAAGAAATTCCATGGTTCTATTATAGAAATGGGTTCCTATGTCACTTATCAAGGCACAAGGTGTGCCAAATATATGGAAGATGTGTGTCTTTAGGAACTCACTAATAGTATATGAATCATCCTTTCTAGTGGTTTTGGCCTCAACCAACCTAGAAACATAATCAACTGCAAGAAGAATGTATGAGAATCAATTGGAGGGGGGAAATGGTCCCATGAAATCGATAACCCAAACATTGAAGATCTCACAGAAAATGAAAGGCTTTTGGGGCATTTCATTTCTCTTCGAAATTGTGCCAAACGTTTGGCAAGTGGTACATGATTGACAGAACTCATGTGAGTCCTTGAAGAGTGATGGCCTGAAGAATACAAGGTCTAAGAGATTTCTAGAGGTCCTTTGTTGTCCAAAGTGTCCACCACCAGGCATAGAGTGATTAAATTCTAATATGGATGATTGTTTATTTTCATCGACACATCTCATTATTACCATGTCAGCCCCTATTTTCCAAACCATATTTTCATCCCAAATATAGTATTTTGAATCACATTTCAACATCATTTTTTTTCTTTTTAAAAATATTCAGTAAAATACCAGAAACCAAGTAATTTACAATTGGGGCATACCATGGTATTTTTGGAGTGAGAGATGAAAGATTCTCAGTGGGGAATTAGACATCGATGATTTTAGAATGAGAAGAATAAAGAAATTATATTCAAGTGATCAACCACAGAGTTTTATTTTTCATGACCTATCTTTTATTTCATGTTCAAACTCTTGGAGCATTACGATCCATCTTATTAGCCTTGGTTTAGAATCACTTTTCTAGAGTAATAACTTTATATAAAAATGGTTTGTGAAGATGATGATTTCGGCACCTAAGAGATAGGGTCAAAATTTATCTAAGGCCAAAACAACTACTATAAGTTCTTTTTTAGTGACATTTTAGTGAGATTGAGTTTCATCCAATGTTTTTGAGGCATAATAGATTACATGAGGATGTTTTTCTCTTATTTGACCAAGAACAGCCCCTACAGCTCTACCAGAAGCATCACACATCAATTCAAAGGGTTAGAACCAATCTGGGGGTTGGATTATCGGGGCAGATGTAAGAGTAGTTTTTAGATCAACAAAGGCTCTATTTAAAACCTCATTAACATGGAATGTGACATCATTTTGGAGAAAACAAGTGAGTGGTTGGGAAATTTTACTGAGGTTATGGATGAATCTCCGATAGAAACCCGCTTGATCGAGAAATGAATGGATGTCTCAAATAGATTTCGGTTGAGGAAGTGATTAGATCACATTAATTTTTTCACGATTAACTTCAATACCATTTTTTGAAACTATATTCCCTAGAAAAATCCCATTTGAAACCATGAAGTGACATTTTTCTAAATTTTACACAAGTTTGCACAGGAGACAATTTTGGAGGACTAGAGAGATTGGATTCAAACAATATTCAAATGACTCACCATAAATGGTGATGTCATCCATGATGACTTCCTTGTAGTGTTTAGTGAATTCCGAAAAGATACTCATCATACACATCTGGAATGTTGCAGGAGAATTGCAAAGGCCAAAAGTCAATCTTCAATATGCATATGTTACAAAGGGGAATGTGAAAGTAGACTTTTATTGGTCCTAAGGTGTGTTTGGGATTTGGAAGTAACTGGTGTATCCACCATGAAAGTAGTAGTGTGACATTCTAGATAATCATTCCAACATTTGATCAAGGAATGGAAGAGTGTAATGACCTTTTCTTGTTTCAACATTCAATATCCTATAGTCGATGCACACACGCTGTTTGTTCAATACTGAAGTTGTGACTACCTCTCCATGTTCATTTGTGACAATAGTTATCCCACCATTATTAGGTACAACTAGAATTGGACTAACCCATTCACTATCAGAAATTGGGTAGATAATACAATCATGAATAAGATTAGTGATCTCTTCCCTAATTACCTCAAGTATGAGTGTATTTAGTCTTTTTTTGGTCATCTAATTGGTATGGATGATTCTTCAAGATGGATGTGTTGCATGCAAAGGGAAAGGTTGATTCCTGGTATGTCATCTACGGTCCACCCTAAGCCCTTTTTGTTTTTCTGTAACACGTGAACAAGTTTGGACTCCTCAATTTCGGTAAGTGAAGAAAAGTTAATGACATGATAAGAGTGATCATGGAAAATGAATGCATATTTTAGGTGTTTAGGAAGAGGTTTCAGATCAGTATCATCTTTCTTTTGGGTATTAGACAACTCGTGAATGGATGAATGTACTTCAGTTTCTTCATATCCATTTTTTATAATACTATCCAAGGTGGAGTAGTAGAGATTAGAATTGACGTGGGATTCAAGAGAGTTTTCAAGATCCTCTAGATTGATAGAGTCTATGAATGATAGGTCCACATAAACATCACCATTTATGAATTCGTTAATCATGGTGTTGATTTCACAAGATCCTTTTTCATTAGACCATGACAAAAATGGTGGATTGGGGTTGAGTTGACTCTTAGAAGTGTCCTCAGATGCATGTATTGAGAATGCAGAGTGATCCTCTGATGGGTATCACATGGCTTGGAAAATGTTCAAATTGAGAAGTTGGTCATCAAATTCCCTGGATAAGATGCCTGAATGGACATCAATCTTGGTTCTAGCAGTCATGAGGAATGGTCTTTCAAGAATTATGGGAGATCGAGAAGAATTCGTCTGACCTTCCATGTCAAGGACATAGAAATCGGTAGGGAAGATAAGATCATTCACACGAACAAGGACATCCTCAATTATTCCATCAGGACTAGCTGTGATTCGATTGGACAATTGAATAACAACACCCGTTGGATGTAAGAAACCTATACTAAGGTTCGATAATATGGATTTCGACATGAAATTAATTGAGGATCCTAGGTCTATGAGTGAGTCATCAATGTTGGAACATCAAATTTGGAATGGAACCATAAAAGTCCCTAGACCCTTGCATTTTATGGGTATAGACTACTGGGAGGAAAATTATTCAAGGTCCTAAGTATCCTCTTGTGGGTACACAACTCCTTGAGAAACATTGCATACATTAAAATTTTTTATGGAATATAAGAGTGAAATGTTTACTTCAACTCATCTAAACATTTCGTGCATTTTAGGATCATTTTTAAAGGACTTCCTTTGTTTAGAATGAACTTGATGAAATAGAATTTGGTTCCATAGTGGAATTTAAGGAGATGATGGAATGGTTTTAGGTTCCTTTTAATGTTTATTTTTCTTTTAATATTCTTGGACAACATTCAAAGGATGGTTGGAGGACATATCCTGAGGCATAAAAATTTTCTTTCCCGATCTATGTGAAATTTCACTTAGATTACCCTTGGGGATTTGAAATGGTTGAGATAGAAATTGGGAAGAATTAGATGGTTACTGATGACTAAGGTGGAATGAATGTTGACCTATTTGGGTTTCAATGTTCTTTAGGATAGAAGGGGTGAATGAGGTAAGATCTTCCACTAAACTTTCTCATGGTTTCTTGGAAGAAGAGGCTTGTCCAGTATTGGTATTACCTTGATTTTGGTTCTTGGGAACTAGATTGTATTGGTTTTGGAATTGGGAAGGATCACTAGGATGGTGGAATCCAGGAGGATGAAGAGGAGGATTGATCCTTTGAGGTTGAGGGACAAAAGGGTATGGTTGTTGGAAGTAACCAACACCTTGAACATATTGAAACGAGTTTCGGTTTTGAGAAGGGAATTGAGGGGGATGAGAGATGGGATTGTCATACCTCAGGCCTTGGTTATAGGAAGAAGATAAGGGCTAAGAGTGAGGTTGGTTGAAGATTCAAACAAACTGAACTGATAGTTGATGGTTGGTGTTCTGCTGGGCATATGCTGCATTCAGCTCCATTGGTCCAGATGAATCAGATTGATCCTCTTGAAGTTGTGGGCATGTGTCGGTTAGATGATATGGAGAGTTGCATATTCCACAGATTTTGACAGGTCTAGGAAACATTGATTGTGAAGAAGTCGAGTTTGGGGATTTGGATGCCATAACAAGTTGTCTCACAAGAACTGTATGTTCACTCATCCACTCAGTCATCATGTTTAGCTTAATTAATTGATTATCCTTGGCTTGTTTTAATTGAGCAAGTTCTCAAGTATGGAATTATTGTGTGTTTTCAGCCATGTTAATTATGAGATCTATTGCTGATCCTGGAGTTTTATCAACAAGATCACTGCCACTTGTGGCGTCATTGATAGTTCTCCCCATACCCAATAAACCTCATAGAAGTATTGGATCAAGAGTTGGTCAGAGATTTGGAAGTGTAAGTATGTTGCAACAATATTTTTGAACCTCTCCTAGTACTCATGGAGTGATTCACATGGGAATTGACAAATACCACTTATTTCTTTTCGGATAGAAGCAGTACGAGAAGCAGGAAATAATTTCTCTATGCAGATTCTCTTCATGTCATTCCATGTGGTTATGGAACCAGGAGTAAGGTAGTAGAACCATTACATAGCAGTGTCAGATAGGGGGAAATGGGATGTTTGGAGTTTTATTTTTTTTTCAGAGCCCCCTTGAGGCTTCATGGTAGAGCACAACACATGGAACTGTTTAAGGTGGAGATGTGGATCCTCACCAGCTAGCCCATGGAAATGAGGTAGAAGATGAATCAAGCCCGACTTGAGTTTGAAGTCATCCTCTATTTTTGGATATTGAATACCAAGGGGTTGTTAATTCATATCAGGGCAGCATGTTCTTTAACTATTTGTTCCATAAGATTATCCATATCTAATTCAACTAGTTGGACAAGAAAAGGTTCTTGAATGAGTTGATTATCTCTTAAGTTCCTCCTAATTTGGAGAATAGTTCACTAAATTTCAGGGTACAACAAATTTGAGGGATTGTTTGGGAGTCTATGGGGCATTCAGAGAGATTCTGGAATATTGAGGAAGATGGTTTTCTCTTTGTATTTTTTTCAGTTTATGATTTTAATGACAAGGTGGGTTTTTCGTTGTGTTTATTTGAATTTGTTTTAAATATTTTTTTGTTTTCTTTAAATATCCAAAAAATAATTACTAAAAAAATCACCATCCTCAGTAATGGATCCATTTTGAATACACGTCCAATTGTCGCCTATCGACCGGTCAATGTTTCAGGGCTCTTCTTATGTGTATAGCAGCACTCAGGTCGAATCCTTGTAGATGATACTTTGTAATAGTTGTTTGTTTTTAGTTTATTGTATTTTGATTAGGGGGTTTATTTGTAGAGATTAATTGAAATGATTGATTGACTATAATTGATTTAACAAATTGATAAAGATTGGGGTGAGTTCATTATTAGGGAGTTAATCTTGTGATATCCTTGAGCATTGCATTATATTTCATATAATTAACACCCACTTCACAAGTTGACGTCAATTAGAATTCCAAAGTGCAAAAGCTTTAATCCAATCCTTAAATTAACTAGGATTATAATTTCAATCAGTTCTTGTTTATGGAAGAGTATTTATGGTCCCAATAATCCATGAAAACCACATGTTAAACAAAATATGTCATTAATCCATGACATATTAGGTCGAACATACACAATGTTAAATTAACAAATACTTATATAGAAAATACTCTCAATCACATAACATACCTAAATTTTGACTCACCCCAATGAGATATTTACCCACCCATTTGGGTGTTTAATATTCTGGTTATAATAATTATGATGATAAATTATGAATAGAAGAAAAATAAAGGGATTCGAAAAGAGTGGTAAATCGAACACACACACACGAACAATGACGATAATTAAAAATGGATTTTCAATTGAATGATGTAGTAAAATAAGGGAAGAGGATTCAGATGAATTTAAACTATTTTATGAACATTAATATTAAAATACCTAAGGTGGATGAGAATAAGAGATATTGAAGAACAAATTTTCATTAAAACTAAATTACAAAAGAAAAGACTTACAAATTTACAACAAAGAAGAACATAAAAGTAAATTAAAACAAAGAGAGGAGGAAAGGTCTCTCAAGTGAAAACATGAGTATGTCAGGTCCTCTCAAGACTTTTTCAAGGCTTTAGTCGTGCCAATATAATATCCTCTCTTCTGAAAATCCAACCCTCTGAAGGAGAGGATGGGGATGTATTTATAGCCCAATGAAGTGGACTGTTTTCATTCCCAATCTGTTCCTCCATTTGCATCGCCATGTTGGCTATTCAGATATCCGAATATAATGAAATTTTCTTATTCAAAGTTGTATATAATAAAGTTGTCAGACCTATCTCAAATTTGGATTAATTTGGACATATTTATCCAATGTTACGTACGGATGATTAAAATATTTTAATCTTTCCATTTGAATCTAGTATTTTTGATATTCAAAAAATAAAAACATTTTTGAATAGGAATATGCCTTCAAAACCTAAATATTTCTTCCACATAGTCGTCTGACTATATCACCTCTTTTACACTACAAAATCTCATATTTATTGGTTACTTACATCATGAGATATGTCATGAATTCTGTACAGATTTTATTTTTCGGCCAGAATGGTGGGCTAGAATTCAAAGCATATGTTGGGCCCCATGGATTTGGAGTTGGGCCTTGAAATTTTTATCCAGGACTCCTTACATTTTCCCCCAAACTATGGTGGAGAATAATGGAATTTGTACTTCTATATTTAGCCATGTTAATCAATCCTCATTAATAGTCCAGTCTCTTCATAGATTCATTGGTCTTGTTTGTGAAGACAATATGGCCCTTCAAATGGAAGAATGGGTGCATGGTACCTTATAATGAAATGTTGTATATTTTAAGAATAATCCAACAAAATATAATCCACATAATTTGGATCAGAATAGTGATAGTTATTTTTTTAAAAAAAATAACTCAATTGGACTACATCTAAAAAAATTCTCAAAAATCATAATTATTATTAAAACATTTTTATTTCAATCTTCTTATTCACATTTCATATAAAATCAGTAAATGGATTATATAATAAGTCATGAAAATATTAATAATATAAGGTTGTAAACACACTACTGATAAGACAACTTAGTATGAGATGTCGGTACTAAAAATAAAAGAGTATTTTTTTGATAAATTCATTTCGATTGAAATTCACAGTTCTCTAAGTACAAGACATATAGTAAATTGATCGTCATTATCAGAAAGGATTCTTTTCTGGTAAGAGAATTTATGAATCGATTCATTTTCAATTTAGATTGAAATATATTATGCAGTAAATCAGCGGTACCTTCATGATAATTCTTCAATGTAGAACAAGTAAATATTCAACGTCTCTCTTTTTTATATAAAATAGAATTTCATCGTTCTTTTTATTATTATATCCATAAAATATCTTTTTTAAAGAATCATCATATCAATATTTTTCATTGCAACTTTAATATCTCCAGATTTGAATCCTTTAATCATCATTATTTTAAGAGATATCTTGTCATATATATATAATGACAATATTACGATATATATAAGTGATAAAATAAATATGACGACCATAATCATAAATTTATATCCACAAATGTTTCTAGACAGATCATGATATTCATGTATTTTAATAACAGTATAGTCGCAACATCCCCTAATAATCTACATGAATTCCTCTTACTATATAAAACCATATAATTACGTATAAATATATTTCAATCAAAAAAAGATGAGATTCAAAATTTGGATTTGATTCTAGATTGAAATAATCCTAATAATCTACAAAACAACATTGCACAATAAAGGCAACAATTCAAATCTTTGTCATTTAATGATGTCAAACATAGGGTTGTTTTTAGAAGCAATCCAAAAATATAATGAATGAATGATAAAAAATGTTAGGTTTATTATCAATACTTTTGTCATCGAATTTAAAATGTATGATATATGATTTATACATTTACCTTTTTCAGAACATAAGGTACATGATCAATACATATTGAAAAAATGAAAGGTTCATCAAATAAGTAGGTTTTATGATCCTTACTTTTGTGAATCAAACATAATGTTTCATACTTACATAATTTACATCATCCATTCTTGTCTCATATAACAAATGTAAGTTTCCTTCGAAATGTAAGGTTCTTTTAGCATAGATTTCTGTAAATATAAGGTTGAATAAACATACTTTTCTGAACTCCTGTAAAATAAACGTAGGATATAATCCATACGCTAGGCTCTCTAATGTACAATATAAATAGTGTTTCCAGGACACAGTGAATAGATTTCCGAACAATTTGAAAAATATTTCACATGAATCATATTCTATAAGATTATTAAAAAATTGTGAATATAAAGGATAATATTTTCCTAATATAAGCTTAATGTTAAATCATTTGAATAAAAAATAAGGGTATTTGTGAGCATCGAAATCATCATAAAAATATAGATTATTGTTGAAACAATACATGTTCATCTATATCCCCCTTCTTGACGATATGAAAAACCCATAACGTTATTTAATTTATAATTTGTCATGAATTTAAAAAATATTTAATTTTAACATTCAAATACCTATTTGAAAATACACAATACTATTTTATCCAAATTTCACATCAAAGGTTTTCTATTTAAAAAATGTCCTCCCCCAAAAGGCTTTGTAAAAACAATGTAAAATGTCATGTTTATCCAAATTTCTAACCCTTCTGTGATATAAAAAATAATGATAGAATAATAAATATGACACATGTAATGTAGTACTGAGATTTTAATAAAATGTTATGATAATAAATTTATCAATAAAAGAATATTGATTTTTTGAGGCAGTCTATCATATAAATAATTAATGTAAAAACCCATAAAATATGATAAATATGAAATTTCATTGATAAAACAATATACAAGTACATTAATGAATATGAATATATGTTGTTGGGATAAAATTTTCCATAACTATATTAAATTTATTTTGAATAACATCTTTCAACTCATCCAACTCTAACCTTAATATCTTTATATCACCATCTCCAAGATGAGTTATCAGATCTATTCATTTTGAGGTAAATGAATATCTTTAATGGGGTTCACTCAGAAAAATTCATGCAATATTTCTTAATTTTCCATAAAATGATTGATATTCTTAGTGAATCTATTCTACAATACTTGAATACCTGGTTCACTTCAGGTGATCAGATCTACACGATGCTTTTTATTATTAATAAGTACTAGAAAAGGTGTGCTATTACATTGTAAATCATGCAACCTGTCTTTCGTGATTCTCATTACAAAGGTAATGGATTGTAATCTCATGATCAAATCAATCGAACTACCTGATGCACATGCATTATTTTCTATAATAGTTGCAAACCATATTTCCATAAGACGTTTAAAATCTTCCATATTTTATTTTAAAACAAATTCATATTATAATTTTTTAATTTCTGTCATTAATTTTTTCTAAAAAATATCTTCTTCTTGCTTTGAAACAGAACTATCTTTCAGATGTTGAAATCTCTGTTTCCCTTTCCCTAATTCTATTCATAATGTAACATTCTCTTCATGAGCTCTATTAAATTTTCTAACAAGATCCTCAACATGATCAGACATAGAATCAGAGGCACTATGGGCTTAATTCACAACATGATCTACCATGATTCGTAGTAAAGATTGAGCATATGACTTATTTTTTAATCCAACTCCACTTGTTTCTCAACTGGTTTTTCACATAAAATTTCAAATGATAATGATTAATTTCGAACTTATGTATGAATTTTATTTAGATTTTGTTGAATATTTTGTTCAAAAATATTAAATTCTAATGGAAGGTGCTCATCCTATAAAATTTCTTCTTGAATTTCCTCTTGAATTTGACGTTGTTTCACTGGTTCTATCTGATCATTTTTAAATTGTATAGAGTCAATGTAGACCAAAAATTTATCTATAATTTCCATTTCTTGATTGTTTTCAATTTTAGGCACCTCTTCAATTCTGGAGTCGGCCTCTTCCTGAGTCAAAACATCAAATGCTTCTTGAGAAGAAGCTTCCTTTTGTTTCTATTCTTGAACATGTTCTTTAAAAATTTGTAAGTAAAAAAGTACTTCTGTCTCACAAATTTCTCAAGAGAAAATTACTCAACAGCTTAAAACTCTCTGTATCATGATTTTTTAACCCCACCTTAGCATTATTCATCAATAGGGGCACCATATATTTGAAATATAAGTCATCTTATAGTGTTTGAAACTTTCTCTATTCTTGATTCAATCATACCTTCTTTAGATTTTGCAAGTTTCTCCCCCTTAGTAGACACCTAATCCTCTTAATATCCAATAAGCATGATTTTATCATTTTATAGTTCTCTCGAAAAATCTGAGCTTTCTTATAGTTGTAGAATTTAACACATTATAATGGTGGAATCTGATTCTCACATCAATTAGCCTCTATATATCTTTTTTAAACAACAACTTTCATATTAACCTTCTATAAGAATGAAAACTCTTATGAGCTTTAGGTTGATAGTAATAACACAAATATCAATGAAAATATATTATAAATTTCTAATTTATGTCACATAAAAATTGAAACATAATATACATTTCCATTAAATTAACCTTAACCATCTTATACATCCTTGGAGCTATTCTAATTTGAATATATTTAACAAAAATCATCTGATTTGGTTCAAAAACCATAACCAAAATTTTCTTGATATTAGTAGATGAAAAAAAGAAATGATATGATATCCTCATATTTATGATTTCTATTTTCAATATACCTTATATAATAATGAAAAACTCCCTCATGAGGGAAATTCAAGATACATAAAATTTCAATAGATGAGATTGACAACTCCCTGTATTCGATCATCACAACAATTGAATCTTCTGTTTCTACCATTATAAATTGAACAATTTTAATGTAACTTCTCAACTAAAAATTATACATAAATTCAGTTTATTCACCACATAATTTCATTTCAATAACATGAAAGGATAATGATTGCTTCAACATCATTTTTTTCTGATACAACCATTCTCGATCAACGACTTTTCCTTGAAGGAATTTTCGTCCAGTTGAATGATTACCCTTCACATAACTGGGTTCAACTTCTTAGATTCACATTGTTTTTTCCATTCCCATATAAAATATCTAATGTATTTATGTTCTAGGGTTTCTAAGGTCTCATAAAAGGAATTTGTAAGAGGTGAATGGTTCGGTATTTCTAAGGGTTTTGAAAAAATTACTAGGTTTTGGAATTCAAAATAGGATCTAATAGAGCCTTGATTCCCATTCCATTACATAAATAATAATAAATAAAGAATTTAAAATAAATTAAAACATATATGGAATATTTAAAAATTTATTATAGAATAAAAAATAAAAGTGTAACTTATTTAAGAGACAAGTAACTAAATTATTTTAAATAGTGAAAATTCAAAATAATATAATCCAATAACATTAAGATAAAAATTAAATAAGATTTATTATAAAATAAAGAAAATTTGAAAGAAGAAAATTATTTATTTAAAACTAAAAAAACTTAACTCGACCCTAATAAAATTAAAACATTATGTGGGATGTGGATTAGTAAAAATATCATGTAATTGAAGTTCTGTACTTATAAATTCTAAAAATATTACCTTTTTAATAACGTAATCTCTTAGAAAATGACGCTTAATATCAATATGATTTGTTCTATAATGACATATAGGATTTTTTGAAATATCTACAGCACTTGTAAAATAGGTGTAATATTAAAATTTATTCCCAGATCCATAAGAGTGTTTTCATCCACAAAACTTGTGCACAACAACTACCAACATATACATATTATTCCTCGGCTGTTAATAAAGAAACAAAGTATTGTTTCTTACTAGAAAATGACACTAAATATTATCCTAAAAAGTAACAATATCATGAACTTATCTCTCTATCTAATATTCAAATTCCAAAATCAGCATCTGACTATGAAATTAAATTATAATCAAAAGTTTTTGGATAGATAAGAGATTGAAAAATAGATCTTTTTAGATATCTAAAAAATCATTTGATAGTTGTACGATGGTATTATTTAGGATTTTATTGAAATATTACACAAGGACAAACTGATTTCATAATATGTGTCTTGATAATAGTATGATATAATAAAATACAAATCATACCAATATATAATTTTTTGTCTAATGATTTTCCAGTTTCATCCTATCAAGTTTTATATTAGTAAACATAGGAGTTGTATTTGTCTTTTTGTTGTGAAGTCCAAATTTCATTAGTAAATAAGTAATGTATTTACTTTGATTTTAATCATTTCCAATATCTTTTTGATAGAATTTATGTCCTAAAAAAATTATTTCTCCCATCAAACTCATTTCAAATTCTTTTTTCTATTAATTTTGAAAACTCATTAAAATGTTGATTATTTTTAGAACCAAAAATAACATCATCAACATAAATTTAAAACAATTGAATATTATCTTTTATAGTTTTCATTAAAAGTGTTCTATCTTCCACACAAATAGTAAAATCATTTTCGAAAAAAAAGAACAGAATCTTTCATCCCAATCTCTTGGTCCTTGTTAAAGGCCATAAAAGCTTTATTAAATTTAAAAACAAGATCTATTCATTGAGAATTTTCAAAACCAGGAGGTTTATCCATATATACACATCCTCTATTAAATAACCACTAAAAATGGTAGAGTTAGAATCCATCTAAAATAATTTAAAATTTATATGAGATGAATACCCTAAAAGGATCCTACTGTGTTCTAATCTATATACAGTCAAAAATGTCCCATTGTAATCTAAAACATCTTCCTGATTATATATTTTGGCTATTAGTGTTGATTTATATCTAGTTATGATATCTTGATCAACTTGATTATTTCTAAAGACCCATTTACTTCCAATAACATGATAGTTCTTTAGTGTTTCATATAATTTAGAATTATTATTTCTTTTGAATTGGTTATGTTCTTCTTAAATTTTTATAATCTAACATTCATAAACAAAGGAATCTTATATTGAACTAAGATATAATTGATATAGAAATGCAGAATAATTTACTAGGTTTCCTATATTTCATCTACTTTTTATTCATGTTTCTATGTTTTCTATAACATTTTATAAATGGTTATTCATTAGGGTTCTTGATTGTCTAGGTAACACACTATTAGGTTCATCAGTGACATGTTCTTATGATCTAGAATAAATTTTGTTTATAAAATTTTAAAAATAATCATTCATGTTTTCACATATCCTATTATCATTAGTGTCAAATTAATCAATTTGATCATTCCTTCTATCAAAAGTTTTAGATTCATCAAATTTCACATGAACTGATTCTCCCACAATCCATTACTTTTTATTAAAAATATATATAATATTTGGAGGTAGAATAATATTCTATGAAAATACCCTCATTTGATTTTGGATCAAACTTACCCTGATTTTCCTTAGTGTTCATGATATAACCCTTGAATCCAAAGACATTAAATTATTTTATATACGGATTTATGTTATTCCAAAATTTATAGGGTGTTTTTTTTAAAATTGGTCTGATTAAAACACTATTCATCATATAGAAGGTTGTCATTATATCTTCTGCTCTAAAATCTGTAGGAATGTTGTATATATTTATCACAGTCCTAGCCATATCATGAATATTTCCATTACGTCATTCAAAAATTTCATTCTTTTGAGGTGTTCTTGGTGAAGAGAATGTGTGTTTAATACCTATATTTCAGAAAATGGAATTTAATTCCTAATTCTAAAATTCTCCACCATAATCAGTTATTAATGAAATTATTTTAAAATCTTTTTCATTTAAAATAGTTTTTAAAAAACAATCAAATATATTAAATGTTTCTTTTTTTATTTTCAGAAAATATATCAAATTAAATCTAGAATAGCCATCAAATAAACATATACATATAATATACCATCCAAACATGCTACCATTTAAGGTCCAAACTGATCCATACTAACAAGTTACCAATTTATTTATATTTAAATTTTTATAATTGATTTAAAGGTTTATTTATGTTGCCTTCCAATTTATCTATCACCACAGAATCATTCACTATAGGATTTATGATAAGAAAAATCCGAAACTAATTGTTTTTAGACAAATTATATAATGTATAAATATTTCAATGTCCATGTATTCTATGTCAGATATAATATTCATTTATCATAGTAGTTAAATATTTTAATTTTTTTATATATAATGAATTTAAGTCAAATGTATAAACATTTTTAGTTTTGGCTAATCTAAATTTATGAAATTTATCTTTAAAAACCAAACATCAGTTGTTAAAAAAATCAAAAAAATTTACCATCAGCACAGATTTGATAAATAATTATTAGGTTATGTTTGAATCCTTATACATAATTTAATTTATTTTATTGAGAAAAATTCTATATCTCCAACAGTTCTAATACCAATGATTTTTCCCTTTGACATTGTCACTAAAGCTGACTAAACCACCATCCTTTTGTGTTATGGTTTTAATGATCAATGGGTTTCCACTCATATTTTTAGGTCCTCCACTATCCATGTACTATATTTCTTTTCTTCTTCTGTGACCTACATCCAGCAATGTCATTTAAATAATGGTTTGTTTTGGTACCCATATTATCTTGGGTATAGCGGTGTTATCTAGCAGTTTATTGAGAATCCAAATTTTATTTATTTTTCTATAATCATTTGATTCAAATAAAATATTTTAAATAAAGTATTTATTTATTCCAATATTTTGTGGAATTCATAAATAATATTTTTTAGTTATATGACCACATATTCCATAGTAATTTCAAATTACACTTTTTGAATTTAGAACAAAATAGATTTTGTATAGTTTCAGTTTCTCAACATTACTATCTATTCCATATAGTTTTTTCTTAATCACATTCACACCAAGTATTTAATTTAAAATATTTTATCCATTTTTAAAAATTAGATTTGAAACTTTGTAGTGTTTTACTTCATATTGCAATGTTTTGATCATAGTATCTTGATCTAAACTATTTATGTTTGATGTGTTATATATCTCAATTAACTATTGATGTTTTTTTAGAAAAGTTTATATTTCTCATAAAATTGAAATGTGAATATTTTTCAATGATTTATTCTTTTTTAATAAGGAATCATATCATTCAACTAGCATGTTGCAGTAAGCTACAAGTATTTCATTTCAGCGGATAGAGTTTGAATCTGAATTGGAAGAGTAAAAGGATTGTACCTCGTTTTCATCAGCTATTAAACACATGTTTTCTTTTATATATGATTCTTATTTTACTGATTCAGACATTGATGAGCTTCTGGAGTCTTTAGAAACAATATATGTAGTTTTCATTACCCGCTTATCTTTATGATCATAATCTGTATTTCTGAAAAATATTTTTTTTATTTTCTATTTTTAGCAGAGGACTGTCAATTCATAGGTGACCCATTTTCTAGCATTCATTCCATATGACTTCCTTTGGATATTTCTCGTCTTTCTTGAAGTATTTTATTAATCCTTTATTATTTTTATTAAATTATCTGAATTTTCTGTCTATCTATAAAAGTTCCATATCTGAATCAGATGAGTCAAAACATTGATAATTTTGATATGTTGTTTCATATTTATGCTCTTCTTAAGAGATGTAACACTCATAGAAGTACTTACTCTTTTTATCAATTCATTATTCTCATTAGAATCATCTCCCATCTCATCTTTATACATCATCATGGTTCCAATCAATTCTCTGATAGTTATATTTTAAACAGTTGATGATTGCCTAAAGGCTACTAATATCACATTCCATTGAGTTGGTAGAACTCTTAGTAAATTCATGGATTGATCTTCTTGGGTGATATGATCTCTCAAGGCACTAATGTTGTTGAATATCTTTGTAATACTTGCATTCATATGAGTGATGGTTTCACCATCAAGCATTATAAATGTATCAAATTTCAGTTCTACTGTAGCATACCAAATTTGTCTAACATTTTCAGTTCCTTTATAGGCAACTGCAATTGTATTCCAGATCTCATATACAGAAGGTAATTGTGTCACTTTGTTAAATTCATCTAGCCCAAGACCACAAATGATTCCATTCATTGCTTTGGATTTTATGCCTTACTCTTCTTTTGTTGCATCACTCCAAGTTTCTGGTTTCTCTAGAATCACATAAGGAGTACGAATTTAAATTAGACTATGTATCCATGGTTCTTCAAGTAGATGATCATCCTTGATATACAACATCCACATCATTCCTCATTGAAGTATGGAGCACAAAACATTGGCACTCCCACTCATGTATCAGCCATTGATATCTCTGTATAATCCTTTTCTTTTAGCTTGTTATAGCATTAAAAAAAGAACCGCCACTTATAGAAATTATTAGATCTTGTTACTAGAAATATTCGCATGAGGGGTAAATTGTGTCTATCAAATTTTCTTTGAGAAATATTAATGATAGCAATCTTTTTCCCTTAATATTTATCATATTGTTTATGCAGTCAAAATAAACAGATATCAAGACCTGATGATTTATAGTGGTTTAGGGCATAATGATCCCCTAGTCCACTACAAAAATGCACTTCTCTGAGAGTTTGGGTATTCTCACCAGTCAGTCCTATTTTCACAAGCCCATCCACAACTATGTGCAGGCAGTTTAAACCTTTATAATTTAAGACTAAAAAAATCCATATGGTTCTAAACACAGAACTGATCAAACAAATTAGTATGAGAAGGAAATAATTTAAATAAAATAGTATTTTTTTGACAAATAAGTTCTTATTGATATTCATAGCTTCATCAATATGTAATGGACAACAAATGGATAACCATATTTAGAAGGGATGTTCTTGAGGCAAGAAAAGTTCTAAATCGATTCAGTTTCAATTTAACTTGATATATATTCAAAAAAACACTAATACATATGTGATAGATCCTCAATTTAGAAGATTTAAATTTTCATCATTTCTATTTCTAATATAAAATGGAATCTGATCAATCTTTTTAAAAGTAGATCTATAAATGATCTTTTTAATGAATTAGTATATCTCTATTTTCGTTTGAAACATTAAGATCTCCATATTTGAATCTTTTAATTATCGTGAAATCAAGGGATATATTTTCATGTATATATACTAAAAAAATCAGATAATCAGTTGTGATATAAAAAATACGAGAGCATTATTCATAAATTTAGTTCCACAAAAGGTTCCTAACAGATCATGATATTCAAATGTTTGAATAATAGTGTATTCATAACATCCCTTATTAAATATCATTAAATATTCCTATTAAATCGATACTATGAAACACTCATAAAAGGATTTAAATCATTCATATATGCACATTAAAATTGGTCATTGAATATAGCCTGAAATCTGACTAATAATCCATAAAATGCTATTGCACGATAATGTCAAAAATTCAAATATATGGTGATTAAAGAAGTAAAATCTTGGGTTATTTTTAGAAGAAATCCAAATATGAAACGTAATTTTATTCAAAATCATACGGTTTATGATACATTATTTTTTCATCAACATTCAAATGTATGAATATGATCCATACTTTTCCCTTTTTTAGAATGTAAGGTACATGATCTATACCTTTTGACATAATGTATGGTTCATCACAAAAGTAGGGATGATGATCTTTACTTAAGTGAATCAAACGTATGGTTCCATACATATGCGAGGTTCTCCATTAATACTTTTTGGATATAAAAAATGTTAGGTTCCATCCAAACATAAGTGTATTTTACCATACTTTTCTATCAATGTAAGGTTCATTAACCAGATGTTTATGAACTCCCAGAAAATAAACATAGGATATAAACCTTATGCTATGATCTCAAACAAATGGTATGCACAATGTTTTTAGAACACGTTGAATAGCTTTATGAACACATTGAAAATTATTTTTCACAAATCATATGCATTAATATCATTCCAAAATCGGTAATATAAACAATACCAATTTCTTGAAAAAATAATAAAGTAAAATCATTAGAAAAACAAATACTTCTATTTGTGAGCATCAAAATCATCATAAAAATATATATTATTGTTGAAACAATACATTCTCAAAATGAAGTGGTCTAAATATTAAATCTATGGTTTGATAATTTCTAATATATATGAAATATTGTGATTGATCATAGGTAATGTGTTTCAGAATGAAATAAAGAATGAAAGGGATTATTTTTTGGAGTTCATTGGCTTCAAATGGTAATTGACTTGGATAATGGATACTCGTTGAGTTAGAGATCCTTGAATATTATTGAATTGGATAGTGGATTAATTTTTTAAGTATGAATTGATACATTACATGATTTGTTGATATAAAATCTCTAATTAATGGATTACTACGCATTTTCTTGACTATTTATCAATTGTGATATACATGAAATAGGTAAATCAAAGAAAAATGGTAATTCACATAATTTTCCATTGAGGTATATGATGTGATTTTGGGATATCCATGATATTATGATCGGTATTTTGATCCATGATGTAACGATTATATACCATGAATGGCACCGGTACATGTACACTTATATGTTGTAATACAGATATTGAGTGTGCTCGGCCCTGTCCCATGCTGTAATGCTTATAGTGAGTGGGCTCTGCCAAGTCCCATGCTATAATTCTTTTAGGGTCATGACCTAGATAATGTATTTCGTAAATTAATTTGAACAGGAATTTTATTTTATTCAATTTTTATGGTTGTTTTTGGAATGGTTATGAGACACCCTTAGTGAAATTCTAGCATGGAGTCGAAGAAGGTTGTTTTACCATGGATTTATGGTTGTGGTTGTCATGGTCATGATATATGCTTGTATATATTCTGGAATGATTCGAAAGTTGGTGTTGTTCTATTTAATTAATTTTTGAATTAATTAATACACTTTTATATTGGTTTCTTTTATACATTTCTTATCATACTTTTTTGTTTATCCATAGTGGTGTTGACCAACTATGTTATACTCGCACAATATTTAGGTCACCAATTGTTACATGATCAGATTATATGGATTCAAGTTTGGACAAGAGAAAAGGATTATGTTATTGAGTCCATTTACAAGATGGGCTACTGTTTGGAGATGGGACTGATACAGGGTTCAAGAATGGTGAATTTTGGGTCTTTATTGGAGTGTGATATTCTTTACTTATATTGTTTCTTGCATGACATTTAGTTATATTCTAGCATGTAAATACATTATTCCTTTATTATTTATGAGAATTTTCAGTTGTATTTTATTATTAGTTGTCAGTGTATTTTATTTTTTCCATTATTTCCACACTCAAATATGTATTTATTTTTCTTTTTTATTCTTTTATTTTGGTGTTATCTATGAATCAATGGGTTATAGTCTCCCCACTATACTTATCACACCCTTGATGATAGTCAGTAGCCTATTCCACATGTGGAGGCCCGATTGAGGTATCCTAACTATCCCATTTTTTTCATGTGATGGAGTTTTATATTAGGGGATGCGATGTGATGAGTCATTAATGGATTACGAAACCATTGATGAGGATATTGTTCAAAAATTATCTTACCAACATCTAAGGAGGGAGAAATAAATTATAGTAAGGTATTGTAATGATATACAAATTTCAGTGGATGAAGTTGGCGTACAATTGGTCATCCCTTAGAAATTCGAAACATATGAGCCTCAATCGTATCCTATATAGGTCCCACCTACTATGATCTGAAAATAGGATGATCATTCAGGTAGAAAATCTTTAAAGGTCCCCCATGTAGTTTGTGCATCCAAGCACTTGTGAGAATGTGGAGTGGTCTTATCCACCCCACATTACTGACATAATGAGAAACTCATATGTATGTTTGGGAAAGGCCTTAGATGAGGATTATGATATTTCCTGAGAAATAAACTATTGAATCACATCTCTAGAGGATTAGGATGGTTGAAGGCCAATGGAGGGATTAGAAAGGAAGTGACAGAATGAGTTTACTCAAAACATGTAGTCATTTCTTCTTTGATGGAGCTAGATATATTTGGTTTCAATGAATATTTAGATGTTCATAAGATTATATAAATAAACATTGATGATCAGTTCTGATCTAATCCTGAGATAAAAATTCTGGATTTACCTTAGAAATTCAAGATCTTCTCCACTTTAGGGGACTTCTGTGAATCCTCATTGGATGGTGAATTTGAGGCCCCACAAAGGTCTAATACATAAATGAGATGATGATATCCAAAAGGTAGAGGATGAAAAACTAGAAATTTGGTATATAGAGTGACTTATAGTGATTCAATTTCTATTTTAAGCTTATTCTCTAATCATGTGGGTATTTTATGCCTTGTTTGACTTGTCTCTTTCTTTATATGTTTTCATTTATTAATAAATTTGTGGTCATTGTTTTAGTTTCCAAATCCATGATTGTGCCATAATTATATATATATATAAGGTGATTGGGGGTACAATTACAACAAAAAACACACACACACACACACACACACAATTCAACCCCGAGGGGAAGGTCATAACTGCCCCAAATGGATAACAAACCCATTAACAGCCCGATCACCCGTACTAATGACATCACGAAACCCTTAGAATTTATATAATTATTTAAATACATTAATATTTATTTATTATTATATTTATAAATTAATTTATTTGTAGTTATAATTATAAATATTTTTATTTATAGATATAATTATAAATATATATATATAAATAATTATTTTTATATAATTTTAAATATATTTTAATAATTATATATGATTATATAATTATATATATTTATTAATATGACAAATATATTTATTATTTAAATATATTAATCATAATTTTAAATATATATATTTATATTAATAATTATAATAATCAATAAATATATTTATAAATATATATATATAATTATATATAATTATATAATAATACATATATATATATATAATTATAAATATAAAAATTAGAGTTTTTTCACTAATACAAAGATCGAACGGTTCTAGATTTGGAAACCAAACCCATGATGCAAAATTTATTAACAATATAGAAATATACAAGAAAAAATATAGGTCAAACAAGGCATATGATGCCTACATCAGAAAAAAGGAATCCTACAATAGAAATTCAATTCTTTTAAGTCCCTCTGGATATAAATTTCTTGGATTAAATTCTTTACCTTTAGGATATCTTAACACTTTATGGGGGCTTATTTTGTTCATCTGATGAGGATTCAAAGAAGTCCCCCCACACAGGATCAGATATTGAAATTCCAAGATAAATCCATATAATTTATCTATGTATTGGATCAAAATACATATTTATTATTTATAGATTACAACTTCTGAGATGATAAATATTCATTGAAACTAATGACATTTGTCTCCATCAAAGAATTAATTACTTCAAGAAATGGGAGAAACCATTCTGCAGCTTCCATGCTATGGCCTTTCATGAGCCTTTCAACATCCTATTGCTTCAGAGGTGTGATAATAGAGCTTATTTCCCCAGAAATATCACAATCCTCATATGAGGAATTTCCAAAAGAGATATATGCATTTTTAATTAGGTTAGTTAAGTGGGATGGATAAGACCACTCCACATTCTCACAAGAACATGGATGATCAACCTGTAGAAGGGACCTCCAATGGCTTTCTACCTAAAAGGACATTATGTATTTGGATCAATGTATGTGAGATCGATGGATATAGATATTCATGCGCATATGTTTTTAATTTTTGAGGTATGGCCACATAGAAGTCAACTTCATCCACTAACATTATCTTACCTTTACAATCACTACGAGAATAAAACCCTTATTGCAACGGGGTATTTGCGACGAGCATTATTTCTGTCACAAAAACTACAATGAAAAGCATATTTGCGATGGGAATATATTCCCGTCGCAAATGGTCAGTTATTTGCGACAGAAATATCGGACCGGTCACAATTGGAATGGCGCTGTTTGCACGCCAAAACGTGGGAAGCCTATTTGCGATGGGTAGAAGGCTACCCGTTGCATGTACCTGGCGGTGGTAAATAGTATTTGGGATGGGGAAATTGTCCCGTCGCAAAAAATTATTCAATAGGTGTTATTTGCAACGTGTCCCGTCATCAATATCGGCCGCTGTAAAGCATATTTGCGACTGTCGCCTTCAACCCATCGCCACTACCCGGTGGTGATAAATACTATTTGCGATGGTAAATTGTCTCGTCCCAAAAAAGTATTCGCCAGGTGGTCTTTCCGATGGGTCCCATCACAAATACCGGCGGTGATAAATAGGAATTTGTAACGGGGGTATCCGTCTGTCACTAATGGTTTGTCATTTGTGACGGACCCGTCGCAAAAACCCTTTTACCCGCCGCCCGTAATTAATGTGGGTGAAGGTATTTGTGACGGGACCCGTCGCCAATACCGGCGGTGGTAAATAAGAATTTGTGATGGGGATATCTGCCTATTTCTAACGGTGGATATTATCGACGGGCCCGTCGCAAAATCCCTTTTACCTGCCGCCCGTATTTAATGCGGGTGAAGGTATTTGGGACAGTATCCCATCGCAATTACTAGTATTTGCGATGGTATCCCAACACAAATATGACTGTCGCAAATAATCTAACCTATATATATACCCGACCCGTTTTTTCCATAACATTCAGATCTCTATTCTTCTCTCTGTCTAATTTATAGTTCTGAGTATAATTTTTTTTTAAATTTTTTCTTTCGAGAAGAGGAAGGAAGGATTTAGAAGGCACATATTACATCAAAATATTACTTCAAATTATCAATGGTATTTCAATTTTTTTTAATTGTTAAATTATTTTTAATTGTTAATTTTATTTTTTTAATAGAATTTTTATCTATATAGAATAATTAAATTATGTTTGTTGTACCAAATAATCCTTCTCTGGATACGAACAAGTAGAGGCAGCTCTGGAATAGATGTACCCAGGAGTTAAAACTATGACAAGGTGTTTCGAGCTTGACTCGGGGTAACCTGGTACACCACAACGGGCCTTGCTGTACTCTTGGTTCAACACTCCCAGGGGATGTTTTGGTAATAATTAGAGATAAATATTTAATTATCCAATAATTAAGAATTAATTAGATTTTATTAGATTAAATTAAAATAATTATCAAATAATTAGGAAATAATTAGATATAATTGATTAGAAATAGTTAGGAAACAACTAAAATAATTAGGAAACAATTAAAATAATTTGGAAACAATTAGATTTAATTAGGTAACAATTAGCTTTATTTAGTTAACAATTAGATTTAATTAAGTAACAATTACATTTAATTAGGAAACAATTAGATTTAATTAGGAAACAATTAGATTTAATTAGGAAACAATTATAATAATTAGAAAACAATTAGATTTAATTAGGAAACAAATCGATTTAATTAGGAAACAATTAGATTTAATTAGGAAACAATTAGGTTTAATTAGAAAACAATTAGATTTAATTAGGAAACAATTAGATATAATTAGGAATCAATTAGAATAATTAGGAAAAAATTAGAATAATTAGGAAAAATTTAGAAAAATTTGGAAAGAATTAAAATAATTAGGAAACAATTATAATAATTAAAAAACAATTATAATAATTAGGAAACAATTATAATAATTAGGAAACAATTATAATAATTAGGAAACAATTATAATAATTAGGAAAAAATTACAATAATTAGGAAACAATTATAATAATTAGGAAACAATTATAATAATTAGGAAATAATTATAATAATTAGGAAACAATTTTAATAATTAGGAAACAATTATAATAATTAGGAAAAAATTATAATAATTAGGAAACATTTATAATAATTAGGAATCAGTTATAATAATTTGTAATCAATTATAATAATTAGGAAAAAATTATAATAATTAGGAAACAATTATAATAATTAGGAAAAAGTTATAATAATTTGGAAACATTTATAATAATTAGGAAACAATTATAATAATTAGGAAATAATTATAATAATTAGGAAAATTAGCACGCGTGAATGACCACTCATCTACCACAATTTTCTTTTCATTTGTGTGTTAAGGCTTGACATGAATCTTCTACCTCCACATGTAATATCTGATTTTACTGTCAAAATTATCAACCTACTGGCCAATATAAAGGGGAGGAGGTTTATAGTTTTGACAGTAAAAGCACATTTTACATGTGGAGGTAGAAGTTTCCTGTTAACCTCAACACACAAATGAATAGAAAATTGAGATAGATGAGCGATCAGTTATGTTTGATTTTCTATTCAATGATTGATTAATCACCCGCCCTATATGCATATCTTCGCATTTCTAATTAGTAACCTAATTAGTAATATAATTAGTAACATAAATAGTAACATAAATAGTAACATAATATAAAATATTATATTAAGGTAATATTAATAATTACATAATACTAATAATATAATTATTTTATTTTTATATGTTTAATATTTATATAAAATTATTAATATTATAAAAATAAAAAAAATTATAAAATATTACAATAATCAATATTTTCAACAAGTTTTGCTTTATTATTAACAGTTCATATCTTAAAGGGTCACCAATTCTCAGGTCATTCCCAATAAAAATATTGTGTCAACCATGTTCAATGTAAACACTATAATTGTTATTTCTTGGTTAATCACCTCGCAAGTAGCGTTGCAATAGGACAACCCAAGTCATGCCTTTCTCATTACTTGTGTCGTCCTATTGAAACACTACTTGCGAGATGATCAACTATAGAAGGAAAATTATAGAGTTTAAATTGGACAAGGTTGACACAAAATTTTTATTGGGAATGACCTGAAAATTGACCACTCTTTAAGATTTGAACATATTATGAATAGAGCAAAATCTGTTGGAAATATTGAGATTTGTAATAATTAGTAAAAATTACTAATAATTAATCAAAAATCAAATAAATTCAAGTACATGGTTATAAATTGGCACAATTTCCATCGAATTGGCGGCTACCTTTTTTCATCATCTCATATCTTTGCTACTTTCTCCCACTGAAATCAGTATGAAAAATGTGCTCTAACGTATGTCAGAGAATGATTTTCATACTGATTTTAGTCGGGAGAAACTATAAAAGAGATGAGTCATCGGACAAATCAGAATAATTAGTAATATAATTTCCACAACGATGATTACAAAATATTATTTCATTATTCAAGAATATTTCATTTGTATGAGTATTGCTAAGCATTTATAAATTAATAATAATTAGTGGGGATGATTACAAACTAACTGTGTCGCCTATAATTATTGGTAATTACTAATAAATAAATGCAATTATGTATCTTATTTTTTTAGGATATTGTTTTTCTTACATCAAATTATTTAAAAATGGTAATGGTTTTAAATTTTTTAGAAACATATATATGAATATGGTACAAGGAAATTGACATCAATCATTAATAAATGATCATGCTTGGATAAATCATCACCGTAATCCAAATGGTTCTAGTTTAAATATTGTATATGTTGATTGTGTTGAAACTTTCTTATCATTTGCATCATCAAACCTGGAATTTGTTTCATTAAGGGACAATTAAGTGTCCTTGTCAAAAATGTGCTCTGAGAACGTTTGATACATTTGACATCGTTGGGAAACATCTCTTGTGTTATGGTTTTCAATGAGATTATATTTTTTAGTATCAACACGGTGAACACAGTTCCAAAGAAGATACTAGTAATGTGATTTCGGATCCATCACAGTTTCAGAATTTAGTACATGATGTTGCAGGGTCATCTATTCAACAAACAAAAATCAATGATGATGTTGATTTACCTCCCGAGTTGTCACTATCTAAATTTTCTAAGTTGTTCAGGTCTGCGGAGGATGCATTATATCCTAGTTGCAAGATAATCAAATTAGAAGAAGATGAAAATTTTATGTCTATTAAATCAGATAATGGAATGTCAAATAACTGATTTGATCAGATATTTTCTTTGGTTAATGATCTGTTACTTGAAGGAAATGTGATGCCTTCTAATTATTATGAGTGCAAGAGACTCATTCGTAATCTGGGCCATAGTTATTAGAAAATCCATGAATGTTCCAAATATTTCATCTTATATTCTGGTGAAAATGAGTCATTGGATAGTTGTCCCACATGTGCAAAATCGAGGTATAAAGAAACTCAATCAAGGAATTCTGGATTGATTCCTGTAAAACTGTTGAGATATTTCCCGCTTACACCTAGGTTGCAGTGTTTATTTATGTCTCAGAACACAACAACAATGATTTCATGGCACAAAACCAATAATTCACATGGTAAAAGATTGATTCATCCATATGATAGTGATTTATGGAAACATTTTGATCAAGTTCATCCATATTTTTCTTTAAAATCCCTGAACGTGCGATTGGGTCTTTCAACTGACTGTTTTTGTCCATTTGGATCTTTTGGTAGTCAGTATTCCTGTGGGCCTATCTTTATAACTCCGTACAATTTGCCTCCATGGATGTTGATGAAATAGCCTTATATATTTTTGACATTATTAATCCCATGACATCCAATAAAGAATATTGATGTTTATTTGAAATCATTGATTGATGAGTTAAATTTATTTTGGAGTCATGGTGTTGGTACATATGATGCTGCTACAAAATAGAATTTTTTAATGAAAAATCCTTTGATGTGGACAATTAGTGACTTCCCGACACATGGTTTGTTATCTGGCTGGAGTACACATGGTCCAAAATCATTTCCTTACTTTATGGGAGACAAGAAATCATTTATGCTCGTGAATGGAATAAACCATGCTATTTTGACTATCATCGCATATTTCTTCCAATCGATCATCGTTTTTGGAGGAATAAATATCATTTCAGAAAAGGAAGAATTGAATGAGATGAACCTCCAAAAATGATCTCAGGTACAGAGATACAATCAGTTGTATTTTCATTACCTCCAATAACTTTTGGACAGACAATAAACCAACAGAAAATTCATGGTTTTGGGAAAGAACACAATTGGACAAAACTGGGCATTTTTTTGGAATCTGCCATATTGGTATGAATTTTTGGTCCAACACATCTTGGATGTCATGCATATTGAGAAGAACTGTTTTGATAATTTATTTCATACATTTTTGGATACACTAGGTAACACCAAAGATATTGTAAAGTCATGATTAGATCTTGCCCAAATTTACTGGTGACCAGAACTTGAATTGTTTGAAAATGTCAGATCACATATATTAATGAATCCAAAAGTATCTTATACACTGACCAAAGATATTTGCTTAATATTTTGTCAGTGGATTGTATATTTGAGAATTCCAGATGGCTATGCTTCCAACTTGGGATGATGTGTTAAAAATTGTCATATTACCGGATTAAAAAGTCATGATTGTCATGTTATAATGGAAAGTATTATGCCTATTGGATTAAGAGGTTTTTTTAATTCTATGATTTGGAATTTTATAATAGATATATCATATTTTTTCTGAGACATGTGTGCGGAGACAACAGACTACGATACACTAAGCAAACTGGAAAAACCTGTTGTTGCAATTATATGCAAACTAGAAAAAGTCTTTTCCCTGACTTTCTTGGACACGATGGAAAATTTGATATTACATTTTCCACATGATGCAAAATGTGTAGGTCTGGTTCAGTTTAAATGTATGTACCCATTTGAGAGATACATGTAGAAATTGAAGAAAAAAGTCAGTAACAAAGCATCAGTTGAAGGCTCAATTGGTGAAGCTTATTTGCAAGATGAAATTTCTTTATTCTTCTATCATTATTTTTATTCTGGATATCCCTAAAAATTTAACCACATGAGCTGGAATGAGGGGAATGTTGATGATGATATGAAAAATCAATTATTAGTTGTCAATCATCCCTAACTTGTATCTGGTGGAGTTCATGATAGATTTCTTTAATATGATGAACATCATAGAGCTCATACATATGTTCAACTCAACTGTGAAGAAATGTCACCAATTGTACAGTGAGTGCTCTTTTCCCATATTCTATAGATTTTGTTACAGTAAATTAATCAAATCGTATTTTTAGGTTATATGATGATTATATCAAGAAACAATCTCTACAAATTATAGCAGTTGGCTTAGAAGAGCGTTGGCAAAAAAAATTTGCCTACTGGTTTCAAAAATTGGTAACATACTTTATTTTTTGGTTTACATATAAAATAAATTTATTACATGTAATAGTGATAAATGTTTTACAAATTTTTAGGTATTTGTACATGCTGATAAGATTGATTGTCGATTGCATATATTGAGTATCCCACCAACCAAAATGGTAAAATATTATAATGAATATGTGGTGAATAGTTATCGCTTTCATTCATGTGCATATGAGGAATCAAATAAAATAAGGAATAGTGGTGTTTGTATGAAGGGATCACATCATAATGATATTGAAGTTAAATTTTACGGCTTGCATGAAGAAATTATTGAACTGTGTTATTTGGGACAGAATTATGTAACAATGTTTAATTGTTGATGGCTGGATAATGAGAGAGGCTTGCATATTCATCCGACTCATGAAATTGTTGATATTAAACATAAAAGTCTTCTTGTAGTAAATGAACCATTTTTATTGGCTAATTAGGCACATAAAATTTATTATTCAAAATATTGTGCTACTGCAAAAGAGTTGGATGATTAGTGGAGTATAATAAAAGTTAAAACTTGAGAAAATCAGTTTACTCAAACTGAATGTGGTTCCACTGAAGTGCAAGGAAATGAAATTTTTCAGGACACTCCTCAAAACACATCATTTTCACAAAGAGACATGAATATCGAGGATGACACCCCACAGTTAATGGTCGATGGTGACGATGTTGTCAATTATGTTACAACTGAATTTGAAATGATAAGAGATGATGAAAGTGAAACTAATATGGAAATTGATGATGTTGATGAGGAAGATGTAGGCATTGACATTGAAAACTATGAAGATGATGATGAAGATGAACATTTACACAGTAAAATGATGGTTATAATCATAAAAAATATATATCTATACATAATAGTTATTTTAAACTATTTTTTAATAAAAATCTTTTCATGGATTAGCTGGTCTCGGAAACGTATCTTCAGTTGCTGGAGGCTGATCTACCTCTGGATGATGAGGTTTTGAGTCATCTGACCCTCAGGATATTGGTACTATAGGGAGCACTCGGAGGGGGCGTGGTCTTGCCAGACTGAGGATTCTAGATCCTATCATAGAGCGACGTCCACCTCTTGGATTCGAATCGCACACGTGGTGGTATGGTAACCTGTGTGTTTTAGTTATCTTTCATTATAATTTATTAAAATTCTAATTTTCTGATTATTTGTTCTTTTTCTACAGTTTCACCATATAGATATTGGACATGGGAGCACTATCTTGCACAATAATTTTTCTCATCCCTAGCTCACATGGGATCAGATTCCTGCTGATATGCATGACGCCATGTTAGATCATTGGCTAGTATGTAATTAAATATTATCTATTTTTAAATTTAATTCATTAATAACTTTATATTATGGTTTATGATATCTCATCGATGAGAGCATGTGTCCCACTATCCAAGCGGCATGGGTGGTGTTTATGGGTGACTGTTTCCATCACTTTTTGCATAATTTGAGAATGACGGCTGTGAAGAAATCCGGAGTGATAGAATTTGATGAGTCCTGTAGATCCCACCGAACAGAGTACATTTCATCTCACATTTGGGATGGATTATGTACACACTGGTTGGGTGGTGGGTCATAAAGGAGATCTGCATTGGGTCGACAGAATCGGGGGAGATAAGAGGTGACGCATCGAGCTGGTGGTCGTACATTCAGTGCGCATTGAGAGTGTCTAGAAAGTATCTTTTTTAATATTTTATAAAAAATTAAATATAAACAGTTTATTTTATATTCATATAGGAAGCCGAGCAGCCCGGTATTTTGGCGTATGGTGTTTATCAATGGATGTACACTGACCCGCCTACTAGAGAGATTAGAGGTGACCACCAACATTAGATTGTGGTCAGTATTATTTTATTTTCAGTTTTCAAATTAAATGAATATAATATATTCATTATTTTAATTTCTAATTGAATCATAAGGAGTCATATGAGACCGCGAACTCTCAGACTCAGGCTAAGAGTCAAGACGAGACGATTGCTTAGACTATTTCCCACCATTTTGATGAGATGCCATGGATACATGAGACCCAGTATGGCTTCAAAAAGAGCCGAGTAGTTGGTATCAGCTCGCATTTGACTCTTGCAGCTTATTAATGTACTGATGCGATGTTGGCGTCCAGCTTGAGATGAGCTCGTGGAGAGACATAATCTTCTGCCTCACAGTATCAGGAGCAGCTGCGTGCTTAGAGTCAGCTTATAAAGGATTTGCATCAGGGGAAGGAGCATATGCATCAGCAACACAATGAGGAGAGGCGTCGATGGCAGGAGCAGATGCGTCAGTAGCAGGATGAGGAGAGACGTCGATATGAGGAGCAACATCAGGTGTATATAGAGTATATGCGTCGTCTGACTCATATTTTAGGGATGGAGATTCCTCCACCACCTCCTCCAGGTCCTTCAGGTCCTCCAGATTATCCACCCCTAGTGATTTTTTAGATATAATAAACATTTGAGTTCGTAGTTTATTGTCATATTAACTATTTACAATTCCTATTTCATATTGGTACGAATATTACATGATTTAATTTGTTTTTTTAATATCTTATTATTTATTAGTATTTTTTTTAATGTCTGCTTATTTTAGTAATATTACATTTAATATTTTATATTTATTGTTAATATTTAGAAGTTTATAATTTTAAAATTTTATTAATATTAATAATATTAATATTATTTCTTCATAAATATGTATGATTACTTTAATAATAATAATATTATATTAATTTTTTATATTAATAATATTAGTACTATTATTATCATTTTTTGATATTAATATTTCATAATATATAATATTATATTATTTATATTCATATTTTCATTTTTTTTATATTAATATTTCATAATTATATTATATATATTTTTTATTATTTATATTATAATAATATAATTTATTTATATTATTAATGTTATTATTAATATTATATACATATTTTAATAACAATATTATTATAATAATTTTTTATATTTTTAATATTAGTATTATTATATTATATTATATTATATTATATTATTTATATTCATATTATTATTATTTTATATTAATATTTAATAATTATATTTTATATATTTTTTATTTATATTATAATAATATAATTTTTTTGTATTATTAATATTATTACTATTTTTATATAATATTATACGATTTGTATTAATTATTTTAATTTTTTTTAATATTTGCGATGGGAACATTTGCGACGAGTTATCCCGTCGTAAATATTTTATTACTGTAACATTTGCGACGGGATGAATACCCGTCGGGAAAAAATTTCTAAGACGGTCTGTCGCAAATACCTTCGTCGCATGTATTTTTTAAAATTTGCATTTTCGAGGGGTTTCTGACCCGTCGAAACTAATATATCTACGACGGCCCATCGCAAGTACATTTTTTATTTATAAACGAAAACTCATTGGCGACAGGGGGAAAATTCAATCGCAAATACTCTTTTGTGATGAGACTACCGTAAAAACAATTATTTGAGATGTCGTTTTCGGAAATGGGCGATTTGCGACGTAGCCCCGTCGCAAAAGACTGTTTGCGACGGGAGCCCGTGGAAAATCACTCGTCATAAATATTCATTTTTCCTGTAGTGAATCCATTATCATAACTAGCTACTCATATCATATATGTTGGTAACCTAATTCATAATCAATATCCTCATCAGTGGATTGGTCAGCTATTAAATTCATACCATCCACTTTCGGATGGTATCCCATGAATCATTCCTCTATGTAGTTTAAAACTTTTTCTTTTAAACACACTATGGTATTATCCTCACCAGACTATGAAACATTATCACTTCTCAAAACCACTCCAAGATAAGTGGAACATTTTTTTAAATAAACCACTTCATTTAAATATGGTACTATCATGGAAAAAAATAGGACCATATCCTTTTAATTTTTCTAGAAAATGATGTTTCAGCAACTGAGTAGCAGTAGAGGGATCATCCAGATCCATGTCACCTACTTACCCCTCCTCCAAAATCTTGAACCATGTTTTGGATTTTTTCCTTTTTAAAGCTTGACTAGATGACTTAGAAATAGTCCTGATATTGTATTCCCTCTGACCATCCCCAATATTAGAATCACATGTAGAATCATCAGTAGGACCACCTAGATTCCATCTAGAATCACATAAAAATCCATTCCCATGTGATTTAACCTGAATGTTCACTCTATTCCAAGGAAGAGAATAAATAATGTTTCTCATGACAATAGTAGAATTATGATTCAAAGTTTAAAAACTTTAAAATAGGAAATTTTATCATGCCTATGTGTATAGATGAAATAAAAAATAATAGATTTTTTTAATTCAAAATTTCAGGACCAATTACTTTTCAATTCATAAAAAATAATGATATTTTTCATATTTAATTATCATATCTATTTCATCATCATCTATTGAAATAAAAAACCTATCAACCAAGACATAATATAGATAAAATTCAACAAAAAACCAAGTATAATTTATATGATTGTTCATCTTAGTTTTTTGCTTTATTTAATTTGAAAATATATGTTCACCATAATGACATTGTGGATTCTGGGATGGTTATGTTTCATGTTTAGGAAAAATAACATAACCCATACATCCACTAAAAATTAGAAAACCTCCATCATGTTTAATTTTTCAATCTCATTCCACGATATAGAAAAATACCTGCATGAGAGAGATTGAGCAAAATCTCGAGGCTTGAAATTCATATCACCAGAAGGGAAGATGAAATGAAAAATTACACATTTGATCAAGATGAATCTTCAATTTAAAAATCCCAAAATATCTAAAAGTCACTCAAAAATATGCTTGACCTTTCAAAGGGTTGAGAATCTTGGAAAAACAAGTTTCCCAATGATTTAATGATGTCCAATTTCAATATATTTTGAGACTGTTGCCGGGCCATCTCTAACATGGGAAACATTTCCCTTCCGATTAATACCATGATAAACCAAGCCATTGAAGAGAGAGATGTGATTCTTTTTAATGACTATAAATTAAGCAGATACATCATTCATTATACCCATAATTTCTCATCAATCTATTGTAGTACCCATGTACTAGTGCGAATCGAAGTGCCCATGAGCAAGGAGATCAATAGGAGACTAGATCTATGATGAAACCCCAAGAAAGATCCATAATAAATTATAATGAAATATATATATATATATAATTATATATATATATATTAATATATATAATTAATAAATAAACTGATATATTTATTATTTCATTATAGTTATTTTATATTTAATATTATTTTAATATATATTAATAAAATATACTTTAAAGAACTATATATATAAATATTTGTATATATTTATAAATATATTTATATAATTTTATATAATAATATAATTTTATATATGTGGCTATCCAAATCAATGATAATCACACAAAAAACAAAGCTGCAAATAATTTTGGAAAATCCTCTACTTCAAGGATTTTAAATCTACAAAGAATACAAGAATGGGTAAACAATAAATGTAAATTATAGGGAACCACAAAAAATCATCATTTAATGGGAAAAAATTAATATTTATAAGACAACTTACTATATATAACTATTACAATGGTAAGAGGGTCAAACCACATGGAATTAATGATTTGTGCAAGAGACAGAAAACTAGGAAAAAAATTAAAATAAAAAAATAATGAAGCAATGGAGGATGATGAAAATTTATTTAATAGATTGAATATTTGTGTGTGTGTGTGGGTTAAAACAAGATTATTAGATATACGAACCCAAAAAAAGAGTGAGAACAATTAATTGATGAGTAGGAGAAATTTTTGGCTGGTTTTTATAATAAGTTTCCCTTGTTCAGGAATTTGAATTTAAAAATATTGATCTAATTGAAAGAGGATAACTATATTTTTTATCAATAAAACCTATAAATAAATGGCCTCTATAGTTATTCAACTATATTTAGCTTACAATCATTGAGTGAGAAATAATTAAAAATCACTATGTTCAAATTGTCAGTTGAAGTCACTGTACTTCTCTCAAAAGCTTGATTCATTTTTAAATGAAATACTCAGATCAAAAATAGTTTTAATTAAATCCCAATCAAGTTCAATTTTCATGGATTCATTATGTTTTGCAAAAAATTATTGTCCCAGGAGTGAGATAAGCATCCAGTTGAAGAAAAATGCACGAACAGAGTAAAATGGATTAATTATATAATCGTATTCCTCCTAAATATATCAGATGAAAGTCATTTGTGAATTTAATATAATAAAATATGTAAATACAATGAATTTAATACTAATGGAAAATGATGAAAATAGATGGAAAGAGAGAAGATTCTTCTATCTCTAGAAGTTCAATCTCTATAAAATCTCAATTTTTGATTTGTTCCCTCACCTCTCTCTAACTTTGAGTTGATAATGGTGTGTAAGCATTGATATCTTGCTTCTTTAATTGGTCTTATATATGAATAGTTTAATGGATAAAACTTCTTCTAATGGGTGGTGTGATATATCCTCCTCACAATGAGTTTGGAATGAGTGGTGGCATGAGTCTTCTACTCTTTAAGAGGTGATGTCCCACTCCATCCACTTTAGGGCCATTATAATTCTCATTATTAATGCTTTTCACCACTCTAGGATGACTTCTCCTGCCTCCACATGGTACATTCATTGTGTCACTTCCTCTTAGGCAATAAAAAGTGAAAAAAAATCCCACAAACAAAATTTATGCTTGTTCCGTGTAGGAAAGTCCCTCTATAATGATACCACACTCAGACTCCACATGGAATGTTAAACGACTATAATCTATGAAGGAGAATGCTCAAGATCCCATGATCTCCTCTTACCTGATTCAATCAAATCGAAAATAAGAAACAAGCAGTTCGAATGATATATAATTAAAAATGTACAATTATATATATTACATATTTAATATGTAAATACAAAAATATATGCATTAATATGAATTTCATTATTTATTTATTTATTTATAAAAATAAAAAAATATGTCGAATTATTATTATTATTACAAAATATAAAAGTATATACAAAACTATACTTATTACTATATAAATATATTCACATATACCAATTTATTTCTACTATTATCATTATATATGTATATATTATAATATTTATTTATTTATATTTCATAATATATATGTTACAAAATCTAATAATATAATTATTAAATATGTACAAAAATACAAGTATTTGTATATATATACATATAATTATTAATTATATTATATTTATTTTATATTAGTATAATATTATAATTATTATATTACTTATATATTTATATATATATATATATTAATATTATTTTCTTTTATTTTGTTTTTATTTCACACATATATGTTATAAGACCATGCTTCATCTTGCAGGGGGTATGGGCTTCACATAGAAATCATCTACAGCCAAAAGTTATCCTCTAACAGCTATAATCTTGGGTGGTTCGACTTCATCTGGTGGAGGTGAGCTTCATCATAAGACTAAAATTATGAATATTCCTCACAACGACCATATGGGTGATAATCATCTTAAAATAGATTTGACAGTAAGCTCTAGTGGGGCAGCGCACTAGGTAGCCTCTCGTAGGTTCTTTATCATTTGGATTTCTGGTTCGTGGGTTTTAGTTCTGAAAATTTTGAGGTTCTTCTCCAGCAGGCAGTGATAGATTCATCTTCAAGAGTAGAAGAGAGGTTTCAAGGGTTCAATTTCATTATTTGGTGTGTCATAATCATCATTATTAGCATTTGTGCAGCCATAGGTAGTGGTGAATCAGATTTGGTGAGCAGTGGATATCGATAAGGGGATTTAATCAATGAGGTGTAGGTTGATTTTATCTATTATGGTAGGTGTTGCTATAATTTGAGGTATGATACTGTTTAGTGAAGGAAAAAAGGTGGATAGAGGAAGTAGAGAAAACATTTGAGTTCAAATGCCAGTGGGTGAGGCAAACAGTGGATGTGAGGCACGAGGGATGTAGTGACCTGAAACCTGACATACAAGGACATTACATTACTTTTGTGTAATACTTAATACATAACAAAAACAGACACACAAGGAACGTAATATTTTAGTGTCTTTGGAAACTTGGAACGTAAACTTCAAATCGTGGTGAAAGATCTTCAACATCTCCCATAATGATCTTCCACTTTTTGTTTCCGTACCTAAAACCTTTCTTTTGATCCAGGGGGAAAGAAAATATATAAAGGGTGAGCTCAAATGCATAGTAATGGTAAGCATGGATAAAATAAAACAAACCATATACATTTGAACATAAAAACATGAACATAATGATTAACATCAAAAGCTTGAGCAACGACATAAAACATGGAAGTACGTAAGGCATAGATCATAAAGGAACATTAAGGATGATAAAATAGCATGGGAATAAAACATGTAATTATGGAAACCATTAAGCACATGATATGATTTCCATAGTAGCCAAGGAATTTCTGCCAAGACCATCTTATTAGACAATGTCCCTTTCTGAATCGAGTTCACTCCTCGTTCCAGTCCAGTATTACTGAACAAGTTTAACTTGACGTTCCAGCCATGTCTATCTCATGAGATATAAATCTTTACCCAATGCATTGGAGGGAGATATAGGTCCCACCCATCTCATAATGAAATCATTCTTACTTTTCCCACAACATAAACTTAAAACATTCATCATAACCCAAAGAATAAAATGGGTTTCATAAACATCATACCATCATCACATAATCCATATAAAACAAATGGATATTTAATCATAAGAAACCTGAAAGCATGTAAATCATAGATACATTATACTTGAAACATACTCCTATGAAATAATTTCATATTAGATGAAAATTGGTTTTGTTAAAACACTTGAAATAAATTCTTGAGGAAAATATCCTTTCTTCTCCAAAATCATTTACTTTTCACTAAATCCCATTCAATTTTAAACGGAAAGGATTTTTTTGAAAATAATCATAAAATATTGTAGAGGATGCTTCATGAAAATGAGGCATTATGAAACCGTAAAAATCCGTTCCCGTCATATAAGTAAAAAAACAATTTCCTCGTACTTTTTTCGGAAAAGTCAAAAAGTAAATCGTATGGTAAACAAAAAAAGATGCATTCCATACGATGTGGTAAAAGTAAGAAAAGGGTAAAAATGTCTTAAGCATACATGGAAGGAATTTAAAAATTTTATGAAAACATTTTGAGAGCATATGGACATTGATAATAAACATAACCACTAGTAAATACTTATGTGTAAACAATCTCGGATAAGAATGAGATTGGAATAATTATCCCTTACCTTAGGTCTGATATGATTCGTTCGTATCCAAACCTCCTGTATAATGATTTAAATAATGTAATTGACTTATTACATAATCATATTCATTGTTATGATATCATATATGTTTCCCTTATGACTTTATATTACCCGTTCTTTTGTAAATTCCATATTAAAGTAGTGTTTTGGGTAAAATCATTTTATTTATCATATGTGTTTCAACTTTTCATTGTTGATATTAATACTTATATCCTGATTTAAATAATTCCGGAATGTAAAACATGATTTATGTATAATATATATTCATCATATACATATATATTATAGATTGATAACAAGAATGAAATACACCGTTCATGGAGACGGTAGGCCGTACGTACGCATGAACACTGTTTTCATTTCCCTTTTGAATTGAATGGAATTAAGTAAATGACATACATATATATATAAATAAATCCAGAATCAATATTATGTCATATATTTCATTATTATTCATTATATATACTTTATGATCATTCATGTATGGTTAACATGGAGAATGAATCTCATCGTGTCGTGGAAACGGTAGTCTGTACGTACGCACGAGCGATGATATCGTTCCCATAATTATTGAATAGAATTGGAGTGGATGGTATAATATATCAGAATCATTATGATGTTATAATAACCATATATAATTTTTCATTACACCATTATACCCATCCATGTAAGGTGTCGGTGGAAAAACAGATTTCACCACGGCGTGGAGACGGTATTCCGTACGTACGCACACATGGTGATTTCATTTTCTGTAGGATGGATAGATAGTGAAATAGGGTTGTTTCATACTTATAATAACATATCGGTATATGAGTTATACTGATGTTATTAATTCATAATGAAACAACTAAACAAGAAGAAGTGGAAGAAGAAATAGAGTTGAATGAATCAGTAACAAACATTACCTCTTCTTTGAAGCAACTCTTTGAGACCTCCTCTTAGGGAACTAAAATTGGTCTTTGAAGAAGACAAGAACCTCTAGGTTGTTTATATGGAATTGTAGAAGATAATTAGGTAGGTTTTGGCCGAGCTTGAAGGCTCAAAGTGGTGTGAGTAAGAGAGGGAGGAGGTGCCCTTTTATAAGGGAGGAGAGGGGCACCTTTGGAATAACTAAAAATATTATTTTATAATAAATCCAAATTTGGTTTTAAATATCTCCAAATTGATTTATTTCTAAGATAAGGTGGGGATGGGTCTAGATCCTCTCATCTAATATAATGTGGACACGTTTAGTTTACTATTTTAACCTTATCATTTAGTTTTAACTTTAAGTTAGATAATTTTACTTTTACCGTGTCTTTTTGTGTTCTTACACTATAAGGTCAATAAACATACTATAACAAGTAAAACGAAACCAAAGTTGTTTATTATTAATATATATAACCTTATCTAAGTAATTTGGCCGAACCTTAGATTTTTAGGAATAAAATAACAATTAATAATATAATATTTGTTTTAAAAACTATTTTATGTCAATTTTGACACTATTTAGTAATTGATTTTCGTGAAAATCATAACAGAATTATAAGTTCGGGAAAAGTTAATTAAATCAATACTAACATTTCATATTAACCTAGAAATTGGTGGACTTCATAAAAAGCCTCAAATTACATTTATTTGGGAATTTATAACATCAATTATGTCAATATTTCATTAATAAGATAATTACTGCATCATCTTTGTGTCATAAATAAATTAACTTATTTAAAGTCAAAAAATTACAAATAAAATATCATTATGTAAGAAATCATTTTATCTTTCTAATGAATATTTATAGTCGAATTTATATTATGAATAACTCTATATTAAAAATTATATATTTATTAAACTTTGATTTTAACTATTTTATCCCTTCTTTAAATAAATTAATAATAAATGTCCTAATCTAATCCATGTGGGCCAAAATGGTCATAGTTTATTACTAAGGTTGTTTTATGTCGAATTACACTTATCCAATATAATTAGGACATGTGTTAGGTAATAATAATATCATTTTTACCCTTAATTAACATATTTACTTTTAACCGTGGTAAAAAAATTAAAAACTTACTATTTACCAAAAATTATTTTCATCTCATTGAACCAAATTTTACTTATTGACATCAACTGTGTCTCTCAGATTTTTGAAATTCCACTCACAGAAGCGGTAAAATTAAGTTTTATGAAAAATTCATTTTTTTTACTACCACTTAGTGGTTTCACTATTCATCAAAAAATGAAAGTTTCCAGAAAAATACCAAAAATTTGGCCTAAGATATATTTGATATTATGAACTCAAATATGATGTCTATTTTATGAAATTAAAAACATATCGGTTGTAATAATTAATTTAAAAATTAATTCCCATCGTCAAAACAAATAGCGTGTTCTTAAGAGATAATAAATATAAAAAGATTGACACTTGTTTATGTCTGGTTTAAATGTGAAATTACATCCAATGACCGACATTGTATTAAATTGTAAAAATATATTATAAATATACATTAAAACCACTCAAATTAATAATTTATCACTATTAATTATTTCGATTAAAAAGTTGTTTTTAATTAAAATTTAGTAATTTTCACTATTCATCAGAAAATGAATGTTATCCGAAAAGTAGCAAAATTTCACCCTAAGCTAATTTCGATATTCCGAATCCAAAAATGATTTCCATTTTGAAAAATAAAATTTTCAAAATTTCAAAAAGTGGTTGTTACTATTCATAGTAGCTAGTTTTAATAATATTTTAATAGCATATTGTTGTTTAGTGAAACTCATTATTGCGTACTACACACGCTATCGAGGAGGGTCACGATTGCGTGTAATGAAAGGCAAGTCAAGGATGAGTGTTGTGCAAGCACTTTTTGGTGTAGAGTACAACACAACACATTAATGAAATTAAAAACAAAATTTTTCATAAAATCTCGGGGTGTTACATTCTACCCCTCTTAAAATGAATTTCGCCCTCGATATTCGTTGGGGTTATAAATGGTTTACTACTAGAAAGTTTCTTTAATAGAAACACACATCGTAAAAGGAATACCAAAACCAATCTTAAAAACAAAAGTATGAAACGTAACGGTTACCCAAATAAACTAATCACTCGGTTTCCACATAGGTGAAAATATGGATATGGAAGAGAAATATGACCTTCATGTTATGATGGATAGTGGTAGAGAACATGTCTAGGAAAATGACAACAATCACAAAGCCATAATTTTGAGATGATCTTGGTACCATTTTATTCATCAGATATAAGGGCACTAGGAAACCATTTTTGGTTTTCAAGATCATTTCCGAAAAGTTTATTAAATTGGAATTAGAAGAAATACTTTCATGATTTTAGGTATAGTCTCGCCAATTGTCGTTATTTGGACAATTTACACTTCATAACTTAAAGAAATGAAGTTGAATTTATCATTCATGATGTGTTAGTAGATCATGTGATAGAATGATGGGTCATTCCATCTGTCTCAAACAAAAGGTTAGAAAAGTTATCAATAATTACATAAGTCCATCTATAGTGAGATTAATCATATATGGTTCCTAAAGTGGACTTAGATGTCATATATTATATTTCATAATATAATAAAACTAGTTTCTACTAATCAAGGACTTCATGTAGGCCACTGTTAGGAGATAAAGGCCAGTCGCCCTTCGGTTGTGGGTTCGATTCCCACAGCCTTGTCCGACGCGATGGGTTATCTCCTATCCTGCAGGTTTTCCTTTTTCTAAACTACATTACTATAAAATCCCATTAATAATATCGAAAAATTTTCTATCCTTAAACAATACTAAAATATGTCCAACATAATCCATTCCAATCTTTTGGCTTATCTAAAATACATCGGTCCAAGCTCATAGTATAAACAAAACGATTACTTGAAATGTCATCAACCAAGCATGTAAATACCATCATTTATCCCCCATATATCTTTTTGGTCACATTCCAATCATGTGAATACCTTAATCATGCATTCTCTTGAATAAAATGAATACCCATTTAACCTTAGTGAAAACATGAATGCTGTCAAAAGTTAAATCTTTTCCACATACCAAAATCCCAAAAATTCTATATACTCAAACCATGATACCACTTAGGCATTATAACAATCATGAGCTCGTGAATACTATCAAACATATTAGATTCTCTTTATACCTTCATTATGTGCATATCATCTGCATTCCAAAAATATTTCAATAACTTTTCATGGTTACCGATGCCATATTCTTATAGAAAACCACAATGGACCAATACATAGATATTCCAATATACCATAAAAGTACCTCAATAACATTATTCTTGAATACCAATACATAAACACTTCAAAACATCATCCTCAATGATTGTCCTTGAATAATTCCTTCCTTAATGTAGAATTAACTATTTAGGTCAGGGCATTGAGTTGGGTAATGCCCATGTTCACCACAAATAAGACATTGAACTCCATAACAGTCTGTCACTCTATGTCCCTTTACTCCACACAGATAACATCTGTCCCTCCATTTGAGGTATTCCTCATGGTTCTTCTTCCCTTATTTATAAATCTCAATCTTCCTTTATTTAATCTCCTCAACATGCGAACATGCATAAATATCTATCTTTCTCTTATTTGATGAATTAGGAATACCACTAAATTTCACCTTGTTAATCATATATCATGATGACTGATTTGGCATAATAACAATATCATTCTCTATAGGAATTACAAATTTTTTTTGCTCATAGTCACCAATTTTTCCATTGGATTAAATGCTAACTGAATACTTTCTGGTTCCCTCCATTGACAAAAACACAAAATGAATTCTGTGAGAAGCAAAAATCATACAAGGAAAATAACATAATCAAGGGGGAGTACCTTCAACATCTAACATCCTAGGTTTAATTCAAATATCATTACCATAATTTGAGGACTATAACCTATACTTATACTTATCCTTAAGGACATCTCTAGACATACCATAGAAATATCTCTAGGGATCTCACTAAAGTTCTCGCATCCTAGTTTCCAAAGGTTGACTAAACCATTCCTCTGATACCAACTGTAGAGACCTGAAGCCCAGCGTACAAGGACATTACATTACTTTTGAAAAATACTTAATACATAACAAAAACCGACACATAAGGATCGTAACAGTTTATTGTCTTTGGAAACATGGAACATAATCTTCTAATCGCGGTGAAAGATCTTCAACATCTCCCATAAAGATATTCCACTTTTTGTTTCATTACCTAAAACCTTTCTTTTGGTCCTAGGGGAAAGAAAACAAATAAATGGTGATCTCAAATTCATAGTAAGGGTAAGCATGGATAAAATAAAACAAACCATATACATTTGAACTTAAAAACATGAACATAATGTTTAACATCAAAAGCTTGAGCAATGACATAAAACATGGAACTACGTAAGGCATAGATCATAAAGAAACATTAAAAATGATAAAACAGCATGGGAATAAAAAATTTAATTGTGGAAACCATTATGCACATGATATGATTTCCATAGTATCCAAGGCATTGCTGCCAAGACCATCATAGTGGAAAAAGTCCATTTCTGAATCGAGATCACTCCTCGTTTTAGTCCTGTATTACTGAACCAGTTTAACTTGCCGTTCCAACCATGTATATCTCATGAGATATAAATCATTACCCAATGCAATTGAGGGAGATATAGGTCCCACCCATCTCATAATGAAATCATTCTTACTTGTGCCACAACATAATCATAAAACATTCTTCATAACCCAAAGAATAAAATGGGTTTCATAAACATCATATCATCATCACATAATCCATATAAAACAAATGGATATTTAATAATAATAAAAGTGAAAGCATGTAAATCATAGAGACATTATACTTGAAACATACACATATGAAATAATATCATCTTAGATGAAAAATGGTTTTGATAAAACACTTGAAATGAATTCTTGAAGAAAATATCCTTTCTTCTTCAAAATCATTTTATTTTCACAAAATTCCATTCAATTTTAAAAGGAAAGGATTTTGTTGAAAATAATCATAATATATTGTAGAGGAAGCTTCATGAAAATTAGGCATTATGAAACTGTAAAAATCCGTTCACGCCGTATAAGTAAAAAAAATAACAATTTCCTCGTACTTTTGTCGGAAAAGTCAAAAAGTACATCGTATGGTAAACAAAAGAAAGATTCCTTCCATAAGATGTGGTAAAAGTAAGAAAAGGGTAAAAATGTCTTAAACATACATGGAAGGAAAGTAAACATTTTATGAAAACATTTTGAGAGCATATGGACATTGATAATAAACATAACCCCCAGTAAATACATACGAGTAAACAATCTCAGATAAGAATGAGATTGGAATAATTATCCCTTATCATAGGTCTGATATGATTCTTACATATCCGAACCTCCTGTATAATGATTTAAATAATGTCATTAAATTATTACATAATCATATTCATTGTTATTATATCATATATGTCTCACTTATTACTTTATATTACCCATTCTTTTGTAAATTCCATGTTAAAGCAGCGTTTTGGGTAAAATCATTTCATTTATCGTATGTTTTTTGACTTCTCGTTCTTGATATTTTTACATATATCCTGATTTAAATTATTCCGGAATGTAAAACATGATTTATATATAATATATATTCATCATATACATATATATTATAGATCGATAACAGGAATGAAATACACCATTCATGGAGACGGTAGGCCATACGTACGCATGAACACTGTTTTCATTTCCCTTAAAATTGAATTGAATTAAGTAAATGACATACATATATATATAAATAAATCCAGTATCATTATTATGTCATATATTTCATTATTATTCATTATATATACTTTATGATCATTCATGTATGGTTAACATGGAGAATGAATCTTATCGCGTCGTGGAGATGGTAGTCCGTACGTACGCACGAGCGATGATATCATTCCCATAATTATTGAATAGAGTTGGAATGGATGGTATAATATATCAGAATCAGTATGATTTTATAATAACCATATATAGTTATTCTTTACACCATTATACACATCCATGTAAGGTGTTGGTAGAAAAACATATTTCACCACAGCGTGGAGACGGTATTCCGTACGTACGCACGAGTGGTGATTTCGTTTTCCATAGGATGGATAGATGGTGAAAGAGGGTTGTTTCATACATATAATAACATATAATTATATTATTTATACTAATTTTATTACTTAATAATGAAACAACTAAATAATAAGAAGTGGAAGAAGAAATAGAGTTGAATGAATCAGTAACAGAGATTACCTCTTCTATGATGCCCCTCTTTGAGACCTCCTCTTAGGGCACTAAAATTGGTCATTGAAGAAGACCAGAACCACAAGGATGTTTCTATGGAAGTGGAGAAGAGAACATGGCAGGGGTTGGCCGATCTTGAAGGCTCAAAGTGGTGTGAGGAAGAGAGGGAGGAGGTGCTCATTTATAAGGGAGGAGAGGGGCACCTTTGGAATAACTAAAAATAATATTTTATTATAAATACCAATTCAGTTTTAAATAGCTCCAAATTGATTTATTTAGAAGCTAAGGTGGGGATGGGTCTAAATCCTCTAATCCAATAGAAATTGGACAAGTTTAATACACTATTTTGACGTTATAATTTACTTGTAACATTTAGTTAGATAATTTTACTTTTACCATGTCTTTTTGTGTTCTTACACTATAAGGTTTATAAACATACTATAACAAGCCAAGAGAACCCCAAGTTGATTATTATTAATATATATAACCTTATCTAATTCATTTGGCCGATACATAGATTTTTATGAATAAAATAACAATTAATAATATAATATTTGTTTTAAAAACTATTTTATGTACATTTTGACACTATTTAGTTATTGATTTTTTAAAAAATCATAAAATAATTATTAGTTCTCAAAATTTTAATTAAATAAATACTAACATGTCACAATAACCTGTAAAATTAGTGGAATTCATAAAAAGTCACAAATTACATTTATTTGGGTATTTATAACATCAATTATGTCAATATTTCATTAATAAGATAATTATTGCATCATCTTTGTGTCGTAAATAAATTAACTTATATAAAGTATAAAAAATAAAAATAACATATAATTATGTAGTAAATCTTTTTAGTATTCTAATGAATATTTATAGTCGAATTTATCCTATGTATAACCCTATATTAAGATTGATATACTTATTGAACATTGATTTTAACTATTTTAACCCTTCTTTAAATAAACTAATAATAAATGTTCTAATCTAATCCAAGTGGGCGTAAATGGTCATAGTTTATTCCTATGGTTGTTTTTGGTCAAATTACACATATACAATAGAATTAGGACATTTTTAGGGTAATAATAATATCATTTTTACCCTTAATTACCCTATTTACTTTTAACCGTAGGAAAAAATTAAAAGTTACTATTCACCAAAAATTATTTTCATCTCATTGAACCACATTTTACTTACTGACATCAACAGTGTCTCTCATATTTTTGAAATTTCACTCCGAGAAGCGGTAAAATTACGTTTTATGAGAAATTCATTATTTTTACTACCACTAAGTGGTTTCACTATTAATCAAAAAAATGAATATTTCTAGAAAAATACCAAAAATTAGGCCTAATCTATATTTGATATTATGAACTCAAAAATGATATCTATTTTACCAAATTCAAAACATATCAGTTGGATTAATTAATTTAAAAATTAATTCCCATCATCAAAACAAATAACGTGTTTTTAAAGATAATAAGTATCAAAAGATTGACATTTATTTATGTCTGGTTTAAATATTAAATTACATCCAATGAAAAAAATTGTATTAAATTATAAAAATATATTCTAAATATACATTAAAACCACTCAAATTAATAATTTAACAATATTAATTATTTCGATTAAAAAGGATGTTTTTCATTAAAATTTAGTAATTTTCATTATTCATCAAAAAATGAAAGTTATCCGAAAAGTACCATAATTTCACCCTAAGCTAATTTCGATATTCTGAATCCAAAAATTAAGTCCATTTTGAAAAATAAAATTTCAAAAATTTCAAAAAGTCATTATTACTATTCATAACAGTTAGTTTTAATAATATTTTAATATCATATCGTTGTTTAATGAAACTCGGTATTGCGTACTACAATGCTATCGAGGAAGGTCGTGATTGCATATAATGCAAGGAAAGTCAAGGATGTGTGTTGTGCAAGCATCTTTTGGTGTAGCGTATAACACAAGACATTAATTATATTAAAAATAATATTTTTCATAAAATCTCGGGGTGTTACAGGGGATGGTTGCTGCTGGTAGTGGATTTAGGATGTCTTGGTATAAGCATGGTTAGATGTTGGACCAATGGTTGATGTGATCCGACAGTAGCTGCTGCTAGGGATGGGTGTGACAATGTTTTATTAGAATTAGGGTTTTCCATTATTCTTCCACTGCTCTTTGTCTAGCAGAAGCACCATTTCTTGCCGGCGGAGCTACCGTTGGGTTGGCCGTACAATGTCAACACCTGGAGGTGGTAGGGATTTGCGGTGGATGAACCCTAACGGTGTGTGGTCTGTCTGTCAAAAATATTATTAATAAATATATTTCAAAATTAAAATAAAAAATGATAAAAAAATTTAAAATTTAAAAATCAAGATTATTAATTTTCAAATAAAACAAAATAATGAATAACATAATTATTATGGATTAAAATATGAATAAATAAGAAAATTTTAATTAATTACTAAAATTGTGAATATAAAAAAACAATTAAATAAAGAAGATTAAAAATTGTAGATTTATAAATTAAACAAATAATTAATCAAATAAAAAAATATGAAATAATTATTTTGAAAATTTAAAAAATTAAAAAATTAAAGAATTAAAAAAATGAAAATGATAAATTAAAAAAATAGGAATAAAAATTGTTAGTTAAAACAATTTTAATTAATTAATTTTAAAATCATTCAAAATTACTAAATATAATAATAAAATACCCAGTTCCTAAAAAATCCTTTTTTATCAATATAAGTCAAAAATAAAAGAATTGATAATTATTACCCAAAATAAATTATTTTATTCCTAAAAACCCAATTCATTATAATAAATCATTTGAAAAACTGTGTTAAAAAACCACATCAATGTCCCCTTCACTGAAATATTTATTTTTCTTCAAATAACTACTAACTTTTTATGTTAATAAAATAAGAACTATTATTTTCATAGTCAGTTTAAAATAATCCATTTATATACTATTAATTATAGAGAGAAAAAATTGAGGTAGGTCAAGATTTTTAAATGAAATGTCCATAGAAGATCATTCTTGAATTCATGTACAAACTGAAAATAAAAGGAACAGAAACTCATTAATCATTGAAAATTTCATACATCCTACATGAAGTCACCTACTACCCTACATCAATAATAGTTGAAGATGAAATTCTAAGTGTGATGAAAGGATAGATAATTTAGAAATAAAATCATAAAAAAAGTCAAATTTTTTTACATTCTCGTTGGTTCAAAAAAAATTAATGATAAATATTTTAATCAAATTATTGATAAAAATAAAATGATTAGAATGAAATTAAAATCTTCCTTTTTTCATATGATTTCAAAATTCCCCACTTCTTGATTACATTATTTTTTTACTATGAGGAAATTTATTTATGTTTTTTTTTTACTTTTTTCCTCTTCTCCCTTTTTTTGAATTTTAACCCAACCATGTATCTTGTTAAAAATACAATGTAGGGGCACTTATTTGATAAATATAGGTGTTTTATATACTCACTGATTTCCTAGAGTTTTATATTTCAACTACAGGATCTCATTTTACAATTTTACTCTAGTTTAAATGGACATCTATGATTATCATTTCAGTTGGATCTTTAAGGTCATTAGTTTTCCCAGGGTGAGTCCCCTAGTTTCGGGTTCAAATTCTCAGTTACATAAATTTAGGATCAAATTTATTGAATTTTATATACTATATCCCTACCTTTCTATGTACTTCAAAATAATATACATAAAAAAGAAATCAAAATCTCTCAACATTCATACAACCCAAAAAATGTCAGAATCAATGTTACCATTAACAAAAATCATGTTGGTATCCTCTAGGAAGGAAATAATTAGGTGCAAATTAATTCATAAGTACCCTCAGTTTGAGATAAAATTTTAATTTTTTGTACAATTTTTTGATAAATATGAAGGCGGTATTATCGTCTGTCAAGAATTTGAATCACAACTGAGCACAAAAAGACCCTTCTACCAACTATTAAAACCACACAATATCCCCATTTTTGAATCTCAAATATAGAGATCTGTTAGTTAAAAAATGGATATTGAAGAGTTAAAAATTGTGAAGGGGTTATAGGAATGTTCAAAATTCACCTTCACAGACAAAAAAGTAATAAAAAACAAATACAAAGGAACCCTACTGACCTTCAGCAAAATTTAATAAATGGATTTTTTTTGAAGACATCATGATAATTTTTTATAAATATAAATAATATAAATGGATTTCAAATAGTAGAATGAAAAAAAAATATATATCCCAACTAGAATGAAATTGAATGAAATTGGTGTAAACAGGATTTACAATGCAATTCATCTCTATTTTCAAGTCACTATAATTCAATAATATAACACCCAGGTAAGAAACAAATTCACATTCTTCACAAGAGAAGGGGATATTCCCCCACATTAAGTTCTCAGTAGTACATTGTAATTTTTTTAGAACAATACAATTGAAAAATGTCGAGAAACACTTACCTAAATATCATTTTTTTCCCATTAGTGTTTATTCAAAATTTCCTCTCTTGTAGAACATAGAGAAGTGCTCTGAATGGTCTTCTAAATTTCATGCATGGTTACACAAATAAGAATTAATATTATTAAATTTAATTTCATTAAATCAACAAATGATTGATTAAAGGGGGGATTATCTAGATAATCTAGTGGGTTTCCTCCTTGGTTTCCATTTTTCGAGTTTCTAGAAACATTAACCCACTAGTAGTAGAAAATTGAGAGACACCATTAGAAACACATGACAATAGACATGAGAATCAAGAAGATGGTGATATATTTATTCAAGATTAGAAATAAAAAAGAAAACAAAACATGAACCATGGGTTAGTTCCCATGAAGAATTATTTTATAGTCCAATGTTAGACTTGAGACAGATTCATCCTTCGTGTGATGAAATGGTAGACAATCCCTTTATCTTCCCTTCAAATAAGTGAATGATCCACTGACCACTGAACAATAATGGTTTGTTTTCCCATCAAATTTTCTTCAAAACTCCATTAACAAGAACTATATTAACAGTTCAAGGTCCAAGCCAGTTCATTTTTTGTTTTCCTATGAAATGCTTAAGCCTAGAATTGATTAGTTGGACCCTCTAAACAAATTTGAAATCATTATTTTTAAATCTTGAGCCATAAAAAAACATTGTTATTTCCTCTTAAATTATTTTATTTTTATATGATTACCTTTTAATATCTTTCATCTAACTCAACACAATTATCCTATTATCACCAACATATGTGAAATAAAATTTAATAACCTTAATTTCCTAGAAGGAGATTTGATATTATTATACAGGAAGATGTGAACACATTCCAAAGATCATTATGTATGGGAAAATACCTATCGGATTCTTGTAAGTAGTTTTATAGGCACACATAGCCTCATCCCACTTCAGAGACCAATAATTTCTTGATCTTGAAACTATATTATCTATAATATCATTGAGATCAGTTATATACACTTCAACATGCCCACTAGTTTCTGTGTGGTTGGTGGTTCCAGTTTAATGATAGCATCCATACATCTCCATTTAATTATTTAACTTGTAATTCTTGAAGTGAGTTATATTTTCTGCAATGAATTCAATAGTCACTCAAAACTGGGAAAAAATGTTTTTTTAGGTAAATTTACCCACACTAGTAACATTAATTTTTTTTCAAATCCACTACCTCAACCCACATGAAATCATAGTCTAAATCCAAAAAACATAAATACATTTCCATTGAAGTATGACAATGGTCCCATGAAATCCAATCTCCAAGCATTAAAAAATCAACCTATAGAATTTATTTTTGTGGAAGCTCATTCCTTACAATATCATCTCTAAGCATTTGGAACATGTCATAGAAATTGAACAAACTCCAAGAATCATAGAATAATGATGTATAGTATAAAAAATCCTTTAGAATGTATTCATAATTCCTACACCCACTATGATGGACACCCTAAGCTGAGTAGTGGATGCTCTCATGGATGAGAATCATTTTCTCTTAATCCACACACCTCCTCAAAAAAACCATCAATATATCCTGTAAAAGGATTAGGATCATCCGAGAATAAGTACATAAACTCAGTTATAATCATCTTACTTTTGTTCCTTGAAAGGTGCCGAGTCATAACACCATTAGACAATAAACTAGACTAATCTAAAAACCAAGAATATTTTTAGACAGAAGTAACAACTAATTTTTCATCCCAGAATAAGGTATTTAAATCTCATAGTTCCAAAATTTGGGTGTTGATAAATCTTTTGAAAAAGATTTAAATAAAAATTCATTCCCCATTTTATCAATGATACCCAAATAATATTCCTAAATCTAAAGTGTCCACCTCGTGATCTTGAGTTTGAGTCCTTTTTAGCCAGGAGGTACTTGAGGGATGAATGGTCAGTGGAAATGATCACCTTAGAACCCATCAAGTACCATCTAATTATTTCAAGGGAAAACATTAAAACATCTAATTTATTTTCAGTTGTGTGATATTTATTGGAGGCATCATCAAATTGATTGATGTTATAGTAAATAAAATCCAGCTTTATATACATTCCCTAATCAAAAACTAAACCAACAACTAGGTCATTGGAATCACATATTTCTTCAAATAAGAAAGGTTATTATAGTTTAGTGATCACTGGTGATGTAGTATGATTATCATTAAGCTAGTTAAAGGAATCCATGAATTTATCATAAAAAAATAAAATACATTCCATTAATAAATAGTGATTAGAGTGGCCTTGTAATCATTGGAAAATATTTAATGAACCTCTTATGAAATATAGCATGTCCCATGAATCTTATAATTTATTTGAAATTATTAGGAGGGGGAAACATTTGGATAACCTCAATCAGTGAATTATCAAACTACATCCACATTTAAGAATATTTTAATCCAAAATAATTCCTTCATTATTCATGAATATAAACATTTACTAATTTAAAAAAATATTTTTCTCTTGGAATATTTCAAAAAATGATTCCAGATTTTCAAGGATGTTTTCAAAATCACGTTCCACACAGAAAACACAAACCAGAACACTTCATTATTCCTTTCAATCATGTCTTAGAAAATTTCAATCTCGTATAAAAAGATTGGATGGATCACTATGCAATCAAAATGGAATTATCCTATAAGAAAATATCCCAAATATACAAGTGAAGGTGGTCTTATCTTGATCGTCAAGAGAAATAGTTGTCTAGTTTTGGCCAAATTATCCATCAAGAAATCAGGAATACTTAGTTATAGCCATCCTCACTAGAATTTGGTTTAAAAATGGAATGTGAAAATAATCCATCCTTGTAACTACATTATGTTTTCTATAATCAATAAGGCCCCTCCATTTTTTCAAAACTCTTGTTTGAATTTTCTCCTTTCCTTAACATTTTTACCATAGTTACACCACTATTTTTTTGGACTTATTTAACATGAAATACCCAAGGACTATCAATAATTGGAAATATTATTCTAGAATGAAGAAATATGATAAATTCATCTCTTACCACTTCCTTTATTTTTGGTTATCTATTCTTTGGGATTAAAATATTTATTTACACTCATGATCTATGGCGATTTTATGCATTCAAAATGAAAGACTTATACACTTTATGTCACCAATTGACCAGCTAAAAACAAACTTGTTTTTCCTCAAAACAGTCATTAGGGTATCATATTGACTTCCCTCTAACTTGGATTAAATAATCATAGTTATTATGGATTTATCACATAAAAATTGTAATTTAAATTGTATAGGATGAGATTAATATCTAGAGGGGGTGGTTCTTGGCTTCATGGAAGAAACAGGGGCTTGGGTGGTCCAGTGCATTCATCATACCTCTTAATAATGGTATTGAAGAATGTGTATTCTTTATCTCTAATATTTCATGGAAAATATTCCTTATATTTTTATTCTTATTTTGTTTATTGGATTTATTCTATGGAAAAAAAATTATGTTTTCCAATATTTTCCACTAAAAAGTAATCTACAAGCTCAATTTCATTAAAAAAAACTGATTCCCATATAGGATTCAGTAGGGATCTCTGGAAAACCATGTATTTATTTTAACATACTCAAAAACTCATCTTCCTCCACATCAATTGATTATTCATCGCCAAAAAACTCATCTCTTGGAAATATTGGGTGGGTGATTTCTTAATTTTTTAAAAAATAGTCAATTTTTTTCACCCATGTTAATAATTAATTTCCCCTTTGAGACATATATAACATCTCCCGTTATGGCTAGAACGATCTTACAACGGTTGACTCATACCTACTAGTAACACATCATATCTAGTATTAGAAAATAAGTAGAAAAAATGTTTCTTCTTACTCCCTCTATAAAATAATCCACCCAACTAACTAGGCGAGTGATTGATCAATCAACAAGTTATAAGACAATAATGGTGGGCTGGTGGACTCCTAATCGTATGTGTTGAAACACGGATAGAGGAATTAGAATTATGATAGCTCCCAAATAAAAGAGACAATTAATCATTCCACCTCTATCCTCAAAGGTGAAATGGATGAAAAGTTTCCCATGTTCATAAATTTTATAAGGTATCTCATTATAAAACACATCACTACACTACTCTATTAGAATGTAAAGAGAAAATTATTCCATGTTTTTTTACTTCAACATATTTTCTTGGGAGATTTTAAATAGGATGGGATTTGAATCAAGGATTCTAGGAGTTGTATTTAATTTTTTATTTTCTAACAACTTATATAAATTTTAGCTGCTCAAAATTTTGGTTTTTTTATTATTCATTGTGTAAAATAGATCTTAGGAGAAATATTTCTCACAATTTTGGTCATCCCTTCGACTTCTATTCATTCTTCTTCATACCTTTATATTGGTTTTTTTTCAAGTAATTTTATTTTTTTCTATCTATTGGAAAATTATGATTCAAGGTGTTTTTAGTGTTGTTTTCCAATTTTATAGATTCAACATTTTCAAATTTTTATTTTTTAGATTGAGTTGGTTTTTGTTTTTCAGATGATTTTGGTTCATTATTTGATTATTTATTATTTTGGAAACAATATATAGTGATCAAATCCATGGAAATTTTTATATAGTTGGCTTCAGTGGTACTTGGATGCTTATCCTTGTCTCCACTATCATCCTCTCTATCCAATTGTCCCATTTTTATTTCCATATTTTTCATTCATGAATCTATTTTCACTAGTTCAATAATCATTTTTAGACATCGGTTTTTCAAAACATTCTATCAACTACTGGGACATACATCTCACTTCATCGTATGAGTTCTATTATTTAGGTTTTGGTTGGGGATGGTACTGATTCATAGGTTGTTCCTAGAAGCCTATGGGAGTGGCAGGAAAAAGATATATCTTCACCCTCTAAGAAATATTTAGGTGCTTTCCATACCAATGATTATAGTTATTTCAAAATGGACCCATCCATAGGATTCATCCTATGAACCTAGTAATCAATATTTTCATTCTCAAGAGCTTAGGTAGGTAGTTAAAATTTTAAATCATGAGCATAGGTACCCAAACATGCTACAATGGTGATATTTCTCCCATAGAATGTTTTTAGTGTTTTCATTGAAAAATAAATCCTCTTGGGAAACAACATGTGGAATAGGGTTTAGTAATTTCCTCATAGTAGTTCTTATCCTAGTAAATTTGTGTTGTTCCTTTTGTTCCAGTGAGTTAAATATTTTCTGAATTCCTCAATCGTCCTACCTATAAAATCCCTTCAAGTATATTTCTCAAACTAGGTTCTATGGTAGGGGTAAAAGTATTTTAAGAATATTCTATAAGGAATTAGGGATTGAAGATGTGGTTTTTGAATTTTATATGTATCCCTATAAATATATCCCAAGAATCATGGAACATTTATCTATCAACATGCAAGAAACCAATGGTTTTGTGCCTCGTCTCATAAGTCATTATCCATAGGTAGAATTTAAAAGAGAATACATTATAGACTTGACAACATGTGAAAAATATTTCCTCCTATAATTTCTAAAACCATGTCCTAGAATTTCCCTTGAGGTAGGAAGGGATCACTCTCACCATAAGCTCTTCCTCACTCAGGTGTCTTAGTGGAATCTAAGGTAAACTATAATAGAAGTCCATAATGAAGTCAATGCAGTCTTCAATAATCATTTCGTTGATGATTAATAGCTAAGATAACATAAATTGTGTAATTTCTTTGTTTTTATTCATAGTTTAGATCATAATTTATAAAGGATTAAAACTAATAAAAGGGAGTAATAAATTTCTCTAACTATGCCTCATAATAATCTAATTTAAAAATAGGTTTTCATTTCTTGGTGGTGGTTTTTTAATGTTCAGTAATTTTGTGTTATCTTTTATTTTAATATATTTTTTTCCATTTCAAATCATGTAGTTTTCATTCAATTTCAATAATGATATGATATATTGTGTTTGGGTTAGCCTTTTTTTCTTACAATATCTTTAACTTGCTTTTTAGTTTTTCATTGATGATTTTTTTCTTCAGTTTTTGTGTTTATGTTTTTTTTATTTTATGTTTTTCTATTTTGATGTTTTACTTATATATATATAAATATATATTCATATTGGATGTATACTATTTCCTCGGAAACTAATCCAAAATTGGACATGTGAAAATATACTATTTATAAGCCTACTTACAACCCATAACTAGTATTGTCGTAATATGGTCGAAACATCGAGAATGACTTATCTGCGTTAAAGATAAAAAATTCCCAGCAAAAAAATATTAAATCAAAAATATAAATAAACAATAGTGGATGATTATGATTCAGTGAAGAGAATGAATATTTTAGTCTGAGGGTAATAGGAAGTGTGAGTGAAAAGGGAAATAAAGAAAGAAGAGTAACAAAAATACTATGAGAACAACCAATTGGTGAATTGGGAGAAATTAGTTGGGAGGTTTTTATAAAATTTTTACCTTGTTCATGCATTAGAATTTAAACATCTAGATCTGATTGAAAGAAGACAACTAGATATTTCATTAGCTCGACTTGTAACTGAATGACCACTATAGTTAATGAACTACAAAGAACATTCAATCCCCGAGTGAGACCAAAACCTAAATCATTGAGTTAAAATTGTTATTTGAAAACATTGTTCTTCTCTCTATTGATCTTGATATATTTTTCAATAAAATACTCATATCAAAAAGATTTTGAATTAAATCTGGATCACAATATGTTTTGAATAATTCTCAATGCTTTTAAAAAATTTATTTTCCAGAGAAATATTGGAGCATCCAATAGAATAAAAATTCACGAACAACATAAAATCGATTAATCAACAAATAATATCCTCAAAATAATATTATCCTAAAATCATGGTTGAATTCAACACATTAAAAAATTGTAAATAGATATTTTCATGATGATAGAAACTGATGAAAAATATTTAAATAGATAGGGGTCCCCTCTCTCCCAAATCTCAATATCCAGAAACATCAAATGACTAATATGTATCATCTCCTCCTACATGTTGGGAGTGGTGAATGGTGTGTATGGACTAATGTCCAAATCCTTTAATAAGTCAGTGTATGAATAATAGAATGGATGAACCTGATGTTGGAGAGTGGGGTAGAATATCATCCTTACAAAGTTTCTAGAATGAGAGGTGATGTGGGTGTCTTACTCTAGAAGTGATGATGACCGGCTCCTACTAGTTCAGACTTCTTCTTATTCTCATTGTCAACTCTTTCCATCACTCTAGGATGACTTCTCTTGACTCTGCATAGAATTTTATTTATTCCACTACACCCTCATCTATGTCTAGATAACCCCCCCCCAAACAAAATATAATGCATCCACCATGCAACATGATCCTGTAAGAATGACATCACTCCAGGACTCCATATGGAATGTTTATCGGTTATGATCTATGAGTGAGAGCATTCGATCCCCCACAATATCCCCTAATCCAATTCAATCATAAAAATCAATAATGAGAAACAAGAAGTTCATATGAGTTATAATTGAAAGGGTAAAATTATATATATTACCTAATTACCAAGTAAATACATAAATTTTTGCATGAATATAGAAATTTTAAATTTATTTATTTCTTAATAAAAATAATAAAAATATGTTTCATTTTTATTATTATAAATAAATATAAAATTCATTACAAAAAATATACTTTTTAATATATGAATACATTCACATATTACTATTTATTATTACTAATATAATTAGATATATATATATTATTAAAATATTTATTTATTTAAATTTATAATTATATATATTACTTAATTTAATTATATAATTATTAAATATATACATAAATATTTGTATTCATATATACATACTCATAATTATTAATTAATTTATATTTATTTTTATTATTATATTAACTATATTAATTATATTTTTTTTGTTTTTATTTCATTTTTAATTTCATGTTTATTTTCATTTCTTTTTATTTTACCCTTATATGTGACTAATCCATGATTCATCTTATAGGAGGCTCTAGATTCTCAAAGAAACCATCTCTAATGGGCCGCGATCCTTCGACGACTACAAGTTCATATGGTGTGACTTCCTCAAGCGATAATGAGCTTCATCAGCGGATGAAGACTCATATTATTCCTTTTGGTGACTATATGTGTGATAATCATCATCAAACAACTATGAAAATAAGCTCTAGTGTAGCGATGATAGAGGTGACCCCAAGTGGGTTTGAGATCTCTTTGATTTTTGGTTCATGGTTTACAGATTTGGAAATTTTTAATATTTTCTTCAACAAGTAGTGACAGATTCATCTTCAATAATTGTAGAGAGTGGTGAGTATTTTATTTCATCATTTGGGGTGTTGGTTTCATCATCATCATTATCCATGGAGGCATTAGTGGTGGTGCTTCTGATTTGGTGAGTAGTGGATCTCGGTATGACGCTTCAATTAGTGGTGTGAATGTTGATTTTATCTGATCTGGTGGGTTCTTGTATTGTCATATGTATGTTTCCACTAGTTGAAGGGAAAGGGTGTTTAGAGGAATTGGTGGTAGTAGGATAGGTTGGATGGTGGTGGATACAGGAGAGTGACGGTGGTCGCTGCGGTCAGGGGCTGCGTGCTGGATTGGTGGAAGCAGGGTTGGATATTTGATTGTCTGTGGAAGTTATCCAATTACAGTTGTAGCTAGTGGTAGGTGTGAACCTATTTTAGTATAATTAGTATTTTTAGGGCTTGTTTCCATTGATCTTTGTTTGCAAGAAGCACTGGTTGGTGCTGGTGGTTCTACTATTGGGTTGGCCTAGCGGTGGCTACACCTAGTGGTGGTAGGGGTTGTTGGTGGAAATACCATGTCATTGTATTGTTTATTTTTAAAAAATATTGATAATAAAAAGATTAAAAAAATAAAAAATAAAAAATATATTTATATTTAAAAATAAAAAAATAATAATAAATTAATTATATTAGATTAAAAGAATTAAATCACAAGAGAAATTAAATTAATTACTAAAAAGTGATAATAAATAAATTAATTAAATAAAATATTAACTAAAAAATGAAGATTAATTAATTAATTAATCAATCAAAATTGAATAAATGAAATAGTTATTTTTAAAAACACAAAAAATGAATTAATTAAGGAAATAAAACAATCAAATTAATAAATTATAATTAAAAGAAAAATAATGTAATAAAAATTAATGTTAAAAAAACATTAATTAATTTATTTTAAAATTATTTAGAATGAATAAAATGAATAAAAAATATATAGTTTCACAAAAATTAATTATTTTAATAATTAAATACAAAAAATAAAAAATTGATAATTATTAAAATAAATACATTATTTTACTAATAAAAGTTAAATAATTATAATAACTAATATGAAAAATGTGTTATAATACATCTACATCAAATCTTAAATGATTATTTATGTTCTCTCTACTCTCAATGATGGATGCAAATATGTTCCTAATATTGGAGCTGCTTATCCTCCTCGAGATGTTTCAAAATTTGTTTCTTCTACAAAAGTGATTGATAAGACCATTAAATCTTTGGCAGATATTATAGGTGAGTATCAATTTTCAACTAATGTAGTTTCATTTAGGGATTTCATGCCTAGGGCCACAATGGATGATCATGTTGTTGAGGATTCTAATGAAAGTCAAGCTACCAATGATCTTTTTGTTCATGTTTACATGGATTTTATGTTTTCATAGGAAGAAATAATGATTTTTTCACTGTGATATAAATTTATTGAAATGATAGATGTTACTACTATAATGAAGATCAAGTCTAAATGGAATCACATTTCTCGTCTTTAGGAGAAATTTTATGTCTACCCCTATGATGCAAAATGAAGGAATTTCATATCCTCTGAGGCATTCCATATTCTCAATTCCCACATGACACATTAGAGACTATACATTTAAAAACTTCACCATTAACGAGTCCTCAATAACTTCTTCTCCTCTTGTTGATGTTGGTCTTAAAATGGATGAACATGTTTGTGGAAAATCACATTTGTGATCTTTTGGTCATTTAATGAATGATGAAAATAGCATGAAATCTATTGCAGATCATATTCTTAGTGAAACATGGGTTCAATCGGGTCTTGTTTGGGAGATAGAACCTACCCATGGCTTGGAGAATTCAATGTTTGCTACTAAAAACCCCACGGTTCCATTGTTTGATAGGGTTTATGGGGGACAAACTATGATGAATCCTAACATACAGAGTGTTGGATCTAAATCTCCCATGTTGGATGAATTGACTAATTACTCCCAGATAGTAAGAACCAATCATGTTTAGCTGGTATAAGCTAAATTTCATTGGAGTGTAATTATGTACAACTTCTTCGAGTTTCTAGAATCTGCCAGCAATGAGGAGAAAAAAATGGAATATTATAATGTGTTCGGAGTTAAGGATTTGTGGGATATTGTGGATGTTGTACTCCCAGATGATGGAGGTTGACCATTGAAGCAATTCCAAACATAGAGAAGAGGAATCCATATTTATTCTCAATATGGATTCTCCACCCATCATTGTATGAGTAATCTCTCTTGAGTAACGTGATGTTTTTATCTATTATTTTATGTTTTTACTTTCATTGTCATCTTTGATCCCCCCTTATATCATTTTCGTATTTGATAAATTGGCCTCCAGGCCTCATCCTTTCAAAAAATACATTTTTATAATTATATATATTCCTTTAATTATATATATATATAAGTATATAAATATAATAAATACATTTAATCCCACCAACTTTCATATAAATATATATGTTAAAATAATACATATTAACAATATATCATTTATATTTATATAATTGTTTGAATTATTGATATATATATATTAGTATATCATATTTATATTAATTATATTAAAGAATTTTTTAATTAATGTATATAAATAAACATTAATTTATTATATAAATATGATAATTTTATATACATTAATAATAAATTTCATTAATAAATTTCATCAACACTAAGAAAAACACTAATAAACATACACCTTTAACAATGCGAAAAAATGATGAAAAATGATACACTTTTATTAGCTCTTTTTTATCACTGATAAAAGTTACCGTTATCAACACTTTTTGTTGGTGCTGATAATGATTACTCTTTTATATATTCGTTTATGTTTATTATTAATAATAGACAATTTTTTCTCAAGCATAATCTGTGGTAGTGTCCATGGATGAAGATGGGAAGATCATCTATTCAAAGAAGAAATAATTGAACTTATTGGGTTGTTTTTTAAAAGTAAATAAATGAAGAAATCAAGAGTTATTAAGATATGATAATGATTGAAAAGAAGTTATTCTGCAAGTTGGAACTCAACTACATTTTAAATCATTGATGTTGTCCGAGTTGAAGGGTATGGACAGTCAATTTTTAAATTTTGGATACAATTTACTGGTGTGAGTTAATGAGGATAATGATGGGATCTAGATTATTTCCATACCATAATTCTAAAGGTTAATAGTCTATGTACATGAACTTCTGGATGTCTATGAGGGGACTGTAATTTTTGTATCACTTATGTTATTTTAATTGGGTGAGGGTTTAATCTATTGAAGACCAAGCTATTTGTATTTTTATTTTGATTATTTGTAGGTATGATCTAGAATGTGTTTGGAATAAATGGTCATAACTCTATAGTTATTAAAAAATTTAATGAACACATGAAGTAGAAAAATAATTAAATTGTAAATTCTTGTTTAATTGTCTATTTGGAACATGATTATAATAAAATGAGGTATGTTATCCTCGACATAAGGTTTTTGGTGAATGATGATTGGACTAATGTACTGGGATGAACAATATTATTATTCATAGTAGATTAACATAAATTGAGGATTCAAGTATTTATAGTAATGACTAATGTTAAATTTGATAATATAACTAGAAACTCACCTCTAGGTAGTTTCAATGTAGTTACTACATTACGATACCACCTCGATATCAAATTCAACATGAAGATTAAAACATGATAAAATAAATATATTATTTGAAGTCAAAAATTATGGAATGTCTGGGCCTACATTCAATTCCACTGAATGGTAATTATGTTACTTAAATATCACCTCATTCATGCCGATCACGAGCTCATAAAATTCCAAAGGAATTCTAAAGATATAAATTCAAATCAAAAAGAATATTGAGATTGATTTCGTAATCATTTTGGTAAGGATAGATTGGGTAATTTTATATTATATCTATCAATATTTTTCTATAATATTGTCAAAAATGTAAGAAATGATCAAAACATAGTGCACTAAGCTAGAGACCACAAGTTCCACCTGGAAATATTTAATATAGTTATAGAAGAATCACTATAATCACGTGGGATTTCACCCAAATATTGTGTAGTATACCCAAAATCTTTTCAACGAAATGATGCTTCATGTTAGATTAGTTTTCTTAAAAATTTATTTTCCTTTTAAAGAGATACAGCTATCTGTTCTCCATTCCCTATAAAGGGATATAATTTTCTCCTCTTTCCCCATTCCCCCTATGTGTAATTATATTTCCTAGTTGTATGTAAAATTGTTGTTTGTTATTATCCATTTCTATGTGTTTTTATATATAAATTATAGTGATGGGGGACTAATTCAAGAGGATAGTTCATTATAATGATGTTGTCAGGAGGTTTGATCATCACACTAACCATCATTTTTATTCTTCACCCATTATAGGAAATGTTGGTGTTTTGGGAGTCTTGAAAATACACTATTTCACAATATCAATTTAATAGTCTTTATATATTAATATTTCCCCCATATTATCTTAGTTTTCTCAATAATATCATTTGGTGTGGTTGTGTCATTGTTGATCCTATGATGATCAATTGGCCCCTGAATATATTCATGACTGATGTGGTTTGATTGGGTAATTCATTCACTCTTGAGAGAGACCTCATGCACAAGAAGTAGTTATGTGCATGTGCGATAATTGTTTTGGGAGAGAAAGGTGTGTTATAGAGAAATAATGATTTTATTAAGTGAGGTTGAGTATTTTTTGTATATTTATTCAATATATCCATGGCAGGCAGTTGAAGAGTGGATCAACCTAGATATAGTCATTCTTTCTCGATAACGTTGTCTCCCCTTCCTTTTTGTTGTTTAATTAGGTCTTCCCATTCTCAATACACCTACCACCACGTATGTTTGCACCACTAATTCTACATGTTCTATTTTTCTACGTTCACATATTCAAAAAATACAAATATATTTTGGGAAAATATCTAAGACAAGAGTCACTTATTTATTGAGAGTGACCCTTATTTTATCTATAATGTCATAACTGGGTAGATTATAAATGTATCCCTAATCACCCCTTACAACAGGTCCATATAAGGATATGATGATTGTTTTTTGGATGTTTATTTATCACCCTATGATTATGCTTTGTGAAACTAAGCATTATAGTATGTCAATGATATCCAAGAGTAAATCAGTTGTCATGTTTTGAAAAAATGCATGGTCATCTTGGATATATAAAGGGATAACGTGATGATTGGATTGAGGGGGAGAAAATTTATGGTGGGTTTCCCTTTATGGATTCTTTGATAGTCATTTTTTATTATACTTGTTTTATATATTGCATGAGATGATAAAATGCTTCATAGGTATGTGTATTATAATTTTATTACTTATATAATACACTTTTAATTAATTTAATGCATGCTAAAACTTGATTATATTATTTCTAAATGATTAAAAGTAGAAATTGAAGTATATTGTTGTTAGAATTGAGAATGAAAATAGGTTGTGACCGATCCATGATTATGTATGGTATGAGTACTTTGATAAAAAAATTATTATTGAGTAATTTTAAAAATAGTTGCTAGTATTATATTTTTCTAGCATTATATATATGATATAAAACCCTAGAGGTGAACCATGAATGAAATTAAATTTTTCGGTTTATTTATGCGATTCACGAGGATAATATACTAACTTTTCATTTTTCTCTAAAATGGATTAATGATTATGGACAAAATGGCATGTTTACTCAGATATATTTGGTTCCGAAAGTCTTGAATTAGGTATGATATTATGTACATTTATGATTTTTCATTGGGGAATCATTGTTATGATTATATGATGATTGGTGAGTCTATTAGTGTTCATTTATATTATTAGGGAGTGAGGAGCATTGATGGTCGTCTCCTTCACTTCTTTATTATAAAAGTCCATAATGATTTTATAATCCAATTTAAAATTTGTTTTGAAAATATGGGTGTATGATGATTAATTTGAATCTAAATGACATCTTATAGTAATCCCTTGTTAAGATGGAAATTAATAATCCCATTATTTATAGTTTTGAAAGGGGTGATTTATTTTAATTAGGAATGGTTTTAAATAAAATCAACCTTTTTACAAATTAATATATATGAAAAAGCTGATCTTAATGTTTTGATTTAAAAAAAAATATTTAAATGGATTTCAATTTATAAAATTTATTTTTTTATTCACTAAAATTAGTTGGATATACTCTGAAATTTTTTAACGGAATTTTTTTTCACGAAAAGGAAATGAGTTTAAAATAATTTATAGTTTACAGATTATTCAAAGTCATAACTATTCAAAATTTTATTTTCTCAAATGTGTATTGTTTTCCTTAAATAGCTAGGATCTGGTGTGAGATGTATCTTTCTCTACCTATTATGGTTTAGTATTTTCTTATATGGGTTTGATTATCAAGGGAGATAATCCTTTGAGATGTACATGATGTAATGGTCAATATTTTCTCAAACCCTTCATTTATCATTTCTCAAATGTCTTGTGAGTCTTGGTTAGTTTCTACTTAGTTTTGGTGGGTTAGGATGGTTTATATTGATTTTAGTTAATTATATTTTTGAGGGTTTCAATCTGATATTCAATATTTTGGTTAATAATGATATATTCTACATGAATATGGTAATTTTCATAATAAAAAAAATATCTTACATGTCAAAAAAAAATATTAGATCTGAGTTTTAATTTATTTCATATCATATTTTTCAGTCAAACACTATTTTTTATGTATTGAATAGATTTTCAAAAATAACATCATTATAAAACATATAGTTATTTGATTAAAATATTCTAGAATTAATTTTTTAAAAATTATAATTATTATAAAATAAATTTTTACGATGATTTTTATTTATTTAGATAGAAAAATGACCATATTTTTACTTTTTAAATGTTTTTAAATATTTTGACCTCAAATTATAATTTAAATCATAAAGTTTGGAATTATTGTTGAAGGGAAAAATGATGATTGGATCATGCGTAATTTAACCCTAAAATTTTCTAATTCTATGAATTAGTCTATTTGTAGATGTTGTAAAATATAAAATGTATATTTAAACACAAAAATAATTATATAATTTTTTAAATGTGAAAAGGGAATGTGAAACCTCATTTAGTGCACTACATGTAAAAAAAATTTAAAATATATTATAAATATGAAACATATTAAATAGGAAATGAAAAAACATCTTAAATTATTAATAAAAGATACATATTTTAAAAAAATTGTATATATGAAATAAATTAAAGGACCATGTAGAAAAAGTGTATTGATATTAAATGTGAAATTAATAAATAAATTAAAAATAGGGGTTGATGAATAGGATGGAAGAAATGAATACCCTCCCCTGTATGTTTGAAAATAATAATTATTTAATGTGATCGGAAAAATTAATAATATTAAAATTAATTATAGTAAAGTAGGGTGGAAAACCTATAAAATCCCTTTTAATAGTTATTGGGATTTTAGAAATGTTTGAATTTTCAAAATAGTGGATGGGTTGGTTCATGAACTAGGTGCTAGAATAAAATTTATAATTGATGTAACCCCATAATGAACCCAATTTGGGTTTTTAATGTAGCCTTATAGGGTGTTAAGATGTCTTGGGAGTGTCTTAAGGGTTTGGGTCTCTAAGGTCAGTATTTTGGAAGATTATCCTATAGAATATAGTCAGAACACTATTAGAACTAAAAATTTCTGAAAACTATACAACCTAAATTGTATTGGCATGTGGAATTTGAAACCATGTGTAGGGTCCCTAGAAACCATGATGCTACCTATAGTGTTTCATAGAGTTTCACATGTTTAGTTCCTGGTTTGTAATGTTGTTCACCACAACTGAGTGAGGTAGATTGTTATGGGATAGTTTGGAGAACATGGTTTAGACAATCATGTGTCCATTAAAATGTTGGGAAATGGATGGATACCCCCTTTAAAAATTAAAATCCCCCCTTCTTCATTTCTTATGCACTCTTATCCCAATTGACCGATCACCCTTCTTCCTCATCTAACCCCTTATTTGGGTTTGTTTTTTGTGGATATATTTTAGTGATTTTGGTATGATATAACCTTCATCAACCCCTACACCCCAATTTTATTCCCCTTATCTAATTTTTATGTTCTCTTGTTTCCACCATATCATGGTGGAATCAGTTATTTGTCACATGTTTTTCATAGTTGGATTGTGTATAGGAGATCCCGAGATGGTTCCTACACATTGCCTCTCTTCGTTTGGAAAATGGTATAATGTGTCATCAATTTTGTATAGTTTCTTCCATATAAATACAAACCGTTTGATGATTGTAGTAGTGTCATTTTTTAGGTATTTGTAATGGAGTATGGTCATAGGTATGTTATGGGTCCTAGGGGAGAATTTGGTCATGGTTTTATTGTCATAAGAGATTCTGGTTGATTTTTAATCGCATGATCCTTTTGGGTTTTATTATAAATTAATTATTAATGTCTATAATTAATTTTTCATACTGTTGTTTCTTGAATTAGGTTTCCATGTGGTGATTCAAACATCAGTGATCTTTGGAAATGTAATCATCGATAGAGATAAATGAAAAAGTTCTAATAAATGATATAAAAACACTAAATGAAATTAAATCGATGGCATGTGAGGAGTTATATTTTCATGTACCAAAGATTCAAGGATCAATAAAACGATTACAAGTTGAAATGGGAGCACATATCACGACATTAAATGGCCCAAACCCAAGGTGCATGCATTATTGGAGAAAACGAGCCTATTATCTCATTTATTCATGTCTAAAAATGTTGTTTTAAGATTGACCCATAAGTTTCTGTAACTATTGGAAGCCTTTTCGACATAGATATTCTTTTATAGAATATTTTGACCCCAATGAAAAATCAAGTGGGCTAGGTACTCAATGTCATATTTGATGAGCTAAGGGTGGAATGGAATGTGATACTTTTCAAGAAAGTATTCATTTGAGTTTTTCTTTTTTACTTAAATTGAACAATGTAGGTTCAAAATTTATGACATTAGGGTATTATACCCTTGAATATTCTATCACCCCTTGGATATAAAAATCCACCTAATGGTACTTGTATTTCATTTAGGATTTTAATAATGTTTTTATGATTTGTTTCTTCCTATTAAAAATTGATTATTTTTGTTTCCCCTTGCTCTTGTTCATTCATTCATTGTCAATATTTATGTTATATTAGTGATCCAATATCACAAAGCCCCAAATTTAGGGCCTCAACCCATGTTTTTCGTTATGTGGATGGCCATGAAATTCTTCCATTGAGGGTATTTTCAACGTAGTAGGTCTCACGCCTTTTAGTGTTTCTTGACTACTTGCATACACTATGCATTACCAACATCCACCACTTACCTTAAACCACATCTTCATATATATCCCCATATCGTGAAGATCAGGCCACTCGTGCATCTCGCATCAGAAGGGATCAGAGCTGTAGTGGACATGTTATTCATTTATCACCTATTTTCTATTATATTTGTACATTACCCTAATTATCATTACTTATTATCCACCAATTAAAAAAACAAAAATAACCATTTTCTTTTGAAAACCTATATAATTGGCATATATTGTGAACGATTTAAATATTTAACATTTAGTCAATTATTTATCCAACTTTTTTTTAAAAATTTATCTTTTTATGTTATTTTTATCCCAAAAAATAAAAAAAATGAATAATAATAAAATTCCCTCAAATAATTATTTTTTCGTTTCTAAATTGAGCACATAATTTCAATGAGATATTTCAAAAAAATCATCTTGCACTATATTCTCCATTTACTGATTTAAAACACAATGGAAAAATCTTTTGGGGGATATTTAATGAAACATGAAAAACTTTTGGATTCAATTACTTATTCACCCACTTTTTATTAACATTATAATCACTATCCATTTACATACATCACATTATCCATCATTTTAATATATCATCATATCACATTTTCCTGATGTTTTTAATAAATTTTCATATCTTTGACAGTTTGTATAAACTCACAAACCACATTTCTTCCCCTTATCCACTATTTACCCATTTTACCCTCCTTTTCAACCTTTATCATTTTATAACCCTTACCATTCAAATGGGTTGTTTTAAACCATCCCCCAAAAAATAATAATTTGAGAAATACTTGTTGCATGTGATATCCCCATATAAGGTATTATATTTCATAAGAGATTGGGATTTGAATTGATTGTTGAGAGTGGAGAGAAATAATCACAAAAAATATTGATTTTTTATTCAAGTGACTGTGAGTGTTTAAATATTTTGTGAGTGTGTACATCTTGTTTGTGTAACATAGTATCCTTATCTGAAAGTCTTTGTACAATTGGTGTGTGTTTGTCCCTGTGTGTTATAATGTGTACACGGTGTGTGTATATGTGTACATCATGGGTGTATGAGTGTATATCCTTGTGTGTGTGTGTATCCTTACATGTGTATGTGTGTGTATCATTTTGTCTCTTTCTCCCCATGTGGGTGTTGTTTGTGAAAAATATCACATCAGAAGATAAAGGGAAGAAAATTTTACAATCTTTTTATGAAGGAAGTCAATTTAGATCTTTGGAACCAGAATCTAATCAACTCCAAATATACGCTTATTGATTCATTATCAAAAAAAATTTAATATAGAAAGTTAGAGGTTCTACATGAGAGAATATCTAACCCAGGTAATAATCCAAACCTGGTGATGATACATGGAAATCCACAATGTTTCCTGGCACAACATGTCCTCAAATCATAGAGGAGGATATAGAGAACATTTATGATGATTTTGAGGACGTTCCACAAAGTAGGAGGATGTAATAACAAACTAGAGTAGTCCAAATGTGACCATATAATGTCAAAATTTGTAGAGTTTTCAACGGTATGGTCCCTTCGCATTAAGGTAATATTTATCTAGAAGAACACATAGAATGGGAGATGTGGATTAAGAATGTATTCTATTATCACACCTATTCCAAAGTGAAAAAGGAAATCATACAGTCCTTTAATTAGTTGATTATAGATTAATATAGTAGAATAATGTTCAAAATGAGAGATAATGATATGTATGACATCTTATCAATACTTGGGAAGACATGATGTTTTTCATGAGGAATTATTTTTTTCCTTCTTCGTATAATAGAGATATCTACAAAAAGGATCAATTCCTCAAATATGTTAATAAGAGTATCTATCTAATGTAGAGTCTTCTTACAAAGGGGGAGGTCACTATACAGATCAATTTTATCCACATGTAACTCCTTTTGGAATTATCCTATTTACCTCTTTTGATGATGTTTAATTTATTTTGTAGGAAATTAGAAATATAGAATTAAATTTACATGTTAATCCACACTATGAGAAATCAAAGATGCTAGTGATATTTCCCAAGAAATATAATTGAAATCTCCTGATACATGGATATGGTCTGATAAAACATATTTTAATTTAATATTTTATTGTTAATAAATTACATAATTTCCTCACATTGTGATAAATTTATTTATTTAGGGAATATTTTGGATTGGATCATTTATTTGAAAATTTGATGAAATTTACTATCTTAACAAATTAAATTTAATTATTATATTTTATTCATAAATATTTTTATATAGAATATTTGTTGTTGAAATTTTTCAAAATAATTAATCACATAATTTTATTGAACTTTCATTCATATAATCTATGTTGGATTGTGCGTTTTACTATGGGCCATGAAATCAAAGCTAGTCTGAACTCCTTAGATTGGACACCACTACACTATTTAGGCCATGTATTCTATATAGATTCTTGTATTAGGATAAAATTTGAGTAGTAGATATAGGTCCCAATTCTAAAAAAATAATATTCGTGGAAGAATTGATGGTTAATTCATTTTTTAGGTAAACAATTCAGTGAAATTTAGATAAAAATATTTTTATGAATTTCCCCTTCACGTTGGGAAGTTAATGAAACCCTGGCTGCCTCTACACTATAAATGTGTGTTTATCATAATTTCTAGGGGGATTAATGTACAATAGAGGATTTAGATTAGAGTATAATTTGATCCTTTAAATTTTAATACACCATTTGAGGAGTTAATCTCTCAAGCTATGATCCACTACAAAATTATATTATTTTTTTCTTTGAATATTAAAATTGTTATTCTTGAAATAAAATAAATAGTTCTCTCCAATTTATTGTGAAATATTAAATTTAGAAATTTCTACATTTTAGTCTTTGGTCTGGAACTCATGTAAGGAATTGTTATAGGTTTATACCATTTCTAAAACACTGATAATACAAATTGATTCAACAATGACTACACCACCCATTGAATATTAGTTTTTCATACTATCTGATCAATATAAAAAGTTATTCATTTATTTTTTTTTGATTAATTAATCAACTATAATTTGTAAAAAATAATCTATGAAATTTTTGAACATAAATGAAAATAAACAAGAAATTTAACAATTAACACAAAAACACATGGTTGAGTGTTGTGTGAATTGTGAGGGCATGATCTTAATCTGTTAAAGAAAATAGCATGGGATAAATATATAGTTTTCAAAACCAATCCATATACAAAATTCATTCTCATTAATAGGACATAAAGGTTCCCTAATTTACCACTGAACACAATGTATACTTATAATAATAATCAAATCAGGATTCTACGATAGAATATTGTGAAGCTAAAATAGGGTATAATTTATTTCAAAATTGTGATTAAGTTAAATCCTAAAGTGTTTTTGTTAGAAACAGTTTCCTAGATCCAAAATCTATGTACTTTATGATAACCTTTATTCATTGTTATTAATATTAATAAATACTTTATCACATCATGATTTTTCTTCTTTGTATCATTGTTTTTGATAATGCCCTATGAGTAGTTATCGCAATAAAAGGCTATATAAGTTTTCTACTATGGTGAGAACCTAGAAGATCCAATAAATTTTTATTAAATATATGTTTTATAGCCAGATGATATCATTAGAGGGAAAAATTTGATATGTTCAATCAGTTGTAGTAACTCTTATGACTTTGAGGCACCTTCTTATAGTAAATGACTTTGGTATTCTCTAATATAGAATAATATGAGAAAGAGGCACGCCGGTAGGAAATCCAAATTTATATATGAAATTGTATTTTTCTATCCATGTGCATGTGTATTTATCCTTAGAATTTGATATTATTATAAATGGGTATTATGAGTCACAAACTTTTATGTATTGACAAAAACAGTGATGACATATGTTCACAGTGAGGTATGATATGTTGGGTGCATCACATGTAATATTTAATTAAAGAATAATGTAAGAAAGGATTTTTCCATTATGTTATTTAATACATGTTAATATTTGTGGACCTTTTTAAGGAGATTCCATAGTCTAAATAAATCCAAGGCCTTGGTGTTCTATAAGAATGTTTGATTTTCAAGATGTCAACGTAGGAGACATTGAGCACATAGGTTAATGAAAACATAATGCATCCCTATTTGTTATAGATTTCATGATAAACGGATTATATTTCACATTGGATATCCTTATGGGGTATAATGTCATTTATAAAATAAATTCTTTCTATATGGGTGACATGGAATGTTTCTAGACAGTAATCTTGTACATTAGGTTACTTCGCCTAAAGATGCTAAGGAAGTGGACTAGAGGGCCACATGATACGTGTATCTGAAATCTCAGTTCAATAATATATTATTATTATTATTTAACAAGATGAATAAATTTTATTCCAATACATGGTTTAATAATTATTCTTATTTTCTTGATCACATATATTCCATCACCAGTTATTTGAGGGAATGTTATGTAAAAGGAATATTTAACAAATATTTATTTTCTATTTAGTAAATATAATATTTTTAATTTATTGGAAATTAATGTAGTGATATTTATTTAATAAATATATTAACATTATTCAAGGACTAATAAATACTTTTGAGGAATGGAGGACAATTTTATGATCTGGTGATAAATAATACATATTTAATAATATTTGACTAAGTAATATTTAATTTTAATTCAAAAGATATGAACATTTCAATATATAATAATAATATTATTATAGACATGGGATGAAACATGGGATTAAATATATAATAAAGGTAAAGTGTGAAATAATTTATTTATTACACAACAAATATAAAACAACAATTATATTATTTTCAAATTGAGTAAATTAATTTGTTTTTTTGTGAAAAACAGATCAAGATGATCCTCTTAAATTCCTAGAGAGCTACCTTCTCCTCGAAATATTCAAAGAACGAATAGAGATATTCCTCCATATTTCTCTCTCTAGTCTAGAGAGATCAAGAAGAACTCTTTGGAAGTGATTCGTGTGGTGATCAAAGCAGTACGATGCAAGCAATAAGATCATCTGTTCTAGAAAATGAATATTCTTACAATGATGTTTATATATTTTTAGATTACGTTTGGATTAACTCTAGGGGAAATATACTCATTATTCATTCAGTTAAATGTTTATAAAATATTGATTTGTTTTCAGATCCATCAATGAAGAAATAATTCTCACAAGTAAATTCTTAATTAATTATAAATAATATTTGATTATTTTTCTCATGGTTCTGGAATTCTATCCCTTGAATAGTTTTTTATGATTCTATTTTGTTGATCATGATGTTTATCGTTGTGTAAATCATGGAATTATCATTGATCATGAAAAAAAGAAAAGTTAGTCATTACCCATCGCAAGTATCCTCTACACCTAAAACCTCAATGTTGTATCAAAAAAGTCACTTAATTAATTATAATTATATTAAATATCATTGATTGATTTACACATTTTTAATTAAGATTTAAATTGCATTTTAATCATTATTTAATCAGAATTTCTAGATTTTCTTCTACATAATTCATTTATCAAAAATATAATTAAATATATTAATTTTTTTAATGAAATAAAATTGAATCTCTCATCTGGTGAAATCAATGAATCTGGTCAGATAACCCTGGAGTAAAAATTGAGTACCTGAAAGTACATGTCATGTACTAGTATTCAATGCACCATGAAGTAATTCAGATATAAAACAAATAGTGTCCATTGAATACACACGGGGTATTTAATTATTTACAACATGTTAAATGATCCATCCTAGTGTACAGTCAGCTAGAGTACACATTGTGTAACCAATATACATGTTATGTAGTACTTTAGTTATAAATGGGCTATGGATCTTCTTACATAGCCTACACATCTGGTTCCCATGTAACTCAGAGACTACACATAGTTTTTACCTTGTACACTCTGTGTACTATAATTTTTCTGATGTATAGATACACACTACATCCCTAGGTGTGTGTCTCGGCTAGATATTGTGAAACATACACACCGTGTAGCTAGAATACATTAGCCTTGTACATATACCAAATAACATAGAATTAAAATTTATTTAGTATACTATGTAATACATGTCAACATGTGCCTGTGTGCGGTCATTACGTTTATAGGACACGCCTTGTGATGAGTTTTAATATAAATAAATATAAAATTAATTCTCATGTCATGTATGGTTCTGCATATCATGTATGAGTCGTATTACAATTATTACTCAATTTTTATTTAAGCATAAAATGTTCTATAAAAATGATGTAATTCTTGTAATCATAATGTTCATAGTACATGTCCTGAAAGAATGTGATAAATCATGTATTCCACATGCCATATGAATGAAAAATATATGAGTATAATACATTTTGGTTAGTTCATATGGGTACCCACCATGTTACATCCAATGGACATTTATGTACTATGTTAATTTTAATTTAATTTATTTAATTTTTTTAAAAAATTAAGGATTAGAATCTCATGAAAGCTTAGATGAGAATTAGGAGAAAAAAATTAAATATTTAAGATAATATAATTAATTAATTCATGTATGATTTATTTTAAATAATAATGATTATAATTGAATTACAATTCAATTAAATATGTAATTAATTTCACATTAATTGTTGTTCATTAGTTTAAACTGAGAACATTTTTTGTTCTTGGTTTCATTTAAATTAAATTAAATTGTGGAATTGTGTGTCACCTCTCATTTCATTATATAAGTGCCTATATAACCGTGGTGTCTTTTAGGTAAACCACTTTTATCCCTCACAAATTTTGTGTAAAATAATATGTATTATATATATCTCCCTCATTGATGGAGAAGTTTTATGTTTGGAGTTGAGGCAATGCTAATCCAAGATAGATACATATGTTTATATGTGGAAATATATAACATGAACCTCAATTTGTTCAAGTTGTTTTTCCTAGGTTTATGGTTATTTTCTCATCTACTTGATAAAATTACTATTAGTAAAAGAACATTATCATACCACTTTATAATTTTATTTTTGTCAAGTTACATGGTTATATCATTATAGATGTTTTATCACGATCACACAAATTAATGATTTAACAAGAATAAAATAGAGAACTATAATAAATTTTATGATGTGTACATATTACCTTTGGAATGGTTAATCACTTAATAAAATACTCATAATATTAAAAATCATGTAACACAGATAATAATTGTGAATTTATGCATAAAAAGATAAAATTAATCAATAATTTATATTATATTTTTAGAGTGTTCCACTATTTTAGTTAAAATCAAACCATATTTTAAAGTGTGTGGCCATCCAAAGTTGTAGTGCTTTCAATTTTCATAAAATAATAACATGATGTTTTGTTTTGAGTTATCATATTTCACGTCAACGGTTGACTGCCAAAACAAGACTTGGTGTAACTGAGAGACAATATTTGTGGAAATACAATTTAAAGATTTCAAGACTAGTGAGTCCACTCAACATATCAATCTACTATGATAGAATGTGGTAGACATTTTGAATGAAAAACATAAACCATAAATGCTTCTTGAACAACCAATGTTGTGGAAAAAATAAAGGGATATGGATCCATTCCAGAAGAATTTTCATGAAACAAGACATTCTTAAGATAATAGTCAGTGTCATTTGGTATCAATAAAATAGTGGGAGATTAATAAATATAATATATATATTTTTTAAAATTTTATCAGATAAAATTATTAAAATTATTCTTCTCTTATTTTTTTTTTTAAAAATGACTTTAAACATGTTGTTGTTATCCTTATATGAGATGGATAAACATATAACATGCTTTAATTTACCAGTGTATAAAAGGTCAATAGGCAATATCCTACAACACGAAATTAAATTATAAGTGTTAGAAGAACAAATTCATATTGTGCCTAGAAATATTGCTAGTGATGAAGAGTTCACTCTCTTTGAAAAACATTTGAATGATTCTAGTGATGTTCATTGTTTCATGATATAATCCACGAACAATGATGATTTGAAGAACAATGAGGACTGGGATGCGTAAAACATGATATCTAAACTTTAGGATATATATCAAGTGATGGAAATAAAATAGAGACATGAGATCTATAATAATTTTTTTACAACTAATCATGGGGATTACGTGCCAGATGGGCCCCATGTATTCAATATTACTAGAGACATTTAATGCTTAGACGTATTAGGGGTTAAATTTTTAGTTAATCTTCCCACATATATCTTACATTCATCACTACCCAAAACCATATCCATCATTATTTTTAATTACTATATGATAAAAATTGACAAGTGTGTTTAGGAACTTCTTAATTTAATTCTCTATGTGGATAAGGGCATGGGGCATGATAAACATACAATCTTTATGGTGGATAAGAAATGTAAGATCAAAGAGAAGGGTCCCAAGACTCATAACAAGTATAAATCTCTGGCGAACCATTCTTCCAATGAGAGTAAGATCTAGAGTAGGGAAAAAGAAAATGAAGGAGTATGATTTTCATGTTGTAAGGAATCCCACTAGAACAAATACACCCAAAAGAAAGGGTAAGCTAATGGTGCATTTGTTATCGAGTATAATGTTTCAATATCTATCCCTTGGGTGTTAGGTAAAGCATTTGGTGCTCACATCTATATCCAAATTGAGGAATGAAGTAGTTTTTAAAATATTTATAGATGATACGTGGATTTGAGGGAAGTCAATAATGTGATGTTATCTACTCTATCCATTGGTGACTACCAGCTTTCACTACCAATGAGAATTATTTTGGTTTTAAAAGGACTTATAATGTACCAACTAATACCCATAACATAATATTTATATCATGCCTAGATGAATAGGGGTTTATTTTCATGTTTGTAACTAAAAGTATTTTTATAAAGAAAACATTTGATATTGTATTTAACATTTCATAATGGTATTTATCTATAAAATAATAAAAATCAAGTATTGGAAATTGTCATCAAATCATGTCCACATGATCATATAACACCCAGATATGTAATCATTGTCTTGGTAATGTATAGGAAATGTGTTTTAAAAATATCTGTCATGATGGTTATTTAGAATCTTCTGAGATAAAACCACTTGAATGATTTCATTATTTTTTACAAAAAAAATGACCAATGATTCATTTAGTGGATAGTTTTGAAGGGCCATAAAGCTTCTAGGATTGGTACACAATGATGTGTGTGGACCATTTCCAGTATAAAATATTGGTGGGAATTCTTACCTCAGAACTTTTAATGATAACTTTCTTAGATATGGTTATATCTACTTAATGAGGTATAATTTTAATGTCCTCTAATACATTCATAGAATTCATGAATAATGTAGATAATCAACATGGAAAAAATATAAAAGATCCTTGAACAGATCAAGGTGGTGAATATCTTAACTAGGAGTTTTTCAACATTATATAAATTTTTTGGATTCTATCAAAAATCATATCACCTTACACATCACAATGGAATGTTGTTATTAAATGGAGGAACCATAACTTATCATACATTGTCAGGCCAATGATGGGTCATGAATTTCCTCTATAATCCTTTTTGGATGTGCATTACAAACTATAACATTCACAAAAAACTGAGTACCAAATAATGTGGAAATTGAAATTCCCTTTGAGTTATGTAGTGGAAAGAAACATGTTTTTTAAAATACACATGTATGGGATTGTGATGCATTTGTTAAGGCCTTGTAAGAAAAAAGCACCAAGGTTACAAAGTGCATCTTTGTTGGGTATCCCAAGGGAAAAAGGGATAATACCTATAAAAACCGTCAAACAATAAATTAATTTTCTATAGAAACGACATCTTTCTTGAGAGGGATAAAATCCGAAAAAGTATAATATAAAAAAGATTTACTTCTACGAATTTGATGCTTAAGATATATAAGAGTTGGTATATGAACATATTCCATAAGTCCCCATGGAAGAAGTAGTTCCCAAAAATCATGTTTTCCATATAAGCATGAGTTAAGATAAAGAAAAAGATATAGTTTTGTACTCACCTAATATGTTTATTCATTATTGGTTGATAATGATGAACCTCTCACCTACAAAGAGGTAATAGTGAGATCAGGAACTCCAAGATGGAAAGAATCCATGATTTTTAAAATGGATTCCATGTATCATCACCATGTTTGGTTTCTATTAGATGTGTTAGTTGATGAAAATATCATAGGCTACAAATGGGTATTTAAGAGAAAACCAGATATGAATGATAAAGTGAATAACTATAAAGTAATCCTAGAAGATAATGGGTTTAAAACACTTCAAAAAAATTTACTATGATGAATCCTTTTCACAATATAACATATATAAGTCCATTAGAATTATAATTTCTATAGTATATTACTATGAATATAAAATTTGATATATGGGTGTCAAAACAACATCCATTAATGGGTACCTTCAGGAAGATGTCTATATGACACATCCTTAAGGTTTTGCGACTCTATGTAATTTCAAACAGTTTATCAAGTTACAAATATCTATTTATGGATTGAATAATGTATAAAAGTTATGGAAAACTCAATTCGATGAAGCTATAAATGACTTTGGTTTTAATTACGATTGAATATGATCCATATTTTTACAACAGGTTTAGTGGAAATTTAGTAATTATAATTGTGATATATGTTTATGACATATTACTTATGGGAAACTACATTCCATTATTACATACTCTTAAGAATTGGTTATAATAATGTTTCTCCATTGTGGTATTAGGTAAAGGGGCATATATTTTAGGTATGAAGATCATTTCTGATATATTCAAGAGACTTATTATACTATGTCAATGTATATACATTGACAGTATTCTAATGGGATTTAGTATGGAAAATACAAGAGGGAATTGGTTCTATTTACACGTGGTATACATATTTCTAAGAAAATGTGTCCTTATATATAACATGATAAGTCGAGAATGAGTAAGATACCATATGATTCAATAATAGTATCAATAATTTATTCCATGTAATGTACTATACATGATGTTGCCTATGCCACGATCATGGTTGGAAGATATCATGAAAATATAGGAGAACAACATTGGTCAGATATTACGGCTATCCTAATGTGTTAGAGAAGAGATAAGGATACATTCATGGTGTATAGATTTGATGAGGAGATGGTCATTAGTGGTTATATAGATGATTGTTTTCCAAAATATCACAATGATCCTAATTCACCACTAGGATGTTTTTTCTATCACAATGGAGGAGAAGTGTGTTGTAAGAGTTCAAAGCATCCAGTTATCCAAACTTCTAGAGTACAACCCATGTATATAGAAGATTCTAATGAATCCAAAGAATCTATTTGAATAAGAATAATTTTTATTTATATTGAAGTGATACCAATAAATAAAGATCCTATAACATTATATTTTGATAATACTTCTATGATGGATCCTAAAAAGGATCCAAGGTCGCACTAATCGAAAAATAATATAATCATGTAGTATCACCTCTTGAGTGATTTTTATTAGAGGATTAAATATGAAATAAGAAGTGCTTCTATATAAGAAAACATAGTGGAACCTTTAATTATGGGCCTATATCAGCATAAAAATGAGCATCATGTGAGATCTTCTAGGATGAAGGTTATTAGACGTTAGCCCTAATATAAGTGGGTGTCGATGGGATTTGGTACCATAGAACCAAATTTTTTGTACATTATGATTACATATATTCATATTTTTTAATATTAATAAAAAAATTATCGCATAATTATTTATCTTATACATAGAAAAGTATGTGACAATTTTCTATGAGTAATTGTTACACTAAAAGGACATAGAATTTCCCTCCTATGATGTGATCTTTTAAGTGACATGACTGCATTCTTAAATATATGTTCTATATATAAATGATATATTTTTAGCGACAGAAATTATATATCCTATCAAGGTTATAGAATCCAAGGAATCTGACACACCTTCTCATAGTGTACACCCTTTGTATTATCCAATGTATGATATTATGAGAATAAGACCCATGAGAAGGAAATTAAAAAATTTGTCATCAGATGTTTTTATCTACAGGCTTGTTTGTTATCATTATAATTTAAGATTATTATTAATTATTATTATGAGTCACATACTTTGATATATTTAAAATTATAGTGACAACATATTTTCATAGTGAGGTAGGATACATTAGATGCAACCCGAATATTATTTCATTAAAAAATAATGTGAGGAAGGATTTGTCCCTTTTGTTATTTAATATAAGTACATATCCTGGGCCCTTTGATATAAATAATATATCATAAGTAAATATACATACATGTTTTTCAATAATAAATTTCAATTTCAGGAATGTCAATAAAAGAGACACTCGGTACTTAGGTTGATGGCATCTTCCTGCATCCTGCTGGTTTATAGATATCATGATAAAGAGATTATATTACATAATGAGCATCTATATGAGGTATTATGTCATTAAAGAAATTAAAATTTCCTTATATTTGTTCCTTGGATTGTTTATAGATTCTAAACTTGGAAATAATGTTACTTATCATAATTCCACTGAGAAAGAGACCTAGAGGGTCACCCAGTAAGTGTATCTAGAATCTATGTTAAATAATATATTATTATTATCTAACATGATGAATAAATATTATTGCTACACAAGTATCAATAATTATTCATGTTTTATTGATTACATATATTTTCTCACTGGTTATTCAAGAGAATATTATTGGAGTAATGTATTTAATAAATATAAATTTTTTATTTTTCCAATATAATATTAGTTATTTAATGATGAATAAGGCAGTTAATTTTTTAAAATAAAAAAATAGACATTTTCAATGCCAGATAAATATTTTATGGTAATGGTGGATTATATTTAATCATCTAGTATTAATTAATGCATATTGAATATTATTTAAATAACTAATATTTAATTTTAATTCTCAAGTTAAGGAAATTTTGGGAAATAATAATATTATTATTATAATTAAAGAAAAGGGGTTGTACAAGGGATTAAATTAATAATAATTGGTGATTGTGCAATTATTTATTTCTAACCCTAATGATATATAAACCAAATAATATAATTTTCAATGAGATAAATTTCATTTGTTTGGTTGTGTACACTAAATATATAAAATCCTTTCAAAGCCCAGGTGAGATCCCTTGTCCAAGAATTCTTATAAGAATTAAGAGTGATATTCCACTGCCTCTCACAATTCAGTCTAGAGAGATCAAGGAAAATGTTTCGAAAGTGATTCTCATGGTGATCAAAGATGAATGATGTAAGTGATAATATCTAATTTCTCTTTCATCCATTGATTTATAAGATGATGTTTAGAGATATCTCAAACACTTGTGGATCACCGCTAGAGGAAATAATTTCATAATTCATTAATCTAAATGATTGTACAATGTATATATTTTTTTCAAATTTTTTAATGAAGAAATAATTTTCAGAATGTAATGTTAAATAAATGATATTATTTGTAAATAATATGTGATGATAACGTTCTTGATTTCAAAATTCATTCCATTGTATGGTTTTCATTGATTAAATTCCATTGAAAAATATATTTATCATTTTGTAAATCATGTATGGATCATTTATCATGAAAAAATAAAAGGTGGGTGTACCCATCCCACACTTGCGCTAGGTCTGGAACCTATAATTTTAGTGTTATCAAATTGGGGGATCATAAAAAAGTGGTGTATAATTTAAAGCATAATGATTAATATGTAATTTAAAAAGTATATTTAGATAAATTATTACTTCAAAAAAATTATAACCAAACCATAATTTTTTATATATACAATTTAAAAAAGAAAAAAATGGAAATTTACAGTCTTTTTCTATCATACATCCCTTAGTTTTTTAAAATTTATACAACAAACTGTCCTTTAAAGCATATTGTTTATTTTATTTTATTTTATTTTATTTTCCAAATATAATTAATATGTTTTCTTATAACATCCTCCAATATGATATGACTTTGTATAGACACCCTAATAGACATAAAATAGCCAAAAACCATACATCATTCGAGCACTCACATGACAACACATTTCATATTAGAATCATTATCAAGAAAGAAGTAAATTTATTAAACCAATTTGAGGTTTTTTAATTTTTATTTAATTATATTCTAAATTTCCATAGTATTACATTAAAATTTCTTCATTTTTCTTTCTTTTATTTTTTGGACCATCAACTCAAACATCTTATGTTTTCATTATGGTCTATTTTCTTCAAATAATTTTCTATGATTTTAGACAAAAACTAATCCTAAGCATCCCTTAGATATTGAACATAAGATTGAGGATATTCGTTAGGACTAAATTTGATGGTCTGATTCTATGAGATGTTTTAATATTCACCGAGTTTGAGAATTAATCTATTCTGGGAAAATTTAAATCGGAATCGTTTCTGAATCATACATAAAAAAGATCTAATGGTTATAAATAATAATTATTAAAACATTAGAACCATTTAATAATTGGTTATAATAGAAATAAACTATCAAAAAAAATTATAGCATACCAAATCCATGAATCAGCCTCTGAATTAAAATCATGTTTGAACACCATCATCCAAAATTTCATGGCCTCTCAAGGGAGAATACAAAAAAAACTAAATGAATTTACTATGATTTTATTAAACATAAATCCATGAAATGTATCTAAAGATCAAATAAAATAATGTGAATTCCAATTATCACATTACATAACTACAAAATATTGGATGTATTATTTACAACCTGAAATAGTAACAAGTTCGAATGATTTGAATCTTCTATTCTTATAGAGATTGTTTCCAGTATCAAGGATTAATACGATTCGAAAAGAGATCTCATGGATCCAGATATAACAAGGGGTCAATTTATGAGTATAGGGGGAGATTCAAGATATTTATTAAATATTATAACAACACCAAATCAATAAGAAACCTTTCATCCAATACTTCTATGATAGACTCACACCTACGTAGAGGAGCATGGTGGATGCCATGAATATAGGGGCATTGGATGAAAAAACACCATTAGATGAACATTTTTTGATCAATATGATGGAACAAATATCTCAACTATTTTTTGATCAAGGTAAACAACATGTTAATGGAGTACATTTGGTACATAGAACATCTCTTGAATATAACTTAATTGAAACCAAGATTGATGAATTAACCACTATAGGGAGATAGATTGCATTGTATCAAAATACATCCCAACCCACACCTGTAAGGCCCTATGGTTTTTTCAATAAAACTAACCACACAACTAAATATATTTACCAAATAAAATAGGCAGGGGATTGTGTAGTTGTATTTCCTAGGAGACAAAATCAACACTAACAACAACCACATTATTAGAATAAAAATGATACATGTAATGTGATTGATTTTCCTTATGTTATGTACCATTATGTTTTTTGGATTAAATTAATTTAAACATCCATAATAATTATTACTAATCAAGTCAAGGTGGAATTGTGTATTTCTACATTTTATTCGGATCTTGGAGTCCTGAAATGTAAAAAAGGCTTGGCCACATAGTTAGAGAATATTATGATCCCTAGTCTACAGATTTAGACTAAAACTGTGTGCTTTCAGATAATGGGTACTTGTATACAACAAGGATTGTCTGAACTCGTGACACTAAGGTGCTAGTACATGTGACCCATCTGCAGATTTTGCGTAGTGCGTATTTAATAGTTTTCACATGGTTAAAAAAACATTGCACCTAAATATTTGGTATGCCCCATTGATGTAGTGAAGGACACATAGTTTTCATACGTTTTGGAAAATCGTGTGGCTAAACCATACACATTGGTTTTGGGTGGTGAAATTACCAAATTTCACTCGTTAAATGGTATATACACTTTATCTTCAACCCCATTATTTTCTCCAGTGGTTAGGGGATTCTGCCTCAAATAGAAACCCTCTACCTTCAAGAATATAGGAATTCAAGAGAATCCCCAATCTGATATACGAATCATTCACTATCCAATCCAATGGTTAGCTAGAGGTACAGTATAAGATATTATCTAATCTATTTCAATTCTTTTTCCCGTCTTTTATGATATTTAGGTGCAAGCTCATTTTCCCCGTTTTAGGGCCTATGACTGTTTCTACGTTTCATATAATCCTTTCTCGAATCAAAGGTCGATACTAGATGAGGGAATATATATGAGGTTATGGTAGGTAGTTATGGATTATCCCAACATGTTGTTTCATTCAATAAAATACCTCATTGTTTGATGAGCTAGACACCTCTTGAATTGACCCAATTTTTGCAAATATAATTAAATTGAAAATATAACTGTGATATTGGTGACCCGAGGAAGCAGTGAATCAACCCCTTGGGTTGATCTCTTCAACTCATGTCACCCAAATGGTTGTTCTTAACCGTTAAAACATAATTTCTCTTTGTGAGATATCTTGTTTAATCACCCTTGAGGTGTTTTCTATACAAATAATACCATGGTTTGATTAATATAATTGATTAGTTACTTTGGTCGTGATTTTATATTGTGTACCTTATTCCCTATTCCATATGAAATTATTCAAATGGAATGCCTTACCCTTTTCTCTTATCACCATAATAATTATTAAAGTAAAATGCAATGGAGATTAAATTTAATATTTTATATAAATGTTTTTTCTTCTTTAATGTCGTCACTTTAGTATTCAAGGTGAATCCAAGGGTTCCTACTTAAGGACCCGTTAGAATGACTCTTTTGATTCTTGTCATAATTATAAATGATTTATATACATATTATCGGTGATATCGACTATTCCTGGGATGTGATCACTATGAATTATCTATTTTTGCCTCTAACTGTTTGAAATAAGTTCTCAAGTGTAGAACCCTTGGATGTGATCAATGGAATGATGGGTTGTACCATTACATTAGAGGGACTCAGACCCCTATGCATGATACATGGTATAGACTCAGAGTTCAATTATACTTATATTTTTATTTCCACACCATGTCAGAGTGTCAATTAGAACTACATAATTGGGTCCCATTGGATGGAATCTTTGGAAATTGACTTATATTGATCCCCAGATCCATAGTTGTATAGTCTCTCAGTACAATAAAGGACAAGCTATGGGTGTCTCTCCATACATTTTAATTGGTTTTCAAATTATTGAAAAGTTAAATGAATTATTTTCAAATGAGAAATGATCCGTGGTTTTAAAAAATTTATGGACATTTCCTCTAAGCCTAATCATAAGGTTGGGGATAGTCCATCAGCTGGCTAATTTTATGAATCACATTACCATTGTCTATTCCTTCATTTCAGAGACAATGGGTTATGATAAAGTATGTATATTTGATAAGTCTCCATGTGAAACCAAATACAATTTATTTACTTATTTGTTTCTATATTTAATTTACTAAATATGGTGATCTTATTGTTTTACAATGTAGGTTATGGAGAGGCTTAGACACCGTTGGTGCTGGCCTAATACGATTTTATCCCACACCCTACTCAGGGAGTATTGGAACCCGATTAGACTTTATGGTTATAGATAGTGATAAAGTTATTATGTTTTCTTCTATTTATTTAATTTCATGGCTAGTATGGAGTTTAGGAGCAGAGGACTGAGACTATGCTTTAGTTGATTGTCATAGATGTTTTTATCCTTTTTTATTTTATTTCATCATGTTATATATTCTTGTATCCCTTGTCCCTTGATTAGTAAGTTTTTAATAGTAACCATACCATGTAATGACCATGAAATATCTTCATATAACATTTTATATTCCTCTTATTGTTTATTGATTTCTTACAATATATATATTTTTTGTTCTACTACCATCTATTCTGTATTTTGATTTCTCTATGGTTTATTATTTTATTTATTATTTCCCCACACTCTAATATACGAGGGAATAGTGTCCCAACATACACACCCTACTCTCATGCTACTATTTGGTAGCCTCTATAAATTTGAAAGGAATTCTTGATATCTTGTGGCCAACAGTCTCAAGGCAAAAGTGAGTGGCATAAAGAGAGTGATGCTACAAAGTGGTATCAGAGCCTAAATTTTATTTTGCCTTACTATTTTTGATTAGACATGATAGAAGGATGTTGGAAATTTTCCAACATCCTATACCTAGGTGCAACTACCCCAGCTATAGGGGAAACCCAAATTACCTTTGATGGGTAAATGTTGTTATTGAGTTTGTTCATACAGGTTCAAGGATTTCACAATTGTGTGTTTGACATAATTTGTGTTTCTATTAATATTGATTTTATTGGAATGGTTTGTTTAGACCAGGTCCAATGATATGAGGGAACATTAAATCATGCATCCTACTATGCACTCTACGATCTATAATTCCATTCATTATTCCATGCAATATTTACATTTTTGTATTAATTTATTATATTTCTTATGGTTACTACTTACACCTTGTTTTTTATGCCTTTATGTACCTTGTTGGTAATGCATGCATTGTGATGGTATTCACAATGATGGAATAAATGGTTTTATTGAAAAATAATTCATCATTGTTTGGTTTTTTGGAATGTTCCAATGATATCTCGTCTGATTAAACTATATCCATGGATTGTTACACCCATTTTCTAGAGTAAAGGTTAGTATACAGTTAGTTATACCACCAATTTCAATTTATGTGATTTTTATCCTATTATGAATTGAAATTGGTGACACAATTAATTATAACATGATTCAAATACCTATTAAATAACAATGAATATTACTAATTTGAAATGTAATCAACCAAAAAAATGAAATTGTTACACTATAAGGGAAATGAGAGACATTAGTCCGACTAGACCATAGTAGTGGGTTATAATCCTTGTATCCTTTGATAATTTATACAACACATTCCTTTACCCATCCATATCTCCATGAGTAGGAATAGGTTTGAGTTTCATTATAAGAAAACCCATCTACCCATATTCTATTTACCACATTACCTTTCTAATATAAATATTGTTTGAGGCTTGCACATAGAATTTGTAAATCTATTCCACTGTGACAGCCTCATGTTGTTTTTTATGAAAGGGGACATGAGCATAACCCTGATGTGGTGGGACCTAAGCCACACATGATACCTTATGTTGTGCCATATGAGGAACCTATTCTATATCCTCGCTTACGTGTTGATTCCAAATTCCGAGTTAGTTTCCTTCGTTTCATGCAATTAGTTCAGCATGCACCTCATTTTACAGCTTCTATGGTGGAGTTTTCCCACAAGTTATAGTAGAAAAATCCTCCCACCATCTTGGGGGATGGAGGGCCTCGAGATGTTGAGTCTTGGTTAGAGGCTATTGTTTCATTCATCGATCACAATGATATACCTTAGGAGAATATGGTCAAGCACACAACCTACATGTTGCGTGACTCCGCCATGAGATGACGGGATGTTTCTTCATAGGATGGTCTATACTAGGGTATGGTATAGGAATACTTCTAGACATAATTATTTATATTTTTACCCACATACCTTGAGAATATATCATATTCATTAATTTTTTACCTTAAGAAAGATGACATGTCGGTGATGGAATAATCAGCCCACTTCACCGAATTATAATGTTTTTCACCAAACCATACCAGTGATTGAGTGACTACTTTGATGCACATCAAGTATGGTCATTATTATTTGTGCACTCATAGGTGAATTTCTTCTTAATGACTATAATTTCAGAGATTGTGATCCAAACCTCATCACTATGTAGAACATGAGGTAATCATGAGATGTGAAGAAGGTCAATTTATCTTCTTGGAAAAACAGTGGTTTATCTATAGGTAATAATATATGATTTGGGGTAAATGAAGGGGGAGGTATGATCTATATAGAATGCACCGAAATTGTTTTGGTGTTTCACTAGTATGGAATGCCAGGATATTCAAATACCCAGTGTGTGAGGAACCTGATCAAGTGTCGATCCTGTAGAAGGATTGGAAACCTCTAGAATTTCTTTTAGCCTTTGACATCAATGATTAGGGAGAGAGGTTCTATGAAAACATCACCATCATGTTCTTGATATGTGACACCTCTTCAAGAAGAAAAATGGACCTCTATATGACGTTCAGGCCGAGTAGGAAGGTGTGGCTGAGGGAGTCCGAATTAAGAGTATCATTTTTAGTAGAGTGGACCTACACAGGATACATAGGTAGTAACTGAGGTTTACGGTTCAAGACATATGTATACTGTTCAACCTATTCAAGAAGAGAATATTATATGGTCATCTATAGTTATAGTCACTATTCTAGAATCACCTACTTTAGTATCTACAATATTCTATATTGGTGAATCAAAATATTTTCTTTTTGTTGCAATGATTGTAATTATGGTCTTATTGGTAGAGTACTTCAGGGGTGTTATGATCATCAACACACCATAAAGAGTTTGAGAATAATGTATATGAAAATAAAAGTAGTGTCCTTGATATACGAGTGTATTGTTTTATATAGAGGTTCTACCTACTCATGTTATTAGGATTTTATGTAATTTTTGTTATGGACTCACTTGAGACTTATTGAGCCTATGTGAATTACTATCACCACTAGGTTTCATTCACACCACAAGAGAGAGATAAGTATATCCATAAGGGGTAAATATATCTCCAAGAAGGTCGATCAAGAATAAAGTGTACTAGGATGGTTGGGATGAAATCCCATATGGATAATCATATTTCCAGTGATCAGGGAATACAACACGTGGCATTCCATATTTTTATGGATTGTATCAAGGACGTCTTCCCTAAAGATTTATCTGGTTAACCTCTTATGAGAAAAATTGAGTTCACCATATATCTTGGGATAGGTGTGACACTGATGTCCATTCATCTGTATAGAATGTAACCTATAAAGCCTCATAAATTCAATTAGTACCCTGAATACTTAGATTCTTTGTTTTTTATACAGTATTTCACATCACTATTGGGTTCACCATTACTTTTCTCAAAAACAATTTAGATATAAGATTATATGTGGGTTACCTCCAATTGAATAGACTTTTGGTGAATAACCAATATCTACATCCCCTTATATTATACCTCATTTAATGTGTTCAAGAATTAATTATTTACTCTATGTATAATTTGAGGTTAGGCTATCATCAAGTTTATGTGAGATCATCATACATACCACATAAAACATTCCAAAGTAGTTGTGTCTTGTACATGTATCTGGTTATGCTGTTCAGTCAAAAGAATTACTTGATAGTATTGATCAATTTGATGATTTGCATTTTCCACACTTATCATGATCCATTTGTGGTTGTCTTCGTAGATAATATCTTAGTGTAATTGAGTAAAAAACATGACCATGCCCATTATCTTGATAACAATCATAGTATATTAAGAGAGGAATTGATATTTGTGAAAATCAGTAAATGTTGATTTTGGATCTGTAAGGTTCAATTATTAGGTAATATTATATATGAGGTATGAATATTAGTAGATCCAAATAATGTGAGCATCGTGGTTTCCTAGGAGCATTGAAAGACCATATTAAATATATGCATTTTCTTAGGGTTAGTTGGGTATTTTATTCTATTTATCAACGACTTCTAATGCATTGTTGCACAACTGATGGTAGTGACTATGAATTATTTGAAATTTTACTAAATTTAATCTTATGGGATATAATTTCAAGAGTTAATGTGAATACAAACATTGATACTAAATTTACTTCTTTCTGAGCTGGGAAGAAGATATATTGTTTATTATGATGCATTAAGAATAGGGTTGGGTATAGGAATAATGAAAGGTGATCAAGTCATTTCATGGGGCTCCCTCTAGTTGATACCACATGAGTGGAATTAAACTATGAATTCTATCGATCCTTCAACTGTGGTTCATGATCTATGTTGTTGGAGGAACTACTTTTTGCAAGAGGGATTCATTTGTTTAAAACATGTCATAAAATTATCAAATACATCAATACACATCAAGACTGGAATCTGAGGTAGCATAAGTAGGTGTAATACTTGTATGAATTCATCATTGAGATGGCTTACACACCCAGAAAAAAAAAATTCACCTGATTCCATGAGATTAAGGACTCAGAAACAAGCTTTCAATGATGCCAATAGTGAGTGGAAATTGATGGAATTCATTTTTGAGATTCATATGTTGGTTTATGAATAGTATAGGTATCCAGTTCTATCAGCTCAAACGGAGTCATCCTCCCAAATAGAGAATGTTTGGGTGAGGTAGTAATCCAATTCTAAGGTCCTCGTTTTGAGGTAGAGTGTCATAAAATAGAAACCGCCTCTCGGTTAGGTTATCGATAGTAGTGAGACAATTATCATCTATGGGAGTGTATGGGTGCCTTAAGATATATGGGAAGATAAAATTAGGTAATCACATTCCTCTTTATGGGTATCTCATCCTGAGATTACCAAGATGTATAGAGACATGGATCATCAGTATTGGTGGCCAGGTACAATGTAGTAGACAACAAGATTTTTCACTCGGTACTAGACATGTTAATATGTGAAGGTAAAGAATCACAGACCTCCTAGACTTATACAAACTATACCTATTGTTAAAGGATAATTGAATGACAAAAAAATATAATTTGGGATAGTATTTTGATGACCCCCTCAAGGAATAAATGTAGTATGGGATTGTATCATTGATTTTGTTGGTTCTTGTGAAAATCATATTCCTCTAGTTCAGTTTTTTTGACAAAACAAATCTTCTAGGAAACAATTCATATGGAATAGTATGATTACATTTTGGTAGACTGTTCCTTTTACCTTTGTTCTAGAAAGATGGAGGAGACACAACTCTACTGGGTCCCCATATTGTTTTGGAGTCTATAGAGAAAGTCCAGCTGATTAAGAAGTGTATAGATACAACTTAGTAAATATAGTGGTAGTATGCTAATCATTTATATAGACCATTGGTGATTGATGTGGGGCATTAGGTCTTATTATGGGTTTCACGTAGATTGTGTAATAGAAAAATACAGAGATAGGACATGTTATCACCTCAGTTTATGAGTAAATTAGAGATAGTTGAAAGAGTTGGGTCGGTAGCCTATGAGTTATTTTTACCCCAAATGTATTTTGTTATTCATGGACTCTTCTATATATCACAACTTCAATAGTATCATATAGACTCATCTCATTCAACTGGACCTGATGAGATTGAGCTAGAAGATGATGCATCCTCTGAGGTGTGCCCAATATATATCATTGATTTGGGATCAAAGTCTCTCTGTGGTAAGTTAGTTCCTTTGTTCATGGTGACATAATAGAATGAACACATATAAGATGAAACATTGGAGTGGGAGGCTAGTGAATGTTCCCAATGGTAGGAACACTTATTAGATGATGATATACTACACTCGGAATAGAACCTCAGTGTTGAGTTGTCTTAGGAAGGGGAGGTTATAACATCCTGGATTTTTTTCTAAGGTATTAATTTTTAACCTTAATGGTTTAAATCCAACTAAAAGGACCAAATAATGATTCATAATCAATTAAAGGATAACTAAGGTTGATCTTCATATCATTTGGAGACCAAATCCCTAAAATGAGATGAAAATACTGGGCCACATGGTTAAAGGAAACAATATACCCCATTCCGCTCTGTTAGTCTGAAACCATGTGGGTGAAAAATGTGGCTTCTTGTAGGATACACGATTTTTCTAAAATCGTGTGACCCAAGGTGCATGACTATGCAAAGAATCTAGATATTTGTGGTAGTGGCGTTTTCATTGTTAAAAAGATTTCAATGTATGCCCCTTTAAAGTAGTGAAGGGTGCATAGTTTGTTGATGTCTTAGAAAACATTACAACCATATTGTGTTCAATGGATTTGGTGGGTGAAATTACGAAAGTGACATACTTAAATGATTTATACCTTTTTACTTCCCCCATTATTCTCACCAGTGGTTGGGTGATCCTCCCTCACATAGAAACCACCCTCCTTCAGGAATCCAGTAATTAAAGAAACTCCTCTGCACGATTTCTGATTTGTTCACCATCAGATATAATGGGAAGTAGAAAGTACAATAAAAAATACTATCCAATATATATTAATTTATTCATCCCATATATTGATCTATTACGTTAAAAGATCATTTCCTCCATTATCAAGTAATTTGATGGTTTCTCTGTTTTCATCCAATCTAGCTCAAATAATATGACGAGGCTAGATTAGGGAAGCACTATGAGGCTATCATATGTAGTATTGGATTTTTTCAATCCTTTCATTTCATTACATAAAATACAATGTTGGGTTTTGAGCTAACCCATTTGTATTCAACGCTATTTTTGTTAATAGAGTAAAATTTAATGTATAACCATGTTTTTGGGGACCTGAAATAACAGTGAATCAACCACTTGAATTGATCTCCTTGACATATTTCACCCAAATGTGTGTTATTAGCCATTAAATATTAATTCCCATTTGTTATTTAGATTTCTTAATTACCCATGGAGGGTTTTACATATAAATAATACCTAGGGATTATTAATTTAAATGGATCAATTGTTTTTTGTATGAATTTAGGTGGTGTACCACATACCATATGTCTTAGAGAATTCATCAATGACATTCATTGTACTTTATGCTTATCACCATATAATTGCATGAATTAAAATCTAATTGTTGTTCAATTGAAATTATTATATAAATTATTTTCCTTATTTAATGACTTCACTATAGTTCCATGGGTGAAACAAGTGGTTCCAAATAAAGGAGCCCTTGGATGGACTCTCGTTCTTCTTATTAGAGTAATAAATACTTTTTAGAAACATCAAGGGATATATCATGTATGCGTGAGAAGGGATCTCTGATGTTATCAATATTTTCCCCTAGTTGAATAACAATAGTTCTCTATGGGAGACCACATGGATGGGCTTGATGGCATTATTGGTTGTACCATGCCACAAGAGAGACTAATTCCCCTATGTGCAATACTTGGTATGTACTTGGAGGTCTATTTGAATGTGACTATTTTTTTCACACCATGCTAGTGTAACACATAGGTAGTTCATACTTTGGTCACTTTGGATAGACACTTTTTCCATTGGACTTATATCAATCCATCAAGTGATACTTTGAGTTTTTAAAGGGATTCTAAAAAATAGGATAAGGGTGTATCTTCATACATTGTATGTTGTTTTCAAAAAAAAGAAATGTAAAAAAGAATGGTTTTTTAAATGATAAATGATCCTTGGTTTTAGAAAAATTAGGGAATCATCTTCCATGTATAAGCACAAGATTTGGGATAGTCCGTCACATGGATATTTTTACAGTTCAATTTACCATTGTCAATTACTTCTTTTCATAGACACTAGCTTAGGACAATGCAGAATGATTAGATGAGTAACCAAGTGTAACCCCTTTTAATGAATTTATTTATTTATTTATTTATTTCATTTAAATAATATAGAACACTGCTCATTTTACAATTCATGTTATGAAAGGTCTTAGACACTGTGGGCATCAACCTACTGAGATTTTACCTCACACCCTGCTTGGGAACCATTGGAAACTGAGTAGACGTTATGGTTGCAGGTGCTAATAAAGGGAACAATCAGACTTTATTTCATTATTAATATTTCTAGGATAGAGTTTTGGAGAAAATGATCAAGCCTATTCTCAAGAATCCATTCATATAAGTTTTTTCAATTTTTTCATATTTATTCATCATGTTGTATGTGCTTGTATCCCCTTCCACTTGCTTAGTAATTTTTGTATAGTTAGATTACCCTGACATGATCATCGTATTTACTATTATTATATTTCAAATTCTACTTATATTGTATTAATATCTTGCTTAGTTTATCATTATTATTATTCTTTCATCAGTTATTTATCCTATTTACACTAATGGTTGTTATTATATTTAATATTGAAGCCCACTATGATCTATAAGGGCATAGTCTCCCCACATACACACTCTAGGTCCTTTATACTACTCAGTAACCTCATGTATTCGAGGAGGTGGGATTTAGGTCCTTTGGCTAACCATCTCAGGGCACTAGTGAGTGGCAACAGGGGTGGGATGCTAAAATTCCTCTACAACCACATATAAGAAATGGATTGATGATCAATCAAGAAAATATGTATCTATATTTAAAACAATAAAGACCCCATTTCAGAAAAAAAAAATCCTATATCCTCCACCTTTCCCACAAGGTTTTCAATAACCCCCACATGGATTTGAAGATTAAGAAACGACAAGTCAACAAATAAGGGTTATTATCTACCAAAAGTAGGTTCTAATACTGATGACCCTTTATAACCAATTATTCTTAATTAAAAATGAGTTATAGAGTCATGGATTATAGTTGAGGGATTTTAAGATGTAAATGAGCTAAATGATCACAACCCTCTATGTATCAGAAAGAATAAACTGCAGAAATCCTCCTTCCCAAACTAATCCAAATCCTAAGGGTAATTTCATTTCCATCACATTCATAAGTGGCATGAAAATTATTGATACATATTCACCAATCCATCCATTGGGATTTACCTCACCCCTATAGATTCCCCTTTTAAGACTAATGAATTAGACTTCAATGTGGAAATAAAACTGTAAAAAAAATATTAATGATTTTATTTATAAAATCCATCCATTTATTAATAAATTAGTAAAAACAAATAATATATCTGAATAGGCTATGAAAAAATATGTTTTGGATATATTCAACTGTTTTGAGATCCAAATCCCTCTACTTGAAGTAATCTAGAAAATTATACGTCACACTGATTTTTGGAATCAATTGTGTACAAATAAAAGAGGGATAAAAGTAAACACTTGGATAAACCTTTGTATGAATGTATCTAAATTCATCATAGTAGCATTGGAAATTCTTACAATGTGAATCTACCTCTGGATATTTTCAATTCCATGTACCATAGTGGAGTTGTATTTGTTTGATTCATTATTTGATTTGGATGTGCCATTAAATTTCATGCCTCACACTATTATAAGTTCCTTAAAAATTTCATTAATGAAGCCGATGAGGGTGTTGGTGAAATTGGAAAAATGGATACAACCTACACAATGTGACTCCTCATGTATTCCCTTATTTTAGTGAGTGATAAGATACATCCAGTAGATTCATTTGTATTAAATATATAGGATGATCATGTAAGTTCCCATTCCCCAATAATTCCAAATATTCCATTTCAAAAAACTTCTAAGAATATTGTTAGTGTTCATGATGGTACATATTATATTATGTTTAGAGATGATATCTTATGATTTAATATTTTAGAATCTATGAAGTACCCCTCATTGGATCATTCTTCTTCCTTCAACTCACATTTTGTAAAATCTTGTGATGATTCTATGAATAATTATATTAAATATTTTTAAAATTGGGATACATATATTCATAGAAAAATAGTTAATATTGGATTCTGGTTTTATGTTGTAAAAATATTATACACCATTTTCTAAAGATAAAACCACACTCACTTATGATTCTTCTGTGGATTGTTTTCAGGATTCTGAGTATGTACATTCAGATTATGACATAGGAGATGGGGTTTTAGATATATTTGATTAATTATTCAGTAATGTTGATGATGTATATTCAACCCCCATAAGTCAATGTATACATATATAATTTATCATATCATTTACCTCAATACATAAACCATCCCAATAAATAACTCAGACCATTTATAACAAACAAAAAATATTTATACCTATATAATGAAAATGTTTTTGTAATGAATATTAATAATATACTACCAAAATTAGAAAACTAACTTTTAATACTTTAATGTAGAATATTAGGGAAATTGGGTGGACCTCAATATACATACCTAGTATTAGATATTCCATTTTAATGCATTTAATTTTTTTATAGGATGACTCAAAGCTTGTTAGACTGCCACAAATGTGACTTAACACCAACTTATTAAATGTTTTAAATAAGGAGGTGGAAAATTTTCTTGAGGTGGGTATAATTTATTACTATAATTAATATCAGTGGTTTATAACTATCAAAGTTGTACCAAATAATATAGTATTCACAATTATGATGAATGAAAATAATGATTTAGTTCGTGTGAGGGTAAAAAAAAAGTGAGTGTGAATAGATTATAGGAAACTAAATAAGTACAATCTTTAGAATCATTTTCCACTTTATTCATTGACAGTATTCATAAAATACTTATAGGTAGGTTACATTATTACTTCTTGGATTAATTTTATGCCTATTTTTTGGTTCCCATTATAGAAAAATACTAAGATAAGATAAAATTTACTAACCCATTTACAAAATTTTCTTACTGAAGGATGCAATTTGGACTTTGTAACACCTTATGTACCTTCCAGAGAAGCATGGTAAGTAACTTTTTTTATTTTATATAGACTATCATGGAGGTATTTTTGGATTATTTTATTGTTTAATGTTCCCCATTTTAAGAATAAATCTTTAATTTAGGTAATTTTTTTCCTCATTGCATTGAGAAAAATCTAGTTTTGGACAATGATAAATGACAATATATTATAGAGAAATGAATTTTCCTAGGTCATGTAGTGTCACTACATGGAATTTATATTGATATATCTATGGTAGAGATAATTTTATCCTTTTAATATTTTATATATGTGTCTGAGGTTCAATAATTATTTAGTCATGCTGGTTTTTATGAACACTTCATCATATCTTTTTGAAAGATATCTATACCCTAATCACTATTAATTCAAAAAGATATGAACATTTTTTTTATGATTAAAGTAGGGAAAAAATTTATGAACTAAATAAAACCCTCACTTTACCCCCTGATTGTACACCCTCGTTATGGGACCTCCATTTGAGATTAAATGTGATGCTTCTAACATTGCAGTTGGAGAAGTCTTATCGCAAAGGGTGGAAGGATGGTCCCATTTGATTTCTAATGCATCAAGGAAATTGGATAAAACCCAAGAAAACTAATCCACAATTTAAAAAGAGATTATTGTTGTTATATTTACTTTATAAAAATTAATCCCTCATTTATTGGGATCTAAAGTGGGTTTTTTTCACAAATCATAGAGCTTTGAGGTAACTCCAAAAGAATCCAAATGAAAATGCAAGATGAATTCCTTAGATGATCTTACCGCAATAGTTTTACATTGAAATAAGATATAATAAGAGGACATAGAACATGGTGTATGACCAAATTAGTATGATCACTCACATATTAAAGCATGAAACGGAAAACTAGGTGCCACTTTAGGACACTTTCCTCGATGAGCATCTCTGTGTCACATTAGGTTTTCATCCTTAGTATGAAGATTTAAATAATTAATTGATTTGCTTTGAAATTATTGAAAAAATAATGAAACAACTTTTTAAAAAATTAAATATTTAATAGAAGTTTAATTTCTTAAATTATCCTTACCATCGGACACTTTTTAGTGACAATGTTACTAAAATATGTGTGATTGATCACTAGTTTGAGTTTCATTTATATTGTGGTCATTCAATTTCTAGTTTTGGACACTTTGGACCCGAAATAATGAATAATAAAGTCATGGATTCTATATTACATTGGTTTAACTTGTTTTATGATTCCCCTGTGTTTTTTATGTCATGCACCGATTACAAATACACTAGAAACATTTTGAGGATACACAATATTTCAAAACATCTTATAATATTTTGTCTGATTTTTTATGTATGGGGAATTGATTTGATGGGTATATTTCTATGATAATTTGGTTTCTTTTATATTGTTATCATTTTTTATTATGTTAATAAATAGTGGAGGATAAGGTAAATAAGAATGGTCATAATAATGTTGTAGTGTATTTTTTAAAGACACACTTTTTCTACTGGATTGGATTACCAAAGACAATCAACAATGGACAGGGGAAACAATTTTGAAACCTAAATATGGATTGACACATTGAAATTATGGGGGGATATATAAAACATCAACATCATACCACCCTAATCAAAATGGTCAAAATGAATTTACAAAATGTGAGTTGAAGTGTATATTTAAGAAAATAGTGTTACTAACTAGAAATAATTAGGGAAAATGTATGGATGATGCACTTTGGGATTATAAGATGAAATTTAAAACTCCCATTGGAATGTCCCCATACAGGATAATATTTTGGAAAGAATTTTATCCGTCAATATAGGTCAGGAATCAAGAATATTTGGATATAATGAATTTAAATATGGATTTTTCATATGCTAGAAATAAGGGGAAGATTGATATTCATGATCTTGATGATGGAATGATCTATAAAATGGAGTTTCATGTAGGATACAAATCCATTTTCTATAGTTCACAATTGAAGATGATTCCTATTAAGTTTCATTCTAGATGGTTGGGACTAAATATTTTATCTCATTTTTTTCTTATGGTGTAGTAAGTCACTCAATATGATATAAGAAGGATAATTATCTTAAAAGGGATGTCTTTGGAGTAGTACATTGATGTATTACCCACACATGTATTTTATTCCATCACATTACATTAGCCCATCAACACTTTAAATTATCAGGCTTTACCTCACCTTCTCAACATTATTTTATTCTTCCATATATTAATTCTTCATTTCATGTGAATTTATCATATCATAGGTACACATTAACAACAATGGGATATTTTATGTTTGGGGGAGGGTAAACATTTATGGTGGTATTATATTTTGGATTTTCATTTGTGTGATTATTTGTTTTTGTTATGGGTTAATTTTGAAAAAAAAACACCATGTAAAATGATCATTTTGATGTGGAACATATAAAAAAATCATTTTTTTTCAAAAATAATTAATATCATGATGAATTGTGAAATATTCCATCACTAAAAGTTGTAATTAATTTATTTTTGTCTTCGATGATATGATTGGGTGTGTTGTGATTAAACCGTTTGATTTTGAAACCATTATTTGTGATATTTTTTCATGGTAATTTTTTTTCATTGATTTCTCTACACAATGTTTCATGCATCCTTGACTTGTGGGGTTTTTATTTCTCAATTGAAGGTATATCCTTGTTAGGTAAATGGAATCTTCTTATATCAATGGTTGATCTGAAATATTTTTTTCTATTTTGATCAGTTTCATTACTATATTGAATTGACCTTTGTATGTGTACTTGATATCCAACAATTGTATGTCTGAAAAGGTAAAAAAGTAAAAAAATTACTTTTTGTTATCATAGTAAATACTATAGGGATGAAATTTACAAAAAATGGGGATATACTAGTTTGGAGGTTAAGTTTTGAATTTTGGGAATTCTTAAGTGAGAGGGTATTTAAATTTGATTGGAAATGAATATAGAATATGATAGGTGGAATTTAACTATGAAAGAAGAACTGTTTTTTCTTTACCGGAATATACATAAAAAGTGGTGGTTATATAAGCATTAAATAGTTGACACACAGACACATGTATGTGGGGAATTAATTTCATGGTAGAACCATAAATTGTTTCTCACTGATTATTGTCATTAATTTGTGTAGTTTTATTAAATAATTTATGTATAATCACATTAAAATTTATTGTGATTATATTACTGAGGAGATTATTACTTTTACTATATTTACACTATGGATTGTAAAAAATCGTCATTCATATCTAGTAACAATTTTTTAGCTACTTGATATGATGTTTTACCCATGAGTGAAAAATGGTATGTGTGGGAGAGTTTATAAAACACATTTTTATTGAATATTTTATTTATAATAAATGACATAATTACCACATATTGTGATAAATATGTTTATTTATATAATATTTGGGATTAGATCATTCCTTTTAAATTTTGATGAAAATTACATTTTTAGAACATCGTATTCCATTGTTATTTTTTAGTCATAAATATTTTTATATGGATTTTATAAAATAGAAATGTTATAAAATTATTATTTGCATAATTATATAAGACATTAATTTATATCATCGATGATGGATCATGAATTTGATTGGTTTAAATGGTATATTAATTATAATCGAGAAAATCCTGACCATATTGGACACCACATCATTATTTAGGTCATATATTTAAATTAAGGGCCTCTATTATGATAAAATATAGACCTTAGATAGAGTAACCAATTAAAAACCAATATTACTTATATAAGGATATATAGTTTATGAAATTTTTGTTCAAAAAGACTATGAAATTTACATTTAAATATTTGGATAAATGTCCCATTAATGCATGAAAAGTAATGAAATGATAGCCTCTCATGATCTATATAAATGTGTTTGGTTTCTCATTTTGAGGGGATTTCATGTCAAATGATGTATTAGGAATATATGAGAAGTTGTTCATTTCCATTTAAATATATCATTGTGGGAGGGAATCTCCTAATATGGGATCTCCTACAAGATGTTTTTATTTTCTGCTTCATTATTATAATATTGTTATTCATGAAATAAAATTTCTATTTATCCTCCATTTATTATGTTGTTCTAATTTTACTTATTATTTTAGTAAATTAAATAGACTAGAAATCGAGAGTAGAAACATTTTTGGGTTATAATCTTTCTAAAAATGTTTGAATGGAATCAATTCTTCAATGACCACACTACCCATGGAAGAGTTTTTTTGTTAGTAATTGATCAACCTTTAACCTTCTTCACTTTTTTTAATTCAATTAGATAATTTAATTTACATATTTTTATATATTAGTTATGATTATAACATAAAGGAAAATAGTAATGTAATTGAAAAGTTGATACAAAAGAACTGAGGTTGAGTATTGTGTAATTTGATGCTTCTATATTATACTCATTTAATTATTTAAATGTACCGAGTCTTAGTTATTTAACTTAATATATTGATTATGATAATTTAGTCATGATAGATTCTCTTGTATTCAGACACTTAATGGGTATCATATATCACCGAATTATAATGTTTTATTTTTTCTTATGATACATAGATGTGTTTTTTGATTGATATATTTGGATATATTAAGGTAATTAATATCATTGTCAAAGATAAAACATTGTGAATTTTATGTTTAAAATGTAATATAGAATTTTTCAAGTATGTATCTTCTTGTCCAATCTAGTAATCTAATTGTTCCTTGGGGATGTGATTGATTTTCTATTGACAATGTAATAAATTAACTATTTAATCTAGGCTACTATGTCTGAGGTATTTATAGTAGTTGTGGTTCCTATTTGTATCCTAATAGAAACAATCAAAGAGACACATGGGAGGATATGTGGAGAGGTTCAGCATGAACCATGTCTTGGTTCAAAGTATATTCAATGTATGTCAACGATTAGTTTATCATCCACTAAATAAAATAACCATAAATGAAATGTCATGATCATACGACTATTATTATTTTATATATAGAAAGTATCATGGTTAATTTGACTCAGGATATTTTTTATTGATCACAATAATTATTGAATTAACAAGCTTGAATGATAGAACTATAATAAATCTAATTATACATAAAATTTATTTAAGACAAGTTTAATCACTTATGAAGAACCCCTTAATAGTAAAAATCATAAAATAACGATAAACTAGTCAATTTACATAGAATGATAAAAATACATCACTTAAATAAATTAAGTTGGTACATTTTTCCACAACTTTTACCAAATTGAACCACAAATCAAAGTTCATAATTAGAAAAATTCAGGGTTCTATCAGTCATAAATCCTATGGATATTAATATTGTAGAACACACTTTTTCAAAATAACCCATTCCTTTATTGTCTCAGTATAAAACATATACTAAACCTAAAACATATCCATCTCCCAAGCATGTGTTTTTAAATAGTTATCTGATAAAATATAACCTTTATATAAAATAATTTATCATGTTAGTTGATACCATTTAAAATAAAATTTTACACCATTAATGTACAACTCCTAAAGAATTATCCATATGTATTTCACATTATCCATTATTAAATTTATAATATAGCAAAATGTCAATAATTAATATCACTTCAGTAATTAAAATAACTAATATTATCATGAATTAATGTATATTGTGATATCAACTTTACAACTAAAGGTATGTTTAAATTACTGTCATTTTACATCCAAATTTGGACATAATAAAATTCATAACCATTTATTTATGATACATTTAATAAGTTATAATACATAGTGGTTTCTATATTCATTAATCTCCCAAAATCATCTTTTTGATCCTATATCAATCAAATACTAAAACAAAATTAGTTATGATAATATAAAAAATATGACTATTAAAACATCACTATGAATATCTATTCCCTTATTAATACTTTTTTTTTGAAAATTGATTCTTTTGGATCAACCTATGACTCTTCTTGTTAAATAATTTTATTTCCATGGTGATTTTTATATTAGGATATCTAACCTAATTATTTATCATTTTTATTATATAGTTTATAATGATATTAAAGATATTGTGATTAACTAAGCAATATCCCCACAGTTTTTCTAGTTGGTGTATGGTTTTACACCAACTATTTATGCATTATATTGATGATTGAGTCAACGATTAACCAATCATTTTCAGGGTGATTGCCCCTGAGTGTATATATTCCACAACCAAATCCACTTACATGTATCCAGATGGGTTGTACGGATAGTAAATACCTCAAAACCTTTATTTTTCTAAAACATGAGGTTTTTATCAAATAGTTAGAATTATTCCAAGTGTTTTCACTGTGTTCCTCACATCATAATCTATAAGTAAAAGTTGGATGCTTCCCTGGAATTAAATCATATAATATCCAAAATTTTTATGTATAAATTTTAAATTATGATCAAACATAACATATAAAACCTAAAATTATGTTATAAAAACATCCAAATATTAATATTTATCAAAAAATGTACTTTAAAACCAACTGTGAAACTACAGACCTATGCTTATGATCTGGTTCCTAAAACACATAATTTACATGGTCACTTTGATTCCAATTTTAAAATCCTAGATATTACAATACATAATTACAATGTCAATAACAATTACTATATCTCTTAAATATGATAGATCTTTTTTGTTTTAGTCTTGTAGAATATTTGGACAAAACATAAACAAATAAATCCCATATTCATTGTATCAAATAGAAATTTTTTAAATTATATAGGAAATTCATAATCTATATTGAGTATACAACATATCTAATTTATTATTTCACATGTGTTATCCTTCAAAAAATTCTTTGAATTCTACTTGCCTTTATAACATAGGGCTATGGAATCATAAGAGGGGTCGAGTTCAAATGTTTAGTAAGATAAAATTTAAAATTTAGGAAATCATGGGATAAACATGGTATAAATATTATTCCGTGGATAAGTAAACCACATTTATCCCTAATCAAATTGAAATTGCGATCATGAAATATCCATGATAACTAATAAAAATGTAGATACACATAAAAATAACCTCATACTGTGGTATTTTATAATGATGGATAGTAAAACCCAAATGTAATGGCCCCATGCTAAGAAACATTTTCTGTTATAGTGATCGGTATAAACCAAAACCTAGATTGATTTTGTCTCGTGAGACATATTTATGCTTCATGTTTATATATAATTTTGGGTCCCACCCATCACCTGATCATGTCCAACGAGTTCACTATAAGAGTAAACAAGTATTTTCATACTATCCATTAGGAACCACTTACTAAATAAAAACATGGATATCTATATATTTAAGAATATATAATATAAATAAATGATCAAACTGTGTTATCTATCAAAAAATATACAGAATATAAATATTTTTCCCTATTTCATTAAGTGGGACAACATGATCATAACCCATATAGATAAACTAGGTGTAAAGTCAAACAATACATAATCAAGTTGATAATAATCCTTTGTATTGGAATAAAAATATAAAAAATACCAATACTTTTACCAATTTAAATATAATAATATCCTTTCATGGTGAACATAATCCAAAATGAGTTATATAAAATTTGATTTTCACACCATATAGATCAATGGGTTTATGGATAAGTTAATAATGGAATAACATTATCATAATTCGTCCAGATAAAGAAGGCACATGGCTGTAAAAGAACATAACCTATGAATTTTTGAATATTCATTAAAGGGTTTATGTGGTATGAATTTCTATCCATTGAAAAATGTGATATAATTTCATATAACACAATCAAAGGGTAACATGTACTCATATTACATGAAATTAGTTCAAATAATGATCATATCCTAATGAAAAAAATTAGTTTCTAAAAATCCTCATTGTTAGAGAAATAACTAAATTGATTTAAAAATGAATAAGGGAACATTATTTGGCTAGAAAAAAATATTAAATACAATTATTATGATAAAAATACTTCCATGGGTAGTAAATACACCATACAAAGGAAATATAATTAGAAAAATGTATTATGTATCATATAATTTAAATTGAGACCAAGAAAACCATTATGTATTTATAAACATTCAAAAAACACCATATGAAAGATAAGTCTTCTAATTAAATATATAAAATCATTATTAAAAGATAATTCATTGTATGATGTCTAAAATTTATAGAATGTTTATAACATACTTCCCTATTTCATTGGATTGAGAGGTGGTAAGAATGCTACTTGCCTTATGTTACATCCCCATGAGACCAAAGGATGGTAATAAATTCCCATGATTTTAAAAAATGTGGATGATTATACCTTAAAATATAACAAAACCGTTTAACATTGACCAATAAAAATCCAAACCTCCTATATGAAGCATTAGTATGAATAATACAACCTATTATAAATATAACAAAAATAAAACATTTTAGTGACAATGGGAACATGAAAAAAACTAACAATACAAAGGAACAATAACACCAATTAGATATTAAGTCACTATAAAAATATCTATAACATAAAATTACACCAATAATGAAAACAATATCATGATTTAACCATAAATAAATATGATATCTTCCATTTCCATATATCTTAGTAGATGACATCTGAAAGCCCACTAATGTTCCCAAGTATGGGGTGACTATAAACATGGTAGGGAGTCCCTAAATAATTAAAAATTCATGCCACTAGGTCAAGAACTAGTAATCCAATTTTATATAAAATAATGTAGAAGAAATTAAAATAGTTTATATCAATACCATAAATATGTTCCATGGAATGAAATAAACAAAGTCTCAATATCGTTTCTCCTTACATGGAATACCCACTCTCATGTTTCCACAAACACACAAAAATTCCAGGTGAAATTTATATACTCATGATAATACTCATGTCAATTCCCTATGTCCTAATAAGGTTATAAATCTCTAGGTGTCCCAATGGAACACACTCCTTATCCTAGGTCATTTATAATTATTAAATATTCCCTAATGGCACATGCCCCTTATCTCCATCAACATATAAACAATGAACTCACACCAAAAACATATTCCAAATCCATTTTAATATAGAAACAATTCTTTATTTAAAAAAAGTCATCAAAAATTTTTGTTCATCAAAACAATACCCTAATTTTAAAATTATCATTTTTAAAATATACAACACAAGAAGATTCCCAATTTCCATCCAATTTCCCAACATTTCTAATTCTATAATAAAAAATGTTTTGTCCTAAATAATTGCATGAATATTTTCATTATAATAGAAGGAAAAATATTAATTAAAAATAATCCTTAAATTCCAGAATAGTTGTAATGACAGAGAAGACACCTACCTCATAGAGGATGCTAAAAACAATGATCCACAACGAGATATTCCAGTTCTGATCTCAACACATTGTAAATTAATAATATATACAAAGATAATTTCATGATTAGAATCCCGACACATAGATATATAAATATAAGATTAGATATATGTTGTCGGGGGATGGGAGGGGACAAGATCTAGGAAGAACAGGGACAAAAAAAAATGTAACAAAAATTTTGGATCTCTAATGCTCTTTCATTATACAAAATGTTTCCTTCATACTGAAGGGAACTATATCGTATGACTATGGGTGGAGAGGAGTTTGGGAATATAAAATATTAGGTTTCCAAGGATGTTTCAGATCCTTAATTTGGATTAAAACCACAAATTCCCCTGTGCCTATTATACGTCACATATTTAGGTCACACAATTTGTCAAACTGTGCACAAACTATGAACGTTCTAATAAGAAACCCATGAACCTACATGGTTTGGGACATATAATTTGTTAAAACATTTGGAAATAATGTGATGATACTATCTTAATCCCACACCTTACATGACTAGCGTGAATGGTTTGAAAAACTATGGGTCAACCATGATTAGCCTCTATTTTTCGTTTCTAGGGTTCCTCATGGAATCAGTATGGTTTTCATATAAAATAACATAGAAGAAATTAAAATATTTTATATCAAATCCATAAATATGTTCCATGGAAAGAAATATAAAAAGTCTAAATATTGATTCTCATTACATAGAATAACCACTTCCATGATTCCAAACACACACACACACACATTTTATTTGTGAAATTTTTATACTCATGAGAATTCTCTTGTCAATTCCCTATGTCCTAATAAGGTGATAAATCTATAGGTGTCCCAATGGAACACACTTCTTATCATGGGTCTTGTCTATGAATTGAATCTTCCCAAATGGAATATGCCCCTTATCATCAGCCACATCTAAACAATGAACTCACACTAAACAGGTATTCCAAATACATTTATTAAAAAACAATTATTTATTGAAAAACAATCATAAAAAATATGTGTTCATTAACAAAATACCGTAATTTTAAAAATATCATTTACAAATTACATACCACAAGGTTTTTCTTACTATCTATCCAATTTCAAAATATTTCTAATACCGTAATAAATTTTTTTTTCTAAAATAATCACAGAATATTTATATTACAATTCCAAGAAAAAAATTTATTAAAAAATATTCCTTATAGTTCATGAATAGCTGTAATGAGAGAGAACACACCTACCTCTCAATGGATGCTGAAAACGAATAACCGCATGTAGATCTTCCAAATCTGATATCACCACACCCTAAATTCATTACATGTAAAAAGATCATATCATGATTAGAACCCCCCCAAACATAGATATATCCATATAAGATATGATATATGTTGTCTGGTGAGGGAAGGGGACTAGATCAATGAAGAACAAAGACAAAAAAGCGTGTAACAATAATTCTGGATCTCTAATGATATTTCATTATACAGAAATTTTTCATTCATGCTGAAGGGAACTATCTATTATCACTATAGAGGTAGTAATGTTTGGGAGTATATAATATTAGGTTTCTAATGATGTTTCAGGTCTTTAATTGGTATTAAAACCACAAATTCTACTATGCCTACTGTATGTCCCATGGTTTGGTCACACAATTTGTCACACTGTGCACAAATTATTATTGTTCTAATTGGAAACTCATGCACATTCATGGTTTGGGACACATAATTTGTTAATCCATGTAGAAATAATGTTATGATACAATCTTAATCCCACGCCCTATATGTCTGGCTTGAATGGTTAGAAAAACTATGCGTCAACCATGATTAGCCTCTATTTTTTCATTTAATGGGTTCCTCTTGGAATATATATATTTTTTTTCAAACCATTCACAATCCACGTGTCAACCCATTGACATATAAAACAAATTTCATAGTTTTTGGGTGATGGTGTATGTTTGTACCAGTTGTACACAAATCATACGCCTCAAAAAGAAACTGCAAAAAATCCCAAAACCTCCAAAAAAGTCATAAAAAATAACCCATGTTTTATATAAGATAAAAATATATAATGGGCCAACTACCAAAAATAAGCAGAGTCACACACTCACCACCATTAAAATTTACATCCCTATAAATTCAAATATAGAGTTTTTCTTGAAAATATTGTGCTAAAACTATAACATATCCTTTTTATAATCCCATTACTCTTACATAATCTAACCTTGATACTATAAAAACTATACTAAACAAATAATTTTATCACAAAAGATCTTATCATACCTATCCTTAATCCATTCTTTCACATGAATTATCGTATAATCCAGTTCAAGATCAACATGGTCCAATTAAATTACATGGTCAAGATCATGTTATTACTTCTTCAATTGAGATGGAAAAAACACAATATGTATAGAACTAAACTTTTATGGTAGTGAAATCCAATTAGAGACATCACCTACACAATCAATAATCTCAAATGAGTAAATTTATCAAAGATACAACATTCCTTATTTTCCAAAATGATGATTCTATTAAATTTTAGAGAATCGGAAGAAAACAAGTTCAACTACCACAAATGAGATCAGTTATCAATTTTAATCTTCAAGTTTCTAAGGATTCCCACTAGGGATATGAATTAGAATGACGATAAAACATTAATTAACAAAATTTCATATTTCTAAATTTGGGAGACTTTTATCACCATGATTCTAAATTTTTTCCCTTTAGTCCCAATTAGATGCTGGGATGTCTGTTAATCCTTCTATGGATTCCTACATGGGGATCATAACCTAGTTCAGGTCTTCCTTAAATATTTAATTCATGTTTATAAAACTCATACCTAGGTCCATCTTAAGGTTAAAAATGGTTAATTATGTTGGATCTATCTTAATAGGGAAGAAACCTTCATATAGAGTAGATTGTAGCATTGGGAATGTCTCGAAATCTCTATGTATTGGGTATGTTGGGTATCTAAAAATTATTCCTTTGTTAGAAGGCATATCATGATTACGGATTCATTGGAATGTAACCCAAGGAAACTGATGTTGTCCATTGGGTAATTTAAACAAGGGGAATAAAAATATGGGTGTTTTAACCAAAAGAATCATTGGTTTCTTATATGTGGAAGAGATTATACTCACAGTTTTAACATTGTGTGGGTATATGTTTTTAGTGTTCTCTTGTGGGGAATATGGTCACACCTATAGGGTTTGGTTGATTGTGTACCCAAGGAGGAATATTTGAAACTTTATATTTAGTTAAGTGTGTCCCTAGGGGGGAAGATATCAAACTAGGTATTTGGTTACGTGTGTACCTAGGGGGAAATATTTCACCCATGGGAATTTTTTATGATGAAGGAATGTGTTCCACCGTGGGGAGAGATTATTACACCTAAGGATTTGATGGTGATATTGGTGGTGTTAGGATTGAAACACATGGTGATACCCAATGTATATAAGGATTTAAATATTAATCCTCATGGAGGTTTCCTACATACCCTATTAGTATAAATGTATAAAACTCATTCAGTTTGATGTTGATGTTTAAGGTTGTGTGATAGGACTAGCACATATAGTTTGATGTCTCATGGAAAGGATGCTCATGTTGTGGAAGGATCATCATTGGGGGATGGTGTGGTGCAGATTAATGGTGGCTTCATAAACTAGGAGGATCATCTCATAGTGGGGGATATGGTGGAATCCCATGATGATCATACCTTTGGAATCTTGGGTTAATCATATAGGATAAGGATATTGTTTAACATAATGTAATAAGTACATTTTAGTGTATTTTAACATCATAAAACTAGGATGTTGGGATATAATATTATGTTATTCATCCTTGATGTTGGTGGGGACTACACATATTGGACCATTCTAATGTAGGAGAGGAAGATCTTGAGAAAGGAGTCTTTACCATGAAATTCTGGTATTTTCCCTTTATGTTTTCGCATTTTGGGATTATGAATGTACTTATCATGCCCTTATGGGTGGGACATGGTGTAAAAACTAGCATGGAAGAGTGGAAGTTGGGTAACCTAATTCTATTTTGGGTAAAATTAAGGGAAAATGGAAATGTAATTGTTTATGATATGCTTGGAATGAAATGGGAGGACATAAGGGTTGATAGCCCCAGTTTCACTGGAATTTGTGTTGCGAATCAACTAGTTCTAGAAGGGTATAGGGGACCTGGTCACTCAACTATTATGAGAGGGTGTTAGATGAAGGTTGATTCATTATATAGGCTTGGTGGATTTTTTTTTGTGAAGGATGGTGTTTAAAAAAATTTATGGCTTTTTGAAGTAAAGAGGTATCATGAAAGTGCATGTTTTTAAAAATTGTGTTACCCTTCCTTGGAGTTAATACATGGTTCCCATAGGGTTGGTTTTGTGAAGGATAATTATCACATGAATCCATAATATATTAAAGGTATTCATTTATTACATGAAGGCCATGGTCCTTTGTAAATGGAGTAGACACCATGTTTTGATGTTTTCAAAGACCCCTAGGAGGCAATTTTGAGAAAGATGGATATCTTGGAAAATTCCTCTTCTCTTCTGCTAGTAAAGACTATATATCAATGAATTGAAGTGTTTTTATTGAACCAAAATTGGTTTCCCCCAATAAAATTCATACATGTGGTTTTATTTATAGCACAATTTGAGGAAGGAGAATCAATTTCATGAAATATAGGGGCCTGCATGAAATTTTATGACCCTCATGACATTGAGGTGTTCTATAAACTAACATATACTATCCAAAGGATACCACCACAACCTTAGTGTGGGATGGAGACCTATGTGAATCAGATTTATATTGTTTTGAGGGTATCACCTCCACCTTCATGTGAAATGAATACCTAAATGAATCTAATTTAGTTTTTAGAGGGTATTACCACTACCATCACATGTTTGGTCCACCTCTATAAAGCGATTCTCCCTCAAGATAGTATTAACATTTGAAAACACAACCCCTAATGTGTATTATAGACCTATTTTGGAAAAAAATTCTTTAAACCATATATTCCATCCCAAAATTCCCATTATAAGTTTATTTTAGATTTTAAAAATTAACCCCACAGTATTGGATCTGACGGTGGAGAAGAGGGTCAGATATCGAGGTATGAAAAATGATTTTTTTAATCCCTATTTGTTAAATTTTTTCTAACTCTAGGCCTATAAATGTGTGTAGGGTTTCTGAGGGTACTATGATATTTTTATGAAATCTAGGACAATTATCACTTATCACAAAATTCAAGACATTCAATAGTGTTTTTTGATCTCGATCCTCACCAATCAAAATGTTTTCCTCTTTAGTGAACATCAATTTCTTGAAAATTATTTCATGAGTTTGTAAAATTTCTCAGAATTAACCTTCCTGAACTTCCCTGTATCAACAGACATCCAAAAAACATGTTCAATGTTTTAAAAAAATATTGACTTATGGACATTGAAAGTATATATGTCTTGGTAACTTGATAAGGGAGATGGTTGGGAACCTTATTATTGGGGAGAGATTTTAGAGAAAGTTGAGTCATGATGCACTCAATATGTTCCTAATAGATGCTCAATATGAATACCCACAATTCAATAGGCTTATACTATATGGTTTTGGGTTGACTAATGATGTGTTCATCACTAGTACCAAACACGATGAACCCACTTATTTGTTCAAGAGTGAACCTGGGTAGTACCACTTGTAAAAGTATGTTGGAGTTCATATAATGAAGGAACATTCATCTCTCAGCAATCACCCCGTATGGAACCACACTAACAAAATAAATGGGAAGGTATGGGATGATGTGGTGCTCCCCCCCAAATGTGAGAGAATTATTATGGTGGGATTTATAAACCATCTTTAAGTTTAGATCAAAGAATTGTAATTATCGCTACTAAAGAATAGTTCTTTAATAACAATATAAATGGCCTTTACCAGTATTAGAATAGAACTGACTACATGAGAGAGGCTAAAATCCCTGGTCTTTTAATAGTTCTAAAGAAGAATTAATTAATAGTTCTATTATTGGAAATAAAAAAGAACATATAAATGAGACCTTTAACAATACTTTTAATAGTTCTGATACATGTCACATTTACAAGAACATTTATATAGTGCCATCAAATGCACCTTTTATCAGTACTTTTATAAATTCTAATAAAGGGACCTTTATAAATTCTAATTAAAGGCTAGATAATGTATATTATTATCAGTGATTTTAAAAGTAATGATAAAAGACAATTTTATTTGCACTAATAGAAAACTGATAATGTAGACCTTTATCAGCACTTTTAAAATATCTGATAAATGTTTCCATTAACAGTGCTTTTAAAAGTGTTGAGAAAGGGAATTTGTATGGTGTGTTGTAACAACAAACTCCATCACTTATACAATATGCTAAAACAACACATTGAATCTCCAGAAAGAGACCATATATCTACAAAAACAAGTCCCAATATATAATTTAAGTGGAATAAAATTTACAATATGAATACAAGAGAAAAACACTATACTATAGTCAATTAGAAAATTGGTTTATATAACTCCATAAATTCAAATTTTGACATAAATTAAAAAAACATCAATGTTTCTTGGCCATTTAATCCCTACCCGAATCATGATAGTATAAAAAAACACATCTTGTATGAGAAATAGAAAACCATTAAATAAAAAAATTCTTATTTTAGTAATAATATAAACATATAAATTAAAAAAAAAGTGTCAATTTTAGTAATTTTCATGTCAATTTTAAATTAAAATACGCACATGGAGTTATTGTAGTCCAACTGCACATCAGATAGAGGTGCATATAATTCCAACACATATCAAATGAATTTTGTATCATTGTAATCATGTATCAAAAAATTTTGAATGTGATTTCTTAGTTTTGAGTAAGAGAGTTGGGTTTTTTGCTAAAATGATATTGGAGACAAGAATCACACACTTTTGACTCATTCTGATATCATCGTGTATTGGTTTTATATGAAACTGATTCCTACACATCTAAACGGACTTATGAATCATTTTCCTAAATTAAGACTAAAATACATTTGTGTTTGATCAATTTTCAATGAGTGAAACTCATTCAACTAAAATGTCGATTTTTAACTGATAAAATAAAAATTGACTCATATTGTGTACATAGTGCATCTGATCTAGGTACTGATGATTTTTATATATAAAGAATGACTTATGAATCATTTTACCATAGTATCAAAAAAATATGAAAATTCTTTCTCAATTTTGAGTAAAATATTTCTTCATATTACAAAAATTTAATTCAATTTTAAATAAAAATACACAATTTTAGAAGTACCAGTCACATTGTTGGATGGATTGAGGTTTGGATGATTATTACACATCCCAAATGACATACAAATCATTTCCTAAAGTATCAATACAAACCAAATGTATTTGATCATTTTTTATGATGTCAGATATCTTTTTTATAAATTTTATTTCAAACTAGAAACCCACACTTTTGACACATTATTATCACATCAAGTAATTTTTTTGTGTGAGATAAATTCATGAATGTTAAAAATAATTTTTGAGTTGTTTTCGTACATTATAATAAAGATATAGGTATGTTTGATTTATTTAAAATGATTGAATCTTTTTGAACTAAAATCCCAATTTTAAACTGATAATAGACACTTCAAGTCACATCGGGAACATCATATATCATATTGTGGTGAAGCTTATTTATACACATCACAAATGAATTGAGGAAACATTTTTTTAAATTATTAAAACAATATGAGTTTTGTTTTCTTAGTTCAGAGTAGATAAACTATCCATATTAATAAAGTTGATGACAATTTTAAATAAAAAGACACACATGGAGTCATATTTTTTCACACCATGCAACATATTAATGAGAAGCTAATTTCTGCACATCCCAAATGACATATAGATCATTTTACTAAATTATAAAAACAATCTGATTGTGATTTCTCAGTTTTTATTTTTTCACTTTTCTTTTTGAAACTTTGTCACTCACTTTTACTCATAATGATCACATTGTTTATGGGATTTATGTGAGACAGATTCAAACTTTTCAAAATTACTTATCAATCAATTTCATAAATTATTAAAAAAATCTAAACATTTTTGTTCATTTTTCAGTGAGTGACACCTTCTAAACTAACATGTCAAATTTAAACTGATAATGAACACATTGATTCATACCAAGAACAGCATGTATCATATTGTGGTGTGATTAATTCCTACACATCAAAAATTACTTTTGTATCATTTTTATAATGTATTTTAACAATATAAATGTTTTTTATCGGTTTTGAGTAGGTTAGTTGGAATTTTTACTACAATTGATGTAAATTTTAAATAGAAACAATCTCTTGGAGTAATAGTGGTCATACCATGTGTCAGATTGTGTTGGGGATGATTCATAATAATATAAATTCACTTACGGATCATCTTAATAATGTATCAAAACAAAATTAATGTTTATTATTGTTTTGAGTTGGTCATAATTTTTTTACTAAAATCGATGTACATTTTAAATAAAGATGTTGTTATAGTCATACCAGTCACACTATGCATTAGATTGAGGTGCAGACGGTTATTACATGTTCCAATTAACTTATTTATTATTTTCCTAAAGTATCAAAACATTTTTTAATTTTTCGTTCTGAGTTTGAGTACATCACTCTTCTTTTTTAGTAAAATGTCATTTTAAACATGAAACATGGACATTGACTCATATGGATCACATCATTTATCATTTTGATGTGAGATAAATTCTCACACATAGAAAATTACTTATGAATCGATTCCCTAAATTTTCATGAAATCAAGTGTGTTTTCTCAGTTTTCAGTGAGTGACACTATTTATAGTGAATTGACAATTTTAAACTAATAACAGAAACATTAATTCATTTCAGGAAAATCGTGTATCGAATTGAGGTTATACTTATTCCTACATGTTAAAAATAACATAAGGATAATTTTATGAAATTATCAAAACAATATGAATATTTTTCTCTAGTTTTGTGTATGTTAGGTTTTTTTACTAAAATTAATGTCAAATTTGAATTTAAAGTACCACTTATAGTTATACCTATCATATAGTGTTTTTCATTGAGGTGAAGATGATTCCTACACGTACCAATGTATCATAAGAATATTAAGTAACAATGTTACCATGAATTATTTTGAATTTATTTGTAAAAAATGCGAGCACTTCATGAATATCTCCGAACAAACTACATCGTGTTGAAAACAAAATACACCTATATAAGAAAACAATTATTATGAGTAAAACTAAAATGAAATAAATTAAACATTAATACGATATATTATCAAAATTATATTGAAAATTATTTGACATTGACAATATCAAGATTTCCACTTTGATTGAGTAGTGGAGTGAACATGAATGAAACTATAAATGTTATCCTTTCAAGAGTGAAGGGTTTGGAGGGATAAGATGTCTATGAATGTTTTGGTGCAGAAAGGTATAAAAGATTGAAATATCGCACTAACTAGAACAAAAATATCCACCTATATATGATAAAAACTATTTTAATAATACTAAAAATAAATTAATAATAATTAAATATGAAAAAACCCATTAATTCAATGTACAATTATTTTACCATGAAAGTATCAATAATAAGATGAAATAGTAAATTAATTCTATATACAATTATTTTACTGTGAAAACTCCATGATTACTTTTATGATTTATAAAATTCAGTGTTGTTGGTCTTCCAACAATGGAAGTAGAGCGAACATGAAGGAAAGTGTTAAGTGAATCACTATAACGTTATGAATTTTTTATGGGTTAAGAACATTGTTTAATTTTTGGTGCATAAAGGAATGAAAGATTGATAGATCACTCCAATATGAAAAATATACACCTATATATGAAAAAAATTATTAAGTGAGTAATACTAAAAAATTAATAATTTAAACAGAAATATGAAACAATACTATAATTCATTGGAATATGATTTTACTATGAAGTTATCATGATCACCTATGTGAAGGAGTATATATAGCATTGTTTCTCTATATGAAAATACACGAAACACTAAAAATAATATTCTAAAACAAATAAATTCTTTAAGGAACAAAGAAAATTATATCAAAATTCCATTATATTATTTTTTTAGTAAAATAGATAATGTATATTATAACATTACCTTTACATATTTATATACAGTTTCATTTATTATAGTTTGTTCCTGTAAAAGATCGGGAACATGATCATCTACAGAAGGCATTATCTGCATGATTAGTGAAATATTTAATTTAGATATATTAATATAGTAGAGAACATATTATATTATGAGGGAAACATAATATATTAGAAAACACTTTCACATAATCATTGAAACCACATAACCTTTTTAAAGGATTCAAGGATTTTGTTCTTCTATCGAGAATCGAAATCCACAATTTCTAGTCCCTTCTAACAGAAAAATCATTTTTAACATTGGGATAGAAAGGAATTGATTATGATTCCCCAATTAAATGGTCATCCTTGATTTAATTTTCATATGACTCAACATTTTATTTAGTCACTTGTAGGAAAATTAGAAAAATATTGTTTGGGATTAAAGACATAAAATAATTTCACTTCTTATGATTCCATTATGAACATCTCGTATTTTACCCTTTCACATTGAAATTAACCTTCCTAACGCCAATTTCACCAAATATCACTCCTTTGATATTGTCAACCCATTTTCAATGGAAAATAGACCAATAAAATGTAGTAAAATCCCACTTTAATATCTATCTGACAATGCCAAAATATGAAATATTTTCATAAATTGGATTTCTATCCTTGGAACTAGATAGGTGCATCACTTCAACCACATGTGTAACAAAATAATTTGGTATATATTGATGTGAAATTATACTTTTGTATAGAATGTATAAACATTGATTATAAAACTAGTGTAACATCTAACATTTTAATTTAGTCCTCGGGCTATCCATTGAAGTCGTTTAGAAATTGAATTTGAATTTTTAGATAACTTCATATAAATTTTTTCTCAGAACCATCCTATAAACCAATGATTATATATATTTTATATCCATCCTTCAACATGGGATGAATTTAAATCTCTAATTCTCTCATTCTGGGATTCAACGTATGGATCAACATCTTCAATGTCTTGTAATATGTAACGGTATCCCTGCTCCTACTCTGTCAAGGTATTTTCAAGAACAACTCTTATGGAAATCACTTTTCCCAAAAGGCATTCTCTATGACAATAATATGGGAGACAAATGCTTTTATCATTTTATAGGTAAATCATACACAATTAAATAGATTCTTCATCAATATATCAATATGTAATATAATGTTTTGGCTATATTCGATTCATTATATCCCCTTTTATGTTCATCATATACCATTCAATGGGGGTACATTTATCTTTAATGGAAAATACCACATACTTGTACCTCTATAACCAAGAGTAAAACTATGTGCACCATTATATCAATTCATTGTTGTGTTAAGAGCACATCAAAATCATATAATATTACTGTAATCTCCTTATTCATGATAAGAATCATCACCTTTTCTATAATTTTCTACATATAAATTTGGAATAGAAGAACATTTAGGGTAATGTATCTCATAAATTTTGAGGTATAATAGAACAGAAAGTAATTGGCAATAAAACATGCATCAAAACATTATAATCATGAGATTATAGTAATTTTAACTTAAAATTATTTATTGAAACGAAATTTTTTGATATCTGTTGAATACCGCTACAGAAGACATAAACTATTAAAAAAAGGAAAAATTGAAAATTTTCCATTCTGCAAAGAGTGTAATCTTCTAGAAGAAGAAAAGTCTACCATTTAATCTTCACCAATGAAAAATCTTCCCTTACCACCATTTAAATAACTTTTAACCTATCATTGATTCCATATTTCATGTATTGAGTAAAATTTAGTAACATACCTATAACACATTCAAATAAATTTTTATACCTGCATAACAACAACAAAATTTATTACATAAAAACAATTCAAATATAGTAATTAAAAGGAGATTGATCTCTTCATCAAACTAGATTATTTATTGTATTTGAAATGTTTTTACTTAAAATAGTTTCAATCATTTTACGTTTTCTTATAGTTGATCACTCGTTACTAGAAACAATGTTTTACCATGTTTGATATTTCCATAAAATGATATCATCATGGATTGGTATTTATTCCACCGAGCTAAAAAAATTTGATTTCCAAAAAACACAGTCTTCATTGATTGATTCAATAGAAATAAGTATGTGTTTTTTTATAAACGGGACACCCCAATATTCCTTTAATTTTATGGCATGATAAATTTTCATAAGTTGGTTAATAATTTTTTATTTCATACAACGTGAACCTGTATATTAATTCCTCACCTTTATGAGAATCATAAATTGGAACACCAGTATCCCACATAAATTTTAGATATTCAATTAATGGATCCAAATAGACATAAATATCATTATTGGGATTCATTAGTCCAGATATAATTAGAAAAAACATAATGTATTTGTGTATCATGCATAAACATGGTGGAATGTTATAATTTACCAACATGATGGGCCATGTATTAGGAGAGAACTATGTACACAAAAAGGATTTCTTCAATGTATGTATAATGTAAGAAGAATGTTTCTATGATCATCTACAAATTCAAGATACTCATAATCAATTTTCTTCCACTAAGGAAAATCTACAAGATAACGTAGGTTCCCTTCATTAATTCATGTATGTGCATTCCATGTTAATTTTATCACAGTTTCCGGACATCAATATAATCATATAAACCATGGAATTGTTGGAAAATACCTTACATATTTCAAAGGACATGATTCATTTTTCTAATATTGTTCTATTCCGCACTAAAACGTTTTATGAGTGATTCATAGTCCATGCAAATAAATATAAAATCATTTAGAAAAACATCTATTTTTTATAGATCATTCCCATTGAGTGTAAACTTTTTTTAGCTTTATATTTTCTTTAAGGTAGATTATTCTCTTCAAGTAGCATATCCCTTAGAAGACCAAGTAGCTCTGCAAAGCTGGTGTCACTCTATCTGCTGCCAGCATTCAAAATATATATCTTCAACAGATATGACTTTTTTTATATAATACAACCGATTTACAAAGTTATCTTGTAGAATCTATTTAACTCCCCTAACTACATTTTACAATCACAAAAGTCATCTTTAATTTGTATTTTCATTTCTTCTTTGTAATATCCATCATTATTTTAAAAGGTATTCATATCAAACGATTCGTAAACCCCAGTATCATCCCATTAGGTTCCCATAATATGTTTTTCAATGTTTTTAGTCCAATACTTTTTATCATTGTTATATCCAATGAAAAATAAATTGTTCTTCCAAATATTCTGAACAAATTTTGGTTGAATAACAACAAAATAATCACATACAATGGATTTTATAATGGTCGTCCAAATTTTCTCTTGAAAACATGATGATGTCTTTAACTCCATCTTCATACTCATTTGTCAAATGATTCGAATGAATCTATTTTCAATTAATATCCATATTAATAGGTCAGTAATGAAATTGGAATAATGTTGTAAAACACATCAACACGATACGTCACAAACAAGGGTGAAAAACACAACAACCCTTGAAGCCACTATCTCATACATGTTTAAACACCCACACACACAAAAATATATATCATGGAATTTATAAAACACATAATTTCATAACAAATTCACAATTCAACCTAGTTTTTAATGAAAATAAATATAATCACATTAAATTTTTGATATCCAGAACAATATTTTTTGAATAAAAAATTCTAACAGAACCCTTACATTATATGTTTTGAAAAAAAAATAAAAATAGAAAAAAAGATATATATTTACACAGACACACACATATATATGTATATATTTATTTACAAAATAAACAAAAATTGGTAAAAATATATATTACCTTTAAAACATAATACCACAACATAGTAAAATAAATACAACCGCATACTAATTATAAAATAGAGGTCCATTGAAAATAAATAAATATGGTATCACCCATAATAAGGATCCTATTAAAATAAAATTATAGAATTATCATAAAATAAATGTTTATGGAGGAACTCATACATAATGATTTTAAAAAATATATTATATATATAAATTCCCTTCTATAAATTGTATAAAATCAACATATGTTGTTTATTCACCCCATCACAAGATTGAGAAATGGTTTGATAAATCAATATTCTTGTTCGTTTATGGTTTTTATATTAAAATTACATTATTTATACAATTTTATAAATATTTATTTAATTGGTTTATGTAGAGACTAGAGGTGATTCTCTGACTTCAAAACAACAACAAAATTAATCTCGTAGAGCATGTTTAGGTGAATATGTTGACAGGAAAGAACATTTATTCAAAAAAACAATTTAAAAAATCTAAAAGATGATATCCAAATCGGTATTCAATTAAAGAATGAATCATAAACATATCATTATACACATTGTGTAATATAAAAATTGTATACAATGACCAGACCACAAATAACTGATGATATTGTCGAAGAAAAAATAAAAAAACAAAACGAAAAGTATACAAATAAAATTTGAAGGTCTACCTCACAAGGTTGAAGAAAATCTAAGAACCTTTTTTGAAACCCTAACTAAAACCAAACACCATATGTTAGAAAAGATTTTCAAGTAACTGATGGTAGCCTAGTGGTTTGATTCAAACTTTAATTCACCGAGGAGGAGTGCCTTCAGGGGTGGATTTTGTAGAAAGCTTCTTATATCATGACGGGTTAACAAATGGTTTGGGTTTTCAAATAGATCAGGAAACTATTATTAGTTCATACCAATAAGCATTGATTAAGAGTCCTTTAATCAACTCTTAATTAATAATTGGCGACCGAAGAAATATTTATCTACACTTTTTTATTATTGTTAAAATCGATCTTTATTGGTTATTTTTTTAGCGATGATAAAGCCTAATCTTTATCAATTCCAAAAACAAATCACTAATAATGATGATTCAATCAATGATTATTAATTAAGTGCTGATAAATGATTTATAATGAAAATTAAAAATACGATAATTGTAAATATATAGATAATTATTAAATATATATAAAATAAATATAGAAAATATATTTCTTTTTAAATATATTTAATATAATTTTATAATTAATTACTTATAATTATTGACGTATTTTTTTTAAATATATTCTTATCATTATATATATTTATACAATTATATATATATATATTAATATATAATTAATAAATATAATTATAATTATCTTAAATATATTCAATATTTATTTAAATTTATAATAAATTTAATAAATTTCAAAATATATATAATAATTCATTTATAAATATATGAATACATGTAAAATATATAAATTTATTTATAGTTATTAATATATTATTGTATAAATATATTTATTTATAAATAATTTTTTAACATTTTTTAAATATAAGTAGTGATTATCTAAATTTAAGGGCCTGTATATCAGTTAAAAAATGAGTGAAATTGAAAAAAAATAAAAATAATTACACTTTAACAATATTGAAAAAAATGGATAAGTTTTGTGTGTTTGAATTTTATATAAATAATTGTTAATTATGTATAAGTGAAATCAAAATAACAAATATTTGATATATGTTAACTTAAATAATGAAATAACATTCTATCATATGTCTATTACACTATAACATTAGAAAATATTTTTAATTCATATTTATTTTTATTTATAATCCATTATTCTATAAATATATGAATATTTATTGTAAAGTGAATAAATATCATACAAAATATAAATAATATTTATATACATTAATATATATATTTAATATATATAATTTATTAATATTAATTATTATAATTATATAATTAATAAAATTTTATTTATTTAACATTTTATAATCAATTTGATCATTTTTATCAATAATTATATAATTGAAAACAATTTTAATAAATTTTTTAATAAATTTTTTTTATTTTTTATTTAAATAATTATTTCATCTTATTTATTCAGATCATTATTTGCACTAAAAATCACTTGTAAAATAAATATTTATCACTACTGAAACTAAATCATTTATAAAGTGTATCCCTTATCAGTGAAATAAAAAGTGTTGATAAAAGGATAAATTTATAATAAATTTCCTTAACGCTCATAAATATGCCATTTATGAGTACTTTTTTCAAGCACTGATAAATACTAGCACAATTAAATGCAGGTTTTTTAATAGTGTATGCCAAAAATGAATCCTTATGAACAAGTAGATATGGGCATACTATGTATGGCAGTCTTGTCTTGAATTTAAGGTGGAGCTGAATTGGTATGAGAATTATGAGGATGCATGGTTCCCATTGTTCCATGTGTAACATCACCAAGATATCATTCTATACCTTCTAATTATATTTTCATTGGGGTCCAACATGCATCACTTATACCAGGAGGTGGTTGGAATCATTTTATGGGATCTCAACCACATCGTAGGGATCCCCACCCATGGGTAGATGCATGATGAGTTTCTCCCAGCTAAGGATGTATTGGATGACTACGAGCAGATATTGATGATCATGTGGGCTCTTCTATGCTTGGTATAAGGGAAATATAATAACAATATGGTAATTATGGATATATACTTCAATAAATTTTTTATTTAATATTTTAATTATCTAGTGGAAAGACTACTAGGGAGGTCACACTAGTTCCCCAAGGCATCCCTATGAAAAAAGGACCATTCATTCTAGAGGATATTGGATGTGATATAATGAAAACTTTGGGGTATATTTTGATGTTTGTGGGTCCCATAGTTAGTCAGGAAGTATTTATTTTGGAACTTATCTTTGGGTGGATGCTCTCTATTTAAGACACTTATATGGAGGTGCGTCTAAACAACCACATCAAGGTGTTAATGATGGATATAATGTAGTGTATTTTTTAGGATTCCTTGTGTTGGTGAAGTTATATAAGGTTTTGTGGCCTGTCAGTCTATAAAAGACTCCCTTTTTTGTGTAAGACCTTCTATTTTAGGTAAAATATGGTTTCCACGCACATGTGGGACACGAAAACCCAAACCCCATCTCCCTCCAAGCGTGGATTTCTAATTTTCAATCCTTAACATCACTTTGGGTCAGCCTCCTGACTTGGTTATAGTTGATGTGTTAAAAATGATTGAGCTAGTAGAAAACATCATTTTCCATAATTTTTTCTCTTATAATGGGAATGCTGATTAATGACGGAATTGTATCTATAGATAAATAATTATAACACTTATCCTTTTTACGTGGTGTATTTGTGGACTGGTGGGCTTTAAAGTAATTTTTGAGCCTCACACCCCAATCCATTTTATGCAGAAGTTATAGTTATTTTAGTGTGTTACCATTAGTTTTTTTATATGGGTTTATTGTGAGTGTCACCCCTTGATCCTTCGAAAATATGTAACATGTTTGCGTGTGAGGATGAGAGGGGGAGAAATGATATTCTTACAACTAATACCAATTATGGGGTAATTAACTAATATATGTTGAGATGGGAGAGAACATATCATAAATACATGTTGAGGAGACCAATGATATGGTTAGATAAAGAAGGGACCCCAAAAGCTCTAAGTCTGGGGTGAACAATGAGTTGGGTATGTTGTGGAGGAAGCTTTTGAACTATAAGTGGAGAATTAGAAAGGGCTCTAGTAATTCCTATTCCTATACTAGTGAAGGATTTACGGATGGGAGAAACAACAAGATCAATGCTCCCAAAAAAGCGACCTCAGGAGGAAGGCACACACTCTATATTATTATAAAGGACCAAAGTGAAGGGCCATGTGAATATATTGTATAACCCATATGTGGCTCAGTGATGTCATTTCATTGATTCTGGGGATATTTGGGGAATCGACAGACAAATCACCTCTCTCATGGGATGTTGTAGTGTCTCAACTCTAAGGTGATATACCTTACCAGGTTGGGTCATGCAAGGGATGGTTTTTATATCCCTCATGCCAAGGTGGTATAATATGCTGAGGAGTTGGAAGTTTTGGTCCACTCTTGTAGCATCACACATTGTAGGATCAGCCGAGTAAGGTGTGTCTGACCATGAAATCTCCTCCAGATCTTCTTATAGACCGATTGGATACTATTGTGGCTGGGGAAAATGGATTGTAGGAAGATTCTTAAGTAAGTGTTTCAAATTAGTAACTCATGAGTTATGGAAGACCTATAATTGATCACATAAATATTATGATCATATATATCTTCATGAATACCTACCCCTAATATTGTTTCCAAATATCATATTCACTTATTATGGAATTAGTGAGTACTAAGGAAGGGGAGAATCCTGATGAACATATTCTGTAGGAAGATTTATCCTAAATCCTTGAAGAGTGGGCACATGGAATCCCCTTGATGTTTTATTCATAGGAGTAAAACCATTTATTGATGTGAAACATACAACTTGGGTGATGGCTCAATAGTCCCAAGTACTGCATGTTGACCCCTCTTCAATGGTATGGATGTGGGAATCTGGGTTTGAAAATGAACTGAATAGTTTACATTCTACTAGTCAGAGTCATCATATCTATCATTAGGGTTACTTATGACAACTAGGGTATTTACTACTAGAATACTATCATTTACAGTGGGATTTTCCAAAAAAAAATCGAGTTACAAGTTATACTGTACCACTCATGTTTGATTTATCCCCTTATCAACATTTTTTTGGTCTCCCATATGTTATTCTTGGACTATTCCATTCTATAAATGGATTTTTAACTCATGTTTACAGCTTAGACACTAATAGAGATAATTGAGGTAATTGAACCTATATATAAGGATTTTATGATAGATGTTATTATCCTAAAACATATGCAAAATGACGATGTGCCTTTAGTAGAAGTGTTCATGAAAGAAGTAGTGTATGAGCCTACCACATGTGTTCCACATGAATTAAATTCTAAATATGAGGCCTCAATGAAGTTGTTCATGATTATTCCATCGACAGATATGTTTGAGGACGCCATGGAGGCCAACCATGACTTAGAATTTTTTACAAGGTGTTTGGGAAGCTCCTATTGTGGGTGAAGAATATGGAGAGGATTAGTTCCACTTAGATTTTGGGCTTATCTCATCCATGTAAATCCTACAAATTATTCCTCAAATGATGTGATAGAAGTATTCCCTTAGTTAAATTCTATTCCACCTTAGGTCATAGTGGGTTCAAGCTCATATGTTACTGAGGAGGACATGGTCGTCTAATTCAAGGTATGGAGGAGAGTGAAAAATTTCACCACTCAAACTACCCAAGTTCAACATCAAAACTAGTAGGGATGTTGACGAAATTGGTTTGTTGGTATGGGGACTAGTTTTCTATATTATATAAACCTTCATACAGTAGCTCAAGAATTTCTCTTTAAATAGGATCATTTTGAGTGGAAAGTATTCGACATGGCCTAAAAAATAATAATTCTATGGGAACCCATGTGCTATAGGTAGATGAATTGGTGATCATTAATCTTTAATTGCATTCATGCGAGCAAGTGGTTTTCATCACTACTAATGGATATATCATCAACCAATTTAGGTATCTGTTAGTGGTGTATGAGGCCAAGGTATTGAAGGTGGCATCTCTATTGGATAAGTTCCAAGAAGGCTAGGACCGGCCATAATTTCACATGGATGTGGTCCACTTACCATTTAATAAGATGTTTCTAGGCTAGATGAGTGATAGTATAACATGGAGGCAACCTAGTATATCCTAACTGATTTATAACACTCAATCTATAAGTCTAAGGCTTAGGAAATTCATCTTATAATGAAATATAATAGAGGATAAGACACGTGTATATCCCTAATTTGAATTTTGGTAAATTTTGTTCAAACATATTAACTTATTTCTCATTTTTTATTTATTATTAATCATAAAAATATCAATAAGAAATCCCAAAAATAAATTCGTAATACAGGGAGAGTCATGATTAGTGTAAGAAATAAGGGGAAAACATAAGATTAACCCCTTATATGGGAGTGAATGATAAGGGTCAAACAATTAGGGTTTGAATTTTTTATTAACCATATTGAGTATATTTACTATAAAAGATTTATATATATAATTAGATTCCTTACCCATCATATTTTCTTTTCGAATTCATTTCCGTGTACAAATAGTATAACTCTAGGAATATTGAATTGTTCCCAAACAAAATGGGAGTAATTCAGAGTGTGAAACAAAAATCCTAGGAATGGGTAAAAATGGAGGGATATTATGATAGAGAATAATTTATGACCATTTTTGAAACAAATAATATAATATCATTTTTTGAAAAATGGGTATAAAATGAGGATAACCCATTTACTTTGTTGGAAACACAAGACATGTCAAAATTATGTTGGATTTTATTCAGAGAATGTGCCCAAAATAGTTTGTGATAAACTATGGCAATGAAATATTATCATTATGGAGGACTATTCAGGTTTTAATGATGATAGAGATCGAAATAGTGTAGGACATGAATCAGGGGGAAGAACTGACGGGATTTTTAATGGATTTTGACACTCATGGGATTATTCCACTGTTTCCACAAGCACATTTAATAGGTGTATCAGTTTGAACGATGGTTATAATCACCTTTCAAGGGGAGAACCATCTTATAAGATAGATGATGCTCAAGTAACATGAATATTGAGGTTGTTCAATAACACTAAAGGGGAAATAATATGATTGAGTGATGGCCTAATATGTTTCACAGTTTTACTTCATGTCATAAGGATGAAGGATGTTCAATTTATCATCTCATACAATATATGTTGAACATGTATTTTAATGTCATACAGTGAGAACATTGAATAATATAGTATAATATTGTTTGATTATGAATTTTTGTAGTATAACAGCTTGTGAGATGGATGTTGGAACCATTATAATTAAATCCCATCATATCTGGGTAGTGTGATGCTTGAGCAATAGACACAATAATTGTTCCCTATATAGGAGAATGTGAGGAAATGGGAAATATGATTTGGCACTAATTGTTTCATGAAATAATGGGGTCCCACAATAATAGAAAATTTTATTGGGTAAATTATGGGTAACTTATTATTTTTAAATTTCTTGTTACATCCTATCTCTTACCCAAGACACATGGATAACTTGGCATGTGAGGCTTTGAATTTTTATTAGGTTTACCCAATGGGTTTTTGACTTGATATATGTTTTTGACTCATGGACAAAAAAGTTTAAGGTCATATCCATCAGACCAAGTAGTATCAAATTGTTTTATGGTCATAATTCCAAGACCAAGAGTGGAAAATAGTTTATGGTAAAAAATTTAGGACCGTGGGGTGGAAAATTGTTTTATTTTTTAATGATTTGTCCCGAATGGAATCTCAGAAGAGTGTAAATTACATGGAGTATAGTTGAACTGATGAATATTTGGGGACAAAGAGGCTCAATTATACATGTAACTTCTCTTATAATAATAACACACATTTTGTGGTCATTATGTTTGGACCTAAACTCCTAGTTTATGGTTCTAGTGTTTTTTTATCGATGATATGTTTCTTTGTTTAAAGGTCATATGTGTGCCTCAACATTACATAGGGAAATTCATCAAAAATTAGAATCACATATGAGCCATTATAAATAAAAGAAACAAAGAAAGTTATACAGTCACAATTCCATGGGTGAACACAATAAGGGGAAAAAGTAATCTCGAAAGGGTTGTCCCAAAAGTTGCCAAATTATTCAGTCACCAAGAATTTGTGTGTGGGGAAATGATACAAACGGTATTGGGTTTTCCTAAAATGTAAATGGAAGTGTAAATTATGTTAAATAATTCCCTCATAGACCTATAACATTATATAGAGTAACTAATGGGAAGAGAACCACTGTTGAATGATCTCAAAACATATGATTTGAAAGTGCGCTAGCCAAGGATAAGGCGAAAAAATTCCAGATCAACCATTTAACATGTTTCAATCATAGGAACAGTAATTTATAACCATGTGGTCCTTAATGTGTGTTCCTAGGAAGTTATGTGCCATAGTGGGGCTAAATACCATTGTTATTAGCGAGGTTGTTTAGACGGGGATGATGATGAGGTTCTTTGTAGAAGAGAACAAGAAATGAAAAATTGGATGTGGGGAATGTCCTAGAGGGAAATAACAATGGGTATCAACCCGCTCTTTGGTCAAATACACTAGATGATCATAATGGATGCTAATAAATAAGACTAATGTTTTGGTGTAAGGACCTCGAGGAAAATTTATAATGGGGGGTAGACATAGAATATGAGATTCAAGAGTCACTATCAATCATGTGTGAATGTGAATCGAGACGCACATAGTTATGGAATATGGATTAGCAGGTGACCAATGCCAAACGAGTGGTTTCATATCATGAAAGGTTGATGGATCATCTCATAGTAATTTTATGATCCATCTAAATCTCATTATATTGGGAAAGAATATAGTTTAACTTCATGTGACAAGGATGTTTTCATTGGAAATATCACATTTTACATGTGAGGAATCCCATGTTTATGAGAGATGGTAAGGCTACATTTTAACATCATTTTATGTGGATATTGATTTTGGTATTCCCAAAATTTTCAAATAAGGTATCCTATATTGATTACAATGGGAAAGGTTGTAGTTTAACATCATGTTCTAAGGAAATTAATTTTACTCATCCCATTTTTTTCTTATGAGGTATCCCAGGTTTATACAGGGTAAGGATATATTTTAATATTGTGTGCTAAAGACATTTATTTTGGTCATCCCATATTTTTTACATTAGGAAACCCAGGTAAATTCATGATAAGGATATAGTTTAACATTATTTAATGATGATGTTGTTTTTTATCATCACATACTTTTGATACAAGGCATCCTTTATTTTGTATATAGGGTAATTAATAAAGTTTAACACTATGTTATGAGGATGTTGGGATTTGTAGTTTACTGTAGTATTACTTGGACTACGATTTTCTACTAGTTAATGGTGCTGGATTTTAGACTATTGGTGCGTGGTTTTCCTAAATATGATTTTGCGACATAAAAGAGTGATAACATGATTTGATTAAGGAGATCCAATTAGCACCATTTACACACAATCATCCAAGACAGATGACACATATGTTGACATCATGATTTAGAGAGAGGAAATACCACATAATGAGTTTACTGTGGGGGATGGACTTGGGATATGAGATCTGGGCGTCATTATGTGTCTCATGGTAATTGTAATCATGAAATACATAGTTTTACAATGTGGTGTGGTAGAAGAACAACACTGATAAGGGGATGTCATCTCAAGAAAGGATGTGTTGAAAAGGGATGGGGTATCAGTTTGATCAAACATGAGGGGAAAATAAAACTATCTAAATAAGGTTCTAAGGGGGTCCAAATGCACATTTTTTATTCTCACAATGCTTGTACCTAAATGGGAGTAGGTACATTTAGGATTCTCGAGTGGTGATAAACAGTTTGAAATAAATATCAAGAAGGATCCAATTAGTATTTTCACCACAGAAAGAAATCGTGAAATCATGAACATCTATTTTAGGATAATGAGTCGTAGACTAAATAGAGGACCCCTAAATAGGTTAGTGATATGGCTGGGCTGGAGATGTTGGATCCAGGCATCACTATGTATCATGTCAGGCATGCGAATCAGGATAGACGTATTTTTAGAAAACAACATGGTAGTAGACCAACATCAACAATTTGGAATCCTCTCCAGCAAGGACATTTTATCCTCACATATATGTTATATGATGCATCCAATATTCATCACATTGGGAAAAGCTATAGTTTAACTTCATGTGTTTAGGACATTGATTTTAGTCTACCCATATTTTCATATGATGCAAATTGTATTTATCATATTATCTTAGGAAATATTTTAACATTTTGTGTTATGTAAATTGATTTTTGGAATCCCATATTTTCCATATGAGGAATCCAATTTTCATCACATAATATTAAGCTATAGTATTATTTCATGGGTTTAGGGCATTGACTTTGGTAATCATAATTTTTTTATATGAGGTATTATATATCCAAAACATAGAGTAAGGATATCGATTAATGTTAAATGTAGGGGAAATTGATTTCTTTATAATAATTTCTATATATTTTATAATATATTTTTAATATAGGGTATGTATTATAGTTTAGAAATATTTTATAAGGATGTTGGTATTTTTAGTTTAGGGTCACACATCTCTCACAATGAATGCATTAAGATTATGGTACTTGATATTTATTCACAGGAAAATATATTAGATTATGGTCATATTACACAGACCATGATGTGTTGTAGTTTATGTATAATGATCTTTAAATAGGAACATTCACATTATGTACTATTTGATAAACTTTTCACTGTCGGGAGGTTACATAATCTATCCATCCATAGTGGATAAAGGGTATGCTTCAATAGAGTAGAACTAATGCATAATGTGATATCCTTTACATTTATGATCTTAATTTGGTGGATTATTTCTGTTTATCATTGGTGTTCTGGGAGCCAATACCATATCACCTTTAATGATAAAGTAGAGGCAGAGCTTCTTGTTGAGTATAATGATCCCTTGTTCTAGTGCCACTCAATGTTGTGAAATGTATGAAGGATGTTGTACAAAAGGTCCTCTAGCTCAACTAAAAAACATTTACAATTATATATGGAATATTTTGTTTATGAACATATGTTTAGAGCAATGAAAATTAAACCTTAATAGGTAGAAACTACTTCTGTTCCATACACAAGGTTGTATGGGGTTTTCTGAGTTGAAATTCATGTTATCATATGATAGAAAAAGTTGAATTATGGAGTTTATCAAACCAATTATTATTTTTCTAGACCACTATATACTAAAGGATCTAATAGAGTGTTTTCTTTAAGGCATAAATTTTTCCATTAATCTGCACATGGTATAAGTAAGTGTATTTAGGCCAAATGATGTACTTGGTGTATATTTTTATTTTCTCAAAATCTCGAAAATTAGTTTTTTCTTCCATGATAATGTTATGAGTAACCCCAAATCGATGAATGATGTGATATTTAACAAATTTTATCATATATTGGGTTTTAACTTTTTTAAGGGGAGATACTTATTCCCACGTTGAGAATAAGTTTTTTTCTAGTTAAAATGAACCTCCACTGTCAAGATATCATTGGAAGGTATGGACCCACATCATTTATTCACCAAACTAAAATGGACAATAATATATGCTAGTAAGGATATTCTCTGAAAATTTATATACAAAAATAGAAATGGATATGGAATGCATGAAACAAATTAGAAAAATCATTACAGTCATAAACCATGGTGTTCTTCAAGTAGCCCAACCATTGAATTTTGTGGGAGTGAGTTAATATTACTTGATGGGAACTATAGTATCCAAAATGCAACTCTTGAATGACCTAATTTATCTTTACTCCTTGGATTCAAAAGGGAATAATTTCAGAAAACCCTTATTTATAGAGATTTTGATTGAGGTTAGGGACACTCTAGAGGATTAACGGTGCTGTACACTGGATGATTCGGTGACATTTGGCTTTTCCTAATGGAAGGATGCCATGTTCGAGATACTCAACAAGGGTAATCATACAATAAGGACTTTAATCAAACATAGGTGGATTTGAGGTTCACAAAACAAATGAAATTTTATCCAGTTTATACACCTATTACTTTCATTCATTTTAATAATCAATTTATCTGGATTAGGATATGTGAGGGATATGTAAAATATTTTCATAGCATTAGATCAACCACCCTATGAGCACAAAACATGTGTTTCCATTCGATGGGAATGGAACTATGCCATCAATTGAAATGTCTGTTCTTTTGAGGGTAAAAGATCATGATTTCTGACAACATATTCACCCATTATAATTTTAATAACCAAATCATAGTCTCTATTTAAATGTATACAAGTTACATCAATCATTAGGGCCAATTTGATACCAGAGAAGCGGTACTAGTACACTACATCAATTTTAGGTCAATTTTTAGATAACAGTAATGAGTATGACAGGAAAACCTATGTCATAGTTATGAAGACAATCCCCATGTCCACTATGTTTTGTTTAGTTATGTAGAGACTTTTACCTTCAATACAACAATAGGATCCATAGAAATGTAATGGAACAATTTGCACTGCCTGATCTACGGAGGTACTAGCATTATTTGAGAAATTGATGTCCAGGGGTATTCGATCAAGGGTCGAGTTAAAATATAATAATTTTTCTAATGCTTGGCCTTTGAAGTATTTATATGGGACAAACCTGATGTTGTAATTTTGTAGGATTACCACCTAAGGTACAAATTACATTATTAGTATCTAGTTTTTCAGGATTTACTTTAGTTGGTTAACTTGTGTCACTGGTTTTATCTAATGGTGATACAAATAATTTCCCAACATTTCATTTTAAGGACATGTGTGGGGTGACTATTCATCATGGGGGAGTATCTGGTCTCTTTTTTAGGGAATGTGGATGATCTAATAATTTTTTTCACCACAAACTTACTATTTTTATGGTTTATGATTTCACTAAGGGATCATCCTAGGGAATTCACCCAAAGGACCAACGGTTTTCCTGAGATATGTGTCATCAAAACTATATGTTGTTATAGATTCTACTTATTGTCCTCAAGAATTTTCTGGAAGTCCATATCCCATTGATAAATGGTTCCCAATAAATTATCCTCAAAATGTACTAAACTTCCTAGCTAAAGTTTAAATAATTCAATGAATATAGGCTAATTTTCATTGGAGGCCCCACAAATACTAGAGGATTCATGGAAGAGTAATTTATTTGATAGCCTTAATTTTATCTGTGTAGATATCGAGGCATCTATATCTGACAACGTAGATAATAAATTTTCTATAATGGTACCTAAATTCACACTTCAAGGTGATCATATTAAAGTGGTGGGAATAGAGGAAGTTGAACACATTGTCATGGTCTTTGGGATGATCCTTGAGTTAGTGATATTTGACTACCAAATAATCCATGTAACACTACAAAAATTTACTGATGACATGTTTAAGGATACATTACATGAAATGACTTTAAATTGATCTAACATTCTTCAAGCCAAAAAGCATTTACTAGGAGCCAACAGTTCCCTGGGGTTGTTGGAAGGTGGTATCCTACTCATCACCCGAGGAAATCTAGATCTGAATACACCTATTATATTAGTCCTTATAGGAGACGTCTTGGAACCCATCGAAAGTATTAATAAATAGATCTATCAATGGAAGGGTAAATTAATCCTTTAAAAAATGGTGGTTGAGGTCCCATAATTTAATATAGACTATAATATTACAATTATTGATATTTAATAAAATTCTATAGGTTAACCATTTAGGGAAATGGACCTCCCATTCAATGTTGTCTTTAATAATCCTGCCCACCTCAGCCTTAAAATTGTGATTCATGAGAGGGGCATATCTTTCTAGGAGAATTTGATACCTACAGTGACCCACTAGGAGGAAAAGGTGATGATCAAAAACCTCAAGGTCATGTCCTATAATATTTTCATAGCTCCCGGGAAAAACATCAAAATTCTACTTCATGAAGAAAACATAATAATGATGATCCTTTGGAGAAATTGTTTCCCTGATATGTATATCCCTAAGATATTCCTCAGTTCCAAGTTTCACATGAGTCATCACATTAATAGTAGTGGAGAAACCCTCTTCAAATGTAGGAATGGTGTCTCCTCTACAACATATGATATGTGAGAGTCAGAGTAATTAAATAGGTATCCCGACACAATTTCATTTTTGATAACAACAAAACAAAATACATTAGTGTAAGAACCATTAATTTGGGACTCATCATTAATGATTACTATAATAAAAAAGTCAATTATTTAATACCAAGTGATTTTTTACTGTAAGGTTCACTCTTATATCAAATAAATGATGAATGGTTGACCATCACTGAGTCATCCCTGACTTGTAAAACATGTGGGAGAGCTATGGGGAAATGTTTATGGGGGAAACAAATAGATTCTTTACATGTGTAGGATATTATAGTATTGTTCGATTTTGTCTAATGTTTGATTATGAGGTAATCCTTGAGTACACATTATTCATGGAGATTGAAAATCAAATTCTTGGATTATTTTCATGGGTTCCAATTGATGGATTGGAAGGATAGAGATGGCATTGACGTCTATCCAAGGATATTTTTTAGTGACTATCATATAAATAGAGTCATTGATACCCTCAATTTCATAAATGAAGGGTTGTTTCCTTCCCTTTTATAGTAATTTGTATCTATAAAATGGTACTCACAAGAGTTAAAGGGAGATGAATTTCCAAGAGTACCATAATCGACCATAAAAGGAGTATTTGGGGAACTAGTGGTATGAAGAGGGGATGACAATGTATAGGGAGATCCAGATCCATCCCAATAGGGTGTTGTATGTTGTGTTTCATGAGACTACCATAAATTCATTTCTTTCGTTCCTGCCTCTTCATTGAGTCTTTAGTAGAATATTTTAACTCAAATGCTTCTCACTTTTATCATATCCATGAATTATTAGGTTAGATGGGATCAATACATATTATATGATCTATAAAATATTGATCATTTGTTTTAGGAAAAGATTAATCAAAGTTATAGTATCCAATAGGAATAAATGTATTTCCATGATGTCGAACAAGACAGTGATATAAAATGAGAGTATGCTCCCCTAAATGGAATCACACAGTATGATGACCCAAAACTATTACAAATAATATTTTATGATTTATAAACATAAACAACCATTAATAAAAAACAAGGATTGTGAAGGACCAGGCTATTAAGAAGCCTTGTTTTGTAATACATCAATGTGTGACTACCAATAAAACATTTTATTTTAGTTAACAAACCGAGCTCTTAAATCCATTTGATATACTGAAAAATATTTGATAAATTAGTTAATATATTGACACAATTATTGAGTTAAGAATACCACTAAGAAAAAGCATGACAAGGAAACATAACGTGTGACATAATGATATAGCATGATATCATAAAAATAATGTACATGATTAAAGAAGTAGAATCATAACATTAGTAAAATCATATCATAAAATAAAAATTTGTTAGATATGTGGAATCAACATATAATGGGACATAAACATTGTTGATTCAAAAGTAATACTTATGACTTTTCCATTTCATTAGTACAAGAATTCTCAAAACACTTTCCTAATTAGTTTATTTCTATCATATCTTGTCCAAAGTGTTTTAGAATATATTTTAGAGAAAATAATATTTTTCAACGCTTATAAAAAGATTTAATGAATTTTGAAAATAAAATTATAATTCATTATTATGATTACCATAATTATTATAGATCTAATAAATATCAGATTCACCCTTACCATACTAGATGTAAGACTCTATTTATTATCTTTCGTAGTAAAAAAGTACAAGTAATCAGGTAGAATAAATTACCGATGAATATTAGATTAATACTCATAATGAATACCATAATTTCAATTTTAATGAAGTCCATTAGAGAAAATTAAGATTATTATCATATTTTGAAATTTTATTTCTAATGTAAGGAAAATGTTTTCCACTATACATGTGTAAATCAATATGAATAAATAAAATTAGATAAAACAATCTGTTGAATCCTAGGTGTCTATGTTGTTTCAAAAAACATGGAGAAATATGACCATTGGGAAAGAAATATGGCCTATGGAGAAATTCCAATAAATACCTTTCCATTCAAAGAGTTTGAGGCTTAATTATCAATTTCATTTTCAATTTCTCACTGTGTGAGAGAATTGGTTATTACATAGCTTTAAGATCTTATTCAAATTCATTGTAATTTTTTTTAGGTTTTAGTTCCAATTAAAACATTTCAGGTATATCTCCTTATAAACATATTCATAGTAACTGTGTGTCTGATATAGGTCTATAATCGAGGGCCTGCAAAAATAGAAAGATGGAGAATCCAATCTTCTAATCAAGGTCTTATGAGGATAGAAAGATAGGGCCAATCCATTTGTTATGGGATAATAAGCCTTAGTATATTTATAATCATATCATCATATCAAGGGATTTCATTTCTATGGAATGGTAGTCTTTCTTGTAAGTATTAAAGAAGGGATACAATTATCTAGGGTTTGTGGATACCTTATTATTAAGGTTAAAATAGGTATATTGAATTTTAAACCGAAGAAATTCATTCTAAAATTAACATATTTTTATTAATTGTTTCAAATAAATTCTATATTTCTCTATGATTTTTTGAATTAGTTTTTATCGTAACTGTTATAAATATGATAAAACAAATATAAAATATTAATAAAATCTACTACGAATCCAAGACACTATGATATACTCATTTTTATTTTGATTCTGATATGTACACTCTGATATTATAAGAGTCATACTAATTATGATACTTTGGTAATTAGATTGTGGGTGATTTCCAAATATAATATTGTACTAAAAGAGGTTTTCTGAATTGTTTTAGTTTTATTATTTTAAACTAAATATTTTTAATCTTCAATTCACCTACCCACTTGTAAATGTGCAGTCAAAAACATAGTATTTTGATCCTAATAATAATATATCTAATATTTATATCCAATAATTCGTATCAATGTAGGATTAAAATTCTCAAATTTCTCCTATGTTTTTACTATATTTATTATTAAAAGCCTTTTGAATATTTTTTAAATTTTTTTATAAAACTTTTGTACAATAAAATTTTCGTGGAAAAGAATGAATTTCTATTAAGATCACTATATTTAATGTCAGATACATAGAACATACAAATCCAAATAGACATCTTATATTTTATAGAGCAACCAAAAAATATTGGAGAGATAGAATGGAGACTTTCGTTATCAAGACATGGGTTGATTTTTTTTCATGTTGACTGGAAATTATAAGATTATAGATAAGGATGTTAAAACATTTAAAAATCAACAGAAACAAGAATAACAACACATCTTTATATATTGAAAAAACTTTATTATGATCCATGAATGGTTGCCTATATATTCAGATTACATCTTGTGAAAAATCTAATAGTATCTACAAAAATCATGAATTTACACACTTTAATTGATTAAATGTTTTTGAAAATTTAAGATCTATGTTCAGAGTTGACTATCATGATTTTTATTTTTTAACTAGTGAATCAGTTGATAATATGCATCAAATATTTATAAAGATTTTAACTATTTACAATATATTGGTGAAAAAGTTCAAAATGGTGAAATACTTATAGAGAAGATAATATATACCATGCCCAATGAATGAGAGTCTAAATGAACTACTATTTATGAAACATGAAAGGTTATTAAAATTATCATAGGGAAACACACACTCACTGACTATGGATTTAGTTTTACAAAAACTAAAATACTATTTGATAACACTAGTTACATTTCCATATGAAAAAACCTAGCATATCACTCACATGAAAAGATTATAGAAATAAGTCACCATTTCCTTAGGGATTACACAGTAAAAGGGGATATCATTTTATAATTCATCGGAATGAAAGATAAACATGCTGATATTTTTTCAAAAAAATTTCCATCTTATAGATTGTAATACATTAAATATAGTTTTATTATGATCAATGTAAAATTATATTTCTATTTAATTATTTTTTACACATCACCTTATATGAAGATACTTCTATTCATAGAGGGAGTACATATTATTGATCCTTATCAAAAACATTTGTTTATCAAAATTTTGGCTTACTTTTTTTCATAATAAATTTCCATAATCAAATTTCTTTATAATTTTTATTGATATCAATATAATCTAAAGGATTGTTGAACTCGTAAAAAATTATCATTTTCCATATTATAATTTTCAAAAAAAAAATTTATTTCATAAATTCATCATAATGAGATTTTATTTATGAAATATCATATTAAAATTTACTTATAAAAAATATTTTATAATATTAGGTAATTTTTTAACATAGTATTAAAAATATCATATTAAATGTTTCATAACTATCATAATCTAATTAGAGTAATAAATTTCCATAAGAACATGCTATTCATATCGATGACACTTTCATCTCTGAGTAGTATTCTTCTTATCTTTCAAATTATTTCCCTAATTCATTAAATTTTTCCATCATTTTTATTTAAATACATTTTATTATTATAAAAAAAATATTTCTTTAATATTTTCTATTGTTTATTAAAAAATATCCAAAATTATATTCCGTATTAATATGATAAATCTTTTAAAAAGCACTAGAGATTAATATTATTTTAATCTTTCATAGAATCATCTTCAACTATATGATCCAAAGGTTTTATAATCATATAAATGGGATTTAATTTTGGATATGATTCAACTATCCCATAACCTTTAAAAATTGTGACCCCTCGTGTCCCACATCTATCACCTCAGTATTTATAATGCTGAGTTTTTGCTGCCTTTTTGTATCCTAGTTGAAAAACATTCCTTGTGTAGGAATCACTAATTTATTATCTGAATAAAATGGCTTATTCTAATTATTTCAATATATTGTCAGTATTTTGAGAATGAATCATCAATAAATCATTTTATGAATAATATGATAACTCTTTGAAGAATGTTATCAAATTTCAAGGTTGGGAGTCTTATGTATTGTAAAATAAAATGAAGATAATATTTTTTATATATTGATGTTGTTCAAGAAATTTATAGTGTGTTAAATGTTATCAAATTGGATGAAAAAAACATTCGTTCTAAATATATAGAAAGGATATCATATGTCATATGAAAAAGATACAAATTGTTTAGGAGTAAAATCATATGGAGAAGCATATTTCCCTTATTAAAAATTTCTATATAATATTGGTTATTTCGATATGGATAAAGAAATTGATTTCTTATTCGGTCATTATGAATAGGTTAATAAACTATCTCACATAACTTTGGATAATAGGGTTATTATGCTTTAGATGAAAGGTTTCTTAATTCCATGGATGGGATATCGAGAGCCATTGAATGTCTAGGATGTATTTTATTTTTTATTTATTAGACGACATGAGAAAAAATTATCTTATGGTATTGATTTTATTACCATTTATAATTTAAATACTGAATCCATTAAAAAAATATTATTATGTCACAATCTACGATAACCATAACATGTTTTCTAAAATTGAAAACAAATCAAAGATGAAGAAGATGAAGTGTATATTAATTAGTGATAATAAAATGAATATAACGTGTCTTAATTTTTATACTATATCAAAAAAAAATTATTGTTAATGTTTTGAGAAGATGAACCATCAAAGAATGCTGAATAGGGTAACCATAAGATAGAAAATAAATTTGAGTAGGGTGATTAGAAAAAATAAGAAAAAAGATAAATCATCCTCAAAAAAATTAATGAATTAGTTGTCTATTCCGGAGAAGTATATTATGAGTGGATGAAAAAGATAGAAGTATTGAAGTCAATAGAAATAGTTATCAAAATCAACCCATATGTGGCTAATGCCATAATGTTAGATTCGACCGATACCTTACAGAAAAATAAAATAAAATAAAAAAGAACAAGAACACCCAAGTTGAATGAATTGTATAATCTTTATTGAAATTCATTGAGGCATCCACATGAAATTTTTTTTACCTCTATCTAAAACCGATCATATGAATCCAAATGTTAGGTTGTCATTCTAAGAAACTAACATTGTACATTTCAATATCCCATCAGTGGATAATAAATTCAATATTAATTAGTTGACTAATAAACACCACATGTTGATCAATAAAAGAATCAAAATCAAAACAACATTGTAAAGGTGAATTAAGAATAGAAAGTTAGCATCACGATGTTTTTCCTAGACCTATGGTTGAAGGAACTATAAGATTGATAAATTAGGAAAATAAGAAGAATGAATTTAAGAAAAAAGTGAATATGAGGAAATTGATTAATTTCTTAAAGAAGAAGAGAAAGAAATTGAAATTAAATAGAATAACATTAAATAGGATGATAAGAAATATGACTATCATGAATAAAATGAGAACCAAGATAATCTCGAAGAAAAAGAAGATGAAAACAAAAAATCACAATCTAATATGTTTTCATTGAGATAATCGAGGAAAAAAATTTGATTTCCTTCAAATATTAATCAAAAAAATATAATGTCTTTTGACTAAAAAATTACCAGAGGAAAAAATATGAATTCTCACCGAAGAAAAACCAGAAAGAACAAAACTAAATAATAGAGGTTGAAAAAGTTGACATCGAAGAAAAATATGTTGTTCAATTGTCCCATGGAATGGATATTCAAGATAAACCTAAGAAATCAATTCAATTAAATAATGAAAAAAATAAAATGAAGCGGTATTTGGAACAAGTTGTATTAATTTCCCAGAAATTGAAAAATATAAATTTCATTCAGTCGATAGGATAACCACTCAATGAGTATAATTCTTCATCCACGTATTGAAAATTACTAAAAAAATCATATTTACAAAGACGTAAATAATGTAGATAAATGATTCCTAGAATTATTCATGGGAAATATGAATAAATCAATGTGCTTTTAGATAAAATGAACCAAAGTAAGTCTGATTTAAAATTTATACAATGAATCTCTCATATTCATAATAAGGAATGAAATCAAGTTGTAAAATTTCCTCATAAAATCAGTGTCATTTCTAAATTTTATGATGATAAATTTGAATATATAAATAATATCATGAATGAATCATTATATGTCCTCAATCATTTTTCAAAAGACAAGGTAGTTGTGGTCAAATTCATGGAACCATTTATATTTAAAACTAATAACTATATTGATGAAGTGAAAGAGGTGAAAGAGAATATGAAATACTTGTAAAACGATTTTCCAAGAATAAAATATTATAAAGTGGAAATCATCTTTTTGAGAAATTATAATGAATAATTGACTAAAAGAAATTATATTCATGAAGATAATGTTAAATCTCAAGATGAAATGAAAGAAAATATTGATGAGGACAGAAAAGTGTTTATGAAGATGAAGACTGTTATGATGTATTCGGTGAAGAAAGATTAAAATAAATTTTCTTTTTAACTCATATTTCAATTGTTATTGTATTTTGAATTTTTTTTAAATGAATTACTTCCTCATCCCATTAATATTTTTTTGAATTTTTTCCAATTTTGATTGGTTATATATTCATTAAATTTATTTCATGATTAAGAAGTTCATTATATTGTTTTATATAGCTATTTTCAAACCCTTTTCTGGAAATTCGTAAATTTTCACCATTCTTTTAGAAACATAAAAGGGCTATAAATATTATTATTTTGGGAGATTATTATAAAAAGTGGATAATTTCGTATTAATGGAATGCTTATATAGTAAGAGGAGAATGTGATTCTTAAAAGAGTATTTATACCAAAGAGGGATATAATCGTATTCAAATCAATCTCTATCATAATATGAATAGTAAAAAAACACATGTGGTGTTATGTTTTTCTTATTCCACTATGAATATGATGCACCTAAAAGAAAATGGATTATAATGTTTTCAAAGATAATTTAATATTTATGTTTTTAGATTGTATTTTACAAAAGGTAGAGATTGTTGAGTTAAAAGTCATATTTATGACTTTTCCATTTATTCAGTTTTATAAATCACAAAGACATTCATGTTTAAATGATTACTAACTCATAATGTTAAAATTATTTTAATTTTTTTTATAAAATATAATTTTTTACCATACTTAGTATAATATCTAATTAATTAATAAAATAATCTTATAATTAATTATCATGATTATCGTAATGATTATGGATCTGATAAACATTGGATTCACCCATATTAGACAAGATGTAATACTTTATTTCGTTTCTTTAAACCTTAAAAAATTTAAGTAATCAAACTGATAATACAACTAATGAATATTAGACTGATATTGATAAGGTATATCATAATGAAAATTGTAAAGAATTCTATCAGGAAAAATTATGTTTTTACAATATTTGGAATCGATGTTTATAATGAAATGAAAACTTTTTACACTATAATAGTGTAAATCAATACAATATCATATAGTACGTTACAAAATATCCATTTAAGTACCATGTGTCAAAGTCATTCTAACAATCTTCGATAAATAGGACCCTTGTGTAAAAAATATGTTCATTCAAGAAATTACTATAAATACCCAGGAATTCAAAGATTTTAGAGCTGACTGATCAATTTCATTTCCAAATTTTAATTATGTAATATCTATGGACATTAAATAGCCTAAACACCTTATTCCAGGTATTTTTATTTTCTCAGAGTTTTTTAGTTCTAAGGAAACCATTTTAGGGTTGTCTCCATACAAACTATTAATTTGAAATTGTATGCCAAATCTGTGACTCCGATTAGGGGTTTAAAGGGATAATAAAATGAAGAAAATGATCTTATGATTTGGGTATTGCTTGGATATATATACAAGGAAGATCCGTTAGATTGAGAGATTCAGAGGCTAGGTTGACAAAGAATCCATTCATCGTGTCAAAGGATTTATTTATTGAGTAATGAGATACTTTTTGTAAGTATAAAACAAATAATAACTTTATCTAGTGTTTTGGATACCTCAAACGAAAGGATAAATAATTTTTATTATTTTTTAACTATATATATGTCAATCTCATCTTTTATCTATTATATTACATTCTTCTAACAAGTTATATATTCCACTATTTTTATTTGTATTAGATTATATCGTAACAATTCTATATAGGATAAAACACAATTTGAATTATTAATCCAATATAATTTGAATCTAATACACTTATATATAATCATATCTATTCTAATTATGATCTATTGAATTTTATATTATTATAATCATCCTAATTAAAATACTTTGGTATTCTAACTATGAGACATCTAAAAATTAAATATTTTCCAAAAAGATATCTTGTAAATTTGTTAATTTTAACTATTCTGACCTAATGTTTATTAAAATAAAATTCACCCCCTATTGTAATTGATCCATAATGAACATACTCATTTGATCCAAATATCAATATATAAAATATATAGTTCTAATTAACATGATTGAAAGATAACTTCCTATGAAATATCACATGATAGAAAAAGTCTTACAATGAATAGGTTTACTCCCTAATCCTATAAATGATGCCTCAGGAAGCTAAAACATTATCCAATGCATTATAGTACTATCTAGGAAAACACATCATAACATATTCATGATATTTCTATTCCACATAAATGAAATAAAACATAATTGAAAACATAATAATTACCCATAGAAAGGAAAAGGGTTATGTAGTCTTTTTTCATATCATAAACAAATAAAATTTCATAATAAAGGAATTTGAGAAATGATCACAAGGAATTTATTAATCTAGAAAATTAATAGATATAATCTAGGTATATATTCGAGAGATATATTTATAGAATCCAAAATCAATCCATAACATCTTGGGTTGTTGTTGGTGGTGAATAAAAAATAAACATTTTTGACGAATATAATCATTACAATTTTAAAATCACTTTTTGAAAAACTAAGATTCATAGAATAATATAGAAATAACTTTATTTTAAAATAAACTTTGAAAATTATAGATTTATATTAAAAACATTGATTTTTCTTTATAGTCGAATAGTTGTGTCCATGTAAGATATTTTAAAAAATAAAGATACTTTTTTCTTTTTTGAGATAAAAGTAAAAAAGTATCTTATTCATAAAATGATAGAAATATTCATTTTAAATTTTTTCAGAAAAATAATGGTAAAAATGATTTTAAAAAATATTAAAATATTATAAATATTTTTAGAAATCATGGATTTGGATAAAAAATTATTTTCAGCCGAAGAGGGAAATGAAATTAAATATTTTTTAAAATCGTTTGTCAATAATTTTAAGTTCCAATGATTGAAAAAAGACGAATATTACCTTAAAAGTAATTAATAACTAGAGTATAATAAAACATTACAGTTTTATTTGTAAATAATAAAATAATTTTTAAAAAATGGAAATTAAATAGAAAATAATCCTAACTAAAATTATTTTGAAATATAAACACTTACCACTTTGGTAAATTTTGAATCATAACTTCTCATGACTAATGTAGATGAATTTTAAATTAAAATATCATGAATTAGTACGGATTCATGTTTTTTTGTATATGTTCAGATTATACATCATTAAAAATAAATTAGGTGCATAAAAGAACATGTGTCTTTAAAAAAGAAGTTTGAGAAATAACCATTACAAAGTTCATATCATTGAGTATAGAGTTAATTAATGTGGTTATAATGTTATATAAATATATATCATCAAAATTAATATTTTAACAAAAACAAAAATTAATAAGAATCCATTTTACCCTTAATTTTTTCATAATATATTAAATGAATTAGTTCTATAACCCAATGATTGGATATTTATTTAAGAAAACCCTTAACTCACACTTCTATTTCAGTGATAATTATTTTAACTCCTTAATAGGGCTTTTAAAAATATTATTAACATATACTAGAACCATAGTAAAATTTATAATTTCATATATGATCATTTTATAACATCTTATAACTTTTTCTTTAATAATATTTCATTATCACTATTGTTTCTTATATTCATTACATTCTTTTCTCATGAATGTTTTATAGTAAATTTTATGAATATTGAACATAGGTGATACTTACATCATCTTTGAAATTATATTAATTATATAAATATATGGTTTTCATTTGATGCATCTTTATAATCATTATTTAATTTTGAATACAAAGAATGAATCACATAGCTTCATGGAGATGGTATGTTGTAGGTATTCCCGGGAAATGTTATCATTCCCTTAATGGGTGAAATGGTATGGAATTGAAGGGTATATTAGTTTTAAAGAATAAATATAATATCATATATGTTACGTATATTATTAAAATATTTTCGTTTCATTCATTTAATATAAAAAGAATGTCAAAAACAAAATACATTTCATTGCATGGTGTAAGTCCATCATTGACATGAGTGACGCTATCATATTTTCGGTCACGACCCATCCTCAAGGCCGGTGCCATGACTACCCCAAGCCCACCTTCCTTAGGCCAGGGGCTCACGACTAGCACCAAAGACGTAAATCCTGATAAAAAGGGAAGGCTTTGCCTTTATAAAGTAAACAGACACCACAGAATACGCAAGATGAAGTAAACACTATCTAAACTGAGTACAAAAGTAAGTGGTGGAAGGTAAATGGGAAATAATACAATCCCAACTGAAAGTAAAGTATAACTTGAAAGAAAGTAAATCGACATAAAATTAAAGCAGCAACTCTGAGCCGTCTTCTGGAAATCTCACCTGAAGGGTGGGTACAGATAGTCGCCACAGCTCCTCGGGTCTGGTCGTCCGCTCTGTGTAAGTCATGTCCAGTGATCCACCACCAGGTACCATCCAGCTCCACAAGCGTCCACCTCAATCAGCGCTGTCTGTCTTTTGCATCCAACACAATGTAGTGCCGGTATAGCATGAGCAGGGGTGAGTATACGATTGTCAGTAGGGACCCCGAGACCCCTGAAGGTCTCCCAGAATCCACAAAGGATAATCTAGAAAGGATATTTACAATTACAAAGTATCACCCAACTCTACATAGGTATATTCCCATACATATACTTAAGTAATCAATTCCAGTTCTACTCCCACTCATGAGCCCAAGTTCAACACAGTCCACAGAAGAAAAGTACATCCCAATCCACATAGTAATGCACAACCCAATCCACAAAGGAAAGAAAGTCAATCATATCAAAGATAATGATTGAAAGTCAAGACTCCGCTCACACAAGTATAATAATTATGAAGAGGGGTGGAGATGATTAAATGTAGCCTCTGAATCGTCTCCTCTTCCGAACCCACGTAGGATCCAAGAATAGTAGTCATCGCTGCCGAACACACGTAGGATCCCAGTAATGTAACCATCGATACCGAACCCACATAGGATCCATGTACATTCACCATCGTTGCCAAACCCATGGAGGATCCAAGTACAGTTTTCATCTCTAACGAACCCACGTAGGATCCATGTACAGTCGTCGTCGTCGTAGCTAGTTCTAGGGTTCCCGGGCACAGCACACTCGATTCCAGGAGGGTCTGCTTCATTAGCCAAGGGATCAATACATCAACTGTCATGAAGTAAAAATTTTATGTATCCCAACCTTTCATCTCGTCAATTTAAAATCAACGCGACATACGGCGAATCAATCAGACACCCGGTTTGAGAGTTATTGGCTTTTCCGTCCCAAGGGCCCGATTAGTTTTTAAGCTAAAACCAACCTGACCATACTCCAGCCACATCCAAACTCTAGAGAAGTAATACAAAACAACCTTCTCACTAAGAGGAATCCAACAAAGTCGACGGCACATCAATCAGACGTCCGTAGGTCATGTTATAAGTGTTTCCGCTCCGAGGGCCCCGGTTGATTTCTTGCTCGAACCAACCTGGACGTACCCAAATTTCACCGAAACCTTGAGTGTAATATACCGAAACTAACATCTAGATCAAATGATACCTATAAAACTAACAGTGCGTCGATCGGAGGTTCGTAGCCCAAATTATGGTCATTTGAACGAAACTACTCGAAAATATGGGGGTTCGGGCCCGGTACGAACCGGCCCGATACCCCCTAGGTCGGCCCGAACTGGGTCAAACTGTCTCGAGTCCGGGTCCGGCCTGCTCGAGCACGGTCCAGCTAGTCCGGCATGGCCCGGACTGAAGCAGGATGTCCGGCCTAGCGCGGGCGGCCCATCCCATCATGGACGGCTCGCCACTGGGCGAGCGGGGCGGCTGGTTGCTGGCCGAGCGGGCCGGCTAGGCGCTGGCCGAGTGCAGTGAAAAGGGGGCACGAACACCTATTTGTGGAAACAGCTGGCCTAAATGGCCAGCCTTTTTTGGGACCACGGGACCCCTGCAGGTCCGGCCTTCAAGTGGCGACAGGGGCCCACTAGGTCGACCGCCCCTTTGAGAAGCTGTCGCGGCCTTAAGTCGCGTCTTCTGTTCAACTTGCGTGGCGCGACGGCGCCATGCCCCTCTGCGACCCGTGGTGATCCGACGCGGCATGGAAGCGCTGCAACCCTCCACCGTGGCCTGATCCTGGCTGCGGCTTCCTTTGGTCTCAGCGGTGCGGCACGATGGCACCACACACCTCCACCACGGCCTGCTCTGGGAGCGGTCCTTTTTCATTCTCATGCGGTGCAACGACACCGCGCCGCCATCGTCTTAAGTTCAATAAGGATCAAAAAATTAACGGGTAGGAGGATCAGTCATGTTTTGTGGTCCAATATCTTCCTGTTATGTTGATAACAAGCGTCCAATTTATTAAACAAATAACATTAAATTAACCATGAACAAAAATATACCCTATCTCAACAAAAGTTGTCAAACGATGATCATCGCAGAATAACAGTGTTGCGGGGTGGGGCTTCATAAACGTCGTCAGAGAGCATCCGAGGAGGAATAGGTGTCTCCCTTCCTTTATCGCGGAGAGAAGATTGTATGGTGACGTCGATGGAAAGATTCCGCGTCGGTGCCTCCTCCTTGGTCATAGAGGAAGAAGATGACGGAAGAAACGGAGTCGTCGAGTCGTCGCTCTCCGTCAGATAAATTGCATTCTACGTTGAAGTGGTGACGTTCTTCGCTGAAGAATATGAAGTTTTTGTAATGGACAAGATCTCTCCCTCACCCAATATCCTCACAAAACAATCCAACCTATAAAACTAAGACCTCCCCCTTATTTTATTATGTTTCCCATGCCTTTTCAAAAACTAAAATTTCAAAAACTAAACCATTTTAATTATATAATCTTGAGTTGTCTAATTAAAAGGGTTGTTATGTTGTAAATATTAATGTGAAAGCGGTGAAGCCACATAATTAAAAACAAGGGAGGTTTAAAGGGAGTTTAAGGGGTTATGGAGAATGTGAAAGGTTGGGGGATCGTGTGGGCCCCACCTTTCCTTTTACCTCTCAAGAGAAGATAGAAACATTGTGTGTCCCATCCCAACATCCACATATCGGTTATAACCACATAGAAAAGAAATAAAAATTTAGCAAATATTTTGTTCACTCTTCAATTAAACCTCATTTTCTTTAACAACTACTCCTGAGAAAACACACATTTGGAAAATTTCATCTTAAGAAAAAACTGATGCTGTGGATTTATTGGTGCCCTCAGATTTCAATTCCAAGCACCAGATCAAATGTTAAAAAAAACCAGCACGTTCATTCACTAAACGTACCCGAGCTAAACATTATAAAATTATTTAGGGCACATCGGGCCTCATAATCAGGTTTCCGTCAGAAACTGCATACACATAAAATCCCAAAAATTTTAAGAAAAAAATTTCCATGAAATTTTACGGGTCTTTACATTACTCCCACCTTAGGGATTTACATCCCTGTAAAGCTACATCATAAACTAAGGAAACAAATGGGGGTACGGTACACGCATCTGAGCCTCCTGCTCCAATCTGCTCTCTTGGATGTTCCCATGCTACCATCTGATGTGCAATAGTGGAATTTAACGTCCATGTCGGACCCGCTCATGTCAATCCTTGATCTCCACCGGAACCTCTGCAAACGCAGCCCCATCATCGTTTTCCATCACCCCATGATCGATGATATGCATCGGGTAGTGCACGTACCTCCTAAGATGAGATACGTGGAAGACGTCATGTACCAGGTGCAACTGAGGTGGTAGGTCCAGGAGATAAGCCACCTCACCTATCCGGCTGAGAACCTGGAATGGTCTAATAAAGCGCGGAGATAACTTTCCACCCTAGCCAAATCTCCATAATCCACGTCGAGGTGAGACCCGTAAGTAGAGGTTGTTTCCATCCTCGAACTCCATTGGTCTCTTCCCCCTATTAGCATAGGACTTCTATCATCTCTGTGCTATCCTCATCCTCTCTTGGATGATCTGTACCTTCTCTATCATGGCTTGGACCATCTCTGGTCCTACAAGTGCTGAATTCCCAAGGTCTGTCTAGCATAGTGGTGATCTGCAATGTTGGTCGTACAATGCCTCATATGGTGCCATACCAATGGTGGAGTGGTAGATGTTGTTGTATGAAAACTCCACCAAGGGTAGGTGATCCTCCTAGCTATGACCAATGTAGACGACACATGATCGGAGCATGTCCTTGAATGTCTTGATGGTCCTCTCCGTCTGGCCATCCGAATGAGGGTGAAAGGCGGGGCTCAGGCATAGCTTCATCCCAAACACCTCCTGAATCCCCTTCCAAATCCGTAAAGTAAAGTAAGCATTTAGATCGGATATGACAGATGATGCCACACCATAAATCCATACGATCTCCTGAACGCATAGGCATCCCAATATCTCTATTGAGCCCTCCTCTATGATAGTTATGAAGTTGTCCGACATTGTGAGTCAGTTGAAAATAACCCATATGGAGTGGTGTCCTCTGGAAGTACGTGGAAGTCCCATAATGAAATACATCGACATCCCATCCCACTTCCACTCTAGGACCTCGAAGGGTTGTACCAAACCTGTCGGTACATGGTGCACCACCTTCACCTGATAGCAGGAGAGGCATCGTGAAACGAACTCTGTTACAGCCTTCTTCATACCCAACCACCATTGTTGTCGTTTGAGATCATGGTACATCTTCGCTACTCTTGGATGTACCCCTAGATTGGAAGTGTGAAACTCTCGCAACACGTCCTCTTATAATGAAACTGGTACCATGGTACATCCCCTGAAGAGGATGATGTTCTCTCCTCCAACAGAAAGTCCAACAGGTGCCTGTCCTGAGGATAACTCTGCACATCGCGTCTCACAGTCAATGTCCCCATGCAGTGCCTCTATGACCTGCTAAAGTATTGGAGGAGTGATTGTGATCGACTGTAGAAATGCTTCCCCATCTCTATCCACGTTGGATATCTAAAAAGTGGTTAACTGGTCTGTCTCCTCCCCAGGTAGCTGAATTCCCATCCTCCTGATGAGAACATCAGCTACCACGTTCCCCTTCCCAGGAATATAGACTACCTCAAAGTCATTGTCTTGGAGGAACTCGAAGCATCACTTTTGTCTCAGGTTCAGGTCCTTCTACGAGAAGATGTACCTGAGACTCTGGTGGACAAAGTAGACTGTAAAGCGCTCTCCCATCAGTCAGTGTTGCCACATCATCAAGGTGAAGACCACAACTTCTAACTCTAGGTCATGGGTTGCATAGTTCTGCTCATGCTGCCTCAACTGTCGTGATCCATTGGTGATCACTTCCCGCTACTACAATAGGACACACCCGAGTCTGATCCCTGATGCATCGCAGTAAACTACATACCCTATGTCCTCCTCTGGTATCCTCAAGATGGGCTCACTGGTCAATCACTCTCTCAACTCCTGTAAGCATTACTGACATCTATCTGACAACACAAAGGATTTACCCTTCTTCATCAAAGATGAGAGTGGTGCTGTAACTCTGGAGAACTTTGGCACAAATCTCCGATAGTACCCTGCCAGAACTAGGAATCTCTGGACCTCCGTCACGCTCCTAGGTGGCTCCCAAGCTAGCACTGCCTCCATCTTCACAAGATCCACCGCAACTCCCACCTCAGTGATAACGTGTCCTAGGAAGTGAACCTATCGAATCCAGAACTTGATCTTTAAGAGTTTACCATAGAGCTGGTGCTCTCGGAGTGTATCCAGTACAACCCGCAAGTGGTAGGCGTGTTCCTCCATAGTAGTCGAGTAAATCAATATGTTTTCGATGAAGACTACAAAAAATCGATCGAGGTAAGGCTGGAAGATCCTATTCACGAGATTGATGAACACTAATTGAGTGTTGGTTACACCGAAATGCATAACCATGAACTTATAGTGGCCATAACGACACATAATGGTCGTCTTCTGCACATCCTCATATCGAAATCTGACCTAATGATAGCCTGACCTAAGGTCTATCTTTGAGAACCATTGTACTCAATTGAGCTGATCGTAGAGGTTGTCGATCCTCAAAAGTGGATACTCATTCTTCATGGACACTTGGTTCAGGAGACGATAATCGACACAAAGTCGCAAGCTCCCAACCGCCTTCTTGGAGAACAATATCGGGGAAGCAAGGGTGAAACACTGGGTCAGATGAATCCACTGCCCAGCAAGTCCTCCAACTGTACCCGTAGCACTCGAAGCTCATTGGGAGCCATCCAATATGCTAAAGTAGATATTGGGGCTGTCCCGGGGTACATGTCTATATATATGTCTACCTCTTTGTGAGGAGGTTGTCTGAGAACGTCGTCTGGAAAACGTCTGCATACTAATCCACCACAATAGGAAAACTCGGACTCCGCACATCAACAGCTCCAAGGATGAGACTAGCCAAATGATGGGTGATCAGATATCATCTCCTCTGTATGAGTCCATCCTGTGCTGTAGAGACTCCATTCTCACCGGTGAAGGGGAACCTGCTCCCATCGGTGCAAAACCATTGCACCTTGCACCTAATACAGTCGATCTGAGCATGGACCGTAGATAACTAATCCATGCCCAAGATGGTGTCATAAGGCCTCGAGGCCGCTACAAGAAGATCCCAGCCGAAGATCTAACCTCCTAGAGTAAGCTCACTCTGCAGGAACCAGTGTGTAATCATTGAGTCAGCTCCCGTAAGAGTCTCTAGCCATATAGATCGAGCCAATGACTCCGTTGGAATATCCGATCTCCGAAAAAGGTCAGCGGCAATGAAAGAATGACTCGCCCGTGTGTCTATAAGAAATACACCAAGGGTGGATTACACACATATTGTACCTAAAATCATATTAGGTGTTCCATGTTCATAGGCCTCCACTGCCTGAAGCTGAGCCTGCCTCTGTCCGCTATCTCCATATGGTCGGGTTGGACCTCCTAGTGGTGGTGGTGGTATAACCTCGAAGCGTCCTCCACCACCTGCTGCTCGGACAACTCCTCGACCTCATCTGCCTTCTCCTTGAGTACCACCAAAGTCAAACATCTTCCTCTGCCTGGGTGGTCCCTCAATTGTCTTCTGCTCCTCTGCATAGAGGGTCGGGCAGTCACATGCCATGTGGCTCTACCCGTCGCATACATAGCCCTGTCTGCCTCACGAATGACTGGATATACTGCGTGTTCCCCACACCTCCAAGCTAGTATCCTGAGGTCTCCCACCTGAAGGTCTGGTCCTCTTGGACCCCTGTGACATTCATTGAGTACCAGATGCAGAAGACTCCGCTACGTACCGCCCTGCAGTAGGTCTCTCTGCTGGTGTAGGCTCAGCAAGAAAGCTTTCTATAAGAAGGGATCACTCCAGTACTCCTGCCTGTGTCGAAATACTGAGGTAGATCATCGAATCCCTTATCTCATGCCTCAATCCCAGCTCGAAGGTCCAGGACCCGATGAATGGGTCACGTACCATGTCTGTGGAGTAGCCTGAGAGATCAGTAAACCTCGCCGAGTACTGGGCTACTGTCATGATTCCCTGCCACAGCTGTAGAAACTCTTGAATGCACACCGCACGGAGTGTGGCTAGAACGAACTCCGAACGGAAAAGGCTCTCAAAGTCAGAACAAAGAAGAGATGCCTTGTCGTGCACCTGGAGCATCAGGCTCCACCATCTACCTACTGCTGCATACATGAGACTCACTGAAAGGATAAACATGAGGTCAGATGGTTTCCCTACTAATATGAAGACTCGGACAATAGCCTCCAGCCAATCCTCAGCTACCTGAGGGTCCTTCTCTCCTCGAAACATGGGCGGTCTCTAATGCTGAAACTCGTGTAGTGCACTCAGGAGGCGTGCACTCTCAGCCGCTGGGACTGGTGGCATCGGTGGCATAAAGGGTAGAGGTACCACCGGTGCCTCCGCTGTAATGGGGCCCGACAACGAGGCCGCATCACTCAGTGGGCTTTCATCTCACACAAAACTAGGAACCCTAGCCGGATGCCATCGTGGGGCCATCCAAAAAAGAAACAGGTGCGCCATAGTTAATACAGTATACCTGGTGTGATGACACTAAGTAATCCCAAAGAAAACTTTTGAAACACCCATGCAATCTCTGTTTTCGAGCACCGAGTCAGAAATCAGATGTCAAGGTCCTGGTGTATGGATACGTCTTCCACCGCACCAACAATGGACTCTCTGGACTGATAACCACAATCAATACACATAACACTATTGCTTCACATAGAAGTAATTATCAGAGTCATGTGTTCTGAGGTAGAACCAACTCCTCTAATATTAATTTGTCACGACCCATCCTCAGGGCCCATGTAGTGACTACCAATGCCCGCCTTCCATAGGCCAGGGGCTGGAGACTAGAACCAAAGGCATAAATCCTGATAAAAATGGAAGGAATTGCCTTTATAAAGTAAACAAACACCATAGAGTATGCAAGATGAAGTAAAAAATATGTAAACTGAGTACAAAAGTTAGTGCTAGAAGATAAATGGTCCAGAATACAAACCCAAATCAAAGTAAATTACAACTGAAAAGAAAGTACATCAGTAGAAAAGTAAATTAGCAACTCTGAGCCGTCCTCTGGAAATCCCACTAAAAGGGTGGGTACAGAAAGTCTCCGTAGATCCTCAGGTCCTGTCGTATGCTCCATTTACGTCTCGTCCAGTGATCCACCTCCAGGTACTGTCCTACTCCACGAGCCTCCACCTCGATCAATGTTGTCTGTCGTCTACATCCAACACAACGTAGTGCTGGCATAGCCCGTGCAGAGGTGAGTATACGATAATCAGTAGGGACCCTGAGACCCCCGAAGGTCTTCCAGAATCCATAATGGATAAACCACAAAGGAAAGTAACAATTACAAAATTTCACCCAACTCTACTTAGGTATATGTCCATACATATACCTAAGTCAACAATTCCAGTTCTGCTCCAACTCACGAGCCCAGTTCAATCCAGTCTAAACAGGAAAGTACAACCCAATCGACACCGGAAAGCATAACCCAATCCACACATGTTAACAAGTCAATCATATCGAAGATAATCATTGAATTTCAAGACTCAGATCACACGGGTATACTACTTCGGAAGAGGGGTGGAGATTATTAGATGTAGCCTCTGAATTATCTCCTTTGTCGAACCCACGTAGGATCCAGGAACAGTAGTCATTGCTGCCGAACCCACGTAGGATTCCAGTACAGTAACCATCGCTTCTGAACCCACGTAATATCCATGTACAGTAACCATCACTGCCGAACCCATAGTGGATCCATCTACAATCGTCCTCACTACCGAACCCACGTAGGATTCAAATACAGTCGTCGTCGTCGTCGTCGCAGCCAGCTCTAGGGTTCCCTCACACAGCATGCTCGATTCCGGGAGGGTCCGCTCCACGAACCAAGAGATCGATAATTAAACTGTCATGAAGTCCAAATTTGATGTATCCCAATGTTCCATCTCATCAATAGAAACTCCACGTGACTAACGGCGCGTCAGTCAGACGCCCGATCTGAGAGTTTCTGGCTTTTTCGTCCTAGGGGCCTGGTTGGTTTTTAAGCTAAAACCAACCCGTACGTACCGTAGCTACGTCCAAACCTCGAGTATACTAAGACAAAAGAACCTTATCACTAAGATAAATCCAATAATGTTTACGAGACTTCAATAGGACATCCAGAGCCCATGTTATATGTGTTTCCGTTCCGAGGGCCTGAATGGTTTCGTGCTTGAACCAACCGGGTAGAACATAAAGTTCACCGAATCCTTGAGTGTAATATATCGAAACAACTGTATTAATCCAAGGATCCCTAAACAACTGACGGTGCGTCGATCAAAGGATCACAGCCCATGTTATGGGCGTTTGAACGAAACTGCCTGAAAATAGAGGGTTCGGGACCGGTCCGACCCGGCCTGATACCCCTGGGGTCATCCCGAACCCGGTCGACCCGTACTGGGTCTGGGTCCAGCCCACTTGGGCGCGGTCCGGACCTGCGCTGCTGGCCCGACCAGGCCAGAGCGGTCCGACCGGTGCGGGCGGTTCGGGCCAGCGCTGGCGGCTCGGCGCTGGCCAAGCGGGGTGGCTCAGCGCTGGCCGAGCGGGGCACGGCCCTCTGTTTGCGCAAATGGCTGGCCAAAATGGATTCCCTTTATTGGGACCATGGGACCCCCGCTGGTCCCGCCATCTGGGGGCATAGTCGGCCACCTCAGCCGCCCGCCCCTTTGAGAAGTCGTAGCAGGCTTAGGCCATCGCTTCTTTCCAACCGGTGTAGTGCGACGGCGCCGCTCCGCCGCGAACCGCCTCGACCGTGAACCCTTGGTGCTCCGGTGCGGCGTGGCGGCGCGTCGCCCCTCCGTCGTGGACCGATCTTGGCCGCGACTTCCTTTCTTCTCACTGACGCGGCATGACAGCGCTGCGTACCTCCACCGCGACCTGCTCAGGCAGCGATCCTTTTTCGTTCTCACGCTGTGCAACGACACTGCACTGCCTTCGCCGCGAGTTCAAAAAAGATCAACAAATTAATGGGGAGGAGGATCGTCTGTGATTCAATGATCTGATATCCTCCTTTTATGTCAATAAAAATCATCCTATTTTTTTAATGAAGAACGTTAAATTAATCATGAAGGAAAATAACCCTACCTCCACACATTTGTTGAACAAAGATCGTCATGGAATAATGGCCCCGCGGGGTGGGGTTTCGTAAATGTCGATGGAGAGCATCCGAGGAGGAAACAACGTCTCCCTTCCTTTGTTACGGGGAGGATATTGTATGACGACATTGATGGAGAGATTCTGCGTCGGTGACTCCTACTTGGTCGTGGAAGAAGATGACGGAAGAAACCGAGTCGCTGAGTCGATTCTCTCCCTTGGAGAAATAGCATTCTTCGTTGAAGTTGGGACGTTCTTCATCGAAGAAGATGAAGTTCGTCCAAGGGATAAGAGCTCTCCCTCATGAGATATCCTTAAACAACTAGCCAAGCTATTAAAATAAGGCCTCCCCCTTATTTTATTATGTTTTCCATGCCTTCTCCAAAACTCAAATTTCAAAAACTAAACCATTTTAATTAAATGAGCTTTAGTTGTCAAATGAAATAGGGTATTATGTTGTAAATATTAATGTGGAATGGGAGAATCAACATAATTAAAAATAAGGGTGGTTTATATAGAGTTTAAGGGGTTATGGGGAATGTGAAAAGATGGGGGGTCGTGTGGGCCCCACTATTCCTTTAACATCTAAAGAGATGTTAGAAACATAGTGGGTCCCATACCAACTTCCACACATAGGTTATAAAGACATTGAAAAAAAATAAAAATGCAACACATATTTTATTTCACCCTTCAATTAAACCACATTTTCTTTTACAACTCCTCCCGAGAAAACACAGTTTTGGAAAAGGTCCTCTTAAGAAAAAACGGGCGCAACGGTTTCATCGGTGCCCTTAGATTTCAATTCTGATCACCAGATCAAATGTTAGAAAAACCCGCTCGTTATTTCACTAAACGTACCCAAGATAAACTTTGGATAATTATTCTGGGCACACCAGGCCTCAGAATCAGGTGCTGTCATAATATCTATACTTGTAAAATCTCAAAGAATTTAAGAAAAATGTTTCCTTGAAATTTACAGGTCATTACATTTTCTAAATAATTTAATGTAAAAATTTAAAAAATATATTATAATTATATATGTTTAAAAATATCATAAATATAATATATAAATATTATATACATCATTATATATTTCCATGATAATCCATGATGGAAAAAAATTACATCAGTTTTTGAGGTAGTTGTCTGCCAAACACATGGTCAACAATTTTGTTTCCAATTTGAGAGAGGAGTATATGGTTTTAGGTAATTAAAATTACATAAAAAATATTATTTTATGAAATATAACTAGTCTATTTTATCATCATGGTTTAAAAATAATTATATATGTTGGAGGAATAAATGAGAACAAAAGGCCTGGTTAATATGGTTAACTCTTCTTCGAACAATTTCTTTGGTATTGTACTAAAAGCGTTCCTAGGATATATTTATAAATAAAAAAAATATAATATAATTATTCTATGGATTTTCATAATCAATTTTAGGAAATATTTTTTATAAAAAAATAGCTTTATAAGTGTGGAAAGGATAACAGAGGGGTGGCCTTTTATAATTGGTGGAGAGGGCCCACATGGAATTTTTAAAAACATAGAATTACACAAACATTTTATCATATAAGAACATTCCAAAATGGACCATTATAGAACATTATAAGATATTATTTTAAAATATTACCATAAAATAATAATTATTCAATCTTTTGGTAATTTTTAACTCTTGTATTTTGAGTTTAACCCACGGTACACCCATTATTCACATTAATTTTGGTAAATTTGTTTCTTTATATTTTTTGTATTTATTATAGAAAATAAATTAAGATAATACATTTATATAGTAAAAAATATTTTTATTCAAAATATGGAATCTATTTTTATGAATAAAAATCATATTAGTTTTATAATTTAAATAAAAATTAAACCTGCAAACCTGTGGAGAAAATGGTTTTTAAAGAAATACATTTTCAATAAAAGATGATCTCATATTAACTATATGATTATTAATCACAGTTTGATAAAATTAAATTAATATATACATATATATACATAATATTTATTTAATTTAAATCATTTATTATTATGTGTTATTTTAATTATTTTCAATGGATAAACATTAGACACATTAAATCTATTTTCTGAAAAAATGCGTTTCTAATCCTAAAACTGAACATATACTATGATATAGTATAAAGATGATTTAAATATAATTAATTGGATTTCACATAAATATATAATACATTGAATATTTTAATCAAATTACAATAATAATGGGACATAAATTTTATAAAATAAATTTAAATTTTATAAAAATCATTATTTTCTCTATTCAATGAAAAGGTAATATTCTCCATAACATCCCAAAATTTTAATGTATGTAAATATGGATATGATGATTTAGAAAATGATTTTTTAGATAAATTATATAAAATTAATAATAATTAATTTAAAATATGCACACACAACGAGATTCAACCACCAAAAGTATAATTTTTTTGAAAGCATTTGTTTTTCCATTAAATGACTCTTATTTATTTTAAAATCAATAGATAATAATTGAATTTAGTTCAAAAATATTTAAATATTATATTTTTTATAATTTATTTAATCATATACAATACATTCAACATAATGACTAGGATACAATGACAATGTCACAATAATAATATGACAATGATGTATCATGTTTTTTTAAACCTAGTGGTGTGTGCATAAAAAGCTATAAAATAGATTGAATTTGTCTAAAAATAACTATATAATAAAGTTTAAACTTGTAAAATTATCTTTTAATTTTGATGTTTCATGTCATATATTCTATTTGACATGATTTTACTCTTTTAAAATTACTGGGTGTTACATTATACCCATGAAATAAATTTCATCCCCATATTTTAATATTGATCTCAATAATCAAGGGTGTGAAATTTGAAAAAAATATTTGCTGGAAAATAAAATCATAAAATATTTTCTTATAAATTATTATTGATATGATATAAAAAATGTATGAATTTTATCTAGAATAACACATTAATAGGTTTCCTTTTCAGAGAACATTTGGGGTATTTGAAGACAAGTACATGGAAGACAACCGAAAATAATTATTCTGAGTTTGAGATAACTGATCAAAATAAAGTGAATGATCTATAAAAAGTTATGTCCCGAAAAAATATAAATATATGATGTTTTAAAAGGACATTTTATTCATAAGATATAAAGGTAATATGATAGCATTTTTATGTTATAATCTTATTCCTAATCTTGAGGATTTATCATATCGCCTAGGAACACAATTTTATCATTTTGTTTTTATTCAATCAATTTCCACATCATCTCATACTATAGAAAATAAATATCCAAGAAACTAATTATTATGCCTGAAACACAGAAATCACCTTTTAACGGATCATAATATCCATAAAATAGTATGAATATATCATCATATCATTAATAAAACTAAAATGGTTAGCATAATGTTATATAATACATCAATCTCTAATACCTCAATAATAACTTCCAAATATCAAATTACATCATTATCATGTGTCTATCGCTTTTACCCATAATCATAAATCACAAAATACATAATATATATATTCTCGTAAAATATTTTGTGTTAAATAAAACAGTCATATATGCTTCAATATAATAAAACATCACATAAAATATTATTAGTCACCTTAAAATAAAAATACTGAATCCAAAAATGGGATTTCTAAGACGTTGAAATTATGATCAAAAATAAACTCATAATACGATGATGGTATCCAAGAATCTTATTTTAACATGAAGACATATAATCTTCAAAATTTATTAATATCTATAGAAGTTTCATGAGTCATATAAAAAACCGTTGGTCAAAATAATTCTTAATATTAATTCTTGAATCACAATACATAAATTCTAAAACCCTTTACATTAATGATTTGTTATCTCATCAGTCCTTCCTTGGTCTAGGTGTTATTTTTTTTTGGGAATTGAGTTAAATACCAACCGATATTCCACTTATAATACATTTAAGTCATTTTAAATTAACTTTTATATGACAGTTATTTTAACAATGAAAACATATTTCCCTCCATTTGAGATATTATTTTAGCTGATTCTTCCCAACTTCTTTAAATTTATGAAGCTAATACTTTCGTCCATTATTATCATCAAAATAAATACTTTTATAAAATTTAATCATCGTTTTATTTTTCAAGATAAGATTCTCCCTAATGTTCATGTTGTTATTCATTTATCATGATAGATTATTTGGAAAAATCACAATGTATATCTCTCTAGTCATCATCATATTTGTTTTCTCCCAATAATATAATATTACATCCCATTAAATTTCATCTTGATTCCTAAAAGTTCAATCCATTGAATAAAACTAAAAATCATAGTATGAGTAATTATAATCAACGGAGGAAACCACATAATACTGAAAATTCAATTTTAAAGATATCCAAATAATGAAAACATATTTTTAATCTATGAAACCTTAGGTTAATCACTTGTTATTCATGGTAATCATCAATTTAAATCCATCCTGATATTTCATAAAGAGTTTTTAAATATACGAAACATATCCCTCAGTACTATCAAACTAGGTGGGATGTAAGGCCAATTTTTATGTTCCAGATAATGCATGAGTTAAGATTGAAACCAATTTTTTCAGAGTTATTACGCCTTAGTACATCTATTAAAGAGCCATTCCAACTAATAGTACCAAAATATACAGTCCATTACTTGGATAATAATCACTCTAAATATTACAAAAATTTCATGATATTTTACTATACATTGACTTATCCTTAATCTTATCCATAGAATTGTACATAGAGTATTGACTAATGTTTTCTTTTCCTTATTTCCAAATATTAACTAATCCTTTAATATAATACCATATCTTATGACCCAATACTTTTACACGTATTATTATATGAATTCTAAACAAAAATATCAATGAACACAAAACAAGGATCTTGAAGGCCTAGTATCATTGGAATAATAGGGTTATAAAACACTAGAGTCATACTAAAAATAATATTATTTATTCTCAGTATTGTTCTCCTAAATATTTTTGATCACATAAACTGTATGGTATTGGCCACAAAATACATAGACCGAAAAATAGTGGTAAAAATCTTCAATAGAGAATAAAAATGACAACGAAAAATAATTTGGGAGTAAAAGATATAACATGATATCATGTAAATAAGGAACATGATTTATCAAATGGAGTCATATAATAAATTACATTGTATCATATGATTATGTAAAATAGAAATTTGGAAAAAAAACATATAGCTTTAAATAATCCTATGTTTGGGTAAGCTGCTTAAAAAATATCACATTGTTGAAAAAGCCACAAAACAGATATGTCTACTATATAATCACATGCGCAATGCCTCAATAGAAAAAATATTTACCCAATAAATTGGAGAACAATATGGTTTTACCTATAATAGTAAATTCATGATCAATTTGTTACACATAAAATAAGTCATGCATAAGGCATAACATAAGAATTACCAATGGAAGGGAAAGGGGTTCTATAATCTTTGTTCATGTCATAATAAAAGGAAATATGACAATGATGAAATTTGAGAAATGGTCATAATTATTATGTTACCACAAAAAATTAATATAGAATATTATAGGTATATTTGTAAGATATATATATATATATATATACATTTATATATAATTCAAAATAAATTCATAATGTCAATGGTTGTTGTCGGTTATTAATAGAATAAAAAAAATTATTGAGGAAAATATCATTTCCACATTGAATAAACCATTTGAAAAAAAATTAAATTCACCTAATATTTTGGAAATAGTTTTCATTGAAAACAACCTTTGAAACATGTATGTTAATATTTAAAACATTTAGTGGTCATGTTGGAAGAAGAGTTTTGTCCATGCCGAATACATTAAAAAAATAAAGATTCCTTATGAAATTTATAAAGAAAGACCAAAGGTACGTTGTTATGAAAATTATGTTATAATTCATTTTAATATATTTTTTAAAATCGAATTTAGTGTAAAAATTAATTTAAATAGACATACTAAATCACTTTTTAATTTTTTTTTGAAAACATTGATTTGTATGAAAATTGTTTTTCGATCAATGAGAGAAATGAAGAATGATTTTATTAAAAAAATTATTCAAAAAAAATCATTAAAAAGTGGTTTAATATAAATACTACTTAAATAATTCATGAATATATATATTATAATAAAATTTATGTGTTTTAATATCCAATGATCTAATAATTCACAATAATGGAAATTCAAAAATAATCAATATTTATTAAATTTATATTGAAACATAATCTCTTATAGCTTCTAAAACTATTGAATCATAAAAACCCATGAATTAATTTGATCAATTGTAAATTTAAATATAATTATTTAAGAATGATTTATTATATAGTACGTAAATGTGTAGTATATACACCATTCATATTATATTATATTCATAAAAGAACATGTGTCTCAAAAAATTAAGTATAAGACGAACACCACACAAAGTTCATATCATTTAGGTCAGAGTGAGTAAAGGTGGTGATTATGTGTAAAAAACATGTATCAATAAAAATTAAAGTGTGAATATAACATAAATAAATAAAATTCCATTTCACAGATAATTTTGGCATAGTATAATCAATGATTTATTCATATAACCCGATAAATGGAAATTGGGATAAGAAACCCCTTACCTCATGATTACCTTTTGTTGAGATCTTTTTAACCTCTTTTATAGTGGATTTAAAGATTTTATTATCTTGTACCATAATCATATTAATATTTATGAAATAATATATGATCATTTTATAACATCTTATTACTCGTTCCATAATAATCATTCATTGTTACCATTGTTTCAGGTTTTAGTTTCCTTGTTTTCTCCTGCATATGTTATGATGAATATTATAGATCATTAACAGTGGTTATAGTTAAATAATATACATAATGGTTTTAATTTTATTAATATATATATTTTTTCATAAATATTTAAAATGATTATTTATCATTCATCTTGGATAATAAATCACATTTTTTTAGAGATGGTAGGCCTCACATAATCACAAGAGATGTTATCATTTCTATGATGAGTAAAAGGGTAAATAAGTGAGTACTATATTAATTTTAAATAATCTGTATCTTATAATATATATCACATGTATTCATTAAATTTATCATTTACTTCTGTCTATGAAAATATGATGTAAAAAATGAATCACATCACTTCGTGAGGTGGTAGTACGCCGTACATATTAGTGATGTTATTATATATTTTGTAGAATGCTATGTAATAATAAAATATGATAATACAATTAAAATTTATAATAATATCATAAATATTATATATAAATATTATATACATTGTTGTATCCTGGTATTATAAGTGGTGGTGGAAAACAAATTACATCTGTCTATGATGTCGTAGTCTGACATACACATGATCAATGGTTTTATTTCTCATTTTAGACTGGAGGAGATGGTTTTAGGTCATTAAATTAACATGAAAACATATTATTATATGTAATATAATTAATTTATTATATCATACTATTTTAATAATATTATGAAGTTGTGGATAATGAAAAAAATTAAATACTCGATTAACGACGTTAACTCAACTTGGACAACTTCTTTTGGATTGCACAAAAATTCATCAAATGTTGGATTTATGACCAAAATAAGTATTATGGGATGAATTATAGATGTAGGGAAGTGAACTAGGAAGGAATTTTCTAAAAAAATATTTTTGGATGTGTGGAGAGAAGAGAAGGGGTTTTCCTTTTATATGTGGGTGAGAGGATATGCTTGGATTGTTGAAAGGAAATAATTCCAACAACATTTTTATCATTCAAAAAGGCTAAAAATGAATCATTTCTAATAATATGATGTTTAAAATTCTACAAATTACTAGAAAATATGGATTAGAAACGTTTTTTGTAAATTTTATCAAATATCTTGTGATTTTATTACCTGGTATACCTATTTTTACATTAACCACGATAAATAATTATTTATTGCTCTCACTATAAATTATTATTGAAAATTAATTTCACCTTATTAAAAAGTATAAAATATTATTATCAAAAATATTGAATCCATTTTTTCAATTTCAACTCACATGTGTGGAGTATTTAAATTTGATATTAAACTCTTAGATTTCTCGAAAAAATTATTTTTTAAGAATGCATTTTTTAGGAAAAGATGATCTCATACTAACTATATGACATGTAATTATAGTTAGAATAACATAAAGTAATATTTATATTTAGATATAATATATATATTACATTTAATTCATTCATGATGAGGGATTATTTTAAATATTTAAAATAGATAATCATTATACAGTGTAATACCATTTTTGGTAAAAAGGTATTTTAAATATATAAAATAAAATTAAACATAAATATAATATAAATTTGATTTAAATGTAATTAATTATATTTTATTTAAATAAATAATACATATGTTAATTTTAACTCAAATTAAAATAATAATGTGACTTGTTTTATAAAAAATAAATGACAATTTTATAAAAAATTATATTTTTCCTATTCATTGAATATCTAATAATATCTAAAAATCCCAAAATATCACCAGAATTTAATGTTGATATAATAATTTATAAAAAGATGTTTTTTTGGTAAAACATATATTATAAAACTGGTATAAAATAGTTTTATATTACATGTGAAAAATATGAGTAAATAGAATTTTAGAAATATAATTTTTTATAAAAGAATCCCTGTTATTTTAAATTATTATTAATTTATATACAAATAATAGACAAATTTTAATTTATTTGTATAAATTTTTAAACCATATAATATTCATAATTTATTTTATATATTTTTAAAGCATATAATTTTCATAATTTATTTGGTCATATTAATACCCTCCAACATAATATGTATGTTACAGTGGATATGTTAAAATTATAATATTTTAATAAGTTACAGTGTTTCATTGAAACCTGGTATTGTATGCATCGAAATATATCAAAGCTGTTGAATTTATTATCAAAATATATATCAAAAATTCTCCCAATGTTATATTCCATTTTATTCTTGGGGTTTCATTTCATATATGATATCAAACATGATATTCCACTTTTAAAATCCTTAGTTGTTACACCCTCATCTAGTTCAAAAAATTATATGATAACACCCCCATCCATCATGCTCAGATTCCTCTATGAAATTAGCCTCAATGGAAGATACCTCATTCTCAAATAAAATGGATATCTTCCGAGAATTTAAGAGGACTTAAATAATTTTATTTTATAAGGTGAGAGCCTCAAGGATCAAGGGCCTCACTCGTATGCTAAGGATGTTCTTCAACACAACATATGTTCCTATGAGGATAATTGTTTCCCTAAAAAAATTCTTTATTTAGCATGGATCATAGAATGTATCTTTTGATATGACATTTGTTATTGGATTATGATGACTGCACTTTGCAATTTTTTGGAAGAATTTCTCTACATTCTGGATGGTTGTGCAGCAAACAACTATGGTCAGAAACTCACTGCACATGGACGTTCATAGTGTGGTCATGACTAATTCATGTGGTCAACCAATATAGTCATCTTAAAATACATTATAAATGAAGTATCATGGGAGTACTATTGTTTATGATCCTTGATCTAGGAATTATGTTTCATTTTAGCGGCTAAACAATCTTGATTGTAGTACTGGACTAGACATTATATCTACCAGAGTGTCACCAATATCTCATTTAGTAGTGTTATTTAGAAGTTCCCATGTGTTTTTTATAGATTTATATATCATTTATGAATTGTATAGATATCCACCTATTCAAAAAAATGTACAGATGCATACACTTACTCCTAGTCAATGGAATATTACATTGTCAGATGATCTCTGGGTTAATCATACAATTCAGGAGTAATGAAGTCACCAAGTGTGTTGGTTGGTCTTGGTTCCAATGGGGGTCTCTAATTTCACTTTCACTTACAACTTATACTATTTTCATACATAGAAGGATACAACATAGACTTAGAGGTGGAATATGGAGGAGACATTTTCACTGTGGGGGGTTTGGGTCTACTCAAGCGGGCAAAGATGAGAACATGTTCATGAGAGACTGTCTTCCAATCCGACCTGTTTTTGTAATTAAATGTTACTTAGTTGGGTGTCTTATTCCACTAATAAAATAATTCTCCATCACTATTATGGTCAGTTAATACATGTGCTACCTATTCTAGGACATCTCCTTATTTAAATAAACCTTGATACACTTTGTATTTTTAGCCACTATTTTAAGGGAAATCATTCTTTGATGGTATTTGTAACAAGCCTGAGATATGGGAAATGATTGGATAAATTGGTTTGTTTTTCAACATTTAGTATCTGGCATTCTCTTATCTTAATAATACATTTTGATATGTTTTATTTGAAATATCCTGGTATTTATGCATCTTTGATGTAATAATTAATATTCTATGATTCAGTGAAATGAATCCTGGGTGCCTATCTCTAATGAGGGGTTGATGAAATGTTCTCTCTATGAGGTTATTATTATATCTAATGAGGCTACATCTGGTAAGGATGTTTTTAAAGGGGATTCACTTGCGAGGGACCATCTAGTGAAGGGGCTAGTAGGTGTACCAACTCAGGATCCTTTTCATACATAGAGAATGTTATATCTATTTTTATGGACCTATCATACGATTATGAAGGGGTAATGATAATGACTATTTATAAGTCCACTATAAATATTCCATCATTCATTAATCCTTTTAGAGAACACTTATAATTTTACCAAATAATTTACGGATATTAAATGAGGAAAAAATCATCTTTGACATTCTCCATACTTATCATGATCATTTATTCTTGAGACAATGGCATATAGAACAAGTACAAGAGTCCCTTCTACAAGGTGATGAAGTTAGAAACTCATTCATTATACCTATGATTGTATTTGGAGTTTTTGGTGATAATGGTACTATGTGAGGTGGAGATCAACTCATAGAGGAACTATCTTTGGATATCCTCCGAGATAGTAAGGGATTCTAGGGCCAGGTCGATGTACCATATGAACATGGTTCCTTCTACGATTTGAAAAATTTTGAATTTAACAGGTTTATATTATTTTGGAGTCCCCAACATTGGGCCACACCTTGAGGTAAAGTGTAACAGATGTTATACTGAATCGTCTATTATTTTAAAAGGGGTGAAACCCGGATTTCTATATTATGGTGGCAGGTACATCTAGTATTCCCATTTTAGACATGGCATTTTCTTTGGAATAATTGACACCTATATGATTCCTAGATAATTTAGGTGGGTGATGAGAGAATATATCAAATCATCCTAATGAGTATTTGTGGTCACAAATTTTCTAATAGACTAATCATAAAAGGATATTGTTTGACCTTAATAAATAATTGGACATGTTTATTTCCTAGATTGAGTGGGTGACACATATCTCGTTAATTTTCCATATCCCTAATCTTTTTACCTTATCAGATACATGGGGACACTTGGTTCAATTTTGGGTGTCTTCCCTAGAAGGATTGGTTTCACAAATAGAGGAATGAATGTTCACCTTTTGACATTTTCATTACAGAAGAGTTCTTCAGACATATGCTCTATAGTAATCCTATTGTATCCTTCTTGATCTTGGAGCACTATAGCCATACTGATGTCTGAATCAGTCATTGGATTAGTCTCATATGGGCTAGGATGATAGGATGGACCATTGTCTTTATTGATATATCGTAGGTTGGAAACAATGACTTAGTATGGAGATTTCAATTGACAAATGTGGTCTCTATTTATGAGTAAAGAAGTATTTTGGGGTACATGTCTTGTATTGTGTCACCCCTAAAAGAATTTTTTTTCAATCACTCATTGTGTCGATGGACTTATTTCTCTGATATTTGGGTGCATATGTAGTGATGAGATTCACTAGTATGGTGGTTAAACAGGATCATTCACTATTAATTTGAAGTATGGATTTACCACCCCATTTTTTCTACGGTATAGGGATGAAATTATGGGAAATAGATGACCCCGAACCACTTATATTCATATGTTGAGATGACTCAACAATAACTCATTGGAGTACAATTAGTCTCTTGATGTAGGTCTATATGACTGTTTGTCAATATAAATATGATTTAGGGAATTAATATACTAGATGCATTATGATCTCAACACTAGTTCACCATTTTTGAATGGTATTGGAGGTTCTTGTGTCTTCCGGGGTAGGTCAGATAATGGTCTTGAATGTATTTAAATGTAATCAAAATATTATGGAGGAAGAAATCTACCCAGTCCACAATGAGGGACTCTTGGATGATAAATTTTGGATTTTCATGTGGAAAAACCATGACAGATATCTATTAGGTTGTCAAGAACCTCCATTATTTCATTTTCTCACCTCCCGATGGCTAATTCTACACCTTTTCACCCCAATCCCTGATTGGCGCAATCCAGGAGATAGGTGAAAACACTTACACAAATATGTTTTCAATCTAATTTAATTGAAGAGGGGGTAAAACATGGGCTAAAGCTAAATTGTATTTTGATATGTCTCCTAGATTTAGTGACAAATTCAAGATCATTTTGACATAATATAATAAGTTTTCAACCTATTCATGTATGAGAGAGACACGATATATGTGGGGCTCATGGGGATTCACATCACTATTTGAGGGTGTCTACTCAGACCTTAAAATATGTCTAACATCCTGTGTAGTGGAAGAATGGAGGAAACATTATAGTGACATATGTAGATATACTATGTGTCCTTGGAAGGGGGACATAACAACATCGATCATCAGGTACTTACAGATGGGTGTATATAGTTTTTGGACCTCATCTTCATGGACCAGAAGCCATAATCAATGGAATTATGCTTCTAGCATTGGGAATGGGGGTAAACGTCCCCATATCATGCCATTTTTCATATTGGAGCCTATGAGGTTTATTTTAAAATGAATCTTCCTAGGGACCCACCTATGTATGTCTGGGACTTCTCCAAGATTGAGTTGTTGAGTCTCTTTCATTTTTTCCTTGTACATTACATCCTGTGTTGCAAACCTGACCCCATGGTGTTTGTTTTCCCTCCCACCCTTGGATAGATCATCATATATAGGAAAATATTTAGCATGAGGAGGAACTCCATACTAGTTGGTGGTAGTAGGAAAAGGACCTCTGTAGTGAATTTCCACATTATAGAAAAGACCACAATAGTATTTGGAGGCACTAATGACGAAGAGAGTCAACCTGGTTTACCTGAGAGGTGGCTGGGATCTCCATCCTAAGTGGTAAAAAAATATATACCAACTCAATAGTAACAATAGTGTGATAGGATAAAGTTGTAGTGGCGAGGGCACTAAATTATCAAAATATACCCCTTTCTGGTAAATGATATGGGACTACCCCTAGTGCCGGTGTTGGGTATTCAAGACTCATGTTAGTGGAGCAGTGACAATGTCAACCCAATCGTTGACCTATGAGATCTGTCAATGTTGGCATTGTCGTGATTGGGTGGGATCCCTCAAAGGTATCTCCAAAAAAGTTACCATTTCATGTATGGATTGAATATATCCTACCTCCTCACTATAGGGGAGTGATCTATAAAAATGCTCTGGGGACAAGCTTGCGAAGAAGTTTTCCATTAGAATGATGAATGGTTTCCCCCAACACATCCCATGGGGTAAACAATGTCGGTGATGTGTCAATTTATATTGTTCTTGGAATCTCATATCCACGGTGAGAATTACCCATCCTATTCAAATCTATGAACAATAGAGTTGATAACCCTCCTCTAGATGAGCTCAGGGGGTGATATGGGGTATGAGATCCCAACATTTGAATATGTAGTGGTTATCATTGAAGGAACTTATACATGCATGATTTCCAAACCAACATTCCCCCTACCCCGACACCTGTTGGTGTTAGATCATTTATGTACTTTAATTTCATGTCCCATACAATTTTTTTGAGAATGTTTTCAAGCGTTACTAGGCCGTAAAATACATTCCAAAGATGCCAAAGGTTGGAAATAAATTCTGAAGGGTTTCAATCAACTAGGAGGATAATTTATCCTTTAATAAAAAACATCAATTCTAATAAAACCATACAAAACAAACCACTATATGATTCATGATAAAAATAATGAAACTCAACCAATTCATTTATATCAAAACCCACCCAAGTACACTGTAATGGAATCCAAACTATAATCAAAGTAAATAGTGTAATATGACTAATAAAACACCAATAAAATAAAAAAAACCCATGATCTACATGCTTCATGCTCCAAAAACACCAATTATACCATGTATCACAAAAAAGTGCTAAATTCATGTGATAAATTACCTTTTCTAATGACCTGATTGATGAAATTTGCAAAATCAACAATTTACCAAAGAAATGATGATTACTAAAACTTAGTAGGTTTCCCCACAATTACATCCCTACTCAATCCACTAGGATAGAGTGGGTAGAAACATTTATATAACCCAATTTATATGAAAAAATTCCCAAATTGTTTACATGAAGATATATAAAATTTCTAAAATTAATTTATAACCAAATATAAACATGTTCTATATCACCGATTTTTCCATAAAAAAATATTTTTCATGAAAAAAAACCAATTATTTGAATCCATTTCTCTATATCCATTTTTTCATAACCATTCCATTCCACCTATCCACACATCCAACCATTTATGTAACATATAACTCCCCATAACTGGAAGTGGTTAGTCATCCTTTCATTAAGCTGTCACAGAGTGAAACATTTTGATAGGGGATGTTCCTAACCCTTATGCATCCCACTAATTATTGGGGAGACTTTTTATCCGTATCCATCGTAAATGAATATGCACAAAAAAACATTTATGATAATAACTAATGCCCAGACAACCATTTCATCCTTTTCAATAATAATTTCTTTTATTTTCCAACTTTAATAAAATAATTCAAAAAAACCATCACCATTTCATTTAAAATGTATTCATTCGATTTATTGAAAACATTTATATGACTCCACTTTACAAAATTCCAGAAAAATCATCAACTTAAAATCTACATTTTAAAACCATGAACCAAATCACTTTTGTAAGAACACCCAATTCCCATATTTTCACCAACCTTTACGGAATTGTTTTTTCAACAATCATTACGCATACAATTCAAAAATCAATTTCAGACAAAATTTTCAATTTGAAATTATTAAATTTAGTTATATTAAGAGGATTCGAGAGTGATGTCTCATACCTAGAGTGTTTTAGAGAAAATAATAAATGGATGAAGAATGCCAATGAAACCCAGTTAGATCATCATGACCCAGAATTATATCTCTTCCCCTATCAAAAAAATGGCTACATTTAAACTTTTTATGAATTTTAAACCTTATATATATCAACAGTGGGTAAAGATATAAGAAATTTCGATGAGGGATGAAGTAGATCTAAGAAAAAACATCAAGAATGATGAATAATGAACAATTATTATAGAGAATATTCATTAAATCACCATTTGAAGCATTAGGATCTCCCCAAGATTTATGGGAGAACCATAATTGACATTTGGGGAAGAAAAATCGTGATTGAGGGCCAAATAAGTGGGAAATAGAAACATAATTGGAAAAAGTGTTAGATCCATTTTTTAGTATCTTGCTTTGACCCTACTCCTAGTTTAGTAACACGGTTTGAAAAAAATATGTGCTCATCATGAGTGATCGACATCCATTTGGATGAACCTTAACATGGTATCCTCATATGGCCTCCATAACCATGCACCAAAAATTTCCAAGCCACTAACTCAAAAGAACGAATCCATTTTCCAAGATCATGGTTTCTCATAGGCTGTCACATGGTTTGGAAAAACTATGTGTGGCTCTTGCTTCATCCCTTTATTCCCCAAATCAAATTTAATGTTCACCCTACTCTTCTAATAATCACCCATATACCTTATTTACATAAAATAATAAAGAAAGTGTTACATAACAAAAATAGGGGTGAAAATTTCTTCCCACCATTGGTCTTTTCATCCCTGGAATGTAGAAAAACATTGATGTCTTGAAAGTGTTCTGACATTTTATCATTCATTTACTTCTTGAATTCCCTAGTATCTTCCTAAATCTGAAAATGTGTCCAAAAAAACGTACTTGAACAATTATTTTTACATAAAAATCTTTTTTATGCATATCTATAATCTACACTGGGATTGTACAAAAAAAGTAGCTAGCTAAAGGTCATTGTTATCTCATCTGATCACATGCTTAGGATCAGGTTGATACTTTTTCATCTATGATTCATGGAACACATTATGAAACACACTAAACTATGGTGGAAATTCAAACTGAAATTTCACCCCTCTAATCCATTCTAGAATCTCAAAAGGGCCTATGGATCAAGGAGATAAATTTCCCTACATCTAAATATGTTGATGAAGAAGGCATGGAGAGTTCCTTAATAAAAGTATATCAACAACCATTAATGAAAAAAACCATAAAAAATGATATGTATGTGATTTTTGATGACTCAGAGCTATCTCTATCCTATTTCATATCAACTGAATCATCTCCATTGTTTCCTAAACAATGCTTGGCCTAATTAGTGAAGCCTCACCGATTTCCACCAAACATAGTGCAGAACAACCAGGAAGATCATAAATGCTTCATAAGGATCCATTTTTTATTGAGGATTGAGAGATTTTGTTATCTATGAACACCACCAATGGATCATGATATTTCCACAAGTCACCAAAATCCATTCCACAAGCCCACATCTTGTCTTCCAATTATTGAATCATCCTTTTAGATTTCTCATCCATCTGAGGATGATACACTGTACTAATAGTAAACTGAGTCCCAATGGATTTATATAAGGATTTCTAGAAATGATATATGAACCATATATCTCTATCTAAAACAATTAAAACTAGTATTCCATGTCTCTTTTCCTTTTATAATATATAGATTTTTTGTAGATCCTCAAACATATGAGTATCATGAATATGGATTAAATGTGCTGACATGGTGAGTAGATACATTATCACCATTGTGGTATCCTGTTTTTACATATTCATGGGAGTCCTGTGACCAAATCCATCACTATTTGCTCTAATTTCTACATCAGTATAGGTAAATACTACAACATTACTTCTGGTCACTAATTCTCTTAAATTTCTGACAATTTAAGCACTTTAATGATAACTCTTCAAACGTCAATTTTATACCATTCCAAAAGAACTATTTTTTCAAAACCCTATACTTATACTATATTCATAGATGAACATACCATATTGAATAGTGGGATGTATGAACAAATTGTTCCTCAAAATCCATAGGTTCAACCATCCGATTCCAGAACCATAAAACTAATCTCCCATCCATCATCCAACTCTCAATAGCCACTCCACCATGGTGTTTTGAACACATTTTAACACATTCAGCTCTATATTTCTATGTGTACTTTACCATCTTCATCAAATTCAGATCTTCCACAACTGCGAAGAAAACCCAAACATTACATCAGTCTTCATATTCCACATTCTTGTATGTTTGGACCGACATCAACTACCAATCATATAAATCGTCTTTTTCCAAATGATCATATGAATTTCTTTTTATTGCATCATCCACTATAATTTCCATTCACTAATTTATAAATAAGTAAAATTATAACATCTACAGATACTCCATCCATCTCCTTTTCCTCAGATTCTAATATTATTGTGATAATATATGTTTCCCGAACTTATAATCTATGATCACAATAAATTTCACACCAAAGAGTTAATGACACAAAGTATTCAAATAATAGACAATTATAGATAATTTAAAATCATGTGTTGGGTTATTATTCTTGTTCATCCTTAATTTCCTTAATCCATACAAAAAAAATGGTCTCTTTATATGAGAACACATCCCGACTCTAATCCTAATGTATCCGAATAAACCATTACACCAATCCTGATTCTGAAAAATTCACGATAGGTACGTATTTAAGACAATCTTTCCACACATGGAATGATTTATGGAATTATTCAGTTCATTGAAATGAGATGTTTTTCACTATCAAATAAATAATAGGTGAAAGTATATATGGGAATTCCAGAAAAAGTGTTTGTAATAACAAACTCAACGGAGGCATCTTGTTAATTAAAATTTGATATTTAGTAGTTTCTAAAAAGGAATATCTTATATCTTCTTTGGAACAACAAAATGACTGTATTAATAAATTAAAAGGTCAATAAATCATTCTTATTGTATCCAAAAACCAAACTTTGGTAATTTTTCATACAAATTATGATCTCTCAAGATTTATAACACTGTCGCCAAGTGTTGCTCATGCTCATCCCTTATCCTTGAATACAATAGTATTTCATCATTAAACACCACAAAAAGGATCCAAATATCTATAAAATATCTAATTCATCAATTCCAAAAAGACTACTGGTGCATTTTTATGAACTGAATGCATTACTAGACATTCATAATTTTCATATAATCTTTTGAATTAACTTTTTGGAATATACTCTTTCTGAACATTCAATTGGTGATATCCAGATCAAATGATAATTTTTGAGAACCACTAATATCCCCACAATTGATCAAATAGGTCATTCGATTTATGGAAGTGGATATCCATTCTTGATTAAAACATGATTGTGATGAAAATAACCTATTCAAGACCTAATAATTCCATATACATTCTTCATAAAAAAGACTGGTGTGGAACACAGAGATGTGATCGATCAAATGAAACCCTTACGTTCCATCTCTTATAAATTTAATTTGATCTCCCTTAATTCATTCGGTTCCATCATATAATATAGAAGGAAAAAAGTACTGCTCGCCCAATGGGGATCAATCATAATTTCTACCTCCCTTATATGTTGAAACCCTAAGATGTTATTGGAAAAAGAATATGGAAATTGATCCATGATTTCGGGATAACGGTTACCCTTGAACTCTCTAATCCATTCCAATGATAACATTTCCAAATGATAAGAGATCCTTCCCACTACTAGTGAAAACAAATTTGTTGCACCTATCTTCAAAACCCTTTCTCCAGTGTATAGACACTCGGTACCATCCTCAGTTGTGAAACCAACTATTTTTCTATTAGAGTCCACGTGATCACTGAACATTGTGAAGCCATTAATACCCAGAATTTCATCATAGACATTGATCTACAATACCACGAAGTCCCATTTAAATTCATTTCCTTCAATAGTTATAGAATATGATCTACATAGAAATGTTCAACATTCTCTTTCACTAATAAGAGAGTGATGTTTTACCACACAGTTCATAATCTCATGTTTTAAACATAGATAATTCACTACCCAAGATGAAATGAAGGAATACTATGCACAAATATGAAAAAACATAAATAAGGCTATTATTCAAATGCATTGTACCGGTCACAATATATGGTCTATCCCAATCATCAAATATCACCTACTGAGATCCGTATAATTTCTTTTTCAATGACCTTTGTTTTTTGGTGCCTTGCTGATATTTTCCTTGCTAAGGAGTCATGGTATTCCTAGAATTACCACAGATAAATATATTATACTGATGATAATGATGTTTTTTCCTAAATCTGTAGAAGCATATGATGTTTACGACACTTGAGAAGTTTCCCGAGCACCTGACCTCAGAGCATTGAGAAAATAGCACGGAAGATACCCCATCAGGATGAATTTTTGGCATGCTGTAGGTAGTGACATTCAATATCGCTTCATGAGGTCAAATTAACCACATTTAAAAAATCCTGCTTGGATATTTAGTCGTGAAGGTATCTTTATTGATCCCACTATGTTATTCAAATTTCCGCTCCCACCTTGGATGTAGGTGTCCATATTCCTATCACTCCAAATGTTATAGTTCCCACCATTTCCTATAGGTTTCATGATACATTTTCCTCCCATAGCTTTTGAGATTTCCCATTCAGCCACTATGCCTCTATTCACCATCTCTTTATAGTCAATAATACATATTAGAAATATCTTCAATCAAATATGATGCCTGAATCTAGATTCAAATAAGTGTAATTTCATGATCGCACTAGCCTAAATGTCTAGTGAAAATCATTAAAAAAAATTAATTTAGCTTCATACTTCATGACATAGAAATTTTCATACTTCAGGCTGAAGAAGAAATTCTTCTTTTGAATCTTGAATGTGTGATGATAGAATTGTTAATTTAAAAATTCCTCAAAATACTCCCAATGAAGTCCTTTATCTAAATGATCATGAACTAATATATCCCACAACTAGTGTGAAATATCCTTAGAAAAAATATGTTTCCATTTTAACTTCTAGCTCCATAGGTGTGCGGATGAAATTGAAGATATGATTCATCATGTTCATCCACACCTCTTCATTTTCTTGTTCTGAATCACCCTGGATGATGGGTGGATTTTATTTCTGTAACTTGATGAAATAATCCACTTGTCTTGGCTCATCCCTCTAATTCCTTATATCTACAACACGAAATTCTTGGACAATACTCTGAACCAGTTGTGCATTCACCTGTTGTTCAGGTGAAACCAAATTTTTTATACTTTCGTTTAGTTGTTTTGGATAATTCTTATCGGGTTCCGTTATATAAGGAAACAACAAGCACCATAAGTCTCACTATCTATAAACTGAAGGAATACAATTTCAAATTATATCACATCATCAATCACAACATGGTTTTCCAAATCGTCCGTTTCCACTTTCAACTATCTGTTAATTATTTTATACTCACTTTTGAAAATCAAGCCACTTTCAAAATAAACAAATTGTGCTCTTTTCAAATTCATTCATTGGAAAACAAATGAAAAATTTTTCACATATCAATGTCATGCATCAAAACATATATCATTACTCAAATCAAAATATAAAATCCTAGTGTGAAGGAATTCATCTAATTCATGTCAAGCTAGTCTCATTGGCTAAACACATGATAATGAGATTCCAATGTCCTATAATTGTCAAAAAAATCTTATGTACCTAACTCCCTAGTTAATTGAAGTCCAACATAAAAAAAATATTTATGTCTTTTTATGCTCTACATTTCATGTCTCAAAAATCATACTCCATTATATGATCCCAACCCAAGGAATATATATGGATGAAATTAAACACTGAACTGATGAATACTGGTTTCATAAGAAAATTTATATGTTGATACGGTTTATGTCTAAAATTCATTTAGGCCAAACAAAACTGATACCATTTGTAACGTCCTAGCCCTTCCCATTGTCTTGAGAAAGTGGTGAGGAATTACTAGTCCTTAAGTGTCATCCCCAATACAAAAAAAGATGGAAATAAATATTGATGGGCTTCAATACATTTTTGGGATGATTTACCCTTTAAAAATAAAACAAGGAATCCAATAAATCAAAACCAAAAAAATCCAATATATGATACATGATAAAAAGAATAGAAATTAAATAATTATTTTTTTATCAAAACCCCCCAAATTTACTACAATGGAAGCCATAATAACTTCCCCATAAAGAGTTGAAGACGACTAATAAAACTCCATGATGACCACAATACTCCATGACCCAAAAAATCATGCTCTAACATCACCAGCATCCCAAGTGTCATGAATTATTACTAAAGACATCTGATACATTATCATGGCCCATGACCCCATATTAGCACAGATAAACAAGTTTCATGTCACCAAATTTTCATGAAAATGTTATTTTTCATGTAAAAATCCAACCAATTCTTTTTATTCATTTATCAATATCCATTTTTTAATAATCATTCCATTCTATCTATCCACACATCCATCCATGCATGTAACCTAGACCTCTCTATAGTCATTAGTGATGAGTACTCCTTTCACTAAGTCATCACCGGGTGAACCATTTAGGTAGTGGAGATCACTATCCCTTATTCATCTCAAAAATAATGGGAAGAATCCATACCCTTATCTCTCTTAAATACACATGAACAGACACAACAATTGTTTTAAAACCAATTTTCGAAAATAGTTGTTTCATCCTTTTTAATATAATCATTATTTTATTGAATACATTTAAAAAATTAATAAAAATCAACCATCCCCATTTCATTTCAATAAATTCATCAATTTTAATGAATTTTTTATGAATCCACTTCCACAATTATAGAAAATACATTAATTTAAAATCATCTTTTTTAAACTTTGAACCAATGCTCTTTTGTATGAACACCCAATTCCCATGTTTCCAAAAATCATCACTCAATTGGGTTTTCAATAATCATTACATAGTGATCTCACAATCAAATTCACATAAAATTTTCACTTTTAAATCAATCCAATCCGTTAGAGTAAGAGTAGTCGAGAGTCAAGCAACCTACATTGAGAGTTTTGGGCAAAATGATAAACAGATGAACAATTCCAGTCAAACCAAGTTAATATTCCCAAACCTATATAATATTTATTCCCCTAACACAGCTATGGCCAAATGTAATCTTATTTTTCATTTAAAACCTTATATATACCGACAACAAGAATAGATCTATAAAAATGAGAAGTAAGGCGATGTAGATCTAAGAAAAACGTTAAAAAATGATGAAGAATAAACATGAACGGCATAGAATCAGCTTATAATCACAAAGAGAATCCATTATATCACCTCTATATTAGTGGTAAAACCATCCATGAAATTTTCGAAAAAAACCCGTGAGTTAGGGATGAATGATAGGGAAAACAAGACACTTAAGGATGACCATTAAACTGGTCTCCGCAAATGATATCCATAACCATGAGCTAACTTCGCAGAATCCACTTCCTCAAATGACCCAAGCCATTTTCCAAGTGCATGGTTTCTCCTATGTTTTCACCTGATTTGGAAAAACCATGTGTAGCCGGATCTCCTTCCCATTAACCCCAAAAACCCATTTAATGTTCTCCAAACTCTTACAAACTTAACACATATAATTTAAAAACATAAAATCATAAAAAGAGTTACAAACCAGAAATAGGGGGTGCAATATCTACTGTATTTTGAGTCTTGTAATGTACATAGAATCATTAGTTAAGAAGATCTGATAAAGGTGATGCCTAGTTTCCCAAATTCTTCCATTGTTTTGGAATTAGTGAAAAGATTCATATGGGTCATTTCATAGAGAGAGGATTCTCAATTTTATCTAGCCCACATTTTGTGAGAGTTTATTTCTTGGACCATAGTTTGTTTGGTAAGTCATGTAATAGAATATTTGGATCTAGTGAAATAAAAATTAAATTATTTCCCAATTTTACTAGTTCCTACTGTTGAAAGAGAATACCTTCATATTGGGTTCACCATTTTTTAATGCTTTTCTATAGTGTCATTCATTGGGGTGACAATGCTCTTTTCATACCACGCATTCCTATATACTAATGATAGGAAGCTTCCATCACCATTTTTGGTCGTGTTTGTTCCTTAAACCAAACAAAACGATTGGATATGTCTTCCTAATTGTATTAATTTCTTTTTGGAGCTCATCACCTAGTATGGGTCTCAATCAGAAATTTAATTCATCTTCATTAAACTTATTCCTAGCATCATCTCGAGGTGAACAATAGTTAAATACACAACTTATACCATGACATGGTAGAATCCTTTAGTTAGATTAGAATGTAGAGTTTGAAATTTTTTAGAATATATAGACATTGGTTATATAGGGAATATGAAAAGTATTCCTTTGTTAGGGGTAATCCCATGCATGAGGCATCAAATGCACCAAACCCAAGGCATCTCATGTCGACCATATGGTAAATGACACCGATGGTGTAACCATATTATGATTTATACCATAGTAATAACATGTTTATTTTATAGGGTATAGATTATTTTCACATGATTAACTCTTATCTGGATAGGGTTTTAGTTTGATCCCATGGGAATGATGACCACACTTTGAGAGTTTGGTTGAGTGTGTTCCCATGGGGGAAGATTTCACATTTGATATTTGGTTAGGTGTATCACTTGTAGGGATCTCACTTGTGGTATTTGTATAAATGTGTCCCCAAGGGGGAAGTCATCACACTTTGGACTTGTTGATGATGAGGGAAATTGAGACCCCAATGGGGGAGCTGACCACACATAGGAATTTCAGGTTGATGTTGGGGGTGTTTGGATTAAACAACATAGAGGCACCCCATGTATTTAAAGATGTTGAGAATGAAACTCATGGAGTTGTTCTACATAACCTGTTGGTATACAGGGGTAAAAACCCAAGTAGTTTTATGACATTGTTTAAGGTCATGTGATAGAACCAATCCTTGCAGTTTAACATCCTGCATTATGGATGCTCAAGTCATGGAAGGATAATGAAAAACGAATACTGTGAGGATTTTTTTTAAGATTCATGAAGTGGGAGGATCATCCCATGGTGGGGGAGACGATGTAATACTACGATAATCATAAATGGAGAATCCTATGATCATCACATCGGGTAAGGATATTGTTTGAATTAAAGTACTTAGGATATTTTAGTGTAGTTTTACTTTTTAATACTTGGATATTGGGTTATGCAATTTCACATCATTTATATCTTACATTTTAGGGGCATACACAATGGGGGCACATTCTGAATCTGGAGAGGATGATTCCAAAGAGGACTCTCTACCTGGAATGGTCAGTAGTTTACCATTATGATTCCACTATTTGGGATCATATATCTACTGATCATGCACCTAAGGGTGAGAAATTATATAAACAATGACATGCAGGATTGGAAATTGGGGATATCAATGTTAGGGTTCCTATTATTAGAAAAAGATGCTTTAGGGTTCATATTGCTAGGATAAAATGGAAATGTAATATCGTAGGTCATGATTTATGTAAAATTGGAAGACATAAGTGTTGATGGTACTCGTCACATAGGAATTTTGTGTATGTATGAATTAGTTATGGATGGTTACAAGGCCATATTAACATAGACTTCAACAAAGTGTAATGGTTGAAAGGAGGCACCATTGAGATGATAAGTGGATAGGTTTAACGAAGGCTAGGTATTTATACAATTTTAGGGCTCTACATTGGAAAATAATATTGTGAAAGTGCATGTTTCGTGAAATATGGTGACCGTAACTCAGAGTGAATTTTTATTTCCCATTTTATTGGTTTCACAAAGGATACTTTACTCATGAAAACTCAAGATAAAAAAAGATATTTCTTCTCATATAAAGGCCATTGAACCTTTTGAATGAAATATCCACTATGGATTAAGGTTTTCAATGACCCATGGGAGTTGGCTTCTCAAAAAACGACTACATTAGTAAATCCATATACTCTTTCTCTTGTGAATGTTAGAGTATTGAGAATTCAGAGCTTTGGCTACAATTTTAATGGACACCTCCATAAAAAGTAAAACATGGAGAGATATTTATAGGCCTACTATATGTTTTAGAATAAATTTCATGAATTATATGCGTATTTACAAAATATAATGACCTTCATGACATTGAGGTGTTACATGAACAAACATACATAGTGCAGAGGTTACCACCCCTACGTTAGTATGGACCAATGACATCCTCAAATCAGAGATACATTGAATGGATTTTATAGATTCATCCTCCACATGAGCCACATAACTCAACAAATCAGAGTTACATTGTTCATATTTTAGCACCTCTAACTCTGTTGGGATAGTACACATTCAAAAGGAGACACTTTATCATAACATTTTAGCCATCACAAAAATATCTTCATATGTAAATTTTTGAGATTTTTTACTGAATTTTCCTTGAACTAGTTGTGCCTTACATGACCACTCCCCCGACACATGTATCTTAGTGTCAGCACTGTATTTGATTTTTGGGGACTCTAAGATGTCACCATTCTATTTTTGATCATCTAAATATTATTCGTTATTTTAATAAATAATCTACATACAATTAGTGAATCCCCCCTAATTTCCCCACAATAAATTGTGAATGATAAGGATGGTCATACAATTCCACAAAAGGTACCATATCTATTGAGGCTTCGAAACTATTATTTTATGAGTACTCTACTAAGGGTAAATAATATTCACATGAGACTCTATTATCTAATACACAGTCCCTAAGAATGTATTCCAACATTTAGATAATTAATTTGGATAATGTATTTGTATCAGGATGATAAGTTGTTCTCCATGTAAACATAGTTTGAAGGGTTTTCAACAATGATTTAAAAAACCAATATTTTATCCTGAGATATCGATCAAGAACTATTGATAATCGAACCGCATGCATATTTATAATTTACTGAATATAGTTTTTTGAAAAATAATCCACCATATTATTCTCACAACCAGGAATGATGAGAGATGACTTCATGAGTCGATCCACAATCACCCATATGATATCTTGCTTCTAAACCATTCTTGGTAAAATTGTCACAAAATACATAGATATATTTTCCTATATTTACACAATAATTTTAAAGAGTTCATTATTCTAACTAGACATTAGTGGTTTACCTAGACCTAATAATAGGCGGGGCATCTAAAAAACAACTCTACCACTTTCCTCTTCATGACACATGATTTATTCCCTTATGTTCCAGTGCTTATATTAAAAAATGTGTTTCAAACATTTTTGATCCATTAACTCCATGAATTTCATACTCAAAAGGCATTGAATCTAAGTATATAGGGAATTAAATACAATAGGAAATTATAAATCACGTGTCATGTATTTTTTCTCATTCACCTATATGTATCTTGGGACTAGAGAAACAACAAGATCTCCCAACATGATAACACAACCAAACCCAGATCTCGATGCATCACAAAAGACCACATAACCCTATCTTGATTTCAAAACTATCAAGATAGGTGTAGATATAAAAAAACCTTAAGCTCTTGGAATGTTTTAAAACATTCATCATTCTCTTGAAAAGGAATCACCTTCCTTGTAAAAGATGTCATTGGCGAGGCTAGATGTAAAAAATTAGGAACAAATCCTTAGCAATATTCTATTTTGATAGGTGAAATGTTAATCATGAAAACATTCTTTAGTGGTTTCCAGGAGACAATAACTTCTATCTTTCTAGGATCCATTAATATTATTATTTCAGAAATTAAATGACCAAGTAAGAATATCTCTTAGGTCTAGAAATAAAACATTGAAAAATTAGCATAATGGAAGTGTTTTCATAAGATACTCAACATTATATCCAAGTGTTTTTAATGAAAAACTTCTATCCTAGAATAAACGTGAATTCAATTAAAAAACTACTACAAAAGAAAATGAGATGACCCTAAAAAATTTGAATATTTAATTTCATAATCACAATTTGTGAATTCATAGGGCCAAATGGAATAACCATGTACACATAATGGATATATCTACATAGAAATGATGTCTTTGTAATACATTCATTTGGAACTCGTAGTTGGTTATACCCCAAACAAATTTTAATTTATGAGAACCACTAGGCTCCCCAAAATTCATCAAAAAAATCATAAATTCATGCAATAATATACTAATTATTTATTATAAATTGGTTAATCTTATGATAAGGCACACAACTTATAAGAGTTCCATTAAACTTCTTATAAATAATGGTGATGCCTAAGTGGATGTGATCAATTGAATAAACTTTTTTATTTTTTAATCATTAAAGTAGACCTTCAATTCCATTAATTATTTTGTTGACATATGATAATACAAAAAGGAAAATAGTAATGGTATTTTATAAGAGATAAATGATAAACTATAAAAAAAATTTAAATAAAAATCCTAGGAAATATTTTGGAAAAAATTAATAAAATGGTCAAATATGGTTGGAAAATAAATATTTCCGATATCATGAACTAATGTAACGTAATGGATGCGAATTAGTAAGAGTTGTTTCCAACCAATAATACCAAAGTCCAAATATTCTTTCATAAACTTCATAAAATTATTTTAATATATTCTTAACACCAAATAAAGATATAAACTCACATTTTGAGAAAAAACAGTTGATATGGGATTTGGATTTCTGTAACCAATCCATTCCGCAAACCATGTCATATATTTCTATATCTATGATAAAAAGGATTCATACCAATTCTATCCCATTGATGGTCATCATACCCACTATACACTTAAAATATCAACACTATCATTATCCAATCAGATTTTTCAATTTTGAAATAGAAGGAATCATATTAACATGAAGATCTATGAGATAAACAATATAAGAATTGATAAAAGAGTGGGATGTACCTGTATCAAATAAGTCCTATATAAGGGTGGAATTCCCAAGAATCATACCTCACACCATCAAAGGACCCAATTGATCATCTATTATTACCTTCTCAACACCATACAACTAATTAGTCATTGTCACTTTTTTCTAATTTCCCTATTAATATTTCATAGGCTATGGAGTTATGGTATTCCTAGAATATTTTTATCATTCTCAATTATGTGGAAAATATTTATTCTGATGAGATATTCAAGTAGAATAATAAGACGTATGAGAGACATAATATGAGTATCAAATATCAGGATTTGGAGCACTACAACAATAACAATTGAGATGTTCCATCATGTTACAGTTGTTACAATCTCTAGGTGGTTCCCTAAAATCATTTATTATATGTTCAAAGGAACCACATTCGGAACACACCATCATACTTTTGGGTAGATGATGAAATTTGACTGATATTGTGGTCTAATTGTATGACATACCACTACTTTGGAAGTATGGGTCCCTCTTCCTCTTTTTCGAAGTATTAGTATCCCCAGTTGATCCTATGGGGATAAACATGCTCCCTACAACTATATTTCAATATACATACCTTTCTTCCACATCCACTCCATTTATCAGATCTTTATATTATATAATACATAGAATATGTCACGACCCATCCTCGTGGCATGTGGCGTGACTACCCCAAGCCCGCTGTCCATAGGCTAGGGGCTGGCGACTAACAGCAAGGCGTAATTCCAGAAAAAAGTGAAGGCATTGCCTTTATAAAGTAAAAAAAACACACAGAGTAAGAAAGATGAAGTAAACACTTGGTAAAACTAAGTAAAAGGTATGTTCGGAAAAGTAAGTGGGCCAGAATACAAACCCAAACTGAAAGTAAGTATAACTGAAAAAGGAAAATACAGCAACTGAAAAGTAAAGCCGCATCGTCTAGCCGTCCACTGGATGTCCCAGCTGAAGGGTGGGTACAGATAGCCTCCTCAGCTCCTCGGGTCCAGCTGTCCACTCCAAGTACGTCTTGCCCATTGGTCCACCTCCAAGAACTGACCTGCTCCGTAAGCCTCCACCATGATCAGCGCTATCTGTCGTCTTCAACCAACACAATGTAGCACGGGAATAGCCTATGAAGTGTTGAGTATAAGCTACTCAGTAGGGACCCCGAGACCCTCGAAGGTCTCCCAGAATCCACAAAGGATAATCCAAAATAGAAAGACACAATCACGAAGTAACAACCCACACTACATAGGTATATGGCCATACATATACCTAAGTCATCAATTTCAGTTCGGCTCCAGCATCTGAACCCATGTTTGATCACGTCCACACTGGATAACACAAGACAATCCACATAGTAAAGCAAGAAAATCATATAGAAGATAATGAATGAAAGTCAAGACTCAGCTCTCACAGGTATATTTCTTCATAGGATGATAGAGATGATCAGATGTAGCCACTGATTCATCTAAGCCATCAGACACACGCATGATCGATAGGTACTAACCCCCGCGATTACCCACACAAGATCGATAGGTACTAACCCATGCTATGACAAACACAGGATTGGACCCACAAAGGTTCGGTATGCGCTGGCCCACAGAGGACCGCTGAGCACTGACCCACATAGGATAGGTAGGCACTAATCCACATAGGATTGCTGAGTGTTGTAGTCATCAATGTCGAACCCCTGGAGGATTTCTGTACAGTCGTCATCGTTGTCGTAGTCACAGCTAGCTCTAGGGTTCCCGCACACCACAAGGTCATTTCGGGAGGTTCCGCTCCATGAGCAGAAGGGTTGATACATCAACTAACACAAAGTTGGGAGTTGATGTATTCCAATGTTCTGTATCGTCAAAAGAAACTCAACGTGACAGTCGACACATCAATCGGACACTCGGTCTGAGAGTTATTGGCTTTTTCGTTCCGGGGGCCTGGTTGGTTTTTATTTTAAAACCAACCCGACCGCACTACAACTACATCCAAACCTCGAGCGGAGTAATCCAAAAGGTCCATATCACTATGATGAATCTAAAAGAGTTGACGGCACAACAATCGAACGTCTGGAGTTAATGTCATAAGCGTTTCCGCTCCGAGGGCCCGGTTGGTTTCGTGTTCAAACCAACTTGGACGAACACAAATTTCAACGAAACCTTGAGTGCAATATACCAAAACGATCGTCTCTATCCAAGGATGGCATCGAAGCTAATGGTGGGTCGATCGGAGGTCCGCAGCCCAGGTTATGGGCAACAGACTGAATAAGGTCCGGATGTAGGGGTTCGGGCCCGGTCCGACCCGGCCCGATACCCAATGGGTCGGCCAGAACCTGGTCGACCTGACCCGGGTCCTGGTCCAGCCCATTAGGGCATGACGCAGCCTGGCCCGGCGTGGCTGCGGCCTGGCTTGGCGGCTCGGCATGGTGCACACGGCCTGGCCATCGTGGCTAGGCGGATCGGCTGAAACGACTGAGCAGAGGGGGGGGGGGGGCTCGCTGCCCCCCCCCCTTTGGGAAACCGCGGCCCCCATGTGGGGGGCCACTCCTTCGGCCAACCGGGTGTTACGACCCCATGATTTTTGGAAGCTGGCCGGCCCAGTCCGGCTGACCGGTTGCTGAATTCGCGGGATCGCCAGGGTCCCGCCCTCCTGATCCGCTCTGGCCAAAGGTCGCGGCCTTGGTCCGACCGGCGTGGTGCGACGGCGCCACGCTTCTCCGCGCATTCCATATTATTTCCGTGCGGTGCAACGGCACCGCGCTGCCTTGCTCGTGCCACAAAAAATTCAAACAATCATGTGGGGAGGAGGGTCGGCCATGTTCGTGTGGTCTGACCTCCTCCCTTTATTGTGATAATAGGAAGCTCAATTAGAGATGATGATCGGTGATAAATGTATTCACGAACAGAAACAAAATAATCCCCTACCTCAAGTGTTGTCGTTGAGTGAGGTTTGTCGTGGAATGGGATGTTGCGGAAGGAGACACTGTAAGCATCGCGGAAGGAGGATCGTCGGCATCGTGGAGAATTGAATTTTAGGTGTCACATCATCGATCTCTGAGGATGGCATCTCTCACTGGCTGCGGTGAGGGAAGTAGACGATTCGACAAACTCCACTTTGCGGTGACAGAGTTCTTCGTCGAAGGCTCGGTGTTCTTTGCGTTCTTTGATGAGGAAGAAGATGTTCTTCAAGAGTTAGAGAAAATCCTCTCCGAAAATTCTCCCACACAACCAAACAACAACTTAATGAAACAAGACGTTGTCTTATTTTATTAACACACAAGCCAACTTAAAATTTGAAATTCAAATTGAATTCAATATTTAATTACTTTGAATAAGTTAATCAATTAATGAGTTGACTTTTCAATTAGTGGGGGGTGCGGGTGCATTACCTAATTAAAAGAGGGGTTTTGAGGAAGTTGAATAGGTGGGGCTCGTGTGGGCCCCACCCCACAAATATACTACCTAGTGGAGTAGGATATAGTGGGTCCCACTCCAACCACTAAGCTTAGTTTAAACTACTTTAAATAAAATAAATTTGGTTGCACCATTTTATTTTATTCTTTTACTTAACCCAAAATTTTAATAATCACACCCGTGCAAACGCTACTCCAGAAAAGGTGTTACTAAGCAATTATTGGTGCTGCGGTTTAATCGGTGCCCTCATATTTCGATTCCGAGAACCAGTTAGAAAGTTAGGAAATCCCGATTGTTCGTTCACTGAACGTACCTGATCTAAAATTCCGAAAATTATTCTGGGCTCACCGGGCCTGGGAATCTGGTGCTATCATGAACTGCGTTCTTGTAAAATCCCAAATAAAATTAAGAAAAAATTTCCCTCAAATTTTATGGGTCTTTACATTACTCCCACCTCAGGGCTTTAAGTCCCCATAAATATACATCATAACTAGGGAAACAAATGTGGGTATGGTGCATGCATCTGAGCCTCCCGCTCCCAAGTTCTCTCTTAGATGTTCTTGTGCATCCACCTGATGCGCACTAGAGGAATCGACTATCCATGTAGGACTCGCTCCTGTCGATCCTCGATCTCCACTGCGACCTACACAAATGTCTCCCCATCATCAATGTCCATCTCCCAATGGTCGATGATATGCATCTGGTCATGCACGTATCTCCTCAGCAGAGATACGTGAAAGACGTCGTGAACCCGGTGCAACTAAGGTGGTACATCCAAGTGATAAGCCACCTCGCCAATCCTACTGAGGTCCTGGAGGCCGATGAAATGTGGATACAACTTTCCACCTCAGCAAAATCTTCGTAATCCACGTCGAGGTGAGACCCACATGAAGACGTGGTCGCCATCCTCGAACTCTAGTGGCCTCCACCTCCTGTCAGCATAAGACTTCTGCCGGCTCTGAGCTGTCCTCATCTTCTCCGGGATGACCTGGACCTTCTCTGTCATATCCTTGACCATCTCTGGTCCCACAAGTGCTAACTCCCTAGGGTCTGTGCAGCACATCGGTGATCTGCAAGTTCGACCATACAATGCCTCATATGGTTCCATCCTGATGGTGGTGTGGTAGTTGTTGTTGGACATGAACTCCACCAAGGGTAGGTGATCCTCCCAGCTGCGAAAAAAGTTGAGGACACATGCACAGAGCATGTACTCGAGAGTCTGAATGGTCCTCTCCGTCTGACCATCCGTTTGAGGGTGAAAGGCGGTGCTCAGACGTAGGTGCATCCCGAAAGCCTCCAACAATCCCTTCCAATGCAAGGAATTAAAGCGATCATCTCGATCAGTGAAGATGGTTGATGGCACACCATGAAGACATACAATATCCCAAACATAGAAACCTCCCATGATCTCTACTGATCCCTTCACTCTAATGGGTAATAAGTTGGTCGACTTGGTGAGTCAGTCGACAATCACCCAAATGGATTCGTGACCTCTGGAAGTGTGTGGTAGTCTAGTCAAAATGTTCATAGATATCCCATTCCACTTTCACTCCGAGACCTCCAAAGGATGTACCAAGCCTGTTGGTACCCGGTGTTCTTCCGTCACCTACTGACAGGTGAGGCATCGAGAAACGAACCCTGCCACAACCTACTTCATACCCAGCCACCAGTGTTGTCATCTGAGATCCGAGTACATCTTCGCCACTCCTGGATGTACTGCTAAAGGGGAAGTGTGAAACTCCCTCAGCACCTCCTCCTGGAAAGCATCCATTACAATGGTATGTCCCCTAAAAAGGATGACCTTCTCTCCTCCCATAGAGAATCCATCAACTGCATGTCTTGAGGATATCTGTGCACACATTGTCTCACAGTCAACATTGCCACGCCATGCCTCTCAGACCCTCTGCAGTAGTGGAGGAGTGATTATGAGTGAATGAAGAAAGGCTGCTCCATCTCTATCCACGAAGGATATCTGCAATACGGCTAGCTTCTCTGTTGCCTCACCGAGTAGCTGAATTCCCGTCCTCCTGCTGAGAGCATCGGCTACTAAGTTCCCCTTTCCAGTAGTATAGACTATCTCAAAGTCATAGTCTTGGATAAACATGATCCATCACCACTGTGTCAGGTTCATATCCTTCAGCGAGAAGATATACCTGAGACTCTGGTGGTCAGAGTAGACTGTAAAATGCTCACCCATCATATGGTGTCACCACATCTTCAGAGTTAAGAGCGATGCTGCTAACTCCAGGTCATTAGTAGCGTAGTTATTCTCATGCTGCATCAACTGACGTGATCCATAAGAGATCACTACCCGATCTTGAATCAAGACCCACCCATGTTTGGTCCTTGATGCATCGCAGTAGACTACGTACCCTAATCCCTCCTCTGATAGCCTCAAGATAGGTGTGTTGGTCAATCTCTATCTCAGCTCCAAGAAGCTCTGCTGACATCTTTCTGACCACACGAAGGGTTTCCCCTTCTTCTTCAAAGCTGAGAGTGGTGCCACAACCCTATAGAAGTCTGGCATAAACCTCTGGTTGTTCCAAGCTAGCCCCATGAAACTCCACACCTCTGTCACGCTCCTGGGTGGATCCCAAGCTAGTACTGCCTCGATCTTCAAAGGATCCACTGCAAATACTTCCTCTGAGATGAAGTGTCCCAAGATGTGGACCTCATGTATCTAGAACTGACACTTCGAGAGCTTACCATAAAGATGGTTCTCTCGTAGTGTGTCCAGTACAACTCAAAAGTGGTAGACGTGCTCCTCCTCAGTCGTTGAGTATATCAATATGTTGTCGATGAAGACTATGACAAATTGATCGAGGAAAGGCTGAAATATCCTGTTCATGAGGCCCATGAACACTGTTGGACAATTGGTTATGCAGAATGTCATAACCAGGAAATCATAATGGCCTTACCGACATCTGAAGGCTGTTTTCTGCACGCCCTAGTCCCGAACTCTGAGCTGATGATAACCTGACCTAAGGTCTATCATTGAGAACCACCATGCTCCCTTGAGCTGATCTAAGAGGAATTCATTCCTCGGTAGCAGATACATGTTCCTCACGGTCACATGGTTCCGGCAACGATAGTCGAAACAAAGTCGCAACCTCCTATCCACCTTCTTGGCGAAAAATATCGGGGAAGAACAGGGTGACACACTGGGTTGGATGAATCCCTTTCCCTGAAAGTCCTCCATATGTACTTGTAGCTCTCGAAGCTCGGAAGGAGCCATCCGATATGCTGGGGTGGATATCGAGGCTATCCCGAGGGACATGTCAATATAAAAGTCTACCTCTCTGTCAGGAGGTATTCCTAGAACGTCGCTGGCAAAAATGTCTGCATACTGATCCACCACTGCAGGTAAGCTCGGAGCCCGCACTTCAACTTCTTCTAGGATGAGGCTATCCAGCTGATGAGTGATGGGCTGTCCTCTCCTCTGCGTGAGTCTATCCTATGCTGCAAAGGTTCCCTTCTCGATAGTGAAGGTGAACATGCTCCCGTCCGTGTAAACACATCGCACCTTGCGCCTAATGCAGTCAATATGGACATGGATATTAGATAACAAATCCATGCCCAAGATGACGCCGTAAGGCCTCCACACCGCTACAAGAAGATCTCAGCTATCACACTCACCTCCTAGAGTAATCTCACACTACCGGAACCAGTGCATAATCATCGAGTCTTCTCCCGTAGGATTCTCTAGCCGTAATCTCCGAGATCCGAACAAAGGCAGCGAAAATTAAATAATGATTCAATCTTGTGTCTATAAGAAATGCAGTAAGGGTGGAATAGACACTGATGGTACCTCAAATCATCTTAGGAGTGTCGTGGTCAAAGGCATATGCTTCCGAAATTTGTGCCTACCTCTACCCGCCAGCTCCCTGTGGTCAGGGTGGACCTCCTGGTGGTGGTGGTGGTGGTAGAGTCTTAAAGTGTCGCCCACCACCGGTTGCTCGGCCAGCTCCTCTACCTTGTCTGCCTGCTCCCTTAGGACTACCACGGTCAACCTTATGCCTCTTCCTGGGTGGTCCCTCAACCGTCTGTGGCCTCTCGGCACGACGGGTCGGGCAGTCACGAGCCATGTGGCCCTGCCCGCCGCATGCGTAGCACTATTTTCCTCTTGAAGGACTGGCTCTGTGCTGCATGCCTCACACCTCTAAGCCAGTGTCATGAGGTCGTCCTCCTGAGGGTTTGGTCTGCCGGAACCCATGTGTCATCCGTCGAATTCCCGCTGCAGAAGACTCTGCTACGTGCCGCCCTGCGGTAGGTCTCGCTACTGGTGTAGGCTCATTATGAAGGCTCTCAATGAGAAGGGCTCTCTCCAGTACCCCTGCCTGCGTCGGAATGCTGAGGGAGATCAGTGATACCCTGATATCATGCCTTAATCCCTGCTCAAAGATCTGGGCCCAGATGAATTGGTCCCATACCATGTTCGTCGAATAGCTTGAGAGATCGGTAAATCTCGTCGAGTATTGGGCGACTGACAATCTGCCCTCCCGTAGCTGTAGTAGCTCCTGGATACGCACTGCACAAAGGGTGGCTAGGACGAACTATAAAAGGAAGAGGCTGTCAAAGTCCGTTCAAAGGAGAGATGCCTCATCGTGCAGCTGGAGCATCAAGCTCCACCATCTGCCTACTCTCGCGTGCAGGACACTCACTGCAAGGATCACCATGAGGTCTGCTAGTGTCCCTTCCAATCGAAAAACTCATAAAATTTCCTCCAAGCAATCCTCGGCTGCCTGAGGGTCCGTATCCCCGCGGAACCTGGGTGGTCTCTGACACTAATGCTCGTGCAGTGCACCAAGGCGACATTCACTCTCAGCGGATGGAGCTGGTAGCATCGGTGGCTCAGTGGGTAGTGGTACCGCTGGTGCCTCTACAGTAACAGGGCCCTGCACCGAGGCCTCATCGCTCGATGGGCTGTCGTCACGTACAAAACATGGAAACCTATCTAGCTTCCATCATGAGGCCATCCTGAAGAAAGACATGTGTGACACAGTCAATACAATATACATGGTGAGCTAACACAAATTAATCACAATGAAAACTTGAAACACACATGCAATCAATGTTTTCGTGCACTATGTTGGAAATCAGAAGTTAGGGTCCTAGTGTACGGATACGTCGGCCGCCGCACCAGTAATGGACTCCCTGGACTGATAACCACACTCAATACTCGTAACACTATTTCTTCACATAAAAAAAGATCAGAGCCCTTAGTTCTGCAGTAGAACTGAACTCCTTTGATACCAATTTGTCAAGACCTGTCCACGGGGCCCGTGCCGGGACAACCCGAATCCCACCTTCCATAGGCCAGGGGCTGGCGACTAGCACCAAGGTGTAATTCCTGAAAAAAGGGAAGGCATTGCCTTTATAATGTAAACAAACGCACAGAGTAAGCAAGAAGAAGTAAACACTGCGTTAAACTGGGTACAATGGTAAGTGCGGAAATGTAAGTGGGCCAGAATACAATCCCAAAATGAAAGTAAAGTACAACTGAAAAAGGAAAATATAGCAACTGAAAAGTAAATCTGCAACGTCGAGCCATCCACTGGAAGTCCCACCAAAATAGTGGGTATAGATATCCTTCTCATATCCTCAGGTCCAGCCGTCCGCTCCGAGTACGTCCCGCCCAGTGGTCCACATCCAGGTACCAACCTGCTCTGCAAGCCTCAACCATGATCAGCGATGTCTGTCGCCTGCAACCAACGCAACGTAGTGCGGGCATAGCCCATGAAGGGGTGAGTATAAGATAATCAGTAGGGACCTCGAGACCCCCCCCCCCGAAGGTCTCCCAGAATCCACAAAAGATAATTTAAAAAAGAAAGATACAATCATGAAGTAAAAACCAACACTACTTAGGTATATGCCCATACATATACCCAAGTCATCAATTTCAGTTCGGCTCCAGCATCTGATCCCAAGTTAGATCACGTCCACACAGGATAAAAAAACACAGTCCACATAGGAAAGCAAGATAATCATATCGAAGATAATGATTGAAAGTCAAGACTCAGCTCACACAGGTATATTTCTTCATAAGATGATAGAGATGATCACATGTATCCACTGATTCATATAAGCCGTCGAACCCATGTAGGATCGATAGGTACTAACCCCTGCAATGAACCACACAGGATCGATAGGTACTATCCCCCCGCTATGATGCACAACATATCAGACCCACACAGGATCGGTATGCGCTGGCCCACATAGGACCGATGAGCGCTGACCCACACAGGATCGGTAGGCACTGATCCAGACAGGATCGCTAAGTGTTATAGTCATCGTTGTCGAACCCACAGAGGATTTCTGTATAGTCTTCATCGTCGTCATAGTCGCAGTCAGCTCTAGGGTTCCCGCACACAGCAAGCTCATTTCGGGAGGGTCCAGTCCACGAGCCGAGGGTCTGATACATCAATTGACATGAAGTCCAATGTTTATGTTTCCCAATGTTCCGTATCATCAAAAGGAACTCAACGTGATAGACTGAGCGTCAATCAGATGCCCGGTCTTAGAGTTATTGGCTTTTTTGTTCTGGGGCCCGGTTGTTTTTTAAGTCAAAACCAACCCGACCGCACTCCAACTATGTCCAAACCTCGAGTGGAGTAAACCAAAAGGTCCATCTCACTAATAGAAATCCAAAAACGTTGACGGTACATCAATCGGACGTCCGGAGTTCATGTTATATGCGTTTCTGCTCGGAGGTCCTGGTTGGTTTCGTGTTCGAACCAACCCGGCTGAACCCAATGTTCTCCGAAACCATATGTGTAATATATCCAAACGACCATCTTGATCCAAGGATTGCATCACAGCTGAAGGTTCGTCGATCGGATGTCTGCAGCCCATGTAATGGGCAATAGACCGAAAGAGGTCAGGAAGTAGGGGGTTCGGGCACGGTCCGACCCGGCCTGATACCCCCTGGGTTGGCCCGAACCGGGTCGACCCGACCCGGGTCCGGGTTCGGCCTGGCCAGCATGGCTAGGAAGCTCGGCCGAAATAGCCGATCGAAAGGGGGGGGGGCTCGCTGCCCCCCCACCCCCCCATTTGGGAAACCAGGGCCCACATGTGGGGGGTCGGTCCTTCATCTAGCAGGGGGTTACGACCCCCTGCTTCTTGGAAGCCCGTCGTCCCGGTCCTACTAACCGGTTGCTGCTGCCACAGGACCACCAGGGTCCCACCCTCCTGCTTCAGTGCCGATGGCCGGAAGCCGCCTACCGCTTCCTGCACGGCCGCAGCCACAGGTCGCGGCCTTGGTCTGACCGGTGCGGCGTGACGGCGCCGCACTCCTCCACCGTGGCCCCGCTCCAGCCGCGGCCTCTTTGTGGTTCTCCAGCACGGCGCGACAGCACTGCAGCTTTGTTCGTCTTTAACGGAACGGTGCAATGGTGCCGTGATTCTACGCCCATTCCATATTATTTCTACGCGGTGCAATGGAACAACGCTGCCGTGGTCGTGACGAAAACAATTCAAACAATCAACACTGGAGGAGGGTTGGCCATGTTCATGCGGTCCGACCTCCTCCTGTTTTTGCGATAACTAGAAACCCAATTAGAGACGATGATTGGTGATAAAAGTATTCATGTATAGAAACAAAATATTTCCCTACCCCAAGCGTTGTCTTCGAGTGAGGTTTGTCGCGGAAAGGAAAATTGCGGAATGAGACTCCGTAAGCGTCGCAGAAGGAATATCGTCGGCGTTGCGGAGAAGAGAATCATCGGCGTCGCGTCGTTGATATCTGAGGATGGCGTCTCTCACTAGATACGGAGAGGGAAGTATATGGTAAGACGAACTCCCATTTGCGGTGATAGAGTTCTTCATCGAAGGCTCGGTGTTCTTCGCATTCTTCGACGAGGAAGAAGATGTTCTTTAAGAGTTAGAGAAAATCCTCTCCCAAAATTCTCTCTCACAACCAAACAACAACTTAATGAAATAAGACCTTGTATTATTTAATTAACACACAAGCCAACTTAAAATGTTAAATTTGAATTGAATTCAATAATTAATTACTTTGAATAAGTTAATCAATTAATGAGTTTAATTTTCAATTAATGGGGGGTGCGGGTGTGTTGCCTAATTACAAGAGGTGTTTTGAGGAAGATGAATAGGTGGGGCTCGTGTGGGCCCCACCCCAAAAATATACTACCTAGTGGAGTAGGATATAGTGGGTCACACTCCAACAACTATGCTTAGGTTAAACTACTCTAAATAAAATAAAATTGGTTGCACCATTTTATTTTATTCTCTTACATAACCCAAAATTTTAATAACCTCACCCGAGAAAACACAACACCGGAAAAGGTGTTCCTAAGCAATTACCGGTGCTACGGTTTCATCGGTGCCCTCAGATTTCGATTTTGAGTAGTGGTCCAAAAGTTAAGTAATCACGCTTTTTCATTCACTGAACGTACCCAAGCTAAAAATCAGAAAATTATTCTAGGCTCACCGGGCCTCAGAATCAGGTGCCATCAGAAACTGCGTTCTTGTAAAATCACAAATTAAATTAAGAAATAATTTCCCTCGAAAATTATGGGTCATTTTAGAATAGATATCATTGATTGAATTTATGATCATACCCCTTACTAAAATTTTCATTCCTTTAAGGATACACTTTCAATTATATCTAGTGAAATGTGGACTAAGTTCATAAAAATAGTTTTATATTTTTTCAATATTAGATTATATTTAAAAAAATTTCTTATTGATATCCTAAACATGTGTGGGTATATTTTTTTTAAAAAAATTCACAATATCCTATAATGTGTATTTGTGGCCTATTGTATCTTAAAAAACTATGTCCCACCAATGGTTCCCAAGACTATCTATCTTATATGTTTCAAAATTGAATTTTAGATCAACTACTGTTCCCTGGAAATTAAAAATTGTATTAATTTGATTAATAAAATCATTTACTTGTTCATGTTTAGAATCCCCCTAAAAAATTGGCGGATTCTATTTCTAAATGCATATCAAATTATCAACTAATCTTGGTTCATCATTTTTTCTTTTATAAATTGATTAAAAATAATATATGATACTATGTACTGGTTTTTGGATCACATGTGCATTAGACACATCCTAATTATATGAACCATATTACTATTGATTTCTCCATTATCTAATTAGTTCCATTCTATATAACAATAAAAAATCCATTTAGTCTCAATTTTTAGTAATTAAAGTCTTATAAATTAAAAATCACCATATCAACAAATAACATGATTTTATATTCCAACATCTAAAAATTGCAATAACATTAATCTTTTTCCAAATTTCATATTCAATTTTTTAAAAAATCTAAGACACTGATGTTGATCAATGCTTTTTTAATGGGACGTTTTTATACCAATGAATTATATAAAATCTTCATCTGATAATCCAATGAAAATGAGTTGAAAATTTACATAGATATTTAATATAACAATTTTTGTACTCAAAATACCATAGTAAGATTAATTTGAAAATGAAATGGTTATCTAAATTCTTCTAAGATATATATTTCATGTTCCAATACTCCTATCACTTTTCTACAATCTGAAAAAGATAGATAGAGTGAAAATGGCTGATAATATTTTAAACATCCCACCATACCTCATTCCTAGCAGCCCTGGCCGCAATAACCCAAAGCCAATGATTTTTACCATTACATTAGAATACGATAAAAGGAAATTTTATCCGAAAGGACTATATATTTTAGTAGTCATGGTAAACTGGAAAAATACATGTGTCTTGTAGCATAATTGAATTCAAAAATTACAATATAATTTTTTTCCCGAATACCATTATTTCTTCCAGCGTATCTCTATATATCAATCATAGAAAACTTCATGTAATACTAGAGAAATGTTAAAAAATAATTATGATATTGAATTACCAATAAGGTGTAGGTATCATAGAATCAATAATGAAACACCATGAGTAATAAACATAGAATGTTAAATAACTAAACTCGTATTCCCTTTAAATAACTCGATAATAAATAATCAATATGATATGGTAAATAACTGAGAACATGTGCCATTTAAATAAGTAGATAATGAATAATTAATATGTGAAGAAAAATAAATAACTAAAAATTCAATTTTAATACATGGATAAGGAATAATCAATATAAAAAGAATAATAAGTAAAAACCATTCCATTTAATCAATAAACTACGTGTGAATTGCGTCTATATATTTTTTTATAGGGAATATATCATGGATAATAATAATAACTGAATTCATAATGTATAAAATATTAAATTATTAGGCATTATCAATTTGGCACATGGAAATTACTGATGTAAGATCTGTTATCCAAACAATGTAAAATTATAGGAAGAAAACCATTTAATTTGGCCAAATAATTTGTCTCATGAGACATTTCAAATCATCAATGGGCTATATAAATTTCTATCCCCACCCATCACACATATCCCAAAAAATCCTCATATATCTAGTAATATATTTAATTATTAAATATTATTTTCTATCATCAAATATCTATATTGAGTAAAACATACTAATATATCAATATTTCACTAGATAAAAAAATGTTCAATGTTGAAAACCATATGTAAAAATGGAATGTGGTTTAAATAATAATAATATCTCTAAAAATTAATATTGATATTTTGGTGAATTTAAATTTAAATTTATTTAAGGAAAGTAATCATTTCATTGGATATTTTTTAACTAAAATAAATAATTTAAGTATGTGAATGTCAATACTTTCCATATATAGAATTGTAATAAACCATCTATAAAATTTGTAAGAATGGTATAAATATAAAATACACCCTTTAAGGTAATAATAATTTTTTATAATTTATGAATGTAAATAACATAAAAATATCATTAAAAACATTATTGATGAAAATATATTTTTTATTTTGAAAATCTGTTTTTATTTCAAATCACTTTTAAATAAAATTTCATTAAAAGAACATGTGTAATCCTGCAAAGAAAACATCAATGGAATTATTAAGGGTAATTTTATACATATATTAAAAGGTAAAAATAACATTTCTTTTCATTGTAAAAATTCTAGAAATTTTCCTTTTTAAAAATTTATATGATAAATCTTTTATTGTTTATAAAAAAAGAAAATGTGGCCAAATTTTATTTTAATAAATCATTTTGAAAACGATAAAACACATTTTTGAAAACCATTTCAGAAATTATGGTTTCATGTGAAAATCTATTTACAATCGAATAGAGAAATAAAGATTGATTTTATTAAAAGAGTTTATCAATAATTTTAAGTTCCAAAGAGTGGAAAATGGAACTATTACCTAGAAAAGACATGAATAATGTAAAAATAATATAATGAATGGTTTTATTAAACAATCTTCATTTGATATCCATTTATGGAAATTCAAGAATGAATAATCTCAATTATAATGAGATTGTGAAATAAAAATTTAAAATGATCATTACATCAGAGTGAGAACTAATCAATTAATAGATTATGTGAACAAAATCTAAATCATCATAAAAAATGTAAATAAACTAAAAGATATAATAAGTTAATTTTACATAAAATCACATAATATCAATGAAAACAAATAAGTAATATATCTTAATGAAATGAAATTGAGTGATGAAATTTCTTTACAACATAGCAATTTTATGTTTAAATCCCCTTATGTAAAAAAATTCAGACCGAAAAATAAAATTACATAAATGAAAAATTATTAATGATACTAAATGTAAAATAGGTAGTTTATACACCATATAAAATTTTTGAGGTCCATATCATTACAATATGCCTCAATTAAATTAAATCGAGACGAAATCTCTTACCTTATACTTTCATTGATATTTTCATTGCATTAAACTCATGTGTAGTGGTTTTAAACATGTTATTAACATATTATAGAACCATATTAAAATTTATGATATCATATATGATCATTTAGTAACATATTATTACCTGTTTTTTAATAATCATACATTTTTTTAATTGTTTCGGTTAATAAATTCTTTGTTTTTCGAATATGTCTTGAATTGTTATTATATTTCCTCTTACGTAGATCATGATTTAATAATATCTATAATGTAAAATATTTTGTAAATATAAGAAATAGTTATTATAAATTTATTGACAGCAATCCATAAATTAATGTTAGATGAAATGAAATACACCATTCATGGAGACAGTAGGTCATACGTATGCATGAACATTGTTTATATTTAATTATCATATTAAATGAATGAAAATTAAATGGAATATATATATTAATATTATAATAATATTATAATATTTATTTCTTATATATATCATATTTTTATTAAACATATACTTATTACATTATAAGTTAAGTGTGAACGAATCACATCACTTTGCGAGACAATTGTTTACCGTACACACAAGCGACATTATCATATTCTCAAAAATTGGAATGCATAAATAAATATGTTATATAATAAATATATATGCATAAATAAATCATAAAAGTCATAAATATAATATATAAATAGTAATCCCAATGTTATTACCTTCCTATAAAGGTGGTAATGAAAAAATGAATGACATTGGTTCAGGAGGTGGTAGTCTGATGTATACACAATAGATGACTTCCTAACATATTTTATAGAAGTTTTTAATGGTAAATATTATACCCTAAAAATAAAAAATATATTCATATTTATAATAATTATGTTTCTTTATAACCATGTTATAATAAAAATTTATGTGGGTGGATAAATAAATAAAAAAAATGCACGTTGATGGACATTTACACTTTTTTCTGGTAAATCTTCTTGGTTTTCACCAAAGGCCTTCCTTGGATGGATTAATACATAATGTAATTATTTTATTATTAGCATAGGTAATTTTATAAGTTATTTTGTAATTTCTTTGACAATCCAAATGTCTTTTTAGGTGTTAAGAGAGAAGGAGAAGGGGAGGCCTTCTATAAGTGGGGTGAGTAAAAAACATTGAATTTCAGAAAGAGGGAATTAAACCCTTGTTTTTTCATTGTAATTTCGACACAATAATGCACTAGTATTGGTAAAATATGTTATAAGTTCTATATATATCCATAAAATAGTTATTGGACATGTTTATAGGTCATTATTCTCTTTACAGTTAATGGTTAGTGCTTTAGTAAACTCATTTTTCTCCTAATTGCTGTAATTAATTTTAACTATTTTTACCTATAACATTGGTGAAAAAATAATTTGTTCTTATAATTTATTATAAATTATTATTATTTTAAATATGGAGTCAATTTTTTACAAATTTAAATCATATAAATTTGAAATCATATTTTAAAATTAACCTTGTAGATAGGCTGGGAAAGAGTGGTTTTAAAGAAAAATTATTCAAAAGATTACAGTGGTTTTATATGTTAATTTAATATAAAAATGTTTAAATTGACTAAAATGATTTAAATTGATTTAATTTATGTACAATTTTAAAATATTAACTTTAAAATCAATTCAAAATATAATTTGACATTATAAATTATTTTGAATAAAATGTCATTTTTCAATTACAATTCTGTATTATTTACTATTTATCAAAAAATTAAATTTCACATAATAATACAAAATAATAAAATATGATATTTTTAAATTCCTATTTCAAAAATTAAATTTATTTTTTCTAATAATTTAAAAATTGTTACAAAATTTTGATTTTAAATAATGACGTCATTAAAAGGCGACATAACTAACTTTATAACATTAGTCTTTTATGCATAAAAATAGATTTTTTTATTATCTTATGCCTATAATATATATTAGATGAATTTAAAAATTTTATTGAAGATATAATATATATATATATATATAATTAATAGGGTCAATTAATTTATTTATTAAATTAATATTATACATCATCAGTGAGTATTTTTTTATAAAAAAATTTCTTTTCTGTTCAGATTGTATTTATATTCACATATATTTAATTGATAAGTAATTAATTCAACCATATAATTCATAGTTTAGTTAATAATATTCATAAACATCAATTTAATACATAATATATAAAATTAATTTTAAATACTAATATTAATAGTATATAGTTGTTCAGAAAAACCCAATATTCTGTGTAACACAATCTTTCAAAGGAATTTGGTGTCATGTGTAACGCAATCTAAAATTATTTTTTCATGCATTGAAAGATGTAAAATGTTTTTATTTAAAATACTAAATATATATTAGGGTCTCTGGATGTTATATTCCCTTTTACTCTTTATTTTTAGTGTCACATAATATATAAAATAAATTTTTATTTCTTTAGAATTTTAGTGTGTTACGTTCCCCCCACCATAAATAAATTTAATCCTCATAATTTTAACATGATCATGGTAATAAATGTTTTCAAATTTTTAAAGTCCATTATTGAAATTCCAAATTCATTAACTAATTAATAAAATATACTCTTAATAAGTGATAAAGGGATGTTCAATGGTCATAATAAATAACATATAACTAGATTTATAAGTAGAACATCATTATTGGAATGTGAAGATATGTACATGAGGTGACATATTAAATTATTATATAGAGTTATTGAGATAATTTATAACAATAAAATTTATGATTAGTATAATGTTGGGCGCATCAAATCCACAAATCTGTGATGATATAATGTTCAATTTGATTCATAAGATACCAATGTAATATGACAACTTTTTTTATTTAATGATAATTTTCTTATTATTGAGTAATTATTTTACAACCCAAGAATATGATAAAATATAATTAAATGATATATTTTTAATTCATAAAAATAATTTATCCTTTATTTTATCTATGATTTCATACTCCAATATTTTAATATCCATAAATTATTTATTTTTAATATGTTTTAAGAACTAAAAATCAAATTTAACGGATTGTAGGATCCATAAAAGCGTGAAAATCCATTATTTGTGACTCTAAATATTTTAAAATACTAATTTGGTTAATAAATTAATCTCTAAACCTCAAAATCAATTCTTCCAGATCATTGTTAATATTTATTCATCAAATTGTTTATATATAAAATATTGAAAAATTAACCAGGACCTTTTGTAGGTCTTTGCTTGGTATTAAACCCTTATCATCTTTTGGTTATTTGTTCATGACCCATTGCCTTGCCAGATATGATGTGTTTTTAACTAGAATATTTTTTTATCATTTTTCTAAACTATTCTCATATAGTGCTCCCAAAAACATGATGGACGCTCTTTGAATAAAATTAATCATTAAAAATCTCTTACACTATGGTTATAATTAAAAATTTTCACCACAAATGATAAAAATATTATTCATATATAAATAAAATATTTAATCAATACCATTGAACAAATGTTTATAAAAATTAAAGGAATTATTCCCGAAATTACTTTTCATCTAAAACATTAAATAAACTAATGGGATATATTACTATAAATTGAATCTAAAATATCATTAATCATGTTAGGCTCACATCACATCAAAACTAATTTCTTTTATGATATTGAACTTATTTTCAATATTAAACTCATTTTCCAATGATGGTATCCATAACTTTTATGTTAATCATTACACAATTTCCTCTAAAATTTAACCAAATTCGTTGATTCTTTCTGATTATTTTAACTAATATCCTACTGACGAAATACATCAATAATATATTGATTGAATCCTAATAAAACTAGTATTACATTTCTAATGTGTAATATTTCATTTATATATACTATTAAGTATATTATTTCACTCCCACTAAATTTTTGATAGAAACATGTCTCACAATCATTCTTAATGAAACTAAATTTCATTATAATCCCATCAAATTAATGTTCTGGACTAGTATTCATTATTTTATTTGTAATTGGATGTTTCATACATTCATTCCTTGTTAGAATCCCATTGATTCACAAATCCTGCTGGTTGAGTCATATAAACATATTATTGGAGGATCCCATTAAGTAAGTATATTTTGAAATCCATTTTTAAAATCTCATAATTCTAGAAATCCACATTGGATGTTATAAAATTTTATTATTTTTAAAATTAAATTGGTTAAATGATATAACAATAGTCGATGACTTTATGCAGTTTAACCCCTTTTTTAACCAGTCACACCTAATAGGTACTTACTTTTCCTTCCTTGCCTAGTTTATTTTTGAATAACCATTTGTAAGCAGACAGATTTACATCTACTGTAGTGTCTACCAAAATATATACTTCGTTTTGGTACATGGAATCCATTTAACAATTCATGGATTTTTTATCCCATTGAAACATATGTTCTACATAATTCTTCCTTGTGGTTAGAGGATCAATATTATCAACTAATTATGAGCCACACTTTTTGGTGACTATAAAACCCTACTGTTCAATTTCTATGACATCTCTATTACTCATATATATTAATTATGTCTCTGGATGAATTTATTATTTCAAATGTATTTTTTTATTTTTTTCTTATGAAAACTTTTTTGTTTCTTAAGCCTAGACATCATAAATGTATATCTCACTACAAATATATATTTTATATATAACAAAATCATCATGAAATGTGTCACATATATCAACCATAGCATTTTTTCTAAAGGAATGTATAGGTAATATCCATTTATTTCATTGGGATATCCTATAAAGATACACTTTATGCCTTAGGGTGAAATCTAATTACTTGAAGAGGCCAAAAAAATTATTTGGAACCCACACATTTATGTAATACAAAATGAGTTTCTTTACATTCCATAATTGGTATGGTATACCATCTATTACTTTATTTGGCATTAATATTAGTACATATGATGATGTTTGTAATGAGTATCACCCAAAAAGATAATAAATGAATTTTATGACACATCATTGATCTCATCATGTATAATAATTCATTATTCTTACTTTCTCTTACACCATTACAATGTGTCTTATAAATAGTTATTTGAGGTAAAATATAAAAATCACATAAATAATCAATTAATGTTTTATTAAGATATTCTTCATCGTGGTGTGTGTGATGTTTGTTAATATTTTTAACAAGATTTGTATCAAATTAATTCTTGTATTACTTGAATTTATCAAGTGAATATTATGTATACCTCATTAATTAGATATATCCATTTCTACGTAAATAATTACAAATCCTTATGATTTATGAGTACCCACTACATTCTTCAACAGGAAATGGTCCACACACAACAGTATGATCTATTTCAAGAAGCTCTTTATCCATTTCACTTTTCCCACAGAATGGAGATAGGTTCATTTTTCATTATAAACATGTGTGACATAAACCATGTTTTTTTTCAAAATAATATAAATATCAATCTTGGTGTTATTCAGTCAATATATTATCATTTATATAACATATCTAGTGGTTCCAAAGTTGGGTGTGGTATGATTCATGTGAAGTAACTTAGTTATCAATTTACATTATTTCATTTGTATAATCCAACACATAATTATTGCTATTTAAGTATACCTTACCATAAAAAATTAAATATTTATAAAATATGAATAATTATTTCCAAAATATGTTAATAAATTCATATGTATTATGTATGGATACATAATTAATGTTTTTAGTGAAATAAGTAACATAATAAAATCCCCTTAAAACCATAATCATTCTGTTCAACATCTTGGGGTGGTAGTCCCCAATAACTGTAGAAGAATGTTTAGATCCATTTGATGCTTAAATATCTACTTCTAATCAACCAATATTTTAAAATATTCTTGGTTTCTATACTAGAATACATATGTGAAATCTATATCAAATACCCAATTTTTAGAAATAGACAAATTGAAATTGATAATAAATACACCTAATGCTTCTCCTTTCTTCTTTCACTAGGTGTAATTTTCCTTCTAATGGCCCTTCTTAAATCATGTGAAAAAGAAAAATATCATATTAAATTACATTAATATTGATATTAATCCTAAAGGATGTGAATGAAGATGCTTTGGGCTTAAAGATATTAGCTTCTGATTTCTATTTTTTCACTATAACGATTGAAGGTATTTTACAATTTGTATCCTTATCTACTTACTGAAGAACTGTATGAATATTATGTAGAGACATATCAATGTTGTAGAAATTAAAATTTAAAAAAGATCATTAATAAATATGTTAGTGATTCTATAAAGAAGTAATATCTCAGTTTTTTGAGGATTTTTAAACCATGAACCTCTAAGCACTCAATATAGCTAGTGATATTGACTACATGAGACCTAGCTGGGGAACCCTCTCCATGATTTCTCCCAAAGAACACATAATAAATATAAATATTTTCCAATATATATCTCTCCATGTAGAGACCAAAGAGGTTCTCAATAATTCAATACACTTCCTTGTTCTTATGAGAATTTTTTAATTTAATAGACATCAATGAAAGAATCAGACATTAAGCATCAACTATTTTACTCAAATGTTTTTTGTAGACAAGGAAGGCTTCATCATTCACATATATAGAAATCAGATCATGGAATAAGGATTCTATAATGTAAGATTTATGTTAAGTATTTTTCACAACCCGAACGTATCTAAACCAATCCTGGATGTTACTGCATGTTATTATGTTATCTATATCTAATGTTTATCATAGGGATAGTGAAGATGATACAATTTTAATTATATTTTATAACTAAAATAAGAATATATTTTTTACATTTCATTATTACAAAATGCATGAGAAATAATAAATAAATTATTTAATTAATTTATTAAATATTACACTATTTTGTCAAGTCCCAATAACCCTCGCCACTGAACTCATAATATCTAGTTCCTTACACATTATAGTGTTATGAATCCAAATTAGATTTCTTAAGGATACAATCATTGTTCACGATACCCATAATAAATCATTTAGGTAGGTTGTATTTTCAAAAATGTACTTTTAGCACCTTGATATATTGAGATGATCTCCCAATCCTACAATCAAAACATGGATTTCTTCATCACCTACCAAATTGTTTTTATTGAACCATATTTTTCCATTAAACTCAATGAAATTTTGGTTAATTCAAACCAAAAAAGTCATGGGAACTCCCTGATAAAAGTAAGTGTCAAAAAATTAGTAATGTACTACAAATAGTTATATGGTTTCATTCCCAATAATTTCATTGATGGCTTAGTATGACTAAATATTTAATTTTAGTATTTTAATTTTTTATGAAAAATATTTCTTGTTTTATTCTGTACAATTCATATTAATATTAAGTGGATGCTTCATAAATAATTTACCATGTTGGATAAAACTTTAATGAATAATGTTTTTTGTATTTTTTATCTTTTTACATTAGTTCATTTATTTATGTGACCATGAACATTGATCCATTAAATAAACAATTTCCTAGATATGAAATATATAATCAAATAAATTACATATTTATTAGATTTATCTTACTATTGATCAAATGAGAAGAAATAACATCATCCTCTGACCTAGGGAAAATAACAACTATTTTTGTTCATAGAATGAGTTTCTATATTCCACTTATCCATCTTTGTATCTCTTGGGTTGACATAGTTATGGTTCCCTCTTGAACCGCCTCTATGCATCTTGGGATTTCCTATTACTTACAAATATTTTTTACTCGTACATGGGTGTGGGGAACCTATTTATTTATTAAATGGTATTACATAAATATCCATGGTTATAAAGGGACTACATAATAATGGAGGATGGGTGATAACTCTCATTCTAGCATTTAATTTAATATTAAATAATTTCAAACTCATGGAATAAAATAAATTAAAATATATAATAAATACACGGATATTTGGAAAGCTCGTTAATGGTCATGCATGCATGGTATAAGAAAAAATAAATGGGTAGCATTCATTTTTTTCATTCTTATATTATTTAAGATAAATGAAATTGAATTAATTAATTAATTCTGTTTTATCTTAGTGATCATCCGATCATATACAAAGATTCCAATAATTAATGAAATTCATGTAAAATAAGCAGAAGAACCAATAATAAGATATTAATTATAATAAATTAATTGACCATTTATGATTTTTAAGTCAATAATTAAATTATTAAACACCCAAAGGTGTTCCAATAAATAAAATAATGTTTCAAAGTGATAGTTTCAAAATTTGAAGTTATTTTTTCCATTAATTAGAGACTACATGATGAGTGCATCTTACTAAACACCATGAACCATGGTTGTTGTATATTTAAGTAACTTGAATGGGGCTTTGGTGTGTTAACATAGTCAGACAACATGGTATGTACATGCTACCTATACACTATGTATCTATTTTTTGTGTGCCATGATGGCCCAGTAAACATGTACTATGAAATAAATTAACCACATGTAATTAATTGCTCGGTTCATATAGATACTATGTGTATGGGTATTTGGCGCATTCCTCGATCAAACACCATGTAACCTAGTTTCACCAACCAAATATTTATCACTAATCAATGACATCTTTGGTTATTATTCATTTTTTCTTAAATATTCATGAAAATGAAACACTATATAAACATGATTAATATCATAATAACATGTTAATTTAAATCAACTTAAAGAAAGAAATAATTTAAATAAAAATCAAATCACAATATCAAATATATGAATAATAAAATAAATAATTATGAATTTAAATGTGACCACTGTAATACTATTTGATTGATATAGGTGTATTGGAAGCCTTAAAATGATTGTTGATATAGTAAAATTTTGTTTAATAATTGTTTCTCTAAAAAAAACAGAGGATCTTACATGTAAAATTTATAATTATGTTTCATAATTTTTGAATAAATAAATACCTTGCAATAAAAATTTATTAATTGGTGAATTTTGATTATCTGAAAAGACCGCATCAGATTACCTTTTTCACACTGTGAGGATCCATGGATATAATCCCTCTACCAGTGGTAGACATGTGATCCTATGATCTCCCTGCAACACCAATCAATCACTAGGTGCTATAGTTGTGAGTCGAATATCTTGTGTTGTTCATTCTTGACCACTCATTCTTCAAATTAAAGAAATATATCGTGTACTTATTATTCTTGAGAGGGTGGGGGTAGGAGTGGAGAAATTTTATTTTGAGTAACAATTCTCTATTCTAGATTTTTGGATTATCAACACAATTGACATATCTATCAATTTATAGAGTTGGTATTTAAGTTGAAATAATTTTTAATTACATATCATCCATTAAATAAAATTTATTACTGTTAATAAACCCCATGCCACATAATAAAAATTATATTCTAATTATTTTGTGGTCCAAAAAATATTCTCAATACACATATTATGAAATGGTTAAGTTAATTAATATTTATCACTAGACATGGTCTTGGTCCATTCATAATACTATAGTATTTATTAATCAACAAAATTAATATTTTATTCAAAAATTATTATTTTATTCCCAAACTAAAGAATAAATATATTTTAAAATATTTAATAAATAAAATATATGGTTTATTTATAAGCCTAAGAATAAATATATATTTAATTTATTTGATCAATATAAATTGAATAAAATAATTCCTCATACATGAGAACAATATTTATCACATTTATTAAGCTCAAATGGAATATAATTTAGATAAATGAATTTACATAGTGTGTGTCCCTCTCGGATCCTTTCACATTAGAATTGGGTGGGATCTCTTAATGTCCAGGACAATAATTTAGAAATGAGTCAAGGAATATAAGATAAAGTACTCAATGTTGCATCATTAAAAACTATATACAAATGATCACCCTTTAATAGAATCCCTTTATCTCAATATATCATCAAACATGTCACATATAAGTTTCACCAAACTATATGCTCGATATGAATCTTTTTTACTATCTTAAATAAAGATATCATTACACCATCACCAAGAAATTTAATTACATAATTATATTCCAATAAAAGGTATATATATTATCTTCTATACTTATGGAAGGGACAAAACATTCCTCAACTTATTAAATAATGAAATGTCTCTCATGACATCCCCAACCCATCCAACTTCACCATGATCTGTTATCATCTTGTTTTACAAAATACATCTAAGTACACAATTTGTGACAAGAATTAATAATAATATTAAAGTATAATAACCATTATACATGCTCATATATTTGAATATTTTATGACACCAAAACATGTAGAATTCATACTGGTTGTTCTATTCCCATAATCTACCATATTGGAGATTAGAAAGTGTAAACATTATGGGAAGAATCCTCATCTACTTATGAGTACTCTCACTTGATATTCTATATAATATGAGTCCCATCATATTATGTTATCCAACAATATAACAAAATTTGAGAATATATTGAGATAAAATCAAGGTTATCATTATAGAAAGTAACATTTATGACCATATCAATGTGACGTATAGTCTTGTACATTAATAAAATAGATTCTTGCATAAAAATTAACAATATATAATGAGAACTTTTATTAATATTCAATAAATAGAATATACATCTAATTAATGTAAAAACCTTTGTCCTATGACACCAAATCCAACATACCCATTGTTTAGAACCATGGGTCTGGCACACTAAACTGTGGTTGTAGGCCATACCCATATTTCTCTAGAGCCTGGGTGCTGAAGACATTATGATAGACCTATACCCACAGTCTTACACTATTGATGTTGACTATTCTAATGGAAATACATAAACCCACGGTTTAGTCAAACTATGGGTATATGTCCTTTATTAAATAAAATCCTCTAATAAGAATTGATATAATCACCTTCCACCTACAATCCAATGTATTTATCACCGACATATAATACATTGTGTTCTTATATTCAAATATATTTATTTGTGCATCTATAAACAATTATTTATATTTATTTATTTATTATTAATGTTACTATTATTAAAAATAATGGCTAAACCAGTACCCATGGTTTAGTCAAATTTTTTGTATATGTTATTCATCAAAAAATAAAATCCACTATTGGGAATTCATCCCAACACCTTCCACATATAATACAATTAAATTACCACTATCATTGAACCTTTTTTATTATAATATATATATATATATATATATTTATATTAAATTATATATTAATACTATTATTAATATAAAATAATATTATGCCAATTTATACTAATGGTTTGGGGAAAATGTAGGTATAAGTAACATATAAATTTTTTTACCCAAACCATTGGTATATGATCCCCTAAATATTTTATATACCCACGATTTGGACAAAACACGGTTATAGGGTTTTTAACATCCTTTTACATTAAAATTACCCCCACAAAAGCCTAATTCCATAGTTTAAAAAACCATGTCCGTAGGGCTTACCAATACACATGATTTTGGGGGAACCATGGGTACAATCCCTTATTGTGAAAACATTACCCTTGAAAAAACTAATATAGAGTTCTAAAAAAACCATGGGTATAGGTCATTCTCCAAAATATTTTCCTAGTGGCTATAGGGGTGACCTATGGCCAAAATTGTTTCTAAAATCATGGGTGTAGACATATTTTCGGGTAGTAGCTTCCATTGAGGAAATATTATGATCAATATATCAATAATTATCAAAAATATTTTTATTCTATGGTTATTGATGATATATTCAGGTAATGGTACAATTTTTCCACTCTTTAGTACTTAAAATAATTGAGAATTTTTTTACAAAATAGGAATTTTTTTCTCTCTTTAATGGGAAATCTATTTTCTTCAAAAATAATGATGTATAAAACAACATTTTGAAAATTTTATTTTTAAATGGTATTTTAATCTCATTCTCAAAATAAAGGATTTCAAAAAAAATTATGAATAAAAATTATTTCAAATTATTTCTAAATATTCTATTAAATTTTTTCAATGGTTATTTTAAAAGAAAAGGATTTTGTAAATTTATTATGTTTAAAAGGTGTTTTAAATGTTTTCAAAATATTTATTATAATTTTTAAAAATATATTTTCAAAGAAAATTATTTTTGTAATTTTTTCAGTATAAATAAATTTAAATAATTTCTGATGCTTATGCTATATGTTTTCAAAGGTTATTTTTAAATATAACAATTTCATAAATATTTTATTTTTTAAATGTTTTTTAAACGATTTTCAAATCATACTTTATAATTTTTATGTAATTATAAAAGAAAATGTTTTTCAATGTTTTTACATTTTATAAATATTTATTCAATGAATATTGTGTATTTTGATTAAGAATAATTTTGAGATATATTTTCAAAACATTATATATAAATTTAAAATATTATTTTTAAGGAAAATGATTTTGAATTTTTTTTTATGAAAGTGGTTTTAAACAAAACGTTATTTCTTTAAGAAGCATTCCTGGTGATCTTTCAAAATCATTCTCCACTTAAGAAGAAATCATTTGATATAATTTATATTTCATTGGGTTTATGATCCAATCATAATATTAATATTCATTATAGGAACGGTATATTATTATAATGGATTTTTTATGAAACCAATTTTCATCCATGTGCTTTTCCTTGATAAAATGCTAATGATGCTTTCTTATTTACCCGAGTTAATATATGATTAATAGATTATGAAACAATTAATTTTATCCTAGGTTATGATATGATGATATGTTTATAATAACCATTTCATTTCATGGGTGATGATATAATTAATGTTTATGATCTTGAGAAACACAAAAATATAGTTTTCATGATGTGATAGATGAGACCAATATCTGCCACTAATGACTAGAATGGGGTGTCAAACTATTACATTAAATGACATTATTGATTATGAAAGTATGGTGAGTGAACCTACTACATTAATATAATGACTCTTTGAATGGGGATATTGGTGTGTCCCACCCAGTAGGTGTATCCCCCATTAAGATCCCTGATATGTTTTTGTAATGAGGCTTATTCTATAAGGAATAATTTTATATTCTTATTTATATTACATAATATTATAAGTTATTCTTATGTCATGATCTCAAAAATTATACACTTGAATCCCTTTTGATTCATGTATTATTAAAATCCAATCATTATTCCATGACTCATGATTATGACCTTTGATATATAGGGTATGATTTTCAAATGGTATGCTCATGTTCTCAGTCCCTTATGTTCATGTTAAGATTTTGTATCCCCTTTACTTACGCTTACTGAGCATCTGAGCTCAGACATTCTTATGTTCCCTTTACCTAGTTTATGTACGAAATTTATTATATAATATTACCAAAATAATAGTTATTTATGGGTGATATTGAATATCTTTCACCAAGTAAGAATATTATGTTTCCATGACTCCAAAGTCACTAAATTATCAGGGTCCTCAAGAATGTGTTTGTGTAATATAATGAATATTCATAAAAATGATTTAGTATCAATTTAATAAATGTTTATGTCTCTAAAAACTCAAAAGTAACAAAAATATCTTGAATCTAAATATTACTTATAAAAAATTATAATTGATTGAAGAAATATATATATATATATATATATATATATATATTAGTAAAATAAGTGGGGATTTTTTTAGCATCAAGACATATTAATTTTTGAGATATATTGGAAAATAAGTAGTATATCTAAAAATATTCCACTTTTTGATGACCAATAACCAATGATAGATTAAATAGCCAAATTGAAGAATTATAACATAAACAAATATAAATTCTTGTAATTTTTTCTATTGATGAATATAGTATGAAACATAAAATTGTGTGTTGATTCTCCTATCTCCCAATTTATATGTTTTCAAAATTAAAAAAATAATAATGAGAGAACACATTTAATATTGAATAGTAAATTATGATGTGGAAGGACATAGATTACAAAAGAGAACATAATTTGACATTTTCATAGATAAATTTAGAAAATTTTTTTTTGTAAAAATGGAATAAATGTAAATAAAAAAAACAATATCAAAATTTTATTTAGTAAAATAAAAAAATTCCATCAATAGAGTGTAAGATATCCAAAAACAAAATAAATGAAAATATATCATCCCTTTTTCATGGGGTTAGGCTTTGTAGTGTTCGAGGACAGATAAAAATTTACAAGGTTAGGGATAGCTAATAAAATTTTAGCATCATATTGACCAACACTAGTAGTGTCACATGTCAGATTCTAGAGAAAAATAATAATATAATAAGTACTCTTATGTTTCTTTCATCAAAAAAAGTATCAATCATATTGAAATTAAAGGTAATTAATGTAAAAGTGATTTTATGAGATAAGTTAGATGCTTCTTTCTAAATTCTATCTTATTTTATTCTCATATATATTTCATAAAATTAGTGAGGATGAAACAAACAATGAATCCTTCAAATAATATCCCAAAAAATTATAATTGATTTATCTCATAGAGGCTCCCTTAGAGTAAGATGAAATTATGCATTTCCATGCATATTAATCGTCAGAAACGAGCATCAATGTAAAAATCCAGAAATGTATTTTTTTCTTAAGTTCAACTATAAATTAATCTTTAATATTAGAAATATAAGACCTAGAAACACATTTATATTATAAAATTTATCGTTTTACATTTAAACTCCATTGTAGGTAAATATTATCATCTAAATGAAATTCATAAGAACCGGAATTCCATCCTTTAAAATGATCATTTGGGTGAATGATTTATTTCCTTCTTCAGTAACTACCACTGTAGTGGTGTGGTTTTACAGATCGAGGATGATGAGTCCATAGATCAGTTCTTTAATTAGTGACATGAGGCACAAATTAGTTTACAAGGGGGATAGAAATCCTAATTTCGAACCATTGGAGGATAGAAACCAATGATTTCTGGTATAATCATTTTATTTTGGATAAATGTGAGATTTAGTGATGATACTCTCATTGGATTCGATGGATGCATCAATGATTTGGGGGAATTTTAGAATTATTTTGAAAATATCAACAAAACAAAATTCATTACAGAGGGGCACACATCATGAATTTCAGTTTCATGTGGATTCCAGGGTTTCATCCTAAGTAAAATATCAAATATTATGTGGCTAGGCCCATCCTTTCGGTGATACTACCAGGGTGGTCTATCCATAATTGAGGAGTACATGACCTGGAAGCTACGTGAATTGAACAATTGTGTCCCTATGGACATGCTGTCTAGAGGTAAATGGATGGTCAATCTGTGTCTAGGGTAGAGCACCCTCAGGTTCTCAGGTGGTGTCACATGCCATGTTCCCTGATGCACAAATTACATTACCTTATACATTGTATATGTCATTCTCTGATACTCGTATTTGGGTCCAAGAGTAGGCTATCTTCAGTATAATTCCATTTTAGACTATATTTCTTACTTTTAATTAGAATTTGTTATACAACACAATGATATATGAGTTGGATGCTTCTTCCAGTGATTCTTAGATGATGGGAGTACTCCCTAACTCATTGGATAGATGTCAGGGTTGGTACTCCCAAACTCATTAGGGAATGGTTTCCCCAATAAACTACATATATGTATATTCATTACTCCCCCACACTGCATTGGTAATATTTTCACTATCTATGGAGTGGTACTAACCCACAATTGAGCTGTGGTGGGGAGTGGTCCCTCCACTAGGGATAATGATCCATTAGTTATAGTGAACAATAGTAAGGAACAGTACATCCACTTTGATTACTTGGAGGTTTAATATTGTGATTGAAAATAATGATAGGTTATAATGAGCAATAGGAAGGCTCGTCATCATCCTTAGATGGCAGTAAAAATTAAGATTCCTCTCCTTTTTTGGTTGATATTTTCGTTTGAGCATATCTGATGTTGGGTTTCTTTTTCCACATTGTCTTGTAGGTAGAGTTTAGTATTTTATTATAATTATTATATATTGGTTTTTAGAACATCTTACAATGTATGTTTATATTAACTCTTTAATAGGCCTTTCCCACACATGATGTTTCAACTGTGGATGATAAGTAAATCAGTGGTGACATTAGTGGACATGGTATTAGTGAAACATATAAGCACTAGGAGACATAAATCCAATATTTGGTTCATTCTTAGATATTATGACCCCTAGCCTCATCAATTTTTCCATTTTTATGTTACTTTTAGGGTTTAATCTCTTTTATCTCTGGATGGGAATTTATTTTTACCACTTATACTAAAGTAATATCATCTTTCACATTGATGTATTTTCTATAGGTTGTCAAATGAAATTTTTATTCTCTAGACCACCCAATTTTAATATATCTTTTTGTATTTATATGGATATGGGAGTGTTAATGCATACTTTTACTTAAGGATAATTCCCCCCATTTCATTGATGAGATTACTCAACACTTTTTTCTAGCCCCAAACCTATTGGATACGGGATATGGGTGGTTCTATCAGCTTACTACTAGCCCAAGTGGCCCCCCAGTTGTTCAGGTTGTGGCTGGGTAGTATCAAATGAGGATTTTCATAGGGTTAGTGTTTGGAGTTAGAAATCTAATAAGGATTTATTTTCAAACCAAGGGAATTGATGTAGAAGTCTCTTGAGTTTGTATATTTGGATATAATGTCCAGTGATAGTGTAGTGGTAAATGTATCCATATACAAATGCTATAAAAAACTGATTATCGATTCGATATTCTAACGTACTGGTTGTCGATAACCAATTTTACATGAATTATATTGTATTAGATATTTTTTTACTTTCATATCATTTTTATGTTAGATCCCAGGAAATTATTTTCTAAATATGGTGTGTCTTGTTAATTTTTAGGATTCGTCCACTGTGACTGGCATCTAGGATTCAAATATAGGATCATGTAAATAATTAATTGATCGATTAGGCCTTAGTATAAGGATATTTTGTTGAGTTTTTCTCTCTATGAAATATTACTGTTGTTCTTCTAATTGATGGGTAGTGCTTGGATACACCTATTGTGATTTAAGAGAATGATAATTTATATGTTGGGAACTAAATAGCTCTAGAATGTTCTAAAGATGATGTGAACATACATAACACATTACCATGGCCCAATAATAGAGACCACATAGGTTTTGTGGTGATCTAGACCCTTATGAAATATAGGACTAAATCAAGTCAGTGGTTTGAGTTTTCCAACTCATATGTACCCTAACTCCTCAAATGGTTTCACCCACAACCATTGTTCTTTATGGAGTAGTTGGGAATTGGTTGGGACTGATCTCTCAATCCCATGATGAGGTGAAGCTCTCAATGAAAAAAATTGTTCGTGTTTTATGAAGATTATTATACTTAAACCATGTTTTCTATATGGATCTAGGAGATTCATGAAATGTGGAAGGAAAATATGTTAATTGTTGGGAACACATTAATGTTTACCATCCAAATGTGATAATCTATAAATATGGTGTTATAAGGATACTTTAATGTACATAGTCATAGAATGGCCTCAGCCGATCCATCTTGGCTCTCCTATAATTCTTATGAATTCACATTTATTCGAGAAAATTGGAGCGGGCTTTTGTGACAAAGGGATTTCTTGTAGAGGGGTGTTATGAAGCTAGAGATGATAGTTGACATCGTTATGTGTAGTGTTATTTAGTGGCTAGTTGGTTTTATCCATTAGGTTATTAATTAAGTACGTTTAATAATTACTAAACTTAGATGTGTGTATCTATATCCAAGGGATCACATGTAGGGTTCATTCATAATGGTGATGGATGATGTTATTATTTTGATGGGTGATGTCACATGTCTTATGTTTTTCTGGCTCGATGTGTTGTTGATAGTGGAATCATAGTGGAAAGACCTCTATGATAGAGGTAACATCATGAACGGGGATATCCTAGGTGTGATCAGGGCAGTCCCCAAGGAGGCAGTTCTAACATAGGAGACTGAAAACCTCTAAAAGGATGATCAAGAGGTGGAGGATGTCACTTTGATATACTCCCACCACCATCATCGGGTGTTCTATTACTCACTCAAAGAGGTAGTGGAAGGGGGATTAATCAATTGTAAGCTATGGGGGGATGTGACTAGGTTGTGAATTTGATGATTTTAAGTATAATCTATGTCTTCTCAATATTATCTATAGTACTTGTTGACCAAGGTACAAGACATTCATTCATCTCCATATCCCATGTCCAATAGTTGGATACTTTTATAGATTATTTGGTACATCTTTCGTAAATAGAGTATCATATAGGGATTTATTCTTCATTATCAAACATTTTCCATCACTGTGAGTTAGTTCCTAGAAAAGAGAGTTTCTCATTGGACCTCTATGTTATTTTGAGTAATCCATATTACATTATCCTTGGAATAGACTAGTTATCCTTATAATAAACTTAGATAGACTATAAATACATGAGATTTATACTTCTATGTTCTTATGGGATGAGGTTCCCCTTCATGTGTGAGTAGGGACTTATGGAAATGTTACTAGGGAAAGGGAGTAGGAATGTAAACCATTCATCCATATATTGACAAGTTTTTCCCTTGGTGAAATGGGATATTCAAACATAAATAATCCAAATGCAGTGGAGGACTATATAGATGTATTCTCTTAATATGTTCTTGAGTTCCTCTAAGGAGGTAGATAGATTTATACATCTAATTTCACTGTGAATCCCCATAAATGTCTTATGCAGTATACTGAATAACCCCTTTTATGTTCAGGGGGATAAGGGAATAGTTGGAAGTACTTTATGAGAAGGGTTGTATTAGACCCAATGTTCCCCCTAGGTGTCACTAGAGTTAATGAAAAAATAAAATGAGATATTGAGGATTTTCAATGATTACTATCATGAAAATCAGGTAGTGATCAAGAACATGTACTACATTGTATGGATTTATGAACTTTTCATCCAGTTGAAAGGCATCATCTGGTACATAAATATAGTTCTCAGATCTGGCAACCTAAGTTAAGGGTTCATGAGAATGGTATTCTGAATTTGGCATTATGATTCCACTATAAGAATTATGGGTCATTAGGGATGCCTTTTGTTGTGAGAAATATCCCCACTATGTTCAGATATATCAAGAAATGAATATTTCATCATTTCATGGATTGATTAATGGATTTTCTTATTGATGAAATTCTCCTTTAATTTACATTTGTCGAGGAATATATAGGTAATTTGATTATTTCCTATACATACTCTGAGATAACCAACTATATAATAATATCTTAAAGAGTAAGTTCTTTATTAGAGAGGTACACATTATGGGGAATTTCATCTTTGATAATGGTGTATTAGTGGAAGTCATAAATATTTATTTAGTAATCACTTAGGATCCACAAAATAAAATTTTAGAATTATAAGGTTTTTTTGAGAGGTTTTATCAGATTTTTGTAGCTGAATTATCTAGGTTTATAGCACCTTTGATTGCATTGGCATTGAAATGGTATCTATTTCATTGAATAAAAAGTGTCATAGGTCATTTTAGGTGATAAGGAAAATATTTAACAATGCTCATGTGTTAAGACTATTAGCGGAGGGTGTTATGTAAATGGTGTTTTGGGATACCCCTAAAGATGGGCTCAAATGCATTTTGACAAAAAGTTAGTTTGTGATATCTTATGGGTTGAGGTGGTTAAGACCCTGTGAATAGAATTATCTGATCCATGAATTAGAGTTGACAATAGAAGTCTTTTTCTTAAAGATTTGGAGTCATTATCTTCTAGGTGATCATTTTTTACTTACTTTTCCCAATATAGTCTTAATTATATCTTCACTGAGAGAGATATCAACATGATATAGATGTGTTAATTGGAATTCACATAGTTATATAACCTTGAGATAGTATAATTTCCATATAAGGGAATCATGGTGGTATATTCCCAATATAATAAATCCCATTATCACATGGTAGAGGAGGAATCAGAGATGTTAGCCTCATTATAGTTGACCCAATTAATAGACAGTGGGTCAATTATCTTTAGTAAAAGGTGGTGACTACACCCCATATCTATTGTGTGAGGGAGGCATAGTTGGGTTACATATACTGTGAAGTTACACACTTCCAAATTCCATTAAGAAATTCACTAAATTTATTTACTAAATGTGTGTTGCACGTTATACTTTTCCACGTATGGAAAACAGTTCCTTTCACCATGCAATAAGATATATTGAGAGAGTTTATATCACCCCCTTGAAAAAACATCTCATAGGGGAAAATATGTTCAAATAATAACAACAAGTGTTATTGTATGATAGAATAGAGCATATTATTTCTGAATTTGTATTTCAATATCTCACACATTAGAATGTAAAGGCCGAACAACATGTTCTAGTATGCTCGACTCAACCTTTTGAGATCCTACAATGTAAGTGTTATGGCATATTGATGTATTTTGATATTGATTCTTTGGATATATGATTTCAAAAAATTTAACTGGGTTATTTTTGATAGAATTACCATGTTGTCACACTTACATTCAATACTATAGTTTATTTATTTGGACAGTTTGGGACTTTGTATTTTCAAGAAATCATCTAGAATCATTGGGTTCCCATAATTATTATCACTAACATTCATACTCGGTTATGTAACAATTGTGGAGAGAATATTGGGAGGCCTTTAGAACCCACTTACTGATGAGAATAATTTTTATACCCCTAATGTATTTCCATATTGAGTGAAGTATTCATGTTTTTTAATATATACAAAGATCATGTGTGTCAGACTTTAGTCGATGATTGGATATCACATAACCTTAGTGTAATTATCCTATGATGTATGGTGTTTTAGTGAGAAATGGGAAACCAAAACCATGGTTGGGGAACTAAATGGGGCTTGTGTGGGTTGTTAGGTTGATGTGATGTGTAGTGTTGTTGGGGTTAGAACCTGGACTTATAGAGTAGGTTTGAGTTATAATTTCCCATGTTGGTGTATATAATTTTGGTTAACATGTTTTATATGAATCTATTACATAAATATTCGATGGTTTGGTTACATTATTTTTACATTCCTTTTCCAACTTCTTAACATAATAGGTTGATCTTGTTTTGTGAAACTTTAATGGTAGAATAGGATGATTCATATAATACTTATAGTTATAGAATATTAATGAATTATAAATGATTCAAACTAATAATTTTGGGATTTTGATGGTATACATGGTATCTTTAGTTGATAATTATCTAAATATAGAATTATCAACTTAATTAGAGAGTATCCTGAAATTTATTTGTGCCTATATATTATATAGAATAATTCATAGGACACACATGGATCCCCATTCACCTTTATCCCACTCCTATCCTCTACTATGGCCCACCATTTAGGTTTTTGAGAGTCTCCTGGTGGCGACGAATCCTTTATGCTTCTCCGGCTCCTTCTCCTTCTTCCTCGTCCTTCTTCACTCAAGGTTCTCTTCTTTTTGTTTTCCTTCTTCCAAGAAGAACCTCTATTATAGGGTTACCTTTTTCATGGCTTGGGATCTCCATCCCCATCTTCTCCCCCATCTAGGATTTATTCACCTGGAAATGGAAACCATCTTCTATCTTCTCGGATTTAGTTTTTTATCCTTCTTCAACCGATTTGTTCATTTTCCTCTTTCTCATCTATATTCTCCTTCAGTGATCTAGGTTTCCCCCTTTTTATCTTTCTTCTCTATCTCCTTTTTTGGTGATACATTTCCTCTACTCTACACCAACACTCACAGTTTTCATGGATTTATCCTTTTCGAATCAATTTTTTCATATTTCTCATTACTATTATGTTTTTTTGTGTCTGGTTCAACTGAAACTTTTCAGGGTTTTCATGAATCATTTTCTAGTTCAATCATATGGTTATAAGTTGGATTTTATGTTGTTTAATCTTGTTTAAGATGAAATCTAATATGGTTCAATGATGAATTTTATGTGGGGTTCAATGTACTGGTCATGTCATGGCTCTCTGTGGTGGTCTGACAGCTCCTTCAATTCTATGGCATGCAGATCCATTTACCATTCTCTGGTCGATAGGGTGATATGAATTTAAGGGGTAATTGGGATGTGCTCATGGGGGTCTTTCTTCATCTGAATATGATTTATATGTCATGGGGTTTTCATATTTTCATTTGTGATGAAAACATTGGTAGCACAATGAGGATATTCAAAGATGTTCTCTAGTTTCCATTGTGTGTTTCCATATGCTTATTCTATTCATTATCATTTTCAAACTGAGGTGTTGGAATGGTGGTTTGTTTGCTTCCTATAATTTGAAAATTTTAATCACAGAATGTGGTATTTGCCGGAAAATTTTGTTTTGTGGTGTCATTTTGGTATTTGTGTCTCAAATTTTAATTTGGTATTGGGAAAGGTTTATTTTGTTTGAATTTTTATTTTGAGGTTCCCACTAACCCAAAAAGTGGTTTATTTAGAAAATGAAAAAAAAAATATGATTTGGTTCTATATGTTATCTAGACTTTAATTATGGCAGTTGAGTGCGTGAGAGATGATACACATAGTTCATTTTATTTCATAGTCATATCTTTTAGTGTGGGTCCTAATATATATATATATATATATATTGTATATTATGTGATTTCATATACAAACCCATCTAATTATATATGGTGACCAACCCCTAGTTGACTCTAGATGGTGTTTTCTCGAAAATCTAGGTAGGATATGATGGATGGAAGACTACCCCCTCACCCTTAATCACTTCTCCTATTAGTATTATATGATGTTTTTCATAGAGGTTACCTTGCTATATATGTGTTTCTAAATTAATATAATGCCTTATTATTATTTCCCACAAATGGATCTTTAGATATTTTATCCTAAAGAATATTATATGTATACTATGTATCACTTGTGATGGATTGACGTGTAGCACATGGTGTACAAGCTCCAGTGTATCCTGATAACTACTCTATTACTATATAGAAATATAGTTTTTGATTTTAAGAATATGTGAAGCATTACGTGAAGATTATTATATAGTTTCCTTTAATGAATGCATATTATTATATATTGATGTATTAGGTTGTATAATGTTGGGGTGAGAGTGGTAAACCGATGGGGAAGTAGCAGTTCAATAACTTTTAGATATTATATTATTACATGTATCTGATATTTGGTGAGAGAGTCATCTTGTGTCTAGGAACATTGAATTCTCGATTATGTGATAATTAATCGAATTTTTTATTTACCATTATTTAGTATCTTGTCTTAACTTTTTCCTGAAAGGATCTGTGGAGGATCCTTATGAGTATACTTGTTATGATCACCCATGTCTATATAAACATCATTTTAAAAGATATTAGGAATATATTGGTGGCTAAGGCATACATTTCTATCTCATGGAGTTTTTTAAAAGATAATTTTGATTCAAGGTCAGTAATAATTACCATCTCTTTTTACATGTATGTTTTCGTTTTTTAATTTGATCAATTTCTATGGCATTACATTCCTGTATTTTTATCTTTTGAATACCTTTTATTATAATACTGATTTTTTGTGATATTTTGTTATCTATCATCCCTCATATATTCCTATATGGTAATTCCTTCCATTTTTGTGTTTGATACACCCTCAGTTCTAGTCACCAATGAGTGGCCTATTAGAGGCGATATTAGGGAATCATCATCCCTCTCCCTTCATTGTTATCCTAGGAGGTTATCTTTTAAAGGGTGGAGTGCATGACATAGTGGTATTTGAGGCCATATTGAGGGATAATATAGTGTTTATAGGTAGTCATTTGTACTAACTATATGGATTACTATGGTGATATTGTCAACTCATATTATTTTTCAATTTAAATAATAAATACTAGCCACAACATGGGTATTTAGAGCCCCCTGTGAGATGAATCAAGGAACATCATATTTCCTAAGACTTCTAAATGTAGTGATTATTGGGTAAAAACATTGGAAATGATGATGAATAATTCCTATTTCCTCCCGTGTTTGAGTTTATTAATCTTTTTGGTTATGTAAAAACATAATAAATTAATCATAAATATTCTATATTGTAGGATTACATTTTCCGAATCATTTTTTAAATTTCATCATTGGGTTTGATAAAAATATGTTTAGCAAGATGTTATTAAAGATTATCTCGATATTGAGGTTGATGACGATCACACTTGGATAAGGAAACTTTAAGAATTTTATATCAAAAGTATACAAAATTATGATGTATATATTTATAATTCTTTGAAATGGTATTTGTTGTTGGGAGTGGGGATATATTTAAGATCAATCCAAGATCTAAAGGAGAAGTAGTTGTTATTGGTAGTGACAATGTATCATGGAGTAGCTGGGTAGTGGTGATTATTATTTCTTATGGATATTGTAGTGTATATTGTTTCATGTAAGAATTATTGGTATAAATTCCATATTTAATTTCTTAATTCAACCACAATGGTGGATAGCCACGAATATATTATTATCCTTCTACAGGGAGATTCATTTTTCGGGAGTTGGGGATCGATTTTATAAACCTTAACTAATATGTTTCAGTCTTACTTTTAGATGTGAAATCCAGGAGAAGGAATTTCAAATAGGAATTTCATCTTGAGATCTAGGGAAATATAACTCTTTTTATGTTTTCTAAATTTCTCAAGGTACTAGATATAACATAGGTAGTTGAGTGGAAATTTTCCAAGACGAGAACAAAATGATAGAATATTATTTAAGATTCTTAATATAGAAAAGATGGGGTTTTTGGGGGTCTAGTTTCATAGGAAAATGGGTTTTTAAATAGTTTGGGTTAATTCCTCTCCCTCTTCGTCATTTGGGTTGTAGTGATCTCAATGACCTTCTAAGGTATCATACATTGTTTTTATTTAAGAGTTCATAGTCATTAGTTGTGCGAGTGATCGACTTTTTTGAGCAAATAGATAATGAATGGTGCCTTATTTCATGTTTGATCATTGAAGCAGCATTAGATAATGAAGTAACAATAGGTTTATCCAACCTATAATTAGTAAAGGGTGGATGAGGAAGATAGAGGATAACATTAAGATGAACATAATCCTAAAAGAGTATATCATAACCATGGAAGTGGTCGTTATCAGGGTAAGAAGGGTCATTGAGTAGGTCATTGTTAGATTAAACCTCTGTAATTTCCATCTCTGGAAGAGGAATAAATCATTTCAGGTTTTATATTATTATAATCTTATTTGGTTTATGCGTTATTTAATTTAGGATATACCCACATTTTCATTTCACTTACCATGGTCCTTTCATTGGGACTTAAGGTGGATAGGCTTGCAGTTCCCTTGATGTCCACTATTCTAATTAGATATTGATATAATTTGTACGAGTTGTGTAATTATTATGAGACAGTGATAGAGAATCTCATATATTTCTTATTTCAAGTTAGGTTCACTAAGAGTTTAACCAGTTTTGTTTCCCACGATTATGTAAGTTTACCCTGATATCATTATAGAAGTGGTTGTGCCACTACACCGTTAATGGGATATCAAGTATGGTATTGATCTATTGCGAATCACTTATCGTGTCATGATGTCCCAATATAATGTGGATGCTTATTAGTTTTATGGATGTGGATATATATTGATGATCTCTTACGGTGAGGTTTTATTCGGTCGAGCATCTCACCGCAGGTTTCTCCAATATTGTTCAAAAAGAATGCCAATGGAATTCTACATATATGTATTGATTATGATCACTTTAATCTGATGAAAATGAATAATAACAACCCTATTTTTTATAATGATAATTTATATTATCAGATGAAGGGATCTAGTGAGTTCTTGAAGATTGATATATGGTTAAGGTATCACCATATGATGGTGAATGACAGAGGTAGTCTAGAGTCCACTTTCTAACAGCATTACATGCATTATGAGTTAATTAATTTTTTCATTTGATGTGATAAATACACTAGATATAAAAATATAATTCATTTATTTGGTGTTCCAGGATATTATAGACTAGTTCATGGTTTTTTCCATTAATGACATACTTGGGTAATCTGTGTCAATGTAGGAGCACATAGAGAATCTATGATCTGTTTTGGGAGTTCTTCATCATCATAAGCTATTCAAAAAGCAATAAATGTGAAAATTTTGGGCTCATAAAGTTTTCAACTTAGTTAATGTTTTGTATCAACGTTTTTTCACCATGGATCCTTCAAATATCAATGTTAAATTTTTTTGGGGGGAACCCACAATATTTTTGTAGAGGTGTGGAGTTTCCTTGAACTTGAAGGATATTATGGGATTTTTATATCGAGATTCCATCATATTGTGACTCTCTCATTGCCTTTAACAAAAAGGATCTGGTTATATACTAGAATAACTAGTTTCATGATTCTTGGGAGTACAAAAATTATATGTTGGTTGGTTTCCAAGATACCCATTTTCCAGAAGAGGGGGTCCAGTTTGATGTATTATACAACACTTAACCCCTTGGATTGGGCACTATCCTAATGCATAAAATATTATTTTTATCTTATGGGTCTTGTAATTTACTCCCCCATGAAAATAACTATGCCACCTCTGATCTCACATTGGGAGTGATTTTTCCACAGAATTTGTGGTGAAACTACTTTATTGGAAAACAATTTTTCTGTTTCCACCGATCAAAATATACTAAGGTATGTATTCTCCTTGCATTAATTAATTATGATAGAAATGGCGTATGATATTAATATAAGTATATGAATTTGAGAATTTTTATATTAATGTAAATTGTAATGTTGTCGATGATTCTCTAGGGAGGATGTCATGAAGTGGTTTGATGAATGAGTCTAGGAATTCTAGGAGAGTGATGATATATCTATTCATGATCAATGTTGAGGTAGGAGATTTTAGTTAAAGAGGGTTTATTTATTAAATGATTATGTAATATTCATTTATGGTGTAGGTTCTGGAGTCACAGCTAGTGATTAAGAGGTGGATGTCTGGTGAGATTATGATCTTTATTGTGATTTTAATAATGGATGGTATGGGGAATATAAACAATTGTTTTTGTTTTATGGGAGGTATTTAATTTCATCATTGATATATTATTTAGTTCTCCAATAGTTACATAGTTATCACTTTTTAATAAATACTCATGTCAAAAAGAAATAACATGATCTGATAGGTATGTTTTGGAGGACTAGGTTAAAACATTTAGTTGCAGAGTAAATGTCGTGATGTTTAGACTCCAAGAATTTATAGTTTAAGCACCATTTTATTGATGGTTATCTCAAGCCATTAAATGTTCCTCTATGGATGTGAGTGAAAATATCGATGTAATAAATCACTAGTTTACCCATATTATAGAGAACTTATGATTCTATTTGAGTAATTGTGGATCATTTGATGAAATCATCTTACTTAATTGTAATCAAGGAGTTGATCTTAGAAACAGTTTTATTGAGGAAGTATCTAGTAGAGTTAGTGAGGCTACATAGAGTCGTGACAATGATCATTTCTAATATTGATCCACATTTCACATCTAGGGAGTGAATGGGTTTTCATTGTGATTTTGGATCTCAGTTTGAATTTAGAGCTACTTTGTATCTATTGATAAATATTTAGGAAAAGCTGACAATCCAGACTCTTCAATAAATGTAGCATACTTGTGACCAAGATTTTTGAGTATCCTAGGTGAGTAAAATTCCTTTAGTCATGTTTTTTAACTATAATATTTTTTACTCCCTCATTGTTATGGTACATTTTGAAGCTATTTATTTTTTTCCTTTTCATTCTCAATTGAGTTGGAATGGGATCAAAGAGTGAACAATAATTTGAATAAAACTTTTGATAATCATGACATAAATAGATTCGGATTTTCCTGAGAACATAAAGAAATAACATGATCATCCAATGTTTTATATAGACCATAGGAGTAGAAAACTATAGTTTGATATTAAAAACAATATATTATTAAATGTGACTCTTTACAAAGGGTAGTAAAGGTTTAGTCATGAAATCATGATTTCTCCAATATTTTTCTTCCTTTCAAGGTGTACGTGTGTGTAGGAGTCATTAGGTACAAGTTATCAGTTCACCCATAGATGATATGTAATCATGATTCCATTTATGTTTCTTGGATTAACCGTTATCTTAATAAAAATTCACATTCCATATTTTGGGGAAATATTTACATTGATGATGATGTGGCCTTCAAGGAAAAGCTTTTATATATCCATGACCACCATAAGTTGGTGTTTCCTGGGAATGTTATTCCATTTTTTAATTTCCCATGATAGTATGGTGTCTTGAATAAGATCAATTGGGAGAATTAGTTTTATATTCATGATCATTGTCATAATTTTTTTATTCTGAATTATTAATTTTTAATGACTTTATGATGATTTTGACCTTCATTTTTCTTGTTTGGTAATTCAAACATCCCTAATGACCTATTTATGGTTTTTTATATTTCAAAGTTATATCCCTTATGAAATTATTAAATAGTTCATTTAATTTTTCCTCTAAGTGGGGTAATTATACTTCAATGATGAAAGGATTCTTCATTTGAATCTCACGGGGTGGTTATTTAAACAACCATTTCTCATTACCTTCTCTAAGGGATTGGTTTTAATTACAAATAGTGAGAATTATTTATGACATATTTTATGTAAGGTCCCAAACTCATTTAAACAATTCCTTTTCATGTTACTAATATCCAAGACACTAGGATAAATATTGGAATAGTTTTGGTAGATTTTCGGGGATGATGTTTGGATGCAGAAGTAAATAATGGCTAGAAATGTTTCTAACAATGTTACGGAATAGTAGGTGGCCATAATGGAAATTCTCAACCGGATTAATGTAAATTAATTGGTTGTGATTAATGATTTTAAATATTTGTTTGATGATGAAATTCAATTAAGGGGTGCATTCATTGAATCATTCCCTATTAATTCACACAAAGAACATAAATTTTAGACATGAATTAATCATAGGTTTATATGATATGGGTGTCTCATTTTTTGGTGGGTATTAAACTCATACCATTCCCAAAGTTAATGACACATTCACACCATCAATGTGTTCCTTGAATAATTCCAATAAAAATTATTATAACCTCATACATCATAAAATTCTCCAAATTCTCCAAAACCTTTTATGAATGAAGATACTCTTTTAGGGTGTTATGAAGACAATTCGATTGGGATTGGTTCCAAACATCCTAAGATTGATCTATGGTTATATGATATGATATTACATCATTTTCATAGGTTTTATTAAATATTAAATTCTATGTAGTTGGGGTTAGGATTAGTTGTAAGCACCCCATAATTCAACATGGAAAATGGGGGTTCAAAACCCATAGGGCACAGGTATTGTAGAAGAACTGTAGCAGTACTTTAACATCTGAGATACTGTTGTAATGGTGGCACTGTAGCGGTGGTAGGGGAACTGTAGCGGCGATAGGGGAACTGTAGAGGTGGCGGGTACTGTTCGGGATTATAGCAGCGCACGTACTGTAGAAGTACTATTCATAGAATGGGTCTTGGACCAAAAATATGGGCCTACGGGCTATGTAATGGGCTAAATTCCCCCTGGGCCAACGAGCCATGTATTGGGTCTCCCTCTACCCTGTTTAAGAGGTCATTTAATTCCTTTAATAATAAAAAAGAGGCTTCAACCCCAACCTCTTAAATATTCAATTCTATTATCACATTATATATTTCCAATTTAAGGTGGTAATATCATTCATTTGTCATTCATTTGTTTTGATTATATTGATAAAATTCATGTATTGACTTACTTAAAGTAGATATAGATACATTTAATGAGAAGTGATCAGAAATATACACTACTTATTATTTACTTGTTCAGATAACATTAGAAATATTAAGGTATGGGATTCCTTTCAACTCATTAATTTTAATTGATGTTGCGGTGTTTTCATTTTTCATCTAATTTTAGGGTTTTGGATATGAAAATCACATGTTTTTATGTCATTTTAATGTTTTAACGCTTAATTTTCTAGATAGTGAGCTAGATATTGTTCGTTTTTAGTTTATCTTCTTTTTAATTCTTATAAATTATAAAAATAATGAAAATATTGTAATTCTTACTAACTAAATAATAAATATTCACATTTAATTGTTTTCTATATTTATTATAATTTATGGTAATTATATTTATGTTTGAAGAATGTTTATATAATTTATTTTAATAATTTATGCCTCAGTTTTCTTATGGGTTTTACCATTTTTAAATAAATTAGATGATTCAAAAAGGTAAAAAAATTGGTTGTTTATTAAATATAATTGTTTGTAGTAAAGAAATACTATTTTTTTATAAAGTCTAATTGCCTCGGTTCTATAGTCTAAATTCCTTATTAACTTTTAATTGTATTTTTGATTCCTTATATGATTTACATGGTTATAGATCCCTACATTGTGATATGATGTGATCCTAGTATGGTTGGTGGTTTGGTGAGAAAGGGGTGAGTGTGTTTGCGGTTGTGTTAGGGGTTAGTGTGCGTGGTGGTGAGATGGTGGATGATATGTGTTGTGGTGTCAAGGATATCACTCGGACTGATAGAGTTTATTGAAATTGGGATTTCTAGTGTCTAATGAATTAAATGTTCAATTTCGTGTATAAAATTAATTTATTTCTTGAAGTCAAGATGTTTCGGTTTCTTGATTTCTATAATTTTTCCATTTTATTAATGTATATTGTAGTTATTTCTATATGTATATTTTAGGGTAGATTATGATGAGTTCTAGTAACCATAATTATAGAAGAGTGATGAGATTTAATAGATATATACTCATGGGTTTGGGATTTCAGTGATGAAAATTGTATTTTCAACAGATAATTATATAAATGTAAAATTTCCAACACAAGAATTAATTGAAAATACACTTAGAGAGTTTGTGTACTTAGATGTTATCTAGTCTTTAGCATGGAAAATTTAATTTTTGAGAGATGATAGGCACAATTGAGTTTATGGTTAAGTATTATCCCTTAGTGTGGGTTTTGATTTGTTAATATATTTTCTATTTTATCTGATTTTATAAACTACCACAACCATATTGGTAGGGAGACCAACACCAAGTGAACGTTGGAGGGTGTTTTCCCCAATATATTGGATTGTGAGGATAAATGGTGGACTACCCCCTCATCCCCACTCTCTTTTCTAGCTAGTATTACATAATGGTATGTATGGAGGTTTCCTTCCTATATATTTATGTGGAGTTTTTGTTGTCTTTCATTAATTTCACTAACATCTATCTCAAGATATAGTATTTTATTTATTATTATAGTCATAATATGAATAGAATATGATGTATTAAGCTGTTTTACAAAGAGTACAAGATGTGTTAGCACATGGAAAATACATGATTATTGTTTGTAGATGGGGATATTAATGATGAGATTATGCAAGGCATGAGGTGTGGAATATTATGATGTTCACATTGAATCATATGGCTTATTGGAGTGATATGGATCAGGATGTTTGATGTTTGGGTGAGATAGGAAATCTAACAGGGAAGTGGGTAGGGAGGTAACATCACATTTTTATTTGTGCTAGATATTATATTTTTACTTGATTGTGATACTTTATGAGAGGTCCAATGTGAGGCTCGGAATATAGAATACCTGATTAGGTGATGAATTAGTTTCATTTTTATTCACATGGATGTTGAATGTGGATTTTACATTTTCATATGCAAGTATAAGGAGAATCTTACTTAATATACTTATTATTCACTCACCTCAATCTACATAAATTGTTTTAATGATCCATAAAAATTGGTTGGTGGTTGAGCTAGCCATTTATAATTTTCTGATTATTAGAAGTGATTATTGGGCCTCTAGTTTACTATTGAGGACGTTCTTTTGGAAATTTAAGTATTCTATTTTTTCATTTGTTGATTTTTTATGCTTTTACATTCACATTTCAGGATATTTTAAATTCCTTTTGTTATAATATGTAGTTGTTTGGTGATCATGTATTGTCTCTAAATACTTATATGCATACTATAATGTAATTATTATCATTTTTGGGCATTATATACCATTGGTTTTATCGCATACCCCTAGCCTATTAGTGGTGGTTTAGTCATCATCATCCATCTTACATTATTGGAAGCACAAAAGGTGTACTTTTAGGGGAAGGGGGACATGGAAATAATTTATAAATATGGATAATTAACAAATAGTGTTTTTAATAATTAATGAATATTTAGATTTTTTATATGAATCTAGAATTATTGTATTAATATTTAACATATTATTATACCACCCTTTTTTATTGAAAATTACTAAAACAAGACCATAAGGATCTTTGTCATCATGAATCATTACTAAAATATATATGAAATTGTATTATAACATAATAAAATATTAAAAAATAATATATTAGCTATAATTATATCAAAATGAAGAACATTGAATATATGAACAAGAATAGAAAACACTATTATGAAAATAGTTCTAAAAATAATTGAAATGAATAAATATCTGTTGTTTAAAATAAAATATAACCAATATATTTTTTATAAATGATTTTAAATAAATTTTATAAAAGGTTATATATATATATATGAATAATGTTCTAAACTTTGTGATTAATATAGTTATATTTTATTTATGAGGATAAACATCTTTCATGGAATATAGAAAATAAACTAAAGGTTTCATGGTATCAATTTTCACTATTCGAGACATGCAATATTTTTTTAACTGCTTTCAATTATTTTTTTTACCATATAATTTACATACCATGAAATTATTTTATAAAATATTTCATAATTATTAAGGGATACAAAATCCAAATTCAGCAACATTATTAATTGTTACATTGATTCAATTGATACCTAATCTATAAATATTTTAGAATTTTGGTTTTTTCTTCATTGATACAAGATGCATATTAACCACCTAATTCATTTTTGAGATTTATATAAGGAGAATGTATTTATTTTATTGCACTGTTTCATGAAATATAAGGTATTAAAAAATACTTCTCATATTATACCTCTCATGGGTTTTTCATTCTTATGATAATGACAATATAAGGTTGTTTCATCTCAATTTCTTATCTTTAAAACATGTTTTGTTTATGCACATTATTTTATTTAAAAATTATGTATACATTCTATTAGATATATAATATAGTGAATTATCTTTTGTTCAAGATATTTTAAGTTAAATTTCAATACCTATATTTCAAGGGGTTTTTATTAAAACATTTCTTAATAAAAAATGATATTGGTAACTCACACTTTTTTATTTGAGTTTTAGTATTTCATCATGAATATATTTTATTACATACTAGGGTTATTCCAACATAAAATTCAATTATATTGTATTACATCTCTCTCTATGGGAAAAAATGAATTTTTAATTCAAATTTCCTCCCATGATGAATTTATTTCTTATACAAGTTTAACTTTGTAAGAATAATTTTCATCTTTCCCAAGTATGCTCTTTTTCTTCCATATACATGTTTTCTATTCCATAAAATGTTCTCATTTATATTTATAATCCAACTTATGTGAAATCAATTGTGATATTCACATTTCTATTTTTCAATTTCAAAAGAATATTTTATTAACCTTTTACAATTGGGAATTTATAAAATATATTCCAATATAATAAATATGGTTTCCAGCCTTATTCATCTATTTTCTCATATACTTCAGACGTCCATTGAAAAAAAATTATATAATATTCTAAAATATATTATTGGAATTAATTTTAAAATATTTTTAAAATATTTTTTCCATTTTAAATTTTGAAAATGACTTTTTTGTTACTTTTAACTATATCTTTCTATAGTATTGATAAAAATATTTTATTAATGCACTTTTAACATTTTTTGTCCATTTTACTATTTATATTATTATTTTTACATTCTTATGGATATGGTTCAAGGATTACCTTCCCAATCATATCATAATATATTATTCTTTGTGAGTAAAAGTGTGGTATCAAATAATATAATCATTGATCCATTTAAATTTGATATTGTTTGAAGTGTTATTTTTAAGAAGGTGTTTTTATATATATCCACATTATTTAATGTTGTTATGTTAAAGTTGTTATTTTCCATAATAACACAGTCCAATTAATTTCATTAGAAGGATTATGATTATGTTATTTCATTTATTGACTAAGGAAAATATTAAATTAACCATATATGTATCTCTCTATATAGTGTTAGTTTTATGGATACTTGTATAGATATATATTCCATTTATTGATTGTGTAAATATTGAATATACATATACATATATTATCAACATGTATATTTATTAATAACTAAATAATGTTAACTATCTATTCTATATTATATTAATTCTTATTGTTTATGAATTCATTGAACATAACTAGTGACATTTGGGGCCCGAAAAATCCCAAAGTGTATTGATGGTCTCATGAGAACAACAGTCTTGGGTATTTAGTGTTTTCTTGCCCATTTATTTATATGTATTGTCCATGGTTTTGATTTTTATAAGATGTTCTGGATATATTCATTAATGGTGTATAATGTATCAATATAATTCCTTTACATATCTATCATTATTCATTCCATCACCATGAAAATAGTTATTATTTTCCATATAATTATTTATATTGTCAAAAATGGATTTTTTCTATGGTCATATGATCAGTTATGTGGAATTAATTTATTATTGTTTATTTATATAACTATTATATATTCCTTGTATACTCTATGATAGTTTTCAGTAAAAACTTTTTTTATTGGGTTTTATGCTCAACTATATTGTGTTTCCATTTCCCCAAGAAATAATGAAATTTATTCCACATTATATGTCTATAATAATATCATGTATAGATAATTTATTAGAGATATAGAAGACATATTATAGATTAATTAATTCCTAATGTTTTGGGAGAAATATAAATTTAATAATAATATTGTTTTAATTATTAGGTAATTATGTGTCTTAATTCTCAATAACTCTAAAAAAATTTCATGGGAGTTTATATAAGGAAATATTATCTATAAATAATGTAATTATGATATAGTTACTTGAGGTTTTTTCAATTTTGCTATCAGAATACGATTTTGATAACTTTAAAGATAAGGATTTCATTGCGTGAGGATAATTTAAGAGTAATAAATTCCATTAATGGTTGATAAGTTAAGGTTGATGATAATTTATAAGGTTTAGGTTACCATTTAAGTTTGTTGAGGTAATATTGAGTATTTTATATTGTTTAGGGAATAGGGTGAGAGAAATTTAATGAAATCCCTATGGATGAGTCCATGTATAGGATCTCATCTTGAAATTTTGGTAATATTTTGAGTATATGGGTTTCCACGAAGTTATATCCCAATCTGGATACTGTCAAGTGGATATAGTTGTGGAATATATATACCTAGGGGTAATCAAACTAAAATTACTGATTTAGTATCAAATAGATATTAAATAGGTGCACGATGAGTGGAAATATGACTAAACACTTTGATGAAAACTCTTGATGGATTTTCATTAAAAATTCATATTTTCTTTATGAACTAATATGAGAGATTTAGAAATATTTAGGTTAGAGAAAAATATATAAAAATATTACTGGGTGACCTAGGTTATACTAATGTATTTAAAGGTTGAGGCCATTATATAATAAACAAATTGGATGCTTCATAGGTTGAAATTAATGTTTTATAGGAGAATACATAAAAGGATTTATTTGTCATATTTTTTATGATCATTTAAATTGATTAATAAGATATTATCACAACTAGTTTCGTTTTAGTATTTGGTTGGAATCAGGATTGTGAGAAAGAAGATATGAATTATATATATTTTAAAACCCCAATTTCTTACATTCCATCTAAAGAAGTATGTTTTTCATAAATTGTAATTCCAAATGAAAATGTAGACATTTGTTTAGTAAGAGGTAAAAGGTGGCATTACTAGTCTTACCTAATTTATTATAGTTCCTACCAAATTTGAAATAAAACTTCAAGTCACGTCTATCTTCTGATAATATTTAATAATTCCATTTGTGAGTATTAATTAAAATGTTCAGGATAAAAATTATTTAATGTAGGAGATTTTCAATCCACTATAATTTACTGTATAACTTTCTTTAAATTAAATATAATGTTTTTGATAGCTTGCGCACATGAAACACCAAACTAAAATGAGTCAAGAAATATTAAATTTATTTTATTAAGAAAATTATATGAATAATAAAAACATTAGTAAATAAAAAAAATTTTCTCAATAAAAATTTCATATATTTAAAGTAAAAATAATCATTGTGATATAATATTAAAAAGTACTATTATTTATCAAATAAATAATTATTTACCACTTTTATATTTTATCATAACAAATTAAATTATCCATTTTAAAATATTAGTATATATGAACTAATAAATTAACATTATTAAAATTTTAAATTGATCTGAGAGAATATTTTGAATAATTAAAAACATCATTTTTTAATAAAAATAGTTTTTAAACATTTTTTTTATTTTAAAATAATATTTATAAATTTTCGAAAATTAATTTTATATAGAAATATTAATTTATTGATTATTAATGTTAAAATTATATTAACATAAATTGTTTATATTTTTTATAAATAATTTATTTTTTGGTATGTAGTGAAATTTTTTGTATTAAATAAAGCCACAATTTTTTTAAAGTATCAAATATTATGTTTATCAAAAGAATATGAATAAATTTCACGATAAAAAATATATTTATGGAACAAAATTATAAATTATAATAATACTATATTGAATTTACAAAACCCTTATCTAATATTTTAAATTATAACAAATATTATTCTATTGAGAGCTTTTTTTTCATTCCATTTTATTAATTTTTTTTAAATGTTAAATGAAGTTTTTTATTTCAATTAAATTAAAAAATATCTCATTCATAAATATTAAGTAAATTAATTTCACTAAAATCCATAAAATTGATAATTCTTTCCTTAATAAAATATTTATGTTCAAAAATAATTTTTTTAAATATAATTTTGTGCATTATGTGAGTAAATATTAAAATCAATTTTTATCACCATAAGAAATTATATTTTAAAAATGAATTTATTTTTTTTAATAATTAGTTAAAAATTATTTAATAAGACTGGTGTTATTTCTAGTTATTAAAAGAAAATTACTTAATAAAAAATTAATCACAAATGTAAAAACAAAAAATAGTTAAAGTGAAATATATAAAATTTAGACATAAAAACATGTTTAAGACATGTATTAATTTTTTTAGTAATAATAATCCTTAAATATTCATCCACTCCATTATATCTCACATTGGATCTATATTCCTGGTAAAAATTATCCTCTCATTATATTAAAAATTTATATTAAAAAAAATAAAAGGACCTTCACCAATAATGGGATCCCACCAACACCAAATTTCTACAACCATTAGAAAGAATTATATTATCAAAATTTATACAATAGTATCTCCTATAATATATATCCACATTTTATAATCCTTTTTCATTCCAAAAGAACTTGTTAAGGTGCCTTAAGTTGTTACCCAATGGAGAGCATCAAAATAGAGAGGTAATGTTCTCAACCAACCTCACTTAATTATATCATTCTAGTGCCCCATCCAGAATATTATATCCATGAAATTATTATAACATAACTGTTACTAATATTCTATAATTTTATTAGAATACTGCAATATCAATTTTCTACTTTCTCCCAAAATCATTCAAAAAATGAAGACGTTGTCATGCATATGTGTAGACTACCACCTCCATGAATTTTTTAAATCATTTTTCAGAATCAAAATACATGGATGGTTATAAAAACATTTTTAATATATTAATATTTTATTTATAAATATATTAATATTCGAAAATTATAAATAATTTCTTACCTACTTTCCATTCTATAAAAAATGAATTTTTTACCTAAGAGTACATGTGGGATATACCACCTCCAAAAAAGTCACATATATTTTTCCATCTAATACTTTCATCAATATATAAGTCTATTAAAATATGATTAAAAACCTTAAAAATAAAAAAAAATATCATTATATTTCTATAATAATGATATTATTTCGAAAATATGCTCTTTCTAAACCATTCTCACAAACAGATTATAACTTGTTCTTGTTTGGTTCGTTTTAACCACCCACATGAATAAAAATATAATTTTATATAATTTATTAATATAAATTTATATCCTTAATAAAAATTGAAAATAAATTATTTTCTGTTTATATAAATAAGTTATATAATTATTATTTGGAATTTGGTTCTTGAAATTTTATATTAATATTTACGTTGTTATTATTATACAACTATACTGTTCATTAAAAATTACTAAAAAAACATGGAAACACACTTCACCACTATGAATCATAAATAAAATACATATAAAATTAAATTATAAAATTATAAATCATTAAAAATATATTTTTTAGTACCCAATTTTTTTTTTAATGATGAACTTTGATTATATAAATAGTAATCAACACACCCATTATGGAACATCTACTATACAAAAAATATACTAAAAAAATTTATAACTATTAAAATAAAATATAATGAACTTATATATTTTCAATACATGATTATAAATGAAGATTATAAAATTTTATATAGATAAATAATTTTCTAATATAATTTATTAATATAGTTGTTTTGGTTATATATGAGGTTTAAGTGCTTTCATGGAATTCAAGAATTAAGATATAGGTTTCTTGGTCACAATTCTGTCTCCTCTAGAAATCATATATTGTGTGCACCATTTTTTATTATATATGGTTTTATTTTGATTTAATTCCAATGAAATTACTTTTATATGTTTTTCATATAACTAATGGGGTAAAAAAATCCAAATCAATTTTATTTATTCAATGGAATTTTAATTCTTATGTAACTGAATCGAATAGGGTTTTGTTATCCTTATTATTATCATATATATATGATGCGTGTTCACCATTTTGTTCTTTTTTGTGGTGTATATATTATACATTGATTAATTTTATCATGAACTTTCATGATATATAACGTATTTACAAATCCATATCATGTTATAGTGTTCTTGTTTTTTCAATTTGAATGATAACGATGATGTAACGACGTTTCATCTAAAATTCCTTTCTTTGAGACATGTTTAATTTATGCACATAATATCATTAAAATGGTTTTTCAACTACATATTTTATATATGATGTCATTAATTACCCTGTATTTATGTAATTTATAGTTAAATATAAATTACTCCCATTCAATGGGTTATATTGAAGTGTTTCTTAACCTATAATGACTATTGGTAATTGAAATTGTTTTTCTTTACGTTACACAAGTAAAATATTATGATTCTGTATCATAATTTTTTTTTAGTTTCTCTAAAACTAATGGTACAATGAACATTTTGGGACTCCTAACATAATTTTTATTAAAAATTATGATAAAAATCATGTTGATATACCTTTAATATCTATTTTTAGTAAAACATATGATAAAATTTTTATTTATCTTTTGACATATTTTAAAAAAAACTAAAATCTGTATAACTTTAAAAAACATAAATACATGGGTTCCACTCATTAATTTATAGATATTTTTTCAAAAACAATAATAGATGTTACATGTTACTCTCGAATCCACTTCATCAACCTCAACCATCATCGCTGGACCTATTTTTTACATTATTTTCATCATTTTCATCACTATTTCATTCTCTCCCTCATCCATTTATTCATTCTATAGGTTTTATAAAACATAAGCATTATTTAATGGTATTAAAAACATGTATTTTAGTCTTAAATCATGTTTAATAATTTAATTAAAATACCAAAATATCATGTCCATACAATATTTTATATTAATTTACTTGATTAAAATCCTTGAACCAAAAGAAAAGTATATCCACATGAAATTTATAATTTATTGATTAGAAGATATATAATTACTTAAACATGTAATTCAGATTTCAATAGTGACTCAGTTAACTATATATTTTCATACTATCATTACACTAAAGGATCCAAATGTATAATACCTCTTAATATGATTCACATGTGACCCAAAATCTCTTAATGATGCCAATGAATCATTGAGTTATAGAACAACTAAGCCTGATCTCTTCAATTGTTCTCTATTGAACATATTAGTTTTCTTCTCAATGGGGGAATGACTCTTGATGTTCTCTCAATGTCTTGAGATATAAGGAATAGATAATTCACTCTAGGGTTTGATCAAGTATCTGTCTCTCTGTTCTGGACAACTGATGTGATTTAGGAATGTTTTATAATTACATGTTAATTATAGTAGGTTTAGGGTAAAAAAATCACTCATAAGGCCTTAACAATATTCAATATTCTTATTTTAACCCATATCCATTATTATTATTTTTATTAATCACCGAACATGTGAATCACATTAGTAATATAAAACAATATCATTATAACACTTACAATCAAACCATTAAGCTCTATCTACATTCCCTTGTTAATATTTACCGATCCTAGAAAAATGACCATTTAATAAATAAATATCCATAAATAATTCTATGATAAAAAAATAAAATTTATATTCATAAATCTTGTAAATAAATTATTATTATTATTTTACTGAAATATAGTTTTGAATAACTTATGATTAAATTATGGTGGTCAAATAAGAATGAATAAAAAATATTTATTCTAAATTGATAAGTTCAATAATTGAATTTATTTGATATTTTGGATACATAGAGTGTGTGACTCTTTAGACCCCTTTCTCAGTGGTATTTTGAAAAAATAATTAACGTCAATGGATATCCTCTATCAAAACTCCAAAGCACCCATAAAGATGTAAGTAAATGACTTAATGAAAACCAACCTCTATAAATAATTACTGTGCAGTATAATCCCATGTTGTGATATCTCTAACAATTTATTTTTCCTGTTGGTGGAATCAATCGTTACACTTGATGTATTTTTATTTGAATTTCTAAAAATTAATTATCCAAATGAACATCGTCGTCATGAATTTATACAGATAGTTCTATTCCAATAAAAGGCCCTGATATGCCAACATTTTTCAACAGAACAAATGAATAAATACTTTATCACATAATCTATTAATAATATTTCACTCATGATACACCCAACATATCCAACCTATTTGTGAGCATATTTAGACATTGTTTTCATTAAAACATCAAATCATAAAATTCATTATATAAAGTACTTATAATTTTATTATAATCATTAATACACACATTTAAAAATAGGAACATCCAATGACACATGGATACTTGGATTTTTTATTGATAGGTTTGTTTTAAATACCTCATATCTTGGTGATTACCAAGGGAAAACACCATGAGAATGAGTATCAATTTCTAATGATCCTTCATCCATTAATATTTTGTATCATATTTGTCTCATAAAAAAATATCATCCAAACTAATATAATGTTTCAAGAATAATTTTGTGGAAACTCTAGGATCTCATTGATGTTAGGAAATCCTATAACCATTAAATACGACATATATTCTTAATAAATTATCTTATACAAATTCCATGTAGAGGAACAAAAATCACCAAGGGGTTCTCAAATTCATCCTATGTTGTTACTCTGATCACCTCAACAATATGTTATTGAGAGATGTACTTCAAGATATGAAACATCTAAAGTATTTCATTCATCCTTTTTTAAGATGTTATTTCATTGGATAGAGTAACTTCTATAGTGTTATCATAATAAATTTTTATTGGTCCTTGACTATTAAGTACAAAATCATGTCCCTGAAGAAAATTTAAAATCCAAATATATTTCTTGGAAGAATTGGAAGATATAATATATTCATACTACATTTTATAATTGGAGGGAATTGGCTACTTATAACCTGTAACACCCCGACCCTAGTTACCTAGAGTAGAAGAATTATTACATAACATTGGCATGATCACGAGGAAATCATGTCTTGATAGACCTATCAATTACGTAATATTTGAAACAAGATTTATACATATGATCAACTTTAAGATCTGAAAAGAAATACAAAATGAATTTATTCAATTAGAAACATCCAAGCCTCCTAGATTATTCCTGAAATTCACTCATAACTAACATCTTCATATCATGGAAAAATAAAACAAAAGAAAGGGGTGAGCTCAAATTCTTAGTAAGGGTAACCAAGACAACAGATGATAACATAAATATTAAGCATGGTGAATAATTGAAACCATATGCCTTTACCAATAATAAACATGAATACTTTTATGGTAGGAATATGAGCAGAGTAAATTATTCAATAATAAAAAATAATCTTGGGTATTCTACTAGTATAATGACCTCATGAACCATCAATATTATTTTCATAATGAGAGAATATATAATTACGGATATTCTGAAACATTTTTTCAAGGCCTCAGCCTAGACATCTAAAAATGATTAAGGCCTCGGCCAAAACCATATATCAAAATAGGAATGGCCTCGACAAATTCCATTTATAGTTGTCTAATGAGACCTACTAATGCATCCAGGAGCTATAGAAGGCTCCACCCATAACATACTATGTCTAATCCATTCCACATATGTAACTGTTGAAATATAACACAAACATTCATATTAAAAATAGTATTAAAAATGTCAATAATTTAACCAAAAACCATGAATGGTATAAAAATAGAACGTCCATAGTCAAACATATCATAAAAACTTCAATACAATGTGGATGTTTTTTATCATAATAAATCAATTTCAAATAAACTTAAAATGCATCAAATGATGTTGACATAGATAAAATTAAAACCTTTTTTAGAGAAATATATCTTTCTATTTTGAAAACATGTAAGAGTCACCTAATTATTGGGAAAACATATAATTTGAAAATATTCTTATAATATTTTAAGGGAAGCTTCGATGATGTTATAATAGCAGAAAATAGCCGCACCCACCATATAAGTAAAATAACAATCTTACCTTAATTTTTTCAAAAAGAAAATAATGTACCTTGTTTGGAAAATAACATAAAGATTTCATTAAAAACATATAAGGACAAATAAGAGAAAAAATTACTTTACCCAATTTTCTAGTAAATAGTAAAAATGTTTTGAAATACATTTTAAAGAAACATGTATGTGAATGATAAAGAGGTCCTAGTGAATACTTACGTAAAAACAACATCTGATAATAAAGAGATTGTATAATTAACTCTTACCTTGTAATTCTCCTTGGTCAAGGGTAGGTTAACCTCCATTATAATGGAAAAATATTTGTTATTAAATTATACAAGAATCATATACCAGAATATGACATCATATATGATCTTTTAATATTGTTTTTTAATAGTATATCAGTATTATCGTCGTTCCGGGTGTAAACAGATTCATTTTTGGTTATATTCATTCTTATGTGAGTCATATTTGTAATGAATGGGATGTATCTTATTCATATATAGAATGATATCAATACTATATACAATATTTTTAATCATCAAATTAAAGTTAGTCTTGAATGGATAGGATGGGGAACGAATCTCATCTCGTTCGTGGAGATAGTAATTTGTACGTACGCAGGAGCGAAAATATCATTCTTTTGATATTAAAATAATATATAATTGGATGTTATATCATATATACAGATTAATGTTCATGTTATATATATTATAATCATGATTTACAAATCATTATTATACCCACCCAAATAAAAACGTGTTGAATAACAATTACAACATGACGTGGAGACGGTAAGTCGTACATACGCACGTATGGTGACATGTCATTCAAATGATTGATATAATAAAGAATATCGTTGTACGATATTAATAATGTCATCAAATTAGATTAAAGATACCGATGTTATTATTTTAGAATGGTAACAACAATGATATAGGAAGTGGTAGAAGAAAGGAACTTGAAAGAGTTGATGAAATATTTACCTCTTCTTCGTTTTCTTCCTTTTTATTCGATAAAAATGTCTCCGTAGGATGGAATAATGACTAATGTATGGCCCCTAGGATGATGGAAGGACAATTTAGAGGATATTAAGCCAGTTTTTGGCTTATAAAAATGGCTTTGAAGGTGTGAATTAGAGAGAAAGGGGAGTGCCCGTTTATAAGATGGGTGGGGGACACATTAGGAATATAATGAAATATTGTTTTATATAAAAATTAATTTTCGGTTTCTAATAGCTCCAAAATATATTATTTAAAGGATAATGTAGGAATGTGTCGAAAACCACTCAAACAATAGGTTTTAGACCGGTTTGGGTCAGTATATTAACCTTTTCTTTTATATTTAACTCTTAGATAAATAGTTTGACATTTACCATGTCTCATTGTATTTTTATATTATATGGTCAATAAAAATACTATATACTTTCATGTGAACCCAAATTGGTTCATTAATGATACACCTATCATTATATATATCTTTTGGATAAACAATACATTTTTAGGGATATAATATCATTTAATAATATAATATATGTTTTAAAAACTCTTTTATGTCAATTTTGAAAATATTTGGTATTTTGTTTTTGATAAAATTATAACATCATTATTACTCTGAAAACAATTCATCTATCCAACCATAATATGTCCTATTAACCTAGAAATTTTTTATAATTCATAAAAAGTCTCAAATTACATATATTTTTATATTTATAATATCAATTATTTTAATATTTCCTTTATTTGGTAATTACTACATCATCATTGTGTAATAAATAAATTAAATTATTTAATTTCTAAAAAATATAAATAAAATAAAATTATTTGGAAATATATTTATAATTATAATTAATATTTATAGTCAAATTTATCTTTTGTTTAACGCTATATTAAAAATATTTTGATTATTAAACATTGATTTTAACTTTTTTAACTCTTCTTCAAATAAAAAAATAATAAATTTATTAATATAATACAAGTCAACCTAAAGGATCATATTTGATTCCTAATGCTGTTTTGTGTCGAATTAAACTTATCCAATAGAATTAATACATTTTTCTGAGTAATAATAATATCATATTTTCCTTTAATTACCCTATTTACTTTTAACCGAGATAAATAAACGTAGAAAGTCACTAATCACATAAAATATGTTCATCTTATTGAACCAAATATTAAATCCTGATATCAATAGTGACTCTTGGGTTTTTGAAATTTAACTCACAAAAGTGGTAAAATTATGTTTTATGTAAATTTTCAAATGCTCTTAAGAGGTGGGTAAAAGACAGTAAAAAGTTGAATAAAATTTTTATATATCTAAAATTATTATAAACTGAATCCAATGAATTACATTAAACATATATAGGTATTATTTATCTATTCTTACCGAAAATAAATTTTATTAAAAGAAATAATTATTTATATAAAAATTCAGTTTTAAACTATAACTCAGTGGTTTTCAGTATTCATCAAAAATTGAATGTTTTCAAAAAAATACCAAATATTTATCCTATGCTAATTTCAATATTCTGAATTCAAAAATGAAGTCCATTTTGAAAGTTAAAATTTATATAATCTCAAAATTTGGGTATTACTATTCATAACTGTTAGTTTTATTGGTTGTGGTGTGTCAGAACTCGAATTTACGTAAAACACACTCTATTGTATTATTCAATGAAAAGTGTATCGTGAAAGCGTGGGGTGTTACATTCTCCCCTCCCTCAAATAATTTCTTCCTCAAAATTTATAGAGTATTACTATGTAAAAATACTTGGTTGGTTCTTCATCATGTGTTCCTTGGGTTCCCACGTTTCCTCTTCCATCTTTCAATTTATCCATAGACCTTTTACCAGATGAGTCGTCTGTTTTCTGAGCACTTTTTCTCTTGTATCAAGAACCTTGACATGCTCTTCACAATATGATGTATCGGGTTCCAATTATAATTCCTCATAAGTGAGTACATGCGTTGGGTCCAGTATGTATTTTCTCAATAGTAATACATTGAACACATCGTGAAATTTGGCGAGACTAAGCAGCATTTCTAAACGGTAAGCTACAGATCCAATTTATTCTAGAATTTAGAAAGGTCCTATGTACCTAGGTCTCAATTTTATGATCTTACCAAAATGTATAACACCCCTCTATGGAGATACCTTCAAGAAAACATGATCTCCTACCTAAAATTCCAAATCCTTCCTTCGATTATTAGCATAGCTATTCTACATACATTGAGCTTCTTCGATGTGGGTTTGGATTAACATCACCTTTTCCATTGTTTCCTCCAAAAGTTCTGGCCCTACGAGTTTTCTTTCAGCAACATCATCCCAATAGGTTGGTGTGTGATACCTCCTTCCATATAACTCTTTATATGGTGCCATCTTAATACTTGAATGGAATATATTGTTATAGGAAAATTATACGAGAGGTAAATATTGATCCCACTTAACTTGAAAGTCATGTGATCATGATCTCAACATGTTTTCTAAGGTTTGAATAGCCCATTATGATTTTCCATCAGTTTGGGGATGGTAGGCAGTACTCAAACGACGTTCAGTATCAATGGAATTGTGACAACTTTTCCCAAATCTTGATGTAGAAAGGAGATCACGATCAGAAACAATCGATAGTGGTACTCCATGAAGTCTATCAACATCATTAATATATAGTATTTCTAAACATTCAATTGGTAAATCTTCCCATATATCATAAAAATTTGATGACTTGGTAAGATGATCAGAAATGACTCATATTGAATAGTTCCTTCTAGAAGTTTTTGGTAGCCCCAAGAAAAACTCCATAGTTATACTATCCCATTTCCATTTAGGAATGGAAAGAGGATGGATGACTCTTCCAAGCTATTTCCTCCCAGCATTCAATTATTGAAAAACAATACATATTAATACAAAATCATCAATCTCCTTTTTCATGTTATCCCACCAAAAATAATCTTTCAAATCTCTATAAATATTGGTGCTCCCATGGTGTATAGAGAAATTGGAACTCTGCAAATCATCCAACAATTCACTTTTTAGATCAGGTATATGGAGAATACAATGTCTTTCCTGAATTTTGAAATTCAATCTTCAAATATGAAGTCACTCAATCTCTCATTATTCAGAGATTTAATCTTCTTTTGAAACTCCTCATCATCACCTTGAGACCTTTTTATCCTTTCTAGTAAATACAGTTTGGAAACCATTTGAATTTTTGTTGATTATCCACCTTATATGGTAATTCCCATATCAATAATTACCAGATCCATGAGAATAGGATCCCTTTCAACTCTCATCTTGTTCAAAACTCCATGATTATTTCTTCTCAATGAATCTACCACCTTATTTTCCTTCCCCGGGTGGTAGTGTATCATGCAAAAATAATCCTTGATTAGTCAGAGCCATCATCATTGCCTCATGTTATGTTCTTTATTTGAGAAAATATATTCAATCTCTTGTGATCAGTATATATATATATATATATCATTTTTCACTATAGAGATAATGTATCCAAATAATCAAAACAATGAATATAGCTTCTAACTCAAAATAATTGGTAGGATAGTTTTTAGCATGAATTTTTAGCTGTCGTGATGCATAGGCAATAACCCTATTATTCTGCATAAGGACACAACCATTTCTTTTCTTTTAAGCATAACTATAAATGAAAAACCCATCATTCCCTGATTTTAGTGTCAAGTTAAGAGAATTGACTAATATTCTCATAAATTCATCAAAATATTCTTCACACGCTTTTTTTCCAAACAAATTTAACCCCTTTTCATGTGATCATTGTTAATGGGTTAGCCAACCGTGAAAAATTCTGGATGAAACCTCAATAATAACCAGCTAAACCAATAAAATTGTGGACCTCAGTTATACTTGTCTGTTCTGGACATTATTGTATTCAATTTTCCATAGAAGGGCCAATAAATATTTAATCCTTAGAGTCAATATGGCTATGAAAAAAATATCCTGATGCTAAAATTCTCACTTTCTAAACTTCCCATATAATTCATTACATCTGAGGGTTTTCATAATTGTGAGCATGTGATTTTAATGATCTTCATAGATTTTAGAGTATAAAATGTTATTATCAATAAATACCACTAATTATCCTTCATGATATTCATTGAAAATTATATTCATTAGATACATGAAGACATAGGGTGAATTTGTCAATCCAAAAGGTATTACTGTAGACTCAAAATGCCCGTACCTAGTTTGAAATGCTGTTTTCAGAATTTCTTCCTTCTTCACACACAACTGATGATATCCATGTCGAAGATCAATTTTTTTAAATTATTTAGCTCCATTAAGGTGGTCGCATAAATAATCATTTCAATGTAGGGGTAGTTGTTCTTTATTTTTATAGCATTGGTCTCCCTGTACTCTATGGAGAACCTCCTAGATCCATCTATCTTCTTAACAAAAAGAACAATGTCTCCCCATAAAGAACCACTTGGGTGATTAAATACCTTTATAATCAATTCCTCTAAGTGTTTATTTAGTTACACTAATTTTATAGTGGCCATTCTATAAGAGGTATTCAATAAGGGCCTTGATCCATGAATAAAATCAATAGAAAAATCCATTTCTCATTCTAGAGGATGTTCTGGTAAATCCTCTGGAAATACATCAACATACCATTCCACAATAGGTACATCCTATATTTGAACATTCATTTCCTCACCCATAGTTATTTCATTATCTTCCTCCCTAATAATTGAATTTAGTTGAGCTACTAGGGGTGGATCTAGATAAGAATTAAGTGGTGACGGTTATACTCTAAATATAAGGTGTTCTTTATCATCATCATAAAAAATAGTTAACTCATTCTTCTTACAATAAATTTTTTCATCATGGTATGAAATCCAATACATACTGAGGATTATATCAAATTCATTCATTTGTATGACAATGAGATCAGTAAATTAAGGAAATTTATATGCCTTAATCGGAACTGATTCACAAAACATTGTAGCATTGATACTTCCCTTAGAAGTTATGACAGAAATCTCCCTTGTTAAATCAAATTAAAGATATCTAATTTTCATAGAAAACTAGGAATATATGAAACAATGTGATGATCCAGAATCAAATAAAGCATTGGCTAAACTTGAGGAAACCAATAAATTACCTGGCACCATGTCTTTAAGGGCTTCAACATCAGCAGTAGTGATCAAATAAGTTTGACCTTGATCCCTTGGACTTTTATGAGGTATGTTTCCCTGATTCTCAGTACATTCATTTTTCTAATGTCCCATCTCCCTGCAATTGTATCATTGGACATTGGTTGTGTCTTTCCATCCATTACAATCACCAGTAAGATATCCTTTCCATCCACATTCGTAGTATACTGCTTTTCCTATTAGACAGGCACTAAGGTGCTTCCTTCAATAGATATCACAGTGTCAAAATTCCATTCTTCCCATCTTCACTGTTTCCTTATTTCCATTCCCAGAGTGTTCATCATATCCCTTTTTCTGTTGCTTTGCTTTAAAACCATAAGATTTAGATAATTCTTTTTCTATCTTGATAGAACAAATAAAAATATCTTTGTATGATGAGAAATATTGTGATACTAATGCATGACGAAGAAATGGGTTTAACCCATTAATGAAATGGTTAATCTTACTTCATGGGTTACATATATAATCTGAAACATGCCTTTATATCCTTGTAAATTTACCATCATACTTTGAGACATTCACATCCTCTTTTTGCCTTAGACTACGAAATTGCGTTTCCATATCTCCTTGATGGTCACGAGGAATGTATTTTTCTATGAAAAGTCCTTTAAACTCCGTCCATTCCATCCTGGAAGCATCTTCATCCTCATTTGTGTTTTGAATCAATGACCTCTATTGAACAACATCTCCAGTGAGGTGATAAACTTCCCTGACAACCTTTTCCCTTTCACAACTCCCCATGGTGTGGAATATTTTCTCTAAGGAATTTACAAATTACTCAGCCACTAATGGATCTGTACTCCAATTGAATTTTGGTGGATTTTCCCACATAAAAAAATCTAACATTGATCATCTGTGTTGTGGCTCAGGGCGCTTTATACAGGTACAATTATTATTCATAACCGGAGTGATTTGTCCCAATATATTGATAAGATCATCAGCACAGGTTGTATCACCATCTCCACTATAATTATCTTAATCCGGATGGAAATCCCTACATTGAGTTCGTGCTTGGATACTATTTATATTCCTCCTACTAGGCACAATATCTGAACAATGGCATACACACGATTAATTTATGAATCGCAATAAATAAATCCCAACATGTAAAACACTTACCATAAATTGAACAGTTTATAGATAAAATACATAATCATAAAAATGTTTTCATTGAATAAGTCTATACTCATAAACAATTCATAATTCTTTTTAATTAAAATGAGAATTATCCTAAGCATATCCTCTGGGAGTTTCATAACCATGAGTGTAGAAAGGCCCTTTGTCATGCACTAGTTCCCATTAGAGTCTAGCTAAACGCAGTGTTTTCGTGTTTTACCCCTATGTACATCATTGCCAGATCTGCCTCTACCGTATCATATTGAGACAAGGATTTGTTGCTTGGAAAACTCAAAAAATCTCTACAATTCCAAATTTCTTGTATGTTATTCTATACTAATCGTAAAAGTCTATCTTAGGGATATGTTCCCTAATAAGATTTTATCTAAACATATTTTCTATGGTTTGTACTAAAATTCATCTTATACTAACTATAACGACCTGACCCTAGTTACCTATAGTTGGTGAATTATTACATAACATTGGCATGATCACAAAAAAATAATATCTTGAAAGGCCAATCAGTTTATTATTATTGGAAATAAGATTCATACATAAGTTCAACTTTAAAACATGAAAACAAATACAACATGAATTTATTCCATTAGAAACATCCAAGGCTCCTTGATTATTCTTGCTAGTCATTTATAACAAACATCATCATATCATGGGAAAATGGAACATAAGATAGGGGTGAGCTCAAATTCTTAGTAAGGGTATTCAATACAGTGGAAGATATCATAAATATTCAGTATGGTGAATAATTCAAACCACATGGCTTTACCAGTAAATACACATGAATACTATTATGGAAGGAATATGATCTATGTAAATAATTTCATTATAAAACATAATTATGGGTATTATACTAGTAGAATTACCACATGAACAATCAATATTATTTTTATAATGAGGGAATGTATAATTCCAGACATTCTGAAACACTTTGTCAAGGCCTCGGCCAAGACATCTAAAAAGTAATAAGGCATCAGCCAAATCCATATATAAAAATAATAAATGCCTTGTCCAATTCAAAATCTAGTAGTCTCATGAGACCTACTGATATATCATGGAGCAATATCGGGATGCACCGGTCACTTACTATGTCCAATTCATTCATCATATGAAATGATTGAAATATAACATAAACATTCGTATTATAACTAGTATATGAAATTCCAATACTTTAACGATAAACCATGAATTTTATAAAACTAGAACATCAATAGTAAAACATATCACAAAAACTTCAATACAATATTGGAGTTTTGTGTCATGATAAATCAACTTCAAATAAACTTAAAATCCATCATAGGAAGTTGATATAGATGAAATAAGAACTTTTTTTAGAGAAATATATCTTTCTATTTTGTAAAAATTTAAGAGTCACATTATTATAGAGAAATCATTTATTTTGAAAATATTCTTATAAGATTGTAAGGGATGCTTTGATGATGTTATAATGGAGAAAAATAGTCGCAACCACTATATAAGTAAATAAATATTTTATCTGTAATTTTGTCCAAAAGGTCATAATTTACCCTGTTAGGAAAATGACAGAATGATTCCTTTCAAAAAATATAAGTTAAAATAAGGGTATAAATAACTTTAAACCATTGTCTAGTGAGTAGTAAAACTGTTTAGAAATTCATTTTTAAGAAACATGGATGTGGACGATAAAGAGGCCCAGAAGATAATTACATAAAAACAACTTCGGATTGTAAAGATGTTGTAGAATGAACAATTACCTTGTACTTTTCATTGGTCGAGGGTAGGTTAAAATCCTGTATAATGGTTAAATAATTTTTATTAAAATATAAAATAATCTTATACTTTAATATGATATCATATATGATCATTCAACATTACTTTGATAATAATATCTTAGTGTTATCATCGTTTCATGTGTTAACAGATTCGTTTTACTTTATATTCATTGTTAAGTGAGTCTTATTTTTTATGGATGAGATGTTTCATATTTATATCCATAATGATATAAAGTCATCAAAAATTATTTTTAATCATCAAATGAAAATTAGTTTTGAATGGATATGATAGGGAACGAATCTCATCGTGTTCATGGAGATGGTAATCCGTATATACGCATGAGCGACAATATCATTTATTATATTAAAATAATCTATAATTGGATGGTATATCATATATACAGAATCATTATCATGTTATATTTCTTATTTATTTCAATTATACCTCCTTATTAGACCCATAAAAATAATAATGTATTGAATTACAATTACACCACAACGTGGAGGCGGTAAGTCATACGTATGCATGTATGGTGGAATGTCATTAAAAGGATGTATAGAATAATGAATATGGTTGTACCATATTTATAATAACATAATATTATATAAAATATACTAGATATATTATTTTATAATGGAAACAACAATGAAAGAGAAAGTGGAAGAAGAAAAGGACTAGAAATAGGTGATGAAATATTTACCTCTTCTTCTGGTTCTTCCTTTTCATTTGATCAAAAGGACTTCATAGGATTGGATTTATGAATAAATTATGACCTCTATGATGAAGGGAGGATAGTTGAGATGGTATTTTTGAAGGGGTTGTCTGAGAGAAATGCCGTTGAGGGTGTGAAATAGAGATAAGGGCGAGTTCCATTTTATAAGAGGGGTGAGGGGAACCTTAGGAAAAGCTAAAAATATTATTTTATAATAAAATAATTTTCATTTTCTAATTGATCAAAAATAGATTATTTAATGTATAAGGTGGGGATGGGTCAACAAAAACTCAACCAATAGGTTTCAGACAGGTTTTGGTCACAATATTAACCTTTTCTTCTACATTTAACTCTTAGTTTAATAGTTTGACATTTACCATGTCTATTTGTATTTTTATATAATATAGTTAATAAACATACTATATACATAAAAGTAAATTTAAAATGTTCAATTAATGATACACCTAATATTATATAACTCTTCTGTCAAAACCTTATATTTGTAAGAATAAAATATAAATTATTAATATAATATTTGTTTTAAAAACTCTTTTATGTCAATTTTGACACCATTTTCTATTTTGTTTTTGAAAAAATAATGACATCATTATTACTTCGAAAAAAATTCATACAACCAAAACTAATATGTAATATTTACCTAGAAGATTAGTGTAATTCATAAAATGTCTCAAATTACGTTTATTTGGATACTTATAATATCAATTATTTAAATATTTCATTAATGAGATAATTACTACATCATTATTGTGATATAAAAAAATTAAATTATTTAATGTCTAAAGAATATAAATACAATTCCATTATGTGAGAAATATTTTTATATTTCTAATAAATATTTGTAGTCTAATTTATATTTTCTGTAACCCTATATTAAAACTGTTTTAATTATTAAACATTGATTTAAACTCTTTTAACTCTTCTTTAAATAGAATAATAATAAATTTCCTAATCTAATCCAAGTGGACCTAAATGTTCATATTTTATTTTTATAGTTGTTTTTGGTTGAATTACACTTATAAAATAGATTTAGGACATGTTTTACTGTAATAATAATATCATTTTAAATCAGTGTATGAGGAAAATAATGTTTCATATTTGAAAAAAAAAATATTTTTGAAATCAATATTCAGTATCATGGTTTTGGAATAAAAAGTGATTTTGATAAAAAAAAGTTTTTCATCAAAACATTATTTTGTACTATTGACTACATAAATAGTATAAATAGAAAGTAAAAATGTACTCTAAAGAAATAAATAGAGTATAAGAATGTAAATGAGAATTATTTATTGGTTGATCATTAGTTTTGAACATTAGATACCTAATAAAAAACAATCCACATAAACGATGAGATTGTAACTTAAAACTATTACCACATTAGGAAAATTGAATCATATGCCCTATAAAATGTTGTCCTCAAATTAAACATATAATATAATTAAAATAATGATATTTAAGATATAAAATTTAAACGTTTTTTATATTCACCTCATAAAATATTATAGGTGTGTAATATAATAAATATCTCAATGAAGGAAAATTGTGACAAAAATCCATTACGAATTTAGTATCATTGATATTGTAAAACCCATGAAATATAGATACTAAAATTTAAATATAAATCCCAATTATGTTAATTATATTAATAATAAAATAAATTCATTGACACTATATACACCACACAACAAAATTAATTGTTGAATATGACATGTATCTCATAGAAATAAAAGTAATGCTATAAAAACCCTTACCTTGAGTCTGATTCAAAAAAATTGTTGTTTATATTCATGAATAATATACTTATATTAATTATTTACTAACTTGATAATGTTTTACCAGGATAATAATAATTTAATTGAAAATATTAAAAAGTTATAAATTATTACTTAATCAAATAATTTGAAGTTGGATGTTTTGACCATAATCGGCTTTTATGCCAAAAAACATTGGTAGGTTGAATATTACACAAATTAATTTTTAAAACATAAAAAATAATTATGAGATAATTATAATATTAATACATAATTTATAATTTTAAAACCAATCATTAATTATTTTTATGAAAAATAGACAAATGTTATTATCATGGAGATAGTAAGCCATACATAAGTTTGAGTAACATTTCAATTTTTCAATGATCATTATGGATTGAAGGTAAGTAATATTTTTATCTTTCAAAAATTATTATTATATCATAAATACCGTTTTATGAAATTATATAAACTTATATATATTTCTTTTGATGTACAAGTAATTACATCACTTCGAGGTGGTGGTATTCCACACATCTCTGAAGGACGTTATCACTTTTTTAGTGTGTACATGGGAAAAAAAGGTATATATTATTTTTATATAAATATAATTATGTAATTAATATAATAATTATTTCATTTATATCTTATATATTCATTATGGAGACACTTATAACCTTCCATGTAACACATTATTGAATAACTCTTCACAAGGGGTTAGTATGTTGTACACATAAGTGATGTAATCACATACCTTATGAGATAGAATATAAAAAGATTTTTTTGTGATATAATAACACCATAGATATTATTATGTTATAAATATCCTAAATATAATATTTAAATATTTTTTCTATCATTATTCCAAACCATGGGAGGTTGTAATGGAAAAATAAACAACATAATTTCATGAGGTGATAGTCTGTTAGACACATGAGTGATGATTTCGAAACCAATTTAACAGAAGTCTTTATGGGTGTATATTGTAAAAATAAAATAAAACACCTCAGTATATTTAATATAATGTTGTTATTATATAATAATTATATAATAATAATTTAATGGGAAGATAAGAAAATAATATGTAAAGGCTTGTCAGACAACATTACTTCTTTTTCATGTATCGTTTTTTGGTTTCCTCCAAATCAATTCATTGGATTGATTTATTATAAAATTAATTCTTCTAAGATGAGATAAAGGGATTTTATAATTTATTTGGGTAGGTATTTGAAGGTAAAATGGGCATCAAATCTTTGAATATATGAGGATAGGTTGGGGGCTTCTATATGTTGGGGGACTATAAGACATGTAAATGTTTTAAAAAGGGAATTCCACCGAAATTTCTTCAACATCATTTGGCTCCAATAAATCATAATAATAGATAATATAAGTTATATGGTATTAATATTTCCATATAATGGGGTTTTTTTAAATTTTATAGTTTATTTTTTCCTTATGATTCATGGTTTGTCATATAGTAATCTCATTTTTTAAGTTAATCACTATGGTTTATTTTAATTGATTTCACCAGTCACCTTTATAAAAATTAAGTTTACTATACTAAAAACTAGAAATAATAATTATTAAAAATATTGAATACATATTTACAAATTAAATTTACATATGGGGAAAATTTTAATTTTTTATTAATTACGAAAATGGGGTGAGATAGTGGGTTTTTAATAATAGTATTTTTTAGAAATAGATGATTATATATTAACTCAGTGACTAATAATAATAATTATATGAAAAAATTACTATTTAATGATATATAATATAAAACGATAATAGGAAAATTCACATTAATTAATTATTTTAATTAATTTATAATGGGAAATAGTATGTTTTTTAATTTTTTTAGAAAAACAAATCTCAAAATCCAGAAATAAATCATAGATTTAAAACCAATCTAATTTTGTTTAAAAATTAATTAATTGAAAAAAATATAAATAAATAATACTCAAGTTAAATTAAATCATATTCAAGACATATTTGGACTCTTAGATTACATAATTTAATAAAATAAATAACTTTTTTAAACTGTTTTCACAATTCACTTAAAAAACAATATTTTCCAAATAAAATTACAAAATTTAATCCTATGTATATTTTGACATTAATATTCAAAAAATAATGTTATTTTTTTCCAATATATTTTACAATAAAAATATTTTTAAAATAAATGTTCCATAAAAGGAAACCAAAGTTTTTTCTGAATATTATATGGCTTTATTAAAAAATTTGGATTTATATTTTCTAAAAAACACATAGGAGGAATGTGGAACATTATATAGAAATTATTATTTACATCTTTGATTAATATGTCCAAAAATATATTTTTTTACTTTATTGGTATACATCTCACTTGTTCACATTAAAATACTATTTAAAAAATTATTTTATTTTATTTTAAAAAGATTTTTATTTACATTTATAATTAAATTTTCAGCGAAGAATTAATTTTATATTCATCGGTAAAACATATTTTAATAATTCATTTAATTATGTTCATACCATACATTCCGATAACTATATTATAATGGTTATATATATTATGGGTTGTTTAAGTTTGGAATTACATTTCGAATACACTATAGAACATAAAAATATAGGGGTTGCATGCACCGAAAGCTAAAATAAGTATTTCATGTAATAAAAGATAAACTCAATGTTGTGTTTTATTTATTATATGAAATAAAATTTTGCTTCTTTTTAAATAATGGGGTGTTATCGCCACTTCACCCTTAAAACTTATCACCCTCGTAACTTGAATATTATCTCAGTAATAGTAGGATGGATATTTAAAGATACTTTTATTGTAAACTAAAATAATAAGATGGTTAATAAAACATCCTCTTATTAATATATTAATTAGAGTAAAATGTTCTTATGTAATAAAAAATAACTATAATTCCAAATATTATAATATAGGTTCGGGGGAAGGAAAAGACTAAATAATTATAGGTACTGATTGACACCATCGATCACAAGAAATTGATTGATCAATTGATTGTTAAAGGAATAAAAACCATTAATATATTATGATCAAAGAAACCATTGGATCATCTAAATCAAAGGTACTATGTTAATATTTTTCTTCATGATCTATTTATAAGAGATCAGGAATTCACATACCACATATACTAATAGAATATGGGAATATAATGACATGATGATTTTAATTTCATCCATTAATCAAATTAAACCAAGAAATCATATTTATATTTATTTATGTTTATTAATGATGAATATTTTAATATTAAATTACAAAAATTCAATTTTTAATGACCACATAAATATGAAAAGGATAAAAACATATTCCTCATATCATAAAACATTAAGAAAAACCAAAATGGTGAACACAATATAAAGATAATTTTAAAAATGAATAAGCCTTTATATGATAAAATAATCAAAAAATAAAATAGTAACACACAATGTTCAAACTAAAATATTCCATAAATTAAAATCCTTAAAATTCTTCAACATTCATTAATAATTTTGAAATACAATAATTAGAATAATATGACTGTATATTATTCCCAGATATGTCAACTGTTATTCCTAGAATTAAATAACTTATGTACCTAAAATAAAAAAAATTACAAAAAAATGCAATACTAACCTGGAAGTCATGTTGGTAGTGGTAGGTTCAAAACCCTTATCATATTCAGTCATGGGTTCAAGACCCATTTCTTTGCCAGATGTGACATGTTGTCACCCAGTATATAGGTCTTTCATTTTTTTCATTAATTAGGAAAATTAATTCCTCTCTAAAAATATTTAATGTTGAACATAGTGGATAAAATAACCTAAACCCAAGAAAATATTTGCAACAATTACATTAATAAATTTAAGATCTCAATGCTTAAAACCTCAATAGAGTGTCTAATAATACTAACTTATGATCATACTTATGATAATAAACCTATTCCAATTTCTATATCAATTATGATAACATCAATAGAGAACATACTAATATAAAAAGTCATTTAAATCCTACTCTGATACCTATTCAAACATCCTATAACCAACACTTTTTATCTAGTTCTATATTACTAAACATTAAATTTTTTCCTTTGATACCAAATAAGGATAAAAATCCCAATAAAAACATAAAACATAAAAAAGAAATATTGGATCACATACATAACTATTGACCTTTTAGGTTTATAGATTTTTAGAATAATGGAAAACACCTACATAAACAAATCCCATGAAATTAAATGACCATTTCTCACATTAAACTCATATTTTATTATTTCACATTATATCCTCAGTATAAATATTATGAAATTCCTTATTGATATAATTCAATCAAATAAATTCTATATAACCACAGTAAAATAAAACATTATAGTAGTGAGCTCAAATTTTCTATAATAAAAACTTAAGAACTAACAAATGAATGTCATCTGTGAGAATTAGAAGGGAATAAGGGTGTGATGAATTTATCAATGTGGTCAAGTATAACTTATAAATACAGATACCAATCAATACATTTATCACTAAAACATTTAACATTGAATGTGTAATTAATAATGGTAAATTCACATGAATCAAAAAATTTTATTCCACGTGACACCAATCTTCATCATAAGATACATTATAAACCCATAACATATAATTAATACCATTTTTTGTAACTTGTATAATATTATTCATAAAATTAATTAAGAACCCATTTAATTGGAATTAAAATATCAATAAATTACAATATAATAATTACAAAATTCATTGGAGAACTATCTAGTTACACCCATCATTTAATCTATTATACGCTTAATCGATGGTATTTGGGGCACCACAAGTTAAGTTGTAATGGGCGTACCTAATGTTTTCTGGGTCACAACAACTTAAGTTATAAGAGAAGAACCAGTTATATATGGGCCACCCTATGTTAATATATTCAGGGCTTACTCGGTGCTATGTTGTCCACCACATGTTCTGCTATAATAGGACTACATGGTGCTATTTGGGCCACCAAATGTTTAAGATTTATTGTCCAAGGGCTACAAAAAAAATCAAATACATAAATCCATCATCATAAAACTCATAAAATCAATCATTATTCTTTAATAACATAATAAAACCATGGAAAATAATGTTTTTCATGTCAATCTCTGTGAAATATGATAATCCTATTAAAAATAAACTAGTTTCATTACAGTCTCTTTGAAACATTTTTATCCTATTGAAGCAAAACATGTTCCATAACAATTTCATTGAAACAATATTAATCTATCCTATGAAATAAATATTAGTGTTTAATTAATAAACATACCCATTGTATCATACGTAATAATCATGTTTTTGGTTTTTATTATTTTAAATAAAAAATAATAATTAATAAAAACATTAGGAGGAAAGTACCCTTTTAATTTTCAAAATCACTTCATAAAACATAAATTTTTTTAAAAATATATTTTTATCATAACATTGAAATATTATAAATAATTATTTAAAAAAAATTAACAACACTTAATGAGGAAAATATGCTTTCATCCTTGAAAATCACTTTTTAAAACATTTTTTGAAATCATGGTTTTGAAAGAAAATTTTTTCTAAAAAAATACATTTTTTGCAAATAATGTTCTTTTGAAATATTTATTACATATAGTAAAAATAAGGGAAAATTTAGTATAATTAAATATAAATAGGATAGTAAAATACGTGATAAATTTTTAGGGGTAGCTCAAAAAATTTCCACATTTGAGACACAATCACAAACAATCCCGAAAAACGATGACATTATAACATGAAACAATCACTTAATTAGTAACATTGAATCAGAATAACTATGAAATGATAATAAAATTAAACATATATTATCATGAAAATAAATATATTCTATATATATCATTTCAAATGGGCAGTATATACACCTCATAAAGGAAGATATGTGTATTACACAACAAATGTATCAATGAAGAAAAACTATTACATAATTCCATAATTGTTGTCGTAAAATTTTAGACTTAATCCCCATGAAATTGAGATACTAAAATAGATATATAAATCAAAATAAATTTTAGGATAGTAATCATATAATACATTCATGGAAAAAAATATAGTGCATAACAAAAATAAGTTGTGAAAATGTGATGCATCTCCCAAAATTAAATGTGAGAAAAGAAAAAACCTTACATTGAGTCTGATTTATCACATTTTATATTTATAATCATGAATGATAAAATTATATAAATTAATAATATTTTTTATAATAATTTTCTAGTTTATTATTAAATTTATTTAACTTATAAAAATGTTATATATAATTCATTAATCAATTATTTTTATGTTGATTATTTGGACTATATTCTACTTGTGTGCCCAAAATCACATTGGGTGGTTGACTGTGGTATAAGAGGTAATTATTTAAAAATATATATAAAAATAGTAAATAAATATTAAAAATATAAATAATTTTTTTATTAAAATCAATCATGAATTTTGGTTATTAAAAATGAATTGAAATTGTGATTATAGAGACAGTAGGATGTACGTACGGAAGAGTAGCGTTTCCATTTTTCATTGATCATTATGGAAATAAGGTAAGTAATATTTTGTATTTACATAATATAATTATATAATAATTAAAATTATTTTTTATTTTATGAATTTATATATTTCAATATTGTGATGAATAATGAATCACATCGCTTCGAGGAGGTGGTATTCCATTCAACCACAAACAACAATATCTATTTTTTAGTGTGTGAAATAGTAAGAATAAAATGATATAATAAAATTAAATAAATATTATTATGCCATTAATATCATAATAATTTCATTTATATCAGATATATCAAGTATTGTTACACTTATATCCTTCTGTGTGACAGTTTATTTAAAAACACTTCGCATAGCATCATGAGGCGGTAATCAACCATACACATTAGCAATGTTGTCATATCCCTTAAGGAATAGAATATAAAAAGGGTTTATATGATAAAATTACTCAAGAAATATTACTATGTTTTAACTATCATATATATAATATATAAACATTATGTCCATCAATATTATCTCCCATGATATGTGGTAATGGAAAAAATGAATGACATCAATTCGCAATGCAGTGGTCTGCCATACATAAGAAAGATGATTTGATAAACCATTTGATTTAAGTGTGTGTGGGTTTTGTTTTTAAAATTAAAATAAAAAAATTTATGTATATTTATCATATAAATATTTCAATATAATAATTTTATAATAATAATTTAATTTTTTGGATAGAGAAAAAAATAGAAATGCACATTGGAGAACATTACCTATTCTACTAGTATTTTCATTTGGTTTCCGACGAAGGACTTCTGTGGTTGGATTTATTCCAAAAGTATGTATTCTAGGTTGAGACTTCGGGAATGAAAAGTTATTTTTTTTTTGATTTTTTGATCCAAATATATTTAGAGGTGTGAATAGAGGAGGATAGTTGGAGGCCTTTTATAAGTAGGGTGAGTGGAATACTTGAAAAGTTTTTAAAGTGTGGATTTCAATAAAATTTATTCAATGTAGAGTGTATGTAATAATGAAAAAACTATATAATTGATGTTATTTGGTCTAAATATTTCCATAAAATTTGGTTTTATTTGTTTATTGGTTATTTTCACACTTAATTTTAAATTTTAGTCACCCGATTAATTCATTTTTAACCTTAATCACAAAGAATAATTTTACTTTTTTCATTAATCACTTTTTAAAAACAAAAATTGATTTTTTGTTGAAATTATAAATTATTATAAATCATAATATGAAATAAATTTCATAAAATTCAATTTATATAATTTGAAAATTTTAATTTAATATTTTTCATATAGATGCGGTGACATAACTTGTTTTAAAAAATAAGGTTTTTTTTTAGAAAAAGGTATATTCCATATTCACTCTATGACTAATAAAAACACATATATGAAAATAAATTAATATTTAATGACATATAACATATACATTTAATAAAAAAATCCCTATTATGGATTATTTAAATTAATTAAAAAATGAGAAACATTATGTAATTAAAAATAATTTTTAGAAACCCTATTTTTAACCCAAAAAACATATATTAAAACCCAATATAAATTTGATTAAAAAGTATTTAATTAGAATAAATATAAATAATTAATAATTAGGTTTAATTAATTCATATGAATAAATTAAGTGGACAATTCAAATACTTAATTTATTTAAAAAATGGCTTTTTAAAAAATTGGTATTTATCACTGTTATCTTAAAAAACTATACTTCCCAAAGAATCTAAAATTTAAGCTGAAGTAAATTTTTGATAATTCAATTTAAAAAAATTAAATTTATTTTATTCAAATAAACCGTTTAAGACTACTATAATTTAATTTTAAGATTCGTACGCCATAAAAACAAGCCAAAACTACTTTTTTGGAAAATATATTTTTTTATCCAAAAAATCGATTAATATATTAAAGAAAGCACCTAAGATGAATGTGAAAAATTGGAGTTAATATATATATATATATATATATATCTATGTGTGTGTGTTTGTCTAATTAATATAATAATAAATACTTTTTTTAATTTATTGGTATAAAACTAGCTTGTGGGCATTAAAATGGTTTTTTAGAAAAAGACTTCCTTTCATTTTAAAAAGGGTTTTAATTTCATTTCTAATTAACTATTAATAGAATAATTATTTATATATACATGTGTAAGTAATATTATTATAATTAATTTAATCATTTTCAAACCCTCTATTCCAACAGCGATGTTATAATGATAATATATATAATGGGTCATTAATGTTTGCTGATGCCTCTTGAATATGCTATCAGAGTGAAAAAATAATGGGGTTACGTACATCACTAGATAAAATTATTATTATTTTTAATGTAATATAAACTCAGTTTTTCTTATAATTTACACTGTCAAATATAATTTCATTTTATTCAAATCTCATGAGTTACATAAAATATCAAAAAAAATGGTACACAAGACACATGTGACTAGGTATAATTATATATTTATCTTTTTCCCATGAAAAACATGTCACACTACCTGCTGTAGATTACATGGTGTATATAATGGTACATGGCATATAAAATCATCTACAAATGCCTATAGAACCATCCCCGGGTCTGGTTTCATTCCAAAGGTGTGTTCATGGTACACTATATGTACTGCGAATACATGAATTGTTACCTCGGAGTTGCATGGCCTGACAATCCCCATGTCATATATCTGATACATGGAAAGCATGAGAAAACCCATGTTCAGAGCTATAAGAAAATATAGGCTAAGCTTCTTGTATATGGGTTATGCGGTGTGTAGTTCTTCAGGCTGTGTTTCATTCTATCTCAATCTATATATCAATCCATTTTTTGGGATATTAGATCTGATTAATTAAGATACATCTGAATTTATTATGAGATACAATAATTAAAACAATAGTACATTGAATGTATGTTGGATATACATACTTTGTACTCTAGTTTTGTCTTGATAAAGCCTATGGAACCTTCATATGGTATAAATTAGATACATCTTCCTTTTTAAACATTAACCAACTATTATTTCATGTATCGAGAATGATGAAAGGAAGAGATGGTGAAAGAAGATATTAAAAAATAATTTTACGTAAAATAAAAAAATTATCACATGTATCCAATAAATGAATAATAAATACTTCAATATTAAACATGTGACCACCAAATTACTACCTGCAGGTTTTAGGTTCAACGAATTCTTCGATTGATTGTATGAAAATATCACATTTTATTCTTAGATCACATATAATAGTTTCTTTAATTGATAAAAAATTTATAAATAATGAAAATATTATATTACAATCTTATATTATAATACTAAAACCAAAATTGAAGGATCTTCATGGGTAATTTATAATTATCATATGCGAAGACATAGAATTACCTAATCATGTAATTTATCATTTTTTCGATGATCTTGTTAAGTTGATCCTATAATAACATCATTATGATTACACATCCATGTGAATAATCTATCTATAGGAGACCCAAAAGTTCACTATAAACTCTATAAATCACCATATAAACATCGGGTACTAGAAAAATGGGTCTTAATTAATTGTGTTGTCTGTGGTTGACCGCATAGGAATTATTATCAAAGGAGGAAGAACACATGATGTTCCTTAAAAGGATTAAGATATAAGGAACATATAATTCATTATAGGGATTGAGTATGTCCCTCTCTATTAATTTTTCACACCGAAAGTGATTTATGGAAGATTTGTAATTAGATATTTATTATTGTAGTTTTGGGTTCATAATTAATACCATATAATGTAACTTTAAATAATTAGATTATTTAACCCCATGTAAATTAATAATAATAATATTATTAATCTATAGACTTATAAAAAAAATTATGAATATAAATAGATATCATTTATACCATTTCTAATCATATCTATATGCTTGGTCAAAATTCCTACGTCACTATTTATAGATCCATAAATAATAAATTTTTAATAAATAAATTTTTTTATTTTATTCTATGATAAATATAATAAAACATATATTTTAAAAATATGAATATAAATAATGATTATTTTTTCAACTCACTAATTTTTTTAATATCATGTGACAAAATTATTTTTATGAACCAAACCTAAATAAATATTATTTATTCTAACATGTTAAATTCATTACATGAATTTAAATAAGATTGCAGATAACCATAGCTTGTGACAATATATGCTAATATCATAGTTGAATTTGGATTAATCTTATAATGGATAAGTTTAGCATATATCAAGAGACAAAGGAACCCATAGAGAATGAATATAATATCAAAATTTCAACCAAACTCTTATGAATACATACAATGTAATATAATACCTTATAATGAAATCACTAATAAATAAGGTCACATTTTTTTCCCATTAGCAAATAACCTTGATGTATATTTCTTTTACTTTCAAAAAATTAACTTCTGTATTGGACTTAATAGACATTGATTTATGCGAGCAGTTCCATTCCCATCAAAGGGTATGAGATATAAAATTCCGTCAAGAAAAAATTGGGATAAATTATTTACCACATTATCCATTAAAATATTGTCACACATTACCCACCAAATGTATCATATATGGTCATGAGAATATATTATCATTGTTTTCATCAATACATCCATGAATTAGAGATATTATATCCATTAATGATAATCTTAATGTTTATGGAACAATACACACATATGTAAATAGAAAAATACAATGAAACATAGAAATGTAGATTTCATATTGATGGGATAATTATCCTAACATTATTTATTAGAGATTAATATGGGTGAACACTTTGATAAAGAGTCTCAATGTATTTTGAGCTCTTATAAATAATAACATTCCTCATCTATATCCCATTAGATAATATTATATATCTATATAAAAATATTGAATAATAATTTTGTGGCACCTCTAGGTTCTCTTCATATTAGCCGACTACTATGACCTTTCAGTGTAATGTATATTCTTATAACAGTATCAAATAAAAATTTCATAAATATGAACAATAAAAATTTAATAAGAAAAATTCAAAAACACTGAAAAATAAAATCAAATACAATGTAAGTCTGTTCTAGGGTACCAACTCCAACACATTCAACCCAGTAAACTCTATTCCATTTATCTTGTTCAAGTTTCACAACTATTTACATTAATATCTATTTTGAGAAATGTTGTTTCATTTCTTTCAATCTTAAGTTAATCAATATCCATTTTTAACTTTATTGCATTATATTTTCATCCTAAATCCTTATATTTTTTAGAGGATTATTTTATTAAAAAGTATTAATTAGGTATTTTTAAGTAATAAATATTAATTATTAATTTATATATTTATATTTACATATTATGAAATTATAATTTTTTTTTGGTTTTAATTATATTTATGTTATATTTTATTATTTTAAATAATTTTTTATTTTCATAAATTTTCATTGAAATTTAATTTGATTGTATTTATAATTGTTTATATTTATAAATTTTTTATTATTTAAATTTTTACAGTTAATATTATTGATAATTATATAATTATGAATGTATATTTAAATATTTATTTGGGTGTTTTGATATATGGGATTGGAAAATCATTTATAGTTTATATTTATATACTAATGGATCGATATATTTAGATTAAGTTATGTGTTTTGATATTAGGGATTTGTACATCATCATGATAACTAATATCAATTTTTTCAATCATTTGAATTTCAAAATATCATATATGTAGTTATGTTTAAATGTTTCATATTATTTTTTATAATTTTTTTGGATTAAATTTTTATCAATGAATAATTATTTTATTATTTTTATATTATGTTTTTACATTTTTAATTTATTACATTATATTTATTTTACAAATCTATAAGTTTTAATATATCAACCATTTATATCATGATACTAGGTAATTATGGGATCAAAATTATATAAGTATATTAAGAGCCATTGATAAATAATGAAAACAATTTCAAAATTCTTGTAATTTACTAAATAAAAACTTAAAAAAGAAAATCTATTTTTCAGTCCATGGATGAACTAGTTGAATTTAATGATGTTAAATTAAAGAGAGGTCAAAGACTAACTAATTTTCAATTATTTTAATCATGATTATACACATTATATATATCATGGTGAAATAATTTAAAACTCCACATCTATGAGTGGTGAAGATATTCAACATGATAGAAAAAATTATATTGGTGGAATAATTAATGATGTGGGCATTGAAACCAGAAAAAAAATGTTGAAAGATTATTTTGAAAAGATAAGAAAAAAATCAGGGATTTCACTAAATTTATATTTTCCCAAATAGATAAAATATTAGTTAAAATTAATGAAATAAATTTGTGGAGTCATAATGTTTTATAGAATTTCATTATGTTTTAAAACATCTATATTGAAAAGGAAACAATATTCCATATTATAATAATGATTAAAGGAAAGTTTTATACCCAATTGGATTGGTGTATAGAAAATAAAATATTTCATCCAATGACTATGTATTATATAAGAAGGAATACGAATATTTTGTAGAATTTACTAAATATGGGACAATATGATATAATATGGATGGAAAATTCAACTTTGATTCATTCTTTATGTACAGATACCAATCCTTCCACTAAAACATTTTGGTATCTTCAAATAATAACTTGTTTGATGTGTCTATTTGAAAATAAAAATAATTAAAAAAGTTTAAGATGTAATATAGACAACAACATCGATAATGGAAACATATTCCACCATTATTATTCATCATATTCGAAGATATTTGATAAAAGAATATAACTCTTGATATAAAGCTATAAATTTCATATTGAGATTGTTCACATATCAAATGAATATATATCAGATCCTTTATATCAAACAAAGTCCATGAGCTATTATGTTTACATTTTATATCATTTACACACATATATATTTGAATAAAAATATATATTATGATGAGTATCATGACTTATAGGACAAAACTATTATGAAATAACATTGATGTTTATCTTTGACTATTGATTTATTAATTAAAATTTATATTGGTGAAAGGTGTTACATCTCTTGATTCATACAAGAAACAAATTATATTGTTTTCAATGATAATGTTCACAATAGATGAATTCCTTAAATATAGAAAACTTATAAATATATAGTTCTAATGAACATAAATCATGTTCCATTTGAAAGGTAGATAATTGATATTATCAATTATAAATGAATGAAATATAGTTTCCTTCATAAATAAAATATTTTTGAGAATGGAACAACCTTATTGATGATTTGATAAGAAATATAATTTTTTACAAGAGTATAATATCTTCCCACATCCATTTTCATCTAAATAGTAGTATAACATGGTGAAAAATGTTAATTTTACAATTAAAATGAAAGGAAGTTACGTCTTTCAAGAAATATAACTCAAATAAATGGTCTATCATATTCTAGCTACATTATTTTTCATTTTTAATGATTAATATATCATTAATGTTATGAATTTTTAGAAAAAAAAATTGGTAGTCTGATTAAATCTTTTTACAAATAAAGTGAAATCAAAAACTATGTATGGAATAAATTATTAGACATAATGTTCATGGGAATGTATTTGGAGTTAACACTCATTATGGAAGAAAATGAAACATATTTACCTTTATCATGTCACAAATTAAGTACGGGTGAGAGATAAATTTTTACCAATGGCTGAATGGTATTAATGTACCAAGTAGACATTCTCTAAATGTAAAGAATTTGGTTCCCTTAAAAGATTCGAAATTATTAGTTATGTAATCTCATTAATTCCATGTGTTGATGCAGAAAGTATTACTTGTCACACTATGTATTATATTGTCGACCTATAAAAAAGTATATTATTTGGTTATATTATTTTTCAAATATATTTGTATAAAATTTTTGGATCCAAATTTATTATATGTGTTCTAAAATGAAGTGTCCATCATACTAATTCAACTATAAATTAATTTCCCACAGTCATATTTTGATATAATGGCTCATTTGATGTGAGGGATAATAGTATGTGGGACTATTTATTTGCATTTTGTGTATTATTTTGAATGATATAGAATAATTAAAGGGATATGTCGAACAACCCCATCAACCTTAGGACTTTATTATTCAAAAATAATTTTTTTGTATGTGGTTGTGTTTTTAAGGATTATTTATATGATATTTATCATATTGGTTTCCTTATATCATAGAATTTTATAGCTTATAGTGATGGTAGTGGTATTCAGGGTGCAATAGTAATGTTAATTATACATGATGATTTGATGAGGAAACACTTATTCCTTTTTAACAACATATATGTGGTTCATCAATATATATAATCACATATTTTTATATTTAAGGAATAATATCTCAAAATAAATGAAATGTGGTTGTTCATTGAACATAAAAAGTTTATTGTTTCATTGTTTAAATAGAAATTGAACATTGATTTATCAGCATCAGTTACATTAAAATGTTTTTAAAGTTAGGATATATCAAATTTTGAGCACACAGTTTTTTCTTAATATAAATGGATACACATTTACACAAAAAATGAGGATGAAAATTGTTCTATTTAAAATAGTTTGTTAACGGTCATCACCGAAGGACTACAATTTTCAGGTGAAATAGATAAAACACCAATTTTGTAAAAAATAACAAAATTTTGAGTTATTTAGGATATATGGAATATTGATTATACTAAATCATGAATAAAAGTGTTTATGTGTAACTAGTCTAATAATAAAAATGGCATGAAACTTGGTTATTATGGTTTTAGACTCATTGATTTAAAAATATTTAGTTTCAAATAGGAATAATTTATCATGGTGACAGAAGTGAAGAAAATATATTATGTTACTGACTCATCAAATGATCAGGGCACATTATTTTTTCAAGGGAAAAAAATTTATTTGTGTGATCAATATTATGATTATATATGAATTTATATATATGTTTATATATATATTAGGTTATTTTGTGATAATAAAAATAACTATAATTTATAAATTTACTTTGAAATATGAATTGACCATGTTAAACGAATATGGGAAAACACTATGTGATTCTATTAATGTTCTTTTTAATATTAATTTTTTTTGGAAATTTACACATTTATCGACACTTTTTTTTACTTCGATATTTTCTAAATTCATTATTTTTAGATATTGAAATTTATAATTATATAAACCTACAAATAATATCATTTCATTCACCTATTTAAATTAATAGAATAGAGGTAGAGGATGAAAATTAATATTTGAATGTGTAACTTTTTTATATTAAAAAATATAAAAAAATTATATTATTTAATAAAGGAAAACTTTTAATTTATCAAAAATTCTTTAGTGGAATACGTATGACCCTCCAATTATAAAGTATATTTCTTATTATCTAGAGAACATGATCAATAGAGTAAGTAGATGTAGGATTACAAGATTTCCAAAACCTTTAGATTTTCACGGACAGAATTGGATGCATATTGAATTTGATGATGATAATAACCATTCTATCCAGAATAATATTAAATTTAAGTGTTATATCATAATGTATAATCATTTCAGTATAATAATTTTATATCACAATTTGAAGCACACTAACAATAATATGAAAGATAAGTTGTGTTTTTCCTTAATGGAAAAAATTTTACAATTGATTTATTTTTTCCCATTATTCAAATATTAAATATATTATATGACTAATATTAAATATATTCAATAATAATTGACAATTGTTTCTAATGAAATAAATGAAATTGTAAAAAGGTGTTTATCTATAATGATATATTGGTGGGGATATTTTAAAGAAATATTGAAAAACATTTATGTTTTGGGACGTTACAGAATGAAAACTTATGCCTCAAGTATGAGTATTTAGAAAAAAAGATGTAGGATAAATTTTATTGTAGTGGGAATGATGAAAAAATTTTTAGATGATAATTATTTTATAATGTAAAATAAAAATTACCTTATTAATTATTCATTTATTTTTATATAATGGGCCTATGGGTGACCTCACCATGAGATATAGTAATAGGATATATACCATGATAATTTATCACGTGGTGGGTATCTGTTACTATAAGATCAAATGAATTTAAAAATATTTGATCCATTAAGAGATAAATCTTGTTGTGCATTAGAAGAAAACTAGTTTGGTCTTCATCTACACCCACTATCCATGAATGATGGAAAATGGTGAAAATGATAAAAAAATAAAATTTTATTATGGACAAAAATAAATAAGTAGATAGAAGTATATTTAGAAATTTATTATTATTTTTCATTAATATTAGTATTTCATAAAATTAAAATAAATAATATACCATTTTAATATAAAATTTCTGCAAAATATAGAGGAGAATGTTACATAGGGTAATGTTTTCCATAAGGGTGGGACTAAAAATCTAGATTCAGCTTTAGGAAATCTGGAACACTAATATCTTATACAAGGATATGTTTCAAGCATCGATATTATGAAAAAATTTAGTCATCCAAGTACAAAATCAAGAGATGTATAAATAGATTTCATAAAATATAAGGTGTAAGACCTAAAATATTTGATAGTAGAAAAAAGTAAATTTGTTATTCAAGCTATGTTTTGAAAAATGATTTATAGCCCACCAATTCATATCATATACCTCCTAATTTAGACCCAAAATTATACTATAAGTTGTATGCTAGGTATCCCCATGTACATATTGTATCATATGAAGTAGTACATAATTTTGAGGATCATGAAATTCACCAACTTATACTGTTGAGTCAGTTTAGATTAATTTTACATGATAATATTGGTCCAAATTCCCTAGTTCCATTTCTCATTGAGGATGTTACCAAAGTAGGTGATTATATAAGTCATTTTTTTACTCTCGCATGATTTCCATTATTGTCACATAACATAAAATTTTTGTGTTGTTTTTTAAATTTTATTTATTTTTTTAAAAATATTACTTATGATTATTTTTTATATGAAATTTATATAATATTATCTAAAATCAAAATAAATATTTCAAAATAAATATTACAAAAATATCATGGATTATTTTTTTTTTATCATCTCACCAAACCCTTATCGCAATTGTTTTCTATAGAATTAATTTTAATTAATGTTTTCCTTTCTTTAAAATAATATGACTTGTAGTGTACTAATTTACTACCTACATTATTATGTGTATCGACACCCTTTTAATTCTAAATGATATCACTACAATTTGTGGTTTTATATAATTGAAATAAATTTTTAAAAAAATGTTCTAAATATTAATGATGATGTTCGAGTTATATATATTGCTGAAATATTCGAAAATACTGATATAGGGTATTATACTATTCTATTTTTATATATAACAAGTATAATATAATTAAGAAAAAATATTCATTATAGTGTAACTAATTTCAAATAAAATTAATTTATAGTGGCCATTAGATGTTATGAATATTCTACCCACATGAATACACAATATATATTTTTTCCCTTTATTAATTAGAGTTTATATAATTTTCGGAAAATTATAAGTAAAATCTAGTTTTATTATTTTTATACAATATTTTACCTTATATATTCATGTTATATATATATTTTTGGATATATTAAAATAATGGTCACATGGTTACCTTTAACAATGATCACTTGTCGATAAATATTCTATATAAAATTAAATATTTAAACATAGAAGTAAATAAATTTTATATTAAATAATATTTTTTTCTTATATATATATATAGGTTTTCATTTTCAAGTGAACATTTTTAACAACATTTTTATGAAGGAAAATTAAATGTGGAATACATTTATTGTTGTTTAATATTCATGTTTTATATGATCATGATCAAGATGTCAACTAAATTTAATTAGGATAATTCTATTAAGAGTTTTTTGGTTTTGTATCAATTTATTATATTTTTTGAAACATATAACTTGAATTATTATTGAATATTTTAAATAAAATTTCATCGTATATAGATCAATACATTTCCCATAATTTTTTCCAAACTATTTGTTATATGTACTTAATTAGTAAATTTTGTACCATATATGTATTTCTATTTTAATTATATTTTAAACAATATGTATTCAGAATAATTTTTTATAGTATATACTATTTTTTTCAATTTATTTTTATTTATTTTTGTTATATATTTTTTTAGAATGCCATTGTTTGATTTTTTTTTACAACAAGTTATGTACATTCCACATTGTTTTATGCCTGAACTGACGTGGAAAGTGAAATATATTAACTTTTCACTTAGTTTTTCTAAAAACAAACATTAAATGTATATTTCCACATAATGATTTCTAAATAACCAACATGGCGAGCGAATATATATTTTTTATATAATTATATGTTAGTTTAATCAAACAAATGTGGAATGATATGTATATATGTCTTTTTTTCTTTCCAAATTAGTTGTTATTTAAAACTGATGTGGAATTATTATTTTCCATTATTTTTTTTAAATATGTCTTGAAATTCCATAAAAAATCACTTTTTATACTTTTTGAGATATTAATTCAATAAACAAACATTTATACTATTATTTTTATATCTCTTACATCAATTATATTTTGAATCTAAAAATAAATTTTCTAAAAAATGAAATCAAAATGTTGTTTTGAAGTACTGTTATGATATTTATTCATGAATTATTTCTTTAATTAATTGGTTGTTCCATCAATTATTTATATTATATCACAAGTTCTCATCATATATAGAGAAAAAAATATTTTAAAATTCATATCTACTTTCATGATATATTAAATTCTGATCAAATTATAATTTTGTTACGAATAATTCCAATCCATCTTAAATATTATATTTTTATTTTATAACTATGTTTTGGATTACCACCAATGTTATCCATTATATTATCAAAACAAATCATGGTGTATCTTATGAAATCTTTGTATTTTACTTTTCCTTATTTTAAAAGTGAGGTTTATCAACCTTTTTATGATATTGGGTTTCAAAAAATCTATTTTAATACATTAAAAAGGTTTTCCATCTTTGTTCCATTTTTTATTTCACCCCATATTCAATTTATATATCCATTATGTCATTTCCTTGTCTGTAATATTAGGAATACTTTAAAATTACATTTTAAAAAGATTTTATGTTACATCTTTTAAAATTTATTTTAAATGTGGTTTGTATCTTATAATTTTTTATACTATTGATAAATATGGTTTATAAAAGAACTATTATAATTTCTCTTAAATTTTTATCTTTATTTTAAAAAATTTACCCCCACTAGACTTATTTTTTATGGATTTCCTTATAAATATTCTCATAGTTTTTTATTTTGGGGTATTATACACATATTATAAAAAAAATTAATTTTTTATAGCATTTATTGTTATATTATGGGAAGTGTTCATGTTAAGTATGTGTTGCTATCTATGACAACATCCTTTAAAGATCATATGGTATACATGAAAATTTCTTTAATAATACCAAGCACCTTATTTATTTTGATGGATTATGATCATGTGGATCTTTTTATTGACTATATAAATTATTGACATGACTATATATTGATCACTTTATATGGTGTCAGTTTGGTGGATTATTATTATAGAGATACTCCATTTTGATTTGGGAAATATTGAAAATCTATATACTTGTATTTTCAATATAGATATTTATTTATTATTAAGAAATTTTGGTTATATACTAAATTTTTTATTCAACCCATTATATAATTGTTGCATTAGAAATAAATAGTGATAGGTGGGGACTCTAATATCCTTTTGATGCATTGATAGGTATCATGAGAAAAATTATCTTTTGTATTTTTTGTAAACCCACCCATTTAATTATAATCATTTATTGTAGTCTTTATAGAATAAAGATATTAAGTCACAAGGCCGTGATGGCATATGGTATCTAAATACAAGGCCTTGAAAAGTATAACATTATACTTTCCATCCCCATTAATATAATTATTATTGTCTATGTGTTTATTTGTATTTTTATACGTGTATTTGATTCATGCTCATATGATCAATTATTTGACATTATTTTATTATCGTTTTTTCCTTCTAATTTATTCATGCCTTATTTATTTTTTTTATTTCTAATGGTATTCATATTCCCTTACTGAGTATTTAGGATCACCCTTATTAAGTTTCCATTTCAACATGTTGTGAAGAAAATTATTACACGTGATATATCTGGAAGAATATTATTTTTGTAGAATTTATTGGATATATGAAATAATTAATATAGATTATTTATTTTTGAATGTAATTGAAATTTTTTTTATTTGTTGAGAAATACATGAAAATTATAAGTTAGAAATTTGGAATTATTATTTAAACATATAAATTTAAAATGTGTGGGAATATTTTTAATGAAATATTTTCCAAAAACCATTTAATTATGGGATATTTAATTTTGATATATCATAATATATCAAATGATAGGCCACCAAATAGGCCTTATGTTTGATAGAAATTATAAGGTTTTGTTAAACTCGTTACATTTTATATAATTTACTAGATGGAAATGTCATAAAATATCTCCCACTAAATTTCATTAATGACTAACATCTATAATGTAATTTAGTTATAATAATTATGAATTTTAGAATCATATTCCTAATGATAAAATCATTTAATAAGCACTCAATATTTTTTACATCAAGAAACAATGTTATGATTTTAATTAATACTATTCTTAACATATAACTCTTTTCATGTTAATTATCTCAATCCTTAGAAACAGTTTTATTCAATATTACCCTTTGAGATCATTTTTGTAAGTAAATGAAACTCATTACACTATTAATCATTACAAACATATACTAATCACATTTACAATATTTGGTGAAATTTTAATTTAATTAAAATTTGGGTAATATTTTATTTATTATCCTTTGAACATATAAACACACTTCCCCCAATATCATAGAATGAATTTTCAAAGATACAAAAAAAATTATTTAGAAAATATCACTTATTTCTTTTTGGAACGAGTATTGAAAAAATAAATATTGATATCTTATATAGTGTTATATGTGTTTAAAGTATTATTTTAAAAGGATTTTTTTCGGAAAAATATTCTACTCATGGGTGGTGGAATCATGGGGCCTCATATTTTTATAAATAACATAGCTACAATATTTATTTTAGAAAAAAAATTATTTTTATAAATCATAAACCGTGGATGTCATCACCATCATATCATGTGGTTTATAATAACTCTTAGTTAACAAACATATTCTATTATCATTTAATAGAAATAAGGAAGAATTGTCATTATTTATTCTTACATATCTATGAAGTAAATATTCCATAACATTTTCATTATTTATAATTGCATTCTTTGAAAATATATTGGAATGTAAAATAATAAAATTATTTTATTTAAATTTATATTTAAATAATATAAATTTATATCATTTATAAAATATAAATTCAGTATCAAGTTCCCTTCAAATCATATAATTTATTTTTATAACACTGATACCTAATATGGACTCACCATGTATTTTGTGAAAACCCATTTTTCTATCATCGAAAATTCCATCATATTGAAACATTCCTCCTCCTTAAAATCCAATATATCATTTAAAACATAGAATTTAAACTCAAAGATGTATTATAAGACATTCCAAATACATTTTCTTCTTCCAGTTTGAAAATTTTACCATTTTTAGTGTTAATATAACACCAAAAACAAGACACACCATTCATAGTTTAGAAACCATTAACAATTTTATAGAATATGGTAAAATTCCTCTGAACTCATTAATATTGTTATAATATTATAAATATTTATTATTGAATGAATTCTGTAGCATAAAAAAGATAAAGATGAATCCTAAATCTCTCTATGTTATTAAACATTCACAATTATATTTAGTACATGTGAAAATTCCAACATTACCACTATCTTATTGCTTATAATGACTTTTAAAACGCGTGTAATGTTTTATTGTTTACACATATGTCTACATTCAATTGTTCAACTACTAAAACAAACAGTTTTTCAAGAAGTGTGTTATTTGACATGTATTTTTCTTCTTAATTAATAACGATTCTCAATTTTCATTACAAATTTAATAAATTACTTCCCTTTATATTGTACTTCTCATGAATTAATCTCAATGTCATATTTTAGATTGATTATTCCAATTTATCTATAACAAAAATATTTTTCAAATGAGTAAAATGTTTTACATTAATTTAATAAATAGTATTATTTAATTTAAATACACAAATATATTGACCACATTTTAAATGGATTATATCCATTAGTGATAGATAATACATATTTCACTAATAAATGATCCCACAATGGTGTTCCCCTCACCACATAGTTATTTAGGTTTTTTATCATACCCATCATATCATATATTACTCTTATATAATTGATCAAACAATTATTTTCCCAATTCATCATATAGATAAACTGAACTATATTCCCATGGTATCTTAACATTTAGGGTCTCAAACCTATGTGTAACTCAAATAATATTCTATATATAGTCATTTAATTCTATTATGGTCACCCATAACATACATTCCTTACCTAAGATAATCCATTGTCACCGTACTTTGGTAGAGCATAACGAATTATATGATCAAGGTCATGATAAGTGTCACATTGGAAGAAATATAATGATAGGTATATTTAACAGGATTTAATATATATCACCATATTATCTCATGTAATTCATTTAAATTTATTGTTTATTAAAATAATTTATTTTCTAACCCCATTTCACTAAATCAAGATATTTAAACCGTATTGATTTTGAACCATGTAAACAACTCATAGTTTGGGTTACTAATACAATATGAAGTACAACTATATCTATACATATCTAAATGTATCATATCAATACGTTACATGAAATTATTATATTTAAAAGGATTATAATCATATGAAACTAATAGTTACATAACCCAATCCATTAGATCCCCACCTAATCATGTAATATATTGAGTATGCCACCTCATGTCAGCCTCCAATAATCCATGTGTTGGAAATTGAAACCAAGAGGGATTAAGTATACAGGGGACTCCATATCCTATAAAAATTTTTAATTGTAAAATATCAATAATACACCATAATATTCATCAAAACCATCAATATATATAATTTATTTAACTATATACATTTTCTGTGTGATACATCAAAGGAAAAGTATAACATCATAGATGAAAATTACAATATGGTAAAAAAAATTAATATATACAGATCACGAAATCTGTAATGAGAATAAACCTCCTCACTAAATGGTCTCAACGAAATACCACCACCAAAAAATATCTCCTACTATAAACCATTATCTTTATTGAAATATCTACTCCACAAAGTCCAATAGCACCATTTCTACCAATAATAAATAAAATCCTTGTAATGTATGAAATGACACAAAATGTGTTAGAAACAAATCCCATGAAATGGTGAGAATAAACATATCTAGTAGGAGTCCCCAAAAACATAAACTAAATATACATCAGTAGGTTATCTTAAAATCCAATTATAAGGAAACAAGAATTAAAATCCCATAGAAATAGAGATATACAATGTAACTAATGTCTCCAAAGTCCTGATGCTGATAGCTTAACATTCGATTCCATCTTAGAAATAAATAGACATTCTGGATATATCATAAGACCCTCAATTAAAATATAATCAATCTCTATAACTACTCAAAAAATGTTCTTAAATTATACCTATTCGTAACCAAGATAGGGGACTGAAGCCTCATAATAGTGTTCATATTAGTCAATGTGTCTTTGGAACCTAATTTGAGAATGATCTATATCATGTTCCATAAGAAGAAATGACCAATACAGTTAGTGTTCACATCCACCATCTCATCTGGAAGTGTAGACCCTACATATAGTATGGGGGAAGCACACTACATTTCTGTCATGGGGGTACTGATCCCATGACTAGATAAAGGAATTATTCTATATGGATAGAATTATTGAGACCCAATTCATATGGGGAAGTACATACTCTTCAATATATATGGTGGAACATTGACATAGTATATGAACATTTGTAAGAGTTACAGACATCATTCAAATATTCAATGACTCATCCATCCACCAACATAATCCATATAAATATTGGGAACTTTTTATATCCTAGAAAACTCAAAAAAAAATACAACTATATAAGAAACATGTACTACTATAATCTAAATGTAAATTTGATTATAATGGCTTACTCATGTGTCTAATTTTAAAAATCAGTTAAAAAAATATGAGAAGTTAGATAAACATAATAGTACTTGACATGTACTTCAAGAGTATACAAAGTGTAGCTTCTATGTATTAAATAGGTGTATTCATTATTTTTCAAAATGAGTGGCTTCAACCTATAAGGTGTGTCCAATAAGGTGCACAATGTGTGATAATCCCAATACCATTATGGATAGTTTTACTAGAACAAGTCATGTCGTATGATAGGATATATAATATTCATGCGAATCACAAAATATATGAAACTACATGAATTCTCAGCATGTAATATTTATATATATATAACTATTTGATCCTAAATACATGGTTTATATATTGAGTCTCATGTTCTATAGGTTTGAAAATTTTAATTGGTGTGTATATGGGGTACATGTTGAGGCCTGTGTTCTTGGGGTACATTATGTGTAACCCATCATCACACAACATGTGGAATTTATAAAAATATGTATCCCTAACACCCTATATTTTGAAATACATAGTTTGTGACCTACGTGAATTCACACCATGTAGTTGGAATTTCCATATCTTATTTGATGAAATTTTCATATTCATTACAAACATCACTACCACCAGTTGTTCATTTAGTGCCACTCGAACCCAATGCCTCCAGTTTTATAACCAAACTCAGTGGGTATTTCCCTTCATTGATCATCTTAGACACTATCTTCCCTTTTCAAAATTTCCACCCCTTCCAATTATTTTTCTAATATATTTCTTCTACTAATCAAAAACCAAAAATACAAATTGTAATTCATTATTATGTGTCATAATATTGATAAATCCATTTTATAATGATTAGTAAACAATCAAATTGAGGAAAAGTGGTTGATGATAATTTTTAGCCATCCAAAATCATTTATGTATTCATGTATTCCAAATAATGTAGGGTATAAGAAGTATAATTGATTCAATAATCGATGATGAATTTATCAAGGAAATATGATAAATTACTAAGTAATTTAATTACACAAAAATACTAATAATTTATTTGATAAATGGAAATAATATTTATCATTTATAGACATATAAACATGGAATCATGTCACATAATGAATATAATCATCTTTACAAAATTATTAAATAAATAACTAATATTTAATCTTATATCTGTTAATACCATATCATGATTGTGTAAAACATATTCATAATATAATATAATGTGGGAAACATAAATAATTCGTCTATGAAAATAAATTATTTATATGACATGTGAAATAAAATGGATACAAATAAAATAATATTTTAAAATAACCTTTTCTTCATCATCATCATTCTATCATGTTATCCATTAGAAAATTTATTTTAGGGGGTAGAATTTAATCATATGTATAATGAGGTGAAATATCAATATGACTTATTTGGATGGTGTAAATATCAATGTTTCACTATCTTCTTATCACTATAAAAATTCGTCACATTCAATCCATGGCTCATAATCATCGTTCCCAATAAATAATTCAAAATCACCTCTCCTTCGTCTAGGGTCGAAGTCATAAAAAAATAATTTTAATGAAACTCCATATTAGGGGATTTATATTTTAATTATAGTTTAATTAGTAAGATTATTAAAATAATAGTTAAATATATGTTTGGTTTTCATAGTCTATACTCAATAGTTATACAAAATCTAAGGAAAACAATCTATTCCAAAACCATGGTGTCAAAATTTTCAGTTGAGATTTATTTTATGAGATATTAACATTATTTTCTTATTGATAAATATGAATTTATTAATAAATATTAAATGTTCCCTAAAATTCAACTAGCTCATAACATTATGGTATTGAACCAACTTCATTCGACATGACACGTCACCCATCCTGGATCACCACAAGTCCCAAAGAACATTATCAAACACCACAAACTGGTGAAAATCTCTTTGGAATCAAACATATAAAACCTTGGGACTGAATTTATCAGAATCTATAAGGTGAACATGTATCATATATGAAAAGTTAAGGATAAAAAATCAGAGTAACTCATGCAAGTGGATATACACAACCATGTGACATAACATATGAATCCTAAACGATATTTCCAATGATGTACAAAGTCTCAGGCTATAACGAAATCTATATATAAAAATTTTCACCACTATCCCAATCCTCCACAAAAGTGGCACAAACAAGATATCTCATCAATATACATGACACCATTCTCTTTATGTGTATCCAATAGTACCAAATATTCATACACCCTAGAGAATATATAGGGTGTGAGGAAAATTCACTGTAGGATACCTCCATAAATCCATAAAAAAATATTTCACCTTGGGAACATTAGTTATAGTATTAAAACAAACTTGTTTCATAATTAAATTTCACATGAAAACATCTTTCATAAAACATTCTTCGTATCTACATTTAAACAGTTGGTATTAAAGTCCATAAGAATATTGAAATAAAAATTTATTTATAAATTAGATTGAATTAGTCAAGAGAATAAATATCTAAAAAAATAAACATGTGATAAATAAAAACATAAAAATTGTTGTCATTAATAAATCCAATAACAAATGGGATCTAGCCCATGAGAATATGTAAATAGAACACACAACGAACAATTAAGATGCATAAACATGAATAAAAAAATACTGAGTCTATAAACAATATATAATTATCACAACCATCACCCCTTCTTCTAATACACATAGTATTATTTGAAAATGTTCATTACCCATCACACACAAGTTTTTCATTTGATATGTTTTCTCAAATAAATTAATTAATTCATGGTCATATATTACTTAAAAAAATTAATAAGAAAATATTACTGATCCCTTTCATAAAAAATTATTTTATATTCAAAATCATATTTCATTAGTTTCATAAAATACATTATTTACATATAAATATTTTTAATCAAAAAACCCCTCTAATAAATTTACCATGCCAATAAATATTCATTAATACGAAATAGTTATCATAGATATGAAATAAATCATTTTCAGAAGCCAAACCAAAGATAAAATTATACTGAAATGGTATACCATGAAAAAGAACCATTGGCTAGAGACAACTACCATCCCAATAGAGGAAACTTAATTTCCATCGAAAATCTTGATTGGAAGTGAAGAGGCTGAAATCCTACTAATCCAAGATAATAAAAATTACAATACTAATAAGGAAGGGATAAAACTAATCCAAGGAATAATTCCTAAATCCTTTCATAGAATTAGCTGGATAGGGATCCCCCAAAAGTGGAGGAGGTTGAATGGATTAATTAAGCAAAAATAGATTTTAATATGAATAAAAAATTCCCTTTTAATTATATCATGAATCCTCATTAAGAGGTTTAACATCCAGCATAAAATTAGGGGCTAAATTGGCCATTTAAAATTTTTAAAAAACCATCACGTAGACCTAGTGTTTCTCACCATGATGTGGTAGCCTCTGTCACACCAATGCTATGATTCCCTCCCTAACAATATTCCATAACATGGTGTAACAACCATTGACTTTTTGGACCCTACTCCATGGAATGATGGTGTCTATTATCGTTGTGGACCACAAGGATACCCAACATCCCATACCGGAGGCAATTCCAAACCATGGGTTTGTTATTCCTTCACATTTTACATTAATAGTTTCCAGGCTCAATAAGGCTTTGACCACAGAATGGTCTAGTCCATTTCATATAAAGAAGTTCAAAAAAAATATTTAAACCACCATGATCCTCTAAATATTCTAAAAATTAAATTTAACCCAAATACAGAAAAAAATAAACCATATGTGTGACCCATAGGGTGTCACAATTCTTTCTGACATTCTACTTCTAATCCCAAAAAAGTTCATAGGATTTCAGAATCACAAAGAAATGTGGACACTACTACATAATCAGTGAATCGTTGTCCTATGTATCATGTGTATATTAACCACACCTCTATAGTACATTAATAATGGAATTCATTTTACCACAAGATAATGAATTCTGGTGATCCAAATTCTGAACTGCATTCTTAACCACTGAGGTATCGGGCTCAAGATCCACTTCATCATATTCAATTAAAATGGATGTATCTAAAAATTTATTCCTTATATATGAGACATATAACGCACCATGAATTAATTTCAAAATATATATTGAGTTCAACCATTACTCCACCTTCCCAACTCATTCAATGATCTAAAATGGGCTAGCATGCATTGGTACTAACTTAAACTTCTTTATAATGTGACAATTTCCCAGCCATAGATAAATATTGAAAAAACTCTATAACATACATAGAATCCAATGGGAGACAATAATGGTCCAAATAGGGTTTCTAGAGACTATAAGATGTTATTAACCACTTTCAGGTGAAGTACAACTCTTCTATTATCTATTGATTATGACTCGGTCCAACTAATGGCATCACTCCCTACTCCACTTAGTACTAGGGACATCTACATGTTTTACCTTAAACACTTCAATAGGATCCATTTTAATCAAATCCTAAAAATTTTATCATAGGTGAACTCAAAAAAGGGAAAATAATTCCCATAAACCACTGAAATTAAGAATGCATGCCTAAAGAATATCCCCATGTATTTTAATGGATTAAATATTTTTTCTATCCATATAAGGGTGATATGTTGTGCTCAACTTCAATAGGGTACTCATCAACTCTTGTAAATATTTCTAAAACAAAGATGTATATAATGTATTTTTTCATATACAATAACCTGAGGTACTCTATGGAGTGTCATGATCTCTCAAATATATATGTAATCATTCTCTTCCACCTTTATCATTTGGGTAAAAAGAAGTAATTGAGTCAATTTCCTGATTTGATCGATAAAAAACCAAATCTAATCATTAAAACTATTATTCCACGTTAAAACAACAATAAATTTCAAGGAAATATCATCCCACTTATATACATGAATTGGAAATGGCTGCAATCAAACATAAGGTCTCGGGTGATCCACCTTAAAAATCTAGAAAATAAGGCATCATGATAGAAAGTCTGCAATCAACTCCCTTATCCGTAACAACAATAATGATTTATATAGTCATGATAAATCTTGTTAGTCCTAGGTTTTGTGGACCAACTAGTTTTATTTTCACTATCTATCAACTCCTAACTAAGAGTTATCATAATTATCAATCAATCTTGGAATGACAGGTCACTATCAATGATCAAGACCAAACCTATGATCTCCCCACTATAAATTATTTCATTAAAATTATAAAAAAAGTTATTTATTTTCTATATAATAAAAATATGATAACAAAATAAATAAATATCTTCCACAAAATCAAAGCACACTAACCCAGTAGCTTCTTCCACATCCATGTGCATCTCAGTGAACAAACCCATCAAAGACCAATATTCCACTGATTCCACCATTTCTTGTGTGGGTTAATACCAACTCAACAAATCAAAGTCCACATTTTATTTTTCATGTGTATATACAATATAAAAATAATATGTCTAAAGATTATCAACATATATTTCTTTTCATAGGTGTAGATTCCTCAATGTAAAAATATAATTGTGGCTCTTATGGTAAAAAAATATAGTAAACAATTCTATGAAGAGTTAGTGACACTATATCTTGAGGTCATGTATCACCATAGGAAACTAAGGGTCATGAGTAAGATAATACTTCTCATTAGGGTGTAGTTGGAATGATTAATAGGACACCACGAAATTCCCCTTCATTATAACATATCCTAATCTTGTACCTAATGCATCATAGAAAATTTCATAACCCTAGCCTGGAGTTGAAATAATCAAAATAATAGTTAAATCGAATCTCAAATTTAGTTCCTCAAATAATATTTTAAATTTATAATTACATTGAAACTTAACACCCTTACAATTCAAATCATTTTTAGGAGGTGAAAGATTGGGGAAATCTTAAATAAACATTTCATGACTAGCCAAATCCAAGATGTTCCAAATCAAAAACACATTCATGTTCTTCTCCAAAGACGACATCACCTGAATATTCTTATTATCCACTGATATACCTATTTAGGATATAAATTATCCTAGAAACATAAATTTTTAGATCCAAAATTGATTATTAGAAATATTCCCATATAGATGATTTTATATTTGAGTTATGAGAGAAAAAATTAGATGATACTTTTTATCTTCCTTCAACTTGGAATACAATATAATATCATCCGGAAAAACAGCCATGATAGAGTCCAAGAATTTATGATTAATATGACTCCAAAAAACCATAAAAACTGTAAGATAATTCATAATATCAAATGGTATAACCAATTACTCATGATTTTTAAATATGTTCTTTAATATAGACTTAGGAACAACCTCCTTTTATAATCTTAACTGATGGTACCCTGAATTCATATCAATATTATAAAACCATCATGATCCCATGAGTTGATCAAACATTCATCAATAATTTTAAAATATTTATTATTAATTTAGGTAGTATCCTTGAAAAAGCATCTGGAATAACCTATGAGTACTCATTCACAATGTTTGGAAGCAGACCACTTAAGTGATAATCAAATTTGTCAAGAAACAACGTTGAGAGTTAGCATGAGATCATTATAAAGTAAAAATACCATCCTTATAACCAATTGGAGTCTTCTAAAATTTTAAAATTATCTTTATTATCTCATTTCATTCCTTGTGTTCTTGGATTCCATTTTCATCATGGAATATTATTGGGTTTTTTTGGTAAACTCTAAATCCAGATCTGCTTCCCATTCTCGACATCCAAAACCCACCAGTCCAATGTATTAAATAGTCTGGATTACCATTTCCAGTAAAATTGGTCATCTTCATGGTTTTAATATGATAATTTCTTTATAGGTCCTTCTCTATACATTGAATAGATCCATCCAGAAAGCATTATATATTAAACAAAAGAGATAACACCTGATTAACTGTGGCTTAAATCTCCAATTAAAAAATCCTCAAGAATATTTATGGACAACATAAAATAAATTATTTAATATAACATGGAATTTGATCACCTATCTAAGGATAAGGGATCTTGGGCCCCAAAAAACATAGAATTTTGGCATGTGGATTCATCAAGAAGAAGATTACTATAGAAGAGTTCATACAGACTTTAGAGAAGATGGTTTACAATTTCGACAACATCTTCCAAGACGTTCCATAAAAAAAGTATTATGGTCTCCATTGGATCCCATTGAAGGGTAAGACCTCTAAAAGGCTTAAACTGGAACTCATGTATTCAACTATTTCATATCATGTTGACTAATCGCCTATCCGTGTACTGGAATGATTTCTCAATATTCCATAAAAGTTTTTTTCTTAATAAAAAATATACTTTTAGTTAATACACCAATAGGTAAACATTTAAATTTATTTCTAAATCATCCCAAAATGAATCTCAAAATATTGGTGTAATATATATGACTACCCATTTTGAATTGTCTTCATATCTGAAAGTAAGATTGCATGACACACTTTTACACATACCATACGATCTTTAATAGTACCAACTACTATCTACCAACCAAAAAAGAAAAAATCCCATCCAATAATATTATTTTATAAATAAACAACATGATTAAACCTAAAATATCACCAAATATTTCTTTTCACATGGCCCAATGTGTGTTCTTTATCACCACAGGATGGTGACAAGCACATATGTATCAAACATATAAAACTATGGGAAGGATTTCACCATAATAACATAAATATGACATGTATCATGTATAAAAAGATAAGGATAAACAATTATATTGTATCATGGAATAATATTTATATAAACATGTGATATAAAAAACAATATGGAAGGTTAATCCTAGTGATGTAACAATTAAAAGGCTATAACAAATTCTCTATGTGACTATCTATCACTACCATGCTAGTCGACTGTGAAAGTCATACCAACCAAGATAAACATTCATGATATATCATACCCTTCTCTTTACATCTATCCTAAAAAACAAATCTACATGAACCAAAAATAATATAATGGGTGTCCGGAAAACACCTAATTTTTTAACTCTGTCAATCAATACAAATTGGCCACCAGAAAACTATAAATTATTGTTATAAAAAAACAATTTTCTAATGAAATTTTATTTAAAACATTTTTCAGAAAACATTATTTTGTTTTCCATAAAAACAATTTTTATTTAAATTCACATGAATATGGAAATAAACATGAATGAATACATAGTGGGAATCAGTCAAGAACATCCAAATTTCAAATGATTAACATGTGAGAATGGAACATATAAAACATTATAATAAAAAATAATATTAAGATAAAATGGGCTCTAGCCCATGGTAATACATAAATAGGGCATTTAAGGAACACTATCAAAGAATATATATGCATGATATCGTACTAAATACACCTACAGTTAATCGATATTATAACCATAACAGATAATGGTGACACACTCATTATATTTTTTATATGTACATAACGTAATGCACCCATGGTTTCTATATGCTATGTTTTAAAAAAATACTCATGAAAACAATACACACTATTTAATTAAACATTTTACATAGGAAAAGAATTACCCCTACCATGCATGACTCACCATTTTATAGTCAAAAATATTTTTGCGGAATTTTTTGGAAGTGTTAATGAGCCGAAAACTTTTTTTACATACATATCCATTCTAAAATATTTATAATTCTAAAAAAAGATGCAATTATAATAAAATTTCCTAATTGGTATCAAATAAATAATTTTCACATACCAAAACAAAGTAAATCACAAAGAAAAAAATTATTCAATTAGAGAGAACCGTTTTATAGAGGCACATATATTAGAAATGGAGGGAACATAGTCTCAATTAAAAACAGTGATTGCAATATAAGTGTAGGAAATCATTATCAATCTAGACCGATAAAGAAAATCCTAATTAGAAAGTGATAACCCCAATCTAATACATGATGAATGAAAACTTATCTAAACCCTTATAGTAATTGTAAATATCAAGATCTCTATCAAGAGGATTAAAAATGGATTAATATAGGGAAATTGAGTTTTAGACTCTTTAAACATAGCATCTTACTGATATCAGAAATCCTAATAAAGAATTGTAAATTCCACTAGAAGATTAGTGACAATGTTTTCCATTTTATTATATGAAATAATTATCACCATGTAGAAATGTAAACTTATACATTGATTTGGCCTAGATCACCCCATGTCTGGGCTCCCATACATAGATAGGCCCCATAATGTGATGTAAAAATAACGGTCATTTTGGGCATACCATTCCATCCAACATGATATGGTGGTGTCCGTTGTGGTTGTGGTCCATAATATAACATCAAAAATAAAATGATCATGGAAACATAGTAATGTTTCAGAAAAATATAACATGACATGAGCATAAGTTATGGTTAACCACCATGTCAACATCACTTGGTGGACAATGTCCCACCGTGGATTATGTTTACTCTTTAATCTGATACATAACATATCATGTGATGAAAACATCACCCAATGTAGTAGAGTGATATCTTTGTGAACTAATAATTACATGAACATGATTATGTGTTCTATAAAAGGAAATAAATATTAAGGCATTAAAAAAAATTTACCAATGGAAATAAATTGGATAAATAATTTTTCCACATTAAGAGAATCTTAATGCATGTATTTACCCATAAAGGTATGGATATTATGATGGGTATATATAAAAAAGACATATATATTAAATTTTTTAGAATTAAATAACATAAAATATGGATAGATAAAGTGAGTTAGAAAGATAAAGGTTGTATAAAAAAAGTAGTTCAGAGAGATCCCATAACTTCTGTTCCTGAATCGTTCTACACATTCATTTAATGTCATAAATAATAAAATTAAATTAATAAATTACATAATTCAGAACCTTTTCTATATATATTTTATTTATCATACATTATTTATGATTATTTATAACTATTTCAATTACATTTAAATTTAATTTCACTCTTTTGAGGGAATTTGTTTCATGGTTTCATGGTCAGATAACATGTGGATAATTAGTAAAGTTCGTGTCAAATAGGAAAAACATGAGAAGTAAAATGAAATGTTATTAAAGAACATAAAAAATTAATAATATTCCCATATAACCATATTTTATATGAAATAGGGATGATCATTTTATAAAAAATGATAGTGTTATACAAAGATTAAATTTAGCTGGCTTTACCGACCATCACAAACTAGTATCATCTTATTTAATATTATGGCCATATATTCATTTAATAATAAGAAATAAATATAATATGCCGAATTATTTCATTTTAACCCATTATAAAATAATTTAATCATCTCATAAAGTTAGTATTGTAAAGAAAAAACTCATCATCCATGAAGGTTGTGAACCGATATAATGTGTATAATCAGTTCATTTTTTAGAATAAAAGGACATGTGAAAATGTTGGATAATATATATTACAATATAAATATAAAATTAAATAATATATATGATACTATAGTTATTATTACGAATTTAATGAGGTATTAGAGGAGAAGTTTGAAAAAGAAATGAATTTAAAAAAATGTAAATTGTGAATATTACCTCATAAATATCGCATATTGAATACCCCTTAAGGTAATACAAATTTTTCTTCTGGTGATAGCAATATAATTAGAGCATGTGTAGTGGTTTTGGAATAGAGTTAGGTTAAAATTTGGTAATCTTCATGGATTAGAAGGTGTGAATAGAATAAGAGATGATGAGTGGTACTTATCAGGGGAGGAGAGAGGTGTTGTTAATATTATAATCATTAGAATATTATTTTGGCTCAAGAGTGGCAATAGTATTGATTATCATGACTATATGTGGTGAATAATTCATGTGATTTCAAAAAAGTGTGTTGTTAAATCATTATTGAATAAAAAATTCATGTATTTTTTTATAACATAAAATGTCATATTTTACGTAACATAAATAATCACTGAAAATTCATCTATTTTAGAAAAATAGAAAAAATTATTCGTAAATTTATTTCAAAAAGTATATTTAAAAATAAAATATATTTTGTAACAATAATTTTAAAAATATGATAAATTTAATTATTAAATAAAAATATCATTTATTTGAAACAACACTTATTTTAGTATTACAATAAATTTTACCACCCATTTGAAAAATTACTTATAGTCTCATAAAATTACCTTGTAACTACAATGAAAAATTATATTAGTTGATAATTCCATTTATTTAAAATAAATTAATTTTTAAAATTATATTTATTATAAAGGTACAATTAAAACATTAATGTTTGACATCATCGATAATCATTTTATATTTTCTTTTTGAAAACAGAATGGAAGTTCGTGGTGAACATGGTGGAGGACAGGGGTGTCACCATTAACAATGATCTTAATATACTAGGATATATAGACAATAAAATCATATATTATATTAACCTCTCTTGATGTCTCCTATTTTTCAAATGAATCCACTATAAAATTCTCTTTTCTTACATTGTGTTTGACCTCAATGCCACAGTGGAGGATCATTATGCATTCCCATATAAAATAAGAACGATTCAAAGGAATGGTAGTTTTGTATCATAGAATACATAAATGATCATAAAAATCATACAAAATCACTTAAATATAAAGGTTATGGAGATTTAAGAGAAAAATAACACTATGTATGGACCTCTCTTCTACCCCCATAGAATTTCATGCTCCAAAAAAGACATTAACACCTACAAACATTGAACCCCAATCATCATGTCCCATTACACCCCCTCACACAACCCCATTATTTTAGGATCCTCACACATTAATATTTATTCCTGGCCTTTGAGGAGACCATTTGACCCAACATCCACTACGAGTGTTTCCACTACCCAGCAAAAAAAGGTTGGACTCTATAGATTCCCCCTTGGTGAAATTGATGATTCCTCACTGAAAATTAAGGAGCCATACAATACTAATAGGTACATAATGTGGACCTTAAATTCTAAAAGAGATTTCAATGTATCACTGCTTATAATGTTTATGGTATTCGAGAGAATCCAACACACCACTAAAAAGACTATTGGTCACACATACACTTCAATTCTAGAATGATCAATTCTTTGAAACCATGATGAAATGTAATACTCCATAAACTCCCCTGGGGGAGTAATCCCAATGAACTTCCCTATAAATATCAACAAGAAAATGATACAATAACCTTTAATTAATAGGTATTACACTATTTCAAAATTGGGAGAATAATAAAACATCTATGCGAAGCCAACTAGACCCCCTTCTTCTAAATATTATCTTCCATTGGGATAGAAACTTTTTTAAGAGACACAAAAAGTCAATTTTCACTAGATATTCATTGCACCAAATCATGAATTACATCTCATATGGTACATTGTTTGCAAGAAACAACCCACAAAATGACTTCCTACAAAACCATCTAGATGGAATGTCTGAAAAACACACCTATCAGGTTCATTGATCAATATATTATCATATATAGTGTTTTATGAACCTAAGATATTGTTTATTTAATAAAAGTTGGGAAGAAAGTTTCTTATCTAATTTTGATATCATCCATAGGATATCTTATAAATAAAAGTTTGTTAGTGCCTACCAAATTTGATTTCTAATATATAATTTAATAGCATCCATCCACCCAACTCACATTCTCTTTCATAATATCCATATGTTAGAAAATACATCACTTTTTTTATGATACCTCCAATTTATATCACCAAATTATCTCCAATCCTCACAATATATTGTGCACATAAATAATTCCCATAAAGAACATCCCTCAAAACATTCTTAGTCTAACATTGCCTAATTTTCTAGTATTGATCCCATTATTCTATGTAAGATGATCCCTCCAGCATAAATAGGTTTTACCAGTCTCATCTGAAAAAAATCTCGGGAGAAGATTCTCAAGAATTTGGTTCATATTGAATGTGAGAATTTTTTAATTAAAATTACAAATAATGATTGGTATATATTGGTTGAGGGTAGTAGGATCCATATCTTTTGGAATTAGGTCTACTCTGGAAGGTTACATAACTCTAATAAATTCACCACCCTTAAAAATACTAAACAATATGATGAACATACACCCTAATAACATCACAAATAGTAACATAAAAATCAACTGGAAAATCATCAATACCAAGATCATTTTCTATGTTAAGACTCGTAATAAACTCATTGATCTCTTTCTCTCTAAGAATTGTACACATAGAATCATTTTCCCAACATAGGGTAATCAAATATGTTTTATAAAAATAACATGCATTTATAGGATAACATTAATTTATTTGTTACATGGTATAAATATATCATATTTTTATTTTATAGGATACTGAAAAATTATTTTACAATTCCATTAGATATTTTACTATTCTAACCATCATGTAACTATTCATTACAATAAAAATACTATTCATAGTGGGAAAATTACTATTTAAATGGTATAATTACAATGGTAATAGTCATATTTGTAACAGTCATATGAGTTGCCTAATTTTTATAATTACTTTATATTTCATTCATTTTTCACTCATTTTTATTTTCCCTCAAGGTTATATATATTTTAATTTTCCAGATGAATATTGCATTACAAATATTAATATTTATTTATATATAATTATTCTAGTGTATAATTATTTTGGTGGATTCATAATATCCAAATTTTCATTTTTTAGTTATAATATTTATAATTATTTATCCCTTTGTAATATATTCAATTATTGTGTCCTTTTTAATTCTTTAAATGTATTGTTGAAATTATTATAATAAAATTTATTTATTTGTATCATGTAGTGTGTTTGAATTATATAATATTATATTATGTAATATGTTACAATTATATATTTAGGAGGAAATTTTTATTGATAAAATTGTTGGTTCTTATAATCACCATTCAATATAAATAGAACGAAGACCACACACCATCAATACCGACCCTATAAATGTTCGTTATCTAGGGGACCATCTGTTTGAGCTCAACACTCCCCACTATTAAATATTAATAAAAAATACACCACATCGAAAACATCAATCCATATCAAACCTTGTTATTTTTTTATCCAATTAAATATGTCACATAAAAATACAAGAGGCCACCAGGTGATATTTATACATTGGTTCTCCAACATTACAACATTTTTATGCAAGGAAGACATATTGATATCACTGAAATCAATAATAAGGGCATCACTATCCCCTGAGATTCAGAATCATTGTACCATTGATGGAACTGTGAAATGGTAACTCTAATTCCATAAAATCTCACAACCACTATTGAAGATAAACTATTATGGGAAGAGTTTCTCTTAAAAAAATCCACTAAAAAATTCATCATGGACACATGATTAATATAAACCAGCTACCACTCAAATATCATACAAAATTAATTCATCTCTTTCTTCCTAATATCATACCTCAAGATCCCACAACACTTATTTGATTACCAAAATAAATCTAAAATAATATTCAATACATGGTATTCTCATCCAATGAATCAGATCTACGTTGTTATAATTAATGAATGCCAGCATAATGATCCATGGGTCTGACAAATATAACATGTGAGTTCCTAACTTGTAGGTTTTCTCTAGAATTTCATGAAGTCTCATTGGTCCCACGAAAGCTGAATACCATGAGATGGGGAGGTAAATCTGTGTATGTATATATTTTGATAAACCCTTTCTAAATTTATTTTGGAACTCTCTCTCCCCTACATAGGTATTATGCGATAAATCATAAAAAAGGACACATACACAGTTTTTTTGGTTTATTTAAACTTTGATAATATAAGGATTATTCAATGATAATGTATTAATATTCCTAAAACAATAATATGAATGCATGTATTAAAATTTGGAGTGGATCCACTTACCATATTGGGTGATAAAAATTAATAAATAAATAGATAACTCAATGTTCTAATTAAATGTAATAACTCACTAGTATATTTATAAATATATTTTTCCTTACATGATAATAAAATATAAATTGCACTAGATATTATGTAATAATCTACACCACCACTTATTGTGTAATAATCAATTAAAATTCCATCAATTTCTAGTTAGATAGACTCCTAAGAAATATCATTTTCTATATTTCAAGTAAAATTATGGAATCCATATTCTCTAGTTCTTGATTCCAGAATACCTCTTATATATCACTTCTCTCTATGCTCAATCCAATTGGGTTTCAATTTCTATTTCTTTTTATATTTATTTTCAATCACCATGTGAATGTATTTACTATAATCAAATATGAACCTCCTTGGAAACAATGTGTGATTTCCTACTATATTAATTTCCAAATATTTATGAATTATTCATTTTTAATTCATTGGTCAAATATATTATTTTAATTAAATATGAATCAATTGAAATTTGTGAAACCCACCACTTTTGTACAATTGATGGTAAAATATTAGAATTAATGAATCCAAACAAATCTAGAATTTGAATCATTGTAATACCCTTGATTGAATCTCCATTAATCATCCATGGTCATCAATATCATGGTATGACCATTATAATTAATATCACAAATCATTGATAACTAAGGAGTTGACTTGGTGTTTTGTAAAATAATTAGGATCAAAACCATATTTATCATTGGGAGTTTTGGAATAAGCATTATTTTCCCCACATATAAAAAATCATACACATAATTGTGATACTTTTACATTTAAAAATTTCAACTCAAAATAAATTTATATATAATCCAAGAATTTAACATATATAGGGAAACATTTTCAGGTTTTCCAATTCATTGTCTTCTAAAATTATTATGCAAGAACAAAAACACATTACGTATCAAATAAAATTCTTTATATATACAAGGAATTATTCACACTTATCCAATATTGTATGATCCTAAAATAAACTTGTATCTTTCATGTATGATATATTAATTTGTAACCATTTGGTGTCCTTTATTAAAAATTCCTTACAAATAAAAAAATATCGTATCTATTACCTGACATTATAATATTTATAGGAAAATATAGGGAAAATAACATATACACTACAAATATCATCATGTTTCTTCCAAATCAGCTTGTTCTTTATGTATATTATATATTTATATACATATAAAAATTTAATAACACTTCTTCAAGGGTTAAATTACTTATATAAAAACTAATACCTTAACATATATAGGCTATCCAAAATCAAAGAATCCTTATCAAACTAATTTTTTTTCAAAATTCATCTTCAATAATTCCAAAACTCCACTAACCTGTGATATACCTTTCTCTTATGGTATCTTAAGATTCCTTAAAGGTTGTTTATATAATATTTATAATGAATACAACCCAAAAATAATTCAATTGTGATTTTTTCAAACAATATCCCCATTTTGGAGGGATAAAAACAAAAAAAAATTACCAACACAAATATAGCATATATCCCTAAAAAATTTAATTATTTACTATAATTACTGGTTAAAAAATATTTCATTCAAATAGTTCCATAATGATTCAGTAGTCATATACTATAATCTCACATAAGTTTATCATACTATGCAAAATTGGAGTTAAATTAAAATATCCTTATTTAAACAGTTCATTGATCTTTATACTCTTAAAACCTACAAAACCATGCTCCCCACATCCCTAGAAAAAAAATTCATTTTAATCTATACATTTTCTCAAACATCAAGATGAGGTAGATCCCTATTTTAATACGAATAAATATTATAGGGCCCTCAAGGTGGTTATGTTAGATATATCCCAAGGGGTGTGAATAAGGGTTTGTAACTTATTTCCAATTTAAAAACATATTCTTTTAATTACTCCCTAACTTAATTTTCTTGACCACTTTCTTAAATAGAAATACACATTATTTATCTTAATGATTTAAATATATTAATCCCCATTTATATGGCATACCTTTAAATTGATATTATTTATGGTTTTTATCACTTTTCTAGATTGATTTTTGTATAATAAGAATACAAAATCGGTAAGCGAAACAATATTTTTTACATGGTTTAGCACTATAGGATAATTCAAGGATCTATTAATCAAAAATTCCATGATGTACTAGATTACTAAATATCACAATATGGGTTTTTTAGGCTTCTACTTCTTAGACACAATGTCATTTCGATTTTAGGGTAGCTATACAATCTAACTCAGATCACTTACCTCACAAGTCCACTTTACACATATAACTTCAAAGGTAAAATAGTGGTATATCATAGTAAAATAACAATATTTAATTATTATTAAATATTTTACTATGTAAAAACGCGTTCCATTGATTCTCCATGTTTTGATCTTCAATAGATTGTAAACTTCTTTATGCACATCATCATCTTATTTTAATGGGAATCCATGAAATCATATCCTACGTATTCATAAGAAATATATTCAAAAAGTATAAAACATTATTATTTTTTATTTTATATATATTATACATCATTAATACCCTTTATTTCTATTCTATGAAATTTTCATCTATGGTATGCACATTGATTGTTTTTTTATATAAATTTTATATTTAGTTTTATAACGATCTCATCTCCTTTCTTTCAAACCAATTGTTATGATTGAATATCAATCCATTTTTATTGTGATAAGTTTCATGTTTTCAAAAGTATTATAATATAACATTAAAATGAAATCATCATATATTATTTTCATCCTTAACTCTCTAAAGATTCCATGTATGTATTGTAGGATAGTTGAAACTTATTAAATATAACATGGTAATTGTATATCGGTATATTAAATATCTTACATTCCATCACATGACATGGTACTATCCATTATGGTGTAGATTATGCTCTAAATCAACTATTGTTACTTGGAATTATTTCTAACATCTTAGCCTCATATATTCAACAAGACCCACAACACTCACATAATAAATATTTATAATTCTCCCATGATATTTGGCATTATATTCTTAACTCTCCTACATAAAATGAACTACATATGGAGTAGCCATTTTGAATATGTTTTGAACTCTTAAATGAATAGAATGTTTAATTAAATCATACTTTTAAAATAATACGCTCAAATATCTTGAGATTTTTTAATGGTGTGGAATCATTTTCTTCAACATGATTGAGTTATGTTCTTCCCTACATTTTATTGTACCACTTAAAACTCTATTAACATGATGCTTCAGATGCCCACCACCTATAAAATTGTGTTTTTCATTATTCTGATGTTCCACATAATATTAATAATAAATATACTTTCAATATACAATAGTGTGGTATTTTTTGTTTGCAATATACTATTAGAAAATTTTCCTCTATCATATCTGAATCTGAATTCCCACTGTAATATTAATGGTATGGTGCCATCAACTATCCAAAAATATCTTCTAGCATTAAACCATTAAAATTCCTCTTCACTATAATTTATTCCTATTTAATAGTTCTTCCTTTACAAAAACCAAAACAAATACCACACTGGTGATCTTATTTACTCCATCCTTTTTCCATGACAATCTTTTAGCTTGGCCAATTCCTTTTCCTTAGTTGATGGTTGCACAAATCTGCTTCAGTTGTCCTTTTTTGTTTTTATTCATTCTCCTTTGTTGAATATCCCACCTCAGTACAATGTGATCAATGAATTAATAAGACTTAAAAAGTTATATATATACATTTAACACAAGTATTGCAACTTAATATCTAGTTTTGGTGTAGAAAATTCCCATACTGAATAGAGACAACTTTAACCACGCTTCTTCTATGGTGAAAGATAGGGAACTGAATCATGATGCATTCTTTTAATTTAGTATCATGGAATAGATTGTGTTTTTTGGGATTCTTATTTGTCCTCTGGTACTGTATATAGATTCTTTTTGTCATCTATTCTCCTTCTACATTAAAAATTATATTAGAATCCATAGATATTCTCCAATAATCTCTTCACTTATTGATAGATTCTAAACTTTTTTTCATTAGTGTTAACTCTTGAGGGTCCATGGATTGTGTGAAAAAATCCAACACAAATACTTCAAACGTCAAAAATTACCCTTTTCCATATTCCAATAGTATTATCAAGACATTCAACCCCCAATTCCTTCTATTTCATCAAATTCCTACAATAATTTTTACATTTAAATATAATGGATACTTTCTACAATAAAAATCATGGTCAGCTTATCCCTGTTGATCAACATACCTAAAGTTCACTTCTCATAAAATTAAAAAAATGTATTTGAAATATAAATATATAATATAATATAGTTACAATACATTTATAACTATACTAAATCCCATATAAGAGTGGTGGTACCTTATCCATAACATTTAATTTAAAAAATATGGTTGGACATCGAGATCCAATCAGTTCCTTTCAAAATAAACCTTCTAAAATTATTTAATCATGATATCATCAACTTGATTTTATATTGACACATTCTCCAACATCATAACTATTCAAAATCATCTCGTTGATGAAATGTAACATTTCCTTGATGTAATTTGTTAATAAATGGTAAATATATTTTTTAAAATAAATTGATATTGCTCATGTTTCGACAATTGATTTCAATAAAATATTTTACATCAACATTAACAACCTCATTATTTTTTCAATACTAGTTACTTACATGATTATGTAGTCATAATATGATCAATCTCCATAGTGCTAATGGAAATACAAAATCTTATAAATATAAAAATATTTCATGATCCTCTAAGATAAAAATAATTTCTCTATGTCAAGATGGGATCATTCACTGAACTTGACCAAAATGTCTCAATTTAAAATAATAAATCTTATAGTGATGTTTTGGGATAGAGAAACCAAAAATCCACCTTATTATTTATATAAATAATTACTCTTTTCACTTTAATTATGTTTATTTCCTTTTGATAACTTTGGTACCATGTTACTTGAAATGTTTAAAACACAATTTCAGGTTATTTCTCTTTTAATTATAATATAAATCTAATAATATTCTTGTAATAATTGATATTAATCACTCTTCCACAAGAAGACGTTGAAATTTTTATCCATGTAGCCACGTATGATTTCATTATATTAGAATCTTATATTCCAATTCTCTTGAGTAGTTCTTGTAAAAATTATATTGGGAAATGAATGTATTATCCCTTTATTTAGTCACATATAAACCAATAATTTTTTTAACACTCCAATCATGGACACCTCAAATTGAATATTCATATATTTCGAAAGTAGGTTTCTTTATTCATTTTCCAATCATAAAAAAATTATGCCACCAACATAAATAAGAACAAATAACCCATTATTATTTTATTTCCTTATGTATAGTTTATGATAAACCCTTCCTCATTATAATCCAATATTCCTGAAGTATTGAACAGTCTTAATATTCCATGATCTTTGTTATTTCATTAGTAATTATTATCCATCATTAAATGATAATCTTTAATATTATCTTCATATTTATGAAATTCATTTGGTTTTTCAATGTACTCTCCATCCTCAAGGAATCCATTAAGAAATACTAATTTATCATTTACTTAGTTAAACATAAATCCTTTTTTCATCAAAATTACACGGAGGATTCATATTATTTCTAATAATTTTATAGGTGGAAATTACTCATAAAAATTATTTAAATTAATTTAGGAACAACCTTTGTAAACTAGCCATGATTTTTTTCAAAGTTAATTTGACACAATTAATGATTTTATTCTGGAACACCCCCTTGTATTTGATTATATTATATACATCATCCTTGGAAAAATTGCTTAATGTTTATTCTTTTAACGTAAAAATACATATAGTTTACATGGAAGTGTTTTATGTTGATTGTGTTTGTTCATTATGTTTATTAACAAGGTTTTTTTTATGGTGTTCCCGATATTATTTTGACAATGTGTGTTGAAAAAGATCCATGTCCAAGTAATAGATTATATGGAAGTGGTATAATAAAATTTTGTGAAAAAATTGGTGCCATTTATTATTGTTTTCCAAATTTGAGGGGTCCAAAATTTAGAGGATGATTGAAGCATCATGAAATTTGGATTTCAATAAATTCCTCATAAATTTTTTGAAAATGAATATAATTCATGAAGCTCTGGTCCTTTACTAAATTCTGTTTCTTCATTAAGCTTTAGTTATTTGAGGTGGTTTGGAAGTTGGTGAAAGTGGGATGCGATTGAAGGGTTGATAATAATATACAAAACTATGAGAAGATTCATAAATAGTAAAATATCCCTATTCATTTCATGAAGATATTTACCTTCACAAATAGGAATAGATATCTTCATGAAAAAGTGATAGTGGGGTTAAAATCCATGCAAAAAGAGGAAATGTATTCAAATAGGCAACTACCCCCCATCATTTAAGAAAGAATGACTTAATGAAACCCCAATTGATCTCAATACATTAATGTGTTATGCAATGATGATTATAGAAGGATTTATCATATTTGACGGTTTTCATAATATCATCTGTTTCACAAATAACAGGGGTTCATAATGCATATATAAGGTTTATGAAAGTTTTGATCATTGAGAAAGTATAAATAGGCATGAAAAATTTGTGATATTTATGAAATGTGTGAGATTAGTATATGTTTTGAGATTTGAGAAGATGTTGAGAATCTCAAAGGTAGTGAAATCTTTGATGAATGTGATCTTGAGGAAGCTGATGTAATTTCCAATTAAATCACTGGTAAGGTTTTATTCATCAAGATGATGAATGTGGAATTTAATGATTTAACAAATGAGGTTTAAAACATATTGATCCAAGTGAGAATATTTAGAATAATCTGAAAGAGTTGTGATAAAAATTTAGTTGATATATAGTTGATCTTTCCCGTTAAGATTGGTTTCATACCATGTAGGATAGTGATCTATTGTGATCACAATAAAGACAATGTGGTTTGGTGTATTTGGTGCATAAGAACATTGAATTTGTAATCTCTTTGGACATAGCCTAGTAAAAGTGAACCATATATAATTTTTGTGTCTTTTTTCATTATATTATTTCATAAAATACATTTATATGAAAAATGGAGAGAATATTATTTTGTTTAATAGTGAAACAAGATCTAATGGGGTAATAGTTTTAATCTATCATACCCTGAGTCACCCTACTCTTCTAGAATTTAGCCTTGTTGTGATATCAATAATTTTAAAATTTTTTAGTCTCCTCATACATCATTATAACCCAACTGAAATATTTGAAAATCTTCGAAACACTTAGGCTCTTATTAAGATAAAATAGTGGTCTTTCATAGAGATTTTATCCTTTTTGTTTTTACCAGACATATCCAATCATAAAAATATTCAAAATATAATTGTACTACTACTTATTTTGTTCTATTTAGTTTTTAAACTTATAGTATTTTTCAAATCATTGAATTATTCTTCTTATTCATCTATATCTCAATTTTTTTCCAATTTTTTATGTAATTCACTATCAATTTATTATGATGTATCATCATTGTTTCAATATTAAATATACTCTCTAGGTCATTTTTTATTCATTTTCCCCAAACATTACAACTTAAAATTCATTGATTTTCAAAATTCATTTATTATAACTTTAGAATGAATTTATTTTTTATGATTTTCCAAAAAAAATTCTTTTGTCCAAAAGATCCATAAATAATAAATTCTTCTAATTTATCTGAATTTAATAATTACTTCCGAAAATTTGAATGTAATTTTATGTTAACATCTTATCATAAAATATTTCAAAGGGTGTTAATACATATAAATTCCTTGTTAGATATTTATAATATTGTCGACACTATTTATTTCCAATATTTACCTATCATATTATCTTTTGACGGAGTATTTTTTGGGATATATCATTTATAATCATTTTCCTCCTCTAAACATCTCATTTTTCCTAGAATGTATTTACTGTTGATGAACAGTATCACATCCCATTCTTTTTGAGATATTTTAAAACTTTGTTATTATTGAATTTTGTACAATTATCAATATAAGACATATAAATTTTATTTCTGATCATCCACTCTACCAATTTATAATTGTGAGTAATGAACATTAATACTTCAATCTAGTTATAGATTACCATTATATATTAAATCCCACTATAATCATAGATAAAATGAGTATGGTATATACTTCTATCAATGAATTTGTATTATATTTGACCACACACAACAACATGAACATACTCAAGAAGCCTTATCATTTATTTTACCTTTAATTTGTAATTCCACCTAATGGTTTTCCCTTTTTGTAAAGTAAAAAATTTGTGAGATTGATCTAATGTGAATTTAGGGATATTATTTGATCCTTAATTATTAACTAAATCAACTAGTGACATTTATCACATGTTCCCATGACTTTTTTGTCAAATATCATTGTATTCTTCCTTGGTTATAAGTCACTTATCTGATTCCTTACTAATGAACTACTGATTCCCCACTATTTACTTCACATTCATAACAATTAAGTCATCTATTAATTTGAGAATTCAATATTTCTTGTTGAATCTTACAACATTCCCAAATTGACAATGTTTTCCAATATTTATAAAATTTTAAAAAAGGCCTTAAGCACCAATATATCCATGTGCCTCAATTATTGTTTTCCTAATTTTTTATTTTATAGAGTTAATGATCTTCAAACATTGATCATTTTCAAAGCATATGAGACATTCTCTTCCGTAGTTGATCATTATGGAAATATTTTTATTTTTATTCATGAGTAATGTTAATCTAAAATCAATGATCCACACACTATCTTTTATATTATTTCAAATAAATCACTACAATATTTTTCTTCTCACATTTTCTATTCATGATGCACACTTGATTCATTCCTTTATTTAGTGCGGAATAATATTATTCCTCCTCTAGCTCCTTTAAATAATATTCACAATTAATATCTCTTAGATTATTATATGTTATATGTTCATATGAAGATTCCTCTAGTTTCTATAATATCTTCCATCCAGTATAATTTAGTTTTTTTATTTATATCCTTAATTATTATTTCAGGGAATTGTTTCCGAAACCTTAAAACTAAAAAACAATATCTAGAAAAAGTAATATGAGAGTATGAATTTATACCCATTTATTTTTATTACACTTTGAAATTATAATTCATATTTTATATGGATCACATGTATTGTATATTACACATAGTTTAACAAAACAAAATATTATATGTGGGTTTTTATTATTTTTCCTTGTTTCTCCAAATATAGCTTCATAGTTATGTTTTGAGTCACTAAAAACATATTTCGGGTAGTGGGATCATGTGGTTTTTCATTAACCACTGCGTATTTTTTCATTTGATCGTCCACATCAATGGATTTATGTTTATCCTTAAAATTATGAACATGTGGTAATGTGATTAAAATTTTTCTTGACTCACAATGCATCCCCTTAATTTTTTTAAATATTGTGTTCTTTAACATCCCAATATCATTTCTAGGAGTTAGAATTATATCTTGACGATAAAGAAATCAACAAATTGACATGATTTCAATTTTCATTTCATTAATTATTTTGACATAATATTTCATTGTATCGGTCATGATGGCAATAACATGGGTCTGATCTTCAATCATAATATTATATACATTCAGCTTTTTTAGATTTATAGTTTTCTACACTAAATTTAGTAAATATTATATTTCAACATAGACTATTCTATTATTTATTTCTGGATATAAATCATATATTCATGAAACAATCCATTAGTTTTTTCATTTTGGGGATCCAAATTTCTTTTTCTAGAAGAGCAAAATCATGTCCAAACATCAGGTTAAATATTTCCTAAATTCGTCATATTCATTATCATTTCCCTTTACATGTTGATGATCTCTGATAACCATAAGAACATCGTCATTGAGGTCTTTAAATTCCTTAATTTGATTTAATTCTATTTTTTTGATCTTTTATCATCTTATGAATTAACTTTATTCCGTTTGAGTAATTTCTATTGTGTTATCCTATTTATTTTTCGACCCATCACTGATTTAATAATAGTGCCTTTATCTTCATCTTCATCCTATAATTTCATCAGACATCATACATAAATTTTCCCAACATTTAGCCACCAAAATAAAGAAAGTTTAATTTGGAATTTTTGTTTTATCTTTCATATTTTGAGATTTGGGGAAATTAAAGACATCAACTCATCAACATCTCTAACCATATGTTCATTATCCACTATGAGCTTATTCATTGATATTAATGATACTTCTTTAGAATTATCCTTTTTCACATAAACATTATCAATTTTATAAATCTCATATACATTGAGAGTTTTGTTAATAATATCTACTGTCATGTCCTTTGGGATATTATTGAGTACTGATACATTTACATTAAAATTATGGGACAATCTTCTATAGACCCTCTTCATGATATTAATATAATTTATATTTACTTTTATTTTATGTGTTTAATATATATTTATGTTCACCCATTAATATAATGTACCAATAATCAAATTCAAGTGCATTTTAAAATATTTATCCATTTTCCATAGTACCGACAACATAGATTCACACACCTTGGAGAAACCATTATAAATCTAGAGAATTGTTTCCCACATGGTGTGGGTATATTTACACAACATAACCATAAGGTAATTTGTATTATATAATACTCCACAAAATTAATTGAATCATTTTTCACCGACATAAAAATCCCATCGGTATTTTTCGTTTAAAGCACCACATTCCATTTTAGATGAAATCCAATAAATTCAAATATTGTATGAGTCCAATCCCAAATGTAGGGAATAGTGTAACATTGATTTTTTCTTAAATAGAATCTTCATCCATATAGAATTGTAATTATCATATATTTGAGGAAAATTTGACACACATTAGAGAGGGAAAAATTCACCAGGAACCTTCAAATTTGATACCACTTGTTAGTCTCAAAAGGGTGAATAAAATTCAGGGGTGGTGAATCAGGGCATATTTTGTTCAATTGACTCTCCCCAAAGTCATGATACGTTATTGTTAAAAAATCTCTCCCTCACTCAAATTAGTATGAAAAAATTATGTTTTAAAAGATTCAAAAAAATATTTACTTATATAAGCAAAAAATAGATAATCAGAGGGGAATGCAACTAAAATGTGACATTGAACCAAAATAACTAAGTGCACTACTTGTACAAAAATTTGGTGATGCTACACTGACTCTCTATATTTCATCATCTCATGTTATGATACATAACTCATTGCTCCACTTCTAATTATTTTATACCTTCATTGATCAACACATTTGAATAACAATAAGGATTATGTAGAAACTTCCCATGACATAGCCAATTGAAACACCTTTTCTTCTACTATTACATTCTGGTGTTTGTACAGAATATAAATTATAAAATTTACACATTTTTATAACATCAACTATATATTGCTTCTCTCCAAGATAAATCACCTTAATATTCCAAACCTCTTCCTTTTTAATTTTTTAAAAAACTGAAAAAAAATATTTAATAATTAAATAAGGAAACTACAAGGAAATCGGAACATTATATCATTTAATATTAATTTAGAAATATTTTTAAATTAAAGTAATGTTAATTATTAAATAAATTCCCTTATTTTAATTTAATCTATGTCATATTCCATCAATGAAACCCTCCACTATTAAAGAATTTAAAAAAATATGTTTCTATATAAAAAACCATACACATCATCATGAAATTTTTTACATTTCCACATTTTGAATCCCATTAAAATATTACACCACAATCAGGAATCATACATATATATTGAAAACTAATAGATTATTATAATTTTGTGCCTTGTAAATATGTTATTCCTAAAGAAATATCACATAAATGATTAAACTATATATATATTAATGGATTAGATGGTATTTTATTGAACTATAATAACATCTTTGGAATCACATAAGATATATTCCATTGTGAATATTTTATGTTCTATTAAAAAACAACATTATGTTAAAAAAATATTCAATTCATTCGATTCTGTTACTAGATTTCAAGTATAATCAAGTGAAAATATCATATGCACCACATATACCTTCACACCTTTTCTAAATCATCTTCCTCCCTAGGTATATATTGTATTAAATAAATTTTATAATTCTTATCAAACTTTAGTAGTTATCAATTTCCTTATGTAAATAATAAAACATTAGGCATGTAAATACATAGCTAAAATCAGAGAAACCTACTCAAACTAGTCTTCTCTAAAATATCATCAGAATACTTTCAAAAATCCTCCAAACTATAAGAGACACATATTCATGATGTTATAAGCTTCTTTAAAGATTACTTCAATAATTTTATCAAGAAATATAACCCAAAATGTACTCCATGGGAATTTGTTTAAACAAATATTTAGTGTTACAAAAATGATACCAATAGAATATATTCTTTATGGAAACAATGATAATACCAAAAAACACCTCTGTTTGAACTTTAAGAACCTTTTTTTCTTCTCATAAGTTGAATAGGTACCACTGATATTAATGAAAACCTTTCTTTAATTTTTTTACAAGCTACACCGTCATTTCTTCAGGTTCAATCGAGATATCCGATAAACTCTGTAAGATATTACTATTTCTACTAATGAAAGTACGTATGGAATTCAATACCATAATTAGGAAAACTATATATTATACCCTATTACAATTAAATTGTCAACAAAAAATTATGGTAGTTTTTACAATACATTTCACATAACACATAAAATTATACCCTCAAAATGGGTGGACGATCGACTATAACCCAAAGAAGCCTTTCCATAATCCACGATAAAATTAGGGAAAATATAATTTACCACCAAATCAATAGTATGAATGGTTACATGATATCCAATATAGATATACTAAAAACCTAATAAATTCCATCCTTAGAAATTTTAAGAATTATACTCTCATCTTATTTTAGAAAATGATGATCTTCATCAGTGAGAGTATCCACCCATAATGTATGGTTATGAAACCCTAATAGAATATAAAAATCTCAAAAACTAAAATAAAATGAAAGGATTAGAAATTTGTTTCTGTTAATGAGTATGTTTTTTGATAAATAATTTGTAAATAATAACACAAAACTTATTATTTGTCATCTACTTGAAGTCATCCATTGATCACAACTATATACTACACACTTTTAGCACTGCAAGATTAATGAAAATTTGATTAATTAGTGAATGGATTAATTCTAAATAATTAATTATATTTAAATTAACACCAAAAAATATTTTTATAGCATATCCCCTCCCAAAAAGGTTCATATTTCAGGATTTCTAATACATTGTATCTCAATTTCTTCAACAATATATAGGTCTATCCAAGATACTACTGTAGCTACTATATGGGATAATAACCATATCTCGAGATAGAGTTCACTTTAAACAAATAAGTCAAAGTTAATAATGTTTTTTCTAGGGATTTAATGTATGTGTGAAATGTATATAAGAACAATTTTAACTCAAATTATCATTATACATGCCTCACATAAACTCCTAAGATTGTTGTAAATATTTTTTATCCATAGGCTCGAATACACTGTAATAGGGGTGAATCATGGTATATATGTTTTCTTAACATAATTCAACTCTAGTTATTATATTGGATAGAATAAAATAATCCTTTCGATCTTAAGAACAGACAATATCATTCTTTTAAAAATGTAATGCCAGTGACACATTGATTTTTCTTGGTTCACCACTAAAGGATACTTCAAAGAGTATACAATGATTAAATGTCAATGTACTAGATGATATTACTACTAACTTTAGATAATTATGAATATTCATAAATATATACTATTGATTCTATTTTCACTCCATTAACAAATCTCTTTATTGACTTCCTTAAGAAAATGAAAACAATAATATCTTACACAGTGATACCTTACAATGATTCATTACTAAAGGTCAAAAAATATGAACATGGGGGATGCAATTATGTTTTTATCAATTATTTAAATCACAGTCTTCAATGAATTTGTTAAAAATGTCCCACTGTATCTAGAGTTTATTGATATTTCCAAAAAATTTAAAATCTACTTCATTTCATCCTTAATTTACCCAATATTTTCGATTCAAAATTTTAAATTATGTTTTATGAATTATCCTAATATCACCCATTGACATGGTTTTAAAACATCCCCTTAATTAGTATTTATCTTAACCAAGTCATCCTTAATCAAAAAAAAACCCATGATGTACTTTAACATTTATCCATTTCTAGAATTACCTTCTTCCCAACTTGACCACCTACATTGCAGTGTAATGTTCATAAAACATTTACGGATTGCAGTGTGATGCTCCCTTTCACAATGAGATCTTAGTCAACAACTATAAAAAAATACAGAAATAATATATTATTAAAACCAAAAAAATGACACATCATGGTCCCTTTAAATCATTTAATGGTTTAAATTATTTGGTATTTAGTCCACATGATTGCAGAGTGAGCCACTATTTCCAAAAAAAATAAACACCACAACATTCTCCCCAAAACTCACTATTTATGGAATGATATTTCCAATCACAATATATGGAATACAATATTTATTACAATTTTATATTCTCAGTATGGTTTCAACATGATACCATAGTTCCTTTAGAATATAAAGATGCGCCTTCTTTTCACAGTAAGTAACTTTGGAATGGCCATGTCCTTGAACATTTCACTTCACCAATGTTTTATTCTAGAGCACTATATACTAATGATTGGTCCTCACATTTACGGGGAAGTACACCATATAGATCTCTATTATTATTATTGTTAACAAATTGAGTTATTATTACAAAATTATAATATATTTGTGTAGTATTACACAATACATATTGTGGTGTGGTTACCTCCTCCAATGTAAAATTCCTCATCCATTATATTAATTTATTTATACATGGGATGTTGATCCTCCAAATTTATTTTCCATAGATTGAATTTATCATAATTTATTAACATGACAACTTTTGTTTCCCTCACTAAATAGAATCCAAAATACAAATGTGTCATGAGTAATTTTTTAGGAATTATTATAGGAAACATATTATTAGTTCTTTTGAATTTATCCAAGAATCACTTATTCTTCTATTATCCCAAATATAACCTAAAAAAGGTGATTATATTTTTTATCAATTATAATTATAATACTTCCACCCATCTATTCTAGAAATCGACCATGTCTGAAACACAACTACTCATACCCATGGTTCCAATATTCAAAAAATTTGGGTTTTTTTAATTCTCTGATATATTTAGTGGAATTGAATATCACGAAACTAAAACAACTCCCATTATCATGGAATTGAATTATATATCAACCTAATTATATATGATCAAAAATCAATATAGAAAAATATAGATAAATATATGAACCCACATATTGGATCTTTAGATCATACCACTTATTAGTAAAACATGAAATGAGAAATCAATCAAATATAAAACTCCACAAATTTATTCTTAATTCCTTATACAAAAAAACCTCTCTCTCAAAGGTATACCCCATTAAGATAATATTTAATTAAAAATTTCAATTTAAAATTATCACCCCATAAAATAAACCCAAATGATAAGATCATATAAATAATAAATATCTAAAATGACATTGGATGCACATGGGGAGAGATAAATTTCTGAACCTCTTCAAGATAAAGATGATGTTTAAACACAAAGGTTAAACTGATAAATCTAAAATGTCATTTTGGAAAATGTTTTTGTGTATCTTTTTAGTACTCTTTGATTGGCCCCAACATTCTCTATCCTAATAACACCTTAGTCTATCTTCTTCTTAATAAAATGGTATGGGATCTTAATATATTTTATTTTTTTTAATGTTATATTGGAGTTTCTTTCATTTTAATTGAAAATTACCATACCCTAGTATCATGTATCGTGTAGTTACATTATTACATTGTCACTAGTTATAAGAAATAGAATCCCAAAGGAAATAATAGTTAACTAGTCTTGGTAGACTAGATACATTGTTGAAAATAATAATTACATTTTCGGACATAAAATTAACAATGATTTTTTGTGAACACAAACATTATCCATAGTATTTCCTTATAAATGAATAATTAAATTATTCTTTGTATGTTAGGTAAAATAAATTATAATTAATGGGTGATATCAGATTATTAGAAAGGGTATAATTATAATAAAATCTATCATGACGATGTATAAATAAAAAATATGTAATGGTAATCTACTAAAACACAATCCATTTAAAAAATAAATTGAGCATAATATGGTAGAAATAAAGGATAATAAAATAAATCCATATAAATTATTTCAAGAACATGAAGTATTTCTATGGATATTATAGTTAATTAAATAAGGATATAGACATCAGTAACTTATCTAACGATTAATGCATTCATAATTCTATACATTATATACACAATTTTATTACATTGAAAAAGATAGTTTAAAACTATTTGAAAACACCGATTTTATTTGGATAACTGATTTGTCTCATCAGACATAATGATTCATTGTGTGGATATTTAATTATAGTCCCAATAAGCACTAAATAAGTCTAATTCCTTACTCATATAAAAGGGGTAAAACATAATCAATACATAAATTCACATTTAAAAAAACATATGAAATGTTGATACATACATGAATCAATAAACATAATAAAAAACAATCTAGATTAATATGGTGAATGGTAATAAGATTTTGTATACCCATTGAAACTGGTCATAAACCATCCATATAAATAAAAATTATTGTAACATTATAACATATCCTAAGTTGATCATGAAAAAAATAAGGTATATTACCGTTAATGAATATAAATACTATAACAAAAACACTTTATAATATTGTTAGGGAATATAACCTTTTTAATTTTAAAAACATCATTTAAAAAATAAAATATCACAAGAAAATTTGAAAATAAATTTCATTGAAAAATAATTGGTAAACTAATTTTTATAAAATTGAGTTTTCATGATAGAGGTAAATTTTTTACATTACATATAATTAAAAAAACATTACATTCACACTATTGGAGAAAGGGTAAAAAGTACCTTGTTTGGAAAATGAAAAGAATATTACCTTAAATTTTTTTTCTTTATGATCCAAAATTTGTAAACATTTCGTTAATAAATCATTTCTATAATCTTAAAAACATTGTTTCATTTTTTTTCGAAATCATTAATATGGATGAAAAAGGGTTTTCGACCGAAGTGAAAAATTAAATAGATTTTATTTAAAAACATTTTTTCAATCACATTAAGTACCAAAAAGAGAGAAAATTGTACTTTTACATTAAGATTTCAGAAATAAAAAGAGGATAAGAATATATATTGTGTTTTAGATAAATATAAAAAATAATTCCAATAAGAGAGACTTAAATATGAAAAATCCCAATAGTGACGAGATTGAGAAATGAACCCTTACCGCTTTTGCATCATTTGAATCGTAAGCCGCATAAAAGTAATTAAATAAAATGAAACATTAATTAACCTAAAGAGAAATATATTCATGATATAAATAATAAAAGGGGTGTTATATATATCACAAAAAAATAAATATTTTCTGAATACGATGTATGTATCACAGAAGTAAAAGTGAGACGAGAAACCCTTAACTCACCTTAGACATCCTTGGAATATGTCTGAAACATCGGTATAATAAATATAGGTTTATTATAAATATATTATATCATAAAAATAATATATCTCATAATATATATTATTTACTTATATTATATTACCACATGTTTATTAATAATTAATTGATTAAATCATTGTTTTAGGTGATAATTGCTTCATTTTTCATATATGTTTCGGTTCGGTAAATTTTGTCCATTTGAATTAATAATTGTTAAATAATATCTAGAATTTAATCAAAGATATAAATATAATATATATTCATTATTTATTTATTTATTTTAATCTATTAAATTTAGAGATAGTAAATGGATTACACTGTCTATAGAAACAGTAGGTTATACATATACATGATCATCAATTCTAATTTTCTCAAAAGATGAAAATGAAGGATGGTAAAATAATATATAAAAATTAAAAATTAATTACTATGTATTATATATCACATAAATTAAATAAATTTATCATTATTATTTTCTATTAAAATTATTATTAAAAAACAAGTCACATCACTTAACGAGGTTGTAATATACCATATACTTGAGTAATGTTATCATATCCCCCAGTGAATGAAAAGTAAGAAGGTATACATGAGATAATAATTATAGACATATAATTTTTTTAAAAATATCATATATATTAATTTATTATATCTTTATTACCATCCTATTAAAATGGAAATGGAAAAAATAGACCACATTCGTTCACAAGGCTCTAGTGCAACATACATAGTAGTGGCGTTATTATTTTCAAATTGGTTGGAAGGTAAGATGGTATGTGTGATATTAAAATTAAAATTGTATATTAATTTCAAATATATAATTTTAATATGTTCTGTTATTATTTATATTCTACAATGAGATGTGGTAATGGTAAACGAATTACATCAATTTTCAAGATGGTAGTCTATTATACACACTATCGACTATTTTAATTCTAATTTGATCAAATAAGATATAGATATAGGTTATAACATTGAAATAATAACATACTATTATAAATTCGGTATGTTTTTCTTATATTTGAATATTTTAATAACATTTTATAGACTTGGATAATGAAATAAAATTATAACAATGTGTTAACGACTATACCTCTTCCTTAGAGATCCACTTTTTGTTTTTTCCTAAAGCCATATCATGAGGGTGTCCTAATAAAAATAATGCCTCTAAGATGTAAGAAGGGTATTAATGAAGACTTATGGGTAGTTATTTTCTAAAAAAATGGATTTTGGTGAGTAAATGGGATAAGAGAGGGGGAGGCCTTTTTTAAATTTAAGAAATGAAACACTTCGAATTTTTTAAAAGATAAAGTGGAACCCACAGTTTTAGAATGAAAAAAGGATCCATAATAGGTAATTAAAGATCCGTGGAATCAATAAGGATAAAACATGGCCCTAAAATATAACATTGAAAAGTTTCTAACCCATTTTAACCTATATCGTTGTATTTTACCCCCACAAATAAATCCATTTAACCATAAATTCTTTCAATAGTATTTATTCCTTTTATTATTCGTTGTGACAAAATATTAGTTGGAATTCATTATATAATAAAAATTACTATATTTTAAAATATAAAATCCATTTTTCTATATTAAATTCACATAAGTGACAAATTAAATTTAAAATTAAACCATCAGATATTGCACCCCAAGACATTACCTTATTTCCCATTTAGAATAAATTTATTTTTGGTCCATAGCTTACTATGCACGCAACACCGAGTTACAGTTCACCATGATCTGTTAACATATATACTAAAATTGATGTTATAAATAGTATTAATGACATTATTATAATTACATATATATTCCATATAATTTTTTTTATAAAATTATATTGGAACAAATATGATTTCAAGGAATAAAAACTATATTTTTTTTAATAAAAATGAATTTTACCTACTTTTAATTGAGAACCTATCTTAAAACTAAATTTTGAAAATTTTATAAATTTTAATTTTCAAAACATAAATCATTTTCTAATTCAAAATATCATAATTATCTTGGGGAGAATTTTTTGTATTTTTATTTGAGGTTTTATTTTTTTATAAATACTGAAAAAATGTTTCATTATAGTTTTAAAACTGAACTTTCATTAAAAATTATTTTAAATTTATTTTTACAGATAATGTTGATTAAAAAAACATATATTAATCCAATTTAATTTATTATAATTATTTTTATATTAAAATTAGATATAAAAACTTGTTGATCTTTTCAACATTCCTTTTACCCACCACATCGCCACATCTGTGGGATTAGTGGTAATATTAATTTAGTCATTTATATGATTTGAAATTAAAAATATTATTTAAATGGTTATAATAATTATGATTTTTTTTAAATATGATGAACTTAATTTTTGGTGAATAGTAATGTTGGTATTTTATTAACAACCACTACGCATAAATTAAGTAATTAAAGGTAAAATGATATTGGAATCTTATTAAATTAACCTAACACATTTTATACTTTAATTGGATACATTGATTTTGACCAAATTAAATATTCAGCAGAAATTGTGATCATTTTTAAAACACATTTTTTAGATTATGACATTCATTATATTTTATTTAATTAAGAGTTAAAGATATCATACTGAAATATTAACAAGTATATCATTATTAATATAGGGTTATACATAAGATAAATCTGATTATAAATATTAATTTGAAAGATAATAAATTTTTATTCATCATGATAATTTATTTTAAATATTTAGATATTATATAATATAATTAAAGTATTTAATAATAATGATGAAGTGATTGTTTCATTAATAAAAATATCAATTAATTAATATTAAAAATATTAAAATAAATATAATTTCACATAATTGTTGACATTAAATAATTTCATAGCTAACTCACACATGTTATCGATATATTATAACTATTTATTATAATATATCATGATGCTATTATATTTAAAAAATGATGAATAGTATCAAAATTGACAAAAATGATACTCTAAAATAAGTAATATGTTATTAGATTAAATAAAATGTATAAAAACCAAAATTTTTGAAAAATAACTCTAATAAGATTATATATTTCATTAATTATACATTTTGGGTTAATTTGGAATTATTTAGTAACTATATTAACACTAATGTAATAAAAACACATGTTGTCATGGTAAGTGTTAAAGGAATTGATTTAGTGATAAAAAAAGTTAAGGGTACAAATATATCCTAAACCTATATAAAAATTATTGTCTGATTGTATTCATATCCATAATCATATTTTATTATAAATAACTCACATGGTATCAATTTGAAATCTATATTTATTTTTATATTAATTTAATTTTTATGGGATTCCAAGAGTGACCCTCCCATATCTTATAAAAAGGCCCCTCCTCTCTCACTTCCTCACCCAACTCTAGCTTTATTTACTGACCAAAACCTACCCATTTACATTCCAAACTCTCTAATACATGTAATATCAGTTCTTTTATTCTCAAAATACCAATCCTAGTGACCCTAGGAGGAGACCCATAGAAGATTCACTAACGAAATGGGAATCATCATTACGGGCACCATCAAAATATTTCTTTTTTTTATTTCCTATTCAAAATATTTTTTAAATTATAAAATAGTAAATACACTATAATAAATATTATGAGATGTTATTATTCATTTGGGACAATCATATTCCACTTTTTATCCATCCTATGGAATACAATATCACTATGCATGTGTATGTATGGCTTACCATCTCGACACTATGTATTAATTAGTTTTTTATCACCAATTTATTTGGATCGGTATAATGATGAATGTAATGGATATAAATAATAAATATTACATTATATTGATTCTTTATAAATATTATATGATCAAAATTCTTACCACATTACCATTAAGGGAATGATATCATTGATCATGTTTAACTACAGCGTATCGTCTCCACAACTTGATGATATCCATTCTCTACATTAACTAATCATGAATTATTATATAAATGTATATGATGAGTGAATAAAATATTTAAAAAACTAATATAATTCCGGATGTGTCTAAAATATTTCTTATTATAAAAAACGAGGATTATAACTCGATACAAACATAAAGAAATGAAGATGTTTACACCTGAAATAATGCTAATAAAGAGATATTATTACCCATATGATATTAAAGGATATTATATGATATTTTAAAAATAAATATAGTTATGGTATAATTTAATAACATTTTTTAAACATTATAAAATTCATTAATAAAACCTCCACTAAAGGAAATTACATGATAAGGTTTAATTTCATAATCTCTTCTTTATTCAGAACTGTTTATATACAATGTTTGACTTTTTATGAAATGTTTTGAATGGAATATTTTATTCTTTCAAAATGAGGTACATTATGACCTTTTCTACGAAAAGAATGTTTTGTTAACTTATGTGGCGTGAGTGGTTTTTTTGTTCTACATAAAGAATTATATATTTTATTCATAATATACAATATTATAAGATTATTTTAATATTAAAATTTTTATATTATAATTTTATGTATTTTAAATGATATCACAGTAAAAAAGAAAGAATTCCCTACATGAAATTTTTAATGATTTTACTAGATTATTTTTAACCTTGTCAACAACCTTTGGGGGATTTTATAATCATTGGAGGTTTATTTTTGTTATGATTTTAGATACCATATTATATTTAAGTTTTTATGATTTTTTAAACTATGGATGTGCTGTTTCGATACCATTCTTGGTTAATGGTTAATATGTTATCATTTTATATTCTTGTTTAAATATTAATATTTATGAAGGATAAGTTTCACCCTATTCATATGATGATTGTATTTGACTTAGTAAGTGATGTTTAGGGACTTCTATATCCCCTCAATACATAGGTATCTCTCATGAGAAAAACTAGTTTGTATTTTACCCATTGATATATGGTTACTTAGAAGAAGCCTTGATGGTATGATTATGATTTCAATAATTATACATTCCATCATTATGAGATTAGTTATTCATATTAAATTAGATTATCCAAGAAGCAGAATATACATCTGAATATTTTATAAAGTTGTTTTATTTATTCCTTACATATTATGCTCATGATTATGATTAATATTATTATGTTTTAGTTATATATCATTTTATACAATATTATGATTATAAATTAGAGATTCTAATAAATTATTTATGACTACTAAGCATCAAATCACACCCCTTTCTTATGTTTAAATTTTCCAAATATGTGATGACACATATTATTAATAATATATAGGATTAATGTAGGATAATCATGATGTTAAAAATTTTCTATAAGATTTAGTTTATATTTTTGACTTGTAATATAAGGATCATACATGTAATAAATTTTCCAAAAGTGTTAAACTGATTGTTTTTTTTGGGATTCGACACTTTTATCCATGCTAATTTAATAAAATAATGTACTGATTTTGATAATCTTGGGTTTGGGTGTTACATTTAGTATCATAAAATATTTATTATGAACCCTTGATTATATATTTAGAAAAAAATATATTATGGAACATATTCCTAAGATACACATTGATGATAAGTAAGGAATATCATCCTATTAAATTTGGTATGGTATAGATTATATCTTTATATTGGGAAATACATCAATGTCTGGATACTACAAGTGGATGTGGTTCTATAACATATGTAACTAAGGGTATCAAATCTAACAAGGTGTCCTGGGCCTATCTCTAGGTTACCCGGTTCATGAAAATGGGCCTTACTATGCCCATGGTTTTATACTCCTAAGGTATATTATTATGATAATTCACATATTCTATACGAACCATTATGAATGATTTCATGTAAATATGCCATCAAAGATACCATGTTTATGATTATAAAATATGATATGCATAAATTTTATCAATTTTTTTTTAGTACGTTGAAATAATTCATTATGATTCATAACATAATCTAGTGTATGTAATTATTTAGAAATAGTGACTAGTGGAAGGAATAGAAACATTAACAACACACATAATAAATGTAGGTATTTAACTTCAACAAAAGACAACAATGATGATGTTTGATCTACAATACGTGTTGAACAACATGTAAATGTACTGGGATAGATGACTCGGGTTTTGAATAATAACCTTAACCGTATATAGTACCATGATTCACAACATGGAGAGATAATGTTTGATATCTTCATGAGACTACAATCTCGTACATAATTTGGGATTACAAACCCATTTCTAGATGATCAATAAAAAATTTCTATAGAGAATATATTTCATACATTGGGAAGCAATGAATGGGAGAAGGTTATCATGGCTAATCATCATCTCTCATGGGATTTGGATCAATGGTGGCCATTTAATCATAACATGAAGTAAAAGGTTAAAATTTCAAATATGTAACAAGAATATTTTAAGGAAATTTTCTTAGAAAAATATTTCACTCTTGAGGAATGACTTGATATAGAGACACAATTCATGAATCATAGGAAAGAGTAGGATTAATGTTTTTCAAAATATTAATATATATTCACATGGATATAAATTTATTCTATGAATTTTGTACACAATCAATATATAAATATTGACTAATACATTTATAGGTTAAAACCATTTATCCAATAGACACTTGTCTCGCAAAATTTGTCACCCTATGAAGATATAGTTTCATCTTCATTTAAGAGAAATGAAATATTCACTAAGATTAATGAATTTAATGGAAATATTGATAAGATTAGGGATGTTGAACACTTAGTGAAAATGAAATAATGAATGTGTAAGAAAAGAAGAGTTGACATTCTATCATACCAAAATTGTGGGATGAAACAAGATGGTACTTTCCTAAAGGTAATGGGAGTTTGTAACAAGTGTGCATATAAATAAAACTAAGCCTATGATTTAAAGGTAATGAAATAATCTTCCAATGTTAGATTATACAATTTTAAAGAAATTGGATATTATTAAAATTATTGTCTTAATCGTCAAGGAAGGTTTCCCCAGGAAAGGCCTAGAATGAAATGCTATATTTTTGAGAACCCAACTATTGAGGATTATGTTCCTAATGATGTGGTGGTAGAAAATTTAATCATCCCATTAAACATAGTGAATTCTTTATTTGATTGTGGATCAGACCATTCTTTTATATATTCTCATTTTCCATGAAACCTAAAAATTTCCATTTTGATTTAACAATGTATTTATATCCTAAGGGAAGTCTCATTAAAACAAATATATGTCTGTAAATTATATTTTTGACACCTAAAAACACTTTAGATTATGAAATTGTCAACATAATTATTATTTAATTTGATATAATCCTTGGAATGTATTGTATTTCAAAATATTATGTCAAAATTTATTTCCAAAAGAAGGAAATTATTATTTTTGTAGAGGAATAAGAATCCCTTATCATTAAATCAGAAACATTATAACTTTACTCTTGTCTAATAAACACCTAATAGATTTACTAAATGAAATTCTTGGGGAGGAAGAGAAAGAAACATTAATGGATAGATAAAATAATCATGAAATTGAGGATGTACCCATTATAAAGGAATATATTGATGTATTTCCTAAAGAATTATTAGGACACCCAGAGATCGTGATGTTGATTTTTCTTTTCATTTACCTCCTAATACAAGAACAATATCCAAGAGTCTATATATTATTAATAAGGATGAATTTTACTATTTAAATAAAAATCTTGAATAATTTAGTAAAAAACAATTTACTCATACTAGTGCTTATCCGTGGGGAGCCCCTATTATCTTTCTCAAAAAGAAATATGGATCCATGTTGTTGTATAATGGTTGTAGGGAAATTAGTGATATTAAAATAATATATATGTATCCTCGCCCATGTATCGATTATATATTAGATCAAAATCATGGAGATAAATGTTTTTGAAGGATGAATTTCGTTTTGTATATCATAAATTGTGAGAGAATAAGGAAGATGTTCTGATGACATCATTTTGGATGAGATATTGTAATTATGATTTTACATTAATACCATTTGGATTGTCTAATTCACTCTCTGTTATTATGGGTCAATGGAATAGAGTATTCAAGGAATATCATTATGATTCTTTGTGGTATTCAATTATAATATTATAATTTACTCTAAACGTTATGAAGACCATGATAATCACTTGAAGATCATATATGAGGCTCTCAAAAGGGAATATTTTTATGTTAAATTTATAAAGTGTGAGTTTTGGATTTAGGAAATTTATTTTAATAGAAATATTTTCTATATGGATGAAATCACTATAGATCCTGCAAAGAAAAAGGAAATCCAAGAATCTCCTGCACCAACCTGCATAAACGAGGTACGTAGTTTCATTGGTTTAGTGGGTTTATATTGGAATTTCATTTAAAATTTTTCTTGATTATCTAACATGTTAACCAAGATCACACATAAGGGGGATAAATTTTGATGGATAAAATAATATGAATAATGTTTTGTAGAATTGGAGAGAGTATTATTCAATGATCCTATATTGACTTTACCATTTGGAAATGATTGACCTGTGATTTATAATAATTCATCAAGGAAAATAATTCATTTTTCCATAATAATGAATGATATATCTATTTCATATACATCATCAAAGATATAAAATCATTAATTGAACTATCCAACTCATGATCCTGAGTTATCTGTTGTAACATTTTAACTAAAGATATGGAGACACATTCTCTATGGTGGATGATGTGATATAAATAAAGACCATGAGGTTTTTAAATATATCTTATTATATAAGGAACACAATATGATCTAATAGAGATGACTCGAGCAACTCAAGGATTATTATTTATCAATACACTTCCACATAGTGATGATAAATAGAGCAGATGTTGAATTTAGTAGGAAAGATCGTAGATTATTTACCCGAATGAGGATTGATATGGATATAAATTTCGTGGACCTAGTAAAGATGTATATATGAATTTCAAATGAAATGGATACGTAAATAATATTTCAAATTATTTCAAAAACATCAGTATTTTAGAAGACAAATAATTATCAATCTGATGATTTGGAAATTCAAAAGAATATAAATAGTTTGAATGAAGGGAAAATAGAAGAATTTATTTGTGAATATGATATTAAAAAAATTTGAAAGAGGGTATGTGTTCCATCTCTACCTGAGATAAAAAGAGAATTATTAGATGATTATCATATCTCAAATTTATCTATACACCCAGGTAACATAATGATGTATAAGAAATTGAAGTAACATTTCTAGTGGAATAACCTGAAGAGGGAATTTTTTTATCATATATCCAGATGTTTGGTTAGTCAACAAGTGAAATATGTGGCCCAACATCCAAAAGGAGTCATATAACCACATTCAATTCTTGTGTTGAAATATTCCGAAATTAATATGGAAATTATCATGGGACTACCAAGGACTCCCAAAAATAACGAATAAATATCATTAATCATTAATCACCTAACAAATATACACATTTATTTTCTATAATAGAAGAAATACCTCTTGAGTTCCTCAGAAGTATCTATATTAATTATGTTTTTTTGACTTTATTTCAGACATATATATATTATTTCTAATCAACATCCATGCATTACATCAAAATTCTGGAAAAAAATTAGAAGGATGTTGCAAATGATCATAATTTGAGCACATCCTACAATCCTCAAACTAATGTATAATATGAAATAATAATTAAAACAATGCAGGACAAGTTGAGGAAAATCTATCTCATCTTTCAAGGTATATGGGATCATTACATGACATTGGTTGAGTTTTCCTCCACCAATTTTTTCCATTCAATTATTAAAATGTACTTATTTAAAGCATTATATGAAAGGAGATGTCGTACACCAACCTGTTTGGATGAATATGGTGAAATGAATCTCATATGACTAGAACCTGTTAATGAAACAACAACAAAGGTAAAGGCTATTGATGCTCACATTAATGTAGCTCAATTTAGGCATAAGAGTTATTCTGATAATCGGAAGAAAGATTTAGAGTTCCAAGTACAATATCATATTTTATTGAAAGTACCTCCATGGAAGTGTGAGATAAGGATTGGTAAAAAAGGGAAACTAAGTTCCAAGTATATCAAACCCAATGGCATTATTGAAATGGTTGGAGTAGTTGCTTACCATTTTTCAATGCCACCAAATCATTAAAAAGTGAATGATCTATTTTATATATCTCTACTTGCGAAGTACATGCCTGTCCCAATTCATGTTATCACCTCTGATGAAAATTAATTTTGAACCTAACTTCTCTTACTGTAAAGAACCTATTAATATTCATGATACAAGAGGAAAATTGTTGAGAATTCAAATAACTCATCTGGTAAAGGTACTCTGGAGAAATCAAAACATAGAAAAAGAAACATGGGAACCCATGGATTCAATGAAGGAGAAATACCCACATATTTTTTTGAATGAAACACCCAAAAATATCATGGATATAATTATTGTAGGAGTAATGTATGTAGCACCCCAAGACATTAACATATTTTCCATAGAGAATAAATTTAATTTTATTTGATAGATTACAGTGAATGAAACACCATGTTTGAGCGCACCATGATCTATTATACTAGACATTTAAATTGAGACTATAAATTGTATAAACCATATTATGAAACTTATATATATTAGATATATATTTTTTATAATATAATATAGGAACAAATCATTTTTAATTCAAAAAAACTGTATTTTTAAAAAAAAGTAATTTTACCACCAATTAATGGTAATTCTAATTTAAATTTTTTTTGGAAATTTTATAAATGTTAGTTTTCAAATTATTCTACATTTTCTAATTTTGAAAATAATAACTATCATAGGGTGAATTTTTTAAATTTTTCCACGAGGTTTTATTTTTTCAGGAATAGTTAAAAATACTATATTATAGTTAAATAAATAAATATTCAATTAAAAGAATTTATAATTGATTTCTAAAGATTTTATAAATAAAAAATATATATTGATCTAATTTTGGTCATTTGAATCATTTTTATATTAAAATAAGATAAAAAATTATTGAACTTTTGAACATCTCTTTTACCCGCCATCTCACCTTATCTTGGGGATTAGTGTTAATCATAATTTATCAAACTAAATGAATTTAATTTTGAAACATGTATATACATGGTTTTAATCAGTATTATTTTTTTCTAATATGATTCAATTAGTTTTTGTTAAATAATTACTTTAGTATTTTATTGAAAATGGTTAAAAGTAAATTATGTAATTAAATGTAAAAATAATATTATAATCTTATAAAATTACCCTAATGTTGGGATAATTTCATTTAATAATTTTTTATCCATCAAAATCGACATTATGATGGAATTATGACTATTTTTTTAATCCAATAGTGATATATTATGACATTTATTATATATTATTTAAAAAATTGTTTGAAATGTCATACTAATATTTTAATAACTATATCAATTTTAATATATGTTTATAATTATGATAAATTAGATTATAAATATTAATTTTAAATATAATAAATTTATCTTCGTAATGATAATTTATTTTTTATTTTTAGAAAATAAATTTTTTAACTAAATTCTTGAATAATAATGATGCATTAAATTTTTTTATTAATTAGAATATCAAATAAATGATATTAAAAATATGTAAATAATTTTAATTTGACAAAATTAATTAAATAAATAATTTATTTGCTAACATAAACATGTTAATGTTATATTACATTATTTTATTAAAAGTTGTAATATTTCTTTTCTATTTTCAGTAAGACATGTAATGAATAGTATCAAAATTGACATAAATGATACTTTAAAATAAATTATATTTTATGAACTGATTTAAAAATTATACAAATATAAAATTCCACTAAATAACTTGGATAAAGTTTTATATTTCCTCAATGATCCATTTTGGGTTCTCTTTTACATTTTATTGTAACTATATTATCCCTTAATTAATACAATCACATGTTGTCACAGTAAGAATTAAAGGAATTAATTTTGGGTTAATGCCAAAATATGATTGTAAAATATATATTAAACCAATTTATAAATTATTTTTTGACAATATTAAGACCCATCGTCATCATGTATTAGAAGAAACTCAAAATGGTTCTATTTGAAATTGAAAATAAATTTATATAAATTTATATTTTAATGGATTCAAAGACTACCCCTCCATATCTTATAAAATGGATCATCCTCCCTCACATCATCACACATCATTTTCCCTTATTTATTATCAAATACCTACTAGTTTTACTTCTAAATTTCCATAGAAGCATTTTATATTTTATTTTTCTTTGAAAATACCAACCCAGGTGTCCCTAAGAGGAGATCCAAAGTATGTTTTTGAAAGAATAGTTAATCATCTTTACCGACACCGTCAAAATTATTATTTTTTTCTAATTCATATTCACCTGTTGTTTTCATTATAAAATAATAAATTCAAAATAATATATATGCAAATATCTTATTATTATTATTATGTTACAACTATATTCTTCTATTTTTCCATCCTACGAAATATAGTATCTCCATGCATGCGTACATACAGTTTACCATCTCCCCAATGTGGTTAAATTATTTTCATCGCCACATTATTAGGATGGGTATAAGGATCAATATAAATGATTAAAAAATAAAAATTACATGATATTGATTAAATTTAATTTATATACCATCCAATTCCTCACAACTTTACTATTAAGGGAATGATACTTTTACTTGTAATTACGTATGGCCTACCATCTCCATGATGCGATGAGATTCATTCTCCACATTTAACATTAATGAATAATTATAAAATTTCATATTAGTAGTGAATATAATATTTTTCAAATTAATATAATTATGAATATAATGAGAATACATCCTATTCATAAGAACCAATACGTACACAATAAAACAAAAATATGGAAATGAAGCAATTAACACCCAAAATAACGGTAAAAACAAAATATTATTATCAAAATTATATAAGAGGATCATATATAATATCATAAAATGGGTGTATTTACATTATAATTTAATAATATTATTTAACTATTTTTAAGGATATTAACACACCCTCAACTTAGGAAAAGCACAAGGTAAGGGTTAATTTTTCAATCTCATTTTTATTTGGGATTGTTTATACATAATTATTTACCTGGGAATATTTATCATCCATATAAAAGTTTAAAAAAATTATATTTCAAAATATTCTTAGAATTCATAGAAAAATTTTTAAATCAAATTTTCTATATGTGTGAATTTTTTTAAAATATTTTGAAATAAATCTTGTGTCATTTTACAAACAAGTTAATTTGTGACTCTTTCGACGGAAATAATATTTTTGTTAACATATGCAGTGTGAGTGGAATTTCCTATCATCATGATTCCTTAATGTTTAGAATCATAGATTATAATATTTCAAGGTTAATTTCAAATTAATTTTTTCTTTTATAATTATTAGGATTTTAAATGATTTCAAATTAAAAATAGAGAGTGTATCTGAAGAAATTTTTAATGATTTTATTACATTATTTTCATCTATGTCAACCTTCTTTTCATGTCCTGGAAGCTCTTCTGCATCTCATATAAGAATCTCGAGAACAAATATTCTTCATTCTGGTGAGGGAAAAAGAACTTTCAAGGAGGGGTATTGTTGAGGGTCATTATCTCAGATGTCCCTCCCATGGAAAGTAGAGACTTCTCTAATGACGATCCTCCTCAGAAGAGTTTGGCATCGGTTCATGTGATGCCGAATGTTGCTGACATCTTTTCAAGTCTGAAGCTAGACATAGTCCCCCCCCCTCGGTTCGTCTTTTTAGGTCCATGATCCCATGGGAATTTCCCCTCCTATGAACGCTTCCTCCTTCACATAGGTGGTTATGATTGGGGGAGTGAGTCGAAGGTTTTCCCCACTGCAAGATATTTTTGTCTAGCCCCTGAGCTTTCCTCTTCAATGGTCTCCAGGTTAGCAAGACCCTATACAGTCCATACAAGCTAGTATCCCTTTTAATCCTCTAGTCAGGGAAGATATGTAGAAAAATGATCCTAGAGGGTGGAAAACCGTGATTCTAAAGTAGAAAATTAAGTCAAATGGTAAAAGTTCAATTGAGGATTCTGAATCAAGTGGGAAAGCAGTGTTTTTGAATTTTTGGTCGGATGATGAGAGGGTCCTCTTGGGGTTTGGAAGCATGGGTTTTGTACCTAAAAAAGGGAAGGTTGAGCTTCTTCTCTCAGGACGTTTCCCAGTTAACACGATTAATAAAATTAAACCTCACATAGAATACACTAATTTTCCAAAAACAGAGTCAACGAGGTCTGCAAGCAAAGCTAAAAACACGAAGAAGGAAATTTGGTCCTTTCACACCCTATAGTCTTTGACAATAAAAAAACTAGGGTAGGTGGTTTCAATGATAATGGAGTTTCTGTAAAGGAGGTTATGTAGGGGGTGGAGGTGTACGAGAGGGATCCGGTGGATTTAGGCTCGGGAAGGGAGAAGGGGAAACAGATCGAGTGGAGCAAGAGTCATTAGGTTCGATTCTCTATTGAAATGGAGGGTGTAGAGGAGATGGTTGGTGAGCCGGAAGGAGAGGTAGAGCTTAGGGAATCATCTTGGGAGATGCTTTTACAATCTGACAAATAGATGTTAGATAAGGTGTTAACAATTTTTGCTTCTATTGGGTATGTGTAAAGGATGAATGGAAGGACGATCTGAGTAGACACAAACAAGGTGAAACGAGAGTGGATGAGCAAATTACACCTAATACTAGTAAAAGGATTCAATAACATGAAAATTTGGTGGAGGAGTTCTTGAGAATGTGGTACAAGTTGGCTTCCCATGTAGAAGACAACATCAAGGAAGATCCTGGAAAAAGTTAATAACTATATCCTGGAAATTAATTAAGTGTTTTGAGTTTAATGGGTTTAAGCTGGTCATTGATAATTTTTTTATGTTTTATAGTGTTTGATGTCTTGGTTGGACTTATTGGTTTCACACTTTTTCCATAAAAGTTTCCTTTTAATATTTGGCTGATATATTTCACCATTTTCATATGGTGAATTCATTGAACATGGTATGTAATGGGTCAGGCCCACCCTGGCCCCTCGTTGCATCAGTAGGTCACATGAGACAAACTAGTATGTTTTTACCCTTTTATGTATGGTGTCTTGGTCATAGACTTAATGAGATAATTATGATATCTGCTATTATTCACTCCCACATTATGATAATATTTATTGTATTAAATGTGATTATTCTACTTGTATCATATCCATATGAATGTGTATATCAAATTATCTATTCATTGTTTCCATAATATTCTCAATAATTTGATTAAAAGTCTTGTTTTTCATTTATATACCATTCCATAATAGTCTATTCGTATTTATAGTAGATTCCGCTATATTATTTACCCTTACAAAGCATCAATGTTCACCCATTTTTTCCATTTGGTCATGGATGTGGATATGTATATTATGATTGTTATTCTAGATTAATATACGATAATAAGTATGTTCAATGAATTCCTTGTATTGTAGTTTATTATTTTGAATTGTATTGTAACGATCATGTATATAATCTATTTTCCAAAAATGAAAAACATGTTCATACATTCAGATTTCACACTTTTACTTATTTGAATTTTATAGAATAATTCACCGAATCTTGTCTTATGGGTTCTTGCTTTTATAGAAGACGTGTAGAAAATGGATTTTGCAAAGAAAAATATTTAAAATTTTAAAAATATTATATCATAATTCAATAAGAGATTGATACAAATTACCTAACTTTTTTATATTTTAATATAATAGAACTGATTTTACTTTATAAAATTTAAAATATAATTTATCTTTCTAAATAATTTAAATAAAAGGACATTTTTAATGAAAATATTTATTTTTTATTAGTTCTCAAAAAAGTAATCATTACAGAAGTAGTTGGTGTTTAGATTACTGGTAAACACATTATAATACTACATCTAGGATGAGGGTTTAAAACCTATTTTAAATTGTTTATTGTTGTAGCATTATTGCCTCACTATTTCAATACTGTACCTCTAAAAACACTATAGCGTTGGTGGGAACTATAGCCGAAGTTGGAGACGTGGGACTACTATAGAAGTACTATACACTAAAAGGACATTGGGCCAAAAATATGGTCCATCAAGGATATTTAATGGGATTAAATTCTGAATAGTATTATGGGTGATGTTATGGGTCACCTATAACCAAAACAATGGGTCCTATATATGAATAAAAAAGGATTTAGCCCAAACATTTAAAAACATATTTTCATTAAATTCTGAAAAATAGTCATCAGAAGATAACTTTAACATGTATATTTGGAAAATGTAGTATATTTGTTCAATTATATATTATAAATTTAGTAACATTTTCTAAATGTGTACACAAACAACAATGAACCTCCTTCATATAAAATAAAGTTTTCAGAAAACATTTATATTTCATTGAAATGATTATTATTTTATCTATAATCAATATATAAAAATTGAATTTATTTTATATATATATAAACCATATAATTTTTATAATTTATTTATTCCTTTTAAAACCCACAAACATAATGGATAAGTCATAATGGTTATGTATAAAAATTAATATTTTAATTTAGCATTATGTTTTTCATAACCCAAAATTATGTTCTTTACAACCTATTGAAGAAGATGAAATTATTTAAAAATAAATTTATCCTAATGTATTGGTTTGTTAAATTCCCTTATAAGCCTGTTGTTTCATGTCATATAAAATATTGAACATTATGTTCCTCTTCAAAAATCTCAGGGTGTTATGTTTACAACCACCCCCCCACACAATTAATTTTATCCTCACAATTTAATCATGATATTTGTAATCAAGGTATTGAAATTTGAAAATATCATTTTTGTAAATGCACATCATAAAAATGTTTAATAAAACATAATCATGATAATATATAAACTGATGTAAAAATTTCATATAGAGTAAAACATAACTATATTAAAAAATATATGAACATTGTTGTGAAGTGATAATATATACATGTATGGAAAACATTAGTAATTATAGAGAATGATATAGATCATTAATAAAAATAATGTTAATGATTATGATAAATTCAACAACCACATAACCATAAATATCTTATGAGGTAAAAACTCGCATATCATCATATACAATGGTAATATGATCACATTTTTGTTTCAATATCCTTTTCCTAGAATTGAGAGATTATTTTACTATTATAGATGTGAAAACCAGAAAATAGAATTCTTATTTAATTTTTTGGTTGTTCTTAAATCAATTTAATATTCATTTATTACACTAATATATAAATATTCAAAACAAATATTTATCTAGAAGCCATAAAATCAACATTTTACTGATCATAAGATCTAAAAAAGTGTAATAAGTTATACCTATTGTATTTATTGAAACCAAAATGGTTAGAACAAGTTATACAATACAATACATTAATCACTAATAACTCTATATTGACTCGAAAACTCATCATAGTCCATTTCACAAAATTTAAACCTTATAACTCATAATAAATATGTTTGGAAAAATTAAAGGCCCAAAAATTTAGAAGGAAGGACACTAAAGAAAAATTATCTTCCCTATAAAATATATACAAGTTATTAATTTCACATTCAAAATATATGAATATCTTGACAACCATAAAAACATAATAAAAACATGCATTCTAATAAAAATAAATTCGTAGGTTATCTGATATATTCCATAAATCTGAACATGTAGTAAACTCTAGAAAATATAACATAAATCATCAAATCACTAACCAATTTTTAGGTCCCCAATACTATCCCATAATAATAACTCTATGGTTATTTTCTCAACATTTATCACGTTTTATGTTTTATCTTCCCTCAATAATTTTTTTCTTAAAACATCAACTTTCCACTAAATTACTTTTTTGGTACTATTCAACATGTGTCTTTAAATCCATATAGAAAAACCATAGTAGTAAAATACTTATATGGTTTTTGAATAAAATTAATAAAATAATTCTATATAATAATTAATTAATCCAAATACACAAGAACATTAATCACTATTCTCCTAATGTATTAATACCATAAGATTGAGCTTGATCCCTTAGCTATTTCTAAGGTATTCTTCTTCAATTCATGGGGTATTTTTTAGTGTTGTGCCCCATATCCTTAAAATTATATATTTGAACATATAAAAAAAACTTATATTCCCTTGAAATAATTATCATGGAGGACTATATCTCCACACTAATAGAAAAGTCATATTCCCTCCACGAATGTGCCAGGGTGTTTTTATTTTAAAATTTATCAGATGTAGTAAATTCCTTCTTTCCATTATTCCTTTTATCCGTATATTTCACAATCGTAAAATTATTATTCTACATCCATTTAAACGAATATTACATTTATAAATTACTTATATATCATGAAAACGTGCAATATTATGTCATTTTATGATTGGATGGTTTGGAAGACTAGTTACCTTTAAATAATTTTCATTAACCCAACAATGAAATCGTAAATATTTCTCTTTGTTTTAGGTATATAGTTTGTAGCATGGCTTGATAATCTTGTAAATATTTCTTCATACTTATCAGCATTTTCATATTCCATATGTATTATACTCATGAAATGTATCTATATATCCACTCATTTCTAAAAATAAAAATACATTCCAAGAAGACTATCTTAAAATCCTTCCATTCGATGATTTTTATTTGTCTTATTCCTTAGTGTTTTGAATCAATGAACACTATTGATTCACATATAATACGAGATGATAAAATACCATGATAATATTCTCCAATTAATTACTACACAAGGTGAGAAATGTCTTATCTAAGGAACATATACATTTCTTAGTTACAAATTAATTTTTAAAGCCATTAGATAGTGGAGGTCGTTATGGGTAATGTTATAAAAAAAATTGTCTCATGTTGTGGAATAGCTAGATTATATATATAGATAAAATTATTACTCATAAACAATGTTAGGTATCCAAATATGGTAATAATTATTCTATATGTAGTATCAACTCAATCACCATCTTCATTGTCTTAACTAGGAGGGATAACCCGACATAGAGTATGTGTATTGATATTTTTCTCATTCATTCTACTAGGAAAAAATTCTAAATAATGAAAAATACTATATTAGACAATAAATTTATGAAACAGAATGTATAATACTAAAACTAATGATACAATTATAATAAATTGAATGATTTATCAATTGATAATATATTAATTTAATACATTATTTCTTGGGGAAAAGTTTATTATCATAAAAATATTTTCAAATCCTTAATAAATATTTTTATATAAAATAAGAATTATTCAAAGAATATCACCAAGGAGTGTCAAACCAGATACATAGTACGGCCCATTTTTATGTACTAAGTGATTATCATGTCAAGCCTGAAATTATTTTTGAGAGTTATTACCCTTAGTTACAGCTTTTCCAGTAACACATACACAAGTAGTATTAGCATAGGGATGTATTTCTAGTAAAACCATATAATATATACCATACCAAAACATTAGGATGTATCCTATACGTATAATTATCCTCAATTTTAGTCATAGTATTGTATTCACTAGTCTATGTTTTAAATAATCTTATTTCTAAGGTTTTTACAATGTTTTCCTTAATACAAATGGTAACGACCTCAACCCTAGTATCCCAGAGCTGGTGGTCACATTATTACATTTCCACTAGGTATAAGTAATAACATATCAATGTACTGAAGAGTATATTTGTCTTAAAAAAATAGATTCATATATAAAAATACATTTTAAACTTTTAGATAAAAAAATACACAATGCATTTTCCTTGAAAATTCCAATATTCCACTTATCGTATCCCTACATATCATTATAAAAACACTTCATATTATACTGGGTAAAATAAAACATGAGAAATGGGTGATATTATATACTTATTAAGGGTACGAGTACAACATAATATAGAATGAATAAATAAACAAAAACAAAAATGAAATATAAATAACTAAAACATGTATCTTTTAAATAATAACTTGAGCATAATATGACTGTAACAAATGGAGATAAAACAAATCAATATAAATAATCAAATTATCCTGAAAATTCAACATGTTAATTATATCTAATATAATAATCATATGTAAATTAATAACTAATATCCTAAAAAGATAAATAATAATTTATTACATCATAAACATAAAATCAAAAACATCCATCACACAATTTCGAACTATAGCTAAAACCCCACTTAATTTTGATGAATTATTTGTCTCATGAGACCTACTAATGAATCGAGTAGCTTTTCAATTTTTGGCCCCACCCATCACATAATAATTCTAATTCTTTCATAATATGAATTGGTTGAAACAAAATTGATGTAAACATTTGTAGTTAAAAACTAACCTATGATATGTTAGTACTTGTCCAAATTAATAAATATAATCATTAACTATCTAGTGTAATATGGTGAATAGAAATATAATTGTACTTAAATAATAAAATTTACCATAAAACATATCGATAAATAATTATTATGGTATCATTGCAATATTTTCCAATTTTATCATAAGTAAAAAATGATTGTTGTTTTCACTGATGAATAGAAATACCAAAAAATTATCGTTAAAACATTATTGGGGAAAATAACCATTTTCCTTTCAATTTTTAATAAATAAATATTGAAAAAAAATTTAACGAATTGTTTCTAAAAATAAATATTATTAATAATATTTAAAACATTGAGTGCTCAATATGGCAGAAAATTACATACTTGTTATAGAAGTAAAAAAACATTACTTTTACACTGTTTTAAAAAGGGTACAAAGCGTAAATAGTACATTGTTTGGAAAAAATTATCACTTTCAAAAAAATTAAAAATACGAAACCATGGATAGTAATTAATTAATAAATAACTTTTCTCAGATTTAAATACAATTTCTATTATATTTTCTAAGGACATGGATATGAATGAAAAATAATTTTCAGCCGAAGAGAGAAATAAGAAAAATTTATTTAAAAAAAATATTAATCATATTATGTAACGAAGATTATAAAATGTCAAAATTAGTTTAAAATTTCATGAATAAATAAATAATAATATTATATATTATCTTTAACATCTAAATATAATATAATTCCCCTGAGGGAGACTTACACATTAACAATATTAAATAATGATGAGATTATGAAAGAAACCATTACCTCTTTAGTAACATTTTAATTGTATTCCCCATGAAAGAATAAACATCAAATTTATATTTCAATTCCATGAATATGAATTTATTCCTGATAAAAATATCAGAGGTACAATATCAACACTACACAAAATAACTAAGTTTTGAAAATGACATATGTCTTGTGGAAGTGAAAGTGGGATCAGGAACCCATACCACAGGTTGAAATTCCTTCATATGTATCAAATATCTAGTATAATAAATATGGTTTATTATATATCTATTATTAAACCATATTCATACATACTATAATATATAATATTTAACTATAGTATTTTATAACCCTTTTATTAACAACTCGTTGTTAATATTACTATTTTGGGTGATTATTTCTCATTTTCCTTGTATTTTTTATTCCAAAATTTTGGTTCTTATACATTGATTGTGGTTAAATCATATAATGTATATTAAAAATTATATAAATTTAATAAGTATTCATTATATATGTATTTATATAGATCAATTAATTTTAGAGATAGAAAATGGATTACACTGTTCATGGGGATGGTATGTTATACATACGCTTGAACGTTACTTCCATTTTTCGTGACGAATGGAGAAAAAAGGTAAATAATATATCAAATTTTCTAATGTAATTATTAATTATTATTTATATAATTTATTAATTAAATTAAACCTTATTATATTCCATTAAATAATTAGTGAAAAATGAGTCAAATCACTTCATGTGGTGGTAGTCCAGTATACACATGAGCGACATTATTCTATCCTCCAAGGAATTGAAGATAAGAATGTTTATGTGATATAATATTTATATAGGTATAATTATTTTAAAAATATCTTATATATTAATTTAATATACCCTTATTATCTTCCATGTAAATGGAAATGGGAAAAAACATATCACATTGGATCGCGAGGTGGTGTCCCGCCATACACAAGATCGATGGTTTCATTTATCATTTGATTGAAGAATAAATGGTTATAGGTTATTACAATAACATAATAACATATAAATATATGGGATATAATTTTTATTTTATATTATCAATGGTCAAATATATTTTGTGTATTTTGAGGATGAAATAAAATTAAAATGTTTGGTTAAGTATTATACTTATTCCTTCGAAAACCTCTTTCTGTTTATAACTAGAGCATTATTAAAAGTGCTTATTAATAAAAATAAAAAATTTATTTTTTTAAGGATATAAGGAATTTATATGGGTATTTATTTTCTAAAAAATGTATTTCTGGGACTAAAGAAGGGATGAGAGCGGTGGCCTTTAATAAGTGCGGTAGAAGACACACATGGATGTTTTGAAAGGAAAAGGCAATAACTAGATTTTTAACATTTTAAAGGCACATAAATGAATAATTACTAAGATATGGAAGATATAGGGTATATATATTTCTAAATGATATAAATTATATAAGTTTATGGGTCATTTTAATCCGTATATTTTTAGTCTAACCCACGGTAAACCTAATATATCCTTAACCACATTAAACAAAATTTAATATTTTATTTATTCATTATTAAAAAACACGGTGAAGTTATTATAAAATTAAAAATTATTATGATTAAAAAATGGACATAATTTTCATAAATTAAATACATGTAATATTAAATTTTTTTTTATAATTAAATCTAAAAATTCATCAAAAATGGTATTTCCAAAGAAAAGTCTAAAAAGTTTTAATATCATAATTCAATATGAAATAGATTTAAGAGACCTAAATTAGTTATATTTTAATAACATTGAACATATTTTACATTAAATCCTTTTTAAAATAAAATAAATCATTATAAATAATTTAAAATAAAAGAAGGATTTCAATTAAAATCAGTATTTTTTACTATTCATCAAAAAAATAAACTTTTCAAAAAAACCCAATAATTATCCCAATGATAATTTTCACACATAGATTTAAAAAATAAAGATTATTTTTTAAAATAATTTTCCCAAATTTTTTCAAATAAAATTAATTTTCAAATATTTTCACCAAACACGACGAAACCTTTTTTAGAAAGATAAAATATTTCCAAAAACATTTTTTTTTCAAATCATTATTATTTTATTTTTTTAATAGATAACCATTGAGTTTATTTCGTGCATGTTTAAAAAATATAATTTTTATAATTTCTTATTCATATACATATCTTCCAACATAAATGGTATTTTTTAATGATCATTTTTAAATAATTATATATTAATAGATAAACTAGTTTCATTTAAACTTATAATTTTATGAATTTTAAGCCATTAAAGATGTCAAATTTATAAAAAATGAAATATATCATAAATTCTCGAGATGTTTCATTCTCTTCTATTCTTGGTGGTGTGTGTCATATATTCTATTTAACATGATGTTCATCTTTTAAAATCATAGGGTGTCACATCATGCACACATTTGTTATCATAATGGGATGTCATGGGAAGATTCACATTTTCGTTAAGATTCGCAATTTTCTATTGCATCCACATTACTTGTACCGATGATTTTTCTGCTAAAATGAACTTTTATTTAGCTTTACAAAGTTAATTGATTTATTTATTCATTCTATACCGTATAATGAATTTATTTATATAAATAAATCTTATCTACTCGTGTATTTTCTATCCAAAAAAATATTTCCAAATATATGTTATATTATTCACATACATATTAATGATTTCCTACACTATATACTAAGATGTAATCAGTTATTCCTTGATTATACCTTATAATTCATTTCACAACTTAGCGGTGATATTATTTTATACATCTTTACAAATGGATAAAAACATATAAAAAACTGTATTTATCCATGTGGTAATGAGATACTTCAATCTTCCAATAATTTTTTGGTAATGTGTTGGATCACCCATTTTTTTATCCCTATGCATTCCAAGCTATGTTCCAACTATAATGTGTGTGGAAACTAGTTTTCTACAATGAATTTCAATCTTCTTTAGCATTTCCCCGATATATTAATCTCAATAGGAAAATTTATATCATGTACATTGATTTAATAAAATCCTATATAAATATTAAATATCATCAATAATTGGAATTGCAAAAATTAATCTCATTAACCATATAAAATTCTACATTGATTTTATCAAGAATCCACTAAAAATGATGTTATAAAAAATAACTATAAACCATTTTTCCTTTTTTAATATCACAGAGAGATTGTGATCAAATCCACATCATCTAAATTTTGGATTTTTCAAGAAAGAGTCTAATCAAACATACAAATCTCAGGGTTGTTATATCAATGCATATAATACCCTTTTTAATCTGAGCACAATTGATACATCCACCCTAAAAACCCAAAGGTCAATTGATATATACTTATTACCCTATTATACCATTCAAAAAAATTGACATCCATTTGATGAATTCTAAAATTTATTTGATTATAAATGGAAACAAAGAGTGTATCATATTTCAGTATTTCCATAGGTGAAATCTTTTCATCTACATAAATACCTTTAACTATTGAATATCCTTTTAAACCAATCATTTTTTTTGAAAAAAAAATCCTAGCTCTCATATTTGTTCTTGAACATCCACTTTTTTTCAATGATGTTATGTTCCAGCATTCTATATAGTAAATATTAATTCTAATTTTTAACTATTTTACCCATCTCCTCATTCATGGATTTGACCCATGATTTATCTTTTAATACTTATTCAAATGGAGATGACATCCCTTGAGTTAATAATGTTGATAGATCAATATTTATCATTCTTTAGGTCTATATTGAAGCAGATTTGGCACAAATTATTCTTAATTCATTGAAATCAACTCACGTGTTCTTATATATAGTCGATGATTGGATCTCATTAAAAACATATTCATTCATCAATTCAAACCTGATTCCTTCTTCACAGTCTAAATGATATATTCCATAATAATTAGTTTTTACTTATTCCCCGTCATTACAACCATTGCATAGATATGGAATTTGATATTTTTTACAACCTTCATATAACACCATCATATAATTTTTTTTAAATTCTAGTTTATCCATTTTGTAGAGTTATTATTGTAATGTCTTGGACCTATATTATCCATTAGTTTAAGGTAAATATTTTATCTGAGGTATCCTTAGATATCAAGGTGACTCATTTGAACACTTTTTCAAAATTTATAGTTTCCCAATGTTGTCTCCCCCTGGCAGTGGCCTTGGATGGTAGTGGATCGCATGTGTTGTCCAACCTATGTGGTACCTCACCCAATTAGTGGATCATTGGTGGTGTCTCACTATATCCATATCACGCCCTATATGTAGCTTGCTTTGGAAGTGTCTCACTCTAGTGGTCTCTCATTGCAAGTGGATCATTGTCTGTCAATTGTCCAGTGGTTCCACGTCTTGTGGTGTCTCATTTGGTATGGTCTCAGCTAGTGGTGATAGACTGACGGTGGTAGTTGGTTCATAATGACTGTTCCTCATCCATAGTGCCTCCTCTAGTGGTGCCTCATCTATAGTTCCTCCTCTAGTTGTGCCTCATCTGGAGGTTTCTCATATGGAGGTGTCTCATCTTGATATTGTCTTGTCCAATATTTTCTCATCCAGTGGTGCCTCATGTAGTAGTGGCTCATCTAATGTTTCCTTAGGAGCAGTGTTTCTAGATCATCTAATTTTTTCCTTTTGTCATATTCATTGACATAAAATGAGTTTATTTCCATATTTTGAAATCCTATATACTAATTTAAATAACATAAATCATATCAAAAATTCCCTAATATTGAGGATGCATTTAACTAGTCAAAATGCATGGTCTTGGTTAGATCATCCATTAATGGAAAATTAAAAAATATATCTAATCCCTAACATGGATCAGATATTAATGAACCTAAGATATATTTCACTTTATTATTCTTTCTTAATTTATCTTACTACTGGTTGTTTTGAATCTGTCTTCCAATAATATCTAAGTATACTGCTGGATCAGTTGGATTATGATTTCCCATGATACTTTCCTGCTGCATGTGCACCCCTATTTCGGTGCAAATAGGAACTAGTACTGATCATAATTCTTCCAAGTGGGATTTTCCTTCATCTTTATATATTTTACATAATGAAGATGGTTATATAGATGTTTCCCCTAACCTATATAGTTTTCACCATATTAATAAAGATAATTGAACTAGTTTCAAATCAATAAAATAGGGGATGAAAAAATTGGTGCTTCTATCTAGTGTGTTATTATTTTGTTGATATTGTTATCTATATGGGCAAATACTCAATAGAAATCATGATTATTGTGGTTTATTGTTTTCAAATGGAATTGATTATATATTATATGTTTTTTATCCATTTGATTATTATATATAAATGTAGATTAACCCCATATATTCATTTAATAAATGGATTCCTCATGATATTCCAATTTCTGTGATAAACCCTAAATTAACTAGTTTAATCATATATGTATTTCCTTATAAAAAAATTGTGTTTTTATTTGTTTAGTGTGGTTACATGGTTGTGGGAACGATTTTGTATTGGGGGTTGGATTTGTTTTATGGTAGTTTGGGCATGGTATGATCATGTAGTAGGGCTTGAAAACTTTCTGTGCCTTAGTCTGTTGTTGGATGTGGTTTTGAGTAGGGGGTTAGTTTTGGTTAGTATGTTGGTTTGGGAAGGATTCTTTAAAGAAGGATGTTAGTGATGGGTATGGTTGATTTTTAATTAATGACATGAAAAAAAGACTTACCTCATATATATATGTCATGGTATGATGTTTCTTTAATGTGATGTGAATTTATTTACCATGAGGGTTACTTTTTGCTTAGTTTCTTATGTATAAATGGAATAATAAAAAAGTGGTTAATAATGTTTGGAGTGGTTTGGTTTGGTCTATTCAATGTAATGGAATTGTTTAAATGAAATTGCTGGAAATGGTAAATGGGGTATGTGGCTTGATATGTGAGGTTATTCATTTATTGGTAGTAGTAAATTGGGGAAGTCATGAGATAGTTAATAGTTTTTTTTTGTAAACCCATAGGTTGGTCTTGAATGTTTGGTTTTATTTATAGACCCTTGTATATTCTTGTGATTTATATACCCACCCCACTCTTGTTGAGCCTGATGTGCCAAACACCTCTATCATCAAGGGGGGTATCCTTTCCAACATCACAGTGGTAGGATGGATGGCTGGTCACCCGTTGTTCCTTAATCCCTATTCTAGCCGATTATGGAACATGTTTCTTTGGGAAGGATGTGATAAAATGTGGTATCCCAAGTGTCTTCAGGATGAGTTGTTAGATGGTGTCCAAGATGTCATTGGGATGATTTGTGATTTCCTTTTCATGGTGTCTTTTGGATGAGATGGGATGTGTTGTGAGAAATAGTTGTTTTTGGGTGGGATGTGTTGTGATGCCAAAGTGTGTTCAAGAGGGATATGTTATGAGACCCAGGTGTTTGCGTGTGGGATGAGTTGTTAGGTCCAAGTATTTGGTGGTGGGATGTGTTTTGAAACATGTTGTGTGAAGGTGTGATTTTTTGTGAGGCCCAGGTGTAGGGACAAGATGTGTTGTGAGGGACATGTGTGTGCGAGTGGGATGTGATGGGGTATATTAATTATAGCTGGGACCAACATGACGTTTTACATTAGAGTGAGATAGTGTCTAATATGAGGGAAAGTGGTGCGGGGTAACATATCATCTATGTTATATATATTATGTTATATTACATGGCATGAAATATTTAGGGATTATTACATTATGAGGTTGGGGTTATGGTTGGTCTACCTGTTAGGTGTTGTTTGGTTTATCTAATTTCTCATGGGTACACTAGTATGCTCCTTCCACTTATGAATGAGAGACTTTGATTTTGTTACTGAGTATACTTTTATGCTCTGCATACATACAAAAAACTATTTTTATGTTTTTATGAATATTATGTAGATCATGTTGAATGATTATAGCTCAGCCCTTTGGAAATTTATTGTGTTTCTGATCAATTTTTGGTTTTAGGTACTTAGTTTAGAGATTTATATTTTTATAAATTCAATTTACACATGAATTGTGGAATGGATTTTGGTTTTCTTGTATATATATATATATCATGGAGTTGGTTTCGGTTGATATATTCTATCTCCTCATATTTTTTCTTATAAAATTAAATTCCTAAAAATTTTGTGCGAATTGTACACCATTGGTGCTTGTCGCCAACACAAGGCCTATTATAGGTGATACAAGTGGGTACCTATCTCCTTTTATTCATTTCTATCCTAGGATAGGTATCTAGAGAGGGAGTGGTCATGATAATTATAGACTTTACTCATGAATGAGTTTCCATAGAATATAACATATTCTCTTAAATCTATATAGTTTACTATAATTTATTTATTAATTTGGATGTATCAATTACTTCGGACCACATTTAATTTCTAAAATATTGGTTTTATTTCAAAAAACATTTTGTATAGATACTTTTTCTCTACATGGAATAAAAAACCTTATTTTTCTATTTTTCTCACCACTTATATTACTTCATTTTAATAGTGAATATATATTCCACAATAGATAAGATTGGTTTTTTCTTTATTATTTAGCATTTATTACATCATTCATATACACTTTTTTGTTTTGGAGTTCTGATTAGTAGGACCTCTTGATTAATTCCATAATTCTATAATGAAATTTAAACCTCATGAAAGGTATATTTTATGCAACTATATAATTATAAAATATCAATTCACCTTACTATATAATTTCCACCACTCATTCAGAACTTATTTTTATAATCAATTACTATTTCCTTTCCTAATCATGATACCACCCAATATAATAGAGTTGTAAACAAAAATGATGAAGTATTTTTCATCATACGTCCAAATAACCTTTCTAAAACCAAGAAGATCATTGCAAATATAATCTATTATATTTTTATACCATATAATTTTCGGATGGTAGAGATTTCTAACTCTTTTTCATCCCACACATGAATTAAATGTCCTCTGCTAATTTTATATTTTAAATAAATGTCAATGAAAACTATTATAGTTGAAAAATTATATATTATTTATTAATGAATATGTTAAATCCATTAATTACAAAGTTCATTTCCTTCTCCAATTATGAGGACAAAACTATTACCCCGCAATATACTAGGTATATATTGTTATTTGTTCCACATCCCTTCATCAATAATTTTCTAATTTTTTCTATAATAAAAACCCACTTTGGGTTGAATGTGACGTCATTTATAGAGTCACAAAGATTATTAAAACTCAATATATTGTAATGAAGTTTATCCCGATTGAGAACTTATGTATTATTTAACTTATCCTTAATCTATAAATACCTTGAATCATGTTTCCTAGATTCAATGGTTAATTTATTAAATTTTCACGAGATACATGGAATCGCATCTCGAATGATCAAATAGTATAGTAATATTTTTAAATTAGATACAAAAATTATTCCTATATTTTATTTGAAATATAAAAACAAAGGATAATAAAGAACTTTTATAAATATTAATATATTATTAATTATATAGTTATAAAAATTAAATAAATAAAAGTTGATCATAGATTTATAATTAGGATTATGAATAATGGAGTCAATCTTGTGTAAATAAGGCATAATCACTCTGAAAAAGTGAATGATTGAAGAGACATTACATGATCATGAAGAATAATATGGTTGAAATAATTAATTATTAAATAATTTCATATAAATTATCACATGATGTTGAAACTAATCCCTGAATATCATAACTATTAAAATAATCAAATTTATATCAATAACTGATTTCCTAATGATGGAATGTAGAATTTTAGACATGATAAACATTTAATTAAGGCATACTTTCAAATATAACATAAATTGGAAAGGACATAGCCAAATACCCAAAATTGTTTGTCTTATAAGAACTATTGATGCATCAGGGGCCTATGGAGGGCCCCTCCTATCACATACTAATTCCAATTCATTAATCATTTTAAATAAGGAAAACATAATAAAAGTAAACAATTGTTAATGAAAAATTGCATACAAAATGTATATAATTTCTCAAAAAATAAAAAAACATTACCCATATATAACAATATGGAAAATGTTATTACAATATTAGATCAACATTTAGTCATAATATTTTCCAAATAATATTGAAATAGATTAATATAATTTTAAAAATAAAACTAGAATATTTCTTTTGGGAAATACCCATTTCCTTTTGAAATAATACATTCAAAGTCAAAAAATTTCCCAAATATTAATGAATTTTTTTAAAAGAATTATTATAAACGTATAAATTAATCATTGAATTAATTATGCGTCATCATAGTATGAAATTTCATTTATGGTATATAAGTTAAAAAAATTCTTTTAAGAATTTGTATCAATGTTAATAATACCACATTCGGAAAATTATATAAAAATTTATTTAAAAATTTATAAACACTAAAAAATTGGTAAAATAATCTTCATTATATCAATTTAAAATTTTTAAAATATTATTTTATAATTTAATAGAAATTATGTTCATGGAAGAGAAATATTTTCAACTGAGTAGAAAAACATTGTTGTTTTTCCATAAAAACATTATTTCAGTATCTTGAGTTATGAAATTTATGAAAGTAAAAGAAAAAAAATATTTTATTAAATTAAGAAAAGAATAAAAAAATTGAGATTAATATAGATAGATAAAATAATCCCCCACGTATTGGCTTAAAAAATAATCTCGAATAATGATGAGATCATAAAATAAACTCTCATTACATTGTTGACTCCTGAATCATAACCCCCATGAAATAAATGACATAAAATGAAACATTAAATATCATTAATATGAATAAATTTTTTTTATAATATTTAAATGGATAATTATATATACCTCAGAAAAAATAGTTTTATAATATCAATATTTGTCAATTGAGTGAAAATTAAGAATAAATCACTTACAATGATCATAATATTTAAGAAATAATTAATCAATGATTTGATTATTTTTATCAAATTTATATATACATAAAATAATTGGATGTAAAATGTAAAAAAACAAAATTAATTAGATACATAATTTTAGAATAAAAATAATAATAAATAAGTAATATATCCCAATGAAATGAAATTGAGTTATGAAACCCCTTACCTAGGGTCTGACTCATCATGTTCATTGTTTATCATTATGAATAATAAAATAATGTTAATTATTTAAATAAATATAGTATAAATTATTTTTATTATTCCTTTTTTTATTTAATATCATGTTATATTTAAATACATAATAATTTATGTTGAAATTGGTTGTTTTTATGTCATTACGTTTATATATCTAGAATACTTTAGTGTTTTTTCAAGGGAAAATGAGATCATTGTTCCATCATCTCTAGAATAATTATAATGAAATTATTATATTTTTATTACATAAATTATATTTTTAATCCAATAATGATATTTTTATGAAAAATTAACTACATTACAACCATGGAGATGGTACGCCACTTATATGCATGAGTAACGTTTTAATTATTCAACAATCAAAATGGAAAAAAGTATTATTTATCTTTATATAAATATTATTATATAATAAATAAATAAAATATTTAATTAAATAAACCTATATATAACATCCATTTAATGTGAATATGAAAAACAAATCAAATCGCTTCATATAGGTGGAAATCCACATACAACTACGAATGACGTTATCATTTTTTAATTAATTGAAATGTTTGAAATTATATGATATATTATATTTATATAATGATAAATATTTCCTGAATATCATGTATGTATATATGTATATATATATTAAATCCATCATTAAAACCAATCATGATAATTGGGGATGCAAAATGAATTATAACGGTTCATATGGTTTTATTCCCCGATATAGACGTACAATAGTTTTTCATCCCATTTTATTGAAGAGAATATAGATATGGGGTATGAAATGAACATAAAATCATTTAACAATTTGGAATATGAAGATGTTATTATATCAGTATATTGGAATAAAAATTTTACGGTGTGGAAAAAGAATCAAAACAAAAATTCATAATTTTGAATGATGTATCATCTTTGAAGAACCTATTTAGGTTTACATCAAAAAATTTCATAAAAGGGTATCATAATAAAACAATTACTATGGGATTTGATCAGGGGAGTTAAGAAGGGATTTCTGTAGTGAATATCAAAACTAAATACTTTTTATGTGTGAATAATATAGGAAAATAGGTGGGTGAAAGGAAGCATCTTTGGACGTGACTCTCTCTTCCATATGCGCTCAATAGACTCCAGTGTATGGTGGTACTATATTCGGCGACCCTAGAACTGGATAGACTACATGGACTCTGAAATGGAGGTGATTATGAGCTCAAGACTTGCGATTTGAATGCTTGCCGAGATAGTGTGATGTAATACTTTCTAGATCTGGATTGTAAGATCATATATTGTTCAAATCTGGCATCGCAATGGATGTTGGGATGGGAAGAAGTAACACATTTCCATCGTCGGGCCTCTTGTTGCATCATCATCAGAGGAGTAAAGTGGAAATAGATAAGATGGATTGTGATTGTAGTGGGGAGCATCACAAATGATGCGGTTCCTGATGGCATCATCCCTTCTGATCTGCTATAGATCTGCTCTTAGACCAGATCTGGTAGGAAAGGGTTCTTGCCGACGGAGTGCAGGGATATTGGGGTCATGGATGACGATGCATGTGTCGGATGGGAATATTTGATTGGTGCTTGGATGTGGGTGAGTGTTACTCTGGTGTTGGTATAGGGTATGTCTATTTGGTCCCATGACAAAACTTGGGTTGTGTAATGGTCGTTTGTACCATTGGGCCTTCAGGCTACTGTTTTTTTGCCTTTTGACTCTGTGGGACTCCATGACATGTGGTTGATGTTTGGTTTGGGGCTTTATGTCATGTAATTGGTTCCCTGCCAATAAAGAGGGGATTTTATTTTTTTTATATTTAATAAATACGGATCTACCATACAATTTATGATAAAATAATGGAGGTAGATCCCATTTTATAAGTGAGGGGAGGGGCACTTTTGGAATTTCAAAATGTATTAAAATAATATAAATTATTTCTTATCTAAAAATGGCTCTATATTGATAAATTAATAATATAAAACATTATAGTTATAAATAATATTTTAAATTATAATTTGGAAAGATTTTGATTAGGTATTTACCCTTATCATTTTGGAATAACCTATATTAACTTTTTTTGACAATTACCAAGATAATAGTTTTTTTACACTTTATGGGTCAAGATAATTACTATAAAAGCAAATTGGCCTATACATAAATCTTGGATGATATTTTAAAGTACATACAAATCAATTTTCTAATATATTGTGTTTTTATGAATTTCAAATCATTTAATAAAATATTATTTTATATAAAATAACATTAATGTCATTTTTCGAACTATTCATTTAATTTGACTTTTAAAAAAAGATGAAAAAAATGATTGAAAATATTTTAAATTAAAACATTTATAACATGTAATATTTAACTAAAGAATTCATCAAAAACAACCATTATATCAAATTATATTGATTATAATATTTTTAAAATCATTTATTTTATTTTTCTATTACTTAAATAAATATCATGTCTCATTGTGAAAAAAATTTAGGTAATTAAATAATTTATAAAAATTAAAAATAAACTTATATAATGAAATTAATTTATTATTATCAAAAAAATCATTATTTTTAATTAAAACTTTATTTTTAATTTTGTGATCACATAAGTGATATTTATAATCAAGACTGTGACATTTTTGTCTTTTTCATTACCTAAAAATTATATTGGACATATTCAAGGAAAATTGTCTAATAAACAATTAAATATAAATAATAAGGTGATAAAGGTTGTAATATGTTTTATAAAAAAAATTAATATGAAAAATTTTGGTTTTATCACTTAGTTTTAATATAGGATAATCTGATTTACCCTTTTATCACAATAACTAATTTTTACTATTTTTACTATTCATTGTGACCAAAATTTAATATTTTGAGGACCCAACATAAAATATTATATGTTATAGTTCTTTTGAAACTTAATTGACATTCATAAAATCATTAAGATTCTTTTAATATATATTTTTCACAATTAAGTCCCAACATTTACATTAAAATTCATATATTATAATGTGGACATTTCTACACAATATCATTTTTGACAATATAAAAATTTTCAAACAAAACATTATTTATTTTCATGAAAAACCATCACAAATTTTATCAAATACCCATAATTTTCTTTACACATCCTTAAATCCTTGTGAAAAATAATTTAAAAACGTGAAATGAGCACAAAAAGATCTATAATAGACACAAAATAACAAAAATGTTTGTCTATTAAAAAAAATTGAAAACTCATTAAATCCTTTTCTTATAAACATTCATTTTCATTTAAAAATAGAAAAAAATTTATTAAAAATAATTATATTAATTTTTTAAATCAAACAATTTCTGTTCGAACTCATTAAAAATAAAAAAATTAATTTAGGTGTTTTGGTTCATAATCATCATTGAACACTTATAAAACCCTTAGAAACATTAATAACTATGTGTTTCACTTCCAATGTAATTCATCATTACCCAATGAATTAGATCACAATCTAGGAACACTCATATTATAAGCTATAACAGTCTTATCCATGAGTTATAATAACCATCAACCCATAAAAAATAATGTCTATGGACCATATCATGAATAAAAACCTTGAGAAACCCTTTTAAAACCTTGAGAAAAACACCTTCAGATATCAAAATATAATTTTCACTTAAGAAACACTTTTAAAATATAAAAAATAGCAAACATGATAAATAAATAATTTTTTTTTTGAAAATAACCATGGAAACATATAAATGAATCATAAAATAGTTGAGGTGTAATGATGGTGTAAAAATACTCTCATTCCATATAAGTTAAAAATATATATTACTTTAGGCATTTGTAAAAATAGTTTAAAGATAATATATAAAAACAGATTCTAAAAAAAGTCCTTTATCTTGAGTCTGACTCATCATATGAATTATTTATCTTCCTTGGTTGTAAAATTATGTTAATTTATAGTTATTTAAGAACCCTTATCACGTTTATTATTCCTTTATTTTATTTAACACCATGTTATGTACAATTACCCAATTAATCACATTTGATATTTTGATGATATTCGGTTCGTAAGTCCAAAATAAATTAGGTATGTGAACTTCAATGAAAGATTTCATTATTAACCCATCTCCAGAATAATATTTATAACATATTTATAGTTTTTATATATAATTTATACTTATTAATAAATCCATTAAAAATGATTATGGAATCTGAACAATGTTACTATTGTGGAGACAGTATGTCATACACACGCATGAGAAAAATTTAAAATTTTCAATGATCTTTATATAAAGAAGGTAAATATTATTTTAGATCTAAATAATCATAATAATATCAAATATTACAAATTATTTCATTAAATATATTTATATATATCATCCATGTTATGTCATGACTAAAAATGTATCACATCGTTTCAGAGAGGTGGGTGTCCACACATACGAATGAAAGATGTTATCATTTTTTACTGAATGAAAATGGATGAAGGGAAATGATAAATTATATTTTAACATTGACTAATGATTAGTTAATATAATATATAAACATTAATTATATAATTAAAACATTTCTTGAGATATAATGATGAAAAACAAATTACATCAGTTCACGACGTCGTAGATCTCCATACACACAAGTGATGGTTTTGTTTCCAATTTTATGGAAATGAAATGGATATAAGTTTTACCATTGATATAATGACACCAAAATTTATGTAATGTAATTATTTTATATTATATTTTTGTTTAGGTAATATTTTAATGATTTTGATGATAAAATCAAATAGAAATTTATTATTAAAAATAATAACTTTTTGGACAACCTCATTTTATTGTCACATTAAAACCATTAAGGATGGTGTTAATCCTAATAAAATACTTCTATAATTTTGGTATTAATTATAGAAATTAATATTTTTAGGATTTGGAAGAAATGAGAGGCCTTTTTCTGGGTGAATGATTAAGAATAAAAAGGTACCCTTTAATAAAAGTATGTTGAAGCACTCTTGGCATTTCTACAATTATTAAATTAGTATAAATTAATTTGCAATTAAATTTTTTGAAAAGTGATTTATTTATAAAATAAGATTATTTTCGGTCTTAATATCCTTATAAAATAAAAATTATACATTTTTTACTATATTTCTACCCTTATTATTTGCTTTTAATCTCATTGACACTTACTGTGAAAACATGTATCTTTACACATTGGTGGTTAATATGGGTACTATAAAATGAAAAAAAGAACAATATATTCACCATGGTTGATATTATTAACCTTATAATAATCACATTACCAATTTCAATATTTTTTTGAGTTTTATATCATTTAATAAAATATTATTTACATTAAAATATCCATAATGTCAATTTTTAGAACAATTAATTACAATGAATTTAATAATATCATGAAGAAATATAAAATTAGAACCAAATATTTTTATTATTTCTATAAAGTTTCATTTTCAACTAAAAATCATTTGTCACCTTAATTATATAATATTTTATTTTATTTTAATATTTTTAATATCATTTATTGGATTTTATTCAATAATGGAATAATTTCTACAACAACGTTGTGTATGCTTTTAAGTTAAATATTTCATTACTAAAATTTAAAAATAAATTATGTTGATTAATATAAAAAATTTTATTATCTAATATATTATTTATAGCATAAAATTACCTCTATATAGCACCATATTAAAAATATCATTATTATTTAAAACCTGAGTGTGACTTGTTTTCCATTTCATTAAATTAAATACAAAAAGGTCATAATCTCATATATGTGGCCCCAAAGGTAATAAAATAGGCCTATGCAAGATTATTTTTTATATAAACTCATTAAAAAAATTTGTGATTTTTTGGTTCATGTTTTGGTTCTTGAAATTCTTGTATTGTAACCAAAATTACATGTTTTACCCTTTACCATGTTAATAAAATTATTCATTTTACTATTCATATTGAAAGAAAATAAATTTTTTTAAATATTTATTATATTTAAAACCACTTATTCTAAATATTAAAACAATTTTTAAAAATAAAAAACATATAAGTCGAAGTATTTAATTTAAATTCAATTCAGTAAAACGCTACAAAAACTAATTTCATGAAAAATGTTTTTTAAGCCCAGAAAAGTCTTAATACACAAATAACGTAAAAGGATGATTAAAATGAGGAATCAATAAGTTATATATAAATAAATCTTAGTCAATTGACATTTATAAATAGTTAAAATCATAAATGGGTCTTTAATATAATGAAAAATTACAGTTTATTAAAGCTGGTATTTTTCTCTATTCTCTGAAAAATTAATATTTTTAGAAAATTATCAAAATTTCAAATGGATATATATCTAAAATTATGAATATAAATAATATTTTAATTTCAATAAATAAAATTCTATTAATTTAAAATCAATATTTAAAAATTTAACCAAATAATTAAAGAAAAATATTTATTCTTACATTACATGGGTTGTTACAATGTTAGGTTTATTAAATAATATAAATTATTATTATTATTAATATTTAATAAAGTTTATGAAAATAATTAACTATAGGTGTAAAAAATTAATTTTATAATAATCGTGTAAAGTGCGACAAAAAGTGGTTTTTGAGGAAAATGTAATTTTAAAGGAAAAGACGTTTTTATATTAACTCTATGTCTAATAATATTCATTATTATAATTTAAATTAATATATATCGATATATAATCAATATAATAATTTAAATAATCCCCCAAAATGAGTTATTTTAGTTAATTATAAATGAAAAACATTATGTACGTCAAAAACGTTTTCATAAAATGTGTTTTTAACAATGAAAATAGATTTAAACAGAAATCATGAAAACCACTTATTCAAATGAAATTTATTAATATAAATATAGTTTATCCTATTTCAATTTATTATTAAATCCAAAATTTATTCAAACATTGAATTATTTTATTTAATGAAAATAAATGAATGTTTTACAAAATTAAATATTTTTTACCATTCCCCGAAATTCCAATCTTTCTCGAAAAACCTAGCATTTATCACTATGATAATTTGGCTAATCTCATTTCAAAAATAATATAATATTTTATAAAATACAATTAATAAATGTGTATGAAATTAATTATATTATCAACACACAAAAGGAAAATAAATATCATTTTCAATGAAAATGTTTTTTTAAGCATAAAATTTCTATACTGAAAGTTATAAGCATACTTATGATGAATAAATTTATATGTTTTTATTAATTAAGACTATATATATATCATAATTTATTTAATATTATTTAAACCCACCAATGTAGTATTTAGGTTATAAGGTTTATATTTATATTATAATATTTCATAGTACTTTTAGGCTCGATGTTGCATGTCGTATATGCTATCAAACATAGTTTTCTTATTTATAATCTAAAGGTGTTAAATTCTACTGCATGAAATAAATTTTTCCCTTTTAAATTAAAAATTATCCTCAGAAATAAAGGCTTTCATATTTGAAAATTATTTTGTGGAAAACCCCGATCATGAAAAGGGTTATTGAAACATCCTATCAAAAAAGGGGAATGTGAAATAAGAATGTCATCTAGAATAAAAAACACTACATATATAAATTGGATAAAATTAGTTAGAGGGTAAAATATAGACATTTTGGATAAAACTAACTCCCAATGATTAATATAGAGTGATAAAGAGCATGATAAGTAGAAATTTAACAACCATAAAATCATAAATTTGTAATGTAATAGAATTGAAATATTGTCTCAAGATCATTTTCATAGTATTGATGAATTTCATTACAAAATAGATTAAGAAAACAAATAAATATAAAAACTTTGAATTTATAATTTCATCAATTAATAAACTTTCATTGTAATCTCATTTTTTGATCTAAAAAATGGGCATTCATGGGGAATTTTTCATGTGTGAAGCACAAAAATCAAATTATAATGGATCAAATAATTAAATATAATAATATTAATATATTATTACTGAATTTAAGTAATTAATTAAATGATATTATTCTATCAAAAATAATTATAATTCCCAAAATGAATAGACATTAATATTAACCTCCATGGATAAGGATTAATAATAACCATTCCATAAATATGTAACCCTACATCCCAAATAAGATCATCATTCAAAAACTTAATTATGTTCTTCCCTGATAGTATTTTATATTAAATATCATGTTATACCTAAGGGTTACATATACCTCATCACAATGAATACTTTCCCAAAATATCATTAATCCCCATAAAATCGTAAAAAAATTATCCTATAATATTAGTATAGATATAAAATTAGTATTTATTCTTTAAATAATTTAACTAAAAATAATGTTATATAAAAAAGATATAATGTATTCTAGTGGTAACTATTACACCATTTTCACTCATCTGTTTTGGGTTCAATCCCCATTACATTACTTGAAGCAATGAGTTGTCACCTGATATATGGGTTTTCATTTTTCTAAAACTATATTTTATAATTTAGATAACATTCCAAAAAATATGATGAGTATCCTTAAAATAAAATCAATAATTTTATAACCTTTTATCCACTATTTTTTCTACAGAGCTTATTTTTACATAATATCATATAATCGTAATTGAATATTTTAACTTTAAAAAAATGATCTTATTAACCCTAAAGTTTACCCATAAAATTAAATTTATTTCGAAATGTAATAATGAATTATTCCTCAAATAACCATTTCACAGAAACATATTCTAAAACAAAGTGTTTTATTCCCTTATATGTTTACCAAAACATTTTTAATCACCATAAACTTCCATTACATAAAACATAAAAATTATTACTTATATGTTTAAATTTATGATTATCCATAGACCTATAAATCAAATACACTTTAGGTTTATCACATATCACTATGGAATCTCATAGGTTTCAATAAGATATATCATATTATTCATCATAGTTTTTCATAAAGAAAAAATGGATTAACCCAAGAATATTCCTCTAGAGATTCAAAACTAGATAACAGTAATGGAAGACTCATTGTGCACTAGAATAATGGTCATGATATACTTGACCAACTCCTTTTATGTTTATTACCGCTAGATGCATATTTTCCAAAACCATGTCATTTTTATTATCCATAGAATGATATATTTCTTGGAAAAAAATATAATTTTTACCTTACAAAATATTAGGGTGTAATCATATACATATAATTATCCTCATAGTAAGTCATAGGGTTATATTCCCTAGTCAATGTTTTCCTAAATGTAGTATTAAATGTTTATACTAAACCTCCCTTTAAATCAGTTATAAAAAACATCTCTAGTAGCATATAGTCGGTGTTTACATTATTACATTGTCCTTATATACAAGGAATCTCATCCCACGTGATTTAATTGTTTAGTTTTCTTGGTAGAATAGATTCATAATGGACTCACATTGTAAATTGGAAATAAAAATAAATAACATAAGAAACATTTTTTATAACATTCACAATATCCTTCTTCATATCATGAAAAAAAAGAAAAAAAATAAAGGGAGAGATTTTATTCTTAACAAGGGTTGTGCATATCAGAAACTATCATGATTAAATAAGTAATAATCAATACATAGAATTTAATTACTTAAAACACATTTCATTTAATCAATAACATGATCCTAAATAATAATATGGTATAAATAAATTATTATCAAATAATTTCATAAAAATATTCAAATGTGTTTTATCACATATCACTATGGAATATCATAGGTTTCTATAAGTTATATTCTATCATTCATCGTAGTTTTTTATATTAAAAAACTGAATAACCCTAGAATATTCTTCTAGTGATTAAAAGATAGTGAACAATAATGGAACACTCACTATCAACTAGAATAATGTTCATGATATACTTGACCAACTCTAATTAGGGTTATCACACCTAGATGCATCTTTCCCAAAACAATGTATTCTTTTATTATCCATACAAGGATATATTTCATAGAATAATATATAATTTCTACCTTACTAAAATATTAGGGTGTAGTCTTATACATAGAATTATTCTCATAGTAAGTCATTGGGTTATATTCCCTAGTCAACGTTTTCCAAAATCTAGTACTAAAGGTTTATACTAATCCTCCCTCTAAAACCTACTATAAAGAAAACATCTCTTGTATCCTATTATCGGTGCTTATAATATTACATTTTCCTCAGATAAAAGTACTCTCATACCACATAATTGAATAATTTAGGTTTCTTGGTAGACTAGATTCATAAAAGATTCACGTAGTACATTGGAAATAAAAATAAATAACATAAGAATTTTTTTAAATAAAATTCACAATATCTTTCTTCATATCATGAAAAAAACAAATGAAGGGTGAGAATATATCCTTAGTAAGGGTTATTAATAGCAGAAAAAATAATGATTTAATAAGTAATAATAAAAATATAAAAGTGAATGACTAAAAACACATGTCATTTAATAAAAAACATGATCATAAATAATAATATGGTAGAAAAAAATGATTATCAGATAATTTCATATAAATAATCACGTGTGTTAGAGAGATATGTATGGATATCATAATTATTCAAATAACCACATGGATATTAATAACTAATTTCATATTGAAGGAAAGCATAATGACAAACATCATAAACTTGTCATCAAAGCCTCATGATAAGAGATCTTACATAAATGGGTAATCCATCATTTAAATACCTAAACCATTTTTCTTATGAGATAAATTGATGTACCGAGTAGATATTGAGGGCCCTTCCTACCATATACTATGTCTAATTCATTCATCATATTAAATGGGTGAAACATAATCAATATAAACATCTGTAATAGAAAACAAGTATAGAAAATATTAATAATTTCGCAAATAACAAACTCTATAATAATTTATAAAGAATAATAAAAAATTTATGATATTATTATATACATATTAAAATATTATATTATCTAAATAATGCTGATATAGATGATTATACTTTAAAAACCTATAAAATATTTCTTGAGGGAAATACACTTTTCGTTCTGAAATAACATATTCAAAAAATAATTCCATCAAAATATTATAGAAAGTATTTTTTTAGGAATGAATAATTTAAAATTGTAAATAAATATTTTATCCAATGATTTCTCATGAAGGATGGAAATTTTTTATTCTATAAAAGTTTAAAAAATTCTTTTCACAGTTTTATAAAATGGTAAAAAATACCTTGTTTGAAAAATGGACAGAAGATTCTATTTAAACCATTTCAAAAAACTAAAAATTGGTAAAAATTTATTTATTAAATCATTGGTGAATATTAATAATATTATTTTATATATTTTAACAAAAATATGGGCATGGAATTTAAATATTATTGATCGAGTAGAAAAACAAGGTTGGTTTTCCTTAAAAATGTTGTTTTGTTATCTTGATATCTTAAAGAGGGGAAAATGAAATGACAAATTATAATTTCCAAAAACAATTACAGAATAATAAAATATATTATTTTTATAATATAAATATGCAATAATTCCCCTAGCATATAGTTAATCAACAGAAATTCTAAAAAATATGTGGATGAAAAATAAATCATTGTCACTTTGGTAATTTTTTAATTATAACCCCCATTAAAAGATAACATTAAGTACAACATTGAATACAATTATTATAAATATATTCATGATATATCATATAAAAGGTGTAGTAGATACACCTTATAAAAATAAATATTTCTATAATACAAAATTTTTCTCAATGGAGTGGAAGTTGATTGGAAATATATTATAATGATCATACCATTGAAGTTAGAATTAATCAGTGAATTAATTCTTATTAAGAAATGTAAATCCAAATAAAATTTTTTGAAATAAAATATAAAATATTAAAAATAAATTACACACATAATTTTCAAATATCAGAGACAATCATGATGTAATGTAACCTAATGAAAAGAAATTGAGTTATAAAAAGACTTACCTCCGGACCGACTCATCGCATACATTCATTATCTACCATAATAATAAACATATGTTAGTTATTTATTTGTTTAATAAAATTTGGAATTTTTAGTATTCCTATTATATCAATTGAAATAATCTTATATTTAATTACTTAATCACCTTTGTTTATGTCATTTATTTTAATGATATTCAGTTCATTTTTCCATAATGATTTCAGTGACATAAATATAGTAATAGTTGTAATTTTCCCTTTATATCCTAAATAATTATCATGAAATAATTATAATTTTTGAACATAAATTACAATTTCAATCCAACCATGATATATGGATAAAAAAATGAATTATTTCCTAATCATGGAGACCGTAATTCATAGGAACAAATGAGAAAAATTTATATTTTTCAACGATCATGATGGAAAGAAGTTAAGTATTATTTTGAAATTATAAAACTATATTTATATCATTAATAAATTTTTTTAAATACACTTATATAACCATCCATGTGATGTAGTTATGAAAAATAATTCACATCGTGTCGTGCATGTGGTAATCCACACTTGCACATGAATAATATTATCATTTTAAATGAACAGAAAGGTAATATATTATATGATATCTTATATTTAAAAATTTTAAAATTACAATTAATATATATATATATATATTAAATCTTACAGTAAATCTATATAAGAGTTGTGCTGATGAAAATTGAATTACATCGGTTCACATGATGGTAGTCAAATATAATCTAGAACGACAGTTTCATTTCCCATTTGAGGGAAGGGGAGATTGATATAGGTGATAATATTAAAATAAAAACAAATAATTATATATTATATAATAATTTAATTTTATCACCATGGTTTGATAATATTTTCAGTATGTGTATTATTAAATAATACAAAAATGATCTGTTAAGAACTATAACTCCTCTCCAGTCAATCTCATTCTGTTTACACCAACAGTATTCTAAAGAGAGTTTAATAAAAAAACCAAGGCATCTAATACATGGAATGGTATAATAATATGGGTTTTTAGTATATATTTTCAAAACCAATGTCTTTAAAAGTGTGAGTAAAATTGAAAATGGGTTCCCTTTTATAAATGATGGGAGGTGCACTTTTGTAATTTTATAAACTATTAAATTATTATAAATTATTTCCAATGAAAAATTGATAAAAATTTATATATTTAAAATCTATTATGTTTATGGGTATAAATAATATCATAAAATTAATGTTTTATAGTTTTCAATTGGTTTTTTACCCTATCTTTTTATTTTAACTAGTGTTAACCCTTTTGGATAATTATTATGATAATAATATTTTTACTCTCCAAAGGTCAAGATTGTTTCTATAAAAGTAAAAATTAAAATCAATAGACCATGGAAAATATTTTAAACAATATCCCAATAAAATATTACAATATATAATTTTTAGTAATTTCAAATCATTTAATAAAATTTTATTTATCATAAATTATCATTAATGTCTTTTTGAAATATTTATATAATTTGACATTGAAAACTAAATGATATAAAATTAATTACAATATATAACACTAAAATCTTTTTAAAATGTCATATTTATCTAAAAAATTTCACAGAACACAACAATTAATTCAAATTATATTACTTTTAATATTTTTAGTGTTAGTAATTTTTTTGACTAATTGAATAAATGTCATGTTTGTATTGAAATTATTTTTATGTTAATTAGATAACATATAAAAATTATAATAAAATAAAATCATTAAAATAATTTCATTATTCTCAAATTAATCATTAATATTCATTCACATCATTCTTTTTTCTCTAATGTGAACACATAAGTGTTTATTAGAAGCAAGAGAATGTCATTTTTTCACATTATTTACATGAAATATTATATAGATCATTATTAGTGAAACGAATATAATAAATAATTACACAATAGAATAAAATGATAATAGTAAAAATACATTTATACAATAATAATTAAGATGAAAATGGAAATCTAATAACATAGTTATAACCTTGTTTAACCTGATTTATGCTTTTACCATTGTAACAATGATTTACTATTTTCATTAGTCATTAATACACAAAATTATGTTTACATTTTTTAATAATATTAAATATGATAATTTAAAATATGGAATATATTTTACCAAATTCAATACCAATAGGTGGAATAAATTCAATTTATAATAATCCTACAAAGCACGTTGAAATGTGGTTTTTTAGGAAAATGCATTTTTCAAGGAAAAGATAAATTTACATTTATTCTATGACAAGTTATCTTCATTCTATGAATAAAAATAAATTTAGAAATATATAATATATAAATGTAATATAAATAATCCTTAATTATTTATTATCTTAATTAATTAAAATGGGAAAAAAATATGTACTTAATACCAGTTTTTAGAAAATTTGTTTTCCAAAAAACATATAAAAATTTCACCCTATTATAAATTGTATATGATTATATCATAAATACTATCAAATTTTATAAATTAGTATTACATAAATTGATTTAAATTTATTATATAATACATCGGCAAAATACAAACAAAGAAAATATATTTTTCACGAAAATGTATTTTTGAAGAATAAATTGAAGTTACTAAAACATGTGTGATTATTTGATAATAATTAGGAAATATATTTATATTTATTGAGACCCATATATATATTTGACAATTTTTTTAATAATATTTTAATCTTCTAATTTAACAAACATGTTATAATGGTTATATTTAAATAATAATATTTCGCGGTTTATTTAGGCTTGGTGTTTCATGTCTTATAGGTTATCAAACATGGTATTATTATTTTTTAAATATCATGGTGTTAGTAATGAATAATTATATTTATAATTAACTTTTCTTATATAACTATAATTACAAATTCCAACCAATCCATCAAGAAATCCATTCACATTGCTCAATTTATTCAAGTTTCTCATCATGTGCGATGAACAATCACTATCATGAATCCAGATACTGTGGTATTGAGTTTCTATGAGAAAAATTTCAACCAATATTTCCTTCAGGTTATTATTACATAACCTATAAATATGTACTATTCTATTTTAGATATCATCTTATCTCTTCTTATTTTCTTTACTTTTGGTATTTAGGACATATTCTTCTTCTTCTGATGAGTATAATCTATTTTTCAAATGAATATCACTCGATTTTCTAACATCCATTTTTATTAAATTATTTTACGAGGGATTTTGGTATCATAAATCATATAATTTACAAATTTATGAATAAATTTAGATAATTTATAATAATATCCAAAAAAAATTTCCTTTGAAGTGATGTAGGATTTTTTATCAACCTCCTTTTCAGATTGTTGAGTGATATTCTTCTATTAATTAGTTTTCTGCATCTTTTCAATAGTTCATTGTATGAATGTGATTTATATAAAATTCAAAATTTATCAATAGAAAAACATTCTAAGTATATATCCACACATTTCCATCCTCTGAGTACTTTCTAGGTCTTTGATCAGTTCTCAAAGTCTTAAAATAATTTCTAATATTTTGTTTCTATTTGTTCTGTGTTTTTTATATCCTTAATTTTTATGTTTCAAGATCATGTAAAACTCCAATTTGGCCAAATTAATTAGTTACTTTATCGGTAAACACATTATTAATGCCTTTTGAGTATAATTTTTCAGTTTCTAATAATTATTCATTTGATAACATTATAAAATATAACCTCTTATTGATATTAGTTGATTTCATTTTAGATTCAATGAAAACCCCAAATATATTAAAATAAAAAAAATTAATTCAATAAAATATTTTAATATAATTATTTATTTTATCATTCATTACATGAAATAATTAGTCTCTTCAATATATTGTGTTACTTGCAGGACTATATTTTATCGACAATAGTATATTATTAAAAAAATATTTAAAATATTAATTATAACCTATACATTGTAATATATAGTATACATATGATTAAGTATATTATTTAACATATATTTTGCAAACATTTGTTAGTTAACTATTGATTAGTAATAAAAATAAATGTTTAAAAGTAGATGAAATATTTTCTAAAATAATGTATTTTTTTTAAAAGACGGATTAATCATTCATTGTCAACATGATTTAAAATGAATTATTAACTATTTTAGAAAAAATATTTCAAAATATATACATAATTTAAGAAATACGAATAGAAAAATTATATTATGGTTAATTTTTTTGATTTTTCTGAAATGTTTCATTTTTGATAAATTGTGAAAAATACTAAATTTTATTTTGAATTTTATTTTTCTTTTAAATAATATATCATGATAGATTATATTTTAAATTGTCTTAAAAGTAAAATAAGTTTAATTTTATATCAATTAATCTAATTTAAATTATTTTAATCCTTCTTATTTTTAATTTATATATAAAAACATTTTTACATTTTGAACATTTTCACATTAAAACCCTTCTTTATTATCATGTCTATTGGAATAATTTTAATTTTATTTATTCCAATTATTTGAATTGAAATTGGAAAAATTATTTCAATAATTAGAATAATAATAAATTATAAATTCTAATAAGTTCAAACTAAGGTATGACCAAAATGAAAAGTGAATACAGTAAAAATTAATTTCCTTGGAAAAGGTAAAAAATGGTTTTACTAGGGGATAAACTAAAAAATACAAGGTTAAATAAAGCTAAAAACTTGTATATAAAAAATTTATGGACATATTTTGGAAATTATACCTATAATGTTCTATAAATTTCCATTTTGGACACTTTTAACATTTAAAAATATGGGAACACTCAATTCTGTTCAAAAATACGAAGTGTATCCCCTCCACAATTATAAATGGCCCCCACCTCTACTCCATTATTCACACCATAAAAACATTTTTGTTCTGAAAATACCTACACAGCTCAATTCCCATATTCTATCACATAAACATATAATCATTATTGTTATAATAAATCCACCCTATGAATCATTTGTTGCAAACCTTGGGATGATACCCGGAGAAGAGTTAATGTTCTTCAATAAGAATCCTTATTTATCTTATTTCTCAAGAATTATAATATTTTTATTAAGACATGATGATCTAATAACCTCAATATCTTAAAAATATTGTTAATTTTTATATAATTTTCATCATGTAAAACAATATCCACTTCCATAAAATGTGATTCAAAATCAATGTTCGTATGTATAGTAGACTACCTCCATGCGAACCATTGTATTTAATTTTTTCGTTTACACTGATAAAGGTTTCGTATAATGATGGATATAAATTATATATATAACATATTTATTCATATTTATTCATAAAATATTATATATATAAATATTTAACATTATCTCTTTAAGAGATACGATAAAGCTGCTCGTGTGTATGGCAATCTACCACCTCACAAATCGATGTTGTTTTTCATTCACTAACTCTTCACATGGAATGTGATAAAGATAAATTAAATTATTATAGTGAAGATAAATGAAATTATTATGATATTAGTGAAATATGTATCATTTCATAAAGATAATATATATTATATTCTTTATTTCCATTTCACTCATTTAAAAATGATATCATCATTCATGTATGTGTGGACTACCTCTTTTACAGAGCGATTTTACCCTCTTTTCATCACCACACAACATTGAGGATATATATATATATATAATATATTTGTTTGTATGTGTAAAATATTTAATATATTATATTATATTATATACATTATTTAATGGTAAAATATTACTTACCTCATTTCTTTAATGATCATTGAAAAATAGAAACATTACTCATTCGTGTGTATGACCTACTATCTCCATTGTTGTAACATAATTTATTTTTCAAAACATTCGATAATTATAGGTTTTAAAAAATTTAATTATATAAAATTATTATAAATATGTCATTATTATTATTTTATAGATGATATAAATATATAATATGTGCAATAACTGGATCTTACATGATTAACCATAGATGATGACACAAGGTACTTAACACCCGAAACAATATAAATAATGATTAATTATTAATGAATGGGTGATAAGATGGTATAAAAAGGTCAAATATGATATTATATCAATTTCATTATAGTATAATTAAAAAATATTTTCAACACCTCTATGCGAAAGGTTAATTAATTTCAATCAAAAGTAAATGTGAGGTAAGATATTTTGAGTCAATACATTTCAATGATACATATTGTGATGTCAGGCACCTAGTTTATATTATATGATGAATAAAATACCCCATGAAATGTAATATAATGAATACATCCTTATTAATGGTATTTAATGTTTCAATTTGTGTTCTTTAATCTAAATTATTTTTATTTAAAAGTTACCATGTGTTAAATAATTTCAAAACTCTATTTTATTTCATTGGGTTATAATACTTTTTCATTATCTTTGATATTATAAAAAAATGTTTCTAATAAATTTTGATCATATTATATTGTATTTATAATTATTTATATAAATATTTAGTTTATAAACATACTCATTTCATTTATTAAATCGCAATTCAACATTATGATCATTTTATTGTTTTATTTCAAAATATCATTTTAATCCGGTTAATTTATACTTTAATTTCCATTAATGAAATTATTTGATCATTGGCTAATGAACCCATAAAAATTTATTATTATATTTTTATTAAATATAGTTTCATTTAATAGTTCTTTTTTTCCACTCTTGGGTACTTAAATTGATTGAAACAATATTTTTAAGAAAATCAAACTTCATTTCGCTTTTCTTATAAAATTTTTTTCTTCTAAAACCATGTATTCTTAAAATATTTTCTGAAATGTTATTAACCATTGAAATATTATTTATTAAATTAATTTCCACCCATTTTTACTACATAAATAAAAAATTCAATGTCATATTATGTATTTTTAAAACCCATTAATATTTAGATTTTATTGAATATTTGAACGAAATATTCTTATTTTTTCTCTAAACAAATCATTTTACTACCTATTTTACAGTGAAAAAGAGGTGATATCTTTCTATTTAATGGATTATGTTTAAGTATCCAACATCATTACATTTATTTATTTTAATATTTAATTATAATTTTATGAGGGTCTTCTTAAAGAAATTTTTTTAATTGTGATTTTTAAAGAAAATAATATTCAAAATGAAATGTTTTTTTCATGAAGAATGTTTTCAAAAATATTTGAATGATATTTCTATTAATCATTTAAAATATCCTTTATTATTAATCTAATGGTTATATATGAATTTTATGATTTTTATTCTATTTTTTTGTGATTATTTGTCCAAGGGTAGTATTGACAATCATCACCTTGCTATTATATTTTAATAATTATCTTCCTTTTAAAATATTCACTTCCTTATGATCCTTAGACATTAAATTTTGCCTAAATATGTATATTATTTATCATTTATATTCATATTTCATACACCATAGAAAAATTATATATTAGGTTTATGTTATAAGTAACTTGTTTATAAGGGAAAATATTTATAAATCCATATTATTTACATAATATGGATATTTTATGATAGGGAACGATGTCTATGATTAAAAACATTATTCCAAATATGTGGAATTATATGAAACTTAAAAAATGTATGGGCCATGGTAAATGATATCACCTTGATTCATTATTAGTCGCGTGGGTGAATTGGTTTTCTATACATAGTTAAATGGTATTAACTCATCAGTTTTAAAAAATCCTAAGAATAGGTATTGATGGTAATGATATCTTGTTCATAGTAAAAATGGTGTCTAATAATTAAGAATAAACATAATTAAGAGTCCAGTTATTGTTATCTATAATTTTTTTAATATGAAATTATCTATGGATGAATGTCATTTTCAGTTAACAAATTCAATGGCATATCTTCATAGTTATTTACTATTCCATATTTGATTATTCATTATCGAGTTATTTAAATAGAATTTTTGATTAGTTATATACCTTACTATTTTTATTATTCATTATCTATTCATATATAAAATTAATTTAAATATAATGTGTGTTATTTTATTTACCATTCCATTTTGATCATATTTATTGATTCAGGATAACTTCTATTGTACTTAACCCTTACTGAGTATTTGACCTCACCCATACATTTTTTCTCTTCCAAAAGTTATATAGATGAATCATTTGAAAGATTTTTCAATGATGTTATGAATTTTATTTTTTTATATAGTGTGTTTTATTTCCTATTACCAATGTCAAATAGGAATCATGTATATATCAGTTTCTATAAAACTTCTAAACTGATCGGTCCATCGAGATTCATCCCATTGTATCTATGTCATTATAATAATGTTAGGCAACATATCCAATATTATGGTGTCATGGACACTACAGTTTGTATCAAATAAATTGTATTATAAATCATAGAAATTATATTTTACGAAAACAAATATTTTAAAACATAACCATATGTTAAAATTTGATGATAAGTATAGAAGAGTATCTTATAGTTTTGTTACCGCGGTGATTTTTTTTACCTTGTTATACATACCTTTCTAGATTCAATCAGGGGATATGGTTCTTGCACATATATACATATTAGTAATAAATCTAAAAAAGGTTTATTGGTCATGAATAAATTTTCACCTACTGCATGAAAAAGATCATTAATATGCACCTGTTTTGACACTCATAAAAAGATATTCTTAAGATAATTCACATATTCTTTACAAACCATTATGAAGGGTTTGAATAGATAATGAAAATTAATGACATAGGTTAAACCATATAACTGAAAGGACCAATGTGGAAATAAAATGGAATAATTATTTATGTATTAGTATTTTGAAAATTAATTTTTAGGATTATTTTTACCTACATGAATTTTGGTATATGAATCATAAAAATCATAAGGATTGTGTTAAATTTTAAAATAATATATGAATTCAATAACTTAATATTTATGGAAACCAAGATGGGTTTATTTATTTTTTGATTGATAATAAGTTCAATATTATAAAAACCCTTTTTTTATTTATGTGATTAGATTCTACCCTGATTAATGATATTTTGGGTGAAATTTATTGGCAATACAACCCATTGGTTTAGAATATAATTTAGTGAAATCCCCCATTTAGTAATACTGCCTGAAAATTTTATAGAAATATATTTAATTTTATTTATAATGTTTGGTGTTAATATAATCAATATTGAATTTTTTATAATAGTCGAACAATATTATTAGTCTTTTTTGAAAAATTATTGTATTAAAAGTCATTTTAAGAAGGTTTCAATAATGACTAATTTTATTTCAAGGATGTTTATAAGTTTCAAATGGGAATGTTATATGAATTTTATTAATATGGTTTTTGAAAAAAAAACATTTATACAAGGTGACATCCCATCTCATATACTAAGACCAAGGGTATTAAACCCATGGTCGAATGAAAATAATGGATTAATTCCTTCCGTTGGCCTATGAAAAGTCATAGTTAATATGTCATTATTTTCTGATAAATTGTTTGAAATAATAATATTAATGATACAATATTATTTTTAATTTTTATGTTTTGAGAATAATTCATTATATAGCTTGTTCCAACCATATTGGTTTTGGGAAATAGATAGATATTGATTCAAAGTGTAGTTTTATGTATCTTATGATTGTTTAAAAGTTAATTTTAGCGCTTGAGGCATAAAAAATTATTTTTCTCTATTAATTTATTTGAGTAAAGGAGAAATTGGAAATTGATCAAAGAACAACCCAAGGATGAAATTCTTCTTATAATTTAGAGACATATCAATTATAATTACATTTATTCTTAGACAATAAAATAGTTATTAAACTTTATGAAAAGAGATATTGAAATGAAAATGTTATCATATTACCGTAATATTTTATGAATCATATGGTATTTTAAATCAGTAATGGTTTATAGGTTTTTGGTCATTATCTTTCCATTGATCATTACTTTTATTGTGATCAATGACATCAATCACTCCCTATACTTATTTATGATTTTCATCAATTAATAATTTAAATTTCCCACTAATGTTTTCTTAATAGAAAACCTAGTTATGTATTATTCAATATAACCTTTGTACATAATTTTCTATTTTATATTGATTATTTTTCATTATCCGTATTATTATTTGGGTTTTTTTAATAAATAAATTTCCAAATATAAAACCCTTGATTGTTGAGATCAAGTCCAAAATGTTAGAATACAATTTTTTAAGGTTGTTAGAATGTTACACACTAAAATTATAAAATAATATTACTTTATTCACCATCATATGTTACATGAATCAATACGTCTAAATTTCATTACTTGTAACAATAAGTTTCTTTAATAGCATGTGTTACATGCCATACTAAGTTCTACCGAACAACAATATATTATTAAATCTAATTGTTTAATATAATATTTATAACCAAAAATTTAAATTAGAGGATATAAATAGGATTAACTAAATTATGGAATATATATTTTACACACATTTTTATGTTATCTATTCATTATTAAAAAGATAATAGTCATTTAAAATAAAATGAAATATTTTCTGAAAAACTGTATTTTTCTAATAGATGGTTTCATTGCGCATCTCATACATAATTGAAAATAATGTTTTTACAAAATTTCAAAATTTTAATTAATAAAATATAATAAATTTTTAAAATATAAATTCCCAATATCTTACAATGGTTTTCCGGATTGTTCTCAAAATTTCAATTTCTGAAGAATAATGAAGAATAATGAATTATAACTAAAAACTACCTTTTAATTTAGATAATTTAAAATACTTAATTATACTTTAAATTGGTTTGAAATTAACATTATTTAATTTATAGATCATTTATTCTAATTTTTTTATTTTAAACATTTTCTTATTTAATTTAGATATAAAAAACATTGTAAACATTTGAGCATTACCATTTTAAAAGTCCAGTTTCTCATCACAATAATGGAATTATTATTATATTAAAATTTTCCAATTATATGAATGGAATTTGGAAAAATAGATTCAATATTTAGAATCATCATAATTTTTAATTTATACAAATTTAATCATAATTTTTTTCCAAAATTAATTGTGAATATAGTAAAAATTTATCATAGTAGATGAGGTAAAAATGGGTTTATTAGGGGTTAAACTAAAAAGATAATTGTAAAAATTTCTTATAAACATGTATAAAAAACTATTGGAGAGGAATATTTATATAACTAAATCTATAATTATTGATGATGGATCATTTTGGACCCTTTTTATATATGAAAAATGCAGGATCATTCATTGCTTTTCAAAAATGTAAAGAATGTTATATCTTCCACTTATAAAATTTTACTCTATATTCATCCTTATTAACACCCTAACCCCAAATTTTAGGCGAATTAATACTAATATTGATTTATAACATTCATTAAATCCTTCTATAATACTTATTTTGGAATATATATATCCAAGGATGGTATTAGTGTAAACATAAAGAGGATACCTAAACAATAGGTAATGTAATTCAATTAGAATCATTATTTTACTTAATTATCTACACCGATCAATTTTAAGAAAACAATAATGATATAAAAATATCAGTATCTTTAATATAATATGTTTAATTTATCATAATTTCATGACCTAAAAACATCTCCATATTCATCAAATGGGTTATAAAATTATCGTTTGTGTGTATGGCTGACTACCACATCGTTAACCGTTGTTGTGTGTTTTTACATATACACCTCTCAAGGTTGGGTATGAAGAATTATATATAGAATATATATATATTATTTTTTCCTTAAAGTCACTTTATCATATTTATCTTTTTCCCTTTTATTCCAGTGGATATTTGATAATGCCTTTTGTGTGGATGGCAGACTACCACCTCAGAAGGTGATGTGATTCGTCTTATAGAAATGATTCACAAGGAAAGTGATAATGAAATTTTTAATGATTATATTTGATATAAATGATTAAATAATGAGTAAAATGAAATATCTATCATTATTTATTGATAATATATATCATTTCATGTCTTTCTACTCTACTCAAGTAAATATGATAACATCGTTCATGTATGTGTGGACTACATCCCTCACGAAGTAATGTGAATATATTTTCATCACCATGCCACATACCTCATATATATAAGTATATAATATGGTATATTTTATATTATTATAATTAGGTAAATGTATAATATTTCCTACCTAATTTCCATAATGATCATTTTAAAATTGAAATGTTACTCATGCCTATGTACAACCTACATTCTCTATAATTGTAACATACTCATTTATTCATGACCACATTTTATGATTAGTTTTAAAAGTTAAATTTAATAAAAATAAGTTAATTGTGTAATTATTATTTTTATAGATATGATATACCTATATAATAAGAGAAATAAGTGGATCTTTTGTGATGAAAAAATGCATGAGGAAACTAGAAAATTTACAACCGTAACAATGAAAATAATGATTTATTATTATTGAACGAATCATAAAAGGTTATAAAAATATAATATATGATATTATAAATATTAATATGGTTATATTATAGGTTACTAAAATTTAAAAACCACAAAATATAATTTTTAATAGTTTTAATCAAAATGAAGCTTGTGTTAAAGGATTTTTTCTCAATTTCCTTTCAATGGGGCATATTTTAATTATATGCACGTAGATTTTTTTATGTTGTTTATGCTACCCATTAACATGTTATAACAAAAGGAATTATATATTCATATAATTTTAACTCTAAATTTTAATTATTTCATCAAATGTTATTTGATTTAAAATTTACAGAGTTGAAAAGAATTTTTAACTAAAACTCTTTTCATTGGGTTACAATACTCCTTAATTGTCATTTATATTTTAAGACTGTGTGTGTCATTAATTTTGATCATCTAATGTTGTATTCAAAAAGAATTATGTAGATCTATATTTTATACATATAAATATTTCATTGAATAAATCTCACAAAAGCATTTTAATCATTATAAGGGTTCATTTTACAATCACATTTTAATCAGCATTGTTTACACTTTAATTTACATTAGAGGAAATTTTATGATAATTGTGTAATAAAACCAAATAATTTTATTCTCCTATAGTTATTCATGATATTTTCATGTAATAGTTAATTTTTTATGATATTTTTTACATACATAAATTAATTTGTTTTTAAAAATTATCTAACTTTATTTCCCTCACTGGTCTGAAATATTCTTTCATCTAAAACAATGTTTTCTAAAGAAAATTAAAAAATGTTTTTAACCTCTTATAATGATATATTAATGTGTATTTCACCCATTTTTACTCATTTCAATAAAATATAAATTGAATCTTATGTGTTTTTAAAAATAATTTTTTCTGGCATTTATAGAAAATGTGAAAGGAGTCTTTTTATTATTTTATGGACAAGTATTTTATGAAACTTTTTAAAGTGAAAAGAGAATAATATTTTTAAATTTTATGTCATGAATAAAATTACCAGCCATCAGGAACATCATTTATTTGATGATTCCTTTAATAATGTATGAGGATCATTTTAAATAAAATACTTTTAAAAGCTATTTTCAATAAAATGCATTATTAAAAAAATTCTAAATGAAAATGATTTTTCCCTAAATAATTTTTTAAATATATTTTTATCATATTTGTATTCATTAATGACATAAACCCATTATTATTACTCCAATGGGTGTATAAAGATACCATCTTTATTCTTTATCTGGATGGTTTAGGAATATTTTGACCAATAATAGTGTTGACATTCACATTCTTGTTTTATTTTTTAGTCATTAACATCCCCTTGAAATATTAACTTTCCTATATTAATTAGAAAATAAATTTACCCTAAATATCCTTATTATTTATCATGGATATGTTTATTTATTAAACTATATACCATTATATATACATTTTTTTCCATTGAATTTTATTTTTTTATAAGGGGAAATATTTATAAATTTGTAATTTTTACATAATATAGAGAGTGTATGATAAGGCACATTGTATATTAATTTAATGGATTATTCAATATACATAGAATTCATTAGACCTACAGATATGGGTGGGGCCTAGTTACTGATATCCCTTCTATGTATATGTAGTGCGATGGAAAAAATTAGTTGGTTAGTTGTAGTTAAATGGGTTTGTACCCATCAATTTTAAACTATATTGACGATATATCATTATGGTAAAGGTATCATTTCTCTAAAAAACATGACATACAATAATTAAAAATTTCCTTCATTAAGTGTTTAGTTATTATAATACTAGTGATTTTCATTGTGACATTATCTTTTGATGAATTTAATTTTTCGTTTATTACTTAAATAGAATGTGTTATCAGTTATTTACCTTGACATGTTGATTATTCCATAACTATTCATACATTCAAGTTATTTAAAGGGCATGTGTGTTATGTTATTTATATTTCCATGTTCAGTATTCTTATTGATTCATTATATCTTCCATTGTACTGAACACATAATGAACATTTGGGCATACATTTATTTTTTCCTTTCCCTTGGTTATGAATATAAATCATTTGAGTGATTTTTCATTGCTTTTAAGAATATTATTTTATTATTTATTGTGTTTTATATTCTATTACTAGTGTCAAATGTGTATCATGTGTGTATCTAATTCTCTAAATCTACTAAACTAATCGTTCTATTTGGATTTTACCCATTGTATTTATATAAATGTAATAAATCAAGGAAGAAAATCTAGGATACTAGGTTCTAGGTTTCTATATTCATTTCTATTCATAGAATAACTATCTCTTCATCAATTTATTTTACCATGTTTGTTATCTCTTTAATTTGTGCATTCAATCCTATTGATAATATTTTTTTATTCATCTATATTTAAATTGAGAAAAAATGATTCTCTTAATGTGAATTAATTATTCCCATGGTCTTACACAACTATTTATGAATGACTAGTTTAACTCAAATTTGATTAGTATATTCTATATATTCTTTAAGAAAAATATAAATCCTTCCATTTTTCTTAAATTATGCATCCAACCATTCAAAATATCTATGAAATCATCATTTTGGTAGAAAATCTTCAGAGTTAGTCTTCTTCATTAATTTAAAATATTGATTTCTCAAATATTTCATCATAGTATCTTTTTTATATAATACAACTTTTACTACATCATATTCAAAACCCCTTTTATCGTCATTTTATTTGTAATCAATACTTTTTTCCACTGGTTCCTCTTTTCAGTTAGATATCATAATTTAATGTTTCTTCCTAGGGGAACCATTATCTAATAAATTAGAGAAATATCATAATCAAATAAAATCTTAATACATCGATATATTCCTATGATATTCATTACATCACTATAATTAGAAAAAAATTCATATTGTAGATTACCTTTATTTATTTGTGTGCACCACTTGAATTTTTCTTTCAAAAAGTTTTATAAATTCACAAATGAACTATATTCTTATTTTATATAATCTTTATCACGATATCTCTCTATGGATTTAAATTTAATAACCTTCCTTGACTTTTCTTATGTTCTCTCCAAAATTATAAAAAATTCATGTCCAACCTTTTTAGTTTTTTGTATAGATCATCATAAGATACTTTTTAAAGCTTTTCTATTCTTCTAGTGTAGGTAATTTTTTATTGAATTGTATAGGAAACAATATTAGGAATAATTTCATGATTTCTAAAACATTAATTTCCTAACTAATACCATGGATATCTCCTAAATCCCTAATTATATTATTAATGAAGACATATATTTTTTTCATTGGATCAGATTTAAAACCTCAAATCTATTTTGTAGCACCTACAACCTTACTTATTTTACATTTATGTCCCATTTATAAATATTATCCATTTTGTATTTATTTTATTTGGATTCTTTATAACTCATAACCTTAATATATATTTTGGTTGAAAAATATCCATAAAATTCATTTTTTCCATTACACAGACATCTATTAATTTCATAGATATTATAATCATTGATATGTCTATTACATAACTATTTCGTATTACATGAATTAAAAAACATAAATGTTTTGTCTAAGATATTTTATGTGATATATAATTTTTTTTTCCAAATATGATAATTAAAACCATTGAATAATGTATCCCCTTGAGAATTAAATATTTTCTATGGGGTAGAAATCCTCCAATGAAAGATTCATCGAGAAAGAACTTTTTGGATCTGATACCGATTGTTTCAACCATAGGCCTGAATAAACCATAAAATGAGGGGGTCAATTAGTGTGTTTATTTTTTATTAACATCCATTAGATCCAATTATTTCCTTGTATTTAACACAAAATTTCTATCTATCACAAGAACACACAAGTATCCAAGTATATAAAATTTCAATGCAACAATAAATGGATCTTACATGTTTCACCACTATGTGTTATTCCAAATAGAATATTTAGATGTTTTTTCAACATTCTAGAGGATATAAATACCCATTGTATGTGATTAATAGGTCTGGAAAATATAAAATATCAATATTATGATCAATCCATCATCTTATCTATTTGCGCACTACTTTAGGATAAGTAATACAAGAATTTGAAACATAATTATTTGTTATAATGATTATTCAAAAAAGTGAAACACTAGATCAATAAGGGTATTTCCATTATACTTTTTTTACTTTAATAAAATTATAATCATCAATTAATTTCCCAAAAACAACCTACATTCTCTCAATTATCCATATATATCATGTCACATTTTCAAAATATTCACCATTTCGTTTGTGATTTCTGTAATATCAAGGGTTTAAAAAAACAAATTCTTTTTCAAAATTTTTTTATATAACTCCCACTAATTGGATATTGAAAATACAATAAATTTAAAATTAAATTTACCATGAAGTCTATAATCCCTTAAAATCTGAGATAGATTTTAATTTTGGACCATTTATATAATTATCTTGTTCACAATATGACCATATCAATTACTTTTTGATGATAATATTTTTCTAGATTACATGAATGATTATCCTTTTGATGGAATAAACTCAACAAATAATAAAATCTTAAAAATATAACTAAATTTAATGTTTTAATCCCTAAAATAAGAAAACATGATCTATTAAAATTTCATCTATATATGAACTAGTTGTGGTGTGAAATCAATGCTTCCCCAAATCTCAAATGTAAAAAATCCCAAATAAAAATCTCCATGGAAAGACCAGGTTGATCATGGAAAAGTGAATATCTATTTAGTACATTCATAACATTATCAGAATTTTTATGCTATGACACCTATATTTTTTATATAATTAAGTAGAACCTTATTTTTATGATTAGTAATTTAGTGTTACTCTATCCTCAGCCACCTCACATCACAAATGTTTTAGTTTTACACATCATAGACTATAAGGTGGTCCACATATTCAAAGTGAAACACACCAGCTATTTACATATAATTACAAAAATTAATTCCTCAAGATATTATTATATAGAAATTTTATTTTTCAATATATTCTTATGAAAAATGTATTGTGTTCTTGTTACCTCCTCTAAAATTAAATATATCTACCATCACATTAATTTATTCTTATTTGAAATATAGATCATAAAATTTAATTTTACAGAGATTGAGTTTATTATTATACACTGGATGATTATTCTATAATATAATCGCATTATAGTGTGAAAAATGTCACTGTGTTGTGATAATGTTTGTTTTGTCACAGACAACTCCAAACATTAAGCTAGTTCTTATGATACTTCTCCAAGAATCATAAACTCTTTTGTTATCCCAAATATCATATAATGAAATTTATTGTAGCTAGGTTCAATGATAAGCATAAAAATTCTATATATAGGTTCCATAAATAATCTATGTAATCCAAAAAATGAAACGAATGATTTTATTAGTTCCAAAAAATTATCTTAGAGAGAGCTCATGGTTTACCTCATCATTAATCTCAACACAATCTTGTTTATAGTCATGCTTCTCGTATTAGGGTTCAATATATTTTGAAATCAATCCAACCACATTTTCCATTGGAAAAAATATACAGAATAAGATCTTGAATCCCAACCATGATAGACTATCACCATTATGTTTTTAGGTAATTTTCAACCAACATGTTCACATAGATATGAGTAAATTGCAATGAAAGAATCCCTATCTAGTTGGAAATTATCTAAAACAATAAAAATGTGTGTCTTATATAAAACCATCTATCACATGAGGATAATACTATCTTTATAAACCCATAAGGTGTATATGACTAAAATATATATAGTATATTTGAATTATAGGAAACCATATTAAGCTTAGTGGGAACCACCATACTCATTATAAGAAAATATTAATCAGGAATAAATAATGGAATAATCCACCCTCTACTTCAACGGTGAAAATATTTATTAATTAGTCTTTGTAATGTTACCTCTTAACTCTAATAATCAACATATATATACTCAAATAGTGGCATGGGATTTTTTGACCCTACCTCTAAATATGATTTGGTCATCCAAGGGAAACATTCCCATTTTTTTGGGATGAACCCATGGCCACAAGAGAATATCTTAGTGAGATTAAATGGGAATAATGTGAAAAAATATCATAGCTATACACAATATGATGAATTACCATGATACTTGTACCATATAAATGATTCCTAAAATTTATGGGATGAATAACAAGTTATCAATGTCCTAGTAAAATGATACATTATCCACCATTCATGTTATAGTATTCCTAGTTTAATAACTCAACTCAATACCTCGTTATCATCCTTTCCATGAATTTATATAACAATCCTCAAAATAAAACTAGCTTAAAAAAACAACCTAGGTAATGAAACCACTCTGATACCATTATGACATGGCCTAAACCACTTATTCTTTACATGGTTTGTTAATAGGTTTATTATTACACCCTAATATAACCTCTAATTGGTCTGGGATTGAAAACTAGCACGAAAAATCCAAAAACATACTTAGGGGGCCCTAGCCAATAACAGTCTATAATAATAATGCATCACCATGACACAATAATGTTTAAAATCTCCAAAAAGTACTTATAATCAACTAAATTATGTAACATGAATATATAAGATATTAAATGATAAATATAACACCATATAATTAAAATATGAAATGGGAAAATAAATGTTGTAGATAAAAATCACCTTGTGCAACTGACTTTGGGAATCGAGAGATACCTCTTTTCTATATTCTCTCATTAAATAAACTCCACAAAAAATTTTCCCCTACCACAAACCACTATTACTTATTATATATTAACTTCATGGGCCCAAAATTTACCACCAAAAATGCCAATCCACGAAACACTTACACATACACAACCTATGTGGGCATAAACACAATTTAGAAGTGAGTATGAACACACATTGTAGGATTACATGAAAAAACAAACTAAATATTTAATAATAATTCTACTCAAATCCCATGTTTGAGGGAAATTGAACAGATAAATCCAAGGAAATTGATATGCTCTAAATTTAATTCAATAATAAGAAAAAAAATTCTATTATTCTCATCTCAATTTCATAATGTGTCATATCTCATGAGCATCTTGATATACCCAGTGTACCTACAGTCTCCAAAAACCTAAAGTTGATAACCTAGTTATAAGTCATATTGTATAAAAATATAGAAATTAATGACATATGAAATGAATCAAAACATCCATATAATCAACCAATATAAATATTTGGACTCTAAACTCCCATACTACCTCACTATAATATTTATAGGGGAATCATGACTCACTATGGAGTGCACATCATTCATGGGGGGTACGAGCCTTAATAGTGGAAATATTGGCATCGAATCACATATGAAAACACTAACATATAAATGAAAGGTACTCACACCCTATCAAATGGGGGAGTATTGATCCCACCTATATTTTAGAGGGTGTTTAGCTTGTAATTATCAAGAGGTATAGGCCCCAAGCCCGAATGGAGGATCCATGCCTTGAGGTTGGATATCCTAAGACCTGAATCCTACGAGGGATTACCTACTCCATAATAAATATAATTGAATTGTTTCTTATTATATGAAAATGTATTGGGGGTTAATAACCTCATGCTAGAACTTAATGACTCACCCATACACTAATTTCATCATCAAGAATCCATGGTACTTCATTTATCCTAGAACCCTTGAAAAAACCAACTATCAAAGAAGCATAAATCATCATAATTTAGATGGAAATTAACTCGAAATTGTATAATAATGTGTCCAGAACTGAAACATGGGAGAAAATATATGATAAATATTATATACTATGTAGTTCAAATCATTTAATCTTGTGTAAATGATATATAGTACCAAATGGTTCTCCAGGTGTGTTTAGAACTTGTCAAAATTAAGTGGAGTCAACCAAGATGGTGTGTCTAATAGGGTACAAGGTGTATGTAATTCCTGGAACTGTATGGGCATGTATCACTAGTACATGTTGAGTCAAAATCCAGGAAACATGGAATGATCGGTGAAATACCGTACATGTAGAACCAATTGACTACAAATCATGTACTCTTTATACATATCAAACCACCACTTCTAAAATATAAGGTGTGTTATCTATGTGACACAATGTGTGGGTCTAATGTATTGACCTACCATGTATGTTTGGTACACACTGATGCACGTAAAACATAGTTTCACAGTGTGTGACTCATAGTCAAAATACAAGTGATATTTATTAGAACACATAACCCTAGAAACAAAGAATATGATATACATGGCGTATGACTTAATGTACTACAAACCTTGTAGTCAGAATTTCTAGATCCAGAGTGGGGAGACTTCTTCTTTCATTGCCTCTACGATCATTTCATACCACTCCTATATTGTTGTTTAACCTCTATGCATCTAGGATTATCACCTCACCTCACTAGGGAATCTTCGCTACGGATTGGATAAGTCATCATCTCCTCTGTTTTAAAACTCCACCTCTTACATTTATATTTATATGTCATTACCACAACTCAAAAACACAATACCTCGAAATTATTCGTCATTAAATCTAATAGTCATTATAAAATCATTTTGTATGAGTTAGGGTAAAGGTAAAATTGAATATCTGTGGTTAGTGTGATGTTTTTGAAACCTAAAATCATGTTCCTATTCATGTAATATAACGTATGTGAGATACAGGATAGAGAATTAGATTAATAATCGATGAAGATTTATTTAACAAATATTTGATTATTTTTTATGAATATTAATAACACCAAAATAGTAAGATATTTTTTTACATGAATGACTCTAAAATTATCATGAAAAAACATATACAAATGAAATGATCTAAAATAAATAAAATAAAACTATTATCATTTTAATTGAATAATCAATGAATAATCAACATTTTATCACATAATCTATTATCTCATTGTATCCAAACATATTTATGAAATAATCTAAAGAAAAAATATAAAAAATTTAACTTTTAAAACAAATTATTTTGAATATATGTGAAATATACTTCATAAATTATAGAAATATATTTCAAACTTTTTAATATTTTACTGTACAATTTATCACCATCAGTAAAATTTCACCATGTTCACCATTAGAATACCTATTTTAGGAGGATAAAATATTATCATAAAAAGAAAAAGTTGATTAAAAATATCAAAACATCATAACTTGATCATTTGATAACTAAATATTTGCAATCCTTTCATCATTTATTCAAAATTATATTTAAAATGTTCTATAGTTGATTACCCTTATTCTTGATTAAGGACATATAATTACATATCATTTCTATAGGGTTAATCTCATTAAGAATGGATAACCGTAAGGAAACTCAATAACATGTTATTAATATTATGATGATAATTCAAGCGGTGCATTAATTAAAATACATGATAATGTTAGTTCTATAGCTCGTATCCCAAAAACAATGGTTATACCTCACTAAGGGAAAATAGAAAATTATAGTCAAAACCACACTGTTATAATCTACCTATGTTATTTTTTTATGTTTAATTACTTTCCATTTCCACTGGATAAATATTTATTTATTTAATAAATACTAAATATCCATTAATATTAACTAGCTCTAAACAGTACCAAAATTCTTCCAAAAGGGTAAATGCCGCATTTTGAGTTAAACAGAACCATATAAAAATTTCCATGATATCAAATTATAGGATAAATTTAACACTTTATTCCATTAAGGGTCCTGAGGCTATGAAACTAAAAAATAAATTAAGTCCCAATAATAAAATATTGGGAACCCTTTATGTAATCCCCATACGATTAAGCATAGAGTGAAAAAAAAGTTAGTCATTTATTTTCTAGATAGATTCTAGTTTGGTCAGTTTTCCAACCCAATGTCCCCCAAACAATGACTCTTTACTCAAGAGAGACCTCAATTAAATTATAATTTTAACACCTAATAAGTAAAACTATAATTATCTCCTCAATTCAAGCATATAACAAACTATAAACCATGGTCAAGGTTGCGGAATATGAAATCAAATTTAACTCCTTACAAAGTAACTAATATAATTCATCAATTCTAATTTAATTGCATTATAACACTTTAAACTATAACATATATTCATTCACAATATAAAATTTATATTTTTAAATTAATTAGATAATAACAATAAATAAATGAAAAATTATTAAATTTAGACATGTGATAAAAATATATAAACAATTCATAAGAAAATAATTATACACTATATTTTACCCATCTATTAGGGGAATTACAAAAATTAAATAAATATAGACTTTTTTATTTATATCTTATTTTAAACCCATCATATCTTATTTTATATGGAATTTAATTAAATATATAATAATAAATAAAATATAAACAATATATATTACAAATAATATATGTAAACATTTTACATAATCAAAATATCATTTATGTATTACTATTTGAAACATGATCATATAAAGTATCAAAACCCATTTTGATTTTCTTTAAATAATTTATTCAAATAAGTCCTTTTAATTTTATCATTTAATGTTATTATTTTTAAATAATTCATAACATTATATTTAAAAAATTGTATATTTTCACTTATTTTGTAGTTATATAAATTATTTATAAATTACCTAATAATTTCAATAAAAAAACGTTAAATAAAAATTATAATCCATTCCATATAAGTCAAATGTATTTGAATATTAATATTTAATGATAACAATATTTTTTTTAATTAAATGTTTTCCAATCATTAAATAATTAGTTTTTAACATTTTTAACTAAATAAATTTATAAAAACATTATAAATTAAATTAATGTCCCAAATTACTTTTTAATATTTTTTAACATTATATTAATTATATAATTCATTTATTGGTTGAAAATTTTGATAAATATAATATATTTTTATATAAAAATGTTAAAATCTATATCGTAATCAATGATATAGATTAAAACAAAATCAGGACATATAATTTTATTTCCATAGCATATTATAGATAATAAAATAAGTATATATCATATTTTATTATATCACAATATTGAAAAAAATGGTCCCATTTAAAAGATTTCATATTATATTATATGCATGAATATTGTAAAGATGATATGATGCTATATTTTTAGGCATAAAAAGAATGTAAAATGGTGTTTTTCTGCTATGATTAAACATATGGTATAAAATGTTGAAAATTTAAAAAATTGTGTTGTGTCTCTATATTTGATATCTAATATTGTAATATGTGATCAAATTAAGGTTCAAAATTTCCTATATTGTAATTCATGCCACTGGAATAAAAATCACAAAGTTTTGTAAAACATACCTAATCATAAATGAATCCAAATTTCAAAGTTAATATCATTTCCTATGATAAATAATACAATAATATTTTTATCATATCTTTAAAAAGATTTCATTAATTATTTAATGCAGGGAATGTTTTAATAACACTGAAGGGTTTATAAGGATCAAATAACACTTATTCAAGTGGTATCAGATATCATTAATCCCAAAACCAAGAACTTTATGATTTTAATTAAAAACCATGTATAGACTAAAATGAGGAACAATTTGAACCATAAATTGATGTTGGTTGAAACCATTATCTTCAATAAAAAGTTTGACGAAGATCTCTATGAAGAAACCAGCATGATTCTTCCTCCATGGTTTACCCATCGAATGACTTGAATCACTTAACATTTGGGTGGGATTCTCCTTTTAACAATTATATGTTAGCAACTGAGGTGGAGAATGAAGAAAGAGAAGAAAACAACATTATGTAGAATAAGTATGGACCAAAGATATCATTTTCATGGCCTTCAACAAAATTATATAGGTCTCGAGAGAACTCTTTGAGCCATTCCTGAATTAACTCCAATGTTTATAATGTGTGAGTAAATGGATTTAGTTACAAGACATTTAACCTCTCAGGTGAGGCATTTATCGTATAAATATGTTGGATATAATACATCACTAAATACCTGAAAGAATGAGTGATATATTTTATCACTGCAAGATAAAAGTGATGATAAAGGTCATCATTTATCATCACTTTTATTAAGTGATGATAAATTATTGTCCCACACATCTTCATGCCACATCAGACTTCTCATTGGCCTAGGTAGCATTTTATAAGATTGTGTCTTCCACTATCATATCATTCCATACTGGCATGGGATTAGCACCAGCATATATCTTCACACACATGCTACATAGGCTTGTTCCTCGATGTGTGGTCCCATATGCCTAGCTGGAATACCCTCCACATCTATAGTTGGGCTTACATGTTCCCTTCCTCATGTGGGCCTATACAAGACCCACCTTATCAGCCTACCCTAGCATTGTTCTCCCACCATTTCTATATACTCTAATAAAAAACATATAAAAAAATATAAATAGTAAAAACCATTAAAAATAAATGATAATATGATTCAAATAATAATTATAAATGAATAGATTATAAAATATTTAAAAAAAATCATTAAAAAAATAGTTATTAATAAAAATTAATAAATTTAATACAGATATAAATTATAAATAGTGAGAAATAGTATATATTGATCATAATTATATAAATTTAATAAATTCTAATAATTAAAAAATTAAAATTTATAAATGAATTAATTATAAAAAATAAAAAAAAATTAATAATGAGAAAATTATTAATAAAAATGAATAAAATATATATATATATATTATAAATAATAATAAATATTATATATTATATAAAATTATATAAAATGAATTAAAAATAATAACTAAAAACATATTAATCTCTTATAAATATTTTAAATATTTAATGTATGTATTCATATTTTAATTAAATTCCACTCTTTTTAAAAATTAATTCATTTTATATTTTTCTCCATTGTTAATTTTTAGTGTTTGTTAACATTTGTAATAATTTAAAATTTTTAATTATTTACTCATTTAATATTTTGTATATTTATACATTTTTATTGTTTTTATACATAATTAATCATTAATTTATTTAATATTTTTAATATAGATATTTATTCATATATATATATATATATATATTATTTTATTAAATATGATTTATATAATATAGAATATTTATGTTTATATTAAACAAGTCATATATTTAGTGAAAGAAAAATTATAAATAAATTTTAATATTAATTAAAAATATTAAATAATCATATGAAGTAATGGATGTTTAATTAAATAACAATTGTTTTTTCAATTTAAAACATATCTTACATCTATTACATTTATTTCACAAATAAATATACGTAATTAATTCACTTTTATATAGGTTTCACACACACATAATATTTCTGTAATTTATTCAATTTTTAATATTCATTTTATAATTATATTTATTAAGATGATATATTTGAATTATATTATTTTTATAATTAGTAAATTTTATTCATTTTTTATATTTTTATTTCATATATACAATTTATTTCATTTTAATAATTTTTTAGATTTTATTAATTTTTAATATTAATTATTCATTTAATAATCTAAATTGTTTTTAATTATTTTTTTTCAATTTATTCATTTTCAATATTTCATTGTTCTATATTTCTGTAATGTATTTCATTTATAATGTTTATTTATGCATGTATATTTATTAAAATTTAATTATTTCAATACGGTTGTAATTTATATAATTGATATGTATTCATATTCATTTTAACATATTTATTTATAAACATCCGTTTTTTATTTTCATAATACTCTATATAATTAATAACACATTTTCAGTTTTTAAATTTATTCCTTCTTATAATGATTTATTTTATTAATAGATGTTGCATATTATATAATTTCATTATTCAATGTTAAAAATATCACGTTTGTGTTGTATAAATAAACACACATATTATTTTCACACACAAATTTTTGTAATTAATTACTTCTTATATAGAATCACACACACAATATTTATGTAAATTATTCAAATTTTTTTATTTATGTTATAATTTCATTTAGTAAGGAAAGATATTTAATATATTATGTTTTTAACTGGTTAGAAAAAATTATATTTTTTTAGATATTTATTAATTTATACTTCATCTAGAAATTTAATAATTTTCATATATTTACTTATACATATTTATTTAATATGTATTAATATAGACAATATGTATTCCTATTCTTTTAAATATATATCAATATTTTCATTAATAATTTTTATAATCAATAAAACAAATCCACTTTATAATATTTTTAAATCCTATTCAATTTTAATTATTCAACTTCAATTTATTTAAAAATTTATGCATTTAAGAGTATATGTTCATTAATAATGTTAAAAATTTATTTATACAAATATATTTCTAGATAAATAAAAATATATTTATATATAAATATATTTATAAATTTAAATTTAAATTTTTATTATTATAAATAAATATATATTTTAAAAAAAATTATATAATAATAAAAAATTAATTATGACATTTTTAAAATACATTTTTAATATTTGTAGTTATTTATATTTATATATTAAAATATATTTTTATAAATTTATATGTAATTATATAAATTTATTTATGATTATATATAAATATTTCTAAAAATATATATACATATATATATTTATAATTATATTTATAAATATATGTATATAATTATATCTATAAAAACTTTTTTATAATTCTTTTAATATATTTATAATTATATGAATAAGAATATAATTATAAGTATATGAATAATAAATTATTCATAATCATATATATTTATATTTATATATATTTATATTTATAAATACATATTTACAATTCTTTAAATAAATGTCAAATTATATAAATATTTATATATATTTATATAAATTTATATTTTTAATAACTATATAAATTTACTTTTTTTAATAATATTAATTATATTATCTAATATAAATTATATAGGTTTTTTCTGCACTTTATTAATGATGATAAAGAGAGTCATTGTCAGTGCTTATTATTTTGCACTGATAATACCTCTCTTTATTAGTATTTTTAAATAGCAATGAGAAATTCATTCACGGTATAAAAAATTTGTCCCCAACTGAACCTGCTTATCTTTAACCTTTCAAGCTCTCATATTATTCAACCTCTGCCACCGCCCCACATCGGCTTTCTCAGATGAATCAAGATTCTCAAAACCAATGGTATGTTTTCATTTTTACTCATCTATCATTTATTTGGGTTTTTATACTATCTTAAATGTGTGTCACTTCCCTCGTGCATAACTTGCACCACTCTGCAATCCATCTGTTATATCCATTTCATATATGTTGTTTGGTAGGGATGATTTTGGGGGAAATGAGATGATTTGGAGGGAGAAATTATTTTCCCACTATCTAAATGTTTAATTTTCAATATGTTGTGGTTTTTCATCTCCCCCTTCCCCCATAAAAATTCGTAGCATAAATAAGACAAAAACTACTCAAATATATATATCTATATATCGATATATATAATCATTTTGAAATAACACAACACTCAACATTAATAACTTTGGATGGTTTTTATAACGCATTAATCCATTATTGTTTCCAAATATATGGGTATCATTTATTTCAACTATATTAGTGTCACACTTTTATGACACATAAATGCATATATCAAATTTCATTGAATATATTTATTTTAATTGGGATACTTATGATTTAACATTAACTTTAAATTTTTTGTATAAGTATATATTAGATTTATCTTCCTCAATTCTAAACAACATTTATTTGGGACAACCATATTTTCATGATCACAAATCATCCTTATTATATTTATAATAATATTGGTGCATTGTGATAGTACATATTTTGGTGATGAATATTGGTTATGTATTGATTTAATGCTAGTTACGAAGATCTACTATCAGTTCAAAGATATGTACTAATGTATATGATAATAAGCCATTATTTCTAGAAATCTATTATTAGTTCAATTGATCCACTGTTAGTTCAAAATATTTGTTTTTAGTTCAATTGAAAGACTTTTAGTTCAACAAATATAAAATTGTAATAATCATCTACTACTGTGGAAGATAAACCAACTATGGATCTAATGTTAGTGCATCTACTTCCGAAGTTGTTCAACCACTAGTGATGTACTACCGCTTGAGTTATGCTACTCCTAGACCAGATGTACTTCTAATTGGATATACTTCTAGTTTAGAAGATCTACCAATGAATGATATATTATTGAATTACAAAACCATTAGTCTAATATACTGTTTGTCTATGCTATAATTAAATATGATCTACCAATAGTATGATAGCATTGTTTTTTGACTCTATTTTGAAATCAATTCCTCCAAAAAGCTAGTTTAAGGAATTAAATGCAGACCACCTAAAAATGTTTTATTTTTCATATTTCCTAAACTACTACATGGTTTCTTTTAAGTCAAATTTAGATATTTCCTAATTTATTTCTTAGTATGAGGATACATGATTTTGTTATCATTATTCTTTATTAGGTAATTGGACATGTAGTGAGATATGTTATGTAGAACTCCCTCATGCATGTATGCATGAAAAATGAGAGACCAATGGTTTTTTGAATACATTGATGAGCACACTTGTTCATACATTGGGTCATGTGGATTGTGTTTACCATCTTAGAGAATCTCAAAAAACATAAAAAATAAGTCTTTACAGACTCCTTCGATACTCTACTTCCCAAATAATTCAATGAATCATTTCAGAACTCCTTTCAATGACATATTCAAGGACCTATAAACCACTTGAGAATCACATATCAGCAACATAATCTTTTCTTATTTCTAATCATTTTATCTATCTTTGTAAGATTTAATTTTGAGTTTTAAATTTTATTACTGTATTTATTTTTATACACTAACTCTTATACCAAACTGAAGTGTGTTTGACACTCTCTCTCAACTTTCTCTATGTATATACCCAATGAAAAAATAGAGGAGGTCATGTGGGACCTGTTTTTTTATCTTCCCATATCTAAAAATAGAATATTATTTGAGCCTAGATATCTTATGTGATGTTGATTGAATAGCCCAATTTAATATTTGGATCTTATTATTGTTATAATAATCCACTTGGTGGTGGATGATTTTCATGTGGATGGGATTATGTCTATGATTAAGAGTAAATCACTTGTTTTATTCTATTATGTGATATATTACTTTTAACCATTATATATTCTTATTTATGAAATAAACGTAAGGGAAAAGTTTGAACCAATCCATGCATATAAAACAACTAAACAACATGATATGAAATAGCTGAATCTATGAGTTGAAAATGTTAAAGTGTTTGATCAAGTAATATAGTTTCAAATGATAAAGTGATTTTAAATAATTTTTTAACATCTCCCAAATCCAACATTTAGAAATTATTTAAATGATCTAACTTGAATAATTATAGTATTTTTATTACATCAGAATTTATAATTAATTTGTTGTATTTAGTTTAAAAAAATTAATATAATTTTTAATTTGGAACTCAATTCACCCCATCTTAGTTTACTCACTTCAAACAATATTTTATTTCATAGGATTTTAAATATATTATCAACTTTTAATTAGTTGTCTTTTAAAGATTTTAAATTTTAGTTATTTATAAATTTAATTTATTATTGATAATAATGTAAAAATGGGGTTATTCTATAATTATGCCTCATTATTTTAATGTAATTAACTATACTAAGTGGAAGATTAAAATGTAGATTCATATTGAAATAATTGGATTTGAAATTTGGACTTTAATTGAATATTAAAATGAATTACCCTAACTACTAGAGCAAAAATGAGTTATTCCACTTAATAATATTATAATAATAAATGCTAATAAATGAATGAACTATGTTTTAATATGGGGGATTAAGAGTTTAATATAATTAATTCTTATACTACTCCACTTGAAATTTTTAATACATTAGTTATTTCTCATGATGGACTATCTAATATCAAGGAAATGAATTTAAAAACATATAATATTAAATATGATACATATAAGATAGAAGATGATGAACCTATTTCTAATATAGATATTAGGATTAATGATATTTTGAACATGATTCATTCATTAGAGGATCCAATTCCAGATAAAGATCAAGTGATCTCTTGATGATATGTTTACTAGATAGATGGAGGGAAACTATAGTTTTAATCTGAGAGCCATGTGACATTATTAAGATTTAAATTAAAGATTGGATTGGTAATATTATCATGTATGAACAGGAACTAAATGTAAATAGAGAGTAAGAGGATAAACCAAATACAAAATCTAAAGTCGTTAAGACTACTTATTCAGAAAATAGATCAAATCTGGAATCTCAAGGGATAAATAGTAACTTAATGATAGTGATAAAGAAATATCGCACTTGTCATGAGAATTATAGATGTTTTAAAAAAGTAATTATTTTTCTAGGAAACATAGTTACAGAATAATGTACGATAATAGAGGTAATTATATAATAGATAATAAAATGAAGGTAATATGAATGATATAGTATGCTATGAATGCAATAGAAAAGGTCGTGTCAAAGAAAACTATCCTAAGATAGTATTTAAGAAGAAATATGATGACAATGATTAGGGGTATAATAAATATATAAAATAAACATGGATTGATTCATAGGATATATCATTTCAATCTCATTCAAGTAGATAATACAACCATGATAGAACAAACATGTGTTTTATGAAAATCACTTTTGAGGTATCTAATGTTTTCTTGTACCTCCTATTCATATCTCTAACATATTTGGAGATTAAAATAGTGAATAAAAACTTTCTAATGATGATGTGTTTGAATATTTTACTATGTTTGGGGGTATGTTGAATGAAACTAAAGATAAATTTATTATTTTAAATAAGTAACATGCTCTGACAACCAATTGTAATACCTATCTTTGAAAAGAGAAGGATAAAAATCCTCATCAACTAAAATAGAATTATGAGTTAAAATTATCTAATGAAAAACTAAAAAGGATTATTTAATATTTAAAAATAGAAGAAATAACATAACCTATATAGTTGGAGATCAAATAAACAAAATCTACTAGTGGGATATTATATCATCAAGGACAGAGAAAGATCATTAAAAAAATCAATTTCTAGTTTCAGTTCAAATAAATTTGTTACAAGTTTTTATTATTTTTTATCAAAAACAATTAGTTTATAAAAGTCTAAAATAAAATTAAAGGAAACATGTATAGACAATTTGGATTCATAATTCTTTGACCGTAAAAACATTCAGAACCAAGAATATATGGGTACCAAATTAATTTTATGTTTAATATTTGTTGTACATGAATCCTACTTGAAAAGATATAGTAGGAATCTATGGTATCTTTAAAGTCGATGCTTCAGTAACCAATCACGAATATGATTAAGTTTGATGGGGGGGAATGTCACTTTTGGTGACCATTCCAAATAAATTATTATATTAAATATTAAAATAATTAACTCTAACATTGTTTTAATTTATATTTTTCTATTTATAAATTTATTAATGTATTGTTTGTTTATTATAACATTGGTATGTAATAATGAGTTTCATTTTAGATTTACAAATAATGTATAATTTTTTTACTCTTAAAATGATTTAGTTTTAACTACATTAGGAAATTAAAATATATATGTTATGAATTTTTATTCAATGTTTTCTCAAAAAATTTCATTTCTATGTGCCTATTAGGAAGAATATTTTATGTGAAATAGGAGATGAGGACATTGAAATATTTATACATATTAAAAGATAACTAAGTGAGGGATAGTAAATGATCTACATAAACTATAACTCCCAAATGATAATGTTTGTAACCCATGTAAAATAGTTAAATATTACAAAATCTCTTTCAAATCAATGAAAGATGTTTCAAATTCTCAACCCCTAGAGTGTGTTCCTTAAGAATGTTTTGATGATTTTTTAATGGTATTTAAATTCATCAACAAAAATAACCCTTATTATTATGTATCATATTATTATAATATTTTGTAATAATTATATTTTCATTCTTTTCTTTATGGATTATGGTTTTTTGAAATAGATTTTTATGAAACCTATTTCTCTTACACATGTCATTTTTTGAATAGATTATAACTTAATTCATATATTTTTCAATGGATAATCATATTTGAATGTTATTTTTAAGGAAATTATTTTCTATCTAATGGTTAATCATATTTTAATAATATGATTATGGAACACATTTATTTATTATGGGTTAATCATGTATCAATGTGATTTTCATAGAATCCATTTATTTTCCATGGCTTAATCATGATTCAAGGATATTATTATTGAACATGTTTCTTTTCCATGGATTAATCATGTTTCAAAGATAATGTTATGGAATCCATTTATTTTTCATGGGATTATCATGATTTCAAAGAGATTATTATGGAACTAGTTTCTTTTCCATGGTCCAATCACGTCTAAATATGATTTACATGAAACCCATTTCCTTTCCGTAGTCCAATAAAGTTATTAATAGAATAATGATTGTTTATATGAGTTTTATCATTAAATATCTATGTACAATATTCATGATGTGATTAGTAGACATTATGATTAATGGGGGTCCAGATAGAATCGGTTGTGCCTACTGTAACTTATTTGATAGGATGTCATATACAACATTAGGTGATCATGTTACAAATTATATGATGGGGTGGCCCATATAGAGTTGGGTGATCCCATTATAGAATTTATGAATGGGTGTCCTAGATATTTTCAAGTGATCCTATTACAACATATATAATTGGGTGGCCTAGATAGTTCTATATGAGGCGATTATATAATATATGATGGGTGCACCCATATATGTACGATCTGAATATGAATGTAGATGATCAATTAAAAGAGAGGTGAATTGTAAGTTTATAAACATCCATTTTAATCCACAAGGAGAAAAATGTTTAATAAGGTAAAAAATTGTAAATTCAGAAGGCCTCTTTTAATTGTACAAATTTGATAGGTTCTGGAAATGTGGTTCTGGAAATGAAAGATATGGAATGTTTACATGGAAAAGATTCTACGATAAAGTAAAAAAAAATTCTTAATCAGGGTGCATAAATGAACAATAAAGTATTGGAAAATTATAATTTCTTCCATTCTTGAGATAAAGTGGAAAATAAACATAAAACAAAACAAGTAACATGTTTGAAGTATTTTAACCTAAAGAGTATGGTATCCAAAAACCTTGGATAAAGGTCCCTTGATTTTTACAGTAATTAAAGACTATATTACCCACACCAGGGTAATCCCTCAAAAAGAATATTGGATTCTATATTGCAATCCCCACAAGCCGTTGAACATCAAGGTAGTCAGCACATTTGTCTTTCTAATCACGGAAGTACCCAAACATAAAGTTAGTCAACACCTTCTTCTTCCTATCCCTAGAAGTCATTGATTGTACACAACAACAATCATTGTCGCATGAAGCAATATAGACAAGATGTTCAGTATGCATAAGGCATGAGAGTCTTTCTCTCTTTAAATAACTTCAGCATCATACAATCTCTATAGTTATGGATCAATATTCTTAGTTTATGAGCTCATTCAAATGAGCTCCTATTTATAGGAACTTCTCCAAAGGTCAGATCCCTCCTCAAACAGTCAGATTTTTCCATGAATTTTGGAGGAACATATATGCCTATCACTCAAACGACTGAATGTTTGAATCAGAATTTATGAAATCATTTATAACTAAAACAATTATTAGAAAAATAAGGATGCTTATCCAAGTATATTTTTCAGATTCTAAAGAAAACAATATTTTGGTTTTTAAGTAAATAATAAGATAGAGACTATATATCATGGATATTTATATTCTGTTTTCCAAATTATTCAGAACATGAATTTTATACACTTTGGAATCTAAATTCCAATGAATTAAGAATCTGAATTCCTAAGAACAAGGAATATGTATTCTATAGAATTTGGAGTCTGAATTATGAGGAATTCCGAGTTTGAATTCTGAAAAATTATGAATTCGAATTATGAGGAATTTTGGGTCATAATTTTAAGGAATTTAGAGTCTGAATTTCAAAAAATATGGAGTATTAATTTTAGAGAATTATGAGTCTAAATCTTAGAGAATTTGGATTCCGAATTTCAAAGAATTCAGATTCAGTATTTTTGACAATTCTGAATATGAATTTCAATGAATTCGGAGTCTGAATTTCAGAAAATTCAGAATCAGAATTTATGATAATTTGGAATCTAAATTGTAGAGACTGTAGAATCAGAATTTCCAATAATTCGGAATTTTAATTTCAAAAAATTAGGAATCTGAATTTTAGGGAATTCGGAATCTGAATTTCAAGGACTTCACAATCATAATTTCAGAACCTGAAAACCTAATACTCTAAAAATAAGGATTTATATGATTCTTAGGTTTCCAATATAGAACCTAATTTTACCATTTATAAATATAAGAGTTATATTTATTGAAACTATAAAATGAACAATGAAAAAAATTGTTTATGGGAGAATTTTCATGAGGAAGAAAAATTTCCCTTATCAGGAAAATGCTTAGGAAAAATATGATTTTCTTTAAGATGGAGTGTTTGTGATTTTCCAAACATTGTAAAATAGAAATGTCCTAAGGAATCATAATTAAATCAACAATATTGTGAACCAAATCATTGGATAATTATTGTGTTATCTAGATAATTATATGTTACTCATATGGTTATTAATGATATAAGGGTTTTGTAAGGAATATATGAGATGATGTTCCAAGATAATAATATGTTATTTATTTTCTTTTTAGGGGTATATGATGTTTAATTTTATTTATATTGATGTCACATGGAAAATATTTATTGAATATTATGAATTTTTCCATTATTAATTTCTTATCCCATGGTTTCATGTCTAATGATTTTGGTATTAATAGGTTTAAATATTTGTTTTTTATACTCATAGACTTTGATTATTTCAGCATACCATTATTCTCTTCTTATGATCACCAAGAATATTTATTTGAAAATCCTTACATTTTCCCTTACTGAGCATTTAATCTCACTCCTCTTATGATTCTTTTTCCTCATGAAATAAATAAATAGTTTTAATTAAATATATATAGATGGGATTTCATATGCATGATGATGATTTCATAATTCTAAAAATAAAAGGTTGGTAACGTGAGAGAAATTATCATTTAAAATCAAGTGAATTGTTTATGAATGAGTGTTTCCTACTTATATAAAACTCTAAAGCTAAATGGTCAATATAAATTTAAGTAATCTAATTTTTTTATGGTTTGGAAAAAAAATTGTAATAATTATTAGCAACAATGTTGGATAATTAATTTTCATGATTTCATCATTGGATCAGAGAGTGCAGGTTCTAGGCTATTATACCTACTGTCAAAGGAAATATTTAAATAACATGGGAGATTATTATGCTTTCATGGGAGGTTATCTTATGATTTATAGATACTATCATCAAACTATAAGATTAAGGATGATCATAATTTCCAACTCTTACAGACTCTTTTTGTGGTTTTAAGTGATGTGATCATAAAGTGATCAATAAAACATTAAGAGGCGACTTATTTTGTTGAATCCTATATAAAGATTCAATTTCATGTGAATAAATCCTTTAAATTTTTTCTGTATATGTTTTAATATAATAATAAACTTTAGGGTTTATATGATCATGTCTATTAAAGTACTTTTGGGAAACATGTTTTATCATATAGATAACAATGATAACAAAAAGTGATTCAATGATTACGCAATTAATTATTTTTAAAAAATAGATATCATGAATTTTTTTGGATTAGAAGATGAATGGTATGAGATAACATTTGAGGTTATAACACCCTTTGATTTTGATGTTATTTAAGAATGATTTCATATTAACATTGGGTGATACTATGATAATTTTTAAGATTAGTGTATCATATAATGGTTTACCAATTTTAGTAATTATATTATCATGTTTTAAATATTTTTTTTGTCAATGTCATTAATTTCTAAATAAATGGTTTTCTATTCTATGGATAAATAATCATTTAAAAGTTTACTTTTAGTGAATAGGGATTTAAAAATTCAGCTGAATACACATCATTTGTATTAAAAGTATATATTATGGTAGATTTTTATTGATGGATGAAATTTTACTAATCATGTTATTATATTCTCATAATATCCGAGTTTAGATTTTATGATAAACCCTTAACATTAGGAAAAGTGTATTGAAACCAAAATGTTATAATACTGCCTGTACTCTTGATGAACCTATGTTCATTTCGATCATTTCATATTTTTGTTTTGAGGACCTTAAATATTCATTTATCATTCAATTTTTGTTATCAATGACCTCAATCACTCACTATAATCATATGCATTTTTACATCATTGCTACCTATGTTCTCATATTTAGAAAAATAGTTATGTGTTATTTTATATGAACATTATATTTCCATTTACATTTTTTAAGATGATGTTTTATTAACCCTTTTTATGCTTTGAGTTTATAGTAAAAGTATTTTTCAATTTCAAGCCTTTAATTATTGAGATAAATTTCAAATTGCAATGACTGAGTTTTTTTTAAATGGGGTAGGATATGACAATTAAATATTTTAAAATGAGAAAATTTAATTTGATATTGTAGAGAACATTCCACTCTAATTTTATTTTACATTAAAATAAATACTCAGTTTATATTGAATTATATGAAACCCAAATATTTTTAAGTCTTATAGTGTATTCAACATGCAACATTGAACTTAAAAGACTCATGATATATAATTCCTTTATAAACTAGCGATAATAATGGTGGGTTTGAATAGTATTAAAAATTTTATGATATATATATATATATCAATAAATATAAATTATTGAAAAAAATTTAGTATACAATCAATAAATTTTTTGTAATGCGATTTTATTCTTCAAAAATATGCTTTCTTCCAAAATGATTTCTATTCTTTTCATGAAAAAATATTATAAAAATATTTTATAAATTTAGGTTATTTTATATTTAAAATAAAATTTATTTTTGGAATCGTAATATCAAATTTTACATTGGGTGATTGTTTAGGATTTATAAAAAAATATTGATTTATAGTGAATAGTTAAAAATACTAATTTGGGAAAAAAAATTATTTTCAATAAATTGATTAATTTAAAACATCCAATGTGTTTTTAATATGTATTTATGTAACCCATGTTTTATTTATTTATATTTAATTACTTTTTTATCTTATATACAATGATTTTTTCATATAATTATTTTTACTATAAAAATGAGTTTTTCCAAAAACTGTTTAAAAATTTATAATGTTTCTACATTTTAATTAATTAAAATAATCCCTAATAAGAAATATTTTAAATGAAATTTATATATAATATTTAATAAAATATTAAATTTGTTTCATATAATTATTATTATTTTTCATTGATGTTATATGGAATCATTTTTTTCTAAAAAATACTCTTCTTTAAAACCCATAGTCTCACCATGTCTGCTAGATTAATATAAAATTACATTTTTCCACTTCTATGAATATGAAATGAAATTAAGGATTTAATATATTGAATTTAAAAAATTTAAAATATATAATAAGGTTAAATTAAATCCTGGACAATGTGACTAGTAAAAATAGTTAAATTTATTTACAGTGAATAAAATAAAAACAAGTTTATCAAGGAAACAAACATTAAAATTAAGAAGGAAATGACATATAAACATGTCCAAATCACATTATATAGACAAGTTTCTACCCTTATGAATGTAAGATATTTTTTGAGTTTGTGAGGCACCAGTACATAAAATTTACCCATATAATAAGTTATGTAATGAAAAGTACAAAAAGGAACCCTTTTCCCATTTAATTTCTATAATGCCATGGGATTCATACAAAACATCATATTTTCATTTATATATACATTTTTAAAAAATAATTTTTTTATATGATAATTAATCTTTTATTTTTAGAGATTAAATAATTATTTCAAATTCCCAATACAAGCCAACATAGTAAATATTTATTTATTAAATAACTAAAATAAATGATACTAAAAATAGTAATAGTGATGTAAATTGAATGAATTATTATATTTCAATAATTTATTAGATAAGTATATCATGATAAAATAGCTTGAACCAAATATATTAAAATTACATATTTTTAATGTATTTTTTTATTTAAAATAAATAAATAATATCGAAATTGACATTAATGTTATTTTATAATAAATGATATTTTCTAAGATGATTTAAAATTATTAAAAAAATATCTTCTTTCAAGTGATTTTAAAATCTTAATAAATATAAAATATCTTTCATACATTTACTAATTAATATTTTAAAATGAATATATAGTAACCCTAATTAATAACAACTCTGTTTTCACTGTTAAGGTAAAACTATTGTTTTTGCACAAAACTTGCACTTTTGTAAAAGCTGATTTCGAAATAAAAAAATAATTTATTTCTTTTTAAAAAATATTATTTATTACATAGAATAGGTTTTCATAAATTATCTAATAAGGCTCAACATGATTTATTCTTAATGGATAAATTAATTAAAATATAATATAGTTTCCTTAATGAAAAACCAAAAGAATTAAAAAAATAATCAAACATAAGAGTTAAGGAAAAAAAGGTTTAAAACATGTTTTTCATTATATGGTGGAGGTTTTTATTGACCATATTATCCATCCACACTTTTAATTATCAATTTTCAATTTAGTTTAGGTAATTTTGACCTCTCAATAGTGAATACTTTTTAGTATTTACTAGAATGTCACTCCTCCTCTACTATAAAAGGGAACTCTCTCCCATTACATTGTCACACCTCTAACGATATTTATATTAAGAACCTATAAAAAATCAATTACCAAATTACCTTCTCTAATCATAGAGTCATAAATTTGGTCATAAATAATACCATGAAAAGCCTTTGGATCATACCAATAGAAGTTACACAAATATGAGGAAGATAATGAATAGGCCCGATGTATCAGGCGCAAGGTAATCTTTTTTCTCGTCTCAGTTTTATTTATATGATAAATAATTTATATTAACCACATATTTTTATATTTAGTCGTATATAGATAAAATTTATGTATGTTATTATTATTATACTTTAATTTATGGGGATTTACATATCTGTTTTTATAACTCTCTTTAATGGGGATTAGAGTTTTATGTTACCAAAGTGGTACGAGATTTTTTCCTCAATTTACCTTCATTGAGATGTTTAATAATTTATACACCAATAATATTTTATGAGGTGTATATACCACCCCTTTGACCTATTATATCATTAATATTTTAATTTTCATTACATTATAAGTTTCATTTAATGTTATTCCTTCATAGGGATTGTGATTCAATGTTACCAAAGTGGTAAGAGTCTTTTGTTGCAATGTCATCATTTATTAAGGTTTTGTATAATTAGGTATCAAATATTAAAATATTATAATTCTAATTATGTTTCATATCATATAGTTATTCATGATAATTTCATGTAATAGTTTATTTTTTAAATCATTGGTATGTAAAATAATTAATAAAATCTTTTAATGAAAATAGGAATTTATTACTCTCTTAAGATGGTAATCAGTGTTGTTGTAAAAGCGTGTTTTCAAAAATTGTATCCAATTTTTTAACCTATTTAAAAGCATTTTTTAAAGACATTTTTACCCAATTTTTACATTAAAAATGATTTCAAAGGAATCATCTTATTTCTTTTTAATCATGTCACTTTTCTGACATTTTTACTGTGTAAATGGAATGTTATTCACAACATGTTTAGAATTACATACCAACATGACCATAATTACATTAAAGATTACATTTAAAGTTTACAAGGTTATTTTAATAAAATATTTCTCTTAATATTATATAAATTTTGGTTTTTTAAAAATTATTTTTAAATAAATCGATTTTCTAAATGTTTTATGTTTTAAAATTTTATTTAAAAAATAAAGTTGATATTCTCATAAAGAATGTATTTATTGATATTCTAATGGTATTTCCATTCATCAAAACAAAAAAATCATGTTGTTAATTATCCTTTACTTGGAATATTTTGTAATGATACAGTCCTCATTATTATCTGGATGGATTAATATTGCTTAAAATATATTGTTATGGAACTTGTTTATCTTCCATGAGTTAATCATTTCATAAAGATATTTATATGCACAATTTTATTTTCTATGGGTTAAACATGTTTCAAAGAGGGTTTTATGGAAACCATTTCTTTTCCATGGGTTAACAATGATTCATAGATATTTTTATAGAGCCATTTATTTTCCAGTGGTTAAACATGATTCAAAGATATTATTATGGAACCCATTTGCTTTTAATGGGTTATTCACATTTCAAATATATTATTATTGAAACCCTTTATTTTCGATGGTTTAATCATATTTGAAAAGATATTATTACAGAACTCATTATTTTTCCATGGGTTCATCACGATATCAAATAGGTTGTTATGGAACCTATTCCTATTCCATGGGTTAATCATGACATAATGAAATTAGCATGAAACCCATTTTATCTCCATTATTTAATCAATATTTAAAATAGAGTGATGATTTTTATATTATTTTTGTACTTAAATATCTATGGGATATTTTTATGTTGTGGTTCTTAGACATTATATATGATAGGTTTTTGAAAATAATTTCGGGTGATCCCATTAAATATTATACAATGTTGTATTATAGATTGTATCATATGACTCTATAACATTTTATGTAATTGGGTATCCTAGATAGAATCATGTTAGACAATTACAACTTATACAATGGGGTGGAACATATATTTTTAGGTGATCCTGTAGTATCTTATATTATGGAGTGGCCTAGATGGTGTCAGTGGAGCATGTTATAACTTAGAGTATGGGTGTTCCCGAATAAAGATCCAATACATTGGGAAATTATTATGTTATATAAATAATTATATTTGAAGTCGGACACATAGTTATTCTAAATGTAAGGTCTCTATAAAGGATCTATAAAGGGTTATTTGAGTTTATGTTCCTACATACAAATATTATTTATCTATTCTTTCTTTGGGTTTATGATGTTTCATTTGATAGATATTGATATCACATGGCACGTGATTATTGATTCTTATTAATTTTTCATTTTTTATTGCCTTATTTTATGTTTTCATGTTTTATGGTCAAGGTATTTATGGGTATTAATATTCTTATGTTATATTGATTCTCATTTATTATTTCATCATACCCTTATTGTATTTTTATTCTCACATATGTAATTCAATTGTTTATTTTTACATTTTCACTTACAGAGCATTTGAGCTCACCCAAATTTTATTTTATTTTCCCCAGGTTATATAAAAATATATGATAAAAATAATGTAAAGAAGAAATTTTGGTATATATATTTAGGATTTCATAATGTGAAAAAGAAAAATGGGGATATTTGTAATAAATAATCATTTAAATTATTGTGAATTTTTATATAGGATTTTGTCCTAATTATCTAAAACCCTAAACCAAAAATATCATTGATAATTTAATTTATCAATTTTCTTCCTTTTGATGTTGTTAGGTTTGGATGGAAAAAAGGTTCATATTTATTTGACTAAATGCTAGAAATATAGATATCATGATTTCGACATATAAATCAAGAGTGTATGTTCTGGGATGTTATAAGCTCACCATAACATTTTACATAATATAATAGAGGTTTTCACTATACATTGAATCCCAAAAATTTATTATTAGGTATTTTAATTCATCACGGGATGAAGGATGTATATCAAATACACATAATAAATTGTTTCTTGTATGGTCATGAGTCCATGTTTACAAGGATTTATCTGAATATGTCAATTATGTTTCGAGATGACATCCATGGAAACTAGGTTACCAGCGTAAAATATTATATCTTAAAATGGTTTTTTAATTAATGTGTATTTCTTCCATATAAAAGAATAATATGAACATTATATGGTGAAAAATGGCGGAGTTATGCTAAATTTGGATTCAGTGAACAAATCAACTTATAAGTATCTAAATCCACTCTATGAGAATATGTCATATTTGGGAATCATTAGAAAGTTAAATGAGTGTAATTATACAACATTTTATTTTTCATATTCCATTTCAAATGTGTTTATAACAACACATACCTTTCATAAATTAATATTACTTCTTAATAGATAAATATTTATTAAATTGTTCAGAAAAATATACTTGAGGACCATAAAAGTGTAGTGTATTTCAGTATTAGATATATAATCTCATTGTTTTTATAAAAGATCATCATTTTATCCCATAAATTTCTTCATTCATGATACTCTTCATAGAAATACCCTACTAAAAACATTCTTCATAACCTTGGGAAAAGAAATATAATATATGGATGAGCTAAGATTATAAATAAGTTTAAACCTAGGGATATAAATTAAGGATCATATGAAATCATAATATAAGAATAAGGTAATGATATCTTGACCATAAAATAAATATTTCATACCCAATATGAAAAATATCATAAACATGAGTAATTGGAGAAATCATTATCATTTTAAAAGACATGAATCATTATAATGAGAATTCCTAGTCACTCAATCATGAATCATAAGTTCATGTCATTAAATTTTTTGGAACCATCATAATTAAAAAACCATATCATACATTTATTTTAACTATTAATACAATCATATTTGGCATAAACATTAGTTTATAATAGTATATCACACACATCGAATTGTATCCCATAATATATTAAGCCCATCTCCTTATTTCCCATAATAGATCAAAAACGTTGACTTGTTTTCATTATCTATCTCATGAGATATAATTCTATACCCAATGAATTGGATGGATATATAGGTCATACCCATCACATAATGAAAACCATACATATGCATGCCATATGATCATAAAACATTATATCTTATCAGAACCCATGAAAAGAAATTGTTGTAATAATAATTTCATGTTTTCATCATAAATCAAAAACCATAAAATAAAATAACATCGATTTAACCCTTGGATTATACGCATATTAAATTATAAGTAACATTATAGGCTTTAATATTATATAGAAACTGATATTGAATGATCACTTAGAATAATTCTTGATGAAAATAACTTTTTCTTTTTAGCATCACTTCTATTATTAAAAAAATATTCACTTATAAATGAAAACATTTTCATTAAAAATACAATTTTTACCCTATAGGGGATAGTATAAATAAATAATTTTTCATGAAAACATGAAAATATTATCATGTTTACTATTTTTAAAATCATTCCTTTTGTATTTTTTGTTCTGAAAATCCACAAAGTGACCTATTTGGAAAACAAAAAACCTTCAATTTTTTTAAAAAAAAGTCGAAAATGGTTAAAAATGAATTAAAAAACATTAAGAGAATAGTCGAAAGAAAATTGAAAATATTTTCTGAAAATATGGTAATGGGAGATAAAAATATTTTTGTAGAAACATAAACATAAACAATCTCGGATAATGATGTGGTTGAGAAATTAACTCTTACATCAAGTATCACATGTCTTTATTCACACTCAAACACAATGTGTAAAAAAAATATATATTTAAAATGTATTCCATATCCATATTTATAACTATAATACCATGAATGATTTTTTTGTGACAACATATTGGAAATTTATTAATAATTTGTTATTAAAATCACTATTTTGGGATATAACTACACGGTTTTCTAAGCATTTTTTTCTTCGGTAGTCCTGAGCTTTATAATTTTATCTTCTTCATATAATTTTTTAAATATTATTAATGATATAAGCATAATATGTATTCATTATATTAATATTTATAATCACTCATAAAAATTAGATATAGAAAAATGAATTACATCATTCAAGGAGACGGTAAGTTATACATATGCATGATTGTTGTTTCCATTTTTTCGACTGATTTGATGACATAAAGGTAAATTATAATTCAGAATTTTAGAATAATTAGTATATTATATATATCAAATATTTTTCATCAAATTAATTCTCTTTACCATCAATGTAATATATAAATGAAATTGAATCACATTGTATTGAAAAGGAGGTAGTTCACATGTACACATGTACGACATTATCATTTTCCAAATGATTGGATGGTAAAATGGTATACAAGATATTATAATTATATAAGTATAATAATGTCATTAATATCATATATAATGAAATGTCCAAATGTTTTATAAATGGAAATGCCTTCCATATAATTATTTCATATAGTATATGCACATAAAATCCCATTAATAAGTTCATAACCTCTCATAAATGTTTAATGAATAAAATAAAATGTATTTCTAGAATATAATGAACCAATAAGGATGAAATAATAACTTGAGATTTAGAATAGTAATGTGATGATTGTAAATAGTAAATCAGACAAGTGAATAGTAACATCACCAATGATATTATAAATAATATTTTCAATTTTATAAGTGACAATATGATGTAATTATGATATAGTATAATTAAATAAATATTTTAAGAACTATTAATTAAGTGATGGTATTTTTGTAATTCATTATTATTTAATTAAAAGTTTATGAATAATTTAATAATTTAGAAGAACATTTATTTTCATAAAATGTAATCATAAATTTTTATTTTTATGCGTTCTGATTATAGAATAATATTATGAGACTTTAGTTAAATTTTCAATGTGTATAATATTAGTTAAAATTTTAAAATCAGTATTTTCTTAGTAAATTATTAATTTAATAAAAAATTAAATTTCACATACATATAAAATTATTTTAAAAAAATGGACTTCATTTTTTAATTCTACACATCAAAAAAATTTAAGCTAAATTTTTTGTTTTTTTAAATAATTTTATTTCTAGTGAATAATGATATACGATAATTTACCATATTCTCTAAAAACATGATTTATTGAGTCATGGATGATGTTATAATGATATAATACAAATTTTTTGGAACAAAAATTCTTATTTTATTGTATTTAGTCTCAATAATCATCACTATAACACATCTTATGAAAAATAATAAACTAATGAATTAAGTAATGAGAAATCACCCTCTCCTCCAATATATATACCAACCATCACCACCTCTTCTCTTTACATCTCTTAAGCCAATATCCTTGTCCAAATTCTTCTCAAATATCTTCCCAATCCATTCCCCCAAATCTAAGATCATTTTTTCCAAACAAAATACAAAAAAACCATTCCCCTAAGGAGGATCTCAAGAAGAAATAATCAATAGGTAAAACTCTCTTTTGCTTTATACAAATTTATTTCAAAGTACCTTTCTTTCCTTTTCTCTCCCCACCTACCATCATCTAAAAAGAGAGATAACTCCATTAAATTACATATACTATAATTTTTTTATGCTAATGTTGTGATTTATCATCGTCTCTCTTTTCAACCTTATTTTATATTAAAAATTAAACACCAACCTGGGCGTGTGAATATATAGCATTCAAGGATGGTGGGTTTCAATTTCTATTACCATATTTATGACTGATCATGAAATAGATTTTATGGATAGACCAGATTAAAATATATTTATTATATTTTATATATATTTTTTGGAATTATTATACATACGTGATGTAAATTAATTTAACAAAACATGTTTTTGTGAGAAAAACTACTAAAAATAATCCAAGCGTTTATCATAAAAGACTTATCTAATGATTCATCCTAACCCAAAATAAAAAACTGACTTATAGAATACATTAAAATTATTTATGACCATTAGTAACTTATAAATTCAATTATAGACTTCAATTCCAATTTTTCATGAACATACATACACTTATGTATGCGAGCCAATCATGAAAATTAAAAAAACATGCAGTAATGAAGGAAAAAATTGAACATTATACTCATCAAATGGGAATAAAATAAATTACATGTTGAAATTTTTTATATATTTATTTATTAAGGAATCTAATTTTATTTTTCCGGACATTAATATAATGTGTGGAATAATTTAGAATATAATGTAATGGACTATTCCCAAACCTCCAATTTTCCCTCAGGTTACACTTTTTCATATTTATCAAAATATAATGTTTCTTTATTTTTATTTAATAAATACATATTAGGTTTTTATGTTCTATATAGTGTATCCAAGTCAATTCAACCTTATTTTATTGGGATATACATGTTTTAATAAGGTTCCATTATTAAATACTTCTAAAAGAAATCCTATTTTAAAGGAACTTCCCATATTCATATCCATTTTAAACTGTGATCCACAATATATTTTAATACCACATTATTTTTTTAAAATAACTCATTTTCTCAAGAGAAACTCCATTTTTAAAATTATTATTTTATTCAAATAGTTATTCCTTTTCCATTTTAACGAGTCTTGAATGTTTTACCTTAATCTCTAAAAAATGTTTTATTTCTAAAGTTTCTTAAAAACTCTTCTCATTCAATTTTTTTATATCTTATCATTGTATATTCATATATTTTTTTATTAATTTCCATTCATTATTTAATTCCTTTCATTCATGGACAAATTTATGATTCACCCATTGGTTATTCTTTTTAAAGTATTATGATACCCAATTTATTTCATTGGTAGCCCATATATTAATGTTTGATTACATATCCATGATTGTTTTTTTGGAAAGAATATTCTTGAACATATTATAGTGGGTGTTACCAAATATATCTCAAATTCATTAGAAAAATTTATGTCTCATGAGATGTTATGTTCAATGTTCTTAGTGGTTATCCTTGACTCGTTCACCTCAATGTGAAATGATATTTGACTCATGTTGAAGTCATATTTTATGTTGATTCCACATTACTACGAATCCATGATTATATGATCCCATGTTATTATTCCTTATTTCTAATCTTGTTCCATTACTTTTTATATCATTAATTATTTCTTTGTAAACCATGTCTCTTATTTTATTATTATGTTTATTCCCTAACTAGGCATTTTATCTTATCCCATTGTTCATGTTTTCCCTAAGGTATCATATTCTAATGTATAGACTCAATAAATTATATGAGCTCATAATGGATCCTAAATAAATAAATATTTTTTTGTCCCATTTTTATGTTTTACGTACCTAGAAATCCAAATACAGTAGACATTATGATCCTTGTCTGGTAATTTAATGTTCAATTATGCTTAACATCATGTTACATTATGTGATAATGGCATGTGTTCTTATAGTTTGTATTAGAGGCAGGTGTAGTTGTTTTGGGATATTAGTAATTGATAACATTAGTAAGAACCATTGGTACAAGACTAATTTTAAGAAAACACCCCTAAATTTTGTAATTATAGAGTAAGTGGATTATTGAGAGAAAACATCCCTTTTGGATACTACATGTGGACATGATTCCAGAACAGGCGTATCTTAGAGTAACAACTCTGAAAAAGTGTTCTGGGCCTGAGTTGGGGTTACCTAGTACAAGAAAATTGGCCTTACTACGCACCTGGATTGACATTCCCAAGGGAGATGCTTTTATAAATACTTAGGATCATTATAAACCGTTATTAAGGGAACAAAAAAATGATACCATTAGAATATATTTTACGAATCATATCAAGGATATCTTAGATTTAAACTTAGTGAATCAAAGATAGGATATACATTTCCTTTATGAGTTTTTTATTTTAGGTTTGATGCTTTCTTTTTATATTATTAATAGTTTTTTTATTCAATCTTTCTAATTGAATATTTTTTTATTAGATAATTGTGGGAAATATAATAACACATTCCAACAATAAATATGATAGGTAATTTGATTATTTTCCTAATAATATTCCAGATGTGATGGGAAGAGGTTCCCAAAACATTATTAGAGTAACTGCTCAATAGGGTCAAGTTATGAATAATGACCTGAATCATGTTGAATTTCCACTTTCTCTATAGAAAGAATAATTTTTTTTGAAACCATTATATGGAAAATGCATCCCATGATTAGTGGATCTTCTAATCCCCACATCATGGAACAATGGATTATATCCATTAAAAAGGTAATCATTATCCAACAGTACTCATAAAAAGAGAAGGGAAGCTGGTCAGTAGTGGACACTGGTCAAAAATGAAAAAGTCCATGCCTGAAATTGATACAATGGATTGGGAGTAATTCAAGAAAAAAATTCAATAAATATTTTCCTGAACCCTTTATCTAAAAATTGAAAAAGGGTTCCTCAAACAGAAGCAGAAGGAAGATGAGTATATTAGGGAGTGTGATGGAAAATTAACATGGCTTGTATGATATACCTCTAGCTTTGTCCGGAACAGAAAAATAATGATGGGTCACTTATCTAGTAGACTAAAGTTGAGTCTATAAAAAATTTTGGTGATTCAAGACTTTTAAGTATATGGATAGATTTTTTGTTGTGACAAAAAGGCTAAAATATAAATTTGATACTCCTGGTGGTATCATGGGCCCAATGACAATATGCTGAAAATAGAGTCTAATATGGGAGGATTGGTAAATATATCTCATGATGTTAAGAAGCACAAATATCCCACATGTCAATATTATTAGAGGAACCACTTTGGGAATTGTCTGAAGGGAACTAAAAAAGATTAAAATGTGGGAAAATGGGTCTTCTAGAAAATAATTACAAACGAGATTTAAATAATCCCACTAATTTTGAATGGGAACTAATGGTCCATATAAATGATCAGTCATTAGTTTTGTTTTTTAATAATAAGGAACATGTGTATTTTTCAAACCAATCCCCTATGCCTATGGTTTTCAATGGAAATCAACAAAAACTACTCAGGGAACAAGGAAGAGATTATTCTATAAATATTGTTGATGTGGAGATGGAAAATTATGGGGTGTCCAATATACAAGAAATTAATTAAAAAATAGTGAACATAATATTTGATTCTGGAACTATGAATTCAATCATATATTGAATGTCTAGAATAACTATTCAATCACCTACATGAAATTTGGAAGTTGAGTAATATATGAGAAGAGAAAATGGGGTAATTATTGCATCCAAGGTATAAACTCCTCACCAGTTAACGTTTTTAGACTAAACCTCCAAAATAATATTGTCATACTCCCTTTAGTGGAGTTTGATAATTTATTGGACATAGATTACCTATCATTATACAAATCCAACATAAACAGTTGGGAAACAAAGATCACTCTTCATATCCCAACACATCCTTTAATTTTGTACAAGTGTTAAGAGGAGGTTGAATTTCATTTATAATATTTCTCTCAATTTTGGATATTAATTCCTTATGATAAATCATATCTAGCTCAAATGATATTCACAAATGAGATAGTCTAGCTCTAATAATTTCCCATTGTAAGGGAGTACATTGATGTATACCCTAATGAATTGTCTGGTCTTTAACATAATCGAGAGGTTGAGTACTCAATCAATCTTATTTTTGAATCTCATCCTATAATTAAACACTGTATAGAAAGTAGAACATAGATATAGAAGAGTTGAAGAATAAATTATATGAAAATCTAGACAAGGGTTTTATACGCTCGAGTACTTCCCCATGGGGTGAACATGTTCTCTTCATCATGAAATTGATGGATCAATGCTCCTGTTAATTGAATATTGTGAATATAATAAAATCATGATAAAGAACATGTATCCCCTGCCTCTGATATATGACTTGTTTAATGAGTTTCATGGGGCCATTTATTTCTCTAATATGGACCTTTGATCGGGTTATCTCCAATTAATGGTGGGGAAGGATGATATTCCCAAAATTATCTTTCTTACATGGTTTGGACACTATGAGTTCATTGTGATTCCTCACAGACTCCCTAATTTTCCAAAAAATATTATGGATATAAGGAATATATTATTTATATATTAACTAAAAAATTGGTAGTCTTTATTGATGATATTTTGATATACTGCAAGAGCAAGGACGACCCTAAAGAGCATTTGAATACAGTTCTAAAAACATTGAAAAGGGAGAATGTATATGAAATGTAAAATAAATGTGAGTTCTAGATGGTGAAATTATCATTCATGGGGCATGTTAACACTAATAAAAGAATATTTTTGGTCCCTTATAATACAAAGTCAAATGAAGAGTGCCCAATACATCTTCTATAATAGAGATCTGTAGTTTTTTAGTGTAGCTAGGTATTACCGATGATTTTTAAAGAACTTATAAAAATTTTAAAACCCAAATAACAAGATACATGGAACAACGTGATAGTTTTCTGGACTCATGAATGTGTGTAATGATTTATAAGATCAAAAATATGCTTATCACTATGTCAGTACTCACACTACCAAAAAGTGGAAAACTCTATGTGGTGTAAAATTGTACTTCAAAGAAAGGCATATTTTGTGTGTAGATACAAAATCATAAAGTGATAGCCTCTACCTCAAGGAAGTTGAAAATTCATTAGAAAAAAAATCCCAAGCATGATCTGGAGTTGGAAGATATGATCTTTTCATTGAAAATCCAATGGAATTATCTATATGGTGTGAAGTGTGAGTTACATAACGATCATAATTGTCTCAAATGTATATTCACATTCATATAGATTAATATGATCCTATGAAAATTGTTATAGATCATCAAGGATTATGACTACTCCATCCATTACGATCATAGTAAGGAAAATTAGGTTGCAAATGCTCTAATTATAAAAGATACTACATCCTTATCTATGATGTAAATTAAATGGATCCAATCTTCTTAAACCATAAAAGGATGGTCATGTGAATCATTAACGAAGGAAAATAACCAATCCTTTTTCAAATAATTTCTCAACCATCCCTCATGGAGAAAATTATTGATTCTCCAAAAATTCATGTGGAAATTTATAAAAGGGTGGAAGTTATAAATAATTGTAAATCCTCAGAGTTCTAATTGGATGAGGAAGGAGTCATAATATTTTTGTCATGATTATGTGTACCATCTGATCAAGAGATAATGAAGGTGTATCTAAATGATCCACATAGCTCCAAATTATCTTTTCACTGAGGGAGCACAAAGATGTATCGAGATCTCCAAGAGAACTATTTTTGGGAATGTATGAAGAAGAATATTGCAGAATATACCTCAGATTTCCTTGTATGACATCATGTGAAAGCTAAAAGGAATATGTTTAAAGGGTTGATGCAAAAATTACCCATACTAGTATGGAAATGGAAAAATATCACCATGAACATTGTCTCAAGACTTTTAATGAAATTCAATGGAAATAATGTTATATGGGTTATTATGAATCACCTTAGAAATAAATATCACATTATAACAATTTGAAAGGACATCTATTTAGATCAAATTCATGGATATATATCTAATAAGTGGTTAGGATACAAGTATTACCACTATAAAATGTATCTGATCATGATCCTAGACTCACCCCAATGTTTTGGAGAAGTCTTTAACATTATCTATGAACCGAGATAAAAATTAATATGGCCTATCATCCCTAAAATAATTTCCAATCTAGGTGAACTATTCAAACACTAGAATACATGTTGAGTGTTTGTTCTATAGACTTCAAAAGATAATGGGACTTACATCTACCTTTGGTGGATTTATCTTACATCAATTTTTTCCCACTCGAGCATCTAAATAGCTATATATGAAGCCCTTTCTGGGAAAATATGTATAAAGTAAGAATAAATGGATGAAGTTGTTGATTGTAAGCTTCTAGATAATAAAATGGTTAAAAATGTTTGAGATGGTGGAAACTATTTAGCAACCAATTCGGGAATCCCCAAGTTAAAATCATATTTGTGAATACAATCATTGATGATAAATTAAGTTCAATTTTGGAGACATGGTATTACTCCACATGTCATCATGGAAGAATATAATGAAATTTTGCAACAAAGTAAAGATATGTCCCAAATACATTGTACCCTTCTAGATCCATGATCATGTCGAAGATTTTACCTATCGACATGCACTTCACGCTACCATGTCTAAAGTACATGATGTATTCCACTTATCCCTCTATAGAAAGCCTATATCAAATCATTCACATGTAATAACATTATATGTTCAATATTTTGAAAATTATTCTTTCTTAGGAGGAGCATCAAATGATTATCTTTGGACATATATATAATGTTCCTTGCAGAAAAGATACTCACCTGGTCATAGTACTATAGCGTAACCATATGTACAATGTGGAAACATAGGATCTTGAGGAAGCAATAAAGAGACATACCCATACCTATTTTCATCCTAGAATATAAAACTAAACTTCAATGGTGAAATTTCATAATAGGGGAGAGTGTATGGACCCAAAGTATTATTAATGAAAATTCCCTTCTTATAATTACGTTATATTTTATAATAACATAAAATTACATTAATAACATAGTAAAAACGATATAAATGATGATTAAATTAAATTAAATATATTTTTAGAATTGAAATAATCCATATCGATGAAATATTAACGTGACCATTGGAATAGTAATGTGACCCTTATGAATAGTAAATCAGACATGTGAATAGTAATTTCACCAATGAAGTTATAAATAAAATTTATCCATATTATAAGTGCGCATATGATGTAATTATGTCATAGTGTATATAAATGATATTTAAAAAATAATTACCTAAGTGATGATATTTTTGTAAGTCATAAATATTTAATTACAATTTTACGAGTAATTTAATAATTTAAAAATAAAATTTGCTTTTATAAAATGTATTCATAAATTAATATTTTTATATCATTTGATTATAGGATAATTTTATTTGACCTTTGTTAAATTTTCAACGTTTTATAAATTCTGTGTTAATTAAAAAATATGTATTTTTTGAGTAAATAGTGAATTTAATTAAAATTTAGATTTATCATAGTAATAAATATTATTTCAAAAAATGGATTTTATTTCTGAATTATACACATCTAAAAATGGTAAGGGATGAATTTTTTGGATTTTTTTGAAATACTTGAAATGTTTTGTAAATACTGAAATATGATAATTTATGATTTTATCTAAGAACATGATTTATTTAGTTAGGTATGACGTCCTAATGATATAATACTAATTTGTTCGAACATTACTGAACATTTTACTTTATTTAGTATCAAGAATCATCACTATATATTTTCTTGAATAAAAATATTATCTAATGATTTACATAATGATAATTCATCCCTCTCTTCCACTATAAATACCACCCCTTGCCACCTCTTCTCTTCACACCTCTCAAGACTTGAAAATTTTCCAAATTATAATGAAATATCCTCTTAATCTCAACTCCCATGTCTAGGATATTTTGGTATTAAAAAAATACAAATACCATTCCCCTAAGGAGGATCTCCAGAAGAAGTAATTAAGAGGTAAAACCTTCTTCTATTTTCCTTCAATTTCATTTCATGTTCATTTATTTTCTTTTCTCTATTCATCTCCCCTCATACAAATATTATGATAACTGCAGTACCTTACATATAGTGGAATTTTTTAATGATAATAAAATAATTCATCATCATCTCACTTTTCACCCATAATTTTATACTAAAAAGGAAACACCATACGAGATGTGTTAATATGTCACATTTAAAGATGATGGATTTTTAATTTCTATTACCATATTCAATGATGGTCTTGAAACACTGTTTGTGGTTGAAATAGATAATAAATTTATTATTTATTTTTCTAATTTACTATAATCATTATACACACATGATGTAAATTAATAAAATAAAAAAAGTCCATTGTGGGAAGAAATTCTCAAAAGAATCCAAGAATTTATCAATAATATTTTATCTAATGATTAATCCTCGACCAAAATATCCAAATGACTTATAAGATAAATTAACCTTTTTTATTAACATTAATAACAAATAAATTAAATTTTGGACTTCAATTTTAATTTTACATGAACATTGTAACTCTAATATAAGTGACTTGATCATGAAAATTAAGAAAACAAGCACTCACAAATGATAAAATTAATAATTATAACTCATCAAGATGGCATAAAATAACTGAATAAAAATATAATAAAAAAATAAATGTAAAAAAGGGTTATGTGATTATTTATTAAATAATCTAATTTTATTATTCCTGACATTAAAATCAAGTGTTGATCTGTTTTGAAGATAAGGTAAGGGATTCTACCTAAACCTCCAATTTTCATTATTGTCACCCTTTCCCCCTATTTGTCAAAATATAATGCCTCTCCTTTTTATTTAATTTTTCGATATTATATTTATATTTTCAAAATAATGTATATAGATCATATCATCCTTCTTTTATGGGTATATACATGTTTTAATATGGTTATATTCTTAAATATCTCTGAACTGCATACCCAATTTAAGGGAACATCATGAATTCTTGCCCGTATCCATGTGTTCGTCATAATCATTTTTATGAGACTATTATTTTTCTAAAATTACTCATTTTATCATGAAACACATCATGGGTTAAATTGTGGTTTTATACAATGATTTAATCCTTTTCCATTATAAAGAATCGTGATTTTTTTCAGTTCATCATTTCAAAAATGTTTTATTTCAAATGTTTATTAAACACTATTGTCACTCCATAATGGCATTTAATATCATGATAAATGCCAACATTACTTTATGAATATTCATTAATTATTTAATTACTTTCTTTCCAGGTCACTTTTATGATACACCAATTTTTAAGCTTTTGACATGGTTGTGATACCCAATTCCTTAGATGGGTAACCCTTATGCTAATGTTTGATTACATATATATGATTAATTATGTGAAAATAATATTCATGAACATGTTATGATTGGTTCACCAAGATAGAGATCCAATTGATTTGGTAATGTTTTCTCTCATGAGACGTTACGTGCAACGGTCTTGGTGGTGATTCTTGACTCGTGATCCTCTACGTGCAATGAGCCTTGGCTCAAACCCCTCTATGTGCAACAATATTTGACTCATGATAAAGTTGTGTTTTCTATTTCTGCAACATTATTATGAATCTAGGATTATATGTTGCCATGTTATGTTTACTTAATATAAATCATGTTCCAAGACTTTTTATATCATTATATTATGCCTTCGAACCCATGTACTACACATTATTCTTATGTTTATTCTCTTATAAGGATTTTAACCACATACCCTTGTTCATGTTTTTCACCTCGGTATCCTATGCTGATGTATGTTCTAATATGATGTTAGGATCTCATATTGGATTTTAAATAAAGAAACATTTTTTAGTTCTGTGTTTTCAGTTTTATAATCCTAGTATTCCAAAGACCCTATACTTTACGATACTTAACATGTATTTTAATATTTGATTATGCTTAATATCATGTAACATTATGGTAATAAATATTGTTTCACAATATTTAAATATTAAACCCATCATAATACACATCCATAAAATATTATAATGAAAATAAATTTTACTCCTACGTTGTGATGTTAAGCCGAACGAACCCATGAGAGATACATCAGATTCTTATTTGATGGGAAAAGGGTGTATAATGTTTCTTTTGAAATCATAATAATATTTAGTAATATTTATTATAATTCATTTAATATTGTATGACTAACATCATAGATATATTTTGTTAATAATACTAGGAATGTAATTTAATCCGTTAGGGTGATTACCTCTTTTTTGAAATGAATTCTTTAGTTCCCCTCTAAGGGGATCTATGGTTGTTATTATGTGAATACCATAACTATATAATGTGTTTTGGGAAGTGTATTATATAATGTTTCTGATTATTGTGGAGATATAATTCAAAAAGTGGTGTAATTAATTGAGGTAGGAGGTGCCTTTTTTAATTGAGGCGAGGATCACTTTTTGAATTTATTAATAAAAATATAATTTATTATGACTATTCTAGATATAAATAATTCAAAATTCCCATGAATAAAAACCATATGTAGTATATGGTTGAAATATAAGCAAATAATAAAAAAAATTCATGGTTTTATGTCCTAATTCAAGAATTATATTTTTGGTTTAACCCTTTAATTAACCTTTTTACAATTAATCATGGTGACACATGTTTCACTCATGAAAGGTTATAATATTACACATAAGTTTATTTTTGACTCATAAATGGATAATAAATGATATGTTATACCATATATTATCAACATTTTCCAGATTTAATATTTTTATTTTTTAAAATAATCTAATCAAATATAACTTTTATAAATTAAAATTATTCTAAATTTTTACATTTCTCATTACATTGATTTTATAACATCAAAAAAAACACTAATAAATAATAATATATATTTTAAAATATCCCCAAATTGTCACAGTTGTCTATAAAAGTCATTTATCTCTATAATTATCTCAAATTATAATTCTTTTAATATTTTTATTGTAATATATTTTATTTTTTTATTAATAGAATAATTTCTACATCAACATTGTGTTAGAATAAATTTTAATTATTTAACTCATAAATATTATAAATAAATTAACATCATTAATAAAATCTCATTATACAAAAAATTAATATTAATATCTATTCATAACTATTTTTTTATGTGAACAAATAAATGATATTTAAAACATAGAGAGTGAGATTTTGTCACTTCCTTTGGTTTAACTAATATTTAAGTAATTTTCATTGAAAACGACCATTATTAAAATAAAAATTAGTGACTAATGTCATGGGGTTATAATTTCCTTCATCTATTAAGAATTCAGATTAATATTTATGGTCTTATCAATTAGTTTCAACCTTTATTTATCTAATTTAGAATTTATTCAAGTGATAAATTTTACCAAAAAGGATGTTTATTTTTAAAAAAAATATAAGGGAAATATTTACCAAATTTGAACCACATTATTATAAATATAGAATACAATTTTCATTTTTAAATTTCAATAACTCACAGAAATTAATTCTAATAAAAATGTCTAAAACACAATAAAATGATAGTTTTTTAGATAAATTTATGTTTACTAAAATAATGTATAATGATTATTAAAATGAATTTAATTAGATTATATATAATTAAATAATTATTATTTTACATTTAGATCAAATTGAAATCATAATGATAATTTATATAAAAATAAAATGATAGTTTTATGAAAGTCAATATTTTTAATTAATCATTGATAAATCAACCCTTTCAAAAAAATAAAAAAACGTCATACTAATATAATTTTGATATGTTAATTTTCAAAATTATGATAATTTTATAAATTTTTTTTAAATGTTCTAAAAATAAATTATAATATTTTATAATAAAAATAAATAAATAGTAATTTTTTTAAGAAAACATATTTTGGAAGAATAAAATGACTGAAATAAAATTTGTGATTAATTACTTTGTATTTATATTGAGTTTGGTCTTTTTATATAATTCATAAATTATTTAATCCTTCTCATACCCTTTAATTTAATTTCATGATTATAAAAATAAGAAAATAATATTTCAAATATCATATCACAGTTCACTTAAACTCAGGGTTGCATGTAATAAAAGATATAGAAGAAGTTAATGATATTTGAAAGAAAAATTTCCTAAAATCATGGGGAGTTAAATTATCCAACCTTTAATAAATTTCATTATTTAAATTTTTTATAGTAATAAAAGGTTTTTCATTTTAAAATTCCCTTTTAGAAACTAACATTGTAACATGGGTTGATAAAACTTCCTCTTGAAAAGAGAGAATGGGATGTTTGAAGATCATATTAGATTACACATACGATGTTTATAAATAAGATAAAATTAGTGTAAATTGCATATATGGACATGAATGAATCTTAATTTCCATAGAACATTGAAAATAAAAAATTTAATGATCATTATGAAGTTAGAAATAAAAAAAATAAGCTATAGATGTGGGAAACCCATCAATACATCATAATTGAAGGTTACTGGGAAACATTTTTTTCCTTAAGATCCTTATCCTAGAGTTGGATAATTATTTTACCATATAGACTAAAACATAAGGAAATATTGTTTTATGATAAGGGAATCTTCATAATTTAATCAATATTCATCACAACCTCATTATTTTATTTAAATGATGAATTTTCAATATGAATTTTGTAGAGACCTGAAGTTTGACGTACATTGACATTACATTACATTTGCGGAATACTTAGTACATAATAAAAACACACACACAAGGACCGTAATAGTTTAGTGTCTTTGGAAACTCAGAATATAATCTTCTAATCGTGGTGAAATATCTTCAAAATATCCCATAAAGATCATCCTTTTTTTACCTAAAACCATTTTTTATATCCTGGGGAAAAGAAAACATAAAAGGGTGAGCTCAAATGCTTAGTATGGGTAAACAAAAGAAATATGAATCACATCATATACATAATCACATAACTTTTGGAAATCGTAACCTGCAAAAGAAATCATAATTTCATAACATGGGGTAAATCATGGCAGTGAAATGTAATCACAATAATCATTACATAAAACATGAAACTTTGTGGCATTCACACATAATCATAGAGAATCATTTCTTGTTAGTCGAGACTCATTGCCAAGACTATCTTAGTGGACAAAGTCCCTTTTCTGAATCGAGTAACCCTCGTTTCAGTCCTGTTTCACTGAACCGGTATAACCTACCATTCCAGCCATGTCTATCTCATTAGATATAAAATCATTACCCAATGCATTGGAGGGTGATATAGGTCCCACCCATCTCATAATGATACCATTATTATGTGTGCCACAAAATCATAAACCATACATCATTTCATAACCCATGTAATAAAAATGGGATTCTTAAACAGCATGACATCATAAAACAATTCATATAAGATAAAAGAATTCATAAAAATAATTCCATCACAACATAATCAAATCAATGTAATAATAGGGATAAAAACAGAACCCTATATTATCTTAGATGGAAAATAATTTTGATAAAACACTTGAAATGAATTCTTGAGGAAAATATCCTTTCTTCTTCAAAAACACTTTTCCTTTCATAATATGTCATACAATTATAAACTAAAAGAAGTTGATAAAAAATAAACATGAAAACTTATAAAGGAAGATTCTTGGAAATAATGTTTTAAAAATCTATTCATGCCGTATATGTTAAAAAAACATTCTTCGTACTTTTGTCAGAAAAGTCAAAAAGTACCTCGTACGAAAAACGACAACAGATTCCTTTCATATCTTTTACTAAAAACTCACCGAAGGGTAAAATAAGATTTAAAAAACTGTATGTGGATGGAAATAATATTATATATTGAAGAAACATGGATGTGGATGATAAAATACACCCCAGTAAATACTTATGAATAAACAATCTCGGATAAAAATGAGATTGTGATATTTCCCTTACCTTAAGTCCGATTTTCTTCGTAAGTGTCCGAACCTCCTGTATAATGATTTAAATAATGTCATCAACTTATTACAGAATCATATTCATTGTTATGATATCATATATGGTTCACTTATGACTTTATATTACCCGTTCTTTTGTAAATTCCATGTTAAAGAAGCGTTTTGGGTAAAATCGTTTCATTTATCGTAGGTGTTTGGACTTGTTGTTCTTGAAATTATTATTACTTATATCATGATTTACTTACTTCTACAATATAAAACACGATTTATATATCATATATATTCAGTATATATATATATATATAATAGATAGATAAATGAAATGAAACACACTGTTCATGGAGACGGTAGTCCGTACGTATGCATGAACGCTGTTTTCCTTTCCTTATTGTCTTCAATGGAAGTAAGTAGATGAAATACATATATACATAAATACAGTAGCTTTATAATGTCATATATTTCATTATTATTGCTTATATATACTTTATAATCATTCTTAAATGGTTAACGTGGAGAATGAATCTCATCGCGTCGTGGAGACGGTAGTCCGTACGTACGCACGAGCGATGATATTGTTCTCATGATCGTGAAATTGTGTTGAAGTGTATGTATACTATTTAAGTATCAATATAAATTTATAATAATCATATATAGTTACTCATTACACCATTATACCCATCCAATTAAGGTGGTGGCAGAAAATAGATTACACCACGGCGTGGAGACGGTATTCCGTACGTACGCACGCGCGGTGATTTCCTTTTTCCGTAGGATGGATAGAAGGTTAATTAGAGTTGTTTCATATTTATAATAACATATAAGTATATAAGACATACTTATGTTATTACTTTATCATGAAACAACTAAAGAAGATGATGTTTAAGAAGAAAGAAATTGAAAAGATCGGTAATGGATATTACCTCTTCTTTGAAACGCCTCTTTGAATCCTCCACTTAGGGAACTAAGATTGGTCTTTGAAGAATACCAGGACCTATAGGATTATTCTAGGGAAGTGAAGAAGGGATTTTGTCAGGGGTTGGCCGAGCTTGAGTTTTCAAATTGGTGTGAGGAGAAGGGGGAGGAGGTGCCCTTTTATAGGGGAGGAGAGGGGCACCTTAGGAATATCTCAAAATATTATTTTATATTAAAGTCAAAATCGGTTTATAATGGTTAAAAAGGGTCTTATATCGAAGGTAAAGTGGGGATGGGTCGAAATCCTATCAACCAATAGGATTTAGAAAAGTTGAGGTTTTTATTTTAACCTTATCAATTAGATTTAACTCTAAGTTAAATAATTTAACTTTTACCGTGACTTTTTGTTTTCTTACACTATTTGGTTAATTCACTTACTATAACATGACAAAAGAACCCCAAGTTGTTTATTATTAATATATATATCCTTATCTAAGTCATTTGGCCGAACCTCAGATTTTTAGGAATAATATAACAATTAATAATATAATATTTGATTTAAAAACTATTTTGTGTCAATTTTGACACTATTTGATATATGATTTTTGTGAAAGTCATAACAGAATTATATGTTCTAACCAAGTTGATTAAATTAACACTAATATATCATACTATCCTATAAAATTAGTGGAATTCATAAAAAGTCTCAAATTACATTTATTTGAGCATTTATAACATCAATTATGTTAGCATTTCCTTAAAAGGGTAATTACTGCATCATCGTTGTGTCATAAATAAATTAATTTATTTAATGTCTAAATATTATAAATAAAATATAACTATGTAGGAAATCCTTTTATAATTCTAATTAATATTTATAGTCGAATTTATATTATGTATAACCCCATATTAAAAATGTTTTAGTAAATAAACTTTGATTTTAACTCTTTTAACCTTTCTTTAAATAAATTAATAATAAATGTCCTAATCTAATTAAAGTGGGCCTAAATGGACATATTTTATTCCTAAGATTGTTTTTTGTCGAATTACACTTGTCCAATAGAATTAGGACATGTTTTAGGGTAATAATAATATCATTTCTACCCATAATTACCCTATTTACTTTTAACCGTGGTAAAAAAAATTAAAATGTTACTATTCACCAAACAATGACTTTCATCTCATTGAACCACATTTTAGTCCTTGATATTAACCGTGTATCTCGGATTTTCGAAATTCCACTCACAGAAGCCGTAAAATTAAGTTTTATGAAAAATTCAGTTTTTTAACTACCACTTAGTGGTTTCACTATTCATCAAAAATTGAAAGTTTTCAGAAAAATACAAAAAATTAGGCCTAAGCTATATTTGATATTATGAACTAAAAAATGATTTCTATTTTACCAAATTCAAAACATATCAGTTTCATTAATTAATTTAAAATTTAATTCTCGTCGTCAAAACAAATAGCGTGTTCTTAAGAGATAATAACTATCAAAAGATTGACACTTGTTTATGTCTGGTTTAAATGTGAAATTACATCCAATGACCATCATTGTATTAAATTGTAAAAATATATTCAAAAAATACTATAAAACCACACAAATTAATAATTTATCACTATTAATTATTTCAATTGAAAAAGTTGTTTTTAATTAAAATTTAGTAATTTCCACTATTCATCAAAATATGAAAGTTATCTGAAAATCACCAAAGTTTCACCCTAAGCTAATTTCGATATTACGAATCCAAAAATGAATTCAATTTTGAAAAATAAAATTACAAAATTTCAAAAAGTGGTTATTAGTATTCACAACAGCTAGTTTTAATAATATTTTAATAGCATATTGTTGTTTAGTGAAACTCGTTATTGCGTACTACACACGCTGTCGAGGAAGGTTGTGATTGCGTGTAATGCAAGTCAAATCAAGGATGCGTGTTGTGCAAGCTCCTTTTGGTGTAGTGTACAACACAAGACATTACTGAAATTAAAAAGAATGTTTTTCATAAAAACTCGGGGTATTACATTCTACCCCCCTTAAAATAAATTTAGCCCTCGAAATTCGTCGGGGTTATAAATGGTTTACTACTTGAATGTTTCTTTAATAGAAACCCACATCGTAAAAAGGAATACCAAAACCAATCTTTAAAAACAAACGTATGAAAGGTAACGGTTACCCAAATAAAATAATCACTGGGTTTCCACATAGGTGAAAATATGGATATGGATGAAAAATCTAACCATCATGTTCTGATGGAGAGTGGTAGAGAACATGGCTATGGAAAAGTCAACAATCACAAATCCATAAATTTGTGACGATCTAAGGTACCATCTGATTAATCAGATATAAGTGCACTAGGACAACATTTTTGGTTTTCAAGATCATTTCACTAAAGTTGAAGAGTTTGAATTAGAATAAATACTTACTTTATGTTGGTACAATCTCACTGTTGTTCGTGCCTTAAAAAATTTCCACTTCATCTCTTAAATAAATGATGTTGAATTTGTTATTTGTGAAGTGTTAGCAGATCATGTGATAGAATGACGGGTCATTTCATCTCTTTCAGACAAAAGGTTAGCAAAAGTTATAAGTCCATCTTATGGTTAATCGTATATGGTTCCAAAAATTAACTTATACTTCATATATCATACCGCTTAATAAAATAAAACTATTTTCTACTAACCAGGGACTTTCTGTAGGCCAGTGGTAGGCGATAAAGTCCAGCCGCACTTCGATTGTGGGTTCGATTCCCACAGCCTTGTCCGACGCGATGGGCTGTCGCCCGTCCTGCAGGTTGTCCTTTTTCTAAAACTATATTACTATAACATCCCATCAATAATATCGAAAAAACTTCTATCCTTAAACAATACTAACTTATGTCCAACATAATCCATTCCAATCTTTAGGCTTATCCATAATACTACAGTCCACTCTCATAACATAGTGAAAACGATTACCAGAGATTCAATACCATCATTAATCCGCATATATCATAAGATATGTTTTGTTGGTCACATTCCAAACATTCAAAGTCCTTAATCATGTATTCTCTTGAATACTCATTGAACCTTAGGGAAAACATGAATGCAGTTAAATGTTAACACCTTCCACATACCAAAATCCTCAAAATTCTATATACTCAAACCATGATATCACTTAGTCCTTATATCAATCATGAGCTCATGAATACTGTTAAACATTTGGTTTTCTCGTTTTTCCTTCATTGAGTGCATATCAACTTATTTCCAAAAATATCTCAATCACATTGAATACCACATTAGACCAATACATAAATATTCCAATACTTTATGATACAACATTATTTTGGAATCCCATTACATAAACACTTAATCATTCCACCACATCGTTGTCATATTCAACATCGCCAATAGTGATCGCATGTGACTTCCCTTTGTCCTTTTCCTTCAGCGGTTGCTCATGTCGACTAACCCTTGGATTAGGGCATTTATTAGCATAATGCCCCATTTCCTTGCACATGAAGCATTGAAGTGTTGGTGGTGAGTTCTCTATAGTGTTTGATTTATTCACATCATTAGAAACCCTTTTTGCAATACTTCGACACTCAGCTACTCGATGACCTTCTTTTCCACACTTAAAACATTTTCTAGTCCCTTTAAGACAATCTCCACCATACTTCTTTCCACACTTTGTGCATAAGGAAACATTCATCTTCTTTTCACCATTATTTTGAGATTTCTCCTTGAACTCCATCTTTCGTTTCTTTTCAAAACCATGAGATGGATATGTAACACAAACATCCATTTCTACCTTGATAGCACAACACACAATTTCATCATATCTACTGAAGTATCTTATAGTTAATTCCCTTCGAAGACTTAGTTTTAAGCCACTGAAAAATCGATCAACATTACTTTGAGGTTGGATGATAATGACAGATGTATACCTTGCAAGTCTTGTAAAATGTACTTCATATATACCAACAGATTCCTCATCCTTCTGCTTCAGCTCAAGAAACTCATTCTCCGTCTTTGTTCGAAGAATACGAGGGAAGTACTTACTGAAAAACAAGTTCTTGAACTCATCCCATTCCATGGACTCAATTTCATATCTTGGCCTTGTATTCTTGATAAGATTCCACCATTGATCAGCATCACCTTCCAAACGATACACTGCTAAGATGACTTTATCATGTTTAGAACATTGAAGAACTGAAAATATCTTTTCAGTGGTACTGATCCATTGTTCAGCATCAAGTGGATCGGAAGTCCAACTAAAAGAAGGTGTATGTTGCCTCATGAAGGACTCAATAGAATATTGTTCCCTTCTCTTCTCATTTGGAAGTCCAGAATGATTCATATCTTGTGTAAGTATAGCAATAAGATTTTTCCCTCCATCTCCCATAACATTTGTTTGTTCCGGAGGGAAATCATTGCATTTTCCCTTGCATTGATCAACACGGTTCCTTCGGGTTCCAACCATCGTCTAAAACCCAAAAAGAATAGTGTGAGAGGAAAAAATCATGCTAGGGAAAACAACATAATAAAGGGGGAGTACCTTCAATATCTAACATCATAGGTTTAATTCTATGATCGTTATCATAATTCTAGTACTATAACCTATACGTATACTTAACCTTAGGGACATCCATAGACATACCTTAGAAATATCTCTAGGCATCTCACTAACATTTTCGCATCCTAGTTTCCAAAGGTTGACTAAACATTTCCTCTGATACCAACTGTAGAGACCCGAAGCCTGACGTACATTGACATTACATTACATTTGCGAAATACTTAGTACATAACAAAAACACACACACAAGGACCGTAATAGTTTAGTGTCTTTGGAAACTTAGAATATAATCTTCTAATCGTGTAGAAAGATCTTCAAAATCTCCCATAAAGATCTTCCTTTTTTTACCTAAAACCATTCTTTATATCCTGGGGAAAAGAAAACATAAAAGGGTGAGCTCAAATGCTCAGTAAGGGTAATCAAAAGAAATATCAATCACATCAAATACATAAGCACATAACTTTTGGAAATCTTAACCTGCAAAAGAGATCATAATTTCATAACATGGGGTAAATCATGGCAGTGAAATGTAATCACAATAATCATAACCTAAAACATGAAACTTTGTGGCATTCACACATAATCATATAGAATCATTTCTTGTAGTCAAGACTCATTGCCAAGACTATCTTAGTGGACAGAGTCCCTTTTCTGAATCGAGTAACCCTCGTTTCAATCCTGTTTCACTGAACCGGTATAACCTACCATTCCTGCCATGTCTATCTCATTAGATATAAAATCATTACCCAATGCATTGGAGGGAGATATATGTCCCACCCATCTCATAATGATACCATTCTTATGTGTGCCACAAAATCAAAAACCATACATCATTTCATAACCCATGTAATAAAAATGGGATTCTTAAACAACATGACATCATAAAACAATTCATATAAGATAAAGGAATTCATAAAAATAATTCCATCACAACATAATCAAATCAATGTAATAATAGGGATAAAAACATAACCCTATATTATCTTAGATGGAAAATAATTTTGATAAAACACTTAAAATGAATTCTAGAGGAAAATATCCTTTCTTATTCAAAAACACTTTTCCTTTCATAATATGTCATACAATTATAAACTAAAATAAGTTGATTAAAAATAAACATGAAAACTTTTAAAGGATGATTCTTGTAAATAATGTTTTAAAAATCCATTCATGCCGTATAAGTTAAAAAAACATTCTTCGTACTTTTGTCTGAAAAGTCAAAAAATACCTCGTACGAAAAACGACAAAAGATTCCTTTCATATCTTTTACTAAAAACTCACCGAAGGGTAAAATAGGATTTAAACAACTGTATGTGGATAGAAATAATATTACATATTGAATAAACATGGATGTGGATGATAAAATACACCCCGGTAAATACTTACTAATAAACAATCTCGGATAAAAATGAGATTGTGATATTTCCCTTACCTTAAGTCTGATTTGCTTCGTAAGTGTCCGAACCTCCTGTATAATGATTTAAATAATGTTATTAACTTATTACAGAATCATATTCATTGTTGTGATATCATATATGGTTCACTTATGACTTTATATTACCTGTTCTTTTGTAAATTCCATGTTAAAGAAGCGTTTTGGGTAAAATCGTTTTATTTATCATAGGTGTTTGGACTTGTAGTTCTTGAAATTATTATTACTTATATCATGATTTAATTACTTCCAGAATATAAAACATGATTTATATATCATATATATTCAGTATATATATATATATAATAGATAGATAAATGAAATGAAACACACCGTTCATGGAGACGGTAGTTCGTACGTACGCATGAACGCTGTTTTCCTTTCCTTATTGTCTTGAATGGAAGTAAGTAGATGACATACATATATACATAAATCCAGTAGCTTTATAATGTCATATATTTCATTATTATTGATTATATATACTTTATAATCATTCTTAAATGGTTAACGTGGAGAATGAATCTCATCGCGTCGTGGAGACGGTAGTCCGTACGTACGCACGAGCGATGATATCGTTCTCATGATCGTGAACTTGTGTTGAAGTGTATGTATACTACTTCAGTATCAATATCACTTCATAATAATCATATATAGTTACTCATTACACCATTATACCCATCCAATTAAGGTGGTGGCAAAAAATAGATTACACCACGGCGTGGAGACGGTATTTCGTACGTACGCACGCACGGTGATTTCCTTTTTTCGTAGGATGGATAGAAGGTTAATTAGAGTTGTTTCATATTTATAATAACATATAAGTATATATGAAATACTTATGTTATTACTTTATCATGAAACAACTAATTAAGAAGAAGTTTAAGAAGAATGAAATTGAAAAGATCGGTAATGGATATTACCTCTTCTTTGAAATGCCTCTTTGAATCCTCCACATAGGGAACTATGATTGGTCTTTGAAGAAGACCAAGACCTCTAGGATTATTCTAGGGAAGTGGAGAAGGGATTTTGGCAGGGTTTGGCCGAGCCTGAGTGCTCAAATTGGTGTGAGGAGAAGGGGGAGGAGGTGCCCTTTTATAAGGGAGGAGAGGGTCACCTTAGGAATATCTCAAAATATTATTTTATATTAAAGTCAAACTCGGTTTATAATGGTTTCAAAGGATCTTAATTCGAAGGTAAAGTGGGTATGGGTCGAAATCCTATCAACCAATAGGATTTAGACAAGTTTAGGTTATTATTTTAACCATATCAATTAGATTTAACTCTAAGTTAAATAATTTAACTTTTACCGTGACTTTTTGTTTTCTTACACTATTTGGTTAATACACTTACTATAACATGCCAAACGAACCCCAAGTTGTTTATTATTAATATATATATCCTTATATAAGTCATTTGGCCGACCCTAAGATTTTTAAGAATAAAATAACAATTAATAATATAATATTTGATTTAAAAACCTTTTTTGTGTCAATTTTGACACTATTTGATATATGATTTTATTTAAAGTCATAACAGAATTATATGATCAAACTAAGTTGATTAACTTAACAATAATATATCATAATAAACTATAAAATTAGTGGAATTCATAAAAAGTCTCAAATAACATTTATTTGAGCATTTATAAAATCAATTATTTTAACATTTCCTTAAAAGTGTAATTACTGCATCATCGTTGTGTCATAAATAAATTAATTTATTTAATGTCTAAAAATTATAAATAAAATATCATTATGTTGGAAAGCCTTTCAGATTTCTAATTAATATTTATAGTCGAATTTATCTTATGTATAACCCCATATTAAAAATGTTTTAGTACATAAACTTTGATTTTAACTCTTTTAACCCTTGTTTAAATAAATTAATAATAAATGTCCTAATCTAATCCAAGTGGGCCTAAATGGTCATATATTATTTCTATGTTTGTTTTTGGTCGAATTAAACTTGTCCAATAGAATTAGGACATGTGTTAGGGTAATAATAATATCATTTCTACCCATAATTACCCTATTTACTTTTAACCGTGAAAAAAATTAAAAAGTTACTATTCACCAAAAAATTATTTTCATCTCATTGAACCACATTTTAGTCCTTGATATTAACCTTGTCTCTCAGATTTTTGAAATTCCACTCACAGAAGCGGTAAAATTAAGTTTTATGAAAAATTCAGTTTTTTAACTACCACTTAGTGGTTTCACTATTCATCAAAAATTGAAAGTTTTCAGAAAAATACAAAAAATTAGGCCTAAGCTATATTTGATATTATGAACTCAAAAATGATTTCTATTTTACCAAATTCAATACATATCAGTTTCATTAATTAATTTAAAAATTAATTCCCGTCGTCAAAACAAATACCATTTTCTTAAGAGATAATAACTATCAAAACATTGACACTAGTTTATGTCTGGTTTAAATTAGAAATTACATCCAACGACCATCATTGTATTAAATTGTAAAAATATATATTCTAAATATACTTTAAAACCACTCAAATTAATAATTTATCACTATTAATTATTTCGATTGAAAAAGTTGTTTTTAATTAAAATTTAGTAATTTCCACTATTCATCAAAATATGAAAGTTATCCGAAAATCACCGAAGTTTCACCCTAAGCTAATTTCGATATTACGAATCCAAAAATGAATTCCATTTTGAAAAATAAAATTACAAAATTTCAAAAAGTGGTTATTACTATTCATAACGGCTAGTTTTAATAATATTTTAATAGCATATTGTTGTTTAGTGAAACTCGTTATTGCGTACTACACACGCTATCAAGGAAGGTCGTGATTGCGTGTAATGCAAGGCAAATCAAGGATGGGTGTTGTGCAAGCTCCTTTTGATGTAGTGTACAACACAAGACATTAGTGAAATTAAAAAGAATATTTTTCATAAAAACTCGGGGTGTTACAAATTTTCTATTCCTCAATAACAATAATAAACTTATAATTGATCACAAAATCCACAAATGATTAAAAAGATGCCCCTATTGTCATTATATATTAACTAAAACCCATATGGTTAACATAAGTTATATAATATAGATAAATTAATTAATTTCTATAACATCAAACATAATTCCCAATGGTTAAATTAATCAAATCCATAAGTAGTTAACCCTAAAACTCCTATAAAATATATCTGGCCAAATTAAAAACCCAAAAAGTTTGAAAAAGATAAATATGATTCTAAAATCAACATATATTTAGTCTCCAAAAATATATGTTAATGTCACATACCTACTATGTGAAAACTATGGACATATATTATCTATAAAAATGTAAATAACCTAAATTACACTAAAACCTAAATTAAAACATCCCTCATTACAAAAATTAGCATTCCACGTTTTCATCAAATAAAACCATAGACTATTGAATATATTACATAAATAGATAATATAATTAAAATTATCAAAGATTTCTTAAATCAATATGTCATCAAATCACTAACAAAATTTAGGGATACAGATACAATCCCATTAGATTATTTTATATCTTTTTTCCTACTAAATGGTTTTATCTCTACATTGGACATATATTATGTGTTATCATTACATCATTCATGTGTTCTCCAAAAATATAATTTTCCCCTAAATCACATTTTTATGTTATCAATAACATTAAACATGTAATTTAAATTACATAAAGAAAAAAACTTCGGAACAATCCATAGAGGTTTTTGGATTCTTATAATCTATAATATTATTCCTAAAACACTTTTTACAATATAATTCACAAATTCCAATACATAACAATTTCAGTCATTCAAATTTATTCTTAATCAATTAACTATGACTCGTCAATATATTCCTTAACATTTCTTTCCTTTTATATTTAATACATTATCTCTTATTAATCAATGGAAAAACAATTACTCATACTTTCTTTTTGGTCGTTTTCTTCAGCATTCCACTTATGACATTGATTTATATAATTCCCACACATTCCAAATGTTAAAACCACTACCATAAATGAGAAATTATTGAAACCAGTATTTCCATACATTTTTTTAATATAACCATTCACTTTTCCTTAGTAATTAAATTCTTTATGTCCTCTTTTTCAACACCCAAACCATCTTCCCATTCCATTGACGCATTCTCCTCTGTGATTATTCCCAAATTTTTTTACATGATGAAATGTGGAATTTATTTCTTCTATGATCATAAAGAAACTCCATTTTCCTATTTTATGTGTGTCAGTAATGTTAGCAAATTCAATATTTTTTATTATATTACCAGATTTATGATATGTAATTATAACAAGGTTTTTTAAAAATCTCATTTCATTTGGTTTCTTAAGTGAAAAATCATTACATTTTCCAAAAAATTCATAATTAACATGAATCTTACTAGATCAATACATTATATAATACAAAAAAAATAGTATGATAAACCATAATAACAGTTGGAAACTATATAATGATTTATATAATATCTAAATAATTACTCATTTTTTTAATCAATGAACCCGTATTTTAACATAAGTTATCCATGATTATCATCTATTAAAATCCTTCATAATGGATCAAAAAGAATATATGGATTAACCTAAATAATATTTTCTGGGAGTGTCAAATGATGTGTGCATCAAAGTTGGTTATTCTATACCAGGTGGTCGTTGATTCTAGATCAATTTTTCCCAATCGAGGTTATTTCCCAAATGTAGAACTATGTTTGAGCCACATCAATTTGTAGTGTCCAAGATGGGATGTAATTTATTCAAAAATCACACAATATTATCCTTACCAAATATTTAGTTTTTTATCCTATAATTCAACATATCGTCATTGTTTAAAAAAATGTTTTATATAATTTATCTCCAATGGTTTACTAAACCTTTGCTCCGATAGAACAACAATGACCCATACATTTCATATATACATATTACATCCTAATATATTAGTATTCAATATACTTTACAATGAAATACTCTTAACAACCATATAAGATTAGTGTTATTGGATATTAGAAAAAAAATTCTTATTTAGTAATGATCTTAAAAATTTCCCATAAAGATCTTCTTTTATTGTACTTTTATAGGCATACCCTACTAATACGTTTCTTCACAACCTAAGGAAAAGAAACATAAGAAATGTATGATCTTAGATGCTTAGTAATGATAAAAATGGGAGATATAAATTGATCATAATTTAACAGAATATTTAATAAAAAGTTTATTATATCTTGAATATAACATAAAAATATCATACCCAATTGGACAAAGATCATAAACATGATTTATGAAATATAACATTATCATTTTAAAATACATTAATCATAAGAATTAGAATTCATCATAAATCAACTATTAACCATAAGATCATGTCATAAATTTGGGTGTCTCATTAATAAGTATATAAAACATTTCATATTTAATGTCTAACTACCAAGACCATCGAATCAGGATTCATCAACTGTATCTCATAGTGGATCAAAAAATGGTCTTGTTTCCCATATTAGATCATGAAAATTGAATTGTTTCCCATAACAGATCAAGAACATTGACTTGTTTACCTTAAATATATCATAAAATATAATAACTTACATAACTAATTAGGGGGAGATATAGTTCCAACCTATAATATAATTAAACCCATTTATATAAATTCAATGAGTTTATAAAAAATATATCATATCATCACACATGGAAATAAATGGGTTTCATAAACAACTCATCTTTTCATCAAAAACATAAACAATCCAATGAAATAATAATGATGGTATCTTTGGATCATATTCCCATCAATTTATAAGTAACAATAAATTTTCAAATCTTAGATAGAGAATTATTTTAAATATCACTTGGAATAGTTCTTGAGTAAAACATTTTTTCAATTTAAAATAACTTCTATTTTTTAAAGTTCAGCACATATAATTGAAAAGACATTATTTGAAAATAAAATTGTAAACATTAAAATAATTTTAAAATAATTAACGATTCAAGATAGTGGGAAAACACAGTCTTGTCTTATATTTTTAAAAACAATTTATCTATTATTTATAGAAAAATTACAATGTACTTCATTTGGAAAATGAATGAAAAATGATTCCTTTTAACCGATTTTGTAAAATGTAAATCCGAGGTAGAATAATATACAGAAATTTTAGGATAATATAAAACCCCATTATGAATATTTTTTTATCAATAATGACCATGTAAATATATATTTTCCCAAGTTGATACTTAATTGTAAACATTCCAGGATAATGATGAAACTGTGAAATAATCCCTTACCTCAAGTATCACCTTTCATCATTAACATTAAATCCCCTTTTATAACAAACATCGATTTATTATATATGTATGAAATAACCATATTCATATCTATCATACCATTTTAGATTTATTTATGAAATATTATCACATTTTTATTAATAATTTTTTTTTAAAATCACCATTTTGGGTGATAACAGCTTTGTTTTCCAAGTATGTTCATGTTCGGCAGTCCTGATCCTTATAATATGATAATGGACCCCTAATTAACAAAATATTAGTCTTTATATAAATAAAATATACATTATTTTTATTAATATTTCTAATCATTCATAAAAAATATATATAGAAATATGAATTACACAGTTTATTAGATAGTAGGTCCTACATACGCATGAGCATTCTTTCTATTTTTTTGACTGGCAGAATGAAATAAATATAAGTAATAATTCTACAAAAAAAATTATATATATTTTATAATATATATTATATATATTATTGAAGTCAACCCTTTTTACCATCCATGTAAAATAATATGAATAATTAATCTAATAGCATCAAGGAGGTGGTTGCCCACACGAACACACGCATGACATTGTCATTTCCCAACGGATAAGATGGTAAGATGGTAAACATGATATTATAAATAAATAAGTATAATTATTAGATAATTATATAACATAGGCATTTAATCTATTATAATACCCCTTTATAATATATGGTAAAGAAAAATTAATTGTATCTCTATGTCGAGATGGTAAGATGTACATACCCATAAGCTGTACATTCACAGCTTATTTTATGTGATAGAGGGTGTGTAATGGTTTTTTAATAACCATAATAAAATTAAACGACATTTAGGACAATAAATTTATTATTTTAGGATTAATATCATAGATATAGAGGAGGTGAATAAGAGTATAAAAATAAAGTGATTGGTTAGAAAGATCACCACCACATTGAAACGAATCCTTTAGATATCTTCTAAATATTTGTAAGGATGGTATTTTATTAAGATATGAATATTATGATTTTTTATAAGGAATTTTATAATAAAATATTTCATTGGATTTTTGAGATATAAGGGTAAAATGGTGTAATTAATTGAGGGAGTTGGTTACCATTTATAATTGAGGTGAGGGGAACTTATTGAATTTCTTAAAAAAATATTTGTGTAGATAAATAATTGAAATAGTAATAAATTCAATCCTAGGGTGGGATATGGTTAAAATATCATAAAAAAAATTACAGGTTTACGTTCTCTTTTAATTATTCTATTTTTGTTTAACACCTTAATTAACCCATTTTAACATTAACCATTGTAACATATTTTTCACTCTTAAAATGTTATAATTTTATATATAAGGTAAATATTAACTCATAAATGGATAAGAGATGATCTTTTCGACCATATATTATCATATTTTTCTTTATTAGAATTTTTTCTATTTTATATAAAAATTTTAAAACATTTTTTTATAAAATATCATTATTGTCGATTTTCCAATATTAATGAATTTAAAATTAATAACATCATGAAAACACTTATAATTAAATAAAATATTTTACCATAGATATAAAATTTTATTTTCATACATATAATTCATGGATACACTTAATTATCTCAAATTATAATATAATAATATCATTAATATCATTTATTTGATTTTTTTATTAATTGAATAACAACTACATCAATGTTGTGTAGGTATTTAAGATAATAATATAATTACTAAATATTATAAATAAATAAATACGATGAATGTAATTTAATTAGTCACTAGCATTAAAAAAATATTTTTTCATAACTAATTTTTGTCCTTATAAGAATACAAAATGACCTTCATACTTTCCTTATCCCCCCCCCCCTCCTTCAATTTTGAATGAGCATGATAAATTTACAATCCCAAAACCATAAATCACATATGTGGAATAGACCATCAATTGATCAAAATTAAATGTTATAAGACAATAGTTTTTCAGCCTTGAGATCATTTTCAGGTATTTTATGAATTAATTTACCATCTATACTAAAAAACATAGAAATATATATAATTTATAATTGTAATTCAATATTTAAATCAATTTCCATCACAACATAATCCTTTTCTCTAAACGATGAATATTCAAGATGAATTTTTCATGGATCATGTACTAATATCAACTTACAATGGATCACATAATCCACAAAATAATTATATGATACCCTTTCTATCATTATAGATTATCCCAAAAATGGTTAGAGTAAGTTTTCCTGTGTGGATTAATACATTAATTTAAAAAACATCAACAATAATTCATATGGTTTATCTTAATAAAATTTGTAAACAGTTAATCATAAAACTCCTACAAAACATGTTTGACCAAAATCAAGGCCCAAATATTTAGAAAAAATGGTATGATTCCAAAATCAACTTATCATTAATCCTCAAAAATATTTCATAAAGAAAAAAACCTAATATTTCATTACCATGGCCATATATTCTCTAGAAACTATTTAATAACAAAAATTACCATAGAACATTAAGGAAAACATTAATGATTCCTAAATGTAACATTTATATTTTTTCTCAAATAAAGCAATATAATATTAAATATATTCCTTAAATCCAATATTAAATAAACTTTATATAAAATTTACTTAAATCCAATTTATATCAAATCACTAACCTATTTCAAGGTTACCAATATTATACCATCTATATAATTTATCTATTTATCCCAAATAAACAATCATATCTCCAAATTATACCCATATTAAGTTTTATATTTCCCTCAATCATGGGTTTTACAAAAATTCATCTTTCCCCTAAATCACTTTTCTTGGATATCGGTATAATTCAACAAACAATTTCAATTTCATAAAGAAAAACAAGCGAGGAAAAATCCATATATGTTTTATTATTGTTATAATATAGAATATTATTTTAAAAAACTTTTATATTATAATTCAAAAATCTCAATACAGAATTATTTCAATCATTCCACTTTCTTATTAATATAATAACTAATCTTTATAATATTTTTCCTTAACACTTATTTTATTTCATATATCATTCATTTTTCTTTTATCATATATGAGAAACCCCTTACATGTATAATATTTTTTATCATTTTCTCGAGCATTCCCCCTAGTCAATTTATTTTCATAATGCCTATACTTTCCACATTTAAAACATTGAACAATCAATGATATATTTTTTAAACCATTATTTTAATCTATTGTGTTAACATAACCATTAACATTTCCATGGAAATTTCTTTCTCTTTGACATTATTTACTATAACCAAAAGATCGTACTGTTCATTTTAGTCATTCTCTTCTATTATTCTACCCATATTCTTGACATTTTGAAATGTGAACTTTACTTCATATATGTTTATCATGAAACTCCATTTTACTCTAATTATGTGTGCCAAGAATCTAACATATGTTTAAATATTTTATCATAATATCAGATATCTAATTAGGTATAATGATAAGGTTTCTATTTCCACCTCATGTTTCTCTTACCTTCTCTAAATGAAAATAATTCAATATTCCTAGATATTCACGAATAACTTGAATCCTCCAAGTTCCACCTTTCATTTTAAACCTAAATAATGGTGTTAGAAACCATAATCATAAAAATAAATAATATAATCACTTATATAATGTCTAAATCACGACAACATAATCTCAAAAAATGAAAACATATCATTAAACTAATTTATCTATCATTATCATATATTCTAATCCTTCAAAATTATTCATCATGAAAATATTGATTAACCCAAATCATATCCCTCAGGATTTTCAAACTAGTTGTGCATCAAGGCCTATTATCAGATAATAGATGATGATCAAGTCTAGCTTAATTCACCCCTCTCACAGATATTACCCCTAGGTATAATTGTACCAGATTTCATCCACTTATAGTATCTATAAAAATATGTAATTACTTATAAATTAATATATTTACATACCTCCCAAAATGTTACGATGATATCCTATACTTAGACTTATCCCTATATTTTTCACCAATTTTTTCTAACCATAATCTTTGAATTTTCACTAATCCTTGCCACTAATACCAACTACAATGACCTATACATTTCACTTATAAATATTACAAATTTATAGAATAATATTCAATACAATTCACAAAAAAACTCATGAGTAGAATATAACTATAGTGTATTTATAGATTAGATATAAACAATTATTATTTTGATAAAGATCTTCAACATTACCCATAATGATCATTCCTCATGGATCTCTTCATAGGCATACACTGTTAATAATTTTTCCATTACATTGGGAAAGGAAACACAAAAAATTATGTGATCAAATGATAATTAATGGTATACATGAGAGATATCAATTGATGATCATATAAAATTATAAGATAATAATAAGGGCATGATATCTTAACCACAATAGAAAAACATCATAACCAATATGAAAAAAATTATAAATATGAGTTATGGAATAAAAAATTAGCATTCCAAATGTCATGAACAATATGATAAAAAATCTATCATAACTCAATCATGATCCATAAGATAATTTTATAAATATTTGTGGCATATTCATAATTTTAGAAGTAATTTTATTTGTCAATGATTACTACCAAGACCATAATATTAGGAAAAAATTCTTATTTCTCAAAATAGATCAAGCCCATTGACTTTTTTCCCATAACTGATCGAGCACATCGACTTGCTTCCCATAACTGATCAAGAACATAGAATTTCCTCTATCAACTATTTCATGAGAAATAAAACATTGCCCAAACAATGTTAGGGGGATATACGTCTCACTCATTTCATAATTAGAACCATACATGTGTGTTTTATATGATCATAAAACAGTCATCATATAATAAACGATGAAAATAAATGGGATTCATAAACATTTCATCTTTTCATCATAAACATAAAATATTCAGAGAAATAATTAGAATGGTATCCTAATATTATATCCTCATTGAAGTATAATTTAGATAAAATGATGTCATCTTATATATAAAATGATATTTAATGATCATTTGGAGTAATTATTGAAGAAAATGACATTTTCAAATTAAAATCAGTTCTTTTTCCTCAAAAAAATTCACTTCTAAATGAAAACATTTTATTTTAAAATTAACATGTAAAATTATATGATAAGATTAAAATAATTAATTAATCATGTAAATTGGAATATAAATCCATGCTATATAAGTTTCAAAATATTTCCTTCTATGTATTTGTCAGAAACTTCATAAAGTACCATGTTAGGAAAATGAAAACAGTATTCCTTTGAAACCATTTTGTAAAATATTAAACATGATTAAAAATGAATTTAAATAATATTAGAAGAATAATAAAATAATTTCTGATAAAAATAGAAAACATGATCAGGGACGAGAACTATTATTTACACATACTTAAACCGAAACAATCTTGAATAATGATGAGATTATGAAATAAAACCTTACCTCAAGTCGTGCCTTCCCTTGATCACATGAAATCCCTATTAATAATAAATATGGATTTATTATACATATATTATAATAATATATTAATATCTATATTACACATTATTATTTATTTATGACATATTAAATCTTATTTATTAATAATTTGTCATTAATATAAGTCTTTTGGGTGATAACAACATCGTTTTCCAAGTATGCTTCGGTTGTGTAGTCTCGGTCCTTATAATTTTATCATGGTAAAATTATTTCAAAACAAATTATCATGATATAAAAATTATATATATTCAATATATAAATAATTATAATCATTATTAAAATTTTATAGATAGAAAAATAAATTCCATTGTTTATGGAGATCGTAGGTCGTACGTATGAATAAAAACTATATCTATTTTTCCACTGATTGAATAAAAGAATGGTAAGAAAAAATTATCTTTTAAATAAATATTATTAAATAAATATATTTTATATATTCATAAAATTCATCCTTATTACATTCCATGTAAAATGTAAATGAAAAATGAAATTCCTAACATTTTGGAGGAGTTAGTCCATACGTATGCACGAACGACGTTATCGTTTCCAAATGGATTGAATGGTAAGATAGTAGATATTATATAATCATTCCAAAAGAATTATTAAGTTAAAAATATCATTTATAAACATTACAAACCATCAAAATTATGATCCATAAAATATGGTGATGAAAAATAAATTGTATCCCTATGTGGAGATGATAAGTCATACTTACGTCCAAGTGATACAGTCCGTTATTATTTGATGGGAAAGAGGGTTAATAATCATGTTATCATAATAAAAATAAAATTTTATAAAACTAGGGATGAATGGTTATTTATTTTATGAAAAATATTACATATTTTTAGGTAGATTATATGAGTGGAAAAAAGAAATTGATTGGATAGCGCTATTACCTCTTATTCGAAACGACTCCCTTAGATATCCTTTAAAGGGTTCTAGGGAGGCCTTTTTAGAATAAACATACATCCATAATGTATATGGGTAATTAGATAATAAAATATTTCATATTATGTTCATGTTATAATGCTCAGATTGGTTCAATTAATTGAGGGATATTCTCTTTTATAATTTAGGTGAGGGGCACTTTTTGGAATTCCATAAAAAATAATATATAATTAAACCATTCTAGAAATAAATTCTTAGAATGGTTCATAAATTATAAAATATATGATAATATTTTATAATTATCCTAAAATAATAAAATTTGGATTGGTTTATGTTCTATTTATGCCTTTTATTTTGGATTAACCCCATAATTAACCTACTTTTACATTAATGTTTATAACGCATTTTTCTCTATTAAATGGTTATTATTTAATATATAAGTAACTATTGACTTGTAAATGGGTAATATATAAAATTTAAGAACATATATCATCTCCTCTATCCATATTTAGTATTGTTATGATTTTTCAATAATTTAATAATAGATTATTTTCATAGAATATCATTATTGTCAATTTTGATACTATTCATTACATTGACATTAATAACATCAATAAAACACTTATAATTAGATGGTATTTTTTAACAATATCCCAAAAATATAATTTTCGTGTATAAAATTCATGAATATGGTTAATTATCTAAAATTATCAGGCTTTTATTAGTTTTAATATCATTAATTTAATTTTTATCATTAACTGAATAATTATTATATCATCATTTTATATGTATTTAAGGAAATTAAATAATTAATAAAAATTATAAATCAATTAACATAATGAATATAATTTTATTAGTCAAAAAATTAATAGTATTATTTTTTATAAATAGTTTTTATCCATATGTGAACACATAAGTGATATTTAAAACAAAGAGAGTGACATTTTGTCACTTTCATTGTTTTAAATAATATATAAGTAATTTTCATGGAAATATTTCTATTAAATAGATTAAATTCAATAATAAGTGGATAAGGGTATAATTTAATTAAAAAATTATTATTATTATGAATAATTAGGGCATTATCACTAAGTTTTAACATATATTTTCCTAATTTACCCTTTACTAAGGTGCTATATTTTACCAAAGTTACTATACATTTTGAAAAATAATAAAAGAACCCTATATACAAAATTTTAACCTCCTGATTCAAAATTTGAAATTAATTTTTCATGATTCAATTTCTATAAGTGGTAGAAATTTCATTTAATATAATCATTTAAAACATAATGAAAGACATTTTTTTTAAAAAATGCATTTTTTTTACCAAAAAATGTACATATATAAAAATCATGTATAATGATGGTTAAAATGAAGTTATTTTTATTATATGCAATTAAATAATACTTAAGGTACATTTATGTCTAATTAAAATCATTATTATACTTTATATGAAAATAAAATTATAGTTTAATAAAAATCGATATTTTTCACAAATCACTAAAAAATAAATCATTTCTAAAAAAGATCAAAATTTCACCAAAATATATTGTTTGATATTTTGATTTCAAAAATTAAGTTCATTTTATCAAATATGTTTTATAAAATTTCCAAAAGTTAATTATAATAATTTCTCATAAAAAACATTTTTGAAGAAAGTTTATTTTTGATGAATAAAATGACTTTACTGAACATTATGTTATTAATTAATAAGTATTTATATTAAATATGTACTTTTAATATAATTTATAATTAATTTACTCCTATTTGTATCCCTTAACTTAACAACTATGTTGTGACATTATATAATAATAATTTAAATAGTATATTGTAGTTTTCATGAACTCACAGTTACGTGTAACACATGCTATCGAAGACGGTAAATATATTTGAAGGAAAAAGATAATAAATCGTAGAGTTTTATAGATTTAAAATATGAGTTCCATGAAATTAAATTAATATTTATTTTTTATGCTTAACTTTTGTGTGTAATCCTATAATAATGATCCATTCATAATGGCTTCATGATCAATGCGTGTATTTAATATCTTAGATCAAAGAAACAAGAATTTGTGAATTATTCCACTGGAAACTACATAAATTGAAGGTTTAAATGAAAATTCAATCAAATGTGATAATTGCATCAGTAGACCTTAATAATTTCTTATCATTCCCAATATATAAAATACCTTTTATGTTATAGGGGATTACACCGAGGTGATTTGGACACTCGATAAGGGAGACAAACCCCTTCAACCATTATAGAAGAAACAACAGTTCAATAATAAAGATAATGTTATTTTAACATACTATGATTTCCTCATAATTTTATGTGTTCTCTATTACATTTATGTATTATAAATTATATTTTTTACTACAGATATAGATAATTGCTTTTGTACATGATCTTTTTACCAATACCTCGGAAGAATAAATGGTTCATTGAAAAACTAAATAATTATTATGTGATAAAAAATATGATGATGGAAAAACAAGAACGATGTATCATCAATGTGTTAAACAAATCTATCATTCTAATAATCAAGGGTATAAAATTTGAGGTTGGCTGAAATTAACGTGTACAACCTATTAACCCCAATAAGTCAATGTACATTAGTTATATTTGGATCACAATGATAATAAATGTGATAATTTGTATAGATACATGGATTCCTGTGTATCCTATATTAATGTAAACCATTGGAGAAGATATTAAGTTAATATTATGATATACGTTACAAATTTTACTAAAAAATTACATAATGAAATGTTTATTTAATTTTAATTAACCCTGGAAGATTTTGTTTGTTTTATATGATTTCCTAAGGAAATATGTCTTAATATCCATCTGAAAATCTAACATTGTTTTTTGGAAACATCCTACAGATAATCATCTAAGGATGATGAGGGGAAGATAACTATGTACCCTCGGGTTACATATACACATATAATAATACATGATACATGGAAATATTTAATTATTTACCATGATGACAAATAATTATACGTTCAGTGTAGTAAATAATATTGTATTTGAAATTATTTATTTTATCCACTTTGATTCAAAAAATGTAATTTTGGGAATATAAAAGGATTGATAAAAATAATCATTGTAAATAAAAACCAATTTACCTCTAATGTAATGCAATGATGACATATACTAAACTTTAAAATAAAATATTATATATTTTAAATATACAAAATAAATGTTTTAGTGGATTTGAGAATACATTTCAAATTTTTTATATATATATTGATGAATATAAATTTGTAGCCACATTCATGCATGTTCATGTGCTATGGAAGGAGGTCCAAATAAACAATGAATGAAAACTAGTTGATGAAATGACCCAAGAAGTATGGAAATAAATTATCAGAATGACACAATAGTAATGTGTTATTATTTATAATAGTATATCAAAATAATATATATTTCTGTCTGTATATTTTCTATATGGATCAGACCATAGAATTAGCATAGATTTTACCTAGCGAAAAAAATACTTTCAATATATTTGAATTGGACATAACAATGTTGTTTCATTAGAGGTGTATGTTTTGGAGTGTCAATAACAACATATATTAAGAATAAAAATCCGCAAATAGAGAGATATATATGATTATAAAAAGGATTTAGGAGTAGTAATATTGTTTTAAAAATATTATTGTCCAATCTAGTTTGGTGAATCGAAATATGAAAAAGTAAATAAGTGAATATATAATGGAACAAATTCAATACATGAAGAGACAAATGAACCCACTTTATGTAAGGATAGCCATTCCCCTGAACCATAATCCATACATATGGTAATCAATTATTTCATTACATTTTAACCTAAATGTGACTCAAAAAACATATGACAAATTTATGTTTCCAAAATTATATAGGTTGAAGTAGTATGTTATTTATGTCTGTCAACATTTTCATGTCGACTTATTATAATGGTTAAAGTGTGTAATATTATAGGAGACATGATAAATAACAAATAAATTCCAAAATATAACATGAGTATAGGGATTGATATTTATTATTAGTCGACAACTGAGATTCCTTTTTAACTTTATTATATGAATATTACAACAATCAATGATGTAATTGGAACATTCATAGCATGGTGGCCTAATATTATAAAGATACATTAGTTATTTTATTAACAATAATTTCAAATGAAAACTTTTAGCTGTTGATAAAAAGGTCTATAATTTGGTATGGTATTATATATGGATAAAACAATGAGTAAATAGATGTTCAAATTAAGACAATCTAGTGAATCGACCATGAAAACAAATAGACCATCTCAGAGTACTTGCTTCCTACCATTTCCACATCTCCATATATTAACATTAAAATATCACGTGAACACAACATTCTAAGATGAAAATATTTCATACATTCTATATGAGGGAGAAATATATTGAAATTTTATTACATACATAGAAGGTCTAGTTAGTTTAAAAGAGATTATAAAGTTTGAATGACTTTGAGTCTCTATTGTGAATAAATTCATGAGTTACAATTTTATAATTTTTTTGTCCAAAAAATGATCAAATATATATATTAATGTTAAGAACAACTCATATTTTCTATTGGCATCTATATTACTACTATATAATGGGAAACACTATGATTCTCTATTTGGACTCATTAGTCCATGTATCATTTCTACAAATTAAATTTATTTGGACTTGAAAGGTATTAATAACAGAAAATATGAACTATAATGAACAAATATTTTATCAATGGAATTAAATTTCACATAAAAATATCATATAATCACATGAAATCACAACACAATGAACTACTAGGTACTATGTGACCATTAAACACAATTTTTTCTCTTAAGGGTTTTCAGTTTCAATAAATGGTCATCTACAGTTGTGATCATTAAGTTATTCGGAGTTTGATAAGGCAAACATAATTTTTGATAAATAGTATCATACTTTTATGAATCTTAATTAATAGTAATCATCCAAAAAATATCAATATCACCCATGAATGTATAAACACAATTATCATAAAAGTGAAAAAACAATCATAGTATAAGAATTAGAATTTTTGTATGTCAAAAATATTTTTATGTAAAATTATATGATTAATTAAATAATTTAAAATGGAAATTTATTTTCATAAAAGGTAATCATAATCAGTAACTCTATTGTCTTTTTATTATATTATAATTTTATGGGACCATGATTAATTTTTTAATGTGTTATTAAATGAGTAATAGTTTTAATGTTGTTTTTGTTGAATAAATTATGATTTTAAGGAAAAATTAAATTAGAAATTAAATAAAAATTATTTAGAAAATTATTATTAAAAAATGGAGTTAATTTTTTTATTATAAATGTTTAAAAATGGTACGGGTGAGTTTTTGGGATTTTCTAACATATTTTCAATTTTGTGGATAGTAAAAATACACTTTTGAGTTTCTGATATATTTGATGAAATCATAATGATGTAATAAATGAAATACAATAATTGTAAACATGTTTATAGTAAAATAATATATTATGTGTCCCAAGTGGATTTTACCATGTGAAAATACCATGGGAAAGCCCAGGGATTTCTAAAAACCATTGATGATGTATCCTTCAAAATTTACAAAATACACACTCTCTCTAATTATAAAAACTCACTCTTTCCTTAATTTTCATGCATTCCATATCCATCATCCACCATGATCTGGTGGATTCACCTCTCTATTATCCCTCTAAATGAGTCCTCAAGCCACCAAGGTACCAACCATCATGTTTCAGTAGTTAATCTATAATGTTAGGGAACCTTTCAAGCTACTCTTTTAGTCGACACTTATTTTATGTTATCTCTTTGAATTTACATTTAAGAATTTTGGTATTAATATTATGTAGCCCTATAACATTAATTTTTATTTCCATATTATTAGTTACACATTTTCCACTCATCAATTCATTTTATTATATTTTAAGCGACGTTGATAGGTTGTCCAATTTTCATATGGGATCTCTTAACTTTTGTTTTGTTTTCAAGTTAATTTCATTTTTTTCATTACTCACCCTCTTTTATCCATTTTTTTTTGAATGTAGTGAAAAAATTTAATTTCACTTTTTCATGATAAATTAATAATTAGTCATCATCTCTCCTTTCCCTTTTATTAATACTAAAAATGTAAACACCATCCGAGATGTGCTCATTTACCACATTCAAGAATGATGGGTTGTCAATTTTTTTCCCATCTTCAATTCTTCTCATTAAACCATTTTAACAGTTGAACCAGTCCATAATATATGTATTATGTCTCATATATTATTCATTATTCCTTTTTTACACATGGTTTTTATTTATAGAACCAAACATGTTTCTTGTGGAAAAAACCATCAATTATCCTAGAAGGTTATCACTAAAGATTTACATAATGATTAATCATCACTCTAAGAAACCAAATGAAATTTAAAACCATGTAACATTATATATATTCAATAACGTAATATAAATCCAATTCTGTAAAATCATCCACATTCTACATGATTCTCTGAACAGGAATTCAAGTGAATCGGTCATTAGAATCAAGGAATCAAACGGTCCCGAACAAAGACATTGAACCACATAAACAATCAAAAATTTTATAAATGATTTCAAAAATGATTTCATAAATCCGTTTCATATAGAATAGGTTCAATAATTATTAATAAATGAACATAATTGTATTATTCAGGCCATTAATAACAAGTATAGAACACGATCAAGAATAAGGTAAGGGATTCTACCAGAACCACTTTTATTCTTTTGGGTTGCTCCAACGTTCATTTTACCCAAATGAAGTTATCCATAAATTTTATTTAAAACAAATAAATAATTCTTATATTATTCAAACTGATGTATCATGATCCACCCATCATTCATTTTGGTGGATATACCTGATTTTAAGTGAATATCTCCTTAACTCTTTCAGATAAGAAAACCTATTTTGAGGGAACATCCCGAATTTTTAACCAATTTCAAGTGAACTATATTCTCTTTTTTATGACGGAATTTTAGTTTTAAAATCATTGATTTTATTATGAATAACTTTTTTACCTGTGGTTTCATATAAAATATTATTTCCTTTCTTATTTTGAATTCCCTTTATTATTTTCCTTAAAACCGCACTAAAATGTTTTAATGCGAAGATTTTCATAAATACTCTTCTTACATGTTGTAACTAATGTTTTACATCACATTCCTAGATATATGCCTATTTTACCTTATTAATGTCCATGTTTTTTTAATTCCTTTCATTCGTGGACTCTTTTATGATACGATCATTCAGTATGTTTTATGACATTAATGGGATACTCATTTCTCTACATGGTTTCACAAATGTTTATGTATGGTTTATTATGTATAAATATTTATGTGGCAAGAATAATGATTATCATTTTAATATGGGTGTTCCCAGATAGTTCTACAATGCATTGGATAATGTTACATCTCATAATATTTTATATGTGATGGTCTTGGCAGTTAGCATTGGCTTGTTCTACAATGTGTTCTGATCTTTTTGGTTAGCATTAAATCTTATAAATGTCATGTTTTATGCTACACCCACATTACTATGATTACATGTTTATATGATCACATGTTTATATGTTTTGATTATACATGTTATGTGCTTTTTTAATTATTTCAAGCCATCTATCCCATGTAATAATTCTTTGTTCCTATGGTAATTAGATGATAGGGAATTTAGCTCATACATTTTTTCATGTTATCCCTAGATTAACCTATGATGTTGTTTGATCAAAATGGAATATAAGAGCTCATTATGTATTTAAAATAAAAATATGTTTTTATAGTGTTTCATTATGTACCTAGTCTTCCAAGACACAAGACATTTTGATCCTTTGCTTTTACTCTGATATATATAAGGTTTAAAATCATGTAATGTTATATGTAAAAGGATGGGGTCATTATTGTTGGTATCATAGGATGGTCTTGTTATTTTCAGTGATTAGGAATAGAGAAGCTTAGTGAGAACCTTGAAGATGATATGATGTATAAAAAATATCCCTATGTTTTTTGTAATTATATAGTAAGTAGATTAGCCAGAAAATATATCATTGTATAGATACTAAAAGGTAGAGGTGGCTCTAGAAAATATTTAACAAGGAGGAAAAACATTGACAAGGAGTGTTGAGATTTACCTGGGCTATCCCGGTACATGACAATGGGCCTTATTTCACTCTTGGTTTGACACTCTTGGGGATATTCCATGGTCAATTCATGATCGTGGTATAATCCATTATTAAGGGAATATAAAAATCTATAATAACATAATTTAAGAAATAGATCAAGGATAACCTATATTTAAACCTAATGAACATAAATTTAGGATATACTTATCCACTACAAATTTATCCTTTAATGTTCAATCTTTTTCTTATTTTTTCCAATAAATATGTATTAAAGCAGTATAATTATATCTTCTTTTTCATAGATAATGGCTGGAAATATAAGAAAATGTTCTCATAATCAATTTGAAAGGGAATGTGAAAAATTCAAAAATGATATACCAGATATTACAGGAACATGTTCTCAAAACATCATGACAATACATGTTTATCTGGACCAAGTTATGAATAATAAATTGAATCATGTGGAATGACCTTCTCCTCTGTGAATAGAGAAATTTTCCTTATAATCTATCATGCGGGAAATGCCTCCCATTTTTGGCGGATCTTCGGATATCATCCTCATGGAAGTGTGGATTAGCTATATTGAAAATATATTTGTTGTATTACAATTCATAGAATGAGATAAAGTTGTATGGTCGGTCTATTCTTTTGATGAGGTAGTTTATAATTGGTTGGCCTTAATCAAAAATACAATGCCTCAATAAAAAATAGATTCCATGGATTGGGAGGAATTTAAGAAGATGTATTTCAATAAATATTTCCCTTGCACCCTTCATCCCATGATAGAAAAAGATTTCCATGTACTAAATAAGAAGAAACATGAGTCCATCAGGGAAATTGAAGAAATATTTACATTGAATTCAATTTATGCCTCTAGACATTTCATGAACACTGAAATCATGGTGGATCTATTCTTTAAAATACTAAAGATGACTCTATAAAATGCATTGGAGATTTGATACTTTGAAAGTTATTAAACGATTTTATGTTATTTCCTCATGGTTGAAATGGAGATCTAATACTCTCAGCTATTTCATGGGCCAGGTGAAAAGAAGTGAAAAATGGAGAACAAGATGGGTGGTTCTAGATAATCCAATGATGGCATAAAGCTCCAATATCCCACCTGTAAAATTTTTGGGAAGAATCATCCAAGGAGATTTATAAAGGGAGCCATAAATTTCTTCAAATATGGAAAGCTGGGACATCTAGAAAATAACTGAAGAAGGGATATGAAAAGTCCCGGTAGTGTGGAAGAAAAAGGGAAGGTTCAGAACAATCCCCATCCAATGGTTCAGTGTTACAACTTCACGGATGTTGGGAATTATGAAAACAATTTTCCTAAGCCAATGGTTATTGGGGAAAATCAACAACAACCTCTACAGCAGTAATGAAGTTCTTATGTTATCACTACTAATTATGTAGAAACTGACAACGATACGGTGACTAATATGCCAGTTTTTTTCAAGAATAGTGAATAGACAATTAGATTTTGGTTTTATGCATTCTTTCATATGTTGTTACTTTAGTATAAATATTCAAACACCACCTCAAAATATAGAGGAAAAGTTATGTATGACAAAAGAAAATGGGGAAATTATTGTGTACAGGGTCTATAACTCCTCCCCAGTTAATGTTTGTGGACTGATCCTCCCAAAAAATCATGTCATACATAATTTAGAGGAGTTCGACATTATCCTGTTCATGTATTGGCTATCTTTATTCATGTCCAACATCAATTGTCGGGAAAGGGAGACCATTCTTTATAGCCCAAAGCATCCTCAAATTATTTACAAGTGTAAGGAGGAAGATGAATATCTTTTATAACCAGTGTCTTATGTATGTATATCAATTATTTATGAGAAATCATTTCTAACTAAAATGATTGAGTCGAAGACAAAGGATAAAATCATGCTTGAGGACACTCCCATCATGTGGGATTACACTGATGTATTCCATGAAGAGTGGCATAGTCTTCTTCTGGACTAAGAGGTTTATTTCTCAATGGATGTTATTCTTGTATCTCTACCAATATAAAAGAAACATTATTGAATTGACACTTAGAGCTAAAATAGAAGAAAATCTGTTATAGGAGAATGTGAAGAAGTGTTTTATATGCCCGAGTTCGTCACCATGGGGCATGCCAGTCCTCTCCATAAAGAAGAAGGACGGATCAATGCACCTCTGCATTGATTATCATGAGATCTATAAAATAACCATAAATAAAAAGAATCTCTTCACACTGATAGATGACTTGATTTATCATCATCGTGGGGCTATTTATTTTTCTATGATGGACCCTTGGTCGGGATATTACCAATTAATGTGAGGTAAGAATATATTCCCATGAATGCTTTTCGATCAAGATATAGACATTATGTGTTCATAGTGATTTCCTTTGGTCTCACTAATTCTCAAGAAATTTTCATGTATATAATTATTAGATTCTTTAGATATTACTGAAAATAATTTTGCTAGTCTTTATTAACAATATTCTGATATACTCCAATAGAAAGGAGAACCATGTGAAGCATGTAAATACTGTTCTAACAACATTTTGAAGGGATAATATATATCTAAATTACATTAAATGTGAGTTCTAGATTGAGAAAATATCATTTTTTGGGCATGTTCTCAATAAAAAGGGATATCTATGGACCCTTTTTAAGAAAAAGCTAATTGAAGAGTGGCCCAGGCCAACATCTGTTGCGGAGATCCATAGCCTTGAAGGTGAGTCCAGGAATTATCAACGATTTATTATGAACATTTCAAAATATTCAATCCCAATGACAAAGCTGAAAATGAAGGGAGTAAAAATTGTTTGAACTTTGGAATGTGAAGCTTATTTTATGGAGTTGAAAAAGAGGCTAACAAATGCGCTAGTACTCACACTCCCAGCAATGGGATAATGTTTTGTGTCGTAAAGTGATGATATTAAGAAAGGATTAGTAAGTTTTCTGATGCTAAATGAAATAGTGATATCGTATTCCTTAAGACAGCTGAAAATCCATTAGCAAAACTATCCCATGCATGATCGGGAGTTGGCGGTTGTGATCTTTGCATTGAAAATTTGGTGGCATTATCTTTATTGGGTGAAGTGTGAGATATATTATTTTCAAAAGAGTCTCAAATATATATTCACACAAAATGTGATTATTATATACCAATGAAGATCTATAGAGTTCATCATGGATTATGACTACTAATCCACTACCATACTGGTAAGGCAAACAAGGTGACAGATGCTCTAAGTAGAAATGATTATGAATCTTTATTAATAATGAGATTTGAAAAGAATATGATCTTCTTAGATTATTTGAAAATGGACATGGTAATAATTAACGGGGAACATCATACATCCTTTCTCAAATAACATATCAACCATATCTCATGTAGAAAATAAAGGATTATCTAATTAAAGATGTGTAAATTTAGAAAAGGGTGGAAGCTATCATAAATGGGGAATCCGCTAATTTCAAAAGTGACAAGGAAGGAGTTGTATGATTTGGATCATGATTTTATGTACCATCTGATATAGATATAAAGAATAATATTTTGGTTGATGCACCTAGCTCGACCTTCTCTATTCACCTACGAAGAATAGAGATTTATCAAGATCTCCGAGAAAACATCTGTTGATACAATATAAAAATTGATGTTGTTGAATATACATCAATGTTACTAGTATGTCAACAAGTGAAGGCTAAAAGACAGAAGTATATGGGGATGATAAAATCATTTCCCATGCCAACATGGAAGTGGGAGAACATCACCGTGGACTTTGTCACTGGACTTCCATGCACATCTAGAAGAAGAAATGCAATATGGGTCACTGTGGATCATATTACAAAGTCATATACCATTATCACGACTCGATAGTACTTCTCATGGGAACATATTTAATGTATATATATTAATGAAGTTGTAAGTATTCATGTATTACCAATATATATTTTATCTTATTTAGATCCTAGATTTACCTTAATGCTCTGTAAAAGTCTCCAACATGAAATATGCATTGAACTGATGATCATTATAGCCAATCATCCTCAAAATGATGGCCAATATGAGAAGAATATTAAGACACATGATTAAATTTTTAGAGAATGTTCTTTGCACTTGAAATTATTATAATACCAAAATCATCCATAAGTTTAATTCCCCAATAATAATAGCTTCCACTCGAGCACTTGAATGGCACCATACGAAGTCCTTTATTGGAAAAGGTGATGTACACAAGCCTGTTGGAATGAAGTCCGTGAGCATAATATTCTATGACCTAAAATGGTTTATTTAATGGCAGGAAAGGTGAAAACCATTCAGCATCATATCAAGGTAGCCCAAAGTCAAATGAGAAGTTATGTAGACAATAATCGAAGAGACCTTGTATTCAATGTTAGATAAATGGTATTTCTATGCATATCTCTATTAAAGATGTTCTTGATGTTTGGGAAGAAATGGAATCTAATTCCTAGGTACATCGGCCCCTTCAAGATCCTGGATCGAGTTGGAGCTATGGCCTATAGACTAGAACTTCCACATAAAATGGCCAGAGTACATGATGTATTTTATGTATCCCTCTTATGGAAGTATATACTTGACTCTTCACATGTACACTCATCAAAGGTGGTAAATTTGGAGGATGATATTTCATATAAGGAGCAGTCGGTGAATATCCTAGGTCATAGAGATAAAATAGTACGTAACAAGAATACTCACCTTGTTAATGTACTATGGTGGAACCATAAATATAATGAGGAAACAAGAGAATTTGAGGAACCAATGAAGAAAAATTACCTGCACTTGTTTACGGCATAAAATGTAAAACAGAATTTTCAAGGAGAAATTTCATTAGGGGGAAGAATGTAATGACCTAATTTTTTATAAATGGAAAATCATTTCTTATAAAAATTTATATAATTGCATGACATCAAAACATAATGTACTAATATGTACTATGTAACCATTAAGCATAATTATTCCACTTATGAGTGTTGAGTTTCGAAAAATTGTCATCTAAAATTATGATCATTATGTTATTTTGAGTCTTACTAGACAAACATTATTTTTTTTTGAATAGTAACATACCATTATGAATTGTAATGAATATTCATTATCAAAAAATAAAAAATTCACCAATTAATGTATGAATACCATTTAGACATCTTAAAAGTGAAAAATCAATCACATTATATGAATTGGTATTTTTATATGACACAAGTTTTTTTATCCACAATTTTATGATTAATTTAATAATTTAAAATAGAAATGTATTTTCATTAAATTTAATAATAATTGGTTACTTTATTGTTTTATTTTTATATGATAATTTAATGGGATAATGATTAGTATTTCAAAGTGTTATAAAAGGAGTTATAGTTTTAATATTGTTTTTTTGAATAAATTATAATTTTAATTAAAAATTAAAATAAAAACATTGTGAAAATTATTTTCAAAAAATTATGTTCATTTTTTATTTCTTCTTATAGAAAAAGGGTTGGGGTGATTTTGTGTGATTTTTTTAAAATACATTAATTTTTCGTTAATAGGAAAAATACAGTTTTAAATTTTTAGTATGTTTATTGAAACCATAATGATGTGATAATTAAAAATAAATTATTGTTGACTTTTTTATAGTAAAATTATTTATTAGGTGTCCCATGTGGCCAATACCCTGGGAAAATTCAATGGGAAGACTATGGATTTCCAAAAGCCACTAATGAAGTTTCCTTTGAATTTACTAAAAACACTTTCTCTTTAACTATAAATATCCTCTTTTTCCATTGTTTTTATGAGTTTCATGTCCATCATCCAATTTTATCCGGTGATTTTGACTCCCTAGTATTCCTCTCATGGTGTAATCAATACCACAAGGACCCACCCATCATTTTTTAGGAGTAACATCACAATTAAGGGAACCTTTCACCGTTCTCTTTTAGTCATCACTTGTTTTGTGTTCTCTCTTTGAATTTCTAATTTCATATGTTGGGGTTCAATATTATATATCCCTCTTACTATATTATTTATTTCCATTTTATGATATAATCATTTCCCCCTTCATCAATTAATTTTATGAAATTTTAAGTGACGTCGTTAGGCTGCTGAATTTTTATAAGGGATCTCTCAACTTTTGTTCAGTTTTCATGATTATTTATTTTCTTCTTCTTTACTAATCTCCTTTTATTAAAATGTTGTTATTAGTCCAAAACATTGCATTTACTAAAATTTTTCATGATAAAGTAATAATTATTTATCCTATCTCTTTTACCTTTCTTTAAAACTAAAAATGAAATTACCATCTGAGATGTTCGAATTTGCCACATTCAAGGACAATGGGTTTTTAATTTCCATTATCATCTTTAATTATGGTCAAGAAACAATTTTAATGGTTAACCCAGACCATTATATATTTATTATGTCTCATATATAAATCTTGAATCATTTTTAACACATGGTTTTTATTTATAAGACAAAATGTGTTTCAGGTGGCCAAAAAACCGCCAATTAACCCAAAAGGTTACCACTAAAGTTATACATAATGATTAATAATCACTATAAGTAACCAAATGAAATTTAAAACCATGTAAAATTGAAGATATTAAATTATTTAATATTAAACAAATTCTGAGAAACCATCCCAATTTTACATGATTCTCTAATCATGAATACAAGTGAACCGTCCATTAGAACAAATGAATCAAATGGTCCTGAAATTGATATTTTACCACATAACCAATCATAATTGAAATGAATGAACTCAAAAAGGTTTTAATAAATAGTTTTAATATAAAAAAGGTTCAGGAATTAGTAATTAATGATCCTAATTTTATTATTTACATAATTAATATCATGTGGAGAATACCGTCAAACTTAAGTTAAGGGATTCATCCTGAACCACTTTTATTCCTTCGGGTTTCTACAATGTACTTTTTACCCATATGAATTTGTACTTTATTTTTATTTAAAACTTATAAATACTGTGTATATAATGGAAACTAATTTTTCCAGATCCATCCCTCGTTGTCTTTTAGGGGTATTCATGTTTTTAAGGGATTTACTCCTTAATTCATCCCGATAAGCAAAAATATTTTGACAAAACAACCAAAATTGTTACCCAATTTAAAGTGAAATCAATCAATTATTTTAAGAAACCATTTTCATTATAAAATAATAATTTTTAATATGAAATTATTTATCACTTATCATTTTTTATAAAAAAGTATTCCATTATCGATTTTAAAATCTCGTTATTATTTTCCTAAAAACCTCAATGAATTGTTTTAATGGGAAGAATTTCATAAATAATATTCTTATATGATTTTACATGTTTTTGATATCACTTACCATTATATATGACTATTTCACAATATTAATTTCCATGTATTTTTTATTTCCTTTCCTTCATGGACACTTTTATGATACACACATACATTATGATTTATGACATGAATGTGATTCCAATTTCTCTCTATGGGTTCCCTTATGTTTAAGTATGACTGATTATGTATGATTATTGTTTGTTGAAATCGTATTCAAGAACATGTTATGTTGAGTGTGCCTAGATAGTGCTATAATTCATTTGGAAATGTTATGTCTCTTTAGATGTTATGTGCAATGGTCTTGGAATTTAGCCTTGGCTTGTGCTACTATGTGAAATGATCTTGGTTGTTATCCTTGACTCATACTAAAGTCATGTTTTATATTGATTCCAAATTATTATGATTCCATTTTTATTTCAACCTATATTTATATGTTATTATTACACATGTTCCAGGGTTTTTTAATCATCATGCCATGCATTCTCTCCCATGTGCTAATTCTTTGTTCTTATAGTTAATCCATTATTATGATTTTAGCTCATCCCTTTTCTCATGTTATACCCATGATACCCTATGAATATTTATGAGCACAATAGAAGATAATATCTCATTATTAAGTTTAAATAAAAAATTTATTTTAAAATGTTTGATTGTGTACCTAGTATTCTAAGACACTAGACTTTATTATCCTTAGCTTGTACTGTAATGTATAATTATGCCTAAAATCTTCTAATATTATGTAAATGGATAAAAATGATATATAAACTATGTGATGTATTTTAGAAGACAATAACAGATGAAAACTACTTCGGGATGCCTACAATATAAGGGTAAATGTATGCTATATAATCAGATAAAATATATTTTCTTTTTTTAATTACATAATTTTTTATGGATAAGTGGATGAAAATTGAAAACAATTTAGATACATAAAATGTATATTTTTTTTTTCTAATGAATGTATTTCCATAAATAAATTAATCATAATGAATATTATGAATATTTAATGCACTAAAACCTATATTTTACAGATAAACATAAAATTATATGTTTTAATTTCTATTTTAATGAGAATTTGGTTATAATTTGGTGATATATTTTTTTTAACCATGGTGATTCCTTATAAATAATAAGCCATACTTATTTATTGAATAATATAATAGTTATTAGAGTCTTAAAGAGGGTATTTTATTAATGTATTTTCTAAAAGGAGAATATAAATCGGGAGGAACATCATACAACTGGTTGATATTGGTGATGACTCCTTTGTTGGAAATCTCATTTCCATTGAGTTATCCATGCAAACGTAATGGGTAATTGTAGAATTTTATCCATAATTAAATAATATCAAATATATCCATCTTACTGTTAGATTCCACGAGAGATGTTCCACACCATTACGAATAGAATGAACGAATATGGTATAGTAACTATTAAGAAAAATGTTAGTCCATCCTATTTATATTTAAAATGAGTCAGTATTGATGATTATATTCATTTATAATTCCTTGCATTAATTTATTCCAAATGATCCATAAAAAATTAGGGAATCTATCTATTATGGCCCTGAGAGATATCTGCACAAAACGAAGTACATGGTTTTCCTTTTTAGGAACCATACACTTTATCTGTGATCCGACCTAGAAATGAGGATTTCCATAAGACTTAAATAGAACCCATAAGTGGTTTTAAATTTTCAACAACTCCCAGTTGATGCAGTAATGGGAATCAATGGATGGAATTGTATAAAAATCGGAACATTAGAGAACTTTCCTTCAAAATTGAAGTGGAATGTTTCACCGGCACTCCATTAATATGGAAGGAATTATGCTTATAAATAGAGGAGTTTTGGTCATACATGATAATGTGCAGTAATTTGACTAGTGAAATAATGAAAAGACTCTATGTTGTGAAGAAAAATCTGCATCTGTTTAGTTTTGTATCTGAGAGAGAATAGAGGTAGTCTTCCGTAAAATGCTTTCAATGAAATTATAAATTGCTTTCTATGAGGTATAAGTTGTAACAAAACATAGGGATGATTTTTTGTAATAATATCTACATTGATTACACATATGACATTTAGAGGAGAGACATACAATAAAGGATTAAACACAATCATCAGTAGGAATTCTACAATGAGAAATCATACATATAAGAGTAAAACTAGAAGGTTTTATATAAGGCTTATCAAAAAATCATTCTTTTAAATTTATGATTTGTGTCTTTTAAATTTTGATGATAAAAATATTAGATCCCTAAATACCATTAAAGTAGGTTCATAGACAAAAACATTTAAATAGTGGTAAAAAATAATTTTTGATCAGGATGTTGATGTTATCTAGCAAGTCTGGACTGGGTGATGTCAAAAAAACATTGATACATGTGTGAGTATTAATATAGAGTTATTAAGTATCCACAGTTTAAATAAGGGGAAAGACAGTCCAATTTTCAAGATAATTTTTTTGAAAATATTCTTTGTTAAAAATCCATCTGGAATGAGAAATAATGTTGAAGAAGGTAGATTTTATGCTAATCCAAATAGAATATTCCATATAATGAAAATTGGCCCTCTTAGTTTTGTTAATAAATATGGATCTAAAAAATTAAGGTCCATGGAATAATTATTTAATATTTTCCAAGTAAAACTTTCATATAAATCATCATTAAAAAAATTATATTCTTCATTCTAAGGCCACCATTAGCAAGAAGCTTGCAACATTGAACTCAATGAATAATAAATAACATCAAGAGTGATTCTAATCTTAAAAAATAATTTTTTTTTCCATTTATGAATATAAATAGTCTGTTTATATACCATAATGGGATATAAATGGTTTTAAACAATGGTTGGTTAGATAAGGCATATCTTTCCATCAATAGAGATAGACTTACTTTTACGAGAAATGAGTAGAATATTGATATAATAAATAATTATAGAAAAAAAATTAGTTTTATTCCTTCCCAAAAATTGTTGGGTACAAATATAAGTGAAGGTTAAACACCCCACCTGATTTCAAGGCCATTCATATTAATAATTTTTTTAGTAAAAGAAATCCTTTTCCCAAAAAAATAATTGATTTATTCCAATTTATATCATAATATAAAATATTTCTTATTAGGAGATATCCACCTTATGATTTTTAATATTTCTTTTTCAACTTTGTAATAATATAATAATGAAATTCACAAAAAGGCTATTATGAGGTAAAAAAATATTCCATGATGAAAAATGGGCTTAATATTACATTGATTAACCAAATGAGTGAGGAGACTACATAAAAAATCTCCAAAGGTAGAGAATAGAATTCTTGTGAGGGGATAACCCTTTATAACCATTTTTATCATTTTAAATGGACTTTAGGAAAAAAATTATGATTACTTCTCCAAAAAGGTATTTAATCTTGATAACAAAAGAATCAATGAAACCTAAACTCTGAAGAACCTTAATGTGGAATCTATAATCCATAGTGTCAAAGAATTTATGATAACAAATTTAATAGAAATGATACCACAACTATTTTAATTTATTATAGATCAATGCACGTAGAATCCTAGTAAATTCAAAACTGAAAGGATCTACATTTCAAAAAAATAAACTTATTCCAAGATACTACTTTATTTGCAATTTTGGTGTGTCTATAGGAAATAATCTTGGTTTTAATCTTGTAAATGGTGTTAATAAGGGATATAAGTATGAAAAAATGTATCTAAGAGGCATTCTTAACATTTAGAATCAAGGTAAGTAATATGGAATTATGTTTATGTGGAAGATTTATATTAGTTAAGAACGATTTAACCAATCTACACACATCCAGATGGATGGCATACTAATAGTGATTAAATAATGAATTGGTAAAACCATCAAGCCTCAGGGCACTACAATGATTCAGAATAAGAACTGCATATTTGATTTTTAGATCAATATGAACATAGGTAAGTTGATTATTTTATTTATTTCTAATAATTGATGGAATTATATCGAGAAAAGGAACTTTATTAAGCTCAAGTCAATTAAAAAATTCGTAATAAGAAAATATGATCGTGATTGCATTCCTCAATATCAATAACATTGTCTCCATCACTGAGGAAGGTAAGAGGATTAGCAAATTTTCTAGCTTATTAGAATGAATTGTAAAAATGTTTATTTATATATCCAAACATGAGAAACATAACATTGAAAATATCATTTTGAATTATATCCATTATGTATATAATAGAGTTCAACTTTTTAGTGAGATAATTTTCCTATTTAAAAAATTCATAATTGGTGGAATCAAATTTCGTATTATTTATATTCTCTTCAATATAAGAAACTTAAATGTCAATTTTTTTGAGGTAACTCCACACCAGTCCTTATGTATCTTCTTATATAGTTTTGACATTATGATTCAAGAAGAAGTTTTGATTCAATAATTAACAGAATTAAAAACATACTTGATAATATTGACACAATCAGGATGGGAATCACATGTATTTATTAAATCTTAAAGGGTGGATAGGTCTATATTTTTTTATGAAAAGGATGACCAAAAATAGACGTCGATAAAAATTTATACATGAAAGGGTGGGGATTGAAATAGTATCCCACATATCAATGGTGTTGGGAAAGAATCCCCCACGGTATGATTAGTGAATTTTTGGGTTGGTTTTTTATTGATAAAGAGAGTTTATATGGTGAGGTTTCATGTTTTGGAGAAATTTTTGACTGTCTATTTTGAAAAAGAACCCTGAAAATGGAATGGATGATCTGGAGGTGGTATAAAAAGAATAGATACAAGGTGGAGCCATTTTGTAGTTTGTTCCAAATTATTGGGGTATAAAATTTGGAGTTTGGTGAGCATAAAAAAATTAGTTTCCATAAATATATCATTAAAAATTGAAAGAAAATGAATTTCAAGAATATGAAAAATCATGAAGAGTATTTCATAAAGGATTACTGAATGATTAGGTGATCTTTATGATTACGATGAGCTTTGTGAACGATAGAGGTGAAGAGAATTATGAGGGAGCATTATGGGGGTGATAAGGTTTTAACAGAAGGCTCTAAAAGTTTGAATAGTATCATATCGGTAGTGAAAATTAATTTATGGAACCCTCAGTGATTAGGATGATATTTTCAATATGGAAAATTGTTGGGGAACTTTAAGAAGAAGATAGATTTCCTGTATAAAATTTCTATGCTCTATAAAATCAGAATATGTGGTGATGAAGTGGCAAGGAATGTTATATATTTGGTGTTAAATGCATATAAGTATGCCTCCACCCCCAAGATAAGGTAGATCGACTCATTGAAAAACTTATATCTCTTGAATCGTGGAAGAGTTCCAAAGAGGCAGTGTGCTTAGAGAAAGTAAGATGCTTCATGGCGGGTAATGGTACTTTGTGAAAGATGATTACTTTTTAATGTCTGTGTTGGGATTCATGAATGAATGAAACATCACAAAGACTTGTTTGAGCCTTGAAAAATTGTGAGATTCTTGAATAGTCGGGATCTCCATTACGGCTGTTTTGAGCATATCGAAATAAGGAGCTTCATGAAGAATTGATCTTTGGTAAAGTTGTTCAAAATGTATTGGTTGGTGTTCATTGCCAAATGGGAATTCATTAGTGGATGAAAATTGTACTTAAACGTAGAATCCACATATTGTGGGGTATTCATTCATTAGTGATAATGAAAGGACCTATACATCAATTAATTATAAGTGGGACTTCTAAAGAAGTAGTGAGAACACTTTAGTTGAGAGAGCAGTGAGCTTTAAAATTGTTATTGTTTGTTATCTATGATGTACATTGAGTCCTTTAAAATATTTTAAATAACAGTACTCATTTAATGGATTTAGTACATTGGCACATTTTCCTTTTATGCTTCTTAATCGAAGCCTAGTGAGGGTAACCAGATAAAAAATATTTGTCTCATGGATGCTTTAATTTAGGTTCATACTAATCTACAGAAAAAGGATAGAAAATAATTTTGTTTATAAAATAAAAAAATACCAAAAGAATCATTTATTTTAATCTTTAATACCTTGATTCAGCCCCCCCCCCCATATCAGGGTATTTGACCTAGTATACCTAAAACAATTATTAGAGGAAAAGTTTAATATCAGAATTTCTATATCAATGGAGGACATATATCTAAAAGTGATTATGATATTCAATGTGTATATTTTTTTTGTTATAGGAGAATTGGAAGCAATACTATTTATGATCTTTGGGAATGGATGTGTTTACAGCAGTGATGCATGGTATTTTAGTCGATATCAGTAGTGTTTCTTTATCATAATCTGAAAGAAGATAATTGGATGATGACACTAAGGGAATCAATGCTTTAGGGGGATCCTTATCCAATTAAATCTATATGAAGGTGATTTCATGAAAACATCACATGATATGTGGGAAAATATATTGAATATATATGATGGTTATTCAATTGTCAAGTAAGAAAAAATGTAGGTTATGTTGAAAAAGTACAAATCTCTAAGAATGAACACAAATGAGTCTGTTAATAAATTATTTAATAGGGTTAATGTTGTTGTTGAATACATTATTGGTCTTGAAGATGTCATTGAAGATATATATATTCTAAAGTGTATCCTGAGGAAACGTCCAGCATGTTTTAATCTTAGAGTTTTACTATTGGAAGATAAGGTTCCAAAAGAACCCACACTAGATAACGTACATAGTAATCTTGTAGAATATGAGATGATAAATGATGGAAACAATGGTGTGTAAAATAGTAAATATAAGGATGTATAATTCAAGGCCATGAAGAAGATCACCATTGAAGATTATTAGAAGGAAGAAAAGGCAGACAAGGTGATATCAGTCCTTTCTTAAAATCTACTAAGAGTATAAGGAAAGTTCATGGTGAAAATTCCATTATCCTTTTTTCAATGTAGAAAGGTTGTTCATCTTGTAGAAAGGTGCCCCAAAAATATCCAAGAAGATGATGAGGATTAAGTATAAATCCTTTTACATAGGTCTATAGCCTATGTTAATGGAATGAAATAGTTCAAAAGAAAATCATTACGAAAATAAACCTCATTCAGAATAAAGTGACAATTTAGATGAATCTGAGGTTGAAGTGATAGAGAAATTCCAATATTTTGGAGAAAATGCTACTATAGAAGTTGTTGAAATTTATCATAAAAGGTTAGAAATTGAAAATTATAATGAAGAATTTTAAGGAAGATATAACTTACAAGCTGAATTAGAAGAAACTCTTGAAGAGATAGATTTTTTGTAGATCCAAAACAAAGAAATCCCACAATGTGTTTGGTAATGCCAAACTCAATGTGAGGCAGCAATAAGAAGAGAAGTCCGATATTGTGAATAGATTGTAAAAATTATGTCTTCAATGCTATAGATCCCAAAAAATTGTTGAAGAGAATAAAATCATACTTGAATAATAGAAAAGGGAGATTTAATGTTTTAATAACAAAGTGAAATATCAAATCAAATACAGTGAAGAACATGAAAAATATGTTTTCAGTCTGTGATGAAATTTTAAGGATCAATAAAAACGATGGACCCATAATATGATATCAAAAAAAAGATCACTCAGAATATGGGAACGTTGAATCTGAAGCATAAGGTCCAATGGAAGAAAAGAAAAATTTCAATCTAAATGAAAAGGCAGGTATGGGGCTTGACAAAAAGAAGAAAGTACACATGGTTGAAGTCATACAACAAGAACCTACTCCAATACTAAATATTTATTTGGGTTTGAAGAATAAACAGGAGATTCATAGAACCTATAGGAAAACTATTAGTCTGAATGTGACATAATTAAATTCACCCTACATCAAGTGTAATTGTTGTAGAAGTATGGGAAACTCACAAAATGCGTGTTTTATAACTAAGTGATATAGAAGAGAACAAGAACATTAACAGAATCAAAATATAAAATAGTACTCTAGAATATCGTTCGATGGAAACTGTTTTTGTTTTAATGTATTTTGGAACATTTATAGATGTAATAAATCAATGAAACTAAGGAATCTTTTAATGAATATCCCAAGTGGTCGCATGCATAAAATCAGATAACCAACAAGTGAGTTGAAAAAGACAAATCTATTTGTAGCTCAATAGGATAATGTAGGTCTATCATAATATGAAGAAGATTAGGATTTCCAATCTATTTTGAGTATGAAGTCATAAACATGGATCAAGAATAAGATTGTTGATAAAGCATTGGTTTTATAAATTTCTCTTAAAGCGTCAGTGTAATGACATATACATTTATAAAAGAAAATTCATATTAATTGAAGTAAATGTTTTATTATGTAAAATGGTTTTGGGAAACATATTCACATACATAGTTTTAGGTTTTTTGATTTCAAAATACCATTACGAATTGTTATAATTTATAATACATCCGTTGAACAGTGATAACATGATTTATATAAATATAGGGCTTTAACAAATCCAATTTACTTAGAGAAAAGAAGAACTTTACTCACCCATTAGAATTGCTCCATACAAATCACATTTGTCAGATCTTAGAAAAGAAGTAGAATCACTGGGTGTTTCTCTTAAATAGGGGAAATTTGAGCTTCATCACATTAAGCTTGATCAAAACCTCTAACGGGAGAAGTGGGAGTTAATATATATTTTCACCTAATCGATGTTATCCAAGTCTCCCCAATAGTCTGTCACAATCGCACACCTTACCCATAGGTATTATGCTAGTATTATAAAGTGTTATGTAAAATGACCCTATCACTATGACTATGTGAATTATTTTGTTATTTAAAAAATAATATAAATTTAACTTATTATTTTTAATTTGTAATTTTTTTGAAATAAAATATAGTATTTTTAGTTAATATTCAATTAAAAAATCTATTTTTACAAACAAATGGGTATTCAAATTAAATAATATTTTAATAAAATATTACAACTAAATTAATATTTATAAAATATAAATGATTGTATAATTTTTTATGAATACAATATAAAATTTTATTAAGGTTGGAAGAATGTTTTTTTCAAAACCCATGAATTTTCAATAAATATCTACTTTTATTTTAAAATTGATGATTCATATATTTAGAATATTATTTAGATAAAAATAATATCATTTTTTGATTCATGACATTGACATTATCTAATAGTCAACTTTTCATAATTTTATGAGATAGTCGAATATTTGTGTAAAAATTAAATACCATTTAAATATATAAGGTATTTTATGACATCATAATGAAATAATAATGAGTTAATAAAATAGTATAAAAAATAAGGTTCAGATATTATGTGTTTTATATTTAATATAATGTGATTTTATATTTTTTTGGTTAATTTACTTGGACTTAGTGGATCCTTCAACACGAATAAAGTATTTTAGCTTTTTAAAATGATTTCCTTGAGAGTTGTCCTCACCTCCACATTTGAAAGAATAATATTTTAATAATTTCAGTTGTTGGTCTTATAAAATAAATTTTTCCAATCAATTATGGGATAAACCATGGAAAACCTCATGGGTTGGATTCTGGTTTTGATTAGTGTAATTTGTAGTGTCCAAAACCTAAATAATAAATAATTCTTTATCATTTCCAAAAAAAAATCACTCAATATCCTACTAAACATCACTAAAAACCATTAGAGTTTGACCACCCTCAGACCTCATATCTCTAGAATCCTCCTAAGGATCCCTCAGTTCCAAATATGCCTATATCAAACCTCTCTCAATCCTTTGAGATCACACTTCCAAGTTAGGGATTTATTCTTTTCTCATTTTTCCAAATCTCATTATATTGTTATACCCTTTTATTTTCCATTAAAAATTTTAGGGTATGATTTATCACATCCACCATACTTCCCTCCTTATTTTTTAATGAGGATATACCTCTTTCTCTATCATCAATTAATCTCATGTACACCTGTTAACATGTCAATATTCCCTAAATAATTTCACTCTTCTAATTTATATTTAAGAAATTTTAATATATTATGCATCTAATTTATCTACATATGATGGGATATTATTTATATTGACCCCCTTACTTTTAATTTCATGTATAAATGATGAGAAACTCTTTTCCCTCTCATCAACCTATTTTATGATTTTAATTTGATGTCGTTATGCTACTGAAGATACACTAGAATTTCCCATGCCAAAAAAATTATGTATGTGAACACCATAAAAATTTCTATATCAAGGGTATTCACCTTTATGCACATGTACATGTTGATTTAGGACTTATGTTTATGTATTCCATTTATCTTATTCTTGGAATAAATTATCATAGTAAATGAATCCATGTTGTGTGATCCACGTTGCACACTTATGAATGAAATTAAATGATTATGAAGGGTGGAATATGATAGCACTCCAATGCAATGGGTAAAGAATAGTAACATGACATTCCATGTTTAGTGAGGGTTTACTAATGGTAATTCAAGAGAAATTAGGGTTTAAAAATTCGAATTCAGGTGCAATGAGTGTTTACTCATGCTTATTCAGTGCAATGAGGGTTTACTCATGCTCCATGGGCAATGAGCACTGGCTCATGCTAATATAATGTTAAAGGTTTTCACCACATTTCCATGTTATGATAATCAAGCTATATCATCAAATTAAGTTCATGTTTCCCATGTGCTCCAATGATATGACTATTTCATAACATGTACTATATTCATAATGTTATGCCTTGTTTACTTCTATGGTGGGATTTATAGCACACCATTTTCTTTTGTATATCCTCTTGTTATCCCATGAAATGGTAAGTACTACTGAATGTTGTGGTCATGTAAGAGAATTTTTAAATATAGATGTTTTGTTTTATGTTCTATGTTGTTGTGAAATGTTCTTAAATTCACAATTCTCTAGATCTATCAATCCTCCGAGTTATATTAAATGCGAATTTATGTAATAAATCAAGTTTATGATTGTAAAAAAGAGTACGTTTCTTATAGTTGGTATCATATGATAGGTTTAGTTATTTTTTTAATTAGGATTAGAAAACCCTAGTAGAATCCTCAGGTATAACATTAAGTATAATAAAAAAATCCCTAAATTTTGTGGAGTATATTATAATTGGTTTTTCAAGGAAATAAATCCCTATCGGGATAAAAACATATAGGGGAGGATCTGGCATAGATGTATCTATGGGTAAAACCCAAAAAACACCTCTTTATTATAAAATCAAACAGGAACTGGTGCATGACTATGGACCTTGCTGCACTCATTGTTAAGACACTCTCACAGAATATTCATTGGTAAATTCATAGGATTAGTATAAACAATTATTAAGGGAATAAAAAATTCTCCTAATAATATATGTTGCGATGTATATCATGGATAACATAGATTAATGGATATAAATTCATATGTAAAAAAAAATAAATGCCCTTTATAAGTTATCCCATTTTTCTATAGATTCCCCATTATCTATTACCCCTATCTTTCTTATTATTCCATCCAATGGAAGGTAATGGGAGCACTCAGGCTAAAAATTGATGTGAATATCAATGTAATGACTATTTTAATGAGATTAATATTCTAATGGGAGCGAGAATTGAAATCCTTTTCAAGATACTATATAATTTAATAGAATTTTCGAATAGAAACACATATTAAGAGGACCATTCAACTCCCCTAAGAAGGACTAAGACACAATCGAGAGCTTCATGAAACAATGGCCTCCTACTTTTAAGGGATTATCTAATTCCTTTAACACCAAACAATTGATTAACTACATTCATAATATCATCTCCATCCATCAATGTTCTGAACAATAGAATGATAATTTGGATGCTTATCATATGTTGGGTGAATATTATCAATGGTGTACATTGATAAAAAATGTGAAGCCTATGTAAGAGATAAAGGCATTGGAATGTAATGTTTTCTTGAAAATGTTTTTCGATAAATAATTTCCTAACACCCTCAGACTGAAAATGGAATAGAACTTCATTTCCATCAAGAAATAAATTACAATTCCAATAGAGCTTATGAGAAAATATTCACAAGTCTTTCACGATACACCTCTAACTTTGTTGTTACCCCTAATTACAAGGTTGGCTGCTTTTTTGTGGGCTATAACCTAGCCTACATAAATCCCTGGAGATCATTGACGTCGATACCTATGAGTAAATTGTCTAATGTTCCCTCAAAGTTGAAATAGAGATTGATGAATCTCATGGGTTTCATGGGAATAATAATCCCAAGGAGGACTTTAATTCTATTGGTCGAAGGGATAAATCAAATGGTTCTAAAAAATTCTTGCACCCCATTTTTCAAAGGTGCAGAATAGAGAACCCCTGAAATTTTTTTATGTACATAATTAAATGATTTATGTGTGGAAGAAAAGATCATTTGGCCATTAACATCCTACATGAAAAACATGTTTTTGGAACAAAGGAGATGAATGCTCTGTTGGACCCTCATTGAATTCTTTTCTGCTTCTACCATAAAGAACAAGGGCACTTTGCAAACCATTTCCCTAAGCCATGAGTTTTCTAAGGCAACCAAAAACCTCCAAGGTTGGAAGGGAAAGCTTTTTCAATCACTACTTTTGAAGAAAACCCCAAAAAATAAGTGGTAAAAGGTACTCTAGTTATTCGTTCAACAATAGAAAATTTACTTTTTTATTCTTGTTCTACGCATTCATTTATCTATCGAATGTTTCGTATAACAATCCCAACACCACCACAAATCATGGCTATAGAGATTTCAGTGAGAACGGAAAATCAAGAAATCATTGCATCAAAGTAATATAACTCCTACCCTTTCACAATTTGTGGTTTATCATCTCGACGTTCCTCGTCATAACGCCTCTAGTGGAATTTGACGCAATTATTAGCATGGATTGGATTTCCCAATATTGAGCCAAAAAAAATTTTTGTCAGAGGGAAATCACTCTCTATATGGAGAATCGACACCCAATTATGTACAACTGAAAGGAGGAAGATGAATCTTCATTATAACCGTCATCTAAAGAATGGATATTAATACCCTATGAGAATGTGTATCTTGCATAAATGATTGAGTATAAGTAAGTAACCATCCTTGAATACATGCCTATTATTATGTAATTTGCTGACGTGTTTCCCGAGGAATTTCCGGGTCTTCCTCCTAGAAGAGATGTTTAATTATCGATTGATCTTATATCTAGGGCATTTCCAATATCCAAGAATCTATATGGAATGGTTGTTTTGGACGTTGACGAGTTAAATAAACCACTATAGTAGAATCTCGATAAAGGGTATGTACGCCCAAGTGCATCACCATGTGTTGCACTAGTTCTCTTCATCAACAAGAATGATGAGTCAATGCCCCTTTTCATTGATTATTGTGAGCTCCATAATGTCATGATAAGGAACAAGTATCCTCTACCATGAATTGATGAATTATTCAATTATCAATGTAGACCATAATAATTCTCCATGATGGATCTACAGTCTCGATATTACAACGTAAGGGTTAAGAAGGAGGATATCCCCAAGACTACTTATCATACAAGGTATGGGAACTATGATTTCTTAGTAATTCCATTCAGACTCACTAATGCTCCAGCAGTCTTCCTGGAATTGACGAATTGAGTCTTCATAGATTTTACTCGAAATATTTGTGTTAGTATTTATAGAAGATATTATAATATAATCCAAAACCAAGGAGGAGCATGAGGAGTATCTAAGAACATTAATAGGGACCTTACAAAAGGATAAGATCTATTAAAAGTACTAAAACTGTGATTTATGGTTGAAGGAGGACTCATTATTAGGTTATATCATCACATGATATGGATATCTGTGGATCCATACCAAACAGCTGTAATTGAGGGATGGTCGAGGCCAATATTGGTGATGGTTATCTATAATTTCTTGGGGTTAGTGGGATATTATCACCGATTTGTGAGAAATGTCTCACTATTGTAACACCCTCTTACCAAGCTAACATGGAAGGGAGTCAAGTTTTCTTTGAGTGTTAAATGTGAAAAGAGCTTTATAGAGTTGAAAATGAGGCTTATCACTGCGCTTGTGCATGCACTACCCACAAGTGGAGTACTTTTCTTAGAATTTAGTGATGCTTTGAAGAAGGACATGGGTTGCGTGTTGATGCAAAATGAAAACTCCATTGCCTATGATTCAAGGAAATTGAAAGTTCATTAAAAATACGTTCCAACACATAATATAGATTTGGATGCAGTAATCATAACTTTAAAAATTTTGCGGCATTACCTATTTAGTGAGAAGTGTTGAATATATACATATCACAAAAGCCTCAAGTATATATTTGCACCATAAGAGTTTAACATGTTCCAATGAATATAGTTAGATCTGATCAATGACTATGACATCTCAATCCATTAACACCGTAGAAAAGTGAACAAGGTGGCCGATTCTCTTAGAAGTGATGACCTAAGGATTCTTTCATTGATGAGAGTTTAAAGGGATCCAATCATTTCAGATTTGATGAAGATGGACATGTGAATCATAAATAAGGGAACATTATCAATCATTTCACTAATAATTAATCAACCATCTATTTTGAAAATATTAATGGATTATCAAAAGGATGATGTGGGAATTCAAAAGAAAGTGAAAACTATCAAAAAAATGAAATCCTCTATGTTTAATGTTAATAAAGAAGTAAGTGTGATATATGGGTCATGACTATGTGTTCTATCAAATTCAGAGTTAAGGAATGAACTTATAGATGATGCAAAAAGTTTAAATTTCTATATTCACCCATGAAACAAAAATATGTATTCAGATATCCGAGATCAATATTGGTGGTATAACATAAAGGAAGAGATCACTGAGTATACATCAGTGTTCCAAGTATGTCAGCAAGTGAAGGTTGTGAGGCAGAATTCTAAGGGGAGGATAAAACCATTACCTATAACAATGTGGAAATGGGAGAACACCACCATGGACATTGTCACCAGACATTCGATGAAATCCATAGGAAACAATGCTATCTGGGTTTTGTGTGGATCATCTTACAATGACTACATATTCGATAGGATTTCTCATTGGATAAACTAATATGAATATACATCTGATAAGTGGTAAGGCTACAAGGAGTACAACTATCGATTGTATCTGATCAAGATCAACGATTCATCTCTATGTTAAATGGGAGTCCCCAACAAGCACTGAATACAGAGTTGAACATTAATAAGACTTATCAACATCAAACTGATGGCCAATCTGAGCAGACTATCCAAGTTCATAAGGACATGTTGAGAGCTTAAACAATGTACTTCAAAGAAGTATGGGTTCAAAATCATTCCCTGTTCAATTTATCATAAAATAATAGTTTCTAATCAAGAATCCAAATGGAGCCTTATGAATCCCTTTATGGGAAGAGGTGCAGAACACCAAGATTTTGGAATGAAGTTGGGTAGAGAAAACTCTTAAGTAAATAAATGGTCAAAGAAATGGTAGATAAGGTTAAGACCATACAGTAGCACATTGATGCTTCTGAGAGTCAAAAAAATATTTATGTTGATAATTTTTGACAAGAACTATAGTTTGATGTTAGAGGCATGATAGTCTTATGCATATCCTCGAGAAGAGATTTATGATATTTGAGAATAAGGGAATGCATAGTCCAAGGTACATCTTCCATTTTTAGGTCCTTGATTGAATTTTAGTAGTGGCCTATCGACTACAACTCCCACTAAACCTATCTCAAGTACATGATGTATTCCATGTATCACTATTGAGGAATTCCAACATAACACATTGCATGGACTCAATCCATTGGTGGTACCATTGGGGAATGAACATTCTTATACAGAGAATCTGGCGATGATCTTAGATCATAGGAAAAAAAGTTCTACAAAATAATACAATTCCCTCTCGTCATGGTGTTGTGGTGAAACCAGTTATTTAAAAAAGCAACGCGGGAATTAGGAGAAGCGATGAAGTAGAGTTTCCCTCCTCTATTATATTGTGGCAATAGGAAATTTAAAGGTCGAATTTTATTAATGGGGAAGATTGTAGTGACCCAATGTTTTATTAATGAATATTCCTATTGATCTAATTAAATGTTTTATAATGTAAAATGTTTATATAAGACATTTTCCATACCTTGGTTTTATGTTTTTTTATTTTAAAATTAATTTAATAATTGTTGTCATTTCTAATATATTCGTTGAACAACGATCATATGATTTGTTTAAATATTGGCCTTTAACAAATCAAATTTACTCAGACAAAGGTAGAAATTACCCCATTTAGTAGAATATCTTCATATGAAGCACATTTATCAGAGCTCGAGAAGGAGATATCATTACTAGGCTTCTCTCATGACCAAGCCCAAGTAGAGAATCAACACATTTAGCTTGAATGAAACCACTAATGAGAGAAGAGGAAGTAAATAAAGATTACCTCACGAGTGATGCTATCCGAGCCTCCGCAAGTGTCTATCACCATAGCACACCTAATTCTTAGGTCTTATGCAGTCGTTAGAAGGGTTTATGAGACAAGAACCTAGTGATATGATTATGTAAATTATTTTTTATAGAATAAATATTATACATTCATTTTATTGATGTTAATTTGTTAATGGTTTTTAAAACACAAATAGAATTTATAGTAAATATTCAATTAGGAAATATATTTTGATGAATTAATTGATTTTTTAATTAAATAATATTTTAATAAAATATTATTAATAATTAAATTTTTAAGTATAAATTAATGTATTATTTTTTCATTAATATAGTTGAACTTTTTATTAAGGTCTGAAATCTAATTTGTCAAAACCCATGAATTATCAATAAATATCGGTTTATATTTTTAAATTGAAATTACACATATTTTCAAAATTATTTACGTAAAATGAATATCACTTTTGGGTTCATGACATCTAAATTATTTAATGGTGAATTTTTTATAATTTCTTGGGAAAGTCAAATTTTTTGTAAAAATTTAATATTATTTAAATATATAATGTGTTTTATGAAATCAAAATGACCTAATAGTGATGTAATAAAATAATATAAAAACGATTTTCGTCCAATATATTTTTTATCTTTAAAATAATGGGTTTTTAGATTTTTTATTAATTTTATGCTTCCATAGTGGACCCTCCCAGACTTAAAAAATATATAAGCTTTTTAAAATTATTTCATTGAGTGTGGGACTCACCTCCACATGAGCAGCACTAATATTTTACTAATTTCCAAAATTATCCTTATAAAATATTTTTTTCCACTCCAATTTGGAAAAAACCCTGCGGAAACCATTGGGTGGTTTGTGGTTTTGATTAATTTAATGTATAGTGTCCAAAACCCCAATCATAAATAATTGCATATCCTTTCCTATATAAACCCACTCAATCTCTGATTTTTATTACTAAAAACCATTGAATCTTGACCAACCTCTACCCTCCACTCTCTAGAATTTTCCAACGCACCCATGACTCCCTATATTCATCTCTCAAGCCACTCTAAAGCCTTTGGGATCACACTTCCAAGTATGGGATTTCTTCCTTTCTCAATTTTGTACAAATTTCATTATGTTGTTATACCCTTTAATTTTCTATTACAAATGTTGGGGTATAACATCTCAACTCCCACATACTTAAGTCATTATGTTTTAATGATTATAGACCTCTTTCTCTGTCATGATCCGACCCTACCTGGGCTCGAACCGCAACTACCTCAAGCCCGCCTCCATAGGCCAGGGGCTGCCGACCAGCACCGAAGTCACAACAACACAGGGAGGCCTTTTCCTATATACCTGTACACACACACGCAAAAAGTACAATCAATGAAAAAGGGTAGAGTTAAAAAGAAAATCAAAGTACCAACTGCTATAAATAAACCACAAATTTGCATCGACCATTGATGAGTACAAAGAAAGTGTTGGATATAAACTAAAAAATAAAAGGGGAAAACATGCGCCAAAGCAGAAAAGGTTCCACAACCAGGCAACATGTAAATAAAAGAAAAATATCTAGAAGGGTCCACCACCTGGAACCCGACTCTGAACACCACACGCGATCCAATCTCCCAAAGACCAAAGCTCTGCTGAAGTCACGACAAACCTGTCCTTCATCTTCAAGGGCACACCAAGTGCAGGAAAAACCCAAGTAGGGGTGAGTATAAAATACTCATAAGGATACCCTGAAGGATCGAGGGAGAAATAAATGAGGTACTAAAGGGTGAGGAGTATATAGAATATTGAAAAGTAAAGGAGTATAACAGTGAGTGCAGCAGAGTAACAGTAGAGAGTCCATCTCAACCCAACAAGAGAAAGGAGGTAGACTCGTCCATACAATGGGAGATGGAAATATTGAGAAGATGAACTTCTCGTTGATTTTCGCTACCTATAGCAGGAGAGTAGAATCGTCCAACCATGAGAAGCTAGACACGGAAAGAATGTGGCATACCTCGCGCGTCTTCGCCTCTCATGGAAGGAGAGTAACAAAACCTAAGAAGTGGGTACTGGAACAAGGTATATACATATCTGTATGCTCAATCCAGAAGAGAAAACAAGATCGTAAGGGGATCTCGATCTCATAGATCATCCCAAGAAAGTGAGTAGCCAATAGTCCCAAATGTAAACACCATCAATACCCAACATCCCACATGTCTGCCCCAAACTGCAAGTCAAGGGGCTCAAATCACGACATCTTTATACTATCCGCATTGGGCGGCACTGACTCGCCGTCACGGTTTAAGGTTGCATCTCAAGGATGAATCTTGGTTGGGAAATCGCCCCTCATACTTGAGAGTTTTGGGAGAACGTCAAACCACACCTTGTCACTACCCCACGATCGAGAGATCTCCTCAAAGTTGACATGCGGCCCCCTGCCCAATCCTGCTGGAGGGTAATTCCAAGAAGTCGATTGGTTCCCACTAGAGGGAGATCCGACAAGAGTCGACAGGTGCCACACTGCCTAGTCCCAGAAAAGAGTAATCCACTGGAGGTATACACGGCTAAAGTCTTCAATGAGTCCCAATGCCCAGTCTCGTAAAAGGGTACTCCACTAGAGGGAGGCTCAGAACAGTGATCAGGGACCACATTCCATTCCAGCTGAAGGTAAACCCGGCATCAGGGACCACATCCCAGCCCAGCAAGAGGTAAACCCAGCAATGGGGACCACTGCCCAGCCCCACTGGATGTAAACCTAGAACTTCTCTGGCCATCCCTACTGGATGGTACTGCTCGTTGAACACCGTTGTACTGGCCATCACTGCTGGATGGTAACTCACTATCCATCCCTACTGGATGGTACTCTGTCCATCCCTGCTGCATTGTACCACTCTAGCCATCCCTGTTGGAAACAACCTCCTGGTTAGCCCTGCTGGAAACAACCTTCTAGCTAGACCTACTGGAAACAACCTCATGGGTAGAGGATCGGTTCCCATGTAATGTGTTGGTCACACCAAATCCACAAGAACTCTGCCAAGGAATATGAAGCAACACTGCCGGCCAAACCGTCAAGTATAGAACCCGGGGAAAACCACTCATCCCTAATGGTCTAAACCACCATGTACAGGACCAGGAGGGATACCCACTCAACCCTATTGGTCAAACAAACGAGAACAGAACCAGGTGAAACTCAACCCTACTGGTCAAACAAATTAGAATAGAACCAGGGGAAACTCAACCCTACTGGTCAAAAAAATGAGAACAGAAGGACCCTCTACGCCATGAGTGGTCAAGGGTACACGAAGCAGAACACTACACACACATGGGGCCCACATGATGTGTGTCCCCAAGTCAACTCCAACCAATTACAGAAATTTTCTAACGTACAAGAAACCACATGTACCTCCAAGCGTTCTAGCATACTCCTAGAGTACACCACGTTTCCCGCCCAAAGGCAATCGTGCACACGACACCCAACGTCAATGTGAAGGGTGTAAATTTAACAACATCAACTTTCCACCTCAACAGTTGAGGCACGTCCAACACCATCTCTTCAAGAATTTACATCACTCACATGGGATTTAATGCGATCACACGGCAAGGGTCCGCAACAGACATAGTAGGACAAACAACCACCAGAGCACCATACATGCCTCCGCATTTAAATGAGTCCTGAGATAGACCCCCACACATCCAAATAGATCGTATCATTGTAATCCTCGCAGAAACAAATGTCAGAGAGACTACTTAATCACCTCCAACGTACATAAAAAATAAATGTCATCCATCACCGCTTCACGCTCGAACGACGTCTCGTGATCCTGAGCCTCAGTCCCGAAAACAGTCGGGTTCATCGAACCATTATGATCCCCTCGGGAAAACACATCAAAATGACTACTCAGTTGAGTGGAACAGATATCTGGAGAAAAAGATGCATTATGGCACACCAGACATGAGCGGTGCTATATGGGACCCACTTCCCGGTCCTGAAGCACAACGAATGGATCGCACCATTACGATCCTCTAAAATAAGTACACACGATGGACTATTCACTTGCCCAAAACGCAAATGAAGTGATAATGCTGGAAATCACCACCAACTCCCAAAATAGCCCTTGTGGGGCCTGCACCAGCATGCAGAATTAACGCGTGAAAATTCTGCCAATGTAATATCCTAGAAAAAACACCCAAAATCGACTGCTCGCGCGCCCCGAACGGACGCCAGATGAAAAAGTTGCAAAACATTGTCTGCCGCTCGAAGACGATTCGTGGGGCCCACGCCTAATCACCGGTTTCAACACCAAAAACCACCCAGGAAAACTACGCCTTGGCACCAGGGTCCCCACGCCATTGATGGTGCTGAAAAAGGACATCATATGTGTCTGCATTGCCCAAAACAAAAAAACCCCTGAAAAAATGCCAAACTACTTAAAGGGGTGTCATGCCACCGAGCCCCACCCCCTCCTTTCTTGAGTTAAAACCCCCTGAAACCATCTCAAAATATTCACCTCGACATAAGGAACGCGTCGCCATAGAAGGTGCCCAAATCGGACACCCTGCAGATGATTTATAATATATCAATCTTTTAATAATAATATTTTTATTTCTATTAATATTATTATCATAAAACTTTTTTTATATTAACATTATTTTTAAAAACATGACCAGCCTGGATGGCCGGTCTTCTTCCACACTTCGCCTAGCAAGACCCACTGTACGCTGGTCCTTGTCTTCCAGTCGGGGTCTGAAGACACCGGTCTTCTCCGCCGTCAGCCGGCCAAAGGGCTGGTTCGCCCCCCCCCCCCCCCCCCCCCCCCGTGCTCTACAACCTGCTGGTGCCTACTGCCGACGACCGCCATGACCCAGTGCTTCGCCGGACTTCACTGGGCCTCATACGCAGCCGACTGCGGCTTACCCAGTGCCTCTGCCAGCCTCCACTCAACCGCCACCTGCGACTGACTGCCGCTTCCCGCTCGCGCCGACTCCGGCTCACCCGGCCGCCTGACCCCGGACGCCTCTACCAACTGCTCTCTCTGACACCCTCAGAGGCCCTCTCACCTTTCCGAAACCACCAGCCACCTAAGCCATGTCGTTTTTCGGACCACCTTCAGTACACCCAAATATGACCGGGAAGCTCAAAAAAACCCACAAACTTCGCCGGATGTTTGTGAACACGTCGAGACTCAGATTTTAAATCTATAACAACCATTGGAAAGCTAGGGATGAATAATAAACAAATATGGAATTTTCTCGAAAAAATAAGAACAATTAAACACATATAATTCAATATAAAGGATATGCATAAATAAAAAATTGAAACTGAAACTGCCTACCTATTTGGCATAGCCCGAAGCATCGTGAGTGTTCCACCTTTTCCGGATCCACAATCGCCTTGGAGGAAGAGAGGGGATCTCGGGATTGAGGTTGAGAGCTCCAAGGTTGGGGGCTCCATATTCCAGGAGGTGCAATGTGAAGAGAGGGAAGAGGTTTAGTTTTAAGTAAAGAAAACATAATTAATAATTTAATTAATTAAACCCCCAATTTAACCCGCATCTGAAACTCTTGGCGAGGTCAAGATTAAACCTCCCCTATGGTAAACACAACCTTTCAAGCACAATAGAGGTCTCGGAATTTTAATCTGTGGCCCTGTTCAAACATTTATAAACTCAACGCCTGAGGCCGCTAATTTTCAAAAATGCCCCCGGGGCCATTTTTCAATAATGGGCCGTGCCCGCAATAATTACACCCCTCTAGGGTAAACAACATGCTCTGGACACAACAGTTCCCTCAGTTTTTGAATCCTAGCTACCGTTTAAGATGTAGTTGAGTTTAACCATTAAACGAATAAATTAATTATTTTATTTATTCGTTTAACATTCCGGTAACGGGCGAGGGGTCCCAACGTCCCATGATGACATTTTCTATGTCGTCCCTAGGGTAAAAACCCCATTTAGGACCCATCATTACACTCAGATCTCTGATCCAAAACACCATTTAGGATTTATCCCATTTATTTGTCATGCCCAATGTGAAAGCTATGAAAATTTAATTCCAGCCACACCAGGGCTCAGAATCACTCGCCGTTTGAAGGCGCTGCTCTGGAATAAAATCATCAATGATCCAAAGTCTTTTATAGATAATACTGGGTTCTTACATCATTCCATCCTTCATGATTTTCTCCCCTGAAAATAAAAACCATGGAACAACTCAGGATACTATTCCTACACCTAGCTCTCCCGTACCTAGAAGAACTCTTGCACAGTCCCGCGTCACCGCACACAAACCAAGTGATTTTATCTAACCAAGTGAGGTTTACCATTTTCGATGATGTTCATAGGAGTACACACACATCTACTCAGGTAAGCCATGTGGGATACATCGTGCACCCACTTTAGACCATAGGGTTGGGGCAAGGAGGTAGGGAACCTCGCCATCCCTTCTAATTGTCTCGAACGACCCGAAGGCTCTCGAGGGTAGCTCACCACCCCGACCAATGCATTACGTCACACTCTGTGACTGGAATCACCGTTTGGACCTAAGAAAAAGCCTGGTGATTCCATCCTTTAGAATATACATATGGTGAAACACCCAAGGATATATGGTCATGAAAAATTTCACATTCCATGTCTCGCAACCAAGACTTTATTACACGCTCATAAAGTAGAGGAGTCAACACCATCGACTAAAGAAAAGGCTCCAACGCCTTTTACCTTACCAACATAGGGTTACACCGATGTCCTGCGTCACCCTAGTAATAACTCAAACAAGAAGCAGGGAGAAAATAAATTCACGCATAGAGTCAAAAAATTCAACTTCAAAAATTAGAAGAGTTGTAGAGCGTACCACTTATCACATCATGATCTACAAGATCGTAGACATCCAAAGTTCGCAACTATCTTTAGTCCTAATATTTAGCTCCTAGAACCAGACGGGCACCACCTGGTGGTGATGGGAAGACCTCGTAATGATATCCCCCATTACCAGCTCCTCCCGCTCCACTGATAGCACCACCTCTCTAGGCAATACTCTGATCACGATGCTGCCTCTACCGTGGTGGTGCACCTGTTACCTGCTCGACATTCTCAGCATGCCTGGTTAGGCAGTCTCATGCCAGGTGACCTCTCCCATCGCAAGCATAGCACCAACTGTCTCCAGGATGAACTGATTCCCTCCGGTGCCACTGTGGTGTATGACCACTCCCTTAAGTCTAGCAATCATAATGCCACATGCATCAAAGTTCTGCTTGCCGAAGCCTGCTAGTTGTGGCAGACGTCTCATCTCTGTCGAGCCTGCGGTCACCACTAACATTAGAGAATTCTAGGAAGCTCTATGTCACCAATGCATGTTCTAGCATCCCGGCATATGTGGGAATTCCCAAGGGTACTATGATAGCATGAATATCTCGATGGAGACCCTGCTCAATCTTCGGCGCTCGGAAGTTTCCGTCATGGACCTATTCTGGGTAAAAGCATGCATAGTCTGCGAAAGTAGTCATATACTCAGCCACTATCATCCCTCATTTTTGAAACTGTATGAGATATTGAATCCGAATGGAGCATAAGTAGGACAGGAAAAACTCATCACGAAACAACAACTGAAAGTCACCCCACTAATGTGATGAATTATCAAGAAACTGCGTCACCAGACTCCACCAACAGCGAGCTGCTCCACGGAAAAGGTTGGAAGCCAAGGCCACCATAAGTTCTGTCGATTTCTGGAAAAGCCTGAAAAGGAAAACCACTATCTCTAACCAATCCTCTGCTGCCTGAGTTTCTGGCTCACCAGTGAACCTCAGCAGTCTCTACCATTGGAACTTGCAGAGCGCACTCAACATGTGCTCACGCTCAGTCTGCTTTGATGAAGTTGTCTCCTACTCAATAGGTGGGGGTGCTACTACTAGCCCACCCGAAGAAAGGGGCTTGCATGATGGGTCCTGGACTGAGGCCTCGTAGCTCACAGTGTCATTGTCACACACAAATGTTGGTATCTTGGATGTCAGTCTTCACGGAGACATAATAAATATTATCAAAACATGATGTGGTCAGATGAGAATATATGTATACAACCATAATAACCATGGGGCACTGACTCAAGAAGGAAAATCAAAGACTCAATACTATGTGATTCACAAACCAATTTTCCCTGCAATGAGTGTCTCAGCATGTCGATTAGACAAGCAGGTTATCAGGGTCCTGGTGAATGGATACGTCGGTCGCCACACCATCACTGGACTCCCTGGCCTGAGAGCCGCACTTGAGACATGTTGACATTGTTTCCCTAAATCCCAACCAATTCATTTTTTACGGGTGTCCGCACAATGTCCCAAGGAAAGAACCACCTCTTATACCACTTTGTAACGACCCGACCCTTCCTGGGCTTGAGCCGCAACTACCCCAAGCCCGCCTCCATAGGCCAAGGGCTGGCGACCAGCGGCGAAGGCACAACAACTTAGGGAGGCCTTTTCCTGAGTACCTGTACACACACACACACATCACACTCAATGCAAAATTGCAGAGTAAAAAGAGAAGAAAATTACCAAAATCTATAAATAAACCAAAAATGTACATCAACCTCTAATCAGTACAAAGAATGTGCTGGTGATAAAATTAAAAAGAAAATGGGAAAATAAGTTCCCAACCAGAAAAGGTTCCACAACCCGAAAACAGGTAAAAAAAAGAAAAACAGCAGGAAGGGTCCCCCAACTGGAACCCGACTCTGACCACTACACGCGGTCCAAGCTCCAAAACTCTTATGATCCACTAAAGTAACAACCAACCTATCATTCATCTGCAATGGAACACCATGTGCGGGAAAATCCCAAGTAGGGGTGAGTTTAAAAATACTCAGTAGGATACCATGAAGGCTTGAGAGAGCAACAAATGATGTACTGAAGGGTGAGTAGTAGATCGAATAGGGAAAAGTAAAGGAGTACATCCAAGAGTGCAGCAGTGTAATAGTACAGAGTCCAGCTCAACCCAACAAGAGAAAAGTGGTAGACTTGTCTAGACACAATGAGCTAGAAATGGTGAGAAGATTAACTTCTCGTCGGGTCTTCTCTACCTATAACAGGAGAGTAGACTCATCCAACCACAAGAATCTATACATAGAAAGCACCTGGCATACCACACGTGTCATCACATTTTTTATAAAGAGATTAAACAAACCCAATAAGTGGGTATTGAAACAAGGTATATACATATCCATATGATTAATCAAGAAGCCCAAAAATGATCGTAAGGGGATCTCCATCCCGTAGATTAGTCCAAGAAAGTGAGTAGACAACTGTCCCAGAAGTAAACACCATCGATGCCTAGAATCCCACACGTCTTCCCTGAACTGGAAGTCAAGGGGCTCAAATAACTGCACCTTGATACTATCTGTTTTGGGTGGCACTGACTCAACCTCACGGTTTTAGGTCACGTCTCAAGGGCACATCTTGGTGGGGGAAAGCACCCCTCGTACATGAGAGTTCTTAGGGGGACGTCAAACCACACCTCATCACTGCCCATAGTCGAGAGGTCTTCTCAAAGATGACAGGTGACCCCTTGCCCAGCCCCGCTGGTGGGTAAACCCTGGAAGTGGACGAGTTCCCACTGGAGGGAGACCCGGAAAGATTCATCGGGTGTCATACTACCTAGTCCTGTAAAATGGTAATCCACTAGAGGGAGACCCAGCTAATGTTTTCAACGGGTGCCAATGCCCAGTCCCTTAAACGGTTACTCCACTGGAGGGAGGCTTGGAACCGTCATCAGAGTCCACTTCCCAGCCCTGATGGAGGTAAACCTGGCATCGGGGACCACTTCCCTACTCAGCTGGAGGTAAACCCGGCATCGAGGACCACATCCTAGCCCCACTGGAGATAAACCTGGAACCGCTCTTGTCATCCCTATAGGATGGTTCTGCTCGGTGAACACCGATGTACTGGAAATCCCTGCTGGATGGTATCCCACTGGCCATCCCTGCTGGATGGTACTGTAGCCATCCCTGCTACATGGTACCGCTCTGGCCATCCCTGCTAGAAACAACATCTTGGATAGCCCTGCTCGAAACAACCTCCTAGCTATCACTACTAGAAACAACCTTCTAAGTAGAGGATCGGTGCCCGCGTAATGTGTTGGTCACACTAAATCCACATGAACTATGGAAGGGAACATGATGAGACTCTGTCGGCCAAAACATCATGTACAGAACTAGGTGAAAACCACTCAACCATCCTGGTCGAAACAATCATGAAAAAGACCATGGGGAAACCCACTCAACCCTTCAGGTCAAATGAATGAGAACAGAACCAGGTGAAACTCAACCCTACATGTCAAACAAACGATAACATAACTAGGGGTGAAACTCAACCCTGCTGGTCAAACAAATGAGAACAGAAAGACCGTCTACATCGCGAGATACCAAGGGTACTCAAAGCAGAAAATGACAGGCACATGGGGTCCACATGACATGTGGCCCCATTTCAACTACAAAAAAGTGCACAAACATTCACATGTACAAACTACCACATATACCTCTAAGCGGTCTCACATACTCCTAGTGTATACCATGTTTCCAACCCAAAGGATATCGTTGACACAATATCTGACATCAACACGAAGATCGTAAACGTAAAAACTTTAACTTTCCACCACAACGACTGAGGCATATCCAACCAAATCTCTTTAAGAATTTACTTCACTCACACAGGAGTGTAAGCAATCACACATCAAGGGTCTGCTACAATCACAATAGGACAAACCTGAACCGAAGAACCTTACTTTCTTCCGCATTTAAATGAGGTATTGAAAAGACCCCTCATATACAAACAAATCATACCATTGCAATCCTCCTGGAAAAATACTTGAGATAGTCTACTTAATTGCCTCCAATGGATATCCGACATAAATGTTGTCCAATACCACTTCACGACTGAATGACGTCCCGTGATCCTGAGCCTCGGTCTAGAAAACAGTCTGGTGCATCACACCATTGTGATACCCTTGGTAAAACACGTCAAAATGACTACTCACTTGAGTGGAATAGATATCCCGAGAAAAAGATACATTCCAGCACACCGCACTCAAGCGGTGCTATGTGGGACCTACTTCTGGGTCCCAAAGCACAACAAAAGGATCACACAGTTGAGATCCTCTCAAAAAAGTACACAAGATTGACTATTCAGTTGTCCAAAATGGACACCTAGTGATAAAGCTGGAAATCACCACCAACTCCCAAACAGGCCCTCGCGGGTCCCGCACAATCATGCGAAGTTAAAGCTAGATGATTACGCCAATGCAATGCCCTATAAAAAACACCAAAAAAATCGACTACTCACACACCCCAAATGGACGCCCGATTAAAAATGTTCAAAAAGATGTGTGCAGCTTGAAAGATGGGTCGTGGGGCCCAAACCTCAACTCCAGTTTCAACACTCGAATCTACCATGGAAAACTCCACCTCGAAACCAGGGTCCCAACGCCATTGACAGCACTCAAAACGGACATCAAATGTGTCTGCGCCGCCCAAAACAAAAACCCCCTGGAAAAACCCCAAAATACTTAAAGGTGAGTCGCACAACCTATCCCCCCCCGTTTCCGGAGTTAAAACCCCCCGAAAGCATCTCAAAACATTCGCCTCCAATAAAGGAACGTGTCGCCACAGACATTTCCCAAATCGGACGCCCTGCAGATGATTTATAATATATAAATATTTTTCATAATAATAATAATAATATTATTATTATTATTATTATCATAAAACATTATTTTATATTAACATTTTTTTTCATCTAGACCTGCCAAGATGGCTAGTCTTCTTCGGCACTCCGCCCAGCAGGACCCGCTGTACGCGGGTCCTTGTCGGCCAACATGGGTGTAAAGACCCTGGTATCCTCCCGCGTCAACCGGCTAAAGGGCTGTGTTCGTCCTCCCCAATTGCTTCGAGACAGGTTGGCGCCTACTACCGATGACTACCATGACCTAGCACTCCGCTGGCCTCCACTCGGCCTCCTCCGCGACTGACTGGAGCTTACCCAGCGCCTCTGCCGGCCTCCGCTCGACCACCACCCGCGGCCGACTACCCCTTTCTGCTCACGCCGACTCCAGCTCGCCCAGCCACCTGACCCCGGCCGTCTCTGCTAGCTACTCGCACCAACAACCTCAGTAGACCACTCACCCGGCCAAAACCACCCGCCGCCTAAGCCAATCCATTTGCCAGACCACCGCTTGAACCCCCAAATACGACCATAAAGCTCAAAAAACCCCGCAAACTTCATCAGACATTTATGAACACGTCGGGACTCGGATTTTAAATCCGTAACAACCATTGGAAAGATCCTGATGAATACTACGCAAATATGGAATTTTTGTGAAGAAATAACAACAATTAGACGCATATAATTAATGATTAAAAAGGATACATAAATTAAAAATTGAATCTGCAATCGCATACCTATTGGGCGTATCCCGGAGCTTCGTGAGCGTTATGACTTTGTCGGATCCACAATCTCCATTGAGGAATAGAGGGGGTCTCGAGATTGAGTTTTAGAGCTCTATGGTTGGGAGATCCTTCCACCAGGATGTACAATGTGATATGATGGGAGTGGTTTAGGTTTAAATAAACAAAACATATTTAAAAATTTAATTAATTAAACCCCCAATTTGTCCTGCATCCAAAAATCTTTGTGGGGTCAAGATTAAAGCTCTCCTAGGGTAAAAACCACCTACCGAGCACAACATCGGTATCATAATTTTAATTAGAGGCCTCATTCAATAGTAATTAAACTCAACTCCCGAGGCCGCCAAATTACAAAAATTCCCCTGTGGTCCTTTGTCACTGACGGCCCGCACCCACGAAAATTACACCCCCTCTAGGGTAAACAGGACACTCAAAACTCAATGGTTCCCTCGGTTTTCCAATTTGAGCTAGAATTTAAGAGATACTTGAGTTTAACCATTAAATTAATAAATTAATTATTTTATTTATTCGTTTAACATTCCGGTAACGGGTGAGGGTTCCCAACGACCCGTTCTGAAATGTTTTATGTTTTCCCTAGAGTAAAAACCCAAATTCAGATCCATCCCTACACTCAAATCTCTGTTCCGAAACACAGTTTAGAATTTATCCCATTTATTTGGCATGCCCAGTGTGAACACACTAAAAATTTAATTTCGTCTACACTAGGGCTCAGAATCGCACGCCGTCTGAAGGAGGTGCTATGGAATAACATCAAAAATATTCCAAAGTATTTTATAGAAAAAAATAGGTTTTTTATGTATCTCAAATTAACGACTTCCAAGTACACCAGTTACCATGGGGAAATTCTAAAAATAATTTATCTAATCTCAATTACATTCAAGAAATTATTTTATATTATGTAACTAAATTCCATTAAATATGTTTTTTATTGTTGAGGCAATAAGGTTTCCTTATGAATTTTCTATTCCTTCATTATTTTGGATAATGATGTGTCAATATGGTTTCCTTATGACTTTACAATTTCTTCATGTTTTAAAATTCACCAACTCCTTATCTTAATGAAAATTTCATTTTCCCTATGTTTTACATTCATATGGAAATTTTTCCACCCCCAAGGTAATTTTTAATTACCATGTTTTTCATTTTTTATTTTGTCTCTATGTATAAAAATATGTTTCATATAAAAAACCATGGAAGCATATATATATTTTTATATAAAAAATTCTGCTTTTAGGATCTGAATTCAGGTTCCAAGTTCTCTGAATTTAGACTCTGAACTCTTTAGAGTTCTTACTCAGAGTTCAATAAATTTAGACTCCAAACTCTTCTGAGTTCTGACTCTGAGTTCTCTGAATTTATTCTCTGAACTCTTCATAGATTTGACTCCGAGTTCTCTGAATTGAGACTCCAAATTCTTCTTAGTTCTGACTCCGAGTTCCTTGAATTGAGACTCTGAACTCTTCTGAGTTATGACTCCATGTTCTCTGAATTCTGACACCAAACTCTTATAAAATCAAACTCCGAACTTCTTAACTTCATACTACAATCTATTATGAATTTATACTCTGATTTTTTTTAGTCCATACTCCAAACTCTCATGAGTTCAAACTCCTAATTCTAATGAATTAAAGACTTCTAATTTCTTTGTAATTCAGAATCTAGAATTCTAGATAATTCTAACTCAGAATTCATTTGATAATCAGAATATGAATATCTATGTGTTATAGACACTGAATGTGTTTTTGGTTAGACTCTGATCTTTTTTTCCTCACACTCCCAAAAATGGTTTTGATAATGTAATCTTGTTTCTTCCTACACTTATTTTTGTTATAAAATTATTTCATGTATTCAGTTACTAGCTAACCATAATTTGAGCGGCACATGTATAGGTCCCTCTAAAATTCAATGAACGATATTACTGTTAGAGGAGGGATTTTACCATTATGGCGTGCCTATAAACAGGAGGTCATTTGAAAGAGCTTAAAGTGTTAAAACCTTAATTAATTGTTCTATGAATCTAGATATTACATGATGCTAAAGTTATTTCTAGAGAGAGAGACTTTATTTGTTTGTGCGTACTGAACACCATGTTCATATTTGATCCATGAATCTTTGAATGTTTCTAGGTATATTTGAGGTCCTCTAGGGATACAAAGACAGAGGTCTTGACTACCTTAATGCTTGAGGACTTCCTTGATTAGGTTGAAAGAGGTTCCGACTATCTGGAAGTTGAGGGCTTGCAGGGATAGCAAGACAGACTTTGATCTTCGTATCGAGGGCTTATCCTGGTGTGGGTAAGATAGACATTCTTGAATGTATAAATCATGGGACATTTATCCAAGGTTTTTGGATACATTAATCTTTGGGTTAAAATATTTTCTACTTGTTACTTGTTTGTTTCATGTTTTCCACTGCTTTTTGACTTTTGTGGAAAGTATAACTATCTTATACGTTATTACATTTTTACACTCTGATATAATGAGATTATATTTTCTCTATGGTAGAATCTTCATCATTGTAAACTTGTTATTATGTTTCTTTTCTGGATTCATTTTTCAAGAATTTCATTCTTGGAATCATATTTGTGGAATCAAGAAAGTGTGTAGAACTATAGGTTTTTTGAAATATTTGTTTAACCTTGTAAAAAATATTCATCGTTAAACCTTATAATGAAATTTTAAAGTATACAATTTACCCACCCTATTTTATATAGAGCATCTATATTATCATTTTGATCCTCAATTTGGTATCTTTGGATAATATCACACTCCATACCAACCTAATAATTGGTATCAGAGAGAGTTTGGATCAAAATTAATCCCATGATTAGATTTAGAAGAGAACTCATCATCATATTAATATTCAAAATTAGATTTTCTAACACACATGTCCATATTCATATTTTTTTATTATAGATACTCCTGTTCTATATTTTCCATTCTTAGAATATTTTCCTTGTTTAAAAACTTTTACTTCTAACAAGTTTGTGTGGAATGATTTTCTTTAATATGGAAGGAATTAATATTGGTTACATAGACATCCTATATCAAACTCGACCACCTATTTTTTATGGAAATTATTATGAATATTGGAGAGATCATATGAATACATTCAATATCAATATTAGAGTGGACAATTTTTTCATGCTTACTAGAGGATATAAAACCCCTCACAAAGAAGTTAGTGAATTAACCAACCAAGAAAAGCACAAATAACAACTGAATTATAAGATACGCAATAGATTTCATTATTCAACGATTATAAATATATATATAAATATTTCAACTTTTGAAACAACAAATTGTATTTTGAATAATCTATACATTACACACTTTAGAACTAAAAAAGTAATTGAAACCAGAAGAGCAATGCTCATAGATGAATATCTTGGTTTTGGTTTTCTTTATGGAGGACCCATATGTATGATGCAATAGAGATTCATGACTAATGTTAAAATTTTATAATCTATGGTTGAGAAAGAATTAGATGATTAATATACTGTGTATAAAATCATAGACACCAAGCTCAATGAGTTGGAATCTAAGAGAACTTCTATTTATGAAAATAGGAAGGTTAATCAGATTTTCCTTGATGTACTTTTTGGAACTCTTCTTCAACATGAAACTAGAATGAAGAGAGATGCTGAAAAAATTAAGAAGAATAATGGGAATGATAGTGTTTCTTTTAACACAACATCAATTCATATGAAAGCCAAGACTCCTGAGAGAGATACTAGATCCAAATCTAAGAAGGTTGTTATTCAATACAAATATAGTTGAAGTGAATATTCAGAAAATTAACTAGAAAATATTACTCGAAGGATGAAAAAGATTTTTGGATAGAATAATTTTAAATCCAGATACAAGAAGAAAGAAAAGAGAGATAATAAATATTCAGAAGTCACATGTTATTAATTCAAGAGAGCTAGACATATAAGACATGATTATCCTATAATTAAATATAAAGTAAAATCATTTTGAGTGAAACAGAATGAAGTACTACAAAGCTAAAGCAATGAGTGTCTTGAAATCAAATTACACCTTGAGTGCCGGTGGTGGTGACTCTTCAGAAAAATTATCAGAGTATGAATATTTTGAATTGAATAATATAGTGTTAATATTCATAATATCTATTGAAAATCATTAATTAATGGGTAAGGTACACAATGCTGATTCTGTGACCAATCAATCTCTAAATGATAATTATAGTGATGGTTAATATTATATCCCTTCTGATTAAGATAAAACATTACCTACCTATGAAGAAGTTTCTAGGTTTCTATGATTCTTGAGAATGCGAATTAAAAACTCAATAAAAATATTGATAAATAAAATTCTAGAAATACTATTCTTATTAATGAAATATCAGATCATTCAAAAGATATTGATAAGATAACCCTTGATTTTGAAATTATTTTAAAAAACCTTGAGGAAGTAGATTCTGAGAAGGATAAACATTCTATGGATCTCTAAAATGTAATTTCAATGAAATTTTATTTCGAACCTAAATCTAGTTATGAAGCTAATGTTTTGGATGATAAGAATTTAGTTATTAAACTAAAATACGAAATATTTTACTTGAGTAAGCGTATGTAAAACATTACATTTGGTAAGGACAATTTTGATAAGTTGTATTCACAAATCAGACCTCTAAGGAATAATTATCGATTTGGTTATACTAGTTCTAAACTGATTTTTAGTAACAATTTTGTTGTTCTTCAAAGTGATCAATTCTGCACTAACGGCTAGTGTGGTGGACACTGGGAAAAAAAAATTTCGTCAAACAAATCCCAGTCCCTAGGATTTCATAAGGACTATTTTTCTATGAAAATGTGGGTACCAATGATTTTTCTTTCTGAATTTTCTATATCCAAGAATATTTGGGATCTGAAAGTCTAACAGTCTTATTTTTAAGAAAATAATGAATGTACCAATAGAAATACATGGTACATTTATAGTAGATGTTTCCGTCACATGAGTGGTAAAAAAATACATTGAAAATATTATCAACATAAAAGGAGGAAAAGTAAATTTTGGAGATAATGTTAAAGAGTAAATTATTGGTATAGGTAACATCGTTATTCATAGAAAAATTTGATTTTAAATTTTTTATTTGTCAAAGGTCTTAAGCATAACCTCATTTGCATAATTAATTTATGTGATGAAGGTTACCTTTTGATCTTTAGGAAGGACAAGTGCTTAGTACACAATTCCAAGGGTGAGTTTATTCATTCTGCCAACAGGCAATTGAATGTTGACACACTAAACATAGAAGACAACAGAAGGCACAACCTATATTTTCATAGTGAAATTTAAGATCATTCTTGGTTGAGGGATAGAAGGATAGGACACTGTAACCTAACGAACCTATGAAAACACTCTATGAAAATATTATTTAAGGATATACCAGAGCTTATATTTTATTCTTCAAAAGTTTTTGATTCTTATCAATTTGGAATGAATCATAAATCATGTTTTAAATCTGTTAGTGAAGTCTCAACCACCGATGCATTATATTTAGTGCATATGGATCTATTTGGAATAACACAAACTTGAAACATTAGAGTCAAATATTATGTAGTTGTCATAGATGATGATTACAGTAGATTTACATGGGAATATTTTCTAGAAAATAAATCTAAAACTTTTTCTTATTTCCAAGGTTTTAGAGCCCAAGTAAAAAAATTAGAAAAACCTTCCTTTGATAACTATTCATAATGATCATGGAGAATAATTTCAAACATCTGATTTTGAAACTTTTTGTAGTAATAAAATGACAACTCATAACTTCTCAGCACCAAGAGCACCTCACTAGAATGGGGTTGTTGAATGAAGAAATATAATTATTCAAGAGATAACAAGAACCATGTTGAGTGAGAATTCTATAGCCAACATTTTTTGGGATGAAGTTGTATGTACCACTTGTTATACTATAAATCGTGTTTTCATTAAACCTTTTCATAATAAAACTATTTATTTTTTATAGAATGGTTGAAAACCTATACTTTACTACTTTATGGTTTTTGGTCGCAAGGTATAAATTTTGAATACTAAAGATAATTTATACAAATTTTTAACAAAATATGGTGAAGGAATTTTATTTTTCTACTCGACAACTTCTAAGGCTTATAGAGTCTTCAATTAAAACACCTATACTATAGAAGAAACAGTACATGTCAAATTTGATGAAACTGATCTTGTGGGTTTTAAAGAACTCCATCCTACATCTTCGAATGTGTTTTAAAAAATTTCCTATCAACCTTTGTTAGAAGATCCTTTTGATTAGGAAAATGTATAAGAAAATAATTCTGAAGCATTTACCCTAGAAGAAAATCTACCATTTGTTGATGAACTGGTCTTACAAAACCCCAATCAGTTCTTCCATAAGAGTCATCCTAGTGATTGTATCATTGGTGATGTTAATCAACCTGCCAGGACTAGAAGTTCCTTTAGAAATGAAGCAGAACATCTAGCATTTCTTTCTGAAGTATAACTAAAAAGCTTTGTTGATTCTTTAGGAGATGATGATGGGATTAAATCAATGCAAGATGAACTAAATGAATTTGAAGGGAGTAATGACTGGAAATTTGTTGAAATTCCTAAGGAAACATATTTTATTTGAGTAAAATGGGTCTTCAAAAATAATTATGATGAAAATGGAATCATATTATAAAATAAAGAAAGATTGTTTTCTAAAGGCTATACTCAAAATGAATGAATAGACTATAAAGAAACCTATGCTCCGGTATATATACACACATCTATTTTTTTCTACAAGCCATTGCAGCATTCTTCAACTTCAAACATTTTGAAATAGATCTGAAATTTTCTTTCCTTAATGTTTTGTACAATATGATGATTTTTTGAAAAACCTCTTAGCTTTGAAGATACAAAATATCTTAAAAATGTTTATAAACTTACAAAATTCTTTTATGGACTTAAGAAAGGCCCTCGAGCTGGATATGATAGGATTACTTGATTATTTCTTCAAAATAATTATGTTAAGGGAAATTCACATCCAACCCTTTTTATAAAGAATGATAGGATAAATGTTTTGATTGATCAAATTTATGTCGATGGCATTATATTTTGGTCAACTCATCAATATTTAACAGATTCCATTGTGGATCTAATAAAATTTGATTGTGGAATGAGTATGATGGGTGAGTTAACATTTTTCCTTTGTTATCAAATTTCTCTAAAACCAAAACAAATCTATATATCTCAACGTAATTATATTATAGATATTCTTAAAAATTATGGATATGAAAAAACTAAGAGTATTAGTACTCCCATTGGTACCTCAAACACACTTAATCTTGATGAAGTTGGGAAACTAGTAGATCAAACATCATTTAGAGGTGTGATTTGAATTTTACATTACTTGACATCTAGTCATCCGGATATAATGTTCTCAATATTATTTTGTGAAATATATCAATCTAATCATAATGAATCTCATTTGAAGGCAGTGAAAAGAATTTTTCACTACTTAAAGGGAACCATGGATCTTGGACTCTTTAATACTTCTGGAAATGATTTTATTTTAACGATTTTTTGGAATTCTAACTTTGGTGCATGTATAATGTATAGAAAGGGTACATCATGAACTTTTCATTTCTTAGGAGATTCATTAGTTTCTTGGTCATTCAAGAAGCAACACTCATTAGAACATTCCATTGCTAAATCTGATTATGTAGTAGTTGGAAGTTGTTGTGCTCAAGTGTTGTTGATGCAAAAAACACTCACAAACTATGGTATGAGTTTTACAAAAAGAAATTTATTTATGATAATATTGATGCCATTTCTCTTAGTAAAAACTCTTCACACCACTCCTGTAAAAACACAGAGTTATTTGGAATCACTTTCTTAGGGATCATACATAAAAAGGCGATATCATTCTTCAATTTATCAGAACACATGATCAACATGCTGATATTTTCAAAAAATCTTTACCCTCTGATCGATTTGAATACATTAAACAGATGTTATGAATGATAACCATAATATAATCTTCCTTCTAAACTATCTATTGAAACCAATCTCCATACAGTAAAAAAATCCTTTTCATAGAGGGAATACATTATCTTGTATGATTGATCAAAAAATTTCGTAATGAAAATTTTTTTAATAAGATTTTTCAAATCTTTTGTAATGAAAATTTTCAGTCATATTTTCAAATTCATTCATTATGAAAATTTCTGTAGTCATAATTTTCAAAATCGTTCATAATGGAAATTTGTGTAGTCTATTTTTTTTTATTAATTTTTATAATGAATATTTTCATACATAAAATATTCTTAATATAGTTTCTCATTTCAAATGTTTCGTAATCAAAATTTTAAAAATATAAATTTCTTTAAGAAAACTTTTCCTTAATAAGAATAATCTTCCTATCAATCCAAAAGTTATGTTTCATTTCATATGATTTTATAATAATTCTCTTCTTGCTGGTAGTTTATTTTGTTTTTAGATTTTTTGGATACTCTTTTCCTTAAATCCAAATGTTATTATTTTAAAAAATTCAACAGATCGGATCCATGATTTCTTTGCGGCTATCTTATCAACCATCAGATCTGATCAAATGGTTTTTTAGCCATTGTATTGAGTTTGGAAGGTGAACCATCGCATCAACACCAATATTAAGGAACCCTCGATGGTTTTCCCACATCGAATCTAAAGCTCTCATGTATGGAAGTTCTTCCCTTCTACATAAGATCATTCCAGATTTTCAAGAGTTTCTCAATTTCTAATGTCTGTTGAAGAATCCTCTCAATAAGATATGTCTATTGCCTGGACAATCTCGGGGTGGCAGATCTATATTGAAAGGTTAGTGCGTATGAACATTTTTTCTATGTATGATTCGATCATCTCAATGAACATTAAGCTAAATGGATGGGAGAGTGTTTTTTTATTGAAGCCAGGAGCTCAAGAATTGCTGTGTCATGACATACTAGTTTAATTCTATGAATCAGTTAGTTTCTTTATGGAAGAAGGTATAGAATAGTTTTTCTTCAAGAAATATGGAATTACTTTTGCTCTTTCATATACTAAGGAGGCTAGTTTGGATGGTATTCCATAATACTGGGAAGATGAGTTTTATTCCCATAAGTTTCCAGATGACAATGGAAGTTTTGTTAAGGAAAAGGATATGGGATTTCTTGGACTTTCTGATGTAAAAACTCCAATGAATGCCCATTTGTATACAAATTATCAGATTTTGGAATTATGGGTTCAAGGTTACATAATTATGAGAAAAGGTTACAATGACACATTGAAGAATAGTGACACCTATATCATGGATTTCTTGGTAAATCTAAGGAAGATAAAATTGGATAAGCATATTCTCATTATGATTGAGAATATTAAGAATAGAAACCTGACATATTAGATAATATTGTATTCATATCTTATTTCAAAGTTAATTCTGTGGTGGATAGAATCATTTAAAATTACTTGTCGCTCGAAGCCAAGGAATTGAAATGTCATGCTAGTCAGTGATGATACCCTGAAGTGAATGAACATTGATTTTTCTACAGACTTTGGAGAATTTTAAGACCTACCAGAGGAAGTGGCTGAATTTATTTCGAAAAATCTAGAAGTGGCTAAACCATCCAAAAATGGAGGAAGGATGAGGAAGATTATGGAAGTAGTAGTGGAAGGAAAAACACCAAAGCCCATGGAAATCCAATACACAGCTCTAAAACCTATGAAGAAAAAATCATATCTAGATGAGGTAGTTGCTAAGTAGAGAGAAGATAAGAATAATAGGAAAGAAGGGGAGAACATGTTTGGCATAGACCCTACAAGAAAAAAATCTCTGAATGAGAAGACAGGTGAGTATCTAGAAAGGGAAAAAAATAACAGAAACTAAGGAAGAGGATGAATGAATATGAAATTGTGAAATCCCTTTTGAGGTATACTGAGAAAGAATATGAAAATATTCTTGTACAAGAATCATTCCTGGTAGAACCCTAACCTGAAAGACCTGAAATTTTTTTTGTCACTCTGGAGAAATCCAAAGAAAAGTTTGTGGAAGAAGAAAAAGAATTGGAAGAAGTTGAAGAAGAAGACAACAGTGGAAATACTGAATATTTTATTAAGCATGGGGAAGACTTTAATGTGGAGGAAAGTCCATCTGAAAATCAGTCAATCTGAACTTCTGAAGAATAATACTCAAAGCTGGATACACATGGTAATGATGATAAAGGAGAGGATAATAAGGATGAAGAAGAAGGGAATAATCTATCAGAAGAAAAATTTTCTAATCATGTCTTTATTCACCCCGAGGATGTTGAGACAAGAGCTCAGAAAGAAGATATATATGAAGATAAAATTGTTCAGCAGTCTGACAGTGAACAAAAATCTCCAAATAAAGAATCTATTCTGAAAATGTTTATGGGAATAGAGGTGGTTGTTGATATAACTACTAAAGCCGTTGTAATGATGAAGGAAGTTGGTGGATCATCAAAGAGAAAACTTGCCGAACTAGAGAAAGAATCCTCACCAAAAAAATATTTATATTCAGAATCATCATCCCATGGACATGATGTTGTTTTTCAGTCATTAAAGAAGATAGTTGGGACCATTTCGATTTTTCCAATCATTAAATCGAGATGTTAGATGCTTCAACACACTTTTAACTAGAAATACTATTTAGTATACATGGTGATGGATATGTGTGTAATGATTGAGGTTGATTTGAATACTGTTTTCATTAACTATGAATCCCACAAGAGATCCATCATGAAGATGACCACGTGGTCTATGAAAACTATAGAAGATATGTAGATTCTTGAAGAGTTTCATGAAAGTGGCTAATTTGTTTTTGACACTGAATATGGTAAGATCAAGGATCTCACAAATAGATCAGAGAAAAATCTAACTCCTGAGGAGAATACTCAGACGCAAGAAGTAAAGGATTTGAATAGAAAATTGTATTTAGTAGAACAATGCTTGAAGAGTAAAATGTGATCTTTGGATTGAGATAGATGAAACGTTTGTCAAGCAGGAAGAAGTTCTGAAGGCTGAGGCAGAGGCTTTGAAGGCTCGAGATGATAATACCAATGATTTAGAGAAGAAATATAAGGATCGAGATCAGATTCTATAGTGATCAGAGGAAGATCACAAGGAGCGTAAGAATCTGAAAACAATAGTGAATAAGTTGATTCCCAAGGAAAAGGAAGGATGATATACACAATCCAATCTTTTGTTTTATTTTCCCTGTTCTAATTTTTTTTCAAATCATAATGAAATTTTGGTAGCTCTTTTTTTGGATGTTTTGAACTAATATTTAAGATACCAAATTTACTTTTCCATTCTATGTATTTCCTTTAGAAAACCACAAAGGGGGATAGGGGAAAAGTAACTCTACGAAAATAATAAATGTCCTTAAGTAAGATAGATTTCATCTAAGGGGGAGTTTTCATTACAAATATTTCAATATTCAAGATAAAAAAAATCTCATTAGAGAAATCAAGAATATTATCCTTAGTGTTCCAAAACCTAACGAGGAGTTAGTCATATTCATCCTTTCCCATGTGTTAATTGAGATAGGTTTTTTTTAAGGTCTAGCAAATTATTTTCTAAGCCCTCATATTCATTTTCGTAAGGATTGTTGTGCTTTCCAAAAATGGGGAGTTTGTGGAGTCAATAAGATTTCCTTCAAACTTTTCCATTCCTTTATGATTGAGGATATTTTTGTTTCAATAAGTTTTCCTTATTACATTACCATTTATTCAGGTTTTGAAAATCAAAAACACATTATCTTATGGAAAATTTCATTTACCCTATGTTTTAATTTCATAAAGAAAAATTTTCCTTCCCCAAAGAAATTTATCCGTACCATGTTTTTCAATTTTCATTTTGTCTTTATGTATAAAAATTGGTTTCATATCAAAAATCCTCAGATTCATATATATTCATTGATATAAAGAATTTGATTTTCAAGATCCGAATTCAGGATCTGAGTTCTCTGAATTCAGACACTGAACAATTCTGAGTTCTGACTCCGAGTTCTCTAAATTCAGACTCCGAATTATTCTGCATTGTGACTCATAGGTCTCTGAATTCAGACTCTGAACTCTTCTGAGATCTGACTACATGTTCTAGGAATTCAATCTATGAACTAATCTGAGTTATGACTCTGAGATCATAGAATTCAGACTCCGAACACATATGAATTCAGACTCCAAGCATTGTATCTTCAGACTATGAACTCTTATGAATTCAGACTCTAAACATTATATGTTCAGACTCTGAACTCTCATGTGTTCAGACACCGAAATCTACAAAATTTTAGTCTCTAAATTTCGTTGTTATTCAAACGCTGGATTTCTATACAACTATTACTCTGAATTATTCTAATAAACAGAATCCAAATATCTATGTGTTATATACACTGAATGTATTTTTGGATAGAATCTGGACTATTTTTCCTTACACTCAAAAAAATGAATTTGGTTATGTAATCATTTTTTTCCTATACTTATTTTGGTTTTAAAATTATGTTGTGTATTAAGTTACTAACTAACCGTTGTTTGAGTAACACATGTACAGGTCCATCCGAAATTCTAGGAAAATATGACCATTGGAGGAGGGAGCCGACCATTGAAGGTTTGCAAATAAATAGTAGCTCATTTGAAAGAGCTCACAACATTACAAATTTGATGAATTGATCTATAACTCTAGAGATTAAATTATACTGAAGTAATTTATATAGAGAGAGACTGTATTTATTTTTGTGTACTGAACACCTTGTTCAGATTTAATTCGTGTGACTCTGAATGTTGCCGAGTACATTCATTGGCATCCGAGGATAGGAAGACAAAGGTGCCGACTACGTTAAAGCTTGAGGACTTCCCTGTTGAGGAATACAATGTTGCGGACAACTTTGATGTTGAGGGTTTGAGGGGATATCTTGTTAGAATCTGATCATTGTATCGAGGTCTTATCTTAATGTGGGTAAGACAGACTTTCATGAATGTATAAACAAGGGTCCATTTTCCATGGTTTTTGGATACCCTACTCTTTAGGTTAAAGGATTTACTACATGTTACTTTTTTCTTTCAGGTTTTATACTGTATATTGATTGTTGAAGAAATAATAACTATCATATATTATCTAAAATTTGTGCACTCTAATATAGTGAGATTCTATAGTCTCTATGTTAGTATCACCATTATTGTAAAATTTTTATTATGTTTCTTTTCCGGATTAACTTTTCTAGAATTTCACTCATGGAATCATGTTTCTAGAATCAAGAAAGTGTGTATAACTAGAGGTTCTGTGAATTACATTGTTTAACCCTATTAAACATATTCATCATTAAATGTTATATAGAATTTTTAATGTATACAATTCACCCCCTCTTATATATTGATCATCTACATTATCATTTTGATCCTCAAGTTCGTATCATTGGAGAATATTAAAATCTATAACATCCTAATAGGATTATTATGTCCCATGATAGTTTTACTATCCATTTCATGTATAAATGATGATAGATCCCTTTCTCCCACATCAACCCATTTTACAATTTTTATTTGATATCATTTTGCTGGCGAAGTATCACAAAAAATTCCCAAGACAAAATCATTGTGTAATTTAATACCATAACCAATTCTATGTCAAGGGTATTCACCTTTATGCACATGTACGTTTTTATTAAGGACTTACTTGTATGTATTCCACATCTATTATTCCTATAATAAATTATGATGTTTAATAAATTCATGGTGTATAATCCATGTGGAACACTTATTCCTGAAATCAAATGATTGTGAAGGGTGAAACCTGATAGTGCTCTAAAACATTATGTAAATAATAGTTTCATGATAATCCATGTGAAATAAGGATTTAATCATGACAATTCATGTGAAATGAGGGTTTACTAATTATAAGTCAAATTAAATGAGGTTTTACTCTTGCTAATTCAAGTGCAATGAGGGTTACTCGTGCTCCATGTGAAATGAGCCTTGGTTCATGCTTATATATTGTTAAATGTTGTTTCTACATTTCCATTTTATGATAATCAGGCTATATAAAGACTTTCTATTCTTGTTTCTCATATACTCCATTAATATGCATATTTATTAACTTGTATAATGTTCTTCATATTACACCTTGTTTACCCCCTTACTGAGATTTATAGCTTACTATTTTCTTATGCATGTCCTCAGGTTATTCAATGCAATGCTATGTATGAAATAATTTTTTGGTTCTGTAAAAGAAGTTTAAAATAATGATGTTGTGTTTTATGTTCTAAGATGTTATGAAATGTTCCTAATTTCCCAAGAAAATAGACCTATCAATCTTCCGAGTTGTATAAAGTGAAATTATATGTAATAAACCATGATTTGTGTGTAGTAAAGAGAAAGGTTGTTATAGTCATATAGCTCAAGTATATGGAATCTTGACAGTGTTCTCACATCCCATATGTCATGAAATAAGGATTTGTTATCGGTATAAAATATGAAAATTAAGGAGTTTTATAATTTGGAAATGATGAAGGCCAAGAGATAATTGGCTCATGAAGGGATTGTTCTGGGGGAAAAGAAGCGGGACGTGCTGATGTCTTGGAAGTAGATGGTCTCACTTACAACTTGATTAGTTAGAGTCAATAATGTAACTCAGGGTATTCTATAAGAATTACTAAGAAGATATGTATCATCAAAGGGAGATATGGTGCAGTATATCTATAGGGAAAAAGAAAAAAGTGAAATATATACCTTGTAAGTAGGTAAGAAGATATGTTATTTATATCCAGAGAGAAAGGAACAAGTTATGGAATAAATTACTTAGTCATCTATTCCAACCATCCTTGGAATATATGGTACTGTTTAGTGGAACTAGATGTTTGCCTAAGCTATCATGTGATCCTACTAATACATGTGATGTATGTCTACAAGGTAAAATTGTCCGAAATATTTATAGATCCAAGGAATAGAAGAAAGTGACAGTGATCGAATTGGTGCATGCTGATGTATATGGTCTTATATCACCAAGATCCATTAATATAAAGATGTATTATGTTATATTCATTGATTATTATTGAATCATGGAATATGTGTTTGTCATTTACCAAAACTTTTATGTGTTTGGTTGTATAAAACAGTATCCGGGGGAATCTGAAAGGTTTCTTGGAATGAAAATTATGATGTATCATACTGACAGTGGTACAAAATTCACAGAAATTCATATAGAGTTATATATTGAGAAACATGGGATAATGCATCAAGTTTAATTAGTGATAACTATTTAAAATAATGGATTTGTTTAGAGGATAAATATGATCATTAATAACATATCTAGAATGATGATTATTGAAAAATACCTACCCTAGAATTTTTGGAAGGAAGAAGTGTTGACATCTGTATAAATTTCTAATAGGGATATCTTGTTTTCAAATAAAGTAAAGACATCATATGATATGAGGTATGGAAAAAATCCAACATTAAATTAATTTTCAACCTTTATAAGTAAGTTCTTAATTTTGAAAAAAGAAAAAAAAACAGAAAATTTGAATGACGTGGAGATGATGAAATATTCCTTGGTTTCTCAGGGAAAAGAAGAACACGTAAATTCATAAATTAGAGGTTGGGAAAAGTATTTGAGATAAATGAATTCACTATACTTGAAAATGATGAGAATATTTGACAACATAGTGAACCATTTCTTGATGAATGTGATGTGGATGAAAGAATACTATGGGGATCAGAAGTGGCAGATGCTGATTTGGAATAAGACACTAATGATGAAAATGTGAAAGTCACGTCTATTTCTATGATGAAGCCAAATATTTGATATAAAATTAATAGAAAAAATATCATTGGTGATCAGACATCCCCTATTTATCCAAGAAGAATGAATTCATTAGATCATGAATCTTTTTTTATCATAGGTAGATATAAAATGTTTTATTAATGCAGTTGATGTTAAATACATGGTTCATGCAATGCATGATTAGTTGGACCAGATTGGGAAGAATTAGACATGAATGTTTGTTTCGAAGCCAATATATAATAATGTCATAGAGACATAATGGGTATTTCACAACAAGATGAATAAATAATGAATAGTTATTTGAAAAAAATCACAACCGGTGTGAAATGGTTATTCATAGATAGAGGGTATCAATGTCGGTGATACATTTGTATCTATTATGTGGCTGTAGAAAATGAGATTTTTATTTACCATTTCAGTGAAATAGAAGATCAATTTTTTACATATGGGTGTACATTACACATTTTTTATTGTTTTTATAGATGTAGAATAGTATATTAATCATCCAGATGATCATCTCATTCATTAAGATGGTAATGGAGTTTTTTATCTAAAAAGGTATTTATATGGTTTAACGTTGGCACCAAGAGCGTGTTATTCAAGGCATCATCAATTTTTGGAGAAGCATGATTTTCATTTTGGTGGTGTTAATTAAAATTTATATGTGAATAATAATATTAATAAAATTATAATAGTGATGGTATATGATGATGACATAAGTATTGGTGGATCAGATGAAGTGCAATGCAGACATTTTTCTGAATTAATAAAAAATTAGTTCGAAATGTCAATGATTAGTGATATGAAATTTTTCCTAGATTACAGGTGACACAGGGAAAGAATGGAACATTCATTTCTCAATATAGATATGAAAATTGAGGTTTTGAGGATGTTTGGAAGCATGATGTACATCATAATAAAAATTCATGATATTGTCTTTTCCATGTTCCAGGAAATGAGGTATCAAGGAAATACCATGGAAAGCCACATGCTTTCAGTGAAAATTATACTTCAGTATATCATGGAAACTATGGATTTAGGATTGATGTAAGATGGAGGTTGGGAAAGTTTAGAGGATGAAAAAAATCAATTTTATGAGGTGGTCTCTATCTTGTTGTATTGTGTATTTATTGGATAAGAAATAAATAGTATTGCATTTCATTGAGCACTTTATAAGATGAGTTTATTGCAACCACACAAGCATGAAGAGAGTTATTATGTATGAATATGAAGCTTGATGATATGGTAGTTGAAGTGAAGTATCAAATCATAATCCATTGTGATAATTCAAGTGTTGTAAATCATAGAAATAATTCATCATATATATCAAGGAAAAATAATATTTAAATCAAAATAATTTTATCAAGGAGAAGGTCGATCACAGTCTTGTGAATTTGTAGTATGGGCCTTCAAGACTACAAGTTGTAGACATTCTGACAGGGACTTACAGAAATATGAATTTTAGTAGCATATAGTTTATCTGGAAGAATTTTTTGACTCCGCACACGTGAAAAATTATGGATATGGGACCACCCCCATCCCCCCCCCCCCACAGACACAGAAAACTCTCCCAGAGGTATGATATTTCTTTCCCAAATCTAATGATCTATGTTACTTGATCATGCCACGATTCACCATTTTATTTCACCCATATACAAATGTGTTAATCAAATTTTTTAATGAAAATTAATATAATAATAAATTTCACTCCATGTTTGATTAAATTAATTTGTGTGTAACACTATTAAAAAGGTAAATGTTACTTGTTTTGATAATTATAATGTAGGTGGATGTGATTTGGAGGACCTATGATGCAGTCCATGATAAATGGGCCATTCTGCGCATGAACCAAGAACACCAGTATACCAAAACACATGCTTCTACAAATCCATGCATTAAAATGGACTGAAACATTGTGTGATGGCCCAAAATATAATGAGGTCCATTTAATATGGAGGAACCAAAGCTACATTATTTGATTAAGAGGCCCATACAAGCTTATATGTCGAATAAAGTGGATCTACACGGGGTCAAAACATTGCCTTTGTATTTTCGAAATATCACTTATTATTTTGTATTTATGGCCACAAAATTTTACATGGAGTTAGAAACAATGTATTCCAACAACTGAATAGTTTTGTACAATGTGAGTTAAGGCTTTCCGACCATCCAAAACCATAGACTATGCGTATTCATGAAATTAGTGTGCCAAATGCACTTCTCACTTTTTCGATAAATTGGTACCTTGGGAACCCATTTGAGAGTTCTAACCAGAAGAACGGTGCTGCCATTTTGGAGTCCCAATTAATTCTTTTAATCATCACTAGTTGTTCTGGAGTCTTTGGGATGTTCTACTTCAACATCTTCTTCTTCTTCCCCTACCATTGATTTCTAAACCCCTTATGGTTACATGGGGAGGAACGTGATGTAAATCCCAAGCATAATGTTTTTAATATTTGAATGATCTTTTTAATTCCAGATTTTTGTGTTGTTTTTCATCATCCTATGTTATTATTTTATTGATTTATGTACTGGTATGTCATTCTCAACTCATAGTATCATGTTTGGGGGTACCATTCATGTGATGTTTCACACATCGTTCACTACTTCCTTTCCCCCCTTCCAATTGCAGTGTTTGTGTGGTTCATATTGGTCAATTGAATTAACATAAGCACTACCAATTTAATTTACATTTATCTCATGATTTCACAGTGAAATAACATACAAACCTGGAATGAACATTGATTTCTTCATGTGTTGCCCTGTTGAGTCTCAGTTATGATGTTGAACACAGATCCCCCAATCATCGGTGGTGTCCGGTGAATCATTGTGTGTTTTAACTAAAAACTAGTAGGTATCCTAGTATAAACCCAGTAACATTATGGTTATATCTGTTACAGACCAGGGATTAAAAGAACATAACCCTATATCATGAACCGATGAAGGAAGAACATCATGAGAGTACCCCGGGTTGATCTCACTTAATTAATCTTGTTCATTTTTAAATTGTTTTATCACTATCATTTTCTATTTTCATATTTAATCCTCAAACCCCCAAGTTTAACAAAACCACATTCCACTTCTAATTTCATATCCATAGCCCTCTTTTTAAATTAATGATCTATGGATCCATCGAGAGACGACCTAGGGATGCTTCTATTCTACAGAAATTGTAGTCCAAATTGAACAACTAATTTGACGAGCTCGACAACACGATCAAATCATGGCGCCATTTCTGGGGAGACAAGATCATTTCACTTAATTTCTTTTTTTTAATTATTTATTTTACTTCTTAATTAGTACTCATTTGAATACACCCACCCCCATCTGATTGTTTTTTTGGTTTTTTGACTTTATTTTTGGTTATTTTTGGTGTGTTCTCTCCCTCTCTTCCTCTATATCTCTTCTTCTTATTCCCCATATCTCCATCTGTAATTATTTATTATAACATTATATTTTATTTCCACCCATCTTAAGTGATTTTATCCATATTCAAAAAAACATCCCAACATATTTTCATGACCCGATCTGGTAAACAAACACTACTTGAATTTGACCCAGAAATTGAAAATTCACTTCACACACAAATCAATGCATCTATACAAGGTAAATCAAGTAAAATTTAGGAACCAATTTAGGAACCTCATGTGGCCCTAAACCAATAAAAAATCGAACCCAATCAAATCCATGAAAACATGGCTCTAAATAATAAAACATTCAATGAGCTGACCACCCCTGATATGGAGTACCAACTTTTGTAAACCCAATATCCTGAGGAAACATCCATCTATGAGATGAGATCAAGTATCATCCATATGCTTCCTAAATTCATTGGTATTCCTAGTGAGAACCATCATAAACTCCTTAAAGAGCTTCACATAGTGTGATCCACCATGAAACCGCAAAATGTTTCTAAGGACATAATTTAGTTTAGGTCCTTTCTTTCTCTCTTGATGGTGTAGCCAAAGACTGGATATACTATCTTCCTTCAACAATTAGGTGCTAGAATGACCTTAAACAACTCTTTCTAGAGATGTTCATTCATACCTCCCAAACAGATTCAATTAGGAATGAAATATGTGGATTTAGGAAATCACAAGGAGATACCCTTCATGAATACTAGGAGAGATTCGAGAGACTTTACTCAAGCTTCCCCACCACAAAATTAGTGAACAACTATTAATCCAATACTTCTATGAGGGTCTTATCCCCATGGATTGTGGAATGATAGATGTTGCAGCAGGTGGTCCTTTAGTTGATAAAACTCCTTCCACCGCTTGTGACTTAATTTCCATCACAGCTCAAAATGCACAACAATTTGGTACACGAGCAATTGCACTAACCTGAGAAGTCCATAAAGTAATTCATTCTACCCTAGAAGAAAATATTGATAGTAGAAATTATGAGGTTTTTACCCTTCTAAGAAAATTAGCTGAAGCACAAGGTAATTTTCAATATCCTCCACTTCCATTACATTGTGTTATTTGTTCTGAAAATACTCATTTTTCTGACCAGTTCCCACAACATCATGATTCACCTGAGTCTTGTGCAGTCGTGTTCCCGGGGCGTCCATTCCAACAAGAACCTCCCTTAAAGGAGGAATAATTAAGACCAAATCCAAACCATGGGTGGAAAGTACAACCCCAGTAGAGATTAGAAGGATACTCAAGCTACCCCAAGCAAAATTTGTGTCCACACGGCCATGGTTTTCAACCTTCATGTCCTTAAAACTCTCAAAAAAATCATCCTCCATCCCCAAATCTCAACCATGCCTCAAGGATATAGTGAAACAAATGGCAACCAAGAACCTCCAGTTACAACAGAACACACAATCAGCAATTCAAGTCCTTTGAACTCAAGTGGGAAAATTTTAAAACACTATCGGTGGGCATTTGATGCATGGTTCTAGAAAAGTATCGTCCAAACACATTGCCAATTCGAAGTACAAATGTAATTTTTGTGAAATTACACTTCATAGTGTTACATAAGTATCTCATTATACTGATTCTATCCAACAAGTATGTTCCCCTCTTCAAAAAACCCAATCTCCACCCATAAAAGATTCCAATGAAGAAAAAAATACAAAAGGCCATCAAATTATCATTAAGGATTCCCATGAACAATACATTCCTCTTCTTTTCCCTCAAAAACTATCTAAATCTAAGAGAAACGTTTTTATTGAGATTGACATTGAAATAATGGATACATTTAAAAATGTTAAAGAAAATATTCCACTGTTGGATGCAGTCAAGAAAATACACCATTTTTTCATATTTCATAAAGAACTATTCATCCATAGACGAAGGCTGAAGGGGAATGAGAGAGTCAACATGAGGAGAAATGTCTCCGACATGATTCAACTAGCAATGCCAACCAAATTCAAGGATCCGAGATCATTCAAAATATTGTGTACTAAAGGGGAGACCTTCGTTTCTGATGCTATTCTAGATTTAGGTGCTTCAATTAATGTAATACCTCACTTCATGTATACAGATCTAATGGTTTGAGAGCATCAACCAATAAAAATTGTTTTGAAACATTCCAACCAGAGTACAACACATCCTACCGGAGTGACTAAGGAAGTCCTTGTAAGAGTAAAGAATCTCATCTTCCCTGCGGATTTCTACATTCCTAAGATTAAAGATACTCGAACCCAAGGACATGCCCCCCTCATACTTGGGAGGACTTTCCTCAAAACAGCAAAGACAATCTTCGATGATCATAATGGTATGATGTCCATTGAATTTGGAGGAGAAAATGTCGGTTTTATCATCCTTGAGGCTATGAAACACCCCATTGAAGAGCACTACACTCTTCTTGAATATTCGATGGTGGTTCTCCCAAACGATGCACAAACACACAATTCTCTCCTCAACAAAAATTATGATTTTTTTCTCTTCTTCACCCTTGGATGATTTGAGTTTTGAGTCATGTTTTGAGTGTTGTGTGGGTTCTGAAACTTGTAAATTTTGTACTTTAATTAATGAGTGTGTTTATTCTAAATTACCCATGACCATCAATGATTCTACAAATCTCATTTATATAGATTCTCTATCTTTAGTGAAAAAACATTAGTAGATAGACAGTTTGATAGACCTCACTCACCCAAAATCCCCTCCCTTAGTACGAAAACACATAGATATGGAATTAAAACCACATCTATCTAATTTAAAATATATCAATCTTAAGGGTATTGTCTAATTTCCTATCATTATTGCCAATAACCTCTCTCAATAGTAGTAATTAGACGTCCTTGATATTATGATATAGTTTAAAAAGTAAATATGATAGAAATTGGATGATATTCCTAGGATTATCCAATATATTTGTATGCACCATATACTTTGGGATGATGAGGCTAAGACCGTAAAACAATCTCAACGTCAGTTGAATCCCACTCTCCTTTAAGTGGTAAAATTATAAGTTAGTAAATTACTTATTGTGGGGATCATTTATCCCATATCTGATAGTAAATGGGTTAGCCCATTGAAATTTTTTCCTAAAAATATAAATAACAGTTGTGTGAAATGAAAAGAGTGAATTGGTTCCAACACGTGGTAAAAACAGTTTGCGAGTTTTAGTTGACTACCATCGACTAAATCAGGCAACACAGAAGCACCACTTTCCTCTACCATTCATTGAAAAAAAGTAACAATGATTTCTTTGTAAGTCCAATTATTGTTTCCTTTAGGGATATTCGTGTTATTTCCAAATATATATAGCCTGTGAGAATCAAGAAAAGACAACATTTACCTGTTTATTTGGCACATTATCATAAAGAAGGATGCCTTTTGGTCTTTGTAATGCTACAGGTACTTTTCAACACTATATGTTGAGTATATTTTCATAGTACCTAGAAAATTGCATGAATGATTTAATAGATGGTTTCACAGTTATGGAACTTCCTTTTATTATTTTTTCACTCAACTAGGTTATATCCTCCATCGCTACATAGAAAAATATCTTTTATTAAATTATGATAAATTTCATTTCATGGATGAACAAGGGATTTTTCTTGGGAATGTCATTTCAATATAGGTAATTCAAGTTGATAAATAAAAAATTGAATTAATTTCAACCCTTCCATATCTAAAATGTGTTTGTGAGGTGTGATCTTTCATGGTTAATGCTGGTTTTTACCTCTAATTCATTAAAGACTTTAGTAGGATCGCACTTCCCTTGTACCAGTTATTACAAAAGGATTCTGAGTTTTTGATTGATAAAAATTGTGAGGATTCATTGAATTCACTAAAAAAGAGTCACACATCACTTCCCATATTACAATCTCCATGGTGGGATCTCCCCTTTGAACTTATGTTTGATTCCTCTAACTTTGCAATAGTAGTAGTTTTATTTCAAAGGGTTTAGAAGGATCCTTATGTCATTGTGTATGCCGCTCGTACCCTTGACCCTGCCCAAGAAAACTTCACAAAAATAGAAAAATAACTTCTTTCTATTGTTTTTTCCTTGGAAAAATACCATTCATATCTTATCAGGTCAAAAATCATTGTCTTTTCAGATCATGCTGCCCTTTGTTTCTTCTTAAAGAAACCTGAAGCTAAGCCCCGCCTCATTCGGTGGATGATCCTCCTCCAAGAGTTGGACCTTGAGATAAGAGATAATAGAGGAGTGGAAAATGTGGTAGTTGGCAACATTAGTGCGGTTTCTCCACAATTGGACCATCATGTTGACTCACCCATCCCCATTGGATAATTCATCCCTCATGAGACCCTTTTTTATGTTGTAGAACTTACACCCTGGTATGCGGACATTGTGAATTTTCTAGCAACATCTAGGGTCCCCACGGATTTTAGAACTTCACAATTCCAGAGACATAAGCATTATTACAGGTAGATCATTTGGTATGACCTGAACTTTTGGAGAATTTTTAGTGACTAAGTAGTTTGTCGGTGTGTCCCTGACAATGAGTTCACCTCTGTTTTGACCTTCGGCCACACCGTGGCCTATGGGGGCCACATTGACACTCAATGTACATCTCGAAAGGTTCTTGACTCAGGACATTATTGGACAACATTTTATAGGGATTCCCATAGATTTTCCATGTCAGGTAATCATTGTCAATTCATAGGGAATATCTCTAAGTGGAATGAAATGCCCCAACAGCCCATGTTATTCTGTGAGATCATTGATGCATGGGGCATTGACTTCATAGGGCCTTTTCCAAATTCATTAGGCTTTGTGTAAATCTTATTGTTTGTTGACTATGTGTCTAAATATGTGGAAGCAAAGGCCATCAGGACCGATGACTCTCGAGTGGTTATTGGTTTTTTGATGTCCCAAATATTCAATATGTTTAGATTTCCAATATTCATCATAAGTGATCAGGTTTCACATTTTTCCAATCACAACATGAAAATATTGCTTTGAAAGTGTTGGTTTGATCATAAAGTCTCCACTTCATTTCACCCCCAATATAACAGACAAGTAGAAATCACAAATCGGGATGATAAACAAATCTTGGAAAAACTGGTATAACCTAATAGAAAATATTGGAGTCTGCTCTTAGATGATTCACTTTGGGAATTCTGTACAGCTCTTAAAACCCCAATCAGAATTTCACCATATACAATTTTTTTAATGGATTCTCACCTTCCAATTGAGATAGAACATTATGAATATTGGGATATTAAATATTTCAATATGGATCTTTTAGATGCAGGTGCACAAAATATGCTACAGATTCAAGATTCGGAAAAAATTTGACATGACACATATAAAAAATCCTGAATCAATAAAGAGAAGAAAAAGTATATCCATGATATCACGATACATCAATGAAAGTTTCATATTGGTGAGAAGGTTCTCATGTATAATTCTAGGCTAAAACTCCACCCAGGTAATCTTCGTTCACGATGGCTCGGTCCTTATACTATTACTGATGTTTAACCTTTTGTTGTTATACATGTTTTGCATTAGAAGTGTGGAAAAAGGATTACTATCAATGGGAAGAGGCTCAAACATTTCTATGAGGGTTTTCCAAAGCATCTTGTGGAGGAAATGAAACTAATAGATTCCACATATTACACCATTTTGCAGGATGTCCCTTCTCCCTACCTTTATTTACATTCAAATTTATTTAAAAAAAATTTCATTGAGGATAATGTAACTTTTATGTTTGGGGAGGGTGACATGTCATAGTTAGGATTAAACAAATGAAAAAAATGAAAATATTTAAAAGAATGTGTTTTCATTTTTGATTTTTGTTTCTTTATTCTGTGTTTTTAGATAAAAATTGATTGTAAAAAGAATATCCATATTCATTTTTCATGCTTGAGTAGATTGTGTAAAAAATTTCCATTATATTGGGAAAAAAATTAAATAAATGTTGATAAGGAATATTTTTATAGAATTTGTATTTTGAAATCATTCTTAGGTGTTTAATGGGTTTTTGAAATCCATTCTTCATTAGCACTGACCAATATTTTATTCCCTTACCTGAGAGATATTCTACGTCATTTATTGTATATTCTTCATTTTAATCACTTTCTTGAGAGCATCAGGTCATGTAGTGAAACTAGAACATTCCTTGATTCTATTTGATGTAATAAGAATCATGTATTGAATATTAATGATAGAGTAAATCATTCATTGAACATACGTTTTTACAATTATCCTCTATTTTCAGCCACCATTACATTTTTTCCTTCATAATCCTTAGAGACCATGAAATTTATGTTAGATTTCCCCATTACAGGCTAATTTATCCCTACCTTCCCATATCTTGTGTATATTCATGATTTAGTTTTAGAAAGTTTGGGAGAGAGTGTGTTTCTAAGGAGATTTTGGGGATGTAATTATTGATGTGGGTTGATATAAAGGGGGGCCATCATTTTCCTTAGGCAATATGTTAGCAAGAAATATTAAATCTTTGTTTTAAAAATGTTTCCCACTTTATCTCCAACAAAAAAAATACAAAAAATAGTTCTGTACATTGAAAAAAAATAAGAACAAAAGAAAAAAATGGAGAAAAGAGTATGTTTAATCATTATTATGCATTTCTTGGTTGTGAATGACAAAAATGAACAATGTGGAGAGTCATTTGGAGGTGATACACATTGTGAGTGATTGAGTGTGTAAATTCGTTGTGAACACTTGATTAATTTTGACATGTTTTTTACATAAATTATCAAACACTCTTCTTCTACCTTAGGTTTTTAAATATTAAATCCTATCAACCATTGAACCTCAGAATAACCTGTTGTATGTCCTCTAGAGTAGCACACTAGTTTCTACCGATTTAGAAATGAGATTCCAAAAACGCATATGGAAATATTATATGAACTCTATGAAAAGATCACAAATCAACTTTCATATGTTCCGTGAGTGAATAGGGAAAATTTTATGTTGAGGTAGGTTGTGACATCTTGCATGGGTGAACAAATGAAGGTCAACAAATTTGAATGTGAGAAAAGAAAAATGATAAGAAAATTGATTCCATAGAAGAGACATGATGATCATAATTTAAAAATAATCCTAGATATTTTCACACCATTTATTTAAGAATGGGACATGAATAGAATATTATACTTCTCTTAGAAGTAAAAAATTTTAGGTGTGGGGGTGTGATCGTACGACGATTTACTGTTTTAATTATCCCTTACACCAATGTATTAAACTGATTTTATATTGAAAATTACATATATAAAAATAAAATTCACTCAATTATTTATTCAATCATTTTGTTAACACTGTTGAAACGGAAAATGTAACTTGTTTTGATAATTATATTGTAGGTGGATGTGATTTAGAGGACCTAGGATGAAGTCCATGAAAAATGGGTCATTCTGCACAAGGTCCAAGAACACGAGTATACCAAAACCCATGCTTCTACAAATATGTGAATCCAAATGAGATGAAACATTGTGGGATTCACCAATATGTAATGAGATTTATTTCATTTTAAGGAAATAAATTCCAATTCATCAATTAAGATACCCATAGAAGTTGATCTGTCCCATAAAGTGGATCTGCACGGGGTCAAAACATTTCCTTTGTATTTCGGCAATATCTATTATTATATTCCATATTTGGCCACCAACATTGAAATTGAGGTATAAACGGTGTCAGAAAAGAACTCTTTCGTTTTTTCCAAACTGATTTATGGCTTTTGGATTGGCCAAAACCATGGACCAAGTGGATTAATGAAATTTGTGTGCCCAAATTCACTTCTCACTTTGCCTATAAATAGGAACCATGGGCACCCCATTTAAGAGTTCAAACCAAAGGCAAGGTGATGCCATTTTGGATTCCCAAAGATTTATTTCCGTCATCACTAGATGTTCTAGAGGATATGGGTTGTTCGACTTCAAAATCTTCTTCTTCCTCCCCTCTAATGGATTTATAAACCCCTTGTTATCACCCGGGGAGGAACGTGATGTAAATCCCAAGATTCATGTTTGTAATATTTTATTGATATATTTAATTATATGTTTTGTTGTTGTTTTTCATCATATTCTATTCTTATTTTATTGAGTTATGTACTGTTATGTCATGATCAACTCATATGATCATGTTTGGGGGTACCCATTCACGTGATTCTTCACACATCGTTCACCACTTCCTTCTCCCCCTTCCAATAGTGGTGTTTGTGTGGTTCTTATTGGTCAATTGAACACACATAAGAAGTGTTAAGGTCATGTACATTTATTTTATTTTATCATAATTAAATAACATAAAATCCTATAAAACACATCTATTTCTTCGTGTGTTTCCTTGGTGATTTCCGGTTATGATGTCGAACACAAATCACCCAATCATCGGTAGTGTCATATGAATCATTGTTTGTTTTTGACTAAACCCTAGGATGTATACTAGTATAAACTCAGTAAAATTATTTTTATATGTGTTAACAACTAGTGATTTGAAGATCATAACCTTATATCATTAGGTGATGAAGGATGAACATCATGAGAGTACCCCAGGTTGATCAAACTTAATTAATCTTTTTCATTTCAACATTGTTTTATCACTTTCATTTTCTCATTTCAGCATTAATCATCAAACCCCCAAGTTTTAAAAAACCTCATTACACATGTAATTTCCCTATTTTTAAATTAATGATCTAAGGATCTGTCGAGATACGGCCTAGGTTTGTTGCTATACTTCATAAATTATAGTCAAAATTAAACAACTAATTTGGAGCTCTCAACAATGGGGTCATTACTTACTCTATTTCAGACCAGAAAGGAGTTAGCTTTGGGTTTGGTTATATAGGGGGATAAAGTGTGAGTATTCAAGGAGAAGAAAGTTTTTCTAGTTATGAAATTTCATTATCAATGACACTGGGAGAAGCTAAAAGGTGTAGCGACAATATAGGTGGATAAATAAATGAGACAATTCTAGAAGTCTTCGATAAATGATTAGATATCATGATGATAGGTGATTTTTCTAATCATAGTAGTTTTTTTTTCAATAATTGGTGTCCCAAATGATGTATTTCATTGTGGAACTCTTCATACAACTCTTTTTTCTCATTTAGAGTATTCCTCATTTAGGCTTAGTGTATATGTTGAGAAAATCTTTGATCGCTATCTGAATCACTAGAGGCTAATGAAGGATTAAGAGTAATGGATAATTATAGTGGTATTAAATTAATATTGGGTTTTCATCAAACCCAAAGGTGGATATTTTTGTGAAACAATCCCTCAGGGTATCATTTATGCATTTTTGGGTTGGTTGTGTTGGTTAAAAAAGTGGATTTATATGGTGTTTTGTCATGTTCTAAAGAGATTTATGAAAATATACACTGAAAATAAACCATGGAAAAATAATGGATGATCTGGGGGTAGTACAAAAAGAACAGATACATGGTGGAATCTTTTTCCAGTTCTTCCAAATTTGTGGTGTCCACAATTTGGAGTCTATGGAGAATCACAAAATGTGTATATCCTTTAAGATCTCATCAAAATATTGAAATGGAATGTATTTTTGGAAGATAGACATCATGGATAGTATTTTTGGAATGATAAAATAAATCTAACAGTGCTCTCTGTGATTACAACAACCTTCATGAACAAATACGGTGATGAGCATTGCATGGTAGCATTGTGGAGGCACAAAAGTTTTGATTGAAGTATTTTGGATTACAATGAGCATTGTGGTGGTTGTTTATGGAACTAACAGAACACTCTATGATTATGATGAGCTCTATGATCGGGAAAGATGTTGTGGAGCTTCACGAAGAAGAGATAATTTCGGATAAAATTTTAGAGATCTTTGAAATGGGATTATGTGGATCTGATATGGAATACAAGGTTCTTGAGTTAGTAGGAAATTCCTATAAATAGTCCTCCAAAACTGAAAGAATAGTAGAGAGACTCAATGAAGAACATATAGCTCTTGAATAGTGATGAATTTTTGTTGTGGAAGGGTGCTTCATGAAATTAAGAAGCTTCATGGTGACTAATTTAGATTTAAGAAAGAAGTGTACTTTATGAAGGCTAAGATGTGCTTCGTGAACGACAATAACATCATAAAATATTTTTTTAGATTTGAAAATATGTATGCTTTGTGAAAAGGTAGGATCCTCTTGAAGTAGTGTTTGATATTTTTAAAATAAGGAGATTCGCAAAGCATTGAGCATTGTGAAAGTTGGTTGAATGGTATTTCCCTATGTTCATAATAAAAGGGGTATTCATCAATGAATGAAAACTGGACGTTAACTAAGAATCAACATACAATGGATGGTGCATTAATTTGAGATAATTAAATGATCTACAAGTCTGTAAAATTTCAGTGGATCTTTTGAAGAAGTTTTGATGACACATCCGTTGAGAGAGCAATGAGCATTAAAATTGTTATTGGCTGTAATCTAAGTGGTACCGTGAGTCCTTTCCAACCTTTTTAAATAGAAGTGTAATTTTAGTGGATTTGTTACATCAAAACATTTTCTTTTTATGATCCTTCGACATACCCTGGTGAGGGTGAACCATGTAAAATTTGTTGTGTCTCATGGATACTTTAATTTCAATTCATACTTTTCTACATGAATGTTATATAAGAAAGTTTTTTTAACAATTAAACATAATCCAAAGGGGATGTCTTTTTAGTCTTCCATACCCTGATTCAGCCCACCTCATGGTATTTCACATATTAGACATAACAAAGGACTTTCTCATTAGATAAGGCTCTGCCATGCTTTCTCGAAAGTATTATATTGAATTGTATTCTATACCATGTATATTAAGATAAAAATAAAATAATCTCAATTAAATTATAACGTTCAATTTAATATTTAAACACCCCTGTAGAGACAGTACAATTATCAGCATCCATATTTTCAGTAGAGTATAAAATAGCATTGAAATATCTATGAATAATCAAATGAACTTGTAATCATCTTCTTATATAATATAAATTATTCCAGAATCTTATTATATCATGGTATCTATTCATCGAATATATGAAGTAGAATAATATATATATATATTCAGAAAATCCACCTCATATGTAATCATATTATAACACCCGAACACTAGTTACCCAGAGGCGGTTTATTATTACATAACATTGGCATGATCACAGAAGATCATGTCTCAAATGATTGATTAGTTTAGTTTCCTTGGAAATACTATATATATTTATATGTTTTACATTACATTATAAAATGAAAAACTGCAACAATATAGTCTCCATAGTCCATATTCATATCCCTTAGACTATCCATGTAGGTTAGTCATAATATACTTCTTCGTATCCTGGGAAAAATAAAATACAGAAAGGGGTGAGCTCAGATACTAAGTAAGGATAACAGTATAGCAAGAAACATTTTTAAATAAGCATAAACATTTAAGGCAATGTAGGACTAGAACAAACTTCTCTTAAACATGAACATCAGAATAATATTGAGAAGATAAAATCAAATAATTTTATTGACGTATTCACATGGAAATTCTATGAGTTAGATAATGACAAGCGATATCAATAGCCACACTCATAATGATGGAATGCATATTGAAAAACTTCATAACCACATAGTAAAGGCCTTGTGTCAAGATTAAAAATAATATTTTTTCATGGCCATTTCCCTAGACACTAGTTTGTCTCATTAGACATATTGATGCAATGAGGATCTATAGCAGGATCCACCCATTACTTACTAAGTCTAATGCATTTCCCGTATGAAAATGTTAAAATATAACATAAACATTCATATTAAACTATGATACGAAAAGTCAATAATTTCTCTATAAACCATTAATGGTTTGAAAATAACACATCTGTAGTCATACATATCAAAAAACCGTCAATGAAATTTGTAAGTTTTGTACCGTAATAAATCAACTTCAATTAGGCTTAAAATACATCAAAGGTTGTTCACATTGATGAAATCAAAACATTTTTAGAGAAATATCTCCTTCTATATTGAAGTAATTTAATATTCATCTAATTATAAAAGAAAAAAATTATTTTGAAAATATTCTTATAATCTTGTATGGGAAACATTGACGATGTTATAATGGAAAAAAATAGTCACACCAGTGGTATAAGTTAAAAAACATTCTGACCATAAATTTTTTCGAAATGTTCTTAAGGTATCTTGTTTGGAAAAATGAAAAAAAGATTCCATTCAATAGATTTAATAAAAAGTAAAACAAGGGTATAAATTACTTTAACCCATAGTATAGTAAATACTAAAAATGTTTTGGAATACATTTTTATGAATTCTAGATTTGGATGATAAAAAGGTCCTAGTAGATACTTACGTAAAAACATCTCAAATAATAAAGAGATTGTGATATTAACCATTACATTATAATTTTATCTAGTCGAGGTTACATTATCCTCCTATATAATAGTTATGTAATTGTTATTAAATTATACAAGAACTATATACATAAATAGGATATCATATATGATCTTCTAATATTGCTTTGTCATTGATATTTTAGTAGTATCATTGTTTCGGGTGTTTACTGATTCATTTTCTTTTATAAGATTTGTTATGTATGTAATGTTTGTTAAGGATAGAATTTATCATATTCATATTTAAAATGATATTATTTCTTTAGAAATTATTTTTAATAAACAAAAAAAATTAGTCTGGAATGGATACGATGGAGAATGAATCTCATCGGGTTCATTGAGACGATAATCTGCACATACGCTCGAGCGACAATATCATTCTTTTGATATTAAAATCATCTATAATTGGATGGAATATCCCATATACAGAATCATTATTATTTATTATTTATTATTTACATCATTTATACTCATTATTATACCCATCCATATGATGATGTGGTTGAATAACAAACTACACCACAATATGGATACGGTAATCCATACGTACACACATATGGTGACATTGTCATTTATAGGATGGATAGAGTAATGAATATGGTTGTAACATTATTATAATAAATCAAAATATGTAGAATATAATGGAGTTATTATTTTATAATGGAAACAACAAAGAAAGAATAAGTGGTCTTATAAAAGAACTTGAAAGAGGTGATGAAATATTTACCTCTTCTTCGGGTTATTCCTTTGGATTTGATCATAGGGGATCCATAGGATGGATTTATCAATAAAATTATGGCCTCTAGGATGATTTGAGGATAGTCTTGAGGTTATTTGGGTAGGTTTCGGCCGATCCCAATGGATTTCAAGTTGTCAATTTGATAGAAGGGTAAGTTCCCTTTTATAAGAGGGGTGAGGGGCACCTTTGTAAAAGATAAAAATATTATTTTATAATAAAATAATTTTCAGTTTCTAATGGCTCTAAAATTAATTAATTCTAGGATAAGGTGGAGAAGGGTTGAAAACCTCTCAATAAATTGGTTTTATAGAATTTTGGGTTGTAGGGTCAAAATGATGATGTAGATACTCAATATACAAGAGAAGGGTGAATTGTATAATTTAAAAAATTCCATTGGAACTTTTAATGATGGCACTGTTTAACAGATTTAAACAAGGTAAATTTACAAAACCAAATATTTCTACAAAATTGATCGATTTTGGGAATATAGTTCCAGAAATTAAGCTTAATGAACGTTTACAAAGATAAATATTCTACATTATAGCATATAGAATCATACTTATCAGAGTTCAAGTATAAGAAAGTATAAGATAGTTATACATTCCTCAAAAACCTTAATATAGTGGAAATCATGAAACAATATAAGTAAATGTTGTAAATCCTATAACCCAAAGATAAGGGTATCCAACAACCTTGGATAAACATCCTTTGATTTATACTTTCAAGAAAGTTTTTCATACACACACTAGGGTAAGCCCTCAATACGAAAATCGGTGTCTGTCTTGCTATCCCTGGAATCCATAGAACACCAAGGTAGTTGGCACCTATATATTATTATTCCCAGAACCACTATAATTTACTAATCAACATTCAGAGTCACACAAAGAAATTAGAAACAAGATGTTTAGTACACAAAGAGCATGAATGTCTCTCTCTAGAAATCACTTTAGTAGCATGTAATATCTAGAGTCATATAACATTTCATCAAAGTTGTGAGATATTTAAATTGAGATCTTATTTATAAGAACATATTCAATGGTCTACTCTCTCATCCAACCATTATATTATTCCTTGAATTTCATAGGGATCTATACACATTTCACTCAAAGAAAGTTTAGTTAGAAACAGAAAGCATAACATCATTTTATAACTCAAACAAGAGTTAGAAAAAATATGGTTGCTTAACCCAATCCTTTTTTCATAGTATAAAAGAATGATATATGTCTTGAGTCTAACAAAAAAACCATTTTGTGTCTATAATATATGAATTTTCATATTCTGTCTTAAAAATAATTGGAAACCTAAATTCTATAGAATTCCGGAGCCTAAATTTTAATGAATTTCAGAGTCTGAATTCATAAGAATTCGGAGTCTTATTTCATATGAATTTAGAGTCTGAACTCTAAATGTTCAGAGTCATAATTAAATGAATATGGAGTATGAACTCAGAAATTTTGGTGTCTGAATTCCAAGAATTCATATTCTAAACTCAAAAAGTTCAGAGTCAAAATTCAGAGAATTCAGAGCATGAAAACAAAATGTTTAGAGTCTAAATTCATAGAATTCGGAGTCTGAACTTAGAAAGTTCAAAAGTCTGAATTTATAGAATTTAGAGCCTGTATTTGGATCCTAAAAATAGAGTTCTCTATATATATGTATTTCTAAGATTCATAGGATTTAGTAACAAAACTAAAATTTATATATAAAAGTAAATTGAGTTGAATTATAATATGAACAATTAAAACATGGTAAGGACAAATTTCCTTGGGGAAGGAATGTTTTATTATCAATGAAAAATATAGGCAAAGGAAATTTTTCTTAATATAGAGTGTTTGTGATTTTCAAAACAAGAAGGAATGGAAAAGACATAAGGAATATTTATTGACACAACAATATCCCACTTTTTGGAAATGTCAAACATCCTTACGAAAAAGAATATAATTACATAGAAAATATTTTTTTGGACTTTGAATGTATAACATATCTCCCTTAACAAATGAGAAATATGAATATGACTAACTCCCCATTAGGCTTTGGAAACACGTTGGATCGTATTCTTGAATTTTGGATTGGTACTTCACTTTTTATACATATGAAATACTTCTTTGATAAGAACTCCACCGTAGATGAACCCCATACCCCTACATAGTGAAATATTTTCTCCTATATTGTATTCTATTTTATCATTCCATTCTCCCCCTTTGAGATTTTCAAAAATTATTAAAGGGAATGGAACAGGAAATGTGTTAACTGAATTATTAGTACAATACAACCAAAAATATATAGAGCAACTAAAAATTACATTACGATTGAAATAAATTATACAAGTAAGGAATACAGCAAAAGATCAGAATTGAAAAAGACTATCTTTCCTTCTCCTTCGGCATCAACTTATTTATTATGGTTTTTAGCTTCTTGAGTTCCTTGTGGGATTCTTATCCAGGTTTGAGAAGCTAATCCCGATCTTTTTTTTCTTTTCTAAGGATTTGATTTTATCATCTTGTGTTTTAAGAGATTATTCCTTACCCTTTAGAACTTCTCCTTGAATAAATAGATTTTTCCTAACTAATTCATATGATCCCTTTCTCTCGTCCAACTTTGAGTAACTGAATATAACATCCCATTCAGATCTTTTACTTCTTGCATTTGAAAATTCATTTATAAGGTTATCTTTTACTCAAAACTATTTATGAGATCCTTGATCTTCACATATTTAGTGTCAAAATAATCCTTTACAACTTCTTAGAAATCATCATGAAATCTCATCTCTTCTACTATCTTCCTTGACTAGCTTGTCAAATTTTTTTATCACCTTCTATGATTTTCATAACTAATAAGAAAAGTCTTGAAGTCTCCTCCTAGTTTAACACACTTATCCATCACCATGGATACTGAATCCAATTCTTGATTTAAGGTGTTTTGAAGGATCTGGAATCACGAGTCTATGGTTGGGAATATTGGAATAGTCCCAACAAGATTCTTCAATTACTATACTAAAAAATCATGTCCAAGGGAGGATGATTCTAAATCAGAGATTTTTCATGGTGAGGTTTATTTTTCTAACATAGAAGCTTGCCTCTTTTATGAACCACTAACATCATTCTTCTTTACCACATGTTTTCTTGGTGTATCTAGTACCAACCGTTTTCCATTATAATCCTTTAGAATGACTTCCTCTTGATCAAGAGATTCATCTTCACTATCAGATAGATGAACGATTTTGTCTTCATCAAATTCATCCATTTCGGCTATTACCTCATAATCATATGGGTGAATGAAATCTTTATTGATGCTTTCTTCTTCATATGGTTTGTATAAATTATCTTCAACCTTCACATCATCCTTCCCAAGAGTAGAAATCATTGATGATTCATCTTGAGATGTTCAGAATGATAATTTTTCAGAAGGGCTCTCCTTCTCAAGAAAATAATCTAGTTTCATTATCAGATCCTCAGTATCACCACTACCTTCTTCTTCTTATTGTTCAACTTTTTTTTTCTTGTGCTACTTCTTGATGTTTTTATGGAATTACAAACTTCTTTCCCAGAGTATCTTGTAACAATTATATCATGAATAATTCTATTACCAGAATATTCTCTGATGATTTCTTAGCATCCTTAAGATGATATTGAACTATTTCAGCCTTAGACAACTTATTCTTCTACTTCTTCTCTTTCCCTTTCTTTTCAATATCTTCAGAAACATTCTCCCTCAATGATTTTGCTTCAACAGGAACCATTCCAAACACATTCTCCCCTTCTTTTATATTATTCATGTATTTTATCAATTAATACACAACCTCATCAGGATATACTTTTTTCTTCTATGGATTTGGTGGTGCTGATTGGGATTCCTTAGCCATTGGTGTTTTTTCATTCTCATCTACATCCTTCGACTTCCTCTTCCTTCCATCCTTTTTAGTGGTATCATCCAACTCTTAATTCATTGGTCAGTATTCTACCTCCTCCTCAGGAAAATCATAAAATTCGTTGGATTATTTAGAAAATATAACTTTCATCTATCTCAGAGTGTAATCACTTAACAACATAAATTTTCAATTTCATTATAATGTTTTGCAAGTGATTTTGAATGATTCTAAACACTAAACAATCATTTTTTAATGAATGGCCGGTTTCATAATAATTTGAGCCTTAATATTTCTATTCATAATGTTCTTAATACTAACCAGGATATGATTACCCAAATTTAACTTCGTTAGGTTTACCATGAAATCAAGAATGTACATATCACTTTTCTTCAAAGTATCATTGTCTCATTTTCTTGGTATGATGAATCCTTGAACCCACAATTCACGAATCTGATAATTTTTAGTCATGTTAAGAATCTATGGATTCTGTACTTCTGGGAGACCAAGGAACGTTATGGCATTCACCTTATCAAAACATCATTGATCATCAGGTAGCTTATGAGAACAAAACTGAGCTTCCCCAACCTAAGAAATACCAACCAAGCTTAAAATGTGGTGTAAGAAATTGAAAAAAAATTTCCATAACATTTAAAAAAAAATTTACTCCTCCCTTATTCCTTGATGAAAACTACTGAATCATAAAATTCTATTAACGAATTTGGATATAGAAAATTCTGATATTTTGGTTTTGGGAGGGAAACACTTTCCCACCCATTCACCTTTATATTCATTGAGATAATGGAATCATACATTGAAAAAAACATCAGATCAACTAAAATTTCCCTATATATCTTTCATTCATAGATTTGTTTTGACAATTGACATATATTAATGAGTGGAGACTTCGGCAGACAATTAGAAGTATGAATGATCTGAGAAGTTTAGAATGGGATTATGCAAGAGGATAGAGCTTTAGCATGCACGGGCTTGAGTTTTGATGTGGGAAAAACATCGGGGGTTTCATTATATAAGAAATTAAGGTGACAGTTCATCTTCTATACTCAATCCAATGGTTGAAAAACCTTCTAATCAGATCTGATGGTTACGATGATAGCTGGAATGAAATATTAATAGAATCAGATATTTTGATGTTTTTTCAGAAAATCATTCAGATTTAAGAAAATGTTAAAATGAAAATATAAAAACAGAAGATAATACCAACAAGTAAAAGATGATTATGATGATTTATGAAAGAAAACATACATTTCATATTTCTACAAGGATTATTCATATTGATGAAAATTCATCATGAAGAACTTTATATTCCAAAAAATTTGATTATGAAAATTTTTAAACTATGAAAATTTTATTATGAAAAATCTAACTACAAAAAGTTTCTTTACAAAAAAATGAAGAATGTCCATTCAAATATTTTAAACTGCAAAAATATTTTTATGAAAAAATTTAAAATAAAAAAAATCATTAGGAAAAATATTGAACTGCAAAAATAAAAAATAATTACAAAAGATTTTGAACTATAAAAAATAATTCATTGCAAAAAAATTTGAAAAAAAATCTTCATTATGAAAAATAATTAAAAAAAATTGATTACCTTATAAGAAAATGAACTCCCCCTATGAAAATGAGTTTGTTTCTGTAAAAAGATAGGTTTCAATAGGATGTAAACATGGAAGATTACCTTATTGTTATACTTAGTATCTTTTTATTAATGTATTCAAATTTATCAGAGGGTAATGATTTCGTTAAAATATCAGAATGTTGATCTTGTGTTCTGATAAATTGAAGTATGATATATTCTTTTTGTGTGTGATCCATAAGAAAGTGATGCCTAATATCTATGTTTTATGAAATATATTGATGTTCAGGGTTTTTACATAAGGCAATGTCACTAGTATTATCACACAAAGTTTTTTTTGATTAAACTCATACCATAGTCTATTAGTGTGTGTTGCATCCAAAACACATGAGACCAAAAACATTTAGCTGCTACATATTTAGCTTCAGTAGTGGAAAGTGCTACTGAGTTTTTCTTTTGGAATGATCAGGAAACTGATGAATCTACTATGAAATGACAGGTTTTATAAGTACTTTTCCAATCCATTCTACATCCACCATAATCAGAATCCAAAAAACAATTTAAAATAAAATCATTTCATGAAGTGTAAAAGATTCCTAGATCCAGGGTTCCCTTTAAGTAGTGAAAATTCATTTTCACTGCCTTTAAATGAGATTCCTTAGGATTGGAATGATATCATGAGAATAATAATATTGAAAACATTATTTTTGGATAACTATATGTCATGTAATGTATACTTTATATCATACCTCTATGAGATGTTTGATCTACGGGTTTCCCAGCTTCATTAAGATCCTTTGAATTTGATGTACCAATGGGAGTACTTATACAGTTACTGTTGTCATATCCATACTTTTTAAGAATATCTTTAATGAACTTATGTTGGGATATATAGATTCCTTTTGGTTTTTTTAAAATTTGAAAACCATTGAAAAATAATAAATCGCCCATCATACTCATTTCAATCTCAGATATCATTATATTCAAAAAGGAATGATTAAAGATTTCGGAGTTGAACCAAATATAATGTCATCAACATAAATTTGAACAATCAAAATTTTTTTCTTATCATTCATTATAAAAAGGGTTGGATCATCATTTCCCTTAACATAATTAATTTGAAGAAAAAATAGTTTAAATCTATCATACCATGCTTGAGGGGGTTGTTTAAGTCCATACAAAGCATTTGTAAGTTTTTTTACCATGTTCAAGATGTTTTGAATTTTTAAAAATAGGAGTTTGTTCAACAAAAAAAATCCTCCTGAACAAAAACATTAAGGAAAGAACATTTAGCATCAATTTGGAAGAGTTTGAAATTGAAGAATACTGTAAAGGAAAGTAGAATGCGAATAGAATCAATTATAGCTACTCGAGAATAGGTTTCTTCATAGTATATTGCTTCTTTTTCATTATAGCCTTTAGTAAACAATATAGATTTATTTCATACTATGATTCCATTTTCATCAAATTTATTTTGAAGACCCATTTTACTACAATAACAGAAGATTCCTTAGGTCTTTCATCCAGGGTCCAGACTTTATTCCTTTCGAATTCATTTAGCTCATATTGCATAATGTTTATCCAATCATAATCAACTAATGCTTCATCAGTTCTTTTTTGTTCTAATTGGGAAAGGAATGCTAAATGCTCTACTTAATTTTTTAAGGCACTGTTTGTCCTTTCAAGTTGATTTAAATCGCCAATGATACTATCCAAAGGATTATTCTTTTGAAACAACTAATTTGGGTTTTTTAAAATCTATTCATCAACATAAGGTAGGAAGTCATATGGGGTAAATGTCTCAAAAACATTTTATTGAACATTTTCCTTATCAGAAGAATCTTCTACCAAGGGTTGATAAAAAATCTGAAAACACATCTGAATATGTTGTTTGAGGTTATTTAGAAACAAAAGGATATGTTTCATCAAATTTGACATGTATTGTTTCTTCAATAGTAAAAGTATTTTTATTGAAAACTCTATAAGCCTTATAAATTGTGGAGTATACTAAGAATTTTCCTTCATTATATATTTGTTTGAATTTGTGTAGATTATCTTTCCTATTCAGAATTAATACCCTACAACCATAAACCATGAAGTAGGAAAGTCTAGTTTTTCTACCATTCCATAACTCATACAGAGTTTTATCATGAAAAGGTCTTATCAAAACATGATTTAAAGTATAACATGAAGTACTTACAGCTTCAGATAAAAATTGGTTGGCTTACATATATTCACTCAACATGGTTCATGTTACCTCTTGAAAAATTATATTTCTCATTCAACAACACCATTTTGTTGAGGTGTTCTAGGTGATGAGAAGTTATAAGTAAAAACATTTTTACTACAAATAGTTTCAAAATCTGATTTTTGAAATACTCCCCTGTGATCACTATGAATAATTTTCAAATGAAGGTTATTCTCATTTCTAAAATGGGCTCTAAATGTTTTGAAATAATAAAAAGCTTCAGATTTTGTTTCTAGAAAACAGACCTATGTAAATCTACTGTAATCATCAACTAAGTAAAATACATAATATTTTCCTCCAATGCTTATAATCTATGTTGGACCAAAAAGATCCATATGAACCAACTGTAATTCATCAGTGGTTGAGACTTCACCAACTGATTTAAAACGTGATTTATGTTCCATTCCAAATTGACAAGGATCAAAGACTTTGTAAGAATCAAATATAAGCTCTGAAAGATACTTAACTAGTCTCTTAATAGAGAGTCTATAGAGGTTTTTAAGGTTATAGTGCCCAAATATTCTATGCCACAACCAAGAATAATATTCCATTTCACTATGTAAAGGTGGGTCTTGGCTCCTAAGGTCATATAAGATTAGTTTGCCTATGGGAAGAAAGAATAAAATATTCCTTGGAATTGACCACTGAGCACTTTTCATTCCTAAAATTCACAAGGTAACCTTAATCACATAATTTACTAATTCTAATGTGGTTGTTCTTAAGAACCATAACAAATTAAAAATTTTAAATCAAAAAATTTCCATGAAGAATAATGTTACCTATACTAGTAATTTGTCCGTTAGAATTAACTTTGAAAGTTACTTTTCCTCCTTTCATCTTGCTAATATTTTCAAAGAAGTTTTTGTTACCAGTCATGTGCTGGGAAAATACACTATCCAAGTACCATGTATTCCTGCTGGTACTTTCATTACTTTCTTGAAAATTAAATTGTTATACTTTATGAACCCAAACATTATTGGATTCAGAAACTACAGAAAGAAAAAATTTATCGATCCGCATTTTCATTGAAAACTATATTTTATGAAAACCTAATTACTGGGTTTTTTATGGAAAAAAATTCCCAATTCCCACCACAATAGCACATACTTCAAAATACAGCACTTTGAGGAATGAAATAATTATTACTAAAAATTGGTTTTGAACTAGTATAACAAAATCTAGAACTATTCATTAGAGGTCGAATTTGAGAATACATCTTATCAATATTTTCCTTACCTAAGGTAATGTATAACAAACACTTCCTCAAGGAAAATATTTTTGACAATAGTCTAATAACTATGTTCTTATCCTCAAAAACATCAGTTTTAGCACAAGTGTTAGTCTCAAAAACATTTTTCTTAGAAATTGATTTTTCTAGATCCTTAGAAAGTTTATCCTTCTCAGAATTAACATCCTCATGTTTTTTTTGAAATACATTCAAAATCAAGGGTTTTATTATCAAGATATTTAGAAAGATCTAATATTTCCTTAGTATGAATAGAAATCCTAGAATTTTCTATATAAATATTTTTCATGACTTTTGAATTTTCATTTTCAAAGAGATTAGAAAACCTAGATACTTTTTCATAGGTAGGTAAAGAATTATCTTAATCAGAAGAAGATTCTTCATTTGAGGATTCATAATATTTACTATCACTATAATTATAATTCAAGGATACATTGGTTATAGATTCATTACTGCATACCTTTTCCAATAAACAATGATTTTCAATAGGTATCTTAGAAATCAAACAATGATTATTTTAGTCAAGAAGATTCATACTCTGATGATTCTTCAGAAGAGTCTCCACCACTAGAACTCTAGGTGTCATTATATTTTAAGACATTCTTACCCCTAGCCTTATAATACTTCTTTATTTTCCTCTTATATTTCATATCTTGTTTATCTTTTACATTAAGCTTAAAACAATCAGGTCTTATATGTCCCACACTTTTGCATTCATAACAAGTGACTTCAGAGTCATTCTTGTCATTCTATTCTTTCTTCTTGTATCTAGATTGAAAGTTTTTATGTCCAAACATCTTTTTCATCCTTCGAGAAAGATTGGATAAATCATTTCTTGAAGATTAACTTCCACTAGATTCATATTTTTTAACAACCTTCTTAGATTTAGATCTAGTAACTCTCTCAGGAGTTCTCTCATTCAAATGATTTGATGTTGTTATAAAATCAACACTACCATTTACATTCTTCTTTTTAATATTATTATCATATCTATTAATTTTGGTTTTATGTTGAGAAAGTGTTCCAAAATTTTCATCAAGATAAATCTGTTTAACTTACCTATTTTCATCTATAGATATCCTCCTGTATTCCCACTCATTAGGCATGATATCTATACTATTTTTTTAAAGTGATTTATTATAAAAACCTTTTTTACCCAAGGATTTTAAGCTGTTGATAATAGTCATAAATCACTAGTGTACCTTACATATTGGTTCTCTATAAGGAATATTGAATCCATGATATTCAGCTCTAAGCATGGGGCTTCTAGTTTCAATAACTTTGAAGTACCAAAATGTAAAACATCATGCTTCTTCCAAATACAATTTGATACTTCACAGAAAAAAATATGGCTATATATATTCTCAGTCATGGAACAAAACAATGTATTGCGTACCTTATAATTCAGTTGATATTTTTAATTTTCTTGTTTGGAAAAATTACTGACTTCTTTATCTAGAATCATTTAATATCTAGTAATAATAACAAAGTTTTCCACTATAATGTTAATAAAAATGGATTTATACGATCTCTCCAATATTTGTAATCATTACCATCAAATTTAAGTGGTTTAGAAGGTTTTTGATTGTCTATGGAACCAACATTTATTCTTTTCATCTTAATGAAAATATATTTCCACAAAAACTTTTTAATAATAAAAGTATGTAAACAATGAAAATATTCCTATGTAAGGAAAAATATTGAACAATGAAAACTGAGAATGAAAACTTATATGTAAATATATGTATTTCAAGGACCACCTATAATACCATTTTAAGGGTCTAAATGATGATATAGATACTCAATATACATGGGGGTGAATAGTATACATTCAAAAATTTATTTGGAACTTTTAAAGATGGTAATGTTTAATGAAGTTAAACAAGGTAAATTCAGAAGACCTCTTAATTCTTCAAACATGCTGGATTCTGGAAATATGGTTCCGGAAATAAAACATAAGAACAATTTTGAAAGATAAATATTCTACCTTAAAGCCTATAAAATCTTACTAATCAGAGTACAATTATAAGAAGGTATAAGATAGTTATACATTCTTTAGGAACCAAAATACAGTGGAAAACTGGAATCAATATAAGTAACAAGTAGTAAATCCTTTAACCCAAAGAGAAGGGTATCCAAAAACCATGGATAAAGGTCCCTTGATTTATACTTTCTAGAAATTCTATCTTTCCCACACTAAGGTAAGCCCTCGATACAAATATTGGTGTATGTCTTGCTATCCTCGCAAGCCCTTAATCATCAAGGTAGTCGGCCCCTTTGACTTCCTATCCCCAAAATCCCACGAATGTACTTATCACCATTTGGAGTCACATGAAGTAATTCTGAACAATATGTTCTGTACTCCCAGAGCATGATAGTCTCTCTCTAGAAATCCCTTCAGCGGCATGTAACCTCTAAAATTGTAGAATAGTTCATGAATGTTGTGTGCTCTTTCAAATGATATCATATTTATAGGAACATCTTCAACGATCAGATTCATCCTCCAAAGAACATATTTTTCCTTGAATTTCGGAGGGACATATACATGTTTCACTCAAACAACGGTTTGATAGAAACAAAAAGAACTAAATTGATTTATAACTCTAACAATAGTAAGAAAAAATATGTTTTCTTAACCAAATCCATTTTTTGGAGTGAAAGGAATGATAAATGTTCTGAGTCTAACCAAAAAACCATTCAATGTCTATAATAAGTGAATATTTTGATTTTGTATTCAAAAGGATTCGGAACCTGAATTCTATAGAATTACGGAGTGTAAATGTCAAGGAAATTTGGAGTTTGAATTTCAAGGAAATTCGGAGTCTGAATTCATAATAATTTGGATTCTGTATTCATAATAATTCGGAGTATGAACAAAAAATGTTTGAAGTTTGAATTCCAAGAATTTAGAGTTTGAACTCAGAATGTTCGGAGTCTGAATTCAGAGAATTCAGATTCCGAACTCAGAATGTTACGAAGTCTGAATTTAGAGAATTCGGATCCTAAATTCAGATCCAAAAAAAATCTCTATATCTATGTATTTATAAGATTCCATGGTTTTAGTTACAAAAACGCATTTTATAGATAGATGTAAAAAAATTTAGATTAATATATGAACAATGAAAACATTGTAAGGATAAATTTCTGTGGGGAAGGAAAATTTCCTAATGAATGAAAAACAAAGTGAAAATAAATTGGCCTTTAGTTAGAGTCTTTGTGATTTTAAATACATGATTGAATGTAAAAGTCATAAAGAAACCTTATTGACTCAACCTGTGTCACTTTATTAACATTATCTTTTAGATTTAACTCTTAGTTAAATAGTTTGACATTTACCATGTCTCTTTGTATTTTTATATTATATGGTTAATAAACTTACTATAAACATCCAAGAGAACCACATTTGGTTAATTAATGTTACACCTATCATTATATAATCCTTTTGTACAATCCTTAGATTTTTAGGATTATTATATCAACCAATAATATGGTATTTTTTAAAATAAACTCATTTATTTAAATTTTGACATTATTTAATAATTGATTTTTGTTAAAGACTTAACAAATTTATTACTTTTAACTAAATACATTTATTCAACCCTAACATGTAATATTAACCTATAAAATTAGTTAAATTCATTAAATGTATCAAATTTTATTTATTTGGATATTTATAAAATCAATTATTTTAATCCTTCATTAATATTGTAATTAATGCAGCATCATTGTGTCATAAATATATTTAATTATATATTGTCTAAAAATTATAAATAAAATACCATTATCTTGGAAATATTTTTAGATATCTAATAAATATTTATAGTTGAAATTATATTTTATGTAACCCTATATTAAAAATGGTTTAGTTATTAAACATTGAATTTAACTCTATTAACTATCCCTTAAATAAAATAATAATTAATATCATAATCTAAACCAAAAGAACCAAATATATTCATATTTTATTTCTAAGGATGGTTTTGACTAAATTATACTTATCTAATAAAATTAGGACATGTGTTAGGTTAATAATAAAATCATTTTTTCCCTTAATTACCCTATTAAATTCTAACCGTGGTAAATAAAATTAAAAATCAACTATTCACCAAAAATTATTTTCATCTTATTGAACCACATTGTACATACTGATATCCCATGTCTATCAAATTTTTGAAATTCAACTCACAGAAGGGGTGTAAAATTATGTTTTATACAAGTTTGGAAATGCTCCTTGAAGGTGGGTAAAATATGGTAAAAAGTTCGATAAACTATTGTATATCTAAACTCATTATAAAATGGTTATAATGAATTAAATTTAACTTCAATAGGTATTATGTATCTATTTTTACATAAAATAAATTAAAATAAAATAAATAATTATTTAAATAAAAAGTCATTTTTAAACAATAACTCAGTATTTTTCACTATTCATCAAAAATTGAATGTTTTCATAAAAATACCAAAAATTTACTCTAAGCTAATTTTGATATTCTGAATCCTAAAATGAAGTCCATTTTGAAATATAAAATTTATAAAAATTCATAATGTGGGTATTACAATTCATAATGTCTAGTTTGATTGGTCGCGGTGTGTTAGAATCTCGAAGATGCGTACACTGCAACCTATTGCATTATTTAAAGGGAAACGTACCATGGACACTTGGTGTGATACATTCTTCCCGCTTTCAAATAATTTCGTCCTAGAAATTTCTAAAATATTACTTCATAATATGATTTGGGTGGTTATTCATCATATGTTCCTTGGTATCCCACATTTCCCCTTCCATATTATGGTTTTTGCATAGAACATTTAACAAACGAGTCTTCCAGTTTCTCAATACTTGTTCTCTAGTATCAAGAATTTTGACAGGATCATCACAATAAGATAGATCAGGTTCCAGTTCAATTTCATCATAGGTGAGTACATGTGTTGGGTCAAGCATGTATTTTCTCAATAGTGATACATGGAACACATCGTGAACATTAGAAAGACTTGGCGGAATTGCCAATTGGCAAGCTACATCCCCAATTCATTCTAGAATTTAGAATGGTGTGATATACCTGGGATGTAGTTTACCCTTCTCAGCGAATCTTACACCTCCATTCCATGGAGATACCATCAAGAAAACATGATCTACTACCTAAAATTCCAAATCCATCCTTCAGTTATCGGTATTGTTCATCTGCCTACTCTGTGTGGTTTTGATGTGCGTTTGGATAACCTTCACCTTTTCCATCGTTTTCTCAACATGTTCTGGGACAATGAGTTTTCCTCCACCAACATCTTCCCAAAAAAGTGGTGTGTGACATCTCATTCCATATAACGCTACATATGGTGCCATCTAAAAATGTGAATTAAAGCTACTATTAAACAAAAATTCTTCCAGAGATATATATTGATCCCAAATACATTCGAAATAATGTTAGTAAGATATCAAAATGTCTACTAAGGAGTTAATACATCGTTCTGATTGTCCATCTGTTTGAGGATTGTCAACAGGGGTCAAATGATGTTCAGTATCCAGGGCTTTCTAAAAACTTTTCCAGAATCTTGACATAAAATGGTGATCATGATAAAAAACAATCAATAGGTTTATATCATCGATTCTTAAAACTTCATTAATTTATTGTCTTGTGAAATTTTCAAGGGGTAAATCTTCTCTTATAGCAATAAAATGTGTTTTCTTGGTAGGATGTTCATCAATGACCCATATTGCATCATTTCTTCTAGTTGTCTTTGGTACCCCCATGAAAAAGTCCATCATAATATTATACCATTTCCACTCATGTATGGGAAGTGGTTGCATGAGTCCTCCATGATATTTACTTCTAACTTTCACTTGATGAAAAACCACATGTCGTGACAAAAAATCAGAAATCTCCCTCTTCATGTTGTCCCACAAAAAATGTTCCTTCACATATCTATACATCTAAGTCCTACCAGGGTGTATAGAGAAATTGGAGCTATGGGAATAATACAATAATTCCAATTTTAGATCAGGTATGTTATGAAATAAATGTCTCTTCCAAATTTTCAAAATTCCATCTTCATATATGGAGTCACTCAATCTCCAATCATTCACATATATAATTTTCTTTTGAAACTCCTCATCCTATGACTAAGAACAATTTATCCTTTCTATTAATGTTGTTTTGGAAACCATTTGAAAAAGTATCGATATTTCACCTTCTTTGATTATTCAAATATCCATTTTCAGTATATCCATGAAAATAGGGTCCCTTTCAATACTCATCTTGTTCAAAACTCCATGATTCTTTCCGCTCAAAGCATCTGCAACCTTATTTTCCTTTCCTGAGGGGTAGTGTATTTTGAAATCATAATCCTTTAGTTGTTCCAGACATCTCATTTGCCTCATTTTGAATTCTTTCTATGAGAAAGTATACATCAAACTCTTGTTATTGGTATAAATCTCTCATTTTTTACCATAGAGATGATTTCTCCATATCATAAAAGAAAAGATTACAACTGCTAACTCAATATCATGAGTTGGGTAGATTTTTTCATGAATTTTTAGTTGTCGTGATGTGTAGTCAATAACTCTATCATTATGCATAAGGACGCAACCAAGTCCTTTCTTTGAAGCATCACTATAAATAAAAAACTCATTATTCCCCGATGTTACAGTCATGATATGAGCATTGATAATATTCTCTTCAGTTCTTTAAAAAATCCATCACACTATTTTTTCCAAACAAATTTAACCGCTTTAGGTGAGAGATTTTTTAATGGGTTAGACAACCGAGGATAATTATGGACAAAACATCAATAATAACATACTAAACCAATAAAACTGTGTACCTCATTTATACATGTTTTTGCTAGCCATTGGTTGATTTCCTTGGTCTTTGAATGATCGACATAGATTCCATCCTTAGAGACAATATGTCCATGAAAATAAATCTCCTGAAGCCAGAATTAAAACATGCTAAATTTCCCATATAATTCATTTCTTCTAAGAGTCTTTTGAATAATGTGCAAGTGATTTTCATGATCTTCATAGATTTTGGAATATACCATGATATCATCAATAAATACCACGACAAATTCATCATGATATTCCTTGAAAACTCAATTCATTAGATCCATGAAGACAGAGGGTGAATTAGTCAATCGAAAAGGAAATACTATAAACTCGTAATGTCTGTACCTGGTTAAATTTTTTTTTCCAGGATGTATTTCTTTCTCATTCACAACTGATGATATCTTGATCGAAGATAAATCATTGAAAAATATTGAGCTCCATGATGTTGGTCGAATAAATCACCAATACGAGTTAGGGGATACTTTTTCATTATTGTTATAGCATTGATTTCCCTGTAGTCAATGCAAAATCTCATATATTCATCCTTCTTATTAACAAAAATAACATGGGCTCCCCATAGAGAAACACTAGGGTGAATAAATCCCTTATAACTCTATTCCTCTAGTTTTTTCTCTAGTTCCACTAATTCAATAGTGGACATTCTATATGGGGTCTTTCATATGGGCCTTGAACCAGGAATTAAATCAATGGAAAACTCAATTTCTTGTTCTGGAGTATGTCCAGGTAAATCTTCTGGAAACACATCAACATATTCTTTCACATTAAGTACATCCTGTATTTGAACATTCCATTCTTCACCCACAGGTATTCCATTCTCTTCCTCCCCAATAATTTAAATTAGTTGAGTTACAGGGGGTGGATCTAAATAAGAATTAGGTGGTGAAGTTTTTACTCTAAAGATAAGGTACTATTTATCATAATAATGAATTGTAACCTCCTTCTTCTAACAATAAATTTTTACATCATGGACTGAAATCCAATCCATAACAGGGATTATATCAGATTCAATCATGGTATAATGATGAGATCAACAGATAAAGATAATTTATATTCCTCAATGGGAACATATTTATAAAACAATAATGTAATGATAAATCCCTTATGTGTTTTGACTGGAAACTCCCTAGTCAATTAAAATTAAAAATATCAATTTTCATAGAAAAAATGAAAGATATGAAATAATACAATGATCTAGAATAAAATAAATCATTTTCTAAACTTGAGGAAACCATTAAATTACCTCCCACCATGTCGTTCGGAGTTTCAACTTCAGCAGTAGTGATAGCATTATCTTGGGCCTTGATCCCTTGGCCTTTTCTGAGGTTTGTTTCCTTGGAGCTTAGGACAGTCATTTGCGTAATTCCCCTTTTTATCTACAATTGTTGAATTTAACATTTATATCCTCATTCTTCCACATGAAATCACGACCTTGGTGGCCTTTTTCACCACACCTGTAATAGACTCCCATTCCCTTCAAAAAAGTACAGGGGTGTTTTTCCCACATTTACTGCAGGATAGATATTCAACTATTCCCTTATTCCCCTTATTTCCATTTCCAGAGCATTCAACAGATCTGTTATTCTCATTCTTTTCTTTAAAGTCATAAGACTTAGAGAATATTTTTCTATCTTTCCAGCACATGAGACAATATCATCGTATGACAAGAAGGATTTTGAGACTAATTCTTGCATGAGAAATTGTTTTAACACATCAATTAATCAATCAATATTCCTCCTTAGGTAACTTATATTATCTTCTTCATTTTATGCAAACCTTTTAATGTTAGCCTTATACATTGCAACATTCTCATCCTCCTTTGGCCTCTGAATCAGGGATTTATTTTCCATATACACTCGATGGTCATGAGGAATGTATTTTTATAAGAAAATATCTTTAAAATAACCCCATTACATATTTGATACTTCATCATATTTTTTTGTGTTTCAAATCAATGAACACTATTGATCATCATCTCTCATGAGGCAATAAACTTCCATGAAAACGTTTTCCCTTTCGTTACACCCCAAAGCATGAAATATTTTCAATAAAGAATTTATCCATTACTCAGAAACAAATGGATTTGTACTCCCATTTAATGTTGGTGGTGGTTGTATCATGAATCGGTATAACATTGATCCTCCATGTTATGGATCAATGTGCACCATACAGGTAAGGTTATTATTCATAACCTATGTGACTTGTCTCAATATGGTGATAATCTGATCATCACTATTTACTTCACTAGCTCCACTATAATTATTTTTGAGTAGGAATGAAATTCCAACATTTATTACGTTTATTGATACAGTTTTCATTCCTTCCACTAAGCTCCATTTCTAAACAATGGCATACTCTAGATTAGTTTATAAATCACAATACATAATTCCAAACTTGTAAAATAGTTAACCTAAATTTAAAAGATTATGGATATAATCCATAATCATAATAATGTTTTATTTTATTAAGTATATACTCATAAACCCTTCAAAGAGGTTTTTTCATTTTTTACCCCTAGGTATATTTGTGTCAGTGTATCCTCTACCTACTCGTATCCAGACAGGGATGTATTGCTTTGAAAACTAACAAAATATCTTCATTAACAAAATTCTAGGATGATATTATATATTAATAATAAATGTATATCTTAGGATAATGTGTTATAATCAGAGTTTTTGAAAATCTAGCTTCTAGGGTTTATACTACACTTCCTCTGATACCAACTGTAATGCCCCAACCCTAGATACTCAAGTTCGGTGCATTATTACATAACATTGTCAAGATCACAAAAGATCAAGTATAAAAAGATTTATTAGTTTAGTAGCCTTGGGAATACTAGATACGTTCATATATTTTACATTATATTATAAAATGAAAAAATTCAAAAACACAGTCTCCAGAGGCCACACTCATATCCCTTAAACTATCCCTATAGGTCATTCATAATATACTTCTTTGCATCCTGGGAAAAATAAAACATAGAAATGGGTGCGCTCAGATGCTCATTAAGGATAACAATATAGAGCAAACATTCATAAACCATTATAAACATTTAATGAAATGTAAGACTAGAATAAAATCCTTTTAAACTTGAACATCAGAATAATATTTCAATGGTAAAATCAAATAAATTAATTTTTTTATTAACATGGATATTCAACTAGTCAGATAATTTCATGAAATATCAATAGCCTCTTTCATAATGATGGAATTCATAATGTCAGACATCATAACCACATAGTCAAGGCCTTATTCCAAGACTACAAATAAGATCCTTTCAAGGCCTTGTGCCAAGACACTAGTTTGTCCCATGATAACTACCAATGCATCGAGGATCTATAGCATGCTCTACACATCACTTTCTAAGTCCAAGGCATTACTCATATTAAAATGTTCAGACAAAACATAAACATTCGTATTAAAACTATAATACGAAATGGTAATAATATCTCTATAAACCATGAATGGTGTGAAAATAACACATCCACAGTAAAAAATATCACCAAAACATCAAAAAAATATGGATGTTTTGTATCATTATAAATCAACTTCAAGTAATCTTAAAATCCAACAGAGGATGTGGACATAGATGAAATCAAAACGTTTTTTAGTGAAATATATCTTTCTATTTTGAAATAATTAAAAATTAATATATTTATAAAAGAAAACATTTATTTACAAAATATTCTTATAATATTTTAAGGTAATATTCGATGATGTTATAACGACATAAAATATCCACACCTGCCATATACGTTAAGAGAATAATCTTACCTTAATTTTGTCAAAAAGGTAATAAGGTACATTATTTGGATAAATGAAGAAAAATTTACATTTAAACCATTTTATAAAATTTCCTACAAGGTTATTAATGACTTGAAACCATAGTCATGTAAATAGTAATCATGTTTTAGAAAAACAAATTACGAAACATGGATGTGGATGATAAAGAGGTCTCAGTAGATACAAACATAAAAAACTCGGATAATAAAGAGATTCTGAAATTAACCCTTTCCTTGTACTTTTCCATGGATGAGGGTACATTATCATCATTAATAATAGTCAAATTATTTTTATTAAATTATTCAATGAAAAAATAAATAAATATTAGACCATTAATGATCTTTTAATATTGCTTTGTTAATGATATTTTAGTAGTATCATCGTTTTAGGTATTAACTGATTCATTTTCCTTGATATGATTTGTTATGTAAGTATTGTTTTTTAGGGAATTAAGGTATCTTACTCATACTCAGAAATATATTAATTATTTAAAAATTATTTTTATTCATCAAATGAAAATTAGTCGTGAATGTATACAATGAGGACTGAATCTCATCACGTCTGTGGAGACGGTAATCTTTACGTACGAAAGAGCGAAAATATCATTATTTTGATATTTAAATCATATATAATTGGATGGTATATAATATATAAATACTCATTATCATGTTTATTTATTATCAACATCATTTATACTCATTATTATACCCATTTCAATGATTAAGTGTTTGAATAACAAACTACACCACGATGTGGTGATGGTAATCCATACATAGGCATGTATTGTGAATTTTTCATTTATAGGATAGGCAAATTAGTGAATATGTTTGTGCCATTATTATAATAACATCACGGTATATAGAGCATACTGGAGTTATTATTTTATAATGGAAACCACAAGGAAAGCGGAAGAGGAAGAAGAAAAGAACTTGAAAGAGGTGATGAAATATTTACCTCTTCTTCGCGTTCATCATTTTCATTTGATCAAAAGGGTTCCATTGGATGGATTTCTAACTAAAATAATGACTCTAGGATTAAGGTAGGATAGTTGGGAGAATTTTTTCGTTGGGTTTGGCCTAGAAAAATGGCTTTGAAGGTGTGAATTTGATGGAACGGGAAGTGTCCTTTTATAAGAAGGGTCAGGGGAACCTTAAGAAAAGATTAAAATATTATTTTATAATAAAATAATTTTTGGTTTATAATGGCTCTAAAATGAATTATTTAAATGCAAGGTTGAATATGGGTCAAAAAAATCTCAACCAATAGGGTTTATACAGGATTGGGTCACTATATTAACATTATCTTTGGATTTAACACTTAGTTAAATAGTTTGATATTTACCATGTCTCTTTATATTTTTATATTATATGGTTAATAAATAAAAATTAAACATCCATGCGAGCCCCAAGTGGCTAATTAATGATAAAAATATATTTATATAAATATTTTTTCCAAGCCATAGATTTATAGGATTATTATATCAACAATTAATATTTTATAGGTTTTAAACACTAATTTTTGTCAATACTGACATTATTTAATAATTTATTTCTGTTAAAGTCCATAAAAAAATATTTCTTCAAACTAAATATATTTATTCAACCATAACATGTAATATTAACCTATAAAATTAGTTTAATTCTATAAAAGTCTCAAATTAGATTTATTTGGATATTTATAATATAAATTATTTAAATTATTCATTAATATGGTAATTACTACACCATCATTGTGTCATAAATAAATTTAATTATATAAAGTATAAATATTATAAATAAAATACCATTATGTAGGAAATATTTTTATCTTTATAATGAATATTTTTAGTCCAATTAATATTTTTTTTAACCCTATAATCAAAATGGTTTAGTAATTAAACATTGAATTTAACTCTTTTAACTCTCCTTTAAATAATATCATAATACATGTCTTATTCTAATCCATGTGGACCAAATAAGTTCATATTTTATACCTAAGGTTGTTTTGGGTCGATATATACTTATCCAATAGAATTAGTACATGTATTAGAGTGTTAATAATATCATTTTTATCCTTAATTTCCTTATTTACTTTTAAATGTTCTAAATAAAAGTAAAAAGATAATATTCACTAAAAATTATATTCATATTATTTAACAAAATTTTACATATAGATATCAACTATGCCTCTTAGATATTGGGAATTCAACTCATAGAAGTAGTAAAATTATGCATTATACAAATTTGGAAATGCTTTTTATAGTTGGGTAAAAGATGGTAAAAAGTTATATAAAATTTTATATATCTAAATCCATTATAAAATGAATCCAATGAATTACAATGAACTTATATAGGTATTATGTATCTATTTTGACCTAAAATAAATTTAAACAAAAAATATAATTATTTAAATAAAAAGTTGGTTTTAAACAATAACTTAGTGTTTTTCACTATTCATAAAAAATTATATGTTTTTAGAAAAATACCAAAAATTCCTCCTAAGATAATTTCATTATTCCGAATCCAAAAATGAAGTGCATTTTGAAAGATAAAATTTATAAAATTTCAAAAAGTGGGTATTACTATTCAAAACATCTTTTTTGATTGGTCGTAGTGTGTTAGAATCTAAAAGTGGCGTACAATGCACAATATTTCATTATTAGAAGGGAAACATACCGTGGAAGATTGGGGTGTTACACATATATTCTTTAATATTACAAGTAGAAACTATGTTCTGAGAGGAATGAGAGAAAACCCATATAGATTCAATAGTAGCATTTTTGATAATAGCACCAAGGAATTAATAACCTCTATTTTTTATCCCATTAAAACCAAGGGAGTATTATTTTTCTATTCCACATAAATTGAAACCTTTTTGGCCTTACGTATATGAATATGTATTTTTAAGGTATTGAGAGTATCATGTTTTTTCACCTCCTGAAAATTATAGAAATTAATATTCATTTGAACTTGTGCTTGGGATAGAAACCCTATTATTTTTAACTCCATAACACATTTTTATTGGGTATTTTATGGTTTGACGAGGCTCATTTCCCATTAAATAGAAATATCATCATTTTGGTTTGACATAGGAGCTGATGGAGAATCATTATTACTAAATTCATCTGCCTTTGGGGTAAAGAGAGGCTTGTAACCATTACAATATTTTTATATAGTAATTAATTTTTTAGCGATAATAACCAATTCCAAATTGATTTATTGTTTCCCAACATAATATTATTTGTATTGATATACAATAAAGAAACATGGTTTGCAGGTTCAGAAATTTTTTATTCATCACCAACTCGCTGACTTATAATCTCCTTGAGCTCAATTTTCAGGGGGTGTAGAACATTAATCTCTACAATCGGGGCCAATAATATCATGGAAATTCATTTTAGGATCATGAATTTTGTGGTTATAATCAATAAGTAATTTCTTAGTTGGACCATGCATATCTGTAGAGATAATAGTTTTCACATTTTCTTTAGAAGAATCATTTTCCAAAGGATTAAGAGTGAATTTAATAGAATGATGGGTGGAATCATAAACATAATGATATCTTTGGTACACTAAAGTGCCTATAATTTCATTATATTTACATTGGATAATAATATTGACATTTTGAATAGATTAATTAGTAATGGGTTCCATATTAAAAATTGATCTTTTCAGAGTCTCTTCGAATTGGGAGCAGTTGACAATCTCCCCAATATCATTAGAAATTTCAATATTTATGTTTCCATATTCAATTTCCTTCTCTTAATTTTCATCAATATTATCTTAATGCCTTATAGGGTTAGGTATAGTGTTAGAACATATGTCATGTTTTCTCACACATTTACCAATATCCTTCAAGTTAGAAGGATAATATTTCTCAAATATAATGGACTTAGCTTTTTTAATTCCATTAACCTCTTTCCAATCACTATTAATATTGGTTTCAACTAAATATGAATTTTCATAATGTTTGTAATGGAGTTCCCAATTATTTTTCATACATCATCGAATAGAATTTTGTACTCATAGTCTAACTTGATGTCTACCCTGTTATCATTAGTAATGAAAATGATGACATCTGGAAGCTTGTTATCGAAATTAGAATCAACCATAATTATAGAATATAGTCATAGATATCCATTTATGGGGTGGTGAACCATTTTAAAGGGTATATCTATAAAATAGGAAAGGTCATTTTAAATATTTGAGTGCTAGAAAACCCATTTTATTCCATAAAGCATGACCAATATTTCAGAAAAAGTGTTCCTTTGAGTGACAGTGTTAAATGAAATATCCCATTATAATAAATGTAAAAAACGAGCTTCAATTAAATGTTTAAAACATCCAGGACAAATTCAAATCCACATCGGAGCTTAGAATAATGTGGAATTATCCCCATCCTATTAGAAAAAAATTTCAATTATTGTTTCCCCAGTAGGGAGAACATCAGGATATATGATCCCTAAGAGACCAAGGATTTGAAGGACCCTAGACCACACTAAGAGAGGGGTGAATCAGGGCAGGGGTTGATTTTTCTCTTATATTTTGGATATTTTTCCCACTTTGGTTGGAAAATTTTTAACCCTGTATGATGGTTATTTTCAATAATTAAAACATTCACATGATAAGGAAAACAAAACACTTTTTTACTTGTTTCACCACTAACAGCTACGTCCACATAGCATAAGCTGATAGGTTGCTCGTCGAACCTAATTCCATTAACTTTCAATAGTTCTGGTTTTCAATGCTTCATGCACATTCACTATATCAATGGAACACTTCCTGAAGTATTAGGGAAACCTCACCACTTTTTCCATATCACTTCCACTAACTCAACCTGGCTCACTGTCATGGGTGAAGTCTCACTCAGTTTTTTTGACATGAAGATTGCATCAATAGATTTTCAGGGAAGTTATTGTATCTATTCAATATGAGAAACTTTTTGCTTCAATTTCCCAAATTGATGCTCTTTTATGATCAATCATCCTATTAAGTTTAACAACTGGATACACTATATTTTTTATTCATTTTTTTAATCACTAACATCTTTTATGATGTTTCTACTTCTGAAAACTATTCATGAATCTTCGAATTTTCCCAGGTCTGCATACCACAACTGCTCGATGTACCACGTTCGCTCTACATACCGCCCTTGCTCCACATACGACACTTAATCATTGTACCGCACCTACTCTACATACCACACCTACTCCATGTACCACTCCTTGTCTGTGTACCATTCATGCTCATCATTTTGTGCCTACTACACGTACCAGGCGTGCACGGCAGACCGATCTTACTCCCTGTACTGCACCTACTCCGCGTATCATGCCTACTCCTCAAACCCTGCCTTCTCCACCTATCGTGCCTGATCCTCATACCGTGCCTAGTCTGCATACCTCCCCTGATTCGTGTGCCTTTCTTGATATTTTTATCAAGCCTAGTTAATGTATCGTGTCTCCTCCATGCATTGTGCCTGCTCCCTACCCGGTTCCTGTCCGCGTACCGCTCCTGCTCCGCGCAGTGTTCCTGATCTACGCACTGCCTCTGTGTAACGCCTTCATGTACTACCTATGTTTTCTTCCTTTACATACCATTTCATGTGTCTATAAAATTCTTCTACAACTGCTATGAATTAAATCATCTCCCATATTCCACTTTTTCCTATGAAAAATCTCTTCACCAGACTGCTCCTTCAAATTTTGCGAAATGTATTATCTTTCACGTTCCACCTCATCCTATGCAGATTTTTTCTTGCAAACTACTTTAAGACCTAGAAGATTTCAACTAGAGAAATGATATTTTATTATCTAATTCACTCTGTTTTAATTATTATATTATCCCACCTTATAATAGAAAATAACTCCTCAAATTTTACTAATCTAATTTAACCAAATTTTCAATGTGAGATAATCTTCATTGCATACTGAACTCCATCTGGGTACTGTAATCCTCCACTACAACTACAAACTTATAAACTATGAACATTAATAACATACTACTAACCTTCCGTATACCACAATTATGTCGGTCCTCATACAACATCTCTTTTTCCAAGAATGATCCATCCTGTGTACCGCAACTCTTTACAGGGAACTGTCACTGCAAAACATTTGTGGGATTTCCCACTGATTTGTGTATTGTACCCTATTTCAGGTATATAGCTGTAGACAATTACTAGAAGATGGTTCACAATCAATGATTCTAGTTACATGGTTTTATTTCTTTTCTGATTTCCATTTCCAAAAACAAAATATTTATTTGGATGTCGAAAAATTTGGAGAATGCTGGGAAATGGAACCACCAAAAATTTCTGCTTCGACCAGAACACCCATGATTAATTTTTTTCATCTGGCTTCTTCAATAATCATCATAGTTAATCACGAACTCCGTTCATCATGATATATACTCTATAAAAAATTAGTTTCATCATCATCATATTTTCTAGGGAATGTATTGTAACTTCCCAACTTCCCTATCTTCCACCATCATCAGTATTTCTAGTCAAAACTGAATAGGAATGGAATCATCTTCACATCTTTGTATAATCATTTATAAAACATGAAATCTCCACATTATACCTCATAAAACAAGGCATGTCTCTTTATGTAGGGTCTTGTGTGGTCTTTTTAAATAGTGAGATGTTGCAGGATCACTTTATAACATAAATTCCTTCAACCCCACTGATATGGATTCATTTTTGTAGACAATGTATCGCCTTTGATACATATACATTGAATATAAGATTAGTTCAATAATCATTTGAATTAGAACTTTAAATAACATTGGTGTTCTTTTTCATCTCCATGTTTATTTTGATATTCATTAAAAACTATTGAAAATAAATAAATTCTTATCCCAAAAGATTTCCCATCAATCTCCCCTTTGTATTTTGTTTTCAATATCATAATTTCTTTTTCTAATGAATGTGTCAATGTCAAAATGAAAATATTCTCTCTCCCCATTTTCGTTTTCTTTATCTCCACCTTTTGAACATTCGGTTAAATTTCTCTCCCCCTAATTGGCATGAAATAAAAAGTTCATGGGAAACAGGTATCAATCCATTCTATTGAAATTTTCCATCTATCAGTTCACTCTAAGTCTACTTAAGAAATTATCAGTGTAGAAAACAAGAGGATTTGATTTATAAAATAGGTCTATCAATTGGTAACTAATCATGATACCTCGTGAGAAGAGAACTCATATACTTTGTCTTCAATGGTTTTCCACTATCATTTCAGGCTGGGGAAATTGAATGTTATAGGGAATAATCAACCTGAAATTCCTACACTCACTTCAAAAAACAGATCAAAAACATTTAAGTGCAATTGGAAGGATAAGTTGTCTCTGGGTACTTCCATTCTTCTTATGTCACTGATTAATTTTGTTTCTCCCCCTTTGTAAAATGTTACACATTTTTAGTAACGAAAGGACAAGATATTGAAAAATGACATACCATTTCCAATGACATGTTCTTTAATCAATTTCCAGAGTAATTGAATTTATCCTTAATTTATGATGATACTAATTGAAATAATAATTCTAGAAGCTTCTTAATTTTTCTCCCCCTCAAAAGAAACACTCCTCATAATATTTTCAAGGATGATATTTCATCATTTTAATGTTTGAATATCATTTGAATAATCTTCCAGGGATAGAAACATCTTCAACATAGCTATCAAGAGTTGAAAACATTCACAAAATCTCATGTTCTCCCCTTGAGAGCTTGTTTCACCTTCAATTATCTATACTAACTGCACAAATACAATTGAAAAATTATTAGTAGAATAAAATGGTCTGCTTTTCTTCTTCAATGTGGAGAGAAAGGTTGAGATGGTTTTTGTAACAACCCGATATATTATGATAAGTATTCTTTTTAATTTTTTGATGTCATGTGTTTTATGCTACATCATTATTATCTTGTGTTATACGCAACACCGTATTATCTTGCAGTATACGCAACACAATTCTTGGATTGTGTTATACACAATTTCTAGTTCATTTGATAATAGTCATTCTACGCAAAATTGAGTGTATATATAAATATATATATTCAATGTATAAATTAAATATGGGTGGATTTTGTTATATGCAACAACATAGGAGTCTTGCACTACATGCAACCTTCACATGGCTTTCATTACAGGGAATCGTGGCATTCCTCGATAGCGTGTGTTGTACACAATAACGGGTTTCACTAAACAACGATATATGGTTATAATATTATCACGAACTAGCCATTATGAATTGTATTATCCAAATTTTTAATTTTATAACATTATTATTAATCTTATAAATGTTATAAAACATTTTATGTGAATAATATAATTTTTTCGGGTAAAATAAGTATTTTTAAAAAAATGCAGTTTTGCCCCCTTTTGATGGAACAACGACTTTAAATCTAGTTTTTCACATGTTTATAAGTTCAATTTTACAAAATAAACTTCTTATTTTGAATCAGGATATAAAACTTTACATTGGATACGGTTTTGATATTTTTTTTGACAACTTTCATATTTTAATGAATAGTAAAAACACGCTATATTTTAATTAAAAACAGCGTTTTTCATCATAATAATTTATGTGGTTAAATTATAATATTTATTGGTTTTAAAGTATAAATAGAATATATTTTTACCATTTAATACATTTTATGTCATTAGCATTGACATTACCTTAAATTCGTAGGATAAATCAATTCAAACTTTTGCAATGTTTTAAACAAAAACCTGTTTTCCTTCAACAACGGGTTTAATTTTAAATTAATTACTGCAACTTATGTGTTTGGAATATTGGAAAATGGATTCCATATTTGGAATCAGTGGGTCAAAATTATGTTAATAGGATAATTTTTATTTTTGGACATTATGAATAGTAACTACGGTAAAGTTTATTTACCATAGTTAAACGTAAATCGGTTAATTAAGGGTAAATATAAGATTATAAAATTACCCTAACACCTGAAAAAATCCTATTGGATGACTAAAAGTATACCCATATCACATAAGGGTCGGAATATATTCATTTAATGGACCTTTTCCCATGGAAGTAATTTAATTGTTATTAAAACCAAAGAAAGTGACAACATGTCACTTTCTTTAATCTTATAAGTATAATAATTTTGGTTTAGTGATAAAATTCATGAAACATTAGATATAAATAGTCTCTAGAAATCTAATAAAATTATCTACATCATTTGAATTTATATAGAATTTTTACAGATTAAATAATTATCATTAAAGGTGACATAATAGTGATGTTGAAATTATTTGATTAAGAGAAATTTCAAATAAATTTTTTTAAAAATAATAAAATTAATATTATATGAACTATTTAATGTTCTCCAATAATTTTCTAGATACATATTACCGTTTATGAATCTATTAATGATTTTATTTAGAACTTTGTTTTTGTATATATTTTATTTAAATTCATATAAATTAATAATGTCAAAATTGACACTATTGTTATTTTATAAAAATAACATTATAAAATTGTTTAAAAATCACAAAAATATTTACAAATTATAAATTTATATTTATATGGCTTAAAATGTTATAAAATATCCAATTATGGACAATTCACAACAAATAAGTAATTATTTTTTATATTTAAAAATTTAGAATGTTATTACCACAAATAAAGTTAAATTGATTAAATAAGGATAAATCAAGTTGATAATGTTTAAAATAAATTCCTAACATGTATAAATATTATTGGTTTCTGAGATTACGACCCTATTTCATCTAATATTCGAATATGAGTCATTTTTGTAGGTTTCTATGTGGGTTTATATTTATTATAAATTAATATTTTTAAGATTTCCAAAGGTGCCCCTCTCCTACCTTATAAAAGGGCACCTCCTCCCTCTCTTCCTCACACCACTTTGAGCCATAAATCACGGAAAAAACCTGCAAAATTCTCTTCTCCACTTCCCTAGAAATATAATTTAGGTCTTGGTCAAATTAAATTACCAATCTTAGTGCCCTAAGAGGAGGTTTCAAAGAGGCATATCAAAAAAGAGGTAATTTCTTCTACCGATTTTTCAGGATTCTTTATTTTTCAACTTCTTCTTATTTAGTTTTTTCAATATAAAGTAATATCATCAGTATCACTAATATACTGATATGTTATTATAAATATTAAACAACTCCATTTCACCTTCTATCCATCCTACGGAAAACAAAATCACCGCGCATACGTACGTACAGAATACAGTCTCCACGCCGTGGTGTAATATGTTTTTCCACCTACACATTACATGGATGGGTATAATGGTGTAATGAATAACTATACATAGTTATTATAACATCATAATTATTCTGATATATTTTATCATCCACTACAATTCAATTCAATAATTATAGAAATGATATGATCGCTCATGCATACGTACAGACCACCATCTCCACGACGCTATGAAATTCATTCTCCATGTTAACCATTTAAGAATGATTATAAAGTATATATAAGAAATAATAATGAAATATATTAAATTATAAAGCTACTGGATATATGTATATATATATATATGTATGTCATCTACTTAATTCCATTCAACTCAATACGGAAACGAAAACAACGTTCATGCGTACGTACGACCTACCGTCTCCATGAACGATGTATTTCTTTCCATTTATAGATCTATTATATATATGTATATTCTGAATATATATTATATATAAATCATGTTTTATATTATGGATTTAATTAGTCATGATCTAAGTAATCATATGAATAATTACAAGTCAAAACAAAGACGACAAATGAAACGATTTTACCCAACACACTATTTAACATGGAATTTACGAAAGAACGGGTAATATAAAGTCCTATGTGAACCATATATGATATCATAACAATGAATATGATTCTTTAATAAGTAAATGAAATTATTTAAATCATTAAACAGGAGGTTCAGATACATAAGAAGTATATCAGACATAAGGTAAGGGATAATTTTGCAAATATCATTTTTATCCGACATTTCTTATTTGTAAGTATTTACTAGGGTTATTTCTATCATCGATTTACATGTTTTATAAAAGTGTATTCATGTATGATTAAAGTATTTTGACCCATTGTTGACATTTACAACATGGTATGTAAGGAATCTTTTTTTGTTTACGTTACAAGGTACTTTTTTTTCTTTTCGGCAAAAGTACGAGAAGAATGTTTTTTAACTTATACAGCACAAACAGATTTTTACGGTTTTATAAAGCATTATTTTCATGAAGCTTCCTCTAAAATATTTCATGACTATTTTCAAAAAATATATTTCTTTTAATATTTCATGACGTTTTGTGAAAAGAAATTGATTTTGAGGAAGAAATGATATTTTCCTCAAGAATTCATTTCATGTGTTTTATCAAAACCATTTTTTCATCTAAGATGACATTATTTCATATGTGTATGTTTCAAGTATAATGTGACTATGATTTAAATGGTTTCACTTTTCTTATTATGAAATGAAATCCATTTATTTTATATGGATTATGTGAGTATGGGATGATTTTTTTGAAACCCATTTCATTTGTTGGGTTATTATGAATGATGTAGGTTTATTTTGTGGAAAAAGTAAGAATGATTTCATTATGAGATGAGTGGGACCTATATCTCCCTCCAATGCATTGGGTAAAGATTTATATCTCATGATATAGACATGTCTAGAATAGTAAGTTAATCCGGTTCAGTGTTACAGGACTGAAACGAGGAGTGATCTCGATTCAAAAAGGGACTTTGTCCACTAAGATGGTCTTGACAGCAATGCCTTGGAAACTATGGAAATCATAACAAGTCTTGAATGGATGCCACAATTACATGTTTTATTCCCATGCTATTTTATCATGATTGATGTTCCTTTATGATATATTCCTTACGTACTTCTAATATTTATGTGTTTGCTCAAGGTTTTAATGTTTAGATTTCATGTTCAAGTTTTTTCTTTCAAATTTATATGGATTGTTTTATGTTATCTATGTTTGCGCTTATTGAGAATTTGATCTCACCCTTTTTATGTTTTATTTTCACCAATAAATAAAGAAAGGTTTAGGTAAGGAAACAAAAATGGGAAGATCGTTATGGGAGATGTTGAAGATATTTCAACATGACTAATTGTTTATATTCCAAGATTTCAAAGACACTAAACTATTACGGTCCTTGTGTGTCTTTTTTGTTATGTATTATGTATTCCGAAAAAGTAATGTAATGTCCATGTACGTCATGATTCAGGTCTCTACAGTTGGTATCATAGGAAATTTTTAGTCGACCTTTGGAAACTAGGATGCAAAATGTTTGTGAGATCCCTGGAGATATTTCTAAGGTGTGACTAGGGATGTCCCTAAGGATAAGTATACGTATAGGATATAGTCTTAGAACTACGGTAAGGATCATAGAATTTAACCTAAGATGTAAGATTTTGATGGTTTTCCCACTTTATTATATTTTTTTCCCTAGAATGATTTTTGCCACTCATAATATTCTTTTTGGGTTTTAGATGATGGCTGGAACCCGAAGAAACCGTGTTGATCAATTTAATGGAAAATGAAATGGTTGTCCTCCTGACCAAACCAATTTCATGGGAGATGGAGTGAAAAATCATATATCTATACTTACACAAACTATAAATAATTCTACAATCAAAATGAGCAGAGAAAGGAGAAACATTCTGTTGAATCCATCATGAGGCAGCGTCCACCTTCATTCAGTAGGTCATCTGATCTCTTAGTGGCTGAACAATGGATAAGTTCTATTGAAAATATATTTTCAGTTCTACAATTTTCATGAGCATTATAAAGTCATCTAAGCAGTATATCATTTAGAAGGTGATGCTGATCAATGGTGGAATCTTATCAAGAATACGAGGAAAAGATATGAAATTTAGTCCATTGAATTGGAAAAGTTCAAGATCTTGTTTTTTATTAAGTATATCATTCGCATTCTTCAAACAAAGAGGGAAAATGTGTTTCTTGAGCTTAAGAAGAAAGATGATGAATCAATTGGTATATACGAAGTGAATTTTACACGGCTTTCAAGGTATGCATCTGGCATTATCATCCAACCTGAAAGTAAAGAAGATTGAATTTTCAGTGGCTTAAAACAAAGTCTTCGAAGGGAATTAACTATAATAGACTTCAGAAGATATGAAGAAATTGTGTGTCGTGCTATCAAGGTAGAACTGGAAGTTAGTGTAACATATCCATATCATGGTTTTGACAAGAAATGAAAGATGGAGTTCAAGGAGAAATCTCAGAATAATGGTGAAAAGTATATAAATGTTTCCTAATTCTCAATGTGTGGAAACAAGCAGGGTGTAGATTGTCTTAAAGGGACTAGAAAATGTTTTAATTGTGGAAAAGAAGGTCATCGAGTAGCTGAGTGTCTAAGTAATGGAAAATGGGTTGCTAATGATGTGAATACAGAAAATTCTGTAGAGAACACACCACCAACACTTCAATGCTTCATGTGCAAGGAAATGCGGCATTATGCTAATAAATACCCTAATACATGGGTTAATGATGATCATCATGATAAACCTCTTAAGGCAAAGGATAAAGGGAAGTCTCATGCAATCACTATTTGTGATGTTGAGAATGAAAATGAAGTTGTGTAATGATTAAGTGTTTATGTAATGGGATTCCAAAATAATGTTGTATACAGTATCATGGAGTATTGGAATATTTATGTATTAGTCTATTGTGGTTTTCAATAATTTTATGGTACCAGTAACCATGGAAAGTGATTGAGATATTTCTGTAAAGAAGATGATATGCGCACAATGAAGGGATAAGGAGAAAATGAAATGTTTGACAGTATTCATAAGCTCATGACTGATATAAGGAAATAGTTATATCATGGTTTGACTAAATAGAATTTTTGGGTCTTGGTATATGGAAAGAGTTATCTTTTGACATCCCTCATGTTTTCACTAAGATTCAATGTGTATTCATTTTTCAAGAGAATACATGATTAAGGCCTTTGAGTGTTTGGAATGTGACCTAAAAGACATATCTTATGATATATGGGGATCAACGATGGTATTACCATGCTTGTTATACGAAATCTTTGGTAATCAACTTCACTATAATATGAGAATAGACTGCAATATTATGGATAAGCCTAAAGATCGGAATGGATTATGTTGGACATAAGTTAGTATTGTTTAAGGATATAACCTTTTTTGATATTATTGTTGGGATTTTATAGTAATGTAGTTTTAGAAAAAGGACAACCTACAGGACAAGCGAAAACCCATCGCATCAGACAAGGATGTGGGAATCGAACCCACAACCGATGTGCGACAAGCCTTTATCACCTACCACTGGTCTACAGGATGTCTCTGGTTAGTGTAAATTAGTTATAATTTTTTAAGTGGTATGAGATATGAAGTATACGTCCATTTTAGGAAAAATTTAAGATTAATTGAATTATTTATATTTAATAACTTTTCCTAACCTTTTGTTTGAGACAGATGGAATGACCCGTCATTCTAGCACATGTTATGATATCACATCATGAATGACAAATTCAACATCATTTCGTGAAGAGATCAAGTGGAAATTTTCAAGGCACAAACAACGCCTAGATTGTACCAAAATCAACTAAGTATTTTTTTGATTTGAAAATTATTCAACATTAGAGAAATGATCATGAAAACCAAAAATGTTTTCATAGTGCCTTTATATCCGATGAATCAGATGGTACCTTATATCATCACAAATCTATGGCTTTGTGATTGTTGGATTTTTCATAGCCCTGTTCTCTACCACTCTCTATCAGAACATGATGTTTATATTTCTCTTCCATATCCATATTTTCACCTATGTTCTCCCACGAGGAAACCCAGTGATGATTTAATTTGGGTAAATGTTGTGTTTCATACATTATTTTTTAAATTTACGTTTTGGTATTACATTTTTCGATGTGGGTTTCAATTAAATAAACTTTCAAGTAGAAAACCATGTATAACCCCCGACGAATTTCGTGGGTGAAATTCATTTTAAGGGGGGTACAATGTTACAACCCGATATTTTATGATAAGTATTCTTTTTAATTTATTTGATTTCATGTGTTTTATGCTACACCAAGATTATCTTATGTTATACGCAACACCGTATTAACTTGCAGTATACACAACACAATTCTTGGATCGTGTTATACACAATTTCAAGTTCATTTGATAATAGTCATTCTATGCAACATTGAGTGTATATATATATATAATAAATGTATAGATGAAATATGGTTGGATTTTTTTATACGCAACAACAAAGGAGTCTTGCACTACACAAAACCCTAACATGACTTTCATTACCGGCAATCGTGACCTTCCTCGATAGCGTGTGTTGTACACAATACCAGGTTTCACTAGAAAAGATATATGGTTATAATATTATCACGAACTAGCCGTTATGAACAGTATTAACAACATTTTGAATTTTATAACATTAATATTAATCTTATAACTTTTCTAAAACATTTAATGCGAACAATATAATGTTTTTGGGTAAAATAAGTATTTTTTAAAAAATGCAGTTTTGCGGCCTTTTGATGACGCACCCACATTAAATCTAGATTTTGACATTTTTATAAGTTGAATTTTACAAGATAAACATATTATTTTGAATCAAGATATAAAAATTTACATTGGATAAAGTTTTGATATTTTTCTGATAAGTTTCATATTTTAATGAATAGTAAAAACACACAATATTTTAATTAAAAACAAATTTTTCATCATAATAATTTATGTTGTTAAATTATAAAATTTAATGGTTATAATGTATAAATAGAATATATTTTTACCATTTAATACAATTTATGTCATTATCATTGATTTTACCTTGAATTCGTAGGTTAAATCAATTCAATCTTTTTCAATGTTTTAATCAAAAACCCATTTTCTTTCGACAACGGGATTAATTTTAAATTAATTACTACAACATATTTGTTTTGAATATTGAAAAATGGATTCCATATTTGGAATCAGTGGGTAAAAATTATGTTAATAGGCTACTTTTTATTTGTGGGCACTATGAATAGTAACTACGGTAAAATTTATTTACCATAGTTAATGGTAAATCGGGTAATTAAGGTTAAATATAAAATTATAAAATTATCCTAACACCTGCCTAAATACTATTGGATGACTAAATGTCGACCCATATCACCTAAGGGTCAGATTAGATTCATTTAATTGACTTTTGTCAATGGAAATAATTTAATTATTATTAAAACCAAATAAAGTGACAACATGACACTTTCTTAAATCTTATGAGTATAATAATATTAGTTTAGTGATAAACTGCATGAAACATCGAATATATGTAGTCTCCAGAAATATAATAAAATTATCTATATGATATGAATTTATTTAGAATTTTTAGGGTTTGTATAATTATCATTAAAGGTGACATAATAGTGATGTTGATATTATTTTATTAAGAGAAATATCAAATAAATGGTTTAAAAAATATTAAAATAAATATTATATGAACTATTTAATGTTCTCCACTACTTTTATAGATACATATGACCTTTTATGAATTTATTAATGCTTTTATTTAAATCATATCTTCTGTATATATTTTATTTAAATTCAAATAAATGAATAGTGTCAAAATTGACACTATTGTTATTTTATAGAAATAACATATTATAAAATTGATTAAAAATCACAAAAATATTTAAAAATTATAAATTTATATTTATATGGTCTAAAATGTTATTAAATATCCAATTATGGACAATTCACAAAAAATAAGTAATTATTTGTTATAATTTAATATTTAGTATTTTATTACAACAAATAAAATAAAATTGATTAAATAAGGATAAATCAAGTTGATAACGTTTAAAACAAATTCATACCATTTATAAATATCATTGGTTGATGAGATTACAACCCTATATCATCTAATTTATAATATGAGTCATTTTTTGAGGTTTTTAAGTGGGGATATATTTATTATAAATTAATATTGTTAAGATTTCTGAAGGTGCCCCTCTCCTCCTTTATAAAAGGGCACCTCCTCCCTCTCTTCCTCACACCACTTTGAGCCTTCATGCTCGGACAAAGCCTGAAAAATTTACTTCTCCACTTCCCTAGAAACATACTATAGGTCCAGGTCTACTTCAAAAACCAATCTTAGTACCCTAAGAGGAGGTTTCCAAGAGGCGTATCGAAGAAGTGGTAATTTCTTCTACCGATTATTTCAAGATTCTTTCTTCTTCAACTTCTTCTTCATTAGTTGTTTCATTATAAAGTAATAACATAAGTATCAATAATATACTGATATGTTATTATAAATATGAAACAACCCCATTTCACCATATATTCGTCCTACGGAAAACAAAATCATTGTGCGTGCGTACATACGGAATACCGTCTCCACGCCGTGGTGTAATCTGTTTTTCCCCCAACACCTTAAATGGATGGGTATAACAGTGTAATGAAAAACTATACATAGTTATTATAACATCATACTGATTCTTATATATTGTATCATACACTCCAATTCAATTCAATAATTATGGAAACGATATCATCGCTCGTGCGTACGTACGAACTATCCTATCCACGATGCGATGAGATTCATTCTCCATGTTAACCATTTAAGAATGATTATAATGTATATATAAGAAATAATAATGAAATATATGACATTATAAAGCTAATGTATTTATGTATATATAAATATATGTATTTCATCTACTTAATTCCATTCAACTCAATAAGGAAACGAAAACAGCGTTCAGACGTAGGTACAGCCTACCGTCTCAATGAACTGTGTGTTTCTTTCCATTTATCGATCTATTATATATATGTATATTATTAATATATATTATATATAAATCATGTTTTATATTCATGATTTAATTAATCGTGATCTAAGTAATCATATGAATAATTACAAGTCAAAACACAAACGACAAATGAAACGATTTTACCCAAAACACTCTTTAACATGGAATTTATAAAATAACGGTAATATAAAGTCATAAGTGAACCATATATGATATCATAACAATAAATAAGATTCTTTAATAAGTCAATGACATTATTTAAATCATTATATAGGAGGTTCGGATACATACCAAGCATATCATATATAAGTTGATGGATAATTTTGTAAATCTGATTTTTATCCGAGATTTCTTATTCGTAAGTATTTACTGGGGTTATTTTTATCATCCATTTCCATGTTTTATAAAAGTGTTTTCATGTATTTTTAATTTCCTTTTTACCCATTTTTTACTTTTACTACATTATATGTAAGTAATCTTTCTTTTTTACTTTACGAGGTACTTTTTTGTATTTTCCGGGAAAAGTAAGAGAAGAATGTTTTTTTAACTTATACGGCATGAACGGATTTTTACGGTTTCATAAAGAATTATTTTCATGATTCTTCCTCTGAAAAATTCATGAATATTTTCAAAAAAGTCTATTTCTTTTAAAATTTCATGACTTTTTGTGAAAAAAATATTTATTTTGAAGAAGAAAGGATATTTTTCCCAAGAATTCATTTCAAGTGTTTTATAAAAAGCATTTTTTCATCTATGATGACATTATTTCATATGTGAATGTTTCATGTATAACATCCCTATGATTTATATGTTTCACTTTTCTTATTATGAAATGATTTCCATTTATTTTATATGGATTATGTGAATATGGGATGATGTTTTTGAAACCCATTTAATTTGTTGGGTTATTATGAATGATGTATGTTTATTTTATGGCACAAGTAAGAATGATTTAATTATGAGATGGGCGGGTCCTATATCTCCCTCCAATTAATTGGGTAAAGATTTATATCTCATGAGATAGACATGGCTGGAATGGTAAGTTAATATGGTTAAGTATTATAGGACTGAAACGAGGAGTGAACTCGATTCAGAAAGGGACTTTGTCCACTAAGAAGGTCTTGGCAGCAATTCCTTGGCTACTATGGAAATCATAACAAGTACTGAATGTTTTCCACAATTACATGTTTTATTCCCATTCTATTTTATCATGATTAATTTTCCTTAATGATATATGCCTTATGTACTTCTATGATTTATGTCTTTGCTCAAGTTTCTAATTTTTAGATTTCATGTTCAGGTTTTTTCTTTCAAATGTTTATGGATTGTTTTTTGTTCTCTTTGTTTTCCCTTATTGATCATTTTATCTCACCCTTTTTATGTTTTATTTTCCCCATGAAAACAAAGAATGGTTTTAGGTAAGGAAACAAAAAGGGGAAGATCTTTATGGGAGATGTTGAAGATCTTTTAACCTGACTAATTGTTTATATTCTGAGATTCCAAAGACACTAAACTATTACGGTCCTTGTGTGTTTTTTTGTTATGTATTAAGTATTCCGTAAAAGTAATGTAATTTCCATGTACGTCAGGTTTTGGGTCTCTACAGTTTTCTCAACCAAGATGCCTTATTTTTTCCAGTATTCATGCATTCAGATATGAATATATGTTCTAATCTAGGTTGATGTGGCTGGCACTCTTTATATTTTCTTTTGCATTGGGTAGAAAAGTTTTCTTCTTAATAGACAACATGAATGATACATTATTACTTCTTTTAGGGACTACAACATTCTCTGGTTTTAAGGATGGACAACCATTCTCAATGTGACCAGATTTCATAAATCTATCACACATAACTTCTTTATCATGTGTGTTTCCTTATGTTTTTACTCTCTAGTGATCTTTATTTCCATCATTTGAAAGTTTTAATTTTATTTTAGCACTTACCTTGGACATTTCATCTTAATGTTTCTTCATTATTTCCAAATATTTTTTCCAAATTACCAACATTTCATTTGGAACTATTGTAGTAGGTTTGGATCTTCCACAAGGGGTCATCTGAGTTTCATCCCTCTTAGTTTATCTTTTATATTAATTTTTGTTAAATTTATAGTATCGAAAATCAAGGGTCTTCTCAAATTCCCTACTTGAGATATTCTTGGGGAAATGTGTATTCACGATATTATTTTGATTTCTTCCTAAGGTAGATACTTCATACTTATCCAGAACTACAGATCTTATTATCTTATCAAACAATGAATGCATGTTGAGATGGGAATATACCTAACTTTTGACCACTACCATTATATGTATCATAGATGTTATCAATAATTCCAAATCTTTTTACGGTAAATAGATTCTTATTGAACTATAAATGTCTCTTCTTCTTATCTGGATTTCTTCTTTTTTATATAGGATTTCTATATGATTTTTCATTTAAGCTACTATCAAAAAATCCAGTGCACAATGCCCAAATCTATTACAGCACCAACATTGACCCACTAATCATATCTTCTAGATATCTTTTTTATAAGGTTGTTGAGACTTCTTCTTAATGTATTATGCCCTATCTAGGGAACCATGTTTTTTATTCATCTTCTTATCCACCCTAGCCATTGTGGTATGTTTCTTATTCTCACCATTCCTCATCCATACATTTGTATAATTTTTCCTCCAACTTGTAATTTCTGTAGAAACATATTTTGAAACAATAATACAAGTTGATATGGATGGTACCATCAATTTCTTAGCAACTTGTGATAGATCAATGAGTGAATTCATGATATTCTTTTTACATGATTGAGGAATTTGGATAGTAAGAATATTCTAATGAAAATTAAGTAGAAACATACACTATTTTGTGAGATGGATAATCAAGATTTGTCATAATCTTCTTGTCAAAAATTTGAGGTATTTCATCTTTATAATCCTCCGGTGAGAATAGAGTTCCATCATCAAATGTTTTTGTATTTTATGAAGTCTCAATATGTGTATTCTAAATATTGGTCAACTGAGTATCCAATTCAAGACATTTTCAATTTTTAATGACCTTATAATCATCAATCATAGTCATCTTCACATCCCAATCCTTCTTCATTATAACAAATTCGTCATCATGAAACATTATTTTATTCTGAATCAGTGAGTCTTGTTCTTTGATCATCTTTGACATCACATCCAATTGATTACCCTTGACATTAGTGCAATTCTTCAGTTTTCTATCAAGCACTTGGATCTTTTCTTCACGACACTTCCTGAATATATCATCCACTTCATCATATTTGAGCCATTTTGATGTTTTTATTTCATATTTACTCCTTGTTTCATCAAAGGATTCAATCCATCAAGAGAGATTATAACATTATTATATTTTTTATACAATGAAAACCTCCATAGAACCTGCTTCTTTTCATAGTTGTGTGAATTCCTATTGCATAATTTTAAATATTCAATAAATACAGAATACTATATCTTTAGAGATATAATAATCGTATTTTCATAGTCTATTGATTTAATCTGAGGCTGAAGATTGATCAAGGGTGAAAACACATACCTCTTGATCTACATGCTCTTTTATTTGCAGACCCAAAATAACTTCTTTTTCTAAAAGGCATGGAGAACCAAATACTTCCTATACTTTAGATAATAGGGACTTCTTAAACTGCCTATTCTCTATATTTTTCTTCTTAATGATGGACATGCTAGGTATAGACGTATGCTTGGAGATAATTGAACATTCATCAATACTTATCTTCGTTATTGACTCATGAAATAAAACTCAAATAATCTTATGAATATAATTTTAGAAGAGTATCCAACATACGTGAACCTTCCCTCTATTACAAATAGAAGGTCCCCAGACCACCCTAAGGTAGGGGTGAATTAGGGTTTCAATGTCTTCGCTTCCCTTCTGGATCCTGTTCCCACGTTGGTAGGAAATTTTTCAAACTTTTATTATGGATATGTGTACTAATTAAAACAGTCACATAAAGTAGGAAAACTCAAAAGATTTACATGGTTCACCACTAAGGGAAAGAACTATGTAGCATACACTAATAGGCTGTTGGTTAAAGGCAATTATACTAATTTTCACTAATTGTGGATGAAAACAGTTCGGGCACAATCACTCTGTCCTAGGAACACTAGAAAAAGGTTAAGAGATAGCTCACTACACTCCATATATCTCTTCCACTGACTCCCCCTGGCTCACTTCCTTGGATGAAGTCTCACTAATTTTATCAACATGAAGTTTACTTCAATATATTGGCATGGAAGTATTTATCTCTATTCATCATGAGAAATGTCATGCATCGAAGTCCCATATTGATTTCTTTCAGGTTCAACATTCCTTTTTGGTGAAACAACTGAATACACTAAATCTTCTTCTTATTTATGTTAGAATAAAAAACATATTTTATGATGTTTCTTCTTCTGACAACTATTCATGATTCTCTGAACAATCTCTAATATGCGTATTGTTCCTTCTCTGAATATCGTGCCTACTCTACATACCATTCCCACTCTTCATACCATGCATGCACTGCGTACTGGGCCTAAAATACGATTCATGCCTACTCTATGTATTGGGATTTCTCTGTATACCTCACATTTTCAATGTATCGCACCTTCTCTGCGTACCACTCCTGCAAAAAAATTTCACCTACATTGTATATTGTGCTTCCTATGAGAATTTCACCTGCTCTGTGCACGGTACCTGCTCCACATACTGTGCCTGATGTGAACACCATGCCTACTCCGTGCACCACATCTGCATAACTCCTTTGTATACCACTTATATGGTCCTCCTTAATATACTTTTCCTTCCATCTATAGACTTCTTATTCAAATTATGTGAATTATTTCATCTCCCACATACCACTTTTTCCTACTCAATATATCTTTCGCAGACTGTTACATCTAATTTCACAAACCATTTAGTCATTCGTGAACCACTTTAGGACTTAGCAGAGTTCTTCCCAAGTGATGATATTTTCTTGTCATATTCTCTCACTTTTAATTGTTATATTAGAATTCATATATAGGAAAATAACTATTCAAATTTTGCTAATCTTATTTACCCATATTTTTAATGTAGTATAATATTCAACGCTTACTGAACTCCATTTGCGTATTGTAGGCCTCCACTACATACAGTAATCCTATAAACTGTGAATATTTATCGCATACAATTAACTTTCTGTGTACCATAAGTATTTTGGTCCACATACTACATCTATTTGGCCAAAATCTATCCATCCCTCATACCATAACTATTTACCACAAACAATCACTACAAACCATTTTCAGTTTGTGCACCGCTCTGCATACCATTCCCCCTGTCAGCTACGCAGACACAAACCGTTCCCAGGACATGGTATGTGGAGATGTTTTGAGGTACATGGTTTTCTTACTTTTCTGATTTCCTTCACCATTCCACATCTTGTTCACTCCGATTCTGAAAATCCATCCACTCCCAAAAACAAACAAATAATAATTTTGAAGTCCAAAATTTTAGAAAATGTTGGGAAATGACATCACTCTAAATATCTACATCAGAATGAACACACACACATTTTTATTGTAATATGGATTCTTTAACAATTATCAGAATTCATCACAAACTCCTTCCCCCATGATATATAACCTTTAAATAATCACTTTCAGCATAATTAGTTTCACCAGGGAAAGTACTACAACATCTAAACTTCCCTATCTTCCTGCAGCATCAGTCATTCTAGTCAACAGTAAATTGGACTAGAATCATCTTCTCATCTTTTTATGATCATTCATAAATCTTTAAATCTTCACATAACACCTCATGCAATAAGGCATGTCTCTTCAACAAGGCTCTTGGATGGTCACTTTAAACATTGAGATGTTTCATGATTACATTATAACTTCAAGACCTAAAACACTCCCTGAGATGGGTTCATTATTGTGGACAATATATCACTTAAGATACTTATACATTGAACATAAGATCAGTTAAAAAATCATCTGAGTGACCACTCTCAATAACATTGGATCTCTTCATTATTTCCTTCATCATTATTATTTTTATTGACAACCATTGACCAAAAAATAAATAATTATTCACAAAATGGTCCCACAATGTTTTTCTCTCTTTAAAAATGTGATGCATCCCCTGATAGATATAAATCCATTAATAATGGGATTTCAGTTCACAGATGATCGAAAAACCTCCACACTATTATTTTATGAAAAAAATCATCATACCGTCTTCATTATGGATACTATGTTTGAAAATTTATTAAATATATCATATATCATCAAACAAACTACCATCACCAAATAGGTACTTTTTTATTCTAATTACAATTTAATTAAAAATATTTCATAATCATTTTTTGTCTATGTTTTCTTAGTACAAATAAGATATCCAAAAATATACATACCCAAAAGAAGAAGTAAATTTGTTCAAATATGTGTGGGTAGATTACATGGTTTCAGAATGTTTTCCAGCATCAATTATAGAAGATTTACTATTATTTTTGTGATCTTTTTTGGGTTATGACCATAGAGATATATTTTGGATTTGATGAATTAGTGTCACAATGTTTATAAATTATTTTTACCTATTTCTCAAGGATAAATATAATTGAGTGTTATAATATATGGACTATAATATAGCAAGTAATATGTCTTAAGTTGCTCATTCTCATGGTAGATTGGATTTCAAAGCTGTAATTGAGATAGTGGAAATAGTGAAGTGCGTCAAGAATGTATATAGAAATCATGAAAATGTGAATTCCTACTACTTATTTTCTTAATTGTTTTCATAATTTTATCTATTATTTTTATGTTAATTTTATTATCAATTTTATCAGATACATTTTTTCACAGTTAATTTGGGAGGTCAAGCTTTACTTTAAATATCTATAATATAATAGAAAAGTGAAAATTATCTTTAGGATGTAAGAGGAAATTTCATGTTGCGTGAAATATGATGTGAATCTAAAATATGAATCTACAAAATCATTACTCATAATAATTGTCATTAATTCTTTTTTAAAAGATAATTTATAGTTCAAATAGAAACTCTCATATAATAATGCATTTTTATACAGTTGACGGAAAACTATGGTATACAAAAATATATGTCATGAAAATTTTCTTGAATGGTTTGAGAATCAGGAACATCTCAATCTACCACACTTCAGTTTGATATATATCATGCTTAGTGTGACTCAAAGTGTATTTTTTAAGTTTATAATGTAAAATTTAGTTCAAAACAAACATCACCTACTCAAAACAGATAAAATGCCTTCTTATTGATTTAGTACTTTAGGAAAATGGCACATAATTCATTTGTGATGTGTAGGAATCAACCATACCCCTATATAATATATAGTGTGTCAGTTATGACACAATGTTTGTGTTTTAGTTTAAAATTGAAATTTTTGTTTAAAACAAAACTAAAATACTAAAAATCAAGAAAACACATTCAGATTGTTTTGATACATTAGCAATGAGATCCATAAGTCATTTTTTATGTTTAGTAATTAATCTCACCTCAATATGATACATGGTGTTCCTGATGTGACTTTAAGAGTATGTTTTTAGTTTAAAATTGTTAGGCTAGTTCAAAACACATACTAGATACACAAAATGGAGGAAACACGATCAAATTTTTTTGATACTTTAGAAACATGTTTCGTAAAACAATTTTTATGTATGAATAAACTACACCTCAATAAGATACATGGTGTGTCCGGAATAACTCTTTGGGGTTTTTTTTTATATTCAATTTTATATTTCAGTTCAAAACACGTTTTACACACTCAAAACTGATAAAATATATTCATAATGTTTTGATGTTATAGCACAATGATGCATAATCCATTTGTGATGTGTATTAATTGACTACATCTCAATCTAATACATGATGTGGCTGGTATAACTCGAAGTGTGTGTTTTCAATATAGAAGGGACATTTTAGTTTGAAATGAATGTCACATAGAAAAAACAACTTAAATGAGCTCATGTTATTGGTAAACATTAGGAAAAAAATATATAATTCATTTTTGATGTGTACTAAGAAAAAACACATCAATTTGACCCACTATTTCATAAGTATTAATCAATGTGCATGTTTTCAATATAATAGTGCCATTTTAGTTTAAAGAATGTATCATATGGCCAGGACCCAGAAATCAGGATTATATTGTTTTTAATCTTTAGTAAATTGATCGATAATTTATTTTTACTTGTTTGTATCAACAATAAATCAATCTGATAGAAGATATTGTATGTATGACTCAAAGTTCATGTTTTCAATATAGAAGTGTTATTTTGTTTTAAAAATCATGTCTCCTAGTTAAAAAAGAAAAATGCTTCAAATTATTATCAAAATTTATGAAAAATTACCCCTAATTATTTTATGACATGTATGAATTTACCATACTTCAATCTGACAAATGATGTGACATGTATTACTCGATGTGTATGTTTTTAGTTTAAAATTAATAGTTCAGTTTAAAGTTCTCATCACATTCTGATAACTAATAAAATAAATTCATATTTCATTGATAATATATAAATATGATCCATAACATATTTTTGATGTGTAGGTATAAACTTCACCTTAATCTGAGACACAATGTCCCTAGTATGGCTTGAAGGGGATGTTTTTTTATAATTGACAACTTAGTTAAAATCCCATGTGACAAACTAAAAACTGAGAAGGGACATTCATTTTATTTTGAAACTTTTTGAAAACAATTTTTATGTAATTTTTGATATGTAGAAATCAATTTCACAATAATATGACACATGAAGTGACTGGTATATCTCAAAGTTCATGTTTACAAAATTGAAGTGTCATTTACGTTAAAAATATTTGTTATCTAAAACTATGCAAAAAAACTGAGAGTGTTATCAAATGTAAGGAAAAAAAATTATAATTCATTTGTGACAAGTATGAATTTAACATTTGTCAATATGACACCTTATGTGGTTAGTATGACTCAAAGTATGTGTTTTCAATATAACAGTGTCATTTTAGTATAAATGCATCACATAGCCAAAACTAAGAAAACTATATTGAGAAGTATTCCTTACTTGGGAGAAAAATTCATAATTCATTTTTTTGTATATTACACTATATTTCAATATGTTATAGTATGTAGAAGGTGTTACTATAAGTACATGTATACAATATTGAAGTGTAATTTCTGTTTAAAACACACGTCCATAGTCCTAACTGAGCGAACAAACTTGGATTGTTTTCAAACATTAAGAATACAATCCATATTTTATTTTTTATTTCAATGAATCAACTACACATAAATCTAGAACACAATGGGATCAGTATAACTCAAAGTGGGTGTTTTTAAAATAATGTGTCATTTTAGTTTAAAACATTCATATTGTAGCCAAAAATGAGAAAGTGAACTCATGTTATTTTCGAACAATAGGAAAAATTACATATTTCTTATGTGATGTGTATGAATTGATCGCACATCAATCCAACAAACTATGTAGTTAGTATAACTCGTTGTGCATGTTTTCAATATAAAAGTATCATTTTATTTTAAAATTTGTATCACATGGTCAAAATCAAGAAAATGGCTTTGGATTGTTTTTTAACTTTTGGAAAACTATCTTGAATTCATTTATGACATGTAGAAATTGACTGTACGAAAATATGTTTCACATTGTACTGGATATGACTCAAAGTGTGTGTTTTCAATATAAAGTGTTATTTTAGTTTAAAACATGTATCACATGTCCCAAACCAAAAAAAATAGATTCAGATTATTTTAAAACATTAAATCAATGTTCTAAAAATCATTTTGGACAGGTAGGATTCGACTTCACGTCAACCTGATGCATGATTAAATGATAACATCATTAATAAATATACAGAAACACACACAAAATAATTAATAATATAATTTATAATTTTTGGATTATATAACAGTAAAATTATATTTTTTTTATTTTTTTATTTGTTGTTATTAAAATCAAAATTATTTTTATTGCAGGGACATGCTTTTTTTACAGTGGTTGAACTTTGGATAAATTCATCCATAAGAATTGTGATTTTTGTATATTGATTTTAATTTTTTTGCATTAATTTTCAATATCACATAAATGTAAATATTTTTTATTTAAATTTTGAATTTTAATGTTAGTGAAATGTTATATTTTTATTTTAATATTACTTTCTATTTATATTTATTTCTTCCTATTTGTATTCATATTGGTTTCTAATGTTTTACAATAGATGCATAGCCTTTATTAGTGCTTTTATATACACTGATAAAGACTCCCTTTACCATCTCCATAAAAACATGATAAAGGACCTATTTATCAAAAAAATTATCATTGATGAATCAAGCCATTATCAGCGCTTTTACTAGCGGTGATAATGGTCTAGTGCTTTTAACATCATTTATGTTGTCATCACTTTTCTTCACTGAAAATTCCTATTTTTGGGACTAATATAGAATGGTTCTATTGTAGTGTTTATATGTTTCATAAAACAGTGATATCATTTATGTGGAAGAAAGATTTGAACATTAATAATTAATATTCTACTACCCATGATCTATCTTTAGCATATTATGTTAATAATCTTATATGAATAACACACAAAATTTTATTATGATACATCCCAATCCTACACTATAATTGGAAAAGGTATAGAAAATACAATATCTCTATATCCAATTAAATTATATTCCAAAATGATATACAATATTCCTATTATAACATGAATGTTGTACTATACAATAACACCACAATATACCCAATGATATTGTGAAAAATACATTATATGTATATAAGTTTTAGATAATATCTTTATGAGTAACATGAGTTAACACATCAAATGTTATGTGTAGTTTATGTTCTATTTTAAGTGTCATTTTTTATGTTTTCTTTATAATTTTTACCGAATTCATTTTATTCATTATCTTTTATTATATTCACAATCCCAATTTTAGTTTTCATTAACAATGAAATTATAATATTTTGTTATATGTTTGTAATGCGAAATGTTTAATAACCTAAAATACTATTTGTGATTTTTTAAACTATTTATGTTATGTTGTAAATAGTTTTTTATTGAGTCTTTTTAATTATTTTGTGGTAATTGTTTTTAAAAAAATCATTTTGATTTCATTTTAGTGCTATATGTAAAAATAAAAGTTTCAATTATCATTATGAATATAATTATAGTAATAATTTCATAAATAATCACGAATATTATGAAATTTATTTTTTTTGTAAACAACCATGTTGTGTGTAATTTTTATCTTCTTTTGTTTATAATTTTTACAAAAAAAATATTTTTATTTTTATTTTTAATTTGGATAATCTAGGTTCCCATTTTCAATATGTGTGTAACAATATTGTAAAATTTATAAGCATTAAAACTCAAAAGATTTAAAATAGAAAATAGTGAATGTGACTTTTTATTAGTGTTTTGGTTTTTTGTTAAACATTCATGCTATATGATATTTTTATTTCAACGTATTTGTTATTCATTGATTTTATACATTTTATTTTTTTAGATGAATAAAAATATGTCACATTCTTATTATTTATTTTTTTGTTACAAATCAAGACTACTGATAAAAAACCCCCATAATAATCTGAAGTAATCAAATAGGGATGAAAATGGGTTAGGAATCTATGAAATTTGAGATACTGAAATCAAAACCTATTTATTTTTATAAAACTGTAAATCTTTACTCTAACTCTAACATGTATATTTTTTAAATTCATTATTCTAACCGTAGCATATTATATTTTTATTTACACAATTAACATACTTAATATTTTTAATTACCCGATTATTAATTCAAATATTTAAATTTTATTTATAAAAATAGAATAAACAAATAAAAAATTATTTAAAAATATTTTGTTTTTTACGTTATTAAATAACATATAGTTAATAAATTAAAATTTAAAATTTAATAATACAAATAATATGATCCATACTCAAAATAAATAAATATTTTCATAAAAAAAAATATAAATAATTATTAATGATTAATTAATAATTATTTGGCTAATTCGGTTTGAGATTATAGCACCCGAAAATATTATTCTGACATTTCTCGTTTATTAATCGGGTTTTCAATTTGGTGCTCCAATACTATATATATTCATTAACCATTAGTATAACCTGTTTACTCGGATCAGGTTGTGTTAGATACCCATTTAACAAGTATCATTTCCATCCTCACCATCAATCAAAATTTTATATTGATTAATATGTATTTTGATTGAAAAAACAAAATAGACTGTTATTTTTTTGAAAACTAATGAACATATCACTTCTCACGCAAAATAATTCTGTATTTTTTTCATGTTTGAAATAATAATCAATATATAGATACAAAATCATTAGTGTGAACATGACTCATATATGAGTACGTTTAAAGAAACAAGAGATCGACATTATATGAAAGAGAAATATGAAAAGCCGATGAAAAAAAAGAATAAAATGTGGAATAGTTCTCTAGACATCTACGATTATAACAAAAAATTGACAAAGAACCATTAAATCACACAAACCGTTCACTATCCCCCTATTTATCATTTCTTACACCATTATTTATAACATAATTTTAATTTCCTCTCAAATATATATAAATTATTTATTTAATTTTAATTCATAAAAATAATATATGATAATAATATAAAAAACATTTATTTTAGAGTTATTTAAATACCCCTCAAATATATATATATAAATATATTGAATTGAAAAACATGGCTATTAATAATAATAAAAATAATAGTAATAATAATAATAATAATAAATAATAATAATTTTTTATTAATTTAAATGGATAATATCATTGATAAATTAATTGATAATTAATTTTTAGTGCATTTTTAAAACTCACTCTAATATATATATATATATATATATATATATATATAGTAATACGAGTAATGATAATCATTATTATTTAAAGGTATAAGTCATAAGTAAGATGTACACACCCAATAATCCCAATTGGGAAAGGAAACCATCTCCCCAATGGAAGGACCTACACCCATTTAGAGGCAACCAAATGTCTACATTTGAAATCCAAATTATTAATTCTCCTCCATGTCAACTTCTATATGACCATTACAGTTTATTGAAACAATTCCCAATTTGTAACACACCAATATTTTATGATATATGTCTCTTTAAATAAATGTTTTTCTAGTTCGTTTTACATGAATCATATAAATTAAACGACCCATATATAGTTTTTAAATATTGATATTTAATGTGGTTGTTATTGACTATCACTCCTATAAATATGACTATTAATAGCATGCTAAATGGATTTACGTTGCTAAAAAATATCTATTTTGTATGTATCGTTGAATGTCAATCTCTTTTATCGGCCCTCTAAAAAATACTAATAACTGTACATTTTATATGAGCTCGTTAGACCCCTCTATCAACACTCCAAATCCAACTCGCCCACCCTTTCCTCTAACACTGAACACAATCCAATCTACCTATATTTTCTTGGATGGATTTGAACATTTTACCTTCACCACTACATTTATATTCCCATACCACTACTCTATATTATTTTGTTTTATACTTTATGATATATCAATTTTTTAATATATATTTATATACATCGTTATAAAAATATATTTATATATAATTTTATTAAATACATTTATAAAAAAAATGTGTGTGTGTTCATTTTTATGTGGTTATATTTTTGTATAATTAGGTTCATGATAATATTTTTATTTATATATAATTATATATATTCATGTAATTATTTTTAAATACATTTATAAAATATGTATGTGTTTATGTGTTAAATTTTCATATACAAATATGTTTGTCTAAATATAAATATAAAAATAAATAAATAATTATTTCTTTATTTACATAAATTTGAAGGTATCAAGATGCACACTAGAAGTAGATATTCAATTGACATAAAAAATTTAATCATTGGATCAATGTAACAAGGTCATTTCCATGTATATGTGCCCTAGTAAAAAGGTTAATTATTTCACCCAAACAGATTATAGCCTATAAAAGTAAAACAAATGTTTGATTTAAAAGCATGTTCAACAAACTCTCATCGCCAGTGATTGTTTCATGATGTAATTGAGGTCATATCTCTATAGATTGTCCACATGCACTTCTAAAGTCAATGGGAATTTCGACCATCGATATATGGATGTTAGCACCAAGATCCAATGATGTCTTCGACATGCTTCCAATCACTACTATGTTGTACCATCATATCACAAAAGAAATTTTAGATTAATTCTTTTGAACCTACACTTCACTCTCTAAGATTCATGAGGGATGAATGTTGATTTTTAAAATTATATCTAATGAGTATTCCGTCAAAAAAGATCCCCCTCTTGCTTATATAGTGGTGATTAAACAACAATAAAGAGCTCTCCGACCCCTTTATAATCAATGCCCACTAAATAAGAATAAATGAAATAGTATGAATTATTAACCATGTTATAAGTATCATTTATATTTTTTCACATACTTGTAATATAATAAATATATTATGTGATAAAATAGATTCATTAACTCGACTCGTTATTCTCACCAATATTTAACAAACCATAAATAATAAAATAACGTTCTTTCGTTAAATATTTTCTCATATATTCACATAATTAGTAGTAAAAAAATTAAATAAAAAATATAAACTCCAATTATTCTCTACCAAATTAATAGTGAATATATTTATTCATTTATGATTGTTTCTACTTAGGCCTTCCCCAAACCCCCTAGTGTGTCATGCCATGTCATGTACTCATATTCATTAAAATAGTTAGGATTTTTGAATATGCCAAATGCGAGACCCTCTAGTCCATTAACTTGATAGTAGTGAGTACTACTCATAGATCAAGGGTAGAATCTATAAGCCTCTCCAGACCCCTATGAAAATAATAAATTTTCATACCTACAAAAAAAATTATGAACACACACAATGTAATATAATCTTTTTGTTTTGTGACATTTCAAAAAGTATGACACACACTTAATGTCAACATTATTTCATTATTTACTATACATTAACCATACTTGAAAAACATACCTCATTACTCTATGACCATGGATTTAGTGAAGTTATTATCATCCTAATAAACTGATCCCAATATATCACTTCCTTTAATATGTGGAAAATTATTTCTTTATAATTAAATCAACGCAATACCACCAACGACGCAGTAAACACAATCTACCTTACCATGAAATAAATGTCATGGATTTCATCATGCATGTAAGTGTGTAATAAAATTGTACACAATGATAAAAATATCAAAATACGGGACCATTACACATGTTCATAGATAGGTACTACCAATGACACCAGAAACATGTGGTATTCCTATTGACAGTTTCGTCCTAAAAATGTCATCTACTAAATATCCCCAAGTGTGAATGTCATGAGAAGATGTCCTAATGTAATAACCTAGGTACTGTTATAAGAAATAGTTTTTATGTCTTATTAATATTCATTAGTTAGATTTTATGAGGTTGTATTCATTGTAGGCATATTTGGTAATTTTTCAGTCAAAAGTAAAAAAGAATAGTATTTCATCTATTACATAATTTTATTTAAAATCATGACTTCCAAATTATAAAATTTTAATTTGAAAAAATCAAAAAACATTTGGGAATTCAACGTTTCAAAATTATCTTTGTAAAAATTATTAAAATTTTCTCAAAAAATTGATTTTTCATTGAATAGTGTAAAAACTGATTTTTATAGAAAATTTTATTTTATTATTGATTATTTACAAAATTAAATTCTGTTTTAGATTTATAAAAAAAATTAATTTCTCAATTTGATCAAATTATTTTTATGAAATAAATTGTGTAAAAAAATTTAGTATAAAACATTTCATACTCGAAAAAATCATTTTTCTAAAAAAATAGTTTTTCGTCATGTTTTTTATATTTAATTTTAAATTAGATACTATAACTTATGTGTTTTGAATCATGAAAAAAGATTACAGATTTGGAATCAGTGGGTCTAAATTTTTTAAATATACACCTATTATTCTTTTACATGATGAATAAAAACCATAGTAAATTTTGTTTTCATGGTTAATGGTAAATCATGTAATTAATGATAGAAAAATTGATAAGGACAATAAAATGACACAAATTATTGACTTAATTTTATTGAATAATTATATCTCATCCATAATCATTTAAAATTCTAAATAATTTTTTTTATGTTAAAAAATATTTTGAACTCAATAATATTTATGTGTATATAAATCAAAAAATGTCACACTCTTCCTTTTAATAACTGGACTATTTTTAAGATAGTGATAAAAAATGGATATTTTCAGTTATAAATAGTAATATGAAATATATATGATTAATTTTATAATAATAATTTATTTCATATTTTTATTTAATAAAAAAATTATCTTAAAATCACACACAACAGTGACATGATATTTTTTTAATTAATAGAAAAATAATATAAATAATTTCTAAAATGATAAAAAATATTTGATTTGAATTAATTATTGTGTTCCAGGGTATTTTTTTACAAACATGACATACTATATAGCTGTGAATGCATAGGATTATAATTAATTTTTGGTCTTGTAGTTTTAAATTTCAAATTAAATGAGTAGTTTCAAAATTGACATTAATATTATTTTATAATAAACCATATTTTATTAAATGATTTAAAATTAATAAAAATATTTTCTTCAACCAAGTTAATGTTATTTGGTTTATTACATCATCCATTTTCCATTTATGAGACATTTTTTTCTAGTATCTATATTAACCGCTAATGTGTCGAAAAAATTGATATCACTGAAGATTAAAAGGGTTAATGAAGTGTGAAAAAATTATTAGGGTAAAAATGTGATTAAAATATTTAAAAATATTAGTTTATGATATTATTTAAATACATCCTAATTTTAGATTAAAATTTTATCAATTTTGACCCATTTGGAAATGAAAATTAATTTATATTAATTTAATATTTTATGAATTTCAGATAATATCCCTCAATTCTCATATAAAACGGAAAAAGATATTCTCAGACTTCAAACTACATTTTTTATTCAAAAATAACTATCTATATACCTTCTTAAAATAAATACTGACATCATATAATCTTTTTTATGGAAAAATACCAAAAATAGAGGTCTTAAGGTGTAATGAAAAAGGAGGTTGTCTGAAGTAGAGATATAGATCTCAGTCGATTGTTTTTACTTTATTTCAAATTCCACAACCTTAAAATATTACATAAAAATTATTGTATAATAAAATAAATATATTACACATAATAATATGTTGTTATTTTAGTTTCATAACCTATATAAATCTATAACATCTATCAAATGGCAAAGGAATACTTCATTCTTGTGTGTGGTGGACAACCACATTATGAACCGATGTAAATAATTTTCCATCATCACCTATCATGAATGGATATAATGTTGGATATAATTTATATATGTGATATTAATTTAATATTTATAATTATAAAAGATAATATATTATTTACTCTATTACCATTCTATTCACTTAAAAATGATAACATTGTTGGTCTTTATGTGTGGACTGCTGCCTCCACGAAGTGATGTGATTAGTTATTCATCACCACATCACATGGATGATAAATATACATATATTAAAACAAATAATATGGTATTTATTATATAATTATTAATATATAAATATAAAATAACAATTACCTTCACTAAAAAATGATTGTTAAAAAATAGAAACGTTACTTATGCGAATATACGACCTACTATCTCAATGATTGTCACATAGTCCATTTTTCAAAACTATATTTCATGATTGGTTATAAAAGTATAATTGAGGTATAAAAATGATTATTATATCATGATTATTATTCAATATATTGTGTAATAATGACATATTTGACCATAGTCAACTTACGGAATCCGTTTTGGACATATAAGACAAATATTTTCTAAACGTCTAACATAAAATTAATTGATTTATTCATTGATTATAACATGGTAAGAGATAAAATAAAATGAATAATAAAAATGAAAAATTATCTCAATAATGTAATTAATTAACATAAGTTTATTATTCCAAAACTTTAGGAATGTATGTGATGAGTTTGAATCGCGTGAAGAGACATTCTTTTAAATATCCACTTTTAATATTTCACTTAATACACTATTTTATTCCATGTCAATATTTGTTAAATTATATTATGGATGAATTTATATAGACAGATATTAATTATAAATTAAATTTTATTCATCTTTTAGATGTTTTTAAAACTAATCTTTTTACAGATTTTTTTGAAATTCTCTATAAAATATAAAAGAAATGTTCTACTCTAATGTATACAATGAAAATGCTTTTCATACCATCGTAACAGTTTTTTGAATTACATTAAAATATTCTGTGTTTATGTAATATAAAACACTTCTTCCCTTTGATATAGTTATTTTTTTTAAAAAAATTGTATAGATAATTCAATATCCAAAACTTTTTTCTTATGGGTGCAATGATTATTTTAGAAACCACAAGATTTTGTGTGTTATGATTATGTTATGGTTATTGGGAGTTATTTATGATGATTGTTAGTTCCATTATAAACTATGTATGGATGATTTCATTGTATCCCTCTATGAAATTAGGCATGATTTATCTTTAGGAGTTGACCATGAGGGTTATTCCATGTGTAATCATGGTGGTTATATCAAGTGTAACCATGATAGTAACTCCATGTGTAATCCTGATGATTATAACATGTATAACCATTTTGGTTATTATATATGTAAGTGGTATATTAAAATGATTACTCAAGTTACCTACATTTTTACCTGGTTTTTATATCGGTTTTTGTGATTATATTATGATCTCTAAATGTAAGATAATGATCTAATATATCAAATAAAGAATTTCAACTTTTTATGGGTGAATGTATAATAATGTGAATAAAATTTATTATGTGATTTTCATGATTTATAAGAAAAATAAATGATTTTTATTATTAATTTAATATTTTATTTGAAATGTTTCATATAAAAAATTATCTAGTAATGTTTGATTTCATGGTAAGAAATTATTTTTAGCGCAATGATTATTTAAAAAAAATTATAATTATTCAAGGGATAATGGTTTATTTAACTATGTTTTATGTCCCATAATGATATTTTTGTACCTGTAATATGTTTTATGTTTTTATCAACAATATTTAAGGATTATTAGGGACAAGGATGAGGTCAATATAAATAATTTTAAGATATGTGACGAAAATAAAACATGTATCTATTTAAAATATATATTTTCTTTAAATTTTTACTGAATAGATATATCTACATTGAAATATATTGGTTTTTTATATAATTTTTATAAAATAAATCTATGAAATGAAAAACCTAAAATATGTTTGGGAATTCAACAAAGTGAATTATAGTTTATAGTCATTAGAATATGTAATGTTTAAGAATGGGTCCATATCATTTGTATCATATAATAGTTTAGATATATTTAAATCTTAAGATAATTTTAATATAATACCATTATGATATTTTACATTATGGTAATGTTGAAATTATATAACATTTTAATATTACGATGTTTCCTCATCTAAAATATGTCTTTTCATAATGGTTTTTCATAGGAGAAACTCGGAAGCTGCAGTTGGAAGACACCCGACAGATGATATCCTTATGAATAAATAATTTGGAATGGTTAGAATTATAATAGATATTTTTTTTAGTTACAGTTTAGTTTACATAAACTATAAATTTTGTTATTATCTATTCTAGAGATAATCGATATATTCTAAAAAAGAACATGTTGATAGTGGAATAGTTTATGAGGTAACACCCTCTAGTATTCAGTGGATCTTTTGAACCAGTGGTATCATAGGGCTGGATATAATCACTTGAAAATATATTTGATGTCATGCGATGTTTGGATAATTGAAAGCTAACTACTGTTATTTACCATTTTAAATGTGAAACCGATCAATGGTGGATTGTGGTTGAGAAAATTAATAAAATATAAGATATTTTAATCATGGAATGAGATGAATTTTAGAATATTTTCTTTAAGAAATGTTTCCCTAAGTCTGTTCGACTATGTATGGAAAAAAATTATTTGAAATAGGCATAAGGATAAAGATTCTATAGTCACATATAATGAAATATTCACCTGAGTGGAGAGTTACACACCATATTTTATTAAGGATCTTCATGGAAAAATTAATCAACTTTACTAAGGATTTATGCCATGATATTGAAGATAAATTTCTTACCATTAATTTAGAATTTATTAGATGCTTGTCAGATATAATGAGAAGGTGAAAATTGAGTTTGGTGAGGAGAAGGTGTTCTCAAAAAGAGTTAAATATGGTTGTCAATGAGAAATAACCCATAAATGAAATATGAATGTAATAAAATCATGTTTCTAGTTTTTGATAGATGTTGTTAAATGAACTCAGGGGAATTCATTATAAAATATAAAAAGTGTTTTTTATATGGTAAGTTGGTGTGTATAGATCATGATTGCAATGAAAGACATCTTGGTAGTGGAAGTGCCAATTCCTATAAGAACATAGTAAATTGTTCTAAATTTCATGATTTCGGTCATTATGAATATGATTTTCTGAAGAAGGAAAAAAATTTCATATGAAACATGTCTATAAGAAAATTTGTATCAAAAAATTCATTGCAATTACATCCAAAGATGTTGATACATCCAAAAAATTTCTAAAAAGTAAATTACTTTTTATTTCGATTATTCAATTTTCATTTTTGATTTTAGGTCTATATATCCATTCATTTCAATGAAATTTTAATGTAGATTAGAAATTACACCTTGATAAATGAATCCAAATATTACAGTAAAAACTCATGGGTGAAGTATTAAGGGATGAAAATTATAAGAAACATATTTTCATTTTGTGTGAAAATAATTTAGGAAAAACCATATTGTATTTCCTATATTAGATTATGATATTATTATTGTTATAGATTGGGTCTATGTTTATAATTCTAGTATAGATTATAGATCTATGAAAGTTGTTTTCTAGATTAATTTATAGTTTGTATAAAATAAGGAATCTCTTACGTTGATAACATATAATGAATATGGGACTCTTCTATTAGATAAAAATGAAAATAATCTTTAAAATATTATTGAAATGAATGGGAAATTTTATATTAATGACATTATTATAGGAAAATATTACCAATATCTTTTGCATTATGATTTGTTTGTTGTTATACCTAATGATAAAGATGAATTTACTATTGAATTATCTCCTGGTGTTAAACCAATTTTAAAACCCCAATATCAAATATCTCAAGTAGAACTTATAGAATTGAAAAAGTAGTTAAAATAGTTTCTTGATAAAGGATTAATTATTACTAGAACTTCTCCATGGATTGATGGTATATAGTTTATAAAAAATAAATATGGTTCCATGAGTGAGTTCAAGGACTATAGGACTTTGAATAAGATCAATGTTAAGAACAAATATCATTTTCCTCATATTTATTGCTTGTTTGATCACCTCTAGGGATATCCATATTTTTAAATGGTTGAATTAAGGTCTGGGTACCATCAACTAATGGTTATATAGGTTTTGATTGCAGAAACAATGTTTTTGACTTGATAAAATAATTAATATTTTATAGTTCTTCCCTTAATAATGAAAAATTACATATCTGTATTTATAGGTCATATAGATAGAGTATTCCATGAATATTTGGATAAGTTTGTTGTTGTTTTTATTAATTAAATCATGATTTATTCATATGTTATTAGTATCATGAAAAACATCAAATTATTGTTATGAGTATCATGAAAAAATAAATGTATTTTTCTACAAACATTGATAAAAAATGCGTTATATATAAAACCTTGAAAATGTAGTTTTTGCTTAAAAAATATTTCATTATATTGACATATTATAAATAAATTTGGATTTAATATTGATCCCACCAAAACTAAAGTTCATGATGATTGGATAAAATATAAAAATGTTGTTGTGATTCATAGATTTATTAGGTTAGAAGGTTATTATTGGTGGTTTTTAAAAAATTTGTATTTTTAACTTACCCACTATCCAAGTCATCATGAAATGGAGTGATATTCATTTGGATAAAATAATATGATGAATGTTTCCAAAATTTAAAAATAATATAAGTGAATATCTAATTATATCCCTAATATCCAAAAATAATTATTTTTTTATCTACATAGATGTTTATTTGAGAGGTTTGGGTTATGTTTTAATGTAGATTGGTTGAATGATTTCTTATACATAATGACAGTTAAAATCATATGAGAAAAATTATCCTACACATTACCTTTAACTATTAGTTGTTTTATTTCATTAAAAATTTATATGCATCATTGATATTGATCCGAGTGTCAAATATATACTAATCATAAAATTTTGAAGTATACATTCACTAAGAAAAGATTAAAATGACACAAAGGAGATAGAAATAATTGACAAAGTATTATAACTTCACAATTTATTACCATCCTATAAATGAATAAAAGTATTAGCTGGTTTGATCTAGAAAAATAACACTAAATTAACCATGATACCCTTAAAATATGACCATTTAGTTAATTATATTAATGAAATATGTCCTCAAAATTATGCCTGTATGAACTTCCTCTACTTTATTTATGTTGGTGAAATATTTTTTGACATAATTATTTAACCAATATGAAAAGGAAGACAATTATTTTCAATAAAGAAAAAATTGGTTAATAAGAGTACGTTACTTGAATTTATCATTGATAAAGATTGTTTTTTGATATTAGGAAAGATATTATGTTCATTATGTGACTCCTAATGGAAGAGATGATTGTTAAGTGAATCTCATAGTTCCCTATTTTCTATTCACCCTGTAATCATTAAGATGTACATAGACCATTGGTTGTATTACTGGTGGGATGCAATACGAAGAGATATTTATAAATTTCCCATTAAATGTTTGAATTATCAATAAGTTAAATCATAATGAAAATTATCAATGGGGATTCTTAATCCTTTTCTAGTACCATATAGGAAATGGAAAAAAAATATCTATGGATTTCATATTGAGATTTTCTAATAATTCCCTATGTCATAATGTGATTTGGGTTATTGTTGATTCATTAACTAAATATGCATATTTCTTTCCCATTAAAGATATTTTGTCTTTAGATCAACTTTATAAACTATATCATATGTAGATAGTAATGTTATATTGAGTTAATCTAACTATTTTATCTGATTTTAATCCCAAGTTCACTTTAAATATTTGGAAATCACTTCATAAGTCATTTAGAAGTGAATTAAATTTCTCTACAACTATCCATCATAAATCTAAATGATAGTTTGAGTGAATGATTTAGACATCAAAATATATTTTTCATGTTTTTTCAATTTATTAATAATGAATTTGGTACCAACATATTTCATTAGTTATCTTTTCTTATAATAACAGTTTTAATTCTAGTATACATATGACACATTTTTATTCATTATATGAAAAGTAGTATTAGACGCTAGCTTTAAGGGATGAATCAGAAGAAACGAGGTTGATGAGACCTGAGTTGGTATAGGAAATGGTTTAGAAGGTGATGGTGATTTAATAACATATGAGGTTGAATCAGAGCAGAATTGAAATATATGCAGATAATTGAGGGATACATCTTTTTTTTTTCAAGTTGGTTGATCATTTTTTTCTTAAAATATCTCTATATAAAACTGTTATAATTAATTTATGAATATTTTTGTTTTTTTAATGTATTGTAGGTTAAATACTTTTTTAAATTTATTAAATAAAGGAATAATATGCCCAATTACATTTATTTTTAGTGGAAATCTGACAGTGTCGCGGCCACATTTTAGCAGAAATAGAAAAATTATATTTTAAAAATACATGTTTGAATATTTAATAAGTAATATGTTACTAATTTATGATATTTATATTCTGTTTTTTTAGAATTATGTCCACAAATATTTTAATGTAAAAAATTAATGTTTTTATGAAATAAATAATATCATATGTAAATTATATTTCACTTATAATATTTTTTTATTAGTTTATTTTCAGTTATTATTTATATGTTGAGTCACTTTTTCCAATATCCCTGAGATTTTATTTATTTTTTTAAATTTATATTCTTTCAATGTCATGTACATGAAACATAATAATGTTTGAAGTATGTTGCTTTTAAAGCCTATAACTTATAAAATAAAAATACAATCAAAATGATATTTAGCACACTTAATAAACATATAGAAAATAATTCAAAATAAAAAAATTATTATTAAAAAATAATAATAAAAACTAATTTTAGCAGTATAATATATTTTTTTCAAACCATTATAATTTAATTTATAATATCTTTTTATATTCTTTTCATATTCCATTATTTATCATATTTATGAAATTGTTATTATTTTCAAAAAAATTAGATTCTTATGCTATGTTTTATGTTTTACTTAGATTTCCTTTATATTTGATATTATATAATATTTTAAATTTACACATATAAAATTTTAAAAAAATTATTATCTTTCATGTAGTTGACATTGAAGGCTTATAAAATATAAATTGTAATTAAATATAAATGAAAATTAAAATAGTTGATAAACATAGATAAAATTTTGATACTAAAAATAATTTCATCATTTTAATAGATAAAAACATGTACATGGATGAGTATATTCACTCTCTATAGTGAGGTCTCATACCATATGACGGTTTGAGAATGGGATTCCCATATTGAGATTTCCAACCCCTATGTGGTGTTAAGGTATGATGAAGTAGAGAAAATTATCCCCATTCACTAGAAAATAAACTATCAGATGATCTTTCCATGTCACAATGGGAGGAGGAGTCAACTGGATTTCATCATGCACACCTCATACTTCTCCCACTAGGGGAGTATAAGGACATTCCATCATCAACTGGAGGAACCATACAACCTGTAGAGGATCTAACACAAAAGCTAGAGGCTTGGGAAATGACCCCCTATAGAAGCCCAAATAATGTTCCCCTAGAGAAAAATGTGGATATCCTACCAAAATAAATGGATCCCATGCCTCCTAATGAATATCACCAATTAGTTACGACTGGATACTAGATGTATGATCTATTCCAATGGAAGAGGTGAGCCCTCACATGTAGTGTGACATGGTCTACGTCATCATTGTTGTGTCTAGTTAGCATCAACAACTATTGGATAAGGTTCCTGAGTAGGAACCTCCACTCCCTAGGAACGAAATTAATCTCCTTGGGGTGTATGACTGAAGATACTATCTTGAACCACATGATAAGTTCACATCGTCCCCTCCACTATAGCATGGATCACTACGAAGATGGAAACCTACTCCTACTCTGGACTAGACATGTAGATATTATACTATTGTTGAGTATGATATAATGAGATTAAAAATGAACTATATAACAGTAAAATAAATAACTAATTAAAATTTATTAAATTACCTGATCCCAAAGCCCTCTCCCATTTGTGTATGGTATTATATAGAGTTTAGTCTATACCATGGATCATTCACAACCTGTTGTGATAGATGGAATCTAATCATTCAAACACTATCGACATAAATTGATTCTCATATACCATATATTTTGAGATATTCTACATGTCATTAGTTTTATTTTAAATCCTTCCTCCCTATGAACATCACGAAATGAAGCGCTGGTGACTGTCTTGGTGGAAATGGATTCCACTAAACACGACCAACATTTATATGTTATGGATTTTTTTAAAATTATTTATATAATAATATAAATCCTAATTAATTTCATAAGTTTAATAGTTTTTTATATCATAATTATGTACTTAAGATTAATAAAGACATACCATATTTTATAAAAAAACATTTTTTATTAATATTCACAAAAAAATCATCATTTTCAAAAAATTCTAAATATTTCACCATAGGCTAATTTTATATTATGATTTCAAAAAATTGAATTCTATTTTATCAAATAATTTGTTTAAAAATTCTATAAATTAATTATATTATTTGAATATGAATGTAAATAAAAATAATTTTTGATGAAAACGTAGAACTCAAGATTAAAATTAATTTACTATAATGTATATTCATATTTTCTAATCATTTACAAATAAATTTAAATTCAATAGGGACTGCATATTTATTTCATAAATAATTTATTATTATTCATACATGCTAAAATAATAGCAATTTTATAATGGCCCCATTATATATATAATATATAGTTGTTCATTTAAGCTTGTTGTAACATATCTTATGCACTATCAAACATAATGTTTCCTTTTAAAATCTCTTGATGTTATAGATTCATCTGTAAAAAAATTATGAAAAAAATCTTATTTTAATAAGCACAAGTTTCCATTTATATATAACAAAGCCATAGAAAATTTGGGAAGCAATGGTGGATTTAACAAGGCATATAATTCTAGCCATACAGACATACTTCTCTTCCAAGAATCGAGTTGATTATTGATATGATCACAAGTATAGAAAAATAATTAATTCATGGAATCCCCCAAAATAGTTTTTCCCCAATATAGGTTAAGGGTTAAATACCCTCTTTGTTTTCTATGTTTTTAGGATAAAAATTCATCTAGAAACTGAAATCCTTTTCCCAAAGAAAATAATGGATTATTTGGAGTTTATAGCATGTCCTGAAACATATTCATAGTGGGAGAGAGCGACCTTAAGATTTTAATATTTATTTTTCCTCCTTTTAAGAAGATAATATTTTCTTATAAAATAAAGATATGATAAGGGAAAAAATATTCATTGAAGAAAATATAGGCTTAATCTTATATTGATTCACCAAATAGGTGAGGATCCTAGTTAAATAATCTTCAGCAATAGATAAGAGAATAGAAGTGAGGGGATCACCCTTTATAACCCATTTTGATCATTTGAAATATAAATGAAGAGTTTACTTGATGATAACTAATATATGTGTATAGTAAAAATGTATTTATTAATGTTATCAAAAGTAATATTGAAACCAAAACTATGAAGAATCTTATAGATGAAGCACTAATCCATATTATCAATGTCCTTTCTGATTTCATGTTTATTATAAATTATACCACCACTATTTGATTTTATTAGGATATCAATGTACTTATAACATGATAAAATACAATCTGGAATGGTTTTACATTTCATAACACAAAACTTATTCCAACAGACATCATTATGTTAAATTTTTTGAAGTATATTGGAATGAAGCTTGGTGATAATCATGTATATGTTTTTAAAAAGGGATATTTTTCTAAAAATTGAATATCATAGTGGAATTATCATATTTTTGAATCAGGGTAAAAAATATGTTATTTCAACCATATAATATATTTCCATTGGAGAAGAACTATTTCAGAAATATGCACATGTCCAGATGGATGACACCCAAATAGTGATAAAAGAAGGAATTTCTAAAACCATAAGGCCCTAAGGCACTATCATGATTCACACTAAAAAATTTATCTTTTATTTCAAAATAAATAGAAACACATACTATGTTATTATTTTCTTCTTTAATAACTATTCATAGAATGATATTGGGAACTATATCTTTATTAACCTCAATCCTGTTAAAAATATTAGCAAAGTAAGAGAAAATATAATCAGTAAGGCATTCCTCATTATCCATAATATTGTCTCTATCCCTGATGAGGGTAATAGGTATATAATATTTCCTATATCATTGGAGATAATTTTTTTTAAAAAAATATTTTTATCTCCATCCGTGATCCACTTGACGTTGAAAATATTCTTTTAATGTTATCCTTTCTGGAAATAAGATAGTTCAAATGGATAATAAGCTCAATTTCATAATAAATTTAAGAAAAAGAAATCTGAATTGGTGGCAGAATATCTCATTTGAGTAATATTCACTTCATGATAGGATATTTAATTTTCATTTTTTAGGTAACTTTACACTAACCCTTATGTTTATTCATCAAGAGTTTTAACATCATGATAGAAGAAAATGGATCATTTTAAAATTTAAAAGATTTCCAATCATACTAGACAATATTTATATAATCAAGATGGGAGTCCAAAAAATTATAATATTTGAAATGGTGGATGGTTTAGAATTTTTTATGGAAATTCTGACCAAAATTGGATGATGGTCATAATTTATCTGTGAAGGGGTGGTGCTAAAAATAATATCCCACTTATCAAGGGATTTATCTTTAGAGAAGTATTGATCAAGATTTTATGATATTATTCTATAATATTGTCTTTTATAACAAGGGTATCTATCTATAACAAAGTCAATTTCAAATATATAATTACATTAAATACATGATTTAAAATCCCATGTAGAGATAATATAATGAGTTTCATCCTTCGTTTCACTCTAGCATAAAATAGAATTGATGTATCCATGAACAATCCAATTATCTTGTAATTTATTAATTGTGTTATATATCTTATAATAGAGTCTTCTTCTATCTTGGTATCTATTATTATCATATATGAATGATCATAACATGTGAATATTCTAAAAATCCACCTCATAGGTAATCATTTGATCTTCAATTTTAAAAGAAGAAACTGTGTTCTGAGAGGAATAAGAAAAAACCCAAAGATGATCTGTAGTACCATTTATGATATTACCTCTAATGAATGAGTGGACTCTATTTTATCTCTCATCAAATCCATGGTAGTAGTTTTTTAATTTTATTATAAATAGAAAAGATTTTGGGATTACGCAAATGAAAAAATATTTTGTATATATTGAGAGTAGTAGGGTTTACCACCAACTACATATTTTGGAAAAGTATATTCATTCATACAGTTTCTTGGGGTTAGAAACCCATATCTTCTTTAACTCTTTATCACTTTTTTCTTCTGGATTTTTCTGGTTGTACTGGGTGTTTTTCACTAGAAATAGAAATATAGGCATTTTGGGTGGACATAAGAGCTAAAAGGGAATCATTATTGATAAATCAATATACCTTTGGTGTCAAAATATTCCTATAATCATAGTAATAATCAGACATTGTTAATTGTTTATTAGGGATGATATCCAATTATAAATGGATTTATTGTTGGACAACATAATCTTATTTGGATTGAGAGACTGTAAGTTTAGCATGGTTTGCAGGTTCATTAATTTTTTAATCATTACGAACACTAATATCCTAGAGCTCATTTTTAGGGGGTGTGGAAAATCCAACTCTTCTCAAAGTCTCAATGATATCATGGACCTTATGTTTAGGATTCTTAATTTTGAGGTAATCATAAATAAGTATTTGTTTATTTAGACCATGAATAACTTTAGAGATGAGAGTTTTCACCCATTTTCAGAAGAATAATTTTCTAAAATATTAGTTTTTATATTTTCTTTCATAGAATGAGGGGAGGAATCATAGACATGTTTATATGATTGGTACATTATGTTTCCTATAGCTTAATTATCTTTACAAGGGACAATATGAATTAAATTTTCAATATATTGATTATTAACTAGTTCCCTACTAATATTTGAACTTCCAACAATAGCTTCATGTTGGGGATAGTAGAAAATATGCAAAATATCCCGATCAATTTTATTAGCTATGTTTTCATATTAAATTTTGTTCTTTTACTCTCATACCAAATAATACCAAGTCCTTGTATGTTGATGTTTTGGGGTAGTAATGATGTCCTTTTGTCTCACCCATTTAACAACAAAATTCATTTAAAAATGGTCACCTTTCTCGCAGACAGTGTCCTTATATTTTTAATTCTTTTAACCTCATTCAAATAATTATTAGTGGTGGTTTCACCTGATTTTGTGTCACCATACTATTGGTAATGGAGTACCAAATTATTCTCCATACATTACAAAAAGGGAGCATATACTTATAGTCTACCTTGATATATACCATGTACTCATTAGTAGTGAAACTGATAACATCTGGTAGCTTTGTATCCTAATTAGAAACAACCATAATTATAGAATATAGTCATAACACTTTATTTAAGGTGCATTGATCCATTTTCAAGGGTACACCCATATAATAATAAATTTTATTTAAAAAATTCAAGTGTTATAAAAAAAATTTAAACCATGAATCCTAATCCAGATTTTAAATGAAGCGTTCCTTCGAGTGGAAGGGATAAAGGAAATACTGCATTACAGTAAATGGAGAAAACAAATCGTCAATTAAATATTTCCTAACATCCTAGGTAAATTCAAGTCTTCAAGTAATCCTAGAATAATGGGGTCTTATACCCATTGAATTGGAAAAAATTATAAGTTTTTATTTCCCCATAAGTGAGAGATTCTGGATTTATGATCTATAATAGACAAAGGATTGTATCTCTTTAAATGTGTAATGTACACCAGGTTTGATGGGGAGATCGGCTCGAGTGATCGCTGGTCGGGATGATCTGGGTGTGATGGCGATGGATGAACATCATATGCGAGAGGATTATTTTAATGACAACGAATAACATTTCCATGGGTATGGGGTGTATTGTTGACACATACGTCGGTGTGAGCAGTGCAGGCTAATAGGGGTGATGACAGACAATAGTTTTTGTGGGATAGGGGTGTCATGGTGATGCGAATAGTGAACTCCATGGGATTTTTATTATATGATTCTAGATATAGAAATCTATAGGTTGTTGATAACCCGGTATAGGTTATGTCACTGGTAGGAAATCTCAGTGATAACTACGTCAATTTTGGGTTGGGTTATCATGGGTTTAGTACCCATTTGTCCTACTTTCCATATAATATAAAAAATATTTTCTTGATGGGTGGGTTATCCCATGGGCTGGCTAAAGCATGCCTTTCCAGCCTGTGTGTGTGTTTTCTTGTAATTTTACCCCTAAATCATCGAATATATATATCATAAAAAATAGCATCCTCGAATAGGTAATTTTTTAGTGTAATTACAATTTTATTAAAAAAAATTCATAACCATTTTCTTGCCTATATTTTCTCCACACTACCATGATTTTCAACAATATACCAAGATTTATCAACATCATATTTAGGGGCTTACCTTTTTTTGATATAGTATGGGCTATGACTAGAGTTATGCATTTTGGATGTGAAGAATTAGCATCATAATGCTTAAATATTATTTTAACTTATTTCTTAAGGAGAAATATAATATAGGGTTATTCTATATAGAATTTGATATAGCTAGTAACATCTCTATAGCTACTCATGATCAGGAGATATTGGACATTGAGGCTATAGTTGATATAATAGAAAAGGGGAAATGTGTCAAGAAAGTGTTCCAAAATCATGAATATGTGACTTCCATCTACTTATATACTTAATTTTTCATTTTTTATCTATTATTTTTATGTTATTTTCCTTATCATTTTTATCTACTAATTGTTTTCACAGATCCTTTAGGAATTGATTCATTACATTAAACTAAATACTAAAAGCCATAAAAGAGATAACATGTTCCATTTAGATAGAATAAGAAATTTCAAGTTACCTGAATTATAATTTGAATTGTTATGATGCATATAAAAAATCTATGATCACAATAATTATATTCAATTCATTTTTTGAAAGAGATGATATAGTTCAAATAGAAAATATCATATACCAAGGTATTTTTATACATTTTAAGGTAATGTATAAATTCTCAAAAGATTTTTCGTGAACATTGTCTTGAACCGTGTAGGAATCAACCAAACCACAATCTTTCACACATCAATCTGATACACAACATGATGAGTATGACTCAAAGTGTATGTTTTTAGTTTATAACATAAATTGTAGTTCTAAAAAAATATCACATACTCAAAATTGATAACATTAATTCATGTTATTTCAATAATTTATGGAAATGATCCATTAGTCATTTTTGACATGAAGGAATCAATCACACCTCAATATGATAAAAAATATTTCTTGTATGATAAAAAGTCTGGGTTTTAGTTGAATTATTAAATTTTAGTTAAAAACACACATGACATACTCATAATAGATAAAATACATTTATATTGTCTTGATACATTAGGATAATGATTCATAAGTCGTTTTTTATATTTAGGAATCAATTACATGTATATTTGATTCATGGTGTTCCTAGTGTGACTTGAAGTATATTTTTTAGTTTAAATATTATAGTTTAGTTTAAATAACACACCACACAATAAAAATAGATATAACACATTCATATTGTTTTTATACATTAAAAAATGGTCCATAACACACTTTTTTCATTTATGAATCAATTATTCCTAAATTTCATACATGGTATTCCCGGTATGACTCGTAGTGTATGTTTTTAGATTAAAATTTATATTTTAGTTAAAAACACAAGTGACTTAATGAAAAATGATAAAACAAATCCATAATGTTTTTATACATTTTTACAATAACGTATAAGTCAATTTTGATGTGTAATAATTTACTATATATCAATCTAACACCTGATGTGGTTGGTATGAATCAAAGTATGTGTTTTCAATAAAGATTTCTCATTTTAGTTTAAAATGTGCATCACATAGACAAAACTAAGAAAATGAGATAATATTGTTTTCAATATTTATGATATCAATTCATAATTCTTTTGTGATGTGTATGAATCAATCATGCATCAATTTGACACACAATGTGGTCGGTATGACTGAAAGTGTCTGTTTTCAGTATAAATGCTTCATTTTTGTTTAAAGCATTTATCAAATAGTCAACACTGAGAAATCAAGCATAGATTATTTTAAATATAGGTAAAATGATCCATAATTAATTTTTTTGTGTTGTTATCAACCATACATCAATATGATAGATGATGTGGAAGGTATCACCAAAAGTGTGTGTTTTAAATATAAAAGTGTCATTTTAGTATAAACCACATGTCACATAGACAAAATCAAGAAATTGACATCAAATTGATTTCATAAATTAAAAAAATGATATATAATAATTTTTTGATATGTAGGAATTGATTGTACTTCAATCGTAAAAACGATGTGAATTTTATGAGTCGAAGTGTGTGTTTTTAGTTTAAAATTTACAATTTCAAAGCACACCTCACATGATAAAAACATAGAGAATACATTCATATAGTTTTTTTACATTAAAAAATTATTTGTAACATATTTTTGATGTGTAGGTATAAACTTTACCTCAATCCTAGATAGGGTGTTCGTGGTATGGCATAACGTGTATGTTTTAGTTTAAAAGTGACAATTTTGTTGAAAACACATGAGGCATACTCAAAATTAAAAAAATACATTCATATTGTATTGATACCTTATGAAAAAGATCCATAAGTAATTTTTTATGTATAGGAATAGACTTCATGTAAATCTGTCAAATGATTATACTGGTTGTACTCAAAGTGTGTGTTTTATATATATTAGTGTCATTTATGTTTTAAACACACATTAGCTATAACAACCAAAATATTTTATGGTATGTTTCACTTAAATATTTTGTTTTCATTAGAGAGACTATATTGCATGAAGCACTGAATATTTGGGAAAAAACACTTTGTTATAGGATAAATTCATATCCAATCCATTAATATTAAATTTTACACTTCTGTGTTTTGAATTTTTAAAAACAGACATACATGGTTGTAATCAGGGTGATATTTGGAGTCTGATAAGATCATGTTAATTTTTAGTTAATAGTAACCAACCCTTATAAATAGTAACATACCCTTATTAATAGTAAATTACCCTTGTAAATGGAAATATTACCCTTATGAATGGTAACATTACTCTGGAATGTATAAATAAAATTTAGGCACCTTGAAAAGCGGGATGAATATTTTATGTATGGGTATTTTTTGATCAAATGATGATTTTAATTAAAAATTAAATTTCACAAAATTGTAAAATTATTTTTAAAAAATAGATCTGAATTTCAGATTCTACATGTTGAAAAAGGGTTTGGGTAAATTATTGATATTTTTCTAAAATACTTGAATTTTTTAATATTAAAATACATTAATAAACCATATTAATATATTAAAATTTAAATCCACTATTCCTCGAATAATGAGTGATTTAAGAACCAAAATATCTAACTCACGTGAACTTATTACTATTTTAGTTCATGTAATCCACACTATTTCTTGTATGGAGAAGAAAAATAATAAATTAATGTATATAATATTAAAAAACCCTCCTCCCCTCCACTGTAAATACCACCCCGCACACTCTCATTTTAACACATCACTAAATATTAAAGGATTTCTTCAATTCTACTAAAATATCTCCCTATGATACTCCCCCACATCCAAATAACCTTGTATTTCTCAAAATACCAAATCCTCTCCCCTAAAAATGCTATAAATAGAAGATATATTCCAGAGGAAAATTCCTCATTTCAATTCTTTTGTTTCCTTTTCAATTTCCTTTTTAATATTTTCTATTCTCCCCTATTATAATCAAAATTACATGAAAAATAAATTTACCTATATTTACTAGATTTTTTTTATGATAATGGAATATTCCATCATCATCTCTTATTATCCTTCTTTTTATACTATAAATGAACATACCGTTCGGGAAGTACTAATTTATCATGTTCAAGGAAGATGAGTTTTCAATTTTCATTAATATCATTAAGACTTGTTATGAAACCATTTTAATCATTGAAACAAATAATAATATATGTATTTTATCTTATTTAATATTCTGTAAATCCTTACACACTCATAAAATAAAATAATAGTAAAAAACAAGTTTATCATGCACAGAACCACCAAGTAAATCCAATACTTTGTCATTAAATTTTATCTAATAAATCATCCTAATTATATATAAAACAAATCCTCATAATATAATCTATATATATATATATTATTTTACTACTAATATATGTTATCAATTCAGGATATTTAACCACCTTTCAAATGAATTTCCATTCATGAATACAATTAAACTATTCATAAAAATCAAGAAAGAAAATTTTTTATAAACAATATAATTGAACCTATTAAACCCATATAAAAAGACATTAATGAACATAATAATGTTAATATAAATCAATTATATGTATAAAATGTTATTTTATTATTAATTAATGTATCTAAATTTGATTATTCAGGTGGTTAAAATGAATCGAACGACACATTTAAGCATAAGGTATGTGGTTTCTCCTCTCACATTTATTTCAGTGAGATTTCAAATGTTCACCACTAATTTCTTCTATTTGGTGTATGTTTACTACCTTTTGATTTATAATATCATGATTCCCTTTACTTTTATGTTATTCATTGATTCACTAGATAATCATCAACTCGGTTGATTACAATGTTGTAAAGGACTTTGTTTTGGTTTCAATTTCATTGTGATTTACATTGTATTAGGAACCTAATAATTATTATGTGGTGTACCTTATTCCCCTACGAGATAAATTTTCAATATAAAATTTAAAATATAATATATATCCATATTTTGGAATCATGTATTTGATTAATCCCTTATGCATTATAGCATTTTACTTAATGTGTTTATTTTAAATGTTGTTTTGACTATGTAAATATTGAAGAATCTATATCCTGACCTCTATATGAATATTGTGAAGTCATATTTTACATGTATTAAATATATTTATAAATAATACATTCGACTTTTAGAGATGGTAGGATCCTGCTCTAGTCCCATGATGCATCGATAGGTCTCTTCAAACAAATTAGATGGCAACAAACCCTTCCTGTTTGTTTCAAAAAACCAGACGAGTTTCTACCCATAGACTAAAATTTCCATGATGGTATAATTGTTCAGGTGCAAGGAAAATGGCGTCCAAATAATAATAATTCTCTTTATTAATTATTCAATTATTAATATCCAATAGGTTTTCACTATAAAAAAATCTGTGCATACATTTTTATTCTAATCTTATTGATGGAAAGTATTTTCATTTATTCATCATGCCATATTAGCCTCGTCTAATTGATAGTGATTCTCTTATTATTAATAATTTATTCCACTCTATGTAACCCTAACTAAGAATTTATCTAACCCTTATTATGTTCCGTTTCCCTAGGTTATGAAGAACAGAACCTTGAATTACCTTTCAAGGAGGTAGTTTATATCCGTATTATATATATCATATTGAATTTCTATATTTATAAATGGACTTTGGGTATCATGTATACAATATGGTCTTCCAAAACTACTAAAATTATTGGTCCTTAAGGGTTTATTTCATATATTCTTGCCCATATAATGATTTAATTCACCGACTTTGGAATTCGGGGTTCAGGGTGTTAAATTACCTAAAACTGAGAAAACAAGTTCATATTGTTTCTAAAATATATGAAAACAATTCATAATTTAATTTCAGCCTATATGAATTGAACACACATCAATATGAAACATGATGTGGTCAAAGTGACTCAATGTACATGTTTTATATATAAAATTTTCTTTTTAGTTTAAAAATTATCACAAAAACAATACAGAGAAAAAGGTCTCCTATTGTTTTCAAACATTTGAAAAATAATTCATATTTTATTTATGATTTGTAGGAATAAACCATATTTCAATCTAAAAGACTATATGGAAGGTCTGACTTGATGGATGTGTTTTCAATATTGAAGTGTCATTTTAGTTTAAAATGCATGACACATAACCCAAACGAATAAAATTAGCATAGATTGTATATGATGTTTAAAAACATGATCCATATTTCATTTATGACGTGTATGAATAAACCACAAATCAATTTAGAAAATGAGTTGGTCGATATGACTCAAAGTTAATTTTTTCCATAAAAAATTATCGTTTTAGTTTTAAACGTGCATCGTGTAGCCAAAACCGGGAAAACAAGTTCAGATTATTTTTAAACATTAGGAAAATAATTCATAACTCATTTTTCTTGTGTAGAAATTGACCACATATCCATAAAACACATGATGTGGATAGTATGAATCAAATTATGTGTAATCAATATATGATTTCAATTTTAGTTTAAAACAACTATCACATAGCCCAAAATAAGAAAAAAAGCTTCAATTGTTTTCAAATTTTAGGAAAATGATCAAGAATCATTTCTGATATGTATGAATCGATTGTATATCAATATGATGTGTGTTGTGGCCAGTATAACTCAATGTGAATGTTTTCAATATAAAATTATCATTTTAGTTTAAAATATGAATCAAGTACTCAAATATAATAAAACAAGATCATATTTTTTTCAAACATTAAAAAAATATCTATAAGTCATTTATGATGTCTGAGAAATTCACTACATGTCAATCAGATGAATGATTAACTAATAATATCATTAATATAAATATATATTAATTAAGAATATAATTTATCATATATGGATTATATTACATAAAATTTATAATTAGTTTATATTTTAATTTTCTGTTATTAAAATCAAGATTTGTTTTATTTTAGGGACAATATTATCTACATTGGTCGATATTTATAGAAAACAATTTATAAGAGTTTTTTTTATATTTTTGTAATTTGTTTTGGATTAAATATAAATATCACATCAATGTGAATATTTTGTATGTAAATATAGAATTGAGTTCATTGTAAAAAATTAAATTTGTATTTTAATCTGAATTTCTATTTATATGTATTTCTATCTATTTGTATTCTAACTGGGTTTGGTGTTATATGGAAATTGCAGGGTTGCTGCATCTGTGCAGCAACTGCATGGCCTTTATTAGAATTTTTACTAGCATCGATAAAGACCCCCTTTATGAGCACTATAAAAATCACAGATAAAAGACCCATTTATCTACATTTTTTAGTGTTGATAAGGAGAGACATTATCATTTCCTTTACTAGAGATGATAAAGGATTAGTGATTTTAAAATATCATATGTTGTCAACACTTTTTTGTGTGAGAAATCATAATTTTTGTCCTTTTATAGACCTCTTCAATGGTTGTTCCTAAATTTTTCATAAATTAATGATATCTTTAATGTGGAAGTGATATTTGAACTCTAATAATCAACATTATACATATCATGATCAATTTTAGAATTATATGTTAATAATACAATATAAATAACTCGGAGATCATTATTAGGATATAGCCAAATCATACACTATAATCGGCCAAGGAATAGATAGTACGATATATCCATATCCAATTAAATGATATTCACAAATATATACAATATTCCCTTTATACACAACTATAGATACTGATTTTAAAAGTTCTAGAAAATGATTTTAATAGTGTAAGAAAAGAACTATTAATCTCGGTAATGATTATAGGGGGTCCCCATTTACAACGCTAAAAATGATGATAAAGGGTTCCCTTTATCTATGCTAAAAAATAAATAATAATGGACCCCCCCTCTTTATCAGTGCTATTTTGACACGGTAAAGGACACATTTTATCAATGCTCTAAATAGGGATGATAAAGATGACCTTTATCATTTCATGAAATAGAACATATAAAGGCCCAGTTTCATGTGATGTGTTATTTATGTAACAGCACACCCATCAGCACATGAAAAAAACACACACACCACCTGCATAGCACACATAAGAACAATGAAACGCACACAAGAACAAATCATCACACCCAAGGGTCACAAAAAAAATTCTATAAACATTTCCAAAAACATTTTATATTTTTACATTTACTATTATCCAACAAAAATATAAAATCATTAATTTTTCATACTTTTTCACTCATGATCCCCTCTATAAAATGACTGTCCATGGTATTATTTACTGAAACAAGCTTCCCAACTGATGAAAAAGGTTCCACCTATATAAAAAAATATTATGTGATTAATCGTATAAATAAATAAATTAATCATTAATATTATAGATTACATTAATAAAATGTCTCATTTAATGAAAAATATACATTTGGAGTTATACAAGTCACGCCATGAGTCATTTTTGACGTGGAGTTGATTCTTACACGATACAAAGTAGATATGGAATGTTTTCCAAAAATATCAAAATAATCTGAATGGGTTTGCTTGTTTTGAGTATGTCCCTTTTTTTAATAAAATTAATATCAATTTTAAATGACATATTTGGATTTATATCATCCTCGTTGTTCATCATATTGTGGTGTTGTTGATTACTACATGTGATAAATGAATCATGGATCATTGTTTTAATATATCAAAACAATCCTAATGGGTTTGTTAAAATTTTAGTACGAAAGATGTGTCATTTTGAAAAAATATCATTTCAAAATAAATACACTCATTTTGAGTCAAACCAGTCGCATCATGTGTTGTTTTACAGTGAGAATGATCCATACACATCACAAAGGACTTACAAATCACTCTCCTAAATTTGAAGTGAATTGGATAGAGTTTTTTTGGATTTCAGTGAGTGAATTGTTTTGAGCTAAATTATTCATTCTAAACTGATAACGGACACTTTTAGTCATACTAGTCGCACTGTACAATTGATTGGGGTGAAGTTGATTACTACACATCACAAATTACTAATGGATCATTTAATTAAATTATCAAAACAATATGAATGCGTTTTTATCAGTTTTCAATTTTTTACATGTTATATTTAAATAAATTAATGTAAATTTAAAAAAAACACACATTTGGATTCATAAGTGTCACATAGTTCATCAATTTGTGGTTTTTTTGATTCCTACCCATCACAAATGAATCATGGATCATTTTTATATGGTATCAACACAATACAAATGTGTTTTATCAACTTCTATTATGTCAGTTCAATTTTTATACTAAAATATCATTTCAAACTTAAATCATGTGTTCTGAGTCATAGTAGTGACATAGTTCTTCGATATGATGTGATACAACATTATACATGTTATATTGGACTTAAGAATCACTATTCTAAATTATGAATACATCAATAATTTTATTGGTTTTTATTGAGTGACACATTTTGAATTCAATATAAAATTTAAATTAATAATTGACACTTTTAGTCTTACCAATCACACCATGCATCAGATTAAGGCGTGGCTGATTCTTATAGGTCAAAAATTACTCATGGGTTGTTTTCTTAAAGTATCAAAATAATAAAACTATGTTTGCTCATTTTTTTGTATGTTAGATGTTCTTTTGACATGAATTTATGTCAATTTTAAATAAAAAGACTCATTTGTATTTATACTAGTTACATCATATGTTTTATTTAGTTTTGTTGATTTATACATGTCACAAAATGCCAATATATCATTTTATTAAATTATCAAAAAATATGAATGCATTTGCTAGGTTTTTTGTTTTCCAATTTCGTTTTTTCACTAAAATTAATGTCAATTGTAAATAAATAGAGACACATTGAGTCATATCCATTGCATTGTGAATAAAATATCAGTTTGGTTGATTCATAAATGTCAAAAATAACATATAGATCTTTTTTCTAAGGTATAATAATAATCCAAATTTATTTACTCAATTTTAGTATGTGAGATGTGTTTTTTTAATAAAATATAATTTCAAACTAGAAACACATATTTTGAGTCCTACCGGTCATAACATACATCAGTTTGACATGAGATTTCTTTATACTCATCCCTAATAACATTTGAATCATTTTACTAAATTCGGAATACAATTAGAGTGATTTTTCTTGGTTTCAATGAGTGGTACATGTTTGAGCTAAAATGTAAATTTTAAACTGATAACATACAGTTTTTTTAATATCGTTCACACCATTTTTTGGATTGAGGTGTGGTTGATTCCTACAAGAAATAAATGGCTTATAGATCATTGTCTAAATTTATCAAAACAATCTAAATGTGATTTCTTAGTTTTGAGTATGTTAGTTGTTCTTTTTTATAAATTTATGGTAATTTAATATAAAAATACACATTTAATGTTATAACAGTCACACCATGTATCATATTTAGTTGTAGTTGATTCATACACATCAAAAATGACTTATGGATCATTGTCTTGAAGTATTGAATAAATAATATAGTGTTTTCTTAGTTTTCATTATGTAACATTTTAATTTTACTAAAAATCCGGACATTTTAAAATAAAAATCGACAGTTTAAGTCATACTCATCAAATCTTCATGATATTTGTATATATTAATCGATAATGTATGATTCCCATTCATTTATATACAAATATATATCATTTTGTGAATAGGATTATTTTCAACAATCACGGTAGCACTAAAAAAATATAAATACACAAATGATTAATAAATATTTTAAATTAAATATTTATTATCTTTGAAAATACCTCTTTAAGGGATGCTAGATTATTCATGGAATACTATCTCTTTCATAAATTTACAAACATAAAAAACATAGTCTTTTCCATTTTATTATTTTAAAAACTATATAAATATTGGTAAAAATAAGAAAAAAATTATATGTGTTTCGATAGTGAAATATTATTATATATAACCTAAAACATATATAGATGTAGTACCTGTGATGTTCCTAGTCCTTTTCCCTGGCCTCATTCAATGATGTAGACAATATTCATGCACTGCCCTATCATAAAAGAATCCTCATTAAAAGATAATATAAATTATATAAATAGTTGTTTAGTTTTAAAATGATGGATGTAGTGTATTACAAATTAATGAACTGCATCATGTGTGGTCAGTTTTTTGGATATCCATGCATTGAATTCAAGAAATATATCTTTCGGGTATCCAAATTTACCGTAATAAGAATCCAATGCTAACTAAAAACACCAAAAGGAATACTTAATAAATTAAATTTAAATATATTTTATATCATTAAATATTAGTGTTTTATCCCACTATCATTGGTATTAAGAATAATCTTTTATCCTTAATTATTTATATAAAAAGTTTATTAAGACTAGCCACTATTTCACTATCATTCTGAAATTCAATTTTTTATTCTATAGAGGTTAAATGAGGACAAAAAAGTCCAAAAAAATCATGGGTAAATCCCTCAATTGTTTATCATATATACCCCTGAAAAAAATATGAAATATATTTATTCATAATTATCTTTTTATATCATCTATTGAAACATCTTATCAAGAAAACATACCTAATGTATACATTTAAAACTGAGCCACCTTGCCAATCATACATCCATATTTCACCTACATTATCAACACTAATGAAATTTGGATCATCCCCTCCATACATATTTTCATCAAAAACAATTGTTTGAGTACCACCATCTTTCAACATCATATCCACATGAGCCTACAATGATAATAAATTCAGATATAGAATAGGTAGGTTTAAGGTGCTTTTGGTAGATCATTTTGATCAGTTGGTTGATCCTTCGAATGGTTATTAGTTGTCCATTCATCTCACCCCCTTTCATATGTCTTTATAAAATAAAATTCATTAGTTTAGACCTTTTTTTATTAAAAAATAAAGGTTTATCTTGAAAAATAGATTTGAAATGAATATATCCTTTTTCTCATGTTTTTTATAAGTTCAAATGGCCATGTGATGAATGTTATAAGAGGTTGTTAGACCTTATGAATATCTCCATTATCAATTTGAATAGGTACCTCAGTTAATGGTTCATGGTCTACATTAATTAACACATTTACATGACCTATTGGAGGTGGTCTATTGTGAAGCATGGAATTCTAGTTATTGAACACTATATCCAACACTACAAGGTGATGGGTGGATGTTGATTGATATAAATTATAGTAATTTTCACCTTGTATAATATTAGTAAAGGAAAGGCATTTGTGCTTATCGGATGTACAATTCTTAGAAACAAAATATTAGAATATTTATTACCACATCTAATATAGGCTTTTTATGGGTATGTCGCATCACAAATAGAGTGGGTGGTGGGTGGGATCATCATGCTTAGGTTTTTATTAAGATACTTATTCTCTCCCCCCACCATCAAATTTTCCATGAACACTCTCTGCAATTTCATATATTCTTTAATGATGGATATTATTTCTCTAATTATATTAATTTATTCACATTTATCATGTTGTTTTTTTCTAAAAATATGTCAGTGGTGTCACCCTAAAACCCTCACCTCTAACACAAAAGTACTTTTCTAGATCCTTCAAGGCCATAGAAAGTATGTATTCATTCAATTTAGTTGTTGTAGATTCAGGTGACAATTTTAGATAGGAAATATAAAAAAATATTTTATCATTTTTATTTAATATAAATTTAAAGGGAAAAAATATTTACTTTTTCATACTTACACATGTTTCCCACATTTTTTGTGTGTTTTAGTCTATTAGTATCCCATCATTATTTACACATTCCCCTTTCCATAGTACATGGCATGAGATGAAAGTTGCATTGGATTTGGATTCATTAATATTTATATAAACATGGGAAGATAGTTATGGTGTTGTTGTATGTCACATAGAATTATTACAGTATATATAAAATTCATACCAATTATTTTCAAAGTGAAGAGTACCCCATTATTGCTTTATGGAAGGGTTATGCTGGTTTTTCTACTCGTTCATTATTTTCAGCACTCATTTGTAGTTTCACAAATAAAAAATATTCAATAAAAGTGATGAATACACATATCTCCAAACAACATATTACCCAACACAGTGTACCTAAAAACACTTCACCTCACAATGTCTAGTAATCATATCCCATGATTTTTAGGTTATCAGGTGTTCATAAATAAGAGGTGAGTGCTGTTTTATTTTTCCATCAACATCATTAAGATAACATATTGGTAAAATTTTGTGAAAGCCTGTATGAATCCTTACAGAAATCCATAATACATTATAAGGCCCCAGCCTTAAACATTACTTAATATCGAATTAAATGAATAATTCACATTGAGGATCTTTTCAGGTTTAGAGTTTTAGAGAATTAGGACATAATTGTTACATCTCAAAAGATTACAAAGTAGACACTTCTGCTGAGTTTCCATAGAATAAAAAAACTCCTAAAAATAAACATGTCTAGTTCCATGTTATATATAATATGACTTTCCCTTGATCCCATCCTTGACCATATTACACATTAATTCATGTGAAAAAAATTTCAAAAAAACTTGGGGTGAGCATAAAAAGCTCAGTAAGGGATACACAAAGAATGAAAACTGTTAGTTTTTCAAACATCATGTAAACCATGTATACTTTATCAAAGTAATACCTTCACCTTCATGAAGTAGTAAAAACTCTTCACTGAATAAAATATCATTACATACCCTTTTGTAACCAAAGGATTACCATAAAACCCATATAAAGAACACATAACATATAAAGGTAACATGGGACATAAACATACTTAAGTGGAATAACCATACGGTCGACATCCACACATATCACTTAATGGAATTTCCATATGGCCAAATTCCATACATACGTAATGGAATAGCCATACGGCCAACTTCCATACCCAATGCATTGGAGGTTATAATGTAACCACCCGTCCTAGTATTCACAGTTCCACTCGTCATATGGTTTATCACGTAACCACCCGTCAAATATCCAAGTACCATTATAAAAATAATAAGACATAAAACAAATATAATGGAAATAAAACATTTCCACACTTTGATCACAATATATCACTTAAATATATTGACATAAAAAATCCATTATAAAAACCATTTTCAATACCAAAATACATAAATGAGTATATGGTATTTATTTCATTAAAAAAACATTATTTCTTGTTCTGGAAGCCAATGAAAAAATAATACTCACGGCGGCAGAAAAGGTCGTTGTCACCGCGTACGTTAAAAGAAACATTCATTTTTTTCGTTTTGTAAAACTCTTAGTAGAAAATATTACTTTTGTATAAAATTAAATGTCAAAGGGGGTTATACACTGTATAAAAGAAAGTTGTGTATAAAACGAAATATGCCTCAATAAAAGGAGATTGAGACGAAGTCCATTACCTCGGGTCCAACTTGACTTGATCGTTCTTTAACGTCATGAATAATAAACATGAGTTAATTTATATTTTCATAAGAACCTTTTTCAAGTTCATTATTCCTTTTATATCACATATTGCCATGTTATAAACATTATGTAATAATTTAATTTAATAATATATTTTTTGTCGATATTTGGTTTTTAAGTCGAAAGTGGACTTCTTACATTTACATGTTGTTCGTGTGGTCAAAGTTTATTTATATCTAGAATGACATTCCTGATTTGGATATCATATATATAATATATATCCCGCATATACATGTCTTTATAATATTACATAATCATTTATAGGTATGAAATGAAATGCACCGTTCATGGAGACAGTAAGCCGTACGTATGCATTAACGCTAATTTCATTTCATTGTCATATTAATGGAATTAAAACTAAATGAGAGGTACGAATATGTTAATTCCAGAAATATATTCATCATTTAGATGTATAATTCATCATATATATCCATTATATACATGTACTTAAAATAGTGAATGACATTTGGGGATAAGAAATGGAATGCACCGTTCATGGAGATGGTAAGTCGTACGTACGCATGAACGCTACTTTCATTTCTATTTCATATTTTTAAGGAATGGAATAATAATGAAATAAAGGTATATTATAATTCCAGTATATTATCATATATAATACCATTAATTAAATCCTTTATACATCCCAGATATGGCATTAACGAAATCAAATCACTTTGAGGGGAAGGTTGTCCACACTTCCTTAGATGAAGATATCGCGTTTACCCATAATGGAAACAATAAAGGTATACCACAAATAAAAAATAAAGAAGCACAACGAAAACATAAACATAATATATATCATATATAAATAAACTGGCATCTTAATGTCCACCATTAAATGTGTTTAAAAGAATATTGAACAATTATCGTTTCGTGAGGCAGAAATTCGCCAACCACAGAAACAATATGTTCTTTGACCATTAAATGTAGATGTGTGTAGGTGTAGCTCTAAATATTCGTAAAACAACATCCTAGTATATTGAATATACTAAAGTTGTTACAAAATAAATGAATAAAAAGATTTTACGGGGTTGGATAAACAAAATAAAACAAAAGAACACAAGTGAAGACCTCACCTTAAAATCAGGTAACTCTTTTAGATTTGAGATCAAAGGATTCCTTGGGAAGACTTCTTCCCAATGTGAGGATTCAAGGAGTAAGTGAGGGATGTGAAGAGACAAAATGGGCAGGTTTTGGAAGATCCAAAGGCTTTGGAAGTGTGGATAAGGTGGTAGATTTGGGGGCCTTTTATAAGAGGAGAGGAGGGGCACTCTTGGAAAGTAAAGGAATGTTACTTTATTTTAAAATGTGTTTCGGATTAAAAAGGTCCCACATTGATATAATTCGAGGGTAAGGTGATAAGGGTTCGAAATATACCCATAAAATAAATTTTGGACATGTGTAGGTCATAGATTTTACATTATCGTTTCATTTTCTTTAAATCCTTTATTAATGAGGTAATCGCGACATCATCATGATGTCATAAATAATTTAATATATTTAATGTCTAAAAATTATAAAAAAATATCATGATTTAGGAAATATTTTTATATTTCTAATAAATATTTATAGTAAAAAATCTTACTTGAATAACCCCATGTAAAAATTGTTTTAGTAAAACATCGCATGTTTGTGTCATTTTTACTTTAACATTAAATAAAAAGTTATTTATGTCATTTCACATCCAAAGTGGCTACATGGGGTCCCCAAGTTGAGACATGGATTTTCATGGTCGTCCATGACACATCCAATGAAGGTAGTACATGTTTCAAGCTCATATCATATTATTAAAACATTATTTTTACCTTAAACTACACTAATTACCTCTAATCGCGATTAAAAACTTAATAAGTTACTATTCACCAAAAAATTATTTTAATCCCATTGAACCAAATTTTACTTTTTAATGACAACCATGTATGTAGGTTTTTTGAAATTAAAAACAAATAAGTGGTAAAATTTCATTTAAATGAAAAAATCAGTTTTTATAAGTACAACTTAGTGGTTTCACTATTCATCAAAAATTGATGTTTTTCAGAAAAATGCCAAAACATCACCCTAAGATATATTTGATATTCCAAATTCAAAAATGAAGTCCATTTTACAAAATTACAAAAATATAAGTTGAATTAATTAATTTAATAATTAATTCTCGTTGTCGGAGCAAATACCGTGTTTTTATGAAACAATGTGTATCAAAATATTGACACTAGTTTAAGTCCGATTTCAAAGTGAAATTAATTCCAATGACCACAATTGGATTTAATGGTAAAAATATATTATAATTTAACATTAAAAACAATTCAAAAGATAATCTAATCATATAAATAAATTAGATTAAAAAGTGGTTTTGAATTAAAATACAACATTTTACACTATTCATTAAAAATTGAACTTTATCGGAAAAATACCAAAAAATTTACACAAAGTAAATTTTGTTGTCCCAATTATAAAGAAGAGTTTTATTTGGTCCAATATAATGTATAAGAGTGAACAAAAATATTTTTAATGATGGTTCACCATCAAAAGGCGAAAAATGAACCTTTAGTGAAAATTAGGGCATATACGCCTAAAATTGAATCCTTTCCGTATTTTATGCCTTTATATTTTACTAGATAAAAGTAAAAACATTTAAAAAGCATATATAATCATATTTTAGTTATTTATATCCATTCCCGCAAACACAACGGCTATGTGTTACCTATAATTTAAAATAATATCATTTTATTACTAGTGTGCAACAAAAGATTTCAATGAAACTCGTTCTTGCATATGTGGTATGCTATCGAACATAGCAGCCCTTTTAAAGTAAAATTAATATTTAATTCGTAAATATTAATAAATATGAAAATGTTTTATTCATTATTTACCTGGGATGTTACATCCTTACCCCCTTTTGGGAATTGCATCCTCGCAATTTTATTCACTTATCAAAATAAGTGGGGTTATTTATCCCTCATAGCATTTTCAGATTCCCACATTGCCTCTTCAACAATATGGTTTTTCCACAAAACCTTTACCTAGTGAATTACCTTATTTTGCAACACTTGCTCTCTTCGGTCAAGAATCTGGACTGGTTGTTCTTTATAAAATAGGTTCTCCTCCAGCTGAACTACCTCTGGACTCAAAACATGAGATGGATCTGGCATATACTTCCTCAACATCGAAACATGAAAAACATTGTGTACCTGAGATAAACTCGGAGGTAATGCCACTCGGTAAGCAACTGATCCAACTTTCACTAGACTTTCATATGGTCCAATAAACCATGGACTCAGCTTTCCATTCTTACTAAATCTCATCACACTTTTCTATGGAGAATCCTTAAGAAAAACATAATCACCTACCTCGAAAGATAGATCCTTCCTCTGGTTATCTTCAAAACTTTTCTGCCTGCTCTGAGCTGTTCTCATGTGTTTCTGAATCAACTAAACTTTTTCTGCCATCTCTTCTACCAATTCTGGTCCCATCAGCTTCCTTTCACCCACGTCATCCCAAAATGTTGGAGTTCGACACCACTTCCCATATAATGCCTCAAATGGTGCCATCTGTATATTAGAATGAAAATTGTTATTTTACGAAAACTCAACCAAAGAAAGATGTTGGTCCCAACATCTCTGATAATCCATCGAACAAGCTCGTAGCATATCCTCCAAGGTCTGAATTGTTCATTCTAACTTCCCATCTGATTGAGGATGAAAAGATGTACTAAAATTTAATTTAGTACCCAACGACTTTTAAAGGCCTTTCCAAAAGTTATAAGTAAACCTAGGATCACGATCAGACACAATGGATAGAGGAACTCCATGAAACCTGACTATCTCTTTAAGATACAAAAGGAAAAGTTGATCTAGTGAAAAGGTATCTCGTATAGTAAGTAAATGAGCAGATTTAGTCAAGCGATCAACAATAACTCAGATTGCATTATTACCTCGAGATGTCCTTGGTAATCCCACAACAAATTCCATGGATATGTTATCCCATTTCCAATCTGGAACTGGTAAAGGCTAAAGCATCCCTTTCGGGAACTGCCGCTCTGATTTAACCTGATGACAAGTCAAACACTTCACAGTAAAATCAGAAATATCCCTCTCCATTCCATCCCACCATTAATACTCCCACAGATCTCTGTACATATTAGTTCTGCCAGGATGAACTGAAAACGGGGAACTATGAGCCTCACATAACAACTCATTCATCAACTGTGAATCACATGGCACACAAATCTCTTCCCAAGCCTCAAAACAAAATCATTATCAATGTTGAATTCGGGAATCATACCCTTATAAACCATCTCTATCTTTTTCTGCGACTCACTGTCTTGCTTCTGTGCTTGCTTGATTCTGTTTGATAGGGATGATCTCACTAATACCTGAAAAAACAGAAGAACTTCCTACACCAACAACTTCTTTGCGAAAGTACATCAAATCAAAAACCAAAGGATCTCGTTCCAAACGTATCATGTTTAATGAATCATTACTTTTTTGACTCAAAGCATTAGCCACTTTATTTGCTTTTCCCGGATGGTAATGAATTGTAAAATAATAATCCTTGATTAATTCCAGCCATCTCCTCTGTCTCATGTTCAATTATTTCTAAGTGAATATATACTTTAAACTTTTTTGATCAGTATATATTTCACACTTTACTCCATACAAATGATGCCTCCAAATTTTTAAAGCAAAAACAACAGCATCTAATTCCAAATCATGTGTAGGGTAATTTACCTCATGAGTTTTCAACTGACGAGAAGTATAAGCAATTACCTGATCATTCTGCATAAGGAAACAGCATGTCCCTTCAACGAAGAATCACTGTATATAACAAACTCACCATTCATGGAAGGAAGTGCCAAAATTAGATCATTCACCAATATTCTTTTCAACTCCTAAAAAGAATCATCACATTCTTTTGTCCAGATGAACTTAACACCCTTACGAGTTATCGTAGTCATTGGACTAGATAACTGTGAAAAATATTCAACAAAACATCGGTATTAACCTACCAAACCATGAAAACTACGGATCTCGGTTACATTTGTGGGTGTTGGCCATTATTCAATAACTTTTGTTTTATCAGGATCAACAGTTATGCCATATTTCGAAACAATGTGACCCAGGAAAGAAATTATTTGTAACTAAAACTCACACTTGCTGAATTTTCCATATAGTTTCTTTTCTATTATGGTTTGCAAGTTAACCCTTAAATGAATTTCATGCTCCTCTTTACATTCATAATACACCAAAATATCATCAATTAAAACAACAACAAACTTATCCAAGAACTCATGGAAAATTCTATTCATAAGGTCCATGAAAACAGCTGGTGCATTGGTTAACCCAAAAGGCATAAATTCATAATGTCCATATCTAGTACGGAACGCAGTCTTTGGAACGTCTACTTCTTTTACTTTCAACTGATGGTACCCCGACCTCAAGTCAATCTTCAAAAAATACTGAGCTCCCTGGAGCTGATCAAACAAATCTTCGATATGTGGAAAAGGATACTTGTTCTTAACAATAATATTATTCAAGGCTCTATAATCAATGAAAAGTCTCATTGAGCCATCTTTCTTTTTAACAAACAAGACAAGAGCACCCCATAGTGATGTGCTAGGTCGAATGAAACCTTTATCTAATAACTCTTGCAATTGATTTTTTAACTCTAAAAGTTCAAATTGAGCCATTCGATAAGGGGGTTTTGAAATTGGCTTAGAATCAGGAACTAAGTCAACAGTAAATTCAACTTCTCGATCATGAATAATACGAGGCAACTCATCAGAAAAAACATCAAGATACTCATTTACCACTGGCACATCATTAATATAAACTGTTCCTTTATTTTCAACAATATGTGCAAGGTAACATTCATTTCCATCTTTTACTCGTTTCTCAACTTCCTGATATGTTATCAAAATCAAGGGTTCATTCTTGTACACAAACTGAAAATCCTTCTGAAAAGAAAGCATTTTAGCTCTGCAGTCAATCTTAGCATGATAAACAGAAAGCCAATCCATGCCCAAAATAACATCAAACTCTACTAGAGGCAAAACAATAAGGTTTGTGGGTAGAATATTTCCACACATAAGGATAAGAAGGTTCTTATAATTACTTTTTGTCACAACGTTCCCTCTGGTTGTTTTTACCATATGTTCAGGGTTCATATCTTGAGATGGAATTTCCAATTTACTAGAAAACTTCTCGGAAATGAAATAATGTGTAGACCATGAATCAAGCAACACATTGGCATAATCTAAACAAACAAACAGTGTACCTGATACTACTTCATTCGATGGCCCAACATCTACTGAAGTTGTTGCAAAGGATTTCACCACCCCTTTATACATGTAGTCTGGCTGCATTCCCCTAGTTGAATTCTTCGTTGGACACTCGTTTTCATAATGACCCACTTCATTACACTTAAAACATCTTACCGTTGGCTTTTCATTGCCTTCATGATCATCTTCCTTACAGTTACGAGGAATATGACCAGACTTACAACACCGAAAGCACTTACCATACTTGGATAAACATTCTCCAGTATGCATTTTAGCACACTTCTCACAGGATGGATATTTGGTTTTCTTACCTCCTTGCATATTTGATGAATTCTTCCCTTTTGCCTGCCAACTGACCACTTATTCTGTTGTTTTTCATATAACAGCTGATCATCGGAAAACTCCATTTCCACCTTCTCTGCACATCGAACAAGTTTTTTATAACTTTTGAACTCATGAGAAGAAAAACACCGTCGATAATTTGGCTTCAACACTGAGCAAAACTGGTTTATTTTACTATCAAGATCTCGTATGAAGTTTGGAGCATACCTTGCCAATCTAGTGAAATTTTCTTCATAACAATCCACTGAATCATCCGCCTGCCTCAATTCTAGGAACTGTTTTTCCATCCTAAGAAGAACCACCTTATTAAAATATTTCTCAAGAAACATACCTTTTAATTCGTCCCAGTGAAGATCCTCAATCTCATTACTATCCCGTTTATTTTTCACCATCGACCACCACTGATCAGCATTACCTTCAAAACGGTAAACAGCAAGACTAACAATTTGATGTTCTGAACACCCCATGACATCAAAAATCTTCTCCAGTGCTTTAATCAACCCCTCAGCTTGCACGGGGTCAGATGATCCTCTGAATGATGGGGGATGTTGCCTCATGAAATGTTCCACCACTGACATGTTCCTCTGCGGTTGATCTGGCTGATCTCATTCATGGATACAATCACCATTTATAGACTGAGTCAACTGTGCCATCACTGCAACAAACTGTTCAGTTCCGATTCCGACCATCTCAGGATGCTAATTTGGAAGGTTGTCTTCCTCCGGATGTCGTCCCAACATAGCTTCTTTGTTTTCGATACGGAAAACCATTCTTAACATAGAAATATCTTAGGCGAAGCAACATTGTAATCTTTAAATGCTATATCATATCAGTCATACCATAAATCAACATATAATTTAACAATTTTCTAACTCCTAAAGTTGTCTAAACCAACCATTGATACCAACTATAAGGCAATGCCCTTAAACATTACTTAATATTAAATTAAATGAATAATTCACATTGAGGATCTTTTCAGGTTTAGAGTTTTAGAGAATTAGCACATAACTGTTAAATCTCAAATGATTACAAAGTAGACACTTCTACTGAGTTTCCATAGAATAAAAAAACTCTTCAAAAGAAACATGTCTAGTTCCAAGTTTTATATAGCATGACTTTACCTTGATCCCATCCTTGACCCTATTCCACATTAATTCCTATGAAAAACATTTCAAAAAAACAAGGGGTGAGCATAGAAAGCTCATTAAGGGTTACTAAAAGAATGAAAACTGTTAGTTTTTCAATCATCAAGTAAACCATGTATACTTTATCAAAGTAATACCTTCACCTTCATGAAGTTTTAAAAACTCTTCACTGAATAAAATATCATTAATTACCCTTTTGTAACCAAAGGATTCCCATAAAACCCATATAAAGAACACATAACATATAAAGGTAACTTGGGACATAAACATACTTAAGTGGAATAACCATACGGTCGACTTCCACACATATCACTTAATGGAATAGCCATACGGCCAACTTCCATACATACTTAATAGAATTGCCATATGTCCCACTTCCATACCCAATGTATTGGAGGTTATAACGTAACCACCCATCCTGGTATTCACGGCACCACCCGTCATATGGTTTATCACGTAACCACCCGTCAAATGTACAAGTACCATTATAAAAACCATAAGTCATAAAACAAATATAATGGAAAAAAAACATGTCAACACATTGATCAAAATATATCACTTAAATATATTGACATAAAAAAATTCCTTATAAAAACCATTTTCAATACCAAAATACATAAAAGAGTATATGGTATTTATTTCATTTAAAAAAAACATTGCAGCTTGTTCAGGAAGCCAAAGACCAAATAATACACACAGTGGTGGAAAAGGTCGTTGTCACCACGTACGTTAAAAGAAACATTCCTTTTTGTCGTTCGGTAAAACGCTTCGTAGAAAAATATTCCTTTTCTATAAAAGTAAAAGTTAAAGGGGTTAATACACCATATAAAAGAAAGTTGTGTATAAAACGAAATATGCCTCAATGGAAGGAGATTTAGACGATTTCCCTTTCCTCAGGTTTGACTTGATTCGATCATTCTTTAATGTCATGAATAATAAACTTGAGTTAATTTCTATTTTCTTAAGAACCTTTTTCAAGTTAATTATTACTTTAATATCACTTATTGCCATGTTATAAACATTATGCAATCATTTAAGTTAATAATGTTTGTTTTGTCGATATTTGGTTCTTAAGTCGAATGTGGACTTCTTACAATTACATGTTGTTCGTGTGGTCAAAGGTTCTTTATAACATGAATGACATTCCTGATTTGGATATCATATATATCATGTATATACATCATATACATGAATTTATAATATTACATAATCATTTAGAGGTATGAAATGAAATGCACCGTTCATGGAGACGGTAAGCTGTACGTACGCATGAATGCTACTTTCATTTCATTGTCATATTAATACAATTAAAACTAAATGAGAGGTATGTATATTTTAATTCCAGAATTATATTAATCATTTATATGTATAATTCATCATATAGATCCATTATATACATGTACTTATAATAGTACATTACATTTGGGGATAAGAAATGAAATGCACCGTTCATGGAGACAGTAAGCCGTACGTACGCATGAACGCTACTTTCATTTATATTTCATATTTTTATGGAATCGAATAATAATGATATAAAGTTATATTCTAATTCCAGTATAGTATCATATATAATACCCTTAATTAATTCCTTTATACATCCCACATATGGCATTAACGAAATCAAATCACTTTGATGGGGCGGTAGTCTGCACTTCCTTAAATGAAGATATCGCGTTTACCCATAATGGAAACCATAATGGTATACCACAAATGACAAATAAAAAATCATAATGAAAACATAAACATAATATATATCATATATAAATAGAGTGACATCTTAATATCCACCATTAAAGTTGTTTAAAAGAAGATTTAACAATCATCATTTTGTTAGGCAGAAATTCGCCAACCACAGAAACAATATGTTATTTAATCATTAGATGTAGATGTGTGTAAGTGTAGCTCGAAATAATCTTATAAAAACATCATAGTATATTGAAGATACTGGATTTGTTACAATAGAAATTAATAAATAGAGTTTAGGAGGGTGGAGAAGCAAAATAAAACAAAAGAACACAAGTGAAGACATCACCTTATGATCAGGTAACTCTCTTAGATTTGAGCTCAAAGGCTTCCTTGGGAAGACTTCTACCCAAAGTGAGGCTTCAAAAAGTAATATAGAGATGTGGAGAGACAAAATGGGTAGGGTTTGGCCGAGCCAAAGGCTTTGGATGTGTGGGTAAGGTGGTAGAGGTGGGGGCCTTTTATAAGAGGAGAGGAGGGGCACTCTTGGAAAGTAAAGGAATGTTACTTTATTTTAAATTGTGATTCGGATTCAAAAGGTCCCACATTGATATAATGCTAGGTTAAATTGATAAGGGTTCAAAATATACCCATAAAATAGGTTTTGTACATGTGTAGGTCATTGATTTTACATTATCTTTTCATATTATTTAAATCCTTTATTAATGAGGTAATCGCTGAATCATCATGATTTCATTAATATTTTAATATATTTAATGTCTGAAAATTATAAAACAAATATCATGATGTAGGAAATCACTTTAAATTTCTAATGAATATTTATAGTCAAAACTCTGACTTGTATAACCCCATGTAAAAATTGTTTTAGTAAAACATTTCATGTTTGTGTCATTTTTACTTTAACATTAAATATAATGTTATTTATGTAATTTCTCAACCAAAGTGGCTCCATGGGGTCCCTAAGATGACCCATGGATTGTCTTGGTCGGCCATGACACATTCAATGATGGTAGGATAGGTTTCAAGCTCATATCATATTATTAAAACATTATTTTTACCTTAAACTACACTAATTACCTCTAATCGCGATTAGAAACATAATAAGTTACTATTCAACAAAAAATTATTTTAATCCCATTGAACTGCATTTTCCTTCTTAATTACAACCTTGTATGTCGGATTTTTGAAATTCAAAACACAGAAGTGGTAAAATTTCATTTAAATGAAAAAATCAGTTTTTATAAGTACAACTTAGTGGTTTCACTATTCATCAAAAATTGAAGTTTTACAGAAAAATACCAAAACTTCACCCTAAGCTATATTTGATATTCCAAATTCAAAAATGAAGTACATTTTAAAAAATTCCAAAAATATAAGTTGCATTAATTAATTTAATAAATAATTTCCATTGTCAGAGCAAAGAGCGTGTTTTTATGAAACAATTAGTATCAAAAGATTGACACTAGTTTAAGTCCGATTTCAAAGTGAAATTAATTCCAACGACCACTATTGGATTTAATGGTTAAAATTTATTCTAATTTCACTTTAAAACCAATTCAAAAGATAATCTAATCATATAAATAAATTAGAATAAAAAGAGGTTTTGAATTAAAATACAGCATTTTACACTATTCATTAAAAAATGAACTTTATCAGACAAAAATTTACACAAAGTAAATTTTGATGTCCCTATTATAAAGAAGATTTTTATATGGGCCAATATAATGTATAAGAGTGAACAAAACTATATTTAATGATGGTTCACCATCAAAAGGCGATAAGTGAACCTTTAGTGAAAACTAGGGCATATACGCCTAAAATTGAATTCTTTCCGTATTTTAAATCATTATCTTTTATTAGATAAAAGTAAATTCATTTAAAAAACATATATAATCATATTTTAGTTATTTCTATCCATTCCCTCTAACACAATGACTATGTGTTAACTGCCATTTAAAATAACATTATTTTATTACTAGTATGCAACGAAAGATTTCAATGAAACTCTTTGTTGCGTATCTGGTACGCTATCGATCATAGAAACCATTTTAAAGGAAAATTAATATTTAATTCGTGAATATTAATAATTGTGAAAATGTTTTATTCATTATTTACCTGGGATGTTACAAACATAGGTTTTTTTGTGATTCGTCCACTATAAATGCCCTCTACAAGAAATTATGAAGGGTAATTCAATGTTTTCTTATTTTATTTTTTAGTAAAATTATGAAATTATATCATAATGATATTTTAATATATCCCTACATTAGTGTCTTAAGCCTGGTGAAAACAAGGTTCCACAACTGTACAGAAATCAGAACAAATTATGGAGTGATGATTCATATGTAACTACTAAATATGGACGTTTTGTGGTCAATATGCTCGACCCACATATTCTGTCTAACCTCATGTTTTATGGTTTTCCCTTTTCCCTTATGGTTTTTTCTAACAACATAAAACATTGGTGATCCTGTTTTTTCTACACTAATAGTGTTTCATTGCCTACCATTTCCTCAGATTCATAATCATCAATATATTCCTTCAGAGTGCTAGAATCAATATGTGCAGACGGTGGTTGTTCCACTACACAGGGAGTACCAACAAAAGGTTAAGAAAAAATTTGGTTCTCTACACTACGAGCAGTAGTAGGTTGAGAGACTTATTGTTCCTATGCACTACGAGCAGATGTCGGTTGAGAGACCTGATGTGCCTCATGATTGGGTGTATCATCATGTGAAGAAGTCGTTGTCTATATAAGTGGGTTATCATTAAATTTAAATTACATAAAATCAGTAGCGAATATATAATAACCTATGGAAGATGATGTATATTACAAAACAAAATTTACTTAATTATTAAACACACTTTTTTAAGGCTGGATGGATTTGACCCCTCTATCTATTATCAAAATCCCTTCATTATGGTATCCTTTTATAGACAAACCACCTTCTACAATGAACCTCAACAAAATTATTGTGACATATTAATGAAATGTTAATCCTCCATAGAATTTTCAGTAGATGCTTTAATGGTTTTGGGTGATAATATAATTATTGAACGCTTTGACATTCCGGGATCTATAACATAACATACTTGTACTTCATGTGATTCCATTAAAAAGGTTCGTCTTTGTACCCTTCCCAACTTATATCAATGTTCACGACTCCCAACTCATCTATATTAATAACACACTTTTTTTCAACCCACACTCATTAAAAATTTTGCACATTAAAGTTTATATAATCCTACTCTCATAATTGTTTGATGACGCTAAAGTATGACTTATTTTCATAAATTGGATTTTTGTCCATATAACCAAAAACATGAATTGATTCACCTAAAATTATAACTCCACTATTCAGTATTATACTATTTTCATCTTGTTCATTAGTATAGATTGTATAACCATTAATTACATATGAATTATAATATAATACATACACACTTGGTCATCCGGCTAGCCATCAATGACTTTCTAAAATTGAGTCCGCATTTTCATTTGACTCCTTAAATATATGGTCTCAAAACCATCATATAAACTATCGATTATGTGTATTTGTTATCAATTTTTCATCCCATGATGGATTCAAATGCCTAATAATTTTTATTGGGATTCGACATATTGGTGAACCTCCAAACTGTTATGAAAAATGAAAAGGTAGGCCTTCTCCCGATCTGTAGTATTGATTTTTACAACCATTCTTCTATAAATTCCTTCACCCACAAGCTTCCCGATGTGAGGATATTTCGACAAACCAATGATTTCCACACCCGAAATGTATTCGATATAGAGTTTAATGGCTTCCTCAAAAATATATATCTCTCCAATAAAACCCTCTGATCGACATTGATTTTTTACACACCCTTTTAAAATCATCATATACTATTCAATGGGGTACATCTATCTATAGTGTATATGAAAACACAGAAAAATCACTCTTACTAAGTGAAACATTAAATGATTGATCATATCAAATAATTTTGTCAGGAAGATAATTTCCATTTCACATAATATGACGATAATTTCTCTTCCAAACTCGACAATTTCATTTGGTCTATAACTATTCTGCGTGTAGTTTTGAAAAAGAAATAGATCTTCTTTAATATATATTGGGAATTCATGGGAAAATGAAATCCAAAGCTATAGGAAATAGATCTTTCATCAAAATGTGGTAGTCATGTGGTTTCATACACTTTAACATTAATTAAATTATTGACATGATGTTCTTGATAATCAATTAATACACTATGGAACCGTTATGAAAATAACGTATTTTAAAAATTGATATGTATCCTTATCGGAAATAATGTAAGCAGATGGAGGATTGAACATTTGTTTTTCAACCTTCAATAGCACCAACTATTCTCATATTTCCATGTCAACCATGTCTAACCTATCATCAATTCCATCATCTGTTTTGCTGACTTCATTGACTAACATTTCAATGAAAATGTCACATACATTTTTTCAATATGCATAACATTAAGAGAGTGTTTTAAGTACATACAATTCGAGTATGGTAATTGAAAAAATATTGATCTCTTCATCTAAATAGTTTTTGTAATGTTTTTCGAAAATGGGTTACCAAAAGTAATGTCAATGTATTTTACTATCTCAAACAGTTGATCACCTATTAGTGGAGATTGTGTTATACAATCTTTTAAATATCAATATAATGGTCTCTTCCAATATAAGAAGTTATTTCATTTGGATAGAAATCTACAATGATGTAGAAACATAATTTTCAATGAATCTTTCAACCTAATTAACGATGTACCTAGTTTTAAGATAAGACACCCATGAAATATTTTAATACTATATCCTTATAAATTTCCATAAGTAGAAAATTTATTTATCATTCTATACAACATGGTTCTGAATATTAAATATTTATTTCTATAAGCATCATAAAATTTAACACTTAAATTCTACAATAATTTCAAATCATTGATCAATAGAGCCAAATAAACATCAATATAATTACCCAATTGTTTATTTCCTGATATAAGAATAGAAAAAAAGTTGTTTTTTCTGTTTCATACATAACCATGGTGGAATGTTATAATTCACCACCATAATTGACCATGTATTGAGAGTTCTACTTTGAATCCAATAGGATTCAAATCATCTGAAAATAATACCATATTAATGATTCTCAGCTCATTTCCAAAGTCCGTATACTGGTGATCGATTCTATTCCACTAAGGAGATTATATAGGGTGACATAGTTTCTTATCTTTATTTTTTTTGTCTCCATTCCATGTCAATTACCATGCATTCTCCTCGCATCAATATAGGAATATAATCTTTAGAAAGATTCGAATGTACCATACCACTTTAATAGGAACAGTATCATATTTATTGTTTTCAAAATCTACACACATTGGGAATTCTATAAGTTATTAGTGGTCTTTGAAAAATAGTATACAATCATTTCAGAAGGCACATATAAATTCATAGATCATACTCATCAAACATAGAATTTTGTTTTTCATCGTATGTTCATCTTGGGAGCACATTATATTCATGGATCATGTCATTCAAGAGAGCAGGTAATTATATAAAACTAGTGTCACTCCATTCGTTTCATTCTTTCAAATTATAAAACTTATGTATGGTGTAAAAGGATGTATATTTATTTCAAGTACCATAAAAAGTAATATATTCATAAATAATTAACCGTTAGGTTTTTTTAGAAATAATGAAGTTTATCTTCATTTTTCCTTGTTATTTCATTAATATTATCTTCATCATCATTCACATAAGTAATCATGTCCTCGATACAGACTTTTTCATTTTCCACACTTGTAATCATATTAGATGATCTATAAAATTCAATATTATCCCATCCACTAGAAGCATTCACATTTTTCGGTGTTTATTAGATCATTTATAACTTGGATCAATTCCGTGACAGATCAATTGTTCTTATGACTCATCTGGTCTAACTAGTCTTGAATAAAAAGAGTGTAAATATGAACAAAGGATTTGAGAAGGGTCATATGCATGATATTTTACAAACATTATGAACACATTCACTCCATCATCATAATCTCTTGACAAAATATTGGCATCTGTCCCATTTGTATTCATATACATCTTATTTGATTCCATGATACTAGTATTTAACAAAATATATACACAAAATATTGATATAATGTAGTTATTTTCCTAATTCTATAAAAATATAAATATAAAATATTACGAAAAAACTATAGTTCAAATGTCCTTTGAAAACTTTTTAAAAACACATGAAATCCCATTAAAAACTCAACCATTTCCACAAATTAATCTTTAAAATAACACTATTTTTTTAAAACAACTTATTAAATTTCAAAGACACTTTCACAAAATCAAAATTCTTTTTTTAAATCATTTATGACAACATCATGAAACAAAAAAACTTAATGTCATGATCTGCCTTCACCAAAAGGAGGGAAGGGATAGCAGATTGTCAGACCCTTCCTTCTTTAATTGGAAGGAGAGATAATGACCCCTGAAACCCACCTTCAATAGGTCCCGGGATGGCGACTAGAACCAAGGGTATTGAATCAAACAAAAGATGGAAGGAATTACCGTTTTTATTTTAATAGGATCGAGAGATAAGATAGAAACCCCAAAAACACCAAAGCTGAAAGTAAAGGTAAAGCCAAAACTTACCCTTTCTGATGTGCATGTTCAATAGTAAATGATACAAGCCAGAAAAACTCCAATGTTTTGTAACAAGAAAAGAAAAAAATCCAAAGAAACTGCCCTAAGGTCCAAGCTAGTATGGTCCCACATGATCCCTAAATCCTCCTAGAAACCTGAAATAAGTTTTATATATGTAGGGTGAGAAAACAAGTATACTCAGTAAGGAAAACCAAATGCTCTTGTCCACAAGTGGGGGAAGCATTCTAATTCCCTGTGGGAAAATAGAGACCAAATAACCTAGCCAGGAAAACTATCCAACCAATCCTCACCAAGGCACACTCCCCAAATAACGCAAGGCAAGTGAAGTATTGTTATAGAACATCGATATTTGGGTACCCTGCACCACTTTCCCAATGGTTATTTAAGACATCATACGTATCGAACCAATCCCCCCATTCTCACCGTAGTCCCTCTGCCAAACCCTACCCACACATACCTAGTCCATAACCTCACCGTAGTCTCTCTGCCAAATCCCACCTACACACACCTAGTCCATAACTGCTATCCTGCCCGCAGACACCTGGGCCACAACCACCATGTGTAACCACACCCGCAAACACCTGGGTCATACCAACTACTGCCATGCCAGAAGACACCTGGGCCTCATCCTGAAGACACTTGGGAAAAAACCTGCCAGCAAACACCTGGGACAACCACCAAAACTACCCTGCCTAATGATTCATGGGATAATAATGGACTTCAGGCCATCACAACCTAGTATAAGAGTCTTGTGATATTTGAGAAAGGGAGAAGAAAGGAGATAATAACCAGCCACTCATAAGAGTGTTAGGAAAACACCCTCCCAATGAGATAGGGTGTTCAGCACCATGTGCTCAACTGGGGTGCGGCACTAATAATAATTATAAGAAATACAATATATATTTAGGTATCAAGAACACATCCAAACCTAGGGTCTCCAAAACCTAAACTCAAAACCCTTGTAACTATTCATTCATAATGAAAATCCCATCACTCACGGCCAAGTCACAACTCATCCCCAAAATCCAATTCCCATTTTAAACAATTCTGGTTTTCATTTTCAAGTGATCCCATTTGAATGAAAACTACACTATTGTGAAACAAAAATGCACAACCACAAGGCAGAGAAGATAAAAAACTCAACAACAATTTAAGCATTCACACCTGGTTCTATTGTAAATTTACAACAACAAAACGGGATTAGTGAGATCCCTCAAAGTACTGGAACCAAAGAAAACATTACAAAATGGGTAAGTGAGATCCCTCGAAGTATTGGAAACAATGAAAACCCAGAGACATAGCCATGTGTCCCCAAAACCAGGAACCAACGCTTTCTCAACAATAGAGGTTCCCACCCGAGTTTGTGTCATAGTAGAGCAAACACATAGCTTCAAATTCACAACCAACAACCATACCACAATAGAGGATCTCATCCACTCCCACCTTCCCCATAATCATCGAACTAAAAAAAACCACTACCGAAACTGAGTATGAAAAAATCCAGGTTCGAGCACATCATTTATTATTCTCTTTTTTCTATTGGTTATCTGGGGTGACCACACAAGTTTTTATGTTCACTGGGAATCCATTTAATCCACCGAGTTTACATTATTAACCAATTTCCATGTTACCACCATTTAATTATCACAGAAGACAAGAGTTTATTAGTGAATAGAGAAAGGCCACCAAAATTCAAGAATTTCAGTAGGCATAAACTGACACAATTTACAAAATAATTATCAAGGAAGATGATAAAACAGAACAACAACATATTGATCACACCCCTCCCCTTTATTCTTTAAAAGTACATTTTTTATCTTTGTTATGTTTTGGTTTCATCCATTCCCCCAGAAACAGTAGAGTACCCACCCCACATGATACACATAAAGGATAGACGACAGAAAAATCCCTACTTGGTTGATCAATGATCAATGTTTTTCTCCACGTGCCTAGAAGAGGGGATGCACGACCTGCAGAGGAGAAATTTCATGGACTCCATGAGGTGTAGAAATCTCCAGCAGAGGCGCACCACTAGCCACAGGAAGAGAGGAACTCTAAGCACACCATGGTGAAGAAAGAAATCCAGCTGATAAGGAAAAAAGAAACTATAACGGGAGGTACAAAGAGAAGATCCTACAGTTACGGGATACGAAAATTTGAATGCCTTGAAAGCTGGATCATGGTTTCCTACGCGGGTGGGAAGTTACACACGACGATGTTAAGGTGTTATTTAATACCCCCCCCCACCATCGGGGAGGCACTGAAGATTCTTAGGAATTAATTATGTGCTTTAAATGGCATTAAAAAGGTAAAAGAATTAATTTACATCAAACATTTATGTTGCGGGAGAGGGACTGGAAAAAATGAAAACTGAGTGATGGGTGAGGTTATGGTGCCACTGTCACAGTGCCACAATGACCGGTGCCACCATCATAGTGACAATGTTTTGGTGGAGCCTTATTTTGGCAATGTAATGTGCCAAAAGGGTCTGGCCCATTACATTAGATACCTCTCAAACTATTCGCTTCCTCGAGAATCAAAAACAAACCAAAAGAAAAGAGAGGGTCCGAACAACCACCTCGAAAGATACCTCTCAGTATTGATCCTCACGGTTATCTAGAAACACCTCTCCCTCAAGAAACCATGCAACATACAAGGGTCAAACTTCCAATTCATATGGGTTGGGGAGTCTCTTCTTCCATGTCAAAATACTATCATCTTTGGGCGGCACTGACTTGCCCACACTGGTTTAATCACACCCACCTTAATGCGTCTTGATTACGGATTGGGTCCTCCCCTCCCCATAGCAAGGACTTTTCATACACATTCAAGGAATAAGTAAAACTACATATTTCATAGCCAACAAGGTAAAGAATTCCATCACAAACAAGTACAATCGGAACAAAAAAAACTCAAAAAATCACGGGGTACTGGGCACATTTCTGTGCTTCCCATTCCCAATTACTCTTCTCAATCCCACCATGCCTCCACAACACACGAACCAAAGGAATGGGTCGTCCATGGAGCACCTTCTCTTCATGACCTTCGATCATCACTGGTAGCTCTATGAACGTTGAATCGTCGCTGATATCTAGATTTCCCCAGTCATGGACGTGTGAATCATCATGTAGATATCATAGGATCTAGGACACATGGATTACGTCGTGCACCCTTTGCAGCGGTGCCAGCAATGCCAGTTGATAAGCCACCCCGCTGACCCACTGCAGCCCTTCAAACGGTCTGACAAACCTGGGGGAAAGCTTACTCCCTCTGCCAAACCCTTGATGCCTACACAGGGGGGGGGAGACCTTCAGGAATATGTGTTTCCCAACCATGAACTCCAAGGGTCTCCCCATGTTATCGGAATATGACTTATATTGGTCCCGATTCGGCTTCATCCTCTCTCGTATAAGTTGAACCTTCTCCGTCGTTCTCTGTACCACCTCTGGGCCAGGAACTCATGTTTCCCCAACCTCGGTCAAGCACACAGGTGAGCGACATGGCCTTCCATACAATTCTCCGAACGGATCCATGACAATGGTAGAGTGGTAGATATTATTGTAGGAAAACTCTATAAGAGGCAATTGTTTCACCCATGATCCTCCAAAGTCCAGGATACATGCTCGTAGCATAACCTCCAACGTCTGTATGGTGCACTCTGTCTGTCCATCTGTCTGGGGGTGGATGGCAGTGCTAAGTCATAGCTGGGTGCCAAAAGCATGTTGAAATACCCTCCAGAATCGTGAGGTAAAATGTGAATCCCTATCTAAGACTATGGACCTCAGAAATCCATGTAACTGCACCACCTTATCTACATACCTCCTTCGTAAGGAATCCACTGCGCCCGACTCCTTGATCGCTAAATGAGCTGATTTTTTCAACCGGTCCACCGCTACCCAGATAGCATCGAAACCTCCTTTAACCTTGGGTAACACCATAATGAAATCCATCGATATGTCATCCCACTTCCACTCAGTAACGTATATGGATTTCAACAAGCCGACTGGAACACAGTGTTCATCTTTCACCTAATGAATCACTAGGAAAATTGTTATGAACTCTGGTACTGCTCGTTTCACCCAGGTCCACCAAAACTATCACCTCAGACCCTGGTACATCTTCAAAAATCTCATTTGAACGGCTATGGGTGAGTTTTATACCTCACAAAGAACTCTCTTGTGCATCGCCTCTGGAACAAACAACTTTACTTGAAAAAGCACCTGATTCTGACCATCCTCCATCCACAATTTCGGAGCATTACCTTGGTTAACTTGGTCATGCACCACTTCTCTTTCTATGTCTCCCAGCTGAGACTCCACCACCTGCTGCAGTAGAGAAGACTGCACTGTCATCTAATACAGACAACCTCTTCCACTTTCCACCCTTGCATCCATGTGTAGGGCAGTCAACTCCCCCATTTCCTTCCAAGCATCTTCCGATTGTCGAACCACATTCATCGGTGACTTTCTGCTCAATGCATCAGCCACCACATTATATTTTCCTGAGGTGTATGAAATCTCAAAGTCATAGTATTGAAGTAATTCCATCAACATTCACTGTCGAAAGTTTAGGTCCCACTAAGAGAAGTCATACATAAAGCTCTTGTGATCATTGAAGACGACAAAACGCTCCTCGACAAGGTATTGCCACCACAACTTTAGTGAGAACACGACCACCACAAGATCCATATCATGGGTGGCATATCTATTCTCATGGGGGAATAACTACCTATACCCATAGGAGATCACCCCTTGCCACTACATCAACACACTTCTGAGGCCTTACGCTGAAGAATCACAGAACACCTCATATGCCGCCCCTTCTTCTGGAAACCTCAGCACTGTGGAACTAACCAAATTATCCATTAGATAACTGAAGGCCTCCTCGAACTACTCATCCCACATGAAATCCTTGTCCTTCATTTTCAATGCTTTCAAAGGTGATTCAACTTGGGATAAGATGGGCACGAATCTCCAGTAGAAACCTTCCAGCCTGAGGAAACTACGAACCTCCACCACGTTCTTGGGTGCTGCCCAAGAAACAACTGCCTCGAACATCGATGGTTCCTCATATATCCCATGCTTGAACACCATTTGCATTATCAAGAGCACTTATCGCGTCTAGAACATGCACTTGGACACCATCCCTTAGAGTTGGTGCTGTCATAGATCCTCTAAAACCATTATCAACTGCTCAGCGTGATCCGCCACTGATCTTGAGTAGATCAAGATGTCTTCAATAAACATGACTATGAACCAGTGCAGATATTCCCAGAAGACGGAGTTAATGGGCCCCATGAACACAGATGGAGCATTCGTGATGCTGAACAACATGACCACAAACTCAAAGTGCCAATATCTGTACCTGAATACCATCTTCGAGATGTCGCCCTCCTTCACCCCCAACTAATGATATCCTGACCGCAGGTCAATCTTTGAGAACTATATCTCCCCCTGAAATTGGTCAAAAAGATCGTCAATCCTTAGATGAGGGTAGTGATTCTTTATTGTTACCTGATTCAGTCGTTGGTAGTATATGCACAGCCTGAGACCACCATCTACCTCCCTCACTAACAAGACTGGAGCACCCCACGGTGATGCACTTGGATAAACAAAACCTTCCTCATCAGATTGTCAATCTGAATTCGCAACTCCCATAGATCTGATGCTGCCATCTGATAGGGGCCACTGAAATTGGACGACCACCAGGTTACAAGTCTATCCCAAACATGATGTCACATCGACGGGGTAGAGCTTTCACCACATCAAGAAGACATCCATAAACTCACTGACAAACCCTAGAACTTCCACCATCTCTGAATCCACCGACTCCACTGATAGCACAGCTAACATGGAGAGGAGGGGCTCTCCTCGCTTTTTACTCCCCTGGAAACTCCGCTTGCTGATGAAATTCACTCTTCGGCCACCCAAGTATTAAAACACAACCCTTCCTCGGAAGAATTCAATGATGGAACATACAGATAACATCCATTCAATGCCTATGATGACATCATATGGCTCTATTTGCAATATTAGAAGATCCTTGACTGACTGATGTGGCCCTAACATCAGTCTGCATCCTCGATAAACACACAACAACTCGGTCTGACCTCCGACTAGTGTGCTCAGCACTAGGGGCACTAGAAGTCTGTCAGCCTCTAAAACCAGAGCATGGGCCAGATTATGTGTAACAAAGGAGTGCAAATCTCTTGTATCGAACAAGGAATATTCAAGGGTACTAAACAAGATGATCGTACCTCAAACGACCTATGGCCCTGCTTGACCTGTTGCCTCTGTGACGTGTAACTTCTCACACCCAACTACTCTACCTCTCTGTTGTTGGCCACCTCCCTGACCACTCCTGGGTCGTGGTCCGTAAGGATCACCCTAGGGTCGGCCTCCTCCTGCAACATCTACCCTCGGCAGAGCCGAAGCCCTCTACCCTTGCTCTTGTTGCTGAAAGGGCCTATCTTGGAACTACTGCTACTGAGGTGGGTGATGGGCCTGCCCACCCCCACCATATTGTACTTTGTCCGGCCACTGATCTCGAAGGTTCCCATGGCTTCCATAGATGAAGCATCTCGGTCCTAGGACTAAAATAAAAGGGAGAGGGCTAGAAGGTCGGAACTGGAACAACTGAGGCCTACTCCCTGCTGGTCGAAACCTAGAGGGTCCTGATGCTGGAGGCCTACTACTGATGGCCTTCCCCTTTGACGAGCCCAAATGGATCCCCACTCATGACACAACTTCCAGCATGTGCATCCTCTCCACCACTTCATCCTTCTTCCGAACCTTTATATAGTTCAGTAGGGTGAAGGGAGTAACAACATACTAAAGAGAAGGAAGAAGTGACTCCTCCAAATGTCTCGCCCGAGACTCCTCATCCGGAAAGTGGTCCAGAGCGAAGTGAAGGAGATATTTGAAATTGATCCCCAACTCTCTCTATAACATACTCCCATGCTGGAGGGAGAGTAATTCCTGCCTCTTCTCAGCCTTAATCGTGGAAGAGATGAATTCCACCTGGAACTCCTTGTCGAAGTCATCCCACGTCACCTCAGTCTCCCTTTTATCCCCAAGATAATGTGTCCACCACTGACGCACTACTCCAGGCATCTGGCTTATAGCCAGAGGATCCCATTACTCCATCGGAGCCCTGATCAAGCTGAAGGATATCACCAGCTCCTCTAGAAATCTCTTTATCTCCATATCTGAGATGATGACCTCGTACATCCCGAGGGTCTGTAGCTGAATTGATCAAAGCGTCTTCTGCCACTGATCATCCTCCTCCTCTCAGTCGGTCCTCTTCCAATCTTCCAAGTCAAACCCTTGGGCCTCGATCGCCCGCACTACTCATGGTAACCTCCCAAGTTCCATAGATACATGTTAAACAAGGAATGCCTAAGACCTAGTACGGTAGAATATTGTTCTTAAATTTTCGTAGACTTATTTATTTATTTTGAATCCCCAAGACACCAATTTAACATAAGAACACATGTCATTATGATGCATGTACCTTTCCTAGGGTCTCTACCCTACATTCAGTGTAGCGTCACTTGGTTGTTCGGTAGGTCCAGAGTCCTAGCATCAGATTATTGGGGGCCCTAAAATCTCGTGTCCTAACCGGTCATCCTGGTCCTAATTCATGCACCAATGTCACCCAACACTATTGGCCTACCACCGCATGCAATCCTCACTATGAATAACTCCAGACTCCATCCTACCTCTCATCCTCAGGTCTCTGATACAATTCTACCACAACCCACCTTCACCAAAAGAAGGGAAGGGACATCATATTTCTAGACCCATCCTTCTTGAAGTTGAAGGAGAGATAATGACCCCTGAGACCCACCTTAAATAGGTCCTAGAGTGGCGACTAGAAGTAAGGGTATAAAATCACACACAAGATGGATGGCATTACCCTTTTTATTTTAATAGTATTGAGAGATAAGATAGAAACCCCAACAACACCAAAGCTGAAAGTAAAGTTAAAGCCAAAAATTAACACATTCCCATGTGCATGTTCAACAGTAAATGATGAAAACCACAAAAACTCCAAATGTAAGTACAAAGAAAAGGAAAAAAGACAACATAAACTACCGCAAGATCCGAGCTAGTATGGTCCCGCAAGATCCTTGATGTCCTCCTAGAAACCTGAAAGCAGTTTTATATACTTAGGGTGAGCATACAAGTATAATCAGTCGGGAAAACTAAAAGATCTTATGCACAAGTGGGGGAATCATTCTAATTCCCTGTGAGAAATGAGAACCCAAAGCAGCTAGCTAAGAAAACTATCCACCTAAGCCTCACCAAGGCACACTCCCTAAATACCGTAAGGCATGTAATGTATAGTAATAGCACATCGATATATGGGTACCCTGTGCCACTTTCCTACTGGTTATTGAAGACATCCTACGCATCGAACCAATCTTTCCATTCTCACCACAGTCCCACTACCAAACCCCGCCGTCACACACCTGGGCCATAACCTCACCGCAGTCCCACTACCAACCCACCTGCACAAAACTAGGCCATAGCCACTATCCCGCCCACAGACACTTGGGCCACAAACACCATGCGTAACCACACCCGCAAACACCTGTTTCAAAACAACTACCTCCAATCCAGAAGACACCAGGGGCTCATCCTGAAGACACTTGGTAAACAACCTGCCAGCAAACACCAGGGCCAACCACCATAACTAACATGACAGAAGATTTTTGTGCTAATAATGGAATTCATGCCATTACAACCTTCTCGAAGAGTCTTGGGCTATTCAGGAACGGGATCAGAAAAGAGATAATAACCAGCCACTCATTGGTATGTTGGTAAAAGTACCATTCCCATGAAATGGGTTGTTTGGCACTATGTCCCCAACTTGGGTGGGGCGCGAATAAGAAACATAAGAAATAAAATATATGTATAGGTAACATGCACTCATACCATCCTTGGGACTCTAAAACCTATGCTCAAACACCCTCATTACAATTCATTCATAAAGAAAATCACAACACTCGCAGCCAAGTCACAACTCATCCCCAAAAACCAATTCCCCATTTACACCATTCTTGTTTTAATGTTCAAGTGATCCCATTTGGATGAAATCTACAGTACTGGGCAATAAAAAGGCACAACAACAATCCAGAGAAGAGAAAAAACCCAACAACAATTTAAGCATTCACACCTAGTTATCTTGTAAAGTTACAACAACAATAGGGGATTAGTGGGATCCCTCAAAGTACTGAAACCAACGAAAACCTCATAAAAGTGATAAGTGTGATCCCTCAAAGTACTGGAAACAAAGAAAACACCGAGACACATAACTGTGTCCCCAAAACTAGGAACCAACGATTTCTCAACAAGAGAGGATCCCACCCATGTTTGTGTAACAGTAGAGCAAACACACAGCTTCAGATTCACAACCGACAACAGTACCTCAACAGAGGATCCCATCCTCTCCCACTTTCCCCCATAGGCATCGAACAGAAAAAAACCCACTACCTAAATAGATTAGTAAAACATCCATGTTCAAGAACATCATTTATTATTTTCTTATTTCTGTTGGTCAGCAGGGGTAACGACACAATATTTTATGTTCAATGGGCATCTATTTAATACATCGAGTTTTCATGATTTACAAATTTCCATGTTATCGCTATTTAATCATCACAGAAGAAAATATTTTATTAGTAAATAGAGAAAGACCACCAATGACCCTGATTTTTAGTAATCATAAACCCACAAAATTTACAAAATAATGATCATGGAAGAGGAGAAAACAGAACAACAACATATCGATCACACCTCTCCCCTTTATTCTTAAGAAGTCTGTTTGTTGTCTTCGTTATGGTTTTCCTTCATCCATTACCACAGAAACAGTAGAGTAACCACCCCACATGATACGTAGAAAGTGGAGATGAAGGAAAAAATCACTACCTGGTTTATCAAGGATCGAATTTTTTCTCCGCACGCCATGAAAAGGGGATACACGGTTTGCAGGGGAGGAATTCTGAGGACTCCAAGAGGTGCAGAAAGCTCCAGAAGAGTCGCACCACATGCCACAGGAAGAGAGGAACTCTAGGCGCACCTGGGTGAAGAATGAAATATAGTCGTGAAGAAAAAAGAAACTCTAAAAGGAGGTATAATGATAAGATCCTATAGTTACGAGATATGGAATTTTGATCCCCTGGAAAGTTAGATCACAGTTTCCTATGCTGGTGGCCAGTTACACGTGATTTTATTAAGCTGTTATTTAATACCCCTCCATCAGGGAGGCTTCTTGGGATTTTTAGGAATTAATTATGGGATTTGAATGGGTTTAAAATGGTAAAAGAATTAATTTACTTCAAAAATTTACGTTGCAGGAGCTGGACTGAAAAAAAAAAGAAAACGGAGGGCTGGGTGAGGACATAGGGCCACTATCACGGTGTCACCCTCATGGTTTCACCATCATGGTGCCACTGTTTTGGTGGAGCCTTATTTTGAAAAATTAATGGTCATGATGTTCCTAGAACATTACACATAATCATTTAAAATATGTGACATCCGAATAAGAAAAATATCAAAACACCTGAATCATTTTAACTGTCCCACATATGAATTTTCACAAAATCATAAATCCCAATTGATAAAAATTATAAATGATACATAGAAAAAACCTCAATTTATCTCAAATTAATCAGTATTTTATGATTCCAACACATTATTCCAATGGTATGGGTAATATTAATAATTCCTAAAACAATATGATATTGAGATTACACTATTTCTTATCCCTCATCCATGATTACATTGTCCAGTTTTATCAATTATCATTCCGCACAAAATCAGAGTCCCAACAGATATTTTCCATAGTCATTGACCACACTCATAACAAACAAACACTCATGTTTTCGGTTACTACAAAAACCACATTATTTCAATGATCCTTTTCTCAAAACAAATCTTTTGGTAGTACACCCCATGAAAGAAATATATGTATCTCACATGAAGTATTATTTCTTCCTTCCTTTATTAATTCACCTAATAAAATATTTAATCAAAAAAATATTACAAATTCAATAATTTCGCGAGATTCATTTCTCTCACAAAAATAATTTCCTTATTCAACTCAACACTAGAATAAACAATGCTTTTTCCCGATCCATTTAATTACATCATTTCTCAAGTCAAAATAAAAAATGAAATATGGTACTAAACTTATAAATTGCATGATTGTCCATAGTCTATTTTATAAAATCATCAAAAAGACATAATAAATGTCATTACAAAGACGATTCACTCTAAAATTATTAACTAAACTCATATCTATAACCTCTTCAATCAATGTTATAAGATTATCATTATAAGTCTCATGATTATTCTTACCCCTCCAAAACACATTCATGAGGTAAATGGAATCATTTTGTAAAATATTCTACAACCTTTTAACATATTTCATAATGGAAATCTTGGTTTGATACCTTTGATGGACGAATCAACCTAAATGTTATGACCATATCATAGCAATGAATATCAATTCATAATAATTAATTCATATAATTTGTTAATGTTGGAATAAATTAATAATTTATATATTTAGATATAAAATTATTTCATAAAGAAAATATGATTTCATAATCATTTTTCCCTTTGAGGGAATTCACCATAAAGTGCTTGTTGGTGGAAGGATTCATTACAAATGTTTTTATGGTTATTTGACTGGGGTGTTCAGAATTTTTATCATATAGCTTTGAATAAGTAGATAAAAATGACATGTTTCCCTTATAACTCAATATATCCTATTATAAAAATATCAATATATTCCCATCTCAAGTAATATTTTCATCCAAACAACATAAATTTCAAGTGGTGTGCTTTTTTCATTTATGTCATACGTTAATCCTTTATTGGTCATTTTCATCTGGGGGAGGTATTTCAAAAACAATGAGGTTACTAGAACTAAAAGGTTGATTTCTAAGGTAGTTACATATATATTGAATTATTTTTATTCTATGGTAGATTAGGATTTGGGATTTTTTTCAATTCAGGTATGTTATATAAATTATCCTAATTTCAGCACATTTTAGGGGTTTAATTTATGTTTTGTGGTTTACCCTTATGAGTTCTAATTTAAAACAAATCCAACTAGTGGTATTAGTTATTTTTATTATTGTATTATTAGTTACCAAAAATTCGTATTAAATCTTGGTTACATAAAATATGGTGATTATTTTATCAAGAATCTAAATAAACTCTTTGTTTCATGACTACTGTGTTTTCTCTTTTGATGTGGTCTTCAATGATTTAGTGGAATTTCACAAGTAAAAAAGTTGTGGTGACATTGAAATGGGTAATGTTTGGATTCGTTTTCAATGGTGGAGGAATAAATAAATGGGTAAAACTAGACTTCTAACTTTTAGAGTGTTCAAAAGATAAATTATTTTTGAATTATTCATATTCATGGTTTTTAGTAAAATAAGAAAGGATTTGATGAATGCATTAGAATTTTTTAAAAGTTTTGTCCAGGAGAATATAGACCAAATTCCTAAGTGAATGCCTCAATTATGTTGATCATTAAAGGTGGGGATGGGTAGTATATGATCAAGGGATATTACTGGTTGATGTTTTGGTGAAACAATGGTTCTCATTGAGAATGTATCAATGCGTAGAAATTGATGAATTTAGATCTATATATAGGGATAGCATATTGATTCCTAGTAAGTGTGGTGATGCAGTCCCATACTGGGGACAACAGATCAATATCTATAAATTACATGTCATTGGTCCCACCTATTTAGCTGGGGTTCTCATGACAAATAAAATGGAAGAGATCAAAATAAGTCATGATGTTAATCACATAAAATCTAAATGGCATAAAATAATTATTCATCTCGCCTTTAAACACCCTTCACTAAAACAATCAATTTTTACCCTTGTTAACACAATCCAAATGAAAATCAACCCATTTTATATAACCATCAAAATAAATATATAATATTGTTAAAATGATCCCAAATCAAAAACACTTTTTATAAGGTTCTAACCAGGCCTTTGAGAATTCAATGATAATTAAATCATGAAATTATTTTTATGAAAATTCCAAAAGATCATTAAATATTTCACCCATGTTGAAAAAATAAAATCAATTATTTGAGACCAAACATGATTCAATAATTAATGAACAACTCATATAATAATTGAATAAAATAAATTTGAAAATAAATATTTCAATCATACATAAGGGGGCACATGAGCCTCAACCCGGTTGTTGAGGACTTCTTAAGTGCATCCAGGCGACTCGAGATAAAATCCAAGGGGAGGCATAATATTCAAGATTGCTATAGAAGTACTGTATAGGACTGTAGTAGTATTGTATTAGGTACTATAGTGGGACTGTAGAAATATTATAGCCGCAATTGTAGCAGGTACTGTTTGCCACTGTAGGAGCCTGGAATATTCCCCCATTTAGGCCTTTGGGAAACCAATTTGGTCCCCGGGTCCTTTATGTCCTTCATGAAACCTAGGTCTTCGGGTCAGTAAGGCCTTTAGACCACATCAAGGCCTTTGGGCCACCTTAATGCCTTTGGGCTACCTTAAGTGATGATGCAAACAACACGGACTATAAGGAACATGTTCTAGAAGAAGGATTAGAAAGGGGTGTTCACCATTGTAGAAGCAATGAAGATTGCATGAATGAGAGGGTATGGCACCTGCCATCAGGAAAAGAATGTGCATGCACATGAAATCCTATCTCAACATCCATGTGAAGGTGGAGATTCGATTTCACAATAAAGATGTTGTGCAGGAGAAGTTTCATGTCGTTCTTCCAGGTTGTATGTAATATTTGAAGCATATAGGAAATGAATTCATCTAGGCTAATATTCCATGTAATACATACACCAACGGGCCTTATATGGGTTCCACATCACCCCTTAAAATGTGGATTATCAAAATCCATAAAAAATTAAGGCCTTCATTCCTTTAGAGGTACATAAGTAGTTGTCCAAAAATCATATAAGATATATTTTCATATTACTAAATCAAATTAATATATAAGATTCATAAAATGATAACAAAATTACAGAAAAGTTAAAAAACAATCAATTCCCCTTCATAAATAAAACAACATGCAATTCATCTAGATAGTAAATAAGAACCACAAATTTCTTTTCAAAAACCAACCAACACGCAATTCATTTAGTGTGAAAACAAGGACCACCAATGGTCATGATTTTTAATGGGGTGTTTATCCCATACAATTTACAACATCACCATCAATCAATGTGGAAGGGGAGAAAACTCACTATGGAGGTGTCATCCAGTGAATGAAATAGGTGTGTTCGTGGAATGGTAGAGGCAAGTGGCAAATGAGAGGTGTGTGAAGAAAATGTGGTATGTGGCAGTAGTGTGGTGTGCGGTGGAGGAAAGGCCCATGATGGTCCAGTTCAAACACCGCGGAGGTGTGGTTCACATCTTATGAGACGCTCACATCAGTCTAGTTTAAGGCATAGGAGAGGTGCATAGTGTTGGTGTGGTTTACGATAGAGGATAGGCAGTAGGAGAGGCGTAGGAGGAGGAGGAGAAGATGATGAAGGAGGAGGGATGACAGTGATCGACTTCCACAAGAGTTTGTGGCATCTGGGGAAAGAGGAAATTAGGGTCTTTTTATTAAACATAGTGAACCTTTTATCAGGGCCAGCTACAAAACATTGATAATGTTATGTTATATCAGTGCTAAAATTGAATGTGTTGATAAAACATGACTTTATCATAGAATTTTTATCACTGATAATGGATTTCTTTATTTGTGGAAAAATATAGCGCTGATAAAGGTGTCCTCAATAAGAGTTAAGAAAGTACTGATAAAGATATTATGTTAATAATTTATTTCTATTATTACATATAATTATAAAATTATATGCATGATAAATATATATTTATATTCATAAAATTATAATTTTAAAAAGTATAAAATTATAAGAAATATATTTATTATATTTTAATGTCAGAAATATATATAATAAAGATATTAATTATATATATTTATAATATTATAGATGTATATTACTATATTTATTTTATTTTTATAATTATTTGTTTTAGTATATATTTATTTTTCATTATAATTATATATGAATATTTATTTGTTTATATAAATAATTATAAAATTATAACAAATTATTATTTATAATATTTATAATTTTAATAATATTATTATTTAATATATTTAATATAAACATATAATTATTTAAATATATTTATAATTATTTACAACCATAATTATAAATATTTTTATTTTTTCTCATTATTTCTATATATTTATTTAATTATATAATACATTATATATGAGAATAGTAAATATATTTTTAAATAATGAATAATTATTTATATAAATATTTATTTATTTATATTTATAATTAATATTTATTTTTTTTTTAATTATAAATAAATATATAAACAAAAATGTAAAATTATAAAATTATAAAAAATATATTTATAATATTATAAATATATATAATTAATATATTTATTATAATTTTCTATTTATTGAAATATGTATTCATTTATATAGAATTATATTTATATTTATTTATTTATTTATAGATATTAGTAAATAAATATTTATAATTTACATATTTATTATAATTTTATAATTATTTAAATATATCTATATTTATTTAGGAATTAAAATTATAAATATTTGTAATTATTTATAAATATTTGAATATATTTGTAAATATATTTATTTAATTATATATTTATAACTTTATATGTATTATGATAAATATATTTTTTATAATTTTTATGTACATATATATATATTATTTATTAATAATTATAATTATATCTATAAATAAATATATTAATAAATTTTTGGATATATTTATATATATATATAAATAAAATATATCTATTTATAGTTATTTTATAATTTTTTAAACATAGATATATTTATAATTTTAATTACAAATAAATATAAATAAAATGTATTTAAATTTACTTAAAATTTAATAATTGTAAATATAATAAATATAATTATTCTTTAAATATATTTAATGTAATTTTATTTGTTTTGATAATATATTGTAGTATATATATAGGTAACATGAATTAAATAGATACACCGAGTAAAATATACATAATAAAAAATGAGTCATTGTTGACGCTCCTTTCCATCACAAAGTCTAACGACTGAAAAAGGGAAATACCTTAGTCCAAAGTGATTCAACCTTTGATGAAATATGAATAATTGACAAAGGCATGAACAAAGATTCATTTGCACTGGGGTCGTGTATTTTCCACCAAGGTAACGCAAGTATACTTGCGCGCCGCCTAGTGGTCGTGCAGGTGACTTGCGCGCCCTCATTGATTTTCACTCAGGGTCTTCTCTGGCCTATAAATACCCATGGTGGGCCCCCCATTTAGGACCGAAAAATTCCAAAACTCATATTCAAGCTCTAGTCGCCCAAGTCTATTCTGGAAGACATCAGAACACTTATAAGGAAATTTTTTAACTAGAATGGAAGTTCTAAACCGGGGAAACAAGGATTATGCATTGAAACTCATCAACAATTTCACACCTAAGTGGCCAGTCCTTATGGGAAATAGCCACACTTGTTCGCCGCCTTACCCCTTTAAGAAAACTTGTGCGCCACTCTTCTGGACGCCTCTAGGGATAGTTCTAAGGGCTTGATCCATGTCTCACCCAAGTATTACCCTAAGGGTTGACTGTTGCGCAAGTACCCCTATGTCGCGTAAGTATACTTGCGCGACCAGGACTTGCATGCCCACGTAGGACCTGCATGCCCACTTTTCTGTTGGGTGCCTCTCCTTTCTATTTCACATCTCCTATGCCTATCCACCTCTCATATTCAAGATCCATCCTTCAAAACCCTCTTTTAGGCCATTTTCATTGGGCATGGATTCATTGTTGGCATCCTTATCTAGAAGGAATTGTGTGGAACATCTCTCAAAACCTAGTGATTTACATATCATTATATCACTAAGGATAGAGATTTCATTCATTCAACCTCATCCATTAATGATTAGAGGTTCCCTAACCTGGGCCTCCTCCTCAGGAGTAATCCCAAGTCATAATTACTCTATATTGGGCCTCCTTTTTAGGAATAAGTCCTAAGTCTCAAATCTCCTTTATAAATGGGCCTCCCCCTTAGGAGTAAGTCCCAATCTCAAAATTCCAAATATGGGCATCCTCCTTAGAAGTAAGCCCCAAGTCCCCTATCCAGGTCTTCCTTTTCAGGAGTAAGCCCCTGTCTTCAAGTTCCTTTAATTTTGGGCATCAACTTCAGGAGCAAGACCCATGTTCCAAAATATGGGCATCATCTTTAGGAGTAAGCCCCAAATCCAAATTTCCTTAACCTGTGATTACTTTTCATGAGTAAGTCCCAATCATAAGTTAAAGGTCCTCTTTAATATTGGAATCCTCTTTAGAATTAATTCCCAAGTTATAAGTCCATTTAATTTGGGCTTCCTTCTCAGGAATAATTCCCAGTTCTCAAATCCCTTAACCTGGGCTTCCTTTTTAGTAGAAAGACCCAGTCATAATTCCCTATTAACCAGTCTTAATTTACTTTTGAGTTGTACTTCATTTTCAAGAGTAAAACCTAATCAAATGTCCCCTCTTAATTTGGACATCACCCTCAGGAGTAATCCCCATGTTAGAGTATCCAAATCTCCATAAAGCACATATAACATTATGGACCTCGTTCCCGGGATTCATCCCTGAAGTAAATCCCAATATTCATTTATCTAGGAAGTCATACATACATAATCCCCACATCATTTCTTATAATTGCATCTTTCATGGCACAATTTTCTGGTTTTACCAATACCTCTTGTTTCTCACACCAAGCATTACTCATGTGGGCTTAGAGTGTAAAAGTAATTATGACATCTTTCCTTGAGCCATCAATAATGCATAAACCCTATACTTCTTTACTCGAACTATGTGGGTTCTAGTTCATTTTCTAAAATAAAGGATACGTAGGTAGCCCATTTGCGGGTATAATCCCAACTCTGAAATAATATATGTCCTTATGAATAACAAGAAACGTCAAGTGCCCCTCTAAGTGGCTTTAAAACCAGTATTGTTATCATACTGGCGAAGAGATTTCAATATAATGTGTCAAAGGATACCATTGACATAGAATATGTAAAAAATACATATGATTATCTATTGAAGAAGAACCATGAATACATATATAAGATTCTCTAAATCTCATACATATTAATCATTGATTGTAAGATCTATAGGAAAACTCATTTTCAAACTTGGTAGTGTAATAAGGATTCACGAACATAACATAAATCTATAAGGAGAGTCCCAGAGTAAACAATAATTCACCTCAAAAAGGTGTGATGAGTCCGGCCTCCCATCCTCTCGACCAATGAAAATTCTTAAGCCACATTTGTTCACTAATAATGAGAACCTACCTTTGGAAAGTAGGTTTAAATGGATATAGAATCATTGTATTTTTTTGGTTCTATGAACAAACCCATTAGAAACCTCATGGAATGTTTTAATCTTAAATCAATGAGGTCATTCCCATTTCCATAGGGAACAAAAAATGGTGAACCTGACGTGAATCCTTAACCAAGTTAAAATTATTTTTTAACTTATTTTGTTAGGCCCCTAATTTAACTCAATTAGAGGGCCAACAAAACAATCAATAACATATGTGCTCATCCAAAAGATTTAGAAGAAGAACATATCTCGATTATGTTTGTTATATAAAACTTGAACACTTTTCCAAAATCTTCTACATTATAAGAATGGATTTTCTTAAGTTCACATCTGTGAATGCCTCGACTGTGAAAACCTCTGCTGTGAATGCATCTGCTGCTACTCCTGCAGTATCGTCGTCCGCTCTGAGGGAGAGACCACCAACTCAACATTGTCAACGCTGGGTATTGAATGCACTGGTTATGGACTACAATCAACATGGTACCATTCCAACTCAAGAATCTTCTCGACATGCCCTCAAAGTGAAACATTCACCCTGGTTGTCCGCATAAGGATGACCTGCAATGAAGAATCATGTGGTCCTAACTACCATCTCCAACCGTTTCGGGTTGTTATCCCTGCAACACAACAACCATTCTCTCTTATATTCTCAGTAGGTGAATCAGAAGGCCACTCAAGCCTTTAATTCAAGGAAACATGAGTCCTTCCTGAGGGCTGCCACCAAAAATCACCACCAGACTTGTGCAGCGGTTCTCCCTCAACATGATGAGGGTATCATCTCCAAGAATTCGGCTAAGGTTCCTCAAACCTGAGCAGGCAAGACGAACCGCTAGAGGAAAAATACATTCAACAGTGAGCAGGTTCTCATCTCAACCATCTCTGGAGATGTTCAACAACCTATATTGGTGGAAAGCAACAAGCTGGTACACACACCCGTCCGTTTTAATTCCGATGTCCAGTAGACTCGTCTGGAAGTAGAACGCCAATCCTGCCCGGATATTCTGGCAGAGTACTAAAGACAAGAACATACACCTCTTTATAAATCATCAGCTAGTCAGCAGGCTCGTCTGACTACATTTGATGGAGCCTGCCAACCCAATGTGTTGACAACTGATAAACATGCACATACACCTGCTTACACTCATCAGTCCTACCAGCAGCCTCGTTTGTTGGTATTGAAGGAAGTTTTTTGGACAAATTTAGTGGAGTGAAATAATTAGGCACATACACCAACTATTATTTATCAAGCCAACCAACAGTCTTGTTTGGTATAATTCTAAGAAGTTATTTGGAAAGCTTCGACGATAAACAGGAGGCAAACTCAACTCATTGCCCCCACACATGAGTATTGTTAGAATCCACTTACAGGAAAAGGAGGACAGGAGCAGGAACATACACCTACTCCATGCATGGAATGGACATATATACATGTTCTAGCAGCTGAAGTAACCATGCACATTATATCAATGGAGAAAGAGCAGAAGAAAATCCCTACTCATATTTTGGATGCCTTCCAGGATATTATAATAGCTTCAGTAGCATCAAAGGGGATGAAATAAAAATCTATCCCTACCAGTGGAGTGAAACATCAATAGTTCACTCTGAAATAGACACACACCTTTGTTCCAGTCTAAGAGGGATGTGGGTCGTACTCTCCCATAGCAGACGGACAACCATGTTAGGAACATACACCTGATTTGTGTGGATATAATCAGCCTAACCTGATCATTTCTCATAAGCAGTCACATACACCTACCCATAATGACAATTTTCTTCAACAAGTGGTTCCCAATGTGAGTTAGAAGGCGTCTAAGTAGAAGACCCACCCAACATAGTCAAGAAATAAAGGTCAAATCTGTAATAAAGCCTTACTCTATGATGGAGTTCTAGATGCACTCAGACCATTATCTGTTGCAACTCAAGATTCTACTCTCTCAGTTCCCAATAGTGGGAACATTAATTCTGAAGGTTTGTATCAGAAACATATTCATGAAGGCTTGCTTCTTGATAGTTTGGTCGATCTCAAAGATTCATCTTCATATGAGAGCCACAAGAACCCTATGTGTGGTCAGAAGACCATGGAGAAACATGGTTCATCTTTTGTTGTAACCCACGATGGTGGTCCTCCCCATGATGATGAATTTAGCAGTGAAATTACTCTCCACAGTAGTAATTCAAATTGCCTGGAAAATGCTCCAATGGACAATGTAGTGATGAGAAAGCCCTCTTATATTGAGGCACTTTCAAATGTGAAGCCAGTCATGTCTTATGATTTACTAATAAGAGGTGAAATAATTTATCAATCAGAAAATTTTCCAGGGTGTAGGTCATACTACGAACCACCCCTAAGTCACGCATCTTCTAGCTTCATCAGTGAATTTGCTAACAAACCTTTTGAATCCGACGAAGCAATAAAGAAGCTCCATCTCTGGTCTAATCAGGTATAATAATCTTCATTGAATGATAAAGAGGAAGTACTGAATTTGAGAAAACAACTAGCAAAAGGTGATGTTCCAGTTATGTTTTGGCCTTTGTCTAATTCTTAGTATGACATTCTAGAGATGTTGATGGAAGATGGAATTCATGATATTCGTCTCAAAATATGGAAAATCCGTTTCAGTTGAAAAAGAAAATATTTAAGTATGATGAATATAAAAATCATGTCAAGATAATATAAGGGTTATAACTCCAAATTGATCGGCTTCCCTCTCAGTTTCTCGATATCCGAAGGCTGAAAAGAAACAGAGAGCCCTTCATCATTCATGCCTTGGCGCACTAAGAAGATTGCGCCAGCTAATTGCCAATGCCCCATCTAGTATTCATATCATGATATGGGGTGTCCATGGAGAACTATTTTTTTCTATACTCTCCAGACAGAAAAGCCTGCCAAAAGTGGTCTCATATAATATTAATGCCCACGGCCGGCCACGGCCAATGGGATTTGTATTTAATCAAAGGCTTGATCAAGAACATGCCTCAAATTTTTCTTCTCAAAATGAGGAAAACAGAGAACAAGTTGTTGAATTACTTTTTCATCAGGAAAAGGAGAACATCAAACTGGCTTCTCATTTAGAGAGTGCACATCCTCAAGCAATAGAAGTGTCAGAAATCTTCCAACAGTCTTATGAACCAGGTGATAAAAGTAGATTCAGTTTAATACATACATCAAATTTCTGGACTTAAGTCTGCATGATCAGGAGAGATTTCATGAAAGTCTCAGATATATCAACTCAAGAGCCACCCCTACTTGCCAGACTGTGGACTCTTTTAACCCAACCCTCAGAATAAACAAATAGGATTCGAGGAGTTGAGGAAAGACATCAAGAACAACCCCAGTCTATAGGACTGGGGACTTTTTCAATTCCTCAATCTCTATCTTAGAGAAATTCAGTCTCCTCTCGATTATGGAAAAATCCTCAAGGGGAACAAAAATCCAAATTATCCGGAGATTCCCTCCAAATTATGGTTCATCAAGAAGTTACTAAGGGATCAAATCAACAAAAGGCAATGTCCCAACAACTAAATGGAAGAAGACAGTATCACATAAATGATGATAGTAGGGATGCAATGCGTTATGCATCAATCAATGTCATCTATGTCGTTATTGCTGATCCCACACCTGAGGATCACTTAGAGGGATCCGATGAGTAAACTCCTACTCAAGAGGTTGTACGCACAGACACAAATGAAGAATGTGTGCATACACAAAATCAAAGGATTTTATAGAATCTAGGTATTACTTCAAGTAATCCACTTCCCCCTCTCTGAATGGTGTCCAATAAGGGGAAAGGAAAGAATCAGGTTACATACCATTCCTCTAGAAAAATCCAATCACTCTCATTAGAACAAAGATTCACCCAACAAGAGGAGGAGATGAATGAATTAAGAGGTTGAATGTTGAAATACTACAAGGTAGTCTTCCTTCTAAGTGTGCTAGAGTTAGTCAGGAAAAGGAATTTTTTGTAGCTACTGAGATGGATCTAGAGTATCCTCCTTTATCAGTGCACCCATACAGGTCTAATCCTATGGGTCAAATACAACAACAATCGGTGGTGTTATCAACAGTTGTAGTACCAGCACCACATTTGTCCAAACTCTATTTATTGCACTTGCACAAGTCCATTCTCAACGGGGTGTTTCTAAAAAGTTAATGACTACCATTGAGTCCTTAAGAGCACTTTTGCAAGCTATGGAAGGAATGTGTGCACCGGTTCAACCAGAAAAGACATCTTACCCTGAATGGGTAGACACAATTCCTCCCCCATAAAATTTTTCAAGTACCACATTCCCAATCATTAATGGTTTGGGGGGCCTAGAAGAAAACATAACGTGTTTTGATTATCATTGAGATCCTATGATGGGAACCCCTCAGAAAGAAGAATCAGTAATTCTTAATTTTTTTTACAGTCATTACAAAGGATTGCTTTTTTCTGGTATACAAGCTTGTAATCCCGGTCCATTACCGGATGGGAGGATCTCCTCCAACGATTCCTTCTTCAATTCAGCTGAATTTTTCCAAAGATAACAGTTTTTTATCATAAAAATTGTATGTAAAGTGAGAATGAAAGGGTGTCAGATTTCATTTCTCACTGGAAGGGATTAAAATATTACTTATGCTTAAAACTCCCTCAAGAACAGTTGTTGGCAATCTGTGTGGCAAATTTGCGTTATGATTTGCACACACCGTTCATCCCTGTGAAATAAACATGAGGGTTTAGAGACCTCACTTCAATTGCTCAGCAGATTGAAGACTCTCTTATGAAGACCAAGGATGAAGATTGTGTAATTCCATCTGCTCCAGGAATGAAAATGGGTAATGCAGAGACTGATACAGTCATGCTTAAACAAGTACCTCAACCTGCTTCTACTTCAAAACCTTCATCTTCGCGAAGGGGTCTGCCTTCTGAGCATCAAAAAAAGAGGTCATTTAATCAATATTATCAAAGAGATCAATGGTAGAAACAATTTGAGGATTAAAATAGAAAAGTTTACTCTTTTCGAAATGAACAGGATCTTGGATACTTCATTTCATCTCTGGAAAATAATTTGGTTCCATTGCCAAGGCCCAAGAGGCTGAACAATGAAGGAGATGAATACCATCCCAACTATTTCCCATTTCATCAAATGTTGGGGAATCCCTTTGAGGAGTGTGTTGTCTTCAAATACCTCCTTATAAAAATGGTGGACTCAGGACCAGTCAAGTTTAACGGTTCTTCATCTCAGGTAGCATGTGTAACTGCTACAAATCCAGAGGAAGAAGATGAGTGGGAAGAAGTCAAAAGGAAAAATGTGAAAAAATATGATGATTGGATGGTCAGAAAAATGATAAACCAAACTAATTCCATTTTGAGGACACAATTGAAGAAACCAATTATGTCTTCTTCTATGAATTCCATTGAAAAGGCTTCTCCATCCGAAGGAAAATCCTCAAAGAAATGGAAGAATTCCAAGACAATCAATTAGAAGAAGATGATATCGTGTCATAGCCCAAATTTTCTTTGAATCTATAATATTTTATTCTATCTACATCGATGCCATGGGCACCACCCCACCAAACAGAACAACGGCCACCACCCCACCCAACGGAATAGCCTAAACATGCTAATCATGCAGAGTTTTCATCGGATGAAGTGTTGATCTTTGATTTTGTTAATATGATTAATTTAACAGATCCTTATGTTAGTCAAAGCTTCGATTTTGATGCACCTTAATTCCCTGTATTAAAAAAAGGAATCATAGGGAGTTACATAGTCTCATGGTTCAGGGGAAGACTTGGATATCGTAGAAGCCACTATTCCAATTCTACCTCTGATATAACTGTGTATACGGCAGAAACTCATGGCAGATCCCTTCAATGGGCTAAACAAGAATAAGCCAATTCTTCCACCAATAGAAGACTTAGAACTAGCACAATTATTCTGGATGATCAGTTGGAGATTCCACCTTCTTCCTCTCAACAAGCAAATAGACCTATTTGGTCTAATCTTCCAAATCTAGGAGTATTACCAACTCATACCTTGATACAATATGAATCTACTTCCAAAACATCTACTTCTATGGTACCTGTGAAACCACATGTTCCTTTTAGAAAACACAGACCTTTGGATCAAAAGTATGATGTGTTGAAACACTTGGCCCAAGTACTGGACAATTTATCAATCCTGGATGCATTGAATTTATCAAAGGATCTTTGGGAGGCAATCATCGATGCTTTGTCAAGTCCTTAGGAATTTGTAATCGAAATTGATGTAGCTGAAATCTACCATGTAGAGAATAATCCTGCAGAATTCCATGAAGTGATATCCTTCAAAGATGAAGATGAATATGATTTTGTGAAGGACATATTATACGTTTATTCTTATCTAGAAAGTTCAATGGTGTAGATTTCCGAACATCATTCATTGATAATGGTTCATGAGTCAACCTCATCCCCATTTGTACTCTTTATCGATTGGGCCTCACAGAATCTAATTTATGTCCTTCATCATTGATGTTACATGGATATGATAAAAATGAACAAGAGCCACTTGGAGTGATTACACTCAGAATAAAGTTGGGAGATCTTGTATCCCATTCAGATTTCATGGTTGTTGATCATGACACATCCTTCAACATCTTGCTTGGAAGACCTTGGCTACATAAACATGTGGCTATCCCTTCATCATACCATCAATGCCTCAAATATTTTTTCGATAGTCAAATTGGGACATTTTAAGATGATAAATACCCTTTCATACCATGTGAGTGTCATCACATTGAGGAGGAATTCTATCACATGAAGGGTAAGGAGAAATCCACAACAAGGGAGGCCACCAAAGTTAATGCTCCATTGGTTTTGGAAAAGATTCTAGTAATTCCATTTATACATGTGGGGTGCAGATTATGTGTTTCCTATCAGTAAAATAGACATGATAGACCCAAATAAAATTACTCTTCTAGAAAATTCCATAATTTCAATTATGGAAATCAAGTTAGACAGCATGGGAGAAATTGGTGATTCACCAAGAAATGGTGAAAGCTCAAATGGGGATGTCTTCATTTCATCTACTGAAATCCATCAAGTCTATACCTCACCAACCAGGCCAAAAGAAGTTATAGAAATGTCAGAGGTGAACGATTATGTCGATTCTCAGTCCATCATCTCCTCTTTATTACCCAATGAATACCCTTCATCATCAATTGGGTCAGATTTGGAAGCTTATTCTATAAGATGTTCAACTTTTAATGTCTATTCTGATCATGAAAATTATTCTTCATCTACTATGAAAGTTGAAACAGAAGAAATAACACATGTTGAAGAGGAAGAGGAAGATCTCAGGGATGCTCCACTAGCATTTGGAGAGGGTATATCTACCACTGTGGATGAACTCGGAGAAATTAATCTATGTACAAAAGAAGATCTATGCCCCACTATAAATAGTACGACCATGATTCTGAAGAGAAAGAAATATATATTTCATTTTTAATGAAAAATAGAGATATATTTTCTTGGAACTATACAGAGATTCCAGGCCTTGATCCTGTTGTTTCTACTCATCATTTGGGTTTTCCAGAAGAACATTGGGGATTTAAGCAAGCCTCTAAAAGAACACACCCAACCTATGCTTCCAAAATTGAAGCTGATGTGGATATGCTTATAAAAGATAACTTCATTATAGAAGTTCAATATCCCAAATTGTGGGATAATATTGTCCCAGGGAAAAACAAGAATGGGAAAATTATAATTTTCATTGATTTCAGAGATCTTAATCGGTATTGTCCTAAAGATGATTTTCCAATACCGATTACAGAACTATTAATTGATGAAATATCTGTCTATGAAGCACTTTACTTCATGGTTGGATATTCAGAATATAATCAAATCCAAATGGATCTAGGAGATGAAAAATCTATAGCCTTTAGAGCCCCTCAAGGTTTGTTTTTCTATCGGGTAATTCCCTTTGGCCGGAAGAATCCAGGCGCAACATATTAGGGTTTCATGCATCGTATCTTCAAACCAATTTTAGTGAAGCTTGTTGAATGTTATGTTGATTATTTGGTGGATAAATCCAAGAAATGTTCTAATCACTTGGCTGATTTAGAAGTCATATTCCACAAACATTGGCAACATAATTTGAAGATGAACCCCTTAAAATGTTCTTTTGGTGTAACCTCAGGAAAATTTATTATATTTTTTGTACGCCGTCGTGGTATCAAAGTCGATCATGAGAAGACAAAGTCAATCTTTTGTATGTCACCTCCTCATAAATTGAATGAATTGAGATGATTTCAATGACACTTAGCCTATATTCTGCGTTTCATCACTAATTTGGTAGGAAAAAGTTTACCCTTCACCAAATTGAAGAAGAAGGGAGTCACTGACCAGTGGACTGAAAAATGTCAAGAAGCATTTGATATTATCAAGACTTATCTCTTGAGTCCACCGGTATTATTTCCAACTGTTGGAGGAAGACCAGTTATCCTATATGTGACAGCCATATAGCTATAATTGGGTGCCTTTCATGCTCAGAAGAATGATGTTGGGAATGAAAATAGCCTCTACAATCTCAGTCAGACTATGCATGAAGCAGAAACCCAGTAATCATGTATTGAGAAGTTATTCCTAGCTTTAATCATTACAGTTCAGAAGTTGAGACACTACCTGCAACATCACGAGGTCCAATTGGTATCTCACAATAACCCGCTCAATTTCATCCTTAGTTTTCCAATGCTTACAGGACGTCTGGAAAGGTGAGCAGTTATTTTGCAGCAATTTGATATCCAATACATGTCTCAAAAGGAAATAAAAGGACAAGATCTAGATGATTTCCATACTAAACACCCTTCAGTAGAAAATACATCTTCAGATATAAAACCTCTTGATGAGGTAGTCTTTTCTATTAAAAATAGTATTCAAATATAGGAAATGAACTTTGATGGCGCTTCCAGAATTCCAACAGGGAGGAAAATGGAAAATCCAAAATTCAACGAAGTTGGGTTAGGAATTGTTCTCATTTCCCTGGAAACAGAAGTGCTACCTTATTCATTCTCATTTTGAGAGGCAGTACAAATAATGAAGCAGAATACCAATCTCTTATCGCATGATTGGAGTTGGCGCTTCAAGAACAAGTGAATCACATAAAGGTGAAAGGTTATTTAGACTTGGTAATCAGAGAAGTCAATAGGGATTATGAAATCCGAAAAGTATAACTAATCCCTTTGTATGATTAAATCAGAGTGTTAATGGAGGAGTTTCCTTTGGAATCGTCATTTTCTTATGTCTCGAGATCACAAAATGCCAAAGCTGATGCACTGGATAATATAGCCAGAGCTCTAGAAGATCCAAATCGGGATGAGACAACCATAATTATTGCCCATCGTCGTACAATTTCACCTTATGTTCAAATCAGAATAGAAGAAATCAAGGAAATTAGTCCCATTTATGAACCATATGGTCATACTACAATATGGATGACACCTATCAGGGAATACCTTCAAAATGGAACACTTCCACCTGATAGAGTTGGTAAAGAACAAAATTGGTGACATAAGGTCAATTTCCATCTTTATGATAGCCTAGATCACCTAGAGAAAATTCTCTACAAGCGTGGTTTTGATGGATTTTTCTTAAAATGCATTGATGGTGAAGAGACAATGGTAGTCATGAAAGAAGTATATGCAGGAGTCTATGGTTCCCTCTAGTCTAGACATAGACTATCCAATCAAATTCGATGGCTCAGATACTTTTGGCCTTCAATGATACAAGATTGTGTTGATTTCACAAAGAAGTGTCATTCATGCCATGTAAAAGAAAACATCATTCATCAACCCCCATATTATCTTTATACAGCTAAATACTCATGGCCATTTTCCACATGGGGAATGGATGTAGTGGGACCTTATCCTTCTACTACAAACAAGCAATTTAAGTACATTCTTACAACTACTGACTTCTTCTCCAAATTGGCAGAGACAATACCCCTCAATGAAGCCAGTTATAAATGCATTTTTAGCTTTATCAAGTATAACATCATTACCAGATTTTGTGTCCCTCATACCATATTGACAGACAATGTCACCAAATTCAGTTCATCTGAGGTCAGTAAGTTGTAATAAGAAAACAACATCAAATCCAATCATTCAACTCGGTATCATGGAAAAACAAATGGCCAGATAGAATCTTTTAACAAGTCTCTTTAAAACATACTGCAAAACATGGTGAATAAAGATAATAAATCATGGTCTGATAAACTCTTTCATGCTTTATGGGATTATCAGACCACCACCTGCACTGAAACGCGGTCAACTCCATGTACATTGGTATATGGAACGGAAGCAGTCTTTCCCATTGACGTTCAATTACCCTCGCTTAGTGTGGCCATTTATGATCAGTCATCTAGAGATAAACAATCTCAAAAGTGATTATATGAATTATAACAATTAGATTAGAAAATATTGTTCACCCTGCACCACATGGAAGTCTATCAGAATCGAATAGCACAAAGTTTTAACAAAAAAGTTCATCTTCCTTCATTTATTCAGGGAGAATTCGTATTGGTTCTTAGAACTCCAATGATTCCAGGTAGGAAACCTTCAATGCTAGAGCCAAAATTTGATGGATCTTCTTCAATACATATTGTCTACTCCAATTGAGCCTATTCTTTAATCTTAATGGATGGAGAACATATCACTACTCCAACAGAAGCCATATTTCTAAAGTAGAATTTTTCGTAACACAAATACTTTATCGTCCAACAAGACTTGAAACTACACCAACGACGGTCCATGAATATGTCTTAAACTATTTGCATCCTTATCATCCAACATGATGCTAAACTGTGAAAAAGTCCCTAATACATCCCACAAGACATTAAACTCTGTTCTCTTTTGTCCCCACTACTTGACATTAAACCGCACAGCCCCCCATTCGTCTAGAATGACGTTAAACTATCCTGTCCCCATTGACATAGTTATAAGATGATAAACTGTACAATACCCTTATGTCCAACATGAAGTTAATCCATGTCCCTATATTTTTTCTACATGACGTTAAACTGTATTTTGTCCCTGCTACATGACACTAAACTGTGCAGCTCCAATAGTCCTCACTGCAAGACTTTAAACTACATAGTCCCTTCATGCGTCCCACATGACCTAAAACATTGCATCATTAAAGTTGTTGTTACTTATTGATTCTCACACTGAGTATGAATCATGTGGGCTTAGAGTAAAAGTTCAACCATAACACCCTCTCTAGGCTGTTAACCTTGTGTAAGTCCCGACACCATTTTTTAGGTTGTTTCCCCCAAGAACAACTTGACCACTAATTCGTTATTTAATTGAACTACAAGGACATTGATCTTTGACTTCTAGGTTGGCTACATATGAAATCTTCTGAGGTTCAATCCCAAAACCAATCTCTTCACATCGATTAACCTCCATCTCATATGAAGTTAATCTGCGAAGCATCCCCAAAACCAATCTCATCACATCGGTTCACCTCCATCTCATATAATGTTGACATTTGAAGAATCCCCAAATCCAATATCATCACATCGGTTCACCTTCATCTCATATGATGTTGATCTATGACGTAGCCCCAGAACCAATAGTTTTTAGATTGGATCACCACTTTTCCATGCATATAACCTTAAACTATTCACACTTTTGTTCTGTATGACAATAAACTAAAACATTCTTTGACACCCTCACCTTATAGGGAATCATTATTTACATTTATCTTCAATCATTTTATATTCCAAAGACTACATGAATACATGGAAATTCCTGAACCTTTTATCTTGGGTCAAACCATCATTGCACTAAAGTCCCCTTTTCACCATTCATACGTACGAACCAAATTTGTACATAGGGTATTTCAAGAACTACGTGTGACATGATTACCATCCTTAGGGAAGATGTAGGAACGTTCGAGCATCCCTCGAATCCTGCCCCAAGTCATTGGTCCTAACCCCAAATTCCACTTTCAGTCCTCTGGCTAAAAAGTCCCTTTGAAAATACACATAATGAATTCAATATTATGGTCTGAGCTCTATGACCCTAAACTAATATTTCCTATACTATCATCCCACATGACGTTAAACTGTATTTCAAGAACTATGTATGTCTTGATTCTCATCCTTATGGGATATGTAGTAAAGTCCAAAAATTTTATTTAGGACCCACCCACAACATGATTATAGTTTGCATTAGTCTGTGTATTTTCTATATGCATTGAACAAATGCCGATTTTTATGTGTCATACTCCTAAACATAGATACTTTAAAATCTGCAAAAACCTTTTATTAACATCTGGTCACAAAATGTTGGATACTAGAGAGTTCTTTTCCTTGACTATGCACCACATTCTCTAGGGAAGCCTTGTAGAATTATTCTACATAACAAAATTGTCAGCCAAAAGATACTATTATTTGACTGTGCAGCCAATTCCCTTAGGCGGTCATGCATAATTCAACCCCCTAACTGGTTTGTCAAATAGTGGTAACGTCATTATTGAGAATAAAACCTCTATTGTCCTTATCTGTATTAACAAAAATATGTAGGAATCTAAAAAAAATATACATCCTTGACATATTTATTCCATACGATTTTTTATGATCTGATAGTATTCATGTCTATGTTTTATATTTCCCTTCCATACATTTGGGTCAGACCTTCATTGGAGTGACATTCATTCAGTTATATGATAGTCTTGATTGAAAATATCTTCTCCATATTGATGTACCTTTCTCCATTCATTAAACTATATGCTTTGGAAAATTTTAATACCCATAAACCTCCACTAGCTTTTTAACAATATAAAAGTAAATTTCTGAGAGTACTTTTTCTTGACTATGCAGCAAGTTACCTTAGGCGACCTTGTATAAGTAGTCTAAATAATAGTCCTGTGAGCCAAACGATTCTATTATTTGACTATGTAGCCAATACCCTTAGGTGTCCCTGCATAATTCAACCCCCTAACGGGTTTGTTAAATAGTGGTATCTTCATTCTTGGGAACTACTTCTTCTAATGATTTTTAGCCATTTTTCATATCATTCCTCAGATTCAAAATTTCTTAAATCATCGTTTCCATTTTTCCCCTATACTTGAACATGGTAATATGTTTTATGGTAAATTATAAATAAATTGAGTATATTCCAATACATTTGGTCAAAGCTATTTCGACCTTAAACATTATCCTTTTTATGCCCGATGTGCATGAATTTAAACTTCCTACAAACGAAAAGGGAACTATGATCAATAGTCAAGTTCCAACTAACTAAACATACATTTCGTATGATTTAAGTAATGTTGAGAAATTAAAAGATTCAATGTTTTTAGAGTTATTTATAATAATCCAAGCAAAATCAAACTATGATTGAAGATGAAAGTGTTTTTCATTGATTCACAACTGATAGAATGGAATCCAAAGATTAGAGTCTCTTATCTTTTTTAAGAATTACAAGAGGCTTTCAATATAAATCATCATTTGATTTACGACATCCTGAGATTCATCAGTAGTCACCTGGAATTAATTAATTCAACTGGATACAATATGAGATGCAATGATACCGGCTCTTCTTGGTTCAATTGTAAAATAATGTTCTTGAGTGCGGTTTGATATAATTTTCTGCAGATCAAACAATGAATCTATTTCTGTCCAAGGGACTTGGATGATGGATACATGGATTTGAGAATGGAGTATTGGAAGTAAAGAGCCATTTGGAGATATTACTATTTTCAGATATTGTTTCTAATATCATGATAGTCTTCTATCCAACAACCGGCAGTGGAAAACATATCATCCCATGCTTTTCCATTTTCATATCTTAAAGGAAATGTCATGGAGGAAAAATTTGAGATTTCACCCCATTCTTGCTGCTATTAATGCACAACATAACCAAAATAAAGGAATAGAAGTGCATCTGCATCTCAAGAATATAGTTCTTTGCATCTGGAATGTTGACTCCTTGCAGAAGACCATGGTCATACAGAGGCATGTAGATGATCTATGAAAAATTACAATGATACTTCTTCAAGTACTTGGCCAAATTTGGAAGAGTGCGGTCACAGACAGTATAATAATCATGGCTAATGATTCTCATCATTTCATCAACACTCTTGCTAGCTAGTTCATCACCCATTCTGATTCTCTTGGGAGCCATTTTATCACCACAAAATTTGAATAATTTACTCTTAAGTAAGTTGAGTTTTCATAAATTTTGTGAAGAATATTGATAAAATGGCTAAGGCATTAAGTCATGAAAGTCCCAAAGATAGTGCAGAAGTATCAGTGTGGCACGCAAGTTTTGGCACAAAAGTATCACCGCACAAGTCCAAATACCTCTATAGTAGTGAGACAGTAGAGAAACCAGTGGAAAACAGAGAACTTGAATGATGCAGGAAACTTTGGCTGCGAGAGCTCGAAAATCTTAAATTCGGTGCTTTGCGCGAGGAATGGCCGCATATATATATGCCAGGCCTCAACCCTACATGCCTAAAGACATCCGTGAAACCTTGCGCTCCACCCTCCGCGTACTAAACACTTACGTGGTGAATGTTCCTTGGTTTTAATCATTTCCTCAGAGTGACATCCTCATTTCTTTCGGATCCAACTCTGAGGGGGGGACTTTTGTTGACACTCATTTCCTTCACAAAGTCTAATGACTGAAAAAGGAAAATACATTAGTCCTAAGTTATTCATCATTTTAAGAAATATCAAAAATTTACAAAGGCATTAACAAAGATTCATTTTTTACTTTGGTCATGAAAGTTCCACTAAGTTCACGCAAGTATACATGAGCGCCGTCGAGTGGTCACGCAGGTGACTTGTACTCCCTCTTTGATTTTCTCATAGGGTCTTCCCTGGCCTATAAAAACCCTCTGGCAGGACCCTAATTTAGGAAGGAAAAATTCCAAAACACATATTCATGCTCTGGTCACCCAAGTCTCTTCTGGAATCCTTGCGAACATTTATAAGGTTATTTCTTACCGATAATGGATGGTCTGAATAGGGGAAACAAGGCCTAAGTGTTGAAACTAATCAACAGTTGAACACCTAAGTGGGCATCCCTTAAGGGAAATGGACACACTTTCATGTCACCTTACCCCTTTAACAGAACATGCGCACCACTCTTATGGAAGCCTCTAGGGATAGTACTAAGGGCATGAGCCAAGGCTCTCCCAAGTATTACCCTATGGGTTGAACGTCACACATGTACCCCTGTGTCGCGCAAGTATACTTGCGCGACCAGGACATGCGCACCCATGCATGACCTGCGCACCCACTTCTTTTTGGGTGCCTCTCCTTCATATTTCACCTCTCTTATTCCTATCCTCCTCTCTTATTCATGATCCAGCCTTCAAAACCTTCTTTTAAGCCATTTTCTTTTGTCAGGGCTTCCTTGTTGGCTTCCTTATCTGAAAGGAATTGTGTGGAAAATCTCTCAAAACCTAGTGATTTACATATCGTTATATCACTATGGTTAGATATTTGAATCATTCAACCTCATACTTTAAAGATGGGTGGTTCTCTAACTTGTCCCTCCTCTTCAAGAGTAATCCCAATTCATAATTTCTCAAAATTGGGCCTCCTTTTCAAAAATAAGTCCTAAGTGTCAAATATCATTTATAAATGGGCCTCCTCCTTAGGAGTAAGTCCCAATATCAATATTCCAAATGTGGGAAACCTCCTTAGGAGTAAGCCCCAACTCCCCTAACCTAGGCTTCCTTTTTAAGAGTAATCCTCAGTCTTCATGTTCCATTAATTTTGGGCATCCTCTTCTGGAGTCAGCCCCATTTTCCCAGATATGGGCGTCCTCCTTAGGCGTAAGATCCAAATCCAATTTTCATTAACATGGGACTCATTTTCAGGGGTAAGTTCCAATAATAAGATAAAGTTCCCCTTTAATATAGGATCCTCTTTAGGATTAATCCCCACGTTATATGTCCCTTTAATTTGGCCTTCATACTCAGGAATAAATCTCATTTCTCAAATCCCATAACCAGGGATTCCTTTTCTAGAGTACGCCCCAGTCATAATTCCCTCTTAACCAGTCTTAATTTACTTTTGATTTGGTCTTCCTTCTCTAGAGTAAAACCCAATCACAAGTCCCCTATTAATTTGGGCATCTTTCTCAGCATTATGCCCTAAGTTAGAGTATCCAAATATCCATAAAGCACATATAATGTTATGTAATTTGTTCTTGGGGTTCTTCCCTGAATTAATTCCCAATATTCATTTATCTGTGTAGTCATAAATACATAAGATCCACATCATTTCTTATAATTTCATCTTTCATGGAAAAATTGTCTTGTTTGGCCAATACCTCTTGTTTCTCACACCGAGCATGACTCACGTGGTCTCAGAGTGTAAAGGTAATAATGACATCTTTCCTTGAGCCATCAATCATGCATAAACCCTATACTTATTTTCTAAAACTACGTGGATTTTGATTCCTTTTCTATAATAATAGATACGTAGGTAGCCTATCTGTGGGTATGATCCCAACTCTGAAATAATCTATGTCCTTCGGAATAACAATAATCTTAATGTGCCCCGCTGAGTGGCTTTAAAACCAGTATGGTTATCATAATTACCAAGATATTTCTATATAATGTGTCGAAGGATACCATTGACTATGAATCTCTAAGAAATACAGATGATTCTCTATTGATGAAGAACCTGTAATACATATAATAGATTTTATAAATATCATACATATTAATCATTGATTGTCAGATCTAAATGAAAACTCATTTTCATACTTTGTAGGGTAATAAGGATTCACAAACATAACTTAAATCTATAAAGAGAGTCTCAGAATAGACAATAATTCCCCTCAAAATGGTTTGACGATTCTGACCCCCCATCCTCTCGACCAATGAAAATTCTTAAGCCTCCTTGGTTCATAAATAATGTGAACCTACCTTTGTAAAGTAGTTCCAAATGGATATGGAATCATTGGATGTTTCCATCTCTACAAACAAACCTGTTAGAAACCGCTTGGAATGATTGAATCTTAAATCAATGATGTCATTTCCATTTCTAGAGAAAATAGTTATCAATGGTAAACATTAATAATAACAAGAGTTTATTGTATGAATGACCATTCATAATGATACATAACATATATGCACGCATGATCTATATCTTAATTGAAAAAATTCATTGGAAACACATATTTATTAAAATATAATCTTCTAATTTTTTTAAAACATTATATTTATATATCTATATTTTAATTATTTAAAAATATATACCAATTATAAACATATGTTTTTTATTTAATATATATAAATAAATATTATTTTTTAATAGAATTATCAAAATTGTATAGAAATTATTATTAAAAAAGTTTAATTGTGCTTTGTCTAGAACTAACAAATAAACATTTTATCAGCGCTTTGTTTAGCGCTGATAAATCGTGTATTTATCAACGATTTTATCTAGCACTGATAAACCACCATATGAGTACATTCTACTTAGCATTGATAAAATGATGGTCATCCCTTAACCCTTTTTGTGGTTGTGATAACGTGAATGTTGTTCAATACGACATCACCATATTCTACACTATAATGATGCATAAAATACATCACATGTATATATGTTTTGGTGAATATCATCATCAATAACAAGATTTAAAACAATAAATTTTATGTGTAGTTTATGATCTATTATAAATACTCATGTTATGTGTCATTTTTTATGTTCAGTTTATTATTTTATAAAATTTCATTTATTTTATTTTTTGTTATATGCATAATCTCATTTTTACTATTCATTAATAATGTAATTATAATTTCTTATTTTATAAGTTTGTAATGTGACATGTTTAATAATATAAAATCATGTGTGTGATTTTTTTAAACATTTTTATGTTTTTCAAATAGTCATGTTTTGTGTTAGTTTTGTTATATTTTGGTTATATTTTCTAAAAAATTCAATTTACTTTTGTGTAGTGTTATATGGAAAGTATATGTTTTCATTTTCATGATGAATGTAATTTCAATTTTAATCTTACAAACAATAAAAATAATATGATTCAACATAAAACTTGTTATATGCAACGTCCGATGTGTCGTAAACAACTATGTTATGTTTCATTTCTATCATTTTATTTTTACAATTTTTACAAAATTATTTTTATTTTGGTTTAATTGTTAATATGGATAATCTATTTTATAATATTCAATATCTAATTATATTATTAATTTTATAAGACATATAACAAATATGATTTTAAATAGAAAAGGACAGTGTTTATTTTTCATGCTAATCTTTCTTGATATGTGATATTTTTATTTCAACATGTTTACTATTTAATTGATTCGTGATTTTTTTCACTGAATAATAATATATTATATTCTTATTATACAATTTTTATTATCAATAAAACCTACTAAAAAACATAATAATTTGAATCACTCAAAAACGGATGATAACAGATCAGGTACTTTTGAAATTTGGGACACCTGAATCATAATGTTTTTATTTTTATAATACTGTAACTCTAAATCTAACTCAAAACTATGTATTTTTTAAATTCACTATTCTAGCCATATCATAATATATTTATATCCAGTCATTTAACTACCTTGTCTGTTTTAATTACCTGATTATGTATTCAAATATTTAAATTTTATTTATAAATATAGAATAACCCAATCAAAACATTAAGAAAATATATTTTGTAATTTATCTTTTTTAATATCTAATAATCAATATATTCAATTTTAAAAATTAATTAGAAAAAAATATTAACCGAAATCAAAATAGATATTTGTTTTTTATTATTTTAATGTTATTTAAAAATTTATTAATGATTAATTAATAATAATTTGTATAACGGAATTTCTAGTTTATATTACATTGAGATTATAACTCTAACCTAACATCTTTATTAATCATGTAGTGTCATATTATGAGTTAATTAGGACCATTTTCATTCTTATAATCAAATAAAATATTGTACATATTTATATGAATATTAATTTAAAAAAATTACATTATAGATTTATATTTTTAGAAAACAAATAAAAAGATCACTTCTCTGGGAAAATAAATTTCAATTTCGTATTTTTTTCATTAGTCAAATTATAATTAACATATAGATACAAAATCATAAGTGTGAACATTATTCATGGATGGGTACATGATATCTATTTTTAAAAGGATGGGTTCATTATATTTGAATTGTCGGGGGAAATATTGTTGCTCACTGGTTGGTGGGGTTTGGGTTGCATCGATATTTCCACAATTGGGATGATTCTTTTCTAGATTGGCTTTTTTGTCTGATATGATTGATCAATAATATGATTCTTCATTTTATCTTCCAAAATAAAATTAAAACAAATCCCCCTCTAATATATATATATATATATAATTAAAAACCATTTTTTAATAATAATAATAACAATTGGTAATAATCATTTTTAGTTAATATAAATGGATAATAACATCAATAAATAAATAAAAAATTAATTTTTAGTACAAGTTTAAAATTTTATCAGATATATATTGTAATAATAGTAATGATTTTCATTATTATTTAAAGGTACAAGTAATAAGTAAGACACACACACCCACTAATCCCAATTGGGTCATGACACCATCTTCCCAAAGGACTGACCCACACCCACTTAGGCACAACCAAATTTCTACATTGTAAATCCCAACAGATATGTCTTCTCAAAGTCTAATGTTATGTGACTATTACAGTACATTGATACAGTTCCCAATCTTCAACATACGTAGATCTTATAATATTTTTTATCATATATAAAATTATTTATTTATTATAATTTCCCTTACAAAAAACATCTAAATTAAAATAAACATAAATTGTAAATAAGTTATTATTTATTATGGTCATTATTTACTAGCACTACTATAAAAATTCCCTTTATCAACATGCAAAACAGTTTTACAATGATTAAAATGTGTTGATTTTGTAAGTGTCTTTGAATGTAAGTGCCTTTTATCAGGGCTTGAAAAAACACTGATAAATGAACTTTTTTTGCATGCTCTCCATATCCCTTTATAAACACTCCACCTTCAACCCACCCTCCATTGCTTTTAATAGCGCTCACCAGCCCAACCACCTACGTGTGCCTGGATGGATTTGAAAATGAGACCTTCACCTCCACAATTCTATTCCCCTACCACAACTGCATATTATATTGTTTTATACTTTATGACATATCGATTTGTTTTTAAATCTTTAGATATATCTTTTTATCCATATATTTATATATAATTATTTTAAATACATTTATAATAAAAATATGTGTGTGTGTTCATTTTTTTGTGTTTATATATATGTATTTTTATGTGTGAATTTTCATATATATATATAATACAATATATATAAATATATATATATATATTATTTTTTTAATAAATTTATATAATATGTTTCTGTGTGTACTTTTATATTAATATATTCAAATTTTCTTGTCTAAATATAAATATAAATATAAATATTATATTTATTTACGTATATTAAAGTTACCAAGATGCGCACTAAAAGAAAATTGGTAAGGGATTTAAATTTTTTCATCACTGGATCAATGTAACAACATTGTTTCTAGTTATACGAGCCCTGGTAAAAAGGTTAATGATCTCTCAAGAATTTTTTTAAGCCTAAAAAAATAAAACAAATGTTCAATTTGAAAGAGGATTCGATAATCACTAATCTCTAGTGACGGTTTCATGGAGGCCCTGAGGTCATATCTCTATATATTTTCCACACACACTTTTAAAGTCAATATAAACTCTGATAATCGATATCTAGGTTCTAGTGAAAATATCCAATAATTTATTTGACATCTTAATGATCATTACTATGTCGTTCCTTTATTCTGTAAAGGAAATCAGATATAAACTTTTTAGAATAGACACTTCACGATCAAGGATGCAAGAGGGATGAAATACAATATTTAAAATTTTAGTAAATGAATGGTCCCTCAAAAAAGACCCCCCTCATGCATATATAGTAAAGATAAAGCACCACGAAATAGCTCCTCGACCCCCCATATTATTATTTATCACTAAATTAGATAAATGAATCGTTATGACTTATTAACCAGGTCATAAACAACATTTTTATTTTTCTCACTTATTTCTAATATAATAAGTATTCTACGTGATAAAAACAAGTCATTAACTCAACTCGGTATTCCTAAAAAATTTAATTGAACCATGAATATTAACATAATGTTCTTTCATTAAATATTTTCTCGTGTATTCACAAAAATACTAGTAAATAAATAAAATAAAATAATTCAACTGTAATTATTATTTACTCAAATAATAATGAATTTATTTATTCCATGATAATAACCTCTCCAAAACCCTTTGGTGGGTCCCACCATTTCATGCAATCATATTCATTAGAATAGACCATGTTTTTTAATACACCATGTGTGAGACTATTTAGGCCATTATCTAGGTAGGAGTGATTACTACTCATAGATCAGAGGTGGTGTCTAGAAAACAATCAAGGCCCCTTAGAAAATAATGAATGGTCGTAGAAACAAAAAAAATTCCTATGAACAAACACCATGTAATATAATCTTCTTGTCTCGTGACATTTCATAAAGAAGTATATACACTTTGTGTCAGCATCTTTCTTACCTTATTATATATTGACCATACTAGAAAAACATACCTCTATCCACCATTACCATGTCGTCAATGAAGGTTCAATCAGCCTAATAAACTGAGCCTGAGATATTGTTTCCTTTCAAAAGTGAAAAAATCACTCATGATTATTCAATCAATGCAATACCACCAATGATGCACCAAACACAAGATACCTCTCCATAAAATAAATATCATTGTTTTTTATACTATATCAAATTATTGGATCAAATGGTACACAATTATAATAATCTCAAAATTATAGACTAATAAATGTGTTCATATATTCGTACTACCAATGACACTAGAAACATGTGGTGTTCATATTGTTGGTTTAGTCCTCATAATCTCATTTACTCAAGATCACTATGTGAGAGTTTCATGAGAAGAAGTATTAATGTAATGACCCATGTATTGTTAGAATACATAATTTATATTTTATATTAATATTCATTATTTAGATTATATGAATTTATATTCCTTATAATCATATTATGTATTTTTTAGTCAAAAGTAAAAAAGTCTTTATTTGTAACCAAATTGGATTTTAATATATTACATGGTTTTATTTAAAATATTTATTTCAAAATTATAAAATTTTAATTTGAAAAAATGAACATCACTTTTGAATTCAACCTATCAAAATTATATTTGGACGAATTTTTGAAATGTTTCAAAAAAATATTAATTTTTCAATGAATAGTCAAAAATACTGATTTTTATTAACAAATTTATTTTTTTTCAATTATTAACAAAGTAAAATTATATTTTGCATTAGTTTTAATATTTTATTTTTTAATTTATACCCAATTATAGTTTTTGAACTAAATTTTTTACTTGAATTTAGTATAAAAATATTTTATACTTAAAAGAATATTTTTCTAAATAGCATTTTTTTGGAACTTCACTAGTTTAATATCAAATTAAATTCGGCCACTGGTGTATTTTGAATCTTGAAAAAAATATTAGATATTTGGAATTATTAGGTATAAATTTGTAAAATAGACTCATTTTATATTTGTAAATAATGAATAATAATCTTAGTATATTTTGTTATCACGGTAAATGGTATATACAGTAATTAAAGTTAAAAATAATATGATAAGGACTATAAAATGACCTTAATACTTTAATTATTTTTATTTGATGAGTACATATCATCCATAAAAATTATAAATTATAAATTATGGAATTTTTTCTAATTAGAAATGATTTTTACCTCTATAATTTTTAAGTGAATATAAAGAAAAAAATGTCACACTATTGAATTTAATTACTATGCTCTTATTAACATTGAGTTAAAAAAATGATATATTAAGTTATAAATATTCATATTAAATATATATGTTTTTTTATCATATTAATTTAATTTAAATTCTTAGAGATGAAATAGTCACCTTAAAAGCATACACAATAGTGATGTAGTAATTATTCAATTAATAGAAAAATAAAATAAATAATTTTATAAATCATAAAAATAATATGATTTAAATGACATGTTTTGTCCCAATAGTTTTCTATAAAAAAAAGTAATACTATATTGGTGTAAATTCATATGATTTTAATTACACTTTTATATTGTAGTTTTATATATCAAATTAAATGAATGGTTCTAAATTGATATTAATATAATTTTATAAAATGATTTAAAATCACAAAAAGTTGTTTTATTCATATAATTTAATGTTATATGGTTTATTACACAAACCATGGTCCATTTATGGGTCGTATTCCTTTTAGTGTAACTATATTAACCCCTTAAACATAAAAAACATTAATAACACTCAAATTGTCAAAAGGGTTAACGAAGTGTTAAAACAAAGAGATAATGGTAAATATGTGATTCCAACTTATCTAAATATTATTTAATGATATTCCATAAACTATTACACATATTATATTAAAATATTATCAATTTGGACCCATTTGGATAGCAGAATTAATTTATATTAATTTAATATTTTAAGAAATTCCAATAGTGCATCTCCATTCTCTTATAAAAGGGAACGTTGTCTTCTCACAATTAAAAATCAAGTTTTTTTGGAAAATAAATATTTTAATACATTTCATTAATACAAAATCAGGTCATATAATCCTTGTTTCAGTAAAAATACCATCCATAGAGGTCATAAGGTGTAATGAAAAATGAGGTTATCCAAAGAAGTGGTATAGTTCTTAACAAAGAATTTTTTTTCATTTTTTCTTTTTCCATATCCATTACATATTCCTAAATAATTATTATATAAAAATATCATTATCATGCACATAATAAGATGATAATATTTTAATTTAATAACCTATATAGATCTAAAACCTCCATCAAATGGGAAATGAACCAATCATTCGTGTGTACAGTCGACAACCACAATGTGAACAGATATGATTCGTCTTCCATCAACACCTCTCATGACTGGTTATAATGTTTGATTTAATATATATATATATACACACACTATATTCCTGATATATTTTTAATTATTCATATGTATTATATTATTTACTATCATACCTTCCCATTTATTCAAATATCATAACATCGTTCGTAAGTATGTGTGGACTACTGCCTTCACAAAGTTATGTGATTGGTTCCTCATCACCATATCACATGTATGATATATATACATATATTTAAAGAAAATATATAGTTTTTATTAGACCATTAGCTTTATTTAAAAATAAAAAAATCTATACATTCTTCTTATAGTCATTGTTGAAAACATGAAATATTACTTATGCGTACGTACGACTTGTCATCTATGTGATTGTATCATAGTCCACTTTTCATAACCACATTTAATTATTGGTCTTAAAAGTATAATTTATGTATACAATGATAATTATTTCATTATTATTATTCTATTTATGATTTAAAAATGACCTCTTTATACATATTCGCCTTACCAAATCCATTTTGAACATATGGGCCAAATATCATCCGAAAGTCTAACGTAAACATAACTGATTGAGTAATTTATTATAGCATGGTTAGAGATAAAAGAAAAGTTATAATGAAATAGATATATTTTCTTAATAAATTAAAAAATTAACATAGGTTAATTATACATGAATATTAGGAATGAATGTGATGAGTTAGGCTCTATGTAAGATAGTTTCTTTTAAATATCATCTTTTAAAGTTTCCCTTAAAACTTTTTTTCATCCATTAACATATTTTTAAAATTATTTAGTGGATGGAATTATTTAGGAAAAAAATAATTATAAATTAAATTTAATACATATATAATTTTTTTTAAAATAATATTTTTACAGAATGTTACTACTTCCTTTAAAAAAGATAAAATAAATGTTTTTTTTAACTTACACAACAACAATGACTTCTCCTACCATTGTATAGTTATTTTAATTAATTTAAAATTTTAAAAGTTTTCATAAAATAAAAACATCCTTCCTTATGTTATAGTTATTTTCATAAAGAGTTTTAAAATAGAATGGATGTTTAAATATATATAAATGTTTTCTTATAGATGAAACTATTATTTCGAAAACCAAAATCTTTTGGGTGTCATTATTATATTATAGTTCATGGGAATTGTTTACAATGATTGGTGGTTCCATTATACGTTAAGGAAGAATTTTTTTGTGACATCCCTCTAATAAATTAAGAATGATTTATGTTTGGTAGTTAACCATGTGGGTTATTCCAAGTATAATCATGGTGGTCATTTCAAGTGTAACCATGATAGTTACTCCAAGTTAAATCATGATGGTTACAACATGAATAACCATTAATTTTATTGTTGGTCTAAATGTGATATGAAAACGATTCCTCAAATTTCCTATATTTTTTATCTATGATTCATAGGGGATTTTATGAGAATCTTATGATTTCTTAAAGTATGATAATGATCTTATTTATAAAAGAAAGTAAATGGTAATTTTTAAGGGTGAAATGTATAACATTGTGAAAAATCATATTATGAGATTTTTATTATCTCAAAGAAAAATTTATGTTTTTTATTTTAATTAAATATTTTAGATGAAATATTTTAAAAAAATCTATGGGAGGTAAATTTGATTTCTTGGGTAACATAATTTTTATTTTGTGCCCAATGTTCATTTTGAAAAAAGAATTTTATTGTAACTTTTCAAGAACTAATGGTTTATTTATTTCTTTTTATATATCTTATTGATATTTTGTACCCATTACATGTTTTAAATGTTTTTCATAGATATTTAATGATTATTAAGGTCAAATATGTGGTAAATATGAAAATTTTAATGATTTTTCATGGAAAGAAAACATGTTTCTTTTTAAATGTTTTGATTTATAAAAAAATTGATACTGAATATAAGTTTCCACTTTGAAATATATGGGTTTTTATATAATTTTTATGACTTAACACTATAAAACTAAACAACTAAAAGACCTATTTTGAATTAATGATAGGTAATTATAGTTTAAAGTCACTGGAATATGTAATGTTTCATGTTAAGTCCTTATAGTTTGTACGATATAAAGGATTAAATAAATTTAGGGTATTGGATAATGTTACTATCATACCATTAAAATATTTTACATTATGGTTAAGTTTAAATGATATATCATTGGAATATTTTCATTTTAATTCAACTAAAATATGTCTATTTAGAATGGTTTTCCATAGAGGAAACTAGGAAGATGATATAGGAAGGAACCAAAGGGATGATATCCTTATAAATCAGCAACATGGAAAGGTTAGAATTGAAATAGAGAAATTTATTGTTGTTATGGATTGTTTTAAATATAGTAAAAATGGTGGTGTTATATTTTTCAGAGATAATACCGATCTTCAACAAAATAACATGCTGATAGTGGAACATTTTAGGATGTTACACCCTCTTGTATTTAGTAGATATTTTGAATCAGTGGTGTCTTAGGGGTTGACTAAATCTCTATAAAATATATTCTATGTCATGGGTTTTTTGTATCATCACATGGTAAGTGTAGTTATTAACCATTTTAAAGGTGAATCCGATCAATAGTTTTATATTGTTACGAATACTAGACAAAGGGAAGATATTGATATATTTTAATCAGATGAGTTTAATAATATTTTATTCGATAAAAATTTATCTAAGACTTTTTGACTTTGGATGGAAGAAATATTCTTGGAATTGAGGTAGAATGATGAAGATACTATGGTCGCATATAAAGAAAAAAATCACCTTACTGGAAAGGAATATACAAAATTTTATTATGGATTTTGAAGGTAAAATTAATCAATTTTACTAATGATTTAATCCAAGATATTAAATAAAATTTTCTTATATTGAATTTAAATATTATAGGAAGCTTGTATGATATGATAATAAGGTAGAAATGGAGTTTTCTGATGATTAGGTGTTCTAAAAAATAGGTCAAGGTGGTAGTCAATAATAAATAAACCATAATTTAAATATGATTGTGTTAAAATCAAGTTTCTAGTTTTTGATAGATGTGGTATATAGAACCTCAGGAAATGATTTATAAAATATGCAGAGTGCTACCGATGAGGTGATTCTATTCATATGGATTTGTGATTGTAATTAAAAACATCTTAGAAGTGGTAATACCAATTTCTATAATCATATAGTAATGTGTTTTATATTCCATGATATGTGGAATTATGCATTTTTGTGTCTTAATAAAGACACAAATGATGATAATAGATAATACTATAAGTAAAATGGTATTGTAAAATGATTTACAATTACTTCAGTAGATGTTGGGACATTAAAATAAGTGGTAACAATTAAATTACTTGTTCATTGTGTTTATTGTAATTTATTATTTGATTTTGGGTCAATACATTCCTTCATTTCTAATAAAGATTCTATTCAATTGTAAACTCCACTTGGAGTAATGAATCCAAAACTTATGGTAACATATAAGGGGGAAGAATTAAGGAAAAAATAAATTATAAGAATATTCCTATTGTTTTATTTCAAAAGCATTTACTTATATACCTTGTTGTGTTGACCATAGTAGAGTTTCTTATTATTCTCTGTATAGATTGGATCTCAATTTTCCATGCTAATATAGATTTTAGTTATAATAAAATCATTTTTAGAATAAGATTCATTTTATATAAAATAATGAATTATTACATTTGATATCATATAAAGAATATGAGAAACGTATAAAAGATAGAAATGAAAATTATCTTAATAATATTATTTAAAATAAGGGAACTTTTTAGATTTATGATTTTCTTATAGTAAAATAATATCTTGAAATTTTTCTTGATGAGTTTGTTGGTGTTATACATGATGGGGAAGATGAATTTACATTTTACTTATCCCTTTGGTCTAAGATATATTCAAAAACCTTTTATTGAATAACTAAATTATAACTTCTATAATTCAAAATGACATTACAAGAAAATTTTGATAATGGTTTCATTCATCCTAGAACAACACCATGGGGTGTTATTTTTTTTTAAAAAAAATGGTCCCATGGAGCTTTTCAAATATCATTCGTCTTTGAATTATATAACTGTTATTAAATAGTATAATTTTCCTCATATTAATGACTTGTTTGATCACCTCTATGGACATCTGTATGTTCCAAAGTTTGAAAAATGGTTTGGGTACTATAAAATGAAGGTGATATAGGATGACATTCAAAAAACACCACTTTGGACTAGATATAACAATTATGATTTTATATTTATGACCTTTAGATTTACAAATACCGAATTTGTGTTTATAGGTCTTATGGATAGAGTCTTTCAATGATATTTGAAAATTTTTGTGGGTTTTTTTATTAATTACATGTTTATATATTCAAGAAATTATCGTGATCATGAAAAACATCGAAGGATTTTTATGATGATTATGAAAAACATCAAAGTACAATTCTGAAAACCCTAAAAAAGTTATACATAATATTTAGCAAATGGAATTATTGGTTGTAACATATTTCTTTAATTGTAAATATTATAAATAAATATATAGTTAATATTTATCCTTCTAAAACTAATGGTGTTGATGAATGGATAAAACCAAAAAATTTATTGATATATATATTTTTCTTAGGTTATTAGGAAATTATCGATGGTTTTTAAAAAAAATGTTACGTTCTCTATCCCCCTAACGAAGTCAACATGAAAACGAGTTACATTCATTTGGATGAAGGAATCTAATGAATGTTTATAAATATTAAAAATGCGATTATTGAATTCTCCCTTTATGGACCTAAAATACATAAATAGTTACTTTTTTATTTTCGTATATGATTATTTGAGAGGCTTGGGTTGTGTTTTAATATATAATCAACAAGTTATTTCTTGTAAATCACATCAATTAAAACAATATAGGAAAAATTATATTACACATGACCTTGAACTCTCAGTTGTTGTGTTTTCATTAAAAATATAGATGCATAATTTTTATGGATCTATGTGTGAAATATATACTGATCATAAAAGAACTCCAAATATATTCAGTCAAAAAGAGTTGAAATTGTGATAAATTAGTGGAAGGAATTGATAAATTAGTATAACTTCACATTTTATTACCAACCTAGAAAAGAAACAAAAGTAGCCACTACTCTTATCCAGCACAATAACACTACATTAACCATGTTACACCTGGAACATGAACCTTTGGTTAATGATTTTATTGAATTTTGGCATTGAAAATGTGGATGCAAGAACTTCCCTTTATTTTATATATATTAGTAAAATCATATCATATAGAAATAAATAACCATGATCAAAATGTAGACCATGATTTATAGTAAAAGGTAAAATTGGTTAATAAGAGAAATTTGATTGAATTTATCAATGAAAATGATTGTGTTTTGAGATTTTTAAAGAGCTTATGTCGGTCAAGTGACTCCTAAATAAAGAGATAGTTGTTTAGAGAATCTCATAGTTCTTAATTTTCTATTCACCTTCGCCGCACAATGATTTACAAGAACATTGGAATCATTACTTGTGGGATGGGATAAAAATAGATATTTCTAATTTTTCCATTAAATATTTTACATATCAATAGGTTAATAACAATAATAATTATGAATGGGGTTCCGTCAACCTTTTATATTACCAAATTGGAAATGAGAAAATATATCTATGGATTTTATAGTGGTATTTCCAAAGAATTCCATAGATCAATATGTGATTTGGGTTATGTTGATCGATTAACTAAAACTGCAGATTTCATTCCCATTCAAGATACTTTTCCTTTAGATTAAATTTATAAACTATATCATATTAATATAGTCGGATTACATGGATTTTCTCTCTCTGTTTATTTGTAATGTTATCCCATATTTGCATTAAAATTTTATAATGGTCTTCAAAAGTCATTGGATACTGAATTAAATTTTAGTACAACCGTTAATCCTAAATCTGATAGATAGTTTGGGTGAATGAGTCAGACTTTAGAATAAATGTTTATTTTCATTTCAATATATTAAAATGAAATTTGGGATGAATATATTTCATTCATTGAATTTTTTTTATAATAACAGTTTCCAATCAAGTATACAGATGGCACCTTTGGATTCTTTATATATAATGTATTGTTAGACACCAAATTTGTAGGATGAATTAGAAGAAAGAATGTTGATTATACTAGTGTTGGTAAAGGAAATGGTTTATAAAGTAATGTTGAGTCAACAACATATGAGGAAAACATAGATCAGTGAAGAAATATTTACAGATAATTTAAGGACAAATCTTTATATTGTGGTACGTGGTCATTTTTTTCTTAAAGTACCTCTATGGAAATGTGTTATGCATATTTTTTGTGCATTTTTGGATTATTTAACATAGTATATGTTATTTATTTATTAAAAATTAATAGATAGAGGTGTAATATTCCCTAATACCATTGGGTTAAGTGGAAAGGTAGTAGGGCCTCTTTCACCTTTCAAAAACAATTATATTAAAAATAAATGTTTGAATATAAAAAAATAAACATGTTATAAATTTTGATATATTTTTTGTGTTTATTTTATTATTTATATAATTAAGTCTATTAATATTTAAATGTAAAAATTTCAGTTTTTTATGTAGTAAATTTTATGACATGTAAATTATATATTACTTATTATATTTTTGATTTTGTTTATTTTCAATTATGATTTACATGTTCAGTCACTTTTCCAAACATTCTTTGAATATATTTATATTTTATAAGTTATATACTTTCAAAGTAACCTATATAATACATAATAATGTTTTGAGTTAGTGGCATTGAATTTCAATAACTTATAAAATATATATACAATCTAAATTATATTTGAAACACGTTCTTTAGATACAAAAAATAATTCATAATAAAAAACATATCTTAAAAAAAATTAATGAAATCTAATTATAGTGGAACAATATATTTTTCTTTTAAACCATTACAATTTCATTTATAATATGGTTTTATATTCCTCTAAATTTTAATTATTTATTATATTTATGAAATTTTTTGTTTTAAATAACGTTTTATATTCACAGTTTATATTGTATGTTTTATTTAGATTGTTTTTATATGTTATATTTTATAATATTTTAATGTTAAGTATATTAAATTTAATAAGTTTTATTATGTTTAAATTAGTCGACATTGAAGGCTTAAAAATATAAACTGTAAGTAAAATATAAATGAATATTATTAAAGTGGATAAACTAGTAAAAATAATTGATTATAATAAATAATTTAATCATTTTAATAGATAGAAGAAATATAAACGAACGAGTATCCTCACTCTCAATGTTGAGATCTCATCCCACAAAATGTTGTCCAAATGAGACACCCAAATTGAGACTATCAACCACTACATTGTGGTAGAGTATGATGACCTGGAGTTGGATGATCATCAAGCATGGGAACCTCAACTATCTGAGGCTCTTACCATGTCTCAATGGGAGGAGTTTTCACTTTGATGTCATCCTACACACCCAATCCTTCTCCTTGTAGGTGATTAGAAGGACCTTCCATCATCACTTGGGGAACCATACAACATGTGAAGGATATGATATGAAATATAATGGAATAAGAAATAACCCCTAATAAAAGTGTGGATAATCAATACCAATATAAAAATATTAATATCCTATCATAATTATTATATCTAATGCATCCTGATGCACATATCGAATGAGACTAGGTTGGACTACTATAGGTTTAACCAAATCCTACAGAATATGGGAGACCACACTTACAACATTAAATTGTCTATTTCATCGTCGCTGTCGCTCCTCAACATCAACAGTTGTTGGGAATGTTCCTAAGTAAAAACCACCACTCCCTTGGTAGTAACATCATCTTCCTTGGTTGGACAATCTAAGATACTATCTAGAACCTCGTGATATTCTATCGTCATCCACTGCACTATATAATGGACCACTTATGAGATATAAGACTCCTCCTCCTCTAGATAATACATGCAAATAATTTTTTTAGTCAGGTATGTTATAAAGTGATTCACATTGAATTAAAAAATATTAAAATTAAAAAAATGAAAATTTATTAACATACAATATCATGGATCCCTCATTCCCATGGAGTAAGATATAATATAGATTTTAGTCTATACCATGTATCATACTCGACCTACAGTGATATATGGAATCTCATCATACGTACACCCTTGATATGAAGTGATGTTTTCATACCTTAGAGTTCAAGATACACGACTTTTCATCCATGCTAGTTGAAATTCATTCTCTCTGTTAGATTCATGGAATGAAGCACCGGTGACAATCAAAATAGAATGGAATGCATTGAACACATCTAAACTAGAACATGGATATATCTGGTTAGTGACACTTAATTATATGAATGTTAATGAGAGACACTACAACCAATGATTCATGAAGTAAAATAGTGTAGTACGTAGAAAGATAGTCTAATCAATCCTAGTATTGAGTCCATGTAATCTAAAATGAAATACCAGATTTGTCCAAAATGATTGTTATTAAAAAAATGATGATATTATGAATTTTATTATTAAATGACTGGTTTTATATAATTATGTTTGTCTGTAGTATACAATACAACATGAGACAGTATGCACCAAAATGGTGTCCCATAATTCTAATGAAGTTGTGTTCCTCACTCCACCTATATTATACAACATTAAAAGTGATAAATAATAAGAAATATAATTGATCAAATTCTACAAGAATCAGAAACCGGTAGATATGATTGATCATACCAGTGTCCATGTAGAGAATCATGAAACATATGTATAAGTATCTATTCAAAAAAAATAAAAGAGAGCGGAGGTATTCAGTCCCCTTTGTGTATATAAAGAAGGATGACACATCCCCCAATATCCATGCGATCTGTGTGGCATGTCATGCATAATTATCTGCAAGTGTAATCCAAACACACAAGTCCTCAGCTATATCCCTCGACCTAATCAAAATCATCCAGTATTCCCAAATACATTATGTGAACTTGAATACTATAGTGATTAGAACACAATATCCATCTAATGATCTGAAAAATATAATCATGGGCATGAGACATGGTAGTCTTCTCATCAACATTATCAGGTAAGTATGAAAAATTCATCTCAATAAAACACCATCTATAGAAACATCATCGAACTAATTGTAGACAACTATAAATATTTTTACAAGCTCAATCTAGTATACATGAGTGGGTAAAATATGTACATCACCCTATATGGGAATACTGAATATGACTGACACATCCCCATGGGTGATGTTCATCTGTCCATCAAGAAGGTTGAATGAGTGGGTCTCCAGTCTCCATCCCTCAAGTAGGGCAGAAAGTAGGTGACGATCAATGAATTTGAAATCAGATAACATAGTGAAATAAAAACAAAAAAGATGTATGTTTGGAATAATGTTGTATAGAGGTAGAATGTGATGATGATGGTGTGCACGATGCACATAATCTGTCAAACCCAATGAACAAATATCATCTCATGCAAAACATGACTATGACACTCAGTGAGTAGTTTATTATCCTCAATATGTATGTAGAAAACGAAATATGTATTAATGGCGTTTTTCATGTCCATTTCACTTAATATGAACATAATTGTCACTTTATCATAGATAAATAAATTGATTTTATGTTTTCTCTTATTTTTACCTTACTTTAAAAAACATTCTTTCACTTATATTCTAATAAACGTATTGTTAGTTGATAGTAAAAGTACTCGAAAAGGGTAGAAAATTATAAAAATTAAATGATATTATTTAACATTATATAATTAATAATATTAAAACATTACATTGGTGGCAATACATCATTGTGTTTGTGTGTGAGAACTTGATCCAGTAATGTCTGGGAATTATTTCTGATTAAGAACTTCTTGATGACATATATTGTATTTGAAATTATGCCTCTTTTCTTGAGGCCATTCCATATCATTCTGTTACCTTCTGGATTTCAGTTTCCCCCATTGACGTAAATGATTTTTGTCAGGTACCAATATTGGATGGTCATTGGGCATTGGGAAATATCAAAAATCCCCAATAGCAATCCAGGGTGCAACATAATAGTTATAAATGGTGTCTATTTATTTCACTGGATCAAAATATAATTCCCATGATATGTTCATATAGGCACATTCTACTGAGGTGTGTGTACATGGAAACCTTAATTCCTAGAAGTTTACAAATTGACATTGTCTTAATTCTAGTAATACCACTGAGTTTTTACCGCTACTATTTTTTTGGGTACTAGACACTCTTAAGCTTCAAATAAATAATCATATTTGTGGAAATGTCATACTCAATAACCCGATACTTTTCAATGTTATTTTCAATCTCTCATTGAATTTGTATTCCATAAATTTTCCCTTAGTGAATCCCATCTGAGGATAGTTTTTTAATTAAATGAAGTACAACACACAATGATAAAATATCTGTTGAACAAGTTATGTTTTAGGTAACTTTTTATGCCCCATAAACACACACATAATTCACTCCATAATGTTTGTGGTCATGTGTCCATTTTTATCCACCCATCAAAATCCAATATCCATTTTTCTTTTGGAATCTGCATCATACAATCATACACTTCTTGACTAGACTTGTAGGATTGTTCAAAAAATTCTCCAAACCTTTATTTATCCCGATCATATGATATAAAGAAGATATCATATATCCTATAAATTGATTTTATCTTATATGTTGTAAGAATAAAAAATAATAAAGACATGTCATCCCAAAACTTGTGATTACCATCTTCATAGGTTCATTATGAAAAAATTTTCACATGTTTCTAAAAATTTGTCTGATGCAGTACTGATGATGTGAATTTGGGGGTCTCTATGTTTTAAGATCCACAGGGATTACCTCATTGATTTCCTGATGCTGGTTAGAAATAAAATAGATAAATCAAATTTGGGTGAAATTGTTGTTGACACATGCCAAAAACCATATACATGATTCAGAGTTTAACTTATCCATAATAGAAAATTCAAGAGACATGGTTGAATGATTTATATCTTAGGTTACCATAATAAAAAATATTCCCTTGTACTTTCTGTATCAAAATGTTCAATCAATCTGTATGGATTGTTTGGTTCAAGAAAAATATGAAATTATAGTACAGGAATGCCCAGAAAACTGATTAAATTGAATAAGGGATAGTTAAAGTCGATTATATTGAGAATCATATTGATTTATATGAATATGGGAGAAAACATGGTTGTTATGTTTTACTATAACTAGAAATTTATGCTACATCCAATAGGAGTCATCCCAATCACAATAGACCATCACAAATGCATTATTTTTCTCCATACTTTCATTATTATAAGAAATATTATAACATAAATGTTTATGAATCCTCTATAAGAAAGCATATACATAATCATCTTGGTATGTCCAAATCATCTTGATGATAATATATGACATAAATTCATCATCCAATAATGTATGATCTTAGGTCTGGTTTGGCTGAACACAAGTATGAGATGCCTTAATCTTCAATACTCTCAAACCTCCAAATGAAATGTCTAGAAAATATCTTAATAGGAATCTATAATCATCTCCATATTTATCACAACATATGATGTAGGTTTTATGGCTTGATTCATGAACTAAATATCTACAGTTCCTCTCTATTTTAAATCTTTTAATATGTTTTTAATGAATATTTACATGGAAAATCCATTAAAACATATTATATTTTTTCCAGATAACTAAACCTATCCACTATAACTCTAGGAAACACTATTGTAGGTTTGATAGAATTGTTATTAATTTAAAAAAAAAGTCATTTCATATGACCACGATGAGAAGAGTGGTGGAAGATTTACTATGGGTCAAGGTAGCAGTACAAATACAACAATTCTTGAAAATTCCACACAAAATTTTGTTTTCCCTCCTCATAATAACTGTTTTCTCCATCTATTCCATCATCATAAAATTCCTCATTATAAGTTGGATTTATATATATTTCTAAGATATCATATAGGTTTTCCTCCTCCGCATCAAAGGGAATAGTTTGAATTTATTGTGATGAATCTTCTTCAACCACTCTTGTAAGTCTCCATAATCAAACAATTGGACATTATTGTTTTATAGTAGACACCTAAAAATATAACTCTATCATGGAACCATAAGACTTCTAGAAAAATAATTTTTTTTTCTTGGACCAAATTCTCACCAGCAGCTAATGGAAAAGCTAGATTCCATAGTGTAGCCATGTTTTCCAAATGTCTATAGCTAACAGACATGATCCTTTAATTAGGTCCCAGATTCAATCAACTAAAAATTCTATATTGAAGTCTAGTTAATGTTACATAATCGGTTATCCTAATAATTTTTTTTTGCACCATAAGATGCTCCTTGATCAATTTAAATAAACTAATCTTAGTTGTAGATATAGTAAAACACGATTCTATACGAGAAAAATGTTTTTTTGATCAAGATTATAATTGTTTAAATAATTCTGATAGCGAGGAATGACCATAAACTCATTATAATATTGATATTTTAGAATATATTTGTATATCCTAAAATATTAAAATAATTTTTCATTATCTAAAATTTTACTGGAAAATAAGTCATAGATTGTTTTGTAAACTATGGTAAAAAGGGAAAACATCAAATCATATTTTTTTATTCATGATAAAATAAAAATTATGATCATATAAATTAAAATGGGAAAGAAAAAACCCATTAAATAACACATTAATTCGTTAAAATAGAAAATAAATACCTTCTAAATTTTCAACAAAATAGAGTTTATATTAGATGATACTAATGTTGGATGTTATGTGAAATCCATCTTATTATATAGTGGTAACTTAATAACCAATTCCAAAGGGATGCACATAAATTTTTCATTTTCAAATGATTTTGTCCATTTAATGGAAGTAATCTCTATACAGTGATGATGTCATTAGAATGTATTATGATTATAATAATTCAAAAGTTATGTACATCCTTTTTGAAGATGTTATTAAGCTACCACATGATAATAAGATGGATTTTACATCAATTAGGAAGTCAGATTCTACTTATCTAAACCCAATTCTATTAAAAAATTCAACGGGTTATCATGTCTTTTTAAAATCATTCGTGAGATATTTAATGGATTTTTTCTTATCCATTTCACTTATGATCAAAAATATAATTTTATCATTGATAAATAAATTGATTTGATGTTTTCTTCTTTTTTACCTCCTTTTCCAAAACATTATATGAATACTATGGACAATGAAGGATGACCATATTATCTTTATGAGATTGAATTATTATAACATCTTATTATATCCAAAAATATGACACTAATGTTTTATAGTACAATTTTTAATCTTCCTGAAGTTATTTTAGTAGTTTATAAATGAAACATGAATAGTATAATGAATATCGCTAAGGAGTGTCAAACTAGGTGTGCGGTAAGGACCATTATTGGGAACCAGTTCCTAAATAATTCTATATCAATGTGTTGTTCTGAGGTTTTACCCCTAGGTACTTATATGTTAGTACCAAATCCACTTATAGTATCCAGAAAGATATTTTATTTCTTAGATAAGCAAATAATCTTGATGGTACCAAAATTTTAAAAAAATTTATAATATCTGAAATGATGTCTGTAAATTTTTAGTATAAATTCTAACTTTCATAAAAGTATGTTCAATGGTTTATAAATATAAATTCAATCATCTAAAATATATCAATCAAGTGTAACAAACCAGACATAAAATAAGATACAAATCATTTAAATCATTAGATTACCAAATCATGAGTGCAGTTAAACCTGTTTTTCATCCAGTTTATCATATTTCATCGTTTTATTACTCAATGCTAATCGAATGTTATCAATAACTATTGATTAATTAATTATTTTTTAGTGAATCATTAATAATTAGTTAATCAAACTTTAATCATTAGTTAATCATTATGTATTCATTACATAATCATTACATAATCATTACTTAATAATTCCTTAATTATTCCTTAATCTTTATTTAATAATTAGTAAATAAATAAATAATATTTATTTTATCATTAGTCACTCATTCTATAGTCATTATTTATTCATTAATTTATCATTAGTTAATCAATAGAAAATCATTAATTAATTATTAGGTAATAATTATTTAATAGTTTGTTAATCATTACTTAATAATTCTGCAATCATTAGTTAATCATTACTTAATAAATTATTAATCGTTACTTAATAAATCATTAATCATTAGTTAATCATTATTTAATCATTAGTTCATCAATGGTTAATCATTAGTAAATCATTTTTTAAATTTTATTTATTCATTAGTTGTTCATTCTTTAATCTTTCTATAATCATTCATTAATAGTTTTTTTATCATTACTTAATAAATATTTATTCATTAGTTAATCATTAGTTAATAAGTATTTATTCAATAGTTAATAAACCATTAATCATTAGTTATCAAATATTTTTTCCTTATTTAATTAGTAGTTAATAATTTTTTATGCATTCATTATTCATTCCTTAATCATTTTTAATCATTAATTAATCATTCTTTAATCATTCTTCAATCATTATTTAATCACTCCTTAATCCTTCTGTAATATTTAATTAATCATTCGTTAATCGATTTTTAATTATTTGTTAATAATTATTTAATCAATATTTATTCCGTAAAAAATAATTCATTAATTATTAGTTAATCAATAGTTAATACTTATTTAATAATTAGTTAATTATTAAAAAATCATTAGATAATCATTTGTTAATTATTATTTAATCATTCTTTAACAATTCCTTAATTATTATTTAATAATTACTTAATCATTAGTTAATCAATCTTTCATCTTTGCATAATCATTAGCTAATCATTACTCTATCATTAGATAACCATTAGTTAATCACAATTTAATGATTTCTTAATCTTTAGTTAAAAATTAGTTGAATATTATTTAATCATTAGTTAATCATTCTATAATCACTTTTAATTATTAGTTAATAATTCTAAAATCATTACTCTGTCATTCTTTAATCATTTGTTAACGATTCATTAATATATAGTTAATGATTCTTTAACCATTTTTTAATCATTAAATATTCATTAGCTAGTAATTAGTTAAACATTACTTATTCCATATTTTATTATGCCTTAATTAATTATTCCTTAATCATTAGTTAATCATCTGGTATTCATTAATTAATTAGTATTAGCTAATCAATATATGCAATCATTATTTAATCCAATTTTATTTATTTATTAATCCATACTAAATCATTAATAATAATTACTATAATTTCTAAACTCTATATAACTAACTAAATTTCTTAATAAATAAAATCATTATAATGAAATAAAAAAATCATTTTAATAAATAAGTAACTTTAAAATAAATAAAAAATTGAACCTCTAAATGATACTTTTCCAAAAATCAGCACTCCCTTTAGGCCATCGGAACCACAAAACACAATGGAAGATTATTTGAGAGAGATAGAGTATTATTTAGAGAGTTGGAGTGATTTTGATGTAAATATGGGGTGAACTTTTATAGGAACTTTAGAGAAAGGTGATTCCCCCTGCCACTTTTCTCTTTTATGTTAGCTGAAAGGCGGCCGCCCCCGTGTTTCCATTCATATAACTTTAGGAAAAAGGCAGTCACCCCCATCCCTCCTTTTCATGTCATGGATCTATATTGATGTGGTGAAAATGAGAAACCCCCATAAAATCTTTCAATTAAAATGGATGGTGACATGTACCCTTCCACATTTTTGGTGCACAATTTATAATATTTATAAGCTAAGCAGGTTTAATTGTTTTTACGAAAAATGAATAAGAAAAACATATATTATGTTTTTTGGTAAAAACAAGATGCAAATTAAAAGTTCATGAGAACATACAAAATCTTGGAGAATGTTGGAACTGCTTCAAACCATGTAGTTGGGAATCTGATTTTATCCCAAGCACACAATGTTTTTCATTTTTTTATATTAAGAAGGTTTGTGACAGATTCAACATATATTTTAATCCCTAAAGCGGTTCAGTTTGATGAAAACCATTCTTATAAGGAAAAAACTATTTATATTCTTGACTATATGGAGAATGTGTTTTAGAATAAGGTATTTCATAATGTTATTGTTTTACGAAAAAATCATATGGTAGAAGATGTAACATGAGGATCTTAAAATTTTAGGATGGAAATGTATCCTCACTTGTTTAATAAGTGAAAAAAATTGTGAGGACACAATTTCCAAAAGGGAAAAAATTTAACAACCTCGGTATACTTAGAATTAGTCCTTTTAAATTTATAATTAATTTTCATTAGTTAAATTTCATTGATTTATATTAATAATAAAAATATTATCTATATTTCTAATCAAAAGAAAAAAATTGTTATTTCTAACCAAATTGGAATTTTATGTATTATATAATTTTATTTAAAATATATATATCTAAAATATATAATATTAATTTGAAAAAATTATATTTATTTTAGAATTCAATATATAAAAATTTTATCAGGTGGATTTTTTAAGAATTTCATGAAAATATTGATTTATCAATGAATAGGGAAATTAACGATTTTTATTAAAAATTATAATATATTTTTGATTATTTAAAAATTAAAATAAAATTTTAGATTTGTTTTAAAATTAAAAAATATCTTTATGATTCTATTATGATTTTTAATTAAATTTTATACTTTAATTTACTATAAAAACATATTATACCATTTCTTAAAGATGGGGTCGAAGCCTCATTATATTATTAAATAAAATCAAAGACCTCTATTTACTAGGCAGATGGAGTATAATTACATATCTGATAGCCTTAGGGGCATGAAAGCTCATTTTCTGCCTAAAGAGAAGTTTAATGAATAGTACTACTACAGTACCACTACTGCTACTGTATCGTTGCTGCTACAATACCTCTACAGTCCCTCCACCACTAGTGTTCCACCGCTACTATAGTACTACTACAGTCCCCTGATACAATACCCCAAGAATTTCATCCCTTCGTGAAATTGATCTTGGATCATTATGATTAAATTCATAATCCTTTACCCCTTGGTACAAACTCATTGTCTAAAAACATTTTATACATAAAAGTACATTTTCATGAAAAGTCAATATTCATCACATTTTTTGAATTTAATTTTAAATTAAATTATACCACTTCTGCGTTATAAATCATGAAAATAGGATTCCATATTTTAAATTAGTGTGCCCAAATTTTTTAAATATTACCATTTCATTTTTAGACATTATGAATAGTAACCTTAGTAAATTTCATTACCGCATTAACAGTTAAATTGAGTAATTAATGTTAAAAATAAAATGATAAAGAAAATAAAATGAACCTAACGATTCAATTAATTTTATTTAATGATTATTTCTCATCCATAATCATAAAATATTATAAATTATGGCATATTTTTAATTTTGACAACATAGTGACCTATATAATATTTATGTAAATATAAAGAAAATAATTTCATACACTTAATTTTAAAAACTATAATATTTAAAACATAATGATAAATAAGTGATATTTTAAATTAAAAATAATAATATTAAATAATTATACTTATTATAATGTTAATTATTTTTTTACTAAAAAAATAATCATCTTCAATGCTTATGAAAAAATGACGCGGTAATTATTCAATTGTCATAAAAATAAAATAAATGATTTTAAAAATGTAAAAAATACTACTATTTGAATGCATATTTATGTAATATGATTTTTTAGATAAAAATGAAATAATAAATTTTTGTTAATTAATTGTATTCAAATTAATTTTTTCTACTGTATTTTTGAAAATCATGTTATATCAATAATTTCCAAATTCAAATTAATGTTATTTTATAATAAAAAATATTTTATTAAATGATTTAAAATTAAGAAAAATATTATATTTGGAAAATTAATTTAATATGATTTATGAAATCAACCATATTCCATTTATGGGATGTTTATCCTTTTATAGTTACTTTATTAACACCTTAAGAGAAAAATGCATTGATATCATCGTAATTGTTCAAATGGTAAATGAAGGGTTAAAACAAAAAAATAGTACAAATTTGATCCAATATTACGCAAATTTTTTTTATTAGATTATATAGATTAATAATCTCTTTATCATATAATACTATCTATTTGGCTTAATTTTGACATCAAATTTAATTTATATTAATTCAATATTTTAAAAAATTCTCATAGTACCCGTCCCCCCTCTTATAAAAGGGAATATATTCTTCTCATTTATTCACATTGAAAAAGAATTTTGGTTCATCTAATACATGAAAAAATATATTCCTTTCATCCATAATCAAATCTTAGAATAATGTTTATGGTATAATAACAATTTTATAGGGCTTAATGTCTAAATAAATGGAGGTTGTCTGAATAAGAGGTATATTTATTAACCGAATAATTTTGTTTTATTTCATCTTCTACATACTTAAAAGAATCCATAATCTTGATTTTCTAATAAAATAATTATATAATTTATAATAAAAAGTTATTATATTACTCTCACAAACTATATAAATATTCAATCTCTAATAAATGGGAATGGAATCCATCATTCATGTGTACGACGCACTACCGCCTCAAGAACCGACGTAATTAATTTTCCATAACCACATATCAAGGATGGATATAATTTTGTATATAATTTATATTTATAATATTCATGAAATATATTTTTAAAATATAATATATCATTTAATTTGGTACCTTTTTATTCACTGAGAAAAGATAAATTCATTCATTTGTACGTGTGGAATACCACCTCCACAAAATGATTTGATTCATTCTTTATCACCACATCACATGGATGCTATATAAAAGTATATTTAATGAAATAATATTGATTTTATTATATAATTATAAATTTTTAGTGATAAAATAATACTTACCTTCTTTCCATAATGATCGTTAAAAATGGAAACATTACTCAATCGTGTGTACGGTCAACCGTCTCCACGATTCTAATATAGTAAATTTTTCATAACCATAATACACCATTTGTTTTAAAAGTCTAATTTAGGTATAAAATTGATAATTATCTAATTATTATTGTTTTTTATATGATTAAATAATGACCTCTTTGACAATATTCATCTTACCATATCTATTTTGGACATATGAGCCGAATATCTTCAAAATTCCTAACATAAAATTAATTGATTGAGTAATTTATTATAACATGGTAAGAGATAAAATTAAAGCAATAATAAACATTAAGAAGGTTTTAAATAAATTTAATAATTAATTCAAGTTTATTATTCAAGAAGATAATGAACATTCACAACAATTTGAAGTCAAGGTAAGTTACATTGATTTAAAAATCACCTTTTTCAAGTTTCCCATGAAACAATTATTTCTTCAATCTCTATATTTAAAAAATTATTTTATTGATTTATTTATATTTAAATAAATGAATAAAATGTTTATTTCTCTCTCATGTTTGTTTTTGAAAAGTAATATTTTATGGAATGTTTTGACTTCCATTAAAAAATACAAAATTAATTTTATCACTAGTGTAACAAGTATTTGACTTCATTTAGAAGATTCCATGTTTTATTCAATGAAAAACCCTCCTTAACCTTATTTTTTATTTCCAAAAAATATTTTAAAATTGAATTTACTTTTCAATATCCAACAATTTTTTCTTATATATGAAAATATTATTTTGAAAACTACAAGATTTTATGTCTTATGATTTTGTTATAGTTTTTGTGTTTTTTTAATAAGATGGGTGGTTAAAATATAAATCAAGTATGGATGGATCCATGATATCCCTATAATTCCTTATTTATGATTTATGTTTCTATGATGACTGTGAGGATAATTCTATGCATAACCATTATAGGGTTTTCAAGTGAAATTTTGATGTTAGCTCTATGTGTAACCATGATGGTTACTCTATGTATAACCATGGTGGTTATACCATATGTAATATTTATATTAAAATGATTCCTACAAACAAGTTTTATCTATTATTTCATGTGGATTTATGAGTAACTTATGATTTCCCCATGTAAGATAATGATATTATGTTTAAAGAAAAGTATATGCTACTTTTAAGGGAGAAATTTATAACATTGTGAAATTTTTATTATGATATTTTCATTATTTAAAAGAAACCATTATGAGTTATAATTTTAAATATTTCCTTTCTTAGAATTTTTTTAAGAAAAACATTGGGAAATAAATTAGATTTCTTGGGTATAAAAATGTATATTTTGAAAAAATACATTAATATGAAATCGAAAAATTTTATAATAATTCATTTAATAAGGTTATAATTCAATATTTTTTTATCCCTTAATGATATTTATTTTCTCATCCTATGTTTTAAATTTTTTTCACAGGGATTTAAGGATTTGTAGGGACAAGTATGAGGTCAAGGCCAAAGGCTTGAAGATGTTTCAAGAAAAAAAATATGTTTCTTTTTAAAAGTTTACTTTTGTGAAGAAAATGATACTTAATATAAGTGTACACTTTATAATATATGGGTTATTTATGTAATAGTTATGAATGTACACTCTAAATCTAAAACTGAAAAGATATTTAAAAAATAAATAAAGTAAAGTCGATTTTAATGTTACTAGAATATGTAATGTTTTAGGCCAAATCCTCATACTCAATGCTTATATCCCTCCAACACCTAATAGTCACACATAATCTATTTATTGTCAACTTGATGTATTTGTACCATAAAAAATGAGTTTTAGGTTACTTTCATGGTATCTCTAGGTTCTCATTATATATTTGTGAACTAATATAATGTTTTCAATTTTACATGTAATATAAAACATTTCCATAAATATAATGGAAGCATAAGTACTGAACTATTATGGTAAGATAAACACATGTATATATCAAACTATATACATTTAATGAAAATAACAGTATATACATGAGTTATTTCAATGAAACCCAGTCACAAAACTCCCACATTTATTAGATCCAACTTCCAAGAAGTCTCAAACTATTTAATCGCATAATATGATCATGCTTCACTAAGATATGAAATTATTAAAAAGCTTTTCTATGTTTTTCATTATGGATACATAGAAAACTAAAATTTCACCTCCCTAAGTAAAATCCCTTAAGAGATGAAAATTTTAAAGTATACCATTTTTGTTTTTATGTGACCTAGGCCCATTTCCAAGGACCGCTGCTATTGTATTATCACAATAAACTAGAATAGGGTTTTCACTTCTAGGAACAACAATAATATCCATGATAGAGTTTTGTATGTAGAAATCCACTGTATCTACACAAAAATCATTTATATACTCATATTTTTCTATAGAGTTAGTGACCACATGTTTTTTTGAGCTTTTACAACTCACTACAACACCATTTATGAAAAATATATAGCTTGAATGTGATTTCTGATCACCATGATCTATCTAGAAACATGTATCAAAGTATTCCCTCACTACCAATTCGTTATATTGTCTATATATGAACTATATATCTATTATATGTCCCGGGTACTTCAGTTTTGTTTTAAATTATTCCTGATATTTCTCTCCTAGATTATCATGATTTTTCCCACCATGTTTAATAAAAAGGAAACATCAAACATAATACATAACATGGCATACATGACAAATTTCTCTTCTAAAGAATAAGGGATTCTACCCAATAATTCAATATCGTCCTGTTTTTATGGGAACATTTTTTATATATATTGATGCCATGTTACATTTTTAACAACCCACTCTTAGATTTTTACATATTATACATTTTCAGAACATATTCAATATATGTACTTTGACATTTACCAATCATCCATTGAGAACTATCTTGAAAGATTTTAGTCCCTATAATATTAGATATTTTACCTAATTTATTCTTGAAGAATATTTCATTTACAATATCTTACCGGACTAGAATACTTGAACAACATTTCCCATAATTAATATTTCATTAAAAATAATATGATGAAAATGATGGAATTCTCGTTATCCTTCTTGTTGACATATAGATCACCTTCATTATTGAAAAACACAAACTCTCTTATAGCCTCATAAAATTGATCATTGTCTGATCATTATTCCTTCCTCAAACCATTAATGTGTCTCTATAAATTTCACAATTTATTGGAAGTCATTGAATTTATAAACCCTTCGGGTTGAGCCATATATAATTCTTCAAAAAACTTATCATTTAAAATAGAATTTTTAGAATTAATTATAAAAATTTCACAATCATGGAAGAATCCTTTTGTTAGTTATATAATAAAGGATTTCCGAAATACTACTAATGAAAAGATTTAATCAAAGTATATATCTTGAATTTTTATGAAAAAATTTGCATCTACTCCTTATTTATGGGTATTTATTTTACCACATCCATGTATAAATTTTTCTCAAATACTAATTTACATCTAATGGGTTGTACAATGGATGGAGGATCTACTAAAATGTATACTTGATTTAAGAAAATGGAATTTATCTCAGAATGCAAGTATTATTTTAATTTAACAACATATTTTCAATTTAATTCCTCTTTATAGGTTATAGGTACATCCTTTTATAAGAGTAATGTATCACCTGGCTTAGTGATAATAAAACCATACCACTCTAGTTCTATTGCCACGTGAGTAGACCTATGTAGTAATTACCTAACTGGAATGTATTCAAATTCGATGATTAATTTTGGATATTTTTTGGGTACCCACTCTTTTACAACTGGAGGGTCAAATTCTTCGAAATCAATATTAATCCCATTATTTACATTGGAAATTTGTTCCCATTCAAGAAATATTGCACTTAATTCCACAGTTAGTTTTTTATCTGAAGGATTATATATGTAATATTTTTTAGATTCATTATGATAACGTATGAATATTGAATTTTTAATTTTGGATGCTAATATTTTTTTTAATAATGTGTTCCCTATAATGAAAATTAATAATAATTTTTGGTTATCATTCCATGTATACACTGAATTATACATGATGAGCACATACCATTATTGTGTTTATGAAACATCCCAGTTAAATAATGAATATGAAGATTTCATATTTATTAATATTTGTGAATTAAAAATTAATTTTACTTTAAAGGGGATGATATGTTAGATGGTGTACCTGATACACAACAACATGTTTCTTTGAAATCTTATACAGCACACAACATTGAGTTGTATGGAAAAATAAAATAATATAATTATTATTTTATATTATAGTTGACGCCTAACTTTTCTAATAGCAGGAATGAAAATAACTAATTACCAAATGATTATAGATGTTTGTTAAATTTTTTTACTTGTTTCCAAAAAATATTTGTTGCTTAAAATAAGAAAGAATGTGATTTTAAGCATAAATGCTCTAATATTATTTAAAAGGTCGATTTAACACATTTTGATGGTAAACCCACTTTAAATATATATTTGATCACATTTAAATATTATATTTTTCAAAATTAAATTATTCTTTATAATTTGGGCTTAAAAAATTTACTTTGGGTAAATATTTGGTATTTATCGGCTAAAATACATTTTTTAATGAGTAGAAAAAATATTGTCTTTTAATTCAAACCTTCCTATTAATATAACTTATTTATATGGTTATATTATCTTTTGAAATGGTTTTAATGGTTAATTAGATTATAATTTCACCATTTAATCCAATTCTTGTCATTGGAAGAAAATTCACTTGGAAATTGAGCACAAACAAGTGTCAATCTGTTGATAGATATTGTTTCTTAAAAACGCAATATATGTTTTGACATGCGGAATTAATTTTAAATTAATTAATGAAAATTATATGTGTTAAATATAATAAAATATACATCATTTTTTAATTTGTAATATCAAATATAGCTTAGGCTGATTATTTTGTTTTTTTCTAAAAAACATCAATTTTTGATGAATTTGTGAAACCACTATGTAGTATTTAAAAAACTGTCATTTAAATTTCAATGAAATTTTAACACTTCTATGAATTGAATTTTAAAAATCTAGCATACAAGGTTGTCATTATTATGTAAATGTGGTTCAATGAGATGAAAATAATTTTTAGTGAATAGTAACTTTTTACTTTTATTTATTGCGGTTAAACGTAAATAGGGTAATTCAAGTTATAAATAATATTGTAATAATAATAAATTACCTTAAAAAATTTACTAGCATTATTTGATGATTCATTTTTGACCATTTGAATCCTTAGGTCAGTATTGGGACCCCATTGAGCCACTTGGGATTGATAATAACACTTTAGATTAATTAATTTAAAGTAAAGACAAAAATGACACAAACAAATATCTTTTAATAAAATTATTTTTTACATGGGGTTATATAATTTATCATTTTGAATATAAATATTCATTGTAAATATAAAAATATTTCCTACATCATGTTATTTTTTATTATTCTTAGACATCAAATAAATAAAATTTTTTATGACACAACAACGATGCAGTATTTACCTCATTAAAAATTGAATTAAATAAATAAGATTATAAATATTAAAATAACATACAAAACATGTCCTATTATTGTCGGATGAAATTAATTATACCATGATGAATCATATCTTTGACCTTATTTAGGTTTATACCTTATGAAACTAGAAATCGTTATATAATAATATTATATTTTCACACTTTCCAAAAGAACCCTTTCTCCCATTTATAAAAACTCTCACTCCTAAACCATTCCTCACACCTCTCATTCCACATGGATCATCCATAAACAACCCAAATAATCACTAAAGATCCCTATCTTACTTATATAATCCTTACCATAGGCTTAAGGCACTTCAATAAGTTCTTTTGGTTCAATCAAAAGAGTGTTACCTGAATTAAAGGTAATGATTTCTCTTAAATTATTTTCATTTATTTTACTTCTCCAACCCCTAAACTCTTTTTATTTCCATTTTTCATGAAAAAAACAGTATCATTTATATACTAGGATTTTTTTAAGAGATTTATTCAAACTAAACATACACACACCTATATCTAATCTGTAATGAACATACTCTTTCTGTGGATGAAAAACTAACGCCTCACGAAATGATGATTGTTCAATTATCTCATACCACCTATTATGGTCACTATTATGATGTAATTGTATTTATATATGATATAAATTATGTTTATGTTTTATTTATTCATATTTATTTTAAATTCATATCATAACTATATGGTTTCCATTATGAGTAAACACGATAATTGCATTTGAGGAAATGTGGACTACTGCCCACTCAATGTGATATGACTCATTCATACCATACATAGGACATATAAAGGATGTAGATATTGAAATTATAAATGATATTATACTGTAAATATAATATAACTATGTATCATTAAATTTTTATTCAATTAAAATACCTAATAAAAATGAAAGTACTGTTGATGTTTATGTACGGCTTACAGTCTCCATGAACGGTGGATTTCATTTATTATATCAAAATGTTATGTACTATTATAAAAACATATATGTACTAGATATATATAATATATATGATATTTAAATCCTGAATATCATTCTGTAGATAATTTATTCTTGACTACATGGACAACTTGTAATTATAAGGTGCTCATTTTTTAATCAAGTACCAAATATCGACAAAACGACCATTATTAACATAAATGGTTATATACTGATTATAACATGTTAATTAGTGATATAAAAGGAATAAGAAACTTGAATGAAATTTATTAATCAATTACAAATTAATTTATGTTTATTATTCAGGAAGAACAAGGAATAATCAAGTCAAGTTGGATACGAGTTAAGGGATTTCTTATCTAACTTTTAATTCTGTGAGATTTAATTAGTTTGCCACTTGTTTATTGGATGTGGTGTATTGGGTACTACCATTTGATTTTTATTATCATGATTCTATTTATATTCATGGTATTATTTCGTTCATTTTGTGGTCATTAACTTCTGTTCATATGACTCGATTGATTACAATGTGTCAAGAGGTTTTCATCTAACTTTTATTTCTGTAATATTCATGCTATATTTTCCAATATTTCATTTTTGTGTGGTGCATGTACTGTCTATGATTGAATTATTTATGTAATATACTTTAATTTACGAGTATTTAAATATTCATTTTATGATCCTTCTATCATGGGGTGTATGTTTTGTAAGGTACCAAATCAGTAAGGGAACCTTTCAACGTACTCTTTAGTCAAAGACTTATTCTTATTAAGTATTTTAATTTATATTATCTTATTTCAGGATATGTTCTTATATATCCTTATTTTTGTAAATTTTATTTCCATGTGATGATATATCCTTTTCTATTTCATTAACTCATGTTTTTATTATTAAATTGACATCGTTAGGATGTCGAATTTCTATAAGAGAACCTCTCATCCCAATTTCAATTCTTTGGTTTAAAATTAAACATCATGATTATGTCGCACTATGAATACGTGTGAATTTCCTATGATTAATTTACACTTAATATCCTCATATATTGTCTGTATTATTATTTTTTACACATAATTATGTAATTGGTTTATCCTTAATCTAAGGATACCATCTTTACAAGGGATTTCATCTCAATTTACATTCCCTTGAGACGTCATTTTTGTTATGCACCAATTAACATTTATATGGTGTATATACTATCCATTGTCATATTATATCATGAATACCTTTATTATCATTATATTAAAAAGTATTGATGAAATTGTTTTCCTCAATTATCTATTTTAAATCTTCTCTCATTTTGTTAAGAACTATTTAACTAAAATATTATTTTAAAGAGTTATTCTTCTAATACATTATCATTACTGTCCATGTTTTTAAATTGGGTTTAAGGATTTATATATATGGAAATTATGGTTTTCATATGTTAATTCCTTTAAAAGTTTCAAAGTGTTAAGGGACACTTTGATTCAAAAATATATTTATTAAATTTTTTGAATAGTTTTTGAAAATGGTTTGATAATAAATTGATTATCACAATATGTGGAAATAATATATTGTGATAGAAATGTGGATATTTTATCTTTCCTTTATGCTTATTTTATGTGTTATGACTATGCTATGGTTCTATGTCATTGTTTATGTATACGGGTGGTTCCATGATAAAACTAGGGCAGGTGATCTTGAGATAGCTCTCTAGTGCATTAGGTAACATGGCAGAGGTAAATGTTAATATTTCTCCAAATACATTTAGGGAATATATTGTGATGGTAATTCCAAATGTGAATCCCTATGTAGTTTTTATAGCTACAATGTAAGTATGTTATTAATTCCATAAGTTACCTTTATGATTTAAGATTTATTTATGTTATTCCTAAATATAATTATTTTATGTGTTATGTTATGATTGAAAAGTACGATTTCATTGATTTGTATTTATTGATTTGATAATGTTTCCTTGAAATATTTTATAACCATTACAATGATTTTTATGCTCATCCCAAGTTTTTAATTGTATTTTACAGGACATTAAGATGATTAGGGTCATGGATGAGATCTAGAAAAATTCATGTTGTCTTAAACATGGAACTAGACATGTCACTTTTTTTCAAGAGTATTTTTTATGAAAAATGGATATTGGTTTGTAGTGTCTACATTAAATATTCATGTTGTTATGTTATAGGTATGGCCTAATTCTCTAAAACTATAAACTTAAAAAATCCTCAATGTGAATTTTTTACACGATTCTAGATTATGAAATGTTTAAGGTTGGTTCCTTATAGTTGTTATCAGAAGTCAGTTTAGAAAGCATTGGAGGTATGGGTGTTATTAAATCATAAGTGACCAAACCATAATGGTTAGCATATTGTAAAGAGTCACAATTTTTTAGATAAATTGAATGAGTTTAAAATAACATGAAAACGTATGTTTTAGTGTTTACCATCCTCATAATATAACATATGATGATTTTACTGATATAATGACACTAAACGTTTTGGTTTTATTCAATGGATAGATCTAGAATGAAATAATTTAACAATGGATGTGAAGAAAATTGTGATCATTTTATAAATGAAAAATTGATTGAAATGTGATCTACAATGAGAACTCTTATTGTTTTTCTCAACCAACTATCTGGAGTAATAATTGACCACCTGAACCTTTGTGATTTTTACTAGGAATAATATATGCGATGAAAAAATCCCCATTGATGTTCAGGTAATAATCATAAAGGTAAGTGTACTAAAAAAACTATGTGTCAAGGATGTGGAAATAAACACATAGGAAAATGTTTCAAATGGATGGGAAGAGGCAATATATGTGATTGTGAAGGTCATAAATCAAGAACCTTCCATGGAAAAAAGAATCATCCAATTGACACAACGAAAGGAAAAGATGTTCTTTAGGATAGATTAATTGAATGTTTTAAATGTGGTGTGCATGGTCACTATACAAAAAGATGTCTTACAAAGATGGTTTGGGAATCGGATCACCAGAATCATACAAATATATGTTTACCAATACCTAATTCCATTCAAATTGAGGATGAGGAAACTTACAATGACCACTAAAATGTATGTATTATTTCATAAATTGTGTTTAGACAATATAGAATCATACGTTTTGATTTCGTATTTTGTTTGTATAAAATATGTGTTTTAGAATAAGTTGGAAACAAATAGTTAATAGATCATGAATAACGTTGAATTATTAAGATGTCAACTTATAAGGGATTCATGTGCTATGTTACATTTTAGGATAGTGACATACTTAAATGTATTAAGGCATATTTGATGATGGGATTACATTAGATGACTTTTTATAGTATATGTAACCCTGTTGTTTTATATATGAAATATTAATTTAGTGAATAATTATTTTTTCTTTTGTGGATATAGTAATAAATAACAATTTGGGTTTATATGATCCTTGAATTTGAGATAATTACAGGTTAATACATTTTGGGATGAAAAATGAATGTTATTATATAACATTTGAGGTTGAAATATGTTATGGATATTTTTAGTGAATTTATATCTTTTTTGGGAATGTTATAAAATTATATAGTTATTGAAAAAGGAAAACACACAGTCTGTGTGACAACCCATCACGTCCGAAAAAGTTGTGGGAGTCGAACCCACAACCAAAGTGAGAATGGGATTTATCGCATACCACAGAACTACGTTAAGTCCCATGTTATTAAGACTAACTATTTTTAGTTAGATGATTTTATGAATCAAGAATAAGTCGATTTTGGGTTATCTATGGAAATTATTAACATATCATGGAGAATATGTGATTAGGTTAATTACATTTCAATATGAGACTTCAAGAGTAACTACTGTTTTTTGAGATAAATGATATGATTTATCTTGGAAGACTATATGATTAAATACTTATGAGATTTGGGTTTCAATCTTAGTTTAGATTAATTTGGAGAATTTTATAGACAAATATTTTTTGAATGGTCTTTGTTGAAATTTGAGTTTTGTTTGAAAATTTTTAGATATTAAGAGTATTTTTTTCATATTATAAAAGATTGTCCTTTTTGGGTATTATCGGACCACGTACTAACCATTTTGATTTTAGATACAGTCTGAAGACATGAGAAATATAAAGTTCTTCTATTATAGAATTTTTGATACTTTAGAAGTTGATTCTAACACTTCAGGTGCGGCCAAGTAATCATGAATACTTACCATTTTGAGAAGATATGAGTTTGTGGTTGAATATTATTAAAGGATGCCACTCTACATGAAATGTAAGTATATTTCCTTATGATATTAGTCTAGTTATTAATAATATTCTACAAATCATTTAAATTGATCTTGAAGAAAAAAAATATATAACTCTCTTTTATTATCAGACTTTTAACCAACCACAAATTTATGGTATATTGGTGGTTAACTGTCCATGATCAAGTTCCCTACCACCATCTATTAATCTATGAGATTTTTTTTCTCATCCATATCCATGTATTCTTGGAATCATAGTATATGATTTCTTGGGTTTCCGTTGTAATTCTCTCTATTTATTTTAATGTGATAGTTTTATTGACTCTTTTTCTGATTTGGGAAATTCAAGGAAGATTTCGTTCCCAATTTTAAAATTATGAAGACACAATTTCCAAAAGGGGAGATGTATGTAACATACCAGGTAAATAAAGAATATAATGTTTTCATATTTATTAATATTTATTAATTAAATATTGATTTTACTTTAAAAGGGATGATATGTTCGATTGTATACCCAATACACAACAATGGGTTTCTTTGAAATATTATGTTTCACACAACATTGAGTTGTACTGAAAAAAATATAATAATATTATTATTTTATATTGTAGTTAACGCCAAGTAATTATAATAGATAAAATGAATAGAACTTACTAAAAATGATTATACATTTTTTTTAATTATTTTTACATTTATCCAAAAAAAATTAGAGGATTAAAATAAGAAAGATTCTGATTTTAGGCATAAATACTCTAAAATTATTTAAAAGGTCGATTTACCAACTTTTCATGACGTAACCTCTTTACATCTAGTTTTGGTCACTTTTATATATTATATGTAGAAAATTATAATTCTTATCTTGAATTTCTACATCACTATTTACGTTGGGTAAATTTTGTGTATTTTTCTGAAAAAATTCATTTTTTAATGACTAGTGAAAATACTATATTTTAATTCAAATGTTCCTTTTAATATAACATATTTATACAGTTATATTATATTTTTAAATGGTTATAAAGTGTAATAATATTATATATTCACCATTTAATCCAATTCTGGTCATTAGAAGAAATTTCACTTTGAAATTGTGTATAAACAGGTGTCAATCTTTTTATAGTTATTATTTCTTAAAAACACGCTATTTGTTTTAAAAATGGGAAATAATTTTAAATTAATTAATTCAACTTATATTTTTTGAATTTTATAAAATAGACTTCATTTTTTAATTCCAAATATCAAATATAGCTTAAATTGATTTTTTGTTTTTTCTCAGAAAAACTTCAATTTTTAATGAATAATTAAACCACTATGTTGTAGTTAAAAAAATGACTTTTTTATTTAAATTAAATTTTACAACATTTGTGAATTAAATTTATAAAATCCAAAAAACATGGTTGTTATTATCATGTAAATTTTTTTCAATAAGATGAAAATATATTTTTTTCAATAGTAACTTTTGACTTTAATTACCGCAGTTAAAGGTAGATACGGTAATTACAAGTAAAAAAGAATATTATAATAATACAAAATTAACATAACACTTGTATTAATCTTATCTTATGAGCCATATACGATCATGGGAACCCTTTTTTTTATTTTGGGACCCCATAGAGCAACTTGGGAGTGATAATTACCCTTTAGATTAATTTATATAAAGTAAAGACAAAAATGACACAAGAAAATATCTTTTTGTAATTTAATTTTTACATGGGGTAATATAAGTTATTGTTTCAATAATAAATATTTATTGGAAATATAAACATATTTCTTACATCATGGTATTTGTTTATAATTTTAAGACATCAAATAATGGAAATTATTTTTGATACAAAAATGATATAGTATTTACCTCATTACTAAATGATTTATTAAATAAGATTTTAAATATTAAAATAACATCCAAAACCTATCCAATTATTATTGAATGTATTTATTTCTACCATGAGTCATCTTATCTTTGAACATATGGAGTTTTGGACATTTTGACACCGAAAATCCTTTTATAATAAATTAATATTTTCACAGTTTCATTAAGAACTCATTCTCCCCATTATAAAAATCACTCGCTTCTAACTCATTCCACACACCTCTCAAGCCCCTTGGATCATCCTAACCCTGACCAAATAAACTCGTAAGATCCCTATATTCAACCTAGAAGACTTACTTTAAGTAGAAGGAACTTCAAGATGTTATTTTTCTTAAAACCAAAGGGAGTTACCTGAACTAAAGGTAACCATTTCTCTTAAATTCATTTCTTTTATTTTACTTCTCCAACCCCTTAACTATTTTTATACCTTTTTATAAAAAACCAGTATCTTCAAAATACTATTATGTTTTTATGAGAATTATATGAACTAAACTTACACACACCTCCATATAATGGTTAAAGAACATACAGTTTCTGTGGATGGGAAACCCACGCCTCATGAAATGATGATTTCTCAATTATCCCGTACTACCTCTTATTGTTTCCATTATAATGGAACTATATTTATATATGATATATATCATTTTAATGTTTTATTTATTCTTTGGTATTTTTAATTTAATTCATACCTTAATTGATTCCATTATGAGTAAACTGGATAATTTTATGTGTTGAAGTGCGGACTACCGCCCCCTCAAAGTGCTATGACTCGTTCATACCATACGTGGGACGTATAAAGGATTTAGTTAATGAAAAAAATTGTTATATTATATTTTAATTATAATATAACTGTGTATCATTATGTTTTCATTCAATTAAAATACGAAATATAAATGAAGGTAGTGTTGATGCGTATATATAGCTTACCGTCTCCATGAAAGGTGCATTTTAATTTCTTGTCTCCAAATTGTCGGTACTGTTATAAATACATATATATACAGGATATATATTATATATATGATATCTAAATCATGAATATCATTCTGTAGATAATTTACTATTGACCACATGGATAACTTTTAATTATAAGTTGTACATTTTTTACTCAGGTACCAAATATCGACAAAACGACCATTATTAACAGAAATTATTACATAATGTTTAAGAAATGAAAATAAGTTATATAAAATGAATAATAAACTTGGAAAAGTGTCACTAATCATGTATTACTTAATTTATGTTTATTATTTACGAAGAAGAAAAAATAAACAAGTCAAGTCGGACACGAGTTAAGGGATTTCTTATCTCACGTTTAATTCTGTGATATTTCCATTGTTCACCACTTATTTATTTCATGTGGTGTATTGTGTACTTCCATTTGATATGTATTATCATGATTCTATTTATATTCATGGTATCATGTTATTAATTTGGTGGTTATTAACTTTTTTTCATATGACTCGATTGATTGCAATGTGGTAAGAGGTTTTCATCTCACTTATATTTCTGTAAGGATCATTCTATATTTTCCACTATTTTATTTTGTGTGTTTCATAAACGGCCCATGATTTCATTATTTGTGTAATATAATTTAATTTTTTGTATTTAAATCTTCATTTTATGATCCTTCCTTCATGGGGTGAATGTTTTGTATCTTACTAAATTTGTAAGGAAACCTTTCACCATACTCATTGGTCAATGACTTCTTCTTATGAAGTATTTTAATTTACATTATATTATGTTTTCATATGTTCTTATATATCGTTATTTTTGTCAATTTTTTTCCAAGTTATGATATAGAATTTTCTCTCTCATCAAATAATTTTCATATTTTTAATGTGACGTCATTAAGCTATCGACTTTCTGTAAGAGAACTTCTTAACCCTATTTCAATTCATTGGGTTAAACTTATAATTATTTATTATGTCGTACTATGAATATGTTTGAATTTTATCTGATTATTTTACACTTATTATCCACATATAGTTTGTGTATCCTTATTTTTCAGACATAATTATGTAATTTATATATCCTTAATCTAATGATATCATCTTTATAATGTATTTCTTCTCAAATTACATTCCCTCAAGCATTCATTATTGTTATGAACCAATTTACTTTTATATAGTGTATATAATGTCTTTTAGGATATTATATCATTAATACCATTATTTTTAGGATATTATAAGGTTTTTATGAAATTTTATTCCTCAATTAATTGTTTTCAAGCATTTCTTATTTGGTTATGAAATATTTACTGGAAATATTGTTTTAAATATTTATTATTCTAAATATTTCTCCTCAATGAACATGTTTTAAAAATTGTTTTAAGGATTTATTTATATAGATATTAATGTTTTCAAATTTTAATTTCATTAAAAGATTAAATGTGGTGTGGGACAATTTGATTCAAAAATCACTTTGTTAAATTTTTAAATTGTTTTTTAAATGGATTGATAAATAATTGATTATGTCTACATGATAAAATAATATATTGTGATATAACGGTGTAAATTTTATATTTCCCTTATTCTTGTTTTTTTATGAATATGTTATGGTTCTTCAGCATTATTTACGTATACTTGTGGTTTCATGATAAACATATTGCGGGTGAGACCGAGATAGCTCTCCAATGCAATGGGTAACGTGAAGGAGGTAAACGTTAATGTTTCTCTTAAGAGATTTATGGAATATATTGTGATGGGAATTCCAAATGTGACTCTATGTAGTTGTGATAACTACAGTGTAAGTATTTTATGAATTACATAAGTTACTTTTATTATTTATGATTATTTTATGGTATTCATAAATCTTATGATAAAAAGAGGTATGTTATAATTGAAATGCATGGTTTCATTGATTTGTATTTATTGATGGGATAATGTTTCTTTTCATTATATTACAACCCTTACTAATCTTTTCATGCTCATACCATGTTTTTAAATGTTTTTCTTATGATATAATGATGAATAGTGTCAAGGATGAGATCAAGAAGAAGCCATCCTGTCTAAAACATGGAACTAGGCATGTCTATTTCTTTCAAGAGTTTTTATTTTATGTAAAATGGATATTGGGTAGTAGTGTCTAAAAGATATATTCATGTTGTTATGAAATAGTTATGGCCTAATTGTCTAAAACACTAAACCTAGAATGATCCTCAATGTTAATTCTTAACACAATTAATGATTTTGATATGTTTATGTCTAGGTCCTTATAGTTTATATTTCTACATACACAATTTTTTTGGTAATTTCCATAGATTATTTTTCATATCAAATGTTTATATCATTTCCCAGACTATAATGATAACATCAATATTCTTTGAAATTAATCATAAACATATTTCATATTTTTTAAATACATCATAATGTATAGACACAATTTATGTGTGACTATTAAGAGATAGGGGATCATAAGCATTGAGGCATATTCTAATATAGATAACACTTGGTAATCTCTAGTAGGTGAGATCATGAAGATATACATGCCAATAATAACACAACATGTTTCAGGTTTCATTGGTTTTTCCTATCTTTGAAGAAATGCATTTTTCTAATAACTTGAGATCATTATAGATTTGTTTCATTAGATCGTATACTTTGATGGAAGGTAAAAATCATAAAATTGAAGTTATGGTGAGGTAGCATGTGTTGGGTTTAAACATGGTGGTATGACATTAGTCTAATGGTTAAGATACAATTTGTCACATCTGATTTAAAGAAGTGATGTCTCGGGCATAGTTTATCTAGAAGGTAGTACCTTCACAAATCCTTGGGAAAGGAATTATAAGTTATGTCTGTCTAGTTATATCAATAAATAATAAAGTAATAATTTATAATGACATAAGTTGTGCATCCTTCATTATGAGATATTATAAGACAAAGTGATTATATTACAGAATGTTTTTTTGTAGTATGATGTTCATTACTATGAATATTACATATCTCTTTACGGTTCTTGATGGGTTTCTAGAATATTCTGTTGGTTTGTGAGTAGTATTCACAACTATCGAGAAAAGGCCATAGAGGGTCACACATAATAGAATATTCAATATTCATTCCTATTTTGGTGAATATTGAACATGATTGGTCCCACCACAGGGTTTGAGAGTTATTTAAATTTTATTAATCATCAATGAAAAATTAAAGACATTATTATAATAATATAGAATAAGTGGGATGAATTTATTTATTAAAATTATTCACAAGGTATTAATTTAATATATGAAAAAATATTAAATGAATGATTATTATTTTAATATTCACTATTCATTTAATATTTTTGGGATTATGATTTAAGTTAATGTCTCAGTTTTATAACATATTGTTTTTATTATATAGTAAAATTGTGTGACAGAAAAATAAATTACATTACTAGACGATTAATATTTCATAATGATTCATTTACTAGTTATTTATCGGTCATTTTATTTCCAAGGGTTGAGGAATCCTTTTTAGATATTTGTCTATCCCACTATATAAGAAATAGAGAGACTCCCATTCTAAGAATATTCATTCCAATATATTTATATCCACTCTCTTTTATAGCTTCCTTGAGATAAAAATTCATCATCTGAGCATTCAATCCAAGAATTACATCACTGGTTGTAAGGATACGATTGAGGTGATTACTGTGATATTGAAGGAATTAATGGATCTCTATGCTAGTACCTATAATTCAATGATTGGAATACATGCAGATTCCTGAAGCCTTTGTGGACGATCTTGAGGGGTTCAACACCATATCCTTCAAGCAATGGTTTTTAATAATACTTCTTTTGAGAGTGATTTGATTCAAACATAGTAACCATTTGTTTTAAATTTTATGCTTTTCTAATTCACTTGATATCCATAGACCAATACTAGGGATTAAAACACTGGATTCAATTGAGTTTTGTCGATACGAGGAGGAAAAATATTAAATCCCTAGACTGCCAGTTTCCTATTGACACCCTTGTTCTGGAAATTTGAATAAGAGGGACTCTGTGAATTTGTTGAGCTATGAAAAAATTAATTTTCATAAAATTATTTGGTGAGTTTTAAATAAATCCCAATATAATTGACCACACATATATCTTATTTTGAATGTTCATGTTTAGGTATTATAAATTTTTATAAAATGGATCAAAAAACTCAGATTTTGTGGTTAAAAATGAAGAAATTATACATATAAAAAGATTTATATATGTCTGATTTAGTTTATATAATGGATTTTTCCATCAATACTCACATTTCCAATCATGTTCAAAAAAATAGAATCGTCTATTATGCCGACAATAATTCCACAATCTTAAAAAACTAAAATATCTTACATAACCAATTTTTCATAGGTAGAATTAACTTATGATATTCAACAATAAGTGGATGTGATTTTATATCAAGTCAGGTGTTGAAATATAAACATATTATAAAAAACATAGATGGGTTGAAATAATGGAAAAAATTGTGGGGTAACTTCTCTCACACCAAACCACATGAGTACTATCTCACTATTTTGGCTCTATCCCCCTCACATTTCTTAACATAATGGGATTACCTGGACACTGTAACACTTATTTATACCCATCACCCTTAGATCATCCACTCCTTGCAACACCATCAAAATGACAACCTCAATGAGAAGATCTTAGCCAACCACTGCAAGTGATCTCCATCTTATCGATCACTGCCCTCCAACACTACCCCTCATTGGGCAGCTTCTATCCTCAAATTGTCCTGTTGGACCAACCTTCAAACCAACCTCCCACCTACCACTCTATTGTTCTACCCTTTCTTGTTCGATATTCATCACCGCGGTTACCCAAGAACAACCCTAGATTGATGCTCAAACCCTATATTTGCAGTCTCTTTCATATTGGACACCACTTCTATCCCTTTACTTTATGGCCCATGTTGCAGAACAAGGATAACACTACACACGAGTCAACCAAATCCTAAGATGAAAGATACTAGATTCTCTCCTATAACAAAATGTCCCATTGGAGTTGGTAAACCCCACAATCCTTCATTTCCTCCACCTACCATCATCTCAACATGATACAAGGTAGGTGGGTATGTCCATACCATTAACTTGTCTATGTGGGTCATTCCTGACCCACCTTGTCATGTTTATGAAACACGAGGCCCATGAAAATAAGTATATATATATATATATATATATATTTCAAAATAAGATATTTTTTAATTATATATTTAAATATAGTAATAAATTATATATGTAATATTTAAAAATTTTGATATAATTTTGGAATGTAATTAAATTATTTAATGGGACCGGACAATGTAAATATTTGAATTAAAAAATAGTGGGTTCTTAGTTCCATAAAATATTCCTTCTGAAATATTTAGTTCATGTTTAATTTTATTTACTTTATGCATTTTTAATTATTTTATGCACATTTTTGTCTGTCGGAATCAGATGAAATAATAAATAGAAAATGCTTAAATATGAGGTGAATATTTTTTATATTAATGTTTAGTTGTGAGAGTGACATCATAGTAAGAACATATTAAAATAAATGTATTAAATTATTCAAAAATATTAAAAACACCTCAAAGAAATATTAATTCATGAATCCATTGTGAATCTCAAATTTGAACTAAAATAGGTGTATGGGGTTCCTGTATGCTAATATTGACTGTGCATGTTACTACCAGTGAGTTCTTATGGGAGAGATGGGTTGAATTAACTGATTTTGGAAGAAAAGTAGTATGAAAAACTATCTTTTTTCCAATTTATATGAATACATTGTGTAAATAATGTTTATGATTTTTGATTTTGGGACTTCACTCAACAGATCGAGGATCTTTAATTCAATTCGGTTGGCCAGTCTAGTGTCTACCATGAAACTCTTCGAGTAGTGCTGTAGCAAAAAGTTGTAGAATATGATGATAGATTTATGGATTATTTTCACTATAATAATCAGGATAAATTGTATTATGATTCTATAATTGACGGATATTGGAGATCAATAAAATTGTGGAAGACATTTAATGATTTAATTATTCATTAATTCTTATTCAGTAATGAATATAAAAGTACTAATATATTATTTTATATTGAAAATGTAAATTAATACTATATGTACACTATGATAACAATTTGAAAAATAAAATTTCCAAGCTAGCAAACATTTCAAAGAGTAGTACATGAACTTTCCAAAGTACCATGGTAGTATAAATTCAAGGTGATGGAATCCCCAATACTTGTTGAGAGACCTCATTAAGCAAGTGTAAGAAAAATGCTTATAGAAGACACATTTGTGACACATTTTATGGGTATGTAATAATAATATCATCAAAATTCAATTTGAGTTGTGGTTACAAGATCATGACATGGATGATTTCATATGTTTTCTCGACTTTGATAATCTTTTTTAGAGAAGGTGAATTGAGATATGATTGAGGGTTGATTAAATAGGCTATGTGTAAATTGAATGATGATTCATAGTCATTCAATATATCTATTTATTAAATATTTTTCACCAATTTAATCCAATTTTGTTTAATATTATAATAAAAAATATGGAAGAAAAAATTCATTACCTTTTGTGTAAGGATTTCCAAGAAAATAATTATCTAAAGAAATATTAATCTTTAGTTATTATGCTAAACAAGATGAAAGAAAGGTGAAAATTCCAATAGAAAGTATGAAGACAAAGGAACATTACGTGATTATTTTAAATAAAAGATGAATAAAATTATATAGGTGTTTAATTTATATACATGTTGTGAAATAAGTCAATGGAAGTTTAAATGAAATCATCTAAATTGATGAAACAAGTATTCACTTAATCTTCATTGTATATTAGTCATTGTATATTACGTTTCTATCAAACTTCTTGGGTATTAATTATAATATGTATAAAACATAACTATATTGAAATATAGGTATTAAGTATAATAATAAAAATTAAAAGATTTAAGGTGAATTATCCAAGCATCTGAGAAAGGGAGATTCATAAGTCATTGGTGAAATGTACAAAACATCATATTACAATTATTAATTAATCCAATTGAAATTTTATTGATTATTACAAAAAAATGTATCTCATGTGTATTTTGGAAACATGTATACATTATTCTGGGTTTTTAATGAAAATTTATTATAGTATCTTATACTCGAATAATGTTTTTGTAATGTTGTAGTAATTGTAAGTAACAAATGAATATAAAATGTAATAGATGGTTGTTCCCAGTTATCGGAAGAAAATTATTTTCCATGAAAAACTAATAGAATATGTCAAGGATATGTCAAATTTCATTTTAGACTCTTTTTATTTATAGACCTTATTAGTTAATGACACTTTCATTAATTTAGTTTTGGATAAATGAACCTTAAAAATGTAATCCATAAATATTTATGAATTACTTCTGATAAAGTTAATTAATTAATCCAAAATAAATATATAGGAAAATGTACATCATAAATATTTTGATTAGTGTTATTAAGGAATTTAAAACAGATATATGAAATATTCATGGTTAGAAGATATGAGTTTCTTCAGGCCATTGAATCAAAAAATATCTTGACCAATCATTCATGAATATTTAGAATGTAATGTGGAGTAATTCCTACGAGCACATTACCTTTAAATAAACCAAAGTCATGATGTATAACGATTAATGGAGAGTCTAGAATACTTTCATTGATTAATAAAATATATAGTGGGATAAATACTAAACACATGTTTCCTTATACACATTAGATGTATGTAAAATAAGTATCAATGTTGAGACTTATAAGAATTGTAGAAACTTTTAATAAATTTAGAGACATGATTCAACAATATAAGGGTTATATTATAACCATATTCAAAATATTGTGAAAAATTGATATCATATGTGTTATAGTATGATATAAATCCATCATGTCATAATAACATGTGTTCAGATTAAATTTCGTTGTTGAGGATATAAAAACATACATCTAGAGAATCACAATGTACATATAATGTGATTATCCCAAAGGATTATTAGGCTATTATAGAAATACATAAGATAGAAAATATATAGTCAACATATATACTATATTTATAAAAAAAGGGTGTACATCTCTATTTGACATAGTGGGATCCAAATTGTTTAAGATTTAGTCAATGATGAAGATGAAAAAATAGATTTAATAGGAACAAGTTTCACAAGAGTGTGTAGAAAAGGGTTTTCCAGGAGAAACATACTATGATGGAAGAATAAAACCATGGTAATGGTTATTTATTATTCAGGATCCAACCCAGACCGACCATGAACTGGTCCCCAGACCCAGTTTGTGTCAAGGCCAATAGAGCGTTCCCAATCCCCATGGGATGACAACTAGTATCGGGTATCAAAACTAGCATGTGGGAATTATTTGTCCCATAAATGAAAGAAAAATAAATTAATTAATAAAAACTAAACAATTTATATCACAAGTATTAGTGGAAATAAGATATACTGCACATACTTCCAAGTGACCATCAAGGTCACCTCCCAACCAAAGACCAACCTGGCTCCAATAATGGTCAATTGAGCTAGGGGAACCTAAAAAATGGTAACATATATCTAAAATAATAAAATTAGTGTGATCACTAAAATATAGAGTAAAAATTCCAATACTTAACCATAGAATCTAGAAGTTCCCTTTCCCAAAAGATTCAATAAACACTAGTTTGGAAATATAGTTAAGAAGTAGGGTTTTCATTTTAATGAAAAAAAATTACAATTTTTAAAATTCAATTCACACTACATATAATTTAAAAACAAATCCCGCATTTATAAACAAAAGACAATGGAAATAAATAAAAAGGCTATTCTAAAAATAAAAAAATAAATAGTACAATATTGAAATAAACTAACAGGTATAACAATAAATAAACAATAAATAACAAAATAATATTGGTTGATCCTAAAAATCCCTATAAGACCTCTTAATGTAATTGGTTCAAATCTACATACTGGTGTTTGGGGAAGCCCCAATGTCAATAATCAACCAGCTGACCTACCCTAGCCTCATTGGTGGTATAAACCTCCTTGCCTAACCGAAAATCCATGGGATACTAACCATTAAAATCTAGGTTGATCAACAATTTTCACTTGAACCTCTAAATGATTCCTAGTAACCCATGGTGGTAGTAGTAATGCTATGTAATTAGTAGTCCCTCAGACATGAAACTCACCTTACCAGTCATCACTGCACTTGCCTACCCCAAATGTGGACACCATATATGATAACCCATAATGGGATATCCCCCCTATAGAGTTTCACACTATATATATATATATAATAATGTATATGTCATATCATCTAAGGTTCCAACTAGGCTATCATGACACATGTACTTTAAAACAATTTCACAATCCACATTAAGTTATCAACAGGGTGCTCACACTTTCAAAGTGACATAACGTTCCAAAAGAACCTTTATAATATATAAAAATTTATAACTTTTCACAAACCATTAAAGTTTCCAAACGGGCATACAATTTTCAAAACACAGTCCTTTGAACGAGTTAGCACAAACATTACATTATAGATGTAAGTTACAAACTTGACTCCAAGTTAACATGTCTGACACATTTACCCAAAATATATTGCAAACTCTTTTTTTATATTCAATAATCCAAATTGTCCATTATGTTCCAAAAAAACACATCAAACACAACACAATTTCTCAATGTCCATTACCCTATTTAACTCACACCAAAAGAAACTTCAAGGTCAAACTAGAAAAATATAAGGATTACCTTTGAAGGAATTTTTTTGGAACCCACACAAAATACCCAGCTTCATTTAGAAAAAGAAGAACAATTTAAGAAACTATGTTTTTATCAAAGCTCTAAATTAAAGCACCACCTTCACTTGGTGACACATCCACATATGAACCAATTGAACCCATAAATTTGGCGAGGTTTATTTTCACAAAAAACATCCAAGAATGAATTTTAAAAAAAATTATATAACCATAAAATGATTTAAACTGACACCCAGCCTTCCACAAAATTTATTAAAAACAAAAAAAATTACACTTAAATACATAAAACACTGTTTTCAAATAATATTAACACAATTTAAAAATTATAATAATGTCGAACCATATACACCAAAATGAGTTCCCAAATAAGAAATTCCCATTACAACATTATTAAATCGAATTAGTTTATAAAAAACCTAATTTCACTTTACCAATAAAATGTCATTTTGTCAAATATTATTTGTCAATAAACACATAATATTAATTAAAGAATCACCATAAAAGTTATTTTTTCATACATTAATACCTTAAAACCCCAAGAAAATATCCACATGAATTATAAAAAATCAAACCATATATAAAAATATCTTGAAACTAAATTGGGCATTAATCATACTCATTTAACATTGGTGTGGAAAAGAATATTGAAAGAAATATAATAAAATTATTTATTTAATCAACTCAAAAAAAGATATCAACACTGTAGTAGACCAATTAGGATAAAATAAATCTCTGATTAAAATAAAATATATAATTTGATGGTTGAAATTGTTAATGGAATACACTAGAAAGGATAAACCCTATTATCTAACCTCAAACCATGTGTTGATGGAGTAAACCTCACAGAGAGGGAGATAGAGACATCGTGGTCCAACCACATATCCTAGACATTGAAGGAAATTCCCAAACAAGAAACTCGATGATTAGGTTTTAGCAAATATGATGGAAATCCAAAAAAAGGAACCATACTAACTAAAGGGGGAGAGGGCTGTTGGTGAATTGGGATTCCGGCCAAGAGAGGGTGCTAGAGCAGGACCAGACGAAGCTTTCTAGGAGAACACCATTTGGAGGAGGGTTTGTGTGGTCGGTGTGCCACGCCATGTAGGAGGGGCATCATTGTAGATCCATTCCATGTAGGGGGATAGTTAGGGTTTACCAGAGGAATTCTAGAGCATGGGAAGAAGGGGGAAGAGGGGGAGGAAGACTGGATCGGCTGGGGAGGGGGCATGATGTCATTCATGTGGTAGGGGAGTGGAGGATGCTAGCTGTGTGAAGGTGGAGGTGTGGAAGGGGTGATGCAAGAGAGGCAGGGAGAAGTGGCATGCACTGGTGGATATAAAAGGGGGGAGCATACCAGAATGAGGTCAAGAGACGGTGCTGGCTGGGTTGGGTGAAAGTCGAACATGAGAGGGGGGAACCAGGGTTCCCATTTTTCATTTTCTATTGATAAAAATAATAATATTGTTAATAATAATAAAAATATGATAATAATAATTCTTTTAAGAATAAAAATAATAATTTTATGAATTTCATTTTAGGCCATCATGGTATTAATAACAATTTGATAGGAATAATATAAATAACAACATTAATAATAATAATGATACATAATTAATATTATTATTATTATATAAAAAATAATAATAATATTATTAAATTTTAAATATTTATCTTATTTAATTTCATAAAATTTTATTTATTTCAAATGTTAGACAACTCCACGACACCTGGGCCTACCGCATAGTCACCGCTAACCATGTGGTACCCACACAATGGTCTAAAACCTTCCAAAATAGTTAAGCATCCAAAATTCAATACAAGATCTCAACCTGAACCTTGATGAGGATAACCAAATCTACGAAATAATAAAATAAAATAATTTAAAAGGGTTGGGTGTGACTATTTTCACCATGTCTGGGACCATAATCTTCTTTCAAAAATAATGAATCCTATAAGTAATAAGTAAATTTTAATAATATAATATTTATAAAATAAAGTAAAATTTAGAAATGGATTCCTTGTATCAATGTACATGGGAATATTCTTTTCAATACAGTGGATGGTATTCATGTGATATGATACATGTCTGGTATTAGTGTGGTACCAATAAGGCTCGAATGACGATTCCAAGTAATTATGACTAAATCCATTATTGGTTTAATTTTCATGTCTATTTTCTATGATCATTATATTTGGAATTGGATTTCATGAACACTAATAATATAAGGTGTATATATAACATGAGAAGAAATGGTTACTGACACCATAGCATTTCAATAAGGGTTGTAAGTTAATAAAATCCAGTTTTGGATTATTGTAAGAAATAAGATCATTGAACAATTATTTCGAACGAATTACTTCCATGTTTCTTGAATAAGTTAGTGGGAGACAATAATATTCCTAGAAAAATATGTTTGACAACATCTGTAAATTTGTTATTGGTATTAGAGTTATTTATGACCATAATGAACATATCTCTCCTAATATTGTCTTTAATTAGAAACCTATGTTATAGAGAAAAATATATATTGAGGTATATCTAATGTTTTTTAGAGCAATTCAATAATATATATACTGAAAATGTATTCATAAAATACAGGATGGAGAAATTCAAGGGAATATATGTTATCAATGTCACATGACATACATCATTATAAGAATACATATATGGGTCATATGAGAATATTAATGTGGTATGTTCTTTTCCATTAATTTTTTTATTGTATCAATCACATATCACATGTGATGTACTAGATGTGTTATTTCTAATATATATTCTGTGGATGTAAAATATCAATTGTTTCATAGAGAATAACATACGAAGGAGATGGAACTATTTAATTATTCTTCATAAAGTATAAGGTACACGTACATGATACTTTGATAAGACGTCACAATAGATTATGGTAAAAACTGGACATTATATAAATTAATGTAATATAAGATTGTAGTCATGCTCAGGTAATAGTCAAGATAAAATCATTCAAGCTAGTGGAAGCCATTCCAAAAAATATTTAATTCATTGTAGGTTATCAGGTATCTAAACAAGAAACATAAAATACATAATGATTTTTTTCAGTTCTCGAAATCACACCTAGTAAGTAATTTTTTATCATAATATAAAATATGATAATTCTACTATTATCACTTGCCTAGATGTCAAGTTAGGATAGTTGAAAAAGAAAATAAACTCATGGCTATCATCTCTTAATATGTATTACTCAAGAAGGTATGGTCGTAGATAACAGAATAGCCATGAAGTAGAGGAATGGAAGAACCATGACTAATACCGCAACTAATTGGAAACATGATATTATCATGTGATGTCTAATAAGGATAGTTAGAATGTTGGATCTACTGTATGGGTTAGTAATTCAATAGTGTTTTCCCTAGAACCAACATTTATAGTAATATTGTATTACCATACCAGGTATAGAATGTGTTTTACATGATGAAAACTTACCATTATAGTGTCTTTATTTGTACACCAACTATTTTCATGTTAATTTCCATAGATTATTGTTTGTATAAAAAATTTATAATGGTTTCTAGGATATAATGAGAACCAAGATATAATATGACATTATTCATAAACAATTATCCTATGTTATAAATAAATCATACTAACTAGACAAAATTGAGGTATGACTATCACGTGTTAGGGGATATTAAGAATTATGAATTATTCTCATTAATTTATCACATGGTAATCTCTAGTAAGTGAGATCACAGGAAAAAGAAAACTAACAACAACATAACATATTTTAAGTGGCATTTGTTGTTCCTATATACTAAAATGAGTATTGGTCTCCTAAATTTAGATCATTATTGATGGGTTCCATTTTATCATGTACTTTGATTCAAGGAATAAACCATGACATTGATTTTGTAGTGAGGTTGTGGTGGGTGTGTCATTGGTGGTATGGAATTGGTTGAATGGTCAAGAATTAAATTTTTACATCTATGTTAAGGAAGTGATATTTCAAACCAAGTTGACCAGGATGGTCGTACTTTCATAAATCCATGACCAAAGGTAGTTGAAGATATGTTTTTCCAGTTAGATCAAAAAATTATAATGCATGAATGGATGTGGACACAGGCGGATCATCTTGATTTATGAGATACTACGATACAAAGAGATTATACTATAAAACGTGGTTTCATTGGATGGTTGACATTGTGATTACTATTCATTATCTCTTTAAAGGCCTTTATGGATTTTTAGAATCCGATCATGGCCTATGAATAGTATTTACTACTATGTATATAATGTCTTAGAGGGCCACAAAAAATAGTATATTCAAGAGTCCTCAATATTATAGTGAATAGGAGTATTGAACAAGGTCAGTTCTCCAATGGAGTCCAAGAGTTGACTAATTTTTATATGTTACCAATGAATAAATATATTCAGTATTATTTGAGTTTAGAAAAATTGGTTTGAATTTATTTAATAAAATTATTCAAAAGGTATTAAGTGAATAGATGGAAGAATATTATATGAACGAATGTTATTTTAATATTCAAGGTTTATTAATATTGTAGGAATTATTATTTGCGTTAATGAATTTATTTTTTCATGTAATGTATTTAATTTATATTAAAATTATGGTTCACATATAAAAATTACATTTTGATGATGTTATCTCATCATATCATTCCAGTTACATCTTATTTAGTGGGAATTTATCTCAATGGATCAAGGAAATAATTTTGGGTATTTGAGCCTCACACTATATAAGAAGAAAAGAGACTATAATTATAATACTATTCAGCCTAATGGATTGAGATCCTCTCTTAACACGCTATTCCTAGAGATATAAATACACTATAAATCATTCAATCCAAGAACACCTTCAAAGATAAAAGGGATGAGATCTGTGTAGTTATTCATAAAGCATATTTGGATAATATTGAGGTGTTTATCCTTGGATCCTTTAAGCTAGAGTCACCGGTGATGAATTGCTATCGAGTTCACTTTGATTCAAATGTGGTTACTATTGGTTTTAAATTTTTTAGTTTTATAATTCATACGAGATCATCGGTCCTCAATCGAGCTTAATATCACTAGAGACGGATATGTTTGATTACTATGATGAGTAAAAATATAAAATACCTAGCTCACTGAATTCCCCTAAAAACACTGATTTAGTAAATATGACACATGGTATAGTCTTTAAAAAATCCTCACATCCCCACACATGTACATGTGATAGACTGGGTCCCTGTCTCCATAAAAAAAATATGGAATCCCATCTGTAAATTTTGTTGGATCTAAATTATGGTTATTTACCACCTTCTGTTATTCATATCCCTAAAAGGATAATGGAATAGTTTCATGACAGATCATTGATCTAAACATGTCAATAATGTTCTGATTCATCTGTTCCCTAACACCATTCCACTAAGGTGTATAAGGATTAATGAGTAAGGTTACAATCCCAAACTCCATTAAGTGATCCATGAAATAATTTGGGAGACAATATCTACCTTGATATATGTAGAGTGCCATAATTTTCTTATGAAGGTTGTTTTCTAATTCATGATGGTATTCCTCAAACATCTAAAATGAATCTTACCTATAACTAATTAAGTATATATATCCATACCAACTATAGTGATTGGTAAATTTAATGATGTATGAAAACACACCCCTTCCTCTATTTTAAATGGACTACATATATATGTATGAATTAATTCAAATAGTTCAGTGGCCCTTAGTCTTTTACAAATTAAGGGTGTTTTGGTAATTTTTTCTTGTAAACAAGAATGACATACATCCAAGGGTTTTAACTCGGTAGAGTCTAAATTACATACTTGATGTAATTTATATAAACACATATCATTTACATGACTAATTATGAAGAACCATAAGTTGGTATTATATAATCCATTTTCATTAGTTTTGTCATTGGATTCCATTATAGGGTATTTTAGTTCATTTATATACAAGACATTGTTAACATTTTCCATACTATAACATATGTTATCAGTATAAAATAGAGAAAATTTATATAAAACTGGAAATAAAATATCATACCATCCAAATTCAAAATGGTGATTATGTTCCTGCTAAATAAAGGTACATAATAATTGATTTCGAATATAAGGACCAAAACACTAAGGAATTCCATGTAATAATCTCTTATTTACAAGGATACTTGTATCTCACCATCTGTATCCCCAATATTGAACTCATATATACAATCTTATATAATATACTGGGTTCTAATATGAGAATATAAATGTAAGAGCCACACACTTTCTCCAATATCCATATTGTTGATGATGACATATTGCATTCAATGACAAGAATACATGTTTTAGAAGCATCACCTTGATTGTTTTTTTATCCAAACAATCTTTCTCTAAGTGTAATTTATTATTACATAAAAATTAATAATCCTCCATCTCATTTCCCTCCATCAGTATCATTTGTTTCTATTAACGGTGGTGTGTATGTGTCTTCGTCTTGGCTTTAGACTTAAAACCTTAGTACATTCCCTTCATTCTATTGTTCACAAAAAGGATAGAAGAGTTATCATTCCTAATATCATTATTAAATTGGTGATATAAATCCAATAGGTAGGAAGAGACATTTTCATGTAATTCATGTTATAATTAATAATAACAGTCAAAAATATTGGGGGTAAAGGGTCAACAATGAGACCCGTTAATGGTTCTTGGTTCAGTTTGAAACCAAGGGATCTTAGTCTCTCAATGTACCCAATAGTATTAAGTACATGAGGTCCATCTTAATTCCATTTTCACCTCTATACTGAACTTGATTTATCATATGTTTATTGACTCTCTATCTCTTGATATAACTTTTATAGATGAGATATCATCTTGTTGAAATCTCCATCCTCATGTATTTTCTACAGTTTACTGAATATCGATGACAACATGATACACTATACATTTATTGCATCATCAACACTATTATTTTATTTTAATCAATCCTCTATTATTTTCCCAAAGGATACTCTTTAGTAATTAGGGACTCTAGCGCATAAAGGTTCATCTCTTGGTGTGGTACTATGCACAAGAGCCTGTGCAACTCATGGAAGTTATATCCAATCAGGATATTCTATTTATTCAGTGTTTATCATATTGATAATGAACATGTGGTGGTGATTTACATTTTACATATAGAAAATATATATAATATATTTCTTTATTATCATGATTACCAATTATAAATTACCAATTCATTAAATCATTAAATTTCTCCCACTATTTTATCGAACAACAGTATCCCTTCTTGCTAGATATAAAATACATAGTCGCTTGAGAATTATAGTCGCTAAGATCCTTGAAACTTATCCTCATATTCAAAGCTATGGCTATGCCACTACTCAGAGTGTTTCATAGTAGTATCTTGTCTGGACAAGGACATTGAATTGAGACACCTTAAATTGTTAAGTGAAGTCTCAACATCTAGGAATTGTTACCATGATTCACCCAACTATTAACCCCTAAATTTTTAACAAGATTGAAATAGATACTTATTTTCTTCCATTTTTAGTTATGTTTACCCATAACCCTCTTGATAATTTCCTAGTAGTAGCAGTAACTCTCAACGAGGGCTTATTATCACCAAATACACCAGGTTTTCTTTAATATAAAAAGATGAAAGTTATTATGAATGATAATTTATTTATGGTTTTTATTACTAATTAATTAATTAATTCATTTTCTATTTATGATACTCATAATTTGTCGTTGAGATCATAATTTAATAATCTATTAAATATAAATAATCCATCACTTATATTTGTTTTCATATATAAATTTTAGTTTACTATTTTAAGTGATCATGTAAACATTTATATTCACAATAAACTAATTAACTACAAAAAAATTAAATAAACTACCCAAATAATCTTGAACATTTACTATGGGATGATATATCGAGTGTAAATATATCAACCATGATCTAAGGGGATAAAAAACCTCAATTGTGTCTGAATTGGATTGTAGCTCGCACCCTTGTCCTATATAATCACATCTTATCTAGAATACAACATCATCTTGGTGTGTCCACATCTTAATACATCTTTGATATAATACATAAACACCTGGGAAAATGTAAAATACATGCAGAGTTATACTGATTGACACCCATAACCATATACATATTAATATGGGAAATATGACACAAAAAATGCAAAAAATAAATTAATTATTACATTCATTTCCTAAAATTTCAATATTTAATTAAATAAATTAAATTCCCAACATACATTATCAGTTGATACATATGATAAAACATCATGAAAAACAAAGGTATGATAAAATTAAATATTGAATAAATTTATCTCAAGGTAGTTTCTAATGAATTAAAATAATTTTATTTAATTTTAATTCATATAATATTAATCACATAATCATCAAGAAATTTTTTAAAAACATTCCAAATTTTTTCTTCTAATTTTTGTAATATTTATTTCAATTTTATGGTCTCCCCTGGGTGTCCTAGAAACACCATAAAATGGATCTAATCAATTTTTTCAGCTGGAAGGGCCTGGGTGGGTTAGACAAGCCCTAACCCAGATGGACTACAGGGTCCACGTGTGGTTTTACTTTACATGGGTTATGCATGAAATGGGAGGAGGATAGGTAAAGGGGTGGATATGGAGCACCATTAATTTTTTATGTTTTTAAAAATTATACCCATGGTTAGGTGGAATATGTAACATTAGCTATCATTCAGAAAATGGGGTTCCTCAAAAAATCAAATGGGGAATTAATAAAACCCCCAAAAATCACTTTTTATTTTTTTGGGTATAATGAAATGCACCCCCTATTATCATTCAGTTTTTTATCACGCGTCGGGGTATAACCCCCCCACATTTGAGTTTTTTTAGCCTTTTATATTCAAAATTCATAAAACCAACTATGTTATTATTGTTTTTTTAACAATTTCCCAAATATGTGTATTCCATGGGAACTAGAAGGTAATTGTTTTGGCCACCAAATATTGTTGGAACTATGGGGATCACTAAAAAACACCATCAATAACCGCCTCGAGGAAAAATAACACACACACATGTTCATATTTTTAATCCTACAGAAACTGATTTTGATTTAATTTAAATCTTTTAAGGGTTATAAATAGACCATCCATTATTGGATTGAAGACTTGTTTAGTATTATGGGGCCATGATGAAGCCCTCAATATTAATTTAATTCCATTTTTCTTGGAATAAACCAGCAAAAAATCGCTTTGTTATCAAGTAAAGGAACCAAAGCATAGATAAAAGTATATTGGTTTACAATTTAATAATTTTTATCATAGTATTAATATAAATTAATTGTATATCATGATTTTATCACTGTAAAAAATTCTAATTATCTCATGTGAATTGATTTAAGCATTAAAAATAAAATTAATAATTACCTCATTAAATTTGAAAGAATGTTCAATAGTCACTCATCTTCGGTGATCATTACACAAAGAAACAAAGGTCATATCCTGGTAGATTATTCAACATAATTTAAATGTCAATAGGAATTCTGATCGTCGATATCTGAGTGACATCTCAGAGATCCAACGAATCCTTTGACATCTTAATGACCACCACTACACCATTCCTTCAATCCATGAAGGAGTCCTGGGATGAATTTCTAGTAACATGAATTAATTTTAGAGGATATAGGAGGGATGATAGAGGAGATCCCAAATTTGAGTGGATAAATATTTATTTAGAAAAGAGTTCCCTTTTTCGTATATAGAAATTATCAAACACTCTTAAGGGGCATTGCGGCCCTATATAAGAAATTCCCAATAAATAAGACATAAATGATACTCTATAACCAACTAAATATGTCATAAATTACATTTATAGTTTTACCACATTCCATTAATATAATAAATACATTAGGTGATAAAATTTATTCCTTAAATCGATTCGGGATTCCCTTAAATATTTATCTAACATTGAATTTTAAAATAATATACATTTGTTAAATACTTTCCCATGTATTAAATTAAATACTAATAAATACATTAAGTTAATAAATTCGTCTCTAATTATTCTATACTCAAATAATAATGAATTTATTTATTCCATGTCAAATTCTTATACTTATACATCTCTCGAACATCATGGCTGGGCCCACCATGTTATATACTTCTATCATTTAGAATATGATAGATTTTTGAACATGATAAATGTGTAACCCTATAGGCCCATACCTCGATATAAATGAGTACTCTTCATTGACCAAGACAATAGTCAAGCATCCCATCAATAACCCTATGGAGATAAGGAATAGTTATAGCAACACCAACCTCTCGTATGAACACACCCTGTGTAATATAATCTCTTTTTCTCATAAAATATCATAAAGTGGGACACACACTTTGTTCCATCATCCTTTATTTTTTTATTATACATTAACCTTACATGATGATCTTACCTCCTTCAACCATGACCATGGATTTAGTAAAGGTATACTCGTCTTTATCAACTAGGACTGAGATATCACTTCCTTTCAAAAGTGATAAATTCGTCCATGATCATTCAATCAATGCCAAACAACCGATGACTCACCCAATGAAATCTTCCTCACAAAAACATAATGTCACATTTGTCACCTCACATAAAAGTACCTATTCAACCAGTACACATTGATAATAATCTCAATTTAGGGGACTATTAGACATGTTTATAAATAGTAACTACCAATGACACCTAAAATGTGTGGTGTTCCTATTAGTGGTCCATTCCCCATAATATCATATACTCAAGATCACTAAGTGTGAACTTCATGAGAATATGTATCAATTCTTATGAGTCCCCAACAACTGATAGTCCCACATCATTTGTGTCTAGTAAGCAAGATGTATTTGGATCATAGGACATAATTTTAATGTTATGGTTATGAAATCTCTACGTAATAATTATAGTGTGGTAACTACTATAACCATTTGAATATGACATGTAATATAAGGAAATTACCATAAATTTAGTAGAAACAAAAGTATCAATTATATTATTGTATGATAAGAACATGTAAATATCAAACTGTAAGCATATAATGGTAATCAAAGTAAATTTATGTATTGGGTCTAGAGAATCCACTCAGAATATAAATTATATGTTAATATCTATTTACATATATTATAATATATACATAAATACACACACACACAAATATATATATATATATATATTCTGTTAATATATATAAATTTTTATAGGTATATTCATATTCACACAAATTTATATCATAATTAAAATGGATAAATTTTTATTTTAAATAAAATGAATAATTAATTTTTATTTACATACGGTTTATATATTTAATAATAAATTTTACATTTAAATGACTTTATTAATATAATTAAATCTTTTATATGTAAATATATGAAAATATGTATATATTTATTTATAAATAAAACTAGAAAAATGAAAAGCAATAAAATTTGAACACCATAATATCCATATGAGTGTAATACCTTTGAATATATTTAGTCATCACCAAAAAAGAAAATAATGACCTCTTAAATGATGATAAAACCCAATCAAAAATTAAAAAAACTAGGGCATCCCAACTACAACCATAGTTTCAGAGGCCTTTTGGTCATTTTATAAACATAACAAATAGTGATCGTGGCCCCCACATTAAAAATATGCAAATCTATTCACAGGCTTTATTTTAATGTGTGTAATAGCCAAAATGGACACCTAGATCAAGAGTTATGGTTGTTTAAAGTTCATGTCATAATTTTAATTTATCTTAATATATTAATTAATTTTTAAATTTCCCTATCTCTTAATTTTTATTAAGTGCATATTAGTCAAAGATAATTATAAATTATATATTAATATTAATTTTTCATTATTTATATCCATTTTAACTAAATATATTATATATAAATTGTAAGCACATATTAAGTGCTATAAAAATCATATTTATATAAATATATTTTTTATATATCAATATAAATATATTATATATTAAAATTATATTTTTAATAATATATATATATTATTTTAAGTGAACCTTTTATCTATGATATGAAAAGCACTAATAAATCTCCTTTAATTAGTGCTAAAGAAAACCCTTAGAAAATGGGTAGATAATGGGCAGTTCTGAATAAATGTGATTTTTAACACTAATAAACGGATCCTACATCAGTTATTCGTGATACAAAAAATAACACCCCCTTTATCAAAATAATTAGTGTAAATAATGGGTTGTTCTGAATAAAAGTTATTAATAGTAGTGTGGATTTTGGATAAAAAGTATTAATAGGAAAAAATAAATAATGAAAAAATTGGATTACTCATTTATACAATTAATTCATTGGTTTTCAATAGAATATAAATGAAAATAAATTCATATGAAAGTATATGAATTGTGTTTTTGGAAAACATCTTTTATATGAACATTGTGGTTTCTCTCAATAAATTTAATTAATATCTTTTGATTAATTTAATTAATAGAATTTATATATTATATATTCAATCAGATTTTTTAACATCCATATAAGGGTATTTTATATGCATGAAAGAATAATATATCTTGTTTCATTCTTAAAATCCATCATTCTAAAAATAGTTTTTATTGTTTTATGCACGCTTACTTTCAAATGGATTTCATGAAATTATATAAATTGAATATTTTAAATATTATTCCATTTTTTTTGAATTTTATGGGTCAAATTTTGTAAAAATGTTCCTTTTTGTCAGTATAAATAGTTACATTGGTATGTATTTATCACCTTGATAAGGGAAAAATGGGTAAAACATGGTTAAAATATTTGGATAATGATTTAAAATTTCTATAAAAATAACAATTATAATATTGGATGGATGGAGGCGATACATTATCATCTAAGTTGAAAAAACAAGTCAACTTGGGTCCATTTTTATTAGATTTCAACCATTACATTATTTTAGGAAAAGGATAAATACAAAATGTCACTCTCTTGACTTTAATATCTAAAATACTTTTTCATAATGATAAAAAGTGGTTAAGTCAATTATAAATTTCTATTTTTAATATAAATTATTTTTTTCTTCATAATTTATTTTTAAATTTTATTTGTGGATTGATTTTCATAAATTATTACACAACACTGACATAATATTTTTTCATGTAAGAGAAAAATAAAATAAATGATTTTAAAAATATTAAAAGATATTAAAATTGGCCTAATTATGGTGTTAGAAGTATTTATTATATAAATTAAACATAATATTGATCTTTTAATTTTTTTATTTAAATTACATTTTAATAATTTTGTATTTAAAGTCAAAATTTGTGAATAGTCCTAAAAATAAATTTAATGGTATCTTATGTTAAAAAATATTTAAATAAATGAATTATAATTCATAAAAAGAATTTATTTGTCCAAGTGAATAAGATATTTTCAATAAAATCAAAAACTTTACACATATGGGTCACTTTCCCTTTTATAGTAAAATTATTTTTCTATTAAAGAGAGAAAACACTAATATCATGATAATTATCGAATGATTTAATGAGGGGTAGAAACTAGAATATAAGGGTTAAAAAAATCTGATAAAGTTTTAAAAATATTATTATGTAAGATTATATCAAATTATAAACATCATATATTATAAATATTGAATATTTAAAAACCTGAAACAGGAAATTAATTTATATCAATTTAATACTTTAACTATTTCCAAGGATTCCTCTCCCATCACTTAAAAATGGAACCACCTATCCTTCCTTATTCAAAACTTTTTAGCCTTATATATTGGTAAATAGAATCCCTAAAATCATATTATCTTAATTAAAAAATCATAGATCTTATTTATCCCCAAAATACTACCCATTCAAGGATTAAGGTGTTCTCTTAAAGTGGTTTCTCAACAAAGAGGATTAACTCTCAACTGAGTACTTTCAATTATATTTCATCTTTTATCTATTCAAAATATATGTTTTCATTAAAAATAAATGAATTAAACATAATAAATATACTTTATTTTAATTTTTTATAATGGAGAAATCTTTATTCACAGACATTACATTATATAGGAAACCAAAACATCACCCATGTTCACATGTGGGCTACCACCACAACAAAGTGTAGTGTTTTATTTTCATAACCACTTCGCAGTAATGGTTATAATTATATATTTGATCAATATATTTGATATTTATGTTGTTATTATAGTTTTTGAAATGTTAATTATTATTTACCTTACTTTCATTTTATCCATCAAAAAGTGGCCCCATAACTCATGTGTACCTACATATTACCATCTACACAAAGTGACGTAAGACATTTTTCATCTTCAATTTAAATAAATAGGTAATAAAGTGTATATATTAATTATTTATTACACTCATTACATGATTAAAATACTTTATAGGATGGAATGATGATAGAAGTAAAATGACTGAGACTTTTAATGTGAAACATTCCTAAAAAATAAACTAATTTTAGAGGAACTTTGGTTTTAATAAAAAATTATAAATAAACTGACGAGAACATGTTATAATTAGATCACATATGGTACGATACATATTATTATAGTTTTTTAATTCATTTATTATAAATATTTATATATTATATAGTAATTTTTAATATGTATAAAGGAAGATGGTAGTTGAGGTAATATATTATTGTTTCAATCCCATTTTAATTGGGAATGTTTATACATGATTTATATTGAGAAAATTATAAGATAATTATCTGATAAATAATTTCATTTTTCTTATCCCCTAGTTACTTATGAATTTTTTATTAGTTTTTAAAAATTTTTCACTCTTTTTGTACTCAAAATGGATTAGAAAATGTTTTTAAGGAAAGTCAACCTTATTTTTCCTCTTTCGATTAGAGTCATTTTTATTCAATATCCTTATTTTGTAGAAAATTTTCAAGACTTTTTTTGACTATTTTATAATGATTTTTAATTATATTTTTATGAATGTTTGAATTGATTAAAAATTGTTTAAAATGTTCTTCTTATCATTTTTTGAATGAGGTTCTTTTTACTGAATATGTAATCAAAATATTTATTTTAATGATAACCACATGATTTAAATTTTCCACCATCATGACCATTAAAATATTTATAGATTAAATTATATTTTTTCAAGGTTAATTTAAAATAAAAGTTCTTCCAGGATATTTTTTAAATGTTTTTTATTTTTAATAAATTTTTTCCTTATAAAAAATATTTTTTGATCAAGAAATATTCCAATAGTATTTTAAGGGCATTTTTCATCTATTATAACATTCTTCGATGTTACATATGATTTAATGGAGATGTGATCCAATGATATCATCTTTATTCATTATTTTTATATTTTATTATTATGATGATGATATTTTTAAAAAACCGATTCATTTCCCATGATTTCCGTTTGGATGAAATGATGAAATATTTATGAAACTCATTTATTTTCTATGGGTTATCCATTGATGAAATGATGAATGTTTTATGATTATTTGGAACACTTAGGTATGGTATATAATATCTGATGGATGGGTCCTTTAAATCCCACAAATGAAATAGTGTATCCCTATATCTCATGAGATAATTATGGTAAATTAGTTGATGTACTAAATCCACTATGAGATAGAGGTAGGGATACATGATCCACTAAGATATAAGAAACAATTGGTAATGACTAATTCATTATGATATGGTAAATAGATTTTTATTCTTAATAAAATATGATATAATTACCTTAGTAGTTATCCTTGACAAATGATGTGGTTTCTAGGCCTATTATGGTGTCACATTCTTATGTTTTTTTAATTCATATGATTTGAAGTCATGGTTCATGATTGATTTATGATTATTTATCCCTCTTATGATTCATGTATTTAGATTTTAAAAGTATTAATTCCATGAATCTTATTTATGATTTATGATATATTGGTTATGAAATTTTTATTTTATGTTCATGATATTATACCCCCAAAATGGGATGAGTTTAAGAGGATAATTTTCATGAAGTACTTATTTTATATTCTACAAATAAATGTAGAAGTAATTTATTGATCTCAATATGAATAATGATTAATCCATTAGTACATATGATAAAAAATATACAAGTCATTGAAGGTATTATTTTAATTTAATTTTCAACCGTGAATGAAAAATCGATCAATTATTTGGTGGATTAAAATCAAGTCTATAAATGGTTTAACCAATATGTCTCATTTGTAGCTATAAAGAAATTGTTCAATGCACTATTAAGTTAAAAATATAAAATTTAAATTCTCATAATTTCCATGGTTTTGATAAGAAATTAATTATTGAGTATTAATACAACATGAATAAATCACACAATGAACGAAATTCTAGTCGCTTACATGCCAGAAATGTGGGAACAAAAATCAACGGAATTGATTAAATAGAACTGGGAGTTTCATGAAATATAGAAAGGATGGACATAAATCTCATAAATGTTTAAATTTTATGAATATTCTAGTTGATATTATCGAGTAAAATAACTTTTCAATTAATTTATCTACCACACTCCAATTCTTTAAATGAAAGGACTATGATCATTAGACCCACCACTACATGAATATAAAGGTTTATAGTTATGATAAACATAAATAACATATTAATCCCAATAAAAGGTAAAGATAATTGATAATAACTACCAAAGATGGTAATTAGAATGATGTGGTGAAAGTTACACTTATCATCCACTTTAGAACAACTAATATATATATTTTTTTAGTTATACCCACACTTTACAATCTAAGAAATTTTATAGGGGAACTAAATCTCCTCCTCAATGATAGATATTGAGTTGGTAAAGAAAACCACTAATTGTGTTATGATCATATATCAAGTTTACATTTCATCTCTAATTGAATTTTGTTTTAATTTGATTCCACTAAATATTATGATTCTCGCTATAGTAGAATTTGAAGTGATTCTATGATGGATTTGAAATCATTATATATATTATATATCAATTTACAATGAACGGAATAAAAAATTTCATATTCCTAATTAACCAATGATCATTTATCAGTGCACAGATAAATAAAAAATTCTAATGCAAATTGCTTTTATCATTTGGGGATTAATTCGAATCATTGAATGGTATTTATCTCATATAGTTAAGGATAAACATAATAATGAGTATATGTAGACTATATGTCTGTGTTTGCATGACTTGTTTAAATTTATTATATTTATAATGTTTATTTATAATCTATGGAATACCCTATCCCATCTCTCAAAGAGCTTTGGTGGGATTAGAGTGTGTGTTTTAACTAGGAAGTACAAAAATTTGGGGTGGTTTTGAAAATAGTTTTAGGATGAAATTACGTAATATAAAGTTTAAAAGTATAGAAAACAAAATGATTTTGAAAAATATGAGATTAAAGTGTTAATTTTGAGTTCACTAAACACATTTAAGTCCATCATTCTTGGAGATTAATTTAGGTTTGGAGTAATTTATTGGTTGAAATTAATTATAATCCCGATTAATTCTTAAGCCTTTATTTCTTTACATGAAATTGAAAACCATGACATAGATATAGTTTTGTCATGGTCATGAACTTATTAGTGGAATAAGATCGTCCAATGTAGATTGAAATCACAAGTATTTGGGAATGAAAAGTATTCTTCTGTGGTCCAATCAGAACAACACAAGTCACGCACTCAAAATCTCACACCGATCGGTTAGAAATTAAGAGATTCTAAATATCATGAATCAAAATAAGAATTGAAATATAAAATTATGTAAGATACCTGGAAGTAAATGTTTTCACACTGAATTTACTCCAAACTAGTATCTGGAATACGAATCATAAGTCCCTTGACATGTGTGTATCTCCCTTGTAATGAACGCTCACCGTTTAACTCGACATTGAGAGGAGGATGAAGATTCGGTGGAACACCTTCTTCATTCATGACACCCTTATGGGGATAGGGTCCTACAAAATTCAAGGATTGAGAAGATACTACTCTATGACATAGAAATGGCAGAGTTTCACTTCTAGTTTGAACATACAAATGAAGATCCCAAGGTTCGATTTTTAAAAAAATTTGGAAGGCGGTTTTGAGAACATAGATTTCTTAAAAAAACTTTTCACATCGGTTTCACCATCCAGATAACCTTATATGAATTTACAGAAAATAAAAAAGGTGTATCCCTACCTATTGGATGTCTCTAATAAACATTTGGATCTATTTTTACAACTAGAGCTCAAAATTTGGACAGATCACAACACCCCACTTTTGACTTCATGTAGATTCAGTTTGATGGACAGATCAGGTCGGTTGGGAATCGTAGAAGACAAATGAGACATTGGTTAATTCATATGAAATGTGTCCCAATAAATATTAGACCAGACCACAACATATCATCTTATATAGAAGTATGGTTTAGTTGAAATATGTTGTTGAACCCACTGGTGTTCATGGATCCTACACAGTTTGGCTCATTTTTCATGGCCATCATCATGGGCCCTCCAAATCACCTCCTCATGCAAAGTAATCCTCAAACCAAGTGACATTACTCTTTTTAACAGTGATAAAGAAAAATAAATTATTAAAACATGGATTGAAATTTTTTTTTATTTTTATAATTTTCATTATAAAACAAGTTTTTCATAGTGGTGTAAGGGTAAAAATGAAACAGTGAATCGTGATGCGATCACACCCCCACACCTAAACCCTTGCAATCCGTGGAAAAGTAACATTTTCCAAAATTATACATGTATATATTTATAGTTTCTTAAAGATTAATAATTTAATGGAAATTTAATTCTTGATAGGAATGTGGTCAAAACAAAAAAACACCAAGGATAAATTCTCAAGGATCATTGAAAAAGACTTCTCAAAAATTATATCCAAATAAAATTGCATGAGATGCAAGATACCAATAAAAGAAAATAATTTAAAAGTTAATAACATCACTAATTCTCCATGTTTGTGTCTGAAAACCATTTAATGTCATTCTTTCCACTTTTATCGCGTAAATATAAGTTATTTTAATAATTCTCTACTTTCAATATCCTTCCCACCGAAATTTCCCTACATCCATTGAAATAAAATTTTGTAACCTAGTCACTTAAGAATTCTCATAAGTCAAACCATAAGCTCTTAACCTAGATATCCCTATATGTTGTACATTTCATCACACCTCTCATTTTTTTCCAATGTTTCACATCGAACAAAGCTCACACTCTTCTCTAAACCCTTGTTTGATCTCTTCACAACACTAATTGTAATAGTTATAACAAGATCAAAAGTCAAGGAAGGGTTGTTTTTTACCTCGCAAATATACAACCCATTTATTTATTTCTTTATTAGGGCCTATAATAGTAGGATAATAGGTACACGTGAATAGTTCAATCTGGTAAAGAAATAAAATTGATTAGATAAGGAATGAATGAATGGAAAAATGATTTTAGAATGTAGATAAAAATCAAACTAACATTTACTAAGCTTCTATTATGTATGAAATTTTCACACATCATTGTTGGGTGAAAAAAAAAGTGTGCAAAGATGAAATGACACAATTTTCCATTAAACTATTCTCCAAAAGAGATTCATTCTTCCTAAAGGATTCAAAAAGATACAACCATTTATATCATCAATAAAGAACTAAATTTAAAAAAACGATACAACATAGTATTTAATTCTTGCTGAAATGCACATTTCATTAGATCTTTTTTGATTGTTAAGACAACATGAAATACATATATTCTACAAGCATTTTAATAACATCCATGATTAAATTAGCATATTTTCAATGATAAAGTGGGAATGAAAAATTAATATTCCTGGAGGGAAGGGGTAAAGTAAAAAAACAATTCAACAACATAAAATGACAAAAAGAAGAAATATGATTCAAAATCATAAATAACAATGGAATATACATGTCCCCCCAAACATAAAGTGTGCAGTGTCATCACTATAAAAAAAGATAATTTTGAAAGGAAGGATAAAACCTAGTGAGTTTTATTCATATAATTCTTTTTAATCATGGAGTTCCTCTATCGGGGACTCCATGATGGATTCATAGAAGTAGTTTAGTCACATCCGATTCACAGTGAAGGTTTTATTGGTTTCTTTATTTTAAACCTAGACAACACCAAATGGAGAGATGTTAGTAACAGTGTATGATCCAAACTAGAAAGAATAAAGCTTACCTGGATGCAACATTAGCATTGCATTACAGAGGAGGACCTTCTTCCCAGTGTGGAACCGACGATGAAGGATAATACGGTCGTGGGAAGCCATGGTTCTCTCTTTATAAATCCTAGAGTACTCATTTTTATCTCTTATCATTTAATCAAGCTCTTGAATCTGAAACATCATTTTATCACCTATAATAGAAAGGATAAAATCTCATTGTTTGATTACCGAGTAGGCCTAATGCTCAATCTCAATGGGCAGGTGACTACTTCTTCCAAGCACAAGCTGATATGGTGAAATTCCAATGGGAGTTTTGAATGTAGTACGGTAAGAACAAAAGGAATCATCGAGTCTAAGACTCCAATATTTTCTATTAGGTTGTATATTTCTTCCATGAATTTGATTTACTTCTATATTTGACACCACAACTAGGCAATTGGTCTATGGGTGATATGCAGTAGACATTCTATTGTCGACCCCATACAGACACAAAATGGATTACATTTTTTGGTTGGAGAAAAGAAAACCCTTGCCACTAATGATAAACCTAGGTAAGACCATCCTATAGAGGATTTGAGTTCTCAAAAACTCTACGACAATCTTAGAATCATCACTCCTTGTAGCTCGTGACTCTACCAATTTTGAAACATAATCCATTACCAATAGAATGTATAGGTTACCAAATGAATTGGGAAATGGCCCTATAATGTCAATGCCCCAATCAACGAAAATGTCATGGAAGAGAAAGGGTGTATATAGAATCTCATTTGATTTAGTTAAATTTTCTAATCTTTGAAAGAGAGGACAATATTTACAGATATCATGGTCAACTGGAAAAAATGTGTGAAAAAGACCAGAATCTAGGACCTTGAGTGAAATCCATTATGGATCAAAGTGGCCCTCATAAGAAATAATGTGGAAGAACCTAAGGAAAGACTAAAACTAACTATCGGGAACACAACACCTAAGGGAATGATCACTATAGGTTCACCAAATTTAGGGGTCGTCCAAAATTTACCAACATGACTCATGTTTTTGATGTATGGCTCGGTTTTTATTGATGTCATCTAGAATGTTGGATGCTTCCAAATAATTTAAAATTTCAACATTCCATGGAATATCATCTGGAACTCTATATAATTTCTCATCGAGAAACATACCATTTATAGGAATATAAGGGGATGAGCCAAGTTTTGAGGATGGGTGGATTCTACTGATGGGGTCAGCCACCACATTCTCTCCTCCTTTTTTATCACTTATTTCTAAATTGATTTCTTGATGGAGGAGAATCCAGTGAATGAGAAGTTGTTTTGATTTTGATTTAATAAGGACATACTGGAGGGATACATGCTCTAATTACATAAATACTTTGGACCCTAAAATATATGACCTGAATATTTTCAATGAAAACACATCGACAAGGAGTTATTTTTCAGTTGTCATGTAGTTTTCATAGGAATGGTCCAAAGTACGTGAGGCATATTCAATGAAATGTGGAGCTTAATCGAACCTTTGTGATAAGACTTCACTAACTTCATAGTTTAAGGCATCACACATGAGAACAAATGGTAAATAACACTGAGGTGTTTGGATTACCGGGGTGACATGAGACTCTATTTTAACATATTAAATGATTCCTCTCATTCATTATCATAAATAAATTACTTTTTTTGGAGTAACTGATAGTGGGGTAGTGTAATCATATTAAAGTCAGAAATGGAACAATGATAAAATCCCGCATGTCCTAGGAATGACCACATATCCAATTCATTTTGGGAATGGTAGGGAAGAAATGACACCCACTTTAGATTTATCTACTTTGATTTCATCCCTAGGAATGAAATTTCCCAAAACAATACTCTATCGCACCATGAAATTGCATTTCTCATAATTTAATATTATATTCATTTCAATACAACAATGTATGACCAATGAAAAACTACCCAAAAATTCATCAAAAGAAGATCCAAAAGAAGTGAAATCATCCATGAATACTTCCTTGCAATTCTCTAGAAAATCTAAAAAATACTAACCTTGCATCGCTGGAAAGAAACTGGAGACTTGAACAGACCAAATGGAATCATCCTATATACAAATGTGCTAATGGGGCATGCGAGGGTTTTCTTTTCCTGATCCTTAAGGGAAATATGGATCTGACATTATCCAAAATACCCATCAATGAAACATCAGTGGGACTTATAATCTTCCCTCTCTAGCATTTGTTCAATGAATGGAAATGGGAAATGGTCCTTCCTATTGTATTGGTTTAGTGGGTGATAGTTGTTGGAACCATGGTCTTCTATGCATGAACTAGAGTATGGATTGTGTTTGTTGTAAATCCTCAGTGGAAGTTCAGAATGTGTACCAGCGAAGTGATCATACAGTTTAATCAGACAACAATATTGAAGGTGGCTCTATTTCCTACTGTTCGCCAATTTTTTGGGCCTGAAAATCAACAAATGTATAAATGTGTTTTTAGAAAAGAGACATGCACGCCATTTACTTGAATGAGAGGAAACTTGCGTTCCAAAAGTTTTTCATGATCAGAACATAAAAATATGGAAAAGGAAAGTAGGTCACCCAAGTATTGGTTGGGTCACACAAGTGAGTTGTGCAACAGAGGATAGGGCGGTTGGAGCTGCGTGCCGGGACTTGCGCGTCGTGAGGACACATGCGCGCCACCGCCTAGGGGGTCCAATTTTCCTATAAATAGAGGACCACCCTCCTCATTTGAAACAAATATCAATATTTAGAGATCTTTCAAGGGCCCATCACGCAAGTGGTTGAGTCGAAGAAGTGGTTGTTGGGTCGCGGAAGTAGAGGTTGCGCGCCGGTTGTTGGCTGCTTTTCCAAGGCAGTTGTGGAGTTAAAGGTGTAGCATCGTGCATGTTTGTAGTTGAATGAGGTAGTGTCGTGCAAGTGGGATGATTTCACCTATGCTCTGAATTTGTTCCACTCAATTGACTTGCGCATCGGTATTGAAACTTGCGCGCCAGACTTGGAGAAGCGCACCATGGTTGCTAAAATACATTTGTCATTTTGAAGATGTATGAAAGCTGGATGATTGCCCGGTACCCTCAGCGCAATATGAGATTCATCTATTTGGGAGAGTTGTACTTCAACAGAGCATCTACATACAATAGAGGATGCATTCTTATGAAATGATGAAGAGAACTTCATATCTATAAACTAAGTGTAACTTCACTAAGAGAAGTGATCTAGGGGTAGTCAATGGGAGTGACCCGAGGGAAGCAGTGAGCTATCTCTGAATCTTTGTAAATGCAGTGATCTTGGGACAGAGTTACTATTCTCGAACCATTGTAATCCACAACTAGTGATCATTAGTTGAATTTGGTACGACCGAAAACCTGTCGGCGTATACTCCATGGATTTACCCATTAGTGGTAAGTAAAAAGTGATGTGTCTTCTCTGTTCATGTGAATGTTTTCTTTCTGATCATATTCATCATAAAGGATCAACAAGTTCCTACCAATGTGGGAACAAGATCCATAACATTAAATGAAAAAGTTGTCACGTTGTTTCACCCCTACCCTCTCATATTGTCCTAGGGTCCTTCAATAGTCTATGAAGACATGCCATCTATTATGCACATGAGTTGAAACCAATTCATTATTTCAATTTTTGATTACTTTAAGGCCAATTTTTTAAGAACAACATGAATAGGACTGACCCATTGTCATTTAGAGATGGTTTAAATGATTACAACATCCAATAATTTTGTTACCTACTTTTTCACTACATATAGGAGGTTTGGGTTCAGTCGATGTTGTTCCTACCTCACTGGTTTAGCATCATCATTTAATAAAATATGAGGTGTAAATATTGATGGGCTAATACCATAAATGTTAGAAAGTGTCCATCCCAAAGCATGTTTAGACTCCCTAAAAACATAAATCAGTTACAATTCATGCTCAAGAGGGATTGAACTGGCAATTATGATCAGAAACTGTTTTCCATTATCAAGATTTTAATATTTTAAATCCTGAGGTAGTTGTTTCAGTTCAAATTTTGGTGGATTTTGGATTTATGGGAGTGTGTTTGATTGTTAAATGTCATTGATATCATCTAACTACTCAATGGTATCATCCTAAAATGATGAATGATATTTTCAAGCTTAGTAGTATCATTGATGGTCATTGGATCCTCGGTGTTCAAGAAATTATCAGTTAATAAACATTCATGACACTTTTCAAGAAAACTACAATAATAAATAAATGATTCATTAACTAGAATATAAATCAATGTAGAAAGATCATAAGGGGATTAGGGGAAATAAATGTTATTTTTTTAAGGGTAAATAAGTATATCAATTGAATTAATAGAGGGAGAGGAATGTTCATTTGAGGGGTGCCTCATGGAATCAATGATGTTTAAGTGGACAATTTCACCACCAAAATCCATATATAGTGTACCATTGTAGACATTAATTATGTTTTAGATTTTTTCAAGAGGTTCCTCCCCAATATAATTTGGGAATGTCCATTCATCTTATCATCTTGCATTTTTAAGCACCTAAAAGTTAGTAGGAAAAATTAAAATTTTCACCCTCACAAGAACATCCTCTAACAAACCAGAGGGGTGTGTGGTACTCTTGTTGGCCAGTTTAACAACAACCCTAGATGGATTAAATTCTACAACCTAAAATTATGAGTAAATGGAGTGAGGAATCACATTTATATAATCACATAAATTTATCCTAGCATTAGTAAATTAATACATATCTATGTTGCATAGAATCGAGAAGGTCACGAGATCATTAAATTTGGTAGGTAGTGATAGATCTATCAATGCTGAGACATTCCTCCTAGAGTTTACCTACTCATCACCTTGAAGTCTCCATCGGTGTGTATATATCTCATTTAGAAACATTCTGTATCTTTGAATTCTCTTAATGACATCAATCAAAAGAATGTTAACCTGTACTTTTTTGAAAGTTTCCAATATTTCCATATCATGTTTAGTTTCCTTTTTTTGTTTTTTTTGTGGCCCTTTGTGGAAATGTAAGTGGGATTTTTGAGCTAGGTGTCTCATAAATAGACACACTCTTTACATTAGAAGGTATTATCTCAAGACATGGTATTTTAACATTTGGAAAATTTTCAATGTTTGGGATAGAGGGTTACTCTATATGGGATGTCTCTAATGGATAATTAATTTGGTTTTTAACTTTTGTTCAAATACTAAGAGTGATGGAACAACCATTTCGCTTATACCTAGGGTTAACTACTGGTTGAAAGGTTGTTTACCAGACCCAAGACTTTGAATTTTCCCCCATTTAGGTAACTAGTTGGACTAATTGGTCTTTGAGGTCTTGTATGGCTACATGGGTGGTTTTCTAGAATTTGGGATTATTGGAAGCCTTTTGTTTCATAATATTTCCGAGTCTAGGATAAGGTTATGGAGGGAGTTTTTGGAAATTACATTAGGGTGGATAAGTATTTCTATGTGTTGGTGTTGGATGACTACTCTGACCTTGTTGGTTCCATGGTTGATGATGATAGTTTAAATACCCCCTTCCATATAAGATTGGATTTATTTTCTCCTAGAGTTTGATGGATAGTATTGTTCTTTCTTAAAGGGTTAATTATAGGGGCATCCAAGGATGATTTCCTCACAAATCATAAATTTTCTCTCAATTGGGGGAATTGGTTAGAATAATGTGTGTCAGAAGGTAAGATTCCACAGTGGTTGGGTGGAGGAGATTGAGACTTCCCTGGGGATAGAGAAATTTTTTATATAAGGGTACATACCTCCTCAAACATCATGTTCGCCTTCTTCTTGATTTTAGTACTTTGCACCTCATGGACACCACAAATGTGTACGCTAGACCCTGTACTGAATTGTTGAGTGTTTTGCGCCATGTTCTCAATTAGTGTTCTTGCAGTAATTGGGGTTTTATCTACTAGTTCCCCACCTACAGTAGCATCAATCATGTTATGATCAATTGGAATTAAACCGTCATAAAAATACGTAATTCAATGTTGATCACTTATTTGGTGGTGTCGACATCATGAACATAATATTTTAAATCTTTTATAATATTCATGAAGTTTTTCCCAAAGATATTGTATTATCACACATATTTCATTCCATATTGTTTCAGTTCAAGAGTATAGGAAATATTTTTCATGAAAAATAAGTTTCATGCACGCTTAACCTCTTATTGGTGAATTAAATGAATAAAGTCAGTATTTTGTAGTGTCTTTTAATAAAAATGGGAATTCCTTGAGATTTACTTTTTCTTCAGAAAAATTATTAGATTTTAATTTAGAACAAACGATATGAAATTATTTTATGTTTTATGTGGGTTTTCCCCAATAAGTTCACATCATATTTGTAATAAATGAATTAGACCAGAGTTTAGTTCAAAATTTGGTGCCACACCTTGCATTGGAATGTTAGTGGGTCAGATATCAACACCATCAGAGGATAGTTAATTTAATTTCCACTTATTTTCAGCCATTTTATCCATGTTTATTAAGTTTTTATGTTTTTACCAAAATAAGAAGAAGAGTTTGGATCAAGATGATTTTCGATGTTTTGTGTGCCTTCCTTCGAAGGGTTCTCTTTTGTGCCACAATGCCACTGACAGAGGATCCTCTCTGGTTCAGGTTTGAAAGGAGTTAAATCTCCCATATTAGAATTCATCATTTTCCAAACATACACAAAAAATAGATCAGAATAAAAAATTATATGTATATTTATAATATAAAATTGATAAATATTCAAAAAAAATTACAAAAATCATATCAAAAACACTCACTAAAAACCCAAAGTGTTCCTTGAAAATGGTGCCAAAATTTGACAACTTTGTTGTGACATGTCAAAGTTATTATATTTATAAAGATGATTTATAGTCTTTGTATGACCTTGGGTTTTATCTAAAGGATCCTTAGTGGAATTAAATTGTGAGTTTTTACTAAGTAATAAAATAAGGGGTGGTTTTAAAAATTGTTTTAGGATGAATTACATAATGAGAATTTTAAAAGTTGAGAAAAAAAATTGATTTTGAAAAATCTGAGATAAAAGGTTTAATTGTGGTTCACAACAAACATTCATGTTCATCATTCTTGGATATTAATTTTGGTTTTCAGTAATTCTTTGGTTTAGATTAATTGGAATCATGATTAATTCCCAAGCCTTTATTTTATTGCTTCAAAAACCAAACCATGATAAACAATCATTTTGTCAATGTCCAAAACTTATGTATTATATAATAGATTAAAAATGAAATTGAAATCTCATGTAATTGGGTAAAAAAGGATTCTTGTGTTTTCCAATCGGAACAACCAAAGTCACAGATTCAAAATCTCACACTGATCGGTTAGAAATTAAGAGTATCTCAATCACATGAATCAATACTATAATTAAAATATATAATTATGTAAGATACATGCGAATAAATGTTTTCACACACAGATTACTGCAAACTAGTATTTGAAATAAGTATCGGAATTCCCTCGACATGTGGGTTTCTCCCTCACAATGAATGCCCATCGTTTAGCCCGACATTGAGAGGTAGAGGAAGCTCTAGTGGAACTCCTTCATCATTCTTGATCACCCTATGAGTATTGGGGCCTCCAAAGCTTTAATGAGGGGGATGAGACACCTATAGGACTTCAAAATGGAAAAGTTTCACTTCTGGTTCGAGCCTACAAATGGGGAGCCCCAGATTTCATTTTAAAGGGAAATTTGATAGTGGTTTTGAGAACATAGATTTCCTAAAACAACATGTTTCATAGGTTTCGACCTCCAGAAAGCGCTATCTAAATTTGGAGAAAGTAAAAAAGTTGTATCCCCACCTCTTGGATGTCTCTACCGAATGTTTGGTACATTTTGGAAAACAGGATCTTGATATATGGATAGATCAAAACACACCACTATTGACTTTGTGGAGATTTTTTGTGCTTGATAGATCAGATCGGTTGGGAATTGTAAATGCTAATAGAGGATTCATTTCCACCATATGAAATGTATCCCATTACATTTTGTACCAATATACCAAATTGCAGCACATATAGATTTATGGTTTCGTTGAAATATGAGGATGAGTCCCCTTGTGTGCACGGATCATCCGCAGTTTGGCACATTTTTCTTGGACATCACCATGGGCCCTCCAAATCTCCTCCTCCTTCAATGGAATCATCAAAAACATTAACTTTTCCCTTTTAAATAGTGATAAAAACAAAATAAATTATTCAATCATGGACTGAAATTTCTTATTATTTTTATAATTTTCAATATATAACAAGTTTAACACAGTGGTGTATGGTTTAAAATGAAATAGTGAATCACAGTGCGATCACTATACATGTGTTTGTTGATGTCTTTCAAAAAGAGTTACCTAGTCTTTCTTTAAATCATGAAGATGATTTATCAATTGAACTTATACACAGTGGTAAATTTTTTTCATAAAATCCATATATAATTTGTTCAATTGAGTTTATTGAAATAATGAAGAAAATCCATGAAAATATTGATAAAGGATTCATATTCCCTAGTGAATCACTTTATGGTGAACCTATTAATTTTTTTAGGAAGAAATATGACTCATTGAATCTTATTATTGATTATTGAGAACTTAACAAGATCAATGTCACAAAAAAGTATCCTCTACCCCATATCAATGATTTTTTTGATCAATTATAAGAATCAAAATAATTTCTCATGATTTAAATTCATTCTAGATTACATCAATTGAGGGTTAAAGAGTATATATCCAAGATAACCTTCCATATGAGGTATATGCATTATAAATTTTTTGTGCTTCCATTTGGTCTTACCAATTCCCCTTTTATATTCATGTATTTAATGAATATATTATTTAGATATTACCTTGATCAGTTTGTGGTATCATTTATAGATGATATTCTAAAATAATAAATGTAAAAGTAAAACTATGAATATTACTTGATAATTTTGTTAAAGAAACTAAGGATGCTGAAGTTGGGTGTTAAATTTACTAGGATTTAATTTTTCATTCATAATGTTTCATTTGATGGTCATATAATCTCAATTTAGGGTATATAATTTAATCCTTCAATAATAGAAGTTATTTAATAATGGAATAAACTAATGATGGTAATAAACCTCCATTGTTTTATTAGGTAAGATAGATACTATTTATTTTTTGGAGATATTTCTCATTACTATATAATCAAATACTAATGTTTACTCAAAATGGGGTTATGCTCTTATAGAATAATTATTGAAAATAAAAATTTAAGGTGATGAAGAAAAGGTTGTGCAGTGAACCGAGACCATCATAACTTATAGTGTAGAAGGGTTGTTGATTTATCATGATAAATTAATGAATTTACTGGATTTTTACTCATGAATAATGATATGGTGATATTATATACTACACAGTAATTCAAAATACATGGGAAAAATTACCGAACATGTGATTGGAGATGGAACTGGTATTTTTTAAATTGAATATATGGAGGAATTATCTTTATGGTGAAGCATGTGACAAATATATGGGTCATAAAATTTAAAAATATATATACACATATAAATATTTGAATATAATCAAGAGATGATAATTTTTGTTATCTATATATTATGACTACTCAATACATTACAACCCTGAGAAAGAAGATAAGGTGGATGATGCTTTGAGTCAAAAGGATCGTGCTAGAATATCCATGAAGAGTATTGAAATATATAAATTTTATTTGTATTAATAGAATATAGAAAATTAAATATTGAGGAAATTGTATAAATATTATCTTTATTATATGAATATTAAACAGTCTATTCATGTGTGAATTAAAAATATGCAAAAGAATGATTTGAAACTAAAAAAGAAGTATCAAAACGTTCTTGAGTTAAACTGTGATTATAATGGAATCATAAGGTACATAAACTGAGTATGTGTCCTGTAAATTCCATATATGATAGAGGGGATGGCTCATTATGCTCATAGTTCTTCATTCTATATTCATATTCGAAGTATAAATATGTATAGGGATTTTAAATCTTATTTATTGTCGGATAACATGAAAATGGATATAGAATAGTATATATCTTGATACCTAGTAAGTATGAAATTTAATGTTGAGGGATATAATTTTAATTAAAAGTTACAGACATTTCCCATTTCTAAATGGAAATGGGAAAAAATTACCATGTATTTCTTTGTTGGACTCCCAAAATCATCTAAAGGAAACAATGGTATTTGAGATGTAGGAAATTATATTATGAAGTCATCACACATCATTGCCATCAGAGAATATTTCTATCATGATAATATTACCAGGATGTACTTTAATTAAGTTGTTATAATTCAATAAGTATCACAATCAATTGTATCTAATTGGGATCCATTATTGACCTTGATGTTCTGGATAATTCATTACTATTATCTTAGTACAATGATATGGTTCAATATTAGATATCATCCTCATATAGATATCTTGTCTAATATAACCATTAAAACTATAGAATATATTTTTGATAGAATGTTTTATGGATTTTAGATGTAGTTTGGATCAATACCTTTTATGGTCGAATTTTTGTAAAACAATAACTTTCACTATGAATTTAGATGACTTTATATGAATCCCTTTGTGAAAAGAAGAGAATAACTCTAATGTGATAGGATTAAGATGGAGAAATAAATATATTGAGACTTGATCTATATTAGGATATAATGTATAAGTTAGTTCCATTCATCATTACATATGGGAATCCCATAGTTGAGACAAAAATTATATTGAAATTATTCAATGATATCTAATTATTGAAATTGGTGGCAATGCATTCTTAAAAATATAACCCTATAAGTAGGTTATTAGATTTGAAAAAATGAAAATATGAACCCTAGAGATATCAATGCTTTGGAAATTATTTATCATATAAGAATTATACCGTATCATTTTGTGCTTCCACCAAATCTATCTCATGTTCATGATGTGTTCCATGTATCTTTCTTGAGGATGTACACACATGATCCTTCACATGTACTAAAATAATATATCATAAAAAGGAAAAATGGTGTATCATATGGGGAAAAATTGGTGGAGATTATTTATCATAGATATATAATGATATAAAACAATACCACTCCCAAGATTTAAGTTTTATTATGAAAAATAAATTATAGGAACTAATATGTGAACCTAAGGATGTGGTAAGATAGAAGTATCCTCAGTTTTTTAATTGAGAGTGAAATTTTTTTAGGGTGTCTAGAATGTAAAACCCTAATATATTATGATATATTAATCTTTAAATAAATTTAATTTATTTAATAGCTTTCTTCACACACAACACTGATGTTAAATGAATCACAATATAATGTTAAAACATTATTATTTAATGTATATGTTATCTTTTATCCATTGGATTGGTGAGCTTGAATAGGACTAAATAAATTAAAACAATATGGATTACTCATGTATAAAATTAATTCCTTGAATTAAAATTTATTATAACTGTAAATAAAATCATTAGAAAGTAAAAGATGTTTTTTTAGAAAAGTTAATTTATGAGTACTATGTGTTTTTATCTCAATAAATTTAATTTATCACTATTTATGAGTGATTTTAATGGAATTTACACAATATATATTGAATTAAAAGTTTTTATATTCATTTAATGGGGTCTTAGTTCCATTGGATAAGAATAAATCTATTTTTATGCTTAAAATGCATTTTTCTAAAAATGTGTTTCGTTGCATTTTTCACGCTTATTTTGAAATGGATTTCATTAAAATTTAAAATAATATTATTTAAAAATTTATTATATATTTTGAATTTCTGGGATCAAATATGGTAAACTGTGACTTTTTAGTTTTGGTCATTGTGAACAGTAACCTTGGTAAATACTTGTCACCTAGGTAAGGATAAAATAGCTAAAACAGGGTTAAAACATTGTGATAAGGCTTCTATATTTCTCTAAAACATTATTTTATCCTATTTTATGAGCATATTTCGGTAATGATCATCTAGTTTTCTAAAATATTTCAACTTAGTGACATTTTTCTTTGATTATGACCATTATATTTTTTTAAAAAAACGATTTATATAAAAGGTCATTATCTTGACTTTAATATTTATAATATCATTATATAAAGATAAAAATAGACGATGTTTTTTTATAAATGTTAATATAAAAATGATTTATATTTTTTATCTTGGTAATTTAATTTTAATTTTTTCTGATTGAATAATTACATTAAATGCTTACGTAATGCAGATGTTGTAATTGTTCAAGTTATAAAAAAATTAAATAAATGTATTTAAAAATAAGTAATAAAATTTGGATGAATTATTATATTTCATGATTTTTTAAAATATATCATAATATTGATTTTTTAAATGTTATTATTTGGATTCTTCTCCAATCATGTTTTCATTAAAGTCAAACTATGTGAATAGTCCTAAAAATAACTTTAATGGTATGTTATGTTAAATAATATTTTATTACATAAATTAAAATTAATAAAAAGAATATATTCACGAAAGATAATGACATATGGTAGATCATTTCAACTAATGTTCACATATAGGTTACTTTTATTTTCATAGTAGCATTCTTGACCGCAAAATAATAAAAAACTTTGATGTCAAGGTAATTATCAAAAGGGATAGTGAGGGTTTAAATCTATAGGATATGGGTTACAAAATCACTTGAACTTATAAAAATATTATTTTATGAGAGGATATAAACATATAATCATCCTATGTTTATAATATTTTAATTTGGATCCCTATGAACCTGCAAATTATTTTATATTAATTTAATGCTTTATGTAATTCTAAGGGTGCCCCTCCCTTCACTTAGGAAACCTCCTCTCTTTAATTAATCAAAAACGTGTGAGACTTATATCTCATACAATGCCAACAATAATATCATTGTATCATCATTAACTGTGTGCTATATCTTTTTTCTTTCCATATGACCATCCTTTCAAGGCATAAGTTGTAATCCAAATGAGGTTTTTCAATGAAGATGTATAGATCTTAACTAAGTACATTTCATATCATTTCTTATTTTACCTCTTAAATATATATGGTATCAATTTTAAAATAATTGTTTTAGTGTATTACATATAATTAAATGTTATTATAATATTTTAGAAACCATTATTCACATACTTTCCATCATATGGGAAAAAACATTGCTCCTCTGCACATGTGGACTACCACCTCCACGAAGTAGTGCATTCTATTTTTAATAACCACTAAACATTGATAGTTATAATAATGAATTTTATGAATATATATTACATTAATTATATTATAATACATCTATAATGGTGAATTATTAATTAATTTTATTTCATTCCATCAATTGAAAAGTGGAAACACCACACACACGTATGTATGAATTTCTGTTTTTACGAAGTGACATAATTAATTTTTTATCAACTATTTATATGAATAGTTAAAAAAATTATATAATGATTAGATATTTCATGAATTAAATTATTATAATTTTTTACATGATCAAAGTAAAAGGACTGAGACTGTCAAACTGAATCATGTATTAAAATATGAAGCTATTATCTCGCGAAACAATGATTTTAATAATGAATAATTAATAAACAGGTGATACAATGTTTTAAGTAAATCGTATATGGAATGATATATATGATTTTGGTTCTAAAATACATGTATAATAAATAAATATTTATTATATAAGAGATTCAAATGTATACAATGTAAGATGATACTTTAGGTAAGGGATTTATGTTTTAATCCCAATTTAACTGAGATTAATTATTATTGATTTTAAATTGTTGGAATTATATAGTAATTAAGAGATATATCCATATAATTTTTATTCTACCATGGTTATTTTTTTAATTTTTATATTTCGGTATGATTTTACCCTCTTTATAACTCAAAATGGTTTATAAAATGTCTTTACTAAAAGCTGACCTTATTTATCCTCTTTCTATTAGAAAACCATTTTCTTTTACATCCATGTCATCTATAATTTATTCAAGAATATATTTAATATTATTAAATAATTGTTAAAATATATTTTTATTTATTTTTTATTTTCTATAAAAATGTTTTAAAAGAATATTCATGTCGTTTTTTGAATGAGGTAATTTTTATCGATGATGTGAATAATATATTAGTTTTAATGATGACAACATGAAATTAATTTAAAAAATTTATGACCACATTATTATTTTAGTATTAAATGAAAATTATTAATTATTATTTTAAATTAAAACGTTTTCTATAAAATATTTTATATTTTTATATTTTAAACTACTGGTTTCAAAATAAGAAGTGTATTTTCCTCAAGGAATATTCCAGTTATCATTTAATTAAATGTTTCATCTATGATTACATCCTTTTATGCTTATTATGATTTAAAATCGATATAATCCAATGGAACGATCGTTATTATTTCTAGTTATTTTATTTATTATGATGATGATATATTTATCAAATATGATCAATTCTCATGAGTTATCCTTTAATGAAATTAGGAAATGATTATGTAACCCAGTTCATTTCTATGTGTTATTATATGATGAAATGATATATTTGTTATGATATTGGGGAAAAAATATTTATGGATTTTATTATATGGTAGATGTTTATGTTAAATCCCTTTAATGAATAAGGTAAATCTATATAATAATGGGAAACAAGTTGATGTTCTTGATCCACTATGGGAAATATGTAATGATGTCTAATCCACTGTGATACGAGATACATTAGGTGATTCCTGATCCTTTATGATATAGGAAACATGTATTGATACCTGATCCACTATGATATGATGGTCTCAGTAGTTAACCTTGAAAAATTATATGTTTTATATTCATATGATGGTTCCACAATCTTATGAAATGTTTTCATGCTTACGATTTGAGCTCATTGTTTACGTTGATTCCTCACTATTATGATTTGTGACTTTTTATATAAGGATAATTAATTTCATGACTCATGATTATGAACTAGGTGATATTACATATGAAATTTTTATGTTATCAAAATCATAACATTCCATTACACTTTTATATTATCATTGATTGATATCTCCCATCTCTACCCTTATTGAGCATCTGAGATCATCCTTTCTTCTGTATCCTTTCCCTAGGTTATGAAGAATGGTTTTAAGTATGTTATGTCAATAAGGGTACAATGTGTAAAAAAATGAGATGTAATGAATATCTTACCTAAATAAAATTATTATATATAATGTTTTTAAGTATATTAAACCATTATGGTTATGGGTCATATAATGTTATTAAATGTAATGAATATTCATCTAAATATATATAATATTTATATATGAATTTCTTGGGATTCCAAATAGAAACAGCAATTTATAGTTCCTAATTACAACATTATTATAGTTCCCTATCCAAAGTAGGATTTATAGTGCCCTCACTATAGTAACTGCACAGTAACCCAACTAAAATTACACCATTGGTAAAAGAACCCCAGACATTGGGATCATTAATATGAACCTCAAAGCATTTTTTTGAGGCATTCTAATAATAATAATAATAATACTAGTAGAAATGATATATATTATAACTTCTAAAATCAATCACTATAAAAAAAATTGTGACATGAGTGATTGATATTAGATGACACCAGTTAGTAACATTAGGATATGTCACTAAAGGGGTATTTGTGACAACCAATGATAGCCATCACATATTATTTTTAAATTATATTATTGTTGACTTCTGATTTTTTTTTTAAAAAAATTATGTATTGGAAAGGGATGATGGAGGTTTCTAATACTAGTTATTATGGAAAAAATATTACTATATGTTATTTATTGTCATTTCATAATATCATTACAAACATATATTATCGTCCAACAATATTCTAGAACAAATATAAGTTCATTTTGGAATTCTTTTCATGTAATATCTCATACCCTTATGACCCATTCCTTTTTGTTTTCCAAAATTTGTGGGTATCTTAGAGGCGAGAGAAGAGTTTGGTCATCCTGAGGACCACCAAAAAACAATAGTGGGTGTGGTGACTGATTTTTAAGTTCCTTGATGATTTGACACTATGGATACCCATTTTAGACAATCCTTTTGGAAGGGTGAGAATTTTATTATTGGTCATGTGGAACATGACACACCATGATGAGTGAGATGGTTATAAGTGGACATTTCAGTGGCTTTTTGCACTTTTAATAGAGGTGAAATATCCTTTTCCATACCTTAATGGTAAAATGTTTTAAATTCACTTCAGTTATCATAGTGTAATTGAATTCTTGTTACTTTTACATGAGGAAGAACTTTATTCTATTGTGCACCACTGGTCGTGAAATTGTTTAACAATCCATTCTAGAAGTTTTTATTCATGGGGAATCCACATATTCAAATAAGACCATTGAAAATAGATGGTTTAACTATTTTTTTGGGAATTTTTGTGATTTGAGGTGGAATTTGAAGAGATTATGAGATACACACGAGGGAGGAAGAAATGGTGAGTATAATATTTTTACATCATGGTGTTCTGCATGGAAGGTAAAACCAGACATGTTCCTTGAACTAGTTTTAGTGGAGGTCATGGAGGAGGTCATTTTTAGTTTTTTATGTTTTTTAAGTGTACATGGGATTTTCATGAGGGTCCTGGAGATATTTTGGATCCCACATTAAGGTAGTCTTTAATTCACATGTGGGTAGATCCTTCAGCACGACAGGGTAATCCCATAATTCTAAACCTTACAAATTTGTTATAATATTTTTATCAAGGTTTGTCTAGTTCTCTTGTGAAGGTAAACCACTACATATGTTAAAAATATATTACCCTTACATAATAACTTTTTTGGTATGTAGGTAACACATTTTCATGCATAGAATCAATCAGTTATCCCAAGATGGATATACCGCATAAGTTTATAAAAAATAAGGAAATATTAAATGAATAATATGGATTTAAAATCTATTATAATAAATAAGGGAAAAAATTTTAATATCAATAAATTATATGAGTTTTCAATGTGTTGACTGAGATAATTGAATGGAATCTAATTTTATGTGAATTAAATGTAAATATTCTGGTAGAGTCTTTGGGGATATCTAAGTAAAAAAATATCTATTATTCTAAATACAATTTATTTTCCCCATTTGAGTTCCTTAATTTCCCTTTAGTATGTATGATCTAACCTTACGTATTGAGTTCATTATGTTTCTTATGATAGTTTGATTTATTTCCTAAGTTTACAAACTTTTATGATTATCTTCTCCCCCTCTCTTCATTTGGGTACAATGCATAGTAAAGCTTCTTCCAGGTAGAGGATTCAAGACTCACTCAATTAATTTTTTTGTATATTATGAGACTAAAATTATTTTTATTTCAAATTGGTAACTAGAATAAACTAAGGTGGAATGATAAATAAACTTGGATGATGAAGATTAAAAATTTGGTTGTACAATACCAATGTTTTATGTATATTTTTATGTTATTTCATGTGTTGATGTAATTAATATATAATGTAAAATAAAATATATTTTATTTTAGAGATAACTATAATTATTAAATAACAGAAATAGTAATAGAAATCAAGCACCAATTTTATTATAATTTTTCTATGTTATTTAATCCTTATAATATTTGTAAACATTTATGTATTATATATAGTTTTCATGATCCCATGTTTACTGTGAAATTGATATTTATTGAAAATATTAACTTTTGTTGTATTCATTTATTGAAATTACTTAATATAACAAATTATTAATTAAATCTAGTAATAAAATAGAATTTTGAATAATCTATACTTGAATGATGTTTATTTTTCCCCAGGAATTGTGAATGCATGATATTATGACTATTTGTTTTGGATGTGAGGACCGTGAAATGTGAGGCAAGTGGAATATTATGGGTTGTTTTTTAGATATTCCTAGAAGCATGATATAATTTGAAATTAATAAATCTAAACATTAATATATGGTTGAAATAAAGGAAATGGTGGGATATTAATTTAATCTAGAAAGTGGAAAGGTTGGAATAAATGGATATAGAATGTATATAAAATATAAATGCATGAAATGAATAAATAATGTAAGAAATAAATGTGGGTGAGGGTTGAGAGTGGTTTATCATTAAATATGTGAAAATTTTATAATGAACATAATAATGGATGGAAATGATAAATCTATAATTTTAAAAATAAATTCATAATTGAGAAACCATGGTAGTTTTTAAGGATATTTTTGTATGGTTATTGGATTTTTTTAGTTATGGAGAAAAAACGATGGTGTATGGGTATATGGGATAAATTGATGGAATAAATGTGTTGTTATTTGTCTAGTTGTGTGCACCCAAAAGCTAGGATCTATGTGAGACTATCTATTCATGATTTTTCTCATGATTCCAAAATTCACCACAAATGATTCCAGTATTTTTTACCAATGGAAAATGGTTTAGTTCCATATCGTTTTCTAAGATATCATGTCTGTGATGGAAGATGACTAACTACCTATCTTCCCCACTTTCTCATTAGCAGCAGACTGGTTGTGATGGCTCAAGTTTAGTACGATTATCAAAGGTGTCGGAGGGTAATATGGTTTACTCAATTATGTGGTGATGATGGGATAATGGTTATGTGTAGGGGGGCATGCATAGTAGTAGGAGGACACAAGGTTGATGTCCTCCATGTTCTTAATACCCATATACTCAAGTTAGGGGGAAATTGATTTGAATGTGGTGTTGTTAAGATGTGATAGTGTTATATGTAGATTTACCAGATTCCAACACAAAATATTGGACCTTGAGAGAGTTATGGTAGGTAGTGTTGCGACTCAACGCACATCAGGCGGGAAGGTATGAGATACCAAGACATTTTACATTGGATTTTGAGGGAAAAAACTAGTATGGAAGTGGTTATCGAGTAACAATGATTATATTATTTATTATATTATTTTTAGTAGACCATTCATACAACACTTGGGGAGTGATAAATAATGAGGTTATGAGTGGGAATTTTACCTAATAGCCACCTATTAGTTATACTCTTTACTGAATGTGGAATTAATATGTTTTAATTACATTTACATTATAGGTTCCAAGATTGATAATACTATATATACACGTTATACTCACCCCTATATATATTTCTAGTGATTCGGAAGGATTGGGTTACTGAGATAGACAAGTCTGTCTTAGGGTTTAGGTTTCTATTAATATTTGTTTCTTTATATTGGATTGGAATTTTGTTTTCAATAATTACTTTGAAATAAATGTAATTTACTATTGGGTTAATTTCTATAGATCTTGGTATATTTTATATGATGTTTTGTTGATCTTTTTTTGTCCTTTTATCTCTTATCTTTAACTTATATTGTGAGATAAATTCCTCTCATCACATGTTTCATACCCTCGATGCTAGCTACCAACCCGGGGCCTACTGGAGGATGGATTCAAGGGTATTTATTCCCATTTTTTCCAAAAAAAAAAGTGGTTTACTAATGGAGGTGTTTCATGATAGTGTGGTATTAGAGGCCTATGGTTGAAAGAGGTGATCAATATTAGTGTTAGGAATGATGAGTAATTTCTTGGGATGGTGGCGTAAGGTCCATAAAGAATCTTTGAGACCACTGAGAGGGGAATGGGAGTGGGGGGAATCAGTGATCAAATAACATAAATTTTTTATTAATTTAGAATAACCATAACCTTTAGTTAGGTATAAAGGAATCTGCTAAAAAAACAAACAAGAACACCCAAAATAACACCATAATTTATAGGCTTGACTACTCAATAAGGTTAGACCATCCATGACATGATATATAAACAATATAAGAATATAATTCCCACTAGAAAACAATATTTTTTGTTTATAACAATTTTGTTATATCCATCACTGGTATACCTCAATAGTCCTTTGACAGTACATGTTCTTCTTTCATTGTCTTTATGATAACAAATATTTTTCAATAATGGATTTTACCTTCAATAATATTCCTCAACATGTCATAACTATACTACTTGTATTATTCACACATGCACATATACAGGTTATTTGTGATTTATATTTGATTTCTTATACAACTACTAGAAAAAACTATTTATCCCTTATTCTCTTTTTTCATTATTCATCGTTTTAAAACAAAAAAAATTCAATGTATATAAATAAATAAATATATATATATATATTGTGGATCAGATTTCTTTTATTATCTCTCATTGATATTAAAAATAAAATATGAATAAATTATTTTGAATTTCTAATATTTTTATCAATTGAAATATCCAAAAAATGTATCCTATAGTCATTCCCTTTAAAACAATAGATACAAATTTATTAAAAACCTCCCTAATAATCATTTTATAGTTATTAATATCATAAACATTCTATGAAGACTCAGACACCTTCCATTAAAATTATTCCTCAAAAACCACTCCATAATTAGATTCCCAAAATATGTGTATTATTATATCAATGTATCCATGTTTGTGTGATAAATATGATACGGTTAAAACAATGGCTCCCATTATTCATAGATCATAGCTCGTAGTTCTATACATCATTCTCTAATTTCATACATCTATCATTATTTCCATGACATTTCTAATTCCTATTTGTAACTAATTAATATACATGTTTCATTCCACTATGTAATCCATTTTCCTACAAAAACAATTTTCCTATGTGACTAGTCACATATTCAAATTAATGTATGAATGTTTTCCCTCCATTGTAAAATATTAATGCAAACTACATTAACCCATGTAACTAATATTGTTTCCAAATTTACATACATGGATATTTTTTTATGTATATCTAGATACACAACAATGCATTCAGTAACATTGATTTTACAATGTAGAAAAATATTTATGTTGATTCAAAAATTCATATACATATTACTATATTTATTTATCTAAAAACATTAATTTATCTTATTACCATTCCATCCATCCACATTCATTCAAAACATCACCCAAATTCCCCTTTATAATAATCATAATATTTATCATCAGGATATTTACACCATAAAAGATCACCTTACTTTGCATCCTAAAATTAAAAAACAATTCCTACAACAAAAAATATTTCTACATTTAAAACAAAAACATCACTATAATAATTCCACATTCATGTTTATCATCTTATTCACCAATCCAATAATATTAAATCAAAACCATTTTCTCTCCAAAATCTCCCCATTTTATTTTTTTCAACTAAGGATCATTAATCACTACATATTTAAAACCCAATCTATGGATAACTATCCAACAATTTTAATACTACGTGATCTAGATAGGTGTAGGGAGAGACTATAAATTTACAATAATGACATCCTATCCCTAAAATAGTGATCAATAATCATTCCTAAATTCTTTATTTACATAAAACATCATCATCACCTCTTTATAACCAAAACCAACAACAAAATGTAGGAAAAAACTCCTCTGCCCACGTTAAACAATAGTTAAAATGGTTTACACATATCACACATGATGAAATAATATATAACAATTTTAAAAAAACCTACAAATATATTCTCTCCTTAAATAGGTTAAGCACGTAGCGATGGATACATCTCAAAATACATTTTATCCCTTAAACAATTTAATCATAAATCAAGTATTAGGATATTTATTTTTTCATATTTACTCACTCTTTGATAATAATATGTAAATAATAATAGAGATTGGGGACATAAATCACATACCATAACATTATAATGTGTAAGGGTGAACACACATAATCAACCACATATTCTGAAATGCATCCTTCAACAATAGTTTAGTGAAAATATAAATGACCTCATCCTCCATAGGAAGGAATATAAATTTAATACATTTATTTATATAAATACTTTATAAAGGTATATTCATTATCAATGTTATTTTATCTAGAATGTTTCACTATATTCTCTATCATATTGGTAATACATTGATTATCACAACTCAAGAGAAGTGAAAACTTCACATCAACCAAAAATTATTCCAATCGTGTTGTCATCAACATTAATTTCATTATAGATTGAGTAGAAGCCACATAATATATAAAAATAGGTGATGTTGTGATAAATAATTTTCATATATTGATTAATTATTTTTTATAGAGTTATATTCATTATAAGAATATGATGTAATTTTTTTCAATAAAAAGAAAATAGTATTATTCTTATAATGAATATTTTGTTTAGAAGTTTAATTTGTAAATTATAAAATTTTAATTAGATAAAATTTTCTATATTTTTTAAATTATCCTATCAAAATAATCTTAGGGTTAATTTTTTTATTTTTATGAATATATAGGGTTTTCACTATATAGTGAAAAATAACAATTTGTGTTCAACAATTATTTGATTTTTATTAAATAATGTTATTGAAAATCCTTATTTGATCTCAAAGTAAAATAATTATACATTATTTATCAATAAATTATTTAATTTAATAGGAATAATAATAATACCTTATCTTCATATAAGTTCATTTTTGGGAATCAAAAAACAATTTTTTTTAAAATAGATTTTCTTTTTGTTTTATATTTTAGTCGTAATTAAATTGCTACCACTTATAGAAAATAAATCATAAAATATGTATTCCATATTCATAATAATAACATCAAAATTTTATATATAGTCCCCTTTTATTTTTCTTCATTAATTATACTAACTATAGTAAATATTTGACAACCCGATAAGGGTAAATACAGTAATTAAGGTTAAAATAATGTAATAAGGCATAAAAATATTAATAAATCCTATAATTATTTTACAGGATAAGTTCAATTAGGAATTTAATATTAAATATCATTAAAATTTAAATTATCCCCAATTTAATTTTGTTAAAATATTCATATTATTTTAAATAAATATAATGTAAAAAAGCCATTCTCTTTTTTTTAATATCGATAATATTTTTTGATAGGGATAAAAAACAATTTACGATCAGTTATAAATAGTTATTTGAGATAAAAATTATTATTTTTATCATGATAATTTATATTTAACTTTTAATGAGTAAATAATTACCTTAAACTCATACACAATGTCAATATAGTTTTTGAGGAAGCTATAGAAATGTTATGTAAATAATTTTAAAAACTCTAAAAGTAAAATTTTTCAATGAATTCTACTACAACAAGAGTTCAATTGAAAAATATAACATTGTATATATTTTTTAAGATATTTATTTTTATTTTTTTACTATAATGTGTCTTCTAATGTCAAATTAAATAAATAGATCCAAAAATGGCATCAGTGATATTTCATAATAAATAACATTTAAATAAATGGTTTAAAATTCCAAAAAATATACACTTTGGCTGGGTTAATGGGATGTGGTTGAAATTATTATATTTGTTCTAGTTAGGTTCCAATTTTTCTTCTATAGTAACTTTCTTCACCCCTATGGAGTAAAAAACATTTATTTAACCGTAATTGTCAAAAGGGTTAACGGGGGTAAAAATTAATTGGTAAGGTTAAAAACATAATGTAAAATTGTACACATTTTATTGGATGTGATTATTTCAACCCATAATCATATTATATTCAAATTATATTCATTAATACCTATTTTTATCTGAATATAAATTAATATTAATTTAATACTTTGAGAAATTCCAAGGGCACACCCCCACTCACATATAAAAGGACACCACCTCTCCGATCATCCTCACATGTTTTTTACCACTCTATCTCAACCAATACCAGACTAAATAGCTTCTTAAAATCCGAAACTATATTTCAGAGGAATTATTTTGTGTATAATACATACTTTATTATGATTAAGATATAATGAAATGGAGGATGTATAATGAATATGTATAGCTTTTAACAAAATATTTTATTTGTATTTATTCATTTATCGGCTTTAAATATTATCCATCCGGATTAAATAATAAAACTAGTGTACTTGGTATACTGATATTTTTTATGATAATGTAATAACCTATATCCAGTTCTTTATTTATTCAAATGGGAAATGAATCCATTGTTCTAATGTACAATGGATTACCACTTTGCAAATCGGTGTAATTGATTTTCAATAACCACCTCTCAAAAATGGTAATAATGTTGAATTTAATTTATATATATGACATTAATGAAATAAATACCATTTTTTTAATATATAATATCATTTATTTAAAAAAATTAATATTTATTTTATGATAATAACATCTTCTATGTATACATGTGGACTACACCTCCGTGAAGCGATTTGATTTATTTTTCATCACCACATCACAAGGATAATAAATATGATTTTATTAAAAGAGATGATATGATTTTTATGATATAATTATAATTATATAAATAAAAAATAATGGTCACCATATTTAAATCGTTCTTTTGAAAAAAATTTAATGTTACTCATGTGTATATATACATCCTTCGGTCTCTATGATTGCGACATAGTTTATTTTTCATAACCATCATTCATGGTTTGTTTTAAAAGAATAAAGAATAAATAAAATAATAATAATTTCATTATTATTATTTTAGATATGAATAATTAATGTACACTTTGACCATAGTAAACTTACCATGGTCATTTGGGACATATGATGTGAATATTTTGAAAACATTTGATATGAACATAATTAATTAAGTACTTGTATATTTCCTGGTAAGAAATAAAATAAAAGAAATAATAAACATTAAAAAGTTTCATAATAAAGTAAATAACCATTATATGTTTATTATTTAGGAATATTAGGAATTTATATGGTGAGTCAGACTTTTTTTTAAAAACTATTGACTTTAAAACATCATTTTAAATATTATAATTGCTAATTTTCTTCATATTTATATTCCATTTCCATATTCTTAAAACTATTTTGTTTATGTATTTATATGGACATGAATGAATTATAAATTAATTTTTTATTTCACTTTTTAAATTTTTCTAAAGTTTTCAAAATGATTTTTATTTTTATTTTTAATGGAATTTTTTTACGTTCTATAAAGAAGGAAAAAAGGAATATTTTATTTTAATGTATACAAAATCAAAAGAGTTTTCCATTACCTCCTCCATTATTTGAAATTAGAATTATTTTATAATATTCATGGTTTTATTCAAATTAAAACACTATTCATTTTTTTATGGGTATTTTAGAAATAAAAATTGTTTTTTAAGAGGATTGGGTATTTCAATATCTGAAAGTGTTTTTCATATGGATTCAAAATAGTTTTTCTAGGGTTTTATGATGATAAGGATAATGATTAAATTTTAATATTAATGATCTGATACTTGATAATTATAGATGATGAGTGAGGGAGACCGATACAACTTATATGATAGTTTGATCCCAATACATATTATATGAGTTTATGATCCCAATACAACTTATACTGGTGGGTGAGACCAATATAACTTATATAAATGAGTGTTCCTTATATAACTTTTCAATGCATTGGGTAATGTTACTTGTCTTCACTATAAAAAAGTGAGTTAACTAAGGTGGTTTCTCCTTTGGATTTAATGAGGATTCAATTATCTCTAACATGAGTAATGAATATAATTCATAAAGTTTCATTAAAGGGATTATTTTTTAATTATATTTATTTTAAAGGATATCCTAGGAGGAAATTTCTTTGTTTTTTATGTGGATATAATTTATTTCAAAGGATCAATGAACATCATTATAATGGTAGAAATTTTATGGGTTTTCATTTTTTTCACTAGCCTAGTGGATTTGTTAATTCAATATCCCTTGCTAAGATTTTGTTATCATCCCACGTTTTAGAAAGTTTTTCATAGGGTTTAAAGAAAGGTTTAGAACAAAGAAGAAGTCAATAAGAATGTCTTAAATATATTTCATGAAAATAAAATGTGTTTCATTTAAAATGTTTTATACTATAAAAAAATGGATACTTAGTATAAGTGTCCAATTTGAAATATGTGGGTATTTAATATAAGAGATATGAACTAATCATATAAAACTCTAAACCCTAATGATACATGAAATGTATGAAAGTAAATTAATTACTAAAAACACAATATTATGTAATGTTTTATAGATTGTTCCTTAAATTTTTCACTATAGGAAAGGTTAATATAAAAGTAGATGTCTGGATAATGTTAGTAACATATCCTTGAAAGACAATAATTTGTGGTTAAGTTGTAATGATATATTATTTAAAGACTATTTTTTTTCTTTATCTCTTCGTTGACTGTTCATAATGATTTAATGTATTAGAAATAGGGAATCTATATTAGGTAGGAATAAAAAAAATATCCTTCCAAATTAGCATCTTGGAATGATTGTAATTTGGACCAAGTAATTTTTTATAGTGATGAATCAGTTGACAGTGGATATAATTAATGGTGGCATCCATGTTATACAGAAAGTAGATTTACTATAGAATAATATTTTTATTTTTTAAATTTCTTGAAACAACAACCTATGGATTTTTGAAGAACCTCAGATCTGGTTGTAGCTAGAGGATAGACTGATGCATTGGAAAAGATAATCATTGTTAAAGGATTTTCAAAACATCCAATGGTAACTATAAGCATTTATCGTTTTAAATGTGAATTTGATAGATGATGATATTTGGTTAAGAAAACCAAAGAGAGGGAAGTTATTTATTTTTTGGAATGAGATACATTGAATATTATTCTTTTAGAGAAATACTTCTATAAGTATTTTCAAATCATAATAGAGATGTAATTATTGGAATTTAGGAAAAAAATATGAATATCCAGTTGTCATGCATAAAGAAAATATTATAATATGAATTATTTATGCACCAAATTTTATTTGGGACATATATATTAAAATTAACACATTTAATCAACATTGAAATAAGTCTATGAAGGGCATTTACCTTATTTTAATTCCTAATTTTTTAGGATGTTTCTTGTGGTTATAAGAAAGTTGAGATAGATTTTTATGTCAGTTATGTGCTTCATGATGAGAAGATTATGAACTGGTCAATGTAGAACGAAATGGAGAAGAAGTGAACTAATAAATATAAAGTTAATCCCTAAACATTTTCCAACTATGGTGAATGATATTGCATGGAATGTAAGATATGATATGGAAGGTTTTACTAGTGTGGTTTTTTTATTGGGATCAAGACTACCAAATAGAGCCTCAACCAATCCAAGAATGGGGTAAAATATATCTAACCAATGCTGATATATTTTTATTGCAATAATTTAGGGAACTATGATAATATGATTTTGAAGTAAATTACGTAGGGTGGAAATCATCATGATCGAAAGAAAAAAGGTGTGGATAATTATATTATACTACAATGGTCGATGTTGGTTCATCTAATTAAGTAGTGATAGGTGAATTAATTGTTTGTTCTAATTATGCCCAAGACCAATTTTATTCTGTATAATTAAATTCCTTTATTTTTTATAAATTTTTATGTAAAATGGGAACACCACCTCATAAAAAGATGATAGATCTTTTTTGTGAAAACACTTCATAAAAATATTAAATAAACCAAGATTTATATAAATCATTTTATTATTATTAGCGGGATATTATTTCCATCAAATCTTGTTGAACACTACTTAATGTAGTTTGATGTTATTTTGGGTTTGGATTGGATTTGACTCTATCATTAAAAGATATATTTTATATCTAATAAATTTATATTTAATGATTTCATACCACTCATAACATATCAAGAAGATTATAAATTTATTAATGATAGAAAGCAATTTTACTTATATCATGATATTAAAAAGAAATAAATTATTCAAATTAGTGATGTTCTAGTAGTAAATGAATATATAGACGTTTTTCTTAATGGTTTTCCTAGTTTTATTCATGGATATGAGGTTTCATTTACTATTGACTTGGTTCAAGATATGAAGATAATTTCAAAACCCCCTTATTGAAAGGCTCAAGTATAAAATTTTGATTGAAAAATTAGTTTTCAGAGTTACTAGATAAAGGTTTATTTCATCTTAGAACATCATTATGGATGATTCTATTTTATAATTTAAAAAAAATTGTTCAATGAGACTTCTGATTGATTATTGAGCCTTGAATAACATCACTATCTAGATCCCCTATCCATTTCCTCGTATTAATTATATATTTGACCAGCTATAGGGAGTGCAATAGTTTTTAACGGTTAAAATCAGGTATACATATGATTATTTTATGGAGAAAGGGTAAGATATTATAAATATGGAATTTTAGAAAAGATATATGAATTGTGAATTTTCAATTATTCCCTTTGTGTTATCCAGTGCACTAGTTGTATTCATTGATCTTATAAATAGAATTTTCTATTACTATTTTCATAGGTTTTTTAGGTTTATTAATGATACATTAGAAAATTATAAAATTCATTAGGATAATAAAAAACACCTAAAAATTGATTTTAATACCCTAAAAGAAAAAAATATGTCTTGGAAATTTAGTGAGTGTGAATTTTTTTGGAAATAAATCATTTCCTTAAGAATTGTTTTCTTAATACTGAATAAATACCGACCCTGTTAAATGTAAATTTTTTGAATAATTGAAAATATTGATAAATTTCATGTGGATAAATGAGTGTGATGATTATATCTAGTAAATAAAAATAATACTTGTGAATAATGTAACTTGTTAACTACCATCTAGAATTGGTGAATTTTTCATATACAACAATGTTTTTTAAGGTAATTGGTTGTTATAAGATGTATAATGATTATATAATTGAGTATACATCAATCCAACTAAAACATCATCAGTAATTTATCCTGCACATGATATAGAATTAGCTATTGTGGTGTTTTCTTTAAAAATTTAGATGCATCATTTATATGCAGTAAATTATGAAATGAATACAGATAATAAAGATTTTAAGTATATATTCACTGTGAAATAATTGACCAGGATCCAGAGAAGATGGATGAAATTAATTAAAGATTATGATTGTATGATTCATTACCATAATATAAAAGTAAATAAATAACATGATTCTCTGAGTTGGAAAAATAATATTACAATAACCATGATATGTTTGGAACATAATCCTTTGGTTAATGAACATTAAAATTTTGTCTTATAAATTAAAAATACATGAACATCCTCCATTTTTCTTTAGGAGTTAGTATAATTTTATCTATCAGAAAGAATTAAGAAATCATTGTAGGAGGATCATGTTTTACAGTAAATGGTAAAATCAATTAAGAATCATCTGTTTCCAAATTTTAATATTTATTAAAAAGGCGTTATAATATTTGGAAAGAGATTATGTCTACCTTGTGATTTATAGATGAAAGTAGATGTGTTGAGTAAATATCATATTTCCCCATTTTCTATTAATCGTGGTACTATTATAATTTATAGAGAAATTCATGTGTATTGTTAGTGGGATGTAATGAAATGAGATATTTATGAATTTACCATGGAATGTTTGAATTTTCAAAATGTTAAATTAGAAAAAAAATTACTGAAGGTGGTGCTTCAGCCTTCTCTAATGTTGGAGTGGAAATGGAAAAATATATCCATGGATTTCATGATGGTATTTCCAAAGGCATGTTGATGTAATAATGCAATATGGGTTATTATTGATCAATTATCTAATTATATGCAATTTCTTCCTATTCAAAATACAATATCTTTCGATTATATTTTTCAATTTTACCATAAGAAGATAGTATGGTTATATATAGTTTCTCTATTTATTGTATTTCAGTGTGATCATATGTTCACTATTAATTTTATGAAAGGCCTTTATAAGTCATTGGGCAATGAATTAATTTTTGTTACAAAATTTCATCCTCAATATGATGGATAGATTGGGTGAATGATTCAGAATTTAAGAGGCATTATTCATAATAGTTCAATGGATTACTAGGATATAGAGATCAACATCTTCTATAAATTAAGATTCTTTATAATAACAATTTTTTATATTATATAGATGGAATCTTTTGAAGAATTATATGGAAAGGGGTATTGAAATCTAAATTTTTGGGATAATTTTGGATAAAATAATTTTTTCAATTAATAAAGTGAAGGTGATTTAGTATCATATTAGGATATCTAAAATTTAGAAAACACGTTATGTAGATAACTGATGGAAAAATATTACATTTTAGGTAGGTTATTGTGGTTTTCTTAAAGTATATTCCGGGAAAAGTGTTATGTACTTTTGTAAAAAGTGGAATCTAAGATTCGATTTTATTAGCACATATGAAATATTGGAAAAAGATGGATCAATTTCCTATTGAGTTCCTTTTCCTCCAAAGTTATGTCATGTATATAACATATTTAATGTTTTATCGTTATGAAAATATGTTTCGAATGCATCTCATATTTTTATCTTTAAAATACATAGGTTAGAAAAAAACCTTTATTATTAGGAACACACAATATATATTGTTTACCATAGAGATATAGTGTTGTGGAATAGAATAATTTATTATATTAAGGTTTCATAGATAAACCAAATTATTGAAGAAGTAAAATGGGAATTAGAAAATGATATAAAGGGAAAATATTTCCACTTGTTTAATAAGTAAATAAAACTATAAATAAAAAATTACCAAAAGGGTGGAATAATTTAACAACATAAATAATGATATGATATATCATTCTCAATTAATAATTAGTTATATTTTATAGTGATATATTTATTATAATAATATTATGTATTTTTTTCAATGAAAAAAGAAAATCATTATATTATTTTTAAATTTATTCTTCTCGAAACATTATATTCTAAATTTTTCGATTTTAATTTTATAGAATGAACTGAATTTATTTAATTAAAATATTAAAATAATATTTGGGGGATTTTTTTTTGTTTGAAAAGATTGGTTTATTTATTGAATAGTAAAAATATCTATTTTTGTTAAATTGTATTATATTTTTATTAAATAATGTAATTTAAAATTATCATTTGACTTAAACATAATATAAGCCTCCATTAATTATCTATAATACAATTAAATAAAATTTAATCGTAATAATACCTTGTTTTTTTATATTATTATTTTATGTCTAAAAAACACATTTTTCTAAACATTATTTTCATTGTGGTTGAATTTTAATATTAAATTAAATTATAAAAAAGATAGAAACTGAATCATAAAAAAATATTTATATTTTTAATTAGGAGGTAAAATTTTAGTAAATCTTCCAATTTTATTTTTGGTCATTATCAATAGTAACTATTGTAGATATTTATCACCCTATTAAAGGTAAATCGGAAAATTAAGGTTAAAAATAAGACGATATGGCCTAAAATATTACCTAAAATTGTATTTATATTATTGGATATTTTTTTGAAACTTATTATTAAATATTCTAAAATTTGATAATTTCATTCCACTTTATTTTGTTTATAATATTTATATTATTTGAAGAAAATATAAAGTAAAAAATGTCACTCTATTTCCTTGAAAATATATAATATTTTGTGAAGTGGATATAATTACTCTTGTTAAGATATAAATTTTTATTTGAGATATAAATGATTTTTTTTCAGGATTTTTTTTATTGATGAAATAATTACCGTAAATTCATACATTACACCAATACTATTATTTTGATAGCATTACAGAAATCAATAAAATAGTTTTATAAAACTCTAAAACCAATATTTTTTGGGTGAGTTATAGTGTAAAAAAAATTATATCATAATAAAATATATTAGGAATATATGAAATTCTGTTTTTCAAATTGATTTTCTCTCATGTTTTCAATTTCAAATAAAATGAATTGTTGAAAATATAACATTAATGATATTTTCTAATAAACAATATTTTATAAAATGATTTAAAATTACTGAAAATAAAATTCTTGTAAAATTCAATAGGGTATTGTTTAAAATATCAACCATGATCAATTTATAGTCCATGTTTCCTTCTATAGTAAATTTCTTGACCACTAAACAGTAACAAACATTGATATCATCGCCAATTTTAAAAGGGTTAACAAGGGGTTCAAACAAATAGATACGGGTAAAAAAGTATGAACATATAAAACAATTATTTTATTTTATTATTTTTGACCTGTATTCATACTATATTCATATTATTTCAAATTGGATCAACTTTTTCAATGAAAATTTATTTATAAAAATTTAATAGATTATATAATTCCTTGTGTGAGACTCTACTCACTTATAAAAGGGCACAACCTCTCCTCTATTTCTCACAGATTTTGCGTAGTATATATTAGACAAGACTTTACATAATAAAAACCTAACATTCCTACCTATTTCTAGAGGTATTTATTTGGGGATAATACCAACCTTATAGGGATTTAGGTGTAAAAAATATGTTGTCTAAAGATGAGGTATAATATTCAACTATGTGTTTTAGAATTATTTATAACTATACATCCATATCATATTATTGAAATATTATTAAATAATAAAAATATTATAATCTAAATAAAAATATGATATTTATTATATTATAATGACAAACATCCATCTCCTAATTCAATCAAATGGAAAATGAGTGGACTTCCACCTCACGAACTATTGTAATTTGTTATCAATCACACATTTAATTGATGGTTATAATGATGAATTTAATGCATATATATATATGATGTTTAGTAAATAATTATCATTTTGAAAATATAATATTCCATATATTTCCTTAAGATTAATTTAATTGAAAAATGATAACGCCATTCATGTATATGTGGGGACTACGCCTCCATGAAGCATTATGATTCATTTTTCATCCGCCCATGACATGGATAATTTATATATTTTTTTTAAAAGGATGAATATTAAATTTATGATATAATTATAATTTTTTAAATATAAATATTTTTTACCTTATTTACAATATGATTCTTGAAAAATGGAAACATTACTAATGCGTACATACAACTTACCATATCCATGATTGTAATGTTGTTTATTTTGCACAAAATTTTTTCATGGTTTGTTTTAAAAGTATAAATTAAAAATAAAAATTATTTTTAGTTCATGATTATTATTCTTGATATGATCTAATAATTAACTCTTTAACCATCATCAACATACAAAGGTCATTTTGGACATATGATCCGAATATTGTCAAAATATCAAATATGAACATACATGATTATGTAATTGTATATTACATGGAAAGAAATAAAATTAATTTAATAATAATATTTAAAATAGTTACAATAATATTAAATAACATAAGTTTATTATTCATGAATATAATGAATTTATTTGACGAGTTGGACTTGTGGAAATGATGACTTTACTTTTAAAACACCATTTTAAATATTTTAATGACTTATTTTATAAATATTTTTCTTCCCTATCCATATTTTTAAAATTATTTTATTAATTAATTTATATAAAAATTAATTAATTATAAAGGAATACTTTTATACTTTTATACTTTATTATAATGTTTTTCCAAAAAAAATATTTTTATATATACAATAAAAAATGTTTTTGAATTTATATACAAATGGAAAAAATTAATGATCTATTTTAATGTATATGGTGTCAATAAATTTTCCCAACACCTCAAATATTATTTTATTTTTTAATTATTTTACATCATTTCATGTTTTCTTAAAATAAAAACCCTCTTTTCCTTTTTCTCTATGTATTTTATTTTTAAAAATGGGTTGTTAAAAGGAAAGGATATTTTGATATCTGAAAGTGTTTTTTATATATATTCAAAAGAGTATTTTAAGGGAATTAAGATAAAAATGTCAATGCTTAAAAAATTTATTCATTATATGGAATTTGATAATTATTGATTATTATAGGGTGATACAAATACATCTTATAAGACTGGGTGATCAGAATATATCGTATACAAGTGGATGATCCTGATACAACTTATATGAGAAGGTGATACCAATATAAATTATATGAATTAGTGAGCCCAATATAATTCTCCAATTAATTAGTTAAAATTATTTTTCATTATCTGTAAGAAGGAGGGTGTTTAATAGGGGTTTTTCTCTTATGAATTTGATAAGGATTTAGTTTTTTATCGCATGGATTATTAATATAATACTATATATGTTTTGAAAGGGTTTATATTTTCTTTCTTTGGGTTTAAATTTTTCTATTTGAGAAAAAACTTGTGTGTTTCTCAAGTTGATATGATTAATTTCATATGATCAATGAAAATTCTGATATAGTTAAAAAATTTATCAGTTCTTATGTTTTTCAAAGATAATATTTTTTATAAATTTATTTCCCTTATTGATCTTTTTATTCTCATCACACTCTCTTAAAAAATACAGGTTTTAAGGATGGGAATAAATAAAGATAAAGGATGTATGAATGTTATGAATATATATCATGAAAATTAAATGTTTTTCATTTAACGATTTCTTTTTATAGGAAAAATGGTTACATAATAGTAAAATATTTCCCCGGAAGTGGATCATGAATTTGTTTCACTAGAATTTGTTTCTTTGTATGCCAACTCACACAAATTTTTCAAAAAAAGAAGATTCCTCCAGATGGGAATCGTGTATCATCAAAAAACCTACCCAATTTGTATCATTATAGCCAAAAAAATTCATATTTTTCTTATCATCATAATTTATCTCATAATTTTTAGTACACTTAATGTATCAAAGAATTATTTCTTCCTAAAAAAATGCGACATCATGGTGCACTTTAAAATATGGAACACAATGTAACAACAAAAACCATGTCTAGTCTATATGAAAATAAATTTAATAAGCTTCCAATCAAATTAAAAAATTCTATATGCTCAATATCCCTTCTAACTATTTCAGTAAAAAACATCATTCCCAATAATATGGGTGGGAAAATATGTTTCAAATCATCCATGCCAAATTCTTTAAGTAGTTCTTAACATGTTTTATTATGATAATAAAATGTGATCATTATCTATAGAGTTTTATTTACATTAAAATACATCAATTATCCTAAAATATCAATTCCAAACAATATATTCGTCTATTGGGAAAACTATTTACCATCTACTTCATTTTTTCTAGCAAAAACTATATTATCAACAGAAAAATCACCATGAGAGAAACTTGTTATTTTTATTTTATTTATAGTCTATTATACAATCTTACTATCAGGAAGATAATCTTCTTTAAAAAGGAATCCATCCTAGAATACCAGGATTGTAGGGATTTATTTAACCTAAGTAAATCCTTATTCTACTTAAACACATATTTATCTTCTTATCCATGTATGTATCCATTGGGTTTTCAATATAAACATCATCCTCTATGCTCTCCGTTAAGAAATAAATAATTAAAATCCATTTGGGATAGATTATATTTCATTTTTTGAATAACAATAAAAAATATGATTATTTTTAATAATTTTAACTTTTGTAAAGGTCTATTTAAAATAAAATTAGTCAACCTGTGAACAACCCTTACAAACCCATATTTCCTTGTTTCTTATCACTTCTCATTTTTCATTCATATTTTTCTAGAAAACCCACATCATTCCAATCATTTTTTCCATAGGTTTGGGTACTTAATCCCATGTATAATTTTTCTCAATCTAATAAAATTCTTCATTTATGTAATTATTCTACCCTTCATGATTCTATGCTTTTTCATCATCTATGGGATCAACCTATGAAAACATTGAGGTATGTGAAACCATCCTTGAGGTTATTCTAGTTTAAAAGTATTATTATTGATCCCCAATGTTGATAAATATCAATATCTACTTTCATATCTTCTTATTTAATGAAATAATCTATTCCTTGTCAATTTATATGGATAAATATTCTTATTTATCTTTTATATCTCCAATATCATGTCTTTTCTTACTAACCACCTTCAACTTCATAATAAAATCAGATTCATCTTCCCTTTATTTCATGTGGGAATCTTCCTATTGAATTTTATTTTCTTAATTATCCATTACATTCACATATATAGAGTAAATAATTATTATAGTTCCCTTATTATGACAGCTATATCCTCTACTATTTGGAGGGTATCCATGGAAGGTACCATCAGCTCCTATTTAATAAAACGTCACAAGGTTCTCACGTTTGAATTGGCAAATATAGGTGATACCAAAGTACCTTAATAATATTAAATTTATGGTATTATTATAATATATCTCATAGAACACATGTATGAATTTGGTATGTAAAATAAATAATTTTCGATGTGGAATTTTACAGTAATATCTTGTCTCCAAAAGAACTAAGAAGTATCATGTTTAGTCAATATGGATCAAGCCATCTCATCCATGATATATTATTAATTTCAACCACACTTTTTTTGTGGGTATGGTTCACTAATCTCATGAATGATACCATTATTCTCAATACAGCCTTCAGACATAAATTTGTGTAGTAAACACCATTATCACTTAAAATTTTTTTAATAGAAAATACATTCTATTTTTAATAACTTCTATTGAAACATTTAAAAATATTGAGAGCCTATAATTATTATTTTAAAAACATAATACATGTAGTATAATTAAAATAATCTATAAAGTAAATAAAATTCTTATAGAATTTTACTAATTTCTTTATCATGGTCCCACATATCTCAAAATGAAAAAGTCCAAAGTGATGAGATGTTTCAATCTAAACATTATTTTGTAATGAATTTGTGAATTCCTCTTTTAGATATATGAAAAAATAAAAATATACATACTTATTATCATATAAGGTATATCATGAGTACTTCTTATAAAAGATAATTTCTTTATATTTATTTAGCATATAATTACAAGATTTTTATTTCATAATTGGTTTTCATACATCATACTCAGATAACATGAAATCTTTTAATATCTGGCCAAGAATAGGTTTCCCATGGTTCATAGTTCTATTGTCAAAATTTTTCCATAATAAAGTTTTATAAAAATAAATCCATATGTTCTAAAAATAACTTCTTTTACTTCATCAAAAATATATGAAACACTAAATTTTTTTATTTTAGTCCATTAACAAATAACGAACTTCTAGATTTAAACATTGTTTTCCAATGATAGTACATCCAATGCATTTGATTTTTGGAGACACATGATTTCAAAAAGTTAGTGTCCCTTATTTATTTTATTTCAACTTTTTAAACAATTTCAAATTTCTATCCATATATACGGAACACCGACTATCCAATATCCAAGGACATTCTTCTCTTGTTTTCATTAAAGGTATTTCAATAATAGGGGACTTTTCTTTTCCTTTTATGTCATTCTCTTAATGATTATAGGATTAGTAATTAAATAATAATTTAGTTAGTAGCATTATAAGAATATCATTATCAATATGCCTAGGATAATACCATCTTCCACAAATTGTTTCAATTTATTGAAAAATATTTTTAGTTTTTAAACTAGATTTTTAAGTTATCGTGGATTCTATCTTTTTTTATTTGGTAGACTTCCCATTATACTCTACATACAATAAATTTTATTTTATGTTTTGAATAGATGATTAAAAAATTCTATATTCCTTAATCCTCCACAGTTCAAATATCCTCCATAAAAATAAAATCTACCTTTGAAAATACCATGATGTCCAGAACTCTGAATCGATCATCCATCAAAATTTTAACCATTAGTCCTGGTTCCTTTTTGTGATAAAAATGTTTCCTAAACTCTTCACATATTTTTTATTATATTTTAATTCATATAGACATTAATATAGTCTCTAATTCAAGTATTTTTGTTCATCAATGTGTTTTTTATTTACAAATGTAGAATTGTGGAATTTTCTTGTTTTAGCTACAAACATGGTCCCTTTATCTAGATTTTTCTTCTTAGGAACATTATAAATGTTCTCATACTTGTTTTTATTATTTTAGAATGTTCTTTATGATAACCCCTAGCTTAAATATTCTTATATTATTTTCTAAATTATTTTTTTGAATATTGGAATCTATTCATTTATCGTACAACTTCAACTAATTTCTATTGAAAAAGATAAAAGTCTTTCTACTTCACTTTTATTTTTTCATCTATATATTTTTTAGTGTTCATCCAACAAAATATTTATTAAAATAATTTTCTATTTTAATAGCTTATATTTTTATTCAATAATTTATTCGGGCTTCTTTATATATTTAATTTATTTCTTAAAATTATTATTTCCATTCTCATGATTTATTCTTTTTAATGTCATTATTTCAATTCTCTTTTAATCATACAACCTATTTGAGTTTCCTATTATTCCTATTCATATTTTAACCTTTCATTATATTTAAAAAATTAATCATTAACCTTTGGAATAAGAACTTTGTTGTACCTTCATAACAATAACTTTTTTTTCACTTCTTCTTCAATTTCATCACTTCCCTCATGTTTAGATTAAAATTTTCACTTTTTATATTTACATATATTGGTTTTTAGACTTATTATTTTTATATATTCTTGTCCTTCTATATTTCTCATTATTATATTCGTCTTCATTGAGTCTTGGATGATTTATTATGAAATTTCCAATGGATATATATTTAAAGAACATTAATGGAAACTTCACGTTATACTTTCCTATGACTCTGTTCACTTTTATGGATAATAAATGCAGGATTTCATTGAAATTATCGCCCATTTCATCCTCTAAATCAGAATAACCATCTTTATTATTAATAAAAATTTCTTTTACTTTTCTTTCATAGTGGTTTTAATATATTTTTCATGATCATCCTTTTACTTTATTTTATAACCTTCTTCACTATATTCTCATATGTAATGAAGATGCTATGAAAATGATTAAGAGAGATTTTTTAGGATCTCAATATTCTAATAAGGATAAATTAGCCTAAAATATACTCGGAATAATTATCTGGATTTTATCTATAACTATATACTCTTTATACTTTTAAAAAAAATTCTTATAGTGCTTACAATATCATTAACCTCTGTGAAGAACTCACAAACAGATTCGTCATCTCCCATTTTTTAGATCTTCATATTTCAATATCCAAATTTATAACATGGATTTATTCATTTTTATATTCCCTTCATAAATATTCTTATTCTTATCCTAGATACAATTAGTTGTTCCAATTCCCATAACCCTCAATATTTCACTTTTCAAGAGAGAGGAAAATATGAAATTTCTTTATTTTATACCATTCTTTAGATTCTTGTTATTTGTCCTTATTAAGGGAAAAAACTAAACACATTGAATAAATCCACCTGTAGAAACCTATGAAACTTCATAAACAATGGATAATAGATGTGATAACAATATATCCTTATTGATTTTATATTTTTTCCCATTAAAGAAAAACTATCCTTACTATTAATTGTTTTATGAAAATCCATTTACGAATTAATCTTATTAAAACTTCAAACAACCTATATTTAATGAAGGGGCCTTGTATATGATACCAATTTTATGGTCCAGTTAGGATCATTGTAACCACTGAGAGAGGATTGGGGGATGAATATTTAGTGAAATATTTTTTATGTTTTCATATTCTAAAATAATATCCATAACTAGTTTGAGAGAAATGAATCTACTAAAAAAACTACACATAATCCCAAACATAAAAAAATCAAAATTTAAATTGCTTAATAATAAAAAATAGTACCTAGTTCTTGGAATGATCTGAAAAAAACAAGAGATCACAGTATCCACTAGAAAAAAATCAGTTTCTATAATAATGGTATATCTATCACTTTAATTTCAAAATAGCCCTTTAATAGTGTGTTCTCTTTTATCACAATTGATACGATGATAAAAATTTTCCACAATAGATTATATATTCACCAAGATTCATGAACACATTATCATTATGTTACTCGGATTCTTTACACTTTAACTTTTTAAAGTTATTTCTTTATCTTCATTGATTTCCTGCACAACAACATGTAAAAACCATTTATTCCTTCTTCATAATTCTTTTATTAAACAGAAACGATTTTTTACACTTATTCACAAATTTAAATATAATATATATGTAGTGTTGACACCTTTATCTTTTTTTATCTCTTTGATATTAAAAATACTATTTGAATGAATTATTTTGTATTAACATAATTTTTGGTAACATAAAATCCCAAAAACATCTATTATAGAAACTACATTTGAATCAATAAACTTGACTTTCATAAAAACCTACATAATATATTTTTTCAAGTCTAAAATATCATAAAATATTTCTTAAAGACATAAAAATATTGAATTTAAATTATTTCACAAACAAAACCCCAAAATCAAATTCAAAATATACATATCATAACATTTCCACATATCCACATCCACATAATAAATATATAGGAGTTTTGATTATGGTTCCCTTGCTTCATGGAACAAAACTTGTGGTTTAGTATCTCTTGAACTAATCACATATTACTAGCTTTTCACTCCGACACAACCAATTACCATCCATGAAAAACTCATATACATGGTTCATTAACTCATGTTATCCATTTTCCTACCTGATCAGTTTTCTTATATGACCAATCATAAATTAAAATTCATATATGAGGAAATTTACCAATATAACAGAACATTCAGGTGGATATATTCTCCTTTGCAACCAATCAGGTATCCAAATTTAAATATATAGAGATTTAATTTGATGGATATTTGAAAATATATATGTTTATTTGACTACATATATTTTCATATATAAAAAACCTAAATGTGGATATGAAACCTTTCATTGGTGTTTTTTCCCTTCTTCAACTTACAACCATAATTTAACTTCTTCACCATTGTATTCATTATTCATTCATTCAAAAAATCACCCAAAATATATTTTCAACAATCATGATAAACATTATCATGATATAAAAACCTAATATGGTCCCCTTACTTTGAAAAATATAATTTAAGCACTATTCAGAAAATAAAAAATAATTTATGTGTTGATAATAGTATTCAACAACATAGGTATCCCCCTTTCTTTCTCAGGATATTCTTCACCTATCCATCAAAAATAGCTCAAACATTATTGTTCTAAATAGGTAGGTAATAAATACTATTGGATACTAGTGTGTTAAATATGCTTGAGAGACTGGCTAGGACATCATATTTTGAGGCCCCATGTGACCCGACATAAGGACTCTGATTCTGCTGATATATAAACCCATATGTTTAATACAAAATATTATATGATTTATAACATAAAGATACAATTAATAATACCCTTTATGATAGTGAGGCCTAGTTTATTTGGAAAATTAGGTACATTACATAATAATTCAAAACATCGGTATGACATCATTAATTGAAAACTATAAAACATGGCCTTATATTACATGGACCCTCTAATATTGTACGAGATAACCTAGGGATGTACATAAGAATGGGGTTAGATATAAAGTCTAGTAAGGAAATAATCAAATATTAAATTTATGATTTCAAAAAATGTGAGTCAATAGGAATATCAAAATATATAAAAGTAGTGAGAACCATAAATATGAATATTGAATCATGATATACGATGCTAACATAAAAGCAATATTGAAATGTGGAAACATCCTAAAACATGATATCATGAGCATAAATTGAGGATAAATTAAAAGAAATCAAAACATAATGTGCTTATGATAATCTCACTTGCACCATACATGGAATCTCATCAGATAAAAACACAGTCCAATTATTTAGAGGGCAATATAATTTTGGTCCTACCTATCACATTAATATCATGGACATTCATAAGTGTGCCACACAGATCATACAACATGAGAAATAAGTTTATAAATTTTATCCCATGATTGATAAATGAGGGTTAGCTACATGTAATTCAAAATTTAATTATGGATAGTTACATCTAGGTTATTACCATTGAGTGTAAATGGGGATGATTATTCACTACAAAAATTTTTAGAAAGGAAAATCATAGGATAGTTTCAATAGTATAACAGGGGTACAGAAAGATTCATTGAAGTGTTAAATGAGATTGAAATGGGTCTCAAATCAATTAGTAGTAATAATTTAAATAAAATGACTGTGTGAAAATATAACCCAAAATGAAAAATTAATATACAAAAGGCATAATATAAATAAGTTGCTTCAATAAATAAGAGAGGGTGAGGATCCCTTACCTTGATAGGATGCATTTAAAAGTTTGGGGGAATATTATTAAGAGATTGGGGGAACATTGGGAGGTATATAGAGTGAGAAAGAGTAAATTACTAATCCAAGGGGTTTTAAATGAATATTAATGAATGATTGGGTGGGTTTATAATGCAAAATATAGGGGAATTATTTATCAATTTCTAATCATTGGTTGTGGACTCTATATAATAATTATATCAAAAAACCAAACCATACCATGATTATTGAACATTTTTCCTTTCCAAGATAGGTATATTTCAATATTTTATAAGGCCAAGAACCGAAATCATTAAAATAATACCTGTGGTGATATGGATGTGAGTCATGTTTAGATGAAATTGATTTTAATACCTTAAAATATAATTATGTTTTTGGGGATTCATTAAGGGTTTATAAAATTAATTAAATAACAAAAAAAATATTAAATTAAATGGGAAACATAAATTTATCCATGGATACTATTTATAGAATTTATTACTCAACTTTTTTACTTTTATGATGTCATAATACATTCCATGTATTTATACTGTATTTAATTTCGACACAAAACTCAACTATCTCAGAAAATTATGAAAATTTAACCATTGGATATTTTTTAAATGATTATTTAAAAAATATTATTTATTATATACAAATAATCCTAAATATTTTATAATTTATAATTTATTATAAAAATAATAATTTATTGAAAAATTCATTTTTTTACAATAAAAGTTTTCTAACACTTATAAAAATTACATTTGACTTAATAAGATTATATTATATTTTATTTTTAAATTAATATTATTTAAAAATCTATATATTTAATAAACATAATTTAAGTATTTTTTACATAAATATAAACTTAATTAAACCCCAAAGGATTAGGAGGCCTATTGTCTCTGAGAAATTTGGTAAATGAAATAATAACCAAAAACATGGTTATAACATCATTATATAAATACGTTGAAATAAGACCTTATATTCCCTGGATCTTCTAAAACAACATATGATAAATTGGGGATTTACCTAAGAATGGGCTAACCTATAATCCCCTGTATGTGAATAATCAAATCATAATATGGTGAAATCAATGATGTGATTAAATAGGCATATCAACAAGTCAAAAGGGAGTCAAAATAATAAACATGAATATCAAATCATGATATATAATTATAACATGAAGATAATATAAGAATGTGGATACAACAGACAACATGAAATCATAATCCTAATTTTAGGTTTGACACAAAGAAAACATATCAAAATGTCATTAGGATAACCTCCCATTCAAAATACATTGAATCCCATGAGAGAAAACATCACCCAATTAATTGGAGGGTTATATAATTATGGTCCCACCAATCACATTCATATCATGTACATACATAAGTGAGTCTCATAGATCATATGACATAAAAAAAACATCACCACCTTTAACACCATTATTAATGAGTACAATTTTTGTACATATAATTTACTAGTTGAATATACCAGAGTGGAAATGGGTATGGATATTCAATACACCAATGCATGGCAAGGAAAATGATAGGATAATTTCACTAGTATAATAAGGGTATATAAAGATCCACATAAGGGTTAAATGAAAGTGAAAGGGGTATACCCTCACATTTTCATCTTAAGTACTATAATAGGGATATGTATAAATATATACTAACATTAACAATTGAGAAATAATTGACATAATATAAAGAAGGATCTTGAATAATTCAGAGTAAGAGAGTCTCCCTTACCTTGAGAGGGAACTTCTACAAGCTTGGTAGGAGCATATTAAGATATTGGGGGTTTCTTAAGAGTAACATATAAAGGTATGGTAAGATTAAACTATCTATTACCGGGATTTTAGAAAATATTAACAGGAGTTCGGGTGGTTATATATTTCCAAAGAATGGTTAATTATTTATTAATTTTTAATCATTGGTTTTGGACTCGATGTAACGCCCCAACCCCAGAATCCTAGAGTTTGTGCATTATTATGTATCATTATCATTATTATAAAAGATCAAGTCTCGAAATACTGATTAGTTTAGTATCCTTGGAAGTACTGGATACATTCATAAGGATTACATTAGTTCCTAAAATTGAAAACTACATCAACCTTGTCTCCATAGACTATCCCTAGAGGTTAGTCATAATATACTTCTATGCATCCTGGGAAAATAAAACATAGAATGGGGTGAGGTCGGATTCTTATTAAGGATAACATTATAGCAGAAACCTTCAAAAATAAGCATAAACATTAAAATCACTGTATAAAATTAGAAAAAAAATCCTTTTAAACTTGAACTTTCGCATAATATGGAAAAGATAAAATCAAATAATTCAATTTAATTATTCACATGGATATTCTACTAGTCGAATGATCACATGCAATATCAAAAACCAATTTCATAATGATGGAATTCATAATGCCAGACTATCATAACCACATAGCCAAGGCCTTGTGCCAAGACTACATATAAGATTTTGTCAAGGCCTTGTACCAAGACACTACTTTGTCTCATGAGACCTACCGATGCATTGAGGATCTATATAAGTCTCCAGCTATCACTTATTATGTCCAATTCATTCCTCATATGAAATTTTTGAAACATAACATAAAATTTCGTATTAAAACTTCCATACGAAATGTAAATACTTTATCCACAAACAATGAATGGTATAGAAATAACACATCCACTATAAAACATAACGCATTCGATACAATATATAAGATTGTATTGTATCAGATTAACCTCAATAAAGAATAATTATGGTTATTAATATAGATGAAAATAATCATCAAAACTATTATAGAGAAATATCCCCCTTTTCATGAAATCATTTTAAAGTCACACTATTTGTCAAGAAGTCATTTAAAAATAGATTTTTGAATCAAAGTGTTCCATACCACATTGAATATTTTAAAGGGAATTTTAATTTTGAACCAATAATGTCCACATAAAAAATCCTTAAAACCATTTTTAAAACATGTACAATAATGAGAATGATTTAGAATAACAATTCATTAAAACATTTAAAATGATATTTTAGTTAGCATTCCGAACCAAAATAAGGACACTTTAATACAAATAATTGATGTAGTAAAAACATTTTAATTTCTTGATAAGAAAGGGATTCATGATATACTTTGTTAAAGTACATTATATACACCATATAAATTTGATTTGGTGTATAACAACAAATAAGTCTCAATGGAATGTAAATTGAGATTAAATATCTTATAAAGATCGTATACTTAGGTTAAGGATACATAATTGAAATAATTATGTATGAAAAACATAAATACACTCAATATGATTGGATATTTAGTGTAAATCAATCAGAGGTCATTCACACATATTCTTGTAAAAACAACACCAATGAATTGGATATTTAACTCAATAAATGGAGATTGATTTAAAATTACTCTTATCAAGTTCATATCGATGACTTGAGAATTTATAAATGGAGTGATTATGTGTATCAAAATTATATCCACACAAACAGTAGTGTAAATTATGACATATGAAAATATATATCTTTTCCACACATATTCTTGGATTAACAAAATCAATGAAATATGCGTAAATCTGAATGAGTCGAAATTGATATTTGTAATTCCTTTACCAATTTGGTAACTTACAAAATGTAAATCCCATGAAAGATAAAATCATACAATGATGATTTATATATCCATAAATTAATGTATATTACACAATGAATACAATCATGGGAAGTACACACAGCACAAGTAATAAATAAGTGGTGAATAATGGAAATCTCACAAAATTAAATGTGAGTTAAGTAAATCCTTACTTTGTAGTTTTTCCATGGTCGAGGGTAGGTTAACCTACTTTATAATAGTGAAGTAATTTTTATTGAATTATAAAAGAATAAAAAAAATTAATATTATATCATATATGATCTTTTAACATTGATTTTTTAATAATATCTTAGTATTATCGTCGTTTCAGGTGTTAATGGATTCATTTTCCTTTATATTATTTGTTATGTGAGCCATATTTTTTATGGATGGAATGTATATTATTAATATCCAGAATGATATTAAGTATTTAAACATTATTTTTAATCATCAAATGATTATTTTTATTGAATGGATACGATGGGAAATGAATCTCATCGCGTTCGTGGAGACGGTAGTCCGTACGTACGCACCAGTGACAATATCATTATTTTGATATTAATATAATATATAATTGGATGTTATATCATATATAAATAATAATTATCATGTTATATTTATTATTTACATGAATTCCACATAATTATTATGTGCATCCAAATAATAATTTATTGAATAACAATTACACCACGACGTGGAGACGGTAATCCATACGTACGCACGTATGGTGACATTTCATTCAAAGGATGGATAGAATAATTAATATGGTTGTAAAATATTTATAATAACATCAAATTATATATAAGATATTGGATTTATTATTTTATAATGTAAATAACAAAGAAATAATAAGTGGGAGAAGAATATAACTTAAAAGAGGTTGGTGAAATTATTACCTATTCTTCGGTTTCTCCCATTTGATTTGATCAAAACAGCTCCTTAAGTTGGATTTATGAACAAAGTAGGGCATATATGATGAATTTAGGGAGGTTGAGATGATATTTGGTCAGGGATTGGCCCAGCCAAAATCCTTTGAAGGTGTGAATTAGTGTGTAGGGGAGTGCCCATTTATAAGAGGGGTGAGGGGCACCTTAGGAAAATCGAGAAATATTATTTTATTAGAAATACATATTTGGTTTCAAATGGATAAAAAGTAGATTATTTATAGGTTAAGGTGGTAATAGGTCTAAAACCATTCAAAAAATTGGTTTTATACAGGTTTGGGTCACTATATTAACTTTATCTTTTTGATTTAACTCTTAGTTAAATAGATAAACATTTACCATATCTCTTTGTATTTTTATATTATATAGTTAATAAATTAAATATATACTTCCAAGAAACTGCGAACTGGTCCATTAATGATACACCTATAATTATATAAGTTCTTTGGCCGAGACTTATATTTTTAGGAATATAATATCAATTAATAATATAATATTTGTTTTAAAAACTAAATTATGTCAATTTTGACACTATTTAATAATTGAATTTTATTAAAGTCATAAAAAATTTATTATTTCGAAATAAATTCATTTAAGAAATCCTATCATGTCATATTAACTAATAAAATTCATGGATGACATCAAAACTTTCAAATTATATTTATTTTAACATTTATAATACCAATTATTTGATTCTTTCATTAATAATGAAAATACCACATCATTATTGTGACATAAATAAATTTAATTATTCAATGTCTAAAAACTATAAATAATATAAAATTACATAGTAAATATTTTTATATTTATAATGAATATTTATATTTGAAAATATAACATATATAACACTATGTAAATTTATTTTCTAAAATATATATGCTTATGTAATTTTTGTATTTACTTTAACTTAATTAATATAAAGTTTCATTATCACTTACAAGTGGATACATGGGGTCCCAAAATTGATCCAAAGATGATCATGGCCAGAAATGTCTCAGCCAGTAGGGTTAGTACATGTTTTAGTGTAATTTAATATTATTATAATATTATTTTGTTACCCTTATTAACAGGATTTACCCTTTAACCATGGTAAATAAAATATTTACCGAAGTAATTATTCAAAATGTATAAAAATAAAAGTTACCTATTTAAAAATTTGGACCACCTGATTCTAAATATGGAATCCATTTTTCTAAATTCAAAACACAGAAGTGAGATAAATTAATTAAATATTAATTCTCGTTTTCAAAATGAAGTGCATTTTTTTAATAAATAATAACTATCAAAAGATTGACGTTTGTTTATGTCCAGTTTAAATGTGAAATTACATCCAATTTCCAATATTGTATTAAATGGTAAAAATGTATTCTAATTATAATTTAAATCCTTTAAATTGTATAATTTATCAATATAAATTATTTGGATTAAAAAAGATGTTTTTAATTAATGTTTAGTATTTTCACAATTCATCAAAATTTAAATGTTTTCTAAAAAACACAAAAAATTTACCCAAGGATAATTATGATATTCTTGAATCCAAAAATGATGTATATTTTTAAAGATTAAATTTATAATATTACAATAAGTGGGTATTACTATTCATAACAGCAAGTTTGATTGGTTTTGGTGTGTGTTAGAAATCGAAGTTGCGTACAACACACGCTACTATATTATTCAAAGGGAAAAGTACCGTGGAAGCTTTTAATGATACATTCTCACCTCTTTAAAGTAATTTCATCATATATTTTTTGAAAAAATTGGGCTTCGTGAAATAATGGAAAGTCCTACATCCGAAAAAGATTCAATAAAACTATCACTTTAAATGAAAGAAAGAGAAGTACAAAGGGAAACCAAGATAACCCAAACTAGGATTCCACGTAGGAAAACATGGATATAGATGATTACCTATGTTTCTAGTTCTGATGGAGAGGGATATAAAACATTATTAGGAGAAAGTTATCAATATGAAAACCAAAAAATTTTGATGGGACAAACGGTCATTAGTCACCTAGCAGGAAAAGTAAACAGACAACATTTTTTTATGTTACATTAAATAAATATAAGGAATTAATTTATGAGATTGACTAAGAACATAAAGAGAGATACTTAATTTTTATGTATAGATTCATTCTTTAATAAATTTCTACCACTAGCTAATTTTTTTAAAACGATGAGTATCCATAAAGACATTGTCACACTGGAAGAGCTAGAACAAACATCTATAGAATCACAAGATCCACAAAGGATAAACTATATATTTACCATGTCTTTAGGGATTAATCAAAACCAAAATGGTTAGTATATGATCTGATGATCCCCCAAGATGATATTCCATTAGAGAAAGAAACGCTAATCATAATTTCTAAAACTAAACCAACAATACCCCAAATCTAAATAAAAACCATTCAATTAACAATTTTCCTTAAAATCCTTCAATATAATCCAAACTTATATTGAAACCCAAAACATAGAAGAATTTGGTCATGTAGTCTTCCACATTAAATTGTATCTCCAAATGACATCAACTACTATTAAATTCACATAATTAAAATCGATTATCCTAACCAAATATTCTCTATTATTGGTTAATCATTTACTTAAATAACCCATATCACTATAAATCTACAATAAAAACATTGATAAAAGATCCAACATTACTTCTAAAATTAAATCTCATAGTATTCTATTTTCCTTGGGCAAATAGTGTTCCCAACAAAGCAAACATCATCTATAATAACATTTATCACTTAATCATTGAATCATTTTCCTATAATAAGGGTATTCATTTGATAAGACATAAGATCCAAAATCAACTTATTATTGATCAATAAAATAATTTAACTAAAAATAATTAGTCACACTAACTAGGGACATCACGCAGTCCAACAGTAGGTGATAAATGCCAATCACACATTGGTTGTGGGTTCGATTCACACAGATTTTTCCGACGCGATAGGATGTCACATATTCTACGTGTTGTCCTTTTTCAAAAACTATATTTTATTAACTTACAAAAATGAGATAAATTCCTCAAATTAATCATCACATAATTTAACCACAAATTTTATCTCATATCTTGCATTTTCATCCAAAAATATAATAACATGTAATTGCTTCAAACCCAATGATCATATAAAACCATATGGTTATTTATAACTATATCTACAAGAGAAAAGATAATTCTTCTTCAAATATCATTTTCATATGAAAAACTACAGGTTTAAAAATATAGGGGAAAATTATTCTAAAGTGATCCTGTCAACAAGGAGTAATAGTACTTTTAAAAATTTCTCCAACCATTTATTTCGACATAGATTTTTCTTGTACCATGAAAATGTCTTATATAATAGGGAAGTCACTCAGGTAATGGATAGGTCCCCTACATATACAGAAAATGAGTATAACTGGATTCATGGGACCATTTTTATTTTCTTCCATAGTACACTTCATTTTTCCTCGGAAATTATTCACATTATGTCCTGGTCTCCCACACATAAAGCATTTATTTGTTCTATTGAGACACATTCCTGGGTTTCTCCTTCTACATTTCTTGCATGATGAAAATTGAGGATTGTTTTATCTATGGTCTCCACAACTAGAGCTCTTATAATTCATCAACATTCTATTCATTGTTGAGTCTGAGAGTTGGTTAATATATATATTTTTGATCATATTTTTTGAAAATTTATTTGTCATGAACATGATATCTTTTACGCCTATCAACATTCCACTTTATTTCTCATTTCCACCATTGTTCCCACCTTGTAAATCATTATCAAAGTTACTATGACTTCCTTGGAATCCATCCATTGACTAAAACCAGAAATCATTGTGTGAGTAACAGTAGTCATAAAAACATTTAGATAATATCATCACACCATATTCTTAATTTGAAACAACTTATGATTAACCAAGGTCATTTATTCTCATCTTATATTAAAATAATTCATATCAGTTTATAAGTAAAATGTAAATTATCCTAAGAATATCCCCTGGGAGTGTCATAACCAAGAGTGCAACAATTTCCATTTTCGTGCAACAGTTCATGTTTGAGTCTACCTTAAATCAGTCTTTTCAGTTTTTACGCCTATGTACATTTGTTCCAAAGCCACCTCTACATACTCGTGTCCAGACAGGGATGTATTTCTCATAAAACTCACAAAATATCTGCAATACCAAAATTCTTGGAATTTATTCTATACTAATCCTCAAATTACATCTTAGGTGTATGTGCTCTAATCAGAGTTTATCAAAATCTACTTTCCAAGGTTTGTACTAAACTTCCTCTAATACCAACTATAACACCTCGAAACCAGAATCCCAGAGTTAGTGCATTTTTACGTATCATTGGAATGATCATAAAATATCAAGTCTCAAAAGACTGATTAGTTTTGTAGACTTGTAATTACTAGATACATTCATAAGTTTTACATTACATCATAAAATGGAAAAATACAACAACATTGTCTCCATAGAAAACACTGAGATCCCATAGACTATCCATGTAGGTTAGTCATAATATACTTCTTCTCATCCTGGGAAAATAAAAAATCGAAATGCGAGAGCTCGGATGCATAATAAAGATAACATTATAGTATAAACATTCATATATAAGCATAAACATTTAAGGGAGTGTATAAGACTAGAAAAAAATCATTCTAAACATGAACTTCAGCATAATATGGAAAAAAATAAAATCAAATAATTCTATTTACTTATTCACATGGATATTCTAATAGTCAAATGATCACATTCAATATCAATAACCACTTTCATAATGATGGAATTAATAATGCCACACTATTATAACCACGTAGTCAAGGCCTCGTTTCAAGACTAAAAATAAGATTTTGTCGAGGCCCTGTACCAAGACACTGGTCTGTCTCATGAGACCTACCAATGCATCGAGGAGCTATAGCGGGCTCCACCCATCACTTACTAAGTACAATGCATTACTTATATAAAAAGTTTGAAGCATAACATAAAAATTCATATTAAAACTAGCATATGAAATGTCAATACTTTATCCACAAACCATGAATGGTATAAAAATAGCACATCCACAGTCAAACATAACTTATTTGATACAATATGGAAGTTTTTATTGTATTATATTATCCTCAATCGATAATATTGAATGATATTGATATAGATGAAAATAATGATCAACACTATAAGAGAGAAATATCCCCCTTTTTCTTGAAATCATTTAAAAGTAACACTATTTTTCATGAAGCCATTTAAAAATAGATTTTTGAATCAATGTGTCCCATACCACTTTGAATATTTTTAATGTTATTTTAATTTTAAAACATTAATTTCCATATAAATAAATCCTTAAAACCATTTTTAACACATGGGAATTAATATGAAAGATTTAGAATAATACATCATTAAATTATTTAAAATTATATTTTAGTTAGAGTTCCTAACAAAAAGAGAGACACGTGAATAGAAATAATTGACGTAATAAAAACATTTTAATATCATTTCAATAAAGGAATTAATGATATACTATGTCAAAGTACATTATATACACCATATAAAAGTGATTTGGTGTATAACAACAATGATGTCTCAATGGAATGTAAATTGAGATGAAATCTATTATAAAGACTGTATCATTAGGTTAAGGATAAATAATTGACATAATTATGTGTGAAAAATATAAATGCACTCAAAAGGATTGGATTTTCAGTGTAAAGAAACTAGAGGACATTCACACATATTCTTCTAAAAACAACACCATTGAATTGGATATTTAACTCAACAAATGAAGATTGTGTTAAAATTACTCTTATCATGTTCATATCGATGACTTGAGAATTTATCAATGGATTGATTTTGTGTAAAAATTATATCCAATAAAAGGGGAGTGTAAATTATGTCATAAGAATATTTATAGCGATTCCACACATAATCTTGGATTAAAATAATCAATGAAGTATGCGTAAATAAGAATGAGTTGAAATTGAAAATTTTAATTCCCTTACCAATTTGGTAACATACGAATCATACATCCTATGAAAGATGGATAATACAATGATCATGTAAATATCCATAAATTAAAGTATATTACACAATGAATACAATCATGGGTTTTACACACACCACATGCAATAAATAAGTGGTGAACAATGGAAATATCACGGAATTAAAAGTGAGATAAGCAAATCCTTACTTTGTAATTTTTCCTTGGTCAAGGATATGTTAAAATCTCGTATAATAGTGAAAGAATTGTTATTTAATTATATATTAATAATATACATTAATATGATATCATATTTGACCTTTTAACATTGATTTTTAATAATATCTTTGTATTTTTGTTGTTTCGGGTGTTAACAGATTCGTTTTCATTTATATTCTTTGTTATGTGAGCCATATTTGTTATGGATGGGTTGTATCTTATTCATATGTAGAATGATATGAAGTCTTTAATCATAACTTTTAACAATAAACAGAAAATTATTTTTGAATGGATACGATGGGGAATGAATCTCATCACGTTCATGGAGACGGTATTCGATACATACACACGAGCGACAATATCATTATTTTGATATTAAAATAATATATAATTGGATTGTAACAACCTGAGATTTTATGGGATTTTTTTTTTAATTTCATTTATTTCTTGTGTTGTACACGACGCCCAAATTATCTTGTTCTATATGCAACACCATATACGCAACACTATTCTTGGCTTGTGTTACACAAAATTTCAAGTTTGTTTGATAGAAGTTATTCTACAAAACATTGAGTGTATATAGATATATTCAACGTATAAATGAAATACAGTTGGATTATATTATACACAATAACAGAGGAATCTTTCAATACACTCAAACCAGACTTGTCTTGCTTTACACACAATTGTGGCCTTCCACGATAGCCTGGGTTGTACGCAATATTGATTTTTACTAAACGAAGATATGTTATTAAAATATTATATAAAATAGCAATTATGAATAGTAATATGCACTTTTTAAAATTTTATTTTTCAAAATGTACTTCATTTTTGGATTCGAAATATCGAAATTAGCCTATGGTGAATTTTTGGTATTTTTCTGAAAACATTTAATTATTGATGAATAGTGAAATCACTTGGTTACTATTTAAAAACAAACTTTTTATTTAAATAATTATTGATATTATTTAAATTTATTTTAGGTAAAAATTGAGATATTATACATATATAAGATCAATATTATTCATTGGAGTAATTTTATAATAATTTTAGATATATAATAATTTTATTGAACTTTTCACCGTGTTTTACCCACCTCATAGGAGCATTTGCAAATTTAAATAAATCTTAATTTTAAGACCTCTGTGAGTGGAATTTTGAAAATCTGAGAGACATGGTTAATATCAAGGACTAAAATGGGGTTTAATATGAAAAAAAATAAATTTTGGCGAATAGTAACTTTTTACTTTTATTTACCACGGTTAAAATTAAATAGGGTAATTAAGGGTAAAAATTATATTATTATTACCCTAACACAGGTCCTAATTCTATTTGACTAGTATAATTCAACCAAAAACAATCTTATGAATAAAATATTACCCTTTAGGTCCACTTGGATTAGATTAGGACATTTATTATTATTTTATATAAATAATAGTTAAAATAGTTTAAATCAATGTTTAATAACTAAAACATTTTTAATATAGGATTATACATAAGAACAATTCGACTATTAATATTTATTATAAAAATAAAATATTTACTACATAATGGTATTTTGTTTATAATTTTTAGACATTAAATAATTTAATTTATTTATGACACAATGATGATGTAGTAATTACATTATTAATGAAATATTAACATAATTGATGTTATAAATACCCAAATAACTGTAATTTGAGACTTTTTATGAGTTACACTAATTTTTTATGTTAATATGACATTTTATTATTTATAAAATTAACATTGTTCAAACTAATCATGTTGTAATGATTTTCACAAAAATCAATTACCAAATAGTGTCAAAATTGACATAAAATAGTTTTTAAAACAAATATTATATTATTAATTTTTATTATATTCCTAAAAATCTAATGTTCAGACATTCTACTCATATTAGGTTTTATATATTAATAATTAACCACTTGGGGTTCTTTTGTCTTGTTATTGTAAGTTTATTTACCATAAAGTGTAAGAAAACAAGAAGACATGGTAAAAGTTAAATTATTTAACTTAGAGTTAAATCTTAATGATAAGGTTAAAATAGTAGCCTAAACTTGTCCAAAATATATTTTTTTAAAGGATTTCGACCCATACCCATCATAGCTTCTAAATAAATCAATTTGGAGCTATTAAAAACTGAATATGACTTTATAATAAAATAATATTTTTTTTCCTAAGGTGCCCCTCTCCTCCCTTATAAAAGGGAACCTCCTTCCTCTCCTCCTCACACCACTTTGAGCCTTCAATCTCCTCCAACCGCTACCATGTTCTCTTCTAAAATTCTTTATAAACATTATAGAGGTCTTTTCCTTCTTCAAAGACCATCCTTAGTGCCCTAAGTGGAGGTCAAGAAGAGGTGCTTCAAAGTAGAGATAATGTTCGTTACTGATTCTTTCAAATTTATTTATTCTTCTACTTCCTCTTCTCCAGTTGTTTCATTATGAAGTAATTACATCAGTATCAATAATATACTGATATTTTATTGTAAATATAAAACAACTCCATTTCACATTTTATCCATCCTATGGAAAATTAAATCACCGCGTGTGCGTACGTACAGAATACCGTCTCCACATCGTGGTGTAATCTGTTTTCCACCACCACCTTACATGGATGGTTATAATGGTGTAAAGAATAACTATATATGATTATTTTAAATTGATATTTATTATGAAATATTATACATACACTTAAATAAAATTCCACGATCATGGGAATGATATCATCGCTCGTGCGTACATACGGAATACCGTCTCCACGACGCGATGAGATTCATTCTCCATGTTAACCATTCATGAAATATTATAAAGTATATATATTGAATAATAATGGAATATATTACATAATAATTATACTGGATTTATTTATGTATATATATGTATTTCATCAACTAAATTCCATTCAATTCAATAAGGAAACGATAATAGCGTTCATGCGTACGTATGGCCTACCGTCTCCATGAACGGTGTATTTAATTCCTTTTATCGATAAATCATATATATATATATGTATATGATGAATATATATTATATATAAATCATTTTTTACATTCTGGAATTAAGTAAATCAGGATATAAGTAATAATATCAAGAACAACAAGTCGAAATACGTACGATAAATGAAACGATTTTACCCAAAACGTTGCTTTAACATTGAATTTACAAAATAATTTGTAATATAAAGTCATAAGTTAACCATATCTGATATCATAAAAAGTAATATGATTCTATAATAGGTCAATGAAATTATTTAAATCATTATATAGGAGGTTTGGATACATTCAAATTATATCATACATAAGGTAAGGGATAATTATTCCAATCTCGTTCTTATCCGAGATTGTTATTCGTAAGTAGTTACCGTGGTTATTGTTATCATCAATGTCCATATTTTCTAAATATTTTTTCATGTATGTTTAATATCCGTTGTCCCCATTTTTGACTTTAACCACATTTTATGGACGGAATATTTCTTTTGTTTACCATACGATTATTTTGTTTGACTTTTCTGAAAAAAGTACGAGAAGAATGTTTTTTAATTATACAGCAAGAATGGATTTTTACAGTTTCATAACGCCTTATTTTTATGAAGCTTCATGTACAAAATTTCATAACAATTTTCAAAAAATTATTTTTCTTTTAAAATTGTTTGGCATTTTGTGAAAAGAAGATTATTTTGAATAAGAAAGGATATTTTCCTCATGAATTCATTTCAAGTGTTTTGTCAAAACCATTTTCCATATAAGATGAAATTATTACATATGTGTATGTTTCAAGTATAATGTCATTATTATTTACATGGTTTCACTTCTCTTATGATAAAATTATATCCATTTGTTTTATATGGATTAGTTTTATATGGAATGATGTATATAAAACCCATTTTATTATTGGGGTTATGATGAATTATTTATGTTGATGTTGTGGAACGCGTAAGAATGGTTTCATTATGAGATCGGTAGGACCTATATCTCCCTCCAATTCATCAGGTAAAGATTTATTTCTCGTGAGATAAACATGGATGGAATGGTATGTTAATCTGGTTCAGTGTTATTGGACTGGAACGAGGAGTGGACTCGATTCAGAAAGGGACTTTTTCCACTAATATGTTTTTGGCAGAAATGCCTTGGCTACTATGGAAATCATATAATGTGCTTAATGGATTCCACAATCACATGTTTTATTCCAATGTTATTATATCATGATTGATGTTACTTTATGATATATTACTTACATACTTCCTAGATTTATGTCTTTGCTCAAGATATTGATGTTTAGATTTTATGTTCATGTTTTTGCATTCAAATGTTTTTGATTTTTTATGTTCTCAATGCTTTCCCTTAATGAGTATTTGAGCTCACCCTTTTTATGTTTTCTTTTCCCTAGGATATAAAGAAATGTCTTAGATAAGAAATCAATATGGGATGATCATTATGGGAGATGTTGAAGATCTTTCACCATGATTAGAATATTACATTCTGAGTATGCAAAGACAGTAAACTAATACGGTCTTTGGGTGTCTATTTTTTTCATGTATTAAGTATTACACAAAAGTAATTTAATTTCCATGTACTTCAAGATTTGGGTCTCTATAGTTGGTATCAGAGAAAATGTTTAGTCAAACTTTGGAAAATAATATGTGAAAACTTTAGTGAGATCCCTATATATTTTCTAATGTATGTCTAGGGATGTCCCTAAGCATAAGAATACGTATATTTAATAGTCCTATAATTACGGTAACGATCATAGAATTTATCCTAAGATGTTAGATATTGAAGGTACTCCCCATCGATTATGATTTTTTCCTCTCACAATATTCTTTTTGGGTTTTTGAAAATGGCTGGAAACAGGAAGATTCACAATAATGGAGGATATTATGGACAATGGAACGATATTCTTCATGTGAATCCAAATGAAACAGGATTTGGAAGTTCAAACATCACTGTTATGCCTAATCATAAATCACATAATATGATCAATAATCTCAACTTTTGTAAGTTTCCTGACTCAGATAATAAGAGAAAGATGGAGTTTCATGATGATCATAGAGGATTGAAAGTTCAATTTCCCCCATGTAAATCATGTGGGAAGAGGCATCAAGGAGAATGTTTCAAAGGAACTGGATGACGATTAGGGTGTAGAAAATGAGGAAACGAATCTAGTAATTACAAAGGAAAAGGTTCAGTTAATACCATAACATGGATAATGGTATTGCTAAGACAACAACAATGGTTAAATGTTTTAAATGTGGAATGTATGGGCATTATGAAAACCAATACCCTAAGGGAAAATCTCATGAAGAGAATCAGTATATTCATATGGATAGTATTTATGTGTATGATAATGAGAAGAATACAAATGATATATGAGATGAAAGAAGTGTGGAAGCCTGGTCAATGGTTTAAGAAGGTACTGGAATGATTGTATGTTTATTAAGAGTTATGTTGTATAGGTAATTTAATGGTAGTATGGAATAAAGAAACATCTAATTATTGTTACACTATTTTTTTTCCTAAATTATTCGAAAGAATATGTTGAATGGTACTAGCAACCATAAAAAATTATTCAGATATTTTTGGAACGAAGATAATATGCGCATAATGAATGGATAAAGATAAAATGAAAGTTTTGTAGTATTCATGAGCTCATGATTGATATAAGGACAAAGTGATATCATGGATTGAGTATATAGAAATTTTGGGATTTTGGTATGTGGAATGAGTTAACTTTTAACAGAATTCATGTTTTCTCTAAGGTTCTATGGTAATTCATGTCTCAAAAGAATACATGATAAAAGTATTCACATGTTTTTCATATGACCAACATGATATATCTTATGATATATGGGAGATAAATGATGGTATTCACATGCTTGGTATATGACCTCTCTAGTAATCATTTTCATTATACTATTGGACATATGTATTTTTGATAAGTCTATGATTGGAATGGATTATGTTGGACATAAGATAGTATTATTTAATGATAGAACATGATTTCATATATTATATCTAGAATGTTATAATATTATAGTTTTAGAAAAAGGACATCCCATAGAAAGAGTGACAACCCATCGCGTCGGACAAGGTTTTGGAAATGGAACCCACAACTGACATACGATAGGCCTTTATCGTATTCCACTGGCCTACATGAAGTCCCTAGTTAGTAGAAATTAGTTTAATTTTCTAAGCACTATGATAGGTGAAGTATAAGTCCATTTTAGCAACCATATATGATTAATCTCAAGATAGATGGACTTATGTATATTTAATAAATTGTGCTAAACTTTTTGCGATAGAAACAAATGGAATGACCTATCATTCTATCGCATGATCGGCTAACACTTCGTGAATGACAAATTCAACATCATTTATTTAAGAGGTGAAGTTGAAATTGTTCATGGAATGAACAACGGTGAGATTTTACCAAAATCAAGTATGTATTTTTTTTAATTCAACAATTCTTCAGTATTAGGGGAATGATCTTGAAAACTAAAAACATTTTCCTAGTACCCTCATACCTAATAAATCAGATGGCACCTTATATCATCACAAATTTATGGCTTTGTGATGGATGGATTTTTCATAGCCATGTTCTCTTCCACTCTCCATCATAACTAGATGGTCAGATTTCTCTTCCTTATACATATTTTCACATAGGTTTTCCTATGTGGAAACCTAGTGATGAGTTAATTTGTGTAACCATTACATTTATTACTTTAGTTTTTTAAATTTTTGCTTTGGTATTCCTTTTTAAGATGTGGGTTTCTATGAATGAATCTTTCAAGTAGTAAACTATTTATAAAACCGATGAATTTTTTGGGTGAAATTCATTTTAAGGGGGGTAGAATGTATCAACTTGGGATTTTTTGAGAATTATTCAATTTAATTTATTGGATGTATTGTGTTGTACGCGACATCAAAATTAGCTTGTTCTATACGCTACACCATATACGTAACACTATTCTTGGCTCGTGTTACACAAAATTTCAAGTTCGTTTGATAGAAGTTATGTTACGCAACATTGAGTGTATATATATATATATTCAATGTATAAATGAAATATGGTTTCATTCTATTATACAAAATAAAAATGGAATCATGCACTACATGCAACCCTGAATTGGCTTACTTTACACATAATTGTGACCTTCCATGACAGCGTGTGTTGTACGCAATACCGAGTTTCACTAAACAACGATATGTTATTAAAATAGTATATAAACTATATGTTATGAATAATAATACCCTCTTTTTGAAATTTTATTTTTCAAAATAGACTTCATTTTTGGATTCGGAATATCGAAATTAGCCTTGGGTAAATTTTTTGTATTTTTCTGAAAACATTCAATTTTTGATAAATAGTGAAAAAACCGGGTTACTATTTAAAAACAGACTTTTTATTTAAATAATTATTTATTTTATTTAAATTTATTTTATGTAAAAATTGATACATAATACATATATATGTTTTGGGTAATTCATTGGAGTCATTTTATAATAATTGTAGATATATTAAAATTTTATTGAACTTTTCACTGTCTTTTACCCACCTCCTAGGAGAAATTGGAAATTTAAAAAAATCTTAATTATATCACTTTTGTGAGTGGAATTTCGAAAATCAGGGAGACACGGTTAATATCATTGAGTAAAATGTGGTTTAATAAGATAAGAATAATTTTTTGTGAATAATAACTTTTTACTTTTATTTACCACGTTTTAATGTAAATATGGTTATTGAGGGTAAAATGATATTATTATTACCCTAACACATGTCTTAATTCTATTGTATAAGTATTATTCAACATAAAAATCCTTATGAATAAAATATTACCCTTTAGGTCCACTTGGATTAGATTTGGACATTTATTATTATTTTATTTAAAGAAGAGTAAAAATAGTTAAAATAAAAGTCTAATAACTAAAACATTTTTAATATAGGTTAACACCTAATATAAATTCGACTATATATATTCATTAGAAAGATAAAATGATTTCATATGTAATTATATTTTATTTATTATTTTTATACATTATATAATTTAATTTATTTATGAATCATTGATGATGTAGTAATTACCTTATTAATGAAATATGAACATAATTGGTGTTATATATACCCAAATAAATGTAATTTGAGACTTTTTATAAAATAATCTTCTTTTATAGGATAATATAACATGATATTATTGATTCAATTAACCTTTTTATAACTAATCATGTTTTTTTGATTTTCACAAAAATCAATTACCAAATAGTGTCAAAATTGACATAAAATAGTTTTTAAAAAAAATATTATATTATTAATTGTTATTATATTCCTAAAAATATAATGATCAGCCAAATAACTAAGATAAAGTTATATATATTAATTATGATCAACTTGATGTTCGTTTGTCATGTTATTGTATGTTTATTAACCATATAATGTAAGAAAACAAGAAGACACGGTAAAGGTTAAATTATTTAACGTAGAGTTAAATCTTAATGATAAGGTTAAAATAGTAACTTAAACTTGTCCAAAACCAATTGGTTGAGAGTATTTCGACCCATACCCACCTTATCTTATAAATAAATCATTTTGGAGCTATTAAACACCAAATATGACTTTATAATAAAATAATTTAAGTTATTCCTAAGGTGCCCCTCTCCTCCCTTATAAAAGGGAACCTCCTCCCTCACCTCCTCACACCACATTGAGGCTTCAATATTGGCCAAACCCTACCAATTTTTCTTCTCCAATTCCCTAGAAGAATCCTAGAGTTCATGGTTTTCATCAAAGTCCATCTTTATTTCCCTAAAAGTATGTCAAGAAGAGGTGCTTCAAAGAAGAGGTAATGTCCGTTACTGATTCTTTCAAATTTATTTATTCTTCTACTTCCTTTTCATTTGTTGTTTCATTATTAAGTAATAACATAAGTATCACTAATATATTGATATGTTATTATAAATATTAAAAAACCCTATTTCACTTTCTATCCATCCTACGAAAAATGAAATCACCACGCGTGTGTACGTACGGAATACCATCTCCACATCGTGGTGTAATATGTTTTCCACCACCACCTTACTTGGATGGTTATAATGGTGTAAAGAATAACTATATATGATTAGTGTAATGTGATATTGATTATGAAATTTTATAAATACACTTTAATACAATTCCATGATCATGGGAATGATATCATCGCTCATGCGTACCTACGAACTACCATCTCCACGACGCGAGGAGATTCATTATCAATGTTAACCATTTATGGATGATTATAAACTATATTTATTGAATAATAGTGAAATATATGACACAATAATGATACTAGATTTATATATATATATATATATATATGTATTCTATCTACATAATTCCATTCAATTCAATAAGGAAATGATAACTGTGTTCATGCGTACGTACGGCCTACCGTCTCCATGAACGGTGTATTTTATTCCTTTTATTAATAAATCATATATATATATATGTATATGATGAATATATATTATATATAAATCATGTTTTACATTCTTTAATTAATTAAATTAGGATATAAGTAATAATATCAAGAACAACAAGTTGAAACACGTATGATAAATGAAACAATTTTACCCAAAATGCTACTTTAACATGGAATTTACAAAATAACAGGTAATATAAAGTCATAAGTGAACCATATATGATATCATAACAATGAATATGATTCTTTAATAAGTCAATGGAATTATTTAAATCATTATATAGGAGGTTTGGATACATACGAAACATATCAGACATAAGGTAAGGGATAACTATTCCAATCTTGTTCTTATCCGAGAATTTTATTCGTAATTATTTACTAGGGTTATTATTATCATCCATGACCATGTTTTCTAAATATGTTTTCATGTATTTTTAATTTCATTTTTACCCATTTTTTACTTTTACCACATGTTATGGATGGAATATTTTTTTACCATATAATGATCTTTTTTGACTTTTCTGAAAAATGTACTAGAAGAATGTTTTTTTACTTATATGGCAAGAATGGATACTTACGGTTTCATAACGCCTTATTTTCATGAATATTCCTATACATAATTTCATGAAAATTTTCAACAAAATCCTTTTATTTTAAAATTTCTTTGCATTTTGTGAAAAGAATATTATTTTGAAGAAGAAAGGATATTTTACACAAGAATTAATTTCACGTGTTTTGACATAAACATTTTCCATATAAGATGACATTATTTCATATTTTTATGTTTCAAGTATAATATCTCTATGATTTAAAAGGTTTCCATTATCTTTGTATGGAATTATATCCATTTGTTTTATATGGATTATGTTTTTATGGAATGATTTTTTTGAAACCCATTTTATTCTTTGGGTTAGGATGAATGATTTATGTTTATGTTGTGTCACACGTAAGAATGATTTCATTTTGAGATGGGTGGGACCTATATATACCTCCAATGAATTGGGTAAAGATTTATATCTCATGAGATAAACATGGATGTAATGGTAAGTTAATCAGGTTCATTCATACAATACTTGAACGAGGAGTGAACTCGATTCTGAACGGGAATTTGTCCACTAAGATAGTCTTGGCAGAAATGCCTTGGATACTATGGAAATCATATCTTGTGCTTAATGGTTTCCACAATCACTTGTTTTATTCTAATGATTTTTTTTCATGATTGATGTTGCTTTATGATATATTCTTTACATACTTCCATGATTTATTTCTTTGCTCAAGATTTTGATGTTTAGATTTTTTGTTAATGTTTTTGCATTCAAATGTTCATTGATTGTTTGATGTTCTATATTCTTTCCCTTATTGAGAATTTGAGCTCACCCTTTTTATGTTTTCTTTTCTCCAGGATATAAATAAAGATTTTAGGATAGAATACCAAAGGGGAAGAACTTTATGGGAGATCTTAAAGATCATTCACCATGATTAGAAGATTACGTTCCGAGTTTCCAAAGACACTAAACTAATACAGTCTTTGGGTGTCTCTTTTTTGTCATTTATTAAGTATTCTGCAAATGTAATGTAATTTCCATGTACGTCAAGATTTTGGTCTCTACTATTGGTATCAGAGAAAAGGTTTAGTTGACCTTTGGAAACTAGGATGCAAAAACATTAGTGAGATCCCTAGATATATTTCTAATGTATGTATAGGGATGTCCCTAAGGATAAGTTTACATATAGGTAATAGTACTAGAAGTAAGGTAAAGATCATATTATTTAACCAAATATGTTAGATATTTAAGGTACTCCCCTTTGATTATGATTTTTTCCTCTCACACTATTCTTTTTGGGTTTTAGAAAATGGATGGAAACAGGAAGATACACGATAATGGAGGATATCATGGAAAATGGAATGATATTTTTCATGAGAAACCACATGAAACAGGATTTGGAAGTTCAAACATCATTATTATGCCTAATCATCAATCTCATAATATGATCAATAATCTCAACTTTGGTAAGTTTCCTGACTTATCTAATGAGAGAAATATAGAGTTTCATGATGATCATAGAGGAACAAAACTTCAATTTCACCCATGTAAATAATGTGGGAAAAGGCATCAAGGAGAATGTTTCAAAGGAACTGGAAGATGCTTTGGGTGTGGAAAAGAAGGACACAAATCTAGTAATTATAAAGGATAAGGTTTAGTTAATAGCAAGGACAAGGATAATGGTATTGCTAAGACATCAACAATGGTTAAATATTTTAAATGTGGAATGTATGGGCATTATGAAAACCATTTCCCAATGGAAAATATCATGAAGAGAATCTACATGGCCATATGTGTAGTATTTATGTGGATGATGATGAGGATACTACAAATGATATATGAGATGATAGAAGTGTTGAAGCATGGTCAATGGTTAAAGAATGTAGTGTAATGATTGTATTTTTATCAAGAGTTATGTTGTATAGGTAATTTAATGTTACTATGGAATAAAGAAACATCTAAGGATTATTAGACTATTGTTTTTCATAAAGTATTTGAAAGTATATGTTGAATGGTACTGGTAACCATGAAAGATTATTCAGATATTTTTGGAAAGAAGATGATATGCACATAATGAAGGGATAAAGTTAGTATGATATTATGACAGTATTCATAAGCACGTGACTGATATAAGGACAATGTGATATCATGGTTTGAGTATATAGAAATTTTGGGATTTGGTATGTGGAATGAATTAACTTTTGACATCATTCATGTTTTCGATAAGGTTATATGGTAATTCATGTTTTAAAAGAATACATGTTTAAGGTATTAACATGTTTGTCATATGACCAACAAGATATGTCTTATGATATATGGGAGATAAATGATGATATTCACATTCTAGGTATATGACCTCTCTAGTAATCATTTTCATTATACTATTGGACATATGTATTTTGGATAAGCCTAAATATTGTAATGGATTATGTGGGAAATAAGATAGTATTATTTAAGGATAGAACTTGTTTTTCTATATTATTTCTGGAATGTTATAATAGTATAGTTTCAGAAAAAGGACAACTCATAGGACGAGCGAAAACCCGTCACTTCGGAGAAGGTTGTGGGAATCGAACCCACAACTAAAGTATGACAGGCCTTTATCACATACCACTGGCCTACACAAAGTCCCTGGTTAGTAGAAATGAGTTTTATTATATTAAACGCTATTATAAATGAAGTATAAGTCCATTTTACAACCATATATGATTAATATCAAGATAGATGGACTTATGTATATTTAATAAATTGTGCTAAAAATTTTACGATAGAAACTAATGGAATGACCTATCATTCTATCGCATGATATACTAACACTTTATGAATGACAAATTCAACTTCATTTATTTAAGAGATGAATTCGAAATTGTTCAAGGCACAAACAACGGTCAGATTTTACCAAAATCAAGTAAGTCTTTCTTTTAATTCAACAATTTGTCCGCATTAGGGGAATGATCATGAAAAATAAAAATGTTGTCCTTGTTTCCTCATACCCGATAAATCAGATGGAACCTTAGATCATAACAAATTTATGGCTTTGTGATTGATGGATTATTCATAGCCATGTTTTCTTCCACTCTCCATCAAAACATGATGGTTTGATTTCTCTTCCATATCCTTATTTTCACCTATGTTCTTCTATGTGGAAACCTAGTGATGAGTTAATTTGGGTAACCGTTACATTTTATACATTATTTTTTCAATGTTATGTTTTGGTATTCCTTTTTACGATGTGGGTTTCTATGATAGAATGTTTCAAGTAGTAAACGATTTATAACCCCGATGAATTTTTTGGGTGAAATTCATTTTAAGGGGGGTAGAATGTAACAACCCGATATTTTATGAGAATTGTTCTTTTTAATTTCATTGGTGTCTTTTGTTGTACGTGACCCCAAAATTATCTTGTTCTATATGCAACACCATATACGCAACACTATTCTTGGCTAGTGTTACACAAAATTTCAAGTTCGTTTGATAGAAGTTTTTCTACACAAAATTGATTGTATATATATATATATCTATTCAATGTTTAAATGAAATATGGTTGGATTTTTTAATACACAATAAAAAAGGAATCATGCACTACAAGAAACCCTGACTTGGTTTTCTTTACACGCAATCGCGACCTTCCACGATTTTGTGTGTTGTACACAATACTGAGTTTCACTAAACAACGATATGTTATTAAAATATTATATAAACTAACCATTATGAATAGTAATATCCACTTTTTGAAATTTAATTTTTCAAAATGTACTTAATTTTTGGATTTGGAATATCAAAATTAGCATAGGGTGAATTTTTGGTATTTTTATGAAAACATTCAATTTTTTGATGAATAGTGAAAACCCTGGGTTAGTAATTAAAAACAGACTTTTTATTTAAATAATTATTGATATTATTTAAATTTATTTTAGGTAAAAATTGATAAATAATACTTATATAAGTTAAATGTAATTCATTTAAGTCATTTTGTAATAATTTTAGATATATAAAAATTTTATTGAACTTTTCACCGTCTTTTACCCACCTCTTAGGAGGATTTGAAAATTTACATAAATCTCAATTTTACAGCTTCTGTGAGTGGAATTTCAAAAATCCAAGAGACATAGTTAATATCAAGGAGTAAAATTTGGTTCAATAAGATAAAAATAATTTTTGGTGAATAGTAACTTTTTAATTTTATTTACCACGGTTAAAAATAAATATGGTAATTAAGGGTAAAAATGATATTATTATTACCCTAACACATGTCCTAATTCTATTGGATAAGTATAATTAAACCAAAAACAATCTTATGAATAAAATATTACCCTTTATTCCCACTTAGATTAGATTAGGACATTTATTATTATTTTATTTAATGAAGTGTTAAAATAGTTAAAATCAATTTTTAATAACTAAAACATTTTTAATATAGGGTTATACATAATAATAATTCCACCAAAAGTATTAATTATAAATATAAAAATATTTCCTACATAATTGTATTTTATTTATAATATTTAGACATTAAATAATTTAATTTATTTATGACACAATGATGATGCATTAATTACCTTATTAATGAAATATTAACATAATTGATGTTATAAATACCCAAATAAATGTAATTTGAGACTTTTTATGAATTCCAATAATTATAAAGGTCAATAAGACATGTTATTATTGATTCAATTAACATTGTTAGAACTAATTATATTGTTATGAGTTTCACAAAAATCAATTACCAAATAGTGTCAAAATTGACATAAAATTGCTTTTAAAACAAATATTGTATTATTAATTGTTATTTTATTCCTAATAATCTAATGGTCTTCCAAATGACTCATATAAGGTTATATATATTAACAATCATCCACTTAGGGTTCATTTGGAATGTTATAGTATGTTTATTAACCATATAGTGTAAGATAACAAGAAGACACGGAAAAAGTTATATTATATAACTTAGTGTTAAATCTAAATGATTAGGTTCAAATAGTAACCTAAACTTGTCCAAAATATATTTATTGAGAATATTTAGACCTATCCCTACTTTATATTTGAAATAAATCAATTTGGAGATATTAAAAACCAAATATGACTCTATAATAAAATAATATTTTATGTTATTCCTAAGGTGCCCCTCTTCTCCCTTATAAACAGGCACCTCCTCCCTCTCCTCCTCAGACCACTAGGAGCATTCATGATCGTCCAAACAATGCCAATTTCTCTTTTTCACTTCCCTAAAAACATCCTAGAGGTCCTGGTCTTCTTCAAAGACAATCTTTAGTTCCCTAAGAGGAGGTCAAGAAGAGGCGCTTCAAAGAAGAGGTAATGTCTGTTACTGATTCTTTCAAATTTATTTCATCTTCTACTTCCTCTTCATTAATTGTTTCATTATGAAGTTATAACATATGTATCCCTAAAATATATATGTTATTATAAATATTAAACAACATTATTTCCCTTTATATCCTTCCTATTGAAAATGAAATCACCGCGCGTGCGTACGTACAGAATACCGTCACCACACAGTGGTGTAATCTGCTTTCCACCACCACCTTACTTGGATGGTTATAATGGTGTAAATAATAACTATATAAGATTATTGTAAAGTGGTATTTATTAGTAAACATTATACATACACATCAATACAATTCCATTATCATGGGAATGATATCAGCGCTCGTACGTACGTACGGACTACCGTCTCCACGACGCGATGAGATTCATTTTACATGTTAACCATTCTTGAATGGTTATAAAGCATATATAATGAATAATAGTAAAATATATGAGTTAATAATGATAATTTATTAATATTTATTTATATATATATATATTTCATATACATAATTCCATTTAATTAAATACGGAAACGAAAATAGAATTCATGCGCACGCACGGCCTACCGTCTCCAAGAACGGTATATTTCATTCCACTTATCGATATATCATAAATATATATGTATATTTATATGATGAATAAATATTATATATTAATCATGTTTTAAATTTTGGAATTATGTATATCAGGATACATGTACTAATACCAAGAACAACAAGTCGAAACACGTATGATAAATGAAACAATTTTACCCAAAATACTTCTTCGACATGGAATTTAAAAAAAACAGGTAATATAAAGTCATAAGTGAACCATATATGATATCATAACAATTAATATGACACTTTAATAAGTCAAAGTCATTATTTAAATTGTTATACAGGAGTTTCAGATACATACATAGCATATCAGACATATGGTAAGGGATAACTATTCCAATCTCGTTCTTATCCGAGATTGTTATTGATAAGTATTTTCTAGGGTTATTGTTATCCTCCACGTCCATGTTTTATAAATATGTTTTCATGTATTTTTAATGACCTTTTAATCCATTTTTACTTTTAACACATGTTATGGACGTAATATTTCTTTTGTTTACCATTTGATGATCTTTTTTCACTTTTCTGACAAATGTACGAGAAGAATGTTTTTTACTTATACGGCATGAATAGATTTTTTACAATTTCATAACGCCTTATTTTTATGAATCTTACTGTAAATGATTTCATGAAAAATTTCAACAAATTCTCTTTCTTTTAAAATTTCTTCAAATTTTTTGAAAAGAAGATTATTTTGAAGACGAAAGGATATTTTCCTCATGAATTAATTTCAAGTGTTTTGTCAAAAACATTTTCCATCTATGATGACATTATTTCATATGTGTATGTTTCAATTATAATGTCTCTATGACTAAAATTGTTTCACTTCTCTTATGATGAAATTATATCCATTTGTTTTATATAGATTATGTTTTTATGGAATTATGTTTATGAAACCCATTTTTTTCTTTGGGTTATGATGAATTATTTAAGTTTTTGTTGTGGAACACTTAAGAATGATTTCATTATGAGATGGTTGGGACCTATATCTCCCTCCAATGCATTGGTTAAAGATGTATATCTTATTAGATAAAAATTTCTAGAACGGTATGTTAATCTGGTTCAGTGATACAGGACTGGAATGAGGAGTGAACTCGATTTAGAAAATGACTTTGTCCACTAAAATGGTCTTGGCAGCAATGCCTTGGCTACTATGGAAATCATATCATGTGCTTAATGGTTGACACAATCACATGTTTTATTCCAATTCTATTTTATCATGATTTTTGTTCCTTTATTATATATGAGTTACGTATTTCCATGATTTATGTCTTTGATCAATATTTTGATGTTTAGATTTTATGTTCAAGTTTTCACATTCAAATGTTTGTGGATTATTTTATGTTCTCTATGCTTTCTCTTACTGGGAATTTGAGCTCATCCTTTTTATGTTTTCTTTTCCAAAACATATAAATAAATTTTTTAGGTAAGAAACCATAGGGGAAGATCTTTATGGGAGATGTTGAATATCTTTCACCATGATTAGAAGATTATGTTCTGAGTTTGCAAAGACACTAAACTAATATTGTCTTTGGGCGTCTGTTTTTGTCATGTATTAAGTATTCCATAAAATTAATGTAATATCCATGTACATCAAGATTTGGGTCTCTAAAAGGATTATATATCATATATAGAGAATAATTATCATGTTATATTTATTATTTACATTAATTACACATCATTATTATATCCATACAAATAATAATATATTGAATAACAATTACCCCACGACAAGGAGACAAGAATCAGTATGTACGCACGTAGGGTGATATGTCATTCAAAGGATTGATAGAATAATGAAGATTATTGTAAAATATTTATAATAAAATCCTAGTATATATATGATACTGGAATTATTATTTTTGAATGGAAATATCAAATAAAGAAGAAGTGGAAGAAGAAAAGAACTTGAAAGTGGGTGGTGAAATTATTACCTATTTTTTAGTTTCTTCCATTCGATTTTATAAAACGTCAACCTTAAGTAGGATTTCTAATCAATGGAGGGCCTCTAGGATGAAGTGAGGTAAGATGATAGGATATTTGGGTAGGGTTTCGCCGAGCCAAAATCATTGAAGGTGTGAATTAGTGAGTAGGGGGAGTGTCCTTTTATAAGAGGGGTGAGGGGCACCTTAGGAAAGGTTAGAAATATTATTTTATACTAAATGCTTATTCGGTTTATAATGGGTCCAAAGTAAATTATGTAAATTTTAAGGTGGGGATAGGTCGATAACAACTCAACCAATAGGTTTTAGATAGGTTTGGGTCACTATATTAACTTTATCTTTTTTATTTAAATCTTAGTTAAATAGCTTGACATTTACCATGACTTTTTGTTTTTTATATTATATAGTTAATAAACATACTATATACTTCAAAGAGTCCCACAAGTGGTCCATTAATGATAAAAATATTATTATATAAGTCTTTTGGCCGAACCTTATTTTTTTCGGAATATAATATCAATTAATAATATAATATTTGTTTTAAAAACTCATTTATGTCAATTTTGACACTATTTACTACATGATTTTTTTTAAAGTCGTAAAAACATTATTTATTCGAAAAAAATTCATTTAAGAAATCCTAACATGTCATATTAAACAATATAATTAGTGGATGTCATCAAAAAATTCAAATTATATTTATTTTGACATTTATAATACCAATTATTTGATTATTTCATTAATAAGGAAAATATTGCATCTTTATTGTGTCATTAATAAATTTAATTATTCAATGTATAAAAATTATAAATTAAATAATATTATATATAAAAACTTTTGTCTTTCTAATGAATATTTATAGTCGAAAATATAACATATATAACCCTATGTAAAAAAAAATTCTAAAAGATATATACTTGTGTCATTTTTGTATTTTATTTAACTAAATATATATAAAGTTTCATTATCACTTACAAATGGCCCCATGGGGTCCGCAAATTGACCCAAAGATGACCATTGTTGGACATGTATCAAAAAATATTGTTAGGAAACGTTTTAGGGTAATTAAATATTTTTATAATATTATTTTTCTATCCTTATTTAGTGTATTTACCCATTAACCATGGTAAATAGAATATTTACTGAAATAATCATTCAAAATATCTAAAAATAAAAGTTACCTATTTACAAAATTTGGACCTCCTAATTCTAAATATGGAATCCATTTTTCTAAATTCAAAATACAGAAGTGGCAGAAATTATTATAAAATTAATTCCCGTTGTCAAAACAGAGAGCGTATTTTTTAAGAAATAATAACTATCAAAATATTTACACTTGTTTTTGTCTAGTTTAAATGTGAAATTACATAAAAGTACCAATATTAGATTAAATGGTAAAAATATAATCTAATTATAATTTAAAACCTTCCAATAGTATAATTTATCACTATAAATTATTTGGTTAAAAAATATGTTTTTAATTAGTGTTTAGTATTTTTCACTATTCATAAAAATATGGATGTTTTCTAGAAAATACCGAAAAATCGCCATAGGCTAATTCGTTATTCTGAATCCAAAAATGAAGCCCATTTTAAAAGATAAAATTTATAATATTTTAAAAAGTGGGTATTACTATGCATAACGTCTAGTTTGATTTGTTGTGGTGTGTGTTAGAACTTGAAGTCACGTACAACACACACTATAGTATTATTCAAAGGAAAACATACCGTGTAATCTTGCGGTGTTACATTCTCCCCTCCATTAAATAATTTCGTCCCCGAAATGTTTTTAAAATTTGGATTGGGAATATAATGGAAAGTTTCACATCAGAAAAAGAGTCAATAACACTATCACTATAAAAGAACGAAAGAGTAGTACAATGGTCTACCAAGATATCCCATTCTAGGATTACATGTAGAAAACATGGATATGGATGATAAACTATGTTTCAGGTTCTGATGGAGAGGGATAGAAAACATGATCTGGAGAAATTTAACAACAAGAAAACCACAAACTTGTTATGGGACAAACTGGTATTAGTCTCCTAGTAGGAAAAGTAAATGGACAACCATTTTTTTTGTTTTAAGTTACAATACTCAAATATTAAGAATTAATTTATGAGATTTACTAAGAACATAAAGAGATAATATACCTACTTTTTAAGTAGAGTTTCATTTTTAATAAATTTATACCAAAAATGCATTTTTTTTAAACGATAAGGATTCAAGAAGTCATGGTCAAACTGAAAGAGCTATAATAAAATTCAATAGAATTTCATGATAAAAGAAGGATAAACTATATATTTACCTTCTCTTTAAAGATTAATCAAAACCAAAATAGTTTGTATAAGATCCGATGATCCCCCAAAATGATATTCCATTCGAAACAGAATCACTAATAATAATTTTTAAAACTAAACCAACAAAACCCCAATGCTAAATAAATACCCTTCAATAAAAAATTGTCCCTAAAATCCTTATATATAATCCAAACTAATATGGAAACCCAAAACATAGAAGAATTTGGTTATGTAGTCTTCCACGTTAAATTGTATCTATAAATAACATCAACTACTCTTAAATTCACATACTTAAAAGTAATTAACCTAATAACATATTCCCTATTATTGGTTAATCATTTACATAAATAACACAAATCACTATAAATCCACAATAAAAACATAGATAAAAATCTACCATTACTTTTCAAATGAAATCCCATAGTGTTCTATTTTCATTGGAAATATAGTGTTCCTAACAAAGCGAACATCTTCCAAAATAACATTTATCCCTTAATCACCGAATCATTTTCCTATACTAAGGGTATTTATTTGATAAGACATAAGATCCCAAATCAACTTATTATTTATAAATAAAATCATTTAACTAAAAATAATTAGTCACACTAACCAGGGTCTTCATGTATTCGAGCGGTTGGTGATAAATCCCAATCGCACTTTGGTTGTGGGTTAAATTCCCACAGCTTTGTCTGACGCGACGGGTTGTCACGCAGTCTGCATGTTGTCCTTTTTCAAAAACTATATTTTATAACATTATCAAAATGAGATAAATTACTCAAAATATCCATAACATAATTTAACCACAAATGTTATCTCATACCTTGCATTTTCATCACAAAATATAATAACTTGTAATTGACCAAACCCAATGATCATATAAAACTAAATGGTTACTTATAACTATATCCACAAGAGAAAAGATAATTCTTCCTCAAATATCATTTTCACATGACAAACATTAGGGTTAAAAATTCAAGAGGAATTTGTTCCAATGTAATCCCATCAATAACGAGTATTAGTACTTTTAAAAAAAATTCAACCATTTATTTCCACATAGCTTTTTCTTTGACAATTAAAATAGCCTATAGAATAGGGAATTCACTCAGGTAATGGCCAGGTCCCCTGGATTTATGGAAAATTACTGTAACTGGATTCTTGGGACCATTTTTATTTTCTTCCATAGTATTCTACATTTTTCTCATCAATTATTAACTTTATATCCTTCTTTCCCACACGACAAGCATTTATTTGTTCCATTTACACAAATTCATGGGTGTATCCTTCTACATTTATAGAATGATGGAAATTGAGGATTATTTTCAACATGGTCACCACTACTGGATCTCTTATTATTCATCACCTTTATGTTCTTTGTTGAGTCCAGGAGTTGGTTAATATATATGATTTTGATCATATTTTTTGGAAAACTGATTTTTCATGAAGACTATATCTTTTATGCCTATCAACAATCAATTTTTTTCTCATTTCCACCACTTTTACCACATTGAATGTCATTCTCAATGTTACTATTATTTCCTTTGAATCTAGCCATTGACTAAAACTAGAGAGCATTGTGTGAGTAAAAGTAGTCATAAAATCATTTAGAGAATATCATGACCCCATATTCTTAATTTAAAACACTTTAGGATTTACCAAGGTCATTTATTCACATATTATATAGAAATTCTTCAAATATTTTTGTACAGAAAATGTAAATTATCCTAAGCATATCCCCTGAGAGTGTCGTAACCAAGAGTGCAACAAGGCCCATTTTCATGCACCAGTTCCCATTAGAGTCTTTCTCAAAGTGGTGTGTTCGGGTTTTACCCCTACGTATATCTATTCCAGAGCCTCCTCTACCTACTCATATCCAGACTGGGATGTATTGCTCAGAAAACTAAAAAAATATCTACAATACCAAAATTATATAAGGTTCTTCTATACTAATCCTCAATGCCCATCATAGGTCTATGTGCTCTAATCAGATTTTATCTAAATCTAATTTACAAGGATTGAACTAAACATCCTTTGAAACTAACTGTAACTCAACAACCCTAGAAGCCCAGACTCAGTCCATTATTACATATTATTGGCATGATCATAAAATATCATATCTCCAAATACAAATTAGTTTAGTAGCCTTGGATGTTCTAGATACATTCATAAGTTTACATTACATCATAAAATTGAAAACTACAACAACATTTTCTCCATATAAAACACTGAGATCCCATTGACTATCCGTGGAGGTAAGTCATAATATTCTTCTTTGCATCCTGGTAAAATAAAACATAGAAATGGGTGAGCTCAGATTTCATTAAAGATAACATTATAGAGGAAACTTTCATAAATAAGTGTAAACATTTAAGGTAGTGTATAAGACTAGAAGAAAAGCCTTTTATACTTGAACATTAGCATAATATGGAAAAGATATAATCAAATAATTCCATTTACTTATTCACATGGATATTCTCCTGGTCGAATGATAACATGAAATATCATAACCACTTTCATAATGATGGAATTCATAATTCCATATTATCATAACCACATAGTCAAGGATTTGTGCCAAGACTACAAATAAAATTTTGTCAAGGCCTTATACCAAGACACTAGTTTGTCTCATGAGACCTACCGATGCATCTAAGAGATATATAGGGCTCCACTCATCACTTACTAAGTCCAATGCATTTCTCATATGAAAATTTTGAAACATAACATAAACATTCGTATTAAAACAAGCATACGAAATTTTAATACATTATCCACAAACCATGAATGGTATAAAAATAGCACATCCACAGTCAAACATAACTCATTCGATACAATATGTAAGATTCTATTGTATCAGACTAACCTCAATCGATAATAATGAAGTATATTGTCATAGATGAAAATAATCATAAAAACTATTAGAGAGAAATAACCCCATTTTTCTTGAAATCATTTAAAATTCACACTATTTTTCATGAATCGAAAAAAAAATATTTTTTTAATCATAGTGTCCTATACCCCTTTGAATATTTTAAATGGAATTTTTATTTTAAAAAAATAATGTCCATAAAAATAAATCCTTAAAACCAATTTTAAAACATGGACATTAATGAGAATGAATTAGAATAAAAAACCATTAAAACAATTAAAATGATATTTTAGTTAGAGTTCCTAACCAAAAGAGAGACACTTGAATACAAATAATTGAGGTAATGAAAATATTATAATATCATGAGAATGAGCGTATTCATGATATACATTGTCAAAGTACATTATATACACTATATAAAAGTGATTTTGTGTATAACAACATATATGTCTCAATGGAATGTCAATTGAGATGAAAGCTCTTATAAAAACTATATACTTAGGTTAAGGATAAATCATTGACATAATTGTGTGTTAAAAATATAAATACACTCAGTATGATTGGATATTCAGTGTAAATAAATCAGAGGAAATTCACACATATTCTTGTAAAAACATCACCAATGAATTTTATATTTAAGTCAACAAATATATATTGAGTTAAAATTACTCTTATCAAGTACGTATCGATGAATTGAGAATTTATCAATGGAGTATTATGCAAATAAAATTTGTATCCATAGAAAGGGGAGTGTAAATTATGACATAAGAAAATGGATAGTGATTCCACTTATAATCTTGGAGTAAATTAATAAACAAATTATGCGTAAAGCCGAATGACTCGAAATTGAAATTTCTAATTCCCTTACCAATTTGGTAACTTAAGAAACATACGTCCCATGAAATATGGATCATAAAATGATGATTTAAATATCCATAAATTAAATTATATTACATAATGAATACAATCATGTGCATTACACATAGTATATGCAATAAATAAGTGGTGAACAATAGAAATATCACGGAATTAAAATTGAGATAAGAAAATCCTTACATTGTACATTTTCCATGGTCAAGGGTAGGTTAACCTCTTATATAATAGTTAAATAATTATTGTTGAATTATATAAGAATCTTATACATTCATATGATTTCATATATAATTTTTAAAATTGATTTTTTAATAATATCTTAGTATTATCGTCGTTTCAGGTGTTAACAGATTCATTTTCCATTTATTTTATTTGTTATGTGAGCCATATTTTTTATGGATGGGATGTATATCATTCATATCCAGAATGATGTTAAGTATTTAAACATAATTTTTAACCACCAAATGATAATTATTTTTGAATGGATTCGATAGGTAATGAATCTCATCGCGTCCATGGAGACGGTAGTCCGTACATATGCACGAGCAACAATATCATTATATTGATATTAAATTAATATTCAATTGGATGTTATATCATATATAAAGAATCATTATAATTTTATATTTGTAATTTACATTAATTACACATCACTTTTATACTCATCCAAATAATAATGTATTGAATATCAATTACACCACAGCGTGGAGATGGTAATCTTTACATATGCACGTATGGTGACATGTCATTCAAATGATGGATAGTATAATGAAGATGTTTGTATCATATTTATAATAAAATCACAGTATATAGAAGATAATGGAGGTATTATTTTATAATGGAAATAACAAATAAAGAAGAAGTGGAAGAAGAAAAGAACTTGAAAGAGGGGGGGGGGTGAAATTATTACCTCTTCTTTGGGTTCTTTGATTGGATTTGATCGAACGGGATCCTTAAGTTGGCTTTCTGACCAAATGAGAGAATATAGGATAAATTGAGGGAAGTTTAAAGGATTTTTGGGTAGTTTTACTCGATCCAAAAGTCTTTGACGGTGTGAATTAGTGAGTAGGGGGAGTTCCCTTTTATGAGAGGGGTGAGAGGTAACTTAGGAAAAGATAGAAATATTATTTTATAACAAATCCATATTCAGTTTATAATGGATCCAAAGATGATTATTTAAAGGTTAAGGTGATGATAGATTGAAAACCACTCAAAAAATAGGGTTTAGACTACTTTGGATCACTATATTAAATTTATATTTTTTATTTTACTCTTAGTTAAATAGTTTGACATTTACCATGTATCTTGGTATTTTTATATTATATAGTTAATAAACATACTATATACTTCTAAGAGACCCCCAAGTGTTACATTATTTATAATCCTATCATTATATAATTCCTTTGGCTTAACATTAGTTTTTTAAGAATATAATATCAAAAATTAATATAATATTTTTTAAAAACTCATTTATGTCAATTTTGACACTATTTAATAATTGATTTTTTTAGGTCATAAAAAATTATTAATTCAAAATAAAATTAATTTATTAAATTATAATATGACATTTTTACCAATAAAATTCGTTTATCAAAACATTCAAATTATATTTATTTGAACATTTATAATACCAATTATTTGATTCCCTCATTAATAAGGAAAACACTGAATCATTATTGTGTCATAAATAATTTTTATTATTCAATGTATAAAATTATAAATAAAATACCATTATGTAGAAAATATTTTTAAATTTCTAATGAATATTTATAGTTGAAAGTATAACATATATAACCCTATGTAAAAAAATTTTTTCTAAAAGATATATGCTTTTGTCATTTTTGTTTTTACTTTAACTTAATTAATATAAAGTGTCATTATCACTTAAAAGTGTCTCAATGGGGTCCCAAAAAAGAAAAAAAAGATTCCCATGGTCGGACATGTATCATCCAATAGGGTTAGGACAAGTTTTAGGGTAATTTAATATTATTATAATATTATTATTTTACCCTTATTTACCAGATTTACCCTTTAACCATGGTAAATAAAATATTTACCAAAGTAAATATTCAAAATGAAAAAAAAAGTTACCTATTTTCAAAATTTTGACCTCCAGATTCTAAATATGAAATCAATTTTTCTCAATTCATAACACAAAAGTGGCATAAATTTATTTAAAATTAATTCATGTTGTCAAAACAAAGAGCGTTTTTAAGAAATAATTATTATCAAAAGATTGACACTTCTTTATGTTTAGTTTAAATGTAAAATTACATCCAATTAAAAATATTGGATTAAATGGTAAAAATATACTCTAATTATAATTTAAAACCTCTCAATAGTATAATTTATCACTATAAATTATTTATATTAAAAAATTTGTTTTTAATTAATGTTTTGTTTTTTTCACTATTCATCAAAATATGAATGTTCTCTAAAAAATACCAAAAAATCACCTTAGGGTAATTTCGATATTATGAATCCCAAAATGATGTCCATTTTGAATGATAGAATATATAAGATTTCAAAAAGTGGGTATCACTATTCATAATGAATAGTTTTATTGGTTGTGGTGTGTGTTAGAACTCGAAGTTGTGTACAACACACGCCACTGTATTATTCAATGGGAAATGTACCTTGGAAGCGTTTGGTGTTACACTCCCTTTAATAAATTACTCCAAACCAAAAACCATATCATGGGTTTTCCCCATGGTTTCTACGCATGTGTGATGTATTTCATTATTTAATAATTCCATGAACTAAACTAATTAAAAAACACTCTTGGTGATGTGGAAGTGGGTCATGTTTATAATTAATTGACTTTAAGAACACAATCTATAATATATGAATTCAAGGAATAATTTTTTGTTTATAAAATTAATAAAATAACATGAAACACATTATTTTTTAGGGGAATCATAATTTTGGTATTGGATAATTTTTATTTTATTTAGGACATCACTTTTTGGATTTTATGATCTGATAATTCATATAGTATGTTTATACCGTATTTATTTTTGACCAAAAAAATCGAAAGACCCCAAAAAGTATTAATAATTCACCAATTAATAATTTCAATATGATGATTTCCAAATATATAACATTCTAGATCCAGATTCCACTCAACTGGTTCCCCATACCTTGTTAGCCACAGGGCCACCTATGAATTTCCCCAAACGCTAGAGGCTTATGACTAAAAGAAAGGGACTAAGGTGTTGTAATGTGGAAACTATGACCTAATCGTCTTAGTGTAACCCAACAGAGTCAATAATAATGAAATAGATGAAATATTATATAACATACAATTGAAATAATTAGAGGAATACTGATAAGATAAATAATCAGACATCATTACACACAAAAGATGATGCATCATGTCACTTGTTCTAGAAAAGAAGAAACAAATGATACACTACTGTTAGATACATGATACAATACCAAGTTCCAGAAAATAAAAATGAAAACTCAGAAGCATTTCAATCCTTGACTTGGTCCCATGCTCTCCTACACCAAACAACAATCATGAACTTGTAGAAGGTCTCTTACCTTATCGACTTCTACAAAATTATAATCTATATGGGCCCAAAATCATGACCCAAAATTTATGTGAGAAATAAATCCAAGTAGGAAAATACCAAAGATTTGTTCATATCTTTTAGTGAGGATATGCAACAGGTTCTATATAAATAAATAAATTTGTAACTTAGGAAGTACTAAAAAGTTAGCAATACTAAAAGTCATGTATTCCATTTTCATTCATTATGTTCAATTAAACCATTAAATTACATTAAATTATATAATTATCTACATTCATCCTAGCCTATTAATCCCCCATATAAACTATACTCAATAGATACCTCATGTGCCTTTCTAAATAAGTAAATTGAAGAATTAATTCTAGCTTGTTCTTTGGCATGGTAGATACATCGTAGGTTATTCCATTTCAATATTCAATTAAAAAACTCGCCTAAATAAAAAACAAAACCATGCCAATAGGAATAACCAATCATCACCCACATTCATAAGAAATCCTCACATATAGGTACAAAAAATCCCCTCCCCCGAGCATTATAAATCCTCATCCGCAGGCAAAAAAAATCCCCACTCGCTGTCATATCAATCAAACTAGGTTGAGCCCAGTATATCAGCAATTTAGATAATATAAAACACTTGTAAGTTACACTATTACATGGTTAACATAATAACATCTCACGTGGGCATGATAAATAACAATAAAAAGGTTTATTAAACTATCATAAGGATTAAACGACAATAAGAATAACATTAGGAATGGGGAAAGACAATAATACGAAGCCCTCAATCCATCCAATTAAAATTTAACCAAAATGAAATCACATTACAATTAAATTCATTTTAAACAACCCAAAATGGGGAATAATAAGGCTTTTTATAATAGGCAACCTAGGCCAAATGGCCATAAACTATTATTCAAGGGAAACACGCCAATGGGGAGTCGCTATATCAAGGAAATCAAGATTACTCATGAGTAATAACACAAATTCAGTTACCTAAACATCATTAAGTAATAAAACAGGTTGAAAATAAATCCAAGTGACATAAGAAAATGGGACCACAACACATGGCTGCATATATTAATCTCTAAAATTAACGAGAATCCCAAGACAACCTATCTTGAACTAGTGTGAATCACCCCATCCAACATCAAATTCAAATTCAAGCTAGAAAGAATATTATTAACAAAACAAGGTAAAACACTAAAGGTCCGATAAACTTTTCAAGAAAAAAAATTTAGAAGAATGGCTCAATAGGAATTGAGATCATACCTATTGGGTTCAAAAACATCTAACAGAGGTCGAGATAGTGTTCAGACAGACAATGAGGATCCAAAATGATCTTCAGTTGTGCTTCTCGCAATACTTGATGATCCCACTATCCAAATGATAGAAAAATGAATCTACTGCACATTTTATCCAAAAATGAAACTACATGATTCATACTAATAAGAAATATCTTGTATATGTTCTAAAATCATCACTTTCTACCGACTCCCCTTACGTTCCATGTTCAACCACACATGGGTATGTTATAGGATGTGTACTAATAAGTATACACCATGTAACCCCCATTTTTTGCATGTAAGGCATGAAACTAGAATTTAACCCCTTTTAATCTTTTTCCTCTTATATTAATTAAAAATAAAAGATTCATTCCTCAATAGAAGAACAAGGTTCTTACAAACATCCCCCTTAAATCAATTCATCCCCAAATTTCACTTTCAAGGGTGGTGAAGATATATATGAGAATAAATCTAACCATCGAGTATGTATGTCAGCCTCCTAATACCATTTCACATCCTACACTCGACCATACATCCATAGCACCTATACTAGAGGTTCTGGCAAGCATTAGATAACCATTGTGCTATGATCCATAATATAAATTGAACGCTCTAAAAAGGACACATCAACCTAATGATCAACCTCCTTGGTCTAAAAAACATGATATGGGTCTGAGTGATTGTGGCACAGTTGAGATACATGGAATATTTCATGCATGGAACGATACATTTGAGGTAACTATAATAGATTGGAAGCCAAACCGACCCATTCTAGAATCTTAAATGGCCTGACATGTCGCAATGAAAGATTACACTATCTCATGATCCCCCAGTGTCCCATACTTAGTGAAACATGAAAGAAATAATGGCCTCCTACCATGATGTCTAGAGGTCATCTGCGGAGATCTATATAACATTTATAATGAAACTGTTCTATAGCCATTTTCTTCTAAACTAACTAGACCAACTCAGAAGTCTCTTGCACAAGACATGGTACAAGTAATGCTACCAAACTCGCCCCTAGCCTGCACATGGGTGATTGACATGGCCTTCTGTACAAAGCCTTATAAGGTTTAATATCTATAGTCTCCTTTAAACACTTATTGTATGAAATTTACACTATGGGAATATTGTTCTCCAAAGAGACTCGAAAGTCTAGGACGCATGCTCACTGCATGTCCTATAGAACATGTATTTTACGCTTTGATTGGACATTAGTCTGAGGGTGTTATTTTTTGCTTAAAAGCACCTGTGTACCCAATTCCCTCAAAACAATCTGTATGAAACAAGACATAAAGTGGACATCCCTTTCTGAAATGATTGAACATGTGACCCTATGAAGCTATGCCACCTTGTCAATATATAGCTTCTTAAGCTGGGGAACACCAAATATCTCTTTGATCCTCAATAAGTGAGCAACCAACGTAATCCTATCAACCACCACCCACACAACAACATTACCTATGGGTAACCTTAGTAACCTAATCACAAAATCCATCACGACATCATACCATTTTCCACATCAGAATAGGTAACTATTGTATATCCCATATGTCTGCTAATGTCCCCCCTTCACCTACTAACAGGTGGAACACTTCGTAATAAATATATCCCCCATTCTCTTCTTACCCAACCACTAGTACTAACAACGCATGTCAGGATACATCTTGGTAACTTTGGGATGCACTACCAAGATGAATCTTGGAACACCCACATCAACTCACCACATATTTTCAATAGAACCCAGACACATCCATAGATAATCATGATATCATCATCACCAACCATCCAACCAAGATGTGGATCCTCACATTATACACTCTCCCATAGGTTAGTCCATCAGAATCTAATAGATACCTCATCATCCATCTATCCAGGAGGGTATTACTCAAACCTAGAGAGTAAAGGAAACACTATCCTTGACTTTTGTGCACCTCCAAATGCATCTCAGATAAAATGGAAATAACCATCCACTCACCAATGGCATCATTCACCACGTGTATCTGATTCCTCCAGCTCAATGCATCATCCACTGGGTTTCCTTTTCCATGTCTGTTAGAAAGATAAATATTAAAAGACATATGGTATTCATCCCACCATCACTGTATCAAATTCAGGTAATGTAGAGTAAATATGTATTTCATTATTTTGTGGTCTGTGTACATCAAAAACTTCTCTCCAAGTAAATATTGTCTCAAACAGTGCAACACATGTAAAAAAAGCTAACTCCAAATCCTACATATGATAATTATTATTCTGAGGCCTCACCTGTCATGATGTGTATGCCATGACACAATATCCTCACATTAACACTGCCCCCATCCCAATTTCTAATGTGTCATAGTATACTGTATAACTCTTGCCCTGCTCTGACAGTATCAGGACCGGTGCCAATGGAAATCTCCCATTTAGCTTTTGAAAGGATATCTCACAAGCATCTAACCTGACAAACACCACACCCTTCATAGTCAATCCCATCAATAAGAATTATAAGCTTTATAATTCCTATATAAAATCCCTATAGTACCCAGATATCCCTATTAAACTCCATATTTCAAACACGGTCCTGGGATATTCAAAAAAAAAAGTACCCCTCACATTCTATGGGTCCATTAACACTCTTTTATCTGATAAAATGTAACCCAGAAAATGAATCTTTTCCATCCAAAAGTGTAACATTGTGAGATTATCATATATCTAATTCTATCTAAGTGTACTCAAAATGATCTCAATGTGGGTGGAATGGTCATGATTATTATGAGAATACACCAAGATATCATCCAAGAAAACCACAATGAATGTGTCAAGATAAGGATGGAACACTTGGTTCATATGTGCTATAAAGACTGATGGGGCGTTCATGAGACAAAATGGAATAAACATATACTCTTAGAGACCATACCTACTATGAAACGCGGTATGAGGTATACCTCTAGGTCAAACACGTATCGGGTGATAACTGAATCTCAATTTGATCTCCGAGAATACTTGAGATCCTCAGTGATTATCAAAAATACAATCTATTCATGGTAGAAGATATTGACTCTTATCCATCAACAAGATCAATTGTTGACAATAGACCCATATGCTAAGGGAAACATTATCTTTTTTCACAAAAAGGACTCAAGAACCCCATGGAGAAGTACGGGGCTGGATAAGCCACCTTTCCTACAAATCCTCTAGCTACCTATTGAGATCTTGAAACTCCATTGTATCCATTCTATAAGGTGGAATGGATACAGATGATACTCTTGTAAATAAATCAATAGAGAACCCTACATATCTAACTGGAGGTAGGGATGAAATTTCATCTGGGAAGAAATACCTGAAATTATCAACCACTATAAGGAAATCTATCTGACATGTCCCCTAGTCATCCAGATACAGACTCACAATCTGGGCTATCACTCCACTCAACCTATAATGTCGGGTTCTTGCTCTACCTTCCTGGACGTCCTATTTTTTTCTGTAGAAATGTTCCTCCCTCTGGTGAAGTGAATATCACCCTATGGTGATAGAAATCAATAAAGGCTCTAAAAAGAACCTGCTAGTCCATTATGAGAATCACATCAATTCCTATCATCTCTAAGACATATAGATATCATATGAAGTGACACCCAGCAACCTAAAGGGGTCACTAATTATAGTGACGCACACCTACTGTTATTATCCCGAACAGAGTTTCTAACATCATAACATTATCAGAAGATGAAACACAGATCTCATGGATTTCTATAACATAAAAAATATAAAACTATGAAAAGTCCCTGTATCAAAGTGTATAGAAGATAAAATAGTGGAGAATAAGAAAATTACCTCTGATATTTGAAGGTCAGGGATCATTCTTTTGCTGTGTTTTTTTCATTGCTTATGTTTGACAGATACCATTGCCATTTGATACTGCCTGAGTACCCTAAGATGATCCAACCTTCTATCGCTGAATCCCTGGATTCTGGATACCATGGACATGACCACCACCTCAGTCTGAATTCCCTGACCCTCCCCAGCTACTAGTTTGATATGAATCCACTATCATTTCACATGAACGTGGAGTCGGTGCAGAACCACTCTCACTAAATATTGTTAGAAACGCCCTGCAAAATCTTTGTAGATGGAAAATTATTTCGCAAGCTCGACACTCGACTGGGTCCATCATACTCTGTGGTCTCATATGCCCAACTCTTCCACACTGGTATCACCTCACCTAGCTATTGGAAAAAACATTATGACTTCTTCTATGATAGAAAGAAATCTCCATATGATGATTTTGTTCTTGGTCGAGATAGTACCAGATCTCAGGAATGAACCAACCTATATCAGACCTCCTTCTTCCTTCGAATTACGCATGGTAATCCGCACCTAATTTATGAATTCATATATAGTATGAAATTTAAATATATTCACCTATGATTGTATGTCATACCGGAGGCCATCCTTGTATCACTGTTCCCTCGATGTCTCATCACCCATAAAAATATGTGTGAATCTATGAAGCTCGTTGAAATGGGAGGACTAGTCCATCACATACATAACACCATTCTCTAGATTCATTAACACCTGTGAACTATCTGCCCTCAATGTCTCGGGAAAATGGTAGTCATAGAAGACTTTCAGGAAAACTCTTCATGCCATGTACTGATGATGCTCTATCTGAGTGGTATTATCCCACCACCTGTTGGCCAAATCATGCAGCATGTAAGTCGTGAGCATTACCATCATCCCTAGAGGCATCTCAAAACTCTCTAAGATCATAAACATGGACTCCAGTTATGAATTTTCAAACTTTTGTCCACAATCCTCTAAATATTTAGGTGGATTTCGCTGCTGGAATACTCACATCAGTTATTCCATAAACATGGAAGGATGAGGTACTCCCTAGATGGTCTGCATAAACCTCATAAAACTTTCATGGAACTGTGCATTTGGACCTGCATTCGGTATAACAGGTTGTGCTGAAACTATCATGATTGGAGGATCCAATGGTATCCTATGGACTAGCACCTCTATAGTATGACCATCTCCACTCTCCTCGCATAAAACTAGAGGTCGTCATTGAGGCATGTCTCAAAAAGTTCTATCATACACCTCACATCATGTTGAGATCAAGGTTCATAGTATAAGAGTGAAAGAACTAAACATGAATAGAAAACCCTCAAAAGTTTTCAAAAGATGATTACACGACTTGTAGGGACCATACACAGCGTGTACACATAAGCCCTTACATGTTTGTGTATTTCCACTAGCATGGGTGTTTAAAAACCCCAGGTATCTAACATCTTAGTCATGTACATGGCATGTACACAAGTTCCCCACCTCATGTCCATGTATTTTTACATGATCGAATTCACATGTGGTCTATTAGGGTAAGACAACATGGTGTGTACCGAAAGTACACAACCGTGTAATTGTGAAACACACTTTCTTGTGTTCCTTTCTATATGGTCGTACATAAGGTATCTTACCACATGGCGTGTACTATGTGTACATGTCATGTAACCATGAAAAAAAACATCCTTACTCAATTAATAAGAACACATGTAATGTTAGGATAAACTACAAGTTGTTTAAATTGGGGATTTCCATATATAATCAATAGATTGTCTAGAAACCCCTTGTTATTCTGAAAAAACTAACCAGCGGTATGTCATCTTCTGATCTGTGAGGTCCCAGACTCCCCCATGAATCAATTTTTGGAACCCAAGAATAACATATCACAATAAAATTCAATACAAATGGAAGAAACACAATCCACAAATCCTGATCCAAGAGGGGCCATACTCTTTCAGGACCAAAGATTGGTGTCCATCCAATTCAACCATAACATTTATCAATATACCAATCATAATAGTAGGCATATATATCATGGTACCTATCAAAAAAACATTCATATCTTTCATGACTACATCACAACATCATAAAATCATTAATAATCCTAAATGGCATGGAAATAATGTACAACAAGTGATTTTAAATTGGTGCCTATAAGATGAATGAGATCTCATTACTTTATCACATCAGGTTGAACGAAAATAGAACCACAATAATGTCAATAATAACATCACAATACAAGTGTGTCACCCAATGGTAAAATCAAATCAAATGTAAAAACTAAAAATCCAAAAGTCACAATTCAATTTGAGGAAAATTGTCTTTTCCCTATATGTTGTGTAGCTACTCTTGGGAACATATAATTACCAAATATCATTTCTTTTATATCTATATCTAATGATTTTAAATAGTAATAAATACTAGAAAAATATTATGAATCAATCACTTATATTTATTGGTGAAAATCCTGATGAAATATATTCTCGATGAGGTAGGATATGTTGATTGTGCCACAAGTAATACTACATTAATGAATAATGCGAGAACAATTTTGTCACTTCTACAGAAGTAGATATCATAGTCTATTTTATATAAGTGTTATAGCCTAACTAATCTATTTCCATGTTGTTCTCTAGGAAATTTCAATCCTGGTAACTCAAATAATGAGAAATAGAGTACATGCGGTGATGGAACTTGCATTCAACCCATTTGATTGGAGATATCAAGACAATGTGATTATATTACATGGTAATCATTCGTATGATGTCACATGTCATTGTGGCATATAATTATTTCTCTTGGGTACCTTGACCTATTTCTAGACTCTAATAATGGACTTTAGGCATGCCCACCTAATTCTAACCAGAATGATTCCTATAGGGTCACCTAGTAAGTGTAGCTAGTATCTTAATTAAATAATTTATTTATTTAACATGTTGAATAAATATTATTCTAGTTCTTGTTTATTAATTATTCATGAATTAAAAATATTATTTGGTATAATAAAATTTTATTGAATATTTTATTGATAATAAATGATATAATTTCCTCACATTGTGTTAACTATGTTCATTTATAGAATATTTGAGATTAGACCATTCTTTTGAAAATGTGATGAAAATTATGGTTTTACCATTTAAAATTTCACTATATCATTTCGAACATAAATTACTATATTCGATTTATTTGAACCTAATATTATGCAAATGTGTTCTTAACATAATTTTATACAACTCGCATTGAAGACATTAGAGCTAAATCATGCATTTTTTTGGTTAACGTAGGCTATGAAGTCAAAGGTGGGCTGGATACACTAGATTGGACATGAGTTCTATATTTGGGAAATATAATCTTCATCTGTGCTTGGATTAGGCGCAACCATTTATAGGATCTCAATGAATCGTATTTGCATGAATTATCCTTCTAGAAGTGCAGATGATTAACGTGTCTTAGTGGTCAAATGGGTTGTGCAAGTAGGCATAAATTATTTGGTCGAGATTCCCCATTCACATTTGAAACTGCATTGATCCTAGCCTTGCCAACCCTATATAAATTGTACTTTTTATCATTTGGTGGGGTTGGGACATGAATTAGTAAGTTGAGAGTAGAGAAGAAGAGGTTCCACTCCAATTATCCTAGCAATTAAATAAGGTTATCTCTTGAAGCAATGATCCCTTCGTCGAATCACTCTCCTTCTTCATCATGTTGTAATGTTTGGGTTTTTTATAACAATGTTATTTGTTCTTCTTTCATTTCATCTATTTTATTATATTTTCTTCAAATTTATTTTTCTCTTAACCATCCTAATTGGAATAGAATCAAGAATAGAAATAGGACTGGATTCTACCCATTCTAAAAATTTTCACATGCAAAACGTTTCTACGATGACTACAGCAATCATGAAAGAGTAGTTCTTTTTAGATATTGTTGGTGCCAAAAAAATAATAATGGATAAGGATAATAGGAAAGCCACTGAAGCTTCCTTTCAAAGACCATTCATAGAGTGTCATGTCTTTGCACCCTCCGTGAAGCAACGAGGCAGGATGCTCTATAAGCCAATTTGATGTTAGCGAGCCCACCGTGATGCAAGGAGGCGAGATGCTCCACGATCCCCTTTGTCGTTCGCGAGACCATAGAAAATCAAGAAGGTAGGATGCTTTGTGATCCCATTTGACATTTGTGAGCCCACAACTGAGTGTAATTTATCTTCACTCTGAGCGATCTCTACATCGTGGTGCCTCAGGCCTATAAATATCGGCACCCCCCCCCCAAGCCCAAAGTATAAATCATCTGACCTCTCACCCTCTCATATCTCAAATCTAAAATCACTCTCTTATCTGTGAACCCTGAGATGCTCAAGGTACATTTTCTCTATGATGTTCCTCCCCTTTTCCTTGTTGTCACCCCCTCTTTCAAGAGGGATACCTTTCGCGAAGCCCACAGGGCTTCGCGAAGGAAGAAGTTCCTCACAGGGACTCGGGTTATTACAGAGTGTTTTGGTTTCGCAAAGCACCCACATGCACACATGATACAAATGATAACGCAGAGTCACTATGCCTTGCAAAGAATATTTCATCACTAAACCTAGCTTCGTGAGGCACACATGCTTTATAGGGATTTGCTTTGTGAATTCACTTCTACATCGCGAACCACCTCTTGTATGTAGCTATTCCCTCTACCTAGGCTAGACCACATCATTTAATGAAGTCTGCACCTTCACGAAGCCCTTCCATTTCATGGAGAACCAGTGCTTTTGAGTCCTCTACTCATAAACCCTTTTCTATGGAACTCCCTCTCTCGTGAAACCTCGTAGTTTCGCATAATGTAAAATCAAAGTACCTTGGGTGACGTTTCATATTTCTTTTCCTCGCCTTATGATTATTTTCATAGGCATGCTAATGGCTATTGATTCTTCACATAGCCACGCTAACATGGACCACTAACGGGATCACCTCTCGACACACCCCAATAACGGCATTTCCTGTCCCTTCTCTTCACCATGGTTTAGAGGGTACCGGTTATGTAATCCCTAGGGGTGAATAGAGAACCCGCCACATCTGAGCTGCAGGATGTTAAACTGCCAAGCGCCAACATCCTCATCACATCATGTTAATCTGTGGCTTTCCCCCATGCATCCTACATGCGGAAAGTGAAACCATCTTGGTGTAATCCCCTAGAATTTCTTGCAAGAGTAATTACCCATATTCCTCATTTATTTTTCAGGGCCAATGTAATGAAAAGGTCATGGTGGGGAACAATGATTCTCCTTTCATCGGTACCAAATCAGTCTTCTGATGGGATTTTTCAATGCTGGGCCTCCATCCTGGAGTAAGTCCTATCCTTTTCTGGCAGCTAACCACACATAATTCCTTGTTTCTACTTTAGACCACTAAATACGTGTAATCCCCACTCCACTTCTCATGGACGCACCTTTGGCGATGTGATCATCATTTCATTGTTTTCTCTTGTTTCTAACACCGAACATGACTCAAATGGGCTTAGAGAAAGCATCGATCAGGACATCATCTCTAGGCTACCGAGATTGTATGCCCCACACCCAACCCAAAATATGTGTACTTTTATCCTTTCCAAGGAAAGGTACGTAGGAAGCCTCCCTGAGGTTCAATCCCAACTACCATTGGTACCGAACACTTTCAAGTCGATGCACCAATGCCCCCATCTGAACTATGTGGTATTTGATCCATGCTAAGGAAAAGTACGTAGGAAACTCCATGAGGTCCAAGACCACTACGCATTTGTCACTCTGACACCATTCATGATAGTTCACCACCACCTAGGTTATCCTAGAGTGTAAGCCCCACACTGAAACTGAACATTGTGGTCTTTGATCATTTCCAAGGCAATGTATGTAGGATGCCTCCCTGAGGATCAAGCCTAACACCTGGTCATTCCGACCCCCATTTGCATTAGTTCACCCAAACCATCCATCTAGAACCTGGGTCCTTATTCATGTCAGTTCACCTTCTTCCCGCATGACGTTAAACTATAAACCCCATATAGCAGTAATCCATTGTGTCCCCAAGTCAGCAGCAAGCCGTTGTGTCCCTCAATCAGTGGTAATCCATTGTATCCCGATCAGCGGTAATCCGCTGGATCCCCTATTCAGCGGAAAGGCGTTATAATCCCCCTCATAGGGACCCACATCTTTGGTCCTTCCTAGTGGAGTTAGACCAACCTGGGCTACTAACCACATGTAAGAACCATATAAAACATCTATTTTTTCCTATGTGTACACCCCAATTAAAGATCATCGCCTGACCATTACCTTATGCCTATGAATCTCAGGAAGTTCATGCCTCAACCCAAAGTTTCCACTTCCTCTGGGTCACATCCATTCATCCATTCTCGTGGGCCGCCTCCTTAGGTGTCCCATCACCCTCCTAAACTATTTGGACATTGATTCCGTACAACGAGGATACATAGGAAGTCTGTCTGAGACACAAGCCTAACATTACCATCATCCTCATGGCAGTCACATCCTATTCACCACCCATTACACTCAGCACCCCATCATCCATATTTATTATTACCCGGGCCGCCACATCCCAGTGAGGTTATGTCATCCCACCTATATCAGAGTGTCCTCGAGGGGTTACACTCATCAGATCCACTCAAATCAGAGTTCTGATCAGTCTAATCCATCTCCGATGGACGTAAATCTTGTGAAATACCTAGTGTTAAACACGAGAAACTGGGAAAAACCTCAGAGACATTCCTCTAGAATATAATTCCTCACATTCGACAGAGGATGCCTTGGTCTTCCACACCCTCTAGAAGCCCTATAATAAGCGGAAGAAACTCCGACATGCGAGTGTCCTAGTATCCAGAAATTACAGTAATGTTCAATATGACAACTCCTCTAACCAGACACTTTCGAATGTCCCGACATAAGCAGTGTAATTAACTAGTGTCAATGAAGATATGGAGCCACGAAGTGTTTCACGAACAACTTCTTAAGTCTATAAGGGAGACCCGGACTGGGTGGTGAGATATAAGGAGGAATCCACAGAAGGAAGAACCGATATCCCATCATCCCATTCGATCGAGGAGAAGAAGTCCCTGAACAAGGAATGAATTTCTCCCGCCTTGGGAATGCGGGAATACAGGGATACAAAACCAAAACTTTCGTCCCCATAGACGGACGCATGCAACCCAGTGATAGCTTCAGAAACAGAAATGGAGAACCCGACATGAATGTTATTCTCATCAATATAGATATTAGTAGCGCTTTAGGCATCAATGTATTAGTGCGTCACCGGATACATTTATCTGGTGACGGGTCCAACCATGAAAATAGCAGGCCTTGCGTGAAACTCACCAGAAGTTGGGGGAGTTGAACATTGGACATCCTATTCTATGAAGTCATAAGTGTGGATCCCTTTTACCTTTCTTGGAAGAGGGAATGAAACTAGGTAATTGGTCATCGATTCCATTTTATTTCCTCAATGATGAATTAATCTCCCCACTCCTCATGAATCATGTCGCTACACTCGGAACGTGTTCACCACCTTCATGCTGACACAGGGGAAGGGGAAGTGCCAATGCAACAGTCCTGCATGGATCTGCCTCTTCTGTCATGGCCTCTACACCCACAACCATGGGGCTCCCACGACCCATCTCCCCGTCCGAGGTCTTCCAAAGAATGGTGATCGATGACCTCATACGTAGGTATGAGGAGGGCATAATCCTGACTCAGGATATGGACCACCTGGATCTGGAGGCATTTGTGCCTCGTCACCAATGCCATCCTTGAGGGCTGAGCTGGGTGCCACTACTCCCCACGTCGACATATAACCATTTCAGGTGACTCTCCCCTGAACGCTTTGACGACTCCATGCCTTACACTAATGAGGTAAGTGATGTCCGGCCCAGCCCGGTCAAATTCCTATTCCAGTGGCTACCAGCGATGGCTCCCACCCATCCATGTCAGTGCTTCCACCCGGTCATTCTAGATGAAGAGAATGTAATCCAAGTACATGCACCATCAGCTCTGGTTCGTCCGTCCTGATGCCAGCGTCGGGCGTAAGCTGGGGACACCGATGAAGGGGAGTCAACATCGACGTCTACTGTGTCCCGGGACACCATCAACACATATCATCAGTTCCATGAATAAACTGAGTAAGGGAACTTATATGCACAAACATGGTCGAGGCCCTAACCACCTCGTGGGTAGGTTGGGTCGACTCTCTTGGTCACCAGCACAAGAAATAGTCGTCATAAGCTAACCCGTAGTGATGCCACCCAGTACAGAGGTCCTCCCTGTACCACTACCATGGAGAGCATGGGACTACCCCGCTTCAAGGATCAGCATGGAGGTCCACACCATGTCACCCTCAATCAAACTGAGGGTATTCCTTGTAGCAGTGATGCTCTGCACGAATGTATCTCTCGTGCCTGATACACTAGGTATGGAGCCATTTCGTCTGCCACCGACTTCCGGTGTGGGGACGTTGCACATCCTGTATTTTTTCAAGGTGGGGATCCTCGCCGCGTCCTCTTAGTAGTTCGAGAAGTTCCTCCTTGCCTCATCAACTAGAGTGGTGAAGTCTTGCCTCGCTCCACCTGCACCAAGCACGGAGGTCCTACTCATGTTCCGCTATCCCAGTAGAAGAACCCTCCTCATACTCAGGTCACCAAGGGAAACAAGCATGGTGGTCATCCCCATGATCATTTCGTTTCCAGTGGAGTTCTTGCTTGCTTCAGCGCTACCCACAGAGGTCCTCTCTATGTCCCCATTGACATTTTTCATGGTTCTCCTCAGACCCTGGACCACTCAGGTGGAAACCCTCTCTGCCCCAGCACCAGTGTAGCCAATGGACCTCATGTCAAAAATATGCCTTGTCCTGAGAAGCCACCCAGCGGCAAGATGGCCGTTTTTTTCCACCATAAGAAAACATATGGTAAGGTGCGGACATAGGTCAAACTGGTAATCTTCTCAGACTCCGAAGCGGAATAAGACTCAACTCAGGGACCCTTCCCTCACACATCTAAGTCAATAGAAGGCGCAGGAACAAGGAACATCATCCTAGAACTCCCAAAATGAGAGTTCAATCATATTTCTACCTCCCTCCGCAAGTATGTCCAAGAGGATGAAAATCAGGAAACCCCGCAGTTCACGGTCATGATATCACCACCATCATCCCTAGATACACTCTCTAACTCGACAAGAGATCATAGAGAGCTATTTGAGGACCAATGGAATGCGAGAAGTAGCGCGACCTATCGTTAGTAGCCATAAACCCTTAGCCAATATGTGAGGATTTCAATACCATCTTATCACAACGTAGTTGCATGGTCGCTGCACTCATCAGAAAGCAGCCCATGATTTGGACGCCATTCAGCCCGCTCGTCGTACTCTCCACCAGCCAGCCTGCTATCCTAGCAGTCTGCCTTAGTACCGTTTCCAGTTCCTCAGTGACCCCTGGTTGACAAATGGGAAAATCAAGGGCTAGACCCTAAATCCAAGCGGAGGATCTTATAGAGAATCCTCACAATAGAACAATTCCCTAAGATGTTCTGGCCCATGGAAATGCTGAATTTTTGTGTTCCAGAATCCCTTAACCCAAAGGAGGTTGAATGTTTCTATTGAAACCTCTAGGTGATGAAATTTCTCCTTCATCATCAGCGAGTGGTTTATACGAGGAGTGAAGCGCATCTTGAAGACATTGGAGAGTAATGTCGTCTAGTCGATCTAGTTGCCCTCCCTATGGCCTAGCACCCCAAGTCACCAGGACGTCGGATGGTCCTCTAAGAGCATTGCATTCAGAGTTTCAAGATACTTCACAAGATTATTAAGGAGGCTTCCCCACATGCACAAATACGTGGTTGGGGCATTATGTTTCCCTCCTTTTTAGTCCTATCTGGCGAAAGCCTGACTTGCTAGGCGATATCAAGGTCATGCCCCCAAGAAAGTTCAAGGTCAACATGGCCGAAATAGTGGACAAGGATGAGTTGAAGCTTCTCGAAGGGGACTTACCCATTGAGGGTGCGCCACAACTACTAGACCCATCAGGGAGGTTTACCCACCATCAGAGGAACATACTAGATCTCCCTACGCCCAATGAGGCATTAATACATAGCCAAATTTATGGTAAGGGTAAAGAGCATGTCAACTTTTCCAAGAACTCCGACCCATATGCCCCAGTGCAGAAGATGGATGAAGACCCTGAAGAAGGCCACATTGTGCCAACATATTTCCGAACAGAAGAAGTTGTAAGATGAACTCATGGATGAACACGCAGTAGAACGATAACCTGACTACAACAATCCTAGACCAGTACAGCAAGGGTAGGAACAACTTCCCCTCAGCGAGCTGCCTCCAGGTGACCCTAACCATCCTGTCCCTACAGACAGGGTTTAGTCTAGATGTTATAGCAAGAGGGTGTGGTATGTCTTGCCAAACCATTATGAACGGTTCAAAAATCCAAGGGACCCTTCTCATGCTCCCCCAACCGCCTGAGGGTCTTGTGGTAAGTAGCTCCATGAGTTGTTGGGACTGATTACCATGTTAAAGAACCCACCAATGCGCTAATGGTTAGTGATACCCGTCATGATAGGGACCCCCACCCATATGAACTAATAGCAGTGATCATTTCCCACCTAGAGGCATTGGAAATGCGAAAGGTGGCAGTCCCACTTGATAGCAAGCCATATTCAGCATGGTTGGATAATATGGTAGTATCTTTGGGTTTTGGGAATACCAAAATTTCCTCCTTCAATGGGAAAGGGTACCTGCCACAACATCTTTCCCACTTCAACTCAAGGTGTGGGCCCATGTTAGGGGCTCCAACGCAGTAGGAGGCCGCCAAACTCAGATAATTTCTCCAGACATTGGAGGGGCCTATATTCGTCTGGTACAATCAGCTCCCCACCAGATCGATAACCAGTAGGGAGGACCTCTGGAGGCAATTCCTTTACCATTTTGTCTCCACCACACAGAAGACGAGCATTGTATATCTCTTCATGTTCAAATAGAGGCATGATGAGTGTGTCGCAGACATTATCACTCAGTGGAAATGGATTACATATTCCCTTGAAATTCCAATGACTCGGGAAAAATTATTGAAGATCTGTGTAGGAAATTTTAAGATGGAACTAATTCCTTCTCTGATCACCCAGAACTACCCTGGGGGATTTTGAGACTTCGAAGATAAGGGCCGGTTCATGGAAGAAGCCCTGCAATAGGCCAAACAGACACGTCTGTTGCCTCCCGCAATTATCGCGAGAAGGGATGTCAGAGCCGAGCCTGTCGTGGTGGCCCAAATAGAGTTACCCATACAATTAGAATTATTATCAGAAGAGCCACATCCCAAACCTCATAAAGGCCCTCTACCATAGGCACAAACTCCAAACTATCAACTGCTTTCTCATAATCGGTAGGTGACACTGTGAAATGTGTTGCCACCTCCTAGGCGGCACAACCTGGCTCTGCCTCCTCCACAAGGTCCTCTAGACCCTCTTCAGGGATAGGTTCAAAGGCCCCCCTTTCTAGACATATGAAACTGGACCTACTCGTTCAACAAGAATTAGGTCATCAATTATTTCTGAAGCACCTTAGAACATGTGATTGTGCATTTTCCTTAGTGCAGAAGGACAGAAGTGTTGATCCTCAATGATCTCCCCAACTACTGCCCATAAATCAGATCCTAGGTCACACCCTCAAGTAGTGTTATGTGTTAAAAGACTAGATTTAAGACTAGGTTCGTAACAACATAGTCAGGTTGGATCCGGCTCAGGAACAAGTGGCAGGCGTCGTCGTAAGGCCAGACGGTAACAGCGATAGAGAGGATGAGTAGAACTAAGTTATCCTACCCTGCTATAGACCAATCTTAGTTTTCCTGCCTTCAACATATATCTACTCTATGGGATTTGACTACTGAGTAGTAGGATATGCCCAGTACTAGTCTTCTATTGGCCCAGCCGGCAAGTCCCGCCAAGACTCCTGTCACATTACGGCCTCCTTCAAGAAGAAGCTCATGCCTAAAATTGAAGTATGATGTTATCAGGAACATTTCCATCATCCTAGCGAGGATTTTCATCCTCAAGGCCCTTCTCCAATCATCAGATTTGCGTAAGACCCTTGCTAAGAATTTAAGAATCCCCCATGAGTTTGAGAGGGAGGTGGCAGCTGTAGAAACCATTCAGGCAGAAGAGGTCAAGAATGCTGAATGTCAAGCCATTATATCATTATCTAGATAAGATGAACTCTATCCCATAACGGGGCACATTCTCCAACTGTACATCACCAGTCAGTTCAACAGTGTGAAGGTCCTCCATTGTCTTGTTGACATGGTCTCTGGAATCATCTTAATCCCAACCCAGACACTAAGGAAACTGGGGTTATCCCAAGATGACATGACTCCCTTCGATTTAAGATTATAGTGATAAGACAGGAAAAATCAGGCCCTAGTCGGTATGATCAATTTAAATACCCAGTTTGATGGCCTAGTTTCTAGCACCGAGTTTATGGTCGCCCTTCAACACATCGCGTACAATGAATTGATGGGTGGAGCATGGATCCACCTACACGCGGAGGTTCCTTCATTGTATCACCAATGCCTCAAGAACTCCCCCAATGGTTGAGTGGGAATGATCCAATGTGACGTGACTCTTTTTTCCTCTTGTGAATCCTGCTAACTAGATGCCAACTATTAAAAGATCAAGGAAAAGAAAATTCAGCCGAATGAGGTTGAACTTGTCGCGGTTGCAACTAACCCCCGGGCAGGTCTGGATGACACCTACGTCTTATCGATCCATCGATTGAAGGCTACAATCCCGGACATGGGGAAATGTTTTGTTGTCTCTGGTATAAGGGAGAATCATATTCCCAGGTCCATGGGATGGAAGGAAATTGCCTCTTACTTCTACACAAATCAGCCTCAGTTGATCCCGAAGCCTCCTACCCCTATAAGGTATCAGGACATATGCCCCATGGGAACAGAAGTAGGTCATATGTGACTGTTTTTCCGAGATGGAATCAACTGGATCAAGATAATGTGCCTCTATAGATTTGATATCAACAAGTGTGGCCCCTTGGGACAATGACCAGATGGGATCAGATCGACCGCCTTCATTACTATGGTTTTGGGAGTATCAGAATCTCCTGATGCAGTGACCACTACTACTCCGGATGGTACCAGCCTCCCGTCATAATCTTCCGACCAAGAGGATGCTCCACCTGCTGGGTATCCCCCCTCCACAAGTAATGATGTGGAATTTGGGGACGTTCCCCTGGCCTTTGATGATGATATCTCAGCAACGGTCGATGAACTGGTATAGGTGATCCTCAGTAGCAAAGAAGATTTGAGATCTATATAGATCAGTGTCTCCATTTACCTTGAGGAGTATAAGGGGTACTAAGACTTCCTGAAACAACATTGTGGTATGTTTTCCTAGAGTTACAACAAGATACCAGGACTAGATCCTCGGGTATCCATCCACCACCTCCGTCTTCTGGTAAATCATTGCAGGTCCATGTAGCCTCCCTGAAAGATGAACCCTTATCACTGTGAAATGGTCGAGGCTGAGTTTGAAAAGATCATCAGGGAAATATTCATAAATAGGACTAGTACCCCAAGTGGCTAGACAACATTATTTCAGTCATAAAGAAGAATGGATAGATTAGAGTCTGCATCGACTTCCACAATCTCAACCATCACTATCTAAAGGATTATTTTCCCCTTTCTGTGATGGAATTGTTGATTGATTCTATGGCTGGATTCCAAGCCCTCTTCTTCATGGATGGTTAGTTTGGATACAACCAGATCCGAATGGACCCTAAGGATGAGGACTCCATAGCGTTCAGGGCGCCGAAAGGTATATTTTGTTACAAGGTCATGCCCTTCAGCATAAAGAATGCATGTTCCACCTATCATCGGGCCATGCATCACATATTCATGAAAATCCTTGGGAAATTGGTAGAATGCTATGTGGACAATCTGGTGGTCAAATCTCGCTAGTTTCTAGACTATCTCAAGGACCTTGATAAAGTGTTAGACTTCCTCTGTTCCTACCACATGAAGAATAACCTATTGAAATTTGCCTTTGGGGTCACTTCTAGGAAGTTACTTAGCTATGTTGTCATGTACTGGGGCATCGAGATCATCCCAGAGAAGATCAAGGCCATCGGTCAGATGCCTCCCTTGAGTAATATTCGGGAACATTGAGGTTTCCAATGCCACTTAGCCTAAATATGATGATTCATTGTGAATCTATCCAGAAAGTGTAATCCCTTCTCTTGGCTCATGAAGAAAGGCTCCGTCTATGAGTGGGATGAAAATTGACAGACTGTGTTCGATAAAATCAAGCAATATCTGCTCCATACTCGAGTTTTGATGCCACTAATCTCTAGAAAACCACTGATATTGTACATCACTGCCATGTAATGATGTCTTGGTGCAATTCTCACGTATAAGAATAATGAGGGGACATAAAAAACCTCTATAAACTTATTCATAGGCTCACCAATATGGATACAATATACTCCCCCATCTAAAAGAGCTTCCTTGGACTGTTATTCACAGTGTAGAAATTACGACATTACTTGCAGCACCACGGGGTATAGTTGGTGTCTCGAGTAGACTCGCTGATGTATATTCTGAACTGCCCCATATTGGCCATCCGTCTATTATAGTGCGGAGTGATTCTTCAGCAGTTCAATGTCAGGTTTGTCCCTTAGAATGCTATTAAGGGGAAAACATTTGCAGACTTCCTTGCTACCCATCTAGATTCTGTTGACCAATCCATAGATCTATATTTTCTTAATAAATCAATACACTCAGTAGATCATGACATCTCGTGTTTGAATATGCACTTTGATGGTACTTTCCAAATCCCCACCAGAAGGAGGCTCAATGATCCTAGGTTCAATAGGGTAGGCCCGGGTATTGTCTTTATTACCCCAACACCGGCCATTCTGTCATACTCACTCATGTTGTCAGATGGGAGAACCAACAACGAGGCAGAGTATCAGGATCCTATCACAGGCCTCGAGTAGGTCCTCTAGATTAATGTGCCCCACATTCATGTGAAAGTGGATTCCAAACAAGTCATCAGGAAGATCAACGGTGACTGCTTCATTAGAAAACCAGAGCTCATACCATTGTTAGAGCGCACCTCCAACTAATGGCCCAAATATTATCTTTGATGGAAGTTACTCACGTACCTCGATATCAGAATAGTCAAGTGAATGCCTTGGCCGGACTGGCTGCATCACTTGCAGAACCCGAGCAGGATGATCTGATTATACACATAGCACATCGGAGATTCATTTCTCACATCACCCCAGATGATGACGACGACCTGCGGGTAAGCCATCTTACTATTGGGGCCTCCACGTCAGGACCCCCAGGATACTTAGATGGAGTGGTTGAAGTGACCCTTGAATGGAGAGTACCCTTTGTCGAGTATCTCCAAAATGGTTTCCTTCTGACTGATCAGGCCGAGCGTGAGTGAATCCGAAGCCACGCACTACAGTTTACCCTCCAGAGTGGTCCTAGTCTTGAGATGACCCTCTACAAGTTCGGTTTCTATTTTCTTCTCATCTGTTGCATCCAAGGAGTTTAGATTTATCAGGCCATGCATGTGTTTCATGCTTGTTCCTGAGGCACCCACCATATTGGGCTGAAGCTGTCCCACTAGATCCAAAGACTGGGGTACTTTTGGCCCTCCATGATCTATGATTGCATGAAGTTTTCCAAGAGATGTCAAGCATTCCAAATTCATGCTAACTTCATGCATCATCTACCCGATCCTCTCCACTCCACCATGTACTCTTGGCCATTTGTGGTATAGGGACTCGATGTTGTGGGACCATATCCACCGACGACATCTCACCAGGGCAGGTTCATCCTAAACGTTACAGATTTCTATTCCAAGTGGACAGAGGTAGTTCTGATCAAGAAAGTAAAGGCACATTATTCCATTGACATCATGAGATTCAATATCATCTACTTGTTTGTAGTCCCTCACACCATCCTCACTGATAACGACACCAATATCCAAGCAACTGAGTTGAAGAATTTGTACACCATGTACAAAATCCGTTCGAAAAATTCCTTCTGTTATCACCTACATGAAAATGGAAAGATTGAGGCATTCAAAAAAACACTATCTAACATTTTGCAGAAATTTTTTGGCCAGAATAAGAAGACTTGGCCATACAAGCTCCCCAACACCCTCTAGACTTATCGAAAGACGACTCGGAATTCAATCCAGGTGACCCAATATTCCCTATTGTATGGAGCTGAGGCCATCCTACCTATTGAGATATAGAATCCTTCATTACACACAGTGGTCTATGACCAGCAGCCGCTAGATAAGGTAGCCAAAATTCATCTATCATAATTGGAATCACTCGACGAGAATAGGCTTCATACCAAACATAATCTAGAAACACATCATGATAAGATAGATCAGGCCTTCCATAAGAAGGTTCGCCTCCACTCTTTCCTACAAGGCAACTTGGTATTGGCCCTTCGGACACCAGGTGTCCCTAGTAGGAAACCACCCATGTTGGATCCCAAATGAGAAAGACCATACATAATTCACTGGGTTTACCCAAATGGAGAATACTCCCACGTGACCCTAGATGGTAAGAGTATTTCTCTTCCCACCAATTCCACATTTCTCAAGCAATACTTTGCCTGAGTCGGACAGTCAGGCATGACCTTAAACTGTTTGGTCCAGCATGACCCTGAGCTTTTTGGTCCTACATGACTGTAATCATTAGAATGTCATGTATGATGTTAAACTGTATTTTGTCCTGGAAGATGTTAAACTACACCCTTAGAACTATGTGTGGCTTGATTACCATCTGCATGGGATATGTAGGAACACTTAATCATTTAGTCTTGAGCCCATCCCCCAAACTCTTCTCGTTGACTTCCCCTCGTGGATGTAGTTCTCTCTGAGGTTTCTTGCCTGATATGGTATAGTATTCTTTAGCCCTTCTCATCTCAAGATTACAATTACTGCACTATGTTCCCACTCCATGTTCTTCTATCCTCCCACATCCTCACCATACAATGCTAAACCACATGGCCTTCAAGAACTATGTATAGATTTATTCCCATCCTTATGGGATATGTAAGAATGCACATACATTTCCTCTTATGGCCCATCCCAAATGCCAGAAATCTCTCCTCGGGTCAAGAAATATGGTGTGGTGCCGACTTTTTCCCCATTTCACGTCAATCTCATCTCAACCCCGCCATTCGTCCCACTCCCCGGAGGTGTTCACATCCGTCACATATGGTTATAGCTTTGCGTAACCCACTCCTTTGATTGGGACTCCATCATCTTTTCGTTCCAGAAGGGCCCCCGAACGGCAGGGATGTTAGGCCCAAGGGCTCTCCTACCACTTCGGGCCAACTACATTGGGGGCGTTGAAAAAAAATGATACAAGTCTCGTGTTATGAATATGGTCAGTGGTCGATGGTCATTTTTTGTCCCCAGTCTAGGTCACTATGGGGATGATATGTTTTTAACATGGTCAATAGCTATCTTTTGTTGTTAGATCCACCCCCAGATGTCCCATACATTGAGTTTAGTGGTTCACTCTGCCTCATTGTATATCCAAGCGACAAACCCCCTTCAGGTGATGTCAGCTATTAGACCCCCATATGATAGGGATAGCCGATTCCGGCTCCTTATTTACCACACTGAGTATAGATCACATGGTCTTAGGAGCTGTGATGAGGTGGTAACCGCATAAGAGTTCGTATGACTACCATTGGTTGGGACGCCCAGCCTTATGCCCGTTGGCCTTTCCCAGCCACTTGGACTATTCTGACCCCCTGCCCAAGATCTCATTTGGGGTTGTGTGGTGTGGAGCAGACTTATGTCCTCATTCACATCGGTCTATTTCACCCTGACACACATTTCCCTTGAAACATCCCCCCTATATTTATCATCCATGTCGTGAGAATAGGTCCTTCCATGCCGTGAGCATAGGTCCTTCTATGCTTTACATGCCCAATCTCGTGCCCCAGCCCAAGTCCTAAAGCTTATGGGGTTGTACGGTGTGGTATGGGATTATTTCCTCACTCACGTTAGGTTACTCGCTATGTCGTACACCTCCATTGTTTGGGCCATCTTCCCCCTTTATTTTTCATCACTACAAGACGTTAAACTACAAACTGGTCGGGCCTTTTCGTCCATGTCCTAGCCTCAAGCCCTTTGGTATTATCAGGCCCTGGCCCTGATTCTCACGTAGAGTGGTATGTTGTGGTATGGGATTATGTCCACATTCAGGTCGGGTTACTCATAGCATCGTACACCTCTTGTATGTGGGGTATATTACCCATTTGTCTCGTTACTTTGTGACAATAATGTTCACATTACTCCCTTAATGAACTACGTGTGTCTTGATTTCCATCCTCATGGGATACGTAGGGCCGCTCGAATGTCTAGACTTCGGATCTAGCCCCATCTCTCCAAAATCTCTTTTTCGCCTTGGCCCCTTGGCATACCCTTTCCCAGGGATGGGAGTATATAGTGTGGTATGGGATTATGTGCCCATTCACATCGGGTTTGTGATGACTGCGCCATGTACCTCTCCCTCCTGATAGTTCACTATCCCCTTATTCTATACGCATCTCTTCAAATAGATTACTATCAAATTGAGCACTCTCCTCGACCCTCTTAAGTGATTCACCAATGTACCTAGGACCACTCTAGTTCATTGTTTGGAGTGTTAGATTTTACGTGGACATGCATTCTCCCATTTTTCAGGATTCATGTTCCTCTTCATTTGGGATTCTATTATCTTCCACACATGAAGGGACCCCCAAATGGCATGGATTCTAGGTATAAGGGCTATCATACCATGACGGTCCAACATCCTCGAGAGTGTTAGACCACAATTTGATACAAGTCCCCCATTGCAAATATGGTTAGTAGTCGATGATAATTTTTTTCCTCATTGTAGGATAATGTGATATGGGTGTTGTGTTTTTAACATGGCCAACAGTCATCCTCCATCATCATGCCAGCCCATTTAAGCCTTGAATGTTGGTTACATGATTAACATCAATGTCCACCCCATGCTGTCCAAATGGAATTTTCACACTCCTAACACTATCCTGTAGTGTGAATGGGCGTGCTAGGAGGAATATCCATAGTTAAAGAATCATTGAAGGCTCCAAACTGATTTCCCCTTTTTCATGAATTCCATGTGCTGAAAAGAAACCTCTTCCACCAATGTTTCCTACACTAAGCACCGCTCACGTGGGCTTAGGTATCCGGTTGAGGTCTGCGCATACATGGAAGGATTCTTCCCCTGTATGGTCCATGCTCTAAGACCATAAACTAAGATCTCTTTTATAACTACATGTTTTTTGATTCTCATGCTCATGGGATACGTAAGAACACACAGACATCACGTTTTCAGTTCCAGCTTCATCATGCAACGTGGATCCACTTTGGATCCTCATCTCTCTTATATACATTTAATCCATATGACTTTGAACTATAATTCCTAGTCCCACATGACTTCACACTGTTTTGTACATCCTTCACGATGTTAATAGTATATGGTTGGTCGCATCACATGACCTTAAAATGTGATATTATCGTTTTGGATGCATGATGAAAAATGAAACTGCATTGTGACGTCCTCACCTGAGGGGTAGTCATGTTTCGTATCAGTTACACACCATACCATTCTTCAACGCCTGTATATGGATAGATTACTGTGGGGATACCTAGACCATCCATCCCAAGTGCATCGCCTCACAAAAAACACTCATTCATCCTAAAGGACAAACATGATATATCAAGTACCTCTTCTTTTGGTATAAGGGATAGACTCGCACAACTTTATTATACCTGGAATTGGTATCCCACCATGCCATCTTATGAACTATTTTTCACATGATTCCTATCCACACGGGATACATAGGAATGCCCTAGAACTTTTCCTCGGGCGCAGCCTAACTTTCATATTCAGTCCCCCAACCTAAAACCATCCTATGGAACACGTGGTGGTCGAGACCATAGGTCCCCATTCACATCGGGTATTATAATCACCCCACTATGTGTCTAGTGCGTTTCCTACCATCCATTTTCCTAGATGTATGACCATAAACTAGGACATCTCTTTGTCCTTACCACAAGATGTTAAACATCATGACATTTTCTAGAACTACGTATGGCTTGATTTCCATCCTCATGGGATATGTAAGAACCCCTAGGCATTTTTTTCTCTAGGTCCCGAACCATTAATATAAATATCATGTCCCTTCTTTTTTGGCCCCTTGGCATGAGAACATCTGGGAATATGTGAGGTGGAGAGTACCTCTTTGGTTCTCATTCACATTAGGTTTTTCTATTGATGCACCATGTTCTTCCCACAACCTTTCGCAGCTTGGTCCGATTTCTATGAACCAAAACAAAGATCTCTTTATGGTAACTGTGCATCACATTTGGCTATTTTGCCACACTGCACATAGTCCGTTAAATCTGTCACCCTTAATGGTCCACCCTAGTACCTTAGGTTGAAAGCATGCTACCCCAAGACCATTTTTCTTAGGAAGGAACTCAAATCCCTCTTTCTGATACGTCTTATAGTCGTATTCATATGCATTTAGGCAAAGACCCCGATGTAAGGAATTTTCACGGGGACATTCACCTTGTTTCATGTCCAAGCTTCATGAGGCCGTCATTTGAATCCTAATATTCTTCCACATTCGAAGGGACCCCCTTCATGTCTTGGTCTCATGCTCCCTCATCTCACCTACCATTTTGGGCCAACGTCCCTAAAGACCCGAGATGACATTTATGATGGGTCCCTAGTTCCCAAAATGGTCAATGGTCGACACTCATCTGTATGTCCCCATTCCAAGATAATGCGATATGGATGTTGTGTTTTCAACACAGTAAACAACTATCCCCTATCATCATGCCACCATCATTTTGATCTAGATTTCGAGCATCGTGATTCACCTGCTTCCACTCCCCTATGTTCAAGTGGAATTCCAACATGCTCTTCTTTACTCTTCAGCACATCTAGGTGTGTTATATAGGCAGGTGAACATTAGTGGGATGTCAGTCATCTAAATCCCCATCATCCCTAACGTGTGCATCCCTATGCTAGGATTGTCCTATCAGTACCACTTGTTTCCCACATTGAGCATGATTCACGTGGGCTTAGTAGTTCTTGTAGGACATGTACTAGTGCTTCCATTTCCACACATGCCATTCCTCATCCCGAATGACGTGTAACTATGCCCTTAGAACTACGTTTGGCTTGATTCCCATTTTTTATGATGTATATTGGAATGACCTGCCACTTGGCATCAAGCCCAACCTACTTTTCATTCTTGCTCACATGACACGAAGAGTTTATTTTCGAGATACATGGTGCGATCTGGACTCCAAGTCCTCATTCATGTCGGCTTGATAGATATCGCGCCACATAATCCTTTTCAGGGATCATCCCTTTCACTCCATGTCCTATCGTATGATGTTAGACTACATGAGTTCATATGTCCACAACGCATGATTATAAACTGTGGTTCTACCCTGAACATGTTCAGGATGCCCTATCTCAATCATGGGATTTGTCAGTTTATTCTCTAGAGAGAATTCTCCAAACTAGTGTTGGTCTCTAAACACATTGTGACACAATAACTAATTTTGGATTTATTCGCGTTCTCATGGGATATGTAGGAGCCCCTAGACATCCTATATCTAGGTCCAACCCTAGGTATCCTAATTCTTGTTTCCCCCTCTTTTTTCTGTCCCCTGACCTGATCTATTTTTGGGAACCACGAAATTGAAGCATTACCCTAAACAAGTTCGAGATGGCCCAGAAGAAACATTGGGAGGCGATGGATTTATCATCAGAGATGTCCTGTTAAAATGTATGTTTTATCCCTAGTCAGGATGGTGTACCCACCTAGTGTGTATCCACCACGACGGTGTAATTTCAAGAGTGTTGGATTCTAGTCGAACAACCCATCACTCTGTATTCCACTCTTTTGTTACCATTTATTCGGATCCTTTCCATATTTCAAATCTAGAGGAACCCCCTAACAGTATGGATGCTTAGCCTATGGCCTACCTAATATCATGGGACGTCAATCCAGAAGGATAATCAATGAAATTCTAAGCCAGGCCCTGTATTTCAAACATTGATAGCGGTCAGACTTCATTTCTTATCCCCATTTTAGGCTAACACAATATCGATGTTGTGTTTCGAACGTGGTCAAAAATTATCTATTATTTTCATTTCAACGCCACATTTTTCCAAATCATGGGTATTGTAATTCACACATTCCATTCCCCATGTTCAGATTTATTTTAACGCCCCTGGGGTTACCCTGTTAGTGCACAAGAGCACGTTGGGAAAATGGTAATTCGGCTATTCTGAGAGAATCATTATCCAGTCAGCTCTCTCCCTTCCCATTCCATGAATATGGGATGGTTTTTCAAACCCATGAATGCTAGAATTTGGGTTTTCACTCCTACATTTGGAGGCGGTCATCCCGTGTTTCTTGCAAAGGGCCTGACCCACGAAAGCTTAGGGAATGATCATTGGATGCTCCACCAATATCACAGGTGTGTAATAAACCAATACAAATAATGGAACTCGGGCATGACACTGGAAGAAAATAAGAAAAGAATGAAAGTATGTTATATATTTTGTGATAATTATGTACCGAAGGGTCAATTTCCCCCGTGGATGGGTTAACCTCGTCAAAAGAGAATAGCAGCCCCGACACCCTCTGGATGGTGGCATCCCGGATTTGTTGTTTCATGTTAATTTCTTGCTTCTCCTTGGCAAAAATGGTGTGAAATTCATCAGCTGCAATTTAGGACCACATCATGCTGGTCTGGAAAATGATCATTTAATCAAAGGTTCGCTTCTTTCCCTCTTCAGTGTCTGCCAGCTGGGCCTTCAATCACAATATTATATCAGATGTGCGTTGAGGGAGGTCTGGTGATCGTCTACCCAAATATACAAAAGCTGGACCTCATCTTTAGCCTCCTGGAGCCTCATGATGTTCACCAATTCCCTCCGCTACCAACTCACTCTATGTACACAGTAATTATCTTGAATCTTCTTTTCCATAAGATCTCAGATGAGCATGTGAGGATGTTGGTCATCAACTCACCCAACACACAGTTTGCACAGTCGAGGGAAACTTCTTTCCATCCCATCAAGCCATAGTGCTTGGGGGTGTCATCAACGAATCTCTTGATCCACTTCCATGACCGGCGTTGGAATATTCTATTATCCTACTCATCAGAGGTCGTTTCATCCCAGTCGGCATGGTTGGCAGGCTGATATGCCGGGAATGCCCCCAGGAACTCATCGGTAGGGTCTGTATCCGGTGTTTGATCAATCATGGCGATACATGGGTTGTCTGACTAATCCACATTATCAGACCTCACCATGATGATCTCAGGATCAGCCTCCTAGATTTTCCCACTATAGATTAGGAGAAACATTGTTCGATCAATCTGGACCTCCACCTCCACAGTCACCAGCATTCCCCAGGGAAAGGCGCTACCAGGGGTACTGAACGACCTCACAAAGGATACCGATAGCATTTTGAGGACTTTTCATACCAAAAAGTGATAATGCACACAAGATAATTTTGTCGATAGATGACAGTCATTAATTTGGTTTAGGATACTTTTAGAGATTCAATTCTCAGTCTAGTTCTTGGGTCGAGGTCATGAGGACCCTGAAGTGTGGCCTTCCATATATTGTAGGAAGGTCTGAAGATTCGGGAGCCACTTCAGGTATTATTACCCCACCAGACATTCTGATCTCCCTGAATGTAGGCTTGGACCCCAAAGGTCCCACATCTGTATCTCTTTAAGGGTGATAACAAGCACTCTGCACAAGGCCCTCCTACATAATGTAGATGTTGGCAAGGAGCCCAGAATAACATGAAAGTGGTCCTTGAATAAGGGGTTTAGAATCTTTACCTAAAGGGCCTCGGAGAAATCTTCAATATCTGAGTATTGATCCCTGACTTCACCCTCCTCCAACAGGCCCCCCCTCCCAGCCTCGTCTCCCTAGGTGGATTCATCTAATTCTTCCGACAGAGGGAATTGTTCCCTAAAGTCAACAGTTGACAACTTTGGGGGAGTGGTGCGATCGAGAAACAGCTTAACTCAATCTATCATCGAAAATAGGATACCCTGAAAGTACAGAATGTCCTCTAGATCTATTGTGGATTGCTCCACCTCTACATGATATACCACAAATTCATCCCTTATAGGGCATATCCCTGGAAAATCCATCCTAAAACGGTTCTGAGGCTGCCACATCTCTGACTGGTCGAGGAATTTCCAGTTAACTGCCCATAAAACCTAGTCCTTCAGGAAGACATCATTCTATATCATATCAATGTAGAATAGCCGCTTCCCTAGAGCCTTATTGGATATTCTACAGAACCCTGTAGGTGACGTCCCCTCAGGATAGCTCTGCTTTTCAGGGTCCACCGGGTCGGTTGCCATAGCTACCTCTCCCTGAACTGTTCCGGACCTACCGCTTCAGTAGCCATGCAACCTTGATATGGCCCTACCACCATATGAGCCTAGACCTGAGGTTGGAGAGGCACTCCATCATCAACTCTAATGGTTGGTCACTTCACCTGTTCCCCCGGGTAGGCTTCCATCCATCTCTGGGCATATTACATTACTAACCCGACGACAGAAGTCACTGATTGAAGATAGTTCTACATCTTCTTGTCATCATGTGTGAACATGAGCAACATCTGCCTCATCACACATGGGTGTTCCTCATAGTTCTCCCCCAGATAGACCTGTGGGTTCAGTCACTGCATGCACCGGAATTGTCGAGCAAATCGATGCAGGTTGCACGGTTCGCAAAGAGGCTAACAATCCACTTTTCCCACCAAAACTCCACCTTGCAAGGATAAAATAAAAGAAGAGTGATCCTATTTTCCCCATCCATAATTAGTGAATACCACCCTTATCAAATGAAATGGGTGGAAATTTAAATCCTCCACCTTACACACTCGGTTCAGAACCAACGGTGTGGTACGCCTGGCCGGAAATCTCCCGGCAGCATTCTGGATGGATGGGTGGTAGTTCGATTCAAGAAGGGGAAATGGGGTTCAGGTATTTGTAAAACCCCGGACATGTGCCTTTATCCACCCATACATGAGGTGGAATAGCCTGCATATTATCAGCGGCCTCTTCCCCTCATTGATATTCCACATCCTCTTATACATCTTTGAAGGCATCAGGACCTAGAGGTTGACCCGCCCTCCTTTCACCAACACGGACTCCATAATAAATGTGCTTGGCCGCACTCCCATGTTGGTGTCCATCACTGGGGGGATCCAACCATAGATGAGAGCAGTGATGAATGCTGCCAGCCTGACTATCGGTTGTTGATCAGTGATGACACTAAATCCCCACTTCTACCACTGGATGTCCTCAAAAAGTAACAAGTATGATTGCTGCTTACATTGAGCCCCCTTCAAAAAAGTCTGAGGCCTCGCCAGAAACTGTTTTTCCTTTGGGAAGTTTATGAACTTTTTTAGCCACCGCCTAAAAAGGACATCCCACACCGCTACCTTGTCCTCTATTGGCACAAGCTCCATCAAATCCATCGCTAACATCAGCATTTGCTTTGGGTCCTCCCACGCCTTCATGATGTGGAGGAATTTTTCATACATATCCTCCAGTACCAGGACCCCCAAGATCTCGTGGACGTCCCAAAAGCAGATATTGACTTCCCTGTGATGAAAATGGAATGTGTTGGTCCTCAATGACCACCTTCTCAATAGTTCTGGCATCTAATGCTTCCTCTGGTAGATGTGAAACTAGGAGGCCCATGCAGCCTCATTCATTCCCACTCTTCTCAGCTCCGCCCCAAACTCCTCACTTGAGGTGCCAATCTAATAGGCCCAGGCCCAACCATTTGTGATGTTTCCTCCCTAGTAAAGGTCCACTCCTTGGACCACCCCTTATCTGGGTACCCTAGAGCTTCCATCAATATCATCTGATGCATAAGGGGAGATGTCTCTGGCTGTAACTCCTTCCCGTCAGCATTATTCAGGTGGTTTTATAACTAGACATCAATGATGGGTGTAAAGTCATCTCAGGCATGGCCGTCAGCCGCCCTGAACCATCGGCGTTGGCATGACATGCTCCTAAACTAGTAAGTTGGTTTGTCCCAACATTCTTCTTGGATGAAGACGTCATCCCTCAGCCCGAATCCAATCAAAGGAAACCTCTTACATAACGGGTAGTTCCTCTGGCTCTTCGATAGTAGCTCCACCAAAGAACCATGGTAAGAGTGGCTCCGAATTAGCTCTCCTAAACCCAGATTGTTCGCCATCTCATACCTTTTGGTAGAATCCACAAGACAACCCTGATTAGATTCTTTATGAGACATTCAGCCTTTTGGGTTGGGATGATTTTTTGGTTTTTTTGCAATGCTCATTCGCGGAGCGCGTTCACGAAGACTATTCGCCGAGCCCTGCCTCGACCTCTGAACGTGGAGTCACAAAGCGCATAGATGAATGTAAAAGACACGCTATGTTCCACAAAGCTAAATGTAACATCCCATGTAATTAAAGAGTAATATATTTTCATATCTATGTCTATTTAGGAATTAGATAGTGTTTTATAGGCATAAAAAGAAAATAAATCCAATCTTAAGCATAAAATACTGTAATATTTTTAAAATATTTTTTTACCGTGTTGTGGTGGAGAACCATTTTTAAATCTATATTTTGACATTTTATATTCTCTATTTGTCAAAATAAACTGATTATTTTGGATTGGGACATTGAAATTCACTTTGGATAATTTTTTTGTATTTTTCTTACAATGTTATTTTTTTTAATGAATAGAGAAAAATAATGTATTTTATGTCAAAACTACTTTTTCATCTAAATTAATTATATAGATAGATTGTGATATTAATTGGTTCTAGAGTTTTAATAGAATAATGTTTTTTCCATTTAATCAAATTTTTGTCATTGTAATTAATTTCTCTTTAGAATTGGGCATAAACAAGTTTCAAACATTTGATAGATATTGTTTCTAAAAAACCCGCTATTTGTTTTGACAACATGAATTGTTTTTAAATTAATTATTGAAATTTATGTGTTTGGAATTTGGTGAAATGGATTCAATATTTGGAATCATTATCTCCAAATTATTTTTATAGACAATTTTTTTTGGACAATATGAATAGTAACGACGGTAATTATCTTTATTTGTCATGATTAATTTGTAATCAGGTAGTTAAGGGTAATAAAATAATATCATAATAATATAAAAGGACCCTAACATGTGACCTAATCCTACTAATTGTTTCATCACAGACCATGGGATTCCATGTCCCAACTTAGAGACCCCATGGAATCACTTTTGTGTGATAGTGACATTTTATCATTTTATTTTTAAAGAAAGGAAAATATAACAAAAGTATGTAACACCAAAGTAAAACAATTTTAATATTTTATAAATAAATGATCACTTAGACTATAAATAGTAATTAGAAATATAAAAATATTTCCTACATCATGGTATGTTTTTATAATTTTTATTCATTAAATAAATAAATTTATTTATTTCACTATGATGATGTAGTGATTACCTCATTAATGAAAGATTTAAATAAAATGAAAAGATAATGTAAAATATAAGACATAAACATGTCAAAAACCTATTGGATTGGTGTATTTCTAACACTTATCACCTTATCCTCTAAATATATAATTTTGGTACATTTAAAATTGAAAAATAATTTTATAATAAAGTAACATCTCAAGATATTCCAAGAGTGCCCCTCCTCCCTCTTATAAAAGGCCCCCACCTCTACCCCCATACCCACACATTTCAAGCCATTGGATCGGCCAAACTCTGATAAATTTATCTCTCCAAATCCCTCTCTTCATCCTATAATCCTTACCTTAGGTAGAAATCTCTTCAAGAAACCCTTTTGGTTCAAACCAAGAGGAGTAACCTGATTTATAAGTTATGTCTTCTCTTATGTTTTGTATTATTTTTCTTCCCAAACCCCCTAAACATTTTTATTCCTCTATTTTGTAACAACAACAGTATCTTCAATATACTAGGATGTTGTTATGAGAAGGATTTGATTTAAACATACACACACCTCTGTATAATTGTTAATGAACATACTATTTCTGTGAGTGGCGTATTATTGCCTCACAAAACGATGATTTTTCAATAATCATTTAACACCTTTCATGGGGGCCATTATGATTTCACTCTATTTTTATATGATATATAATTTGTTTATGTTTTCCCTATGATTCGGTATGTTTAATTTATGGCATACCTTTATGGTTTCTATTATGGTTAAATGCAATAATTTCATTTTAAGAAGTGCGGACTATCGCCCACTAAAAGTGATTTCAATCGTTAATGCCATATGTGGGATGTATAATGGATTGAGTTAATGATATTATATATGATATTATATTGGAAATATAATATACCTTTATATCATTATGATTTCATTCCATGAAATATGAAATATAAATTAAAGTAGTGTTCATGCGTACGTACGACTAACCGTCTCCATGAACGGTGCTTTTCTTTTCTTATCTCTAAATGTAATGTAATTTTATAAATGAATGTATATACTGGATATATATGATATATATGAAATCTACATCATGAATATATTTCTGTAAATAATGGATATTTTACCACATGAACTAGTTATAATTATAAGATGTTTATTTTTTACTCAAGTACCAAGGATCGAAAAAATTTCCATTATTAACTTGAATAATTACATAATGTTCATAAAATGTTAATAAGTTATATAAAAGGAATAATAAACTTGAACAAGGTTATTAAGAAAGTATAAATTAACTCCAGTTTATTATTCAGGATATTAGAGAACGAACGAGTCAAGATGGACACGAGTTAAGGGATGTCATCTCAATATCCTTCTATTGAGGAATATTTTGTTTTATACACAACATTAATTTAAACAGGTTATAAACCACTTTGAATTTACTTTTCTTCAAAATAAATATTTTTATACAAAGCATTTTACAAAATGACAAAAGGGAATGTTTTTGTCTTTCGTATGCGGCGACAGCGACTTCTCCGCCGCCATGACCCTTATTTGAGTTTCAGCTTCCTCTACAAGCCATAACATTTTTTAAATGAATAATAAATACCATGTTTTATATTTCATTTATTTTTGTATTGAAAATGGTTTTGATAAGGTTTTGATTATATCAATTTGTTTTATTTATATCTTGCGATTGAAATGTGGAAATTTTATATTTCTTTTATGCATGTTTTATGCGATACGATTACGTTATGGTTCTTGGCTATTGTTTATGAAGACGTGTGGTTCAATGATAAAATAAGGGAGGGTGAGCCTGGGATAGCTCCCCAATGAATTGGGTAACGTGAAGGAGTTAAACGCTAAGGTTTCTCTGAAGAGATTTAGGGAATATACTGTAATGGGTATTTCAAACGTAACCATGAGGGTTACTCCCTACATAAGAATGTTATGAATGCCTCAATTTACATTTATGTCTTATGATATCAATGAGTTATCCATAAACATTATCATTTCGTGAGGTATGTTAATGTGCTAATGTTTTATGAGTAAATTATGATTTCAAGGATTATTATGTATATATAGGAGAAGGTTTTCATTCCATATATTTATATCACTTACTGTTGTTTTTTATGCCCATCCCATGTTTTTGAAATGCTTTTCACTGGTCAAGGGAAAGGTACATGATGTGATGATAGTGACGTGAAAGTGTCAAGAAATAATCCATGCTTTATTTTAAATATGTTTCCATGATGGGAGAAAATGAATACTGTCTTTTATGTAACCAACTTGTTTAAATGTGGAATGCAATGCATGATTTATGATCTAATTCTCTAAAACTATAATCCTAAAAAATACTCAATGTGTATTCTTGTAATAACTCAAAATTAAGTACTTTTAAGGATGTGGACTTATATTTGGTATGAGAGGAGGGTTTAGATAACTTTAGGAGTTAGAATTATATTAAATTATTATGAAAAAATATTTTTTATGGTCAAATTGAAATGAAATAGCATTTAAAGATTACCATGTTGCTTCATCTAAGATATGTTTGCCCAGAATGGTTTTCCATAGAGGAAACACGGAATCAGTGCTAGGAAGGCGTACAGAAGGAAATGACCTTCCAAATCAGCATCCTGAGATGGTCAGAATTGGAACTGAACAGTTTGTTGAAGTAATGGCGTAGTTGACTCAAGTGATAAATGGTGGTGGTATCCATGCATGAGATCATACAGATCAACCACATAGGATCATGTCAGTGATGAAACATTTCATGAGGCCGCATCCACCATCATTCATAGGAACATCTGACCCTGTGCTATTTTAGTGGTGGATTAAAGCACTGGAGAAGATTTTCGATGTCATGGGGTGTTCAGACAATCAAAAGGTTAGTCTTGATGTTTACCGTTTGGAGGGTGAAGCAGATTAGTGGTGGTAGATGGTTAAAAATATCAAGGATGATGATGATATTGATGCTCTTGACTCTGATAAATTCAAAGGTATGTTTCTTTAGAAATATTTTCCTAAGGCTGTTCGACTTATTATGGAAAAAATATTCATGGAATTGAGGCAAAATGATTACTCAGTGGTTTCTTATGATGAAAATTTCTCTCGATTGGAAAGGTATGATCCAAATATTATCTGAGACCTTGATAGTAAAATCAATCATTATTACTCAAGATTAATGAAAATATATCAATGCGAATTATCTTCTCGTGAGTTAAAAAGTTATGAAAAGCTTGTTTTATGTGCTGAGAAGATGGAAATTGAGTTTTCCGATGATCAAGTGTTCTATAAAAACCATCAGAAGAAGAGACCGAGGTGGCAGGATAAAGGGATAAATCCTTCAAAAAGTTCTGATGGTATGAAAACTATGTTTTCAGTTTGTGATAAATTTTGTAAAAACCATGCTGGGGATGTCTTTTGAATTTGGTAAAGTGACACTGATGTGCTAATATGGGACATAAGGCTCATGATTTCATTGAAAAAAATCAATGTGATGGTAAGACCAAATTTGATTTACAGTTAGTGAAATGTTTCAAGTGCAATGAGATGGGTCATCATGCAAACGAGTGTTCGACAAAGATCTCAAATGATGTGAAGTAGTCAGACTACAAGCAGAAGGGTGTAGTGAAATCCTTTACAACTACATTAGTAGACGTTGGTCTATCAAATGAAGTGGTATCAAGTACTTTGTTTGATTTTTCAGATTATGCCAATGTTTTGATTGATTCGGGGTCTACACATGCATTCACCTCTGAAAACATTTCTAGTAAATTGGGAATTCAATCTCAAGAAATGACTCTAGAACTTATGGTAAAAACACCTGAGGGAAATGTTGAGAAAAACAGAATTTATAAGAATCTTCCTATCTTTATCTGTGGAAAGAATCTACTTGAAAACCTTATTATTTTACCTCTATTAGAGTTTGATGTTATCCTAGGTATGGATTGGCTCTATGTTTACCATGCTATGATTGACTGTAGAGAAAATTAAGTTTCATTTCAGAAATACTTTCAGTTTGTGTACAAGAATGAACCCTTACTGTTGATAACTTATCAAGAGGCTGAGAAACATGTAAATTATGTAAATGAATGTTACCATTCACATATTGTTGAAAACAAAGGAACCATTTAGATTAATGATTTTGGAGTGGTAAATAAGTATCCTGATGTTTTCCTTGACGAGTTGCCTAAAATAATACCAGATCGGGAAGTATATTTTACTATTTACTTAGTTCCTAATGCTAAACCAATTTCAGAACCCCCTTATCAAATGGCTCAAATTGAACTTTTAGAGTTGAAAGATCTGTTGCAAGATTTATAAAAGAAAGGTTTCATTCTACCTAACACATCACCATGTGGTTCTGCAGTCTTATTTTTTATAAAGAAAGATGGTTCAATGAGACTTTTAATATATTATAGATCCTTGAATAACATAATTGTTATGAAAAAATATCATTTTACTCATATCGATGATTTGTTTGATCAGCTCCATAAAGCTCAGTATTTTCAAATATTTACTTGAGATTGGGGTACCGTCAGTTGAAGGTAATGGAAGAAGATATTCTGAAGACTGTATTTTGTACACGATATGGCCATTGTGAATTTGTAGTAATGCCTTTAGGTTTAACCAATGCACCTACTATATTCATGGACCTTGTGAATAGAATTTACTATGAGTTCATGGATATGACTATAGTTGTTTTCATTGACGATATTTTGGTGTTTTCTAAATGTAAAGAGAATCATGATAATCATTTAAGGGTTATTTTTCAAACCTTAAAAGAAAATAAACTATATGGGAAATTTAGCAAGTGTGAATTTTGGTTGAAAAAAATTTCTTTCCTTGGTCAAATTGTTTCTAAAGATGGGATAACTGTTGATCTTGTAAAAACAAAGGTTGCTGAAGAATGGACAAGACCCAAAAATGTAACTAAGATTCATAGTTTTCTTGGTTTGATAGTATATTACCAAAGGTTTGTTAAAAAAATTTCACGGTTATATATTCCAATAACTAAGCTAACTCGAAAAGGTGTTATGTTCATCTAGACAAAAGAATGTGATGATTTTTTTAGGAATTGAAAAGAAGATTGGTGAATACTCTAGTTTTGGCACTACCTTCTAGGAATGGTGAGTTTTTTATCTATATTAATGCTTCATTAAGAGGACTTGGTTGCTTCCTAACACTGAATGATCAGGTAATTGCTTATGCTTCACATCAGTTGAAAACTCATGAGATTAATTACACTACAAATGATTTGGAATTAGCATCTGTGGGTTTCACTTTAAAAATTTGGAGTCATCATTTGTATGGTATAAAAGTGTGAAATATATACTAATCACAAAAGTATAATGTATATATTCACTTTGAAATAATTGAGCATGATATAGAGGTTATGGATGGAATTAATCAAGGATTATGGTTGTACAATTTATTACCATCTCAGAAAAGAAAATAAAGTGGCTGATGCTTTGAGTCGAAAAAGTAACGCTTCATTAACCATATTACATTTGGAATGTGATCCTTTGGTTAAGGATTGGATGGAATTTGGAATAGAAGTTGTTGGTGCATGATTTCTTCTGTATTGTTTCATGTATTAGTGAAATCTTCTCTATCAGATAGAATTAATAAAATACAGAAGCAAGACACTGAGTTGTAGAAAAAGGTAGAGCTGGTTCAGAATGGTATGTTACCTGAATTCCAAATTGTTAATTAATGTGTTTTGTGATTTGGGAAGAGATTGTGTGTGCCTTCTGATTCACAATTGAAGAGTGAGTTGATATTTGAAGCTCATAGTTCTCCATTTTCAGTTCATCCAGGCAGTACTAAGATGTATAGAGATTTTTGGGAGTATTACTGGTGGGATGGAATGAAAAGAGATATTGCGGATTTTACTGTGAATTTTTTGACTTGTCAATAGGTTAAAGTAGTGTGGCAATCACAGAAAGGGATTCTTCGGCCATTACAAGTGCCATAGTGGAAAAGGGAGAATATATCCATGTACTACGTTGTGGGATTGCCAAAGTCACCTCGAGGTAATAATGCAATCTGAGTTATTGTTGATCACTTGAATAAATCTGCTCATTTTCTTTCTATATGATATAATTTTTCCCTAGAACAACATTCTCATTTGTATGATAAAGAGATAGTCAGGTTACATGAAGTTCCCCTCTCTATTGTATCTGATTGTGATCACAAGTTTACGTCTAACTTTTTGAAAGGGTTTCAGAAGTCGTTGGGTGCTGGATTGAATTTTAGTACAACATTTCATCCTCAATCATATGGGTAGTAAGAATGAAAAATTCAGACTTTGGAGGACATGCTATGTGCTTATTTGATGGATTTTTAGGGAATTTGCGACCAACATATTTTTTTTGTTGAATTTTATTATAATAACAGTTTTCATTCAACTATAAAGATGGCACTATTTGAGGCGTTATATTGGAAGCAGTCTTGAACTCTAGCTTTTTCGGATGAAGTAGGTGAAATGAATTTGATGGGACCGGAATTGGTAGAAGTGATGGCAGAAAAAGTTCAGCTGATAAAGAAACATATGAGAATAGCTAAGAGCAGGCAGAAAAGTTATGCATACAATAAGATGAAGGATCTCTCTTTTGAGGTAGGTGATCAAGTCTTCCTCAATGTTTCACCATGGAAAAGTGTGATGCGATTTGGTAAGAAAGGAAAATATGAGTCCAAGGTTCATTGGACCATATTAAATTCTGGATAGAGTTGTATTAGTTTCATACCGAGTGGTATTACCTCCACGTTTATCTCAGGTACATAATGCTTTTCATGTTTCAATGTAAAGAATGTTCATGCCAGATCCATCTAATGTTTTGAGTCCAGAGGTAGTTCAGTTGGAAGAGAATCTATCTTATGAGGAACAACCGATCTATATTCTTGACCACAAGGATCATGTATCGTAGAATAATTTGATTCATTAAGTATAGGTTTTGTGTAAAAACCACATGATTGAAGAGGTAACATGGAAATCTGAAAATGCAATGAGGGATAAATACCCCCACTTATTCGATAACAGAATAAATTGCAGGGACACAATTTTCTAAAGGGGGGAAGGATGTAACATCCCATGTAAGTAAAGAATAATATATTTTCATATCTATGTCTATTTATGAATTATATAGTGTTTTATAGGCTTAAGAAGAGAATAAATCCAAACTTAAGTATAAGATACTCTAAATTTTTTAAAAGATTGTTTTACTGCCTTTTGATGGTGAACCATTTTTAAATCTATCTTTTGACAATTTTATAAGCTTCATTTTTTAAAATAAACTTATTCTTTAGGATTGGGACATTGAAATTTAATGTGGATAATTTTTTGGTATTTTTCTAACACTGTTCATTTTTTTAATGAATAGAGAAAAATACTGCATTTTACATCAAAGATGATTTTTCATCTAATTTAATTATATGGATATATTTTTCTTTTAATTGGTTTTAAAGTTTAATTAGAGTATATTTTTACCATTTAATCAGATTTTGGTAATTATAATTATTTTCACTTTGGAATTAGGCATCAACAAATGTCAAACTTTTGATAGATATTGTTTTTAAAAAACCCGTTTTTTGTTTTGACAACATTAATTATTTGTAAATTAATTACTGCAATTTTTTTGTTTGAAATTTGGTAAAATGGATTCCATATTTTGAATCATAAGGTCAAAATTATGTAATTAATGCTCTTTTGATTTAAGACATTAAGAATAGTATCAACGGTAATTATCTTTAATTATCGCTATTAATTAGTAATCGGGTAGTTAAGGGTAATAAAATAATATCATAATAATATAAAATGACCCCAACATGTGTCCTAATGCTACTAGTTGTTTAATGGTAGAAAATGCCATTCCTTGTGCTGACTTAGGGTTTAAGGACCCGACCTTAAAACATTACATAATCTTGAATTAAACAAATAATTCTAATTGATGATCTTTTCAGGTTTAGAGTTTTAGAGATTTAGGACATAACTATCACATTTCATTTCAAATACAAAGTTTACACTTCTATTCAATTTACATTATTTTCATAAAATATAAACTCTTAAAAAAATTTCATTTCTAGTTCCATGTTTATGAATGCATGAATTTTCCTTGATCCCATCCTTGAACCTATTCATATTTAAGTCCTATGAAAACATTTCAAAAAATGGGATGAGCATAAAAAGATCAGTAAGGGTTATAAAACAAGGAATGAAAACATTTTTTCAAAAATACATACAAAATATGAAATATTTTACTTACCTCGTGAAATCATAATTTATATGAAATACACATAGAAATCATAAATCATAAAGGTAACTTGTGGCATCCATATCATACATACTTTGTAGCTATCACAGCTACATAGGGAGTTACTTTGGAATACCTATCATAATATATTCCATAAATCTCTTAGGAGAAGCATTCACATTTACCTCTGTCATGTTACCCAATGCATTGGACAGCTATCTCAGGCTCACTTGCACTAGGTTTATCACGCAACCACTCGTATATGTAAATAAATCCCAAGTACCAAAACATGACCATAACACATAACATAATAATAAAATAAAGATAACATTTCTACATTGAAATAATAAAATATCATTTCAAGATATTGAAATAATAAATCCATTCTCAAAATCATTTTCAATACCAAAATACGTAAAAATAGTATATGGTATTTATTTTTCCTTTTAAAAACATTCTGGTTTGATAAGGATGCCAAAGATCAAATAATACTCGCGGTGGCAGAAAGGTAATTTTCACCGCTAACGTAAAAAAAGAAACATTCCTTTTAGTAATTTAGTAAAATTATTCGTATAAAAATATTCCCTTTGAATAAAATGAAATGTCAAAGGGTTTTATACACCGTATAAAATAAAGACGTGTATAAAATTAAAAATGCCTCAATGAAAGGAGATTGAGACGAAGTCACTTACCTCATGTATGACTTGACTTGATCTTTCTTTAATCTCCTGAATAATAAATTTAATTTAATTTCAACTTGATTAAGAAATTTTTTAAAGTTTAGTATCCCTTTTATAACACTTATTACCATGTTATAAACGTAATGTAATCATTTAAGTTAATAATGTTTGTTTTATCGATATTTGGTACTTGAGTAAAAAATGAACACCTTATATTTAAAAGTTGTCTATGTGGTCAATATTCCATTATATCCAGAATTAAAATACTTATTTAGATATCATATATATCATATATATCCAGTATATACATGTAGTTATAATAGTAATAACATTTGGAGGTAATAAATGAAATGCACCGTTCATGGAGACGGTAATCCGTACGTACTCATGAAGGCTACTTTCATTTATAATTCTTATTTTAATGGAAAGAAAATATAATTATACATAGGTATATTATAATTTTAGTATAATATCATATATAATATCATAAACACCATCCTTTATACATCCCACATAAGGCATTAACGAATCGCATCACTTTGAGGGGGTGGTAGTCCGCACTTCTCAAATGAGATTATCGTATTACCCACTATGGAATCCATAAATGTGTTCTATAAATGGGAAGTACAGAAGCATATGGATATCATAATCATAATATATATAATATCTAAATACTGTTCCATCATAATGGCCACCATGAGAGGCGGTAAGATGTAATTGAACAATCATCGTTTTGTGAGGCGTTAGTTTGTCATCCAAAGAATCATTTTGTTCTTCATCCATTAGATGGAGGTGTCTGTACGTGTATTTTGGTTTCTAGAATATTGAGGATATTGGTGTAGTTACAAAAGAAAGGAATAAAAAGAGTTTATGGGTTGGAGAAGTAAAATAAAAGATAACAAATTAAGAGAAACGTTTACCATTAATATGGGTAACTCCCTTTGGTTTGAACCAAATGACTTTTTTAAGTGCCTTATGCCTACGGTAAGGCATCTAGGAGGATGAGAGGGATGTAGTTAGGTTAATTGTGTAGTGGTTGGATGATCCAAATGTCTTGGGAGTTGTTAGGAATTGGATATAAGTGGTCTTTTTTTATAATGGAGAGGAGGGGATCTATAGGAAAGTGTGAAAATATTATTTTATAATATAATGATATTAGGTTTCTAGTGGTCCATAAATCATTATAGTCAAAGATAAGATGATTCATGGTCGAAATAGAATCATCAAATCAGAATTGGACATGTTTTGGATAATATTTTAATCATTATAATCTAATATATTTATATCAATTATTAATGAGGTAAAAACTACAACATTATTATGTTATAACTAATTTAATTTATTTTATATCTAAAAATTATAAACAAAATACCATGATATAGGAAATATTTTTATCTTTACAAATAATATTTATATTCGAAAATTAGGACTTATATGACACCATATAAAAATTAATTACAAAAAGATTTTTTTTAATGTCAATTTTGTATTCACATTAAATTAATTAATCTAAATTGTCATTATCACTCCCAAGTTGCTCAATGGGGTCCCAAAATTGACCCACATATGTGCATGGTCTTAAATTACTCAACCAATAATTTTTGGACAAATGTTAAGGTAATTTAGAATTATTATAATATTATTTTAACCTTGAATTACCATATTTATCATTAACCACGGTAAATAAAAGTCAAATGTTACTATTCATCCAAAATTATTTTCATCTTAATGAACCACATTTTAATTCTTGATAAAAACATGTATGTCTGATTTTAGAAATTCAATTCACAGAAGTGGTAAATTTTCATTTAAATGAAAAAGACGGTTTTTTAACTACCACTAAGTAGTTTCACTATTCATCAAAAAATGATTTTTTTCCAAAAAATAACAGAAATTCAGCCTAAGATATATTTTATATTATGAATTAAAAAATGATGTCTATATTTCAAAATTCAAAAAATAGAAGTGGAATTAATTAATTTTGAAATTAATTCACGTTGTTACAACAAATAGCTTGTTTGTAAGAAACAATAACTATCAAAAGATTGATACTTGATTATGTCCAGTTTAAAAGTGAAAATAATTCCAATGACCAAAAATGGTTTAAATGGTAAAAATATATTACAATTACAGTTTAAAACCATTTAAAATGAAAATATAACCATATAAATAAATTTTATTAACACACAGTTTTGAATTAAAATACAATATTTTCACTATTCATTAAAAAAATGAACTTTATCAGAAAAATTCCTAAAATTTACACAAATAACATTTTGATGTCCAAATTATAACGAATAATTTTATTTGGAAAATTAGAATGTATTAAAGTGACCAAAACTATATTTAAAGACGGTTTTCAATTAATAGTCGATAAATCGACATTTTAATGTAAATTATAATTAAAATTGGATTCATTTACATTTTAAGCCTCTATCATTTATTGGATAAATTTAAATACATGTATAATCATATTGAAGTTAGTTTCATTCATTCCCACCAATACAATGGATTGTAGTTAACTACCATTTAAAATAATAATATAATATTATTAGTGTGAAACCTAAGATTCCAAAGAAATACGTTGTTGTGTATCAAGTACGCTATCGAACATAGAAACCCCTTTAATGTAAAATCATTATTTAATTGAAAAATATAAATATATATGAAATATGATTTATTCCTAATTTACCTGGGATGTTACATCCTTCCCCCCTTTTGGGAATTGCATCATCGCAATTTTTATTCACCTATCAAAATAAGTGGGTGTATTTATCCCTCATAGCATTTTCATATTCCCACCTTGGCTCTTAAACCATATGCTTTTTTCACAAAACCATTACCTGGTTAATTACCTTTATCTGCAACACCTGCTCTATATGGTCAAGAATCTGAACGGGTTGTTCTTCATAAGAGAGATTCTCTTCCAACTGAACTACCTCTAGGCTCAAAACATGAGATGGATCTGGTATATACTTTCTCAACATCAAAATAAGAAAAACATTGTCCACCTGGGATAAACTTGTAGGTAAAGTCACTCTAAACACAAATGATTCAACGTTCTCCAAAATTTCATAAGGTCTAATGAACCTCGGTCTCAACTTTCCCTTTTTACAAAAACACATCACACTTTTCCATGGAGAAACATTGAGAAAGACATGATCGCCTACCTCAAAAGAAAGATCATTCCTCCAGTTATTTGCATAAATTTTCTATCAGCTCTGAGCTTTTCTCATGTGCTTCTAAATCAGCTGATCTTTTTATTCCATCTCTTATACCAATTCTGGTCCCATCAGCTTCCTTTCACCTACTTCATCCCAAAATGCGGGAGTTTGACAATTCTTTCCATATAACGGTTCAAATGGAGCCATCTGTATACTGGAATGAAAACTGTTATTATAAGAAAATTCAACCAAAGAAAGATGTTGGTCCCAAATTCCCGAACATTCCAATGAACAAGAACATATCATATCCTTCACGGTATGAATTGTTCATTTTGACTGCCCATCTAATTAAGGATGAAAAGTTGTACTAAAATTTAATTCAGTACCCAGTGACTTCTTAAGTCCTTTCCAAAAGGTAGATGTGAACCTGGGATCACGATTAGATACAATAGAGAGGGGAATCCCATGCAACCTGACTATATCTTTAACATACAACTGAGAAAGTTGATCTAGAGACACAATATATCTAATAGGAAGGAAATGAGTAGATTTAGTCAATCGGTCAACTATAACCCAGATTGTATTATTACCTCGAGATGTATTTGGTAATCCCACAACAATTTTTTGGGATATATTTCCCCATTTCCCCTCTGGAACCAGTAAAGGATGAATCATTCCTTTTGGTAACTTCCTCTCTACTTTAACCTACTGAAAAGTAAAACACTTCACAGTACAGTCAATAATATCTCTTTTCATTTAATCCCACAAGTAATACTCCCGAATATCTCTATACATCTTAGTACTTCCTGGATGAACTGAAAACGGAGAACTTTGAGCTTCACATAACAACTCATTCTTAAACTGTGAATCGCAAGGCACACATAATATCTTTCCATATCTCAAAACACAATCATTATCAACGGTAAAATTAGAAGACTTTCCCTTCTGAACCAACACAACCTTTTTCTACAACTCGCTGTCTTCTTGCTGCGCTTGATAAATTCTATCTGATAGAGTTGATTTCACTGACACTAGAAACAAAACATAATAATTTCCTTCAACAACAACTTCTATTCCAAATTTCATCAATTCAAAAACCAAAGGATCTCGTTAAAAATGTAACATAGTTAATGAAGTATTACTTTTTCGACTCAAAGCATCATCCACTTTATTTACATTTCCGATATAATAAAGGATCGTGCAATCATAATCCCTGATTAATAGCAACCATTTCCACTGTATCATGTTTAATTATTTCTAATTGAATATATACTTTAAACATTTGTGATTAGTAAATATTTCACACTTCACCCCATACAAATTATGCCTCAAAATGTTTTAAGAAAAAACTACAGCAGATAATTCGAAATCATGTGTGGGGTAATTTAACTCATGAGGTTTCAACTGAATTGAAGCATAAGAAATTAACTGATCATTTTGCATTAGGACACAAACCAATCCTTTTAACGAAGCATCATTGTAGATAACAAACTCACCATTTCATGAAGGCGGTGCCAAAACTAGATCATTCACTAATATTTTTTTCAATTCCTAAATACAATCATCACATTCTTTTGTCCAGATGATCTTAAAACCATTTTGAGTTAACTTAGTCATTAGACTAGATAAATGTGAAAATTTTTCAGAAGAACTCCATTAATAACCTTCCATGACAAGAAAACTATGGATCTCTGAAATATTTTTGGTTCTTGGACATTCTTCAACTACTTTGGTTTTAGCAGGATCAACATATATTGCATTTTTTGAGACAATGTTAACAAGGAATGAAATTTTGTTGTAACCAAAACTCACACTTTCTGAATATACCAAATATTTTCTTTTTATTTAGGGTTTGAAAGACACCCCTTAAATGACTTTCATGTTCCTCATTTCTTTTAAAATAAACCAAAATATCATCAATTAACAAAACTACTAACTAATCCATGAACTCACGGAAAATTATATTCATAAGATCCATGAATAAAACATGTGAATTTGTTAACACAAAGAATAACTAATAATTCATAATGGACATATCTATTATGAAACACAGTCTTTGGAACATCTGGTTCCATTACATTCAACTGATGGTACCCCAACCTCATGTAAATCTTCCAAAAATACTAAGCTCCCTAGAGCTAATCAAAAAAATCATCGATATGAGGAAAATGATACTTGTTCTTAATAATAATGTTATTCAATGCTCTATTATCAATGAATTGTCTTATTGAACCATATTTACTTTTGAAAAACATGACAGGAGAACCCCATGGTGATGTGCTAGGTCGAATGAAACCTTTATCTAATAACTCCTGCAATTGATTCCTTAACACTGAAAGTTCTATTTGAGCCAATCGATAAGGGGGTTTTGAAATTGGCTTAGCATCAGGAACTAAGTCAACAATATATTCAACTTCCCCATCAAGTATAATACCAGGTAACTCATCAAGAAAAACATCAAGGTACTCATTTACCATTGCCACATTATTCAAATGAATAGTTCCTTTTTTTAACAATGTGTCTAAGGTAATATTGATTTCTATATTTTACGAGTTTCTTGGCTTCCTGATATTTTATCAACAGCAAGGGTTATACAAAATGAAAATAATTCTAAAAAGAATCCTCTTTAGCACTACATTCAATCTTAGCATGATAAAAACAAATCGAATGCATGCCCAAAATTACATCAAACTCTACTAGAGGAAAAACAATAAGGTTTGCTGGTAGATTCTTTCCGCACACAAGGACAAGAATGTTCTTATGTTTTATTTTTGTCTCTACCTTTCCCCCAGGTGTTTTTACCGTAAGTTCAATTTTCATATCATGAGATGGAATTTCCAATTTACTATAAATCTTCTAAAAAATGAAAGAGTTTGTAGACCCTGAATCAAACAACAAATTGGCATAATCTGAACAAACAAACAGTGTATCAGATAAAACTTCATTTGATGTCCCAACATCAGCTGAATTAGTTTCAAATGATTTTTCAACCCCTTTCTTCTTGTAGTCTGGATGATTTCTTTCGGTTGAGTTCTTTGTTGGACACTCATTTTCATAATGACCCATTTCATTGCACATAAAACATTTTACTGACTCTAAATATGATTTTGTCCAACCATTACCCTGATCTTTTTCAGTGCAATTACGAGACTTATGACCCATTTTACCACATCAGTAGCACTTACCATAATTCAAAAGACATTCTGCATCATTCTTTTTACCACAATTTTCACAAACTTTTAACTTTAGTTTCTTACCATCAGATTTTTTTGAAGAGTTCTTCCTTTTCGCCTGCCACCTTGACCTCTTATTCTGTTGTTTGTAAAAGAATACATGATCATCATCAAACTCCATTTCCACCTTCTATGCACTATGGACATGTTTTTCATAACTTTTAAACTCATGAGAAGCTAAATCCCTAAGATACATTGTCTTTAATCCTAAGAAAAAACGATTTATTTTACTATTAATATCTCGTATGAAATTTGAATCCTACCATGGTAGTCGAGTGAATTTTTCTTCATAAGTATCCACTGATTCATCATCCTACCTCAATTCCAGGAATTTTTTTTCCATCCTATGATGAACCACCTTAGGAAAATATTTCTAATGAATCATACCTTTGAATTCTTCCCAATCAATAGCATCAATCTCTTCACTATCCGTGATATTTTTCACCATCGACCACCACAGATCACCTTCACCTTCAAAATGGTAAATAGAAAGACTAACCTTTTAATATTCTGAACAACCCATGACATAAAAAATCTTCTCTAGTGCTTTAATCCACCCTTCAACAAGCACATGGTCAGATGATCCTCTGAATGATGGGGGATGTTGCCTCATGAAATGCTCCACTACTGATATATTCCTCTATGGTTGATCTGGATGATCTCATACAAGGATACCAGCACCGTTTATAGCCTGAGTCAACTATTCAATAACTGCAACAAACTATTCAGTTCCGATTCCGACCATCTTAGGTTGCTGATTTGGAAGTTTGTCTTCCTCCTGATGTCGTCCCAACATAGTTTCCCTATTTCCTCTTTGGAAAACCAATCTGAACACAAAAATATCTTAATCAACGCAATATAGTAATCTGGAAATTCTATATGATTTCAATATTAACATAATTTACTTTATGGATATTAATTTAACAATAACCTAACTCCAAAAGTTATCTAAACCAACCTCTGATACCAACTATAAGGACCTAGCCTTAAAACATTACATAATCTTGAATTACACGAATAATTCACATTGAGGATATTTTCAAGTTTATAGTTTTAGAGATTTAGGACATAAATATCAAATTTCATTTAAAATAAAAATTAGAAACTTATACTCAATTTACTTTATTTCATAAAATATATACTCTTAAAAAAAGTGTCATGTATAGTTCCATGTTTTAGAAAGAATGACTTTTCCTTGATCCCATCCTTGACCCTATTAATATATAAGTCCGGTGAAATCATTTCAAAACATGGGATGAGCATTAAAAGCTCAGTAAGGGTTAAAAAAACAGGGAATGAAATTTTTTTTTCAAAAATACATACAAAACAAGAAATCTTTTACTTACCTCGTGAAATAATAAAATTTATGAAATACACATAGAAATCAAAAATCATATAGGTAACTTGTGGAATCCATATCATACTTACATTGTAGCTATCACAGCTACATAGGGAGTTACATTGGTATGCCCATCACAGTATATTGCATAAATATCTTAGGAAAAACATTCACGTTTACCTCCTTCAAAATACCCAATGCATTAGAGAGGTATCTCGGGCTCACCTTCCCTAGATTTATCATGGAACCATTTGTATACGTAAATAATTCCCATGATCAAAAACATGATCATAACACATAACATTAACAGAATGGAAAGATAAAATTTCCACTTTGCAATAATAAAATATCATTTCAAGATATTGACATAATAAATCCATTCTCAAAATCATTTTCTATACCAATATATAGAAAAATAGTATATGGTATTTATTTTTCCTTTTAAAAACATTCCGGATTCTTTAGGAAGCCTATGATCCAATAATACTCACGGTGGCGGAAAGCTCGTTGTCATCACTTATGATAAAAAAATGAAAAATTAATTTTTTTCATTTAGTAAAATCTTTCATATAAAAATATTCCTTTTGAATAAAGTAAAAAATCAAAGGGTTTTATACACCGTATAAAATAATGTCGTGTATAAAACTGAAAATGCCTCTATGAAAGGAGATTGTGATGAAGTCCCTTACCTCATGTCTGACTTGACTCGATCATTCTTTAATCTCTTGAATAATAAACTAATGTTAATTTATACTTTCATAAGAACCTTTTTAAAATTTATGATTCCTTTCATAACACTTATTAGTATGTTATAAACATTATTTAATCATTTAAGTTAATAATGTTTGCTTTGTCGATATTTGGTACTTGAGTCAAAAATGAACAATATATATTTACATGTTGTCCATGTGGTCAATATTCTACTATATCAAGAATGAAAATAATTATTTATATATCATATATATCATATATATCCAGCATATACTTGTAGTTATAATAGTACATAACATTTGGAGGTAAAAAATAAAATGCACCATTCATGGAGACGATATGTCTTACGTACGCATGAATGCTACTTTCATTTATATTTATTATTTTAATGGAAAGAAAACATAATTATATATAGGTATATTATAATTACATTATGATATCATATATAATATCGTTAACTCCATCCTTTATACACCCCACATAAGTCATTAACGAATCACATCACTTTGAGGGGGCGGTAGTCTGCACTTCCACAAATGAGATTATCATATTAACCACTATGGAAACCATAAAGGTGTGATATAAATGGGAATTAAATAATCATAAGAAAATTATATACATAATATATATCATATAAAATATAGTTTCATCATAATGGTCACCAGGATAGGCGGTAAGATGTAATTGAATAATCATCATTTCGTGATGCGTTAGTTTTCTATCCACAGAAACATTATGTTCTTCATCCATTAGATGAAGGTGTGAGTAAGTGTAGTTTGAATCATTCTCATAACAATATCCTAGTATATTTAGGATACTGGTTTTGTTAAAAAATAATGGAATAAAAATATTTCAGGGGTTGGAGAAGTAAAATAAAAGAAAACAATTTAATGAAACTATTCCCTTTAATTTGGGTATCTCCCTTTGGTTTGAATCAATGGAATTCTTGAAGTTCCTTATAACTAAGGTAAGGCTTATTGGAGGAGGACATGGATGTAGAGTTCATAATTGGGAAGAGGTTGGATGATCCAAATGTCTTGATATGTGTGAGAAATTGGTTAGAAGTTGTCTCCTTTTATAAGGGAGAGGAGGGGCTCTTTAGGAAAGTGTGAAAATATAATTTTATAATATAATCATATTTTGTTTCTAATGGTCCAAAAAATATTATAGTCATAGATAAGATATGTAATGATCGAAATAAAATAATCCAATCAAAATTGGACAAGTTTTGGATAATATTTTAATCATTATAGTCTTATTTATTTAAATCATTTTTTAATGAGTTAAATACTGCATCATTATTGTGTCATAAATAATTTAATTTTTTTGATGTGTAAAATTTATAAAAACATACCATGATATAGGAAATATTTTTACCTTTCCAAATAATATTTATAGTAGAAAATAGGACTTATATGACACCATATAAAAGTTAATTACAAAATTATTTTTGTTAATGTCAATTTTGTCTTCACATTAAATTAATTAATCTAAATTGTCATTATCACTCGCATGTGGCTCAATGGGGTCCCTAAATCGATGCAAATATTCCCATGGTCGTAAATGACTCATCCAATAATTTTTGGACAAGTTTTAAGGTAATTTGAATTATTATAATATTTTTTTAACCTTGAATTACCCTATTTACCTTTTCCCGCTGTAAATAAAAGTCAAAAGTTACTATTCACTAAAAATTATTTTCATCTTAATGAACCACATTTTACATCTTGATCACATCCATGTATGTCGGATTTTTGAAATTCAATTCACATAAGTGGAAAATTTTCATTTAAATGAAAAATTCAGTTTTTTAACTACCACTAAGTGGTTTCACTATTCATAAAAAATTGATGTTTTTCAGAAAAATACAAAAAAGAATCCTAAGCTATATTTGATATTCTGAATTAAAAAATTATGTCTATATTTTCCAAATTCAAAACATATAAGTTTCAATAATTAATTTTATAATTAATTCTCGTTGTTAAAACAAATAGTGTGTTTTTAAGAAACCATAACTATCAAAATATTGATACATGTTTATGTCCGATTTCAAAGTGATAATAATTAGAATGACAAAAATTGGATTAAATGGTAAAAATATATTATAATTAAACTTTATAACCAATTAAAAAAATTATCTAACCATATAAATAAATTATATTAAAACACATTTTTGAATTCAAATACAACATTTTCACTATTCATTAAAAATGAACTTTATCGGAAAAGTTCCAAAAATTTACACAAAATATAGTTTGATTCCCCCATTATAAATAATGATTTTACTTGGTCAATTCGAATTTATTAAAGTTACCAAATCTATATTTAATGAGGATTCTCCATTTAAAGTCAATAAATCGGCCTTTTAATGTAAATTATGCATGAAATTAGATTCATTCACATTTTAAGACTCTAACATTTATTGGATAAATGTAAATACATGTATAATAACATTTTAGTTAGTTTAATTCATTACCACCAATAAAACATCTAGGATTTAACTGCCATTTAAAATAATAATATTATATTATTAATGCGCAACGTTAGATTCCAAAGAAACCTGTTGTTGCGTATTGGGTACTCTATCGAACATAGAAACCCCTTTAAAGTAAAATAAATATCTAATTGAATAATATTAATTAATATGAAATATGTGTTATTTTTCATTTATGTGAGATGTTACATAGGGACCCCATGGAATCACTTTTGTGTGATAATGACATTTTATCATTTTATTTTTCAAGAAAGGAAAATATAACTAAAGTATGTGACACCTAAGTAAAACAATTTTAACTTTGTTTAAATAAATTATCTCTTAAACTATAAATAGTCATTGGAAAGATAAAATGATTTCATACATCATGGTAATTTTTTTTATAATTTTTACACATTAAATAAATAAATTTATTTATGACACCATGATGATGTACTGATTACCTCATTAATGAACGATTTAAATAAAATGAAAAGATAATGTAAAATCTAAGATTTACACGTGTCAAAAACATATTGGATGGGTGGATGGAGAAACCATATCATCTTATAGTTGAAATATATAATTTTGGGAAATTTACTATACGAAAAGCATTTTATAATAAAGTGACATTTCAAGACTTTCCAAGAGTGCCCCTCCTCCCTCTTATAAAAGGCCCCCAACTCTACCCCCTTACCCACACCTATAAAGACCTTTTAGCAGCCAAAATCTATTCATTTTATCTCTCCAAATCCCTCTCTTCATCCAATAAGCCTTACCTTAGGCCGAATTCTCTTCATGAAACCCTTTTCGTTCAAACCAACGGGATTTACCTGATTTAAAGGTAATGTCTTGTCTTATATTCTTTTGTTTTATTTTGCTTCCCAAACCACCTAACATTTTTTTATTCCACTATTTAGTAACAAAACCAGTATCTTAAATATAATAGGATGTTGTTATGTGAAGGATTTTATTTACACTTACACACATCTCCGTCTAATGGTTAAAGAACATACTGTTTTTTTGAATGGCGAATTACTGCCTCACGAAACGATGATTGTTCAATCTTCATTTAACACCATTCATTGTGGCCATTAAGAGGTCAATATATTTATATATGATATATATTATGATTATGTTTTCCTTATTATACTGTATTTTTCATTTATGGAATACCTTTATGGTTTCCATTGTGGGTAAACGCAAAAATTTCATTTTTGGAAATGCGGACTACCGCCCCCTCAAAGTGATATGAATCCTTAATGCCATATGTGGGACGTATAAAGTATGGAGTTAATGATATTATATATGATATTATACTGGAATTATAATGTACCTTTATATCATTGTGATTTCATTCCATTAAATACGAAATAGAAATTAAAGTAGCGTTCATTCGTACGTACGGCTTACCGTCACCATGAACGGTGCATTTCATTTCTTACCTCTAAATATTATGTAATATTATAAATTAATTTATATACTGGATTTATATGATATATATGATATCTACATCATAAATATTATTCTAGATATAATGGTTATTTTACTACATGAACAACTTGTTATTATAAGAAGTTTATTTTTAACTCAAGTACCAAGGATCGACAAAACGACCGTTACTAACATAAATAATTACATAATGTTCATAACATGGTAATAAATGATATAAAAGGAATAATGAACTTGAAAAAGGTTTTTATGAAAGTAGAAATTAACTCTAGTTTATTATTCAGGAGATTAAATAACGAACGAGTCACGATGGACATGAGGTGAGGGACTTCATCTCAATCTACTTTCATTGAGGCATATTTTGTTTTATACACAACGTTCTTTTATACGGTATATAAACCCCTTTTAATTTTACTTTTACTCAAAAGGACTCTTTTTATTCGAATCATTTTACTAAATGACAAAAGGGAATTTTTTGTTGTTTCATATGCGGCGACAATGAATTCTCTGCCGCCGTGACCATTATTTGAGTTTTGGATTTCTCTACAAGAAGTAAATATTTGTAAAGTAATAATAAATAACAAGTTATAATTTTCATTTATTTTGGTACTGAAAATGGTTTTTATAATTTTTTGATTATATAAATGTGTTGTATTGATATTTTGTGATTGAAATGTGGAAATGTTATGTTTCATTTATGCATGCTTTATGTGATATGATTATGTTATGGTTCTTGGGCATTGTTTATGAAGACGGGTGGTTCTGTGATAAACTAAGGGTGGGTGAGCTCATGATAGGCCTCCAATACTTTGGGTAATGCGATAGAGTTAAAATCTAAGGTTTCTAAAAGGATATTAAGGGAATATAATGTAATGGGTATTCCAAACCTAACCATGAGGGTTACTCCCTACATATGAATGTAATGAATGCCTCAAGTTACCTTTATGTCTTATTATTTCTACGAGTTATTTATAAACCTTATGATTTTGTGAGGTATGTTAAAGTGCTTATGTTTTATGAGTAAGGTATGATTTCAATGATTCTTATGTATACATGGGATAAGGTTTTCTTTCCGTATTTTTATATCCCTTACTGAGATTTTTTATGCTTATCCCAAGTTTTTGAAATGTTATTCATAGGTCAAGGTAAAGGTACATGAAGTGATGATAGTGTCGTGGAAGTGTCAAGAAGGAATCCATGTTTTATTTTAAATATGTTTCCTTGATGGGAAAAAATGAATATTGTCTTTTATGTGACCTACTTGTTTAAATGTGGATTGCAATGCATGATTTATGATCTAATTCTCTAAAAATATAAGAATGAAAGTATCCTCAATGTGTATTCTTGTAATAACTCAAGATTAAGTAATGTTTAAGGATTTGGCCATATAATTAATGCCCGATTCATGGAGAGAAATCGTGGATTAGGCGGAGCTTCAAAAATCAAGAGTGCTAAAAGCCAAAATCACAAACGAGAGAAAGGAAAAAAGAGAAGTCAGCCACTCTATTTATAGGTGAATACCCTCGTAGCTTCTCGGCGCATCTCAACCGCAACGAGCTTCGTGGAATGCCCAACCAACCCATCTCTTTCATGCTCGGCAATCCTCCATCATGAGGAATATTCACGAATGGCTGATGAATTTTGGTGATTGACCCTAAGACGTTGACCCTTGATTTTCCTTAGATGCATGTCTGAGGGGTGGCATTTGTTGGCGCCAAAAATTTAGAAGGGAGAAGGATAATAAGAAAGCCTTTGAAGCTTCCTTTCAAAGTCCTTTAGTGGAGGTCCATGCCCCCCCCCCCACAAACCAAGGAGGTTGGATGCTCCGTGAGCTGATTTGACATTCGCAAGACCACCGTGAAGAAATGAGGCAGGATGCTTCGTGATCCCCTTTGATGTTCGTGAGCCCGCTGTGAATCAAGAAGGGTATTCTACATGAGACCCTTTGATGTTTGTCAGTCCACTGCAGAGTGGAATACATCTTCACGCTGAGAGAGCTATGCTTCGTGGCACCTCTGGCCTAGAAATACCGGCCTACCCCCATGACCAAAGGATGGATCATCTGACCTTTCACCTTAATATCTCTCAAATCATGAATCTCTGTATACTCTATGAACCATGATCTTCTCAAGGTAATTTTACTTGGTGAATTACCCCCCATTTTTTCCTCTTTTCACCCCTCTTTCTAGATGGATTCCTTTCACGAAACTCATTTTCCTTCACGAAGGAAGGAGATCCTAACGGGGACATGGATCATCACGGGGAATTTATGCTTCATGATGCACCCCCATGCACACGTGATCAAATGATAAGGTAGTGTCATTGTGGCTTGTGAAGCACATTGCTTCAGTAGAGCTTGATTCGTGAGGAAGCCATGCTTTATAGGGATTTTCTTTGCAAATTCCCTTACACTTCATGAAGCACCTATTAATGCACCTATTACCTATGCCTAGGCTAGGACACTTCACTTCGCGAAGTCTACACCTTCATGATGCCCTTTCATTGAATGGAGCACCAGATATCTATGAGGCCTCTAATAATAAACCCCCTTTCTCTGAAACTCCCTCTCTTATGAAACCTACCAAGTTTGCATGAAGTTACTTCAAATTCCCTTAGGTGATGTTTCACATTGTGTTTCCTCGCCTCACGCAACATGGAATTGGCACGCTATAGCCTATTGCTTCATCACATAGTCATGAAAACGTGGACCCCCATCGAGATCACCTCTCAACACCCCACAGTCATGGCATTGATTGTCCCTTCTCTTCCCCTAGGAGCAGAGGGTACAAGTTTTGTAAGAACTAGGGGTACAGAGAGAATTCGCCTCGTCCGAGTTGCAGAATGTTAATCTGCCAAGAACCAACATCCTCAGCACATGATGTTAAATTGTGACTTCCCCATGCATCGTACATGGGGAAAGGGAAACCATATTGGTGTAAGCCCCTATAATTTCATGTAGAAGGTAGTACCCTTATTCCTTCTTTCTTTTTTGGTGCCAAAGGCTGGAAAAAGGAAGGGTGGGGAATGGTTTTCCTCCTTTATTCAATGCCAAATCCTTCTCTTTCTAGGCTTTGTCACCCCTGGGCCTATATCCAAGAGTAAGTCCCAAACTCTTTAGGCTTCTAACAATGCATAGGCCCATGTTTCCTCTTTAGGCTTCTAAATACATGTAAGCCCTACTCCACTTCCCACAAACACACCATTCACGACGTGATCATCATGTCTTTATTATCTCTTGTTTCTCACACCGAGTATTACTCACATGGTCTTAGAGAAAGAATCGGCCAATACATCATCTCTAGGAATCCTAGAGTGTAAGCCTCACACCCAACCTGAACTACATGGTCTTTGATCCTTTCCAAGCCATGGTACGTAGGAATCCTCCCTGAGGTTGAAGCCCAACAACCATTGGTCCCGACCACTTTCAAGTCAGTGAATCAATTACCCTATCTTAACTGCGTGGTCTTTGATACATACCAAGGCTAGGTACGTAGGAAGCCTCCCTGAGGTCCAAGACCACAACCCATTGGACGTTCCGACCCCCTTCATGTCGATTCACCAACACCCTGGGTAGCCTAGAGTGTAATACCCACACCCAATCTGAACTACATGGTTTTTATCTCTTCCAGGGCAAGGTATATATGTACCCTCCATGAGGTTCAATCCCAACACCCATTCGTTCATACCCCCTTCACGTCGGTTCTCCCAAAGCATCCATGTAGACCCTAGGTCATTATTCAGGTTGGTTCCCCTTCATCCCTCATGATGTTAAACTTTAAACCCCACACAACAGTAAGTCATTGTGTCCCCCAGTCAGTGGAAAGCCATTGTGTCCCTCAATCAGTGGTCAGTTGTTGTATACTGATTAGTGGTAATCCACTGCATCCCTTATTCAGTGGAAAGCCATTGTAATCCCCTTCATAGGGACCTACATATTTGGTCCTTCCTAGTGGCGTCAGACCAACCAAGGTTGAAAAATATGTGTATGCCCCATATACATCATCGGGTTGTTGTCCTATGTGTACAACCCATTTCAAGTTCCTTGCCTAACCTCTCCCTTTAGCCTACGTGTCTTGGGAAGTTCATTCCTAAACCCAGAGGTTCCACTTCCTTTGGGTCCCATCCACATGTCCATTATCACGGGCCGCCTCCTTAGGCGTCCCCTCACCCTCCTGAACTACACAAACTTTTATTCCGTATCACAGGGATATGTAGGATGTCTCCCAAAGACTCAAGCCCATCATTACCATCGTCCTCATGGAACTACCATCCCATTTTCCACAATTTCACTCAGCACACCATCATCCATCTTGATTCATATATGGCGCACCGTATCCCAATGAGGTCATGTCAACACCCCTATATCAGAGTGGCCTCCAGGGGTTACAATCATCTGATCCACTCTAGTACATGTTCTGATCATTCTGATCTATCTCTGATGGACATTAAGCTTGTGGAATACCATATGTTAAACATGTGAAGCTGAGGAAAACCTTTGATACATTCCTATCACATATAATTCCTTGTAATCGATGTGGGATTCCTCAGGATTCTACTCCCTTGAGAAGACATATAATAAGGGGAAGAAACCCAAACACACCGATGTATCGGCATCAAAACACGCCAGTGATGTCCAATGTGACTACTCCCCTGACTGAAGGTTTCTACACTAACAAGACCCTTTGGAATGTACCGATAGAAGCAATGTAATTAATAGGTGTTCATGAAGATATGGCACTAGGAAGAGTTTCATGAAAAATGTGTTAAGTCTATAAGGGAGACCTAGACTAGGTGACGAGTTTTGAGGAGGATCCACGAAAGAAAGAACTGACATCCCATAATCTCATTTAAATCAAAGACTAGATGTTCTAGAACAAGTAATGCATGTCACGCGCCTTTGGAAAGAGGGAATGTGTGGAAACAAAACCACGCCTTTCATCCCCACAGAAGGACAAGCGCCCCAGAGAAAGCATCAGAAATAGTTATCAATCTACATCTAAACAACTTCATTTATTTAATTTGAATATATGGGATAATATAATTCACTCAATATGATCTATTAATTGAGTTTTTAATTTGATGGAAATTAAGAATGAAATTGAACAATTTACACAAAATCATGCGAGGTTGGAAATTGTGTAAATTGTGAGAGTGCGATCTTAATCAGTAATAAAAAACCACATGAGATAAATTTGTAGAGTTACAATATATTACCTAAACTCAATTATTCCTCGTTTCAAGAGTGGATATGTGCTCTAATTAACCACTGACCATGATCTAACCTAATAACATCAATCAAAGCAAGGTGATGTGATTTTATATTCCGAAGCTAGTCTAGGGTTTATGTAATTTCATCTTTGTGGTTAAGTTCACTCACGTAGTGTTTGAGGGTTAAAAAATTAGAAGATTATAATTTAGTTGATTTTAATTTAAATGATAACGAAAGATAATTTAGTGAATATGTAGTGTTAGATCGATTATTCATTTTAAATATTTTATAAAAAAACATCTTCTTGTTGTGTCATTTTAATCGAAAATCATTTCAAAACTAAAAACAAAACAAAAATACAATCTTCTTTTAGGAAACTTATTATATATTTATATACTATAAATGACCCCATCCTTTTAATAAATTTTCTTATTTAAATCTATTTTAATTTCAAAATTCCTATGTTGTTATATATACTTCGTCCTTTGAGAGACAACCTTAGTCAGCCACTCTGCTGCAACTATGTAACTAACAATCACATATCATTTGATAGCCCCAAGGAAAACCACTTTCAAATTGGCATAGTTACTGGGTAAGAAAGTTATTATTTAAACTATTTAGAGATATTTATTTTATTTTACATTTTATTTTATTCCTCTCTTCTTTCTTCCTTCTTTCCCAATCTGAATTTTTCTTCTTCTTTTGTTTTCTTCTTCTTATTATTTTTGGACCATCAACTCAAAATTCTCATCTTTTTTTAATGTGGTACACTTTTCTTATTTTAGTAGTTATTGGATTTATGACACGAACTAAACTTGAAGATATTTTAGATCTTGGACCTGAGATTGAATGTAGCCTTTAGGCTCAAATCAGACATTCTTAGTCAATGAGAAGTTTCAACATTCAACCTGTTGGAGAATTCCTCATCTCCCAGAACATTGAAATTTTATGTAATTCAATTTCAAGCATAAAAAAGAACCAATGGGTGTAAATAATTGAAATTAACATAATATAACCATTCAATAATTAGATACACTTGATATTAACTATCAACCAAATTGTATTACATATACAAATCTTGAATCAGACTTCGAACTGAAACCTGGGTTAATTCTTCTTATTCCAATGTTTCATGGATTATATGGTGTGGATCCAAATAAAAATTTTACATAATTTAAGGTGGTTTGACTATACTTAAAACCAAGAAATTTTTTAGAAAATCAAATAAAACTAAGAGCATTCCCATTCTCACTTGATGGAGCTGCAAAAGATTAGATGTATTATTTACAACTTGAAGATGTAACTTGTTGGAACAATTTGAGACAAGTTTTCTTGCAGCGAATTTTTCTATAATCAAGGAACACATCCATTTGAAAGAAGATCTTGGGGATAAAGAAATCCCAAGGAGAGTCAATGTATGAGTACTTGGAGTGATTCAAGAAATTGTGTGCAAGCTGCCACATCACCAAATTAGTGAGGAACTCATCACCCAATTCTTCGTTGAAGTACTCACACCAATGAAGAGGATCATGGTGGATGTCGTGGCTAGAGGATCATTAATGGACAAGACACCAGTAGCTTCATGTGCATTTATTGACCAAATATCCCAAAACACTCAATAATTTGGGGATCGAGGTACACCACATGTTTGAGGAGTACATCAGGTAAGTCCTTCTTCTCTTGAAAGTCATTTGATTGATTTTATGTTAGAAGAATTGATCCCATTGGTGAGGAAAATTTCATTGGCTCAAAATATATCCCAACCCCCTCCTTCAAGTCCATGTGAAATTTTCACTTAGACAAGCCACCGAACAGACTTTTTCACCCAACTACAATTAATATATGATTGTTCAGTTGTGTTTCATGGGAGACTATATCGGTAGCAACAACAACAAAATCCACAATAAAGGCATGATTCTTTTTCACTAAAACAAAACAATGGGTGGAAGGATCAATCAGACATGAGGTATGACTCTGGACAACAACAAAGTCCCCATTTTCAACAAAACATCCAGTAGCCTCCACCTTACCAAAAGGGTTTTCAACAACCCTAATGGCGATTTGTAGCTCAGGAATCAAAAAGTAAATAACATGGTGATCCCCACCAAAGTTATATTCTATCATTGGTGACATTTTGAATCAAATTTGTATTAATCAATAGAATGAGTAAAACAATCAATATTTGGAGCTCAGGGAGTCAAAGACACAAATGAGCCTGATTTCCACTACCATCCATGAAATGGTAAGTAGTAACTCCAAAAATAATCATTCCTATCCTAAAAAAAATCCCAAGGGGATTGTAAGTGCCCTCACATTGACAAGTGGGAAGAAAAAAACGGATATATTATCACGTAACGTTCCAACAGGATTCACCTCAACTCCTTAAAAGCCTCATTCCACACCAACTGTGGAGTAACCCAAGGGGAAAGACAAAGGTATGAATATGTTTGATGATGTTCCTCCTAAAACCCTTATATTTCTAAATATATTTGTATAAACCAAGTAGAAGGCTGAATAGGTGATGCAAAAAGTTTGTTTGGATACATTTAAGCATGTGGAGATCAACATCTCTCTACATTAATCCATCAAGAAAATCCCAAGGTATGAAAAATTCATAAAGGAAATTTGGTCCAATAGAAGAGGGATCAAGGGAAATGAGAGGATAAACATTGGAAGTAATGTGTCGGGAATAATTACTCCCACTCTAAGACTTACAACATAGTACAACAATATAGGAAAATTCACTATCCCATTCCCAATAAGAGTGATTCAGTTTTATGATTCTCATTGTGATTTGGGAGCTTCAAAAAATGTGACGCCTCACTCTGTATTATCATTATTTTTATGTTGGTAAGTTGAAGAAAATGGGAGTACTGGTGAAATTGGTGAATAGAGCTACAACATATCTAGATGGAGTCCTTGAGGTTGTACTTTTCTAGGTAAGAGAGATGGTCTTTCTAGAAAATATCTACATGAATAACTTGGAAGATGATCATGTAAGTTATCATTCTCCCATTATCATAGGTAGATCATTCCTAAGAAATGCAAAAACTATAATAAATGGAAAATGAGGGTATACTTTCCATTGAGTATGAGGATGAATTTGTGATATTTAATGTTATAGACTCCATGAAGTGCCCCTCAGAGGACCATTCTGCATTTGTTATCTTTTATTTTGAACGACAAATAAAAACCCCATGGAATTAGATTGTCTTATGCATAGGAATATTATGAGTATAAATTATAGTTTTATTTATAAGAGCACTTACAAAATCGTTTATAATTAACAAGACTCTATTATATTTGATTTTGAAATGGATTCATATTCTGATTTTGATCAAGTGAACTCTAATTATGACATTGTTTTTGTGTATTCTAATGGATTTCATGTTTTATTCTCTGATTGTGATAATTTCAATTTGAACATTGATTCTATTTGTGCACATATTATTTTCCCTTCAATATCTTCATCCGCACACCACCCACATAAACTGGAACTCAATCCATTGTCATCAATTATCAAATACTCATACATGTTGAGTGGTGAGAAATTACCTATTATCATTGCTAACAATATCACTTTTGAACATGAAGAAAACATTTAAATATTTTGAGGGAGAACATTAGGGAAATTGGGTGGACCTTATGTGACATATCAGGAATTAGCCCATACATTTTCATGCCTATTATTCTTCTGGAGGATGGGGATAAACCAGTTAGACAGCCACAACGGAGACTGAATCCATATCTTTGGGAAGTTGTTAAAAAATGTTGAGAAATTTCTCAAGGTAGGTATAATCTTTTCCAGTTCAGATTCTCAATGGGTAAGTCCTAATTAGGTTGTTTCAAAGAAAATTGGTGTTACAGTTGTTAAAAATGTGAAAGATGTGTTAGTTCCAACAAGGGTACAAAACATATGGTGTGTGAGTATTGATTATAGGAAACTAAATCATCCCACATGCAAGGACCATTTTCTCCTCCCATTTATAGATCAAAATCTTTAGACACTCACTGGGATGACACATTATTGTTTCTTGGATAACTTTTTTGTATATTTTCAGGTTTCTATTTCTCATGATGATTAGGAGAAGACAACATTCACTTGTTTATTCAGTATGTTTGTGTATTGAAGGGTGACATTTGGACCTTATAACACCCCAAGTAACTTCAAATGATGTATTGTGAGTATTTTTTTGGATTTTATTGAGACCTACATGGAGGTATTTATGGATGATTTTAGAGTGTACAGATCCTTATTTGATGAATGTATAAGTACTTTGGGAAAGTTTTTTATTCATTATATTGAGTAGAATCTAGTCCTATACATTGAAAAGTGTTATTTTTGGTAGAGCATGTCATTTTATTAGGGCATGTAGTGTCAAAACATGGGATATATGTAGATAGATCTAAGATAGACATTATTTCATCCTTAGCATATCCTTAATTTGTGCATGATATTAGATCTTTCCTAGGGCATGAAGGCATTTATTGGATCTTCATCAATGATTTTAGTAAGATTTCTCTTCCTATGTCACAATTCCTTTAAATTAATTCTAAATTTGTGTTTTATGATTATTAAAATACTTCCATTTATGATATAAAGAAGTTTATGACCACTGAACCGATCATACATCCCCCACGGTGGGAGCTTCCGTTTGAGATTATGAGTGATTCCTCTAACTTCACAGTAGGAGCTGTCTTATCTTAGAGGGGGGGGGGATGTTCACATGTTATTGCTCATACATCGAGGACACTGGTTTCGGGACAATAAAACTACAAAATCATGGAAAAGTTGTTTCTTGCTTCCATATTCTCTTTAGATAAATTTTGTTCATATTTATTGGACTCTAAAGTAGTTGTTTTTTCTAACCATGCAGCTTTGAAGTACCTCTTAATGAAGATAGATGTAAAGCCCAGGTTAATCTGATGGATGACCCTTCTATAAGAATTTTATATTGAGATACATGACATTAAGGGCTCATAAAACTTGGTGTCAGACCACATGAGTAGGCTTACTCACACACTAGAGGTTGGAAACATGGACCAGGTACCACATCAGACAATTTCCTTGATGAGCGTCTTTATTAAATCCGAGGTACACATCCTTGGTATGATGATTTAGTTTAATAACTTGTAGAATCTGAAATCTCTAGAAATTAAAAAAAATCAAGTCCAAAACATAATGAGTATGTTAAGATGTTATGTTTGGGATGATCCATACCTATGGTGCATGTGTAGTGACCATGTTATTAGGAGGTGTGTTCAGGATCATGAGTTTGAGTTTTTTATACAATTCAGTCATACACTAGAATATGGTAAAGACTTTTGACCCTAATGGATATCTAGGAATGTCATAGACCTTGGATTATTTTGGCCCATATTATTTCATGATGCACATGTGTTTTGTAATTCATGATCTCGTTGCCAATGCACTGGGATCCTTTCTAAGAGTAATGATATGCCTCAAAAACATATACTATTCTATGATATTTTTGAGGTATAAGGCATCGATTTTATTATCCCTTTTCAATGTTCCTTTTATTTTATTTTTATATTTTGGTTTTTGTTTTTTATGTGAGTAAATGGGTGGAGGCTAAGGTCACCAAGATTGATGATTCTCATGTTTTTGTAGACTTTGTCAATGTGAATATTTTTTGTAGGTTTGATGTACCAAAGGCCATCATCAGTGATAGAGACACACTTCTGTAATCATAATCTTACTTCCCTTCCTCATAAGTATGGGGTGAAACACAAAACATCAACACCATACCACCCCCAATCAAAAGGTCTGGCTGAGTTTTCAAGTCATTAGTTGATACAAATTTTTGAGAAAAATATGCATCCAAATATGAAAGATTGGAGCAAGAACATAGATGATGAATTGTGGGAATATAGGACAGAAAACAAGACACCCATTGGTATGTCCACATTTCATATTAATTTTGGGAAAGCATGTCATCTCCCCGTGGAAGTTGAGCATTGGGCTTATTGGGGTATAAAGAAATGAAACATGGATTTCGCACAAGCTTTAATCCAAAAAAAGATGCAAATTCAAGTGATTCAGGAGATTAAATTGTCTTCATAAATGAAAAAAATCACTACAAGGAAATATCAAAAGAATCTCATTATATAATGATCCAACAAAGGGAGTTTCATGTTGGAGATAAAATACTTATCTACAGTTCATGACTAAAGATGATGCCCAGTAAGTTGTGTTCTAGGTTGTTAGGTCCTTATGTTGTGATGTATGTTTTTCCGTATGTTGTAGTAGAGATCATGCATGAGGACACTATAAGGATCTTTTCAATCAATGGGAAACATTTTAAAAGATATATTGAGGGACGTCCTACCAATGTGGTGGATTTCATCACACTACATGACCCCATCATCACTTGTTCATGTCAGGCTATTCCGAACGCATTCTATTTTTTTATTCTTTGTACTATTTAAATTTATACATTTCATGTTCATATATAATCTCATGGGTTCACATTAAGAACAATTAAATATTTTATTCCTGGGGGAGGGAACCTTTTAGTTTAGTAATTTCAATCGTTTTCCTTTTATTCAAGGATTTAAAAAATGTTTGCTTTCTCAAATTTTGATTATTTATTTTTCAGTTTTCTGTATGTTTTTTAGTCATTTAAGTTGAAATGATTCTCATAACCATTTTTAAATTCATATAAATATGTGAAACAATTTATCCCATGAAACAGAGCATAAATGAATGCTGAAAATAACTTTGGATCATGTTCAAATATTTAGTAATTTCATGAAAAGTACTCTAAATTTTGAATCACATGCCACATCTCGCTTTCTTTTTATTAGAAATAATATTTGTGTGAGGCTTATAAACAATTATTTTCATATTACTTATATTTACCTCATTTCAGGGGAGAAACAAACAATGCACGATTTTTCCATAATTTGATTTATTTTTGTCAAAACTTAAGGGTTTGAGGTACCTATGTTTAAATGATTGAGGAATTTTTTATACTAAAGCATATATTTTAAAGAATTTTTTTTTATAATGGCCTACCTTGAACATTTAATCCTTTTATCCCAAATAATAAATGAACAACCCCTTATATTTTCCACATTACAAGCCAATTTTCCCTGTCCAACCAACTCTTTAAGTGAACTAGCATAATATTGTAGAACTTAAGTCTGGGGGAAGATGTCTTGTGTTTTGCTACCACATTTTGTGATACCTTGAGAGTAAAATTAAATTATAAAGATATTTGTTTTCAAATTAATAAAATCATTATATTTAATGTTTTTCCTTTTCTAGAGCTTTCATGATTAGTGAATTTGTGCCTTTCTACTGCATCTAATAGAGATATAATGTTTTGCCTATCAGAAGCATTCAAAAAATTCATGTTTGAGAAGATTGACTTTTTTACTGCTGAAATGATCAATGGTGTAAACATTCCTTTATTTTTCATGATTATGAACCTGAATTGATGCTATGAGGATTGAGGAGGGAGACCATATTTATGTGAAAAATATAATAATGTAATTTTTCATAAAAAAGTGTCAGGCCCTCCTCATTCATCCTTAGAGATTTTTATAACTAAATCCTACCTACCAAAATCCATAGAACAACCTTGAAATTTCCTCATGAAAAACATATTTCCTAAACTAACATTCGGTGGTGATGTAGGAATTTATCAAGCCTATGGTGACCCTTGTATGAGTCTGGATGAGAAAGACATTGCTGAAATTTCACATTTGTGTGATAAGAGAAAATTTGAGTAAGGTAAGTGTTTTGTGTACATGGGAGGATAAAATATGTGGAAATATATATTAGGTATATAAACAATAATCTTGAAATAATGTTTTTTATGAGGCAGGATATATTTTTTCTTTGTGTGGAATTGTTGGATCTCAAGGATACGTGTTTTAAAATTTGTTTTGATTTGATATTGAGGTTTACTTTTCACAATTTTTCAGAATACATGACATGAGGTGATTCTTGAATGTGAAAAAGGGTAAGTGCAGATGATTTGAATAAAAACAATTTTATTGAATATTTCATTAATAATAAATGATATAATTGTGTCACATTGTGTTAAATATTTTAAATTATGATATATCTGGGATTAGATCATTCATTTTAAAATTTGATGACAATTCATGTTTTACCCTTTAAAAATTAACTGTAATATTTCGAAAATAAATAGTGTTATTTTATTTATTTGAAACTAATATTTTTTAAATGCGTTTCTGATATATGTTTCTACATATTTTATTTAGGAAATTAGTGCTTAATCATATATTTGGATGTGCAAATAGTCCATGATGTCAAAGTTGGGCTGGACTCGATAAATTGGATATGGGTTTTATATTTGGGCCATAACATCTTCATCTGTTCTTGTATTTGGCCCAATGTTTGAGAGGATATTGAGGATTCATTTTCTCAAGAATAAATGTTTATGAAGGATAGATTATTCATGCATTTTTTTGTCAAATGGGAGGTGCAATTTGGAATAAAATATTTGGCTGAGATCTCCCATTCACACTTGAATCCACTTTGAACCTAGCCTCACCACCACTCTATAAATTGATTTTTTTGTTATTTTTTTTGGTTTTGGGAAGTGAATTATGAATTTTAGGGAAGTGGAGAAGAGCTTCCACTCTAATTATCCAAAATATTCAGTCAGGGTAACTCTTGAAGTAAAGATCTCTTCGTCGAAGCCCTTTTATTCTTCCTCATGTTGTAATGTTTTTTTTCATAATAAACATATTTCTTCTTCTTATATTTCTTCTCTATTATTCCATTTTTTTAAAATTTATTCTTTTATTAGTCTTCCTAATTTTTTTGCAATCAATTGTAGAAACGTGATTGGTTTCTACCCTTTTTAAACCTTTTCACATGCAAAATGTTTCTATTATGAATAAACCGCCCATGGAAGAGTAGTACTCATTAGTAATCTATGTAACTCTATATATTTTATTTAATTTATTTTAAATCAATGAACTACTGTAATTAAATAAATATGATCTATTAATTGTGTTTCTAATTTTAATTTATCTATGAAAAACAATTGAACAATTGACACAAAAATATGCAAGCTCAGAAGTTTTGTAAATTGTGAGAGTCCGATCTTAATCGGTAATAAGATGCCACACGAGATAAATATATAGAGTTAATATAAAATCCCTATACTCAATTAATTATCATTTATAGTGTGGATATGTTCCCTAATTAACCATTGACTATAATATAACATAAGAACATCAATCAAATTAGGGTGTTGTGATTGGGTGATCTGAAAATAGCCTTGGGTTTATGTAATTTAATATTTTTGGTTAATTTAACTTTTTTAGGGTTCTAATGTAAAAAATTATAGGATTAAAATTATGTGTATTTTAATTTAAATGATAATGAAAAATAATTGAGTGAAGAGGTAGAGTTAGATCAGTTACGCCTTTTAAATATTTTATAAAAAACCTTCTTGTTGTGTCATTTTAATTAGACTTCATTTAAAAACTAAAAACAAAAAAAAAATATAATCCTCTTCCAGCAAACATCTTCTATATTTATAAACTATAAACAACCCCAACCTTTTAATTAATTTTCTTATTTAATTTTACTTGAATTTTAAATTAACTTTAATATGTTGTTATATTCAATTCATCCTTTGTAAGATGACCTAGTTCAACCACTCTACTGAACCTATGTAACCAAAAATCACAGATCATTTGAAATAACGCATGATGGCGCATTTCAAATTTATAGGCCCTTTCAAATGATGTGTGATTTTTGGTTACTTTGGTGCAGCAGAGTGGCTGACTATGGTCATCTCTCAAAGGAGGAAGTATATTTAACAATATATTAAAGGTATTTTGAAATTAAAATAAATGTAAATAATAAAATTAATTTAAAAGAATGTTATATTTTATTGTTTATAAATCTAAATTTTTTTTTGGAATAATATTGATTTTTGGTTTTGATTTTAGTTTGGAAATGATGTTCGATTAAAATGGCACAACAAGAAGACTCTTTTTTAGAAAATATTTAAAACACGTAATCGATCTAAATCTATAAGTTCACTCAATTATTTTTCATTATTAATTAAATTAAAATCCATTTAATTATATTCCTCCAATTGGTTAAACATATAACCATGCATGAGTTATCTTAACAATAATGATGAAATTACTTAAATCATAGTCTTGCTTCAGAACATGAAATCCCAGCACCCTACTTTGATTTATGTTCTTAGGTCAGCTTATTGTAAGTGGTTAGTTAGAGAACATATCCACTCTATAAATGAGGATTAATTGAGTTTAGGGATTATATTTTAACTCTAAAAATTTATCTTGTGTCTGATTTTATTATCGATTAAGATCACAGTATCACAATTTACACAACCTCCGACCTCACATGTTTTGGTTGTTTGTTGTTCAATTTATAGATTAGTTTTATTTAAATTAAAAACCCAATAAATAGATCCTATTTTTTGAATTAATGTATCTCATTGATTAAACATAAATTAATGAAGAAGTTTAGAGTTAGTTCGATTACTATAAAACTACACATCCATGGGTGTTGTAGTAACCGTAGAAATGTTTTTCATGTGCAAAGGTTTAGAAAGGGTAGAACCTAATCACGATTCCACTATTGATTCCAACCCAATTAGGAATATTAAGAGAAGAATATTTTTTTACAAAAAAGAAGAAATAAATGATGAACAAAGAAGTTTATTATGGAAACACAATCATTACAACATGAGGAAGAATGAGATGGCTTTGAAAAATGGATCCTTGCTTCAATAGCTACCCTTATTGACTTGCTTGGATAATTAGAGTGGAACATCATCACTTATTCCGTCAACTTCCTAATGAATGTTAAAACCCCAGCAAATGATAAAAATCAAATTTATTGAGTGGTGGAGAGGCTAGGATCAATGTTATTTCATGTGTGAATGGGGAATCTCACCCAAATATTTTATGTCAACTTTTACCGCCCATTAGACCACCAAAACGCTTGAATCATCCATCCTTCTAGAAATCTGATTCGTGAAAAAAATGATTCCTAGACCACCTATATATCTCTGGGCCTAATCAATGCCCAGATAAAGATTTTATGGCCCAAATATAGAACCCATTTCCAATCTAACGAGTCCTTCCCAATGTTGATTTTATGGCCCATTTTCTCCAAACAAATACATGATTTAGCTCTAATGTCCTATATTAAGATTCTAGAAAATTATTTTGGCAACACATTTAAAACATATTAGGTTCAAATAATTCAAATGCAATTATTTATGTTTGAAATACTATTTTGAATTTTTATTGGTTAAAACTGGAATTTTAAATTGACTTTTAATTGAATGATCTAATCCCAAATATTATATAGTTGAACATTGTTAATGAAATTTGAGGAAATTATATCATTTATTGTCAATAAAATATTCAATAAAATTGTGTTTTATTAGTATTTATTTACTTTCTCGTGATTCAAGGGAATATATTATCAATATAATATTTATTTTCATTGGAGAATAATGAAGTTATATTTATTTAATAAATAGATAGTCATTATTCAGGGCCTGATAAGTATTGACGAGGATTGGTGGACCAAGTTATGATTTTACTGAGAAATAATATTAAATATTATTTGGCTAAATAATAATTAAATATAAAGTGAAGGTTATGTATATGTCATGGAAATAATTGAATTGTTTTTATTATTTGACATGGGGTACCACATGGAAAAAAATTAGGTAATGAAGCCTATGCAAATTATTTATTATTACATGGTGAATTAAATTCCCCATTATTTTATAATTATCTAAATTTTTCAAGTGGTAATTTAATCAGATAATAGATCATTATGTGCATAACATACTTGGAGGAAACCTCTCAAGCATATAGACTTATTCCCTCTCTAAGAACACTCTCATGAACGAGAGATATTCTCCTCCACCGGATCAAGTAGAATGCTTTGGATGTGATTCTCAAGGCGAGCAAATGAGTACATCGCAAGCGCAAGGATCATCCATGCTAGCATCAACATAATCTTTATGTAATTCCCAAACCCCCAAAAGCTCAGAGCTAGTGTATTATTTTAATACATTGGGATGATTACAATGAATCAAGTCCTGAAGGACCGATTAGTTTCACAGTCTTGGAAAATAGATTACAAATATGAATGTTACATTACACATTAAAAAATAGAACACAAAAAAATTATCCTTTTATAATTCCAGTATTCCCCATGCTTAACTGAGCATATCAAACATAATACAATTCATTGAATCCAAGGAAAATAAAACACAATAAATGGGTGAGCATAAATGCTCAGAAAGGGTAAATAATTTTGTGGAAGATATAAACATTTATGGAATGATTTTTAATAAAAACATCAGCCTATTAAACATAAAATTGAACATAATTTGGAAAATAATAAATCAAACATTACAATATAAACATGCAAATTTATATTATTCTAGTCGAATAATCACATGTAATAACTAATTTCATAATGAGGGAATTCATAATATCAGACATCATAATAACATAGTCAAGATTGCATGCCAATACTACAAATAAAAATATTGTCAAGGCCTTGTGTTAAGACACAAATTTTTCTCATGAGACCAACTGGTGAATCAAGGGGATATAGCGGGGCCCACCTGTGACTTACTAAGTCCAATTCATTTATCATATGAAAAGGGTGAAATATAACATAAACATTCATATTAAAACTAAAATATGAAATTTAAATACTTTAACCATAAATCATGAATGGTATAAAAAGTGAACATCCATATTCAAACATATGATAACTCATTCAATACAATAAATAACATTGAATTATAATTAATAAATCTCAATCAATAATAATATCCAGTAAATGATATTGAAATAGATGAAAATGATCAATAAAACACTATGAGAAAAATATCCCCTTTCATGAAAAAATTAAAAATTAAGATAATTTAGAAAGGAATAAATTTAAAATATATTTTTTAATAAAATTGTCCCATAGCACTTGGAAACTATTGAAATGAATTTATAATTTAAAATATTCATGTTCACATAAATAAATCCTTCAAACCGTTTTGAAAACATGGACATTAATGAGAATTATTTAGAATACTAAATATTTAAACCATTTAAAGGATGTTTTATTTAATAAGTCCCTTAAAAATAATATTTTTGAAAACACTTTTTTGAAAAATCGACATGGATAATAAATATTTCCCATTAAAAAATTACACATAAACAATCTCGGATAATAATGAAATTGAGAAATTAATCATTACCTTTTACTTTTTTTTGGTCGAGGGTAAATTTATCCTATTGTATAATGACCATAGTATGTTATTAAGTTATAATAGAACCATATTCCTATTTATTATATCGTACATCATTCATTTATGTCTTTATAAAAACCATTTAATAACAATTTCCATGTTAAAATTACATTTGGGGTATTAATCACCTTCTTTATCGTACATGTTTTAACTTGTTATTTTTCATCATATCACTTAGATCATTATTTACCTACTTCCATAATATAAAAAGTGATATATATATATATATATATCCTATATATTCAGAATATAAATATGTATAATAGATAGATATATGAAATGGAATCATCGTTCATGGAGATGGTAGTTCGTACGTACGCATGAACGTTGTTTCTGTTTTCTTATTGTATAGTATTGAAGTAAGTAAACGGAATATATTTATCAACATAAATACATATTATTCCAGTATAAATTTTATTTCATATAACTCATCATTAATCAACAAATAAATTTTTAAAAAAATTCGTGAAGGGTGATCGTAGAAGATGAATCTCATCCCGCCGTGGAGACGGTAAGTCAAACGCACACAAAAGAAAAATTATCATTATATTGATGGTAGAGACGTGTTTAATTGGATGTTATATTAAATATATAGAATAATTACCATGTTATATTAATTATTTAAATTAATTATACTCATTATTATACCCATCTAAGTAATGTAGTGTTGAATGACAAACTACACCACGAAGTGGAGATGGTAACCGTATATACGCACGCATGGTAAATTTTTCATTCATTGGATTGATAGAATAATGAATATGGTTGTAACATATATATAATAAAATTTAAGAATATATACGTTACTGGTGTTGTTATTTTAGTATGGAAATAAATAATAAAGAGGAAGTAGAATAGGAAAATAACTTTGAAAGATGTGATGAAATAATTGCCTCCTCTTCTAGTGCTTCCTTTTGATTCGAACCAAATGAATACATTGGTTGACTTTTTTATCATAGTACGGCCTCTAGGATGAATTGAAGGTAGTTATAAAGATATTTGAGTAGTGTTTTTTGCACCCAAAATGCTTTTGAGGTGTGACTATGAGATAAGGGAATGCACCCTTTTATAAAAGAGATGAGGGGAACTTTAGGAAAAGATTGAAATATTATTTTATAATAAAATAATTTTTGGTTTCTAATAGATAAAAATGGATTTAATTCGATGATAATGTGTTCATTGGTCCCAAATCTCTAGACAAATAAATTCTATACATGTTTATGCCACTATATTGACCTTATCTTTTAGATTTAACTCTTAGTTAAATAGCATAACAATTACCATGTCTTCTTGTATTCTTGCACTATATGGTTAATAAATATACTATAAACATATAATATAACCTAAAGTGGTTGATTAATTACTTATCTATCATTATATAAGTAATTTGGTAGAATATTGTATTATTGATAATATTATATATTTTAATAAAATATTATTTTTTTGAACAACTCAATTATTTCAATTTTGACACTATTTAGTTTTTGTTTCATAAGTCATCATAACTTAATTACATTGAAAAAATACATTGAATAACCACTAACATGTCATATTCACATATAAAATTCTCTATGGAATCAAAAGTCTCAATTTAGATTTATTTGGATATTTATAAAATTAATTGTTTTAATCTTTAATTAATTAGGTAATTACTACATCATAATTGTGTCATAAATAAATTTAATTATTAATTATGTAAAAATTATAAATAAAATAACACTATGTATTAAATATTTTTGTCATTATAATGATAATTTATTTTCGAATATATCTTATATATAACTCTATATTAAAGATGGTTTAGTAATGAAATTTTGAATTTAACACTTTTAACATGTCTTAAAGGAAAATATAATAAATGTCCAAATATAATCTCTTTGGTTCAAATATAATCATATTTTTCTCTTATGTTTGAAGTTGGTTTAAATACACATATACAATATAATTAGAACATTTTTCGTGGTAATTATAATATTATTTTTACCTTTAATTACCCTATTTACTTTTAACTTTGGTAAATTAAAATAAAAAGTTACTATTCACCAAAAATTATTTTCACCCCATTGAATCAAATATAATTTACAGATGAAAATATTTCCTATATGATTTTTGAAATTTAATTCACAAAAGTAGAAAAATTGTGTTTTATGAAAATTTTGAATTGTGCCAAAAAGGTAGCTTAAAACCTTAAAAAAGTTCAATAAAATTTCATATGTCTACTGTTATTATAATATGACCCCTATTAATTAAATTTTATTAATATATGTATAATGTAACAATTTTTACTTTGAGATAAATTTTTAATTAAAAATAATTATTGAAGTGAAAATTTCGTTTTTTATCTACAACACAGTGTTTTTAACTATTTATCAAAAATTAAATGTTTTAAGAAATACTAAAAAACTTAACCCAACACTAATTTTGATATTCCCAATTAAAAATGAATGTATATTTTACCATAATAAAAACATAAAAGTTTTATTAAATAATTTAAAATTAATTCTCGATGACAAAACCTGAAAGAGGGTTATTTAGAAGTAAAACTATCAAAATAATTATATGTGTTTATGTATGATTTAAATGTAAAATTACTTATGATGAAAAAAATGTATTAAATGATAACAATATAATCAAATTATACTTAAAAACCATTCAAATGTATAATCTATCACAAAAACTATTTTGATTAAAAAATTTTGTTTCAATTAAAATTTAGTATTTTTCATTTTTTGTCAAAATATAAAAGTTATCGTAAAAGTACAAAAATTTTATCAAAACTATTTTTTTGTGACCCTATAAAAAATAATAATTTATTTTATTTTAATTGAATATATAAAAGTTTCAAATATTTTATTTAAAAAGGGTTTTCCAATAAAAGGTAGAAAAACTTCAATTTGGAAAAATATTTATTTTATCAAAAAAATTGAATTTCTCCTTATATTATGTCTAAGAAACACAAAATATGAAGGTTAAAATTGTATAGGAAATATATATAAGTAAAAAAAGTTTTTTAAAACTACTCCTATCCTCTTTTTAAAAGGGTATTTTGATAGGTTGTGATACACATTAACTCGGTGTTGCGTGTAGCGCAAGCTATTGAATTGCTTTAAGGAGATAATCTACTGTGAAATAATGGGGTGTTACATTCTCCCCTACTTTAATAAATTGTTTCTTCTCAATTTGATATTTTTATTCAAAAATAAAAGGTTACAAAAAACAGAAAATACCTTTGTGGAAAACATACATCATAAATAGGATTAATAAAATTAAGTCATAATAATAGAGAAAGAGAAATGTAAAAGTCATGAAAAAATTATTATTTAGAATAAGAAAACATTGGTGGAAATTGAGACACATAATTGGAGGAAAAGCATAAATATTTATTTGTAGTTATTGAGGTCATCATTCTTAAACAAGTGAACAATAAATGTAAAATTCAGGGTCCCAAATACATAAATCTATGATGAATTAATATATCATCGGTTCAACAAAAAATATGGTATCAGAACAAAATTTTTTTTATTTTCAGTTACTTTACCTAACATTTACGAATTAATATATTAAAATAATAAGAAAAATTTAACAATACTTGAAATTTTGGGTTCCATAATTTAACAAATTTCTATGACAAACTCATCATTCATTCCAAAAGATAATAGAACTCAAAAAATTTCTATTTATCCAAATTTTATCAGGTTTTATAAATAATAATTTATAATTAATCTGTCAGACCACATAAAAAACTACATAATACAAACAATACATCATGTAGTCTAGTGTTAGATAATGTAATCTTGTTGCTCTTTGGTTGCAGGTTCAAGTCATACGGCCTTACTGGACGGGATGGGTTATCACCAGACCTCCAAGTTGTCATTTTTATGACATTACAAAAATAATCTTAAGAAATTCTTTAACCATAAACAATAGTATCCAATGTCAAACATAATCCATTCCAACCATTATACATTGTAACACCCGAGGTAAATAAAGAATATGAAATTTTTAAATTTATCCCTATTTGTGGAAAAAATAATGTTTTAAAGGAAACACTATGCTCGATGGCGTACCCAATAAGCAACAACGAGTTTCTTGGGAATCTTACGTGGCACTCTAATAATAAGATAATATTATTTTAAATGGTAGTTAACGCCTAGCCGCTGTAATGGCGGGAATGAACAGAACTAACTACAAAATGATATATATGTTTTTCAAATATTTTTACTCCTTACAATAAATGTTATAGGATTAAAAATGCAAATGAATCCAATTTTAAGCGTAAAAATTCCAATATTCTTTAAAAGGTCGATTAACCACCATTTAATGGAGAACCTCTTTTAAATCCATTTTTTTACAATTTTATAAGCTCTATTTTTCAAAATAAACATATTATTTATAATTGGGACATTGAGATTTACCTTGGGTTAATTTTTGGTATTTTTCTGACAATGTTCATTTTTCAATGAATAGTGAAAAATACTCCATTTTACATCAACACTGCCTTTTCATAAAAATTAATTATATGGTTATATTATCTTTTTAATTTGTTTTAAAGTTTAATTAGAATATATTTTTACCATGTAATTAAATTATTGTCATTGGGATTAATTTCACTTTGGAAATAGGCATTAAAAGTGAAAAACTTTTCATAAATATTGTATCTAAAAAACCTGCAATTTGTTTTGACAACGGGAAGTTTTTTAAATTAATTATTGAAATTTATATGTTTGTAATTTGGTAAAATGGATTACATATTTGGAATCATAAGGTCCAAATTATGAAATTAAGACTCTTTTGTTTTTGGACATTATGAATAGTAACGATGGTAAATTTCTTTAATTATGTTGATTAATGAGTAATCGGGTAGTTAAAGATAATAAGATAAGATAATAATAATAATAATAAATTACAACAAAATGTGTCTTAAGGATACTGGTTGTCTCATGGCCGACCATGAGATTCCTTGTGCCAAACATGGGGGCCCCATGGAATCACTTTTGTGAGAAAGTGACTTTTTATCTTTTTATTTTTAAAGAGTGTTAAATGAAACAAAGAATGTATCACCTAAGTAAAATATTTTTAATTTTGTCTACATAAATTATATTTTGGACTATAAATATTCATTGGAAATCTAAAAATAATTCCTACATCATAGTATTTTGTTTTAATTTTTAGACATGAAATTAATTAATTAATTATGACATCATGATGATGCTGCGATGACCACATTATTTAACGATTTAAATAAAATGGAAATATAATGAAACATTTAAGACCTACACATGTCCAAAACCTATTTTATGTGTTGATTTCGAACCCTTATCACCTTATACTATAAACACATAAATGTGGGACCATTAAAATCCGAAACTCATTTGAAAATAAAGTTACATTTTATACCTTTCCATGAGTGCCCCTCCTCTCCTCTTATAAAAGGCCCTCAACACTACCTCCTTTACCACTTTTCCAAAGCCTTTGGCTAGTAAAAACCCTGACAATTGTGTCTCTCCACATCCCACTATAACTCCTTGAAGCCTCACTTTGGGCAGAAGGCTTCCCAAAGAATCCTTTGAGCTCAAACCAAAGGGAGTTACCCGATTTTAAGGTAATGTCTTGACTTGTGTCCTTTTGTTTTATTTTGATTCTCCATCCCACTAAACTATTTTATTCATTTATTTTGTATCAAATACAATATCTTCAATATACTGGGATGTTTTTATAAGAACGTTTCGAGCTACACTTACACACACCTACATATAATGGTTAAATAACATACTGTTTCTGTGGATGGCGAATTTCTGCCTCACGAAACGATGATTGTTAAACATTCTTCTAACACCTTCAAAGGTGGAAATAAAGATGAAAATATATTTATATATGATATATAATATGTTTATGTTTTACTTATGCTTCTGTATTTTTCATTTATGGCATAACGTTATGGTTTCCATTATGGGTAAACGTGATATCTTGATTTAAGAAAGTGCGGACTACCGCCCCCTCAAAGTGATTTGATTCGTTAATACCATATGTGGTACGTATAAAGGATATATTTAATGATACTATATATGATACCATACAGGAATTTAAATAATATTATGTATCATTATGTTTTAATTCCATTAAATATGAAATAGAAATGGAAGTAGCGTTCATGCGTACGTACGGCTTACCATCTCCATGAACGGTGCATTTCATTTCTTATGTCAAAATGTTATGTACTATTATAAGTACATATATGTAATGGATATATATGTAATATATTAAATTAAATTATGTATATCATTCTGTAATTATAACATATATATATATATCTCATTTAGTTTTAATTCCATTAATATGACATAGAAATGAAAGTAGCGTTCATGCGTACGTACGACTTATTGTCTCCATGAACGGTGCATTTCATTTCTTACCTATAAATGATTATGTAATATTATAAATACATGTATATTCTGGATATATATGATATATATGATATCCAAATCATGAATATAATTCTGGATATAATGAACCTTTGAACACACGAACAACATGTAATTGTAAGAAGTCCACTTTCGACTTAAGAACCAAATATCGACAAAACAAACATTATTAACTTAAATGATTACATAATGATTATATCATGTAAATAAGTGATATAAATGGAATAATGAACTTGAAAAAGGTTATTAATCAAGTAAAAATTAACTCAAGTTTATTATTCAGGACATTAAAGAACGATTGAGTCAAGTCGGCCCCGAGGTAAGGGATCCTACACCTCTCTTTCTTTTTAAGTACACTCTTTTATGTCATTACTTTTAAATCTCATCTTTCTTGTTATTGGGATATTGTTTTATATTAATCTTACTAAAAATTTTATGTTCATATGATGAGAGGCCCTATTCTCTCTAATAAATCCATTTTGGAAATTTTGTGTGGCGCTGTTAGGCTGCCGAATTTTTTGTAAGGGATCCTACTCCTCTCTTTCTTTTTAAGTACACTCTTTTATATCATTCCTTTTAAGATAATCTTTCTTATTATTGGGATTTTATTTTATATTAATCATACTTTATTTCTTATGTTCATATGATTAGAGACCCTATTTTCTCTCATCATTCAATTTTTGGAAGTTTTGATTTGCGCCGCTAGGCTGCCGAATTTTCGTAAGAGATCTAACCACTCTCTTTCTTTTCAAGTACACTCCTTTATGTCACTTATTTTAAGATCCTATTTTTTATGTTGGGGGATGTTATTTTATATTACTCTTGCTTTAAATTTTATTGTAATATGATGATATACCCTATTTGATCTCATCAATCCATTTTCAGAAGTTTTATGTGGCGCCGATAGGCTACCGAGTTTTCGTAAGGGATTTTTCATCTCACTATTATTCCCATGAGATTTGTGCTACATTTGCCACCATTTCCTTTGATTGGTATATGTACTTCCCATTATTCTAATATTTTTGTATTATAATTTCCTTTATGATTATTTATTTCAATGTTTTATTGTCCTTCTTTCATGGGCTGTATGTTTCGAAAGATACCCAAGTCGGTAAGGGAACCTTTCACCCTCCTCTTTTTAAAAGACTTATTTTGTTGGGTCTTTAAATTTACATATTTTAATGTTGGGATATGTTCTTAAATATCCTTATTGAAGTAAATTTTATTTCCAAGTGATGAGATACCCTTTATCTCTCTCATCAACTCTTTTTCTAAAATATTATGTGATGCTGTTAGGCTGTCGAATTTTACCAAGGGAACTTCTTAACCCAATTTCAATTTCTTTGGGTTAAACATGTAGTTATTGGATATGTCATAATTTGAATATGTGTGAATGACCTTTGATTGTTTCACACTCTATATCCACTTTTATTGGGTGTATTTATATTTATCACACATAATTATGAGATTGATTTACCCTTGATTTAAGGATACCTTCTTTATTATGGATTTCATCTCATTTTACATTTCTATTGAGACTTCATTGTTTTTATCCACTATTTCACTCTTATATAGTGTATATACTGTCCTTCATAATATTATATCATGAATCCCTCTATTCTCATGATATTATATTGTTCTAAATAAATGTTATTCCTCAATTATTGTATTCAAGTGATTCTCATTTTGTTAAAAACACATTAACTAAAATATCGTTTTAAATGTTTTAATGATTTATTCTTATAAATATTTCTCATTAATATCCATGTTTTCAAAATGGTTTTAATGATTTATTTATATGGATATTAATGGTTTAAAATGTTAAAAGTTTCAAAGTGGTACAGGACACATTGATTCAAAAATCTCTTTATTAAATGTTTTATATGGTTTTGAAAATTGTTTTTAGAATCGATTCATTATTTCAATATCTTAAAATGTTATATTGTTATTAGAATGTGGGAATGTTATCTTTTTTTGTGCTTAGGTTATGTTCTATGATTATGTTATGGTTCTTAGGAATTTTTTATGAATACGGGTGGTTTTGTGATAAACTAAGGGCGGGTGAGCCTGATATAGCTCTCCAATGCATTGGGTAACGCGAAGGAGTGAAACATTAAGGTTTCTCCGAAGAGATTTAGGGAATATACTATGGTTGGTATTACAAACGTAACCAATAGGGTTACTCCCTACGTAAGAAAGTTATGAATGCCTCAAGTTACCTTTTATGTCTTATGATTTCTATGATTTATTCATGATTTGGTGAGGTATGTTAAAGTGCCTATTTTTTATGGGTAATGTATGATTTCATTCTTATGTATATATGAACTCATGTTTCCATTCCATTTTGTTTTTATAACCCTTACTGAGCTGAGCTTTTTATGCACATCCGAAGTTTCGTTGAAATGGTTTTCATAGGTCAAGGGAAAGGTACATGAAATGATGATAGTGTCAAAGAAGTGTCAACAATGAATCCATGTTTTATTTTAAATATGTTTCCATTGAGGGGAAAAATGAATACTATCTTTTTTGTAACCAGTTTTTCTAAATGTGGAATGTAATGCATGTTTTATGATCTAATTCTCTAAAACACTAATCCTGAAAAGATCCTAAATGTGTAATCTTGTAATAACACAAGATTAAATAAGGTTTAAGAATGGGGCCTTATAGTTGGTATCAGAGGTCGGTTTAGATATCTTTAGAGGTTAGGGTATTCTTTAGGCATAAGTGACATTACCATATTGGCTAGGATTTTAGAAAGAGTCATAGTTTTCAGATAAATTGAATGAGTAAGTATATCTGAGTTTTTATCTTCCTCATTAGTACATGATGGTTTTGTTGATATACTCTCACTGACATTTCTGTTTTTAGTGAATGGATGGATCTATCAGGCACCAAAGAGACAACAGGTTTGAAGGAATCTTTGGTGGTTCTCTGATTAAGATACTAGATAAAAAAGGGGATTCAATGAGGAAACTCATGGTTTTTCTAAACCAACTATCATGGAGTCATGATTAACCACTTGAACCTTGGTATGATCTGTAATGAATCATGTACAAGATGACCAATCGATGTGGATGTTTAGGTAATAATTATAAAGGTAACCATTAGAGTTTATATGATCCTTACTTTTGAGGTAATTATGGGTTATTATATGTTATGATCGAAAATGAAAGGCAAGAGATAAACTTGAGGTTAAAATATGTTATGATCATTTTTGAAGATTTTATCTCGTTTTGGGGAATGTTTTAAGAATTATATAGTTTTGGAAAAAGGAAAACACACAGACCGTGTGACAACCGGTCACATTGGACAAAGCTGCAGGAATCGAACCCACAATCAAAGTGTGACTGGTATTTATCGCCTACCACTGGACTATGTGAAGCCCCTGGTTAGTTTGAACGATTCTTTTTAGTTAGATGATTTTATGAATTAAGAGTAAGTTGATTTTGGGTTACTTATGGAAATTTATTATCCTATCATGGAGGATATGTGATTAGGTTAATTACATTTCAATATGAGACTTTAAGAGCAACTGATGTTGTTTGGAGATAAATGATACAATTTAACTTGGAAGACTATGTGACTAAATCCTTCAAATATTTGGGTTTCAATATTAGTTTGGGTTACATTGTAGAATTTTAAGGAATTTTTTTTTATCAAATGGTCCTCGTTGAACTTTGGGTTTTGTTGGAAAAATTTTGGAGATTAAGAATAGATTTTCTTTTTATAAAGGGTTATCCTTTTCTGGATTATCTGATCATATACTAACCTTTTTGGTTTTGGTTTTGGTTAATGTCTAAAAACATGGGAAGTATATAGTTCTCTTTTGTGGATTAGGTGATTCTCTAAAAGTTGATTATAGTACTCTTAATGTGAACAAGTCTTCCTAAATACTCGTTTTTTGGAGAAAATATGAGTTTGTGTAAGGAATCTAATAAAAGATGAAAGTCAACATGATAAGTGATTATGTTTCCTTATGAACAATTTCCTAAATAAAAAGTAACATAAAACAAAAAATTTCTCTATTAACTTTTCTTATGGAGGAATCAAATGCCGTTTAACCCATCACAAGTTTGTGATTTCCTTGTGGTTAGCTTTCTCCTAGATATGTTTACTATCGCTCTCCATCAGAACATGACCCTTTGTTTTCTCATCGATGTCCATATTTTCATACTTGGAATCCTAGTATGGGTTAACTCAGGTGACCTTTGTAATTATCTTTCTTTATTTTAAAGTGACAGTTTTACTGACTCTTGTTCCGATGTGGGGTTTTCAATGAAGTTTCCAAGCCCAATTTTAAAAATTGCGAGGACGCAATTCCCAAAAGGGTGGAAGGATGTTACTCCCCAGGTAAATAAAGAATATTAAATTTTTATATTTATCCCTATTTGTGGAAGAAATAATGTTTTAAAGGGAACGCTATCCTCGATGGCGTACCCAATACGCAACAACGAGTTTCTTGGGAATTTTACGTTGCACTCTAATAATAAGATAATATTATTTTAAATGGTAGTTAACGCCTAGCCGTTGTAATGGCAGGGAAGAACAGAACTAACTAAAAAATGATTATATATGTTTGTCAAATATTTTTACTCCTTACAATAAATGTTATAGGATTAAAAATGCGAATGAATCCAATTTTAAGCGTAAACATTCCAATATTCTTTAAAATGTCGATTAACCGCCTTTTAATGGCGAACCTCTTTTAAATCCACTTTTTTACAATTATATAAGCTATATTTTTTAAAATAAACATATTATTTATGATTGGGATATTGATATTTAACTTGGTTTAATTTTTGTTATTTTTCTGACAATATTCATTTTTCAATGAATAGTGAAAAATACTGCATTTTACATCACAACTACTTTTTCATATAATTTAATTATATGGTTATATTATCTTTTTAATTTGTTTTAAAGTTTAATTAGAATATATTTTTACCATGTAATTCAATGATGGTCATTGGGATTAATTTCACTTTGGAATTAGGCATAAATAAGTGTCAAACTTTTCATAAATATTGTTTCTAAAAAACACGCTATTTGTTTTGACAACGAGAAGTTTTTTAAATTAATTATTGCAATTTATGTGTTTGGAATTTGTTAAAATGGATTAAATATTTTGAATCAAAAGGTACAAATTATGAAATTAATACTCTTTTGTTTTTGGACATTATGAATAGTAACGACGGTAATTATCTTTAATTATCTTTATTAATGAGTAATTGTGTAGTTAAAGATAATAAGATAATAACATAATAACAGAAAATTACCACAAAATGTGTCCTGAGGCTACTGGTTGTCTCATGGACGACCATGGGATGCCTTGTGCCAAACATGGGGGCCCCATGGAATCACTATTGTGAGAAAGTGACTTTTTATCTTTTTATTTTTAAAGAATGTTAAATGTAACAAAGAATGTATCACCTAAGAAAAATATTTTTAATTTGTCTACATAAATGATATTTTGGACTATAAATATTCATTGGAAATATAAAAATATTTTCTACATCATAGTATTTTTTTTAATTTTTAGACATTACATATATTAAATTATTAATGACATCATGATGATGCAGCGATGACCTCATTATTTAACGATTTAAATAAAATGGAAATATAATGCAAAATCTAAGACCTACACATGTCCAAAACCTATTTTATGGGTGGATTTCAAACCCGTATGACCTAATACTCGAAACTCATCAACCTGGGACCATTAAAATCCGAAACTCATTTGAAAATAAAGTTACATTTTATACCTTTCCAAGAGTGCCCCTCCTCTCCTCTTATAAAAGGCCCCCAACTCTACCTCCTTACCCACACTTCCAAAGCCTTTGGATCGGCCAAACCCTGCCAATTTTGTCTCTCCACATCCCTATCTAACTCCTTGAAGCCTCACTTTGGGCAGAAGTCTTCCCAATGAAGCCTTTGAGCTCAAACCAAAGGGAGTTACCTGATTTTAAGGTAATGTCTTCACTTGTGTCCTTTTGTTTTATTTTGCTTCTCCAACCCCATAAACTCTTTTTATTCATTTATTTTGTAACAAATCCAGTATCTTCAATATACTAGGATGTTGTTATAAGAAAATTTCTAGCTACACTTACACACACCTACATCTAATGGTTAAAGAACATACTATTTCTATGGATGGAAAATTTATGCCTCACAAAACGATGATTGTTCAACATTCTTCTAACACCATCAAATGTGGCCCTTAAGATGACAATATATTTATATATGATACATAATATGTTTATTTTTTACTTAAGCTTCAGTATTTTTCATTTATGGAATACCTTTATGGTTTCCATAATGGGTAAATGCGATATCTTCTTTTAAGGAAGTGCGGACTACCGCCCCCTCTAAGTGATTTGATTCGTTAATACCATATGTGGTACATATAAAGGATATATTTAATGATATTATATATATTACCATACTGGAATTTAAATAATATTATGTATCATTATGTTTTAATTCCATTAAATATGGAATTGAAGTGGAAGTAGTGTTCATGCGTACGTACTGCTTACCATCTCCATGAACGGTACATTTCATTTCTTATCTCAAAATGTTATGTACTATTATAAGTACATATATATAATGGATATATATGTAATATATTACATCTAAATTATGGATATCATTCTGGAATTATAACATATATATATATATCTCTCATTTAGTTTTAATTCCATTAATATGACATAGAAATGAAAGTAGCGTTCATGCGTATGTACGGATTACCGTCTCCAGGAACGGTGCATTTCATTTCTTAACTCTAAATGATTATGTAATATTATAAATACATGTATATTCTGGATATATATGATATATATTATATCCAAATCATGAATATAATTCTGAAGATAATGAACCGTTGACCACACGAACAACATGTAATTGTAAGAAGTCCACTTTCGATTTAAGAACCAAATATCGACAAAACAAACATTATTAACTTAAATGATTACATAATTTTTATAACATGGGAATAAGTGATATAAAAGGAATAATGATCTTGAAAAATGTTCTTAAGAAATTATAAATTAACTCAAGTTTATTATTCAGGACGTTAAAGAACGATCGAGTCAAGTTGGACCAGAGGTAAGGGATCCTACACCTTTCTTTCTTTTTAAGTACACTCTTTTATGTCATTCCTTTTAAAGCTCATATTTCTTATTATTGGGATACTATTTTATATTAATCTTACTGAAAATTTTATGTTCATATGATGAGATGCCCTATTATCTCTCATCAATCCATTTTGGAAGTTTTGAGTGGCGCCGTTAGGCTGCCGAATTTTTTGTAAGGTATCATACTCCTCTCTTTCTTTTTAAGTACACTATTTTATGTCATTACTTTTAAGCTCATCTTTCTTATGATTGGGATGTTATTTTATATTAATCCTACATTAATTCTTATGTTCATATGATGAGAGACCATATTTTCTCTCATCAACCCATTTTTGTAAGTTTTGAGTGGCGTCGTTAGGCTGCCGAATTTTCGTAAGAGATCTAACCTCTCTCTTTTTTTCAAGTACTCTCCTTTATGTCACTTCTTTTATGAACCTCTTTGTTATGTTAGGGGATGTTATTTTATATTAATCATTCTGTACATTTTATTTTAATATGACGAGAGACCCTATTTTATCTCATCAATCCATTTTCGTATTTTTTATGTGGCGCCGATAGGCTGCCGAGTTTTTGTAAGGGATTTTTCATCTCACTTTTATTCCCGTGAGATTTGTGCTACATTTGCCACCATTTCCTTTGAGTGGTATATTTACTGCCCATTATTCAACTATTTGTGTAATATAATTTCGTTTATGAGTATTTACATCAATGTTGTATTGTCCTTCTTTCATGGGGTGTATGTTTTGAAAGATACCCAAGTCGGTAAGGGAATGTTTCACCCTCCTATTTTTAAAAGGATTCTTTTGTTGGGTATTTTAATTTACATATTGTAATGTTGGGATATGTTCTTCAATATACTTATTGATACAAATTTTATGTCCAAGTGATGAGATCCCCTTTATCTATCTCATCAACTCTTTTTCTAAAATTTCATGTGACGTCGTTAGGCTGTCGAATTTTACCAAGGGAACTTCTTAACCCAATTTAGATTTCTTTGGGTTCAACATGTAGTTATTGAATATTTCATCCTTTGAATATGTGTGAATGACCTTTGATTGTTTTAAACTCTATATCCACTTATATTGGGTGAATTTATATTTTTCACACATAATTATGAGATTGATTTACGCTTGATTTAAGGATACCTTCTTTATTATGGATTTCATCTCATTTTACATTTCTATTGAGACTTCATTGTTTTTATGCACTAGTTCACTCTTATATGGTGTATATACTGTCCTTTGGAATATTATATCATGAATCCCTCTATTCTCATGATATTATATTGTTATAATTAATTGTTATTCCTCAATTATTGTATTCAAGTGATTCTCATTTTGTTAAAAACACTTTAACTAAAATATCATTTTAAATGTTTTAATGATTTATTCTTATAAATATTTCTCATTAATATCCATGTTTTCAAAATGGTTTTAAGGATTTATTTATATGGATATTAATGGTTTAAAATGTTTAAAGATTCAATGTGGTATGGGAAACTTTGATTCAAAAATCTCTTTATTAAATGTTTTATATGGTTTTGAAAATAGTTTTTAGAATGGATTCATTATTTCAATATCTTAAAATGTTATATAGTTATTATAATGTGGGAATGTTATCTTTTTTTGTGCTTAGGTTATGTTCTATGATTATGTTATGGTTCTTGGGCGTTGTTTATGAAGACGGGTGGTTCCGTGATAAACTAAGGGCGAGTGAGCCTAATATAGCTCTCCAATGCATTGGGTAATGCGAATGAGTGAAACATATTGGTTTCTCCGAAGAGATTTAGGGAATATACTGTGGTGGGTATTCCAAACATAACCAAGACTGTTACTCCCTACATAAGAATGTTATGAATGCCTCATGTTACCTTTTAAGTCTTATGATTTCTGTGATTTATTCATGATTTGGTGAGGTATGTTAAAGTGCCTATGTTTTATGGGTAAAGTATGATTTCATTCTTATGTATATATGAACTCATGTTTCCGTTCCATATTGTTTTTATAACCCTTGCTGAGCTTTTTTTGCTCATACCATGTTTTTTTGAAATGTTTTTCACAGGTCAAGGGAAAGGTACATGAAATGATGATAGTGCCAAGGATGTTTCAAGAAAGAATCCATGTTATATTTTAAATATGTTTCCGTTGAGGGGAATAAATGAATACTATATTTTATGTAACCACTTTGTTTAAATGTGGAATGTAATGCATGTTTTATGATCTAATTTTCTAAAACTCTAAACCTGAAAAGATCCTCAATGTGTAATCTTGTAATAACATAAGATTAAGTAAGGTTTATGGCTGGGGCCTTATATACATAACCAAAATACTTCTGTCCAAACTGACAGTCCAAAATTGATATGGAAGGTAAACACAATGACGATCTCTTTTTCCACATAATAACTTGTGAATACATTCATCATTTAGTCTCTTAAAAAATGCTAACACCCTGTATTACCATAAAACCTTATTGATTACATTCATTCTACCCTATTTCTTATAGAATACTATATATACTCATTATATCCAAAAATAATGTAAACTCCAACAATGATTAAATAAGAAAACAATTTATTATTTTCAAGGTAGTCAAGAATATCGAATATAATATATCCAAGTTAATAACATCTAATTTTAAAATCAATATCTTAGTTTTAGAAACATATTAAGTGTTATATTTCCCCCATCCATATATATTTCTAAATATTTATCCTGAAACATTGTCACATTACTTAGTACCATACAACCTCAAATCCTAAATGAAATAGTACTCCAGTATAATAGTTTTATACTATATAATTATTATAACTTGTAAATAATTAATACAATACTCAAATGAAACAATTATTTAATAACAACATAAGAACACTAATTATTCTTATTCATATGTGTTAGTATCATAACATGATTATTATAAAATAGCATCATTTGGGGTACACTCTGATGATTTGGACATTGATTCGCATAGTGTCCCAACTCCTTGAAGATGAAAATTTTTACATTTGAAACCTTATTATTACCCCTTAAATCACGAAATTGTTGTCATTATTCTTCATTTTTATAAAAAACTCTCATTATTTTTATGCACATCCCAAGGTGATTCTTTCCACAGTTATAACATGTGCTAAAATGTTTCTTTACATTCCTCATTTTATCCATCATTCACTATAATATCCTTTTCATCTCTGGATTCCCTTCAAAGCCATATGGATAAGAGAATTATTTTCTTATCTTATTAACACATGATACTATTTTATTATGATGATAATATGTGAGGGAATAATCCTCTTCTAACATTTGGCTTAAGTCAATGAATGATATGATCCTTGTTACTATTTTAAACATGTGCATTGGTGGGGTAGTCATTCCTTCTAATAAGATCCTTTTATAAATAATGTCATAAACATTATTATTTTATGAATCGTAATCCATGATTGTAAATTAGTGAAATACTAATCATATATCATGCATATCTAAACTCATAATCATAAATATTGTTCCTTTGAGGGCATATTTACTCATAAATCCTTCATAATGGATTGTAATGAAGAATGGAATTATCATAAGTGAATATCTCCGGAGTGTCAATCCTGGTGGGAAATAAGGTTCATTGTTTTGTACCTGGATACCCCAGGTCTAGACTAAAACTCCTTATCAATATTTTCAATACTAGGTACATATTTTCCGTAACCATGTCCACTTGTAGTATCTAGAGAGGGAGGCATTTCTTGGAAATTCCACATAATATCTACATTTCCAAATTTTTTGATGTTATTATATACTAATCCTAAAATTATATCTCAGGGTACTGTTCTATAAACATAGTTTTTCTAAATATATTTACATGGTTGCTGCTAAACATCCTCTGATACCAACCGTAATTCCCAGACCCCAGAATCCTAGTGCAGGTGCATTATTTTAATACATTGTCATGATTACAAGGAACCATGTCATGATGGACCAATTAGTTTAACAATATTGGAAAATAGAATACATACATGAATGTTACATTACACATAAAAACATAAAACATAACAGAAATAGTCCTCTCATAATTCCATTATTCCCCTAGCATAACCCTACATATCAATCATAATACATTTTATGGAATCCTGTGAAAACAAAACAAATGACATGGGTGACCTCAGATTCTCAATAAGGGTAAATAATATTGTGGAATGTACAATCTTTTAAGGTAATATGTGTAATAGAAACAATATCCTTTTAAACATAAACTTGAAAATAATTCGAAAAAAATAAGCATTACAATATAAACATGGACATGTATATTCTAATATTCGAATAATCACATGTAATAACTAATTTAATTATGATGGAATGCATAATGTTTGACATAATTACCACAAAGTCAAGGCATCTTGCCAAGATTGAAAATATAAATTTTGTCAAGGCCTTGTACCAAGACTCTAATTTTTCTCTTGAGACCTACTGATGCATCAAGAGGATACAATGGGCCTTATATTTTAATTACTATGTCTAATTCATCCCACATATGAAAAGGGTAAAACATAACATAAGCATTCATATTAAAACTATCATAAACAATTTCAATAATTTAACCATAAGTCATGAATGATATAAATATAGAACATCCATATTCAAACATATCAAAAATAATTCAATACAAAATATAAATCTCATTATAATAAATAATCCTTAATCATGAATAATATCCAGTAAAGGATGTTTACAAAGTTGAAAATGATCAGTAAAACTCTTTGAGAGAAATATCCATTTTTTATTAAATAATTTAATAGTCACACAATATAAAATGTGATAATTTTAATGGAAATTTTTTAATCAATGTTTCCCATACCACATTGAAACTTTTTAAAGGAATTAACATTTTAAAACATTGATGTCCATATAAATAAATCCTTAAAATTATTTTGAAAACATGGACATTAATGAAAATGATTTAGAAGAATAAATATTTAAACCATTTAAAATGATGTTTTTGTTCAAGTGTCCCTTAAAAAGAATCCATGTTTTAATAATTTATGAAAAATGAACATTGATAATAAATATTTCCCAAAGAAAACAAACACATAAACAATCTCAGATAATATTGAGATTGAGGAATTAACCCATAACTTTTACTTTTATTTTGGTTGAGGGTATGTTTAAACTCATGTATAATGACCATAGTATGTTATTAAATTATACTATAACCATATTAATATTACCTATATCAATTATGATTAATTTATGACTTTATACTACCCATTTAATAATTATTTACATGGTAAAATAACATTTTGGGTAATAATGACTTTCTTTATCATACATGCTTTAACTTGTTATTACTGATTGTATCACATAGATCATGATTTAACTACATCCATAATATAAAACTAGATTTATATATCATATATATTATGAATATAAATTTGAATAATATATAGATATATGAAAATGGAAACACCATTCATGGAGATGGTAGTCTATAGGTATGCATGAATGTTGTTTCTATTTTCGTATCATATATTATGGATCGAAGTAAACAAAATATGTTAATCTACATAATTATAAATTATTCCAATATAAATATTATTTCATATACCCCATAATTAATCTATATATATATATATATTCTTCAAGGTTTATCGATGAAGATGAATCTCATCGCGACGTGGAGATGGAAAGACATACATACACACGAGCAAAAATATCATTCTATTGATGGTGAAACAACATTTAATTGGAAGTTAAATTATATGTACAGAATAATTATCAGGTTATATTAATTATTTAAATTAATTATATTAATTATAAAACTAATCCAAGTAATGTAGTGTTGAATAACATACTACACCATGACGTGGAGACGGTAAGTTGTACGTACGCATGCATGGGGACATTGTCATTCATAGGGTGGATAGAATAATGAATATGGTAGTACCATATTTATAAAAACATCTCATCATGTATAAGGTTCCAGAGTTATTGTCTTAGTATGTAAATAACAATGAATGAGGATGTAGAAGAAGAAACATACTTTGAAGGAGTTTATGAAATAATTACTGCTTCTTCGGGTGCTTCCTTTTGATTTTAAAAAATGTAATATATAAGTAGGCTTTATGATCAAAGTAAGGAAACTATGTTAAATTTACAATATTTTGGAGTATATTTGAGTAGGGTTTGGCCCTGCCAAAAGGTTTTGGAGGTGTGAATTTAAGAGAAGGAGATATACCCTTTTATAAGAGAGGTGAGGGACACTTTAGGAAAAGCATGAAATATTATTTTATTATAAAATCATTTTCGGTTTCTAATATCTCCCAATTTATTTATTTTGAGGATAATGTGTTATGGGTTTAAAACCAATCAACCAATAACTTTTAGAAAAGTTTATGTCACCATTTTAACCTTGTATTTTATATTTAACTAATAGTTAAATAGTTTCACTTTAACCATGTTTTTTTATATTCTTACACTATTTGGATAATAAACATTCTACAAACATCCAAGAGAACAAAAATAGGGTCATTAATGACATATATATCATTATATAAGTCATTTGGCCCAATATTTGATTTTTATGAATATTATATCATTTAATAACATCGTGTTTTTTTTAAAAACTCATTTATATCAATTTTGACACTATTTTGTTTTCGTTTTCTATGTCATCACAACTTAATTACTTAAAAAATACATTTAATCAAACCTGAGATGTAATATTCAATTATAAAGTTCATGGATGGCATCAAAAGTCTCAATTTACATTTATATTGATATTAATGAAATTAATTAATTTAATTCTTCATTAGTAAGATAATTACTAAATCATCATCATGTCATAAATATATTTAAATATTAAATGTATAAAAATATTAAATAAAATAGCATGATGTAGGAAATATTTTTTGTATTTCTAATGAATATTTATTGATTAATTTATCTTATCTATAACTCTATACTAAAAATGGTTTAGCTAATAAATTTTGAATTTATCATTTTTAACACTTCTTTAAATATAATATAATGAATGTACAACTCTAATACATGTGGATAAAAAAGGATCATATATTTGTAATGATCTTGATTTTGGTCTAAATACACTTATATAATATAATTAGGACATGTTTTGAGGTAATTAAAAAATCATTTTTACCTATAATTACCCGATTTACTTTTAAACGTTGTAAAAAAACAAAAGTATATATTCACAAAAAACTATTTTCATCCCATCGAATTAAATGTTACTTATTGATGAAAAATTTGTCTATCATATTTTTGAAATTAAATTCAAAAAATAGGTAAAATAAAATTTTATGCAAATTTTTATATTTTACTAAGGATGGGTAAAAGACATTAAAATAATTCAATAAAGTTTTATTTATCTAATAATACTATATAATGACTCCAATGAATTAAATTGGACTACTATATGTATTATGTATCTATTTTTTATTTAAGATAAATTTTTAATTAAAAATAATTATTTAAATGAAAAATTTGGTTTTTTTTCTACAATGTAGTGTTTTTCATTATTCATCAAAAATACAATTTTTCCAGAAAAATACCAAAAATTCCCCAAAGATAATTTTGATATTCCAAATTCAAGAATTATTTCTATTTTATGAAATAAAAAAAATATATGTTGTGTTAAATAAATTAAAATTAATTCTTTTTGTCAAAACCAAAATGCAGGTTTTTGAGAAGTGAAAATTATCAAAAGATTAATATGTTTTTTTGTTCAATTTATTTGTAAAATTACATGAAATTTCCAGAATTGGATTAAATGATAAAAATATAATCTAATTATACTTCAAAACCAATAAAATTAATAATCTAACTCTATAAATTATTTTGATTAAAAATGGTGTTTTCAATTAAAATTTAGTATTTCACTATTCATCAAAATATAAATGTTATTAGAAAAGTACAAAAAATAATCCAAAATAAATTTTTATGTCCTCCTTCTAAAGAAGAATTTAATTTCATTATAATGAATATATAAAAGTGTCAAATATTGGATTTAAAAAGGGTTTTCCATGAAAAGGAGGAAAAACTGCATTTTTTAAAAATACTTCTTTTATTTGAAAAATTAAATTTGACCTTATATTATGTCTAACAGACACAAAATATGAATGTTAAAATTATATATAATATATATAAAATTTAATATATTTTTTAATACGATTCATAACCTCTTTTTAAATGGATAGTATCACAGGTCGTGATGTGCTTGAACTCGTTGTTGCATGTAGCACAAGCTATTGAATTACATTAAAGAGATAAAGTACTATGTGATCTTTGGGTGTCACAACATCGGTGACATTCATAGATTTTCGTATCACATTTATATCTTCTCTAGAGAATTCCCATCCTTGAATTCAACATCATAGTGAAGCCGCACCTCAAACTCGTGGTTGGATACATCTACCGAGATAAAATTACCTCAGAGGTAATTCAAAAATTAAATTAAATTAATTATAAACAAAATATGTAAATCCTATATTATTGGTTCTAGGTGATCTCAAATGCCTTTTATCATTGATTAAATTCCATGGATACTGGAATTCATCATCGTACTAATACCATATTAGTCCTCGATTATGGTATTTTGAAAAATTAGATACACGCACATCCTACACTTCCTCTGTGCCCTGAAAGTATGACAGTGAGGGACTAGTTTGTGATAGTGGGGAAACTATGCCCCCATTGGTAGAGTATATCATAGAATAATCAATAAAAATACAATAGAAAAAATAGTAATTATCATATTACAAAAATAAATAACATAAGGCTTATAAGATAAATAACAAGGAATCATTCCATACAAAAGATGATGCAGCATGTCGCATGTTCTAGGAATGCAGCCAAAACATGATACACTGCAGTCAGATACAAGATACATTCCAATGTCTAGAAAATAAAATATAAATATCAAAATCATTGTTAAACTCTTATTTTTCCCATTCTCTCATTCTCCTAACAATAATCAAGTACCTTTAGAAGGGAACATTCTGTTATCAACACCTATAATAATATAATTTGTTTGGGCCCAAAATATTGACAGAAATAGGCTGTGAGAAATAAATCCTTGTAGGTTACCACCCATGATCTGTTCCTATATTTCAGTGAGTATATGAAATAGGTTGTGTACAAAAAAGGGAAGCAGTAAACTAGGAAGTACTCTAAAGTAAACAATCCTACATGTTTTTTTCCATTTTCATTCATTATGTTCAGTTCATCCATTTAATTACATTAAATTATACAAGTCATGTGATCTAGCCTAATCACATCAATCTCCCATATAACGGATTGTCAAAAGATACCTCAAGGGTCTATCTAAATAAGTAATGTGAATACCAAATTTAAGATTGTACTTTGGCTTCACAGACGTGTCATAATTCATTCCATTTCATAATTCAATTCAACCCCTCGCCTACTGGAATAACAATACCCTGTTTGGAGGCATAATTAATCCCCATTCATAGGCATAACAAATCCTCTCCTACTGGCATAACCAATCCTCACCCACAAGAATAAAAAATCTTCAACCATAGGCATAACAACTCCTCACCTGCAGGCATAGCTGTAAAATAGGTTCAATCCCAATATATCATCATTTCATCATAATGGACAACACATTTAAAATACACTATTACATGGTTAACATAATAACAAATAAGGTGTGTATAATACATAAAAATAAACAAGTGAATTAAATTATCACAAGGCTTAAAAAAATAGGCATATCATGGGAAATGGGGAAAGACACTACTCCCTAGTACTTAATCCATCTTATTTAAATTTAACCCAACTGCAATTCTATTATAATTAAATTCATTTTTAATATCCCAAAATGGAAAAACCAAGTCTTGCCTAATATTAAATTTAGTCCAAATTTCCATAAGCAATGATTCAAGGAAAACACACCCATGAGGTGGAGCAAATTCAAGGAAATAAACATTATGCATGAATAATAACACATATTCAATTACCTAAACATCATTATGTAATAAAATGGGTCAAAAATAAATCAATGTTACACCCAAAAATTGTCACATGAAACATCAGAACATATATTCATCTTGAAAATTATCGAAAGTCACAAGGCCACCTACCTCGTCTTCATGTGTCTCTCCTCATCCAGCATTGGATTCTAATTTAATCTAGAAGAATGTATATCAACAAAACTAAGTAAAAATATCATGGTACGATAACTTCCTTGAGAAAAAGAAATAAAAAATAACAGCTCAATAGGAATCAATATCATACATATTGGTTTCAAAAACATTCAATGACAATCGAAATAGAGTTTGGACAAACAATCATGAGACAAAATGAGCTCTAGTGGTGCTGCTCATGATACTCGACATGCCCTCTATCCCAATGATAGAAAAATGATTCTACATCCGATTTTTGAAAATAAAAAGAAACTACATAGCTGTTAATAATATTCTATATGTCGTGTATGTACTAAAATTGTCTCCTTCTACAAAATCCCCTTACAAATCATGTTCAACCATACATGGGTAAGTTACATGGAATGTACTAATAAGTACATAGCGTGTAACAACAAATCTTGGTCATGTAAGGCCTGAAGAAAAAATTTAACCCCTTTAAATATTTTTCCCCTAATATTAATTGAAATTAAAATATTCATAACTCCATAGAATAACTAGGTTCTTAAAAACTTATATTAATTTTATACAAATTTTTTTTACAATTTAAAAGTTTTCGTATTTTAAATAAAATCATCATTTATAAAAAACTATTGTTTCTTTTAATAATAGTTTTCTAACCTTTATCAAAATTACATTTTCCTTTATAAAATAATATTATTGTATTTATTTAAATAAATATTATTTGATTATAATATCTTTTTAAAATAACACTTATATTAAAAATTCTATAATTTATCAAAAAGGGTGTCTTCATTGAAACAGTATATTTTGGAAAATTAAAATAGTGTTTTATCAAATCACAATAATTTTTTTTTCAAACTATTTATTTAATTATTTATAATTTAATAATTAAATAGATAAATACAATCAATTTTTAATAAAAATAAAAATAAAAAAATTCATTCTTTTAGGTTCTAGATACATAACCCCTTATTACTATAGTGCTTGCCCAAAAAGTGAGGCATGAGATGTGGACCTTTCTTAGGGTGGCCCAATGAACATGGTTATCTTCATGATCTCGATAAGCTTGAACTTCTCCCATTATCAATTTCACTCATACATTAGTTGTAAAACATCAGCATGGGATTAGTTAATGGAAAACCTAATTGATCCCTCCCAATTATAAGATCTAATAAATGAGATTTATAGAGTGTGATCCTATCAGTTGAGGACATTAATTGTTCCATCCTTTTCAATTGGAAATTATCATAACCCTTTATATACTAATCATAATAGTCACTGTACAATAACAATATTATCATCGACTAAAATTCTTAATAGTATTTTAAATAAGATAGAATATATAATGGTCCAAAAATAACCAAACAAGTGCATGTGTTTTCTATAACTACATTTGTTAATAATGCATTTATTCATTAAAAAATAAAATTACATTTATTAAAATATTAGGTAATTAACTAAATGATCAAATGAAGTTGTAATATTTATAGATAAGATACCTATAAAAGGAATATGCATCATAATTATTTGTTCTCGTGTTTGAATGGGATGATCTTTAGAATTAAATGAACCTAATTAAATGAATCTAAATTTATTCAATGATACATATCTAAAGGATTTATCAAGTGTTAGTAAATTATATCATGGATTTATAAATAATAAGAGAGGATAGACCACCCCATCATGAAAAACTATTTCTATGATACTTTTTAATGTCATGTGTGTGAGTCATGGATACCTTAAGTGGTAAATATAATGATGTGGAAGATGTATTCCCCTGATATGTATACTTATAGTATCTCTATTAATGATGATATATGTGAAGTATTATTTTGTTTTTACAAAATAGTGTTGATACAAAATTTTTGTAAAATGTAATGACTTTCACTTATGGATAATGACGAATTGAAACATTAATATTTCTATAATTTATACATAGGTGTGATTTTGTTAATTGATAATTTGTTAAAAACACAGGGAATCTTTAATCTTAGTAACATAAATTGTTTTCAACATCAGGTTTTATGATTATAGTTATTTATTAATTTATATTATCTATTTTTGAAGTTATGCATGTCAATATTAATTTTGAAGAAATAATTATTTGAAATTTCAATTTACTGGGTTAAAATATTTTGTAATGACTTCTTGACATGATTTAATATGTGATGTGATGTATTTATCAACTAGTGATATGCTTTCATTTAATAATTGTTAGAATGGTTTTCATAGTGATCATATAACTGGTTTAAAGAGTTTTAAAAAAATCCCATGTGATATAAAATGAAAACCTATTAATTTCTATTAATATTGTTATGAACAATGATTTAAAAGTTACTCGGAATTTTTTTCGGTTTATTATTAGGTTTTTTATAAAAACATTTCATGGAATAATTGCATCCATTGAAAATTGATATTTATCTTTAATATCCTTTCAAGAATTATCTAATTAATAAAAAAATCGTTATGGTGAATAATTTAATTTAGTATTTTATTTTTGAATGTGTTTGGAGTATTTATTTGTGGTAAAGTGAAATGATATAATGTTGTCATTATAATTAGAACACATTCATTTTTAATTTATTCATGCTAGTTAACACATAATTTAACACATGTTAGGAGATGATGAGATGATTAGTTATATTTAATAAAATGTGGATCAAGCACTTATAAGATCATGTTTAGCATAGTATACTAGTTTCCATATTCAATATTCCTTAAATGGATTCTTATGGTTTTATATTAGCATAATGGATAGATAAATAATGATTTAATATGTTACGAGATAAAACGTTTGTATCCTATTATACAAGATATGTTAAATTTTATTGAATGTTAGGTAATCGAGTTTGAGTAAACTAGTAATGATATACTTCTGGGAAATGTATTTAAAATTCTATTTTTGGATTTTGATAAGCTTGTTTTATGTTAATTTTTGATGTTTGGTGTTGGTCTCTTGACTTGGAAAAATTTTAATTTATTCTTTGGGAATAAATTTTCTCATATTACTTTTTGAGTTTTCATTTAAAATGGGGGTTTTAATTGATTATTTTAAATAATCCTACTTTTTTGATGACTGGGGTGAATAAATATTAATTAGACATCACCAGAACATTTTATTAGAAATAAAGGAGAGGGAATAATTTTATAATGAGTTATTATAGTTTTAGTAATAGAATGTGTTAAATTCCATAATCATAGCATCAGGTATCATACTTGAGTAATGGATGGAATATATTGAGATCACAGTCATATTGGGAATGACCCTAGATTGGTTTTGGGTTACCTTTGCAATGGATACACTCCATGGGGTATCTTGGGTGTTGAGAAAGATAGATAATGGTCAAATGAGGTATGTATCTTGTAATGAAATACTTATCATGATCATGGAAGAGTTTATTACCCAGGTGAAAAATCATTCATAGAATTATGGGGTGTCACTTTGATCTACAGATCATGTAACAAGTGGGGGTAGAAAAACAGGCCAGCTTATGCTACTCAGGTGTAACCTTGGGCTTAGGGTATATATGTATCTAGTCATTATTCATAGGTAAGGATAATGTTAATTTTTTATGGTTTTATTGGGAATACATAATCCCAATTCCCTATGATTTTTTTAATTTTTATGTATTGGTGAAGTGCGTAGTTGGTCACAAGGATGGTCAGGTTCTGCTAAGGTAGTTGTAACCTAATATCTTTCTCGAATAAAATCTCTATATTTTTTTATTCTATAAATATTTAATTGTTTTTAGGAATGATAATTTAATATCAGTTTATTATATGTAATTATAATTGAGGTTTTAATTACATTCATAGATTTCATGTTTTGGTAATTTCACTACCTCTATTTGAGTAGTATTTCTTAATGATCATTGGTAAGAAGTTCATGTCCTAAGTTATTGAAGGGATTTTTAGAGTATAATAAAAATTATATGATTAGGTAGAAGTAATTAAAAAAACTTTTCCCAGGATATAATATAAAATAAATATGAAATTTTATATAAAAATAGAAATTAAGTAAATGGTGTACATTTCTTAGAACGGTTTCTTCTACATCTTCTTCATTATATGCAATTGATTAAGATTACATAAGAGTTTCCAAAAGATATAACCTCTTCATAGTGAATACATAGTTTGTGCCTGAATAATCCATATTATGAATGATATATATCCTTTATACATTTCTTTATAGATCCTAGTACTTAATGGATAAATATGAAAATATATTTTTGGTAATAAGAAGGTATTAACTTGAATGAAGGAATCACACCCACACCCACTATTATCACATGGAATTGTTTTATACAGGAAATAAAATATTATCCTTAACTGAAACTATATTTACTCATATATTTATACAAATGAATAAATTCCATGAGAAGTTCATGATTTTATAATTTTATCATATTCATTCACCCCTATCATTATATATCACCTAACACCTTAATAAATGACAGCTATGTGTTATGATCAAACTTCCCAATAAGAACTGCAATTATAAGATATGTAAAATTATAAGACTATTGATGTATGAAAATTCACAATTGACGTTAAATAAATAATATTATTAACACACACACACACACACATATATATACATATATGGATTTAGGTCATATATCCTTCAATATCCCACTGTCAATAAATCATAAAAGTCATTGTTCCATTTCACCTTATATTGTATTATATATAATAACTTGATAAATAATATCCAAAAACCTTTTGAATATATTCTAAAAAACATTTGGAAAGTTATAATATCTTCTCCTTGTATCACATAATAATAAATACCTTATGAATACCCATAAAAACACATTTATATTATCTCTAAGAAACATAGAGTGTCTCTTAAAGTCAAACTCAATCCCCTTTCAGTCAACCACAAATTGTGACCCCATAGGCCTTTATTTCATTTAAAACAAATATAAATATCTGAATATATATATATATGTAAATAGAGAACTCTAGAAATGTTTCAATTATAATTAATATATAAAATAATATGGCCAAATATCTATTAGAAACATTTATCTCTATATCTGTGTGTACCAACCTTTATCACATGAAAGAAAACCAATTTCATATTCTCCCTTTTTCTAAGACATCACGTAACCATGGGACATTTATCATGTCAATCATATATATAAAACTCAAATGTTCTCATTTTTTTGAGTGTTGACTGATCTAATCGATTAATACATCACATTTAATTCACTCTTATTGATAAGAAAATCACATATAGCTCATCCAGATAGATAGAAAAGATTTAGGTAAAACCACACACTCCCACAATATATATCAATCAAGGTCTGAAATTTCATACTAACTATACATAATTAAAAATACCATCTTATTTAATCTCTAACCAATGACAAGATCAATATCATATCCAACCACCCCCATGTTAGCTGAGCCAATATGTTATCTTACCTGTGTAGGGTATTAAAATCTAAATTTTATCATGATATGTATATTATTAACCATAGGCAATGGGGACTAAAATATGATCCCTTCAATCCTAGTATTCTAAAGTCATCTATATGAATCTTCATGTGGTATACTTTGTTGGTTCTATAACACACCCAATGAATCTTATTCCTTGTTTTGCACCTTAAGAGAATATTATATATCCCTACACAAGAATGAAACTCATGTTAACCTTATAATTTCATCATTAAATATAATACTTTATGATGACAATTTTTTGAGATATACTCAAATTCACAAATTTAGTGGTCAACAATCATGACACATAACACAATTTATATATATATAGAATTATGTATTCAATGTGAAATAATGATAAAATAGATGTTTCCTTTATTATGTTACAATTTAACATTCTTAAACTCTTGAAGACTATTTAATAAAACATTAATAAGCACCAGTTTATCATATCATATATGATAACCACCATAATAACTTTTATCTTCCAATACATTTTGGGATATTTTAATATTTTACATCATATGTAATTCACATAAAATATCTATATGTTCATTGGATAAAAACATCATAGTAAAATATTTAGTGAGAAACATATATGAAGTAAGATAGTTTTAATAACGGTGATACATATTAATCATATTTATAACTATTCAACTTCATGAAAAGACTCAAATGTATAAACATCACAACATCAAATGTTATGATGTAATCTTCTATTATCTACTTAAGCATATTTCTAATTTCATCACCATAATCATTGGAACCTTATTCCAAGAAAAGTTTCCTTCAAATCATGTCACTACTTAAATAACAACTTTACTGATCCTCTTAAACTATTTTAGGATATTGTGAGAATTACATTAATACAATTAATAAATGTATCTCTTTCATTTCTATTTATATACCATAAGATATTTTAGGAAATCAAGTGTAATCCACCTTTCATTTTGACTAGTATAATCCTCTAATAAATAATGTATTCCATTTTTAAAATAATTAAATGAATCCCTATAAAGTTTATTTTATTTTCATATATCTTAAAATATTTTAAGATATCGATTGATAAAATTGTAATCTTAATATTCTATAATCTTTTTTGAAAAAGAGATATTCAATTTTAAATGGTTACAAAATTTAACACATTATATTTATATTTACCATTTAATATCTTATATAGTTTAGGTTATAAAGTAGATATCACTTTAACTTAATATTGGTGTAATCATTTATTTCATGACATTGAAGTTATTTAATTCAAAATTACCCTCACTAGCCTCATAGATTTTATATTACTTTTAAAATATATTTCTAAGATACAAAAAACCTTTTATATTTTATAAATAAAACTTATTCTCTTTTTATGTGAAAATTTATCAAAAAAAACTATTTTTCCATGTAATGTGTGGTATTTTATATGTTTTGGACATTTTTCATTTTAAAATAATACTTTGATAATTTATATAGAAGATTATTGGTGTGAAATCCATCCCAAATATTTTAACAAACAACTTGATAAACACTTTCAACCTGAGTAATTTTTTTATCTATATCTTATTATCTAAAATATTTATAGAACCCAATAAATCATAAACCATTTTTATACAATTTATATTATCATTTTTTTATAAAAAAGTTTTTTTAACTAACATATTATATTATCACATAATAAAAATGATATGAATATACATATTATTTATATATATTTATTTGATCTTGATAAAATCCTATACATTTAAATCCTTGAGGTAGTAGTCGTTTAATTCATCTCATGAATATAAACTACAATATCATCTATACATCCTTTTATTTCAAACTATTTTATATTTATAAAAATATTAAAAATATAAATTAGATATAACATACATTTAAAAATCATATAATTAATTTCTATAATGTCCATACATGTTATGAAAATTTCATGGTGTTTCAAAAATTATTTTAGGTATATCGTTGATAATGCAATCATATTGAATTATTACTATTCCTTCTTGACAACCCTATCATTAAATTTCCTTGACTATATTCTTGAAAAAATATTTTCAAACTATTCAACCAATTTTTCTTCCTATTATTTTCAATTTTTCCTATTTGAAATATTTACAGAGTACTTTTGAACCTAGACATCATATGCCTAGTTCATATATATTCCTAGTACTTTGAGAATATTTTCTAATCATTTTTTAAATTAAATCATACTGTTGGAAAATTTACATATATGAAAATATGATAAATTATCTAACAAGAAAATGCCATATTTAATCACCCTAAGAATCATTTTTTATAACTAAACAAATAAAAACTATGTGAAACAAAAAAATATATCTAATTTTAATAAGAAACGATTGTTTTCACTCACTTCATAAGTGAAAAATGAGTTAAAATGAACATCTTATGATAATTTTATCCAAACTTGAAGCATGAAAGCTATTAATGTAAAAACTCCTCTTCTCTATTACTGGAAAGAAGCATTTAATATCTAAAATCCAATTCTTTTCACTTTCTACCATTCTATATTTTCAAATAACTTATAAATAATACATTCAATATCATATATTCATTAGTCAAAATATAATTTAATTCTACATATAATAATGTTTTAAGGAACCCTTTAGTGTCATCTATTCATCAACATATTCACACATATTTAATATCATTCTATATACACAATATAATGACTATATGTGACTAAAAATCCTTAAATCATTAACATAACCTATACTATTGATTACATAATTGGAGATTAAGATTTATTTTCGTCATTATTAATTTAATTCATTTGAAACATTAAATAATTCACACTATACTTCCCATGATAATCTATATTCCCATCTTACAAAATTTTAGCACTTGGTTACTTTTGAACAAAATGTTCCAACAAGTATAACTTTCCTTAATATCAATTCCTTAATCACCAATCTTGAAAATATTTTTTCCTATGCTACCAGTCATTGGAGTTTCTTATATTAAGATTATCCATTCAAGGATTAATAAAAAAGTTTGGTTTTATTATGTTGATGATATTATCAATAATAGAATCATTTATGAGATGAGTATCAAGTTTTATAGCCTTTCAATAATTACATTAATTAGTGGTATCCCAAATAAATGATGCAATGGACTGGACCTCTCTTACCCATTCCTTTTTCAAAAGAAGGCCACAAAGTGTTCTGGAGGGTAAATTGGACTTTTCCCACACTTTCCAGAATTTTTTAAGTACACGTCGTGTAGTGTGAGTACACGCCGTGTACCACCTTTCTGGGTATACCCCGTGTTAGAGTCGTGTCTTTGCCATGTGAAATAAATGGGTACACGTCGTGTAGTTCTTCCCCGCGAATGTGTTCCCCTCAAACCGTGTGTTGACCAGTCAATGGCCGCGAAGCCATGTTGGAAGCCGCGTAGATACCATGTGAAACGACCGAGTACACGCCGTGTACCATAAAGTACACGTCGTGTACTTTTTCTTTTATCGCCTATAAACATAGGGGTCCCATATTCCTTTTCAACTCACCCCTCGCCTCCCCTTTCCTCTAAGCAGAGTTCTCCCAAGAGACTCGATGGCTCTTTCTTCCATAACGTCTTCGTCTGAGCTCCAATTTACGATCTGTCAACAGCCAAGGGATCATAACGACGAGGCAGAACTTCCGAGATTGGATCTGCTATCATTACTTTGGCCTTTCTTTCTGACTTCCACCCGAGGAGGTTTTTCCGGGACCCGGCATAAGAGACAGACGTCGACACACATCTTCAAATGTTGATACGGGGGAGCGTTGCGATCAGAACATGTTGAGGTAGGGATCTTACCTTCGTCTCTCTAATATTGTGCATCATATGGCGTGGGTATCCGATTTTTTCCTTGAGAAACAGTTGAACCAATAAATGAAGATAATAACTGGTTAAAAAATGGGGATGGGGAAGTTTTTATGTTTATCTTTATATCCTGTGATATTATGTTGTGAAATGAATAGGCTTGTGCCAACTGAAAATCAGGGTCATTGATGGAATTTCCTTGCGCAATTAAATTTTTCCCTATCTTTCTAGATCGTTTTTGTGAATGTAACTTTGTGTAATGTGGGAATTGGTTAATCATGTAAAGTTGGCTAGTTAATATCTGGAACCCTTCTGTGATCACCCCGGTTGAAGAAAATGGAATAATGAACATGTGGGTATGGGCTTGGATACGTGGCATGTGATGTGGGTGTTTTGTGGGTTGTTGTGGATCGGGTGAGCAGTGGGGATGTAGTTGACTTTGTTGTGGGTTGGTGTGAATGCTATGATGGTGATGGGCAGTGGGGCTGCGATATATGTTATTAACGGGATAATGATGTATGGTTTTCGGTCTGTTTGTGGTTATGGTGGTAGTCAGTGGGGCTGCAGGGATGGGTTTAAATGTGAACGGGCTATGGGTTGTGAATAAGAAATAAAAAGTGGAAGAGTTAATATATGGTTGGTCATGGTAGTGGAACAGGATTAATAATAAATTAGTTGGTTTGTTAATAATAAGGGTTTCGTTGTGTTTTCCTAAGTTTATTTTTGGATGGCAGGGATATGCTTTACAAACGATCGATGTGATTGGTTGTGGATAGATTCATAGTAGTTAAGTAACTAATAAACTAATTCTGCTGAAACGTGAAAACCTAAATGGGGTTGGGGTTGTTTGGTGTATGCATGCTTCGTGGCAGCAGTGTCGAGGAACGTGCTCAGTTTCTCTGTTTAGAAGCCATAGGTTGGGCTGAGTGGATTCTATATATATATATATATATATATATATATCTTTATCTTTTTTGTTTTATCGCACCCCACCCATGTAGAGAACTTAGTACCGAACACTCCCATTTCATGGCAGAGGTTGTTTTCCATTTAGTTACTATCTCCTTCCTTCTCCTACTTCCCTAGGCAGTGATGGCTTGAGACGACCTTACACCTAAGACTCTTTAGGTAGGTTTTGATTGGGGTGGATTGGCCGAAGACTCTTTAGGCAACCTTACTATTTCCCAAGAATATTCGGGATAAGGCCCAAGTTTGTGCGGGAGGGATACGTGGTGGTGAGGCCCAGTTGTGTGCGGGCGGGATACGTGGTGGTGAGGCCCAGGTGTGTGCGAGCATGGTACGTGGTTGTGAGGCCTTGGTGTGTGCGGGAGGGATACGTGGTTGTGAGGCCCAGGTGTGTGTGGGCAGGGAGAGTGTGGCAACGTCAAGACGTTCGCCGTTAGGAAGAGTAGCTAACTAATGGGGAATGGTGAGGGGTACCCAATAATCTTGTTCTTATATACTACTACATGTTGTGATTGTGTTTTTGGTGAGTGTGGATGGTGTGGTTGGGTGGATAGAATTCCTTTTAGGTTTCTTCTGTTGTTATCACGGGACATTAGGATGTATCCCCACTTGTGCATGAGATCTTTAGGTTTCCCTACTGAGTATACTTGTATGCTCACCCTACATTTCTTTCAGGTTCCCAGGAGGACTACTAGGGCCGTGCTGGACCCTACTAGTCGGAAAGTTGGAGTTGTTGTTGTTGTTATAGACTTGTTTCTTTTGGTATTTTACTTATGAGCTTTCTTGTAATTGTACCTTGTTATAAAATTGTTTAAACATGCATGTGGGATTGGTTTGAGTTTATTTCTATACACTTGTTCTTTTACTTTTTGGTGGTTCACTTGTCCTATTTATTGATCTTAAAATAATAAAAGGGTAATGCCTACCATATTTGTGAAAACTCATACCCATGGTGCTAGTCTCCAACCCGAGGCCTACTGGACGTGGGACTCGGGGTTATTATCTCTCTTTCACCATTTCCAGCTCAGGAGGGGCATCTTTGGTGGGAGCGGGTCGTGACAGAATGGTATCAGAGGTGATGGTTGAGAGATAGGATGGAGTCTGGAGTTAGTAACAGTGAGGATTTCATGGGATAGTAGGGAAACAATGTTAGTTAATCTTAGTGCGTGACATAGGCCAGGGAAGACCGGCTAGGACACATGATTTTAGGGCCCCCCATGATCCGATTCAAGGACTCTGAGCCTACCTAATGACCAAGTGAGACAACATTGATTGCAGGGTAGAGACCCTAGGGAAGGTACATGCATCATCATGATTGTGTTTTACATGATTTGGGTGTTCATGGAAAGAAATTCATTAAAATGATAAAATGAAACATTGATAATTCCATACTACTTGGACTTAGAAGATCCTTGTTTACCGTACAGCTAGGGCACCTGGACGTCGTCCCCGGGAGGCTTAGATAGCCGAGGCCTAGAAGATCCAGGCGGTCGATCAGTTGAGGATTGAACAAGAGGAAGAAGATAACTAGTGGAAGAAGACTCTCCGTTCTTTTTAGCAGTAGAACCTTAAGAAGTACGAGGGTAGTACTTCGGATACGAAAACAGAGGGGTGGCTTGAGGAGCTAGGGATCCCTTTTACCTTGATTCATGCTCCAATGTAGTACTAGGTTCACCTAACAGTCAGTCAGCTAAGAGGTGCGGCGCAATAGTTGTGGATGCTCTACCTCGAAGAGATGATAGAGGTAGAGGTTCCATGGGATGACTTTGCGAAGGAATTCTGAGAGGAATTGATTTCATCCATGATCAAGGCGGAGAAGCGGCATGAGTTACTCTCCCTTCAGTAGGGGAGTACGATAGTACGAGAGTTGGGGATCAAGATAAAGGCTCTCCTGCGCTTTTCTCTGGATCACATTCCGGATGAGGAGTCTTGGGTGAGACGTTTGGAGGAGGCACATTGTCATTCGCTCTAGTATGTCGTCACCCCCTTAACCCTTCCAAAATAATTGGTGGTATATAATAAGGAATAGGATGTAGAGAGGATGCACTCGCTATGAGGTGCACCAGAGAGGGGATCCGGCTGGGCTCATCGAAGGGGAAGGCAGTCAGCAGCAGGTCTCCTGTGATGGGACCTTCCAGGTTCAGGCCAGTGGGGAGCTGGCCCCAGCAGTTCCAGTTCAGATATTTGGGTCCCCGTTCCTTTTTCACGAGCCCAGGACGAAAGTGTATTTCTTGTGGAGGTTTCGGGCACGTTTAGAGTCGGTGCATGACCCGAGCTCAGTACGGTGGAGGTGGGTAGGTTAATGGCCCACCTCAGCAGCACCAGTTGTCGGTGAGGCCCTTCCAGCAGCAGCAAGACCATGCTCCTCTGAGGGTAGACTTTGCGGGAGGAGGCCGACCTCAGGGTGGTCCTCAAGGACCTCGACAAGGGCGTGGTCGAAGAGGTTGATGACATCAGAGAGGCAGAGGAGCTGGGAATGGATAGTTTCATGCAGCAGAGTTGGCAGCTCTAGCAGGACAATAGGTGGTACGAGGTACGATTTATTTGTCCAGAACACTTTTTTCTACTTTGTTAGATTCGGGAGCTTCGCACTCCTTTGTTGGAACTAGTCTAGCCCACGCTCTAGGACTATATGTAGAGATACTTTCCATACCACTGCAACTTAGTACACAAGTTAGAGGCCATACCAGTGTATCTTGTGTTTTCCGGGGATGTGGGCTGACGTTGGGACCACATTGATCTAGTGGGATCCTTCTTCTGTTACAGATGCAGCCAAACAATGTCATCCTAGGCATCAATTGGTTGTTTACTATTAGTGCCGTTATCGACTGCTTTCGGAGAAGAGTCATGTTCTACAATGTGAATGGCCAGCGTGTATATTTTGTTGGTGATAGGATCTATCAGGTAGAAAGTCGGCATGTAGAGCCTCTCCTTTCCTTGTTATCCGGGTTATCAATGGTTCAAGTTGATACAGAGATGATGGATGCCCCGGAGGTTGTTTTGGGGTTCCTCGATGTTTTTTCCGAGGAGTTTGTCACTCTACCCCCCCCCCCCCAACGTGATGTTGAGTTCGGGATAGACTTACAGCTTTGTGCCTGTCCGATTTTGTTGTCCCCTTATTGGATGGAACCTCCGGAGTTACGGGAGTTGCAGATTATGATTGATGATCTAATGGAGAAAGGTTTTGTTCGACCCAGCGTATCTCCATGGGGTGCTCTAGTTTTGTTCATGAAGAAGGAAGATGGTGGTCTCAGGCTATACATAGACTACCGAAGGTTGAACCAGGTAATGGTCAAGAACCGTTACCCCCTTCCAAGGATAGATGATCCCTTCGACCAACTGAGGGGAGCAAGTTGGTTTTCTAAGATTGATCTATGATCGGGATATCATCAACTGAGGGTAAAGGACAATGAAATATCGAAGACGGCTTTCAGGTGCAGATATGAGCACATTAAGTTTTTAGTGATGCCGTTTGGAGTTACGAAAGCACCAGCTATGTTCATGGGACTTATGAACTTTTTATTCCGAGAGTTTCTGGACCGGTTCGTCATGGTGCTTATCGATGACATCCTGATCTACTCAAGATCAGAGGAGGAGAACATTGAGTATCTAAGGGCAGTCTTGGATGTCCTTTGACACCACCATATTTATGGGAAATTGTCGAAGTGTAAGTTATTGAAATAAGAAGTACACTTCCTTGGCCACGTGGTGTCTCAGCATGGAGTGTCATTGGACCTGTCGAAGGTGGAAGCAGTTGTTTCTTGGGAAGCACCCAAGAGCATGGCAGAAGTTCATTGTTTCATGGGGTTATCAGGTTACTATCAGAAGTTAATTTCATAATTTCTTGAGTTTCTATCTATTGATAGCTTTTACTAGGAAGAACCATGTCTTCATATGGAGAGAGTAGTGCAAAGAGGATTTCAACTACCTGAAGGATAAATTGGTCCGTGCTCTCGTTCTCGGGTTTCCAGAAGAAGGGTTCTTGTATGAGGTGTTTGTGATGCTTCTAGCCTTGGTATGGGGTGTGTAATGATGCAGAAGAAGGGAGTGATCTGTTATGAGTCTATGCAGTTAAGCCCTCACGAGCGTAACTATTCCTCCAGTGACTTATAGCTTGCAGTAGGAGTGGTCGTACTGAAGTTGTGGCAACATTACCTCTTTGGGGAGTGCTTTGTGGTCTTCTCAGATCACAAGAGAATGTGGTATATCTTCTCCCAGCGTGACCTAAACTTATGACAGCAGAGATGGGTCGAGTTTCTCCAAGACTATGACTTCGAGATATCTTACACTGAAGATAAGGGATGCATCGTTGGTGATGCCCTGAGCAGGAAGTCGCATAAGGAAGTGGATCAAGAATCCACTGATTCTTGGAAAGCGATGGGAGATTTGGCCACATAGCACTTGGATGAAAGGGTAGAAGGTGTTAGAGGCTATTTGTTTCAGATGACGGTGCAGTCCTCCTTGTTACAGCAGGTAGAAGAGTCTCAGTTGGGGGACTTAGAGGCAGATGTAATGTGGGATCGTGTCGATTAGGGAAACGATCCAGAGGGATGGTCAGAGGACAGCTGACATCAGATGCTTTTCCATGTAAGGTTTTTTGTTCTGGAGGTGATGCATGAGGGTGTTATTTGGGAGTTACATAGCTCAGCCATGGCAGTACATCCACGAGTTTCAAAAATGTACCGAGGCTTGAGGGAATAGTTTTGGTTACTTGGGTTGAAATGGGAAGTGGCAGAGTATGTGGCTAAATGCCTAGTGTGTCAACAAGTGAATTTTGAACATTGTGTTCCTAGTGGTTTGTTGCATCCTTTATATGTCCCCAAGTTGAAGTGGGATGCATCTCAATGGAATTCGTCACAGGACTACCCAGAAATGAGGGTGGTTCTGATGCTATCTGGGTATTGTTGGATCGACTGACGAAATCAGCTCACTTATAAGCAATTAAGGAGTCGGGACCGGTGAGTACCTTAGCAAAGAGGTACGTAGAGGAGGTGGTGCGGTTTCATGGAGTTCCGAAGACTATCGTCTCTGACCGGGATACTAGGTTTACCTCACGATTCTAGAGGGGTTATAGAATGATTTTGGAACCCAGCAACGCCATAGCACTACTTTCCACACCCAGACCGATGGGCAGACAATGTGGACTATCCAGACATTGGAGGACATACTGCAAGCATGCATTCTGGGTTTCAGAGGATCATTGGAACGACACTTGCATTTGGTAGAGTTTTCCTACAACAACAGCTTCTACCCTACTATTGGAATGGCACCGTTTGAGGCCTTTATGGAAGAACATGTCGTTCACCCATTTCTTGGGAAGAGGTTGGTGAGACAGGTGCTCTTGGGCCAGAGGTAGTATAGAGCACCACAGAGAATGTCTATCTTGAACGTGAAAACATGAAAGCGGCTCAGGACCGAGGGAAGTGTTATGCTGATCGTCACCGGAGGCCCTTGGAGTTCGAGGTGGGAGATCATGTGTTCTTGAAGGTTTCCCCTCGACGAGGGAAGTGGAGGTTTGGGAAAGGGAGAAAGCTCTCACCTAGGTTCATTGGACCTTTTGAGGTGCTGAGGAGAGTCGTCGAGGTGTCATATCAGCTAGCCCGGCCACCTTATTTGGAGAAGGTTCATGACGTCTTCCACATATCCCAGCTTCATCGGTACTTACACGACGACTCTCAAATTATCTACCGGGGAGAGATAGATATGGGAAACGACACGACCTTCGAGGAATGACCAATCAGAATCAACGATCATAAAGAGAATGTGATCCATGGATGAACCATTCCCTTGGTTCACGTGTTGTGGAGGAATGGCGGCCTCCAGGAGAGAACATGGGAGCGGGAGACCCAGATGCACGCTCAGTACCAGGAGTTGTTTTGAAGTGTTTTTTTCATTGTTCTTCTGAGATTTTTTTGATGTTATACTTTTTACCTTTGATGTATGTAATTCTTGTATTGTCGGTTATGAGACCATTTGTTTCATTGTTCTCTGGGATTGTGTAACATGTTCGGGCATGTGGGGATGGGAAAAAACCTGATCCTTAATCGACACGCATTAATGTGGATGCGATTGAACCCATGCAGGCGAGTCAGTGCCACCTAAAGTAGATAATATCTAGACATAAGAAAAGTAATTTTCCCCAAACCACGTGTTCAGGATGTTTGTGGGTTGTGCAATGTTGGGGGCAGTGTGAGTTGAAAAATCATAATGTATGGAAGAGGGAAGACCTGATTCTTAATCGAGATGCATTAATGAGGATGCTATTAAACCCGTGAAAGCGATTCAGTGCTGCCTAAAGCAGATAATAACTCAATATAGGAGAAGGAATTCCTAACACATCTAATTAGATTGGTGGTTGGGTTCCTGTTATAACAAGAGCCCTAAGAGGTATCTTGTTGGATTCCTCTTGGATGGTTTTGAATTCTCGGGGACAAAAATGTTTTAAGAGGTATCTGATGTAATGGTCCGGACCTCTCTGGCCAATTACATTGTCAAAAGAAGGCCACAAAGTGTTCTGAAGGGTAAAATGGACTTTTCCACACTTTCCAGAATTTGGTAAGTATATGCCATGTGGTGTGAATACACGTCGTGTACCACATTCCTGGGTATACCCCTTGTTGGAACCGTGTCTTTGTCATGTGAAATAAATCAGTACACATTGTGTAGTCCTTCCCTGCGTATGCATTACCCTCAAACCGTGAGTTGACCAGTCAACGGCCGTGGAGCCGTGTTGGAAGCTGCGTGGAGACTGTGGGAAATGGCTGAGTACACTCTGTGTACCATAATGTACATGCCATGCACTTTTTCTTTTTTCACCTATAAAAGGAGGGGTCCCCTCCTCCTTTTCAACTCACCCCTCACCTCCCATTTCCTCTGAGTAGAGTTCTCCCAAGAGACTCGAAGGCTCATTCTTCTATAACTTCTTCGTCCGAGCTCCGATTTACGATCCCTCAGTGGCCACGGGATTGTAACAACGAGGCAGAACTTTCGAGCTTGGATCTGCTGTCTTTACATCAGCCTTTCATTTCCAACATCCTCTGGAGGAGGTTTTTCTGGGACCCGACAGAAGTGACAGACACCGATGGACATCTTCTAAGGTTGATCCGGGGGAGCATTGCAATCAGAACCTGTTGAGGTAGGGATCGTACCTTCGTATCTCTAATTTTGTGCATCATATGGAGTTGGTATCCTCTTGTTTTCATAAGAAACGGTTTAACCATTAAATGAATATAATAACAGGTTAAAGAATGGGGATGGGGAAGTTGTTATGTTTATCTTTATATCGTGTGATATTATGATGTGAATTGAATTGGACTATGCCTACTGAAAATCGCAATCATGGGGGGCCTTTTATTGCACAATTAAATGATGCCCTATCTTTCTAGACCATTTTTGTGAATGGAACTTTGTGGAATGTGGGAATTGGTTAATCATGTAAAGTTGGCTAATTAAAATCTGGAACCCTTGTGTGATCATCCCGGTTGAAAAAAAAGGAATAACGAACATGTGGGTGTTGGCGTGGATAAGTGGCATGTGATGGGGGTGTTTTGTGGGTTGTTGTGGATCGGGTGAGCAGTGGGGCTATGGTTTACTTGGTTGTGGGTTGGTGTGAATGCTATGATGATGATGGGCAGTTGGGTTGCGATAAATGGTATTAAATGGATAATTATGTATGGGGTTTGATGTGTTTATTGTTATGGTGGTTGGAAGTAGGGTTACAGGGATGGGTTTAAATGTGAACGGGCTATGTGTTGTGAATAATAAATAAAAAGTGGAAGAGTTAATAAATGGTGGGGCATGGTAGTGGAACAAGATTAATAATCAATGAGTTGGTTGGTTAATAAGAAGGGTTTTGTTGAGTTTTCCTAACTTGATTTGTGGATTACAGGGATATGATTTACTAATGATTGACGTGTTTGATTGTGGATAGTTGCCTAGTAGTTAAGGAGCAAATAAACTAATTCTGTTGAAACGTGAAAACATAAATGGGGTTGGGTTGTATGTTGTATGCATGCTTCGTGTTAGTAGTGTCGAGGCATGTGCTCAATTTCTCTGTTTAGAATCCATAGGTTGGGCTGAGTGGTTGCTATATATATATATCTGTATCTTTTGTTTTTTATCACACCCCACCCATGATGATATCTTAGTGCCGAACACTCCAATTTCATGGGAGAGGGTGTTTTCCCCATAGTTACTAGCTCCTTCCTGCTCCATCTTCCCTAGGTTGTGATGGCTTCAGGCGACCTTACACCAAAGACTCTTCGGGTAGGTTTTGATTGGGGTGGATTTAACCAAGACTCTTTGGGCAGGCTTACTATTTCCCAAGAATCTTCGGGATAAGGCCCAGGTGTGTGTGGGCTAGATATGTGGTGGTGGGGCCTAGGTGTGTGTGGGAGGGATACGTGGTGGTGAAGCCCAGGTGTGTGAGACTGGGATACGTGGTTGTGAGGCCCAGGTGTGTGTGGGTGGGATACGTGTTTGTGAGGCCCAGGTGTGTGCAGGGGGGGAGAGTGTGGAAGCGTCAGGAAGTTCACCGTTAGGAAGAGCAGCTAACTAATGGGGAATGGTGCAAGGTACCCAATACTCTTGTTCTTATATACTACTACCTGTTGTGATTGTGTTTTTGGTGAGTTTGGCTGGTGAGGTTGGGTGGATAGAATTCCTTTCTTGGTTTCTTTTGTTGTTCTCACGGGACATTAGGATGTCTCCCCACTTGTGCATGAGAGCTTTAGGTTTCCCTACTAAGTATATTTGTATGCTCACCCTATATTTACTTTTAGGTTTCCAGGAGGACTACCAGGGCCATGCGGGACCCTACTAGTAAGACAGTTGGAGTTGTTGCTGTTGTTGTACAGTTGATTCTTTTGGTATTGTACTTTTGATCTTTCTTGTACTTGTACCTTGTAATAAAAATTTTTAAACATTCATGTCGGCTTTGTTTGGGTTTATTTCTATAAACATGTTATTTTCCTTTTTTGGTGGTTGACTTGTCCTATTTCCCGATCTTAAAATAATAAAAGGGTAATGCCTCCCATATTTATGAAAACTCATACCCTTGGTGCTAGTCGCCAATGAGGGGCCTACTAGAGGCAGGACTCGGGGGTCATTATCTCACTTTCACCATTGACAGCTTACGAGGGGCATCGTTGGTCGGAGGGGGTCCTGACAAATGTTGTCCCCTTTTAAAATCCATCATACCCATTAGTGAACCAAGAAATTCATTTCACTAAGAATGAGAGACTACATTTGCATGAAATTCACCACTTAGTTATTTAGTTTGGGAATCATCCCAATCATATCATATATTATTATTGGATAGTTGAGGGAAATATTATTTGTCCAAGCTATCATATGGACAAAACAAAACATATTCATTTCGTATCCGAACCCTTAGGGTTTTCCAGCTACTATAACCCAAATCATACATTAAAAACAATTTATTAACAAGGGGAACCCTATTTTTGAATGAATATAACTAAGGATGATCCAGTACAACTCATTAATTTCATTCCTTGCACAAGATAATATATAGGTACTTGCGCTGAGCTCGATAATACAAGGTTGACAGATTGGGTTCTTGATAAGTGTATCTTTGTAAGAAATTTCACACATAGTATTTAAACAGGATATATTCTCACTATCATATCTCACATAATTCTATTATATATATACATGAATCTTGTAATTTAGTTTGAAAACTTATTCTCTCCACCAAACTAATATGTTCGAACAATATTGATATGTAACTATTTATACAACCCATATGTTTGTGTTACTCACTCAAAAAATAAAATCCATACATATTCATAAATATATGAATGTATCATATTTAAAGGGTAAATGAACTTTTCATGTAATGTTTTAGAATCACATGAAACTAAGAATTTCAGCATGAGTAATCCTAGAGTTACAGATAGCCAACCACATTCACTTTCCTTGTAAAGTCACATACATACAGGTAAGTAGGTATTCTGACCCCAAGTCCCTCTATATAGGGATAATTTACTCAAAATATCATCCAAGTCAACATAATTATACCACCTTATATCATTAAAATATATTCAAGAACAAAATTTATGTTCATCACATCAACTATAATCAGGGGTCAAGGTGGATGAAAAACTAAATTCATTATCATACCTAGAATATAATGTAAAGTTCAATCTTATAATAATTTCAACATTTTTAAAACTAATGGATAAAAATTTAAACATAAAAAAATTTAATAACTATGAATAAAAATAAGAAATAAATTATAAATAAATTATGAAAACACTCTATATAAGGGTGATCTGATTATAGAACCCTCAATTCATGATATAACTATATTTTTTCAGATTTTATAAAGATAAACTTCTACTTTTCTTAATTTATCCTCTAAATTGCCACTAAAAATACCATATAAACTCAGTACTACATTTACACAATTCAACTAAACCCTATTACATAAAGGTAGATCAGGTGACCATTATATATAACTCTTCTATGTAAGGTATACCTAAAAATTAATATTTTTACGTAAATGTAAAAAAATTAATAGTTTATCAAAACACCTTCTTTTACTTTTACATGAGATTTTAAAATATGGTATTACCTTTATGTGACTTTAATAAGAAAAATTTACACTTACATGAACCCCTTTATGTAAACTTATGTTTTGGTGATCCATATTTAGGATTATCTACCAAAGGGTAATGATAAATGAACCTTACATTAATCACTCTATATATGGGTAATTTATTGGTTACCTTTAGAAATCGCAGCTATGTAAGAGTATGATCTTGGTTACCTTTATGTTTCCTAGCTATATAAGGGTAAACCCTGTTTTCTAGATTTTTGAAAAAAATAATATATTAATAATTTTTTTTGTTTTTATTCTTTTTTTTTCAGCCTAATATTTCTCAAAACATATGAATTGAACACTATCATACCACTAGATGGTTTTTTAGAGTCTAATAAAAATTATCAGATGAAGTGGAAGCAATTAAAACCACTTTGCTGAGAATCACTCATGTATGAAATGTAAAATTCTATATAAAAATATAAATAATTCACTATTTAAAAAATAATTCCTTTATTTAAATAGTTTCTAGTACCTTTTTATCTTTATATTCATTTGTTGGAGATTACATAAGGGAATCTAAAATACATCCCATCTCTATAGTGTATCCTTGGGTTTTTACAGAATCATCAATTTAATGGTTGAGATACATCTTTCATCCAAATCCTTTTATATCCTCTTACATACATTACTAAGATGATGAGAGCATTGGGTAAGGTGGAATCTTAGTTTGGTATGATAAAATCAAACCCACGCCTATTAACATCACATTGCAATGGTTTATCTAGGAAATGAAAGAATATTCTTAATTGTATATATATTTACTCATGCATCGAAAATCATGAATAAATTCTATGGATAGTTCAGGAATGTATTAATTCATTATATGAATTTAATCCATAGGGTTATTTCTATTATAAAATATTAATAAATGATAGCCAAAGGGTATGACAAAACGTCCCAACAAAAACTACAATCATAGGATGTATAAAATTATAAAACATTTACTGAATGAAAATTCACAATAATTTTTAAATCCATAATATTATAGAAAAACACAAATATATATATATATATATATATGGATTTATGGAATATCACCTTAAGATATCAGTTCCCCCGTTATCATAGGGGGTTGTTGTGTTTGGGTTATAGAGATATCTTTGAGAAGTGTCCCATGAGGAAATTATTCAGACCTTCCCTCCTATTTTGTTTTAGGTTCTTCAGTCTCTAAGATGATAATATGCTGAGAGGTATATGGTTCAATTCACTAGCCCATTCCGACCTACACACTTACTTTTTTTCATGGTAAGAGGTATCCCAGAGGATAGAGGTGATTTTGGCCATCTTGTGGTCCAATATGTCATATTAGGGGAGATCACGTTGGATATTTTAATTCCTGGAAGTAACAATTATTGGGTAGTCCATTTTGGAGGAGTGTTTTGGAAGGGAGATCATTTTGGAGTTAGCAATGATGCACATGGTTCACCATAGTGAGTGAAATGATCATGACATTTTATTTTAGTGGGAATTTTTTATTTCATAGAGGCATCCTTCCTTTTATCCCTTATAAATATAAAATTTTTTACCATCATATGAGTTTTCATTATACAATTATATGAAATATTACATTTATGTGAGGAACCACTTGATGCTGGAGTCCACCATGGGTAGTGAAAATTGTTAAATAGAAATTTTAAAAATTATTTTCCATGGAGAACCCACCAGAAAAAAATAGATACCACTAAATATTCTTATTTTATACATTTTGATAGGAACAGTGGTGTGATGAGGTAGAATTCAAAAAAAAATTTCTAGTTTCACATGATGTAGGAGGAAAAAATGATCATGGGGTCTCTATTCCATGGTACTCGACATGGTAGGTTAAAATGGTTAGGTTCGTTTCACTACACCATGGTGGAGGACATGGTAGCTATCAGGTGTAATTTTTAAAGTTGTGTAACGGTAAATGGGTTTCACATGAGTGTCCCATGAACTTTTGGATCCTATGTAAATGTAATCTTTATAAGATCATAACAGTATGAAAATATACTACAAGCAGTGTTTAATTATAGTCTATAAAAATTTAAATATATTCTTTCCCAACACCTTAAAAAAATTTATCATATAAATTATTATATCGATATAAAATGTAACTAGTGTATGAAAAAATTTATAATTAACTGTACAAAGTTTTATTAAAATATTCATAATAGAAATATGTGAATTTGTATAAATATGTAAATTAATACAATAAAAACAATTATAAAGAGTTTATGAAAAATTTATAGAACCTCTTTAAGAAATGGTATACACTTTAACCATAAATGTTAAGGATGTATATAAAAATGACAAAAATTTTCTATAACAATATACTTATCGTAAGGTCTGTTTTACAAGATTCAAAATAACTCAACTAGAATGATAACAATAAATATATTTCCCTATCCCCAAGAACGCTATATCAAATTGATCAAATAGATTATATCTCTCTATTATCATGAGACCTCAATCAAATAGATTAGGACAAAAATAATTACAATAGAAAAATATTAAATAATTTTTAATGTAAACCTCATAAACAATGCCTTATGAAATATATCAAAAGATAAAAATGAAGAACTATTAGTAATAAGATTCCATAACACATCGAAAACAAATTCTGATCATAAAATTGGAAAATTTTATTCTCCAATAAGGTTATTAGCCTATTTATAGATGGAATCCAATTGCCAGATTCCACACTTCATGGGATTAGTTGAAATGCCATTAGAAAAATGCCTTCTTTAAAAAATAGTTACATCAGAACATCATTATGTTTTATGTCATTATTATTTGTACCATTATAAGGAATTAGATATTTTATTTTGTAGAAATGATAAATACTAATCACGTAACATTGTACACCTTCATCTAGTAGGCTTAGAAAATGTTCATATGATAAACATTGTATGTCCCCATTAAATTAATTTAACATAGTAGACATTTTATTAATTTTTTCTATAGAATTTATACTAATCCTTTTTATGGACTTCATAGAAATTCCATTTTATAATAATTTTAAATATTATTTTGATGTACATTGTACATGATCCTCTATTATACTTTCTAAATATCCATATGATAGAATTAAAATTCACCATCAGGTATAACAAAAAAATTTCTTAAAACAATATAACATCGGAAAGATAAATATTAGAATCATTTAAACATATATGGATAGACCTCTAACACTAGTAATAGGGATTTTATGTCTACTTTATTTCATTTGAATAAGATACAATGGATCACATAACTACAAATTGGTTAGTTTAGTATTCTTGAAGAAACAGATACAATCATGCTTCCCATTTTAAATTGATAAAAAAAATAGTGAAAGTAAAAATATTTCATCCATGAACTCATTCAAATACACCTTATTTATATTTTGGGTAATGAAATCAAAATAACAATGAGAATAAAAGACTAGTTTGGGTTATGTATAATATAAAATATCATGATTAAATAAGGAATAATAAATATGGTATGGTAAATAATTTAAAACACATTCCATTTAATCAATAACATTAGCATTAAAAATTATATGGAAGGACTAAATGATGATCAAATAATTCCACATAAATAATCACATGAGATTAAAAATTATCCATTGATATATTTACTATTAAAATAATAACAAATAAATCAATAACTGATTTTATAATTAGGGAATAAATAATTCCAAATATCTTAAAACAACCTTTAAGACCTCGTTCCTAGACATTATACCTAAATTGGTAAGGCGTCAGCCAAGTACCTAATATATTTTGTCTCATGAGACATATCGATGAATCAAGGGGATATATATGTTTATGCCCCAACTATCACTATGTAATCCAAATACATTCCTCATATATTTAATGATAAATTTTTTTATATGAAATATGTATTAACAATAAATATTTGTATTGGGTAAATAATATGAAATATCAATATTTCTCTAATAAATCAAATATCAATATCTATAAGACACCATGTGATGAAATGGTATACAGTTTTGGAAATAAAAATATAATTGATACAAATAGTATTTATATTTAATATTAATATAATGTCCAATGAATTATGATTATATGAAAGTTAATGTTTCAATAGAATGTTAATGTCAAAAAATTAATATGATATAAAATATGACCCCCAAATATAAAAATATTCGTTGTAATAAATACATTCCCATTGGATATTAAAATAAAATGGATTTTAACCATTAAAATAATATTTCATTAAAGATTATTATTTTCAAAACCATTAAAAACTTTTAGAAGAAGTTAAATTCAGTAAAACATTTATGACTGGGGGAAAGTATGTTAATGTTATATATATTAAAAAGAAATATTACTTTTATTTTTTTATAATGAATGTTGGAAAAGATAATTTCATAAAAAATTATAAACATTCTTTTAAAATTTTAAAATGTAAATTATAATATAAAATGTACTTAATAAATCAATTGAGTTAATAAATGGAATTATGTAAAATTATTTTGACAATTATTTATGTTGAAGTGAAATATATCCGATAAAATAGATAAATAAGATTATATTTTATTTTAAAAATATATTAAATTTATTCAAGTGAAAAGTGATAGGAAAATTTGGAATAAAATAATGAAACACCTTAAGTATATATAGTATAATAAAATAGTTGACGTTTATGAATGATAGATTATAAGATTATTTCAATTTAAAATATAAGCAATTCTATAAAAATGAGATTGAATAATAAATTATTACCACTTTGGTAACTTTTATATTATTACACCTTGAAATATTAACCATTAACTGAATTATTAAAATCATCGATTAATATATATTCATGTAAAATATATCAAAAGAGTAGTATATACATCATATAAATGTAAATAGGTGCATAATGACAAATATGACTTAATAGAGTGTAAATTAAGACGAAATCCAATGCAATAACCTTATCATTAAAGTTTGAATTTATCAATGAAGTGATTATGTGTAAAAAAAATTAATCCAAAAAAATAATTTTAATTAAACTATTATAATATTATAGGTTATTTAAAAAATATTTTCGTTGAAGTTAAAGTATAATCAAATGAATAAAAATAGAGTTGAGAAACCCCTCATCTCAAATATCCGGTTTGTTGAACATGATTTAATCGTTTTATTAATTTATAAAAGATCCATATTTATATTAATAATATCATATATTATCCACTTATAACATCTTATGTATTATTTTTTAATAATATTTCATTATTATCATCGTTTATGGTTTTAACTGGTTAGTTTTATCATGTATATTTTATCATGGATGATCCAGTTATAATGAATAATTTGTAATTTCATTATCTAAATAATTATATTAATTTTATTAATTAAATATTAATTTAATATATAAATTTATAAAATCATTCTTGATAGGTGGACGTGAAAAATTAATTACATCGGCTTTTAAAGACGGTAACTTGTATGTACGAACGAGCACCATTATCATTTTTTAATGGTTAAAAGGGAAAGAAACTAAATGATACATTAAATTAATAATATAAAAATTATGTCATAATTATTTTATATATTCATAATTTCCATCATTATTACTATCCATGTGTGGTCATGATTGAAAAAAATTACATCCATTTGTGAGTCAGTAATCCATGGTACACATGCGTGATGTTTTGTTTTCCATTTTATGTAGAAGAATATGAATAAATATTATTCAATCAAAATAATAACATCTCAGTATATAGGATATACTAATGTTATTATATTTTAATTTTTATGAAATAATTGAAGGTTCTAAAATAATAAGTAAAAAAGAAATAGCTTAGTTAAGATGATTACATTCTCTTATAAAAACATCTTTTGAATCTATTTTTTAGGATCTAACGGTGGGTATTTTGGATAAAATAGAACATATAAAACAAGTATTATCATGTTAGGGTGATAGTTTTGCATATTTCTTTCAATATAAAATGATTAATATCTTTTATTAGGTGAGGGGAGTAAGAACGCTTTTATAATTTAGGTGACTGTCACACTTGAATTTTTTTAATATTTTAAAATATTATTATATTTATTTCTTAAAAAAAATCCTAAATGTATCATATTATAATATTAAAAGGAAAAGCTATAAATAAAACCATACAATGTGGTTTAATCATGTATGTAGGTCATTTTATCCCTTATATTTTAGTTTAACCCTTTTGTTAACCATTTTTATCCTTAACCATGATAACCAATTTTTTAATCTTAAATGGTAATAATTTTACTTATATGTCATCAATTAGATAAAAAATGGAAGAGGTATATAATGTTAAACCATTTATCATCCCACTTTTCCAATTTAAATATTTTTATTATTTTAAATAAATTAATAACATTTTATTTTTCATAAAATATAATTATAATTATTTTTGAAACTATTCATTTCATTTTAATTTAAAGGATTCAATATAAAAAATTAATTTGAATATATAGACCTAAAATAAAAATTATACATTATTATTAACAATAATATTCATGTGAAACCATAATTCATTAAAAAGTTAGATTAATTTTTACATTTTTATAATCATTTACTTTAGTTTTTCTACTACATAAAGAAGCATTTTAATTATGATTAGTAAGATTTTAAAGTAATTATACAATTAATAAAAAAAATTAAATATTTCAAATCATAAGAAAATAAATTAAAAATGTTCTAAATAATATTTTATATTCATTCATAATATATACTTATCCCTTTATGAACATAAAAAATTAATTAAAAGCAATAGTGTGACATTATAGAATTTTCATTACATAAAATAATATAAATATTATCTAGGAACAATATAGGAACAAAATAAATATTTTTTAATTTTATAGGTATATGTTCTAATTTATCCCATAAAATTAAATAAGTTAATGTGTTCTGTTGTTTTTTAGACCTTATCTAATAGTTTTAACCATGTTTTACATAGTTTACCATTACTGAGATGAAAAATATTTACTATAGTTAATATTAATTATGAGAAAATATAAAAGGGGCATATTTACCAAATTATAACCTATTTATAATAATAATGGTATCAAATTTTGAATATTAAATCTCTATAATTAGAATAAATCAATTAAAATATAATTCCCAAAAAAGCATCGAAAAACTATTTTTAGATAAATGTATTTTAAGAATGAAAATAATATTATATCAAGATCATGAATATTCCTAACTAAAATGGTATTAATTATAATTTTATAAATTAAATTGATCATGTGTAACATTAAGACCAAATTAAAAATATAACAGTACTTTTAAAATTTCTGTATTTAATAAAAACAAATGAGAGTATTTGAAAAATCTGTATTTTTCATTATACACAGAAAATTCAGTTATTTATGAAAAATAACGAAATTTCAGCTTAATTTAATTTTAATATGTTAATTTAAAAAATTATATTCATTTTATAAAATTAAATGTTTCATTTTTTTGAAATTAATTATAATTTACAAACACAAAATGTAATATAATCATATTTTAAGAAAATGTATTTTTGAAGAATAAAATGAATTCACTAAAAATTGGGTGATTATTTTATAATAATTAATTAATAAATTTTCATTGAGTAGTACAATTATGTATATTATATAATTTAGTAACTCATATTCACACCATGAAATTCAACGACTAGGTTATAAAAAATATATTTAAATAGGAATATTTTTTGTAATACATCTCAATTTTCTTAATGCTCGATATTGCATGTTAATAATTATATTAAGCTTACTATTATTTTAAAATAGTATTTAAGTTGTAAAATCTATGTATTGGATTATGATTCTAAAAAGTATGGTTAGAAAGTAATCTTTTGACTCAACAATCTTCAACTTGCATGTAGGTAGATCCTTTGTTGCATCAAGGTAAGATCATGATTCAAGATCTTGGGTAACAGTTATATTGTACGTATCAATGAGAGTCTAGTTCATGTGTGAGGGTAACATTCTATATAAGGGTAAACTATCATAACCATACACAATGTGTTTTTTCTTATGTAGGTAGCGATTTTCATTCTGAAAATCTATAATATATCTGAGGATGGTTCTACCATTTGGGTTTATAGAAAATAAGAAAATATTAAATGAAAACCTTCGTTGTTAAATATGATATAAATAATATAGAAATAAAATTAATATCAATTAATTACAGTTGTTTTAAATAGTCTGTTTTATATAATTAAATAGGAAATAATATAATTTGAATTAAAATAGAAGAGTCTTGATGAGTCTTTAAGGAAATCTTTGTAAACAATATTTTTAATTCTAAAGTTAGTTTATTTTCACCATTTGAGTTCATTAATTTTCCTCAAGTCACAATGATGAAATATTACTATTAATTCCATTGAGTTCCCTATGCTTATTTATGTTCTTTCTTACATTTCTAGGCTTGTGTGATTTTCGGCCACCCCTCTCTCCATTTAGGGGAAATGGTTAGTGAAGATTCTTCATAGTATGGGATTAAATACCAGCACTTATTTTTTTTATAAATTGTGATAGTAATATGGTTTTACAATCCACCAAGTGACTATTATGAATTTACCTAAAGAGAGAAATAAACTGGGATGATGAATATATAGATCAGGGTTGTATAATTCTTTTATTTTATTTATATTTATTAATTTTTTCATGTCATGGTGCTATTATTATTTTATGTATATTAAAATAGAATGATTTTTTATATAGAAATACGATGGTAAGGATACTAAAATAAAGATGTAAATAGAATAAAAATTAAATTATAATATTTTTATAGTATTTTAACATTGTACTTTAATTAATATCTATTGTATGATATGTTATTTGTGTGATCCCATTATTTTTTATGAAATTACATTTCATTGATAATATGAATAATTGATATTTTACTTACTGGAATAAATTGAAATAATTAAATAATCCTTAAATATATTGATTAAATGTTCCATTAGAATAACTAGTACATGAATGATGTTGAAGCAGGACTGTGTATCATGTATGCATGGAAGTATGAATATTTATTTCTATTGTGAGTTCTATTAAATGTGAGATTATTGGAATATGATATGTGGTTTTTTAGTTAAGACCTGTAGTATGGTATGAGATTGAACTAATAAATATGAACACCAGGGTGTGGTCAGAATAAAAGTAACGGAGGGATGTTAATTTAATCTGGAAAGTTGCAAAGATGAATAAAAGTATTGAAGCGCTAATTGGAATATAAATGATTGAAATGAATCAATAATTTAATCACTAAATGCATATGATGGTTGAGAGTTGTTAGTCCTTAAAAAAATTTATGAAAGGTTATATTGAACCAAATATTTGACAATTATTGTAAATTTAGAATTTTCAAAATGAATGCTTAAATGGGATACTATGGTTATTTATAAATATTTTTTTGTATAGTTATTGGTTGGTTAAGTTATAGAGGCAATGATGGTGGTGGATGGATATAGGTGATGAAATGATGGAATGTAAGAGTTACTTTAAGACTAGTTGTGTAAATAGGTCAAGTTATGTGTGAGACAATATATTCCTATATCTTATTATGATTTCTAAATGTACCCCACCCAAGTCAAGTATTTTGTACTGATGCAATTTTTTTGCTTATAGGTGTTTTACCTAATATCCTGGTTGGTGAGGTTGGATGGATTACTACACCATGATCCCTATTATCCCTTAGGAAGTATATCGTATGTGATATAATAAGGTTTATAAGATCATGAATGGTGTGTGAGTGACATGTGGTTTACTTGATTATGTGGTGTTGTTGGGAAAATGGCAATGTGGTAGGGGACATTAATGGTGGGAGGATGGATTGAGGTTTATTTATTTCATGTTTATGATACACTACTAATTTGATTCCGATGTGATTTGGTTATGAGGTAATGATATGAGATGTGGGTTTATATGATTCCAACATAGGGTATAAGTCCTTATAATAGTTACGGTAGGTATGCTTATAGACCGACCCACATTAGGTATGATGGTATGAGAGAAAAATATGTTTGATGTTGGTCTGTAAGCGCGCTAAACTAGTGGGGTAGTGGTTATGGGGAACCTATAATTCAATTATTATTATATTATTTGTAGTATACCATAGATTTTATACTTGGTGAGTGGGGATTAGTGAGGTTTTGAATGGATAGTTTACCTAATAGGTGCCCGTTGGTTATGCTCTTTCTCACTGGATAATTATTATTATTATTTTCACATTTTCATGAGTGTCGAAGTGTATCATACTCTGTATACATATTATGATCACTGCTATATATATTTCTAGCATTTAGGAGTTTTTTTTGACCAAGATGGATTGGGATATCTTGGGGCTATTGTTTAATTTTGGAACTAATTCTTAGGTGTTGTTTTGGTGTTTTTTGGAATATTTATGCACAATGACCTGAAATACATTATTGTATTTTTTTTATGGAAATTAGACTTTTTTAACTGATGTGGTGTTTACTAGTGTATCTCTTCTTAACGCTTGTAGTTAAATTTTATTATAATGGTAATTTTTCACATCATATGTTTGATTCCCTCATTGTTATTCACCAATAGAGGTTCTATTGGAGGTGGGATTCACAGGTCAATAATTCCTTACATTTCCAGTATTAGACGGAATAAATTAGTAGAAGTGGTGTGACATGTCACACCTACTATGCTCTAGGGTTTCTACGCTATTCTCGTACACTCTATTGAGCTCCCACTATGCCCTTCTTGGTGATGATCTGTTTCAAACAGCATGGAATTGTTCCCCTAAATCATTCTTGAAAAAAATAAATCATCTAAATTATAAAAACATACCATGGGACTATTTAATATAAATTACTGAAAATCACTTATTCAAACCAAAAAACAATTACACATAAGAAGTTATTATAAGTGCTGGGTGCGGTAAGAAGTTTTGAATAAAATCTATCAAACGAACCCTATACATTTAAAAATAAACTAATTTATGATATACATTAAGAATGCATGTAACTATAATTCTTACCAGAATAAGATAACTATCCAACCTGATTCATATCATGAATTTACAATTGTCTAAAGAAAACAAAACAACCAACCGTGAAAATAATATTAATAAATAATAATAATGGGAAAATTATTAAAAAACATTGCATGGCCTACACCATGTACGAATGTGTTCCAATATAGAACTAATTATAATCTATGTGATATTAAGAATAAATTTTAAATTTGGATATCATGAAAAGTTATATTAATTAGTTTTATAACAAGTTAAATAAAAAAACAATGTTAGACCATTCACATAAGATAATCTTACCCCTATTTAAAAAAAATACTAAAAACTACACATAGTACTCAAAATTGTAATAATTTATTATGTATAGGTTTTTCTAATTTATTTAATTAAAAAATTATTTTCATTAAGAATTTTACAAAGTATTTTTTAAAATAAATAACAAAAATTACATATTTTTTTAAAATATTTATCGTAATTAATTAATTCCATACGTTGGGAATGTAAAACTTCTTCAAGGAACCTAATTAAAAATAAAGAATAATAAACATTGGAATTTTATTTTGTTTATATAATAGAATTGGAAGGATAATATTAAAAATATGGGTATAGTCCCCAAAATATTTCAAACATCTGATGGGATTTGAATAAATTTTCAATTAAGTGGATAAGAATGTGAACAATCCACCAAATATAGCAGTTGATATAGTGGATTATACTAAATAATGATGAAGTAATTTTATGGATAATCACATATATAAGATAGTGTTTCTAATTGTTCAACCAATTATGCACCTCTATAAGGTATAAGGGGAACCATTAGTTGATGTGTATCTTGTACGAGAAATCAATGTGTAATACTAAATCCTTAGCTATAATGTTTTGTAATTATTTGTACTTATGTTTATGTAATTAATTTCATCATTCTCCCTTGGGAGTAAGATGAAATTATGAAACACTTGATATTTTATGTATGCATTATTTTTTATCACAAACCAACTTGGATCACCGAACCATCTATAACTTGAGCTGACCCTGACTTTCCAAAAGGGAGTTCTTGATCCCCATGGTCAGGAAAAAACACTTGGTCATCAAGAACTTAATTTGTGGATGATTTATTCATAAATAAAGAAACAAGAAAATATAGATAAAGTTGATTTCAGAATGGAAAAACAATACAATAAGAGAAAATGTAAAATCATTATGAAAAATAGGTGCCAATATCCATAAAACAACCAAAGCACACATGTTTCAAAAAACGGAAATCTATTTGACATGTTGTCACCTCTATAATACAAAACCCTATTACCAAATAAACCCACCACCAAGTAAAACATATTTCACTTTTTTAAAATAGAAAAAATTAAATCTATAAACACCCAAGGGTGTATGAAGGGTGTGAGGAAAAGATACCAGTTGAAACCCACCAAGTGTTTCATATGTATAATTTATAAAATAAGACATTCATGCTCAAGTAAATCAATATATGGAAAAAATCACCATATATTGATACAAAACATAGATATATAAACCTTTTAACAAATCCTATAACGTATAACAATGTATCAATATTCAAATAATATTTATAAATATCCCAAATATTCATTTCAAAGATAATAACCTGAGTGAACAAGCCCATCAGTGTCTACAGTTATAGGTCAATAAAGAACGTCATAGTATTATATTTATCTTTTGCCAACCTATTGTGTACATCACCCTTGACTAACAAGTAAATGGGGTTGTATTTTACTCCTCAGAGTGTATCCTTTCCACAACATATAAAACATAGGGTTGTAGAATATTTCCTGGGGAAAGAGTCCATCCCTGAGGATGGATCCCTTCCTCATCATCAATCACGTTTGGGATTATCATATTAAAACCAATCAATATACATTTAATCATTCAAAAAATACAAATAATTCTTTAATATCATTAACATTAATAATACCAAGGGATAATTCCATTTAACAAAAGTCACCCAAAATAAATACATTTTATCAAAAAAATTCCATTCCAATTTAAAACAATTTCAAAAACATTTCCATAAAAATTCCATAAATTTTTCCTCCAAACCATATTTGAAATCTAATTCAATGGGAAATCATGTAAGGTTTTAAGAATAATTTTGAATTATTAAGCAACCTACCATGAAATAGTTATAATTCCAAATCTCACGTAAGATTTATAAGATAGTAGAAACCAATTTTACAAGTAGATAACTAATAAACCTAGACCAGGAATTCATAAAAAATAATCTCTAATTCATAATTTTTAGAACAACAAGATATAGAGAGAAATAACGTACCACGATGATACAAAATAATTCTCAATAATCTATGAAGATCTGAAAAAAACAATTTCATGATAGAACTATAAGAAACCTAAATATTTTTTGTCCCAAACATTATATCTAGCATCAAAAGCTCCAATATAAGGTTTTTTATAAGGTATGTGATAATATATTTAATAATAATGATGAAAAACCATGAATAGGTACTTAAATTTAAAAAACAAGACCCAATACCAAAAGATCCATTGAAAATAATCACTAAGGGGAATAAATATCCAAAATATCCAAGTGGAGTCTCATTGGTTGAGATCCTATTACTATTAAATAGGAATGAAGAAAATTAGTTGTTTTTAGGTCTTAAAATAAAAAAATTATTAATTTAATCAGGTCGTGTAGTTTGGCCTCATGGTTTTGAAAACTAATGAACACTTTCTATGCAACTATACAAGCTATATGGTTTGGAAAACTTTGAGCCATATATGAGAAATGACTCTTCACCTTATTTCATGGTTTAAAGAGGATGTCACACAATTTGAGAAAACTATGTTACAATACATGTTCTCTCTTTTGGATCCCCAAAACTATGTTCATGATTTCTTAGGAAGACTAAACGGTTTCTCCCTAACCATGATTCTACTATGAAAAGGCTCGAGAAACTATAAAAACCTCTGAAATTCCCCTAAAACAGCCTAAGAGAAGACCCAAATGAAATATTATCAAAATAAAGTAATTACCTAAAACCAATATGAGGATATGAAAATTTTATCCACTATATTTATTTATTCCCCTAGAAATCTAAGTTGAAGAAGGTTGACTCCAAAATAAATGAGGCCACTACTCGCCGATCAATGAATATTCCTCCAAAGTATCATGATAATTATGACCATTATACCATAGATGTTGAACCAATGCTGTATAATTTCTATGTATAAACTTCACTATATAATCAACAACATGGAATTGTTGCTCATTCATAGATATATCAGGTTTCATGTCGAGGTATTCTCATTTTGAAACATGTGGTAGGTCAGTCATATACCTATCAACATGGGATACATGGATGAGGCTTTGTATCATAAAAAATTGTTAATACAAAATGATATTCCATATTTCTAAGAAATTTATGATCTTAAATAGTCCCATATATTAAAGATATATCATTCCCAGATTTCTGAGTAGTTAGTGATCGAAATAGGGTTAGAATTTAAAGAACACATATATATTAGATAAATACTAAAAGGGATGATTTTGATCCTGAAAAGGGTTGTATCACCTTTTATCCATCGTCAAATATAGATTAATTATATATATCAACACCATTGTCTCCTAAACCAATCTAGGTCCAGCTATAGAAGCTTCTTTAACTTCATAATAACAAATGGGGGATATAGGGATGTATATACAAAACATAAAATAGGTCCCATTTTTATTTATGATTTGAAACTATTTTTATAATAATGTTAAATCATGCACTAATATATGTTCAAAGAACCTGTGATTTCTAATTCCTAAAATAAAGCATATATTTTAGAATCGATTAGGATTTTTCATCTTCCCATCTAGCCGGGGATGATATATTATGCTCAACATGACCTAGGATCCTCTATCCATCTACTGGACCTTCCAAAACTAAGAGGTAATGTGAAGGTCCTTATTTGAAATAAGGGCCATAATTATTCCATAGAAAATTATGGTCTACTATAAATAAAATTTCCCCAAGTTTTAAACTTAAGTGGTGTAAAAAATTAGTATAAAATGAGTTTACATGGTCAACTAATCAATCACTACCCAGATGGTATTCTTACATCAGGTAGTTTGAGGGGAAAAATAAGGAAATACATAGAAATATCAATCTATTTAAATAGTTTCACAGATTGATTATAAAGTAAACCTAAAGACCTTTGGTACTCATCCATTACCTATAAAAATGTTTATCATTGAGATAAAAATTCATTTATCTCAAATTTCATACTAGGGATGTAGTACTAGAACCTTATATCATAAAACATCATTTCTATTCCATGGTGAAAAATAGATAATGAATTCAGACAATATACCTGCACAACCGTCCTTGTAGTTGATATAATAACATGCTAGTTTCTGAAGAAAAGGAGACATTCCTTTGATAAGGACCACTCATAGATATTCTCCCACCATATAAGAAATGCATAACATTTTAGAACTCAGTATCTTGGTGTTTTTATCAGAGAATAATATCATGGAGATGGTATATCACATAAACACGAGTTAGAACAATAGCATAAAATTCCTCTTTACCTTCCATGTTTATCTGAGAAAAGAGACCCAGCATGTTCTATTCCCACATTAACTTATTTAAATTATAAGAAGAAAACTTCTTATTAAGAGTTTCATCTACAATATAACCCTTTCCTAGAATATATGAAATATTAATTTCGAATGACTATAATTATTTTTCCCATGGTATCTTTTAGATATTTAAATCCTTTTGAGGAAATAAATAACCCAATTTTTTTTAGACATAGTAAATGATAATATTTTCACCAAAAATATAGTGACAATACCTTTTTAGGACGTTAAAACCACTTATTTTTACATATCTTGAGTCTGATAATTCCTCTCATATATATGAAACTCACATGATCCATAATACATCGCATGAACACTTTTATAAGAATGGAACCCATATAGACACCTAAAGCATCCCAATAAAATACATTGCATTATATCAATGTTTCTATAGTTATAAATGATGTTTAGGTTAAGTGAAACTTTATTTAATAAAAGGATTCCTAACACTTTGATTCCCATAATAACATTACCCTCTTCTAGGTTAGAGTAGTCAAAGGTGTATGAAGATTATAAAAATCATTTATCAATGAATTATAATATCCAAAAAATCCATGGATTCTTAAAATCTCAAATCCATTCCATTGTTACTCCCATGTAATAACAACCTTCACCTTTTCAGGATCAACAATGATATAATGTTCTCTGATTATATGTCATAATCAAATAAATTATCGGATCTAGATTTGTAATTTTGATTGTTTTTCATTTTGGTAGTGATCCCTAAAGATTTCTAAAACTCATATTAATTTCCACAGATGATCTTATTTATTCATATATTATTATAAACTTTCATTTATAAACATGAAGAAAAAGGAGTCAAGGTACTGATGGAAAATATGAAACATCAATTTCATGATGATAATAGGCGCATTGGATAGATTCAATGACATATTGAAGTACACTAAGTGTCTAACTACTCCTGAAGGTTTTATTTTAAAAATCTAAATCCTTGATTATGAGATGGTAATAATTAAAACTATGATAAATTTTTGAATACCACCATGACCATTTCAACTATTCAAAAAAAAATCATCAATTCAAGGAAATACATATTTTTTCTTGATTGTTACTTAATTAAAATTTTGGTAATCAATGTAGGAGTAAATAGTTAGATCTTATTTCTAGGAAAATACCTCAAGGACAAACCACGGTGAAACACATGGGTACGTAAATACATTTCCTATCAAATAATATAACTAATTTTTCATCTCTTTTAAATTAAATAGAGATTTATTATTTGAAAATAACAGTATTGGATGAGTTCTCTAAACCAAGTCTATTGAGAACTCCACCTACCTCTCTATAGGAAATCCAGAAAACTCAAATAGGAAAACTCCAAGAAAATCACTAACTACTAAATGTATATTTTTACTACTAGAAACATATCCTAACTCGACTATAGATGAAAATGGAAACATATTAAACTCTAGAAGTGGTGGACTATCCTAACATTACCTGTATCCTAATCCCCCTAAAACACTTAAAAATTTCAATTAGGGGGAATAAAAGACACCCACTAATTATAATAATTGATCCAAGACTTGTGATTAATCAACCATTACATCCTTATAATGACATAAAATCTTTCACAGTCAAGAAAAAAAATCTCATACCATATCTACATCACAGATAAATAAAGATAATGAGGGACATGAAATAACCACACGCCTTATTCTTTCATTGAGGTATCACCAATTTCATAATGATTTGAATGTATGTTGTTGTATTTTTTATAATATCCACCATATTAGTTGAAATAAATGAATTAAATTCACTTTCATCAAATAGATAAGTCAATAAGGTAGAATTAATAGAAATACACCCCTCAAAATCACATGAAGCACATCAACTTCCATTAGATACTCTTCCACAATGTATAACTAATTCATTAATGAGTCATGAGGCTGTAACCCTATTGTAGATGACGAATTTGATAAAATTGCAGATCCTTTTGTTGAATATGGTCCAACAATAGAGTATAGAAACTATAGATCCTATATAAACATCTACAGGTTCTATGACACCCACACAAGTTGCAATATTTTAGATGTATGAGATAAAAGAACGTCACATGTCCTATCTTGATGAACTGATAATATGATAGGAAGTTAACCATTGGTGATGGTGTAGGATGTCATTTTGAGAATCACCACTACAATTTCCCATGTCAAGCTCACTCCATTTTATATTCCCTTTAATTATCCATTGGATCTACCACATTGGTAAGATGAATTTCAGTCAACCCTAACATACCCTATAAGTAATCCTATTACATAAACATCATATCCCCTAAATTAGAATACGTGGTCAAATTTAACATAGTAACCTATGATTGGATATCAACTGAAAGACATATCTAAAACTTCAATGCCTTTATATTCATATTAGATATAGCATTAAGTGATAACATATAAATCATAGATAAATTATTTGTGTGATCCATCACTGACTAATTTCCTTGCTCTAGATTGAGAACATATTTGGATTTCACCATTTCATAGTCTCAAGGTATAAATTTATAGTGAAAATATACTTGATTTATTTCTACTCCAAGCCCTCATGCTTTTGTGCCAAAATAAACAAGTCCCAACAACTTCTAATCAAACCCTCAATCTTGAAACAACAGACCGCTCCTTTATCGAATCAATGTTTTTTATGAATTCAATGATCCACCCAATAATTCCAAACCAATTCTCCAACTCCTATGAGTTTTTATTCCCTTTTATATATGATAAGTTTTTGTGAAGATTCTATTTGTCTCAATTCCTATCCTTATAACTTATAGGTTTTTCTTCTCAATATTGGAAAAGGGTAAATTCTACACCTTTATCCATATCTTAGACCATGTGCACAATGGATTTGGTCATATTCTAATAAAATGGAGGTTTCCATACAATGGTTCGTTAGTATCACTCTCTTTAGAAATTGATATAATTCATCTAGGAGGAATTTCACTAATCATGAACAGACAGAGAGACACAAGAACATGAGATCCATTAATCATTTCAAGTTTATAATATAAGAATACAACTAGAATCCTCAAGAGACATAAAAAAATAAATACTGGTATTATGATTCATTAAATCCCAAATGACACAATCCTCAACCATCATGATATCTTAAGACTCATCACAATATGGAATGGCCAGAAACTCACTTACAACTTACCCTTAAGTCCCCACATTCTCATCTACATCCTACCAAGGCATCCCAAAAAGAATACTAACAATAGAAGTAGTAACACATTCCTTTAATATAATTTTTTCATGATCAGACCTATATTAACAATCTATCTATAACTTGATCTAGTCCTAACATGGTCCAAAGGGCATTCCTGATCCTCATGTCCTAGTTTAAAGTGACTGGGCATCAATAACCACCATTGAGAATTATTTTTCAATAATGAACATAAACAAATAAAGACAGATAAATAAGAATTTCGTATTGAAAAACAATAAAATAATAGAAAAGAAACAATAATAATAATACATAGGTTCTAAGATCTATAAAAAACTATAGTACCCAAGTTCCATTAAAACCAAAATCCTTGTGGTGCGACGTCACCTCCATACTCTCTCACCCTATAAATGAACGGTTCCACCACCACCATATGGTGTATTTCCCTCACCTCTATCAGATAAAACCCAATTTATATTCTACCAAATGTGTATATATAATGTTAGTAACATGGATTAATAAGACCCCACATAGTGTTTTATTAGAATAAATTATAAAATAAACCAATTTTGTCAATTAAATTAAGACATTTAAAAAGATATCGATCTATAATGTTTGATAAAATATATAGATAAACTCCCATTTCAAAAATCATGTAATGTATCCCAAGGTCCCAGATTTAAAATAATTTCCATAAACATCCCAAATATATACTTCAAGGATACTTAGTAGAGAAAACAATACCATGATTTTCAATAGTTCCCAGAAAACAAGGATCATCATAATATTGTAGTGATAAATAGGCCACCTAGTGTGTACATTACCTTATTATAATAGGTCTAGTGGGTAATATTTCACTCTTGGGAGTGGCTCCTTAGGACAACTTAGGCAACCTGGTGCACAAATTACCTTGGTAGAACTATTGTAGTGGGAAATAGTTCATCCTCAATAACATATCCCTTCCATATAATCAACCAAATTTTGGTTTTGCATACTAGAATCATAAGATGAGAATTTAATACTTGAAACCTACGAATAATTCTAAAAAAAATTCTACTAACAATAATAAGCGAGAAATCCATATCAAATTTTTTTCACATAACTAACATTTTTTATAAAAACTTTACTCATTCTAGTTTCAAATTATTTTAAAATCATTCTAGGAAAAATATGAAAAATAGACTTCCTAGAGATTTTATAAACCAAATTTAATGATAAATAAATCAAGGTTTTGTAGAATAAATCCTTATTATTAGTCCACATAACTCAAAAAATTTAGAATACGAGTATTCAAATGAGATCCTCAATTTATGGGAAACTGGGTGTTCAAGAAGAAAATGAAAAACCCTATGACTTGAATTCACAAAAAAGAATCTATAATTCATCATTTCGTGAATAATGGGAGATTGATAAATAAAATATTATAATGATTCTCAATGAACAAACAATGATTAAAAAATATCCAGACAGTAAAACCCAATTCCATGAAAGATATATAATAAATCCAATAATATAATTTCATAAATCAAAGTTATATTATAAAAAAACCCCTTATATGTGGGTTTCTTTATAGATATGAGATAATATCAAAATTAATAATTAAAGATGACAAATAATGTGAAATTTCATTTTAGAAAATTGATCCAACACTGAAATATCAATAAAACAATCACTGGGAGGAATGGAATACCTAAAATCTCAAATAGGTATCTCCTTAGTCATAATACATTTCCACATGAAGAAGAATGAGAAAAATATATGATTTTTGGGTCTTAAATTACAATACACATTAATTAAATTTCATTTCAGGTTTTGGCTATATGGTTTGTAAAACCAAGCATCGCTAATGTGACCCTTTCTATACTGTTAGAGAATATTCATAGATTGATTGCATGTTTTGGGAACCCATGTGAGATTCATCTACCTCATTTTTCACAACATTATGAGGAAACCATGTTGTTTGGGCCAAACATGTGTCTAACTTTTCACCCTCCTCTGAACCCCAAAACAAGGGTCATAGTTTCCTAATAAGACCATCACAGTTTCCCCTAAAAAATCTCCAACTGTTCATAAGTCCAAAAAATTATAAATAACTCTGAAATTCACCCAAAACAACCCAAGATAATACCCAAATAAAATATGGTAAAAAAATAAATGTGTGTACCTAAAAGAACGCCAGATATTTGACACTTTTACTCTATCATTGTTTGTTTGAATATTTGTGATAATTTTTGGAGAGTACATGAGTAGTGTGAAATAGTGTCGTGAGTGGGTTTGTATGTCTTCCAATATTTTGGTATACTAATATGTGGAAGAATTTCAAATATTATGGATTACATTTTATAGAATATTTGGTGAGTGTGATATTATAGAAAGTTGAATTCTCATATTTCAATGTTTGAACATTTAGTCCTCTCACAATTAGAGGTATCAAGGATCAGTAGTTCACAATAAACTAATAAATCGGGTATAATTAACTATTTACATAGTGTTATATTCATTTTTTTGTAATACTTCCATTTTAATATATAAAAGTATAAGAAGGTAAATGTTGAATCAGTCAGTCTGATATAATTGATTTTGGATTGAAGAGAATATAGATTGAAGACCATCTCAACTGAAATGATATTGAGCCTCTATTAAAAGGAGTAAATCTACAGTAGATATAAAATGGAACATGAGATAATTTTGAAAAAAGACACTAATATTGGTATGTATTTCAATGAAATAAAACAGGAACATCATCATAAAGGAGAAGAAGACTATAATTGAGCTAATGGTGGCCCTAGTGGATATGTATGAAAAACCAACACATTTGAATAAGTTTTTTCTAATGTGAAGCCTAATTATAATGATTTTATCATACGAATAGTTTGTTATATATCATGTGAATTATTTAAATATGATCCAGAACTAGCTCAAACTAGTGTAATTTACATTTATGGATGGTGTGTGGGAAACCGTACTACATTCAACTAAACAATAATCATGGGATAACTTAGTTATTGAAATGATTAATTCATATCAATTGAATAATCTAGTGGTTGATTATATAAAAAATAAACTCCTCATTGGGGAACTCTTGAGAATAGAGGTCCATATAACTTTTGAACCTGACCTGAATCTTAATATAATAGAAGAATCACCTTATAGTATAAATTATCAATGAATGAAAGATAAGTCTAGGGTTAAATGTCATCGAAAGTAAACTATTTGATGTATCATATATTGGAATTGTGGAAAATGTGGAAATATTTAGAGGAATTCGATAATTCAAAGATAAGGTATTATAAGAAACTCTCATGAAAGTTCACATATGTTAATAAAAAAGAATATGATAGCTAGATACTACACCTAACACCTTTCCTATTAAAATCATGGTTCGTTTAATCCAGTGAGTCCTACTCAATGGTCATCCACACGTTCATGGGAATCTATGTTTCTAAAAGAGTTGGTAAATTATATTTATAGTATGGTTAATTTTTATATGTGATTTTAAATGGATTTTTGAACCCCTGGATAAATAATTTATGATTCCTATAACTTATGTAAGGAAGGAGCATCCCATTTCTTTGAGAAAATATCATTTTTTGTGGGGTAGTTGGATAATGAAGGATAAAAAATTATTTTTACATATAGAGTGTATAAATATAATTGATGTTCTTTGGTTGTGGTATGAGGATTAAAGTATGAGACCCTTTATCTGATTGGAAGTTCATATGGTAGTGACATAGATGAAGTTTCAACCTCAAAAGATCCAATGTTATGGCATTGTCTGCAAAATAAATTTAGTGAAAAGAACATTAGGATTCTAAATGGGAATGAAATTATGTATTTTGATCAAAAAAAAATTGAATGTTGTGAGATATTTTAGATCTAAAAGAAAAAAATGGTTCCTCTTAAACATAAATAGCTAAAATACAAAATCTCTAATGTTGTTTCTTGGTCCCTCAGATGTTTCGTGGCCATCCCCAATTCAATCTCATGAACAATAACTTTAATTCAACAAATTCATCGATTATGAACCAGGTAAGGTGTAGGTATATTTCATAAAGCATAAGTCTAATATTTTTTGTTCTTTTATACACTGGAAAGATATTGATGAAAGGTGTATTAGATGGAATTTATAGTGCCTTTGGATAAACAATGGCGATAAATATAGTAAAGGAGAGTTTCATAACTTCTTTTTGAATAAGGGGATCATACTAGAGAGAATAATTCTTGAAACTCCACAATAAAATAGAGTAGCAGAGATAATGAATGATACATTGACCGAAAAAGTAAGATGCATGTGTGTACACTGCGAAATGCCTAAAGTAATTCAAGCAAAAAAACTACATGATAGTATAGTCCACTAAAAAAGGTCTGGTATGAGCTATATGATAGCTTTTATGAAAAGAGATATGGTATGGTATGATTCTTAATGTATCACAACTCATTATTTTTATAAGATCGGCTTATTCCATAATAGATATGATGAATAGAGATACGTTGGAGACAAAGTTGAATTCCAACATTCTTATAGACTATTAAAATTATGTTTTTAGTTTTAGACTATGGTATTATGATGTGCACAAAACCATTAAAATTTTAAACATTATATTTAATTAGAAGACCATACCAAATGATCAGAACTTGGCTGAATTAAGACGTTGAGGGGAAAAGAATCCAACTACTGAATTTTATTTAAATATAGATAAGAGATCCATATATATTCATGGTTTACTGATACTAGATGATAACACAAGATGACTGAATATTTGACCAATGAATGACATTAAATAATTATCAAGGTTTACTGATAGTCAATGAAAATATATAAATGTAAAACAATCTTTAATCATCTCAATGAAATTTGGGGCTCTGAAAATTCCAACACTATAAAGAGAAGAGTCTAAAAAAAATGTTGAGAATATATTATAATGTAAGAATACCTAACTAGAGGTATAGTTTTCATTATAATGTATTACATCTAACAGATGTCGGGGAAACCAAATTCCCAAAAGTGGCATCGATATTTAGGGACTTGAAACAGAGGGTGTTATCTATAGAGTAAGAAATTTAATCATTAAAGTTAAAAGGAATTTCGTAGATATATAAACTAAAGTAAGGCCATAAATCACTAGTGACAAAACTTGCTTTCTATTTTATGTAATAATATGGAATAAGTGGGAGATTAAATGTGTAATTGGTTGTGAAAGTATTCTAATAGAATTAAACAATATGTTTCTTAGAAATATTTCCATCAGTATATATGCATACTACCATTTAGATAATGATGAATCTTGATTATTTCTATTTTTTGAAATTATATAAGATGGTTTTTAAGACTTCATTTATATATATATATTAGTATGAGGATATCGACATGAAGTAGCCTCATGGATATGAATGCCATCAAAATATGGTCATTTTTAATAAGTTGAAGTAGAGCCTCTCTATATCAAAATATACTCTTTGTTAGTGGAACCATATGTTTAATATTTCCATGAACAAGGGATTTTTTATATGGTATGAATCTCATCAATGTTCTTATCATAAGTTTTGAGATGATGGGCCATCCATTATAATTCTACTCAATAATGATTTCATGTATCTTGTGCTCATTAAGAGTTCACAGATTCAAAATTTTAAGAGTAAGTAATCAGGAACATTTGAAATAAAGGATCATGTCCATGTAAAGAAAATATTAATGATGAGGATAGAGAGATATCTAATATATAGTGGTTTGGTGTTATCATAGAAAGAATACATTTGGAATATCATCAATAAATTTGGATTGACTGTATATAAAGTGATATCATTCCCCCTTGTTGTAAACTTTATATTTTCAAAAACACAAACATTATTATTAAAATATGATGTCTAAAACTTGAATAATTTGTTGTATTCATCCTCTATTGGATGTTTTTTGTGATGATATATATGCATATAGACACTTATTTTATAGTAGGAGTAGTAAGTCGGTTCATGTCAAACCATGGAGGAGAGCACTGGTAAGCCATGGAGAGATTCATAGATACTTGAAGGGATCAAAAGATACATCCCTCTATTTTTATGAAGATTATCATATGGATGGATTTATATATATGTATTTTTTAGGGACTCAGATACATAGATTTGCATGATGTTATTTGTGTTTATGATTATAGGAACAATATGTTATTTTTAAGTCTTTGATGTATCCCACAATTACATTATCTAAAATGTATGGAAAATATATAGTATCTATGTAAGAAAAAATGATTTATTCTTGTTAATATTCTTGTTAGTGGATATAGGAATTTTATTAAAAGGATTAGTGTTCTATGATAGTCCGAGTGTTATCCACCTTACTCAAAATCCAATGTTTCTTGAAATATTGAAACATATTGACCTAAAATTTGATATCATCTGGAATATACTACACGATAAAGTGTTATATATATGGAATATAATAGGGAATTAAAATATGATAGATATTCTCATAAAGGTTTTAGTCCTTAAATGTATACGGAAATACTACGCCTTAATAGGACTTGGGTGAATGGATGTTGATGGAGTACACCGCCAGCCTGTATGATGGAAGTAGATTATTTTTTCATTAGTGTTAAAGAATGTTTTAGGATCTATTGAAGAATTATTCCAGTGGGATATTCCTGGTAATATGAATCTTCTCTAATGAACTAGATTTAACTTACTAGAAAGAGTAACTAAATAATTTCATCTTAACCTTTTCAAAGAAAATGCAACATCATTAGCATGTGAACATGGATTCCATAAGTTCATGAACTTCTTATGAGATTTGGAAAAAATTTCAACTATATAGATAGGGATGTGAATAGTCCATTGTATACAATGTTTGAGTTGTTAGAAGCTACTAAAGGCTAGTGATGTCAATAGATGGTTGGATGCAAATATCGAAAAAATAGTGCCACATGTTTGACCACCTTTGAACATGGTTTCATTCTTTTTTCCTCCGGAAAGAATATTATCACTTCTAAGTTGTTTTAAAAAAAAAATTAACTAGTAAAATTTATGTTAAAGACAGTATATAATTAAATTATCAAAATTCATTTTATTAAAATATATTTTAACATTTTAAAAGCATTAATGTTTGTATGGAGCCACAGTAATGTAGTGAAAAAATATAATTATTTGACCTAAACAATTTGGATGATACTCAAAAGGATAAATTGTATTCCCAATAGAGATACTTTATTATCCAAAATAAGTCATTCTAAAAGGTATAAAAAATGTTTGAATAATAAATATAAAAGTAAAACAAATTATGTAATTGTATTTTTTATTAAAAACACCTAATTTATATTTTAATAATTAATAAGTGAAAACTAGGAATTCCCACTCTTGATGTCACAAGTCCAATTAACATTTCACCGACATAATAAAAATATCTCCAATAATTTTCTAGAAAAAACATTGAAAATTGGTTAATACATGAATCTTGAATTGAGAAATCTTAGAATGATTCAACACCACTAGTAATCTTAAAACATCCATAGAAAAATATATAACATTTTGCAAAATTTAATTGGATCACTTGGTCTCTTTCCCATATTTCAGAAATAAACAATCACTACTCTGAATAGTTGATGAATTTATAAATTAATAAAATTAAATTTGGTAACTACAATATGATTAGATGATCAATATAATGAAAAAGATTATAAATATTAATGAAATTAGATTAAAACTATCCAAAAAAAAACATGTTAAAAAATAATTTAAAATCATTCATAGACAGGAATGTGATTTATTGGATAAATATAAATTAATATATGAATAAAATTAATGCATAAAATCAAAACTAACCATCCATATTCTCAAAAAAATATCAAGGGAAAACATATTATTATAATAAAGTGTTAAGTAATCTAGTGAATAAATTCCTAAATAAGGGTTGTGATATGAGAATAAAAAATAACAAAAAACATACCCAATATAGTTTTTGTAATCTCCAAAAAAAATCCTTATATAACCTATATAAAAAGTAATCATATGAAATGTTAATGTTATGTAAAATGATGTAAATTAATTTATTTCTTAAAAATCAAAAACTAAAAATTATATTCTCATTTATTGATAAATTTAAGAAATAATTAAATTTACTTTAAATATATTAAAAAATAAATAATAAACCAAATAACAGAATTCATAAAAAATAATCTAAGGAAAAAATATCCCTTTCTCCATATTTACCGAGTCTTCTCATAGTAAAGACCACACTTAAGGTATTAATTGTGATATCATATTTTTGTCTCTGTTAAGGTGAAATTATCTTCAACGTCCATATTTAGTGTGAATTATTTTTAAAATAAGATCAACTACCATTATGAAAGTTATATATTAATTTCATTTAATTACTACATAGTTTTAGCGCAATGTGTCGCTGACCTTCCAAGAATTTGGAGAACTTGACCACTGTTTGGGTTCATCATTGGTCGCTCATGAATACCAAAATAATCTATTGATAACACTATAAAGGGTTAAAATTGTTAGACTAATATTATAAGTAGATGTTAAAATTAAATAAAAAGGCTTAATAAACCATTTTTACACCAATTATATTAAATGACATAAAAGTAAATAGTAACACCATCCCCTCAAACACAGACACACAAACACACTTCTACCAATCTATAATAGAAAAAACTCCTTAATGGTTGATGTTTGTAGTCAAAAATAATTTTTTACTCTCTAATTAGATGGTAAGTATATTAATATCATTAGAATAAATAATTTTTGAATATATAATTTATGACTCAACACCTATAAAAACAAAATTTTTTAACTATTATAACACTACAAACACATAGAAAATGAGATTAATTTTTCAAATAGAACTAGTAAGCTAAATATAAATATATTATATAATATACAAATATATTGATATTATTAAGATAATAACCACACATATGGCATAATTGTATCATTTAATATGTAGTGATTTCATAATAATTTAATAGGAATTTAATTCACAAAAAGAAAAATTTATCAATAGAAAAAATATATTCCTATAGTTCAATTTATTAATTATAATTTTAAAAAATAATATTTCATTAATTTAAAACTAGTTCAATACTACTATCAGGTGTTTCATAACGATCTACCATATGTTTTATGACATAAAATCACCACAATATCCTAAATTTAAAAATAATAATTATTTAGGGAAAAAATTTCTTAGTATCTTCTATTATTTTCTAAGGGTACTCTTGATACAATATATGAAAAATTCCAAGAACACATGAAATTATATTACAAAATTATAAAACATAAAAAATTAACAAAAATGAAATTTAAACTTTGAAAATACTTATTTTTTAATTTTTTTTTCAAATTAGATTTTATTGATGGTATTTTTTTATATATGTCTTGAATTATTGGAGTGTATGTTTGTAAAAAAAAAATAATTATTCAAGACTCACTAATCCATCAAATTATAACATGAATCATCTTTTCACATCCCCTTTTTTATCTTACAACCACATTGATCACATCTTGATATTACAACTAAAGATTTGGAATGTGTAATATAAAACAACATCTTCTTAAAAATCAATATCCTTTCGTAATATTTAATCATGTATATTATTGACCGTAATATTCATGAAAAAAATGGAGATATAATGGTGTAAATATTTACTGTAGTATTAAAAAGAAGAAAAAACACGTAATATTTTATGGTTTTCATAAACTATTAAATTTATTTGAATTAAGTGAAAACCATAAGTTTCACCTGATTTTTAGTATATTACTATCTAAAATATCTTGAAGAGATGTGATTTATGGATATAAAAATATTTCATGATGTTTGAAAAATCACCCATGTTTTATTAATAATGATGAGTTCTATTTTTAATGTTGAATATATATTAGGTGAACTTTGGAAGAATTTAAAATTATTTTGGACATAAAATGTAATAAAGATACATGAAAATACTCTAAATTGAGTTTTTATATGTTGTCTTATGATTGGCAACTATTCTAGTGTTGTTTTAAAATGATGTGAAGCTATTTATAGGAGAGTTAAAGTGGCCAATAATGATAGAATATGTTTATGTATAGAAATGGAAATAATAGAATGAAGGACATTGGAAACATTTCTAATTGTTAGATATGTAATATATTTATTAAATTATAAAGAAGATAAAAATATATAAGATATACTACATATGTAATATGTTATCTAAAACTCACTGAAATCTGTTAAATTAAATACTTCATTGATATATGTAAGATATTATAGCTCTTATATAAGACATTATGTAAAGGATGAGGTGCAAATTAAAAAAGGAACATATCACTCAATGTACATATAATATCCACCAATCAGAGCATATGAAAAAATCAGTAAAGAAATGATATATATCAGAGAAATTTTAATCAAACATTGAAGTAAAAATTACGAATATATGTTTCACCTTGATAATATATAAGAGTCACTAGTGGGTAAAAATTGACAAAGTAATTGACACAATGTAATTTATAATAGTTAATTTCATGATACCAGAAAAAATGTAATATTCAACAATTTAGTGAAATCAACAAATCCAGATGATATGTAATATACAAGTGAATACACATAATAAGTTTTCTATTATTTAATATTATTTGTACCTCAAAATTTAATATATAATAGGTTATACTTATTATATATGTTCCAATAGTTTGAAAATTTTGAGATGTTGTATTTCCAAAATATATTTTTAAAATAGAAACTATGGAATGTTTTCTATTCTAAAAATATTTATGCATCACAATTATTATAAAAATTATGATCTTAGTTCAATTTAGTGAAGTATTAACATACTTCTAATTCATTTAAATTAGATGATAAAATATCATGGGGAGTCGACAATTGCTACAAATATCTATTTATTCATGCCAACATAGAATAATTTTCAAATGTTTTATGGATGAATGTTGTGATATTTTTTAATTTCACATGAAGAGTCCAATCAAGAGTTTCATTTAATATTTCATTTGGGTTTTAATGAGTAGTAATAGTTATAATATATTTTTGAGTAATATTTTGATTAAAAGATACCATGGATAAAAATTAAGATGTTTCCATATTGAAAATATAGATAATAAAATTCAGTATATTCAGTTAATAAAATGGAAATAGATGTATATGATAATTATATGATTGAAAATCATTACTAAACACCAATAGATAATATTATCATGTATTATAGGGAAAAATTAACCGCATTCAAGATTTTTACTCACTCTTCAAGGAAATATAAGGAGGAGTAAAATAATCCCTATCATATAATTTTCCTAAATCATAGGATATGATTGAGAAGTATGAAAATAATAGTGATAAAGTCCAATTATCCGGATTTTTATTTTCTAGACACTAAATAGATTTTTGAAATTGAAGAAGAACAAGGTTGGGTTGTTACTGAACTTGAATACAAAACCATTCCAATATTTATTTGTGAGTTTGTTAGAAGGATCCATTGGATAAATTTTGAGATATCATATAAATAATTTATCAAAAGATGATAAGATATTTTCGGTATACATATCATTCTTATGGGATCTATTATAAATAACCCATTAGGAGATTATAATGGGTTTTCAAGAGATAACCCTAATTGTATTCACTTTCATTCATTATTTTTCAATGATAGTCTATAATGAAGTAACTTTTGATATATAATTATTAATTTGAGTCTCAAGAAAAAAAATTAACCAAGTCATGAGTAGGTAGCCACATTTAGTCTAAAAATTATAAATCCTTATGGGATTTTCTATGAATTTATCAAATTATAAACAAGAGAGGGTCATACAATATTTAAATGGAATATAGAGAATTTAATATATAATATATGTTAATTTAGAAAAAAAAATTATAAAAATTATATCCTGAATGCACCCCTACCTTTTACAGTGATACAATTAAACCTGAGAACTTCAATTTGTATCCTACATAACAAAGTTCTGTTTCGAATATCCTATATTGATTAATGTTGAAGACAAATATTTTGTTTTTTCAATAGTATAGAGGTTCATATTTTTGATGGGTAGAAAATTCAACGATTGAAGAATATGATTCTTACGTATATCCTATCACAATTACAAGAAGTTAGTGATTGTGTTATTGCTCTGTTTATGAAATTTGTGAAAAATCCTCAAATAACTTTTAAATAAAATATAAATATGGATGTGAATGGGAAATATTGAAATCTTATCCTATGACCCTTGTCTGATAAAGGGAATTCCAATGTTATATTACCAAATATATTGAATTATAAGTGGGATATGATTGAGAATGTAAATAAAAAAATGAAAAAATTATAGATTCCAAACGTCATATCCATAGGTATAATTTGGTGATATATGAATGTTTCATGATGAGTAAATATATGAATAATTCACCAGAGTAAAAGTGGTAGTCAGTCAAATCATTGGGGTTAGTGATTCCTTAGAAGATTCAACCATTACCAAGAAGTTGATGAGAAATTCTCCTATTAGGTTTGAATCAAATAAATTAAACCTGGAAGAGATGTAAGTCCTTTCCCCTGAGAGTTACATAACATACTTCTTTTTTATCATATTTGGTATAATCTTATGTCAAAATATAAGGAAAAGTAGTAAATTGTGTTAAATCCAAGATAGATCATAATCGTAAAGAAAATAAGGATGTATAATTCATAGATTCTCAAAGTTATAATGAAATAATTAAGGAATGTAAAAATCCATGTATCATATTTCTATTTTTTTTTAATAGTAAGATGAAAATACAAAGGAAGGATTCCTATAATGTTCTTTAATTATTCTATCATTGGGAATTTTTCAATTGACTACCAAAAGAAAAAAAATTTGAAAATGAGAGTGATGAAGAAAATGCAATTTATCTAAATGAATATCTAGAAAAAACCCACAAGGGGGACATCATAAAAAAGAATAGGACTTTAAGAAAGTTTATAAGAAATATGATTAATAGGGAGTAAGACAAAAACTCATCAACCTAGAGTGAATCATAGATAGATTTACTAATCAAAATCAAAAAACCTTCATGGATTATGTTAAGTGTTATAGAGTCACTTCATGTAGTGATTAGTAGGAAGATATAACTACATTATGTACTTTTTGACGTCTGAGATGATAACATGTCTTGATTAAAACACTAATCTAGAAAAATAAATCAATATTCTTGAGAAATAGAGAAAATATTGACGAGAAAGATAATGAACTCATTGAGATGATTAAAACTTTTATGTCAAAAATTATAAAATAAGATAAATTGATCAGATATTTAGATGAAAATCTGGCTATAATGTAAAAAGAATTGGATTGGATACAATTATCATGTCTTAAATCTAAATCTCACATAAATATGTAGAGAGAAATTTATATCATATATGTGGATATTTAGGCTAAATCACCAAAATATTACTTGAAAATCAATCCAATGAAAAAGGTATAAGTAATTATTTATTATTCTAGTGATGATACATTTGTTTCATCTAATAAAATAGGTTTTGAAAAAAAATAGACTTATTTTGGATGGAGAAAATTATGAAAACTTCACTCATATATGATTCCTAGTTTTAAAAGAGTTAAGAGTAGAATATTACCCAATATATAAGCAATAAAAGGATAGAGTGGTCTTAGAAAATAAGATATGTTTCATCAACACACCAATTGAAATTATAAAAAAAAATTCATTGGTTGCTGTTTTAGAAAAAAAATTCCCAAATCCCATAACAACTGGTATAAAATGACACTTCTATGTAGTTTTCATGAATCTATGGGGATAAATTCTGGATTGAAAATAATACCTTATATAAGGAGGAGAAATTGTCTTAGGATTCTAAAAATTTTCATTAAAAGATCAATAATTCTATATACAATGAAAATTGTTTTCCTAAATGAAATGTATGGAATTTGTGACAGACAGGGCCACTATTTTGATGACTAGATGAAAAAATATTCAAGATAGAAACTATAGGCTGCTGGATTAAATAAGAATCAAATTCGAGAAAGGATACCTGACCATTCTCATCAAAATAATTCATATCAAAAATTAATGTTGAAGAAAGAATAAAAATTACTTATTCCAAAGTAATCCAATAGAGTTTTCTTAAAGTATTTTGAATTAAGTTAAGGTTATCAAAAATCTATAACCAAAAATATTATAATTTTATAAATGTGATGTGGGAGAATCTAATATATAACTCCAAAAATTGTTTAAAAATTCTTCCAGCTCAAATAAAAGGAAAAAATAAAAATAATAAATCCACAAAAGATGCTTGTACTTTTATGGATTATGTTTGGAAGGATTTCCCACACATGGGAATAGTTATAATGAGTAATATTACCATGCTTCCAATGAAAACTCGTGATAATAAATTCAAAAACAAAAATATGAATAATTATTCAAATATTTATGTTATAATGAAAAGTGGATATTTATTGAAAGAAGATATCAATTCTGCTAGTTTCACTAAGGAATAATAATGTTTCAAATTATTCTTGAATCTATTTAGGTTTTTATTTTTTGTAGCGAGTTTAAGGTGATAATGTAATGTGGGAGAGTCTGATGAAGTGATGTAATTTATTTATTGAAATATTATTTTATTGTGATGGAATTTGCTATTTGTCATGATGAAGAGATATTGAATGTATCACTTTAGGGGAGATAACAATTTTAAGTGATGTGACATATAAGAGTTGTTTACTATAAATCTAGAATCTATCAAAATCACTAATGAAAATTTAATTATTATGTATGGTTGTTTCTTTTCTCATTTTTTATTAAATATGAAAAATCAGTTTATAAAATGATGGAAATTTGTTGAGATTAAAAATGGGGAGTGATATGTTTTTCACTTGAAATTTTTTAATGTGTTTATATAGATGTGTAGAGGTGATAAAATCCCTCATTAAAATAATTTAAATATCCCATAAATAGAGAATTCACATTTGGTATCATATGATGAAATTTTATAGACAAAATTAATGTTATAACTAATATCTCTTGATTTCAAAATAGATCATGTCTCATATAAAAAAAAGTTTGTTAATTTTATCTAATTTTTAAGTGAGATGGAACACTGCTTTATTTTGTGTAAGTAATTTGTTATTCCCCCTTTTTCTAAAGACAATAAAAAATAAATAAGTGACATATTCCCCTAAATTTATATTTCTTATCCCTTCCATAGCTTTATTTTCCTTATTATTTTATTTATTTAATTATTTTTTATATTGTACTATAGTTTAAGATTAAATTTGTTTGAAGATTTAGAGTTTTAGTATAGGAAGCATGATTTTCTCATGACTAATACTAATAGTGTGAAAACCATGATAAGAGTTTAAAGTTTTTATTATATCAATTTTTCATGGTCGATGATTTTTTTAAAATGTTCAGCCAAATCATGTAGGTTATCATGTGTTTCCAATGAGTGGAACATAGTTGGAACAATATATGGTAAATAGTGAAACATACCTAGAATTTTATATTATTGAAATTACCATTATGACATTGCATAAATTTAATCCATAACCTCTCCCCCACCACTACAGTAAAATCTCACCCTTTTTACACACCATTTCATCATTACTCTATACATACATAGTATTTCTAAGAGATTTATTCATTTTGTAAGATGATTATTCAATTTAAGATCTTTTTTATCTCTTCCTCTCTTTATTTCCTCCCTTTTCTCTACTGTTCTTTCTCTAAGGAGGTATTGAGAACACATGGTTCTCCTTGGATCAATCTTAAATTAGGGTTTTCTTGATTTTAGTGTATATTTTGGTTCTCTTGGGGTAATCCTTGACTCATTATGGTGTTGTATCACCCCTATTTGAGGAAGTAGATATTGGATGTATTTTACCACCATATTATCCTTTAAATACAAAAACTATGACTATATAATTGACTAAATTAATCTTTTGGATATTAAATGACATTTTTAATGCATATAAGTACTATTTGGAAATAAAAATATGTTTTCATTTGATTTTAAGTGGACATGAAAGTTTTTTCAATTTAAATATATTGTATAATTTTTTTTCATAATCATTCACACAAATGTTTGGTAAATTTCACAACTTATAATGAGATTTTGGAGCCATAAAAGTTTTCTTGGTCTTCACAATGATTTTTAAAAAGGTGTATATGAAGTTAGATTTGTTATTGGTAATTAAAATTTTTTTTTAAAATGTTTTTATTGTTTTAAATTCCTTTTAATGTTAGATTTGCAATTTATAAGTTGACATAATTATTTTTTATTTTAAATAATGATTATAAGGCCCCTTATGAATCATTTTAATAGGATGTTCTCAGTGAAAATATACAATTGTGATATACCACTTTATTTTATTATTTTTAATGAATAAAATTTTTCTTATTATAATAAATTATTGTTATATTTGTATACATGATTGAAAAGAGGTTGTTTCTATGAAGGGTACTAGGAGGTGAGTCTTTGTTTAGGATTTTATTTTTGGATTATTATATATATATATATATCTCATTGTTTTTTAATATTTGGTCACCTATATGTTTTATATAATGGGAAATAAGAGTAGAGAGTTTAATTTCTGTGATAAAACTCCATATTTGTTTAGGATTATAGTGTATATAGTGGCCCATAGTATGGATTTCACCATTCTATGGTAATATTCCCCTTAGTTAGGCCAGTTAGGGTATGAACGAGCATCAAGGTGGTTATATAACAATAGGTGTACTGATATGATGGATCAGGTTTATTACTGTTCTAGATATCCCAATATTCATCAAGTTATTCCCATGAGGACTATTACATGAATATATTTTATTGGTTATGTTTCATTTAAACTATGATAAGATATTATTCATAATTTCAAATTGCCCCTATATATTTTATGTTTTCATCATTACAATTTTGATTTCGACTTATTTACTCTTTACTCTTTTTGTTAAAAGGAATCATGTGATATAACTGTTAATGAATAATGGTTAGGAACACTTCTACTATTATTTAATATTTTAGAATCCTTCAAAAAAAGTTTTCAAAAATTGAATTCTCTCATTAATTTTTTCAAGTACACACGCTTATAAAAGGAAAATATTCATGATTAAAATGATACTAATTAAAAAGTACAATAAACTATTTCTATTTTTCAAATCCAAAAATAAATTCTATTTTCTTGAATTTTATTTTAAACTATCTTGAAATAGATATTCTATTCAAAGGCTATGCATGGGATGTGTTTTGGCATACCTACATAGATTTCATTCTCACAACTATTTTATTTGTTTTGAGGTACACCATTTATTTTCTCAGTGAGTATATGTGGTATTGAGGTAGGATGATGAATTGTGGATTCAAAGGAATTTTTTTGGGTTATTTGTTTAGTTTTTTATTTTTTTTATCAACTAATTGGACCACTCTTGTATGTAGTTTTTTTAGTTTTAAATATTTCTATGAGTTTGATATTCATATATTTGTTATGTATTTCTTGGTTTTTAATATGTTAGACTTCTTTTATTTTGGAATATAAACCCCAGATATAAAAAATTGGCCATGATATATTTTTAGTATAAATTATTACGTATAATATTACTTATTTAGAAAAACATTACCACCATATTCAGTTCAGTGGCCATGGAATTTGACTATAGCTACTTGTTATTGTGAAGCCCCTTGGTAATTTTAGTATGTCATCCCAAGTGCCTATTTTAGAGGTTTCTTGGAATGGTTCATAATAAAATGTATTAGATCCTATATTATAAATAAGTCTTGGGTTAATGAAGAACCTATTTTTATTTGAGGATATACGGTAGATTGGAGATATGATTGTTGGAGTTTTCGATGTAGGAGTTAATAAGTTTTTGGATAAATATTTTATTACTCAACCTTGAGTTTCCAGGGTATTTAAATATATAGATCATGAAATGTTAGATTTATTCATTTGGTATTGGTATATATTTGTTTGTGTTAATGTTTATTTCTATTTAATTAATTAATATGTAAGATGTTATTTGTGAGTCTTGTATTTTGAGTCTATTTTATTTATTTTAATCATTTTTTAATATGTATTGATGGTTCACAAAATTATATTGATGATATATGGATTATTTAAAATGTTATTGTGTTTTTTTGGAGGATGATGGGATTTAATCTTGTAGTACATGCTGGGATCTCATAGTCCAGATTTCCAAATCGATCTAGTAAACATTGTTTGATATAACTCTTAGAGGAAATATCAATACTAAGTCATTTTCTTCTAAATAATATAGATAGTTCATGAAGGGACACTAGTAACCCTTTTGTATGTTTTTTATTTTTTTGTTTATTTAAGATATTTTCTTTGATTCTAATGATATTTTTAATTATAGTTTGGATTTTCATATGGTGGCATCCAATTACGAAAACAATAAATAAACCATTCTGAATGGTGTCAAGTGGATTAAATATTTGAAAATGTGAGTGATAGTTTTAAAATAATGGAATTGAGGATTCAAAATTGAAGTGGGTATTTATTATGGAAATATTTTTTACAAGTAAAATGTGATGTTTTGATATTTGAGAATAATTGTTATAATATTAATTAAAATGAATTTGGTATTTGTAAGTGGTTAAATAATTATATTATGGAATTTATGAAAAAATTAATATGACTTATAAATAAAATTTTATGAATTTAAATTTGAGATTCAATATTTTGAAATAGTTTTAAAAGATAGATTTTAAATTCATTTAAGTGGTTTTGATAAGATTTTATGGAGTTTTTGTTATATTGATATTTACTTCTTTTGGGTATGGTTAGAGTTTTAATGTTTATTGGTTTAATTTTTTATTTTCATTTATATTTAGATAATACCCCCACTGAGTCTCCATGGATTTTCAAGGGAATACAATAGGTCATTTTCCATAGGTGAACCCTACAGTTAATCAATAAATATATTTACTTCTAGATTCCTGGAAGTTGAACCCATCTCCCTTTTATGGCCTGCCTGATCCTTATAAAGTGGAATAATAGGAAGGATATATTGAAATGATATCTACTTTTCTGGAGGTCCCTAATTATCTTAAGATCATATTCTATACCTTTATTCTGGAATTACAATGTTGGAAGTGGTGGACATTCATTATTTAGGATAATCCATGAGAGGACCACTCATGGGAAATTTTGTGGTCTTTTTTAATCTAACAGTATTTCATTGAGGCTATAATAGTGGAAAAGGTGATGGATTTGTACTACCTTATATAGGATTATAAATATATTTTGTAGTAAATTCAATATTTTATGTCCAAGTCCTCTATTATTTTTAGTTGGGCATGGACGGTTCCTTAAAGGCCCAATATTGTGAGAAATGTCTCAATACTAACATTTAGATGATGTTGTTGGAATTTATTCTATCCTTGTATGTAGAAGTGGTAAGGTAGGTTGTTCGGGTTGAGGAAGAATTAATAGGATTGATTGCGGTGAATTATACTTCATCTATTACCATAAGTGAACAAGGTAATTCTTGTGAAGTAAATGGGAAGCAGGATGAGTTTTTTTATAGTATTGAGATGCCTTCCTGGTTCTCTTAATCATCGCTTTTTGGGGGTATGAAATCGGTGCATCATTAGTGTGGAAATATAGGTTATAATAATCCATAATGTGAAAAATAACCAAATACTTGACATGTTTTTTTCTATTTGTGTCATCTATAGTGGTTTTTAAAGGATCCTCATGTAAAGGGAGTGGATCTGGATATTCCATTTCAAAGGATTCCTACCTCCAACTTGTTGGTCTTGATCATGATTAATTAGATTCTTAATGTGTTATTTATTATTCATTGTTTATTATATCTAGTCTATATCCCTTATTATTTTTTTTAGGTTATTATCATTCTAGGTCATTAGAGTTTTGATGAAGTATTTAACCTCTTTGATACTAGTTCCTTCTTGTAAAAATTATGAATTATTAATAGTTACATTTGGAATTGTTCATATAGTTAGTTTGATTACGCATCATGTACTTTGGTTTGGATGATTACACATAAAGGATATTTATTTTAATAAAATTATATCCTTTTGGGAGACAAAAATAGTTGGTATGATCTTTACTCTCTTGGTGATTTATCATGAAAAACACTATAAATATTTGTATTGATAAAGAAGTATTTGGTTATTAATTGCAGGATTCAAGGTTCAATGAGAGTTGAATATTGATTATTTTAGTTATATTATTAGGTCTTTTATTATTGGTAGTCACAAAGTTCCATGGTTTTGAGAAAAAATTAGTTTTTAGGAGGATGAATATTATACTTTCTGTTGATTAATAAAATGCAATGAATAATGAATGGGGTATAATGTGTTATGGAGGATAGAATCTCCACAAAAATACATTTATTTTATTTATTATTTGCTTTATGTAATTATTATTGATCCTATATTTGAGTTTTTAGATTATTATTTAAATATTTATTGAAATTTCAGAGTTTTATCAAATGGAACACAACTGAATCACACTTAGTTCTGACCAAGTGAAGGGCCTGTAATTTTTAAAAAATTAATTTTTCAAGGATGGAACATACTATACCTTACCATGAATCCAAACTATATATGTTTTTAGGGGATTCAAGTGAAGGGTTAATGGTTGGCACATGATTTGGAAAACCATATGTCCAAATCAAATGACCTACCTAAACTTTTAAAATATTAAAATTACTAGTTTTCTTTTTCTGAAATTTTACCCTTAAACTCTCACACCCTCTAATTCAATTCCACTTCTGTTCAAACCATATCCATCCATTCCAATCCTTTAAAAAGTGTTAAAATGTTGTGTATTTATGATTTTCGGATGATTATTCTACAGATATCTCAATTATCTTATCATCACTTCATTTCCTCCATCAATTTTTCTCGTTCTTGCCCTACTAAGGTCTTGAAAACCTCTGCTTCTACTTATATGGATTTGAAATTGGGATTTTCCTATTTTTAGTATATTTTTTGGTTATCTAGGGGTAATCCTTTCCTCACTAGGGTGGATTATAACTGTTTTTTTTTTGGAAGTGATTGTTTGATTTTGGTTTACATTTGTATTATCTGTTAACTCTAGAACAAAAATATTTGTTTAAATTAGTGATTTAGATATCAAATGATATGATTAAATGTGGATGAGGATTATATAGAAATAAAAATTAGTTTTAAATTTATTTTTAATGGATGTAAATGGATTTTCAATTTATACATACAGTATATATCTATTTTTACATAACCATTCACACCAAATGACTCATAATGTGTCCAAATAGAATTTATAAATGGATTTTCGAACCTCAAAAGGTTTTTTGGTCTTCAAATTGAATTTTAGAAAAGCTTAAATTAACTTAATGATGTTATTAATTTTAAAATGGTGTTTTAAAATTATTTAAATGTTTTAAATACTTTATAATGTTAAGTGTTTGGTTTCAAATTTATCTTATATGATTATTCATTTATAAAATTGGTATGAGGCCTGGTTTGAACCATTTTAGAGAGGATATTCTTGATGGAAAAAAACATACGACATATCTAATTCCTTGGTTTTTTTAAATAATTATATTGTACTTTTTTAGATATGGTTGATATATTCCTATTCTTAATGAATTGGAGGATTTTTTCATGATGGGTACTCAGGTGGGAGGCTTTATTTATGATTTCAGTTTCATCTAACAATATATATATATATATATATATTTATAAAATTACTTATTGCTATTTAAATTATCTCATAATGATTATATATATATATCATGGGATCCAAGAGTAGTTAAGGTAATTTGTGAGAGCATAAACTACACTAGTTTAGGATTGTAATCTAAATACTGGCCCTTGGTATTCATTTCTCCCTATTATGGATGTTTTCCCCTTAGATTATATAATAATGATTGATTCAGAATAAAGTGGTTGGATTGAATCTGGCATTCCATTATGACAGATCCTGATTATAATTTTTCCAGATATTCCCATTAGCTTTCATTTATTTCAATGATCGTTGGTATGTGGATATATTATATTGGTTATATTTTCATTAATTTTGTGATATAAAACTATTAATTATGTTCCATTTCTCATATATCACTATTACTTACATCATTGCAATTAATATTTCTCTTTATTTTAATTTTACACTTTTGGATTAAAGGAAACATGTGAATTTATAATTTTGAAAAAATGGTTGTGATATGTCCTACTGTCCTTTTATATTTTAACATCCTTAAAATGATGTTTTCAAAAATACACTTTTTATAAATTATGTTTCCTAGTATCACCTCTATTAAATCACAAATTTCTATGTTTTAAATGTTACTTCTTAAATAGGGAAAAACTATTACTTTATATTTAAAACTATATTGAAATGGATATTTTTTAAAAGGATATGCATAAGGTTTTGTTTGGAATACTTAATATAATTTAACACAAAGACCTATTATATTTATGTTTAAAAATATGGCCAGTCATAGAGTGTTTGTGGTGTGTATGTTAGACAGTGAATTTTTGAGTCAAGTGTAGATTGGGTTGGTTATTTGTTTTAGTTTATTATTTCTATTGTATCTGTCATGTCATACAATTATTTAATAAATATTATTTTATTTATAATAATTTCTCTTTGTTGGATTTTCATTTATACTTTTTGTGTTTTTTGTTTCATGTTATAAGTGAGACATGTTTTTCATAGAGCATATGTAACTTTGATGTATGTAGTGTTAATGTTGTATTTAAAAGATAATTTCATTTTATTAATCTTATTTATTAGGTGAAATATTTCTAAAAAATTTCACTTTTAAGGACTTAGTGTTTTTATCTATCCCATGGGGATCTATAATTCTTATTTATCCTTGATACAGATTGGCTCGGCTACCTAGATTAATGTGTTCTAGACTGGTTTGTGACGTTTTCATTTATTATAGTGTCTCAATACTTTTACAGATATTATTATATTATTTTAAAAATAAAAAACGAACAAATTAAACCGAAATGTCATGAGGCATAATGTATTGGAAAGGTTGTGTTCATATTAAATCAAAAGAAACCAAAATATGAAATATTTATTTATTCTTCATAATTAGATACTAAATACATTGATATCATATAAGAATATAGGATATAATTTAGATTACATAAAATAAAGAGGTTAGTTATCAAGCCCCGTATAGGAATAAACATGGTAATGAACCATTACATGTGATTAAGAAGTCATAACATGACATCATAAAATACAAGGCTTGTGAATTATAATATAGAGTAATAAAATAAAGAACATGGAATCATAAGATCATGTAAACATATGAAAATGGGAATAACATAAAACATGAGATATGAAAAAGAAAATGTTATCTACAAAGATAACAACACATGGTTGAAAAAATTCACATCATGGATTAGGTTTACTCTATAATCCCATACACAACATCCAATGAGACAAAAACATTACCAAATTCATTAGAGTGCTATCTAAGAACACCCATCATAATATGTACATTTAAAAATGTACCACTTAAAGAAAAAACACAAGGCATAAAAATAAGGATTACCCATGGAAAGAAATGAGTTTGATAACTATTTCATATAGAAAAAAATGAAATATAATAATGGTTTACAGAAAATAATGTATAAAATAATTATTATATGTTTATAATAATTGTTTCATAACATTAGAATAGTTTTATATCATAAACATAAGGATTACCCATGTAATGAATTGAGTTGCATAAAAATATCATATAGCATAACAAAATAATATATCAAAATGGTTTCAATAAAAGAATTTATAAAAAAAAATTGGTTGTTTAAAATAATAGTTCATGAGAAATTATGTTCAAGTGAATTAAAGACATGAAAAAAGTAGATAAATCCATTTGGGATTTTACCTCTTAAGAGGGGAATTAGGAAAAAGGGAACTATGTTATTAAAGCAAGTAAGAAAAAAATGACCCACAAAACAATTAACTAATTTTTTTTCCAAGATAAACTGTGAAATTTTAGAAAACATGTGTAGTTTAAAAAATTTTAATTAGTTGGACTTTTAATGGGGAATGAAACTGAGAAGTTCCCTTTAATCAGGTTTTTTAATCATGAGAAATTGAGAAGGGGGCATTATAAAACATGTATATACCCAAGAAGGAAGGATAAATTAATATAGTTATATATGTGTGGGATATAATAAATTATAATTAAATAAATATTTTACATTGATAAAGTTATGTAAAAAATGGAATGAATATCCCAAAAAATATATGGTGGTTCAGAGAGATCTTATACATTATGTTCATGATTTTTATGCCATTGCACATTATTAAAATAATAATAAAATAAAATTTAGTAATTTGTTAGTTAAGAACCAATTACATTTATCCATTATTTATTATTATTTTATAATGTTCATTTTTAACCATTTCAATGTGATATAAGTCGAATTTCATTTTTTTCGTGGGTGTTTGGTTCAAAGTTTCATGGTCAGATCTCTTGTGTATAATTATGAATGTAATTTGAACGTGATAATAAAACTATATAAGTGAAATTAAATTATACTATTTTCTTTGAATAAATTTTAATTTCCTGAAATATTATTTTGTGCTCCAATATATGTCAATTAACTTAGTAAAAATGTTATCATTACATGATTAGTTCATTTAGAAACATTTACCACCTATTAAAAACTAGTTTCATTTTATTTAATATTATATATACATATATATTATTTCAATAACATGGAATAATTTATAATATAATTATTATAAAATTAATCAACCATAGTAATATTTTTATGAGCAACCTTGAAGTCAGTAATGGAAAATGAAAACACGTCATCCACAGGGGTGGAGAAGTAATATAATATTGATAATAGTTACATTTATTTGAATAAGAGGATAATATTAAATGAGGTATGATAGATGATTCATTATAAATATAAAATTAAAATATAAATGTGATACTTGAATTATTATTCCACATTGTATTGGAGAGGTGAAGATGAGGTAGAAGAAGAAAAAAAATTAAAATTTGTAGTTTGAGAATATTACTTCTTGAGTGCCAAATCCTTATAAAACTTATTAAGGTACTTGGAATTGTTATTTTGTTATGAAAAGTATAACTAATACATGGGGGAGATGATTTAAAATGTAAATGGGTATTAATTTGCTAAGCGATGGGGCTTATAAGGTGTTCGGATATGGGGATGTGAGGGCTGGTATTTATGAGACGAGGAGAGGGTTGTTTTTTATTATTATAATCATTAGTTTATTATTTTGGATCAATACTAACAATATTATTTCTTCTTGTTAATATTTATAGTAAATTGTTCATGTTATTATGAAATAATGGGTTCTTACTTCATTCATGACACAAAACTTCATGTATTTTGTTTATAATGTTTCATATTGTATTTTTCGATATTTCACACTCTAAAAAAATATATTATTCTATGAAAATACAAAACAATGACCACGACCATTTCATGACATGTATATTACAAAATTAAGTCCATTATTTAAAATTAATTTCTAAATATGTGGAATTTAGTTTTTAAATAAAATCCTCAATTATTTGAAGAATACCAATTTTAATATTATGATCAATTTTATGACCCATTTAAAAATTACTTAATATCTCAAAAATTTATAGTATAATTATAATAAAATTTAAAATTAATTATTAAACAAAATTTATGATAATAATTTCCTTTTATATTAGTATATTTTTTATAAAAATGAAAATAAAACATAAATGTTTTACCAAAAAATGAGGACATATTTTATCATTTTTAAAATATTTATTTAAATTTATCATCTTATAAATATGTTATATTCTTATTTTATAAGATACCTAAATATTATTTAACACTTCTATAATTTATGATACCATTATAATGTCCAGGTTACTATTTATAATAGTTTGATTACTATTATAGTGGTTAGATTACTATTCCAATAACCAGATATATAATGGTCATATTTGATGACTACTTTCAATAAATACCTAACATTTAAATCATTATTCATTCATTTTTAGTCTCTCTATCATATATATATATATATATATATATTCATTTTTAAATTTCATATTATATTACTAATATTCTACTTCAATTATACAATGTTGTTTCTTGAATGAGATTATTCTGGGAGATTAAGAAGATCAAAATATTCTTATTATTGTTATATTTTTTATATTTTTTTCATCCCATTGTAATAAATTTAATTATTATGGACATTTTAATTCTCTAAATTAAATGTTCAATTTATTATAATAAAATTTTGTTGGTTCTATCAGGTGTTTATTATGCATTATATAATATTATATTACTTAATGTGATAAACTTTTAGATGGGAAAATCCATTGATAAAATTTTGGTCCATTACATACATCCCCTTATGAAATTTTAACCTTGAAATTTCATTTTACATATTCTTCATGGTTCATATGGTTCCTATATTTCCTCCTTATACTTATGGCATTTCCATAGTAATTTGGATAGGTGAGTTTTCTTATTGTGTAGAACTTCATCTCTATTATCTAAGATCTTCACCTACTGCTCCTCAAAAGAGGGATCATTTTCTAGCTATACCACCACATAATTTAAAACATGTGACAGATCAATTTTGTACATTATCAATATGGATACATGGTAAATGTCACGTAATTGAGACATGAACGTGGGAGTTTTATTGGATACGCCACACCTCCCATGCGATCAAGAATGTCACGAACCACTCCCCACAAAGTGTACCCCTCCTGGGCCGGCAATGTGAGAAGGGAGATAATGACCCCCGAGTCTATAACGACCCATACTTTACATACATTGTTAATACTTCAAAATTGAAGCACACTTATTACAACATATGACAAAACCACAAAGGACCGTATAGGTATAGTGTCTTTAGAAGCTGGGAAACATAAACAACTGGTTCATAAATCTTCTACAGTGTCTCCCATTTATTTCATCATATCTAGGGTCCCTTTTAGTATATTCTACTTAATATCCATCTTCCTGACCTGGGGAAAAGAAAACATAAAAGGGTGAGCTCAAATGCTCAGCAAGGCAAATAAAGGAAATAAAAATCATATCATATCTTTTTGAAAATCAAAACCTGCAAAAGAGATCATAATATCTTAACATGGAATAAATCATAGAAGTGAAAATGAGATCCCCATAATCATAACATAAAACTTGAAACTTTGTGGCATGCACACAAAATCATGGAAAATCATTTCTTGTTAGTCATGACTCATTGCCAAGACTATCTTAGTGGACAAAGTCCCTTTCTGAACCGAGTTCACTCCTCGTTTCAGTCCTGTATCACTAAACCGAAATAACCTTCCGTTCCAGCCATGTCTATCTCATGAGATATAAAATCTTTACCCAATGCATTGGAGGGAGATATAGGTCCCACCCATCTTATAATGAATCCTTTCTTATGTGTGCCACATAATCATAAAACATACATCATCGCATAACACATGTAACAAAAATGGGATTCTTGAAACATCATGACATCATAAATCAATTCATATAAGATAAAGGAATTCATAAACATAATTCCATCACAACATAGTCAAATAAATGTAAAAATATGGATAGAAACATAACCCTTTATTATCTTAGATGGAAAATAATTTTGATAAAACACTTGAATTGAATTCTTGAGGAAAATATCCTTTCTTCTTCAAAATCAATTTCTTTTCACAAAACATCATGTAATTTTAAAAGAATGAGATTTTATTGAAAATAGTCATGAAATCTTTTAGAGGAAGCTTCATGAAAATAAGGCTTTATAATACAGTAGAAATCCGTTCGTGCCGTATAAGTTAAAAAAAACATTCTTCTTACTTTTGTCGGAAAAGTCAAAAAGTACCACGTATGACAAAAGATTCCTTTCATAGATATTACTAAAAACTCACCGAAGGGTAAAAATGGATTTAAACAATTGTAGGTGGATGGAAATAATATTACATATTGATGAAACATGAATGTGGATGATAAAATACACCCCAGTAAATAATTATGAATAGACAATCTCGGATAAAAATGAGATTGTGATATTTCCCTTACCTTAGGTCCGATTTGCTTTGTTCGTGTCCGAAGCTCCTGTATAAAGGTTTAAATAATGTTATTTACTTATTCCAGAATCATACATATTTATATGAGATCATATATGGTCATATTATTAGCTTCTTGTTAGTATTATTTCATTGTTACTTGTTACTCGGGTCTTTATAACGTTTTGTTCTTATGCGTGTTTTGTCGAATAAATTCTTATTCTTATCTTTAGGTTATAGATAATTCATTTCCAGAATGGTATTAGTGTATTATATACCATATTCATTCATTCAATTAATTTATATAATCATTATGAAATGAAGATCATGTAGAACGAGTCGCATCACATCGTGGAGACGGTATTCCGTACGTACGCATGAGTGATGATATCGTTCCTATGATCGTGGAATTGTGTTGGATTATATATATATATTATTTCAGTATCAATATTACTTCATAATAATCATATATAGTTACTCATTACACCATTATACGCATCCTTGTAAGGTGATGGTGGAAAAATAGATTACACCACGGCGTGGAGACGGTATTCCGTACGTACGCACGCGCGGTGATTTCATTTTTCCGTAGGATGGATAGAAGGTGAATTAGGGTTGTTTCATATTTATAATAACATATCATTATGTAAGTAATACTGATGTTATTACTTTATCATTAAACAACTAAAGAAGAAGAAGTTGAAGAAGAAAGAAATTGAAAAGATCGGTAATGGATATTACCTCTTCTTTGGAACGCCTCTTTGAATCCTTCACTTATGGAACTAAGATTGGTCTTTGGAGAAGACCAGGACCTCTAGGATTATTCTAGGGAAGTGGAGAGGAGAAAATGGCAGGGGTTGGCCGAGCTTTAGGGCTCAAATTGGTGTGAGGAGGAGGGGGAGGAGGTGTCCTTTTATAAGGGAGGAGAGGGGCACCTTAGGAATATCTCAAAATATTATTTTATATTAAAGTAAAAATAAGTTTATAATGGTTCCAAAGGGTCTTATTTCGAAGATAAGGTGGGGAGGGGTCGAAATCCTATCAACCAATAGAATTTAGACAAGTTTAGGATATTATTTTAACCTTATCAATTAAATTTAACTCTAAGTTAAATAATTTAACTTTTACCATGTCTTTTTGTTTTCTTTCGCTATATGGTTAATAAACATACTATAACATGCCAAACGAACCCCAAATTGTTTATTATTAATATAGATATCCTTATCTAAGTCATTTGGCCGAACCTTAGATTTTTAGGAATACAATAACAATTAATAATATAATATTTGATTTAAAAACTATTTTGTGTCAATTTTGACACTATTTGATATATGATTTTTGTGAAAGTCATAACAGAATTATATGTTCGAACCAAGTTGATTAAATCAACATTAATATATCATAGTAACCTATAAAATTAGTGGAATTCATAAAAAGTCTTAAATTACATTTATTTTGGTATTTATATTATCAATTTTGTCAATATTTCATTAATAAGATAATTACTGCATCATCTTTGTGTCATAAATAAATTAAATTATTTGATGTCTAAAAATTACAAATAAAATACCATAATGTAGGAAATCTTTTTATCTTTCTAATGAATATTTACAATGGAATTAATCTTATGTATAACCCCATATTAAAAATGATTTACTTATTAAACTTTGATTTTAACTATTTTAACCCTTCTTTAAATAAATTAATAATAAATGTCCTAATCTAATCCAAGTGGGCCTAAATGGTCATATTTTATTCCTAAGTTTTTTTTTGGTCGAATTACACTTGTCCAATAGAATTAGGACATGTGTTAGGGTAATATTAATATCATATTTACCCTTAGTTACCCTATTTACTATTAACCGCGGTAAAAAAGGTAAAAAGTTACTATTCACCAAAAAATTATTTTCATCTCATTGAACCATATTTTAGTCCTTGATATTAACCGTGTCTCTCGGATTTTCGAAATTCCATTCACAGAAGCGGTAAAATTAAGTTTTATGCAAAATTCAGTTTTTAACCTACCACTTAGTGGTTTCACTATTCATCAAAAATTGAAAGTTTTCAGAAAAATACCAAAATTTCACCCTAGGCTAATTTCGATATTCTGAGTCCAAAAATGAAGTCCATTTTGAAAAATGTAATTTATAAAATTTCAAAAAGTGGTTATTACTATTCATAACGGATAGTTTTAATAGCATATTGTTGTTTAGTGAAAACTCGGTATTGCGTACGACGCATGCTATCGAGGAAGGTCGCGATTGCGTGTAAAGCAAGCCAAGCAAGTGTTGTGTAGAAAAAGATTCCTTTGATGATTTATATAACATAAAAGTCTCGGGTGTTACATTCTACCCCCCTTAAAAAGAATTTCGCCCTCGAAATTCGTCACTTTGCAACAAACAGATGAGGATACTTCTCCCTCATCATATCCTCAAGCTCCCATGTAGCTTCTTCAAGTTGGTGGTTCCTCCATACAACATTCACTAAGCGAGTGGTCTTGTTTCATAGGACTTTTTCGCTATGATCCAGAATCTCTATCGGTTGTTCTTCATAAGAAAGATCTTGCTCCAGCGGTACAACTTCTGAGCTGAGTACATGTGAAGGATCTGGTATGTACTTTCTCAGGAGAGATACATGGAACACATCGTGAACTTGAGAGAGATTCGGTGGAAGCGCCAATCGGTAAGCTACCTTCCCAACACGATCCAGTATTTCGAAAGGACCGATATATCTAGGGCTCAACTTCCCCTTCTTTCCAAATCTCATAACCCTCTTCCAGGGAGATATTCGTAAGAACACTTTATCACCCACTTCAAACTCTAGGTCTTTTCTTCGGTTGTCGGCATAACTTTTCTGTCGACTCTGAGCTGCTCTTATGTGTTGTTGAATAGATCTGACCTTTTCTTCCATTTCATCAACGAGATCATGTCCTAATAGCTTTCTTTCCCCAACTTCATCCCAGCAAGTTGGAGTCCTGCATTTCTTTCAATAGAGAGCTTCATAAGGAGCCATCTGAATACTGGAGTGAAAGCTATTATTATAAGAAAATTCCACCAAAGGTAGGTGTTGATCCCAACCTCCTTTGAAATCCATAGAGCAAGCTCTCAACATATCTTCTAGGGTTTGAATTGTTCTCTCAGACTGACCGTCTGTCTGGGGATGATAAGCAGTGCTGAAACTCAACTCTGTATCCAGAGTATGCTGAAGACTTCGCCAGAACTTCGAGGTAAATCTCGGATCCCGATCAGATATAATAGAAAGTGGTACTCTATGCAATCTTACCACTTCCTTTACATATATCCTGGCAAGCTGATCTAGAGAGAAATACTCTCTAATAGCAATGAAGTGTGCAGACTTTGTAAGACGATCAACTATGACCCAGATAGCATTATTGCCTTTGGATGTTTTAGGAAGTCCTGTGACAAAGTCCATAGTGATGTTTTCCCATTTCCATTCGGGTATGGGTAATGGTTGTAACATCCCCTTAGACTTCTGTCTCTCAGCTTTAACTTGTTGACAAACCAAGCATCGAGAGACATATTTAGCAACATCTCTTTTCATGCCATCCCACCAGAAGTACTCTTTCAGGTCCCTATACATCTTCGTGCTTCCAGGATGAATAGAGAATGAAGAACTATGAGCCTCATCCAGAAGCTCCTTCTTTAATTCGGGGATGGGAGGAACACAAACCCGATTCCTGAACTTTATTATCCCATCACAATCAAGGTTGAATTCAAGAACATTTCTCACCTTCTTTTGTAACTCGACATCTTCTTTCTGTGCCTCTTTAATCTTCACATGTATAGATGGTTGAACATTCATTTGAGAAAGATAAGATTTTTCCCCTTCCATTATAATTCCAAGATCCATCCTTTGTAAATCCATAAATATTGGATCTTTTGTGATCCTCATCATGGATAAACTAGCATGGTCTTGTCGACTTAATGCATCTGCCACCTTGTTTGCTTTCCCAGGGTGGTAATGGATTGAGCAGTCATAATCCTTAATCAGCTCCAACCATCTTCTTTGACGCATATTCAACTCCTTTTGTGTGAAAATATACTTTAAACTTTTATGATCAGTATAAATATCACACCTTTCACCATAAAGTTAATGCCTCCAAATCTTTAAGGCAAAGATTACCGCAGCCAACTCCAAATCATGTGTTGGGTAATTTTGCTCATGGATTTTCGACTGTCGTGAGGCATAAGCTATCACCATATCATTTTGCATAAGAACACACCCCAATCCCTTCTTGGATGCATCACTGTAGATCACAAACCTTTCTCCACTACAAGGCAGTGTGAGCACAGGTGCACTGGATAACCTTCTTTTCAACTCCTTGAAATTCTTTTCACATTCCTCTGTCCAGACAAACTTAACTCACTTCCGAGTCAACTTGGTGATTGGATTAGATAATCGTGAAAAATCTTTTACAAAACGTCGATAATATCCAGCCAAACCAAGAAAACTTCGGATCTCAGTTACTGTTGTTGGTCTTGACCATCTTTCGATAACCTCTGTTTTTGCTGGATCCACAGATATCCCCTCTTTTGAGATTATATGACCCAAAAATGCAACTTTTTGAAGCCAAAATTCACACTTGGTAAATTTGGCATAAATCTTCTCCTTTCTCAGGGTCTTCAATATAATTCTCAAGTGATCTTCATGCTCTTCCTTGCTCTTTGAATAGACAAGAATATCTTCTATAAAGACTACCACAAATTGATCAAGATAGTCTCTAAAGACTCTATTCATTAGATCCATGAAGATAGCAGGGGCATTAGTAAGACCAAATGGCATCACTATAAATTCATAGTGTACATACCTTGTACGGAAAGCTGTCTTTGGTATATCCTCCCTTTTGACCCTTAATTGATGATACCCTGAACGGAGATCAATCTTGGAAAAGTATTGAGCTCCGCGTAGTTGGTCAAATAAGTCATCAATGCGTGGGAGAGGGTATTTGTTCTTGATAGTGATCTTGTTAAGTTCTCGATAATCAATGCAGAGTCTCATTGATCCATCTTTCTTCTTAACAAATAGAACAGGTGCTCCCCAAGGTGACGCACTAGGGCGTATGAATCCCTTATCAAGATACTCTTGGAGTTGCTTCTTCAATTCCTGCAACTCAATTGGGGCCATTCTATAAGGTGTCTTTGAAATTGGCAAAGCGCCCGGTATGAGTTCTATTGAAAACTCAACTTCACGATTTGGTGGAAGACCCGGTAATTCCTCCGGAAAGACATCATCAAACTCCCGTACAATGGGAATATTCTTAATCGTGAGTTTCTCACCAACCATTTGAGATAAATAACCTTCATTTAGTGGAATCAATACCCATAAGATGGATGAAATTTCCACTGGAAGGTTATGTTCATCCTTGCATTGATAGAAGATCGTAGATTGATCTGGAATATGAAATGTGACTTCCCTTCTTTGGCAATCGATATGAGCACCATGTAGAGAAAGCCAATCCATGCCAAGAATCACATCAAATTCCACTAAAGGAAGGATCACAAGATTTGCAGGAAGCACTTTCCCACAAACTTCGATCGGAGAAGAATTATAAACTTTTTATGCGATTGATGTGCCATTAGGTGTTGTCACAGCTAACTCAACATCTAATTGTTGAGGTAATACAGTGATACCCTTAGAAAAGTCTTCAGAAATAAAAGAGTGGGTGGATCCAGAATCAAATAAAACATTTGCTACTTTAGAGTGGATGGTAAGTGTACCTTTCACCACATCGTTATCTTACTCCACATCGCTGATAGAAATTGCATGTGACTTTCCTTTGTCTTTAGCCTTAAGAGTTTGTTGACGTCGACCATAATCATCAACCCTTGGATTTGGGCATTGATTGGCATAATGCCCCATCTCCTTACACTTGAAACATTGAAGTGTAGTAGGTTCATTCTGTGTATCCCTTCCTTTGTTTGCGTCATTAGACATCTTCTTCCCATTATCACGGCATTCAAATGCCCGATGACCTTCTTTTCCACATTTAAAACATTTACTTGTCCCTTTAAGACAACTCCCTCCATGTTTCTTTCCACACATTGAGCATAAGGGAAAGTTCATCTTCTTTTCTGTGTGCTCTTTAGATTTTTCTTTGAATTCCATCTTCCTCTTCTTATCAAACCCATGTGACTGATGGGTTACTCCAATCTCCATCTCTACTTTGAGAGCACATCGAACGATTTCCTCGTAGCTATTGAAGTCCCTTATGGATAACGCCCTTCGAAGACTTGGTTTTAAGCCACTAAAGAATCGATCGATCTTACTCTCAGGTTCGATAATAATACCATAAGCGTACCTTGCAAGTCTTGTAAAATTTGCTTCATAGGTACCAACAGATTCATCATCCCTTTGCTTCAGTTCAAGAAACTCTTTCTCCATCTTTGTTCGGAGAATACGAGGGAAGTACTTATTGAAAAATAAGTTCTTGAACTCGTCCCATTCCATAGACTCAATTTCATCCCTTTGCCTCATATTCTTAACAAGATTCCACCATTGATCAGCATCTCCTTCCAAACGATACACTGCTAGGATGACTTTATCATGTTCAGAACATTGAAGAACTGAAAATATCTTTTCAGTAGTACTAATCCATTGTTCAGCAACTAATGGATCAGTAGACCCGCTGAAAGAAGGTGGACGCTGCCTCATGAAGGCTTCAACAGAATGTTGCTCCCTCCTTTGCTCGTTTGGAAATCCTGCATGATTCATAGCTTGAGAAAGTTGTGTGAGCATGGCTACAAGATTTTGCATTCCAGTTCCCATATCGTTTGGTTGCTCAGGGGGACAATCATTGCATTGCCCATCGCATTCCGCATTAACACGGTTCCTTCGGGTTCCAGCCATTGACTAAAACCAAGAAGAATAGTGTGAGCAACACTAATTATAATAGGAAACCACATAATTCAAGAATAAAATTTTCATGCTTAAGGTCTTATCCTAGGTTATTCAATGCCATTTCTAAAACACTAAGATTGTGTTCTATGCTTAGACTTATCCTTAGGGTTCTTACTAAGGCTTTCACATCGTAGTTTCCAAAGGTTGACTATACCTTTCCTCTGATACCAACTATAACGACCCATACTTTACATACATTGTTAATACTTCAAAATTGAAGCACACTTATTACAACATATGACAAAACCACAAAGGACCGTATAGGTATAGTGTCTTTAGAAACTGGGAAACATAAACAACTGGTTCATAAATCTTCTACAGTGTCTCCCATTTATTTCATCATATCTAGGGTCCCTTTTAGCATATTATACTTAATATCCATCTTCCTGACCTGGGGAAAAGAAAACATAAAAGGGTGAGCTCAAATGCTCAGCAAGGCAAATAAAGGAAATAAAAATCATATCATATCTTTTTGAAAATCAAAACCTGCAAAAGAGATCATAATATCTTAACATGGAATAAATCATAGAAGTGAAAATGAGATCCCCATAATCATAACATAAAACTTGAAACTTTGTGGAATGCACACATAATCATGGAAAATCATTTCTTGTTAGTCATGACTCATTGCCAAGATTATCTTAGTGGACAAAGTCCCTTTCTGAACCGAGTTCACTCCTCGTTTCAGTCCTGTATCACTGAACCGAAATAACCTTCCGTTCCATCCATGTCTATCTCATGAGATATAAAATCTTTACCCAATGCATTGGAGGTAGATATAGGTCCCACCCATCTTATAATGAATCCTTTCTTATGTGTGCCACATAATCATAAAACATACATCATCGCATAACACATGTAACAAAAATGGGATTCTTGAAACATCATGACATCATAAATCAATTCATATAAGATAAAGGAATTCATAAACATAATTCCATCACAACATAGTCAAATAAATGTAAAAATATGGATAGAAACAGAACCCTTTATTATCTTAGATGGAAAATAATTTTGATAAAACACATGAATTGAATTCTTGAGGAAAATATCCTTTCTTCTTCAAAATCAATTTCTTTTCACAAAACATCATGTAATTTTAAAAGAAAGATATTTTATTGAAAATAGTCATGAAATCTTTTAGAGGAAGCTTCATGAAAATAAGGCTTTATAAAACAGTAGAAATCCGTTCGTGCCGTATAAGTTAAAAAAAACATTCTTCGTACTTTTGTCGGAAAAGTCAAAAAGTACCTCGTATGACAAAAGATTCCTTTCATAGATATTACTAAAAACTCACCGAAGGGTAAAAATGGATTTAAACAATTGTAGGTGGATGGAAATAATATTACATTTTGATGAAACATGGATGTGGATGATAAAATACACCCCAGTAAATACTTATGAATAAACAATCTCGGATAAAAATGAGATTGTGATATTTCCCTTACCTTAGGTCCGATTTGCTTTGTTCGTGTCCGAAGCTCCTGTATAATGGTTTAAATAATGTTATTGACTTATTCCAGAATCATACATATTTATATGAGATCATATATGGTCATATTATTAGCTTCTTGTTAGTATTATTTCATTGATACTTGTTACTCGGGTCTTTATAACTTTTTGTTCTTATGCGTGTTTTGTCGAATAAATTCTTATTCTTATCTTTAGGTTATAGATAATTCATTTCCAGAATGGTATTAGTGTAGTATATACCATATTCATTCATTCAATTAATTTATATAATCATTATGAAATGAAGATCATGTAGAACGAGTCGCATCACATCGTGGAGACGGTATTCCGTACGTACGCACGAGTGATGATATCGTTCCTATGATCGTGGAATTGTATTGGAGTATATATATATATTATTTCAGTATCTATATTACTTCATAATAATCATATATAGTTACTCATTACACCATTATACCCATCCTTGTATGGTGATGGTGGAAAAATAGATTACACCACGGCCTGGAGACGGTATTCCGTACGTACGCACGCACGGTGATTTCATTTTTCCGTAGGATGGATAGAAGGTGAATTAGGGTTGTTTCATATTTATAATAACATATCAGTATGTAAGTAATACTGATGTTATTACTTTATCATGAAACAACTAAATAAGAAGAAGTTGAAGAAGAAAGAAATTGAAAAGATCGGTAATGGATATTACCTCTTCTTTGGAACGCCTCTTTGAATCCTTCACTTAAGGAACTAAGATTGTTCTTTGGAGAAGACCAGGACCTCTAGGATTAATCTAGGGAAGTGGAGAAGAGAAAATGGCAGGGGTTGGCCGAGATTTAGTGCTCAAATTGGTGTGAGGAGGAGGGGGAGGAGGTGTCCTTTTATAAGGGAGGAGAGGGGCACCTTAGGAATATCTCAAAATATTATTTTATATTAAAGTCAAAATCGGTTTATAATGGTTCCAAAGGGTCTTATTTCGAAGATAAGGTGGGGAGGGGTCGAAATCCTATCAACCAATAGAATTTAGACAAGTTTAGGATATTATTTTAACCTTATCAATTAAATTTAACTCTAAGTTAAATAATTCAACTTTTACCATGTCTTTTTGTTTTCTTTCACTATATGGTTAATAAACTTACTATAACATGCCAAAAGAACCCCAAATTGTTTATTATTAATATATATATCCTTATCTAAGTCATTTGGCCGAACCTTAGATTTTTAGGAATACAATAACAATTAATAATATAATATTTGATTTAAAAACTATTTTGTGTCAATTTTGACACTATTTGATATATGATTTTTGTGAAAGTCATAACAGAATTATATGTTCGAACCAAGTTGATTAAATCAACATTAATATATTATAGTAACCTAGAAAATTAGTGGAATTCATAAAAAGTCTTAAATTACATTTATTTTGGTATTTATATTATCAATTTTGTCAATATTTCATTAATAAGATAATTACTGCATCATCTTTGTGTCATAAATAAATTAAATTATTTAATGTCTAAAAATTACAAATAAAATACCATCATGTAGGAAATATTTTTATCTTTCTAATGAATATTTACAATGGAATTTGTCTTATGTATAACCCCATATTAAAAATGATTTACTTATTAAACTTTGATTTTAACTATTTTAACCCTTCTTTAAATAAATTAATAATAAATGTCCTAATCTAATCCAAGTGGGCCTAAATGGTCATATTTTATTCCTAAGTTTGTTTTTGGTCGAATTACACTTGTCCAATAGAATTAGGACATGTGTTAGGGTAATATTAATATCATATTTACCCTTAGTTACCCTATTAACTATTAACCGCGGTAAAAAAGGTAAAAAGTTACTATTCACCAAAAAATTATTTTCATCTCATTGAACCACATTTTAGTCCTTGATATTAACCGTGTCTCTCGGATTTTCGAAATTCCATTCACAGAAGCGGTAAAATTAAGTTTTATGCAAAATTCAGTTTTTAACCTACCACTTAGTGGTTTCACTATTCATCAAAAATTGAAAGTTTTCAGAAAAATACCAAAATTTCACCCTAGGCTAATTTCGATATTCTGAGTCCAAAAATGAATTCCATTTTGAAAAATGAAATTTATAAAATTTCAAAAAGTGGTTATAACTATTCATAACGGCTAGTTTTAATAGCATATTGTTGTTTAGTGAAACTCGGTATTGCGTACGACGCAAGCTATCGAGGAAGGTCGTGATTGCGTATAAAGCAAGCCAAGCAAGTGTTGTGTAGAAAAAGATTCCTTTGATGATTTATATAACATAAAAGTCTCGGGTGTTACAGAGTCCCATCTCCAGTAGGTCCCGGGATGGAGACTATCATCGAGGGTATAGTAAACACACAAATGGGAGGCATTACCCTCTAAGAGAACACATGTGGTATTGAGAGATAAGACAGACACCAACCAACTCCAACTCAGAACTGAAATGTAAAAGAAACCCCAAGTGAATATATGTAATGTCATGTAAAAATTACTACAAATGAATGGGGAAACTACAAGTACCCAAAGGAAAGTAAAACAATAGCGACCATAAGGCCGAAGAGCTCCTGCAACACAAGCTCGTAGTAACCAACCTAATCTCCAATCTTCTCAAAGTGGACTAAAAACAGTTTATATAAATGTAGGGTGAGTATTATATTATACTCAGTAGTATCCTCCCTGAAGCCACTCGGGAAAAATTAATGAGAGCATGCTAAAGAACAGTGAACAAGAAGTGAATCTAACTCATCACCAAAACAAATATACTATGTTCCCATTCTAACCATGGACACTCTCACCAAGTAACGGATACAATAATATATCATATAATAAAGAATATTAAGGGTACCCTTCTACAACTTCCCCACTGGTTTACCGCTTTTCCCTAACAGCATACGTCATGTGCATCTCTCTCCAAAGGCTTTCCCGTATAAACATGGGAAATGCTCTACAATCTGCACCACATGCACCAAAAAGGTTTTCCCGCAGACACATGGGTGAAGCACCACACCATCCTCATAGCCAAAGATAACCAGGTATTTCCCAGGAGCCACCACAACTTTAATAACATGTATCATACGTTGGGTATTACACCTCAAGCCATTATAGCCCATAAACAGAGTAAGGATCCTCAATCCATCAGAGCCTATACACGTTACACCTATCGTAGTCCATAGGATATTATATCCAGAATATATGTGTGTGAAAAATCCACAAGCCATTAAAGCCCTCTACACACATATATGGGGAAAACTAACCGTTGTGCCTCATGGACCTAGTATCTACCAAGAAATGAGAGCAGGGTCAATGGGGGTAGTCAGCCATTCATCCTCCCACCAGAATGTTGAGGAAAACACCCCCCTAGGGATCAGAATACCCGGGGTTTCAGTTACCCTTACTGACAGGGTGGAGTAGAGTATAGAAACACAAAAAGTAAAGAATATATTATAACTCACAACCACACTATGGGCATAACCTAGTCTTAGACAAAACTGCTGCTAAAATCTCTCGGACTCCACGCTGCCACATCTAAGACTAGGTATCCTATAAGCACACATCAATTTAAGAGGCTTTATTGGATTACTTTCTTCCCTTTTTATCAATTCCAATATACGTTAATTAATTATTTATACATTAATTAACCATGAATATTTTTTCACATTAAATCCAATTAACATCACATCAAAAAACCAGTGTCCCTTCGAAAGTTTCAATCTCATTTATAAGTTCCAACAAACTCCTACCCCATGGGATATCATCATTTATTAAAACACTCATTACAAAATTACTTTCCCATATTCCCAGGCATTTTAGAAAAGAAAACTATGCTACTAAACACAAGGGGGCTCAACACGGTGAGTAGACGTACTACCTGTCGAATATTTTTCGCCTATAGCAAGAGCATGGACCCATTATCCATTGAGATGCTAAACACGTAATGCACGTGGCATACCCCAAAGGTTTTCGCCTCCTTCGGAAGAAGGGTAAGAATGACCAGATGCCTTGAGCAGGGGGGAAATGTAAAGTAGATGAACAACCATGAATCAAAAAACATACAACAATCACAACCATCCAATTCCATCATCCCTGGTGTCCTCCCTAACACACACATGCAAAATCTGATGCATATCGCCACTCTAGGCGTCATCTGCTACCACAAACACAATGCCTCCCTTCCTCCACATATCACAAGACCCCTCTAGGGTCACATCAAAACACAGGATATCACAACACCCCTTCCAGGGTCACAACATGGCACAAGCAGTAGGAAAACAATCATTACAACAAATGGGATCTTGTCCCATTGAAAAGGCATTCGACCTTCAAACAACAAACACCAACAATCACATCAAATGAGAATTTATCCCTACTTCACAACAAGAGGGTAACTCCGAACCCTTCATGGAACTCAATCATGTTATTTAACCCATATTGAATTAATAGATTCAATTCATTGGTTCCAACATCATGAACCAATTCAGTAAGCTATCGTCGAAGATTAAACATTCTTACTATGCCAATTTTGATCAACATCAAATTAGAACAACTACAACAAAGGAAAAAACCAGATTCTTTTACTTGCCTCTTTATCATTATCCAATTAATTATCAATTAATTCTGGATTTACATTCTATATCAATTTCCATCAAGAACAACATGCTAACAAGCAAAGAATATATATATAAAACTATCTAGAAAAACAAGAGGCAAACCATTGTCATGGTTCAAAGAAACAACATGTGATCAAACCAATTCATTTAATCTGGTTCATGTATTTAATTAGGTTAATTACATTGTGATAAAATGGGACAAATGATACTAACTCTATGACTAGACATAACCAATTAGAGGATGCATGAATCCCCTACCTCAAGGTTTTTCATGGAAAACCACAACGGTGGACGAACGACCAAGAAACCAAGCCGATTATCCATGAATCCTCCTTAGATCTCGTCTCCTAACACAACCAAGACAAAATCTCATAACAATCGACATCCACACACCTAAATCTACCCATAACATGTGTAGATCTAAGATCCCGGGAGAAGAGGGAGAGATGATCTAGGTATATCTATGAATCTAAAAAAAAGGACCACATACCTTGAGAAACTGGCATCGATTCGTGATGACAAGCCTCCGGATCACCTCAAAAACACATAGGAGAGGTTTTCCACCTCCAAGGAAGGGCAATCCCAAGTTATTTCCGATTAGGTGATTAAATGAGGTGATTAAAGGAAAAAATAGTTAGATCCTTATTTTTGGGATCTAACTTTTTGTGCCCGCATGGTTAGTCCGCACGGTTTAACAAGCCCTGCACTAATCGTGTGTTAGCTTCTGCCTCGACAATCACTCCTCACATAGTTAGTCTGCATGGTTAGACAAATCATGCACTAACTGTGCGTTAGCCACTACCTCCAAGTCCAGCCTTGCACATTTTGGCCGCACGGCTTACACAAACTTTGTGCCTCCAGTGCGAAGGCCATAACCCTTTAGATTTCAATAAAAAACCACCCAAACACACCCCAAGACACCTTGACATTCCAGAACACCTTTAACACCATAATTTCACAATGGAATGGACCAGAGAGTTCCGGGCCATTCAATTAGATAACTCTCAAGAAAATTCTCATCCTCAAAAATTCAAAACCAACCTAAAGAGAAAAAAGAACAGGGTCTGAACAACCACACACCAAGATACCTTTAAAATAGATAAAGCCACCAAAGCAACAATTTGATCCATCTCAAAAACATAAAGGTTTCAAAACCTCATTAGCTACAACGATACATGAAAGGAGTTAAACTTCAAACATATCTGGGTACTGGGAATGTATCTGTGACTCACGTTCCTATGTACTCTCCTCCAAGCCACTGTGTCACCACAAGACAAGAACTAAAGGAATAGAATATCCACACAGTACCATCTCATTGTGGTCTAGGTTCTCCACAGGTCTCTGCTAAAATGTTTCATCATCATCAATATCGATCACTCCCCAATAAATGATGTGAGAGTCATCTTGAATATAATGACATAGTTGTGAAACATGGTACAAACATCATGTCTCCGACTCATCTGTGGGGGAAGTGCTACTTTCTACGCCACATCTCTAACACGATCTAAAACCATGGAAGCCCCATCAATGTGGGGAGAAGTATTACTCCCACGACCATACCTTTGCTTCCCACAATGGGGAGTAACCTTCAGAAACACATGATCCCCAACATAAAACTCTAAGGGTATCCATCTTTGATCGACCTATGATTTCTAACGATCTTACGTTGTCTTCATCCTCTCATGAATCACTCAAACCATTTCTGTTTAATTCTGCACTAGTTCCTGTCTGAGATTTTTTGACTCTTCGACCCTAGTCCAGCACAATGGAGAACGACAAGGTCGGCCATTCACGGCTTTAAATGATGCCATACCAATGGTTGAGTGGAAAATATTATTTTAGGAAAACTCCACCATGGGTAACCGCCTCCTCCATGAATATCCAAAATGAAGAATACAAGAGCGCAACATGTCTATAATAGTTTGGATGGTTTTCTCCGTCTGACCATCAATTTGAGGATAAAAAGTTGTGCTAAGGCATACCTAATAACCAAAATCATGTTGGAGACCTCTCCATAACCTGGAGGTAAAATGATGATCTTGATCAGAAATGATCGTCCTAGGGACTCCATGACGTCTCACCAATTCCTTCAGATACTGCCTCGACATAACATCCAATGCGCATGACTCCTTGATTTCTATAAAGTGGGATGATTTCTTTAAATGATCTGCTACCACCAATATTGCATCATATCCTCCTAGTGCTTGAGGTAAACCTGTAACAAAGTCCATTGATATGTCCTATCACATCCACTGAGGTATATCTAATTGCTGGAGAAGTCCACCAGGAACACGGTGTTCAGACATCACCTTCTGGAAGGCTAAACATCGAGACACAAAATCTACAACCACACGCTTCAGCCCAGGCCACTAAAACTGGCTCCTCATGGATTGGTACATCATTTTCACACTAGGATGCACCGCTAAAAGAGAACCATGGAACTCTCTGAGGACCGTCTCGCGCATCTCCAAGGGGAAAAAAGCCTTCCATGATACAACAATCAGTGTTGTTCATCCTCAGACAAAACATCAAGGGCCTCACCACAAACAACTCAGTCTCTCCAGACCTCTACCTCAATATCCCCCAACATAGACTCTTCCACATTCTACACTAGGGATTACTACACCGTCATCTGAAAAAGTCTGCCTCTACCCCAAACTTCTCTCATATAAATATGTAACATTGACAGTTCTTCCATTACTCTCTAGGAATTACAAGATTCACGCACAGCATCACTTTGTGACTTCCGGCTCAGCGTAGTAGCCACAACATTCTCATTCCAAGGTGTATATGTTATTTTGAATTCATATTTCTGCAAAAACTCCATCCACCGATGTCATCGCAAGTTCAAGTCACACAGGGAGAAAACATACCTCGAACTCTTATGATCAGTGAAAACGACAAAGCATTCACCAATGAGGTAATGTCTTCAAAACATCTGAGAAAACACTACGGCTACCAAATAAAGGTCATTAGTGGCATAGTTTCATTCATGACGACTCAACTGTCGAGACCCATACGAAAAAACTGACCTCTGTTGCATTAGAACACAGCCTAGCACGAGATGAGAAGCGTCGCAGAAAACATCAAACTAAACTCCCTAGACTGGGAGACAAAAAACTGGATCACTTAATAACTTCTGTTTTAGCTACTCGAAAGCTTCATGACACTGATCACATTATATACACTCTTGATCCTTCATTCTCAAATCAATTATAGTAGTCGCAACTTTTGAGAAATTGGCTACAAACCTCTTGTAGTATCCTGTGAGCCCAAGGAAACTTCGCACCTTAGACACTGTCATGGGGGTTTCTTAAGACAAAAAAGCTTCTATATTCGATGGATCCATAGCTACTCCCTATTGGGACACAACATTCCCCATGAAACGGACATCTCAAGCAAAAAACTCACACTTCAACAACTTTCTGAACTGCTGATGTCGACGAAGAACTCCCAAAACAGCCCGTAGATGCTCTGCATTCTCCTCTTCAGATGTGGACTATAAAAGGATGTCATCGATTAAAACTACCATAAACTTGTCTAAGAACTCACGAAACACAACATTCATCAAACCCATGAACACAGATGGAGAATTCATCACACCATATGGTATTACAATGAACCCATAATGCCCATGATGACAACGAAATGCAGTCTTCGGGATATCCTCATCCTTCACACGAATTTGATGATATCATGATCGCAAGTTGATCGTTGAGAACCAACATGCACCATTCAGTTGATTGAATAAGTCATCAATCCGTGGAATAGAGTAGTTATTCTTTATTGTCACTTTTTTTAAGCAACGATAATCGACACACAACTGCAAACTACCGTCAGCCTTCTTCACGAACAGAACTGGTGCACCACATGGCGACACACTGGTTCGAACAAAACCACATTGAAATAGACCATCATGCTTTATACGTAGATCTCGTAACTCATAAGGGGCCATTTTATATGGATACATAGATATAGGAGACACTCCTGGCTGTAGCTCGATCCCAAACTCTATCTCTCGTAGAGGGGGTAAGGCTACAACCTATTATGGAAAAACATCAGGGTACTCTTATACGACCCTAGGAAACGGCAACTGCCGAACCTCTGACAAACTCAGAATCATCTCAGCTGCCATGGTTGCTAAGTATGGAACTCGCTTGTGACCCATCTGAGGATCTCATTCACCAAAAATCACCACTTTCTCTCTATAAACACAAAATAAAACGACCTTCTTCGTGAAGAAATCCATGATAGCCTACACCAAATACAACCAATCCATGCCGAGGATGACATCATATGGTTGTATATGTAAATATAGGGAATCTCCCCAACAGTGGTGATGCCTCAACACAAGCTCACAATCTCTACATACTTCAAACAAGCTATCTCGACCTCCAACTGGCATAGTTAATGCCAAGGGCACTGGAAGCATCTCGACCTCAAGTCCCATGGAATGAACAAGGGTAGGTGATATGATGGAGTGTGTCGACCTTGAATCAAAGAAGGCATACACCAAGGTAGAAAACATGAAAATCGTACCTTTAATAACATATGCATTGTCTGGAGTAGGAAACGCTAGGGCATGTAGCTGAACAAGACCTCCTCCACGGCCTCTCTGACCTTGATGACGACCACCACCACGGCCGCACTCTACTCTCCAAGGATGAGGAGCATCATGGGGATGTCCTCTACCTGACCCATCTACCCTCTACTAATATAAAGCTGGTGCAACCTGTTGCTGCTGCCTCGACTGGAACTGTCTCAACGGAGGAACCTAGAGTGGAGCACCCTATGCATGATGACTGCCCTGAACGTTCAGGAACTCTTGCTGCTGATGACCATGACCACCACAAGAAAAACAAGTCCCTGATCCCTTGTCATAGGCATGAGAGTTTCTACCTCCGGAGAAATGAGACGTGAAGGGCTATCACCTACCCCAGGCTGAACGGAAAATCGTCTACCCTAATAATAGGGAACCCCAGACCACATACTTTCTTCATGAGGAATCATGATGATTCCCCACTCATGATGATCTGGTCCTGGAAAAAGTCCTCTCGACAACCTCCGCTCTCTCCAGCACTACAAGATATGTCTTTAGCATAAATGGGGTGACATGGCGCTGGATCTCTGGATGCAAAGCCACCTGAAAATGACTCGCCCTGGCCACCTCATCAGGCAACAAGTCCGAAGTGTACCATAAAAGGTTCATGAAACAGATCCCAAATCCCCAAACATTGGAGCTCCACTTTCGAAGGGTAAGAAGATCCTAGTGATTGGATGCCTTTGCATTCAAGGAAAATAGCTCGACTCTAAACTTATCTCAGAACTCCTCCCATGAGATCGCAGACTTCCCGCAATCCCCGAGGAACATGGACCACAAGTCCCTTGCTGCTCCATGCAACATCGTCACAGATAAGGACACCCAGTTCTCCTTCCGAGCACGGATCGAAATGATGGCTATCTCGACCACCTCCAACCAGTCTTCCATGAATACATCTGAAACAGTGCCCTCATACATCTGAAGACCCCGGTGCTAAAACTCTCATAGTTTATTCCTCCAACTGTCATCTTCGTCAACCTCTACCATGTGATGACCTGCTGGAATGGCCTGCTAGACATCTTCTACACAACCCTGACGAGGACATCGACCCGGATCCATACCCGCAAGATAACAAACAATTAGTTCTCCTAATCCTGGAATATGGAAGACTCAACATTAATTAATTAATTTTTTTCTTCTATTCGTTTAAGTTTAACTTATCCCATGTACTACCAATTCAAAAACAAGCACAAAGAAGAATGATGCATGATCCATTCCTAGGTCTATACCCTGCAACTAGTATCACCCTGTTCAGTAGCCATTCTAAACTTAAAGCTCCATACATCAGATCATAGGGGCCCCTAAATTCCTATGTCTCAGCCAGTGTCCAGTGTTTACCTCACTTTCTAATCATGAATGACACTATTTCCCTACCAAACCATGCATCCTCAGTTGTGCCTAACTCCAAACTCCACCCTATCCCTCGACCAGACCTATGATACCACTCTGTCATGACCCCCTCCCCACAAAGTGTACCCCTCCTAGGCTGGCAATGTGAGAAGAGAGATAATGAACCCCGAGTCACCCCTCCAGTAGGCCCCGGGGTGCCGACTAGCACCGAAGGTATAGTAAACACAGAAATGGGAGGCATTACCCTCGAAGAGAACACATGTGGAAGAGAGATATAAGACAGAAACCAACCAACTCTAACTCAGAACTGAAATGTAAAAGAAAACCCAAGTGCATATATGTAATGGCATGAAAAAAGTACAACAACTAATAGGGGAAACTACAGGTACCCAAAGCAAAGTAAAACAGCAGCAACCACAAGCCCGAACAGCTCCTGCAACACAAGATAGTAGTAACTAGCCTAATCTTCATTCTGCTTCAATTGACCTAAAAACAATTTATACAAGCATATGGTGAGTATAATAGTATACTCAGTTGGATCCTCTCTGAAGCCTCTCATGCAAAAGTAACAAGAGCATGCTAAAGCACCGTGAACACCAAGTGAAACTAACACGTCACCTAAATAGGTATACTAAGTTCCCAACCTCACCATGGCTACTCAATCCAAGTAAAACATACAAGAATATATCATACAATAAAGAATATAAATGGTAACCTGCCACTACTTCTCCACTGGTTTGCCACTTTTCCCCAATGACATGCGTCCTGTGCATCTCTATCCAATGTCTTGCCCATATAAACTTGGTCTAAGATCCACAATCTCCACAACGTGCACCACAAATTCTTGCCCCCATACACCTGGGCAAAGAACCACACCATCCTCACGACCAAAGATAACCAGGAAGTTCCAGGGAGCCACCACAGCTCGTATAACGTGTATCGTACGTCGGGTATTATTCCTCAATCTATTATAGCCCATACACTGAGTTAGGATCCTCAAGCCATCACAGCCTATACACATTACACCTATAGTAGTCCAAGTGATACTATATCCAGAATATATGGGTGTGAAAAATACACAAGCCATTATAGCCTTATACACACATATATGTGGAAAACTATCCCCTGTGCCTCATGGCACTAGTATCTACCAAGAGAAGAGAGAAGGGTCAAAGGGGGTAGTCATCCATTTATCATCCCACCATAATGTTGGGGAAGACACCCCCAAGGCCTCAAAATCCCCATCATGTCAGTTGCCAATACTGAAAGGGTGGAGTAGCATATAGAAACACAAAAAGTAAAAATATATCATAACTCACAACCACACTATGGGAATAACCTAGTCCTAGACCCAACTACAGCTAACATCTCTCGGACTCTGAGATTCCAATTCTATGACTTGGTATCCTATAAGAACACAACCATTTAAAGGGATTTATTATCTTATTTCCTTCCATTTTTATCAATTCCTCTATATGTTAATTAATTCATTATACATTAATTAACCATGAACAATTTTTTCACATTAAATCCTATTAACATCACATCCAAATACCACTTTCCCTTCAAAAGATCTCAATCTCATCACTAAGTTCCAACAAACTCCAACCCCATGGGTTAAAATCATTTATTAAAACACTCATTATAGAATTACATTCCCATATTCCCAAAAATTCTAAAAAAGCAACCTATGCTACTAAACACAAGGGGGCTCAACACAGTGAGTAGACGTACTACCCGTCGAGTCTTTTCCACCTATAGCAAGAGAGTAGACCCATTCTCCCTTGAGAGGCTAAACACAGAAATCATGTGGCATACCCCACGTGTCTTCGCCTCCATTAGAAGAAGAGTAAGCAAGACCATATGGCTTGAGCATTGGGGAAAAGTAAAGAAGATAAAAAACCAAGAATCAACAAACATCTAACAATCACAACCATCCCATTACATCATCCCTGGTGTCCTCCCTAAAACCGACATGCATAAATCTATGCATCTTGCCACTCTAGGATTCATATGTTACCACAACCACAAGGCCTACCTACCTCCACATATCACAAGACCCCTCTACGGTCACATCACAACACAAGATATCACAACACCCCTTCCAGTGTCACAACAAAGCACAAGCAGCAGGAAAACAATCATTACAATAAATTTTCTCATGGCCCTTTAACAAGGCGTCTGACCTTCAAACATCAAACACCAACAAACACATCAAATGGGCTTTTATCCCTACTTCACAAAAAGATGGTAACTCCAAACACTTCATGGAACTCAATAATGTTATTTAACCCATCTTGAATTAAAATATTCAATTTTTTGGTTCCAACATCATGAACCAATTCAGTATGCTATCACCAAAGATTAAACATGATTACTATACCAAATTTGATCAACATCAAATTGGAACAACAACAACAATGGAAACAACCAGATTCATTTACATGCTTCTTTATCTTTAGCCAATTAATTATCAATTAATTCCAGCTTTACGTTCTTTATCAATTTCCATCAAGAACAACATGCTTACAAGAAAGGCATATATATATATCGCACTATCTAGAAAAACAAGAGGCAAACCATTATCACCGTATAAACCAACAACATGTGATCAAACCAATTATTTTAATCCGGTTCAAGTATTTAATTAGGTTAATTCCATCGTGATCCAAATGGATAAATCATGCTTACTCTACGATTACACATAAACAATTAGAGGTTCCACGAATCCCCTATCTCATTGGTTTTTGAGGAAAACCACAACAGTCGATAAATGCCCAAGAAACTGGGTTTATTCTCTATGAATACTCCTTACATCTCCTCTACTAACACAACCAAGAACAAATCTCCTCACAATTGACATCCACACACCTAGATCTACACATAAAATGTGTAGATCTAAGATCTCGAGAGAAGAGGGGAGAAGATCTAGGTAGATCTAAGAAACCAAACAAAAGGATCACATACCTTGAGAAACCGGCATTGATACGTGAAGAGAAGCCTCCAGATCGCATCCAGAACACTTGGGGGAGGTTCTTCCACCTCCAAGGAATGGAAATCCCGAGTTATGGCTGATTAGGGGCTTAAACGAGGTGATTAAATGCAAAACGAGTTAGATCCAAAATTTTAGGATCTATCTTTATGTGCCTGCATGGTTATTCTGCACATTTTAACAAAGCATGCGCTAACCGTGAGTTATCTTCTGCCTCGAAAATCACTCCTCACACGGTTAGTTAGCACAGTTAGACAAACCGTTCGCTAACCGTGTGTTAGCCACTACCTCCAAGACCAGCCTTTCACGGTTTGGCTTCACGGTTTACACATACCGTGCTCTTCCCGTGAGAAGGCCATAACACATTATATTTCTTTAAAAACCCACCCAAATGCACCCCAATCCACCTTGACCTTCTATAACACCTCTAATACCATATTTTCACAAAGGAATAGGCTGGAGAGGTCCAAGCCATTACCAATAATCTAAAAAAGGATGATGTACGTAGGAATTAAAATTCTATTCATCCAAAATATCATGTGACTCTTCCATGGATATATGAAGGGGAAAAATTAATCTCCTACCTCAAAATATTGGTATCATTGATGGTTTCCAAGATAGCTCTTATTTTGGCTTTCTGTAGCTCTGATGTGTTATTGAATGGTCTTGACCTTTCCTACCATTTTCTAATCTATTTCAGGACCCATCAACTTGTATTCTCCAATTTCATTCAATCCCACATGTATAATATATCTCTTCCTATAATGTAATTCGTATATATAAATTTTTATTCTTCATTGGAAACTATTATTGTATGAGAACTTGACCAGAGGAAGTTATTAATCCCATCATCCTTTAATGGCCATCGATCATGCACTCAAAATTTCTTCATGTGTCTATACATTTTTATCAAATTGGACATTAGTTTGGGATTGATAATCCATTCTAAAGATTGAATTAGTGTTTATATCATTTTTGTGAATTTTGAAAAACCTAGAGGTAAACCTTGGATGTGGATCAGATACAATCGATTTTGGTATTCCATATAGCCTCAACACTTCTATGATGTATATTATTGTAAGTTAATCAGGTGATAAGTCCTATAAAATTTCAATGAAATGAAAAGTCTTTGTAATATTATTCACTATATCCCATATGGAATTACTTCATAATGAAGTCACTATAAGACTAGTGACAGAGTCCATGGTGAATTTTCCCCAATTCTATGTAGGTATGGGTAATGATTTATTCATACCATTGGATGTTTTCCTTTTAGAATTTGCATGATGAAATATAGGTACTTTGATGCATATTCCATAATCTATTTCTTCACATTTTCCTACCAATAGTGATCTCATAGATCTTGATATATCATTATGCTTTTTGAGTGGATGGATAAGGTCGAACTATGTTAGTCATTCAAAAAAATCCTCCTTTATCTCGGGATTTGTTGGTACACATAATCATGAACCAGAAATTAAACTTATTCTTCATCAATATTTGAAATTAATGATATACTTTATTTATATCCTCTACCTCTTATTTATTTCAACACCATTTATTTGAGAATTCATTATTTTCATCAGAAGTGATGGTTGAGCAATCATTTGAGAATTAAATTATGATGTTCCTTTATTTATAATCCTCATTCGCATCCTTTTCAATTATAATAATATTAGATATTTATCAATTATAATCACTGGTAAGATTTCTAAATACTTCCTATTTAGATCATCTGCCACTTTATTTTATTTTTTAGGATGCTATTTGATTGATTAGTCACATTCTTTTATCGGCTCTAACCGTTATTTCTAGTGCATATTATTATCCACCTATATGAATACTTATTTTAGGCTCTTATTATATGATTATATTTCAAACCTATATTGATATAGATAATTCTACCATATTTTCAATATGAATATCACCTCATTGAACTCCAGATCAAGTGTTGGGTGGTTCTTCTCATAAATCGTCAACTTATTAGAGGTGTAGTATATCAATTTATCATTCTACATTAGTACACATCCCAATACCTTATTTGAATTATTTCAATATACCACGAAATGTTACATACTTTTGGGTAGTGTAGGAACCATTTAGTGACAACCAACTATCCTAATTCCTTATGTCTATTTTCGAATTCATCAGTATAGAAAATACTTTTTCCATATTGAGTCATCGTGGTCAGTGGGTTTGAAAATAATGAGAAGTTTTTCCCAAATCATCAGTAATAATCAGATTGTCTAATGGAACTATGGATCCTTATTACTAATTCAGGTCTAGGACACTATTTAATTTCCTTTTTCTAATATGGGTCAATAAATATCCCTTTTCTCATGATCAAATTCGATAATAATGATACTTCTTCAATCCATAATTCACCTATACTATTCATTGTATATAGATTCTCCTTTCACAATGTTTTTATCACAATATTTAAATAATATTCACCCTCCTCCTAAATTATAAATTATATCTAAATATCACCACTAAAGTCAACAAAAAAATTGTTGAGGTAATCCAAAAATGCAATATTCATTAAACCCATAATTATCTGTGGAGAATTAGTGAGCCTAAATGGAATCACTATGAACTCATACTATCTAATCTAGGAAAGCTCAGTCAGAGGAAGACCTCTGACCATTTATTAGAATAAATGAAAAGTACATCAAGGAATAAAGCTACATATCATATAAATCATCCCATTCCCTAAAATCATAATAGAAAGTTTCATCCGTAGTAGTTGATTATCACTCTGAGATTTCATAGTGCTTCATAACATTAGAATACCTTCTTTTCATTTTCAGCTTTTCTAATGAGGGAATCTCCATAGAAGATTGCATTCCCTTATTCAAACCATAGACTTCCATGGAAAAATTCTCCATCTTAGAGGATGATCTTGTAGATACTTGGTTCGGCAGGTTGGTGTAATCTTTTCTCGATCGTCTTCTTGGGGGAGTAGTCATACATCCTTCACATGCAGTTAGCTTATTTCATTCCCTTTGAATAAAATCACTATAAGATAATCTGGAGTCATCAATCGATGTGAGGAATTGATGTGGGATCTCATTGCCACAAGCATCATGGGACTCTTTTTCAAGTGTAACCTCACTCTGTGTGGGTTGATAAAATGTAAAAAGCAGTATATTCTCAGACGCATTCCTTTGTGAGCCTTCCTCGATATGAGCAGCCTTCTTAGTTTCTAGTACCTCAAACTGATTTTAAGTGGAAATATTAACCAACTGGAAATGGACACTTCCAGTATCATCTGGAAATGGCCAATTCCAGCCCCATGATCTGATATCAGATGATCAAAAAATTGCTTCACAGTTGGATTCAAAGAATGTTTCACTACCTTCACCATAGATGCATAGGATGGAGTCTGTACAACCTCACATTCTGAAGCAGGATGAGTCCTCTAATCTACCCTCAATCCCTACTCACAAGAAACCTCCTTTCTAGTGTGCTTCGTGACCTCTGGATAGAGAGACTTCACCTCATTTACACTATCATATGTTCTCCCAAGTATAGAATTCCCAGGCAGAACCTCCCCCAGTAATTTCCCCATATCATTGCCGCTAGAGCCACCGGAGCCCACTTCCATAGATTGTGAATTCCCAATCACATTCCTTCATTGATATACTAATGCAAGATGGCCAAATAGATGAAAATTCGAATATTAACTCATTCAAGACTCTAATAAGACCTCCTAGTTACACTAGAATTGTTCCCCATCTGTGATCCATACCGAATTCATGGGTGGCCTCACAACATCCACTTCAAGTCATAAATATTTTTAAGGGGATAAATATTATTTATCATGATTTTTTTTTGAGTTTATGCTAATCAATGAAAAAGAACATTTACCCAAAACTATTCCTAATGAAGAGAACCAACACAGCCCAAACTAAAGCACCTAGGCATATAAAATAATTCTCTCGATTCTAATATAACTACTTATTCAATTCCAATAAATCAGTGGATCTCAGTATATAAGCGGTCTTCGATATTAGTAGAGATTTGGGTATATGTTTGATTGAGAACTCAACCTCTTGATCATGAGTAAGAAATAACAATTCTTCCAGAAATATATAATTATAATCCTTCATAATGGGAAGGTCTTGTAGCATGATTCTCTCCTTTTTCTAAATCATTTTAGTTATATATTCATTCCCAAAAAGAAATAATATCACACTTGAGATGAAGAATACAAAATAGATTCATCCTCCTACTTACACTTGTATAAAATAATAGGATGACTTATGAAGTGAAGGGTGATCTCCATATCTTGATATTTACAGTTGTATTTATGTAAGGACAGATAATCCATGACCAACATAGCAATAAACTCTACAAAATGAAGTAGGATAAGATTTTATATGAGGGTTAGTCTATAGACATTAATTAGAGAGGATATATATAGTTGGGACATAATAATATTTCATTTTATAATATCACAAATAGACGAAACCACATGTTTTGAGTTGGATTATGAATAGTTCTAGAAAATTTTTAATATATTAAATAATACATGAAACAAAATTCAGGTAATATGTTCATTATTCATGAATTATTAACTAGTATTCTTGTCACACTATTGTTGTTGTTATAAAAATAAATAGTATTGGTAAAATATGTTATTTTTTTCTATCTAGGTATTGAAACTTGTTGTAATTGATTGAATTTAGAAACCCCTATCTTAGGGAATTGTTTAATATAATGCCTATATTCCTTGCATTTTAAATAATATATTTCAGGCTGAGTGTTTATTAAAATCTTATACTATACTATTTACATAGTGGTGTCATTATCCACTCTTAAACATTTATTATCCTAATTTTTATATTTTCCACATTATTGTAGACTTGGATTTAACCCTGTAAATAAGTGGTCTACCATACTTTTTTTGACGATGAAAAACCTATAGGAATACCATTCAAGGATTGTGATGTTTAAATCATGATCATAGATAGACTCATCATTCATTAGCTTCAGTCTGAGGAACTGCATTTACTTTTTAAGAAGGTATGTTTATGGAATATATTTATTCCCAAAGTACATTCTTGAATCATTCCAATTCAATTTAATCGATTTCATCTTTATAATTTATTTTCTTTATCAGTGTCAACCTTTGATCTACTTTCCCGTGATGATGATAAACTTCCAACATGAATTTACCTTCTTCTATCAAATAGAGGACATAAAGCATTATCAATGGATTTAAACTATTTTTCTACAATAAGTCCATCAAAGTATCCACTAAAGGTATGCAGGTTTATTTCATAAAAAAATTAATGGTAACTTGATATTTATTAGGTGAAAGGGGGTGTTCTACATGATTCATGTTATTTTTCATAGCATGAGTCATCTGAGCCCGTACTTCCATGAAGATCCCATATACTTGGATATAGCACTATGAGATTTTATGAAAGTTTTGTTTCAAATATATTTAACTTCTTCAATAGATATCATTACACACAACTGCGAGTTTAAATGAACCATGATATACTATTTAAAATATTATTATTTAACATTTTTCAACTAGATATTAAATTAGAGGGTATTAATTGTATTAAAAAGAATTATGAATTATATAAAAAATCCTTACTAAATATAAATAATTAGTAATTAATTAATCATTTTGTATTAATGCTATTTTATTATTCAAAAATATTTTTTCTTCAAAAATAAATTTTTTCTAATTTTTGTAAAAAAAAGTATAACTAATTTTTAGAGATTTTATAAAATAAATTTGACAAAATTAACTTCATTTTTTGAAATAAATATATCAAAAATGTATTTGGTTATGTAACGTGTCAGTTCTGGGAGTTTCCGAGAGGTTCCCCGTAACCAGTTGGTGACATGGACTCAAGCGCATTTCCCTAAATGCTAGAGGTTTCCAACTAGCAATAAGGGACTTGGGTGTGAAAATTGGAAAACTATGCCCTCATTGGACGAGTAATGCGGTGGAAGTAACAAATAACAATAGCGAAAGAAGTAATAACATGCAAGAAGTAAACAGAAGAAGTAATATACAATTTCAGCACGAATATATAAATGATTCATGATACAGAAGTCTAGGAAAATATCCAAATAAGTCGAAATACTGAAATAACATACTAAACCAAAGTAATAAAAAAATAGGAAAAATAAAGTAGCATCACAAGACTCAACTTTGTCACATTCTCTCCATCTCCTCAGCAATCAAGTACCTGAAGTAGAAGGGTGTTTTACCTTATCTAGACCTACAAAAATATTATCTATTTGGGCCCAAAATCATGACCCAAACAGGGTGTGAGAGAAATAATAATAGGAAAACACCCAAAGATATGTTCCTAATAGTTATTGAATATATATGGTAGGCAATAAAAAAAGTAGAAATAAACAAGGAAGTACTCATAAGTAAAAAATCATATAGTTTCAATTGCATTAATTTTCACATATCAAATAAGCAGCTAAACACAAATGGGTAGCCCTCTAGGAAATACACACAGCCTAACCCCTCTAGTTCAACCAACCAACATAGGAAACCCTCTGATAATTACACACAGTCTAACCCCACTGGTTCACCTTTAGAAAAGACTCTATGAGGAAGCACTCACCAACAATTCCCCCTATCGTCTTTTATTGGTAACTATAGACACTCAGGGGAACCACTCAACATCAATTTCCCCATATGGTCTCATAACATGTAACTAAAAACACTCTGAGGAAGAATTTATGTCCATCCCCTTGTGGTCTCGCAATGTAAAAGTAAATATACACTTTGGAGAAGCCCTAAACTTCTATTTTACCTATGGTATACTACACTAGGTTCCTATTACCCTGTGTAAGTCAATCATTCAAAAAACGTGTATGAAAACAAACAAAAAACCTCAAGAACTACTCAACATAATAATCTATATTGTATCACAACATGTAAGATAACAATAACTTTATCCTAACAATAATAGGCATGAGAAGAAAAGAATCTTAATAGGAAAAACTAGATCAAATGGACAGAATCAAGAAATCATGGGAAAACACATCCATAGCATGGATAATAACCCTATTGACAATCATAAATCCTCTAATCAAGCACAAAAGTCATATCAGGATATTACAGGGCTAACATCCATAAACACACAATACGCCGAAAAAGGGTATTGGGAACTTTTGCACATATAACTAAAAGATTAACTATATAAAGGTGCAAACCATCTACCTTGGAGTTGAAAAAATGATATTCGTGAACCTCAAGCCTTGAATTTCCTTATAATGTCGTACATCTACAAACACATTTAAAATGTTAAACTGAGGATGTCTCACGATAGAGGAGAAATAAAAAAATGTGGCTCTAGAAGAAGGATGATCTTAATGTTGCAATTCCAATGCAATCAATTGCAGTCGATTTGGAGAATGGATGGTGAGTTGGAGGATCAGAGACGATTTGTGGTCATATAGATGATATTGGACGATATTGGTTGAGAGGAATATGGTTCTTTCCGTTAGACAAGACCTAGGTTCGTTAAATGATATAAATAGAATGTACGTGGTGAGTACTTTCCTTTGACGGCCCCCACTTTAGGCAGTCTCCAGGTTACCACACACATCCATGTGCTCGACCATTACATGGCCAGCACACGGATACATGTGGTAACCTAGTATATGGATTTTAAATATAAGTACACAGAGTGTATATATAAGTAAACCACGTGTACATATAATTACATGATGTGTACTACTAAAGCTTCCAAAAAATATTATTTTTATCAATAACAACCTCAAATGAAAGGATAACCTGAAATAAAGATCTGAGTTCTTACAAACTTCAACCCTTAAAGTAATTCATCCCCAAATTTCCTATGAAATGTGGAATAGAGAAAGAATCCTTGAATAACTATGGCCCCTATGAGCGTACATCAGCCTCCCTCTCCCAAGTCTCGTCCTGCACTCACCCGTGCTGCCATAGAACACATACCAGAGGAACCGACTGGCCATGGAGAACCATCACACTTGAATCAACAATTCGGATAGGATTCTCCTCAAACAAGGAATCCACCACTAACTCAAGCTCATTGGTTTAGAAAAAAGAGATAGGTTTGAGAAGTAATGTCAGACCTGAGAAAATGTGGAAGAAATCCTGCATAACCTAGTACCTCTAAGGTTACTGCAACTGATAGGCAACAGAACTGACTCTCTCCAACACATAAAATGGCCTAACATACCTCGGTGAAATCTTACCCTATCTCTTAATAATTTTGTGTACCAACCTTAGTGTGACACATATGAAAACTCGATCTCCGTCCAAAAACTCCAATGGTCATGACCATTGATCAACATAAGACTTTTGTTGTGACTATGCAATATAATTCTTCTTCTAAATCAACTCCAACTATTTCGTGGTCTCTAGAACAAGATGAGGCCCCAACATAGCTGCCTCTCTTGCCTCTAGCCAACATAAGGGTGATCTGTATGGCCCAATTTACAAACCTCATAAGGTGTTATATGAATAGTTGCTTGAAAATAATTATTGTAAGAAAAATTCTCAAGTGGTATGTGCTTCTCCAAATAACCTCCAAAGCTTAGGACACATGATCGTAGCATGTCCTCTAGCACCAAAATCATACACATGGATTGGCCATCTGTCTTGGGATGGTAAGTTGTACTGAGAAGTACATTTGTGTCAAAAGCCCTCTGTAAACCCTACCAGAACCAAGATTTAAAACATGAGTCCCTTTCTGAAACAATAGAGTCCAAAACTACATGAAAACTCACAATCATCCTAATTTACAACCTTCCAAACTCATCGACACTAATTTTCTCCCTGATCAGAATGAAGTGTCCAACCTTTGTGATTCTTTCAACGACAACAAAACTGCATCATTCTCTTAAGGTGACCTCAGAAAAACTACAAATAAGTCCATCACAACATCCTTCCACTTCTACTCGGGAATGGTTAACTGCTAAAAAATCCATGTTGGTTGATGATTCTCTACCTTCACCTACTGAAAGGAGGAACACCTCATAACAAAACCATCAATATCTCCCTTCATACCTAGACACCAATACTAATGGAGCAAATCATGAGACACCTTGGTGACACCAGGATTAACATCCCAACCTGAGGTTTGATAGTCTGGCATTAAGTACTCACGTATGTCTGCTGGAAACCACAGGATCCGATGAAAATGCATGATCCCATCATCACCTAATGTCCATCCAGGAATAGGGTCCTCTCATGAATCACTCTTTTATAGGAATGGGCCTTCAGAAGCTAATATTTTCTTCATTCGCACTAAATCAAGTAGAGTTGTGGTAACAAACATAGAAGAAAGAAATGTCTGCCTCTATCTATCATGCACCTCCAAATGCATCTTAGAGAATATTTCCATAAGTTTCCACTCACTACTGGCCTCTTGAAATACTTATGTCTAAGGTCTTGTTCTCATCGCATCATCCACTGCGTTGCCTTTCCCAGGTGTGTAGGCACGTTCAAATTCAATGGAATGAAGGTACGTGACCCACCATTGGTGACTGACATTATTATCGTGATGAGGGAAGATATAGTAGAGACTTTGTGGTAAGTGAAAACCAAAAAATGCTCCATGAGATGATAATGTCTCCAACAACATAAATCATGAACAACTGTAGCCAACATAGGATCATGCCTTTGGTAGTTTCTATCATGTGTCCGTAACTACCAGGACCCGTATGCAATGACTCGTTCTCCCTGCATAAGCACTGCACCCATCCCAATACATGATACATCACAGTAATCATTATATCTCTTTCTCAGCTCTTGCAATACTAGTATCGATGCTGAAGTCAGTCTCCCTTTCAACTCCTAAAAGGCTGACTTGCAAGAATATAACCATATGTACTTCGCACACCTATTATTTAGGCTCGTCAGTGGCACTGCTACGTATGATAAGTCATGTATGAAATTTCTATAGTAACCAGCCATCTTTAGATAACATCGCACCTCAAAGATGTCCTTCAGATTCTCCTTGGTATCTATTACTCTAACTTTCTATGGGTCTACTGATACTACTGTCTCTTATATAACATGACCCAAGAAGTGAATGTGGTCTATCCAATAGAGGCATTTTGAGAGATTAGTATATAACGGATTCTCTCTCAGTATACACAAAATGACCTCAATTTATGTGTCATGGCCATGTCGAGTGAGATAGTACACCAAGATATCGTCCACGAAGACTACCATGAATGAATCCAAGTATGGATTGAATACCCAGTTCATTAGTTCCAAGAAAACTAAAGACAAGTTTTTGAGACTGAATGACATAACCACATACTTGTATAGACAATACCTACTCTGACAAGATATAAGAGGTATATATTATAGTCTAACATGAAACAACTCAAAACCAAATCTCAAGTAAATCTTCGAGAACCCCCCAGGCTCCATAAAGATGATCAAAGAGATCATCAATCCTCGGCATGGGATATCAGTTCGTGACTGTCAAATGGTCCAGATTATGATAATCTACACAAATTCTTAGGGTGCCATCCAAATTCTAAGAAAATAGGACAAGATAACCCCAAGGAGAAGTACTAGTTCGGATGAAACCCTTTACCTGTAACTCATCCAACTGCTTCTTGAGCTCCTATAACTATGTTGTATTTATACTATAAGGTTGAATAGACACCGGTGCTTCTCCTGGAACAAGATCAATAGAAAATTACAACTCTCACTCTATTGGAAATCTTGAAATTTCCTTTCTAAATACGTCCCTGAAACGATCGACTATTGGAGGAAAGGAGAATTGTGAAGTCCCATGGTCATCCAGATATTGAATATCAAATTGGTATATAACTCTTCGCAACCCATGATGCTCAGGTCCTGCTCTGCTCGCCTGGACATCCCATTTTCCCTTATGAAGAAAAGATCGGTCTTCTGGTGATGTGAAACTCACCCTACAGTGATAGTAGTCGAAAACAACCTGGAAAATAACTAACCAGTCCATTCCGAGAATGAAATCATATCCTATCATCTTTATGACATATAGGTCACACAACACGTGACACCCTCCAAACTCTTGAGGGAACTCCATGCACTATCATACACTAGCCATTAATATCCCCAAACGAGTGTCCAATGTTATGAAATCATAATAAGTAAAGATACATAGCCGAAGGATCTCCAAAACAATAACAGGTATGAAACTATGGGAATAACCTATATCAAAAAGCGAAGAAGAAAAAAATGAGGCAACTAAGATCTTACCTAGAACTATAGAGGGAATGTGATCGTACTCCTGCTGGGTCTACTCCAAAGCAAAATCATGGCTTGTACAACAACCCTGTAACCCTACCTGACCACCCTGAGCTGATCCACCCTATTGTTGCTGGAAGCCTACAGACTTGATGCAATGGTCGTGACCTCTACCTCAGCCTGAACAGTCGGATCAACTCTTGTTCCTAGACTGAAAATAAATTGTTGGTGTTTCCCCAAATGAGGAGTACTAGAAGAACCCTTGTCACCAATTACTGGTGATAAAAAATGTTGAAAATGTAGAATATGACCCTTCTTGCCGCAAAATTGGCACTTCAATGGGTCTCTCGGGCATTGTGGCCTCATATGCCCGCTCTTCCCGTACTGGTATCAGACCACATGGCCAATAGAAGAAGTAACCTGCCTACTATGATCTCCATGTGTAGACTCCCTATGATGATTCTTGCTATAAAAATGAGGGGTACCCACTCCAGATGCTAAACCGACCTAACACACAGCTCTAGAATCCCTCATATTGTGCTCTGTGATCAGCGCCCGGTTGACTATGGAGGTAATGGAATTCAACCTGAAGATATTCACCTGAGATTGGATATTGTGCCTAAGACCATATTCAAATGTTTTTTTCGAGAAATAATTCATCACCTCTTAGAATGGGTGTGAAGCACTACTGGTCTATGAAGCGAGGATGATACACCCTGACTAAGAAAGTACCATGATCCAGACTCAGGGACTCATGGGATTGATCTACCCTCAATGTCTCTAGGTAAAAGTAATCATTTAAGGCATGCTAGTACCCATCACACACCATAACCGGGTGGCGTCCTGCCTGTGAGATCACATCCCACCATCTCTTGGCAGTGTCTTGAAGCATATAAACAACGAGCTTGGCTATCCACTCAGGAGGCATATCTAGATGTTAAAAAATATATAGCATGGCCTCTATACATGATCATTATTCCTCAGGTCCTCCATCCCATGTGAAGGTGTGAGGATTTTGTTGTCGGAAAAACCATGTCAATTCTTCCATTGACAAGGCAGGATGCGGTGCTCTCTGGAAGTTCTTCCTAAACCTCATAAATCCCCCTTGGAACTGTGTGTTAGCACCTATGTTTGGAATGATGTTTGGTTCGAAGACTCGCATTACAGGAGGATCTGATGGCAGTTCTTGACCAGCCATGTCTGGTGTCTGACCACTACCCTGTAACTGGCATACAACCAGAGGACGCCTCGGTGGTGTGTCTCTGAAAAGTCAAGGACACACCTTAGATCAATATTAATAAGGACCGAAACCTATAAGTGTAAGAATAGGACAACATGAAGGAAAGAATTCATGTTTTTCAAAACAGAGACACATGGCTTGTATAACCCTTACACGGCCTGTCCCTTTATGCCTTCACATGGGTGTGTACATCTTCCCAAACTTGTCGTGTAACACTCCATATTCATGGCGTGTTTCTCCAAGACACGGTGTGTAATTGAATTGTGTTCACCTGCCCGAGTTCTTCTATATGACTAACCCACACAGTTATCCTAAGACAGGAATACACGGCGTTTTTATGTATGATACGTCATGTATCTCTTAGGTTTCAACTACCTGTGTCGTTATTCACATGTTTGGAGACATGGCTAACTCTACATGACATGTCTATGCCCGAAAGGGTGTGTACTAGAATGATTTCCACCGCCTCGTGGTTTTCGTTCCATGTCCAAGTATATGGGCTATACTACACGGTGTGTTCAATATTACATGGTGTGTATAACATAAGTATTATCCATCAATTTCATTAGTATCATGGGTGAACACATGGTCTACACAACACGACATGTACATCCGGTACACGGTGGGTCCCACCAATGATTTCTCAACCCCGTTTCATTTCCCACATATCCAGTGACACAGTTAGAGACTACATGCCGTGTACATACAGTACACGGTGTGTACTTAAGGAAAATAGTTCCTTCCCAATCAAACGGATACATGGCATGTATTTATAATTACATGACAAGAATTCTAGTTTTTTCTGGATTGTAACCCGCAAAAACTACTCATGAACCGAGAAAAACACTAAAACGAACATTAAAGTTACAAATTCGAATCTCTGAGGGCCCAATATCCCCACGAATCAATGTTTGGAATCTTATACACGTCATATAAAATCATAATAAAGTAATGATCCACGAAATTCCAGTCCATGAGGGCCTATTACACCTCAAGAACCAAAGATTGGCGTTCATTCAAATGAAACCTTACACAATTTAATACCATATCAAAATAGTGGTATTTTATCAAAGAAACTATCACAACAACATGGATATCTAGAAAAACATCTCTCTCAACAACATGCAATTACTAATGCACTCTAAATGGAATAACAGAAATGCATGACATGTGATTTGTTTCAAGTGCCTATATGATTCATGATATGGCCTAACCTCATTTAATCTGGTTGAAATAGAAAAAAAACCCAATATTATCAACTTTAAGAGCAAAAACATGTGAATAACCCAACGAAGAAATCAAATCGTCTGTTAAAATTGAAAAACAAGACAAATTTCAATAATTGAGGTAAATTAGCTTTTCCTTGTACACGAGTTATATACTCTCAGGCACATCTTATTACTAATTAAATATTACATATTATCCCTGGTTATAGGCTCAAAATAGTATGTCTTGAAAAAAAGGATCCCCCTCATACCACATTGTAACGTCCCTATTCCGAGAGCTACCCATAGGTGCCCCATACTCGGTTGGTCACATGGCCCCAAGCACATTTTCCCAAATTACAGAGCTTTCTGACTAGTAGTGAGGGCCTTGGGTGTGATAGTGTTGAAACTATTCCCTCATTGGAAGAGTAACACTGAAGAAATAATAGATAATGATAGCGGAAGCAATAATAACATCCATGAAATAAACAACAGAAGCAATAAAAAACTGGAGCATACATATATAAATGATGCATGATACATATGTCTATGAAAATAGCCAAACAAGTCATAATGCTGAAATACCGTACTAAAACAAAGTAAAGAGAAAATGGATAATCTCCAATAGCATCGCAAGTATCAGCTTGGTCCCATGATATCAAACTCCTCAAAAATCATGTACCTAATGTTTAAGGGTAGTTTCCCTTATCTAGTCATTCGACTATATAATCTGTTTGGGCCCAAACACATAACCCAAATAGGGTGTGAGACGAATATCAGTAGGCAACCACCCCAATATCTATGCCTAACAGTCATTGAATATATATGACAGGAAATATAAAATATTAGTAGTAAATAAGGATGTACTCAAAAGTAAACAATATTTCTATTTCAATTGCATTCATTTTCACATATCATGTAAGCAGCTAAACACAAATAGGAAACCCTTTGAGAAGTACTCATAGACTAACCCCTATGGTTCAACCAAAAAACACAAGAACCCTTCTAAGAAGTACACACAGTATAAACCCTTTAGTTCATCTTTAGAAAATACTCTCTGAGGAATCATTCACCATAAATTCCCCATGTAGTCTCGTATAAATAACTATTAACACTATGGTAAATCACTCAACGTCCAATTACCCTTGTGGTCTCTCAATGTGGAACTACATACACTCTGAGGGAGCACTAACATCCATACCCCATGTGTTCTAGAAACATAAAAGTAAACAGACACTCTAGATAACCCATCTACGTCCATTCTCCTTATGGTCTACTACATCAAGTTACCACAGCCCTATGTAAGTCAATCATTAAAAAACTATGTATGACAACCAAATTAAAAATCAAGACTACTTTCCTAAACATTATATAGTGTATCACAACATGTAAGATAAAAATACCTTCATCCTAAAAATTCTATGTTTGAAAAGAAGTGCATCCAAATAGGCAAAGCATGACCAAACAGACAGAATCAAGAAAGAATGGAAGACACATCCATAGCATGGAAAATAACTCCCTTTACAATCGTAAATCCTCTACTCAAGCACGCAATGCATATCAGACAAAAATAGGGCTAACAATCATCAACACGCAATACATTGAACAAGGGTTTGGGAACTTTTGAACATATAACTCAAAGAATATCTACATAAAGGCATAAAGCAGCATCCTTGATGTTGTACTGATGATATTCGTGAACCTCAAGACATGAATTTCCCTAGAACGTCGTAGATCCAAAAAAAATGATCAACGGAGGATATCTCGCGAAAGAGAATAAATTAGGAAACGAGTCTCCAGATGAAGGAAGATATTACGATGGAGATTCCAACGTAGTCAACTACAGTGGTTTTGGAGAACAAATGGTGAGTCGGTGGCTCAGAGAAGATTCACAGTTGTACGGACGCTCCTAGATGAGATATGTCGAGAAGAAGATGGTTATGTCAATTGGATGTGTCCTCGGTCCATTTAATGAAATACAAATAAATTACATGGAGTGTACTTTATAAGTACACAACGTGTGCATGCCTTAGCCGGCAACCACTTTAGGCGAACTCCAGGTCACCACACACGGCCTTGTGCTCGGCCCTTAAATGGCCAACACACGGCTACATGTGGTCACCTACTACACGATGTGTACATATGAGTACACGACGTGTACTCCTAAAATTTCATGAAACTCCCCTTTTTTCTAAAAAACCATAAAGGAAATAAATACCTAAAAAGAAGATTCGACTTCTTATAGTATGAAATCATGGTATTTTTCCAAAAAGACATTTCTTTCAATTAATAATAAAAAATACTAATTTTTATAAAAGAGTCATTTTAGTTTCATGTAAAGTATCATTATGATTTTAATTTTACCTCAAAGTAAAATAATTAATTTTTGATTGTATATAATATAATTAACATCATCTATATCATAATTATACATGATTTTGGTATAATTATATTTTTGGTCTTAAAAACACATTTTTGAAAAAACTAGTTTTCCTTGCATTTTATGCTATTTATATTAAAATAGATTTATTGCACTTATAGACATTTTGTATTGAAAAATGTATTAAATATTTATAATTTTGAAATTAATTTTTTTTTAAATATGACACTTTTATATTTTGTTAAAAATAATAGTATATATGGTTAGATTTATCACCTTAGAAAATGGTAAATCTTGTAAATATAGTTTAACACTATGTGATAAGGCCATAATTATTCATATTAATTATTATTGGATGAATGAAATTTTATAACCAGAACCTAATTATTTAATTTGAGTTATTAATGGAAAAATATCTATGCAGATGAAATATATATTATTTAAACAAAAAGATGGGACAAAATGGAACTCCCTTAGTTTTTAATATCATTTATATATGCACATAAGGCCAAAAATTAGTATGTAATTATTATTCATATTAATTTTTTGAAAAATTATATTATTTTCATTATTTTAATTTATTTATAAATTTTTTAATTAATTAAATACATTGTGTAATTACAAAATGATGATGCTTAAATTATTCAATTAATAAAAAAATTCAAATAAATGATATTAAAAATATTGAAAGTATTATATTTCAAATAATTTACATGATCTGAGAATATTATAGATTAAAATGAAATTTTTTGGTTATGTTAAAATACTTTTATCAAATTATATGTTTTTTATTGATGTTATTAATGTTAATGTAATGAATGTTGTCAAAATTGAATATAATGATAGTATATGAAAATAATATTTTATTAAATTATTTGAAAATAAAAAAAAATTAAATAATGAGAATGGGATAATATATGGTTTAAAATTTCATCCCATATACATTTATGAGTCAATTAGTACCTTATATGTAAAATTATAACCTTTTAAGGTGAAAAATATGCTAGCAAGATTAATGACAAAATACATTAATTAAGGGGTTAAAACAAAATATAAGGCTTAAAATAGCCCTTAAATGTGTAAAAATTTTATTTATTTATTTTTATTCCAACCATATCCTACCCAAGTTTTAAATTATTGACCATTATAATGTATTTGGTACTAGAAAAGTCATATTTTATTTTTTTTGAAATTCAATAAGCGCCCCTCATTGTAATTATAAATGGCAACCTGATACCTCACTTAATTGCACCATTTTAGACTTATAAGATGATAATAATCTACCCAAATATATTATAAACATCCCTATACTCATTATAGAGGTTATTTAATTCCCAAAATACCAACCCTAGAACCCTTTAGAGGATATCCAAAGGTGTTGTTTCAATGAATAGGAATTCCCCCTAACCAATGAATTTTTTTCTATTATTCATAATATCCTATAAATATATGTTATTTATAATAAAATAAAATATTATTAAATGTTAATATTATTATTAAAAATCATTATACATTCTCTTTCCAATAAAACTTCAAGTGAAAGTACCGCTCCTGCATATATCCGACTTACCATCTCCACATAGCGATAGAATTCATTTTTCGTCACCATATTTTATGGATTTGTATTATGATGGATTTAATTATTAAATATTATATTTATAACATAATTGTACATATTTGATGATTATATCAGTTCTTAATTCTTACCATCCAATCTTTTGGGAAATAACTATTTTGTTCGTGCATACGTGGTGACTACCACCTCCATGATGTGATGAGATTCATTTTTTACATATAAATTACATGGATGGTAATAAAGATGAATTTCATGAATATATATGACATAATAATTATTATTTAAAGGTGAATTATTATTTTCCTTTCTTTCAATTCATCAGTGGAAAAATGGAAACCATGTTCAAGCGTACGTACAACCACCGTATCAATGAACAATGTAATTATTATATATATATATACCTTTTATGGATGATCATAAATATGTATAAAATGAATATATATTATTTTATAAAATGATTGAAATTTGGGAAATTATGTTACTGTTATCATAGAATAAGGACTAGGAGATCAAAAATGAAACATACTTGGAAAATGAAGCAGTTATAAACGAAAGTAGTAATTTTAATAACAAATTTTTAAAAATAGGGTGATAAGATGTCATAAAAACTAATACATGGTTTTATAGAAATTAATATTATTATGGAATAAATTTATAATAAATCCATATTTATTATATAGGGATTTTACAGTTAATAAGAAAATGCATGACCTGATGTTATAGTTAGGATACAATCTCATAATTATCTGGGATTGTTTATGTTAAATTCTTAATTGGGGGATGCTTATCATCCATGGCCCAATTTTTTAACAATATTTTCAATTTTTTTACCATTCTCGTAAACAATTTTAATGAAATTTTTACCCATGATTTAATTTTTACAAAATGGTTTCAAAGGAATATTTTCAGCATTTTCCAAACAAGTTACTTTTTGAATTTGATGAAGAAAAATTAAAGGAATGTTTTTTAGACATAAATGGTTACAGTTTAGTTCAAACTGTAATGAATAATTAATAATTTCAATAATATTTTACAATTTTACAAGTTTATTTTCGAATAAAATAATTTCATTTATAAGTGATTAACATTAAAATATGATAATTTATTTTAAAATAGAAATTTTTTTTTTCCTCAATAATGATTGAATGTGATATTTCAAAATTATTTTCCATCTAAGATGCATTCATTTTATGTTACTTATAATTTAATGGGGATATGATCCATTGACACCTTCATTAATTTCTCTTTATATGGTTTATGTCGATGATGAAAAGATGAAATGTTTATGAAAATAATTTTTTCATGGGTTTTGATATGATCAATGTTTTATGATCATATGACTCACATCTGTATGTTTTTTTATTATGTGATGGATGGGAACTATATCTCTCTTGAATTTTTTGGCTAAATTATTATATCTCATGAGATAGTTAGGGTAAAATAGTCAGTGTGCTTGATCCATTATGCGAATCAAATCAATCTGCTTGATATGTTATAGGAAACAAGTTATTGTGCTTGATCCACTATGGGAAACGGGTGTTGATGCCTAAACCAATGGTAATAATTATTTACATTGATATATGAAATTTTTTCTATACTTATGGTGTTGCGACACATGTTTATGCCATGAATTTATGGTTTATGATTAAGTTATGATGAATTTTCATTCTTATGATTCATGTAATTTGAAATAATAATGTTTATAACATAACTAATATATATGATATTAGTATTATTGGGTAAAAATAATAATTTTTGGTCAACATCATAGGTCCTTATGATTATATTATTCATTCATATGATCATCAATTGATATCTCCCATGTTTACCCTTACTGAGTATCTGATATCACTCTTTTCTTATGATTCCTTTCCACAGGTTATCAAAAATATTTTTCGTATGGTGTGACTATAATTAGTACCATAAGGGATAGTATTTATGGGATACATTTAAGATATTTCATAAAATAAGAAAATTTGATTTCTAATATAAAAAGAAACTAAACTTATACGATCCTCTAGAGTATTTTCTTTGTACAATGAATTGAAGGTTAATCTTTTAAGATGTAATATTGATGTATAAAATGTATGGATTGTTATATTATCCGATAACATTTAGAATATTATTAGGGAAATCATCAAATTATTTATAACATTGGTTATTAGCATAGTTCTTCCAATTTATAGTCATTCAATAAAATAAAGGAAATAAAAATTTGGAAATTGAACACATAGACTAAAAATCATATGAAAAAAACACTATGAACATTGGGGGGATAAATTATATTTGAATGTCAATCCTTACTTATGAGTCTCTACATTTAAATATAGTTTATCCATGGTTGTTTCCTGATTAATGTTTATAACCTACAAATCCATTCATGTCATTTATAATGCATTGTAAAGAGTTATTACATTTTCCAAAGCATGTCATCTAGGTGTGTCAAACTTGGTGTCAAACAAGGTCTATTTTTCATACACCAAGTGATGTTATATTTAACACATAATGCTCCATTTTCAAGGTTATTTCCCTTAGAATAATTGTTCCAAATCCACATCCACTTGTAATATTCAGACTGGGATATAATTTAATGGAAACCACTCACTCTATACTTCAAAAAATTCTACGTTATTCTCCTATAATGTGACTTGTTCCATGGGTGCTAAATTAATTATTCTATTACTAATCCCCAAAGATAACTAGACAATTATCTGAGTCCATCAATAGTGACCTAAGGATTTTACACATATTATTACATTATTTTCGAAATAAATATCCAATAAACATAACTGAAATATTGTGAGGCCTAGTGTATTCAGAATACTAAATTAATAATACATTAAAAGAAACCAAAAAACAATATCATTATTTTATTATATATAATGATCTTGTAAAACCATTTTTCCTTCTAAAATTTCATCTGATAACTTCTAGATTACATTTTAGAAAGTTGTGATCTATAAATCCCAATAATGGAATAAACACAGTAATAAAGCATATCATGTGAGGAATACAGAATATCCGGATATCATAAAATAAGAGGATCATGAATAATCATATAGAGGAATAAAATAAAGATCATGGTATTAAAATATCGTGGAAACATAGGAATGTTTCAACAAAATAAAACATTAAACAAGCATAAGTCAAGGATAACTACCAAGGCAACAACATATAGTTGACCAAGTTTTTTCATGTATTAGGTTTACTCCATAATCCCATAAATAACATATCATGAGACAAAACATTACCCAATTAATTGTAACCCTCTCTTAGTGCACCCATCATTAAATGTACATATATATGTTTGACATATAAGGAAATCAAACATAAGTCATAAATATAATAATTACCCATTTAAAGAAATGGGTTGCATAATCATGTCATAGAGGGTAACCAAATGTCATATCATAATGGTATCCATTAAGTAAGAGATTTAATCATTGATAAAAATTATAAGAATAGTTCATGAGAAATTATGTTTGTGTGAATTTAATATTTTAAAAGGATCAGAGAAATCCCTTTGTAAATGAATTTCTTTTTTGGGGCCTTAGGATAAAGGGTAAAAATTCATTAAAGAGGGAAATGGAATTATAATTTCCAGAAAACTAGAAATTAAATAAATTGGTATTCCATGAAAAATTGTTTTCTTTTAGGAAACATGGATGAAACACCCAATGATTTTGAAAATATATTTAATATTGAAGGCATGAAATAATGAGTCTCTACAAAACACCATTTTGGTATAACCTAGATAGTAAAGATAGTTTTTCCACCTCTGTGATTTGAATTTTGAATAACTGTCATACACAATTGTGTTCTATAAGATATTTAGAGTCTGATAAGGCAAAATTATATTTTGATGAACAGTAATGTACACATATGAATAGTAACATGACACTTATGAATATTAAAGAACCATTATTAATAGTAACATGACCCTTATGAATAGTAAAATGAATAGTAATGTACCATTATGAATAACAACTTGACCCTTATGAATAGTAATGCACCCTTATGAACTATAACTTGACCCTTATAAATAGTAATATGGCCTTATGAATAATATATTAGATAGTAATTCACCCTGATAAAAAGAAACCTCACATTGGTAAGTAAAAATATAATTTATTTACCCTATAAATGAGAGTGAATATTTTAAAAATTAATAATTATGTGTTGGTATTTTTATGAGAAATAAAAAATGAATTATAATTTTAACAATAATAGATTAACATAATAGATAATTCAACTTTATAAAATGTATTTTGTAATCCATATTATCTATTCTAATTATTATGAGGTAATTTAATGAGACCCTGGTTAATTTTATAAAGTGTCATAAAATCTGTTATAATATTAAAATTGCTATTTTTAGAGTAAATGATGATTTTAAATAAAAATTAAATATCTAATATTTATAAAAATATTTTCTTAAAATGGAGTCTTTTTTTTTATTTTACTCATTGAAAAATGGATTGGTTTAATTTTTTTTGATTTTTATGAAAAATTGTAACTATTTTTGAATAGAAATAAATACATTTTTTATAAAATACAACATTTTTTGTGACGTCTTGATGCAATTATTATGATATAAAAATTTATTTAAACTGTGTAATAAATTAATTACACATGTAATACTGTGAAAAATTAATTTTGAACATAAAAAATATATTTTTTTCATGATATGTATAAAAATCAATGTCAGTCTCGATGTTGTGCAAGCGTAGTGCTTAAAAAGTCAAAATTTGTAATATATATATAGTAATTAAGTTTTAAAATTTCCATTCATGAATTATTTATTGAATATTATGTATTATTAATCACATTTATTGATAATTTATAATTTTTTTATATAACATGGTTATTATTGAAATGTTTGTGCAATGCTTGTGCAGGGGTACGAAAAGACAAAATAACAATGTTAGGAGGATGTATTATTTTGTATAAGAGTGAATATACAAAATGAATAAATTTATTATTTTATTTTGAAACAAATTAATTTATATTTATTATAGTATTTTATTTTTAGTTATTATATATGAAATAATTAACATTAATTCTTCTGCAACATCGACGCAATGCTTGTTAAAGTATTTGAAAAATAAATAAAATGTTTTTTATTAACCTTATAAGAATTATTAAATGAGGAATATATTGGATAAAAAAATTTATATAATCAATTATAGACTATTATCAAATTTTTACTCTATTTTGATACATTTTGTAGTTACATGAATCACATTAAAATCTTTATAATATTTTATTTTAAAAGGGAATAAAGATGTCACGTTATTGTTTTTAATATAATAATACTTTTATATTATATTTTCAATGGTTTTATTCGAAAAATAATTTTTTTTGGAAAGATAATAAAACTATATTTTTCATGGAATTTTATTTTAAATTTTTATACAACAAATAAATACCATAATGGATTCCACAAAGATGATGTGGTATTATTATAATTATTGATGAAATAAAATAAATGATATTGAAAATAATAATAATTTTATATTTTTAATCTAGTTCATAGATTCCCTATATGAATATGACATTTATATGATATATTATAAATTTTTATTTGATTTTTAATCTTTTATTATGTGTTTAAAGTCATATAAATGAATAGTTTTTATCTTGAATTTTTCTTCATGAATAAAATATTTTAAGAATTTTTTAAAAAACCCAAAATTGTTGAACAAGTCCAAAATGGTAATATTTCTTCAGAAATATTACCACTATTTTTTAGTCCTTTTGGAATTCATAAACTATATATAATATTTATGATATTTTAATAATTTTAGTGATTCATACGTTACCCCTCACCACACTTATAAAAGGGGGCTCCTTCCTTCAAAAATTTTAAAACCATAAATCTTATTATTCGGTCATACTCCAACAAATTCCATCATATTCATCCCATTACAAATTCTACTTCTTCTGGTCTCACAAAAATACCACATCCAAGAGCCATAATGTGGTTTCAATAGAGAAATAGTAAAGAGGTAAGGTTTCTTCTTCTTCTCTTTTAAATTCTTTCTCACTTATACCTTATCCTTTATTATTATCCAATTATTCTTGAAAACTCCAGTACCAAATTTATACTTTATTGTTTTTATTATAGTGGAATATTTTATCATCATCTTTTCATTTCCATCCATTTATATTTAAATGATATCACCATTCGAGATGTGTTAATTATCACAATCAAGGAAGACGAGTGTTCAATTGTATTACGATATTCATGAATGGTCATTAAACCATTATAATGGTTTAACCAGATCAAAATATATGTATTTTATCTTATGTAATGTTCTGTAATCATTAGCCACATATAATATAAAATTATAAAACAGGACAATTTCATTATGCACAAAAATGTCAAGTAAATCCAAGATTTCATCATTAAAATTTATCTGATGAGTCTTCCACATAGAATATAACCAAGATCGTTATAAGATAATTAATATCTATTTAATGTAACTAATAATATATTTTAACAATTATGGGTGTTTACCCACATTCTAAATGTACTTTCATTCATGAATACCAGTAAACTGATCATGAAAACCAAAGAAGAAAATGCTTCCAAAACAATGAAATTGAATCTTTTAACCCATGAAAAGGCCATGAATGGACCTAATAAGGTTATAAAAAATCAATTAAATTCTGTTGATGTTCTATAATCATTAGTTTATTAACATAATTTAGATTATTTAGGTCATTCAAATCAAGTGAGGAACACCTTCAGACTTAAGATAAGGGTTTCCTCATCTCACATCGCTTTTTGTGAGACATTCCTTATTTACTAAAATTATATGTCTATGGTGTATGTATACTTCCCATTGATGTATCATATCCTTAATATCTTTAATTTAATTATATTTAATGTATCATTTTATTTTAATTTATTTTGGGTCATAAGTTTTGACTGATTACAAAGATGCAAGGGTTTTCTACCCAAACCACCATTTTCATTCGGGTAGGTCATATTCTATAATCACCTCAATATAATTATTAGTTAATCTTATTTACTCCTAATAAATAATATATGAATTTTTGACATCTTTTTTCCACTCAAAAACCTTCTTTATTTTATAGGGAGTTTAATGCTTCAAAAGAATCATTCAAAAATTCTCCTCAAATGCAAGCCCGATTCAAAGAACATTTTGAATTCTTACCTATATTGAATTTAAATCTATAATATGTTTCAATCCCAATTTATCATTATAAAATATCACATTTTAACATGAAATAGTATTTTTTTCATTTTTTTATGAAATCAAACATGCCCTTCCTCTTTAAAATCTCTTTAGTGAATTCCTTAAGTCGCACTAAAATGTTTTAATTCTAAAGGTTCACTTAAAATAGTTTTTTACATGATTTCACTTCAGTGGGAAATCATTTATGGCTAAAATGTTATTTAAATGTACTCATATGATCCTTTATATAATATACATGATTAAAACCATATTTATGAATTATACAAATGATTTTCCAAAAGAACAATTTGTTCCAAAGTAAAATTTATTTTACTCACCTCACATTAACTTTTATGAGATATATTCCTTGTTCACTACTTATTCCTTGAATGTATTATTTTTTATCTCTCTTGTATATCATATAATGATTCTCATTATTCTCATGATATTTTAATGTATTATGATTGGAATGCATTAAGGTGGTATGGGACAATATAGAATGTTTAAGGATTATTGCCTCCAGAATTTCTCAATGGTATAATTTAAATGTATCCTTATTTATGTAAATATCCATTTAGGAATCTTATATTTCATAGAGGTTTGTATATTATTGTATCATCTAAAATATGTTTTTATGGGTTTTTATTTAGTTTTTATGTGAATATTCTATCTTAAAACCATTCACCAATTTACTCTGAATGGTTAGTATTTATTCTTAATGTTTGGGAAATGTTATTTACATATAATATATTATATTCAATATAAATGAATATGTTGTTTATGTTTATCTCCATTCATATGAGGAATGAATTTTTCTTTGTAAGCGTATGGTTGGTCCCACTATAACCCCTCAGTTCATCAGTATCTCTCATGAGACAAACTGTGGTCTTGGCACAAGGCATTGAAAAAATTATTATATATTGTATTGGCAAGAGGCCTTGATGGTATAGTTGTGATGTCCCACATTATTCATTCCATCATTATGAAAATATTATTGATAGTTCATTTAGTTATTCAACTATTAGAATACCCATGATTATGTTTTATTATGGCATTATTTATTCATCTCTTATTCCTAACATATTATGTGGAACATTATTTATTTCAATGAATGTGTATTTAGTTATTCATTTTGCCTCACATTTATGTCTATAATATCTTATTTTGTATTCCTTACCCTTACTAATCATTATAGTCCACCCATTTCTTATGATTCATTTTATCAGGATATATAGAGGTTTATTATTAATGACCTATAAAAACAAAATAAGAGTTATGGATATTCCCAATAAAACATATATGTTGTATTTTTTTGATGTTGTAATGTTGAACCTATATATATATATATCTTGTTTTCCGAAACAGCTAAACTACTCAGTCCTTCTATACATGATTCTTTGTAATCATTTTAATGTATTAAAATAATGCACCAGCTCCTGGCTTCTGGGGTCGAGGTGGTACATTTCATATCAAATGAAGATTAGTAGAAAACATGGATGATAGATTTAGAAAATGAAAATAATGGAACAAAATCCTAAGATATATGTGATGATACACATACAAGAACATATTAGAATTTTGGTAATGAATAGATTATTTGGATATTTCAAATCAAATAAATCTATGTCTGGATACAACAAGTGGATGTGGTTCTAGCATATATGTAATTAAGAGAAACAACTCTGACAAGGTGTTTTAGGCTTGACCCAGGGTAACCTACTATATGAAAATGAGCCTTACTGATTATATAGTTTGTCACTATCTGGGGATAGTTTTAGGATAATCCAAATTTTGTTTCTTACATAACATTATAAAGGATTTAATATTCTAATATAAAAAATTATGTAGTTCTATGATTGACGATGCATAAATATTTGATTTGTACTTTACCATGTTTGGAGTTATAGAATGTTAATAATTTTATGAGCTAATATAGAATATTAAATTGATTATGAATGTTTTCTAAAATAAGGAATGAGAACATCACCAATTCTTGTGATGCAAATAGTAAGAAGGGTCATATATCTCATGGTTTTAAGCCATCATTACAATAAAAGATAGTCTCCCATGTGTCCTTATCAAATGAGAAATTAATATCATGTTAAAAAATGTATGTAAATAATTCTCTCAATCCTATGGCATAGAAGAGAATAAAAAGTGGAAGATCTTGGTAGCAAAAAAATATAGATAAATGGATTAAGGGAAAGAATGGTTTTCCCACATGTGATAACTGTGAAAAGAATCACCCTGGTAAATTAATGAAGGGATGGTTTTCGGGTAAATGTGTGGAGAAAAAGGACACCATGTTTAGGATTACAAGGGTAAGAAAATTGATTCAAATGTAAAATTCTTCAACTTCAAGGATATTGGATACTATACAAATCAATGTCCCAAGCATCAATAGAATATACCCCCAAATGATGATTCTAGATAATGGTCAAGTAATGATTTTACGATAAATGAAGTATAATGATTAATATGACTAGTCATGAATCAATTCATTTGAATATTATGTCATCAATGTACTAGTTATAAGAATTATGGAATATATGAGGATTTTACTGCAACACTTTTTAATTAAGGAATTGAAACCATAAGTTTAATGGTACCATGAAATGATATTCAATGGACGGTTAATTTTTAGGAAAATGAATTATGAAAAGTAGAACATCCCATAATATATTTCAAATGATGAAGATAATGATGAATAAATGATTTAGCTTGATAAGTACTGACTGTCTCAAAAGTGATTTTGGACTTGTCAAAAAGTGGTGTATGATATCATTGATGGTGATTACATCATGTTTGGATATATGGTGTACATTCAATATCATTTGTAAGGATGAATGCATGTTTTTAATAAATTTTTATGGTAATTTAATATATTACCATATTTTTAGGGTACACATGATGAAGATATTCACATGACCAGATTGGGAAAATTTAGGGTTGCTTTATGCTGATTAATGGAAAAAAAGTTGCAGATGCATTGAGTAGGATAGATCATGGACATCTAAACAAAATGAGGATTTCCAAGAACCTCATGTACATAGATATAGCAAAGATAAATATGATAATGATTTAAATTATTGGATCATGATGTTTTGGAATGTTAAACCATTTGTGAAATGGTCTAAGTTAATCATTGTATGAGGTTTTAATGACTAATGTCACTACGTGATGCATCCTGCACTAAGAGATAAAGTAAAGTTAGTTCAAGGCACAAATAAAGGATAATATTGTGTTTATGAAATAGAAACATATATTTATACTCTTATATAGTATAATAATTCATCAACTCTAGGAAAAGAGTCTTAAATAAAAACATTGTCCTACTATCATATATTTGTTTCTGGATAACACTGAAATTTTTCATAATTTTAGTTTATGTTTTTTCTACGAATCTTTCATCTGGGCAAGTTCTATATCGGTTTCCTTCAGAACATGATGGTTTGATTATTCTTCCCTGACCATTTTATCCAATTAGAATATTTTTTATGTAGTAACTGATAAATTTCTATTTCCTGCTTCTTAACAGGATATTTTAACCATATTTTTTATGTGGTTTTCTCACAAGTTAATTGTCAAGTATCAAGCATTAACTTTTGAAATTCCTGTTTAAAATATCAGGGATGATGTTTTTTTAAGGAGGGGATAATGTTACACCCGAATATTTTAGAAATAAATTTAATATTGAATTCATGAAACACTGAGTCTCTACAAAACACCATTTTATTATAACCTTTCTAGTAAACATAGTTCTTCCACCTCAATGATTTGAATTCTAAAAAACATACACACACTATTGCGTTCAGAATGATATTTAGTGTCTGATAAGACAAAAATATTTTTTTGATGAATTTTAATGTACCCTTATAAATAGAAAGATGGCCCTTATGAATATTAATTCAGCCTTGTGAATATTAACATGACCCTTATGAATAGTAACATACCATTATGAATAGTAACATGAATAGTAATGTAACATTATTAATTGTAACTAGACCCTTGTAAATAATAATGTAGCCTTATGAATAGTATCTTTCCCATTACTAATAGTAATATAACCTTATGAATAGTAACTTGAATATTAATGTACCCTTATTAGTAGTAAACTCACATAGGTAAGTAAAAAAAATAATTTCAGAACCTAATAAATGATAATATATATAGTGAAAATTAATAATTAAGTATTGGTATTTAATAAGAAATAAACAAATAATTTCAATTTTAGAATTAATATATTAATATATAAAGATAATTAATTTTCATAAAATGTATTCATGAATAAATATTTAGTTTACCTATAACTTTAGGATAATTTTATGAGACTCTAGTTAATTTTTTGAAGTGTCATAAAGTTAGTTATATTATTACAATTGGTACTTTTCAAATAAATGATGATTATAATTAAAAATTGAATTTCTGATAATTATAAAATTATTTTCTAAAAAAAGATTTTTTTTTGGATTCTACATGTTGAAAAATAGTTTGGATGATTTTTTGGGATTTTTATGAAATAATTCATTTTTTTTGAATCATAAAAAATTACATTTTCTATAAAATACAACATTTTTCGTGACATCATCATGTAATTATTAGGATATAAAAAATTATTTAAATTATGTAATAACTAAATTCCATGTTTAATGTTGTACATAATTTATTTGTAACATGAAAATTATTTTTTTCATGATATGTATAAAAATCATTGTCATTGTTGACGTTGTGGCTACACTGTGCCTGAAAAGTCAAAATTGGTAGTATATATATAATATTTGAGTACCAAAAATTAAATTCAAGTATTATTTATTAATTATTATGTATTATTTATCTATTTTATTTTTAATTTCTAATTTTATTTTTATATTACATGAGTATTATATAAATGGTTGTGCAATGCTTGTATTGGGCAAGAAAACACAAAATAACAAAGTCAAGAAGATATCTTATTTTGTATAAGAGTGAATATACATAATGAATGAATTTTAATTTATTATGAATATTATTAATTTAGATTTATGATTTCATTTTATTTTTTGTTTTTATATATGAAATAATTAACTTTAATGATACTGTAATGTCGATGGAGCACATGTTCAAGCATAAGAAAAATAAATAAAACTTTTTTAATTAAAATTTAATGAATTATTAAAATAAATATATTTATAAAAAACATTTAATATAATAAATTTTATACTATTATAAAATTTATATTCAAATTTGGTACCTTTTGGACCCACACAAATCACTTTAAATCCATTATAATATTTTATTTCAAAAGGGAATCAAGTTGTCACATTATAGTTTTTAATTTAATAATATTATTATATAATATTTTCTAGATTTTTTATTTGAAAAATAATAGTCTTTCGAAATATAATAAAATAATATTTTACATGAAATATTATTTTTAGTTTTTATTCAAAAAAATAAATACCATAATGGTTCCCACAAATATTATACAATATTAATTTTATTAATGAATATATCCAAAAATTGATATTAATAATAATAAAATAAACATAATTTAATATTTTTAAGCTAATTCACATATTTCTCAAATATACATGAAATTTATATGATATAATATAAATTTTATGTGATTTTTAAACTTATATTTATGTGTTTAGTGTCATGGATATGAAAATTTTTTACCTTGAAAAAATTATTTTTCATGAATAAAATATATTATTGAATTATTAAAAAATTAAAAAATCATAGAACAAGTATAAAAATTACAATATTACATCTAAAATGAAACCCCCATTTAGGTTTAGTACTTCTTGGAGTCTTAAACACTATATTATATTTATTATATTTTAATAAATTTACTGATTTCTAAGTTACAGCTCACCTCACTTATAAAAGGTGGTTCCTTCCTTCGACAATTTCATAAACCTAATCCTTATTCATTAGAGATAATCTACCAAATTCTGTCCTCTTAATCAATTTACACATTCTATAGATTTTGGTATCACAAATAGACCACTTCTAAGATTCTTAAGGTGGTTTTAGAAGTGAAATTTTAAAGGGGTATGATTTCATCTTCTTCTCTATTAAATTCATTCTCACATACACCTTATCCTAAACTATTATTAAATTATTAATGAAAACTACAGTACCTTATCTGTACCATATTTTTTTTATAATAATTTAATATCTCAAAATCATATCTTATTTTCCATCCTTTTATACTATAAATGACAACACCGGTTCAAGATGTGTTAATTATCATGTTCAAAGAAGAGCGGTTTTCAATTTGGATTAATATCTTCAAGAATAGTCAGTAAACCTTTATAATGGTTTAAATGGATCAAAATATTTTTATTTTATCTTATTTAATGATATTTAATCCTTAATCACGCATAATATAAAATAATATAACAAAACAATATCATTATGCACAAAATTTGTAATTTAATTCAAGCATTTATCATTATCTTTTATCTAATGCGTCATCCTCATGGAATATAACCAAGATCATTATAAGATAATTTATATCTCTTTAATTTCACTAATAATATATATTAAAAAAATTATTATTAACCACATTTCAAAGGAACTTCCATTCATGAATACAAGTAAACTAATCATGATAACCAATGAAAAAAATGCTTCCAAAATACAGAAATTGAATCTCCTTACCCATCAAAAATCCATTAATGGACCTAATAAGTTTATAACAATTAAATTCAGTTTTGATTTGGTTCTATGATAATTTTTTTATGAACCTATATTTTATTATTTATGTCATTAAGATCAAATGAATATCACCTTCATACTTAAGGTAAGGGTTTCCTCATCTAACATTCATTTTAATGAGACATTTTTTATTCACTAGATTTACTTGTGTTGTGTATTTTAACTTTACCTTTATGTATCATATCATATAAATTTATTTAATTTAATGGTATTTAATTTATCATTTGATGATTATTTTTTTTGTCATATGTTTCGACTAATTACAATGTGGCATGGGTTTCCTACTCGAACAACCATTTTCCGACTGGTTGCTCTTATTCATAAGTCACCTCAATGAAATTATTATTTATTCTTATTTATGCCTAATAATTATGTTTGAATGTAGCATATTTTTTTAGCAATGATAATCCTTCTTTTTTAAGGTTATTTAAATGTTTTAAAATAATATTTCAGAAATTCTTCTAAAATGAAAGCTTGATTCAATGAACTTCTCGAATTGTTACCCATTTTGAAGTTCACTATATGAAATGTTTTAATCCGGATTCAAATTTATAAAATGAAACATTTTAACATGAAAATATATTTTAGTTCATTTTTTGTTTTATTGTAAAAAACCTTCCCTTTCTCTTTTAAATCTCTTTACTGAATTACTTAAACCGCGCTAAAATGTTTTAATTCTAAATCTTCTTTAAAAACACATTTTACATGATTTCACTTCAGTGGAACATAATTTATCCTTCAAATTTAATCTAAATGTACTCATATTTTATTTTGTGGGATATACATTTTTAAAATCAGATTTATTACATACAACTAATTTTCCAAAAGTACTCTTCTTTAAAAAATAGATTTTTCCCACCTCACTTTAACATTTATGAGTTATATTCCTTGTTCACCAATTATTCCATGAATGTGGTGTATTTTCTTCCCATTTATATATCATATCAAGATCTCTTTATTCTGATGATATTCTAAGGGATTGTGATTTGAATGTTTCAAGGTGGTATGAGACACTTTAGATTATTTAAGGCTTATTTCCTCATGATTTCTCAATGGTCACATTTAAAATTATCCTTATTTATGTTAACATACATTGATTAATATTGTATTTAATAGAGGTTTATATATTATGAAAAAATATACAATATTCTATTTAATGGTATATGATTTGTTGGAATGTGGATATTCTATCTTAAAACCATTCACCAATTTACTCTGAATGGTTTGTGTTTATGCTTCATGTTCAGGGAAAGTTATTTACATTTCATATATTAGTTTTTATATGAATGTATATGTTTTATATGTTTATCTCCATTCATATTAGGATTTAATTGTACCTATTATGTTTTGGGGGAGTCCCGCTAAATCCCTTCTCTGCATCGGAAGGTCATTTGAGACAAATTGCGTCCATGGCGTAAGGCCTTGAAAAAATGATTATTTATGGTCTTGGCATGAGGCCTTGACGGTATGGTTTTGATGTACTACATTATGAATTCCCTAATTATGAAAATATAATTGATATTTCATGTTGTTATTCATCTGGTAGAATACGCAGGAATATTTTTTATTTTGGCATTATTTAATCAAATATTATTCCTGCCATATTATGTTCAAAATTATTTTTTAAAAGGAATTTGTTTATAGTTATTCACCTTTCCTTGTTATTATGTTGATGAAATCTTCCATTGTATTTTGTAGCCATAATAGTTTTTTTATATCACCTCTTTCTTATATTTTATTTTCTCATGACATGATAATGTTTATTATGAATGACCTACAGGGATAAACTAAGAGTTGTGAATATTTCCAATAAAACATATCTATTGTATTTTTTCATGTTGTAATGTTGAAACTAAATATGTATCTGGTTTTATGAAACAACTAAAATAAATTTTCAATCGAGATTTCATTCCTTGTAATCATTCCATCGTATTAAAATAATGCACCAAATCCATGCTTCTGGGGTCGGGGCGTTACAAATGGTATCAAAGGAAGTTTAGAAGAAAAAATAAAAACTATATTTTGAAAAAATAAATTAGGGAAAAAAACTATAATATAGACTTAATGATACACATACATAAACATCGTATAATTTTGGTAAGTAATAGAATATTTGGATCTTATTATGAAAAAAAATCCATGTGTGGATACTATAAGTGGACATACTTCTAGCATAGATGTTCTTAAGAGTAACACCTCTGACAAATTGTTTTTGGTTTGACCTAGGGAAACCTAGTATATGACAAAAAGACTAACTACACAAACGGTTTGACACTCCCATGGAATATTAGTAAGATAATTCTATTTTACTCTTACATAGCATTATGAAGGATTTATTCTTCCAATGTAATAAAAGTATATAGTTTTAGTATTTACGATGCAAAAATTTATGATATGTACTATACCATGTTTAGAATTATATAAATTTCATAATTTTATGAGTTAATATGGAATATGGAATTGATTATAAATGGATCCTAGTAGAAGGAATTACAATATCACCAATCCATGTGATGTAAATCGTAAGAAGAATCATATCTATCAGGGTATTAATCTATTGTTTCAAAGGAAGATAGTCTCCCATATTTCCTTATCATATGAGGAAATAGTATCATTAGTTAAAAAGGTATGTAATGATTTATCTTAGTCTTATTGATTTTAAGGGAGGTAAAAGGAGAAATGGATGGTAGTGAGAAAAATAGAAAAAAGAAGAAGGAAAGGTAGGGTTTTTCCCACATGTGATAACTGTGGAAAAAATCACCCTAGTAAATTATTGAAGGAAATTGGTATTTTTTAAAAGTATGGATAAAAAGGACACCATGTTCATGATTTTAGGATTAAGAAAAAGGTTTCCAATGTAAAATTCTTCAACTGCAAGGAGATGGGACACTATTCAAATCAATGGCCCAAGAGTCAAAAGGATATACCACAAATGATGATTCATGACAATGATTAAGTTATGATATTGCCACAGATGAAGTATAATGATTAATATTCCAAGTCATGAATCATGTCATTTGAGTATTTTTTCAGCAATGTACTGGTTATATGAATTAAGGAATATATGAAGATTGTATTGCAACACTTTTTATTTATGTATTTGAAACCATAAGTTTAATGGTACCTAGAATATATATTCAGTGGAAGGTTAATGTTTTTGGAAAATGCATGATTAAAATAAGTGAAACCCATAATATATTTCATATGATGACAATAATGATGAAAGAATGATTCATTGGGATAATTACTAAATACCTTAAAACAGATTTGGGACTTGTCGATAAGTGGTCTATGCTATCATTAATGGAGTTTACGACATTTTTGGACATAAGGTACATATCTAATAGCATGTGTAAGGATGATTGTATGTTTTAAATAAAGTTTTATGGTAATTTGATATATTCCCATATTTAAAGAGGACACGTGATTAAGATATTCACATGATTGGAATTTGAAAATTGAGTGTTACATCATGTTGATTAAAGGAAAATAAGATAGCGAATGCATTGAGAAGGATAAAAAACAGAGTTCTAAAAAAACGAGGATTTCCAAGGACCCCATGTACATGGATCTAGCAAGGATGGATATGAGAATGATTCTAAAGTATTAGATCTTTGTATTTTGGAAGGTTAAACCATTTTTGAAATGGTATTAGTTTATCATTGTAAGAGGTGTTATATATTAATGTCACTACATGATTAATCTTGTGCTAAGTTATGATGTAATGTTTGTTCAAGGCACAATCAATATAATATTGTGTTTATGAAATAAAAATATATATTTATACACATATAGGGTAGAATAATTCATCAAATATAGGAAGAGAGTCTTAAATTAAAAAAAATCCTATTATTATATAGTTTTATTCATGATATCAATGAAATATTTCATAACTGTAGTTTATGTTTTTATGCTAATGAAGTTTCATCTGAGCATGTTCTCTATCAGTTTCCATCAAAAAATTATGGTCAGATAATTCTTCCCTAAACATTTTATCCAATTATAATGTGACATTTTATAGTAACTCATACATTTACCTGTCATAATTATTAAGAGTATATTTTACTCACATTTCTAATATGGGCTTTCCACAAAGGAATATTTAAGTATCAACCATTGACATTCGAAATTCAATTTCATAATTTCAAGGATGAAATTTTTTCTAAGGTGAAGATAATGTAAAACCCTAATATTTTTAAAATAAATTTAATATTGAATGCATGAAACATTGAGTCTCTACAAAACACCATATTCTTATAACCTAGCTAGTAAACATTTTTTCTCCACCTCTCTATTTTGAATTTTAAAAAGCTGACATACACAGTAGCGTTTAGTAAGATATGTTGAGTTTGATAGGAAAAACATAATTTTTGATGAATAATAATATTCCATTATAAATAGTAACTTGACCCTTATGAATAGTTATACACCATTGTGAATAGAAACATTCCCCTTATTAATATTAATATACCATTATGAATAGAAACATGAATAGTAATGTACCATTATGAATAATAACATGACCCTTATTAATAGTAATGGACACTTATAAATATTAACTTGATCCTTATGAATAGAAAAGTACAATTATGAATAGTTACTTGAATAGTAGTTTACCATTATGAATAGAATCCTCACATTGGTAAGTAAAAAATATAATTTAGTTACCTTATAAATGAGAGTGAATAATTTAATAATTAATAATTAAGTGTTGGTATTTTTATGAGCAATAAACAATGAATTACAATTTTATAATTAATATATTTATATAAAAGATAATTCATTTTCATAATGTGTATTCATGAATCAATATTTTGTTATTTCTCATTATTATAAGATAATTTATTGAGAACCTAGTTAATTTTTTGATGTGTTATAAAATCAGTTATAATATTTAAATTAGTATTTTTTTAGTAAATGATCATTATAATTAAAGGTTAAGTTTATCATATTTAGAAAATTATTATCTTAAAATGGTGTGACTTTTTGGATTTTACATGTTGAAAAATGTTTTGGATGAATTTTTCATATTTTTATGAAATAGTTAATTTTTATTGAATAGAAAAAAATACAGTTGTTTATAAAATATGAAAATTTTTGTGACATCGTCATGAATTAATTATGATATAAAATTTTATTCAAATTATGTAATAACCAAATTCCCAGTGGAATATTTTACAGAATAAAATTATAACATTAAAATTATATTTTTTCATAATAATTATAAAAATCATTTTCCATGTTGATGTTGTGCCTGTGAAGTGCTGAAAAAGTCATAATTGGTAATATATATATAATAATTCAGTGATAAAAATTACATTCATGTATTATTTATTAGTTATTTTTTATTATTTATCTATTTTTTTATTAATTACTAATTTTAGTGTTATATAACATGAGTATAATTCAAATGTTTGTCCATTGCCTTTGCATGGAAATAAATGACCAAATAAAAATTTTAAGAAGATGTCTTATTTTATAAAAGAGTGAATATACATAATGAATAAATTTATAATTTTATTTTGAAACTATTTAATTTATTTTTTTGATATTATTTTATTTTAATATTTTTATATTTCAAAAAATTAACTTTAATGCTTCGGTATTTTTAAAAGAGCGCTTGTACAATAATAAAAAATAAAATAAAATTTTTTTAATTAAAATTATAAGAAATATTAAATTACACAAATTTGGATAAAACATTTTCTATAATCAATTTTTTACTATTACTAAATCTGATATATTTTTACTAGGGAAATTACATTGATAAATTTTTTGGTCATTATATTTATTGTAAATAAGGGGGAGAAATAAAATATCATTATAGGTAATGTCGGTATTGAAAATAAATATAAATGGTAGATTGAATATATAAATTGGATTATGATGAAGAAATGTATTGGTTATGTCTATTGTCAACATATCAATAAGAAGTAATGATAATTTATTATAAATATGGGAGATGTGGAAGTGACCAAGAATGAGGATGTGGAAGGATCTCACGAGAATTTCATGATATAGTAATATTAAATAGATTATTAGAAAATAAGTTGATATTATACTCATACATGAATTTGAAAAGGATTTTGGATGTGACTTAATTTTTTTTTAAATAGATTTAAGGTAGAAGAACATTAATTCTGATGATTGGAGAGATGATTTTCATGATTATTAATGACCAGTAACAATATATGAAAGAATCACTATAAATACAATGTTTCAAGAGAAATTATTAAGAAATATATTTAAATAATCTTGAATAGTTGTGATTATTGTATTAAAAAAGATGGATTGATGTCATAGAAACCATTCGATGTTTATTAAACATGATAGATATTTTTTTCTTTGTTCAATATTTCTTGAGTGGAGTTTTGAATAAGATAAAATGATATTGAAATTAAAAGGCATTAAAACTACTTATAAATACTACATCTTGATTGTTTATATACTGAAATATGATTTGTAACTATTTTAGTGAATGTTTGGAGATAGATTGAAGTTATTTCAAAGTTATTTTAAATTTATAATAATTATTTATAATTTTAAGTGTGAATATATATGTTTTGAAATGTAGGTTACTAGAAATATTTCAAAGTGTTTGATATGTAATGTATTTCATAGAATCTAAACAAGCACCCTTGGAATTAGGTATACTATATTTGTAATAAATTAGTAAGATATCATTGAGATCTATCAAATGATATTATATATTGAGATATGAAAGATATTATAGTGGTTACAAAATATATATTACAATGTATAAGGTGAAAAAATAACACAGGAATAGACCCCTTACAATATATGAAAGTGTAAATAATCAGAGCATATGAAAAAATCTAGAAAGGAATGAGATACTTATGATAAATTTAAGTCTTTCATCAAAGAAAAAAATGGGGAATGTATGAATTAGATGGTTGTAAATAAGAGTTAGTTGTTAGTGTAAATTGATAGACATTGACTCACAGTTGAGAATTACAATAATTTTTTTTGATACAAGAGAAAGTGTATGAGTTATATAATTACTAAAATCATCCAATAATAGTTATAACAAAGATACATGTGATCATAAATGAGAACTTTTATATTATGTAATAATATTGGGATGTCACATTGTGATATTTAGGCGGTTGTACTGTTAATATAAGTTTAACTTGTTTTAGAAATTTAAAATGATGAATTTTCATTTTTTATTTCAGAAAGATAAATTAAGTGATTTTTTGTAATAATATATATATTGAAACATCACAATTATTCTATGATTCTGATTCAAGTTGATTTGAGTGAAGAATCAAGCCACTGCTTATTTTTTTTAAATTATTTTAATGCACATTGTGGGTAATCTACCAAATCCATGAAGCTCTATGCATGCATTCCATCATTGTATAATGGTCACAAATTCATAACTAGAAACTATGACTATTTTCATAGTTTGAAATCATGTAAATAGACATAAAAATTATATATGTAACTTAACGCCATGGTTTACATGGACTATGGTCCCTATCTCTTTTACAATAGGGTCCCGACTATAACCACATCTTAAAACCATATCTTTAAGTTACCTATGGACATTTCCGACTTAGAACATGGCTAAAGGCTACACACCCTTTTCCATTACTACTTATTACCATAGTTTTCTAAACCACATCAATAAGTTGTTTATTACCACATTCCATGTCGACCATAGCACTAAGATACACATCATATTCCAACAAAAACATTTTCCAAGGTTTAATAAATCACTAATATAGGTGGAATATTTCCATGTTTTTTAAAACTTGTGTAAATAGGTGATTTTTTTGGGGCATATTTCCATGGTTTAAAAAATTGTGGCCATAGGAAATTTTCATGAGGGTTATTTACAAGGTTTTTTAAAACCAAGGAATTATGAGATTATCTATAGGGTTATTACCATGGTTTTAAAAATATATAGATGTTTTTGATATATCAAATACTATTTCCATGGTTTTCTAGCACCATAGAAATATTATATTTTATCTTAGGTATTTCTAGGATTGGAAAAAAATATCCATTGGCTATTTTCATTAAGAATATTCTCAAAGTCTTCTAAAATTTATAGAAAAGGGGGTTTTTCTATTACTATTTCCATAGTTTCCTAAATCAATGGAAATATACATTGGTAGCCAATTTATTATATTTTTGTTAGTTCTCGTATAATTTTGGTAGTTCTCACATCCACCAATAATAATACTTTACAATAACCATGTCTATATTTGGACCTATTTACATAGTTGGTAGATAACCTTGGTATATGATAGAAAAGGGTGTCATATGACCATGGTTTAACACTCGTGTAGTCATAGGCTTCCCTAAGGACATATTTCTGAAAAATATTGCAATTAAATAATTTTAGTAGGGAAATTTTATAGTTTTGATTTTATGGAGGAATGTTGCAATATTTTTAAATATTGTGTGCAGAATTAAATGAAAATTTTTCTAGAATATTTGATCAAGGTGTGAATGAGTGATAAAAGATTACAGATATTGTGGATTATCTTAAATATAAGAATATCTAACTATGGAAAATTATGAATTTTCAAAATTAAAAAGATGGAAACTATTAATTATGATATTCATTGAATGTAATGTAATCGTAAGCATACAAGATGTATATAATTGAGAATCAATACTGAACACTAAGAAATATGATTACTATGTATCTAAGCAAGAAAATGACTACAACTAGGATTAAAACCTACACATAAAGGAAAAAATAATAGGTAATGGAATAATCCCTACATTAATATATCCCAATATTATAAGATAGAATTGAGAAGCAAGAGAATAATAGTGGGAAAGTCCATAGATTCTGATTAAATTTTTTTGAAAAGATCTGGAAACAAGAACATGAAGAAGAACAAGGCTTGCATGGTAATTCCTCAGAATACTATAGTAACCAAGGATTTATTAATTGGTTTTGTGTAAGTATCTTTTAAATAATTATGGGATATATTATAATTACATATCATGTGATGATAAGAGTTTTTTGAGAGATATCTCACATTGGTGGGATCCAGTACAAAGAACCCATTGGGAACTGGCATGGGTTTTTAGTAGATATCCCACTCTAAATTAACTTGTGTTAAATCATTTTGAGATATGGTATATATTAAACCCACTTGTAATAAATAGTGATTACTCCATGATTTGTGATAATAATAAATCCCAAAAACGAGTTGGTATCTACATTAGGATTTCTCCTTATAAATCATAGATTAATTTTTTTATCCTTCACATGCATACATTTAAGAAGGTGTGAGATGTTATTAACATAGAGGATATAGACACTAATTATTCAAAAATGATTATTTAGAATAATAAATCATAATAATGTTATCACTAATTATCTCTTTCCCCCTCTTAGTGATACAACCGGACATCGTCAAATCAAAATACGAATCCTTTCAAAGATAGAAAATATAATTCTTATACATGATTACCTTTTTTAATAAATGTTACATAATAGTGAAAAAGAGATACACCCTTGAAATAATAAAACACATAATAACTCAAAATAACCCAATGTAAAACGTAATTAGCTTCTTGTATTTCTCTAAAAATCTAAAATTTCAATGATTTTACCTAAAAATAGATCATATGAATTGGTAGAAAAGTTGTATCATTTAAATTAAGGTATATAATATTTTATATATACCAGACCTAACCATCCATGGAATGATGAAACCATATCAATAATTATAATAAAAGTAAATACAACAAACCAATTCAATTAGTATATCCCCAGTATCATAAATTAAAATTTTTATTAAATTCAAAACACAAATTAATACTTCTTTTAAAAAATAAAAAAAATAAAAAACATAAATCCATCGATCTTTAAAAACTTATTGAATACATGGAACAAAAACTCATTTTAATTAAGAAATCTAAAAGGATAAAATAAAAGAATTTACTATAGATTCTATAACTTTTTTTATAAATGAGGCATAGAATTTCAGAAGGAATCAACATAAAAACATGTTAAAAATAATTTTTAAAATGAAATTTGGAAACCATTATGTATAAGTTACTTTTATAAATGGTAAGTGAAATAATATTAGAATAATTATCATGAATGAACATTACATATAGAACAAAAAATAATAAAATTAAAATAACATACACATTAATTATTTAGATAAAGATAAATTTTATTATTACTTAGTTATCCCATTTTACTCTATAGATTTTACATCCAAATATGAAAAGGCTTTATGTTAGGCCATAATTGTATGAAAATGCCATGATTATTGGGTTGTAATCATGAAATAAAATGAAAATGAGAAATAAATAACATATTAAAAGTAATTAATTAAAAATTCATAGTTAATAAGGGATTATAAGATAACCCAATAAAATAAATATATATAACTCCTGAATAACATGATTATGGTGTTAAAAAAATTTCTGATAAAAAAAATAAAATATCACAAAATTATCTCCATGATGTACCTTCTTCTGATTGAAAATTCTTGTAACAAGTGTTAAAGATGTTTTTGTTTCCATGGAAACAGACGAGAAGTGTTATGTTTAACCAGTTACACTACTCATGGTAAGTAAGATAATATATAATTAGAATAATATTTTTAATAGTTATTAAAAATTAATGATTTATACTTTATTAAATATAGAAATTAATTAATTAAAAGTAATATCTCAATATAAGATAAAAAATTTGACATTTCATTGAAACTAATATAGGTGGAATTTAATGATGATTTAATGATATTATACCATATATATGAATAAATAGACATACTCCCACCCACAAAAACATAATGCCCACTCTAGTAGATCACACAAACACGAGGAAGATTGTGTTATTTTTTTAAATTCATTCTCAAAAATTAAATTTAAATTTTCACTATTTCTAAATAAACCATGTAAAAATGGTAGGAGGAGGAATAAGTGGATCTAGATGAGCCTAGGTTGTAGTAGAAGATAAAAGAGAGGTGTGTCTAGTGTTGAACATGGGTCGCGATGGGTGGTAGATGATTTTATAGTATAATACCATGGTGGTTTTTTTCATGAGGTTACAAGTTATAGCGGCATCAGAGGGTTAGGCTAGGGACTAAAAAGAGGATGGTAGAGATAATGAGTGGTGGGAAAATGATGAGAAATAAGAAAAAAATATGTCAATGTAAGGTAATCAGGGTTGTAAGGGAGGTGAGTTAGTGAGAAAATTGGGTGGGGTATAGGGTATTTGTGTGAGTGGGTAGGGTGGGTTGAGAAAGAAAACGTTTTTTTAATAATACGGTAACCACAAGAGTGGTAATATATGCATACCATTGATGACCTATTATAGTGGTCTCCCATTTCCCTTCACCAAAACATGTTTCTCTATTATAATAATAATAATTATTATTATTATAATAATAATAATTAATGATGATGATGATCCATTAGAAGCATCGAATATCCATTCCAATCAAATATTATTAATAAAATGAAGGATATGAAACCAGAAGAGATTAGATCTAAGTATAAACATCACCTCTATCATTGGAAAAATATAATGGAATAAAAACTTCATTAAGTGAATAATAATAATCATATTATTATTTTTATTATTTGAGTATTCTTGCGTGAAATAGGTTATATGGAAGACACATTCCCACATGAACACTCCCATTACCTATAGGAAAACCCAACATATATCCCTTCTAAATGTATGATCCAAATCCATTTACTTGAGATAGAAAGAGATCTACAATTTCATCCTTAACAAGTTCAGATACTCCAAATTTAGTGTGACAGTACCACATAATGTCTTACTACAATTCTCCACCATAGCCACTGCTATAGTGTTACGGCAGTCCCCCTATTGTGGTCAGAGCTATTGTACACATGCTATAGTATGTTGTTACATTGCCCAAATATAGCTCTTAATTATATCACCTATATTTAAAATCTTTAAAAAATAATAATAAATAAATAAATAAATAAATAAATAATTTACTGGGGGTTACCATGGAACCATTATTAAATAATTAATAAATTTTTTTAAAAAATAGAAAAATATATTTGATGGGGCTTCAACTATCATTAGGGAGATATTTTACGAGTGCTTTTGTCACACCCCAACCGCAGACGCCTTTTATTTTATTTCGTTCTTGGTCCCGGTTTAAAATTTTCAAAGTTTAATTATGTTGGCAGGTTTCGCATCGGTGACTGTTTACCACTTCGTAAGTGGCGACTGTGCGTTCGGCCCAGGTGACAGTGTGTTCGCCCGACATTTTTTTCATTAAAATTTTTATATTGACATTAATATTATAAATAGTATTAAGTTGTTATAAATATTTTTTTATTGGGAATTTTAAATTATTATTATTTAGATATTTTTATTATTTTTTTTCTATTCTTGGTTCCGAGTGTCCGCGTCGTGGTCCGGGCTGCGCCCTGGATTAAAACTTTTGTCGTTTGATGTTTTTTTGGGTTTCAGACCCGTGCGAAGCATCTGCATGGTTGGTGGTCACCGCGCAGTTGGCTCGGGTGTCGGGAAAGTGCTCTCCTTTCTTTTTTTTATAATTTTTTTATTGTTGTTATGTTATTATTACTATTTATATTATTATTATTAGGGTTATTATATTATGGTATTATTATTTTTATTAATATTTTTATTCATATTATTATTATTATTATTATTATTATTATTGTATGAATAATGAAAAATAATGAAAAAAAACGAAACCCTAACCTAAACCTAGGCTACTCAGGCACGTCCCCCCATTCCCCTCCCCTTCCCCGATTTTTTCAGGCGGCACCCCCTTTCCCCTCTCCTTCTCCCCTACCCAGCCGCGTGCCTCCACCCCTTTCCCCCTACTCCGTGCGGTTCTCCCCTTCCCCTCATGGACCCCTCTGTGCCATCCCAGCCTCCACCTGCCTTCACCCTGCTCCGTCATCACACCCGGCCTCTGCCTGACCTCCTTCCGGGGCTTGGCTCCCTCTCCGCCCAAGTACGTCCTCGCTCGACCGCCGGCCGCACCACCTGCAATGCCCTACCACCAGCCGCACCTCCCACGACCCAACTACCATCGACCGCACCTCTAGAAACCCCGCTACCAACTGGCCGCACCTCCAGCGACACCACTACCCGCTAGCCGCATTTTCCGGTGATCTCCCGCTCTGACCAGTGGCCTTCAACCGCCCTGTCGGTGTTCCCCAGCCCAACCGATGCCCCGCTCTGCTCTGGTACCACCCTATCGGCATCCCCCAAACCTTTCCGGTGCTCTGGTCGTCTCCGCCATACCTTCATCCGGCCTCATACAGGCTTTCCACAGCCCGGCTAGCCGCAACCTCCTTGCACAAGCCAGTGGCGCACCCAGTAATCATTGTGCGTCCCCCGATGGTCTCCTTGCAAGTGTGAGCCACCCCTTTTTACTGGCGCATGACCCCATGTGTGGAGCGCATCTTTGCGCCAATGTAAGTTTTTTGTCATTTTTTTTATTTGTGTTATTTTTTTATATCATGTATGCCTGTTTGGGTTGTGTGGTGTTGTTCCAGCGCATTGACGGAATAATTTTGCAATGCTGAGGTCTTCAACTTGTGTGCTCAGATGCGCCTGCGTGAGGTGTTTTGCGTCGTCGATTTTGGGTTGTGAATTGAAGTAGGTCTCCCACTTCACTTGCCTTTAAATTTAAAAATTTATTTATTCCTTGTCATATCATTATTTTCCTATAATTTGAAAGTAGTATTAGAAAATTATTACTAGAATGGAGACTTACTGAATTTGAAAACTGGTTACTTCTTGCATCGCATTTAAAATATCTTTCTTGGATAAATTTGTGTGGTTTTTTTGTGATATTGTCATATGGGTACTTTATGAAATGTGCAAGTCATACTAAAATGTGTTTTGAAATAGTTATTGGTGTGTGTAAAATGATGGGTGTATAATTTATGGAAAATGGTGTTTTCTTGAAAACATGGATAGAGGAAATATAGTTTGGCCTTTAAACTGGATTTTGGGCTTTTTAGTTGTGGTTTTGTTTTCCATAAGTGGGTTTATAAGTATGTTTTTTTTGGTTTTCAACATGGTGGTGTGTGTCATATCTTTTGGATATGCATTGATATTGAATGGTTTAAATGTAAATGATGTGGCGGACCAGTTGGAAAATTATTGATTATGAACTTACTAAATATATATATACGTACTTATAGGGCATCTCTACAGGGGTACTTCCATTCGAGGATTGTCGTGTAGCGGTGTCCGTGTAAGGGGATGACTAGTGTGGTGAGGTGAGTCACATGTGCGAGGGCCTCCTACTTACACAGTATTATTAAATCCACCATGGGTTCCCGAGAATCTTTTAGAGAATTGAGTGACGTTTTTTGGCTAACCCCGATTAGACGGGTTAGTCCCCCCTTGGTAGGTAGGCCTTATGGGGCGTTCCACTGGTTGGCTGTTAGGGCGGCCAGTTGGTTATTGACTGTGGACTACCATGCCAGAAGGTAGTCAGAATCCGAGTACGTCCAGGGGTTTTCTAGGGATGTTTAGGATCACCCATGGTTACTTGATTTTCCTTTCTTGTTACTTTCATTTGTTCTTTATAGCTTATATTGTTATACTTTGTGAAAATGTTTTTCAAATGAAAAGGTGTTATTCTCTTTGTGTAAAATTTGAAAATGTAACACTTCATTCCTTTTTATAATGAATTTGGCACCAATGAAAGGAATCCAACTTTTGAAAACAAATAAGGGTAATGTCTCATGTTATGATTTTCAAGTGAAACATTATGGAAGCTTACTTTTATACATTTTAGTTCAAACCTGGAATTTGTAGATTCTTTATTTACTGGAAGTGCTTTGGGATTTGTTGTTGGGATCACCTACTGTGTAATTTTTGTGATCACACCTATATTTTTACCATTTCAGTTGCAGGTTCCTTATGTTCAGGTTTTCCTGGTTTGAGTCACTCAGTGATGGAGCGACGCTGGTGTTTAGTTGGGTGGTGACCATGAGGTCACGTGGAGGTATGGTTGTTGTGTAGTTTTATTTCTGCTGTTAGTTTTGTCTGTTTTGTTTGTTTGTTTTTCTTTTACATATCCTGGTTTGTTTGGAATAAATCATTCCCAACGATTAAAACATGATTCTCGGAACTAGTTTCCATCCTGGGGGGATCAAGAACGCCCCTCGGGACTTGCCGCAGACCGCCTCGGGTGATCAGTTCAGGGTTGACCCAAGCTGGTTCATGACAAAATGGTATCAGAGGATGTTCTTGTTATTTAGGATGTCTAGTAGGTGGAGATTAGGATTGTCGGGACTCAAGAGGTTGGTACGGGAAGGACGTCATGAACCCTCACACATTCCGCACCTATAGCCGCTAGGGATATTCCGGTAATTGAGTATTTGTTTCATTTTGGTGTGTTTTGGATTGAGGGATGACAACGGAGGTAAACCGATGTTACATCGTGATCTCACATGGTGTAGTGACCCATGTGGATTTCGGGTACACTGTTTGAATTCCTCCTAGTTGTTGACGCTTGCATGGGGCATGGCCCACTACCATGTCGTCAAGTTATGTGTGACCATTAGTCCCTCTTCCCAGTGGTTTGATGAAAGTTATGTTTCATTTTTGTTCTGGTTGGTATAAGTGTGTTTTTGGAAATGATAAAGGGTTTTTGAAAATGGGACTGATTTATTTTAAATGACTTTAAATTTGTGAAATGGGTTTTAAAACTGAAAGTCTTTGGGTTGGAAAGCCAGCGTTTGCTGTGCAGTTGGTCGAGAATGGTTGGGGGTGAAACCTCAGGTACTCTTTATGAACGTTTTCACATGTGAGAGGATGCGTGGAAAGTGTGTTTTGGTTCGTATGAAAGAATGTGGATGAAGACATGTGCAATGGTTCATGGGATTACCTAGGTGTGTTTGAAATTAAAGGCATGACCTTGTTTTCAAAATTGTCTTCTAAATAGTAAAATGGTTTTGGAAAGTGATTTTGGTTTGAAAACTAGATTTGGTATTTGGAAAGTGGTTTTGAATGAAATCAGTTATGAAATATCTAAAAAAATCGGTGGTTTTGGAATCTAAAATGAAAGGATAATTTTGTACAGGAAATTTTTGGTTGTGTTTGTGGTTGTTGGTTTCTTAAGATGGTTTATTTTGGACAAGGATGCTTTATTGATGCTGCTTCGATTGATATTGGTTATGGCTTGGTGATATATATGATGTTCAGAAATTCCGCCCAGAAAAGTCCCCAGTGTTTTGATGAGTCATGCCCAGTCTTTGGTCCTTCTCGGACATTATCTTCCCTTCTTGGTTATTAGAGTCTGTTAGAGATAGTAGAGTGACTTGAAGAGGTCGAGCGCATCTTCGGGGTATTGGGAACTCCCGATGCTGTTTGAGTGTGTGTTGTTTTGAGTTTGTTCGAGGGTTCGGCTTTGGACGAGTGAGAGTTTTTCTCCTGCCATCACTATAAGTTGTGATGATGTGTTATGTCTTTAAAGCCATCATTGTTTAATTGTTTATACTTGAAGAGTAAAATATGATGAAAGTGGAAGATCTCATGCGTGTTCAACATGGACAGCAAACGGTGAAAGCGTATGTTGAACATTTCAAGGATCTTGTATCTCTTTCTGGGGGTAGTGTCGTGGGATAGGATGAAGACATATCCCTTCATCATGGGTCTTCTTCCAGAGATCAAGTAGCGAGTCCCCCTTTTTGGGAGCATCACTTTTGAAAAGTTGGTACATTATGTGTTATTAGTGGAGTTGGTATACAGAGCTCAAACGATTGGCAGTCCACCGTATTTAGTCGCTCGTGAAGGTCTTTCATCTGATGAGCAGAGTATGTCAGAAGGATCTGTTTCCAAAGAGTCCTTTATAGTGGCTATGGCTTCTAGTTTATCAAACCGTCTAATGGTGTACCGTCAGTATGAACGTTTGGGAATACAAGCCGTCATGTCACACCCCTCTGAATATGTGCCATCATTGCAGGTGCCTAGGTCATCTAGAGAAGTTTTGCAGGAAGCATAGACTGAAAAAGACGATGTGACTGAAGGATTCTAGTGCCTAACTATGAGGCAGAAGATGCTTCATCCACTAGATCCCCGGCCATAGGTCTTGGGGTGAAGCTCGCGCGCAGTCAGGATTTGTTGGGGGTGTGATGCCTCAGTTCGGGTTTCGTGTTCCGTGTTGGAAACAAAACTGTAACACCCCCGGTAAATAAAGAATTTGACATATTTATATTTATCCATATTTGTGAATAAAATATTAATATTACTTTAATGGGGATGCTATGCTCGATGGCATACCCAATACGCAACAACAAGTTTCTTGGGAAACTTACGTTACACTCTAATAATAAAATAATATTATTTTAAATGGTAGTTAATGCCTAGCCATTGTAATGTCGAGAATGAACAGAACTAACTACCAAATGATTATATATGTTTGTCAAATATTTTTACTTTTTAAAATAAATTTTAGAGGATTAAAAATGCGAATGAATCCAATTTTAAGCGTAAACATTCTAATATTCATTAAAAGGTCGATTAAACGCCTTTTGATGGCGAACCTCTTTTAAATCCACTTTTGGAAAATTTTATGTGTTATGTTTGACAAAATAAAATTCTTCTTTAGAATCTGGAGATCAATGTTTACTTTGTGTAAATTTTTGGTATTTTTTCAAAAAAGTTCAATTTTTAATGAATAGTGAAAAATGTTGTATTTTTATTCAAAACATCTTTTTAATATAATTTATTTATATGATTAGATTTTATTTTGAATTGGTTTTAAAGTGAAATTATAATATATTTTTACCATTTAATCCAATATTGGTCGATGGAATTAATTTCACTTTGAAATCGGACTTAAACTAGTGTCAATCTTTTAATACATTTCGTTCCATAAAAACACGCTATTTGTTTTGACAGCGGGAATTAATTATTAAATTAATTAATACAACTTATATGTTTTTAATTTTGTAAAATAGACATCATTTTTGAATTCGGAATATCAAATATAGATTAGGGTGAATTTTTGGTAATTTTCTGAAAAACTTCAATTTTTGATGAATAGTGAAACCACTAAGTGGTACTTATAAAAACTGATTTTCCATTTAAATGAAATTTTCCACCATTGTGATTTTAATTTCAAAAATCCTACATACATGGTTTTCATTAAGAAGTAAAATTTGGTTCAATGGGATTAAAAGAATTTTCTGGTGAATAGTAACTTATTAAGTTTTTAATCGTGATTAGAGATTATTAGTGTAGTTTAAGGTAAGAAAAATGTTTTCATAAAATGAAATGACCTAGACACATGTCCTACCCTCATTTTATGTGTCATGGCCGACCAAGACAATCCATTCTTCAACTTGGGGATCCAATGGAGCCACTTTGGTTGGAAAATGACATAAATACCTTTTTATTTAATGTTAAAGTAAAAATGACACAAACATGAGATGTTTTACTAAAAAACTTTTTACATGGGGTTATACAAGTATGTTTTTTACTTTAAATATTCATTGGAATGATAAAAAAATTTCCTACATCATAGTAATTTTTTTTATAATTTTTACACATTAAATAAATTAAATTATTTATGACATCATGATGATGCAGCGATTACCTCATTATTTAACGATTTAAATAAAATGGAAAGATAATATAATATCTAAGACATACACATGTAAAAAACCTATTGTATGGGTGGATTTCGAACCATTATCACCTTATCCACGAATTATATCAATGTGGGACCTTTTAAATCTGAAACTCATTTTCAAATAAAGTAACATTTACTTATTTTCCAAGAGTGCCCCTCCCCTCCACTTATAGAAGGCCCCCACCTCTACCTCCTTACCCACACCTCTCAAGACTTTGGATCGGCCAAACTCTTCCCATTTCATCTCTCCACATCCCTCTATAACTCTTTGAAGCCTCACTTTGGGCAGAATCCTTTCCAAGGAAGCATTTGATCTCAAATCAAAGGAAGTTACCCGATTTAAAGGTAATGTATTCACTTGTGTCCTTTTGTTTTATTTTTCTTCTCCAACCCCCTAAACACTTTCTATTAATTTATTTTGTAACAAATACAGTATCTTCAATATACTAGGATGTTGTTATAAGAACGATTTGAGCTACACTTACACACACCTACATTTAATGGTGAATTTCTGCCTCACGAAACGATGATTGTTCAACACTCATATAACACCTTCAAAGGTGGCCATTAAGATGTCACTATATTTATATATGATATATAATATGTTTATGTTTTACTTAAGCTTCTGTATTTTTCATTTATTTCATACCTTTATGGTTTACATTATGGGTAAACGTGATATCTTCATTTAAGGAAGTGCGGACTAATGCCCCCTCAAAGTGATGTGATTCGTTAATGCCATATGTGGGACATATAAAGGATGGATTTAAAGTTATTATATATGATGTTATACTGGAATTATAATATACCTCTATATCATTATTATTTCATTCCATTAATGTATGAGATAGATATGAATGTAGCATTCATGCGTACGTACGGCTTACCGTCTCCATGAACGGTGCATTTCATTTCTTATCCCCAAATGTAATGTACTATTGTAAGTACATATTTATAATCCATATATATAATGTATGTTACATATAAATTATGAATATAATTCTATAATTAAAATATTCATACCTCCCATTTAGTTTTAATTCCATTAATATGACAAAGAAATGAAAGTAGCGTTCATGCGTACGTACGGCTTTCCGTCTCCATGAACGGTGCATTTTATTTCTTACCTATAAATGATTATGTAATATTATAAATACATGTATATGATGGATATATATGATATATATGATCTCCAAATCATTAATATCATTCTAGATATAATGAACCTTTGACCACATGAACAACATGTAATTGTATGAAGTTCACTTTCGACTTAAGAACCAAATATCAAGAAAACAAACATTATTAACTTAAATGATTACATAATTTTTATAAAATGGAAATAAGTGATATAAAAGGAATAATGAACTTGAAAACGGTTCTTAAGAAAATATAAATTAATTCAAGTTTATTATTCAGGATGTTAAAGAACGACCGAGTCATGTCGGACCCGAGGTAAGGGATCCTACTCCCCTCTTTCTTTTTATGTACACTATTTTATGACATTCCTTTTAAAACTCTTATTTCATGTTATTGGGATGTTATTTTATATTACTATTACTGAAATTTTTATGTTCATATGGTGAGAGATCATATTCTCTCTCATCATTCCATTTTGGAAGTTTTGAGTGGCGCCGTTAGGCTACCGAATTTTCGTTATAGATCTATCATCTCTCTTTCTTTTTAAGTACTCCCCTTTATATCACTTCTTTTAAGCTCCTCTTTGTTATGTTGGGGGATGTTATTTTATATTCCACTTTCTATAAACATTATGTTAATACGATGAGATACCCTATTTGATCTCATCAATCCATTTTTGTAAGTTTTATGTGGCGCCGTTAGGCTGCCGAGTTTTTGTAAGGGATTTTTCATCTCACTTTTATTCCTCTGAGATTTATGCTACATTTTCCACAATTTCCATTGAGTAGTGTATTTACTTCCCATTATTTTACTTATTGTGTAGTATACTTTCATTTATGAGTATTTACATCAATGTTGTATTGTCCTTCTTTCACGGGGTGTATGTTTCGAAAGACACCCATGTCGGTAAGGGAACCTTTCACCCTCCTCTTTTTAAAAGACTTCTTTTGTTATGTCTTTTAATTCACATACTATTATGTTGGGATATGTTCTTTGTAACACCGTGAGATTTAATGAAAAATATTCTTTTTAATTTCATTAATGTCTTATGTTGTATGCTACACCAAAAGAAACTTGCGCAACAGGAATCCTTGACTTTCCTTGCATTACACGCAATCGTGACCTTCCTCGATAGCGTGTGTAGTACGCAATAACGAGTTTAACTAAACAACAATATGCTATTAAAATATTATTAAAACTAGCTGTTATGAATAGTAATAACAACTTTTTGAAATTTTTTAAATTTTATTTTTCAAAATGGAATTCATTTTCGGATTCGTAATATAGAAATTAGCTTAGGGTGAAATTTTGGTGATTTTCGGATAACCTTCATATTTTGATGAATAGTGAAAATTACTAAATTTTAATTAAAAACAACTTTTTCAATAAAAATAATTAATAGTGATAAATTATTAATTTTAGTGGTTTTAAAGTATATTTAGAATATATTTTTACAATTTAATACAATGATGGTCATTGGATGTAATTTCAAATTTAAACCAGACCTAAACAATTGTCAATCTTTTGATAGTTATTATCTCTTAAGAACACGCTATTTGTTTTGACGACGGGAATTAATTTTTAAATTAATTAATTCAACTGATATGTTTTAAATTTGGTAAAATATAAATCATTTTTGTGTTCATAATTTCAATTATAGCTTCGGCCTAATTTTTGGTATTTTTCTGAAAACTTTCAATTTTTGATGAATAGTGAAACCACTAAGTGGTAGTTAAAAAAAACTGAATTTTTCATAAAACATAATTTCACCACTTCTGTGAGTGGAATTTCAAAAATCCGAGAGACATGGTTGATGTCAGTAAGTAAAATGTGGTTCAATGAGATGAAAATAATTTTTTGGTGAATAGTAACTTTTTACTTTTTTTTCCCACGGTTAAAAGTAAATAGGGTAATTAAGGGTAAAAATGATATTAATATTACCCTAACACATGTCCTAATCCAATTGGACAAGTGTATCTCGACCAAAAACAACCTTAAGTGTAAAATATTATCATTTAGGCCCACTTGGATTAGATTAGGACATTTATTGTTATTTAATTCAAAGAAGAGTTAAAAGAGTTAAAATCCAAGTTTATTTACTAAAACATTTTTAATATAGGGTTATACATAATATAATTTCGACTATAAATATTCATTAGAAAGTTAAATATATTTCCTACATAATTGTATTTTATTTTTAATTTTTGTAATTTAATTAATTTATTTTATTTATGACACAATGATGATGCAGTAATTACCTTTTTAAGAAAATATTAACATAATTGATGTTATAAATGCCCAAATAAATGTAATTTGAGACTTTTTATGACATAAACTAATTTTCTAGGTTAATATGACATGTTATTGTTGATTTAAGTAACTTGTTTCGAACTTATAATTCTGTTAGAAATTTCATAAAAATCATGTACCAAATAGTGTCAAAATTGAGATAAATTAGTTTTTAAAACAAATATTATATTATTAATTGTTATTTAATTCCTAAAAATCTAATGTTCGGCCAAATGATTTAGATAAAGATAGATATATTAATAATAAACAACTTGGGTTTATTTTGTCTTGATATAGTAAGTTTATTAACCATATAGTGTAAGAAAACAAAAAGACACGGTAAAAGTTAAATTATTTATCTTAGAGTTAAACCTAATTGATAAGGTTAAAATAATAACTTAAACTTGTCTAAATCCTATTGGATGAGAGGATTTCGACCCATCCCCACATTATCTTCGAAATGAGTTCATTTGGAACCATTATAAACCAAAATTTACCTTAATATAAAATAATATTTTGAGATTTTCCTAAGATGCCCCTCTCCTCCCTTATAAAGGGGCACCTCCTCCCTCTCCTCCTCACACCAATTTGAGCATTCAAGCTCGGCCAAACCCTGCAAAAATCTCTTCTCCACTTCCCTAGTATCATCCTATAGGTCCTGGTCTTCTTCATTGGCCATCCTTAGTTTTTAAAGTGGAGGTTAAATGAAGTTGCGTCAAAAAGAGGTAATATCCATTACCGATCTTTTTCAATTTCTTTTTTCTTCAACTTCTTCTTATTTAGTTGTTTCATGATAATGTAGTAACATCAGTATTTATTATATACTGATATGTTATTATAAATATGAAACAACTCTAATTAACTTTCTATCCATCCTACGGAAAAAAAGAAATCACCGCGTGTGCATACGTACGGAATACCATCTCCACGCCGTGGTGTAATCTATTTTCCACCACCACCTTACATGGATGGGTATAATGGTGTAATGAATAACTATACATATTTATTAGAAAATCATATTTATTCTGATATATTGTATCATCCACTCCAATTCAATTCAATAATTATGGAAATGATACCATCACTCGTGCGTACGTACGGACTACCGTCTCCACGACGCGATGAGATTCATTCTCCATGTTAACCATTTAAGAATGATTATAAAGTATATATAAGAAATAATAATGAAATATATGACATTATAAAGCTAATTGATTTAAGTGTATATAAATTTATGTCATCTACGTAATTCCACTCAATTCAATAACGAAAAGAAAAGAGCGTCCATGCGTACGTACGGCATACCGTCTCCATGAACGGTGTATTTCTTTCCATTTATCGATCCATTATATATATGTATATTCTAAATAAATATTATATATAAATCATGTTTTATATTATATAATTAAGTAATAATGATCTAATTAATCATATGAATAATTACAAGTTAAGACACGAACGACAAATGAGACGATTTTAACCAAAACGCTACTTTAACCTGAATTTACAAAAGAAAGGGTAATATAAATTCATAAGTGAAGCATATATGATATAATAACAATGAATATGATTCTTTAATAAGTCAATGACATTATTTAAATCATTATACATAAGGTTTAGGCACTTACAAAGCAAATCAGACCTCAGGTAAGGGAAATATCACAATCTCATCTTTATCCGAGATTGTTTATACTTTAGTATTTACTGGAGTGTATTTTATCATCCACATCCATGTTTCCTCAATATGTAATATTATTTCCATTCACCTACAATTGTTTAAATCCTATATTATCCTTCGGTGAGTTTTTAGTAAAATATATGAAAGGAATATTTTGTCGTTTTTCGTACGAGATACTTTTTTTGACTTTTCCGACAAAAGTACGAAGAATGTTTTTTTAACTTATACGGCATGAATGGATTTTTAAAACATTATTTCCAAGAATATTCCTTTACAAGTTTTCAAGTTTATTTTTAATCAACTTATTTTAGTTTAAAATTGTAGGACATGTTAAGAATGGAAAATGTTTTTGAAGTAGAAAGGATATTTTCCTCAAGAATGGAGTTCAAGTGTTTTATCAAAATTATTTTCCATCTAAGATAATAAAGGGTTCTGTTTCTATCCCTATTTTTACATTGATTTGATTATTTTGTGATGGAATTATTTTATTGAATTCCTTTATCTTATATGAATTGTTTTATGATGTCATGATGTTTAAGAATCCCATTTTTATTACATGGGTTATGCTATGATGTATGGTTTATGATTTTGTGGCACACATAAGAATGGTATCATTATGAGATGGGTGGGACCTATATCTCCCTCCAATGCATTGGGTAAAGATTTTATATCTCATGAGTTAGACATGGCTGAAATGGAAATTTATACCGGTTCAGTGAAACAGGACTGAAACGAGGGTGACTCGGTTCAGAAAGAAACTTTGTCCACTAAGATAGTCTTGGCAATGAGTCTTGACTAACAAGAAATGATTCTCTATGATTATGTGTGTATGCCACAAAGTTTCATGTTTTATGTTATGATTATTGGGATTTCATTTCACTACTATGATTTATCCAATGTTATGAAATTATGCTCTCTTTTTCAGGTTAAGATTTCCAAAAGTTATGTTCTTATGAATATGATGTGATTGATTTTTCTTTTTTTTACCCTTACTGAGAATTTGAGCTCACCCTTTTATGTTTTCTTTTCCCCAGGATATAAATAATGGTTTTAGGTAAAAAAAAGCGGAAGATCTTTATGGGAGATATTGAAGATCTTTCACCACGATTAGAAGATTACGTTATGAGTTTCCAAAGACACTAAACTATTACGATCCTTGTGTGTGTGTTTTTTGTTATGTACTAAGTATTCCGCAAAAGTAATGTAATGTACATGTACGTCAAGATACGGGTCTCTATAGTTGGTATCAAAGGAAAGGATTAGTCAACCTTTGGAAACTAGGATGCGAAAATGTTAGTGAGATCCCTAGAGATTTTTCTAAGGTATGTCTAGGCATGTCCCTAAGGTTAGGTATACATATAGGTTATATTACTAGAATTACGCTAACGGTCATAGACTAAAACCTAAGATGTTAGATATTGAAGGTACTCCCCCTTTATTATGTTGTTTTCCCTAGCATGATTTTTGCCTCTCACACTATTCTTTTTGGGATTTAGACGATGGATGGAACCCGAAGGAACCGTGTTGATCAATGCAATGGAAAATGGAATGATTTTCCTCCTGAACAAACAAATGTTATGGGAGATGGAGTGAAAAATCTTATTGCTATACTTACACTAGCTATGAATCATTCTGGACTTCCAAATGAGCAGTGAAGGGAACAATATTCTATTGAGTCCTTCATGAGGCGACGTCCACCTTCTTTCAGTGGGTCTTTTGATCCACTTGTTGCTGAACAATGGATCAGTAGCACTGAAAAGATATTTTCAGTTCTTCGATGTTCTGAACATGATAAAGTCATATTAGCAGTGTATCATTTGGAAGGTGATGCTGATCAATGGTGTAATCTTATTAAGAATATGAGGAAAAGGGATGAAATTGAGTCCATGGAATGGGACGAGTTCAAGAACTTATTTTTCAGTAAGTACTTCCCTCGTATTCTTCGAACAAAGATGGAGAAGGAGTTTCTTGAACTAATGTAAAAGGATGATGAATCTGTTGGTATATACGAAGCGAATTTTACAAGACTTGAAAGGTATTCATCTAGCATTATCATCCAACCTGAAAGTAAAGTTGATTGATTTTTCAGTGGCTTAAAACCAATTCATTGAAGGGAATTAGCTATAAGAGACTTCAGTAGCTATGAAGAAATTGTGCGTTGTGCTATCAAGGTAGAAATATAAGTTTGTGTTACATATCCATCTCATGGTTTTGACAAGAAACGAAAGATGGAGTTCAAGGAGAAATCTCAGAATAATGGTGAAAAGAAGATGAATGTTTCCTTATGCTCAAATTGTGGAAAGAAGCATGGTGGAGATTGTCTTAAGGGGACTAGAAAATGTTTTAGGTGTGGAAAAGAAGGTCATCGAGCATCTGAGTGTCGAGGTAATGGAAAAAGGGTTTCTAATGATGTGAATAAAGAAAACACTGCAGAGAACGCACCACCAACACTTCAATGCTTCAAGTGCAAGGAAATGGGGAATTATGCTAATAAATGCCTTAATCCAAGGGTTAGTGATGATCAACATGAGCACCCACTTAAGGCAAAGGACAACGGGAAGTCACATATGATCACTATTGACGATGTTGAATATGAAAATGATGTGGTGGAATGATTAAGTGTTTATATAATGGGATTCCAAAATAATGTTGTATATAGTATCGTGGAATATTAGAATATTTATGTTTTGGTCTATTGTGGTTTTCAATAATTTTATGGTACCGGTAACCTTGAAAAGTGATTGAGACATTTTTGGTAAACAGATTATAAGAGCATAATGAAGGGATAAGAAGGTAATGAGATGTTTGATTGTATTCATGAGCTCATGATTGATATAATGACTAAGTGATATCATGGTTTGAGTATATAGAATTTTGAGGATTTTGGTATGTGGAAAGTGTTAACTTTTAACTGCATTCATGTTTTCACTAAGGTTCAATGGGTATTCATTCTTCAATAGAATACATGATTAAGGTATTCATATGTTTGTAATTTGACATATCTTATGATATATGGGGGATAAATGATTGCATTCACGTGATTATTCTGTGACATTTCAAGTAATCATTTTCTTTATACTATGAGCTTGGACAGAAGTATTTTAGATAAGCCTAAAGATTAGAATGGATTATGTTGGACATAAGTTAGGATAAAATGTTTTTCGATATTATTGATGGGATATTATTGTAATATAGCTTTACAAAAAGGACAAACTGCAGGATGGGCGACAGCCCATTGCGTCGGATAAGGCTGTGGGAATCGAACCCACAACTGAAGTGCGACTGGACTTTATCACCTACCACTGGCCTACAGGAAGTCCCTGTTTAGTAGAAACTAGTTTTATTATATTAAGAAGTATGATATATGAAGTATAAGTCCATTTTATTTACCATATATGATTAATCTCACTATAGAATGACTTATGTATATTTCATAACTTTTGCTAACCTTTTGTTTGAGACAGATGGAATGACCCGTCATTCTATCACATGATCTGCTAACAATTCACGAATAACAAATTCAACTTCATTTATTTAAGATATGAAGTGGAAATTGTTCAAGGCACGAACAACAGTGAGATTGTACCAAAATAAAGTAAGTATTTATTCCAATTCAAATTCTTCAACTTTAGGGAAATGATCTTGAAAACCAAAAATGTTGTCCTAGTGCTCTTATATCTGATTAATCAGATGGTACCTTAGATTGTCACAAATTTATGGATTTGTGATTGTTGGCTTTTCCATATCCATGTTCTCTACCACTCTCCATCAGAACATGATGGTTAGATTTTTCTTCCATATCCATATTTTCACCTGTGTGGAAACCTAGTGATTAGTTTATTTGGGTAACCATTACGTTTCATACTTTCGTTTCTAAAGATTGGTTTTGGTATTCCTTTTTACGATGTGGGTTTCTATTAAAGAAACATTCGAATAGTAAACCATTTATAACCCCGATGAATTTTGAGGGCGAAATTCATTTTAAGGGGGGTAGAATGTAACACCCCGAGATTTTATGAAAAATATTATTTTTAGTTTCATTAATGTCTTGTGTTGTATGCTACACCAAAAGGAGCTTTCACACCACGCATCCTTGACTTTCCTTTCATTACACGCAACCGTGACCTTCCTCGATAGCGTGTGTAGTACGCAATAACGAGTTTCACTAAACAACAATATGCTATTAAAATATTATTCAAACTAGCCCTTATGAATAGTAATAACCACTTTTTGAAATTTAGTAAATTTTATTTTTCAAAATGGAATTCTTTTTTGGATTCGTAATATCGAAATTATCTTAGGGTGAAAATTTGGTGATTTTCGGATAACTTTCATATTTTTATGAATAGTGAAAATTACTAAATTTTAATTAAAAAAAACTTTTTCAATCGAAATAATTAATAGTGATAAGTTATTAATTTTAGTGGTTTTAAAGTATATTTAGAATATATTTTTACAATTTAATACAATGATGGTAATTGGATTTAATTTCACATTTAAACCAGACATAAACAAGTGTCAATCTTTTGACAGTTATTATCTCTTAAGAACACGCTATTTGTTTTGACGAAGGGAATTAATTTTTAAATTAATTAATGCAACTGATATTTTTTGAATTTGGTAAAATAGAAATCATTTTTGAGTTCATAATATCAAATATAGCTTAGGCCTAATTTTTGGTATTTTTATGAAAACTTTCAATTTTTGATGAATAGTGAAACAACTAAGTGGTAGTTAAAAAAAACCGAATTTTTCATAAAACATAATTTCACCGCTTCTTTGAGTGGAATTTCAAAAATCCGAGAGACACGGTTGATGTCAGTAAGTAAAATTTGGTTCAATGAGATGAAAATAATTTTGTGGTGAATAGTAACTTTTTACTTTTTTTTACCACGGTTAAAAGTAAATAGGGTAATAAAGGGTAAAAATGATATTAATATTACCCTAACACATGTCCTAATCCTATTGGACAAGTGTATCTCGACCAAAAACAACCTTAAGTGTAAAATATTATCATTTAGGCCCACATGGATTAGATTAGATCATTTATTATTATTTAATTCAAAGAAGAGTTAAAAGAGTTAAAATCAATGTTTATTTACTAAAACATTTTTAATATAGGGTTATACATAATATAATTTCGACTATAAATATTAATTATAAAGATAAAAATATTTCCTACATAATGGTATTTTATTTGTAATTTTTATACTTTAATAAATTTAATTTATTTATGACACAACGATGATGTAGTAATTACCTTTTTAAGAAAATATTAACATAATTGATGTTATAAATGCCCAAATAAATGTAATTTGAGAGTTTTTATGACTTAAACTAATGTTATAGGTTAATATGACATGTTATAGTTGATTTAAGTAACTTGTTTTGAACTTATCATTCTGTTAGAAATTTCATAAAAATCATGTACAAAATAGTGTCAAAATTGACATAAATTAGTTTTTAAAACAAATATTATATTATTAATTGTTATTTAATTCTTAAAAATCTATGGTTCGGCCAAATGATTTAGATAATGATAGATATATTAATAATAAACAACTTGGGTTTCGTTTGGCTTGATATAGTAAGTTTATTAACCATATAGTGTAAGAAAACAAAAAGACATGGTAAAAGTTAAATTATTTAACTTAGATTTAAATCTAATTGATAAGGTTAAAATAATAACCTAAACTTGTCTAAATCCTATTGGATGAGAGGATTTAGACCCATACCCACTTTACCTTCGAAATAAAACCATTTGGAACAATTATAAACCAAATTTGACCTTAATATAAAATAATATTTTGAGATTTTCCTAAGATTCCCCTCTCCTCCCTTATAAAAGGGCACCTCCTCCCTCTCCTCCTCACACCAATTTGAGCATTCAATATCGGCAAAACCCTGCCAAAATATCTTCCCCTCTTCCCTAGTATCATCCTAGAGGTCCTGGTTTTATTCAAATACCATACTTAGTTTTTTAAGTGGAGGTTAAGTGAAGGTGCGTCAAAAAGAGGTAATATCCATTACCGATCTTTTTCAATTTATTTCTTCTTAAACTTCATCTTATTTAGTTGTTTCATGATAAAGTAGTAACATTAGTATTTATTATATACTGATATGTTATTATAAATATTAAACAACTCTAATTAACCTTCTATCCATCCTACGGAAAAAAAATAAATCACCGCGCGTGCGTACGTACGGAATACCGTCTCCACGCCGTGGTGTAATCTATTTTCCACCACCACCATACATGGATGGTTATAATGGTGTAAAGAATAACTATACATATTTACTAGAACATCATATTGATTCTGATATATTTTATCATCCACTCCAATTCAATTCAATAATTATGGAAATGATACCATCGCTCGTGCGTACGTACGGACTACCGTCTCCACGACGCAATGAGATTCATTCTCCATGTTAACCATTTAAGAATGATTATAATGTTTATATAAGAAATAATAATGAAATATATGATATTATAAAGCTACTATATTTATGTGTATATATATTTATTTCATCTACTTAATTCCACTCAATTCAATAACGAAAAGAAAACAGCGTTCATGCGTACGTACGGCCTACCATCTCCATGAACGGTGTATTTCTTTCCATTTATCAATCAATTATTCATATGTATATTCTGAATATATATTATATATAGATCATGTTTTATATTATATAATTATTTAATAATGATCTAAGTAATCATATGAATAATTAAAAGTTAAAACACGAACGATAAATGAGACGATTTTACCCAAAACGCTACTTTATCATGAATTTACAAAAGAACGGGTAATATAAAGTCATTAGTGAACGATATATGATATAATAACAATGAATATGATTCTGTAATAAGTCAATGACATTATATAAATCATTATACAGGAGGTTCGGACACTTACGAAGCAAATTGGACCTAAGGTAAGGGAAATATCACAATCTAATTTTTATCCGAGATTGTTTATACTTTAGTATTTACTAGGGTGTATTTTATCATCCACATCCATGTTTCTTGAATATGTAATATTATTTCCATTCACCTACAATTTTTTAAATCCTATTTTACCCTTCGGTGAGTTTTTAGTAAATGATATGAAAGTAATCTTTTGTCGTTTTTCGTACGAGATACTTTTTTTTGACTTTTCTGACAAAAGTACGAAGAATGTTTTTTTAACTTATACGGCATGAATGGATTTTTAAATCATTATTTCCAAGAAGATTCCTTTAAAAGTTTTCAAGTTTATTTTTAATCAACTTTTTTTAGTTTAAAATTGTATGACATGTTAAGAAAGGAAAATGTTTTTGAAGTAGAAAGGATATTTTTCTTAAGAATGGAGTTCAAGTGTTTTATCAAAATTATTTTCCATCTAAGATAATAAAGGGTTCTGTTTCTATCCCTATTTTTACACTGATTTGATTATTTTGTGATGGATTTATTTTTATGAATTACTTTATCTTATATGAATTGTTTTATGATGTCATGATGTTTAAGAATCCCATTTTTATTACATGTGTTAGGATATGATGTATGGTTTATGATTTTGTGGCACACATAAGAATGGTATCATTATGAGATGGGTGGGACCTATACCTCCCTCCAATGCATTGGGTAAAGATTTTATATCTCATGAGATAGACATGGCTGGAATGGTAGGTGATACCGGTTCAGTGAAACAGGACTGAAACGAGGGTGACTCAGTTCAGAAAAGGACTTTGTCCACTAAGATAGTCTTCGCAATGAGTCTTGACTAACAAGAAATGATTTTCTATGATTATGTGTGTATTCCACAAAGTTTCATGTTTTATGTTATGATTATTGGGATTTCATTTCACTACTATGATTTATCCCATGTTATGAAATTATGCTCTCTTTTGCAGGTTAAGATTTCCAAAAGTTATGTTCTTATGAATATGATGTGATTGATTTTTCTTTTGTTTACCCTTACTGAGAGTTTGAGCTCACCCTTTTATGTTTTCTTTTCCCCGGGATATGAAGAATGGTTTTAGGTAAAAAAAAATGGGAAGATCATTATGGGAGATATTGAAGATCATTCACCACGATTAGAAGATTATGTTCCGAGTTTCCAAAGACACTAAACTATTACGATCCTTGTGTGTGTGTCTTTTGTTATGTACTAAGTATTCCGCAAACATAATGTAATGTCCATGTACGTCAAGATATGGGTCTCTACATTTTCTTATATCCTTATTGATTTAAATTTTATTTCCATGTGATGAGATACCCTTTTTTTCTCTCATCAACTCATTTTTTGAATTTTGTAGTGACGCCATTAGGCTGTCAAATTTTTGCAAGGGAACTTCTTAACCCAAATTTGATTCTTTGGGATAAACTTATACTCCTTGAATATGTCGTTCTATGAATATGTGTGAATAACCTCTGATTGTTTTAAAATTAATATCCCCTTATATTTTGTGTGTTCGTTTGTCACACATTATTATGTAATTTATATATCCTTAAACCAAGGATACCGTCTTTGTAAGGGACTTTGTCTCAATCTCCTTTCATTGAGTCATATTTCGTTTTATAGGCAACTATCTTTTATACGGTGTATAAACTCCTTTGACTTTTACTTTTATACAAAAGGAATCTTTTTCTACGTAGTGTTTTACAAAATGACAAAAAGGAATGTTTCTTTTCACGTACGTGGTGACAACGACCTTTTCCGCCGCTGCGAGTATTATTTCGTCTTTGGCTTCCTAAACAAGCCGTAATGTTTTTTTTAAAACGAAATAAATACCATATACTCTTTTATGTATTTTGGTATTGAAAATGGTTTTTATAATGGATTTGTTGTGTCAATATATTTAATTCATATATTGTGATCAAAGTGTGGAAATGTTTTCTTTCCATTATAGTTGTATTATGTTATATGATTTTTATAATGGTACTTAGGAATTTGATGGGTGGTTACGTGATAAACCATATGATGGGTGGTGCCATGAATACTAGGACGAGTAGTTACGTTATAACCACCAAAGCATTGGGTATGGAAGTCGGCCGTATGGCTATTCCATTAAGTATGTATGGAAGTTGGCCGAATGGTTATTCTATTAAGTGATATGTGTGGAAGTCGACCTTATGGTTATTCCACTTAAGTATGTTTATGTCCCAAGTTACCTTTATATGTTATGTGATCTTTATATGGTTTTTATGGTAATCTTTTGGTTACAGAAGGGTATGTAATGAACTTTTATTCAGTGAAGAGTTTTTACTACTTCGAAAAGGTGAAAACTATTACTTTGTTAAAGTATACATGGTTTACTTGTTGTTTTGAAAAACTAACAGTTTTCATTCTTTGTGTATCCCTTACTGAGCTTTTTATTCTCATCCCACGTTTTTGAAATGTTTTTCACATGACTTAATGTGGAATAGGGTCATGGATGGGATCAAGGGAAAGTCATGCTACCTAAAACATGGAACTAAACATGTTTCTTTTTAATATTTTTTATTTTATGGAAACTTAGTAGAAGTTTCTACTTTTTAATATTTTGAGATGTAATAGTTATGTCCTAATTCTCTAAAACTCTAAACCTAAAATGATCCTCAATGTGAATTATTCATTTAATTCAATATTATGTATGGTTTAAGGCTGGGGCCTTATAGTTGGTATAAGAGGTCGTTTTAGACAACTTTAGGGATTAGAAGTTCTTGTGAGACACATGATTAGTACCTATATCTATTATTTCAGTTAAATCCTTATATTATAACATTTCTTTAGGTCATGTAAAGTCGGATACGAATGGAAGGAGAAGGATCTCAAATGACATTCCTATCTCTTCCTGATAACATTCTTGAAATAATTATTGAAAAGTCATATTCGGATGATTGTGAAACTTTTTCTAGCATACAACTTACTTGGAACCAGTTGTTTGAGATATCAAACACCTCCACTATACCTCATTATCATCATGGATCAAGGGATGTTTTTAGACAAATACTATTTTCACAATATTCTCGTATTTTCATGAAAGGAAAATATTGTCAAGGTATTCTCTAATATTTTACCTTATCACAAGAATTTGAAGCATATTATGATTTTAAAAATGGTGCTGTGGAAGGAGACCCTTGCGCAACCTATTTATATTTGCTTTTAAAATATAGTCTCACATCACATACTTGTGGTATTTTAAAAGGACCAATAATAGTAAGTTTCAACTCAGTTTCAGTCTGACTATTTTATAGAAATCATTTTTTATCAGATGTTTTGGAATTATATGTCATACATGATTATTTTCCAAAACTGTTTTTCTGTGAACACCCATATGACCCATGTTGTACGAGGTGTATTTGGATGGAGGAGGCAAATGATTTTGAAGGATCTCTAAATCATTTTTTTAATGCATGGGACTTTTACCTACGTGAGGAAGGTGATGATGAAACCGAGTGGACTCCATGATCAAGGTATGATGTTATTCATTTTGGGAATCGTTTTATTTTATCTTATGGTGGTGAAATAAGACTTCAAGAATTAAGATGTTGAGATCGTAATGAATTCGGATGATAATTAAAGGTATAAGGAAACGATTGAGGTTAAAACATGTTAGGGTTATTTTTGGAGTTTTATAAAAAGGACAACACGCAGACCGTGTGACAACCCGTCGCATCGGACAAAGCTGCAGGAATAGAACCAACAACCAAAGTGCGACTGGTATTTATCACCTTGCACTGGAATACGTGAAGTCCCTGGTTAGTTTGACTGATTCTTTTTAGTAAGGTGATTTTATGAATTATGAGTAAGTTGATTCTGGGTTATCTATGTATATTTATTAACCTATCATGGAGAATATGTGATTATGTTAATTACTTTTCAATACGAGACATTAAGAGAAACTGATGTTGTTTGGAGATAAATGTTACGATTTAACGTGGAAGACTATGTGACGAAATACTTCAAATATTTGGGTTTCCATATTAGTTTGGTTTAATTTTAATAATTTTATGGACAAATTGATTATCGAATGGTCCTCGTTGAACTTTGGGTTTTGTTGGACAAATTTTGGAGATTAAGAATAGATTTTCTTTTTATAAGGGGTTATCCTTTTTTGGATTATCTGATCTTGTACTAACCTTTTTGGTTTTTGGTTTGGTTAAAGTAAAAGGACATGGGAAGTAAATATTTCTCTTTTGTGGGTTAGTTGATTCTCTAGAAGTTGATTATAGTACACTTAATGTGAACAAGTCTTCCTAAATACTCATCTTTTGGAGAAAATATGAGTTTGTTTAAGGAATCTAATAAAAGTTGAAAGTCAACATGATAAGTGATTATGTTTCCTTATGAATAAATTTGTCAATAAAAAGTAACTTAAAAAAATGTTCTCTATTAACTTTTCCTACTGGGGAATCAAATACCGTTTAACCCATCACAAATTAGTGATTTTCTTATGGTTAACTTTCTCCTAAACATGTTTTCTATCACTCTCAATCAGAACATGACCCTTTGTTTTTTTCCTCCATGTCTATATTTTCATACTTGGAATCCTAGTATTGGTTAACTCGGGTGACCTTTTTACTTATCTTTCTATATTTTAAAGTGATTGTTTTACCGACTCTTGTTCTAATGTGGGACTTTCAAGGATGTTACCAAACCCAATTTTAAAATTTCGAGGACGCAATTCCCAAAAGGGGGGAAGGATGTAACACCCTAGGTAAATAAAGAATGTGACATCTTTATATTTATCCATATTTGTGAATAAAATATTAATATTACTTTAAAGGGGATTCTATGGTCAATGGCGTACCCAATACGCAACAACGAGTTTCTTGGGAAGCTTACATTGCACTCTCATAATAAAATAATATTATTTTAAATGGTACTTAATGCCTAGCCGTTGTAATGGCGGTAATGAACAGAACTAACTAAAAAATGATTATATATGTTTGTCATATATTTTTAATTTTTACAATAATTGTTAGAGTATTAAAAATGCGAATGAATCTAATTTTAAACTTAAACATTCTAATATTCTTTAAAAGGTCAATTAACCGCCTTTTGATGGCAAACCTCTTTTAAATCCACTTTTTGACAATTTTATTTGTTATATTTGACAAAATAAAATTCTTCTTTAGAATTGGGTCATCAAAATTTACTTTGTGTAAATTTTTGGTATTTTTTTGAAAAAGTCCAATTTTTAATGAATAGTGAAAAATGTTTTATTTTAATTCAAAACCTATTTTTAATCTAATTTATTAATATGATTAGATTATCTTCTAAATTGGTTTTAAAGTGAAATTATTATATATTTTTACCATTTAATCCAATATTTGTCGATGGAAATAATTTCACTTTGAAATCGGACTTAAACTAGTGTCAATCTTTTAATACATTTTGTTTCATAAAAACACGATATTTGTTTTGACAGCGGGAATTAATTATTAAATTATTTAATTCAACATATATGTTTTGAATTTTTTAAAATAGAAATCATTTTTGAATTCGGAATATCAAATATAGATTAGGGTGAATTTTTGGTAATTTTCTGAAAAACAACAATTTTTGATGAATAGTGAAACCACTAAGTGGTACTTATAAAAAGTGATTTTCCGTTTAAATGACATTTTTCCACCTTTGTATTTTGAATTTCAAAAATCCGACATACATGGTTTTCATTAAAAAGTAAAATGTGGTTCAATGGGATTAAAATAATTTTTTGGTAAATAGTAACTTATTAAGTTTTTAATCGCGGTTAGAGATAATTAGTGTAGTTTAAGGTAAGAATAATGTTTTAATAAAATGAAATGACCTAGACACATGTCCTACCCTCATGGTATGTGTCATGGCCGAACAATACAATCCATGGTTCAACTTGGGGACCCCATGGAGCCACTTTGGTTGGAAAATGACATAAATGCCTTTTTATTTAATGTTAAAGTAACAATGACACAAACATGAGATGTTTTACTAAAACACTTTTTACAAGTGGTTATACAAGTAAGTTTTTTACTATAAATATTCATTGGAAAGATAAAAAGATTTCATAAATCATAGTATTTTTTTATAATTTTTAGTCATTAGATAAATTAAATTATTTATGACATCATGACGATTCAGCGATTACCTCATTATTTAACGATTTAAATAAAATGGAATGATAATGTAATATATAAGACCTAAAAATGTCCAAAACCTATTGTATGGGTGGATTTCGAACCATTATCACCATATACACGAATTATATCAATTTGGGACCTTTTAAATCTGAAACTCATTTTCAAATAAAGTAACATTTTCTTACTTTCCAAGTGTGCCCCTCCTCTCCACTTATAAAAGGCCCCCACCTCTACCTCCATACCCACATCTCTCAAGACTTTGGATCGGCCAACCTCTGCCCATTTCATCTCTCCAAATCCCTCTATAACTCCTTGAATCCTCAATTTGGCATAATACATTCCAAGTAAGCCTTTGAGCTCAAATCAAAAGAAGTTACCCGATTTAAAGGTAATGTCTTCACTTGTGTCTTTTGTTTTATTTTGCTTCTCCAACCCCCTAAACTCTTTTTATTCATTTATTTTGTATCAAATACAGTATCTTCAATATAATAGGATGTTGTTATAAGAAGGATTCGAGCTAAACTTACACACACCTACATCTAATGGTTAAACAACATACTCTTTCCGTGAAGGGGGAATTTCTACATCACGAAATGATGATTGTTCAACACTCATATAACACCTTCAAAGGTGGCCATTAAAATGTCATTATTTTTATATATAATATATAATATTTTTATCTTTTACTTAAGCTTCTCTATATTTCATTTATTTCATACCTTTATGGTTTCCAATATGGGTAAACACGATATCTTCATTTAAGGAAGTGCGGACTACTGCCCCCTCAAAGTGATGTGATTCGTTAATGCCATATGTGGGACGTATAAATGATGGATTTAAAGATATTATATATGATGTTATACTGGAATTTAAAAATACCTCTATATAATTATTATTTTATTTCATTAATTTATGAGATAGAAATGAAAGTAGCGTTCATGCATATGTACGACTTACCGTCTCAATGAACGGTGCATTTCATTTCTTATCCCCAAATGTAATGTACTATTATAAGTACTTATTTATAATTGATATATATAATGTATGTTACATATAAATGATGAATATAATTCTGGAATTAAAATATTCATACCTCCCTTTTAGTTTTAATTCCATTAATATGACAAAGAAATGAAAGTAGCGTTCATGCGTACGTACGGCTTGCCGTCTCCATGAACGGTGCATTTTATTTATTACCTCTGAATGATTATGTAATATTATAAATACATTTATATGCTGGATATATACGATATATATGATATCCAAATCATGAATATCATTCTGGATATAATGAACCTTTGACCACACGAACAATATGTAATTATAAGAAGTTCACTTTCCACTTAAGAACCAAATATCGACAAAAAAACATTATTATCTTAAATGATTACATAATGTTTATAAAATCGAAATAAGTGATATAAAAGGAATAATGAACTTGAAAATGGTTCTTAATCAAATAGAAATTAACTCAAGTTTATTATTCAGGACGTTAAAGAATGATCGAGTCAAGTCGGACCCGAGGTAAGGGATCCTACTCCTCTCTTTCTTTTTAAGTACACTGTTTTGTGACATTCCTTTTAAAGCTCATATTTCTTGTTATTGGGATGTTCTTTTATATTACTATTACTGAAATTTTTGTGTTCATATGGTTAGAGACCCTATTCTCTCTCATCATTCCATTTTGGATGTTTTGAGTGGCGCTGTTAGGCTGCCGAATTTTCGAAGGAGATCTATCCTCTCTCTTTCTTTTTAAGTACTCTCCTTTATATCACTTCTTTTAAGATCCTCTTCATTTTGTTGGGAGATGTTATTTTATATTCCTCTTTCTTTAAACATTATGTTAATATGATGAGATACCCTATTTGATCTCATCAATCCATTTTTGTAAGTTTTATGTGGCGCCGTTAGGCTGTAGAGTTTTCGTAAGGGATTTTTCATCTCACTTTTATTCCCGTGAGATTTATGCGACATTTGCCACAATTTCCTTTGAGTGGTTTATTTACTGCCCATTATTATACTCATTGTATAGTATAATTTAATTTATGAGTATTTACATCAATGTTGTATTGTCCTTCTTTCACGAGGTGTATGTTTCGAAAGATACCCATGTCGGTAAGGGAACCTTTCACCCTTCTCTTTTTAAAAGACTTCTTTTGTTATGTATTTTAATTCACATTCTATTATGTCGGGAAATGTTCTTATATATCCTTATTGATTTAAATTTTATTTCCATGTGATGATATACCCTTTTTATCTCTCATCAACTCATTTTCTGAATTTTGTAGTAATGCCATTAGGCTGTCAAATTTATGCAAGGGAACTTCTTAACCGAAATTTGATTATTTGGGATAAACTTATACTCCTTGAATATGTCATTCTATGAATATGTGCGAATAAACTCTGATTTTTTTACACTTAATATCCCCTTATATTTGGTGTGTTCGTTTGTCACACATAAATATATAATTGATTTATCCTTAAACCAAGGATACTTTCTTTGTAAGGGACTTCGTCTCAATCTCCTTTCATTGAGTCATATTTTGTTTTATACACAACTTTATTTTATATAGTGTATAAACTCTTTTGACTTTTACTTTTATAAAAAATTAATCTTTTTCTGTGAAGCATTTTACGAAACCAAAAAAAGGAATGTTTCATTTAACGTACACGGTGACAACGACCTTTTCCGCCGCCACGAGTATTATTTGGTCTTTGGCTTCCTGAACAAGCCGTAATTTTTTTCCAAAACGAAATAAATACCATATACTCTTTTATGTATTTTGTTATTGGAAATGGTTTTTATAATGGATTTGTTATGTCAATATATTTAAGTGATATATTGTGATCAAAGTGTGGAAATGTTTTCTTTCCATTATATTTGTTTTATATCTTATGATTTTTATAATGGTACTTGGACATTTGACAGGTGGTTACGTGATAAACCATATGACGGGTGGTGCCGTGAATACCAGGATAGGTGGTTACATTATAACCTCCAATGCATTGGGTATGGAAGTCAGCCGTATTTTTATTCCAATAAGTATGTATGGAAGTTGGCTGAATGGCTATTCCATTATGTGATATGTGTGGAAGTCGACCATATGGTTATTCCACTTAAGTATGTTTATGTCCCAAGTTACCTTTATATGTTATGTGATCTTTATATGGGTTTTATGGTAATCTTTTGGTTACAGAAGGGTAAGTAATGAACTGTTATTCATTGAATAGTTTTTACTAATTCGAAAAGGTGAAATGTATTACTTTGTTAAAGTATACAGGGTTAACTTGTTTTTTTGAAAAACTAACAGTTTTCATTCTTTGTGTATCCCTTACTGAGATTTTTATGCTCATCCCATGTTTTTGAAATGTTTTTCACCGGAATTAATGTGGAATAGGGTCAAGGATGGGATCAAGGGAATGTCATGCTACCTAAAACATGGAACTAGACATGTTTCTTTTTAAGAGTTTTTATTTTATGGAAACTTAGTAGAAGATTATACTTTGTATTCTTTTGATATATAATAGTTATGTCCTAATTCTCTAAAACTCTAATCCTGAAAAGGTCCTCATTGTGAATTATTCATTTAATTCAATATTAAGTATGGTTTAAGGCTGGGGCCATATAGAAACATTTTAAGTCCTTTCATTTTCATTCTTCCACTGTTAAAATTTTGGTGTTGTCATAGGTTCTTTGTGTCATCGTGAAGTTGGGGTGAATGTGTTCGATTTTTATACAAACAGTTTTGTTTGTCTAAATTGTGATTCTTTGAATCATACGTTTTTCTTAGAGGTGTGTTTGGATCTTGCGTGAGTTGACCTCGGTTTGACAGTGTTCATTTGGAGATGTATGTTTCTTTGGGAGAAACGACTTTGTGGGAATTCTTTAGTTTACTTCATGGGTTTAGTCTTCAGAGAGTTTTCTTTTTCCCAAGTGTTCGGGGTTTTGGTCTAGGTTGAGAGTTCCATGTTTTATCAGAGCTGTTTTGCTCGTGTTATAGAGGTTACCTTGGTTCAGTTCGTAGTTCCCGCATCACCCCCCCCCCCTTTCCAAGGGTTGTCTACTTAGATGGTTAATTTTATGCACAGGTTGAGTCCTTGTGGTGGGGAGAACCACTTAGTGTTCACCCCTCATCCTCATGAATTAAAATTTCTCTTGAATCGATCGGGTGTGACCTGTGTAGAGTAAGGTCATCCCGAGATTCTGAATTCACTTTGGTTCCTTTAGTTCTGTTTGGGAATGGACTTGGATGTTGAATGACTTTTGGATTGGAGACATTCTAGGTGAAGAAAGTTTATGTGGTGGGGAGAATTGTCAAACCCCGACCGTAGATGCCTTTTATTTTATTTCTTTATTGGTCCCGGTTTAAAATATTCAAAGTTTAATTATGTTGGCAGGTTTCGCATCGGTGCACATTTACCGTGTCGTAAGTGGCGACCGTGGGTTCGGCCCGGGTGGCTGTGTGTTCTCCCGTCATTTTGAATATTAAAATTTTTATATTGACATTAATATAATTACTAGTATTAAGTTTTAATAAATTTTATTTATATTTTTATTATTAGGATTGTAAAATTAATATTATTTCGATATTGTTTTTATTATTTTTTCTTTTCTTGGTTTTGAGTGTCTGTGCCGCGGTCTGGGCTACACCCCGGATTAAAACATTTTTCATTTGATGTTTTTTTGGGTTTCAGACCCGTGTGCGGCCGCCGCATGGTTGGTGGTCGTCGCGCAGTTGGCCCGGGTGTCGGGCAAGTGCTCTCCCTTATTTTTTTTATAATTTTTTTATTGTTGTTATGTTATTATTAATATTTATATAATAATTATTATGGATCTTATATAATGGTATTATTATTATTATTGTTGTTTTTTTTGTTGTTATTATTATTATTATTATTATTATAAGAATAATGAAAAAGAAAGAAAAAAATGGAAACCTAACCTAAACCTAGTCTACCCAGGCGCATCCCCCCTTTCCCCTCCCCTTCCCCGATTTTTATAGGTGGCGCCCCCTTTCCCCTCTCCTTCTACCCTACCCAGCCGTGCGCCTCCTCCCCTTTCCCCCCTGCTCCGCGTGGTTCTCCCCTTCCCCTCCTAGACCCCGCTGCACCATCCCGGCCTCCACCGGCCTTCGCCCCGCTCCGTCGTCACACCCGGCCTCTGCCCGACCTCCTTCCGTCACTTGGGTCATGCTTCACCCAAGAACGCTACCGCTTGACCGCCAGTCGCACCTCCGGCAACACCCTGCCTCCGGCCGCACCTTCGGCGACCCCGATGCCACCGGCCGCACCTCTGGCGACCCTGCTTCCCACTGGCCACACCTCCTGCGACCCACTACCCACTGGCCGCATTCTCCGGTGGGCCCCCACATTGTCCAGTGGCCTCCGGCCTCCCCATTGGTGTTCCCCAGCCCTGCAGGCTCCCCGCTCTGCTCCGATACCACCCTTTCAGTGTCCCCCGACCATTTCCTGCACTTCGGTCGGCTCTGCCGCACCTTCGTCTGGCCGTATACCGGCTTTCCGCCGCCCGGCTAGCCGCCACCACCTTGCACCGGCCAGCGGTGCACCTGGTAATCGGTGCGCGACCCCCGAATGTCTCCCTACAAGTGTGTGCTGCCTCTTTTGACTGGCACATGACACCATGTGTCGAGCATGTCTTTGTGCCAAGGTATGGTTTGTATCATTTTTTTATTTGTGTTATTTTTTTATATCATGTTTTGCTATTTTGGTTGTGTGGTGCTGTTGCAGCATGTTGGCGGAATAATTCTACAATGCTGAGGTCTTCAGCTTGTGTGCACGTATGCGCCTGTGTGAGGTGTTTTGCATTGTCGAGTTCAGGTTGTGAATCGAGGTAGGTCTCCCAATGCACTCGCCATTAAATATATAAATTTATATATTCCTTTTCATTTCATTACTTTTCTGTAAATTTAAAGTAGTATTAAACAATTATTACTATAATGACGACTTGATGAATTTGAAAACTGGTTACTTTTCTCATCGCATTGAAAATATCATTCTTGGATAAATTTGTGTGGTTTTCTTGTGATATTATCATACGGGTAATTTATGAAATGTGCAAGTCAAACTAAACTGTGTTTTTAAATGGTTAGTGGTGTGTGTAAAATGTCGGGTGTATCGTTTATGGAAAAAGGTGTTTTCTTGAAAACATGGATAGAGGAAATGTTGTTTGTCCTGTAAACTGGATTTTGGAATTTTTCAGTGGTGGTTTGGTATGCCAAAGTGTGTTTCTAAATATATTTTTTTTCTGATTTTCAACATGATGGTGTGTGTCATATATTTTGGAAATTCACTGATATTGAATTGTTTAAATGTAAATGATGTGGTGTCCTGGTTGGCACTTTATTGATTTTGAACTGATTACATATATATATACGTACTTATCGGGAATCTCTACAGGGGGACTTCCCTTCGAGGATTGTCGTGTAGTGATGTTCGTGTAAGGGGTTGGAAAATGCGGTGAGGTGAGTCACGCATGTGAGGGCCTCCCACATACATTGTATTATGAAAACCACCGTGGGTTCCTGGGTGTTTTTTAGAGAATCGAGTGACGGTTGCTGGATAACCCCGATTAGATGGGTTAGTCCCCCCTTGGTAGGTCGGTCTTGTGGGGCATGCCACTAGTTGGCTGTTAGGGAGGCTAGTTGGTTTTGACTGTGGAGTACCATGCCGGAAGGTAGTCTGAACCCGAGTACAAGAAGGGGTTTTCTAGGGATGTTTTGGATCACCCATGGTTACTTGATTTTCCTTGCTTGATACTTTCAGTTGTTCTTTACAGCTTATACTGTTATACTTTGTGAAAATGGTTTTCAATTGAAAATGCATTATTCTCTTTGTGTAAAATTTTAAAATGTAACACTTATTTCCCTTTTAGAATGAATTTGGCACCAATGAAAGGAATTATACTTCTGAAAAAGAATAATGGTAATGTCTTGTGTTTTGATTTTCAAGTGAAACATTATAAAAGCTTACTTTTATACACTGTACTTCAAACCTGGAATTTGTAGAATCTTTTTTTACTGGAAGTGCTTTGGGATTTATTTTTGGGATAACCTAATAAGTTCTTGTTGTGCTCACGCCTATATTTTTACCATTTCAATTGTAGGTTCCTTGTGTTCAGGATTTCCTGGTTTGAGTTGCTCAGGGATGGAGTGACGCTGGTGTTTAGTTGGGGGGTGACCGCGAGGTCACGTGGAGTTATAGTTGTTGTGTAGTATTATTTCTGTTGTTAGTGTTGTCTATTTTTTTTGTTTGTTTTTCTTTTAAAGATCCTTGTTTGTTTGGGCGAAATCATTCCCAATGATTAAAACATGATTCCTGGTACTAGTTTCCATCCCGTGGGGATCAGGAACGCCCCGCGGTACTTGCCGCGGACTGGCTCGGGTGACTGGTTCAGGGTCGACACGAGCTGGTTCGTGACAGCTTTAAAATATCCTATAAAATAGATTTTTTTAATTAGAAATGGATGTTTTAATTAATATGTTCTTTATTATTTTATTATTTCAATATATATATATATAATAATTATTTAATAATTAATATTATCATATTAATAATTAATAATTAATATTAATAACATGAAATTATTATTTCTAATGTAGAATATATACATTCTAATTAAAATTAAATAATTTGTAATAATAATATGTAATTAAAAATTTAATATATAATGAAACTAATTAAACTTATTTATGAATTCGACACATAAACAATCAAATACAATACATAAATACAATATTTTGTTAAGTTTATATAATAACCATTAATATATAAATGTAGAAATGTATTTTCAATTTAAATATTTATAAATAAATATGTAAATATATATATATATAATTTCAATATATAAATATATTTATAAATACATTATATAAATACTTATGAATTTTTCACAAACCCATAGAGAGATATATATACTTGACATATATGTATTTTAATATGTTATAAAAATAAAATATATAATTCTATATAAATACATAATCTAAATATATATGAAAGATTTGTAATGACCAAATAACACTTATTAAATCTAAAAAAGACATCAAGAAACCCAAAACCAAATATCTTCATGCTATACAACCAAAAACATGTATAAAAATGTATAACAATGCATACCTTACACCATAGATGGATAGAAAGTTTATTTTAAACCATATAACTGATGAAAATCCATGAGACGTATCCATAGGAATCAATCTTTTGTTGTGTATCCATTATTTGAATAAAATCACCCAAGTATTGGGCAAAGCTGTAACAACCAAAGATTTTACTTTATGTTTTTTTAAATAAACTATGTGTTTGATAGCTTGTTGCTCATGCAATACCAAATTAAAATAAAATCATGACATGTTTAGACAATTAAAACATGGTTTCAAAATTTGTATTTATTAATAGGAGTAACCATATTATGAAATATATTTATATATTCTTAAATATAATGGTTATTTTCTACAAATTTATTTAATTCATTATCATGTTTAATAATATATCTTTTATGTTATGTAATTTTTCTAAAATAAAAATATGTATAATATTTTTTAAATATAATTTTAATAATATAAAATATTTATTTATTCATTCTAGTTTTTATAGTGTTTTTTAGAAATTAAGAATTCCAGAAACATGAATTTTAAAATGTTATTTTCTTACACAAATAGTTTCTCATTATATTTTATGATTTTAATTTAAATAGAAAAGATAAAAATATATAAATTATATTTTGGAAATAAAAATTCGTTTTTTGATTTATAATTATTATATTAGATTAAGATGAAAATTAAGGATTCTTTCAAAAATATTGATTTTTAGGTGAATAGTGAAAATATCATTTCTTGTAAATAAAATGATAATTGTGACATTATTAGTATATATATAATTGAAATTTATGAATTTTATTATAAAAAATATTTTTTTATAAGAGAAATTATAATTTTAAAAATTTTATTTTTAATTTATAAAACCACATATGACAGTTTAGAACATAAGATTTATTTTTCAAAAAAATGATTTTAATACATTAAACATTTATTATTTTAGAACTATTTTTAACGCATTTAGAATACAAAAAAAATCATTTTAAATTTTTAAAAATTAGTTATTAATTATTTCATTAGGGTCATTTTATTTTTACGCATAAAGTATTTGTCACCATAGTTGAAAAATGGTTTCCATGACAAAAATCAAAAGGGGTGAAATGGATTTAACAAAGAGGGAAAATCAAAAACATGTTTAAAAATGTGAAATAATGGGATAATATCAATTATTTATCAATTTTTAATCTAATTTTATTTATATTTACTTCCCATTATTGAAAATATTTGGGTATTTATAAAAATGTCATCCCATTACACTTAAAAAAGGGGCACTCATCTCTTCATACCCCCTCACAGCACAAACCATTTAGATCAACCCATAATATACCCAAACCTATACATAACATAACTGGAAATCTTCAATTTGTTTTTTTTCTTCTCAAAACACTATCCTTTAAGGGATTAACCACCTTTTCAAAAGAGATAATCCAATAAGTGTGGTATAAATTTTTAACCACTCCATTAAAATTTATATTTCTTTATGTGCACATATTCCTCATAAAATTACATTAAACCATCATAAAATTAAAGAATCAATTTTATAAGTATACTAGTATGTTATTATTTTATGGTACAATAATTAACCACCTTTACCTTTTTTAATAAGAAAAACAAAGGCACGATTTGGACATTGTGCGAACTACCACCTCTACAATGCAACATGTTTGATACACATTCACCACCATAAAATTATTGTAATAATAGGTAATTTAATATATAAGTATTTTATTTACAGAATATTTTATATTCTAAAATGATAAACCATATTATTTATTTTTCTTATTCTATGGAAAAAAATCATCATATATTGGTAGGCATAGACTACCGCCTCTATCGAATAATTTATTTCCATTTTTTCATTTAATAACCTACATAAATGGATGGTTGTGATAATGAGATTATGGGATAAGTATTATTTTTAATAAGTTGTTACTTTTCTATAAATAAAGGCTTCATAACCTGTTCACAATATTATCAATAACAAACCATAGTAAATTCAACCATCGAAAACAAAATTCTAAGAGAAGAAAAGTTTTTTTATACTATAGGATAAATTTATATAGGTTATATTGTTATTATAATTGTTTAAACTTCTGATATATGAAACTAATAAACAAGAAATAATATTATTATCGCATAATTATAATATAATAAAATCACTACATTATCAGTCATTAATTATTGTATGTTTTTCATTAGGTCTGTTTAACCACCAACATGAACATTTCTATAAATTAATATCATGGATAAATATAGAAATTTAATATATAATAGTATATTATATAAATAAGTAAACATTTATTTTGTGGATAATTAATTATAATATAAATATTTAACTCAAAATTTAAGAAAATAACCATTATTCACTAAGAATCATCAAAACGTGTGCACTACCAAATTCATATTCAATGATCATAAAAAACACTCATATAATCTAATTATACAATAATAAAAAATAAATTATCATTATTTTTATTATATATTTATGATTAAATTTAGGAAAATAATTAATAACAAAACTCTACTATGAAACTAGTTTAAAGTGATCAAGATTACTCACATCTAATATCAGAAATTGATAATAACTTACTAATATACATATAGATAATATATATAAATTAATTTTATTAAAGGCTATAGATATGAAAAATGTAATAAAATGGGGAATTAATATAATTAGTATTTCTATTTTGAAGTTTAGAGTAGATTTTGACTAAGCATAAATTGATGTAAGAGGTTGTTTATCAAAAATATTAATTCCTAAGACATATTTCTTAATGTGAACCATGATAAAACTATTATTATGTGTTAAATTAATAATGTGTTTAATTTTCCATAATCATGGGGTTTGAATATCCATATCATTTACTCTATTTAAATGACATTTTATTCAAAAGACACCAAAGTTCAAAGGGTATTTGATTAAAATATTACTCAAACTGTTGGGGTTTTGATTTCCAATCTTATTTTAAAATCAAGATTATTTATGAAAGATAATATATGTGATGAATTTTATTCATTGTAAAACACACTGAGTATTTTATTTGTATATTTGTGGTTTTTTTACAATCCCCATAAATATTTCATTCCCCCATGATACGTATTTTCCTGAAGTGTTTTTTTATAATTGAAACTGACCCCGTCTTCTCATCTTTATCAAGAGCCTCCCTTTTTTGATATACATATTCATTATATGATTTTAAATTTTCCTCATGGAAAATTAAATAATTTATTAATTTAACTTTCTACTAATTTAACTTATTTTAAAAGATTTAATGAAATTTTAATGTTTTCTAAATGATTCATTTTCAAAAAAAAATTTGAAGAGATTCTCTTTTTATTGTTTATGTGTGAATATATAATTCTGCCACATTTATTTTTTAAATATTAATATTTCCCTCTATATTTTCATTATTTCAAAAGAAATTATTTTTTTACTAGGTTTATAAAATACTTATTTTTAAATGATTATAAAAGATCGGGAATATTTCTATGATTCAATGTGTTTTTTGAAAAACATAAAAAAATATTTTTTATCAAATTAATTTTCCTTTCATACATATTTTTCTTGATCAAAGAAATTATTCAAATAATACCATCCAAATTATTTATCAGGTTTTCATACAGAATGTTGTTTCTTTCATGTAAATGATATATCAAATCCTTTTTCTTTCCTAGACATTGAATCGTTATAAACTGAAATTTCAATTTGATATGTTCCCAATATGAATATCATATTTTGGATTCCTTTGATTGAAGTGTGTTCACCTATGTTACAGAAATAAATTGAATAGGAAAGTTATTTTCGTAACCATATACCATTGATCTATATGATTTAAATACCATATGATTTATTATGTTAATTTAATGGTATTAACTTAAAAAGTTACTTTCTTTCATTGGATAACTTTTTTCCCTGGGATTATCATGTTATGATTAGTGAGGAAATGATTAATGTTTTCTTTATGTGAATACATTTTAAGAGGATATGAAATATATTTTATTTCTATAGGTTCTTTATGATGTATTGAATGGAACCCATTTTCTTTCCATAGGTTCTTTACTCTATAAAAAATTTATTGATTTTCATTTGACAGTTTTATGAAACACACTTTATTTACATGGGTTATTTATGATTTTATAGGTGAGTGATTTTGAACCAAAACACATAAGTATGGATGAATGATGGGTGTGGTCCTATATAACCCTATAATGTATTAGTTATAGGTCTATATCTTATGAGAAAAGTACTAATGAGTACATTTTATTTTCTCATAAGTGTGTGAACTAATATTGTGGTTCATGAAAGTAATTTTTTTAAATATCACTTTTTGGACAAAATTTGAAAGATGCCATAATTTTATAATTATTCTCATTAATATGTTTTGATCTCATGGATCATGTTTATTGAATTATTCATGTATTACATTATTCTAATATTTATTACATGTTGTGTAATCTATGATTTTTTGGGTATAATTCTCTTATGTATCATTATTATACCCATATACTCATCTTATGATCACAAATGAAATTTGATTTTTATCACTTATATTTTCCCTTATTGATCATTTGATATCACTAATTTATTTTATTTCCATTTCCCCATGATGTAAATATAGTAAAATTATTATGTTTATAGAAGAGATTCATATAGGGATATTTTTTGGAGATTTTGAGGATGCATTATGGATTAATCAATTTCATATATAATGGAAAAATGTCCAATTGTTACAAATAACATGAGTTTTTTAGTTAATGTTTTTTACAAACTCTCTAAACCTATAAACCTAAAAGGTATTGGGAATTTATTGAAATAATATATTTTCATTATGTTATGTGGATAAAATGGTCATATATGTGAGCTACTATAGTTGGTATTAGAGTAAGGTTTAGATAAATTTAGAGATGATTGTTAAACCAGGTGAGGATAAAATGGAAGAAAAAAATGTCATCAGAGGATTATAAGTTATGTTTGATAATATTTTCCAAGGTATAGAAAACCATTTTGGTTAGTTATGTTATTTTTTAATATTTTAGGGATTATGATAAGAGAAATTTAGTGATAACCCAATGGATAAGTATTATTGATAATTTTATGTGATGGATAATATATTAAATTTTTTTAAAGATGATTTTGTGTGATTTTCATGGAAATAGAATACAAGTATCAATATTACAAGTATATGTAATCTCTATCCAAGATATTCCTAAGGGAAATAATTTTAAAAATTTGTATTTGGAATCATATCAATCATTAATTGGTGCATGGTAAAGAGGCATACATGCACATTTGATTTGAAAATATTGATGGATATAATTTGGTCAATTAGATTCCCTTTTTGAACCATTATAATGGATTTATTTATTAATTAAATTAATGGATTAGGATAATAAGTACAGTAGAACAAAACTTAAATAAAAATATATATAATTGAATGTATCAAATAATGAAATGGAAATGTATTTAAGGAATATTTAATTTTTATATTTATATGATCATTTACTCTAATTTTATTGGATATTAGTCTAATCACTTTGTATTTAGTATTTGGTTGAAACATGATCATGAATATGAAGATGAAAAATGTTTGTATCTAGAATCCACTATGTCTAATAATAGAATAAGGAAGGATATTTAAATTGTTTATAATATTATTATATTCATGTTATGATAGAAAATTTTAGAAATTTAGTCTTACAAAAGGCTATGAGGATGGTATCTTAATAGAAATTAATTCATGAAACTTTTATCTATTTTTAATTCTATTTGATATTTATATATTTTATTCTATAATACAATATTAGTTATGATAGTTATGTGAAGCATCTATATATTTTTATCCAATGTTTTTTTAAATTATTAATAATATATATTCAATGGAATCTATAACCATGACAATTTATTTTGTGGAAAGGTTATATTTTGGGGTGTGTATTGAAGAACACATGATTAAGGGATAGGTAAGTATTAAGGTTTATTATATGATATATTTTAAGAAAATAAGAGTTTATTTAGTTATGTAAAATTATGTTAGATAGTATTTGTAACTTTGGGATTGACAATTGAATCATAATATTTTTTTTGTAATTTTCTTCACATTTTTGGTATTGTGGAATATAATGGTTGGTGTGTGATTATATAAAGTTTTAGGGTTAATTAAGTAGTTAATTTATAGAATTATATAAGACATCACTATGGTATAAAGTATTGGAGATTCAAATGGTTTTTGGAAAAATATTTTTTATAGAATATATGATTAGGGTATATACATACATTAGTATATAATTGTATGGATATATAATGATATTTGAAGAAAGATAAGTAACTTGATATATCCTAAGAGAGTATGGTTGATGTAATAATGGAGGTTATACAACAAATTATGAATATGTTAATAATACCCTCAATAAATTTCTTCAATGAGTAATAATTAATATTTGATAATTTAATATATTTTGGGGGGGATGTAATAACATGAGATTTAGTCATATATTTTCCATAAATAAATAATATGTTAGATAGATTTCTCTACGTAGAAAACCAAATAAAATTTAAGTAGTGATATATTTAAAACATTAAAACTCATCCATTGAATAAGTAGTTATGAATAAGAGTAACATAATTACAAAATATATTTATATATATAAGTTATTTTATAAAAATTTACTAAATTCATTATTGTATTTAAGAATATTTTTCTTATGTTTTTTATGTTTTGTTTAATTAAACTGATTATATAATTTGATTATTATTTTTTTAATAAATTATAATTCTAATTGATTAATTAAATATTTATTGATGTTTTATAAAAATTAATAAAAAGAACAACTTGTCTTTTAAAGATTTACCTTCATATAAACATAGTTTCTCATTAAATTTTATGATTTTATTTGATAGATAAAATATAAAAGTATAAAAATTAAATTTTAAAAAACAAAATTCATTTTTGGATTATAATTTCAATTAAATATTAATATGAATTTTTTGGATTTCTATAAAAAATTGTTTTTTAGGTGAATAGTGAAAAATAGAGTATTTACAAATAAAGTAACTTTTATGAAATTATTAGTATATAAGAATGATTAGGAAATTTATGAAAAAATTTCTAAGATAAAATATATTTTTTAAAAGTTAAATTATAATTTATATTTTTTTTATTTATAAACCATATTTTAATATTTTGAAATTATGTTATATTTTTTTGAAAAATTATTTTTAATACTTAATAAATTTCGTATATTAAAATTAAATATTATACCATTAATATATTTAATAAAATTTTTTAAAAAAATTGACATCATAAGTTCCAAATTGTTTAATATGGCCTATTTTAGTTTTTTCATAAGGGATAATTTACCATTGGTAAAAATTAGTTTCCTCTATAGAAATAAAAAAGGATAAAAAGGGTTTGATCAAGAAATAAAAAAAAATTGGTTTAAAACATTTGTGAGAATGGGTAGATGAAGCCTTTTTTTAATTTATCCCTTCTGATTTCCATTATTTCTCAATTTTCATCCAATTTCATTGAGATAAACTTCTCATTAGTGAAAATTTTTGGGTATTTACAAAATGTCATCACTCTTAATTTATAAAAGGGGAACTCCAATCCCCACTCCCCCACACACAAAAAACTACTTATATTTTCCCAAAATTAACCTGAAACAATCCTAAAAATTCCTATTAACCTTCAATTTTTTTTATTATCAAAATATCATCCCCTAAATGGTTAACCCCCTTTGTAAAGGAGATAATCCATTAAGAGACGTATAAATTTCGATCTGATCTATTCTTATTTATATTTATTTATTTGATTATTACAAAAATTACATAACATAATGTTATATTGATAACATAAATAAAATTATTACACTTTTATGTTATTATAATTATGTTACAATAATTAACAACATTTTTTGTTTTTATTAAGAAAAATGAAACCCTCTTTCATACATTGTTCAATAAACTTCCTCCATGAGGAAATGTGTTTGGTTTTCTTTAAAAAACGTAAAAGTATGGTAATAATAAGTAATTTAATATATAATTATTATAATTATTATATATATTATATTCTGAAATGATAAACCATATTAACCATTTTCCATGTTCTTTGGAAAATGAAATCATCATCTATGAATATGTGTGGAATGCCGTCTCCATTAAACGATTGATTTATATTTTTATTTTCTACTAATAGTTACATGAATTCTCATGATATTGATTTTTATAGATAAAAATAATTTTTTTAATTTATTAAGGTTAGATAATGATAAATTTTATAACATATTAACAATACGAGGAATACATATTTGCGGTAAATTCAACTATCGAAAAGAGCGTTTGAATAGACAAAAATATCTTCATCATGTGATAAAAACTATATATATTCTATTATTTTATTTTATTTTTTATATTATAATATGCATCACTAATAAAAAATAATTTTATATTATTATTCTTCTTGTATAATGATATTACAACTAAATATTATCACAAGCTTCAATTAACAATGCAATGATATTATTTGGGATAGTTTAGTATGCGAATTTTATTTATGGTAATATATCATATAAATAATTAAATAATCATTTTTTTTGTTATGCAATGATAATATAAAATTATAACCCATTATTGAAGAAAACACCATTCTTTCGCAAAAAAAATCACCGAATCGTGCTCCTCACCAAATTCATCATCAATGATTGTAAAAAAACTCCTAAAGAATGAAATTATAAAATCATAAATAATAATAAAAATAAATTTCTATACATTTTATGAAAAACTAATGATGAAATTTTTTGGAATAATGAATAACAACACCACTATTACAAAACTAGTTTAAAACGATCAGGATTACTTACACCCTTTATCAAAAATAGATAATAACTAAAAAATAAACATATAGAGAATAATTATAAATAAATTTAAAAAATTATTATATAAATGAAAATGGCTATAATATGAGTGATTAATTTTTTAAATTATTTTATTTCAGAAGTTAAAGTGCATTTCGATTAAGAATGAATTGGGGCAATGAGTTCTTTGTCTCAAATTAAATTTCAGGGGACATATTTATTAATATATTCCATTGAATTTTTAATATGGAATTATTAATACATAATTATTATCTATAACCATACTCATGAGTTTTTAACATCCATATAACTTTCATTCTGTAAATGACCATTGATTCCAATGGCACGAAAGTCGAAATGGGTTTTGAGTAAAATTTCACTCAAATTTTAAGGGTTTCAATTGAAAATATTATTTTTAAATTAATATTGTTTCAAATATATAATCCATATGGAGAATTTATGATAGTTATAAAATAAATCATAATTTTATTTTGATATTCATAGGGTTTTACATGTACCCACAAAATTTCATTTCCCCTTGACTCATATTTTACATGAAGTGTTCCTTGTACGTGAAACTGACCCAGTATCGTCTACTCAATCAGAAACCACCTTTTCCATATATGTATTCAATGTATTATTTTTAATGATTGATTATCTATGAAAAAATAATTTATTAAGTTAATTTTATAATACATAGACTTCATCTAAATGTTTTAATTAGATTTTATCATTTCCTATAATGGGTATTTTCATCAAAATGTGAAAATCTTATCTTTTTTACATATAAATGTGAATAATTTAATTCTACCAACATTGAAATTTTTTATAAATTTTTCTCTACGAGTTTTAATTATTCCCAATGAAATTAATTTTCTCTCAATTTTAAAAAATATTTCATTTATTATTCTTGTAAAAGATCATGAATATTTATTATTTCAATAGTTATTTTTTCAAAATATTCTAAAAAAATTAATCAAAGTAATTGTCCTTTGATAAATATTATTCCAAATCACAGGTATTCATTAAATGATACCATCTAAGTTAATTATCAATTTGGATTTCAAAATTCTATTTTATATCATGGAAAAGGTACATCACTAACTTTTTCTAATCTAATAATTGAAGTCTTATAAACCTAATTTTTATTCGAATTCCTTCCCTTGGTGAATAAGCTATTTTTATTCGTTTCATTATAGGGTGTCCACTAAGGTTCCATACATTAATTTTTTGGGTAAATTTTTATTTTAACCATATAACATTTATCTAAATAGTTTAGATATTAATTGCTTTATTATCCTTATTTAATGGTATTTACATCTAAAGTTTCATGATGTCATTGGATAACCATTTATTTTCTATGGGTTTTTCATGTTATGTTTATTGATGGAATTATTGAGGATTTACTTATGTTAATCTATTTTAAAGAGGATATGAAACCCACTTTATTTATATGGGATCTTTATGATGTTTTTAATGAATCTCATATCCCTTCAAAAAGTTTATTATGCTATAAAAAGTGAATTATTTTTATTTGAATGTTTTGTGAAACCCAATTTATTTCTATTGGTTCATTTGGATGTGATAAGGGAATGATTTTCTGGTGAAACACAAAAGTATAGATGAATTACTTGTGGGGTATTATATCTCTCTCTAATTAATTAGTTAAAAGTTTATTTCATAGGTGACTAGTATTCATGAATACATTCTAACTACTCATAATTGTGGGAACTGATAGTGATGATCATGATAGTAATGTTTTCATATACTAATATTTGTTCCATATTTTAAAGATTTCATAATTTTATACCTATTCTCATTCTTATGTTATGATCTCATGGAATATGATTATTGAATAATTCATTAATTATTATATTAGAAGACATATTCCATGATGTATGATCTATTATTTTGTGGATAGAATTTTATTTTGTATCTTGATTATACCCATATGATTATTATATTCTCATTAACAACATTTTATTGTTATCGATTACGTTTACCATTACTGATCATCTAAGCCACCACTTTATTATTTTTCTATTTCCCCATGTTAAAAAGATAGGAAATGTATAAAGGGTATAATATATTTTCATGTGTATAATTTATGGGAGAAATTGAAGAATATTTATATAATAATTAGTTTCATATATAATGGAAAAAATGTCATCTTAATATAATAAACATGGGGTTTTTAGTTTATGATTTTTCATGACTCTCTAAAACTATAAACCTAAATGTTTTGGGGAATGTATTGAAATTATATATTTTAATTTAGTTATGTGGATGAAATTATCATGAATGAGGGATAATTTAAAGTTCCACCTTATAACTAGGTATGATGTTACCTCTCTAGTGGAAAAGGATTAAGGGGGAAAGAGATTCAAGGATATTCAGAATGAGGTTGGTAATAATCCTATCAATGGATTTTTCATATTTATATAGGCCTCAAGAAACTATTGATCAATCCATATATTTACTCAAACGTTTCATATCAATGGCCCAGATGTCATACTCTTCCTGTGAGAGGAGAAAACCTTTCCGGATTAAACTCAATTGATTTCATTATCCATAACATGCACAACCACCCCTAGATAATCATAGACTAAATGATGACATGAGATTGGTATCAAGATATAAAGGATATAACTCAAGGTATCTTATCTGAAATCTTGTACAATTGAAATAAAATCATGAAATATGAATCCCTAGTATACCAAATACATATTGTGTAATAATACATGTGGTAATTTTCAGGGGTCATCCACCACACAAAACCCATGCTATATCTCTTAAGAATATTACATATCTCTATATGAAATCATAATCAAGATAACCTTAACATTTTATCATATACTACAATAATACAAGAAGAATATTAGTTTGGGATAAATAAAATTCATACTTTATGTGGTTAATTATCATTTTATTTCATGTGTCAATAGAATCCAACATGAATCAATGATAAAGTGGAGATTCCTTATGTATAACATGATATATTTTATTATATCCTTAATCTCATTATATAATATACTAAAAAATATATATAAGAACTAGTATCATAGGTCAAATGATTGACTACAAGAATTCAACGTGTCTCTTATATTATTTATTTATTAAAATCATTACATCTTTATGAATTTCTAAAAAATCACTATGTGACCATATGATAAAACCCTCTCATTAAATTCCGTTAATGAGCAACATATACTATGAAAATATATTTTAATAATTTTGATACTATAAATAATATTCTTAGTGTTCAAATTTTGAACAAGTATTTAAATTCTTTTTCATCACAACCTATAATGTTATGATGTTAATAAATTCTATTTTTAACTTACAACTCTTTAAAATAACATCATTTTCAGCTTTCTATCCTTTCAATTATGTTTTTTCCTTTGAGGACATCAAGGTAAAACATTTAACTTTTACATTATCACGTTACCATCATTCCTTAAATAGTATGGGTTATTAAGTGACTTCACTTTAGATATTGACTATCATAATCCTTTATTTGTTAAATTTTGAACTTATCTATGTTCAAATATACTCTAAATAGTCTCTTAAAAATTAATATCTCTACAAAATATCATTCTAGGAAACAAAATATTATTTTTTAAAATAAATAACACTCATTTCATTTTAGTGGGAATATTTAAACAAATAAAAAAATAACAATCATATCTTATTTGGAATTCTATCTATTTAGAGTATTTTTATAAAAATAATATATTAGTTATTTAAAATATTAATCTAATGGGTGGTGGAATCTTGATTACTCTTATTTTAACAAATAAATTTGATGAAATTTCAATCATGGATAAAAAATTGTATCCCTGTATTATTTTCCTTCCATGTTATAGTGTTTAATGAATCATAAACATTTTGTATAAAAATTAAAATTTTAATCATAATAACTCTTTATTGACAAATAAAATATCTTATCACATAATTGAAGTGATATAACTATACACATACATTATTTGGATCCATATAAGCTTTAAATATTCATTTTTATATGAAATAATAATAATAAAAACATTTTCTACAATATTTGAATGAAATTTGTTTCTCCTATCAACTCTTACCATGATCATGAACTCTTGTATACTTAAAACATTTGAAATATAAATATTTGTAACCATATACACTTCAAAAATGAAAGAATTGTTTTGTATAAACCTAATAACTAACCTGTAATCTCCATGAAGTTTCTCAAATCCCTTCAAATAGCCCTTCACAATTCCATATTATAAAACATTTAACCATCTTTCTAACACATTTCTTAGGCTTAAAAAATTATTAATTGCAATTATATAATTTAATATTATATCTTCCACCATAATTTTCATATTTAATTTTTAATTTTTACCCATTTTTATTATCTATAACGAACTGTAAAATATGGTAAAATTTACTGAACCCATTCACATTGATTGAAAATTCCCTAAAATTATTAAAAAATGAATTTTATTATGATTTCAAGACATAAAGGAGAAACTTTAGTTTGTCTATTTCTCTTACAAACGAAATAATATTGTGTGAATGAGCATAGATTGAAGATCCATCAGTTATCATTCATTTAAACAATGTCTTTCAAACCTTATGTTAATTATTATATTCTTATAATTAGTATCTAGGTCTATTTTTTGAGTTTATTCACTAGTAGATTAATCCGAAGGGGTTTTTTCTAACACGTTCATTTTATTCCTTACTTTATAATAAATCATAGATTTTTGGAAGTTACATACATTAAGTTTTTCCTTCTTCAGGATTAATCTCACTGTCATGTTTGATGATGATGATGATGATATAATTTTGTCTTTAATAGAAGTTATTATCAAATGAGTTATATGTTTTTCATTCATTTAATAATAAAATTTATTAAATGTACTCCCACTCAAATGATGACCAATTTTAATTAAATCATATCCATTAGTGGTCAAAGATAAATATTTCACTAGAATTATTTTTTATCATTTTTCTCATCACATAGCTATTTAGGTGATAATCTTCTTAGTCATATTAGATATTACTCTTCGATATTTGAGTAGATAAAACATTATACAAATCCATTATATATATTCACTCAATAATATTGATTTGGAATTCTAATCCTAATAGGGTTTCCTCGATAAGTTTCACTCAAATCTTATTCTATATACAATAACATAAACCTATTAGGGCCACCCATAACCAACATTACTTTCATATGATAATCAATTGGCATCCAACATTATCCTAACCCACATAGTTTAATGATCTAGTTCTTCAAAATTATTATCTTTAGATGGAATCTAACAGAAAATGTTCTTAAAGGGTTTTTATTAACTCACTATTTTTGATCATGTACTAACTCTTTATATACACTTGCTTATAATTATTTTTTTATTTTCTATTACATCCACTAAATTGATATGTTTAAATATTTCTTGGTGTAACTCTTTACACAATTCATAGATTATGTTATAATGTCAAATTAAAATCCAATTATCTCAACCCATGTCCAAAAACATCATATACATAAGGTACATGAAATAATTTCATGTAATGTCTTATAATCATATTAAACAAAAAATTCTCACAAGATTAATCATGGGAGCAATATGAATCCAACTCCTAATTTTCTAAATAGACCTTATGCTCTAAGTCCATTGAGAATTATGACCCAAATTCCCTCTATCTATAGTTATTTACTCTATATAGACCTCAATAACATCATAATTATAACACATAATAGGTATAAACTACAACTTTCTTTTTAGATCTAGATCATAACCTTGTACACGATAATGTCAAAGAAGAAGAAAACTAAATCAATTTTCATACCAAGTATATAAATCCATAAATGCATGTATGATAATTTATTGAATATTTTTAATAATTTAAAATAATGTTTACATTCATTCATAATATTTATAATTTAAATTTATGAATCAAGTTGGGAATAAACTAAATAAATGAATATTTCATAAATTTGGACATGATATATATATATTCAGGAATAATTTATAAATAAATAAATTCTAAAAAAATTATAATTTATCTATTCATTATTCATATTCCATAACAAAATAAATATAAACACTTTATCTTTATTTCAAAAATGAACACCTTCATATTATCATTTTATATGAAATTTATTTAAATATTTGAAATTTGGTATCTAAATATTTGATATTTCATTTCTACTATGCAAATAGTTGTATATAATAAAAATATTACATATTTAATATTTGTTAAAAAATTTCCATATTAATCTATCAAAACTTATTCAATTATGGTTAAAATAATTTTCTCAAATAATACATCTTAATTTGAACATTTCAAATTTATAATTAGGAACAATTCATAACTAAATAAAACTTATTTATATTTTTTATTTTTAATAATTTAAAAACATTTTTTAAATTACCTTATAATTTCTATAAAGACACATTATATCTAAATTAGAAGTCAAGAATTATAAAATTAAAGGTACTTTAATATTAATTATCAATATTATAGATATTTATTTATTAAATGTTTTATAAAAAGTCAATAATTTATAATAAACAATTTATAATTAATTAATTTATAATTTTTATAAATTAAATAAATATACTAAAATAATTTTTACTATAATTTATATAAAGATTTATAGATTACATTACACAATTAAAAATTGTGAGATTAATAAAAATCGACATGTTGCATGATATATATTATATGATCGACTACAATTGAGAATAGATTATATTGTATTTTATGATTTATATTTGGGGTCCTAAGAAAGGTTATCTTGCGGATATTAATCATATACTAAAATTTATATTATCTATAATATCCCACAATATCTCTTTTAGTGGTTACTAGTTATAATTTATAACATGCATCTATAATTCTTAAGTGATACTATGATAAATTTTAGATGAATAATACAGTCTAAAACAATACCAACATAAGATAAAAATCTCCATATCATATATTATGATATATCATAAATAAAAAGAATTATATACTACCATATGTTACACTATCATATATCATATAGGTTGTCCCAATCACATCTTAAGATATCACTTATCATAAAATTAAGGCCCAACCAAACATTGATATTGTTTTTATTCGATATAGAATATAATTTTAAAATGACATCAATTAATTATACATTTCCAAAATGATTTTGAGAATAAAAAATGAATGGTAAATATTTGATACCACTGAAGTGTTTCTAAGAATTAAATAACACATATTCAAGCATTAGAGTATATCAAGAAGCACAATAATCAAGATCATCATGATATGAATACAAAACCATGTAGAAACAAAATATATAACAATTTATTACTTACACTATAGATGGACGTATCTTATTCCTTAACAAATATAATTTATGTAGTTCCTTGAAAAGTAGCTCTATAGTTTATACAATAGATGACCTGAATCACCCAAATGATTGGGAAGGGCCCTCTGTACAACTGAAGTATGTTAGTACATATTTAGTGGAAAAGAAATAAATTGGAGAGACACTCAAAGAGAATAATCAAAATGATTAGGAAAATGATATCAATGGATTTGAAATGTTTATATGGTCTTTAGTATTGTACAAACTATCCATGAATTTAAATTATCAATATATGACATTCATTTAATTCGTGAAGATACAACACTTCCCTCACTTAAAATATTTATCATTTCAATTTATTCTAGAATCAATCAAAAATTTCATCATATAAAACAATATTGATCAATGATAACATATTTGGTAGAGAAACTATATGTTAGCTCAGAATTATTAATTTAAAAAACCATACATATAATTAAATATAAATCATACATTATGATTTAATATTCAACGCAACACTACGATATTCCCAAGTCATGTACTATGATTGGCCATGAAAGTAACATCATATCTTATATAATGCCTTATGATATACCAGTCACTAAGGTATATGAAATTACTTGGATTCCAATATGTTTTACAATATGAAATAAACGTTTCATACAATACAATATCTTCCAAAACACATCATATGTATATATGATTTAGGATATATAGTTATAATCCAAATATAGATTGGCTTTGGTATCAAATTTATTATTAAAATGTGTTTTTGTTGGTAGAAATCAAAGTAAAACAAATGGGTTGGACAATGTTGGATTTTTTGTCAACACATATTGTTGGTGATATCGTTTTTTCAAATAAATAATATTTATATTTATTATCTATGTTATTTTTTTTAAGAGGAATTTGTTTTTCTAACAATTAGTTTGTTATTGGAGTTATTTTGAAATATGATATGAGTTTTTTTTCAAAATAGGAGGAGGAGGTGTTCTAAAAAAGATGTTTTTCAAGAATAGAATGATATATGAGTAAAGATGATGATCATTCCAGTGTTAGTATAGAAGAGTAACTAAGGATGTTTTGGAAATAGACTATAATTATAGATGTTATTTTCGAAGTCTGAGGCATATTCTAGAGATTTTAGGTAGAAACCATGACATGATCAGAATGAAAATGGTCTAAGTGTATTTCATAGATAATTGAAAAAGTCATGAAGTTACCTATATAAGTATTCATGAATATAATATTAGAGTACATAGAAAAATTACCATGGAATAAATCTACCTACAATGCATTTAGGTCACTGAGACTAGTCTTTAATATAAAAAATGTCCTATATACATACATGATATGTAAATGTTACTATACCTATGTTAAAATGCAGAAAATTCATAGAGAAGCATCTCTCTGTTACATAAAGGTTGATGTAGATATGGGAATGTGTAAAATTCTTGGACTTTCACTACATATATATGAGTATTTTTTATATTTGAAATGAAACAAAATCATAAGAATTCATAAAGACACATAAATTTTTCCAAGTAATACTTTGAAAAAAAAAATTAAATGTATTGAAACAAGATAGAATATGTAATAATAGATTTAGAGAATATATAAAAGTCACTTATTCACTAAAGATTGAAATAATGATATGTAAGGGTCATTATCAATAGTAAATATAATAGATAGAAACAATCCATGGATTTTGACATACATCATTTCATAAGATATATTTCATAAAGTGAGTAATTGTGAATGATTTCATGCTATGGTAAGGATTAAATTTACCTGAATAGGTGTGGATTAATTTTTGTTGATCTCTCTTTTTTGAAATGTTCAAGACATGGAAGAAGATAGTGTTGTGAAGGGAACATCAAAAAATATGGTCTTATGGTTTTTTATATATATTTATTGTCTCGTGTCATGTTGAGAAGTATCGTACCATGGTGTGATGGTGAATGGATAGTTATTTATTTTTTTAGACAATATTTTTTGTTGGGTGTAATCCATGGGTTATAGAGGTTGAAGATTACACTATATAAAGGATAGTGTCACATCATGAAGGTTTCTATGTATGCAGTAGCAATAATTTGAGGTTTTAAATTTGAATAAGGGTTATTCCCTGATGATTATTTTCCTTCCATGAATCAATAATGTTATTATAATTCTATATTAAAATATCATATCTTTTAGAAGAAGTATATGTGTATTCAATGGGTATGTTTGATGCATATTTAAAAGAGAGTATTGAATTAATGTTACTATAATAATCTTGGTGACTTAAAGATATTTACTAATTCAAAAATGTATAATTTCGTTATGAATAGATAAATGGAAATCCTGGAGAGATAATTATAGATATATATCTCAAAAAATATTAGAGTTTTTAGTTTTTCAGAGGTAGGGAATCATTAGTATATTTGGAACTAAGAGAGTGGAATTCAAAAAATAATAGAGGAAAAATATAAAAGAAAACATTACAACTCATTAAATATATTGTGAAATAAGGATGGTTGATTTTTTATAAGGAATCATGGAAGGTGATGCTACTATTATAGTGATGCTCATGTATAGTCTATGAAGGAAAAATTTGTGGAGATCAAAGATCAAAAATCAACACTCAATACATCATAATTATTATTATTTTTGTGTTGGATTGCATTACAAATCAGTTTTATTTTTTTAGAGTGGTGAGTAATGTAGAGTTGTGAGGGAGTGATCCATAAGTGGTTTTAAACCATCCATGAATCTTGGTAAAAATAGTGACTATAGTATTATAAGTAATATAGCCAAAACACACCACCAAACAATGTGTTTCTTGGATTTCGGTACATAAGCACATTATGGTTATATTCTCCTTGAATTATGTTTCACCTTATGATTTTATGATATATTTATCTTAAATAAATAAATGTGATCAATAAATTATGAATCATGAAACCATAAAATTAGGTGATTATTTATCACATATTAAAAAATTAAACACATTACATGTGTTAATCCCCTTCCCAAACCACTAGGTCTAAGTTATAGATCCATAAGATCTCATGTGTGACTCCCCATATAAAAGAGGTTGTCGACTAGCTATGAGGGCATAAATTCTATCATCCAGTAACATATATTTGGTCTTATATAGCAATAGCTAAAAGCACTAGTAATGTCCACCTTTTTAGTTATTTTTTAGCTATGATAAATAAAAAGTTTATCAGTTCTTGATAAAAGCACTGATAAAGGCTTCATTTATCATCACTTTTTTATAATGCTGAAAAATAACCCATTTTCATCAGTTTTTTTTAGAACTGATAAAAGTGGACTTTATCAACATAAAAAAAGTACTTATAAATAGTACTTTTATTAATATTAGAAACAATAGCTAAAAATAAGGCACCCATTATCATCACTGTTTTAGCACCGATAAAAGTTATATTTCATAAAAAAATTATCCTAAATATTAATATATTATTATATAAATATATTTATATTCATAGAAATTAAATATATTTTAGTAAATATTATTTATAGAAGACTAAATAAGAATTTACAAATAATATATAAGATATTTATTAAAAATGGATTATAAAATAATATTCATTAATATTTTGGTATTTATTATCAAGTAATAGTCATTTAATAAGAATTGGATGACATATAAATTCAGTAACCCAATGAACGATCAAAGATATGTTGAGAACACTACATCAACTTTAAATGATTGTTACTTTTGATAAGAGTGTCCATTTGGTCTCTAACATATATCAAATCAAAGACTAAAAATAGATAAACACCATAGTGACCTAGGGGGCCCATGGTCACTCTTTTTTTAAGGTAAATATTTTTTGGAAGGCCTCCAAAATTGAGTTTTATGTTGGGATACTGTAATTTGTTTATATTCTATTAGAGTTTCGTTTTATTTAAGAGGTTCATCTTGTCTTTTTTCAGTGGAGACTAAATTTATTCATAAATAATTACATTCACAGAGATATTATGGTGTTGAAATTTTATAATTTTCCATATTGTAGTTTAATTTATAATTAAATATATTCATGTTTTCTTATAATTATATATATCCAAGAAATTTTATGAATAAATATTTAAAAATATTAACATTAAAATTTTTATTTAAATATATAAACCATTTTGAAAAAAATATTTATACATAATTTTACTAAAAATAAAAAATTATCCATTTCATTTACCATATAAAAATATATTAATATGTATAATTATACAAGTTATATTTATATATAAATATGTTCATGTTAATAAAAAATATATTTATATTTATATTGTAAAATATATAAATAAATAAATATATGTAAATATTTTTGTGTGTATGTGCAGCATAGTAATATAAACATGTCTTTGTAGATATTTTCATGTGTGTGTGTGTGTGTTTAAATATTGTGTAAATACATAATATACAAATATATTTTATAAATATATCATTATCAATAAATATTTTATATAAACATATTTACAGTAAATATTTACAAATACATTCTAACAAATTTATATCTAAATATAAAATTATATGTAAATATTTATAAATATATATTTAAATATATAGATATATAAATTCATATTTAATATATAAAATTTATACATAAATATACAATATATAGACACATTTTGAAATTTTATTTAAAATTTATTATATATATCATATGTAATTTAGTATTATCCATTTAATTAAAAAAATATCCATCCATTTGTTGAGATTATAAAAATATTTGAATACATATATACACTTATAAAAAAGTATATATAATTTTTATTTATACATATGTGTGTGTATTAATAAAAATATTTAAACTTATATATATGTTCTAATATATGAAACATAATTTTAATATATAGTATATATAAATAAATATAAGTATACATATTGTAATACCTTAAGTTTCCTTGAACATTTTTCTAGCAAAAAAAATTATTTTATTCCTTGAATTTAATGCTACACTAAGTCAAATGTTATTCATACATTATACAATTTTCATCTTGTGCTCCATGTAACACCGACTTGTCTTGGATTAAACAGAACACTATGTTTCTACAAAACAACATTTTATTATATTATTTCTTTAAAATGGATAGTTATAAAATAGTCCTTAAACATAGTATTATGAATATTAATAACATCTTTTAAAATATTACTTATAACTTTTATATATAAATAGAACATATTTTTTATCTTTTAGTAAAGTATTTATATGTTTGAAAACACTATTTTCTCAAATATAATAATTTGTATGTTCTTCTGTAAGAAATAATAAAATTCTTTTTAGAAAATTTTAGAAATTTAATTTTATAAAATAATTTTTTTTGAATTCATGTTGTTATAATTTTCTTAAGTTGAATTTTTGGATTTTTCTGAATAACATTATTTTTGGATGAATAGTGAAAAATATAGAATTATAATTCCAAATTGCTTTTTCATCTTATTTACTTATATAGTTATGTTATATTATAAATTGGGTGTAAAGATTAATTAGATTTATTTGATATAAATTAATCAAATTTAGGTTATTGGAACCAATTTCACATTGAAATTAGATATAAAAGCATCCCAAACTTTTAAATATTTATGTTTTAGAAGCTCGTTGCCATGACCCGTCTACGAGATTATATTTATATTAATTTATTACACTTCAATGATTATACTTATTAAAAATGGATTCAATATTTATAAATAGAATAATTTTGAATTTTTAATAACTCCAACTTAGTTTCTGACCAAAAATTTTAGTGAATGTGATTAAAATTAATTATAGTAATTAAGAGACAAATTAGCTTAACACAGCACTAAGCCTTAAACATATTGCTCAGAATGACCTAGAAACTTGTCCAAAATCCATTTTATGGAAATATGTCTAACCTATCTTTAATTTTATCTTATTTTTATCACTATTAGAGCCACTTTTAATGGTAAAAACATTTGTGGAATTCCCCTTTTAAAAATTTAAAAGAATGCAAGTCCTACTCCACTATAAATGGAACTCACCCTTTCTAATAATTCATAGTGCTCAAGCCATTTGGGTAAGAAAAAATTTACCTAAATATTCCCCCAAAATCACTAAACTCATCCTAGTATCCTCCCTTTTGGTATAAGTGCATCCAAGGAATCCCTTTGGTGAAATCCCAAAGAATTTACCAAAAGAATAGGTACAGTCCTTCCTCAATATCTTTTATTTTATTCTCATTATACACCCCTTAAAATATTTATATTCTATTATAATATAATAACATAATTATCTTTAATATAATTATATGTTTTTATTCTAATATTTTAACCTACACTTACCCAAACTTCCATTTAATTTGTAATGAAATAACCATTCTTGTGTATAGTGAACCACCACATCACGGAACGATGGTATTATTTTTTCTTTTTCCACCCATCATGGTTTGTAATTGTTAATAAAAATATTTTTATATATTATATATATGATAATTATTATGTATTTAATCCTTTTGAGTTATTATATAAAATATACCTTTATTCTTTTCAATTTGGGAAAACACGATAACATCGTTTGTGGGCATGTGGACTACCGCCTCCTCAAAGCGATGAGATTCATTCACAATTTATATTGAATGTATTAAGGATGAGTTTAGAAAAATTATATGATATATATGAAAAAATAATTCAACATTAATGATGTTATATAAATATATGTAACATCCCAAACTTGGATGCTACTCAATAGTGCCCTGAGACTGGTTGGTTACAAGGCCTCAATCGCATCTCCCTAAATGACATAGGCTATCAAAAAGAAGAAAGGGCCTTGGTGTGTTAGTGAAGAGACTATGACCTCATTTTCATAGTATATAAAAATGAATGTTAATAACATACAAACAATAAAAGTAGTAAAACCAAAATTCAACATATACTAAGCAAAAATAGATAACAAAATCAAAATTTTGCTCATATAAAATGATGTAGATGATATATGTATCTAGAAAACATCCATAATACGTACATGGATGTATAGTATAATAAAATTATCCAAAAAAAAAATAAAAGTTTCCCAGCATCATCGTAAGCCTCAAATTCATCCCACACTCTCCTTTCGCAAAAGCAATGATGAAAAAACTATTCTTGGGAACATTCTATTATTTTCACCTGTAACCATATAAATTTTTTGGGGTCCCCAAGGAGTAATAAAAAGGATGTGGGATAACATCCTATTATGTAACCACCTAGAAGTGTATACAATTCTAATCAGAACAATACAATATTCTAAAACCCATAAATAAGAATTCATGTATGTTTGAATGCCCATGGAATGTAACTTATACTAATAAATATTACCAATAAGCCTCTAAAGGATCCTTGAAACAAGTGTTACTTCTATCAAGGAAGCTACAAGTAATATAAATAAGGAAAAAGGCCTCACCATTCTTCCATCCATATTCTGTCCACACGTCCTTTCCTTATAACGAAACAATATCCAATTCCCACAGACTTTTAATACATCCTAAGAGTCATATATCCCCCATTCATGCCGTATAGTGATGTGTAGACCACAAAGGGTCGGATCCAAGTTGTCGAAGACCAAGGAATCCTTGTTGAGCCCCATGATCATCTTAATGGAAACTTAGTATAAGCACTAGTTGGAGGCCAAGGATCATGTATACCAATATGACCTATGTGAGTCCAAGAAAGATGGATCCAAGGGTTATCAAAGCCTAAGACATCCCAAAAAATCAATACTATTAGAGAATAATCTATCCAAGTAATCAAATACCTTATTCTAGATCCATGGAGAGTCATCTATGGAATCTAAAATAAATTAATTTATTTATACCATTCAACAATTAAATTCTATATTATTCTACACACTCATATAATAGATTTCATTAAATTACTTATAATGAGTATACCCACTAATTTAATACATTTCATACAAAAACTTATCACGAGTATACCCAATCACCTATTCACTTTCCATTTAAAAAAGACACATGGTTTGACCCAACCATTTATCATCAATTTTAATTTGACATGTCACATGGGTATACCCTCACATTTTTCAGCATTAACAGTTTAATATATTCAATGGGTATACTCACCCATTCAATTAAATCCATCAAATCTATTTAACACATCATTTTTAACATAACTCATTTGATTAATTCAAAAACTAACCAATTCTTGTTCAATAAATTAAATCATTGTGAAGGAGGAAAACTGTCTCCTAATCACTCCATTGAACCCTTTCCAAATATAATTGGATTCATATAACAAGGATAAACTAATACACTCAACTTTGGTGTTCTATCATGGAATAAACATGGAATGTTAATAAGGTGCACCCCATGGGTGACCTTGGTTTGGGAAATGGTTATCAATGCAAAAAAAAGAATTCTATGGGAATGTCCAATATGCCCGACTACATCAATTGAATGTAACCCATTCAATATCAGGGCCATAAAGAAAAGTACAATGAGTAGAATAATGGCCAATATATCTAAAAAGAACTATATTCTAAAAGAAAAGTATTGATCACCTAAATTATCTCATTAGTGAAGTGTTCGTCCAATATCAAGTTCTTATTCAACTCGGTTTAGGAGAAATATGAATAATGGATGAAGAATGAGAAAATAGGGAATATGAATCCAAATATAAATAGAGAAATCAATATCTAGAAGAATTGATAATGGATGAAAATGAATATAGATCTTACCGTTATGGAACTGATGAGACAAACCATGCACGAATCAGAGATCAGACAGAGGGATATGATCAAATCATAGGTTAGTCTTCTTTGAGAGCTTCTCAAACCCTCCTTTTCTGTTCAATCAAAAAAACCCAAATTGTTTTTTAAAAAAACTGTTAATTTAATTAAAAATTATAAAATTTTAAATATATCGGGGCTTCATGATTTACCCAAATGATTTTTTAAAAATTGTGGAAACCATGCATGGTTTAGTGTAGGAAAAGGGGCACCCACAAAGTTTACAAACCGTGTAGCAATTATGTGTTGACTCTCTGTCAAATTCTACAAAAAACCTAAATACATGGAATCATGGTTTTGCCAAAAAAAATGCGGCCTATAAAACCCCTTTTCCCATATTCGCATGATTTAGTCAAACCATGCAACCTTCCTTCCACGGTTTAGTCAAACCATGTGCTAGGACAAAAACACTCCAAAAATAGGTTTTAGGATCAGAACAAGCTGCAAACACCTCCGAAACACCTGAGATAATGTCTTTTAGTCACATAAATTCATAATTAAGCATTTATATTGAAAAATAATGGATTCATACATGATAAAAAACCCTATTTTCTTACAATTCTTCCCCCTTATATCAATTTAATTCCAAATTGATCTATTTAGGTTGGTCAAGATTCATCCCATAGTAACTCATTCCACTAAGAATATATTCCAGTCTCCCTCCACAATGTCAAATCCTATAAATGGCCATGCTTCCAAATAACCCATAATAGAGGAACTGTCCAGGCTCAAAGAACCTTCGTGCTCTTATCAATAATAGGAATTAGATTCTCCTAAAAGGATGCATCAACTGGTAACTCAATATCCCTAGGATGAAGAGATTGAGAGGAGATAGAAAAATAGAGTCTCAACTGAGATACACATAAGGCATCAAGAAAGGCTCAGTACCTCTGAGTTAACTGCAACCGATAGGCTACCGAATAGACTTTCTCCAGAATCTGGAACATCCCGACATTTTATGTTGAATGGTAACAATGTCTCTTGATTCTCCCAGGTCCCAGTCGCAGAGAAACATGTAAGAAAATATGATCCATGGCCATGAACTCTAAAGGCATTCAGTGGCAATCATTGTATGACTTTTGTCACGACTGTGTAGTAACCATCTATTTTTGAATCAACAAGACCTACTTAGAAGTCTCTTGCATGAGATGTAGTCCAAGTAAAGATACCTCACCTACCTCTAACTATAACATGGGTGATCAGCATGTCCTACTGTAAAAATCCTTGTATGGTTTCATCTGTATCATTGCATGATAACTTTTATTGTAGTAGAACTCAATAAGGGGTATATCCCTCTCCCGTGACCACCAAAAATCAAGGTTGTGTACTTGCAGCTTGTCCTCCAACACCTGTATCGTACGCTTAGATTGCCCATCAGTATGAGGGTGGTATTCTATGCTTAGAATCAGTTTTGTACATAGATCCCTATGAAAACTATGAATGAGATGAGAAGTAAATAAGGAAACCATATATAAAAAGATACTACGTATAACCCTATGAAGATGTACTATCTTATAGATATATAACCTCCCAACATCAATAATGCTTAAGGTCTCTTGATCAGTAAAAAATTAGCAACCTTTTTGAGCCTATAAAAAATATCCCACAAAACACCATTACCTCAAGGAAACCTCAGTAAACCGGTCATGAAATCTATCATGACTAAATCCAATTTACACTTAAGAATAAGTAATTTCAATAAAATTACAACTGGTTTCTAATGTTCCACCTTCACCTACTGACAGGTGAAACACCCAAGAAAAAAACCAACTACACCATTTATTATACTGGACTACCAATATTGTTGAATTATTTAGATAGAGGCATGATCATGTCATATTCTCTTTAAACATATAGCTGATAGTGCTTCCCAAAATGGTGTATTTTAAAAAAAGGGACCAATTCCAAACTATGGTACTTCCACCATCCAAATTTCCTTACAAATCACAATCGTAAACATTCTACCAATGCTCCCAATGTGACTTATTTAATCATGTGTACCCGACCACATCTAAGGTCATATCAGGGACCTCACCATAACAGAATGGTCAAATACTAATCTACCTAACTGAAACTGGCCATTATAGATTCCACGATCAAATTTTTTGACATTTTCACTAAAGCTTATTTAACCTAGTGATGTGTTTAATCCATCCATTATGACCTTGAACATCAAACAAGAAGGATAAAATGTTGATCTATAATGATGGTCAATTTATAAAACATTTATGTTAGATAGTTGAATTATTACAAATAGATACGCAAAACATTCTAACATGGAATACTATATTTACCATGAGAAAAAATCTGATGTCCATACCCAACTCTCAGTGATGTTCCTTGGTCAAACCATCACCTTACCATTAAAAACTATTGTGCCTTAGCATGAACTGGGTGTATATTAGTTCCAACCAATTGGGATTGCCACTCCTTTTTAAACATCACCTATGATCCTAAAACGAGTGCAGAATAACCTCAGATTTATTTAACTGGAGTCTAGGGAACTATCCCAAGATAGTCCACTCTCCATGTTTACATGTGAGATTTTGGTATAAAGCCAATACTTACACTTAAAAACATTTACTAAGACCATAACATCATCCTATTGGTGGTCTAGTCATAACAAAACTATAGGTGTCCAAGATTACATCAATGGAGTTCTTAATTGTGAACCAAAGTATCACTCAAGACTAACCATGCCTCAATATAAACCACACATTAGTTTGAAACATAGATAGAGATCTCAAAACCACCCAAAATCTTTTAAAACATTATCATGGAGTAAGAGATTAACTCCCTTAGTGCATCAAGGATGTCGTCAGGATGGGTGAAAATCTCATCTCGTATGGAAGATTACACTAACATGATTACAAAATATTCAATATTATTAGTTCAACCACTACTGGTAGGAATCTTATGAAAGAAGCTCGACATCACATTCTGATGCACTATTAAAAACTGGTCACATGACTTCACAACTCGAGGAATTCCATGAGCGCTCAAGCTAAACAACTGAAGACCATCCAAAAAAAGTGTTGTTTCACAAAGGTTGAATACTCAACCAACCACATCAACATAGTGCTACCAAGAAAGGATCAACATGATACCAACAATAGAAATCCGAATAGGAATTCATGAAAAACCAAAAATCTTTCAAGGGTCCTATTTGGTTATGTTCTTTATACTTTAATGGATATGTTTACCATAACAGATGGGAAGCTCTATACCTTTTGGAGTGTCCTATCCATCAAAAATGGTATAAAATAACTACTCAAAATAATTCTAGATTAGGTCCACCTCAAAAAAACACGTGACACTCCTCTGAGTCACACTCACAATCATCAAAGCATTTGTCATGAAGGGAAAAATCAACCGACCAGTATGTCAAAACACCATAGTCTCAAGGAAATAATATTCAGAATTGGTAAAACATTTTCGATTAACACCTAGGTCACTATACTCCAAATTTGAACTAAAGACACATTCAATAGTGAAAATGTCCATAATTTCACCACACTTAACCAGTTCATTAGAACATTTAACAACTCATCATGTACCACCTTAATCAATACAAACTACATAGAGATCACAAAAATAAATTGAACATCCTGAATAACATCCATAATCTACCTTCCCTATTAAATAAAGTATCATATGAATCACATAAATTATTTTACCCATAGTCACATTTCCCATATATCCATTAACCTGGATGATGATGAATTGATCCATCCATCACTGAGGAAAAAGAGTGGTTCACCTGACCTACTAAGTGGTTGACCCTACCCAAGGCATGTCTAACCAACTAAGATGAGAATTCCTTTATGCTCATTCCAATAACATGGGTCAAGGTGAAAATACTACCCATCTGAATAGGGGTGTCCTTTTAAAAACATAATGTCCAACTAGGGACAAAAAAACAAATGGAAAAAATATCATAGTATTGGAAAGGAATTTCAATAACTAAGGGTGCTACCTTCCTTGGTCTATCCCCTTATGAAATATAAGTGTCGAACCTGTAATTAGGTCTTGTAAGACAGGTTTTACTAGGATTATGAACTTTTATTTAATCCATTTATAAAAATTATTTTCCTATATATAAATGCTCACGCCTCAATTCTGAGGAATACCATAAGAAACATTTAAACTACCCTTAAATGAGGCATTAAACAAAAGAAACCCCTATAGGTTTCATTTGAAGGACATTAAATTTATTCACCTTTAAATATATAATCATATAAAATATTTAATTTAGAAAATCTGGTACCATTTTTAAAAAAAACAATAGGTCCTTGATTTTTATCCAACACCCTAGAGGAGAAAACATGCATGTTATATGAATCTTTATTTTGAAACATTAAATACATTTTGTCATCTCATCATAATGAGTCAATTTGTCAATTATAATCCTTTTAAATCCAATCACATTCCACATAAAAGAACAAAATTAATGTTCAATGATCAAAATCATAGGATAGTTTAAAACACTCCTATAACTCTATCAAACCCATAGCCTACTCCTAAATCCAGGAATGTAAAAATACCAATCGCCAAAACCCACTATAAAATATGCCTCTTCCCAAAAATAGTCAATTTTAGGTCTATTATATTCTTCAATTTTAATTTTAATTCATATATATTTATTTCCATATAATTTTGTAGCAATATTTAACAAAATTTCAATCAATAAGGTCCTATAACACCTCATCAACCCAAATTTATTTCCCATCTATTCCATACTACTTCCATTATATTTATCAATTGAAAAAAGGTAAAACAGTTCATAGTATACAAGGGAACATACACCTTATGACCTAAAAGGTGAATTCACATCATCTATCCACTATATAAAATATACCACAGTAATAAGAACAGTTATCACATCACCTATCACAACATCGTGCCTCATGTAATGCATCTTAAATGGCATGACATAATGCATGAAATGTGATTTATAACTAGGGAATATATGATTCATAAGATGGAATACCCTAACTTCATTAGGTTTCAACAAAATAGGACCATAAATCACATCAATAATAATGTCACAAAAAGATTTTATCACCCAATGGCGGAATCAAATCAACAGTAATTGTTGAAATATAGAAAAAAATACATTCATAGAAATATGTATTTTCCCTGTATGCAGGTTAAAACGTCTAAGAACAACTCATTACCAAACACAATTACTTTACTATCCTTATATATTATTTACAAATAGTAAAGAAAACCATAGAACAAATTGACATGATACCACTTTGTAATGCCCCAAACCCGGATGCCACTCAATAGTGCCTTGAGACTGGTTCACTACAAGGCCTCAAGAATATCTATAAAATGCAAGAAACTATCGACTAGAAGTGAGAGCCTAGGTTTGTAATTGGGGATACTATACCCTCCCTTCCATAGTATATCACAATGTAATTCAATAACATATAGACCATGGAGGTAATGAAACAAGCAGACAATAGATACATAACCTGAATAGATAACAATCCCAAAAGATGGCTCATATAAAATTATTCATATGATACATGTATATAGACAACAAATGAAATTGGTACATTGCAATAAAATAAAATATAATATCAAAAAAATACCAAAAAGTGTCTCAGTAACATCGCTAGACTCATCATGGTCCAACACACCACTACTCCAATGCAATGATTTACAACATGTGTTAGGGTGATGTCCCATATTATCACCTGAAACCATATAATATATTTGGTTGCCCAAGGAGGATAAAGCAGGGTGTGTGATAACATCCATGTAGGTAACCACCCATAATTCTATATAGTTCAAACCAACCCAATGCTATATTCAAACAATTGTAAATAAGTATTAATGTAAGTGTGAATTCCCAAGGCATTTAATTAATCCAAAAAATACCATTCAGGCTCTCTAGACTCCATTAAACAAGTGACAACTTCTAACAAGGAATATAAAAGTAATATAAACAAACAACTTGTCCTCTCCATATATCCATCCATATCCAGTCGACATGGCATTGTCATATAGTGAAACTGTATCTAAATTTCATGACCTTGTCATACATCCCAACTGTCCTATATCTCACAACGATGATGTATATTGATGTGTAGACCATGATGTCCCATATCCATGGTGTCAAAGACAAAGGAATCCTCATAGAGTCCCAAGATCATATCATTGAAAACCTAGTATATGCACCAGTTGGAGTCCTAGGACCATTTTTACAAACATGTCCTATGTGAGTCTAAGAATGTCAGACCCAACTGCTATCAAAGCTCTAAGAATCCCAAGAAATCAAGAACCTTGGATCATACTCTATCCAAGGAATCCAGTTCCACATTCCATATAATTAGAGATCTATCCATTGATTCTATAAAAAACAATTTTTAATTCATACCATTTAGCAATTCAATTCCATATGGTTCTACCCACCCTTATAATCAATTTCAATAAATTCCATATAATGAGTATACCCACTCATTTAGTACATTTGATACCCAAAAAATTACAAGAGTATGACCACCCAGGTATTCCATTGCCATTTAAACAAGTCACAAGGGTATACACACCAATTTACCATCAATTTAAATTTGACTTGTCACTTTGGTATACACACCCATTTTTCACCAATCACAGTTTAACATAACATGGATATACCCACCCATTTAATTAAATCCATCGAATTCATTTAAAAAATCACATTCTACGTAACTCATTTTTTAAACTCAATAATTAACCAATTATAGTTCAATATAATAAATCAGTTTTAATTTGGAAAACAATCTCTTAATAATCACATTCAACATATTCAATATATAATTGGCATCCAATAGAAGTCATAGCCAAATCACACCCATTGGGTGGTCTATCATTGCAGAAACATGGAATTTTTATAAGGTGCACTACATGGGTGACCTTGGTTTTCGAGAAAAGTAACAATAAATCACAACAGATCTGATGAGAATCCCCAATAGGTCTGATTACATCTATTTTAAGTAACCCGTTGCAAAACAAGGTTGCTCTAGAATGTATGGTGGGAGGCATAATGACTGATACCTCCAAAAACAACAAATGTCAAAAGAAAAGTATAGAACCCCTAAATTATATTGGTATTTGAGTTCTTTTCCTAAATCAAGTATTTATTCATCTCGTTTTAGGGGAAATCTAAAGAACATATAAAGAACGTCAAAATAGGTCTTATGATCATAAATTCCAATAGTGAAAATCGATAGCCAAAAGAATTTATAAAGTCTAAAAACTATGTTAGATCATTACATTTTGGATATTATAATAAAACAAATTCTCAAATGAAGGATCATGTAGATGAATTTTTTAAAATTTTATGTTATTCTCCTTTGATATCATGTAAAATCCTCTTTTATGTCTGTTGAAACAAAACCTAAATTGGGTTTTTAAAAAAAATTAATTTAATTAAAAATTATAAAATTACCTAAATACAAGGGTTTCATGGTGCACCCACAAGGTTTTTCATAATATTTTGAAACCATGTAATCTTTAATATAGCCCAAGATTCACCCACATAGTTTACCCATAGGCTTTACATGAAATGAAGAACCCATAAACTAACAATCAATAAAATTCTACAAAAACTGAAGACACTGTTGCATGGTCGTGTGACCCATTCTGCATGGTTTGACCTAACATTGTGGCCTATAAAAACGATTTTACCAACATATCATGGTTTATAAAATATATGTATCCTACCCTACAAGGTTTAATGAAAATATGTGCCATGATAAAAACATCCCAAAAACTGGTTCCAGGCTCTGAAAAAGCCCTAGACACCTCCAAAACACTCGAGATCATGTTGGGAACACATATAAGGCCATAATTAAGAATTTAAATTTATAAATTATGGATTATTACCTTATATAAAATAATTATTTATTGAAATATTCATATATTTGATTTACTTACTTTATTTCAATATAAAAATAAAACATAAGCAATTTTCATGCGTAGGTATGACATACCATCTCCATGAACGGTGTATTTCATTTTATATGTATATATTTTATAGATTATTATAAATCCATATATACTAAATATATATGATAAATATATCTTGTTATAAATTATATAAATTAATTAAATAATGATCTAAGATAGAGAATCAATAATAAAAAGTCAAAACATATACAAAAAACAAAGCAGATATTACCCAAAGCATAACATTAACATATAATTTTCAATAAGTGGGTAATATAAAGTTATATATTTTATTATATATAATAATATAGTTATTTTAGACATATAATAAAATTATATTTATTATATATGATTTTTTTTAATTATTATGAATAAATTTAATGTATAATGTATTGGGATTTCTAGTCTAACTTTTATTTATGTGAGACTTGTGCCTTATTCACCACCTGTTTCTTTTGTGTGGGGTAAATACTTCCCAAGAATATATTCTATGATTTTTATCCTTAAATTTATGTGTATTTAAATTTCCATTTTATGATTGCTTTCTGCCATGGGATTTATGTTTCAAAATTTACCAAATCATTAAAGGAATTTTGGTCTCAATTTTCCTTCTTTGAGGAACATTCCATGATATGCACTTATATTCTTCTACATGGTGTATAAACTATTATCTGACATGTTATATCATGAATATAGTTCCTTACATGATATATTATGGTTAATTTATTGAAATTTTATATCATGGGTAGTATGATTCAAAGTAACCATGTGGTAAGACTTCATTGCAATAATCTCATCATTTAACAGAATTTTTTATAATTAAGCTTTCATTGATGAAATACTATGATCTATATTTAATGAAATACCATTAATTTTCTTCAAATATGGTTTTTATGATATATTCATGTATTAGTAACATTTTTACACTCTTTAATAATTAATCTATTTAATTATTTTTTTTAAGAAGATAAGATTTTATTTATCTCCTTGGTTGGAAATCTATTTTATTTCAAAAATAATATTTCCAAAGATGTCTTTAAATAATTTCCTTTAAATATATTTTTCAATGAAAAAGTATTTTAATATTTTTTAATGGTTACAATGTTTATTTATTATTTTATTGAATCAATTTACAAATAAAAATGTTTGGAAAAATGATTAATGGTTTAAAAAGAAATTTTCAATATAGAAAGGATATTTTCTTAAAGAAATGTTTTTAGAATAAATTTCTAAATTATTTTCCATCTATTATAAAATACATTGGAGTTACTCATGCCTTTATATGGAAATTATCCAATGTATCCAATCATATTGTTTCTCTGAATGGTTTATATATTGATGACACGATGTTTATGAAACCCTTTTCACATTCATAGGTTATATGTTTGTGAAACCCATTCCTCATACCTGGGATTTATGCTTTTTAAACCATCATATTTCCACAGGTAATGATACAATTAAATGATTATAAGAATTTTATATTTTCGATAAGTAATGATATGATTACATGTTAATTACACATATTTCATTTCATTTGTTATGATATGTCTGTTTATGATCTTGTGGAACATGTATGTATTATTTCATTATGAGATGGGTGGGACCTATATCTCTCTCCAACACATTGGGTAAATATTTGTATCTTATGAGATATACATGAATGGAATGAGGAGTTAACACTGTTTGGTAGAGTACCATATCCAATAAGTTGGTTTTGAGAGTGAACCTCATCTACTAAGATGGTCATGGGAGTGAACCATAACTACCAAGATGGTATGGGGAGTGAAAAAATACTACTAAGATAGCATTGATATCAATTCATTAACTGTTATGGAAATAATTTTATATGAGTATGTGTCTACCAAAATTCTATTTGTTATTCATATGTTATTATTTTATGGTTTATGATCTTGTTTCCATTATAATTCATAAGTTCTGAAATACCAATATCTATGTTATGATTCATGATTATAGTCTTTTTTATGTAGGGAAGGAAATTCTTATGTCATGATCACATTCTCGTACACTTATGCTCATTTTTATGCTTATGTATCTCCATTGTTTACCCTTACTAAACATATAATATCACCCATTTTTTAGTTTTCCTTTTCCCATGTTATTAATATATGTATTATTTTTTATGTGTCTAAGAAGGGTGATATATATAAAATAACCTAGTGGGATAAAATATATCTCACTTATGTACCAGTGTTTATGTTTCCATGTTTCCAATGGCTCAAGAAATATACGTTCTTTGGGTGTTTGTTTTTGAAATGTGTTTAGTATTCCCAAATAATTATGTAATGTTAATGTATGAAAATTGAGGTTCACTATAGTTGGTATCAGAGAAAAATTTTAGTTATCCTTTGTAAACTATGATGAGAAAAACTTATTTATAACCCTTTGTATATTCCATAGGATAGGTATAAGGATAAAGAAAATTATAGGAAACTTTAATGAAATTATGATAAAGGAAAGTGTGATTTGTTTCATGGAAATACATCCCTATCAAGACACTCCAAGTGGGTGTGAATCTGGAAGAGATTTACATAGGGGTAACAACCTTGAAAACACTGTATTGAGCTATACTCGATTGGGAACTAGTGTAGGACAATAGGCTTTATTACACTCTTTATTTGACACTCCTGAGGGATATTCTTTGGAAATTCAAAAAATCATCATGACCAATAATGAAGGATTAAAATAGAATTTGGATATGGTTAATCTAGGATAAACCTAAGGGTTCATAGATTAAATAATTTTTCCTAATTTAGAAACCCTAAATATGATTTTTCATTATTATGTGGGTTCCCGCAATGATTATTGTTTCATACTCTATGTATTTTGGTTTTATTCAATGGATGAAACTGAGAGGAACCGTGTCAATGCTATGTGTGAAGGAAAATGAAATCATTTTTATCCTAATAATCCAAATTATATGAGTTCTAGTTTGAATAATCTCATTGTTATGCTCACTCAAATTTCTCAAGATATGAATCATGATGGACTTCCAAATGATAAATGTAAGGAACAAAATTTTATTGAGTCATTTATGATGAAATATCCATTTTTGGTTAGTGGTTATTAAGATCCACGTGTTTATGAACAATGGAGATTTACCACTAAAAATGTAGTCTCCATTACCTTATTTTTTGGAATATGAGAAACTCATTATAGTTGATTATCAACTAAAAGGAAAAGAAGACCTATGGTGGACTCTAATAAATAGCACGACACAATAAGATGAAATAGAATACATTGATTTGGATGAGTTCAATAAGTTATTTTTTAAATGGTAAGTTCCTCGTTTTCTTCATACAAATATGGATAAAGAGTTCCTTGATATAATGAAAATGTATGGGGAATTTTTTGGTACCAAAAAGTCTAATTTCACAAGGCTTATGAAGTATGCTTCTGGAATTATCATCCAACCTAAATGTAAAGTTGATGGAGTTTTCATTGGATTAAATCCAAGTCTCCGAAGTTAGTTGTCCATAAGATACTTTGATATCTATGAAGAGATTGATCATTTTTAAAAAAATGATTGAAATAGAGGTTAGAGTTATGTATCGATCTTAGGGATTTGAACAAAAATGAAGATGGAGTTCAAAGGAAAATCTATAAACCATGAAGAGAATATGTTGATATTTACATTATACAATAAGTGTATAACAAAGAATGAAGGAACTTGTCTAAAGGGGTACAAAAAAAATTTATGTGTGGAAGGAAGATCATTAGGCATTTTATTGCCTAATTGATGGGAATATGTCAACTAACCATGCGAAATGAGAGAAAAAAACACAGAATGAACCTCCCCCTCTTTTTTTCTACCATTGGAAGTAGAATGGGCATTATATTAACCACTTCTCAAACCCGAGGGATGGTGATAATGATCTGTGTCAACAACCTTTTATGCCAAGGGATAAAGGGAAATATTTTCAACCAATGTTTTTAATGAAGGGGTGAAATAACTAAATAGTGAAAGGAACACTTACTATACACCCTAGAACTGTTATTGCCTTATTTGATTTTTGATATACACACTCTTTCATATATAAATAATTTTATAAGGGTACTAAGATTACCACCAAATGATTTGATGTTTAATTAGTAGTTTAAAACTTTAATTTTATTTCATCTCAAGTCTATGACTCCTCTCAGATTGTCCTTTTTGGGAATGGGCTTCCTTTAAATAATATCATTCTTCATTTGGATGAATTTTCTCTCATATTAGGAATGAATTTTATTTCCCTTCATAAATACCACATTAATTTTTTGAGGATGGTATGTTATGATTGATATTTCAAACCAACCTATAATCATCTATCGATGCGATGATAAGTATGAACTTTCTATAGTGATTACATATAGTGTATGAGTCTTAATTCCATTTCAGAAGGGTCGTTTATCTCAAAATGGTTGGGGAGAAAATTGAAATTGATGATATGCCCACTGTTAGGGACATTTTGGTTGTATTTATGGAATTTTTTCCTAGGCATCCAATCAAACATAAAGTTGAGTTCTCAATAGAGAATATACCTTCTTCCACAAAAATTTCAATGACTCGCTATTGAATAGCCCTAATTGGGTTTTAGGATTTCAAGAAGCATCTCAATGAAAACCTTGATAAGGGATTCATTCAGCCTAGTGATTCACCTTGGGGTGAACATAAAAAAAAATATAGATGTATCAATGACTCTTCATTGATTATCAGGAGGATAACAAGATCACAGTCAAGAAAATGTATCATATTCCCCTATTGATGACTTGTTTGATCACCTTCCAAGAGCTCAATACTTTTCTATGATTGACATTCATTCCGGATGTCACCAATTAAGGGTGAATAAATAGGATATAACCAAGTTGTAATTTCATACAGCATTGACACTATGATTATATAGTGATGACTTTCAATCTTTCTAATTCCCCAGATATCATCATAGATTTCATGAATACATTCTTTTTATATTACCTTGATCAGATTTTGGTAGCCTTTATAGATGATATTCTTATATATTAAATGATAATGGAAGATCATTAAGAACACTTGATAATTTTACTAAAGACCATAAGAAAGTAGAGTATATATGAAAAGTTTACAAAATTTTAATTTTGGCTGAAAAGGGATTCAATTTTGGGTCACATAATCTCAAGAGATGACATTGTAGTAGATCCCTTAAAGACAGAGTCCATTAAATATTGGCCTAGATCAACTATGTTTGATTAGATCCATATATCTTTTGGTTTAGATATATATTATATATGGTTTGTGGAGAATTTCTCATCACTATCTAATCTTATGATTAAGGTAACTCAGAAGGGTTCCACGTTCCTCATGATAGATTAATGTTATGAAAATTTCATGGAACTGAATAGAATGTTAGTCATCACACTCGTTCTTACATTACCCTATAGTGTAGAAGGTTTTTTAATATATATTGATACATGAAAAAATGGATTGAGATGTTTTATTTTGTAGAATAAAATTTTTAAAAGCATATGCCTCATTACAGTTAAAGATTCACTATCAAAATTACCCAACTCGTGATTTGGAGTTAGCTGTGATATTTTTTTAATTTAAGAAATGGATGTATCATCTTTATAGAGAAAAGTGTGATATATACACCAATCATAAAATTATGAATTATATAGTCACAAATAATGATTTAAACATGTGCCAGAGAAGATGCAAAAAGTTGATAAAGGATTATGACTCCTAAATACAGTACCACTTAGGGAAAATGAACAAGGTGGCCAATTAATTGAGTTAAAAGGATTATGATATCTCATTCATAGTGAGGATTTAAAAATATCTAATATTTTTAGATTTCTAATGGATAAATTTTTAAATCTTTAAGGAAGGCGAAGAATCATATTATGCTCAATTGAATGTTCAACCCTCTATACAAGTGAATATCATATAGGAGTAGAAGGATTATGTAAAGATACACAAAATGGTAAGAAATTTTATTTAGGTTAACATTGACCAGGATGAAATTATAAGGATCAGGAATTGTGAATGAGATCCTTCTATACCATATTTAAATAAGGATGTGTTAGATCAAGCTCATAGTTCTTCACTATATATTCACATTAGAAGTATGGAGATGTATAGAGATTTTAAGGAATACTTATGGTGGTATTGTATGAAGAGGGGTAACATAGAGTTTGTATCTCGGTGGTTTGTATTCCATAAAGTTAAGGATCAAAAATGAATGTCTAAGGGGTTGTGGAATTAATTACCCATACTGGAATAGAAATGGGATAAAACACTATGTATTTTGTCATTGGAATCCTCAAAAACTCTAAAAGGATTAATTTTATATGGTTGGTAGTCGATAGCCTTACTAATTCATAATAATTCATTGCAACCATAGAATACTTCTCTCTAGATCAACTTTCTAGGATATAAATTAAATAAGTGATAAGGTTTTATGGAGTACAACACTTGATTGTATCTGATCAGGATCAGAGGTTTACATCAATGTTCTTCCAAATTATTTAGCATAAACATGATACTAAATTGAGTTTCATTACTTCATATCATTCTCAAAAGGATGGTCACCCTTAAAGATCAATTCAAACCCTATAGGATATATTGAGATAATGTTCTTTGAATTTCAACGGTGGTTGGGATCAACACCTTTTACTATTTGAGATTTATTATAATAATATCATTTGCTCACGAATTTAGATTTCTCCTTACGAATATCTCTATGGGATAAATTTATAGATCCAATGTGTTGGGATGAAGTTAAATAATTAAATCTTTTGGGACCTGATATATCTAAAGTAATAATGGACATGGTTAGATCCATTCTGTAGCATATCAAGAAAGCTAAAAATTAGCCAAAACATTATGCTAATATTCATCATTGTGATCTTGAATTTTAATTTTTCAAGAAGCTTTTTATATTAATCTATTCCTGGAAGAAGGTTATGAGATTTAGAATGAAATGGAAAATTAAGACCTAGGATTTTAAACCCCTTTGAAATTCTTGATTGTATTGGGATGGTATTTTATCACTTGTCACTTCATAAAAATCTATCACAATTCCATGATGTGTTCCCTGTATATCTTCATAATAAGTAAATAAATATCCCTTATGATGTACTAAACACATATTTTATACTATCATAGTGTGATATTTCTTACGGGGAAAAATAAGTAAAAATTCTGGATCATACAGATAAAAAAGTATGAAACAATACCACTCACCTTGTCAAAGTTTTATAGAGAAATCACCAGTTTAAGGAAGCTACATGGGAACTTGATTATATAATGAGGCATAATTATCCTTACTTTTTTAACAAAATAAGGGATTTTGAGAGAGAAACTCATTTTAAGGTCGGTAGAATAAAAATCCCCAAGTTATTATGAAAATTTATTTCAAATAAATTATTTTTTAGGTCCTTCAATCCATGATACAGAATGTAAAAAAGTTATTTATATGTTATACCATGTTAATCCTACACTACAATCAACACTGACTTGTCTTTCATTACAAGCAACACTGAGTTTCCACAACACAACATTTTTGTATATTATTTATTTAAATGGGGTAATTATATAAGAATTATTAAAATTAGAAATATGAATATTAATAACTATTTTTTAATTATTATTTATATTATTTTTAAACAAAACATATTATTTATTTTTATTAAAGTCTTTATATGTTTGAAATTAATATTTTCTCAAATGAACAATTTTTTATGTCTATATGTGAGAAATAATAAAATTAATTTTAGAACATTTTAAAAATTAAATTTTATAAAATAAATTCCATTTTTAAAATCATAATTTCAGATTTATCTTAGGGTTATTTTTTGTGATGTTTCTTAGAAAAAGTTATTTTTGGATGAATAGTAAAAAATACTGTATTTTAATTCAAAACTTTGTTTTCATCAACTTTATTTATATAGTTAAATTATATTTTATTTTAGTTTTAAATAGTATTGAGATTTTTTTAAAATAAATTAATCCATTTTAGTTCATGGGACCTAATTCGACATTGAAATTGGATATAAAATCATCAAAAACATTTAAATATTTTTACTTCAAAATCCCAATGTCAAGACCCATCTGTAGAATAAAATTTAAATTAATTTCTATGACACACATGATTAGAAAAATAAAAATGGATTAAATATTTTTAATCATCCAAATTTTTAGTTTCTAATAATGTCACCATAGTTTTTTATCAAATATATTAGTGAGTGTGTTTAAAATTAACTTCAGCGATTAAGAGAAAAATTATTTAATAATGGAAGAACCTAAAATTAAGGGCCAAAATGACATTGAAAATTATCAAAAAACAATTTTATAGAAATTTTTATACCCAATTAATTATTTTATTCTATGTTTAACATTATAAGAGATACATTTCATAGGAAATATTTGGGTGAATTCTCATTTCAAAAATTTAATTTTGATGAAGTCAAATAAAATTTTTATAAGGGTTCAAAAATTGTAATTGTCAAAATACCCAGTATTTCTCAATAAATGTGGATTTTATTTTAAAAAGGTAAAAATCACATATTTATATAATTTTTTATTTAAAATAAATTTTAGTTTTCGAATAATTATTTATAAATTATTTAATTGTTAATTTTTCGGAATTTTCTGAGAAAGTCAAATTTCCAGGTCAAAATTAAATACCATATAAATATATTTTGTATATTATGACATCGTAAGGACCAAAAAGTGATGTAATAAATACTATTATGGGTATTCAAGACCAAATAAATGTTTTAAATTTAAAATATTTTTATATTATTTTTATTTTATTAAAATTATAAAGCGTTTATGAATCAACCAAAACCATTAATATGTTTTCTAGTTTTAAAATAATTTATTTAAAAGAATGTCTCACCTACACATCATGGAGTTTAATATTTTATTAATTTAGGAATTTTTAATTATAAATTATTAAAAATACCCCTCTTTTTCATAAACAATAAGCAAAATACATTGGAAGGTTTGTGATTTTTGTTATTCTATTATATAGATTCCAAAACCAAAGTTGGAGAAATAATAAAGAAATCCCAACACATTTCTTATATAAACCAATCAATGATCCCCATTATCTAGACATAAAATCCTTGGATAATTTCATTTATCTTCCCTCCCCTCTCTATATTCCTTTTAATGTTCCCCCATGGTCTCAAGAATATCCTTCCAATCATTTGAGTCCACACACTCCAGGTACGAGATCACCACCTTCTCTTCTTTATCCAAGATTCTTTATTATCTTATGACTTCAATTTATAATTCATAATATTGGGAAATGTTTTTCCATTTAAATATTACTATAACATTTTTTGAAAATTATTAATGATCTCTTTGTCTCTCATCAACCCATTTTATTAATATTTTTGTGGAATTATTATGCTGCTGAAACTCCACTGTGATTTTCCATACTAGACAATTGTGTAGTGAATACCCATACCCATTTTCTATCAAATTTGTTCACTTTTATACATGTATACATGATTATTAAGGATTTGAGTTTATGTATTTTACTCTCCATTATCATGGAAAACAATTTCATGATAAATGATTCAATGTTTTATGGACTATATGGCACACTTAAGCATGAGAATGAAATAAATGTGGTGAGGGAAACCAGAATTACATAGCCCTCCAATATATTGGGTAATGTTTAGTCTCATGAGAAATAATGTTTGGATAATGAGTAAACTTGAATCTTTTATGTGAATTTTTTCACAATTATTTCTTAGAATTTATCTTTGACCTAGGTTTATAATGAAATGTTTTCAATTGTTGCAACATTTCCCATGTTTCCTTTATGATTATCATGTTATGTCATGTCTCATTTTTCGTGTTTATGATTCCTCTCATTTTATGACTCATTTATATGACTATGTTATATCAATTTTTATTCTATTCATTTTATTCCATGTTTATTTTGTTAATGGTCTTTATATATCACCCCATTATTATGTATGTCCCCATGTTATCCCATATAGTATTAAGTGAGAACATGTTAAATAATTTTTCAATAAAGATGATGTCTTTCCTATTTTAGGTTGTTATTTAATAACCTATTTCTTAGAAACACTATACATCTCATTTATCTAATATGTATTAAGTGTAATCTTATGTAATTAATCAATAATTAATATTTAATAAAGATAAGGGTTATTATAGTTGGTATCAAAGGAAAGTTTAGTTATTCTTTAGTGCGAGGATTAGAAAACTCTAGTGTAATCCTTAGGGATAACAAAAAGAAATCTTCCATAAATATTGGAAATTATATATTAACTATTTTATCAAGAAAATACATCCCTGTTAGGATACTACAAGTAGATGTGGCTTTGGCATGGATGTTAGTAGAGGTAAAAACAAAGAACACCGCATTGAGTTAGAATCAATCGGGAACTCATGCATCACGATGGATCTTGTTGCATGCCAGGTTTGATACTGTTAGGGGATATGATTTGGTAAATTAATCATCTCAATATGAATAATTTCTAAGGTTGAAATAAACATAATAATTTATTTTAGTAAATAGATCATCGACAACATATATTAAATTCTATATATTTATAAGTTAAGGAAATAATTTTAATTTATAATTTTTCCCTTAATGTCATTGATTACAATTTATGTGTTTAATAGATTAAAAATACTCATCCCTAATTTTCCTTTTATTCAAGATGATGGATATAAATTTGAGGAATCGTGTAAATAATCAATGTGATTGAAAATGTTATGACTTCCCTAATGATATGCCCAACCTAATGGTAGCGGGAATTGTGAACATTGTGACAATACTCTCTCAACTGAATATAGTTCTGAATGGAAACATTGATTAACAGAAAATTCAAATCCCCAATGAGAAAACATTATTTAATTGATAACATTATACCAAAAAATGTTTTATGGCCTTCAATGGATCATTTGATACCTTAATTATAGAACAATGGATCAACACGAATGAGAAGATCTTCTCTATCCATCAACGTTGTATTAATGAGAATGTTCTAATAAAAAATTATCATATGGAGGGAGAAACTGAATAGTTTTGGAAATATATCTTAAATACAAAGCCTATGTAAAAGATTAAATTGATGGGGAAGAAGTAATTCCAAAATAATCGATAAATATATACATGAAACTCTATAACTAAAAATGTAAAGGGATTTCCTTTCTCAGAAGAAAAAAGGGGAAGAATTTATCAGGGATTATGAGGAAAACATCACAAGACATGCAGGATACACCTCATTCATTGTCATTCCCCATAAATTCAAGGTTAAACACATCATCAGTGGGATATTTCGTAGTCTATGAAAATCCTTGGTGATCCGAGAAATCGATAGCTATGAGTAAATTTTACGATATTCCCTCAATGTCGAAATGGATATCTGTAAATATAGAGGTTATCAAAGGGATAAGAAGAAAAAAGTGGAGTTTAATTCAGGTTGTCTAACGGAGAAATCTAAAAGGGCCAAGAAATTTCTACATCGTACTTGTCAATGGTGTCGAAATAATATACCCAAAAATTCCCTAAGGGGGGAGAGAAAATTATTTAGGTGTGGGAAATAAGGTGACCAGGATACCAATTTCCAAAATGAGAAACCCACTAATGTGTTAGAGGAGAGGAATGCTCTATCCAACCCTCAGTGAATTATTCATTGCATTAACTAAAATAGACTATGTCACTTTTAAAACTAATGTACTAAGCCAATTGATTTCGGAGACAGCCAACAACCTCCAAGGTAGTAAGGGCGAGATTTTTCCATCACAACTACTAAGTCGGATCCTGTTAATAAAGTGGTGATAGGTACAATAGTTATTATTTCAAGAATAGAGAAAAAAATTTATTCTAGAACTAGGAATTCGATAATATCATGAATATTTTGTATAAATATTCAAACACCACCACAAATCATGGATGTAGAGCTATCAGCAAAAACGTTAAATAGGGAAATTATTGCATCATGAGTATATACATCACCCCACTCAATATTTGTGAAATTAAATTGTCATTTAACCTTATCATACTCACTTTAGTTTAATTTTATTCAATTATTTTAATGTATTGGATTTCCCTATATAGAGACAACATATATTGCTGTGAGAAAGAAATAACTCTCTATATTGTGAATCATCCTCCAATTTAGTACAAATTCAAATAGAAGGATGAATCTTCATTAAAACTAAAATCTCCCAAGTTAATATTATTTCCATTTAATAAATAATATCTAGAAAAAATTATTGACTCTATAAAAATAATATCACTTGATGAAATGCCCATTATGAAGGAATACACTAATGAGTTTTCTAAGGAATTACTTTGACTTCCTCCTATGTGAGAGATTGAATTTTCAACCTAGACTATACCTGGGGTGTTAACATTATCCAAGAATCTATATAGAATGCATGTTTTGGATATTTAGGATATGAAGAAATAACTATATGATAATCTAGATAAAGTGTTCATATGCAGAAGTACTTCACCAATAGGCTTCACCAGTCCTATTTGTTAAAAAGAAGGGTGGGTCAATGCACCTTTTCATTTAATATTGTGAGATGAAAAATATAATTATAAATAACAAGTATCATTTTCCATATATTTATGTCTTTTTTATTTTCTACATGTATCACAGTACTTCTCCATGGAGAATGCATAGTCAGGATATTAAAAATTTTTGGTGAAGAATGAGGATATTGCTAAGAATAATTTTCATACAGGGTAAAAACAATATGAATTCATAGTAATTCCATTATTCCTCACTAATTATATAGAAATATTCGTTGACTTGATGAATATATTATTTATATATTTCCTTGACAAATAATTTTTAGTCATTATAAATTATATTCTAATATTATCAAAAATCATATAGGAGCAGGAAGAGCATCATAGCACTATTCTAAAGAACATATGAATGGGTAATGTTTATTCTAAGTACATCAAATGTGATTTATCATTTAATTATTTCTCATTAGTGGGAAATATAATACCAATAAATAAGATATCTCTAGAAAATTAAAAAATAGGTGAAATTGATGGATGGATGTGGCAGACATCTGTGACAATTTTCAGTAGTTTCCATGGATTAACTAGTTAATATCATCGATTTTTGAGAAATTAATCATGATTATCAAAACCTATAACCAAGATAAAATGTAAGGGAGTCAATATTTCATGGAATGGTTAATAATAAGAAAGCATCAAGGAATTTAAAACAAATATTATCACTGCACCTGTACAAAGACTAACCATAAGTGGAGAAATTTTTGTGGTATTCAAAAAAGATTCAAAGAATGTATTGGGTTATGTGTTAATGAATAATGAAAAGGTGATATCCTATTCTTCTAGATAGTTTAAAGTTCACGAATATAAATACCCAATGCATGATCTGGAGTTGGATGTAGTGATATTATCATTGAAGATATGGTGATATTATCTCTTTTGTGAGAATTTTTAAATATATATAGTTCACAAAATCCTCCAGTATATATCCATCCAGAAAATGAATAATATGTTCAAAAAAAGATGGTTAGAGATAATCAAGGACTATGACTACTCAATTCGCTACTATCTCATGAAAGATAATAAAGTAGAAGGATCTATAAGTAGAAAATATCCATCAATTCTATCATTGATGATAATTGAGAGGGATATGATATTTTTTTTTATTTGGAAAGGATGGGTGTGAGAATCATAAATCACGGAACATCATTAATCCTTTCACAAATGATTACTCAATCGTACCTTCTGGAGAAGATCAAGGATGCTCGATGTGATGATGTGGGAATTAATAAGAAAGTGAAAACTATAAGAAAGGGGAAATACTAGTATTTCAACATTAATTAATGAGTTTTATGATTTGTGTCATGGATATGTGTCCCATAAAATCCAATGTTAAAGAATAATTTGTTGGTTGATACACATATTTCGACCTTCAGAATCCATCCTAGAAGCACAAAGATGTATCGAGATCTCTTGGAGCACTATGTTTTGAGATAATATGAATAAGGAGAACATAAAATATACATAAAAATGTCTTTTGTGTAATAAATTTAATGTTAAAAAGAAAAAATACAAGGGTATGATCAAACCATTATCCAAACCAACATGAAAATGGGAAAAACACCATTGAACTTGTCAATGGTCATCTGAATAAATCAAGAGGAAACAATTTTATCTAGATTATGGTTGATCATCTTAAATAAATGAACACTTCATTGAAATTTGGGAGGACTTATCACTTGATCAACATTAAAGGATATACATCCAGGAAATGGTGAGAATACATGTAACACCTATATCAATAATTTTTTATCAAGATCTAAGATTTAACTCTTTGTTCTCAAAGAGTCTCCAATACATTCTGAATGATGAGTTGAATTTTAGCATGAATTATAATCATAAAACTGATGGCCAATCAGAGCCGACTATCTAGACACATAAAGAAAATTTGAATGCATGATACATTTAATAAAAATGAGGATGGAATCAACATCTTTTTATGTTTGTGTACTCATAAAATAATAGTTCCCACTCTAGTATCCAAATGGTTCCAAATGAAGCCCTTTATGGGAAGGGGTTTAAAACACATACATGATGGGATAAAATTGGGGGGAAAACTATTAGGTCCTGAAATGGTAGAAAAGGTTAAGAACAATCAACAACATATCAAGGATTCTCAAAGTCAACAAAATATATATGCTAAAAAACATCAACAAGACCTAGATTTTGATGTTAGAGACATGGTATTACTCCACATATCTCCATGGAATAATTTCATAAGATTTGGAAAGAATGTAAAGCTTAGTTTAAGATACATTGTTCCCCTTGAGATCCTTGATCAAATCAGAGCATTAGTCTATTGACTAGAAATATCACCAAACCTATCTCAAGTACATGATGTATTCCATGTATCCCTCTTGATGAAGTACATACTAGACCCCACACATGTACTCAATCTAAAGGTTGTACCATTGCATAATTATTTTTCCTATGAGGATAATATGGTGAACATAATAGATTGTAGTGAAAAGGTTCAAAAAAATAAGACAATGCATCTGGTAAAAGTATTATGTTGAAACCAAAACTATTAATAAGAGATGTGGGAATTAAAACAAGTGATGAAAAATAATTACCCTAAAATATTTTAGTTTAGGAAATAAATATTTTTAGAGGGAAATTTATTAAGGGGGAAGATTTTAATGACCAAAACTATTATAAATAAAATCCTCCATTTTATTTAATTAAAAATATTATTATATATTATTGTTATAGAAAAAACATTAACTTATTTGATTTTATTATAACCTGTTGAATTTAGAAGACTGTTAAACTTTTTTACTTCTTATAATATAGACATTGATGAATTATGATATGATTAATATAAATAAAAAATCCAATTGACACAAAAAAAAGGAAGTGATACCCTCAACCACTAGAATCATAGCATATGAATCCCACTTGTAGAGATTTTTAGGGAGATATAATCTATGTTATTTTCCCATGACCAATCCAAATCTTATAACCAAAAAATTATTCATGATCATTACTATTTACTGGAAAAGTTCATGCACATCAAGATCATGGACCAGACAATATATGGTGAAACAACCCAAGAAAGTATCACCATTATGCACCTTACACTTTGATATTTTTCTAGTGAATTAAATGTATATGTATAAATACACTACAAATATGAGTATGTACAAAATTTTCCATATAATAATGGTTAAATTTACTTATTATTATTATTAATTTATAAATTATTTTGATTTTGTTTCAATAAAGAAAAATGTTTATTTTTGGGTAATATTAAAATTAAATTAATGAAATTTATTTTAATTAATTAATGGATTTTTTAAATAAATATTATTTTAATAAATATTAATAGCTAAATATAAATTATCATATAATTGGTATAGTGGTTTGAAAACTATTATTATAAAAAAACCAAATATTTCTCAATAAATGATGATTTTATTATAAATGTGAAAATTGAAATATTTAGAAAATTATATGGTTCAAATAAAATTTATTTTTGGAATCAGATTGTTGAAATTATCCAATAGTGAATTTGTTATAATTTTCTGAGACAATCAAACTTTCAGGTGAAAATTAAATACCATATAAATATACAGTGTATATTATGACAACATAATCAATAAAAAGTTAAATAATATAATAGGTATATACGAACAAATACATGGTTCCCCTTTAAAATATTTTGATTTTATGTTTATTTTATTAAATTATTAATCCTTTATGAATCATTCAAAACCATTAATATATTTTATGGATTTAAAATAATTTATTTAAGCGTACGATTCACCTCCACACCACCAAGGGTTATATGTTTTATGTTAGGACCATATAATTATAAAATAATTAAATCAACTGATATTTGGTGGAAATAATATGAAAAAATTATGTTATGGTTTGTGGTTTTGGTTATTTTTTTATATAGAGTCCAAAACCAATGTTTGAGAAATAATAAAGAAATCCCTACTCCTTTCTTATATAAACCCACCTAATATCTCACATATATTCTATAAAAATACTTTTATAATATCTTTACTCTTTCATAATATATCTATATTCCTACCAAGGTTACACCAAGCTCTCAATATGCTCATCCCAAGCATTTGAAGTCACACTCTCAAGGTAATGGATCCTCACATTCTCTTGATTATTCATGTTTATGTATTATCTTTTTTCATCCATTTCCAATTCATAATATATGTTTTCACATGTACCTATTACTGTCAATTTTAATTATAAATTATGATATACCCCTTTCTCTCTCATCATCATTTTTATGGTGTTTTAAGTGACACCATTATACTGCCAAAATTCAACCATGATTTTCCATGCCAAACAATTGTGTACTGAATACTCGTACCAATTTCCTATCAAGGGTGTTCACCATTATACACTTATATTTATTTATTGGGGGATTACAAGTATATATTCCATAATCTATGATCAGGGAATAAAATTTTATGATAAATGATTCAATGTTTTATGATATATGTGGCACACTAAAGCAAGAGAATTAAATGAATGTGACGGGTGATCCTGAAATTATATTGCGCTCAAATGCATTAGTTAATTTTTAGTCTCATAAGATGTCAAGTTGGGATAAAGAGTAAACTTGACTCCTTTATAGAAATTTTTCTAATATGATTTCTTGGTAGTTATCATTGACCTATATTTATGATGCATTGTTTTAATTTTTTGCCACATTTCCTTTGTTGTGTTTCAGATTATCATGTTATATCATGTCTCATTATTCATGTTTATGATTCATAGTACTTTTATGACCCCTTGATATTCCTATTGTTTAACATGTATTATTCTCTTCATGTTATTCCATGTTTATTCCATTATTAATCTTTATAGCTCACCCCTTTCTTATATATATCCCAAGGTTATCCCATGGAATTTTAAGTGAAATCATGTTAACGATGTTTTCAATAATGATGATGTTTTTACTGTTTTAAGTTGTTATGTAATGTACCTAATTCTAAAATACACTATACATATTGGTATTTTAAGTTATATTAAGTGTAATATTTTTAATAAATCAAGATATAATGTTTAATAAAAAGAGGTGTAGTCATACCATGTGAGATCATGCGTGGCATGAGTGATTATGTTGTGGGAGCATTTTTGGGAAAACCTATTGACCGTATATTATATCCCATTTACTATGAAAAACACACGTTGAATGAGGATAAAATTAATTAAACAATAATGGAAATGTATATTCAATTAGTTGTTTTTTTATTCAACATATTTTGGTCATATTTTGTACATTCAAGAGAAATTATATACAAAAATCACTCAAGACACAAGTATCTACTAAAATAGAAATATTCTAAGCCTCAGTTGATTCATTGGGTACTTCTACTCTTGGAATTTTATTTGGGTATTCGTGAAAATAGAGAATGTGAGAATTTTATTACTGACCATTTCACCCTCTTGTAATTACCCCGCCTTAAGAATGTAGAAGATAGATAATTCAATGATGACTTCCCAGGAGAAATGTTTTTTTCAGTAAGGGAGACACCTCAACAATGGATTATGGATTTTATAATTAATTATCCACAGGGGTGATCCACCCTTATCTGTCTTACCAAATGAAGAATCAATTTTAGTGAAAGTTGATTAAATATTTCTAGGAGGATCTTCTACTGTTATGATCATGTAGAGATGATATAATCTGTTGTTGTATACCTGAAATTAAAATAAATAAAATATTGTATTTTTCACTCTTCCCCTACTGGAGATTATCATTGGATACACTATACAATTTCTAAAACCTACAATATAGTATTTTCAAGAAAATAATGTGTAAGGATGTTTGCAACATTGTGGCACAGTGTCATAAATTCTAACAATTGGATAATATTGGGTGCAGAGCTCTAATTCTATAAAAACCCATTCTAGAAGAAGATGTATTCGATGTGTGGGGAATTGATTTCATGGGGACATTTCTACAATATTATAGTAAAAATAATAATTTTATGTGTAGAATATGTTTCCAAATTGGTTTAATACACTACCACTTCTCAAAACATAAATATGGTTGTCATCGTATTTCTTAAAAAATATCTATTAGGTTCGGTGTGCACCAGGTCCTCATTAGTGATAGGGGAACACACATTAATAAATAAATTTAGAGGAATTTTCTAATGAAATGTTGTGTAAAATATAATATTAGGACACCAAAAAATTATCAATGCAGTCTATAAGTAAAAGTATCAAAGCATTATCACAAACCTATTCTAGAGAAAATAATGGGAGCATCCAGAAAAAAATACAATAAAAAACATTATGATTATTTAGGTTCTTACTAGTAATATTTTAAAGATTTTTTAGGAATTTTCAAAATTTGGTTGGTTTATGAAAATCAATTTCACTTACCCATGTATCTTAGAAATAAGGCATATTGGATTTTCAAGGCACTGAACAACGATCTTAAAGGCATTGGGGATAAGGAAAAAATATAATTATAGAATCTGAATAGATCTCATAGGAGGATATTGAAAATGTTAATCTCTATAAATAGAAGATGAAGGTGGTTCATGAATATATGATTTCTATATAATCCATCTAGTTTAGTGATTACGTAGTACTTTTCAACTCACAGTTACGATTTTTTTAGGTCAATTAAATTCCTGATGGTCAAGGCCATTCAGAGTGGATAAATTATTTCTCCATGGTACAGTGGAAGTTCCTAGAGTATATGTAAATAAATTCAATATCAATGGACAATGTATTAAACCTTATTTTTAAATGAAAGACAAGGTGGGAATGGTCTCCACCATGAAATTTGGGTGATCAAGGGATTCAGGCTTGTGGATATTGAGACATTAAAATTAGTACTTACTGGGAGGTAATCGAAAATTTAAAAAAATTATAAATATATAGGTTAGTTTGAGTGTTTATTAGGGAATAATTCTTAGTGTGTTATTAACATTGTGTGTTTTAATTTGAGAATTAATAAAAAGTGATGGATATATGATTGAATCTATATAATACATTATTTATACATCCTATGGTGACGTAAAATAACTTTTTAAAATAGTTTGGGAATACATTATTTAATTTTGTGGGGTATATTTAATTTCAAAAGAGGGGAAATAAGAATTTTTAAATAATAGTCACACACACAAGGTTTACACACTGTTAAACAAATCGTACACATTAATCATTCATGGTAGGATCCCATTCTAGAGGTAGGTGTGTGGGCCACAGACGACCAACTAGTCAGTTCACCTTAACTATTTAAGAATGGAGATCATTCTAGTAGAGAGTTTATAGTTACTTCATGGTTAAAAAACAATGCATGTTAACAATGCATTCCTTAAAAAATATTAAATTATCAAAACATAAAAAAATAGACACCCATTTACAAACCCTAAATAATGTGACACCCCCCCACCCCAGTTGTTCACACCCCCCTCTCTTCCATTTCCTTTTACATGTATCTCCATTTATTCCTCTTATTAAAACGGATCAAGACAAAATGAATGTGTCTTCATTTTCTTCTTATTCTTCCTCACTTCATCATCCTCATATTCTTCTTGTTCTTTTAATTTTCATATCTTATCCTTCCCTTAGGTTAAGGAATCCCAATGTTTTCCCCCATTACCTTTCCATTTTTTAATTTTAATTTTAGGATTCCTTCATTTTTTTTAAAACCATTTATTGCATGTCTATCATAAATCACCCTTTGACGAATTTTTTTCCAAAACCCCACATTTTCATGGCCATTCCAAAAACAAAAATTGGCTTCCATCAGATGTATTTGTGAATATAATAATGTAAATACAATTTTATCAGTTTTACTTTATAATTTTATTTCATATCTATGTATTGATATATTTCCTAAAATAACCCACTCAAACATATACAAGGACTCTTTAAAATGTGCTCATAAGTCTAGTTCAAATAACCTTTTAGGTCCTACCCTTAGATTTTCTAAGCAGGAGGAGGTGACAAATTACTAATTTCTAGTAACTTTTAAGGTCATCCTACATCACTATTTTTCACCTCACCACTTAATGACCTAATAATATTCAGCAAGATTAAAAGACTTATTATCCATGGCCATCTCATCAAGCCTCTCACCATGCATAACCCAAACATTAGTGAATTTATGATTATGATGGCACATTTCCGTATTGTTATAAGTATACAACCAATAAGAAGGGATATTAAGTCGATGATATAATAAATTTCACATTACTCCTTCTAAAGTGTTAGTATAGTTTTCATATTGGATAGTTATCCACATTTGTCAGCATCTATAAAGAAAATTTTGTAAGTAATATAGATTATTATGAGACAGACCGATCATGGGATCCTAACACATCTAGAAATTTTATGTCAAAAATTTTCCAACCATGAATGAACTATATACCCCAAAATACTAAGTCCTCCAAGATTATTAATCCCACTCATCATGTGATTCATCATTTACATTCCATTTGATTCAACCCTGGATTGATAGCGAATGAAACAAAATCCTCTATGATTTATTTCTTCTCCATTATATGATTATAGGAAACCCATCAACCTCACTTATGTGTTCACCCAGTACCTCATTCACATGTTAAACAAGACAATGGGAGACATATTTGGAGGCCCTATATCACACTCTTGGTCGATCATATTGGAATTTTGTTCGATAAAGTGGGATTTAATAATATTGAACCACCTCTCCTATTTGAAATAACTATGGTAAGATATATTCACATTATATAATTTGATAGAGAGTGATTCATTTTCATAAGAACCCATAATGATGTTCAGGATGAGCCTCACCATGCCTCCTCCCCAACAGATACTACCCATCATTCTTATGCACCTGTAGAAGAGTACTACCCAACTAGTCTGACCATCTCTATGCATCCACCACCTTACTCATCTTACCCCAATAACACAAATCTTGATATCACCCTATATCGTGACCTAGATTTGAAATGTACGGGGGTACAAGAATATTATTCAATGATTGATTGGCTATTTGAGTTTACTTGGTGAAAGATGGTTGGCATCATCTTACAAGATCTCCCTACCCCTGAACATTACCAACCCCAATCGATACATCCCCCTTCCTACTACATGAATTGTAATGATTAATCCCACACATATAATTCATGGTCCTTTTATATGAGAGAATAACAACAGATAGAAACACATACAGAAGGATATCAACCCACTCCCCCACCATCTAAGGGAATGGACTTAGTAGGCCACAACTGATTTGACATAGTATGTGGCTTCCTTTTCTCAATTCCAGGACCCTTTTTCCATCAATCCTCCTATGGGATAATAATAAATTTTTGAACTCCAAGATCATTCTACTATACCTTATTTGTTTCTTTTTATAACTTTATTATTTATATGTATGGTTATTTTTTTTCATATATGGTGTAATTATGTGATCCTATATTTTTATCATACTGCTACTCTACTATTATTTCATTACTTTTATAGTTTATTTTTCTAAGATAGTAGGTGGATGACTAATTTGGCATGAAAGAACTATTCTTCTCAATGGGATCAGAAACACCAACTACCAACCATTCTGTAACCTAAATCCCGGGGATTTTTGCATCTTATCTTTTTATCATTACTTACATAGTTTTCTTTCTCTCATCCCATACATGCATTTTATTGCCCACCCTCCCCCAAACAATGTTCACAGGGGACCATTCTTAGTTTTAAGTGTGGGGAAGGAAATTTTAATTTGGAATCCCATCTGTTCATTGCCATTACATTGCCAAGGATGACATGTTTTTCCTACAATATATATAAAGGGTGTGTGTAGGTATCACAAATTTATATTAACTAAATAAAAATGGATTTTTGGGATATATTTTTGAAATTACTTATATGTTCGGATTGAAAATTATATTTTTGATGTGAATAATAATGGTACCACTCGAACAGAAGCCTTTTAAATTTATATTTTTAAAATAATGTGTTAAAAGATGATTTTTTAAGAGTATGGTGTATTGGCTAGAAAACCAAGAAAAATTTATTATAAAAAATATGCATATCCACCATTGAACCATGTTGGGAGATATTTTTAGGAAGAAGTTGTGAATTACATGCTTTTCATATTGTTAAAAAAACTATGTGAACTAGCCCTCAGTCCATGAGAACTGGAACCAGTGGAAACATAACTGATTTCATGGTCTCTATATGGTTAACTAAATCATGTGGACCTTCTAAAAGAATTTTTGATAAAATACAAAATGAAATTTTAAGGAGAATGGATGGTACACGATTAAAATAATTGTGTCCCTTAACCATACACCACTCATTAGAAAACCTCCTATATTTTATCTACCCCTGTAACCACCCTTTGACTTGTGATTATGACCCCTAACCACTCCTAGACACTAGGGGTCAGCGAATTAAATATCGTTTGACCATTTTAGAGAAAAAAAACATCTTGGAGGAATTTATTTGAATAGGGGAGAGCTTGAAACTCATTCTGGACATTTTTTAGAGAACTCTATTTTTGTGGTGGCTGGTATTTTGATTTATTTATGGTTGTAATGAACATCAAAGGTAAAAATATCATGTTTCAAATCATTTATTTAATGATTATATAATTTATTAAATGTGTTGTGTCTATGGGGAAGGAAGAACCATGGGTAGTTGATTTATTCTTATTGTGTTTGTGTGGTATCAATTATTTCTCATCATTCACCTGAGTTTTCATTTATTTTTTAGTTTTAACTCCATGTCAATTCAAGAAAAGTGTGTCCATAGATCTGCAAGGGAGATAAAATGAATAATTCCATGAATATTGGATAAATTCATCTTTTCAAATGGGTTTATTTTCAAAAATGTTTTTAACAATTAATTGTTGGAATAAAAATTTATATTATTAAACTAAAATGAAAAATACCAGACCAAGGAGTTTTTGACATAATTGAATCTGAAAAATGGAATTTATTATTAAAAGCAAAAAATAATATTAAAATTTATTTCTAAAAGTGTTTATAAACTCTATATCCCTAATTCATTTCCCTTATTTAGTGTTAAAAATTGTTTGTGTGTGTCCTTCTTTATGTAACAAAAACCTCTAAACAACTTTGGAAGTAAACTGAATAAGATATTTAGAGACTTTTACAACAATCTAAAAACAATTCTAAATTCAGTAAATTTTTTAATTATTTTCCATAAACCGAAGTTAATAAACATTGTAATTCATCATATGGATAGACCCCATATTTACACTAAACTCATTATGAAGATGGAAAATTTTCAAATTGGGCCACTAAAAATAACCCTTTGGCTGGAAACACACCATCAATGAACATAGATCACCATAAATGTGAAATTATAATAAAGATTCAAGATAAAATTTAAGAACAATATGTTCTTAAAATGATAAATATAGGATAATTTACCCAAAAACATAAAACATTCATGAGAGATCTTTTCTTCGTCAAAGGTATGTCATTGATTTGTCAAGCCCCTCATCAATCTACCAAAAGATCCTCAATATTACCTTAGATATATAAGTAGAAGTTAAATATTTCCAATGGTTTATAAAAAATTATAAATCATCTCTAAATATGAGGTTTTGTAAGAAGATACATATCCACATGACTGTACGGTTCCCATAGTCGAATATAGATAAATATCTAATCAAGAGTGTTGATGCCCTCCAAATGAGAACCAGGAAAAAATTACAAATGAAGAAATACATGAAGATGGGTAATATATTTCCCATGAAATAAGGGGAGAAGAGGATGGTCGAAGACTTGTGGTTCCCCTAAGAGTTTTCTGATTGTGTTTCCTACTCAAGGTCCATCAAAGTCAGCCAATGAGCCTGTACCCGAGTGGTACAGGCTCTTAATTGGCATACAAAAGTCCCCAGATCTAATCTGGGAAGGGGAAAATTTTCAGGTACTGAAGTAGTACTGTAGTAGGGCACTGTAGTAGTTGTGGAACTATTGCAGTGGAAAAACTGTAGTGGTAGAGGGACTGTAGTAGGTACTGTAGCAGTTGTTGAACAATAGCAGGTACTATAGCTGCATGGGTACTGTAGTAGTACTGTTCACCAAGGGGTCCTTGGGGTCAAAAAATGGGCTTTCAAGCCTTATATTCAGGCCACATGGCCTTGGACCTTCGAGCTATGTAATGGGTCTCCCTCTTCCCAGTATAATGATGTATTTTTTTAAATAATAAATTGAGGCTTCATCCCCAGCATTTTTTTAGAAAATGTCCCTCAATGTCTTTATAAATGGTGCTTATCCTGTAGAAAGGCTTGTGAAACCCTCCTTAGTAACCACCTTGCTTGCTAACGACCGAGCGGTAAAGGCTAGATGGGAATCCCCTAAAAATGTGATTTTTTTCATTGGAAAGTGCCTAAAAACCTACAAAATCACCCAAAAATCAAGCTAAGTGACATCCCAAGGGAGATACCCCCAATAGTCACAAATACCACGCACCAAAGCACCATTGAAAAGAATAAAACCCCTATATGATCTCCAATACATCTCAAAATACCTCTAAGCCTTAAACAAAAAGAATTAAGGAGATAAAGAGGAGAAGGTGAGAGGGGTTTGTGGTCACTAGAGGATATACAGTTCACCCCTAAAGACATGTGATGCACCCAATTTTTCTAGTATGCCTTGTGGAGACCCTTCTGGTCGTCAGACGCATCACATGGGAACTGTCAAACAAATATAAGACTCTCTAAGGAAAAATTCATAGTTTTGGCCACAATACATGCAAATTCTCATATAATCCTCATTTTTCAAAGAAGACACAACTAGAAAATCGATTAAAAATCATGTATGATACTCGAGAAAACTTGTGTACCTCCTAACCCTTTTCAAACAAAACAAAGAAGGTAAATGGGAGGAGGTGAGTTGTTTCTATGGTCATTAAGATACATTCTATATGCACCCCAAGTGACATGCAAGATACCACGAGACCTCAGTGTAATGACCACCTCAACTTGTGAGGTTCCTATGGCTTGTCAGTTTCACCGCACAAAATACCTAACACATGTCCAGTCAACCCCGCAACATTCTAAGGACAAACTAATAGGTTTTTTCATTAAATACTCATGCATCACCATGTAACCCATACCGATCATGTGAATCTTCTCTAGAAAATAGATGAAATAATATGAGTTACATACATGAAATAACACATGACTCCTGACCTTCATCACATGAAAAAATGAGATGGAAAAGGAGAAGTTGAGTAGGGTTCACGGTCGCTAGAGGACACACGAATCATCCAATGTGCCCTCAACATGGATAGTGAGATCGTGAGATAACCCATCCATGGAATTGTGAGTTCCCTTCAACGGGCACTTGGATCTCACAAAGACTCTTGGAAATGTCTACTTGATTGAATAGAATCCCTTCAAGGCATGTGTCTTTAATAATCAGAAGTAATTTGATAATGGATAGATGGGCCCATGACTACTGAAAATTAGGTGGCGCCCCAGACGTGGTCCACTGTAGAGATTTCTGAAACCGTGTAATTCCAGACCTCGCATCGAGTCCATCCTAGACTCACGTCATATTCCCCGCACAAACTGGTTAGTGGACGCGATGGTTGTACCAAAAAATTCCCTACTTTGACTAGAAAAAAGGGTTATTTGGCTAATTAGTTGGTACATTGGTCGATTAACTGGATGGTAGAGGGTATGCACTTCAGTAGTATGATCTCAGGCTTTTGAGTACATCTAATCATGTGATTGGAAAATTTTCTTCTAGGTAATACACCAAGCATAAAGTCATTTTCATGATCAATCAATGATCATGCAAAGGACTCCTAGTGAGACATAAAAAGACCATATTTCATGTCTTTCAGATCATGTGAGATCTAAAAAAACTAACATTGAACCAAGATGTGGAATTCTCAATACAAGGGGAAAATATGGGATTTAAAGTTGAAAAATCATGTGGAGAACACGATCTCATACCTCTATGGATTTCACATGTGGCATCTGAAGACACCTGACAACACCTAGTCACAAAACACATATCTCGCGACATACATTTTTCATGTCATCCAGGACATGAAGAATGCTCCAAACATGTTGGGGTTGGTATTTAGAACCTTTTCAAATCACCACTCAGATCCTACGAACCAAATGTGTTTTTCACCCTGGACTTCTGAGATCCTTTGGATGCATCTCCTGGCTCATATGACGGAGCTTACTCATGTCAGCCGAGTCTCGTCAACCCATCTGGACCTAACGACCCACCTCTTTCACCCCCCCCAATGAGTCATCTAAGACACATGACACCTCCAGACATGTCATCCCGGTCTCACGGTGTCTCTTAGACAAGTCAACCAAGACATGTGGCACACCTCTGAACATGTCATCCTGGTCTTACAATGTCTCCCTGAGGTGTTGTCCAAGACATGAAACTCCCCCCGGACCACACTACCATGACGTTTCTAACACCCCTAAATGTGTCGAGCTAGGTTACACACTAACTCCATGGGTATGCCACCAAGATCATGAGACACCTTCTAAATATGAAGGCCCATTCCTCAGGGAAGCCTCAGTGTTTAACCCCAGCAATAAATAACTATGAGGACTCATATTACCACCATAACAATGATACATAGGACACCTCTTGAAATGTAACGACCCAATGTTATATAAATGGAAGTTCTATTCTTATAATAATGTCATATAATCACATGAAATCGTAACACAATAAACTACTAAATAATATGTGACCATTAAATATAATATTTTCACTTTTGTGTTTTAAATTTCAAAAATCAGACATACACTGATCTGATCAATAAGATGTTTGGTGTCCTATGAGACAAACATAATTGCTGTTGAATAGTAACTGACAATTATGAATTATAATGTTAACACTTATTAATAGTAAGAAGTCCCTTATGAATAGTAAATCGTCCAAAATAATACTAACCTTTCCCATGGATGAATAAATTAAATTTAGGCATCTTAAAAGTGATAATATGACCATAGGTAAAGTGTTGGTATTTCTGTAATTCATAAATATTTATTTATAATTAATTAATTAATTTAAAATAAAATTTATTTTCACAAAATTTATTCATAAATTAACGATTTTATGTCTTCTGGTTTAACCTAATTTTATAAGTCCATGTATTATTTTTGAAAGAATTATTAAATCAGTAATAGTTCTAAAATCTGAATTTTTCAAGTAAATTATGAATTTAATTAAAAATTAAATTAATCATACATTGAATATTATTTATGAAATATATATTTTATTTTTGATTCTACATTTTGAAAAATGGTTGGGGTTAATTTTTTGTATTTTTCTAAAATACATGGAATTTTGATGAATATAGAAATATGGTAATTTACCATATATATAAATTATAAGATAAATGGACTATTATAAGCATCATGGATGATTTGAGCAACCATAGTTCGAATTAAAATAATCTTATAACAATTTTTTTCATGGAATCTTCACTATTTATTATCTTATGGAAAAATAATAAACTACTAATTATAATATTAAGAAAACCATCATCCCCTCCACTATAAAAATCACCCACATTCCCCTCTTCTCTTCACTCTTCTAAATCCTTATTCCATACCTAAATTATTACCAAATATCTCTCCAAGATCCTCCCCCACCTCCATCATCCCTTGGTCTCCTCAAAAAGACCAAATCTTATCACTTTAAGAGGCTCTCAAGGAATATTAAATCAAGAGGTAAATTCCACTCTTCTGTTCTTTCATTATTCTTTTCATGTTCCATTGTTCTATTTTCATTCCTAAAATCTCCTCATAAAAATGTCATGAAAACTCCAATACCATAAATTTACTATTAATTTTTTATTCTAGTGGGATAATTCATTATCATTTCACATTTCCCCTCCATTAATACAAAATAAATGAAAACACCGTCCGAGATGTGTCAATTTATCACATTCAAGGACGATGGGTTATCAATTTCAATTACCATCTTCAATTCTAGTTATGAAACCATTTTTATTGTTGAAAAATGATATAAAAAATTTATTTTATCTCATTTTATGTTCTAGAATCCTTTTTCACACATGATGTAAAAAATAATACAAAATAGTTAATTGTGAGCAAAATCACCAAATTAATCCCAGAGTTTACCGTTTATGTTTTTATAATAATTTAGCTTCACAATAAATAACCAAATGAATTTTATAACCATTTATTCATATGGATGTCAACTAATGTCATAATAAATAAATTCTGGAAAATCATTTTCATCCTACATGTTTATCTAAACATGTATTTAAGTGAACCAATCATTAACACCATAGAAGAAAATGCTCCAAAACAATGAAATTAAACCTCTTAACTAATAAAAAATGACATTAATGAAATTAATAAGGTTAAAAAAAATAACATATAGTTTACTTTATATAATTGTTAATTATTTTACCTAATTTTATTATTCAAGTCATTAGGATCAAGCGATGAACACCTTCTAGCTTAAGGTTATTGATCCTCCCTTTCTCACATTTATTTGATAATCTACTCTATGTTATGCCCTTTTATTCACCATTCATATTGTTTGGGTATGATTTCACACCTTCCCCATAATTCCCTCTTGATTTATAAAAGATGAGAAACCCATTTTTTCACTCATTAAGCCCTCCTATGTACACCTGATATTTTGTCGATATTCTGTAAGGGACTCTACATAAACCATAATTATTATTTTAGGTTATTATATATTAATTTTTACCCAAATGAAGTTATATATTCTTTTAATGAACATGTTCTAAATGTTGTGTATATTCTCCAAACTCATGTATCAAGATCCATTCATTACTCTCTTTCTTGATATACATGTTTTTAAGTTGTTCCCTCTTCAATAATTTTTGATAAGCAAACCCGTTTTAAGTGAACATCTTAAATTCCTATCCAATTTCAAGTGCACTATATCATCTATTTTAAGACATAATTAATTTAATAAAATAATTATTTTTATTATGAAAACATTCTTTCTTCACTTCTGGTTTTATACAAAATAATATTCCATTTTCAATTTTAAATACATTTTAGTATTTTATATAAAACTACACTAAAATGTTTTAATAATAAAGCTTATTAAATACTCTTTTCCCATGTTGTCACATATATTTGAAAAAAAATACCAATATATATTTTTATTTTCCCTTATGAATGTGCATGTGTGCTCTAATTCATTTATTTCATGGAAACATTTATGATACACCCATCCATTATGCTTTATGACAAGATTATGATACACATTACTTTCCATGGGTTCCCTTATGTTTACGATTGTTTATGTATGATTCTATATGTTGAAATAATATTAATGAACATGTTAATATGGGTTCACCCAAATATCACTCCAATTCATTGGTTAAATTTTAGTCTCATGAGACGTTTTGTACAACAGTATTGGCGGTTAGCCTGGACTAATGATACTATGTGCAACGGTCTTGGTGGTTAACCTTAAAATGTTCCTATACAAGTGAAATGATCCTTCAACCATGATAATGTCATGATTTATTTTGTTTCCATATTACTATGACCTCATTTTTAGATAATCCCATGTTTATGTTTTATGATTCCATGTGTTCCATGCCTTTTATTTTAATTATTCCATGCCTTCTAAACCATGTGTTAATGTTTTATTACTATGTTTTTTCCTTACCATGACTCTTTCTCATCCCTTCATTCATGTGATACCCAGGTACCCCTTTTCATATTTAAGGGATCAAATGATTTTTGCATCATTTTATGAATATTAAATAATGAATTTTTTCTTTATCCCATGTTTTCAATTTTATGTACCTAGTCTTCAAATAATCTAGACATCATGATCCTTGGTTGGTTTTTAATGTATAATTATTCTTGAAATCATGTAATTTTTTGTGTAAAAGGATGGAGTTGTTGTAGTTTGTATTAGAGTATGGTCTTGTCATTTTTGGAGATTATGAATAGAGAACTATAGTAAGAACTTTAAGGATGATACTAAGTATAATGAAACACCCCTAAATTTTGTTAAGTATAGATTAAGTGGTTTATCAAGAAAATAAATCCATGTATAGATACAAATAGATTGATTTTTATCTAAAAAAAATGTATCTAGTGGAAAAACCCAAAAAAACAGCATTGAGATATACTCGAATGGGAACTGGTGCACGATAACGGGCCTTGATGCACTCTTGGTTTGACACTCCCTTGAGATATGCTTTGCTAAATTCATGTTCTTTGTACAAACCATTATTATCAGAATGAAAAAATCCCATAAGAATATATGGTAAGAAATAGATCAAGGACAACCTAGAATGAAACATATTGAATCACAAGTTAAGATATACTTATCATTTACATGTTTATCCTATTATGTTAAAACTTCCATTTTTTGATCAATAGCTTTGTATTCAATCCCTCTAATTATATTTCGTTTTTCATAGTTAATGGTGGGAAATAGAAGAACACGTGACCACAATCAATGTGATATGGAATTTGAATATTTCCCTAATGATATACCTAATATGGTTGGAATGGGTGCTCAAAACATCATGACATTACTTGCTCAGCTGGCTCAAGTTATGAATAATAACATGAACAATGTGGAACATCATACATATCCACGGAAATAGAATTTTTTTAATGAATCCTTCATGAAGAAAAGACCTCCATTTTTTAGTGCATCTTCTGATCTCCTCCTCTTAGAATAGTGTATTAACTCCACAGAAAAGATATTGTCTATCCTCCATTGCTTAGAAGATGATAAAGACATATTGGTGGTCTATCATTTTGATTGGGGAATCTGATTAGTGGTGGACACTAATAAAGCATATGAATCCCTTCGAGAAAATTGATAACATGTATTGGGAATAATTCAATAGAATTTTTTTCAATAAATATTTTACTCAAACCCTCTATATCATGATAGAAAGGGGGTTCTTAAAAATCAAGTAGAAAGAAGATGAGTCAATCGGGGTGTACGAAGGAAACATTACCAGGATTGAAAGTTATGCCTATGGATTTGTATTGAACACTGAAATAAATGTAGATCTTTTATTTACAAGGCTAAATCCACGTATACAAAAATCAACGGTGATTCGATATTTCGATATCTATGAAGAGATTATCTATTGAGCCCTTGTGGTTGAAATGGAGATCATATACACTTAGTGGTATCATGGGTCTGATGACAAAAAGTGGAAAATGAAATCTAATTTTGGTGTTTCTAGAAATAAATTCCATGAAGGAATGAAGCCCGATCATTCCAGATGTAATAATTGTGGGAAGAATAATCCTAGGAGCTATTTAAGGGGAACCAGGAATTGCTTCCATTGTGGAAATTTGGAAGATCTCACAAACAACTACAAAAGATATATGAAAAATTCCACTAATTTGGAAGAAGAAAATAAGGTTTACATCAATACTCAGCCTATAGTGTAGTGATATAACTGCAAGGAGAATGGTCATTATGTGAACAATTTCCCTATGTCGAGGGGTTTTGGAGGCAATAAAAAACAACCTCCAAGGCAACGAGGAATGTTTTATGCTATCACTACTTTTGAGGTAGACCTAAACAACGATGTGGTCATAGGTGTACTAGTTATTCATTCAAGAATAGTGAATGTACTATTTGATTTTGGTTCTGTACATTCTTTCATATCTTGCAAGTTTAGTAGAACTATTCAAACACCACATAAAAATTTGGAGGATAAGATATCTGTGAGAACAAAAAATGGGTAAATTATTACGTCCATGGTTTGTAACTCCTCCTCGATTAACGTTTGTGGACTGAACCACACAGAAACTCTCATAATACTTTCTTTATAAGATTTCGACAGTATCTTGGGCATGAATTGACTATCCTTATACAAATCCAGCATCAACTTTTGGGAAATAGAGATGAATCTTCACATCCTAAAGCATCCTCCAATTATTTTAAAGTGTAAGTAGGAAGATGATTATTATTTATAATAATTTCTCAACTGTTGATATTAATTACATATGAACAACCTTTTCTAGCTTAAATTTTTGAGACAATGCAGAGAATCATGCTTGAAGACTTATCCATCATGAGGGATTTCACTAATTTATTCCCTAAAGAGTTTCATGGTCTTTCTATTAATAGAGAGGTTTATTTATCAATTGAACATATTTCTGGATCTTTTCCTATATCCAAGACACCTTATAGAATGGCCACCGTAGAGGTGGAGGATCGGAAGAAGCAGTTACAGGAGATTCTAGAAAAGGGTTTTATACACCTGAGTGCTTCACCATCGGGTGAGACAATCCTATTATTCAAGAAGAATGATATAAAAATGAGCCTCTACATTTATTATCATTAGATCAATAAATTCATAGTAAAGATCAAGTTTCCCCTTAAATGGATAAATGAGTTCTTATATTAGCTTCATGGGGCCAGATATTTATCTAAGCCAGACCTTCAGTCAATATATCACCAATTAAAGGTGAGGATGGAAGATATTCCCAAGGCTTCCTTTCAAACAAGTTATGGACTCTATGAGTTCATAGTGATGGCATTTTAATACACTAGTGCTCTAGATGTTTTCATGGATTCAGTGAATAGAGTCTTTAGATATTACTTCAACAAATTTTTGGTAGTCTTTATAGACCATATTCTGATATACTCTACGAGCAAGGAGGAACATTAGAAGCATTTGAATATTGTGTTAAAGAATTTTTGAAGGGAGAAGTTGTATGAAAAGTATAGTAAATTTGTGTTTTTTTTAGGAGGAATTATGCTTCTTGGGACATGTTAGCACCCTCAAAGGAATATATGTGGACACTCCAAGGACAATAGTGATTAAAGAGTGGCCCCCAAAAACATCTCAAATTGAGATTCGTATCTTTCTGGGTCTAGTAGGGTATTATCTATGATTTTGGAAGAACATTTCATGATTTTGAAAAGCAATGTCAATGTTTACATGAAAGGGAGTAAATATTTTCTTTACTTAGGAATGTGAAGACTGTTTTAAGGAGTTGAAAAAGATGCTAATCACTAGACCAATATTCACACTCCCAACAAGTGGATGTATATTTGGTGTACAGTGATACTTCAATTAAGTTCTTAGTCTTTTTGATGATGAAAAATAAAAAATTGATACTCTACACCACAATGAATCTGAGAATCCATGATCCGAACAATCCGACACATGATCTGGAGTTGGCATCTGTGATCTTTGTGTTAAAGATATGGCCGCATTATCTAAATGAATAGATGTGTGAGATATATACTGATCATAGGAGTCTTAAATATATATTCACAAAAAATAGCATAATATGAGCCAGTAAAGATAGATAGAGATCAAAAAGGATTAGGACTTCTCAATCCACTTCCATCATAGTAAAAAAAATAAGGTTGAAGATGTTCTTAGTGGAATGGATCCTGCATCTTTTTCAATGATGATAATTGAAAATAATCCAATATATTTATATTTATAGAGGATGGACATGGGAATACTTAATGTAGAAACATCATTAATACTTTTTCAAATGATTTCTCAACTATTTCATCATGGAAAAAATAAATGATGCTCAATGAAAAGATGTGGAATTTTAGAAATGGTAGGAAACCATTAGAAATGGGAAATCATATGAGTTTATGAGGATGGAAGGGTATGATTTTTTTCACGATTATGTGTTCAATTCGATCAACAGATAAATAAGTATATTTTCAATGACACACATAGCTCAACATTATCTATTTAATCAGGGAGAACATGGATTTATCAAGATCTTCGAGAGAACTTTTGGTGGAAAATATGAAGAATGAGATTTTTTAGTAGATATAGAAGTTCCTGGTATATAAAAAAGTGATGGTTGAAAGACATAAGTCTAAGGGGATTATGAAACCACTACCCATACCAACATGGAAGTGGGAGAAAATCACCATGAACATTTCCAATGGACTTACAAGGAAATCCAGAGGAAAAAATGCTATAAGGCTCATTGTGGATCATCTTACAAAGGCAACTCAATTTATCGAAATTTCTGAGGAATTATCATTGGATCAAATTGGGAAGATATATTTCAAATAGGGGGTAAGGATTCATGGAGTACCACTTTCTATTGTATCTGATAAAGGCCTGAGATACACCTCAATGTTTGGGAAAAGTATCCAATATTATATAAGCACTTAACTCAACATTAGTATGGCCTATCATCCTCAAACCGATGGCCAATATGAGAAAAACATTCAGAAACTAGATGATATGTTGATATCATGTACTATGGAATTTAATGGAGGATGGGACCAGCATCTTTCACTAGTCGAATAATCATACAACTATAGTTTCCACTCGAGCATCCGAATGGCACTATACGAAGACCTTTATGGTAAAAGGTGAAGAAAATCGGAATGTTGGGATGAAGTCAATGAGAGTATTCTTATAGGACCTAAAATGGTCAATGAAATGGTGGAGAAGGTGAAAAAAATCAGTAGCACATCAAGGCAGCCCAAAGTCCACCAAAGAGTTGTGTATAAAATCAATAACGAGACCATGAGTTCAAAGATGGACTCATGGTATTTATTCACATATCTACATGGAATAATTTCATGAGGTTTTGGAATAAAGGAATGTATGTCCTAGGTATATCAGCCCCTTTGAGGTTCTTTATTGTGTTGGGGTTGTGGCCTATTGACTAGAACATCCACCTACCATGCCAAAAGTACACGATGTCTTCTAGGTAGCTCTCTCAAAAAAGTACATACTAGATCCTTCACATGTAATCTCTTTAGAGGTGGTACAGTTGGAGAATGATCTTTCTTATGTGGAGCACCCGGTGAAGATATTGGATCATATAGATAATGTTATATGTAACAAGAATACTCACCTGATCAATGTACTATGGTGGAACCAAAAGTATAAAGGGGCAACATGAGAACTAGAGGAGGAAATGAAGTAAAAGTAACCACACCTATTTATGTCTTAGAATCTAAAATGAAATTTTTATTGAAAAATTTCATAAGGGGGGATAATGTAATGACCTAATGTTATATAAATGGAAATTATATTCTTATAATTATTCCAAATAATCAAATTAAATCACAAAAAAATGAACTAATATGTAATATGTGGCCTTTAACATAATATTGTCACTTCTGTGTTTTGAATTTTGATAATCTAACATACATGGTTTTAATATGTATGATTTCGGAGTCTAATAAGTCATATTTAATTTTTATTGAATAGTAATAGACCCATATGAAAAGTAATGTTACCCTTTTGAATTGTAATATAACCCTTATAAATAACCCTTATGAATATTAAATCATCTAAAATAATAGTAACCTCAACCATGAATGTATAAATAAAATTTAGGCATCTTATTAATGATAATATGAACATAGTAAAAGTTTTGGTGTTTTTGTATGTCATAAATAATTAATTACAATTAATTAATTAATTTTAATGAAAACTTATTTTACTAAAAGGGGTTCATAAATTTACAATTTTATGTCCTCTAGTTTTAAGATAATTTTATTAGACCGTATTTAATTTTTGAATGCATTATAAAATCAGTTATAGTTTTAAAATCAGTATTTTTCAGGTGAAATATGATTTAAATTAAAAATTAAATTAATCATAGTTCTAATATTATTTTTGAAAAATGAATTTCATTTTTCCATTTTACACATTAAAAAATGGTTAGGGTGAATTTTTGGGAACTTTCTAAGATACACGTAATTTTGATGAATTGTGATATACGGTAATTTACCATATATATACATTCTAGGATAAAGGGACTACTCCTAGCATCCTCGATGATGTAAGAAACCATAGTTAGAATTAAAATATAATTATAACAATTTTTTGTCCTATAATAATAATTATTTCTTGTCTTAAGGAAAAATAATAATCTAATGAATAAAATATAAAGAAAACTCTCCTCCCCACTGCTATATAAACCACACACAATCTCATATTCTCTTTACTACACTCAAGAATTTTTCATTCCCTAAATTCTACAAAAAAATCTCCCAATTCTCCTCCCCCAATTCAATAATCCCTTGGTATCCTCAAAATACAAAATCCTATCCCCTTAAAATTCTTGCAAGGAAGATTAAATCAAGACTTAAATTTCCCTTTTCTTTTCGTTCATTTTTATTTTCATGTTCCATTGTTATTCTTTCGTTTCTAACCTCTCTTAATACAAATGGTATGAAAACTATATTACCACACATGTATAAGAATTTTATTATTATAGTGTCATAATTCATTATCATATCTCCTTTACCCCTCTTTTATATGGATGAAATGAAAACACCGTCTGAGATTTGTTAATTTATCACATTCTAGGATGACGGATTATCAATTTCTATTCCCATCTTAAATTTATATTATAAAAATATTTTTATGGATGAACTAGACTATTAAAAATTTATTTTATCATATGGTATTCTCTATAATCCTTTTTCAAACATGATCTATAATAATAATACAAAAAAATATAATTGGGAGAACAATCTAAAAATTAATGCAAGAGTTTGTCATTAATGTTTTATATATTGATTCACATACACTCCAAATAACCAAATGAATTTTATAACCATGTAATCTTTTTTATGTTCAATAATTATATATATCATCAATTCTAGAAAACCATTTTCATCAAACATGTTTATCCAAACAAGAATATAAGTGAACCGATCATTAAAACCAAGGAAGAAAATGCTCCCAAACAATGAAATTGAACCTCTTAACTGATCAAAAAGGACAATAATGAACTCAATTAGGTTATAATAAATGAATACAATTTAGTGAATATTATTTAATTTTTAATTAATTAACCAAATTTAAATATTCAGGTCATTAATATCATGCTAAGATCACCATCGGGCTTAAGGTTACAGATCCTCCCTTTCTCACATTTATTCAAGAATCTCCTCTATGTTATGAACTTTATGCATAATTACTAATGTTGGGGTATGATTTTTCACCATCCCCATAATTATGTAATGATTTATAAAAGATGATAAACCCATTTTCACTCTCATTAATCACTCCAAAGTGCCCCTGATACCATGCTGATATTATATAGGGGACTCTACCCAAACCATCATTATTTTTCCGGTTGTTCTGTATTTCTTTTAACTCAAATTTAGTTATCAAATATTTTAATGAACATGTCATAAATACTATATATATTATTAAAAATAATGTATGAATATCCATTCATTAATCTCTTTGGGGGATATACATGTTTTTAAGTGTTTCCCTCCTCAATACATTTGGATAAGCAAACTCATTTTAGGGAAACTTCATGAATTCATACACAATTTCAAGAGTACTCCATCATCTATTTTAAGAATGATTTTTTTTATAAGTATTTTTATTATGAAAACATTATTAGTTCACATTTGTATTTATACAAAATATTATGCCCTTTTTAATTCTAAAGTCACTTTAGTATTGTCCTTAAAATAGCACTAACATTTTTTAGTGATAATAATTATTAAATATTATTTTCACATGTTGTCACTTATTTTTTACATCACTTAACCTAATATATGTATATTTTAACTTCTGAATTTACATGTATTTTCTAATTCCTTTCATTCATGTACACTCTTATGATTCACCCATTCATTATTCTTTATGACCTGATTCTGATACCCATTTATTTCCATGGGTTCCCTTATGTTTGTGATTGTTTATGTATGATTATATATATGGAAAGAATATTAATAAAAATGTTAAGATTGGTGAACCAATATAGATCTACAATTAATTGGTTAATGTTTAGTCTCATGAGACGTTATTTGATATGGTCTTGGTGGTTAGCCTTGACTCATGCTACCATGTGCAACAGTCTTGGTGGTAAACCTTGACTTGTGCTCCTCTATGTGAAATGAGTTGTGACTCATGCTAAAGTCACGGTTTATTTTTCTTCCACATTACCTTTAATTAATTTTTATATGATACCTTGTCATTGTGTTATTAATACAGGTGTTCCATGCCTTCTATTTCCATTATGCCATGCCCTCTAACCCATGTGTTAAAATTTCATTAATATGATTTTTCTATTACTAGGTTTTTAGAACATCCATTCATTCATGTGATCCGTAGGGTACCATTTTCAAATTTAAGGGATCAAAGTAACTTAGGATCACTTTATGAATATTAAATAAATATGTTTTCTTTAGTCGCATGTTTTCAATTTTATGTACCTAGTCTTCCAAGTCATAAGACATAACGATTCGTGTCTTGTTTTTTGTTGTATAATTATAATTAAAATAATGTAATGTTTTTTGTAAAAGGATAGTTTCACTATATTAAAGGCTCAATATCCACATAAAATATCTCAACTAATTCCCTAATATGAATATCTCATATCCATATTCTTTTAGTTTGATCATGAAATCTATCATGTTTCTCACAAAGAACATGGATCACATGGGCTTAGGGGGTGCAATAAGCACCACATTGGGAATCATAAATAGGAATTCCTTGGTGTGTAATCCCCGGCCTTAAATAACTATGAGAACTCGGATTCCCTCTATAACCAGGATATGTAGGAATACTGTTGGGACCAATAGGGGCATATATACCTTAAGAGGGGGTGTGAATCAGGGTATGGATATTCTTTTTCAATGTTCTTCCTGCCCCGCTGGATCTTGACCTCTTTGTAACAAGGGACACATTGTTTTCACTTGTGTGTATGTTATGATCACTTACTTTCTTCTTTATCTGATGATGATGCTTTAAATTCAATGCAGGCAAATTAGCAGGCAGACGTAGTGATTTTTACTTGGTTCACCACAAAGGGCTACGTCCAAGGAGCATACACCGACAAGTTGCCGGTCGTACCAATTCCACTAGACTTCACTAGCTGTGGATTACAATGTTCGGGCTAGATCACTTCTATGCCAAGGCTCACTGCCTATACAATTCTTAGGGTCATCTCACTGCTTTCCCAAGGGTCACTCCCTATTTCTCTCTCTCTGGATCACTGCCGGTGGAGAGGATCACCTTCTTCCTCTTCCTAAGCTCACTGCTCTTGGAAGGGATTCACTCACAGTTTATAGACCTGTAGGTCTCTTCATTTTCATGATAGAATGCATCCTTAACTGTAGATAGATGCTCTGTTAAAGTCCAAATTTCATCCACTGATGAATATCCCTTTACCCCTGAACCACTATGCAATTACATTTGGAAAGTACCTTCGCAAAGCACCCTTCTTCGCGAAGCTCCCAATTTCGCGAAGCTCAAACAACACTTCGCGAAGCTCCTGCCTTTTCGTGAAGCTCTCTCGTGAAGCTCTCTCGCGAAGCGCTCTCGCGAAGCTCTCTCGCAAAGCTCAACTCGTTGCAAAGAAACTTATCTCGCGAAGCTCACTGAGCGAGCGTGGAGCACACAACTTTCACGGAGCTACAATTGCCGCCGTGAAGCTCCCCTTTCGCGAAGCACACTGCCTTCGCGAACCACCTCTGCGAACCGAGAGCAATGGATTTTCTCTGAAAATTCTCTCTCTTCGCTCGAAGGGGTCAGCCTCTATTTATAGGTGATTCCACCAACCCTCATCCCATCCACTCGATGTCAACGCCACGTCATCTCAAATCGCGAAGCTCCAAAGTTTCTGCCAGAATTCTGTCCAAATTGGGAAGCTCCACGACAATTTTCCGTTCGCGGAGCTTGACATAGTCGCAAGAATCACCGTCAACATACCTTCGTGACTTCTCTGCGAAGCTCCTTCGCAAAGCCCAATATTCCTTCGCGCCTTCACCGCAAAACTCCCTCGCAAATCCCTTCACCGCCGCGATGCGCTTCAGCCTCTGCCGTTCGCGAAGGTTGACGTAATCGCGAATACTCACCGCCTCCATTCTTCTTGTCTTCGTGAAATCCAATCCATACATCCTATCTTCGCAAAATTTGTTCCTTTTCCATATTAAATTATGCTCTTCAATGAAATCCACTTTTCGCAATGCTCACCAAATTCCAAATTTTGGACCCCAAAAATTTGGCAAACACTGGGAAACGGCGCCACCTTGTACTGCTCTTCTGTACAGCCTCCAGATCGTCCTTTCCTTTGTCATCATTCTTTGTCAACATGGAATGTCAAAAACATCTCGGGAACTGGACAATTCTCCATGGAAACCTGCTTTGTCAACAAACACAATCAACCCAAAAATACTTCAATGTTACCTTGAGGGATTTTTTCCCAACAATCTCCCCCTATGGGTTTGTTGAAAAAACTTTACAACTCTGCTCAGAATGATTTTCTACACTTTGATACCTCACTGAGTCTTCTTCCAGCGGCTAACACCATTTGCCTCTTGTGATTCTGATAGTGTTCAAGGATTCACTTAACACGTACTCTAAGCCCACATGAGCAATGCTCGGCGTGAGAAACAAGAGTAGTATGAAAAGTTCATCAATGAATCACTTCATGTCAAGCACCAATTTTTCGATTCGAAACTGATACCAATTCATAAATTGATACCAATTGTTGAACCACTCTGATCCAAATTTGTGATAGCTGGAAAACTTTCCACACCATTCCAACATCAGTCTTCTGCTTTTATCAGGATCCTCAGCTTTCGTGATATCTATGATTTGATCGATCACTTCTAGCATCGTCAGATTTAAAAATCTCCCCCTTTCTCAATGCTCCCCCTATCTGGATACTCCACCTGTCAGCTTCTCCCCGTATCATTCGTGATTTATCAAATAGCCACACTGTCTCCCAAGCACTATTTTCTCCCCCTTTAACAAACACTATTTTCTCCCCCTTTTTCAACGAATCCAAAGTTCACTCCTTTGCAGTCTGTAATAGAGTAGAGAACACATCGGCACATTAGGGAAAACACACCATACCTCGGGGAGAGGGGGGGTATGGTACCAAATCCACACTATTTCATGTGCGGGGAAGCGACTGAACTCCCAGAGCTAGTCGATGCCTCTCAAAAGCTTCCTTGGGTAAGGCCTTTGTCAGAATGTCCGCAACCTGTAGCTCTGTAGGCACGTACTCCAACTTCACGATTCCCTGCTAACCTTCCCATTGATAAAATGATACTTAATCACAATGTTCATTGTCCTTGAATTATGGACATGATTTTTTCTAAGATTTATAACACTTGAGTTGTTGCACTGGATTCCGATCGGAGACTTCACTTCAACTCCCATATCTTCAAGCTGCTGCTTCATCCACAATAACTGTGTGCATGCTTCAGTGGCCGCAATATACTCAGCTTCTGCGGTTCTCAATGGAATGCAATCTTGATTCATGATAAGCCAAGAAATACACAATCCACCAAGATGAAAATCACCACCTTACGTTGATTTCTTATCATGCGCTGAACCGGCCCAGTCTGCATCAGTATAGCCCAATAACTCTGCCTGATATTTATCAGTATATGTCAAGCTGAAATCCACTGTTCCCTAGATATACTGAAGCATTATTTTCACTGCGAGCATGTGACTTTCCTTGAGATTACTCTGATATCTCTCTTCTTGGCATGTGGAGAATTCAATTTTAGTACCATGCTCATGGTGCTTGTTTCAGCCAATATAACGCCTTCTTCAGCCTGAAAACTTCGTTCTCATCCTCATGAATGAGAAAACCATCTGGCTGCTCAATGCACACCTCTTCTTCCAGAAACCCAATTAGAAATGCAGTCTTTACATCCATCTGGAACTCTTTGAACTTTCTTTTCCCTTAAAGGGCTAGGAATAATCTGATTGTCTCCTGCCTTGGAATCGGTGAAAATGTATCATCACCATCTATTCCCTCTATTTGGGAGTCTCATTGCACATCATTCGTGCTTTGTTCTGAATCATTGTGCCATATTATTTCATCTTTTCTTAAAAGTCCCATTTAGTCCTAATGACATGTTTATCTACTGGCCTCGAAAAAATCTCCCACATCTGCTTCATCGCAATCTGATCAACCATTTTATTCATAGCATGAACCCAGTTTTCAACCTCAACTGCATCAGCAAAGCATTTTAGCTCTACTTGAGGTAGGAAAGATGTCTGCGGCAGTGACATCATTATTCTTGTTTGAACAAGAGCTTCCTGATCACCAATGATATTTTGTCTATCAATTTCAGCTCAGCTCTTTGGCTTCCTTGTAGGCACAAACTAGATACTTTCATGTTCATCATTGGTGTCTTCTTCTGAATCAGCATGAGCAACTTCTGACTCATTTTTCAGTGGCTTCATTTCTTTCAGCTACTTTTCTCAGATTTTTGTTGAGACGCCTTTGATTTTCTCTTGCAGCTTCTTGGTATCCTGAAAACAATCAGCTGATACCATACCATATTGTTAGAGCAAATAGATAATCATGAAATGCATTGTTATTGCTGCTTCTCCCAGTGTTTCATTCTTCCCTCAATAGGAAACACCTGAGCCGAGTCATCCAATTATTGCACTGATGGCTCTTGAATCAGATTTGGATATAGAATTCTCCCCCTGTGTTATGCAACTCTTCCAGTTGTTAGGCCCAATAGTTTAGACCCATAACATGTCTTTTCCTCCGTCATCATTTGTTCTCATCTTCCACTCATATATGAGCCATTAACAAAATCTCTAAGCCTACTGAGTTGAAAATAGGTGTAAGAAACAAGAGATAAAGTTAATAAAACAATCAATTCATATTGTGACTATTGCTCCCTTTCTTCATCAACTCTAGTACATGATTTGAATCAATTGAAATTCTAGAGCAAATCACTTCTCTACTTCGCATTCTTAGATGCCACTACCCCATGGATCGTATCTCCCTAAAACCTGAAACACATGAATCATCAGTTAATAGCATTTAAATATATAGGGAGAGGGGTGTTGTTTCTAGAATCATCAAGACGAGGATAGTGGTTGATCCTGATGGGTCAACCCTTTGATTCTTTCATGGAGCTCATCACATTCCTTTCGTGCTTCCTCCAGCTGCCTGGCCAACTTCAACTGCTCTAGCCATATGACTAAGCAATCTCTACCCACATGCTGAGCCTTTTTCTGATATATAGATTCTACAGGCTTGGCCTTGCTCACCATTTGGGGTTTAAACCCACTAGTACACATTTCCTTCTTTGATGTTCCAACAAAATTCCATTTTCTTGATTATTTCTTTGAGTAGGAATCTCTTTTATTTCCATCTTCCCTTGATTCTTCCACCATTGCAAGGATCTTGCACCTTCCTCCACTTTTCGCTGTGAAACACGACATGTAAATTTTTTAATATATTCTTAGTTCATATTTCTTTTATCAGATTTATGAGCCACCACCCTATTTTGCATTGGTGGTGGGTCCTCCACTGAACATCCATTCTTCCTACTCTCAGCTGTAGCGTTTCCTCCTTTTTTCTTCCAGATTTGCTCATGTTCTTTCTTAGGGGGCGGTTGTTAGTGTGACAGATGAGGTGACTGATAAACCTTTCGTTCAGCTCTATATGATTGCCCTGAGGGTCTAAGACTATTCTCAAACTTACCACATTGTCTCCCAGTGTAGAATTTCTCATTATGCATCACTGGGGATGAGAATCTCCTTTCAAGTCCCTTTCCATTTCTTTCTTTCTTCTTGCTGCAATGTCTTTCCAAATGCCCATAATTAGAACATATGAAACAATTTCCATCAAAGGAATACCTCATTTCATCATCTCTTATCCAAGATGTTGATGCTGCTTGAGTTCTTCCTCTGACATTGAGCTCTTGAGCTTCCTGACATATATTCATGGTGTGTCCCATTCGTCCATAGTAATAGCATCTTATGAATGCTTTCCTCTAGAATACTCTTCTCTCAAATTTCTCATGATGCTTCTTCTTATCATTATATTTATCAAAGTTTATATTTTCACAGCCTGAAATGTATTCCAGAGCATCCGGACAGAAGCTTGATGTGTGGCCATGAATCCCGCAGAAATAGCATATGCTATCATTTCTTCCTGTGAAATCCCTTTTAGGTCTATCTCCAGCACCTACAAGGTCTTCCATATCTCTAGATATTTTCACTGCACTTTTCCTAGCATGCATAGTCGTGAGATCATCATATCCAATTCCAGATTTTCCCAACATGGATGGCCTTTGGGATGATACAATCCTTTCATGATTCTCTTCTGATGTAGAATATTTTTCTTTCATTTGATCATCACCTGCCAAAGGATAATCAAATAATAAGTGCATTGCATCCTTCAACTTGGGCTTATCTTTGGATTTAGACTTCTCCATTTCCTTCTTGACTGATTCTTTATCTTCTTCCATCTTTTTAATCTTCATGTCCCTTGATTCAAGTTAGACATCATGTTCTTCCTTGAGAATCTTCCCTCTAATCATCTCATCTTCCAATTTATGTGTTAGTTTATCCACCATGTCACTCTGCTTCTTTACATTCAATTTTTCTTGAGACACAGAATCATAACAACATGCATTCTCTTGTTGTAGAATATTATTCTTCTAAAGTAGTTCAGATATCTCTATAGTTAGATCTACATTTTTAGATTTCAAATTCTGAATCTCATATGAGTTCAGATTCTTCTCCTTGTCACCAGCTTTTGATTTTTCCACCTTTTCAGATCTCTTTCTCAATTCTTTATCTTGAGAATCATTTTTCTCCCTCAGATCAGTAGCTACATCAATAAGCCTTTTATTCAAGCCCCTTAGCTTGTTGATCTCAGTTCTCAGTTCTTGGATCAGAATATCATTAGATTTAACTTCTTTGGTGTTTCCAACGTCACTTGGAATATCAGGTTCTTCGATGCACTTGACTTGATCTTTCACATTTCTATTCAAGCCATCGATCTCACTTTTCTGTTCTTAAATCTTAATCTTATACTAACCAACTGTTTCTAAGTTCTCTGGTGCTGATAACTTGAGTTCCTCAATTTTATCCATCAACTCAGACTTCTCTTCTTCCTGCTGCTGCATATAGAGTTTGGCATCGTGAACAAATTTGTTAGCTTTCTTGTTTTTGGCTCTGCAAACATCTATCTCTTCAAGAGCAGCCTCTAAATCTGCTCGCATATCTATTCTTACTTAAATTTCTTCTTCTATTTCAGTATCACTCTGATGCTCATGTACATAACTCATTCCAACATCATGATTGAGTGAATCAATATTTTCCCTATCAGATTCATCAAGACCATCCTTCAGTAAGCTGTTTGATTCTTTTAATTGAATCACACTTTTTCCACACATACTTCCACACTGAGGGAAATTACCAGACTTCTGATTCTTCTTTGATGCTTTTCCTTTTCCCATGGCAGATTGTGATAAGTGAAAACTGAATCTTCAACCACACAGATCTACTACACCAAGTCGAAGCAAACAAATCTGATAAAAGAAACATATCCCTCTGATACCAGTTGTTAGGACCAATAGGGGCCTATATACCCTGAGAGGGGGGTGAATCAGGGTATGGATATTCTTTTTCAATGTTCTTCCTAACCGGCTGGATCTTGACCTCTTTGTTACAAGGGTCACTTTGTTTGCACTTGTGTGTATATTATGATCCCTTACTTTCTTCTTTATCTGATGATGATTCTTTAAATGCAATGCAGGAAAATTAACAGGCAGACGCGGAGATTTTTACATGGTTCACCGCAAAGGGCTACGTCCATGGAGCATACACCGACAAGTTGCCGGTCGTACCAATTACACTAGACTTCACTAGCTGTGGATTACAATGTTCGGGCTAGATCACTTCTATGCTCAGGCTCACTGCCTATACAATGTTTAGGGTCATCTCACTGCTTTCCCAAGGGTCACTCCCTATTTCTCTCTCTCCAGCTCACTGCCGGTGGAGAGGATCACCTTCTTCCTCTTCCTAAGCTCACTGCTCTTGGGAGGGATTCACTCACAGTTTATAGACCTACAGGTCTCTTCATTTGCATGAAAGAATGCATCCTTAACTGTAGATAGATGCTCTGTTAAAGTCCAAATTTCATCCACTGATGAATATCCCTTTACCCCTGAACCACTGGGCAATTACCTTAGGAAAGTACCTTCGAAAAGCACCCTTCTTCGCGATGCTCTTAATATTGCGAAGCTCAAACAAGACTTCGTGAAGCTCCTGCCTTTTCACGAAGCCCTCTCGTGAAGTTATCTTGCGAAGCGATCTCGTGAAGCGCTCTCGCGAAGCTCAACTCATTGCAAAAAAACTTCTCTCACGATGATCATTGAGCCAGCGCGGAGCACACAACTTTCACGGAGCTACAATAGCCGCCGCAAAGCTCCCCTTTCGCGAAGCACACTGCCTTCACGAACCACCTCTGCGAACCGAGAGCAATGGATTTTCTCTGAAAGTTTTCTCTCTTCTCTCGAAGGGGTCGGAATCTATTTATAGGCGATTCCACCGACCCTCATCCCTTCCACACGAAGTCAACGCCACGTCATCTCAAATCGCAAAGCTCCAAAGTTTCTGTCAGAATTCTGTCCAAATTGCGATGCTCCACGGCAATTTTCCGTTTGTGGAGCTTGACGTAGTCACGAAGAATCACCTTCAACATACCTTCGCGACTTCTCCGCGAATCTCCCTCGCGAAGCCCAAAATTCCTTCGCTCCTTCACCGCGAAACTCCCTCGCGAAGCCCTTCACCGCCGTGATGCGCTTCAGCCTCTGCCGTTCATGAAGCTTGACGTAATCACGAAGACTCACCGCCTCCATTCTTCTGCTCTTTTGTACCGCCTCCAGATTGTCCTTTCCTTTGTCATAGTTCTTTGTCAACATGGAATGTCAACAACTTCTCGAGAACTGGACAATTCTCCATGGAAACCTGCTTTTTCAACAAACACAATCAACCCAAAAATACTTCAATGTTACCTTGAGGTATTTTTTCCCAACAAACTCCCCCCAGGCACCATATTGACATCAAATATCTCAAGGGTTGATCCAATATGAAGATCACATATCCACATTCCATGAGGCTGATCATGCACTCCCTATTGTTTCTCACAATGAGCATGGATCATGTGGGATTAGGCAGATTCAATGATCACCTCATTAGGAAACATAAATATGGAATCATCAGTTTTTATTACCTCACTCTAAAGAACTATGATGACTCTGATTCACTCCATAACCAGGACACATAGGACTCCTCCTTAAAATATCATGTTCCAAATAAAATATATCATGGACTGTCCCCAATATGCAGATCCCATATCCACATGCCATGAGCCTAATCATGCACTCCCTATTGTTTCTCACAATGATCATGGATTATGTAGGCTTAGGAAAATGTTATTAACATATCATTTGGCGTCATTAATAGGGAATCCATAGTGTGTAATCCCTACCCTTAATGATCTATGAGGAATTTGATTCCCACCATAACTGATATACATAGGATGCCTCTTTAAAGGCTTGAGCTCCACATCAAATATCTCAAGGACATCCCCAATATGGAGATCCCATATGCACCTGCAATGAGTTTGATCAATCACTCCCTCTTATTTCTCACAATTATCATGGATCACGTGGGATTAGGGGGATGCAATGAGAACCATGTTAGGCATCATAAAATGATAATCATATGTGTGTAAGCCCTATCCCTAAAGAACTATGAGGACCCTTATTCCCACCATAACTAGGATAGTAGGGTGACTCCTTAATGTCGTGAGATCTATATCACATATCTCACGGATTGCCCCAATATGAAGATCCCACGTTCACATTCCATGAGGCTGATCATGTACTACCTATTGTTTCTCACAATGAGCATGGATCATGCGGGTTTATGGGGTGAAAAAATCACCTCATTAGGCATCATAAATAGCGTAGTCATGGTGCGTAAGTACCAAAGACAATCGAACTGCATAGTTTTTGATTCTTGCAATAACCAGGATACAAGGTATGCCTCATAATGGCTCAACCCTATCCTCATAATATCAACTGCCTCGACACATGGGACCATGGACCGAAGTACTTACTAATGTGACTTAAACAAATAAGTGATTTTCCACTACCAAAAACTGATGTAGAACCTCAGATACATAGATATGAATCAAGGTCTACTGTACATACAAGATAATTGAACCATAGCCATTTTTTCAGGGTAACTGGTCAGGTATCAGGATTAGGGAAAAATTTAAAAACCTGTCTTAAATCTATAATAGAGTCCCAAAGTAGGAAAAAAGACCCCCCCCCCCAAGGGTATGATGAGCCTGACCTCCCATCCTCTCGAATAATGTAATTCTCTAAGAGTCATTGGGGATTAATACCCAGATGACAGTCAGCCATTGGAATTCAGGTTTGTGTTCCGATATAGATGGGGGAACCATTTAGAGTTTAATGGGAAAGATAAATGCTAATGTGACAAGAAAAACCCATTAGCCATCACGAAATCCCTTTTAAACCAAAATGGTGAACCCGACGTGATTCTATGAAATAAATAAATGTCCAAGTTATAATCCATTGATCCATGTTTCTTGCCCCTCAGAAGTGAAAAACATTGATAGGGTCAATGTGAACCTCTTGGTCCACTGTTTTTGTTAATTTATATATAAGCAATGTAGTAAGACAACCATAATGTGGGATTCCTATAATTCCATCCTTCTGTTGATGAGTCTATGCAAGCAGAATTGATGGAAATAGAATACATAAAATTTGGGATAACTATGCATATTTGATTGATCATTATCATGCATATGATATAGCACTAACTGGTGACCTTGTTCCTTATTGTATTCATGTTATAAGACTCTTGATATGAGAAAATTTCTTCATCTTCAAGCACCTGTTTTTTCACATCATCTGTTGTCACAAACCCCATGGGTCATAAAACGGCCCCGCCTTCCAAACGGATCTAGATGTGGGTAGTAAAAATGGTGATTCAGAAGTACCACCAATAGAACATCATCCTGAATATGGAATCTTATCATGATATTTTGAAAGCATTGAAGACGGTGAGTCCACATCTCTTGACGAATGTCGCCGCAAGGCTAGTGTCCCCTATGTTCATGACCAATCGCTACAGGATCCTATCCCTAGAGTGTGAATACTATCACCATTGGTACCAGATGAAGGTGGATCAAGAGGCATGATCTTTCTCTCATATGGTCAAGGAACCACTAATGAGGGATCCTTATAACTGTCTTCACCAAAATCATCATACTAGTACCTATTATCCAACTACTGAGGGAACCTTTTGACCAACATCCATCTCGAACACCCATGCAAAGGCTATACCAAGAAAGAATCATCGAAGGTAGAAGATTTTGGATACCCAATAAATGGAAAATATCCCCAATCCTTCCATCAACGCCCGCCATCATACTCTATTAGGGACTATCTAGTAGGCTCATATCTTTACTCTCCATGAAAGACTCTATGGGCATATTCCTACAACGAACAAGGGGGAGGCTCGTACTCCAACTCCCTTGCATGAAGACTATGGGAATATCCTAATGGAACATGGAGGAAAAAAGATGGTGCATATCCAGTCTTCAATAAAATGAATTTTTCATCTTTTTATGTAAATGGAGGACGTGTAGTCTTATATTCCTGTACAAGATTTTCTAAAGTTCCATTACATGTTATCAATAGTATAATAACTTTTTTGACATATTCAAACACTATTTTAGATTAAGTGACATAAACATACTCTTATCTCTATATCCAAAATGAATTATCACTTTGATAATCCTGGTCAAGTGGTTTTACCATAGAAAGTTCTCATTCTAGATCTCACCAGAGTAGATTATCGGCATGTCTCGTTGAAGTGTGAGGCATCAAACAAGGATCATAATCCCATTACAACTGGGGCCAACGAGGTGAGAGAGGAACACACCTTAGGATAGGGGAACATGACAAACTAAGATGTCCTATGACATGATCTGAAGGCCCAGTATCAGGACCATATCACCATTCTAGCTTAGGCTAACTAGGTGAGAGTGGTACAATCCTCAGGACATGCCCATATTACTGTTAGTGAACTCTCCAGACATAATACAATAGGGGATAGAAGCAGGGAACATATTCCTTCTTCAACCAATGAATGAATGTACTAGAATCATTTCAAGGAAATATTGAAAGAGGATTATATTCCTTCTCCATTTCCAAAGGTCCATTGGCATATTTCAGTGGGAAATGCATATTTGGGCCAGGTGTATATTCTTGATCCAACTGTGGCTAACCAAGAGATAGTGAAACACACCTCAGGATAGGTTCTTATCCATATCAAAAACGAGGTAGTGCATCTATATATTTCAAAATCTCTTTATAAGTGGGTTCATATCCCCAAAACACCAGGAGGTTATATGAAAAATCGAGCAACTGCCATACAATAGGCCCATATCCCTATACATCCACCAAAGGAATGCTAGCATAGTTCGACCATGATGTAAAACATGAGTAATATTTATAATCTTATTAATGTCAATACCCTTGAGGAAGTTTGAGAAACAATCTCAACACCACAAGGGTCCAAAAAATCTTCTATCAAAGTGAAATAAGAATACATTCGTTATCGTGGTAGTCCTCCATGTGGTAATGTGTAGATGGATCATAGGGACTCTTCTCCTAACATCCATCATGGTAATCCTTCCCATGATGATATCTCCCATGGTAAAGGTAGTATTATCTTTTCATAGACACCTCCATATAAATAGGTGAACCTAAAACTGATACATTCATACAGAGAGGTGGTCGAAATGTCATGAACAACTGTATATAGTTCTCCATTAGCATCCCATAGTGCTCAACTACTGTCAGCTGGTGACCATCAGAGTCATATTATTTAGTCTGACCAGATGGATATGTGTAAGTATGATGACGAATAGGATGAGATTGACATATGGATAGATTTATCTAAAAACATCCTCCCCATCATGTTTTTCCCCTTTCTACTTCTAGGTATGAGATCCCAGATGAGCTAGAAAATGAGTGCATTCTTTATCAATGCAAAAATATGTGGGCCACTCATCAGTGATTGAAGGTTCAACATCACCCTTATCCTGGACAAGAGTGTCACCTCCAGAACATCAGGAAAATATGTTTCCAGCTCGTCCAAGCTATTATCTACATGGCTCGAAATCCATAACTGGAAAAACATAGCAAATTTTTTTGACACACTTGCTACCATTGCATTATGACACGTGAGTAGATGACCGTAAAAGATGCGTTAAGAATCAGAATTCAATGATGGAAGAAATAAGGATTATTACACGTAAACACTCCCCTATAATAGTAGGACACCTCAAACATGGGATCCTAGAATGTTATAGCATCTGACAAAGTCATAGGACTAAGGAGTGCTCTAGATAGTTTGTCACTACAACAGAATGACCCTACTCCAAAAATTCCTAGACATCATAGACAGGGAGAGAGTATAGCCAAAAATACTTCAAATTAGACCCCTTAAGATAATATGTTGATGTTTTAGACATCATGATAAAATATTCTATCACCAGGACAACTATTTCAAGGAGCAATCCTCATCATGCCTACCACCGCACCCAGTTCTCACACAAGCACAATTGTGCCACATGACTGAGACCGTAGTAGAAGCTTCTTTGGTAGCCATCCATGAGTGGAATATTCCCCTTGGTCTATGAGAATATTTTACACTACCTATACCTCTTAGGTATTCATTCCCTATGAAAATTCAAGATGTGTTTATACTTGTCATAGGGAAACCCCAACCCACAGGGCTGTGGGAATTTATATCTCAATCGCTATCTCCAAATTCATCAAACCCTGAAAGGACATAGGAGACATCAATGATGATTCCAAATCAACCCTATAACATATGGATTGGGGAATTATCATCATCATCACTATCACATAAGGAATCTGTATTCTCTAGGTTGGGAGTAAAAGATCAACAGTCGGCATCCCACCAGTTCCTCCCATTGTAAGACAAACCTCTGTTGGTCAGTGCTCATTCAACAACCCTAAATGAAAATTCCACCATGGTAACTATACATAAACCAAGAATAGAGAGGAGTTTATGGTGTAATAAATCTATCCCCACTGGGGTCTCAAGGCAAAACAACTCAATAATGACAAGGGATCAAGTACCGACCCTAATAAAAGCCTTATATAGATGGATTTCCATGTGAAAAGAAATGGAACAACCACCATTAATAAGTATAACACTATGAATTTTTTCACAGTTATAATGGAAGAAATCTATCAAGATCTTGATATAGATGATCACACTATAGAAGTCATACCCTAGGAGGAAAATGATTTGGACGCACCAAATGAGGGTGTGTGCAACCGGAATCAAAGAAGGATCTAGAATTTTTCACCATCGAATAATGAGTTTCTACATCCTCATTGGAACATATCTAAAGATAAAGAGAATTATGTGACCATGTGTAGGTTTCAATCTTCGGAATAGTATTTGTCATAATATGAGAGTGAGATAAGAGCTCTGCAATAGCTCAATGAGGAGCTACTCTGGGGTAATATTCTGACTGGGTAGCATCTCTAGACAAAGGTAGATATTCCCCCAACTATTGATGATTCTCTAACATGTGTAGAATTATGATTTCAAATTAGATTTAGGTCTAGAAAATCCATCCACATAAATGAGGAATCCAAAAATAACCAGTACTTCCCTCCACATAGCGATATCCTCTCCCACTCTAGGGAAACTCCTCAGTCATATTATGATTAATGAATTAGAGAGATAAGAAAGTTGTGTCAGGTCATTATACCCCACCCACTTCATATATATGGGAAGAGACTCAGATGGTAGGGACCCTATAGTTGCTCACTGCCATTGAATTCCAGGTTACTCAGATTGAATCCATGAAAGGGTGATGTGAACTAGTGAAGCCTTAGAAGAATCCATACCCTGATGGGTAGATGATACCCCACCCTTGACCAATTTCTACAATCCTACCTTCTCCACCTCAAATGGTGCATGGGATCCTAAGAAACATCTCACACACTTTATCTCTTTATGTGGGCCGATGATGGGACCTCGAGATCAGCATATGGTGACCAGACTGAGGTGATTCATATATACATTGACAGGGCCAGAACTATTCTGGTATAGAAGCCAACATGCAGGGTCTATCAAATTATGGGAATACTATTTCCATTACATCCTTTACCAATTCAGTTTAACACTGAGGAAGATGATGATCATCAACCTGATGAACTGCAAGCTGCCTGAGATGAGAGTGTGTCTATCTTCATAGCAAGGTGGAAGGGTATAACCTATTCTCTAAACATCCTTCTCTCACATGAACAGCGACTATAACTCTATTATGAGAATCATAGGGATTAGTTGAAGACACCCCTAATCTGTCACGACCTGACCCTACCCGGGCTCGAGCCGCAACTACCCCAAGCCCGCCTCTATAGGCCAGGGGCTGGCGACCAGCGCTGAAGGCACAATAACTCGGGGAGGCCTTTGCCTAAGTACCCATACACACACACGCAACAAAATCAATGAAACAGTGAAGAGTAAAAGTAAAGACAAGCAAATAAAAGGCAAGGGAAACTGCTATATAAATACCACAAAGTGCATCGACCTCTACAAGTACAAAGTACAAACTGAAAAGAAAATGGTCAAACACGCTCCCAACTAAAAGGTGCCACAACCCGGCAATAGGTAAACCAAAGAAACAGCTGAAAGGTCTCCCACCTGGAACCCATCTACGACCACCGCATGCGGTCCAAGCTCCCATGCTCCTACGCTCCACCGAAGTCACGCTCCACTTTTCCGTCATCTGCAAGGTCACACCAAGTGCGGGAAAAGCCCAAGCAGGGGTGAGTATAAAAAATACTCAGTAGGATACCTTGAAGGCTCGAGGGAGCAACAAAGGAGGTACCGAAGGGTGAGCAGTAGAGCGAATAGGGAGAAGTAAAAGAGTACAATAGAGAGTGCAGCAAAGAGTCCAGCTCAACCCAACAAGAGGAAAGAAGGTAGGCTCATCCAGACACAAGGAGATGGAAATGGTGAGAAAATGAAATTCCCATCGAGTCTTCGATACCTATAGTAGGAGAGTAGACTCATCCAACCACGAGAAGCTAGACACGGAAAGCATGTGGCATACCCCGCGCGTCTTCGCCTCTCCTGGAAGGAGAGTAGACAAAACCCAAGGAGTGGGTACTCGTAAGAGGTATATACAAGCCCATATGCTCAACAAGAATCACGAACAAACTCGTAAGGGGATCTCCGTCCCGTAGCTTAGCCCATGAAAAGAGTAGCCAATAGTCCCAGAAGTAACACCATCGATGCCTAGCATCCCGCACGTCTGCCCCGAACCGCAAGCCAAGGGGCTCAATCACCACACCTCAACAGTATCCGATTTGGGCAGAACTGACTCTCCCACATGGTTTGAGGTCGCGTCACAAGGATGCGTCTCGGTGGGGGAATGTGCTCCCCGTACTTGAGAGTTATGGTGGAACATCAACCACAACTCGTCACTGCCCCATAGTCGAGAGGTCTGCTCAATGTCGACAGGAGACCCCCTGCCCAGCCCCCCTGGAGGGTCCCTGGAAGTCAATGGGTTCCCACTATAGAGAGACCCGGAAAGTCGACGGGTGCCACACTGCCCAGTCCCGTAACAGGGTAAACCACTGGTGGGAGACCCGGCTAAAGTCCGCGACGGGACCACTGCCCAGCCCAGCTGGAGGTAACCCGGCATCGGGGACCACTTCCCAGCCCAGCTGGAGGTAAGCCCGGCATCAGGTACCACTGCCCAGCCCCGCTGGAGGTAATCCCGGCATCGTGGACCACTGCCCAGCCCAGCTGGAGGTATGTCCGGCATTGCTTGGGTCATCCCTGCTGGATGGTACTGCTCGGTGAACACCACTTTACTGGCCATCCCTACTGGATGGTAACCCACTGACGAGCCATGCTCGATACAACCTCATCCCTGCTGGAAATGACCTCAGCCCTGCTGGAAACAACCTCAGCCCTACTGGAAACAACCTCAGCACTGCTAGAACAACCTCAGCCCTGCTGGAAACAACCTCCTGGGTAGAGGATCGGTGCCCGCGTAAAGTGTTGGTCACACCAAAACCACAAACTCTACTAGGGAACACGGAGCAACAGGAGAAACTCCCCAGGCCTCACAAGGAGACCCCCCTCCAATCCGTTGAGTCGTTGTCAATGAGGACTGAGACATCTCATCCCATAATGTGGGGAAAACAACCACACTTTACGAACACCCGTAGTCGCAGATGGTGTCGCAGTCCGGTGAAAGGGGATAGTACTGGAACCCCTCACAGCCAAAGAAGCAGAGGAACCAAACCATCTCTGTCGGCCCAACCAACGAGATCAAGACAAGGGGGATACCACTCATCCCTACTGGTCAGAAAAAAAGAGTACAAAGCTAGGGGAAAACTCCACCCTGCTGGACAATCAAACGAGCACAAAGCCAGGGGAATACTCCACCCTACTAGTCAAACAAACGAGCACAAAGCCAGGGGAAAACTCAACCCTGCTGGTCAAACAAACGAGTGCAGAGGGACCCTCTACGTCGCAAGAGGTCAAGTACGCAAAGCAAATCACGACCACACGTGGGGACCACACAACATGTGGCCCCAAGTCAAACCCAACTGAGCGCACAAACATCCTCAAGTAAAAACAACCACACGTACCTCCAAGCGCTCCCGTATACTCCCGGAGTATACCTCATTCCAGCCCAAAGGAAATCGTGCACACGGCACCCAGGGTAAACGCGATGGCGTGACATAACAACTCCATCTCAAAGGTGCAAGCACGGCCAACCACATCTCGTGGACCAATTGTATCACTCTCCCAAGATTGCGCGATCACACGCCAAGGGTCCGCTACAAATAAGTTAGGGCGAACCACAACTGGAGCACCTTCCATGCATACACATTTAACAAGATCGTGCAAGAGGCTCCGCACAACCAAACGGATCGCACCGTTGTATTCCTCGTAAAAAAAAACGTGAGATCGACTACTTACTCGCCTCCAACAGATATCTGACGAAATGGTCACCAACACCGCCTCACTCCCGAACAACGTCTCATGATCCCGAGCCTCGTCCCTGAAAACAGTCGGGCGCATCGCACCACTGAGATCCGCTCGGGAAAACACGTCAAAAGAACTACTCAGTTGAGTGCAACGGATATCCGGAGAAAAAGGTACATTCCGGCGCACCGCAGTCGAGCGGTGCCACATGGGACCCACATCCCAGTCCCGAAACTCAACGAACGGATCGCACTATTGCGATCCTCTCGAAAAATCACACAATATGGACTATTCACTTGTCCAAAACGGTCGCCCAGTGATAAAGCGGGAAATCACCGTCAACTCCCGAAATGGCCCTCGCGGGGCCCACAACATCATAGGGAATTATAGTGGGAAGACTGCGCCAACGCGTTGCCCTCGGAAAAACACCCAACATCGACTGCTCGCACGCCCCGAACGGACGTCCGAGGAAAAAGTCGCTTAAAGCTGCATGCAGCTCAAAAGACGGGCCGTGGGGCCCGCGCCTCATTTTCAGCCTCAACACCTGAAACCACCCTGGAAACCTCTGCCTCGATGCCAGCGTCCCAACGCCACTGACGGCGTTCAAAGTGGATGTCGGACGCGTCTGCGCCGTCCAAAACTAGAATCCCCGATGGAAACGACAAACCACTTAAAGACGTGTTGCGCCTCCAAGGCCCCTCGTTTCGGGAATTAAAAATTCCCAAAACCATCTCAAAAATAACGTCTCGTCATCATGGTTCCACCTCCATAGACGGCACTCAAAACGGACACACGTAGCGGAAAATACGGGTGTCCGAACACCGAGGGGGCAAGACCCATGGGGCTGGACCGGCCTGGGTCAGCCCGCGGCTTAGCCACGCGGGCCGGCCGCGGACACGCGGTCCCCGCGCAGACAGGCCACGAGGGCCTGTCGCGGCTGCCGCGTGAAGACCTGCGTGGCGCGGGTCTTTGTTTCCGCAGAGGTGTCGCGCGACGCGACCTCGGGGACGCCGCTCCCTGGCGACCCGCCGGCGCGCCGAGGCGCTCCACCTAGCGCCGGCCTCCTCTGGATGTTGCCCCCTTCGCTCGCGGCTGAAGGCACGCCGCGCCCCTGCCTCGTCCAGGAGCTCCACCGGACACCCGCGGACGCCCGCGAACACCCCTGACGTGCCCAGCGCCTCCACCGGACACCCGCGGACACCCCTGCTGCGCCGTCCGCCCTCGTCGCGCCGCCGCTCGAACCCACCGGAAACCAAAAACACGCCAACTTCGGCGGACGATTGCGAACGCCTCCGATCTCTGATTCCAAATCTGAAACAAGCATCGGAAAGATGAAATTGTATAATACGCGTTCATGGGCTTCATTTGAAAATCCGATAGAGTTTCAATAAAATTAATCGAGTTTGAAGTAGGTGCGGTGAATGAAAACGCAAACGACAAGTCCTACCTCGTGGGGCTTCGCCCGAAGCTTCGCGACGATCCTTTGGCACCACCACACCTCGCCGGAGTCGCCTCGCTGGACTGCCTCGCTAGAGATGGAGGAGGAGAGGGAGAGGAGGGGCTGTCAGGGGGAAGGGAAGGAGACGGGTGGTGTTTAAATAAGTTAATTATAGATTTCATTAATTTAAAACCCCCGAAAAGACCCCATCCGAAACTCCTGACGGGGTCGCGGTTAAGCCCCCCTTAGGGTAAACATGACCTCTCGAGCACAACGGCGGTCTTAGAATTTTAATCCGAGAACCCGTTCAAATGTTATTAAACTTAGCGCCCGAGGCTGCCAAATTACGAAAACGCCCATGGGGCCATTTTTAACAGACGGCCCGCGGCCACAAAACATACACCCCTCCTAGGGTAAACGGCACGCTCCAAACTCAATGGTGCCCTTGTTTTTTCAATCTGAGCCACCGTTTAAAAGATACTGGAGTTTCAACACTAAACGAATTAATTAATTAATTAATTAATCCGTTTAACGTTCCAGAAGCGGGCGAGGGGTCCAAACGTCATGCGCCGCCAATTTTTATGTCGTTCCTAGGGTGAAAACCACATTCCAAACGCATCCTTACACTCAGATCCCTAATCCGGAACTCCTTTTATGAGTTATCTTATTTATTTAGTGTTTCCAGTGTGAACGCAATGAAAATTTAATTCCGGCCACTCCGGGGCTCGGAATCGCACGCTGTCTGAAGGAACTGCTCTAGATTATTATCAAGAATATTTCAAAGTCTTTCTCAGATAAAACCGGGTTCTTACATCATTCCCCCTTCAATATTTTAGTCCTCGAAAAGCAAAACTAGGGAGCAAAACAGGGTACTAAGCCCACACCTGGCTTTCCCATACCGAGAAGAACCCACGCACAGCTCTGCATCACCGCACACGGACCAAAGGGTTGATCCGTTCATGCGAGGTCGGCCCATGCCGATGTCGTGCACCCACTCCAAACTTTTGGGGTTAGGGAAAGGCGGTAGGGTACCTCTCTATCCCTTTTCACGGTCTCAATCAACCCGAAGGCCCTCGGGGGTAGCTCATCTCCCCGGTCAAACCTGTACGTTGCACGCCGCGACTGGAATCACCACCCGCACCTAGAAAAAGGCCTGGTGATTCCCTCCTTCAAAATATCCATATGGTAAAACAACCAAGGATAACTGGTCATGCAAGGGTTCACTGTCAATGCTCTCTTACACGCTCAAAAGGCGAAGAAGTCAACACCATCGACTAAAGGAAAAGGTGTCACGCCCTTTTTCCTTACCAACACAGGGTTACACCCGACGCCCTGCGTCACCCTGGTAACACATAAAAAAAGGACCAGGGACAAACGAAGTTTACACATAGAGTCTAACAATTCTACTACAAAAAGGTAGAAGAGCTGTAGAGCGTACCTATTATCACTTCATGCTCTACAGGATAGTAGACATCCAAAGCTCGCGGCTGCCCGCGGTCGCAACAGTCAGCTCCCGGAGCCTGACGTGGACCGCCTATTGGTGATGGGGAGACCTCGTAATGTCGTCCCCCACTACCAGCTCCTCCTACTCCTCTTCTAGAACCACCTCTCTGGGTACCAATCTGATCACGGCGCTACCTCTGTTGTGGTGGTGCGCCTGCTGCCTTCCCGAAGCTCTCAATAACTCGGGTCGGGCAGTCTAGTGCCAAGTGACCTTGCCCATCATAAGCATAGAACCGACTCTCTCTGGGCTGCACTGGTGCCCTCTGGTGCCACTGTGGTGTACAACCACGCCCCAGAGTCTGGTTGTTAGAAAGCCACCTGTGTCGAGGTCCTGCTTGACGACTCCAACTAGGTGCGGCAGACGTCTCGGCTCCAACGTGTCTGCTGCCACCACCAACTCCAGAACGTGACAGGAAGCCCTCTATCACCAGCGCCTGCTCTAGCACCCCGACATATGTGGAAATTCCCAAGGGCACTATGACAGCACGAATCTCTCTACGGAGACCCTGCTCAAACTTTTGAGCTTGGATGTTGTCTTCACGGACCAAGTTTGGGTAAAAGCATGCATGGTCTGTGAAACTAGACCCGTACTCGGCCACCGTCATCCCTCCCTGCTGAAACTACAGGAGATCTTGAATCTGAACGGGGCGCAAGCAGGAGGGGAAAACTCCTCATGAAACAACAACTGAAAGTCATCCCACGAATGCGACGACTCATCAAGAAACCGAGTCACCAGACTCCACCAACGTCGAGCTGCGCCACGAAAAAGGGTGGCTGCCAAAGCAACTCTCTGATCTGCTGGCGTCTGCACAAGCCTGAAAAGGAGAACCACTTCCTCGAGCCAAACCTCTGCTTCCTGAGGGTCCAGCTCACCACTGAACCTCAGCGGTCTCTACCGCTGGAACTCACAGAGCGTGCTCAACCTGCGCTCAAGCTCAGCCTGCTCTGCTAAAACTGCCTGCTGCTCAATAGGTGGGGGTGCTGCTATCAGCCTACCCGGAGAAAGGGGCTCGCACGATGGGTCCTGGACTGTGGCCTTATAGCTCACAGGGTCGTCGTCACGAACCAAAGCTGGTATCCTGGATGGCTGTCCTCGCGGAGACATCCTTAAAATTATCAAGGAGTGTCGCGGTCAGATGAGCATATATGTATATACCGAAAACAACAACGATGGGGAGCTGACTCAAGAAGGACAATCAAGACTCCGTCCTATGTGATGCACAACCAAATTTCCCTGCAACAAGTGTCTCAGCATGCCGAGTTGACAAGTGGGTTATCAAGGTCCTAATGAATGGATACGTCGGTCGCCGCACCATCACTGGACTCCCTGGCCTAAGAGCCGCTCTCGAGACACATTAACACTATTTCCCTAAATCCCAACCAATTCCTTTTTATTTTAGGTACGTCCAAACAATATCCCAAGGAAGGAAACACCTCTAATACAACTTTGTCACGACCCGACCCTACCCGGGCTCGAGCCGCAACTACCCCAAACCCGCCTCTATAGGCCAGGGGTTGGCGACCAGCACCGAAGGCACAATAACTCAGGGAGACCTTTGCCTAAGTACCTGTACACACACACACACAGCAAAATCAATGCAACAGTGCAGAGAAAAAGTAAAGACAAGAAAATAAAAGGAAAGGGAAACTGCTATATAAATACCACAAAGTGCATCGACCTCTACAAGTACAAATTACAAACTGAAAAGAAAATGGGAAAACACGCAGCCAACCAAAATTTGCCACAACCTGAAAATAGGTAAACAAAAGAAACAGCTGAAAGGTCTCCCACCTGGAACCCAGCTACTACCACTGCACGCGGTCCAAGCTCCCAAGATCCTACGCTCCACCGAAGTCACGCTCCACCTGTCCGTCGTCTACAAGGGTACACCAAGTGCGGGAAAATCCCAAGCAGGGGTGAGTATAAAAAATACTCAGTAGGATACCCCGAAGGCTCGAGGGAGCAACAAATGAGGTACCGAAGGGTGAGTAGTAGAGAGATCAGGGAGATGTAGAAGAGTACAACAGAGAGTGCTGTAAAGAATCCGGCTCAACCTAACAAGAGGAAAGAAGGTAGGCTCATCCAGACACAAGGAGATGGAAACAGTGAGAAGATGAACCTACCGTCAAGTCTTCGCTACCTATAGCAGGAGAGTAGACTCATCCCACCATGAGAATCTAGACATGAAAAGCACGTGGCATACCCTGCGCGTCTTCGCCTCTCCTGGAAGGAGAGTAGCCAAAACCCAAGGAGTGGGTACTCGTACGAGGTATATACAAGCCCATATGCTCAACAAGAAACCCGAACAAACTCGTAAGGGGATCTCCATCACGTAGCTCATCCCAAGAAAAGAGTATCCAACAGTCCCAGAAGTAACACCATCGATGCCTAGCATCCCGCATGTCTGCCCCGTACCGCAATCCAAGGGGCTCAGTCACCACACCTCAACACTATCCGCTTTGGACGGTACTGACTCACCCGCATGGTTTTAGGTCGCGTCACAAGGACACGTCTCGGTGGGGGAAAGTTCCCCCCGTACTTGAGAGTTCTATGGGAACGTCAACCACAACTCATCACTGCCCCGTAGTCGAGAGGTCTGCTCAAAGTCGACAGGTGACCCCCTGCCCAGCCCTGCTGGAGGGTCCCTGGAAGTCAACGGGTTCCCACTACAGGAAGCCCCGAAAAGTTTATGGGTGCCACACTGCCCAGTCCCGTAACAGGGTAATCCACTGGAGGGCGACCCGGCTTAAGTCAACGACGGAACCACTGCCCAGCCCAGCTAGAGGTAACCCGGCATTAGGGACCACTGCCCAGCCCAGCTGGAGGTAAGCCCAGCATCGGGGACCACTGCCCATCCCCGCTGAAGGTAAGCCAGGCATCGGGGACCACTGCCCAGCCCTGATGGAGGTATGCTCGGCATCGGGAACCACTGCACAGCCCAGCTGGAGGTAAGCCTGGCACTGCTCTGTCCATCCCTGCTGGATGGTACTACTCGGTGAACACCATTGTACTAGCCATCCCTGTTGGATGGTAACCCACTGACGAGACCAGCTCGATACAACCTCATCCCTGCTGGAAACAACCTCAGCCCTGCTGGAAACAATCTTAGCCCCGCTGGAAACAACCTCAGCCCTGCTGGAACAACCTCAACCCTGCTGGAAACAACCTCCTGGGTAGAGGATCGGTGCCCGCATAAAGTGTTGGTCACACCAAAACCACAAACTCTACCAGGGAACATGGAGCAACGGGGGAAACTCCCCAGGCCTCACAAGGTGATCCCGCTCCAATCTACTGAGTCACTGTTGAAGCGGACCAAGACATCTCATCCCAGAATGTGGGGAAAACACCCACGTTGTGCGAACACCCGTAGTCGCAGACGGTGTCGCAGTCCGGTGAAAGGGGACAGTACTGGAACCCCTCACAGCCGAAGAAGCAGAGGAACCAAACCATCTCTGTTGGCCCAACCAACGAGATCAAGACCAGGGGGAGACCACTCAACCCTGCTGGTCAGACAAAAGAGTACAAAGCCAGTGGAAAACTCCACCCTGCTGGACAATCAAACGAGCACAAAGCTAGGGGAAAACTCCACCATTCTGGTCAAACAAACGAGCACAAAACCAGGGGGAAACTCCACCCTGCTAGTCAAACAAACGAGCACAGAGGGACCCTCTACGTCGTAAGAGGTCAAGTATGCAAAGCAGATCACGACACGCACATGGGGCCCACACGACGTGTGGCCCCAAGTCAACCCCAACTGAGCGCACAAACATCCTCAGGTACAAACAACCACACGTACCACCAAGTGCTCTCATATACTCCCGAAGTATACCTCATTCCAGCCCAAAGGCTATCGTGCACACGGCACCCAACATCAACGCGAAGGCGTGACATAACAACTCCACCTCAAAGGACCAGGCACGGCCAACCACATCTCGTGGACCAATTGTATCGCTCTCCCTAGAGTGCGTGATCACATGACATGGGTCCGCTACAAATAAGGTAGGGAGAACCACCACTGGAGCACCTTCCATGCTTCCACATTTAACAAGATCAGGCAAGAGGCTCCACAAAACCAAACGGATCACACCGTTGTAATTTTCGTGAAAAAACACGTGAGATCGACTACTTACTCGCCTCCAATGTATATCCGACGGAAAGGCCACCAACACCGCCTCACTCCCGAACGGCGTCCCGTGATCCTGATCCTTGGCCCTGAAAACAGTCGGGCGCATCGCACCATTGCGATCCCCTCGGGAAAACACGTCAAAAGCACTACTCACTTGAGTGCAACAGATATCTCGAGAAAAAGGTACATTCTGGCACACCGCACTCGAGCAGTGCCACGTGGGACCCGCATCCCAGTCCCGAAACTCAATGAACGGATCGCACTGTTGTGATCCTCTCGAAAAACCACACAAGATGGACTATTCACTTGTCCAAAACGGTCACCCGATGATAAAGCTGGAAATCACCGTCATCTCCTGAAACGGACCTCGCGGGCCCCGCACCATCATGCGGAATTACAGCGGGCAGACTGTGCCAACGCGGTTCCCTCAGAATAACACCCAACATCGACTGCTCGCATGCCCCGAATGGACGTCCGAGGAAAAAGTCCTAAAAGCTGCACGCAGCTCAAAAGACGGGCTGCGGGGCCCACACCTCATTTTCGGTCTCAACCCCTGAAACCACCTTGTAATCCTCTGCCTCGATTCCAGGGTCCCAACTCCACTGACGGCGCTCAAAACGGACGTCGGACGCGTCCGCGCCGTCCAAAACAAGAATCCCCGAAGGAAACGACAAACCAATTAAAGACGCGTCGCGCCACCGAGGCCCCTCGTTTCGGGAATTAAAAATTCCCGAAACCATCTCAAAAAGATCGTCTCGTCAATACGGTTCCACCGCCGCAGACAGCACTCAAAACGGACACCCGTAGAGGAAAATACGGGTGTCCGAACACCGAGGGGGAAAGACCCCTAGGGCTGGACGGGCCGGTCCGCCCGGCCTGGGCCGGCCCGCGGCTTAGCCGTGCGGGCCGGCCACTGACACGCAGTCCCAGTTCAGAGAGGCCATGAGGGCCTGTCGCAGATGCCGCGTGAAGACCCGCATGGTACGGGTCTTTGTCGCCGCACAGGGGTCGCGCGACGCGACCCCGGGGTCACCGCTCCCTGGCGACCCACCGGCGCGCCAAGGCGCTCCGCCTAGCGCCGACCTCCTCTGGATGTCGCCCCCTTCTCCCGCGGCTGAAGGCACGCCGCACCCCGGACTCATCCAGGCGCTCCACCAGACACCCGTGGATGCCCGCAGACACCCCTACCGTGCCTAGCGCCTCCACCGGACACCCGCGGACACCCCTGCCGCGCCGTCCGCCCTCGCCGCGCCGCCGCTCGAACCCACCGGAAACCAAATACCCGCCAACTTCGGTGGGCGATTGCGAACTCCTTCGATCTTCGATTCAAAATCTGAAACAAGAGTCAGAAAGAGAAAATTTTATACTAAGCGTTCATGGGCTTCGTTCGAAAATATGACAGAGTTTTAATAATATTAATCGAGTTCGAAGTAGGTGCGGTGAATGAAAACGGAAACGACAAGTCCTACCTCGTGGGGCTTCGCCCGAGGCTTCGCGACGATCCGCCAACACCACCGCACCTCGTCGGAGTCGCCTCGCCCGACTGCCTCGTCGGAGATGGAGGAGGATAGGGAGAGGAGGGGTTTCCAGGGGGAAGGGAAGGAGAGGGGTGGGGTTTAAATAAGTTAATTAAAGATTTAATTAATTTAAAACCCCTGAAAAGACCCGCATCCGAAACTCCCGACAGGGTCGCGGTTAAGCCTCTCTTAAGGTAAAAACGACCTCCTGAGCACAATTGAGATCATTAAATTCTAATCCGAGACCCCGTTCAAATGTTATTAATCTTAGCGCTCGAAGCCGCCAAATTACGAAAACGCCCCTGGGGCCATTTTTCACAGACGGCCCGCGCTCGCAAAACTTACACCCCTCCTAGGGTAAACGGCACGCTTTGAACTCAACGGTGCCCTCGTTTTTCCAATCCGAGCCACCATTTAATAGATATTGGAGTTTCAACACTAAACGAATTAATTAATTAATTAATTAATCCGTTTAACGTTCCAGAAGCGGGCGAGGGGTACAAACGTCCTACGCCGAAAAGTTTTATGTTGTTCCTAGGGTGAACACCCCATTCCGGATCCATCCGTACACTCAGATCCCTGATCCGGAACTCCGTTTAGGAGTTATCTGATTTATTTAGTGTTTCCAGTCTGAACGCACTGAAAATTTAATTTTGGCCACTCCAGGGCTTGGAATCGCACGCCGTATGAAGGCACTGCTCTGGAATATTATCAAGAATATTCCAATGTCTTTCTCAGCAAAAACCAGGTTCTTACATAATCACCATGAAATATCCATGTGGGATCCTATAATTCAGTAACACAACATGACATCTTGAAGATGCTATCCAGAAAACCCAATCCAATTTTCAACTCATGCCCATAGAGTAAGAGATAAATTCAGGAAAAGAGGAAGCTACAATTGATGCCCTCCAACCCACAACATTCCAAGCACCCAACCAAGTTCTGAACTAGACAACACCCCTACTGACTGCTGACTACCACAAAATTTCCCTCATCCGGACGCACAATTAAACTAGGTCCACCTAGGATTTCAGGATAAGATGTCTATACCGTACACCTTCTAAAATGATCATGTCCCAAGATACTACATGGCAGACATGGACAATAATCAGATCATGTTTCCATATCCCTATAAACCCAATGAAGTCAATATCACTGACCATCCTGATTACTTCCCTTTCCATAGAAATCTGGGTCATAACATCCATAACTATTTTTTCTTTAAGGGCATCCTTCAAGATATTATCAACTCTGTAAAGGTGGCATTAGACGATCCTCCATAACATGTGGATTTCATAACAATTTCCCTGTTAGAGGAAGTGGATGGATGGACGAAAGTTCCTACCAGGAAAGAACAGAAGACCAACAACTATATGACTCATAAAATAGTTTATTGATCCTGTGGCCCCCTCAAGAAGTAGTTTAAAAAACTCACAATTTCTCCACCACCCCAAAAAGGTGAATTCTAATGTACCTCTCAATGGTGGGCGTGTCCCCCAGAAGCAGGAAGAAATAGAAGAAGAAGATTCATATTCTGATACAAAGTATGCTCTAACTCTTGCATATTTCTTCCCTACAACATCTGCAGCATGGGTACCACCACACCAAACAAAATCCTCATCAATAGATGAACTCATATTCAATAGTGTTAACTTAATACATTTTATGAAACCATTCACCAATAATGATTACACCCACGAATATGGTTTTCCCACATATAACAGGGGAATGGGAGGACACTTGTGCTGAAGATGAGGATACATGGGACATCACAGATATGTATGGAGTCAATATCATGGTCATATCCCCATAGAGGGATCATATATAGCTGAGACTCATAAGAATGTGATCTTGTAGGTTCAATGGAGTTAGGGAGGTTCCTCAGAGCCCTCTAGTAGCAACTCACACACAATTTTCATTTGTGACCTTTTAGAGAGGGTTCAACCTAATCAACCCAAGCCATAGAAATGGTCAGCACAACCTATTCTACATGATGTTGATATTCCCTTTAACATTTGTAGAGGCCCTAGGTTCATCATCCTCAACTGATCCAGCTCCTTATCCATATACCCAGGAGCATCCATATATCGGGATGTAGAGACCTATGGTAGAAATGTATGATGGTCTAATATAACTATCCATGGTCCCAACCAACCTCTCCATCCATGATGTGATTTTTCTTTCCAATTATCATAGGGAGGGACTTGTTGAAGCCCTACGAAGCCCATATGAATTTGAAACAGAAGTCTCTACAGTTGAGGTCTATTGAGTGAAAAAATTGTCCATAGGATGACATGTCTCTGTTTCATTCACTTACCAAAATCAGGATGATCCCATCTAGGGACACATTATATCCTTGTACATATCAAGAAGGCTCAATAATATTATTTTCGAAAGGGTCTTTATAGATAGCAGATCTTGGATCAATCTCATCCCAACCCAAACCCTCCAATGTTTGGGGAATAGAACATGGGACCTATAACCTAAAAAGATGACCATCCAGGGGTATGATAAGCATGAGAAAAGTACATTATGAAATATTAAGCCTGAGACCCAATATAGAGATCTCACAACTAATGTCGAGTTCATGGTTATCCAACAAGACACTGCAAAAAATGTTTTCCTTGGAAGGCCTTTTCTCTATAACCACTCGGTAGTCCCATAAACAATCCGTCAATGTTTAAATTAACCCATCATTAGAATGTTTGGCATACTCCATAGTGACAATTCCCCTTCAAATCTTGTAGATTTGTATATTCTAGTGCATAATTCTATAAAAAAATAAGGAAAACAACCAATATTGGATAATGTTATACATGTTTCCACCCCCAACGGCTTGGGGACTACCCCTATAAATCCCTAGAGCATGCTTGATGAGAAATACATTATCCCTATAAGCATGGTCAAAAATAGTAGGCCCAATACAATAGGTCATACCCACTTCTGTCCTTAGCAACATTCACCCTCAGCATCTTTCTACCACAACCCAGATTATGGGAGATGATGAAACATCTCTTGATAATCTTTTTCACAGTAATAGTGATAGAGAGTCCCCTAAACGTACATCCTCATATATATTTTTCCCATGTATTTTGGAATAGAATATGATTATGATGATCTTAGAAACACCCCTCCAATATTAAAGGAAGGTGTTTTCACCACCATAGATGAGCTCTGGAAGATAAAATTGGGGACAAAAGAAGATCAATGACCAACTTTGATTAGAACTACCATACCTCCCGAGGAGCAGAAGATGTACATCGCATTACTGATTCACATTTTATATTTTTTTTCCTAGAACTATATATAAAATCTCAGATTGAATCTTGATATAGTTACGCACCATCTTGAACTTCCCAAGGATCATTGAGACTTCCAATAGGCATCCAAAATAATGAACCCCACCCATGCCGCAAATATAGAGGCATATATCGACCATTTGATCAAATCTAACATATTCTGGGAGGTGAAATACCCCAAATTGATTTCCAACATCATCCTGTTAATGAAAAATAATGAAAATATTAGGTTCTCTATTGATTTTGGAGACCTTGAACAGAATTTCCCGAAGGAAGATTTTATATTTCCAATCACAAAACTCTTGATTGATGCAACTGATGACTTACAATACATTTCGTTCATGGATCAATACTTGGGGTATATTTAGATCAAAATGGACCATGAGTATGAATAGCCCATCTCCTTCAGGGGACGACAATGGTATATTCCGCTACCAGGTCATGCCCTTTAGATTAAAGAACACCAATGCCACATATAAGCACAGAATGCTTTGAATATTTAATGCATTCATGGGAAAGATAGTTGAGTTTTTTGATGAAAACCTGTTCATAAAATATTGATAGCTTTGTTGTCACATCAAGAATCTCTAAGAAAGCTTTGATAAATTGTGATAGCATAGTCTGATGATGAATCTACGGAAGTGTAATTTTGGGTAAACATCAGGCATGTTCCTTAGATTTGTGGTACACCACTATGTAATTGAGGTTAAGCTAGGGAAGGCTAATTCATAGTAACATCACCCCTAGGAACCTCAAAGAATCGAGGGGTCTCTATGTTCACCTTTCCTAGATTCAGTTATTCATATCCACCTTGGTAAGAAAATCCCTCCCATTTACAAGGATGATGAAGAAGGGAGTCACCAACCAATGGGACGATGATTGCAAAAAATATGTTGTGAATATCAAGAATTAACTGATCTATCCACCTATTTTGATACCTCCAACGGAGGGGAGGCCACTCATCTTATATGTGGCCACCAGGGAATGGTCACTAGGTACCCTCCTCACTCAAAATAACAACATGAGAAGTTATAATAGTCGCGAATTCCTCATCCAAACTATGCTATGTATCGTGATAAAATATTATGATGTTGAAAAAAACTACCTTAAACTCATCTGCCTATTTCAAAAGTTAAGGCATTAATTGCAGCACAATGAGATACAATTCATCTCTCGTATCTGCCCATTCAATTTCCTCCATGACCACCCTATGTTTACCAGGTGATCGGATCAGTGGGCAGTCATCCTGTACCAATACGATATCTGGTTCGTTTCCCATTAGTTTATAATAGAGAAAACCATTTCTGACTTCCTCGTGACACATGTCACTATATAAAATGCATTGGAAGACACCAAATTCCATGATTAAGTGGTTTTCTATACCCATGACACTCCCCATACATGCGAGATATATTTTCATAGCACCTCTCAGTGACTTATTGGCCCAAAAGGCATAACCCGAAACTCAACTGGGTTGGCATAGGGGTCATATTTGTCTCCCCAGATAAAGAACTTATGCAATATTCTTTCTCACTATCTGAAGGTTGCACGAACAATGATTTTGAGTTCCAAGCCATCATAACTGGGTTAGAACTAGTGTTACAATTTCACATATACTACCTGAATACTAATGAGGTTGTAAAGATTGTGATAAAGCAAATCAACAATGAATATTCCATCAAAATATAAGAACTATCCCCTCTCAATGCCTATTTCATTGGATTAATGGAATACATTCCATTTGATCCCACGTTTCATTATATACCTCGATCACATAATGCTCATACTAATGCACTGGAAAATGTAGTAGCTATCTTGGAAGTCCATGATTAGGGGGAAGAAACCTTCTGCATTACACATCATAGAGTGGTATCATCGATTAAAGTGAGTTATATGAATGAAATCAATATGATCAGCCACACCTCGTAGCATTATAAACTATAAACCACCTCCATATGGATGAATTCTATAATCAGCTTCCTTAGGGACATGAATCTTTTGACGGATCGAGCTGGAATGGAATAGATCTGGCACTGAGCAGAAAACATCACCTTATAGGATTGTCCAAATGATATGAAACTAAAATAAAAGTGTGTATTCAATGGAATTTTCCTCAGATGCATAAAAGTGGATTAATTATTTCCATCATGGAATAATTCCCTGTGGTATCCTATAGCAACCAGGAATCTAGAACCACGCTTTCTCACCAGATCAGAAGGTAGTGGTAATACTAGAAAACCCTGATACAAGACTGTGTGGAATTCACCAAAAAACATCATGCATTCTATATTCATTCAAACTTCATCCATGATCCCTGGAAATTACTACACACTGCTAAATACTCATGGCCATTCACTTTTGGGGGGTTGTATGTTCTGGGTCCATATCCACTAGCCACATCCAAGATGTTCATGTACATCCTTACTACTACGAACATTTTTTCCAAATAGGTTGAGATGGTACACTTCAAGGAAGTTGAGACCATGAATATCATTAACTTTGTAAATTCCAACATCATCACCATGTTTAGATTACCTCAATGGATATTAACAGACAATGTGACCAAATTCTATTCTGTGGAGTTGAAGTAGTTATATCACGAGTATAACATTAAATACAATCACTCGATGCACTATCATGTAGTGAAAACTTTATAGATAGGGGCCTTCAATAAGACTTTGTTGAATATACACCAGAAGATGGTGAATAAGTATAAGAAGTCATGGCTGGACAAAATCCTCCATGCTTTATATTCTTATAATACCACCACATGTACTGCTACCCAATAAGCTCCATACTCACTATTGTATGAGACCAAGGCAGTGCTACCCATAGAGGTCATGCTGCCCTTGCTCCGAATATCTATTTTCAAGAAACTCTCAAATGATGAAAAATCCAACAAATGGTTGGATGAGTTGGAGCATCTAGATGAGAATAGGTATTTCACACTGCAAAACCAGGAATTCCACCAGAACCGGATTGAACAATCCTTCAATAAAAAGGTTTCCCTCTATTCTTTTCTCCATGGATAATTGGTGATAACTCTAAAAACACCAATGATACATGGGAAGAAGCTCCAAAAGTTGTAACCCAATTGGGAGGGACCCTATGATGTACATATTTTCTATAATAATGGAGCCTATTCATAGGTCACCATGGATATAAATCATGTCACACCACCCACCAATGCAAGATTTCTCAAGAAATAATTTCCATAATAACTGAAAATAAGTTATCAACATTGGTGTAAGTCCCATAATCGTTCATTCCGCATGACATTAAACTGCATGGAATGCCTCGAACAAAACAATAAATTGTGCAGATATGTCCTTGTCACATGATTTTAAACTGCACAATCTCCCTATAATTATGTACCACTCGATTCTCATTCACAATGTGATTTGTAAGGATGTGTTGATCTTATATCTTGGACCATCCTCCACACAACCTAAAATAATCATATCCTCTCCTCCATTCCTCTGAATAGTGGGTGGTGTCATTTCCATTCCTTGTTTTCAAATCATGAATAGCTCACACATGTTTAGAAATTTTGATAAGGCTTTCCCCACACAAAACAGGGTGTCAAGGCTTGGGATTAACCAATTATCATCCTAAATTTAGGGACATAAAGGGTATGTTTTGAGTCCTCACCGCATGATGTTAAATTGCATGGTCAGTTTCCTCTACACAACATGAAAATGTATGCACCTATGGACATCATCTATGAGGAACACCATCACTGGTGTCGATCTCCTACTGTATAACAATTTCATGAATTATGTGAGGATTGATTTTCATTCTCAATGAGATATGTAGTGACACCCAAACACCTGATTCTGGAACCGTCCATAGGATTATCTTCCATTCAAATTAGGTGAAATTCATTCTCCCTACATGATCTTAAACAACATGGAATATAAAGAACTATGTGTGGATTAATTCCCATCCTCAGTGGATATGTAGGAACTCCTGGGCATTTTTCCCATTGTTGACCCCTAAGAAACTTTGAACTTTCCTGGACCCTTGTCCTAAGTCCCCTCCATGGAGTTCATGGTTCAGGGTCGATGTATGTGGCCCGCATTCATGTCGTACTTGTTTTACCAGGCCGTGGACATCCTTTTTGGGACATTATCCCTTATTTTTTGTCATAGCCATATGAAAATACACTATATTGGAACCCCTCACCCATACTGCATGACATTAAAATGCATGGAATAGCATCGAACTCTGTATGGATTGATTCCCATCCTTGTGGGATATGTGGAAATTCCTGGGCATTTATTTTTCAGTTCTATCCCCAGTTACCAAAACACATGCCTTGTTTTAGGCCTCTTGGCTTGATCTCCTTCAGGGATGCATGGCATGGTTTAGGTCTCTTTGTCCCTCATTCACATAATTTCTACCTTCATCATCCCTGCATGATGTTAAACTTTAAAAAATATGAAGAATTATTTGCGGCTTGATTCCTTCCCATGCAAGATATGTAGGAATGCCTAGAAATTTTGTCTACAGTTCCATCCCCAGGCACCACAAATTATTCCATCACCTTTTATGGCTTCTTAGGGAACTTCCACTATAGAAATGCACATGGTATGGTGTGGACCTCTTTTCTCCTCATTCAAATCAAGTATATTCTACCATTCCATGAGCATCCCCCTGTTGGAAATTATTCCTCCAATGTCCTAGCCATATGATAATAAACTACAATGCAATTTGCATCCTCACTGCATGACGTTAAATTGTATAGTTCTTATATAACTACATAGAATTTGATTCCCAATATGATGGGGTATATAGGAAACCCTCTAGGGTTCAATCCCATTACTTCACAGAACTCATACATTTCTATTTATTCAGGTTGGTCCACCCTCATCCTTACTGCATGATGCTAAATCACATAAGTCATCACTGGAAGATGTTAAACTACATGGAATCATGTCCCACTACGTGATGGTAAACTATAAAGGTAATTGTTTATAACCCTTATAAAAATACCACTAGAACCATACCCTGTGAAACTAGAGAATAGAGTTCTCCATCATCTATTTATGTAACTCAACCTTTGTCCCACACTTCATGTCTTGAGTGTATCAGGCCACCATGAACCATACATGGCCCTTGGAATGTACATCCATCTTCAAGGACCCTTGGATTGACTATGAATATTTTCCCATGGATCCTAAATATGTGTCTATGGACGTACACTAGATATATCACTCTAAATATGGACATGCCAATTCTCATGATCCCAGACATCATCATGGCATCACTCAACACCCCAGTGTGTCTGAACCACTCTTTGTATAATTGTCCCAAATCATCCCTCATGACCTACGAACCATGATCAATGAATTAAAAAATATCTACTACCCACCAATAACTATTTTTCAGTACTATTGACCATGGGTATACTAATAAGCTTCTTTTTTATCATCCCCCATACCAGGTCTAAGTGGAATGACCTTAAACATATCACACTTTGTTCACAACTGTATGACCTTAATATCTAGCAAACAATGTTCCAACCCGCAATACCTTAAACTACTAATGAATGAGTTCAAAAATCATCAAACTAAAAACCTACAAAGGGATACCTGAGAAAAATTCAATTAATCACCTGCTAAACTCGTCATTTCTATTGTTTAGGAAAAAATTATGGCACAACTGACTAAGGAATAAATTTCATAGGGTATACTATGTAACCCTAGTAAAATCTAAGTTATGATCACTGGACCCCCTTGTCTAGGAAAAAATAATACAAATGATTCATCATATATCTTCACCATGAGAATATGTTTGGTAGGTGGTTTCACTACTTTTAGGGTTCTCGAACCCTTCATGGATCTTACATTTTTCATATTCACCACTTCATGATCTAAAGAATCTCATTTCATCTCAAATATTTCATTTTCCTTGAAGATTAAAAGAGATATATATGCATGGACATTCTATTGATGCAAGGGATTAGACCCACTAACCAGAGACATTTTGGCATGAAATGCAGGGCTTTCTGATTCTTGTGAGCCTGACGTCACCAAGGTGGAACCAAAAACACCATTGTGTTATAGGTTACCCCATAATGATTGTCACATACCTTGACCATGACATGAGAACTTTTCAATATGATTTACAATATACGTATCAGACTATCCAAGTTGATCTGATATCCTCGATGTTTCATTTCCATGTTTTGTACCCATTCTCAAAGCCAAAATGAGACCCTTCCATCTTGAATATTTTTGTGTCCCACATATCATGATGAGAAACCACAAGGTGTAGGTCTCAGGCTATTCAATTAAGAGATACGTTTCGCTAGGGAGCCGTAACCCTTCCTAGATAGCCTTACCTTCATTCCCAACATCACAATCTTAATGTTTAAGACTTCGTAAATATCTCATATCCCCTAAAAAGGAATAGAGATTTATCTACCCGGCTATACCAGTGATTCAGAATGGCTCAGACCCACCGACAGAGGATATCTTGTCCCAGCATAAAAGGACTCCTAATCCTCGTTAGCCTCAATGACACCATGGAAGAACCTGACACCCACATAATAAAAAAATTGATATACCTGACATGTCTACCCCATTACATATAATTTTTCTCAATATTTTGGGTTGTGATTTACACCACCCTCATTCCAACTATCCAGGTGGACCTAGTTCTGTTGTAATTTTCCCTCAATTATGTTCACCCCAAAAAAATCAATAGCCCAAGGAACTCTGATCCTCATGAGCCCTATATGTGTCATAGTGGAACTCTTCATCCCATAATATTTTGATTCATTTTTGGCATGATGGATCCATATCCAATAGATGGTCTTTGATAAAATTCCATAAACTAATGAAACATATGGTCCGAGATAAAAGAACCAAAACTAAAGAAACTGAGGGTCTCAGATAAAATTCCATAAACTAACGCAATATATTGTCTAATATAAAGACCCTAAACTAATACAAAAGACTATTTGAGATAAAATAACCTAAACTAAATCAACATATTTTCCGAGCTAAACAACCCTAAACTAAAGCAATATATGGTTCGAGCTAAAAGCCCATAAACTAAATCAAGAGATGTTCCAAGCTAAAAAAATTAAAATAAATCACGTGGTAGATGGTTGGAGATAAAATACCCTAAACTAAAGCATGTGACAGGTGGTTAGATATAAAAGACCCCAAAATGAAGCAACATATGGTCCGAGCTAAAAGACCCTTAACTAAAGCAATAGATTGTCTGAACTAGAAGATGCTAAACTAAAGAAATATATGGTCCGAGATAAAATAACCTAAACTAAAGCAACATATGGTTCATGAAAAAGGAAACTAAACTAAATCAATAGATGGTCTAAGCTAATGAACCTAAACTAATGTAATAGTTGGTCCAAGATAATGGACCCTAAACTAAAGAAAAAAATGATCAATGTTAAAATACCCTAAACTAGTGAATCTGATAGTTGTCCGGAGGCATGATATATATCCATATCACACTTGAGATGATTTCCACAGATATTAGAAGCACCCATCATTTGGGACACATCTCTGCCATAATTTTTTTGGAAGGTGGTGGCTTGGTCAAAGGTCGAGACATAATTTTTTAAAATAAGGAAGATAAGCTGCAAAAGTCTAAAAGAAGGAATCTTATTACAATACTTTATATAATAAATGAGAAGATCAACAGGCAAATCAACCATCCAAGTGATGCCCTGGTTGATTCCCATGTTGGAAAGACCATCAACCATTTTGTTCACTTCACGAAGAAGAGGGTTTGATAGTAAGGCTCTACACAAGACCTCCTTGATGTCTCGCTATCGAGTGACCTAAAAAATGGTCACATGAACCGATCAAGAGGCCGAGTTGGTGGAACCATATATTCCTCATGATAGTCACCTAAGTCAGAGAAATTACAAAAGTTTAGTATGCAGATGAGATGGATGTTTGTTGGAGAAGGAAGCAATATTGCATAAGAGCAGGGCTCGCGGTCAAGACTCCCGCTGGAGACTCACGGATAGGGATTGGGATCATGGTTCATGTTGAAGGCTAGAAATAGGGAATTAGCAAGTGTTCTATTAAGAAGAAGTCAAATAGTAGAAGTAAATATCCCCCACCCACTATATATAATCGTGTTGTAGAATACTGAAGGATGATCGGTGAGCTGAACATCACATGAAAGCACTAGTTTGTGACACCACAAAGGAATCTAGAAGGAATCCAGTTATCCTTCACACTAAGTCATTATCCCCTTAGACACCACTCTTGTGCGGGAGAATTTTTTCATGCCCACAAAATGATAACCAACAATGAAATCACAAAGGATGAAATAAAGGAACTTGGGTATTATCATTCCCATGAAAGCATGGTAGAAGAGGATGGCTGATGATTTATGGAGCCCTTAAAAGTCTTGTGGTCGCGTGACCACCGAAAGTTCATGTGAAGTCTCCATATATGGACCATTTCCTATAAAAATCACAATAGAAACATCCTCAACAGGCGTCCTTGGTTTCTAGCGACTGAATTGTGGAGGTCGGATGAGCGTCCCCCAAGACATCACAGATTGTCATTGGAATGTACCTAAAAACTATTCAAAATTTACCATAAATCAAGTGAGGTTACATCCCAATGTATAGAATCCCAGTAGTAACAACATTCAAACACCAAAAAATCATTGTGAAGAAAATTATCCCTAGATGATGTAAAATTCATCTCGTGAGACCTCCGAGCCTTCACCGCCAATAATGAAGGTGATGAAGAGGAGGAGACAAGATGGGTTCTTAGTTGCTAGAGGTCATGAGGTGCACATTTGAAGAAATGTGATGCTCCCCAACCTATCAGGTGTGTCTCGTGGAGCCCTTTCATCTCATCAACTGCATCACATGATAATCGTCAGACAACTATAAAATGCTCCAAGGACAAATTCAATGTTTTGGCCACAATACATGCGCACTCTCATATAATCCACATAGTTCACATGAGAAACCACTAGAAAATTAATTAAAAATAATGGATATTACCTAATAAAACTTACATACCTCCCAAACCTAGTCAAATAAAATAAAGGAGATCAAAAGGGAGGATGCAAATGGTGTCCAGGGTCACTAAAAGACATGCGATGTGAACCACGAGCAACCTGCAAGACATCGAGAGACATCAATTTCACCACCAAATCACCTCATGAGGTCCTTCTAGATTGTCAGTTTCACCACAATGAAGACCCAGGACATGTCCATAAAACACCATGACACTCTAAGGATGAATAGACAGGTTTTTCCATTAAATACTCATGCATCACCAGGATACCCATATCGGTAACATGAATCATATCGTAAATATATAGTAATTTCCCTATATTATATACATGAATTTTCACGTGACTGCTGACATTATTTATATAAAATAAAGGATATGGAAAATGGGGAGGTGATAAGGGTCTGCGTTCATTGATGGACATGTGACGCATCTAGTGCATCCTCAGCACTGACCACGAGACCCCAAGATAGGCCATCCCATGACCCGACAATGCCCTCTAACTGGCACTTGGATCTCGTGAAGACCCATGGACATGTTGAAATGAGGACATGGAAGCCCTTAAAGGTGAGATCCTTCAATAATCGGTAGGAATCCGATAATATATGGATAGGCCGACGACCACTGAAAATCCGAAAGATCCCCATACATAGTCCATCACAGAGAATCGCAAAGACTCTATAACGCTAGACCCTGTGTCGACTCCCTCCTGGGCTCATGTCAGATTCCTCGTACAAAATAGTGAGTATGCTAGATGGTTGCACCTATAAATTCTCTATTCCAACTCAAAAAGGGTTGGTTGGATAGTCAGATGATGTGTTGATCGATTAACTAGATACAAGAGGCTATGCACATCGGCGATCATATCCTAGGATTATAATCACATTCGACCAAGAAATCAGCCAACTTTATGCCAGGTAATACACAGGAAGACTGCCAGAGTAGTCATGTTCCAAGCATAAATTCCTTCATGTGATCAATCAATGATCAGAGAAAGGACTTATGGTGAGACATAAAGAGGTGATATCAAATGTCATTCAGATCATGCAAGACCCAAACAAATGAAAACTAAACCAAACTGAGGCACATGAAAAATAAGGGAATAAAGTTGGGATTCATAGTGGAAAACACATGTGGAGGACATGATCTCAAACCTCTGTGGGATTTAGATGTGCTGTTTGTAGATACGTGAAATCACCAAGTCGCACCATCAAGATCTCGCAAAATCCCTTCTTCATGTCATCTGGGAGATAAAAAATGTTCTAAACATGTTGGGAATGGTCTTGAGAACCTTTTAAGAGCACCAGTTTGATCCCAAAAATCCTCTGGGTTTGTCACCCTGGACTTGTGACGTCCTTCAATCGCCTCTCCTAACTCATTCAACAATGCTTACTCACGTCATCCGAGTCTCATCGAAACATCTGGACATGAAGACACAAATCTCACGATGTGCCTCCCTAGAATGAGTCGTCAAAGTCCTGTGACACCATGGGAAATGATGGCCCAGCCTGATGGTGTCTCCTAAAAACATCATCCAGGATATGTGGCACACCTCTGGATATGCTGACATAGACTGAAGATGTCTCCCCGAGGTGTTAGTCAATACATACAACACCCCCAAACCATGCTACCATGGTTCTCCCAAAACCACCATATGTGTCGAGCCAGGTCACATGATGACTCCTGCGGTATGCCGACAGGATCACGAGACACGTTCTAGATATGAAATAACATTTAATAGGGAATGCTTAGTGTGTAATCCCCAACCTTAAAGAAATAGGAGGATGTTGATTCCCACCATAACCAGGATACGTAGAATGCCACCTTATAGGCTCGAGCTTCATATGAAATATCTCAAGCACCTTTCCAATATATATATCCCATATCCACATTCCATGAGGCTGATCATTCACACTCTCATTTTTCTCACAACTAGCATTTATCACGTGGTCTTACGGGTATGCAATGAGAACCTCATTAGAAATCATACATAGGTTATCCTCAGTGTGTAATCCCCAACCATAAAGAACTATTTGGACTCTAATTTCCACCATAAACATAATACAAAGGTCACCTATTTAATGTATCAGTCTCAAAATCAAGTATATGAAGGATTTCCCCAATATATAGATTCCATAGCCACATGACATGAGGACTATCATGAACTCTCTCTTGTTTTTCACAATGATCATGGCTCACATTGGCTCAGGGAGATGAAACGAGCACCTAATTAGGCATAATAAATTGGGTATCCTTAGTGTGTGATCCCAAACCATAAAGAACTACAATGAATCTAATTCACTCCACAGCTAGGATACATAGGACACCTACTTAAAGGATCGATCTCCATATCAATTATCTTAGGGACTTCTGCAATATGAAGATCCCATATCCACATTCCATGAGGTTTGTCATGTAATCTTTCTTATTTCTCACAATGAGTATGGATCACATGGGCATATGGGGTATGCAATGAGCACATCATTAGGCATCATAAATTGGGAATCCTCAGTGTGTAATCCCCCTCCTTAAATAACTACATGGAATCTGATTCTCTTCATAACTAAGATATGTAGGATGCCTCCTTAAAGGTTCATGATCCACATCAAATTTCTAAAGCATTGCCACAATATGAAGACCCCATACCGGCATCCCATTAGGCTATTCGTGCACTCCCACTTGTTTCTCATAATGATCATGGCTCAAATGGGACTATGGGGTTGAAATGAGAACCTCATTATGAATCATAAATAGGTAATCCTCTGTGTGTAATACCCAACCTTAAAGAACTATGGGGACTCTAATTCCTTCCATAACCGAGATACATAGGATGCCACCTTATAATATCGAGCTCCATATCAATTATCTCAAGGAATTCTTAAAAAATGAAGATCCCACATCCACATGCCATGAGGATGATTATGCACTCCCTCCCATTTCTCATAATGAGAATGGATCTGGTGGGATTAGTGGGATGCAATGAGAACCTAATTTGGGATCATAAATAGGGAGGCCATAGTGTTTAAGTCCCAAAACCAATCAAACTACGTGGGTTTTGATCATATAGTAACCAGGATATTTACGATGCCTCATAATGGCTCAATACCATCCTTGGAATATCAATCACCACCACACATGGGAGCATATCCTGATGTACCTGGTCATGTGAATTCATCACATAAGAAGTTTCCCACAACTGAATAGTGATAGAGAACCATAGATATATATATAGATAAATCATGGTCTGTTGTACATAAAAGAGAATTAACCCATATCCATTTTTAGGGATACCTATCCCTTATTTGGATTTTCAAGAGATTCACAAACATGTCTTATATCTATAAGAGTGTCCCATATTATGAAACAATCCCCCCCCAAAGGGTGTGATGAGCCCAACCTCCCATATTCTAGACAAATGAGAGTCCTTAAGAGTCTCTGGGCCTTAAAACCCAAATGACTATTGGCCTTTGGAAACAAGGTCTGTATTCAGCTATGAATGGGGGAACCATTGGGAGTTTTAGGGAAAATTGAAACGGTAATGTGATGAGAAAAACAAATTTTACAACATGGAATCCATCCAAAAGAAAATATACATTTTCAACACATAATATATGCCACTAATATATTAGGGAGGGAAGAATTCATTAGTATATCCATGTAAATTTCATTGATTTATCATAGATCTATTATCATATCCCAAGGAGGTAGTTTAATTTAGTATAAATCTAAAAACATACCAATTTAGCATCCCTAGATTTATCCAATGTTTAAAATCCAAGGGGATATTCATGGGAGAGCTGAAGAATCATAATAAAATATATTAGGTTCTAAATATGGTGGTTGGGTTTGAATTTGGTTAATAATTAAGGAGTAAAATGAGTGGAATTTAAAATTTGTAGAGTTTATTTAAGGCACACTCATCCAAACTCCACAGGATAGCCATTGGATGTCACCTAGTAGGATAGTGTGCAAGGAAGAACCACCTAGGTTCTTTTAGAACAATTAGTGGGCTAGTTGTAGTTTATATCTACCACACAACCTAGATTCCAGTCATGCTAAACCTATGGACAGTAAGAAACTCAAAATATCCTTTAAAATATCTCAATAAGAACATTAACAAACCAAGATCAAGGAATTAAAAAATACACATACCTTAGCCAACTGAGAATGTCACAATATGTAATTTGAATTAAATATAATTGTAAAAAATAATTTCTAATTCAACTAGGACATACTATTGATCATGAAGAATAGATTTAAAATAATTTTTTAATAATTTTTTTTTCTTATATTTTTTAGATAAAAATAAATTCACAATATTAAAAATATTATAAATTATTTCTTACCAATGTATAAAGTAAATCCATTGGTTATAAATTTATTGTAAATGAAAATTAAAAAAACTGAAAGTTAAAAGATTAGTTTTTATGAAAAACTACTTTTATGAATAAAATGTGTTTTCCACTTAATAAATAAAATTAATCACTATATAATTACCATTTTAAATAAAATTATATATAATATATTAAATAAACAAAATTTAACATTCATTTAATGATATTTACTAGGAATGGAATAAGAATAGACTCTACATTATGCTAAATAATCCATTTATCTAAAAATAGTATTCCTTGTAGTTTAATACTTATTATAAATTCGATTTCTACCAATTATAGAAATTTAATTTCATAAAATTATTTCAATATTTGGAATCAAAATTTAGATATTAAAATATGAGTCCACTTTGATTTTTTCATAATGAATGGTAATTACGGTAAAAATTTGTTTCCTTGGTTTTGGTTAAAAAGGGTTAATGAGATAGTTAAAATAAAAAATATGATTTAATATATCACTTAAACCTATCTAAATTATAATAGTTGAAGATATTTTTATCTTAAAATATCTTTTCATTGAGCCTTTGGAACTTTGGTTCCACTTTCAGTCAAATATTACTTTATTATTTTTTAATGTCTTAAGAATTTGCAAGATTTCAAAATCCTCCTATAGGTTATGGTCTTCCCCAAATACTAAACTAAAAAGGATTAAGGTGAAATAAAAATTAAAATGTAATTATTTACCAATATATCTTTAGTTTAATTCTTCCTCAACCTCCTTTAAATATTCTATAACAATATTAAAATAAGTAAATCAATATAATTACTATACTAAAATGCTATTTTATCAATTCAATAACCATTTTCATTCATTCATGAATACATGTGGATTTATAAATCCCCAAATTTATGTGATTAATTTATCTTGTCTACCATACATGGATCAAACAACCCATGATTTTGGACCCTTTAAATTAAATTTTTTTTCAATAGCTTGTGTCAAACACTATACAAAATATAATCAACACCGTACTAAAATGAACCACGAGTTATTAAAATTAAATAAATAATATAATCATTATTAGATAAATAGATAATAATCATTCAAAATAATTATATATTATTATTCTATTTGACTTGTATTTTAAAAATAATGTATTTCTAATGACAATTTAAATGAAGTGGGTATTGTATTTTACCTGAACAAATTAAATAGATCATAGTTAATTTTTTTTAAAATAGAAAAAGATTATATTTATAAAATAACATATCAATATTCAATTATTTATAGATATTTAAGAAATATGATTAAAACATTTAAATTTTAAAAAGGTCTTTTCTAATAAATTTATTTTTCCTTTATATGTTTTATTTTCATTTAATATAAAATTCATAAATTTTATAATTTTCATTTGAAAAAAAAATATTTTTGTATTAAACATGTCAATATTATCTTAGGGTAATTTTTTGGTATTTTTCTAGAAAGATTTATTTTATGTGGAATAATACAATATACCTTTTTAAAAAATAATATGACCTTTATAGATTTATGAGTATATAAGTATGATTTGAAATTTTATGAAAATTATTTTATTAAAAATATATTTACTTTATAAGTGACATGATAAATTTAAAAATATATAATTTGTTTCACAAGCCTCTAATTAAAATTTTAGAACACGAGTGATATAATTCTAAAGAAATTGTTTTTAATATATTATATAACTAGTATATTAAAAATAATTTTCAGAAATTATAGAAATTGAATAAAATAAGATGGATTTCAAATTTTCAATCAGTAGATACAAATTTTTAAATATTGTCCATTTTATATTGGGGCATAATGGATATGTTACCCATTGTAAAATCTATTTAACACGGTAAAAACTAAATTGGTAAAAGTGAAAAATCTAATGGTAATGAATCGAAATAATGTTTAAAAAATGTGTAAGAATGGGTGGTTGAGGAATATATATATCTATTAACCTATTCATTATTTCAATATTTTGGGGAAACTTTCTTGGAGTTAGTCTTCCCATTATTGTAAATTTTTAGGTGTTTACAAAAATTCCATCACGTATCACCTATATAAGGGCATCTCCACTTCTCACTTCCCCTAAAAAAACTCCATAAGTTCATCCTATCATATTATTAACCCTCTCATATGTATTTTAATATACCTTAAAAAGATTTTATTATTATAAAAAGATCAGATCTCATAGGATTTACCCCTTCACAAAGGATATAATCCAATAAGCAAGAATTAAGTTCCTTACCTAATTTATTTTTTCTATTTATTTTTACGCACTCATTTTTCATATTTAATTACACCATATTAAATTATTAAATATGTATTATTATAATGATGATATGTTACTATAATTATGGTATAAAAATTAAACACATTTTCTATTTTCCATTAAGAAAAGTGAAAATGTGAGTCATGTTTGTGTATGGACTACCGCCTCTAAGAATAAACGAGTTAATTCTTCATTACACAATTTAAAGGTTGTATATAAGGATGTTTAAAAAGGGAATATATGATTTTCATGACATTAATAAGGTTCCTTTAATATAAATTTAATATCCTTTTAATGATATTAATGATAAACAATCAATATAATATTGACTCTCTTAAAAATTGGAAATAAAAGAAAATAATTTATTCATACTATGAAGTGTAGTATACATAAATTCTTATCCCAGTTGATTATAATTATGATATATCACACTAATAAACACTAAATGATATAATTTTTCTAATTGTATAATAGTATTGAAACTTAATTCTAAAACCTAACCTGAACCACTAAGTCCAAGAAGGAGTGTCACAAAACCTCATGCATGCCTCACAATGAACAATTGGTTGTTGACTAGCAGTGGTGGAATATAAAGAATCATTGGGAGACTATACCCTCAGTACCAAGTGAACATCCAAGTACACATAAGGAAGTTAAAATAATTAATTTTAAATAAAAAAATTCCTTAACAATCAAAGTAGCAACATATAAATGAAACCATCCCATATAGTACTAATATGACATGCCAGATAAATAAACCCAAAATAAAAAAAGGATTCACGTATAGCGTAAATCCGAAAAATAACATTAGAAACAAACATCCAGACCAATCCCATCAAAAACGTTACACATCCTCCGACTCAACCTGATAAACCTTCCACTATAGGTCACTTTCCCTTCACGATATCCCTAGTCACAAAATCTAAAATCACTTTGAAATACCCAAGTAGGGTGTGATTACAAGACTTAGTAAGACACCACCAATGACCATTAACAATGTTTTATTAGATAAATAGGTGAAATCAGTGAAATTAAATAGTGTATTTATAATTATCAAGTGTGTACCACAAGAACAAATACAAATTATGGGTCCTTAGAGATAGGATCAACATGCTTCGAAACTATTCCTGGAGTAACATCAAACACTAGCTGGGAACAACTCCCTCAATGAGATAATCCAAAACATGGATGAAGCATCCTCGCCAATGGTATAGTATAATACATTCCAACCTCTCCTCCAACGTATCCATCTTAGGGAGTAGTCCACTAAGAATATATTTCACACTCAATTAAAAATGAATAGATAACAACAAATTCATATGGTACAATATAAAAATTACAAATATAGAATAATGTCAAATTAAGAACGTATCCTCAATAATAAAATACAAATATAATAAATAGAAGTAAAATTAAAAAATAATGTGATCAATAATAAAAATAAGTATTACAGGTCTATAAATGAATGTGAACAATCATGAAAAGAACCTGTAGAAAATATATGCTAAAGTCAAGGGTGTCACACATTTTGTGGAACATTGGTTTGTATAAAGTGTCACCATCTAAGTCCAAAAGCACCACTAGATCCTAGAACCAAACATTAGTTTATATTATTTAGAAAAGTAGGATTAAGGTTTGAAATAAAACGCACCCCAAAAGTAGGTCAAGGCCAAACAAACAATAGATGATCCATCACCGACAATGATTTTCATCCAATTAGTGCGTAGATTTCTAAATCATGAATTCAAATAATGGTTCTATAAATAATCATAATACCATTATTATAATGCATGAAAAACCCTTGAATATGATAAATAAATTATGGGTATAATAATTTTTTTATCAAGGAGATAATAAGGTAATTTTTCTAAATCAAAGAAGATCTCATCATATGATTAATGCAGGAACAATTCATAATTCATGCATGTTTAAAAAAATCCAATATACTTGAAATCTCTTATGGGCTATATTGAATTACATTGGCTAGCCAGAAAACTCCTTAGACTACCTGATATTTTTTATAAGGACGATGTTCACCCCAGAATAACTAATGGTATGCTAATAGATTTTGGGAATAAATAATTTTACCTTGGATTCACAATAACTATCTAGTGGGACTAGTGTAGGTCTAAAAGCTATAGTAAGTCCCCATCTAGGTTTTAAGCTCGCAAACACCTCTAACACACCTATAAACACATATGAAAAGATAAAAAACCTATATAAAAGGTGAAAAGATGAATTCTTGAAATAAAATTGTCCTAATTCTCCCCCTTTTAGGAATTCTTGTCATCAATAAGTATCCCCAATGGTCAGCATAACTCTTCTTGGAAATTTCAATGCTACCATAGAACCAAAATAAGAGTAACGATTTTTAATCACAACACTTTCTCACTTTAGATCATTGTTTATACACTTTATATAAATTATGAATCCTGCTTCATCTCAACATCTTCCCAGTTGAGCACATACACAAAAATGGGTTTGTACTTCCGAAGTTGAGCCACATGGAACATATTTTTCATACTTTAATATCACGGAAGTGTCCTACTGATATTCGACCTTCCTATTATATTTTATGATCTATAAGGGTTTGACATACCACAATACCTACATTACTTACCTCTTCAAAATCATATTCCCTAAAAGAGGGGACATCAATTAGAAAACATTTTCACCCATAGAAAATTGTATGGTTCATCTCTTCTGGAAAAAACATCCCTCAAGTTTTCTTCTAAGTATGTTTTGTGTGTGTTTTTTGACAATGCTATACATCTATGAATAAAAATTGATGGTGTTTTTTGAATCAGGTGTTTAAGGTGGAATAGATTCCCAGTGTTTTCCAAATATTTTGGCTTCAAAATCAGGAGTTTGGTTTTTGGAAAAGGATGATTTCCGCATATGGGAACATTGTACGTGGACCATGAAGCATAGTTCGCATGATGTATATGGTAGTACATCGAATTTCTATTTCCGATTCTTTCACCGGGGGTGTCCATTATGTTAGGGGACGGAAGACCAGTTAGATGCCCCTCATTCCCGCTTTCCAAAGGCGGGCGACATCCGTTCCTTATTCAGGGATGTTTGCTCCTTGATCGAAATAGGATGATGAGATATCGGTTCTTATATCCGTGGATTCCTCTTTGAAACTTGTCACCTATTATGGGTCTCCCTTATAGATTTAAAATGATGTTCATGAAACTCTTCCTAGTAACATATCTTTATGGACACCTGTTATTTACACTGCTTCTGTTGGAACATTTCAAAGGGTATAGTCAGGGCAGAAACCATCAGTTTGGGGAGTAGTCACGTTGGACATCACTGGCGTGTATGGACACTAGGACACTAGAGAATCTAGGATTCTTCCCATTATTATAGGGATTCTTGAGGGAGCAATAGCCCAAGGCATCCCATGTATAACGTGGGGAATTTTATGTCTTAGGCATGTATCTGAGGTTTTTATCAGCTTCCCATTTTTAACACAAGGTATGCCACAAGTTTAACGTCTAGCGAAGTTGAATCAGACTGATCAAAACACAAATTTTAGTGGATCAGATGGGTGAAACCTTTGGAGGGAACACTGATTTTGGGCCAAAGTGTGGTTAGATTCCTGATTGTTGTTAAAGGGAATGGGGAATGATGTGGCATGATCCCACCGAGATGTGGCGGCCCAGGTAAGAATCAGAATGGATGATGTATGGTTTAATGAGTCAAGTGGAGAATGAGATGGTGTCAACTTGAGGACAATGGTGATGTTGATATTGAGTCTTGAAGATACCTACTATGTATCCCCGAGGTAGGGAATCAAAGTCCCAATAGATCATCTGATGATGGATTACCATCGATTGGGGATCACAACAGCTAACCACTAGATGGGGTTACAACGACTTACCATTGTATGGGGATTTAAATGTATTACCACAGGATGGTGGATCGCAATGGCTTACCAATGGATGGGGTCACATCGTATTACTGTCGAATGGGGATTTTAACATCTTACCACTGATTGAGGTCCACAGTTTAACATCATGCAGGATGAGGGTGAACTGACATGAAAGAGGACCTGGGGCCCTGATAGATGGTGGGATTGAACCTCGTGGAGGCTTCCTATGTACCTCACCTTGTCAAGGATCAACGAACACATAGTTCATAAGGGTTTGGGAGAACTGACATGATGTGTTTTGGAGCGACCAGGTGTTGGGCTTGAGCCTCAGGGAGGCTTCCTATGTACCTTATCTAGGAGATAAGGATCAAAGGCCTCGTAGATCGTGATGGTGTGGGAGCTGATGTCAAGGGGGGTCGAAACCAATTGTTTTTGTTCTTGAACCTCAAGGCGGCTTCCTATATACCTCGTCTTGAATATAATGATCTAAGACCTAGTAGTTCAGGTGTTTGGTGAACCGATGTGAAGATTATCAGGACCAATGGGTGGTGGGCTTGAACCTCAGGGAGGCTTCCTGCATACCATATCTAGAAGACAAGGATCAAAGACCTTGTAGTTTGTGATGGGGTGTTTGTTGAACTGATGTGAGGATGGTCGGTACCAATGGATGGTGGGCTTAAATCTTTGGGTGGTTTACTATATACCATTCCTTGTCAAGGATCAAAGACCACATAGTTCATGGGGTTTGGGGCTTACACTCTAGGCTTCCTGAAGAGGATCTCATGGTCGATGCTAACTCTAAGCCCACGTGAGTCATCCTTGGTGTGAGAAACAAGAGAAACCAAAGACCTAAATATCACATCATGAAAGGTGAATCCATGGAAAGTAGAGCGGGGCTCACGCGTGGTTAGATCCCCAATGAGGAAATAGGGGCTTACACATGGTTTGCATCCTAGGGAGATTAAGATTGGGACTTACTCTATGGTGGAGGCTCGGGTGGTGATGAAGCACATTGGGAGAATGATTTGTCCCCCAGGAAGAGAGGAGGAGCAGAGGTTCTGCCTCCTATAAGGAAATCTAGGGGTATTTCACCATGGTGGTTTCCCTTCCCTGCGGATAGACATCGCTCTGGTAAAGATGATTTCATTCCATGTGAGGAATTCTCTCACTCCCATGGAGAACAGTGGGAATAGAGAATGACTGATACAAGGAACCCCATGTGCAAGGCATGGGTTGAGGTCGTAGTTTAACGTCATGTGCTGAGGATGATGGTGAATGACAGTTTAACGTCCTGCATCATGGACAAACCAGGTTCACTCAGCACCCCTAAAAATTACATAACCAGCACCCTTTACACCTTGGTGAGGTAAGGCATAGGAAACGCTGTGACAAAGCATTGTCATGAGGTGATCCCATTTGGGGTCCACATTGGTGTGGTTATGGGAAGAAGCGGTGGCTATTAGCATGATATTAGGGATTGTGTGTGGCTTACGCATGGATGTAGCCCGGGTGCCTCTATGGAGCGGTAATGGGGAATTTAGTTTATGAAAAGAAGTTGTTTGGGTGCCACTATGGAGTGGAAATGGTGGATGGGGCTTACGCGAGGAATCTACCTAGGTGCCACTATGGGACGACAATTGTGAATGGGGAAAACACATGGAAGTTGCCTGTGGGCTGCTATGGAGAAGCAATGGTGAATGGGGTATACGTATTGAAGCTGTCTGTGTGCCTCTATGGAGCGGAAATGGTGAATGGGGATTTTGCAAATAAGCTCCATGGTTGCCGTTATGGAGCGACAATGCTGAATGGGGATTACGCAAGGAAGATTCCCTAGTGTTGTGATAGAGCTGCAATGGTGACTGGGGCTTATGCAAGTAAAATACCAAATTGCCTCTATGGAGTGATAATGGTGAATGGGGATTACACATGGAAGTTGCCCATGTGATGCTATTGAGTGGCCATGGTGAATGGGGCAGACGCAAGGAAGCTGCCTGTGTGCTGCTATGGAGTGACAATGGTGGATGGGACCTACGCAAGGAAGCTTCTCGTGTGCTGAAATGGATTGGAAATGGTGGATGGGGCTTACGCAAGGAAGCTATCTAGGTGTCTCTATGGAGCCACAATGCTGGCTGGGGCTTTTGCAAGGAAGTTGCCCAGTTGCTACCATGGAGAAACAATGGTGACTGAGGATTACACAAGGATGTTTCCCATAGTTTCTTCCTCATGTCTGGCTATGAGGGCATCCCAAATAACTGGTGGGTTTAGTTATATAATTGAGGGATACACCTTTTCTCAAAAGCATAGGCGGGATAACACCAAGAGTGCTGGAATCAGACCAATCAAAGGGGGATGAAAAGTGTGAATCACATGAACGACATTCAGAATGGGGTGATATGGGCATGATTATGGAGGATAACTGTTGACCGTGTTAGAATCACATCATCCTTATTGTTTTAGCCTGAAATGGGGACAATCAAATGAGTTTTGACTGTTGACCGTGTTCAAAACACAGGACCTGACTCAAAATGTCGTCCAAATCCTTCTGGGGCATTGGCCCAGGACGGTAGGTGAATCGATTCTGCATGGGACCAGGCTGTTAGGGGGTCCCTCAAGACATGATAGAGGGTGAAGATCCGAATGAAGAACACAAAAATCACGGGGTGGAGTGGTGGAATGTTTGAACAGATTCTACTGCTCGTGAAATTATGCCACTATAATCATGGCTTGAGGGATCTTATTCTTAGATGACAAGGCATCCCTAATTTGTAAAAATATTCATCCAATTATTGAATAATATGGAATAATAAAATTTATAGTCATGGAGATAGGACTGTTGGAATCTCATGCTTGGAGCATAAGGCATCTATTGTTTAGAGCAAGAGGCATCCAATGTTTAGAACACAGGGTGTACTACAGTTTATAGTCTTGTAGATAGGACTATTGGCATCTTATTATTAGAGAATAAGGCATCTCTTCTTTAAATAAAGAGGCATCCTATATTTTTCACATAGGGAATAATACAGTTTACAATCATGTAGAGAGGACTATTGGTATCTTATTCTTGTAGCATAAGGAGTCTCTTTTTTGGATCAAGAGGCATCATATTCTTTTCACATAGTGATTAATATAGTTTAAAGTCATGTATATAGGAATATGAGGAATACAGAGGGTTACATGCGATGGTACATCTGTGGTTGCATCCTTCGTTTACGGGAGTTGTGATGCTCAAAGGCGTGAGTTGTTGTGGTCGGAGCTGTCCAGTTTCGACCCTGGTGACCAACCATGGATAGTGAGCGGAGACTTCAATATCATTGCACTTCCGGAGGAGAAGAAGGGTCTTGGGGAGTTCCCCAGGAGGTATAGTAGATCCTTTGTCCATTTTATGGCGGAAAAAGGGCTGATGGACCTGGGCTTCCATGGTGACCCCTTCACCTGGTGCAATAACCGAAAGGGTGAAAGTCGGTGTTGGAGTAGACTGGACCGATGCGTTGCTAACGTCCACACCATCTCTTTTTTCCCTAGAGCGAAGGTTACCCACTTATCGCGAAGTATTTCTGACCACTCGCCATTGTTGGTGTCTTTGTGCAGGGAGGAAGTTAGGCAGGAAAATTTTTATTTCTGTAGCTAGTGGGAGGGTAGGCCGGACTACCATCGGCTGATATCTAAGGTCTGGGAGGAGCCTACTCAAGGGCATTCATGGGGGGCTCTTCACGCCAAGCTAAGGCGTCTGAAGAGTGATCTCCAGGTGTGGGCCAGGAATATCCCTCCTCGGGACCATGTGCTGTCTGTGCTCAAACAGGATATTGAGGGGTTGGAGGCTCGGTTAGAGGATGGGTGGGCTGAGGAGAACTTCGAGGAGCTGGCTGAGAAGAGGAGTGCCTTGGCGGATTTAGTGCTCTCGCAGGAACGCAAGTTGAGGGAATGTTCCAAAGCTAAATGGCTTAAGGAGGGGGATAATAACACAACCTACTTTCATGCTTGCTTGAGGGAGAGGAGGCGAGCGGTGAACCCAAACATGGCGTTGGAGGATGGCTCGTTCATAGAGGATAGGGAGGTGGTCGGGAGTATGGCCTTGTCATTCTTTAAGAATCTCCTTACGGGACCGAATGAGTGCATGGTTCGGGGATATCCCTCGAGGGATGCCAGTCTTTGGGAGGGGATCCCCAAGTTTGTCTAGGACAGGGAGAATGGGCTTCTAGAAAGGGTTCCCGAGGTAGAGGAGGTGCAGGAGGCCTTGTGGGGTTTGAACCCTGATAGTGCAGCAGGCCCGGACGGCTTCCTGGGGTTTTTCTATAGGGGCTCCTGGGCTGTTGTTAAAGTTGATGTTGTTTCAGCTGTCCAATACTTCTTCCGCGGGGGTGTAATCCCACGAATCGCGGCAGCGACTAAGTTAGTGCTGATACCTAAGATCAAAGCCCCCACTTCTCTATCTCACTAACGGCCTGTGAGTATGTGCAACGTTCCCTACAAGATCCTAGCGTGCATCATCAACAGACGGTTGTCAGGCTTTCTTCCTAGATGGGTATCACCGGAACAACACGGCTTTGTCAAAGGAAGATCGATCCAGGGTGCGGTGGCTTTGCCACAAGAGCTGTTGAGGGACCTGAACACGAAAACACGTGGGTCTAACCTGGTTTTCAAGCTGGATATGAACAAGTCTTATGATAGGATGGAGTGGCGCTTTATTAACAGGATGTTGGCTTCTATGGGGTTTTCTAAATGGGTATGCGATCTGATTTTCAGGTGCGTCTGTTCTCCTTGGATGGATTTAGTGTTCATGGGGAAGTCTTATGGCTTCTTCAAGTATGTGCGAGGCCTGCGGAAAGGAGACCCCTTATCTCCGAGCATTTGTATCCTCATGCAAGAGGCCCTGAGAAAGCTTATCGATAGAGGTGTAGCTGATGGGGCCATAGTGCCATATAGGAGGAAGTATGATTTACCAACGGTGTCGCACCTTATGTTTGCATATGACACTGTGATCTTCATTAATGGGGGAGGGGGATCCCCTACTGCGCTTAACAGGATCTTGGAGGAGTATGGGCATTGGAGTGGGCAAATGGTTAACAAAGGAAAGAGCAACTTCTTTGTTTCTAGTTCATGTAGTTTGAGCAGGGTGGACAGGCTGGAGAGGATTCTGGGTATGGGACGTGGCTCGTTCCCCATGGATTACCTCGCTGCACTTATTTCCCCTGGTAGGATGAAGACCAGGGACTTTGACAAGGTGGTCAGGAGGATCACGGAGCGAGTCTTGAACTGGAAAAATCGCTTCCTGTCCTTCGGGGGGAGGATTACATTGGTGAACAGTGTACTTTCAGCCATACTGGTGCATGCCTTGGCCTCTGTAAGTGTCCTGAAGGGAGTGATCAGGTCTATTGATAAAGTACTGGCGCGGTTTATATGGGACGTTGCGGATGAAGGGAAGAGGCACTGGGTGTCATGGAGCAGGATGGCGCGTCCCAGCGACGAAGGTGGAATAAACGTCAGGAGTCTGGGGGCTACGATTCACTCCATTCGGGCGAAGCTTGCATGGGAGATCGTTGAGGGTCGCACCCTCTGGGGTAGGCTCATGATGCAACGGTACAGGGCTGGGTGTGCATGTGCCTTGAATATTGGGTCGTCTTTGTGGACTTCAGTGAGTAATATTATCCCTACGCTTCTCCCGCTGTCCCGGTGGATCATTGGAGAGGGCCTAATCTCCTTCTGGCAGACCAATTGGTCCGGTTCTGTGCTGAGGTATCCGGGTTGCCCAGCCCCCACTATCACATTCAGATAGGTGAGTTTTTATCCCCATTTCTTCAGATATATGTTGGATGCAAACCAGAAATAGGTTATCGATGATATTTGTATGAATGATGAGCAGGACATGTGTGTTTTCACCCCCTCTTCCTCGGGGTTGTTCAGCCCTAAGGAGTTCCAGAGGATGGTTTCCTCCCCTGGAAATCATGACGGTTGGAGTGATCTAGTGTGGGGAAACGGAGTGCCGACTAAGTTTTGCTTCCTTTCATGGAGGCTTCGGAACAACGCCCTTCCATCAGACGATAATATCAAACGGTTGGGGATCAGCATGGCTTCCTGCTGCCAATGTTGTGTGTTCAAAAGTGAAGAAATCATAAGACACATCATCTTCACTGGTGGTTGGGCACGCGAGGTTTGGAGATCGGTCGGTATTCTACCAGGCTATGGGGATGCAGGTGGTAACATCGAAGTCTTCTTGGAGCATTGGGTTCAGGGGGCCATGGGAGCTGGCTCAGACCTGGCGGCGAGGCGGGTCATTTTCATCATGGGGTGCTGTGTGTTATGGCAGGCTAGGAACCGTGCCAAGTATGAGGGGTTCCTATCCTCTGATAGGGCGGTTGTGGCCATGCAAGGTGTCTTTTGCATGATTTGGTTGGTCTCGGTGCCATCAGGAAGGAGGCCCCGTCCCTGGCTGCTCTTTTCGGCTTGAGGGTTGCAGGTGCACAGAACGCTGCCAACCATCTGGGGAGCTGGATCTGGTGGTTACCTCCAAGGGATGGCCTTAAACTTAACACAGACGGCTCCTGTGGGATGGGTATAATGCGTGGAGGAGGGGTTGTGTGGGACGCCCGGGGGAGAGTAGTGCTAACTTTTTCGATCTTCTATGGAAGTGGATCTCCAATTCGGGCGGAGGCTAATGCGGCCCTATCCGACCTTATCTTCTGCAAGGAGAAATGTATTCTCATCAGCGAGATAGAAACTGACTCCAAGATTGTCCATGATTCCTTAACGGGCAAAGGCACCATTCCCTGGTCCGTATCCTACACCATGAGGAAATGCAAGCTCCAGCTGAACAACCAAGTGAGAGTCTCTCATACGTGCAGGGAGGGGAACAAAGTGGCTGACCATCTGGCCTCTCTTGCTTCTCCGTGTTCCCCGGTTTTTTTCTTTTATAATGTGTCCCAGTTTAATTCATAGGGGAGGAACTTGTACGGGGCGATTCCCTTGGCTTACATTACTTTCTCCCCCCCTAGGCGGACCCTCTGCCCCCCCCCCTCTTTTTTCTATCTTTTTTTTTCTTTTCTTTGTTGCCTTTGCTTCATTAATAAAAATCGTAACGTTGGATAGAGAAATGAACCAAGAGGAATATTTTGTCTCAAGGTGTTTCATGGTGTACCAAGGAGTATCTCAAAACATGGAATTGCATAGGTGAAAGGTTGGTGTGCAGAAGGGCGTAATGGAAAATGTAGACATCCCAGCCTGAAAAGTTCACGCTGCGACTGTTTATTTTTTATGGGGGTCAGTGACGGAAGTGATGGGACGGACCCGGAGGGTCGGGACCGTAGCTTGATAGTTACCCTGAACAAGGGTGTGGGGGCGCAGACCCTGTGGTATGGACCAGCGGGAGATGGTCTATATATTGTTGCACGTAAAATGTGCTACATGCAAGATAGTTTAAGCGTAATATTACATTGTGCGGCACTGGTGCACGAAATATTGGGCATTGTGGCCCTAATGTGTTTAATAGGAATGGTTTGTGTGCAATAGGGAAGGATTTCATGCAATATGGAAGGTTTTCACGCAATATGTGTGATGTCCATGCAATAGGAGGACGTGCACGCAATAGGGAAGGAATTGCACACAAAAGGGGAGATGTGCATGAAATATGGATGATGTGCGCACAATAGGCGGTCGTGTATGAAATAGGGAATTAATTCCATGAAATAGGGGAGGAATTGTGTGCAATATTGGAGGTGTGCATGCAATTGGATAGGTACAACATTGGTGCATGAAAAATTGGGCATTGTGGCATTATTGCGTGCAAAAATAATGCTTTCTGTGCAAAAATTGGCCATGTTTTCCCCTTTACATTAAAAAGCGATGTTTTGCGTGCAAGATGAGGGGTTTTATGCATAGGCACAAAAAATTGAGACTTACGCACATTAGAGTGATGGCCGACCTCTGGGGGCCTCCTAAGAAGAAGGGGGTGCCCATGTATTTATAGGCAAACCCTTGAATGTCAGTGCGCATAAAATTCCATTCCAATTTTCCATGCAATGCCGTTTTACACGCAAGATTCCATTTATATGTGAAAGACTCCATATTTACATGCAAGACTCCCTTATTACGCGCAAGCCCATTTTTATGCTCATGATTCCATTTTTAAATGCAAATCCATTTTTTACGCGCAAGATTATATTATTACGTGCAAGATCATTTTTACATAGAGGATTCCCTTTTTTAGGTGCAAATCCATTTTTTACGCACACGATTCCCTTTTTACACGCAAATCCATACATGGCACCAAAACCATCTTGGAAGGCTATTTATAGCCGCCCATCTTCAAAAATACATAACATCTAATCTGTAACTCTGTTTGGGCTCCACGACCCATCCAATCGAAGCTTTTAGAACAAGCTATGATCTCGAATCATATATGAAAGCATTCAGAGAATTAAATGGAAGTGTTTTCTGGTTCCAACAATGTCAATGTTAATCAATGTAGGAAAGGAACTGTGAAGAACAAGACAAAGACCACATATAGGAATAGTTCATAGCAACGTACAAATCATTGTGTCCTATACATTACTTAATTTATATTCATATATTTCTATGGGATAAAGAGATGAGTGTGTTCTGTTTAACAATTAAACATTATCTGGAGGGGAAGTTGTTTTAATCTATCACACCCTCATTCACCACCACCCCTAGGGTATTTTACCTAGTGGACCTACCAATCTCCTCTGGTTAGAATAATATCACTTATAATTATAATCCCTAACCAGTTTTTTCTGAATCATATATACCCACTTTGAGGTATCTTTTACTATACACATACCAATGACTTAAGATTCACCCAACTCATGCAAGCATAATGGTGAACAACATGTACATCATTACAGAGCCTCAAATAGATCCATCTGAATTGTGCACTAGAAGATTTTATTGTATAACAACTCTAATAAATCCATGTTATTTCCTTAAACCACTCAAAAACCTAGAATACATGTACAAAAATTTCCTCCAATGTTCAGATCATTAACCCTAACTTCCCATCAGTTTTAGAATGAAAGGTTGTACTCAGCTTCAGCTAGGTTCCCATTTCCTTCTGTAATCTTTTCCAAAACCGTGAGGTGAACCGAGTGTGTATATAAATTATCATGATAAAAGGTGATTTTTGAATCCACATTATATATCAAACATAAATTTTTTCATTCTTGAGCACCATGTTTATCTCTTGGATCATTATAAATAAGATTCAAACCATATATGATTTGTTGAATGGAAGTATACATATTAGGTAATAACAACTGATTGGATACTGTACCAACTCTCTCTAAGATATAAAATTGCACAAAAAAATCATTGTGACAACTTCCCATAGATCCATATCCATCTATTCTAAAGCCTAGGTTATACCCATAGGAAAAAGAGACCCCAAACCATGAACTCTAGAGTTCATTGATGGTGATAAAATAATATGTAGTATACACACTCTTCCTGATCAGCTGAACCTACTTTGAAGTATCATGCACAAGATGAGGACCTAGTAACACTTCCTATCCTTCCTCTAAAGATAATAGGTGTTAATGAAACATCCTATCGTAGAGGTAATCATAAGGATACATCTATATTATCATCTAAAATATATTATTATAATATAACTCAGGAAAGAGGTATTTTCTTATCCCAATAACTGTTAAAATAAAACATGCATTATCAGAGTGTGTCATCCAATACTCATATATCCCATTCATAAAGTCCATTAGTATGAGGGTGATAAGATATGATTAGAAGCACCTATATAAACATTTGTTTCTTTATCCCCTATCAGAATATCTATATCAAATGAACATCTCTATACGAAATGATATTTTGAGGGAATCCTTGTATCCATATGATATGATAGTTAGATGGTATTCTAAGATCATCAAATGATAAATTCTCCCAGATAGGATGTAATAGGGTTAATTTCAGAAACCGGTCCATGAATAACCAAAATGAATCACTACATTGAGGAAAAATATGTAATCAAAGGAAAAAATCCTTCTTAATGTCTTCCCATTTCTATTTTGGGACCATTAAGGGTTTTAATAATCAATAAAGGCACTGGTTCTTTACCTTCAAATATTGAAATATGGAACACCATGTGATAAAACCTAATATCCCACATTTCATCCCTAGTGAGTAGTACTATCTCCACATATCACGATACATCATACAGATATTTGGGTGAACCGTAAACTATGAAGCATTTGAATTAATGCACCAACTCCTCTCTCATATCTATTGGAACCCATATTATAACAACCCTACTCATTATTTCACACGTAATCATAATCTATTAAATAAAATATTCAGTTGATACATCATAGAAGATAGAGAGGTATAGTGTCTTTGGGGATCATGAACATTACATAACAACTTAAAACATTAAATACACATCTTTATTGAAAACTTCTTTTACATGACCACACACATTCCTTCGTACATTGCATTGCATTGGCTAAACAGAGGACATGCATAAGAAAAGGGTGAGATATAAAGACAATTAAAGGAGTAAACAAGGAATAACATGAATAATAATGTACATTATAAGAAATAGGAATATCAATAGATAATAAGATAAACATGAACATTAAGTCATGATATAGTATGATTTTCATAACATGGAAATGTGGTTTTAACATTTAACATGATATTAGCATGATCCAAGGATGACTGTAGATGGGGAATGAGTAGACTCTAATTAAACTTAAATTAGAATGAGTAAACCCACATTGCACTTGACATGTCATATACTAATCTTTACCAAATGCATTGGAGTGCTATTAGGGCACACCATTCTTAATAATTTTGTTTCATTCATAAGTGTTCCACCTGGATCATATATCATGTATTCATTAAACATCATCAATTATTACATGATAATGGAATTTGGAATTCATACATGAAATTCTATAACTAGTAAGTAAATGTGTATAAATCTAATTATTCTTGACAGAGTAATGGGCATGGTATTCACTATACAACGACTTTGGCAAGGAACATCGCGGTGCAATTTCGGAAACATAATTAGATGACATAAGAATTCATATAAATGGTTGATTAGACAGAAAGTGGTATCTCATAATATGTGTATGAAATGGAAATTAAGGGGGTCATATAAATACATGTCCCAATATACATTATTAAATTTCAATTAATAATACAAAATATTTTCTTGAATGGTAATGAGTAGAGAAAATCCCTTCTAGAATTTAGGCATGGTTATAGTTGTACATGGGTGGTACTAATGAGAGTGGAAGAGGTATGTAATCATTCAAAAATATGGAGGGAATTATGGTGGAGGTTAAAAATCATACCCCAAAATTTTAAATTGGAAACAAAATGTTATGACAACATAATTATAATTGTACAAAAATGAGAAAGAAAGAAATCCTTTACATGGAAGTGTGATCCCAAAGGCTTGGGATAGGCTTGATAGAGACATATTGGGAGATTGGGGAACCTTGGTAGGATTATATAGAGAGGTGGTAATGGATTTTTCAAGATCCAAATAGTTTGAGTGAAGAGGAATGTGTGTTTGGGTTGGTTTATATAGGAAATGAGAGGGAATTCTTTATTATTATGGTTTTTGACACTACACATTAAACTAATCAAAACCACAAACCATACCATGGTTCTACCCATTGTTTTTGGAAATTTGGAGTGGAAACATTATTTTATAAGGTAAATGGCCTAACTTCTTAAAATATTAGGCTTACTTTTGTGGAGGTGAGAGACACACTCATGGAAATTATTAGAAAATGTTAAATTTTTTTATAAGTCTTGGATGGTCCACTACGGCTTTTTAAAATAAATCAAAGAAATATAAAATCAAATATTGTAAAAGTAAAACAAATATTGGAAAAAAATACGTTCATATTATTTTACATCATCATTATTGGATCTTTATGATTTCATAAAACACATTTTATATTTAAACAGTATTTATTTTTTACCCAAAAATTTGATTATCTTGGATAATTATGAAAAATTAACTATTGGATAATTTAGATTTCCTGATTCCAAAAATTAATATTCATTTTATCTAAATAATTTTCTAAATATGTGAATTTTTACTTTTATCATAAAAACTGACATTTATCAAAAATTCAGGGGTTTTGACAAAAACAGATTTCAAACCGTAATAAAAATCAAAATTGTATTCCTAAATATCATACGATCATTTATATTTAATAGATAGTAATTTAGTAATAATATTTTATTTAAATATTATTTAATATATTAATTCATCAAAATAGTTTTCTTGATTGAATATTAACTACAAATACAATTTATGCTTTAAAAACTTTTTTCAACTTAACAAAAATAAAATGAATATATATTCTTTATTACATATAAAAATAATGATCATAATCATAGTTCTAGAGTCTTGTTACATAAACCCTTATAACACCTACATAATACATAAGGGTGAGGACTACGATTGTGACGTACTCCTGGGGATACTCAAATATCATCGCTCGGGTTGTAATCTCTACCAATTTCCATTTATCCCTAGGAGGTTCTGTTCGAGATTAACGTGTTCAAGATCGGACTGGGATTGGTCAAGAGAGAATCCCAGTGATGCTATCTTCTTTCCGAGATCCAATAAAGGGGCTTTGTATGGAGAAATTCTACTAGTTGAGGTCATCACTTCCTTTGTCTGAGTAAATTTGATTTGTTAAAGAACTATATTTTTACTAATCATGTCTTCACTATTCAAGAATATATTATCAATGGAAACAATTAATAACTATATTTTAAATACCAAAAACATAAAATCAATGAAGTGGATATTTTATATAACCATTTTAAATAATAATACATTTAATTTGATCAAGAGGAATTTTCGTTAATAAAAGTTTGTGTCGTTACAATCTTCCCCGTAAAGAAATTTCACCCTTGAAATTTTCTTTTCCCACACTAAAATAGATGTGGGTAACTATGATTCATCACTTCCTCTGATTCCCATGTTGCCTCTTCAAACCAGTTGTTTCACCACAAAACCTTGATGAGGGGCATTATATTTTTTCATATATATTATTCCCTATGATCTAAGATCTTCACCAATTTCTCTATATAGGAGAGGTATTTCTCAAATGGTACCACCTCTAGATTGAGTACATGCTATGTCTCATGTATGTACTTCCACAAGTGTGATACATGGAATACATTATGTACTTCAGATAGGTTTTATGGGAGTGTTTTCCAATTGGACACTACTATAATGTGATCAAGGATCTCAAAAGGGCCGATGTGCCTTGAACTAAGACTTCTATTCATCAGAAATCTCAAAGCTCTCTTCCAAGGTGATATGAATAGGAATACCATATTTCTATAATAAAATTCTAGGTCTCATCTATGATTATCTACACATCAAATTTTTCGACTCTAAGAAGCTTTAATGTGATTATAGATGGTATTAAACTTCTCCATCATTTCTTAAACCATTTTTAGACCTAGGAGTTTTCACTCCCCAACATCATCTCAATATGCTGGTGTTCTGCACCTCTACACTTAAAAGGCTTCATAAGGAGCCATATGAATTCTTGAGTGAAAACAGTTATTGTAATAGAACTAAAATAGAAGAATATTTTGATCTCATCCTCCTTTGATGTCCTTTTAGCATGCTCTCCACGTTTCCTTAAGTGTTGGATAGTCCGATTAGATTGGCTATCTGTTTGAGGATGATAATCCGTACTAATGTTCCACGCAGTATTCAGAGCATATTGGAGACTCTTCTAGAACATAGATGTGAATATTGGAACTCAATTGGATAAAATAGATAGTGGTACTTCATGAAGCCTTACCACCTATCTGATATTTATCTATTCTAGTTAATCTAATGATAAATCGTCTTTAATTGTAATGAAGTGTGAAATCTTTATAAGATGATCCATAACAACCTAGACAACATTGTTTCCTTTGGATGTCTTCGGAAGCCCAGTGAAAATTCCATAGTGATGTTGTCCCATTTATATATTGGTATGGGTAATAGTTTCAACATCACCTTTACCTTCTTCCTCTAAGCCATCACTTTATGATATACCATGATTTTTGATGTATACTATACAACCTCTTTCTTTATGTTATCCCACCAATAATTCTCATGGATATGTCAATATATCTTTGTGTTTCTTAGGTGAATAGAGAAATTCAACCTATACACATCATCCAATAGTTCAATCCTTAACTCAGGATTTCATGGGACATATATTCTTCTCCCAAATCTCACAATTCATTCTTCATTATCATTTACCACTAAGGATTTACCTTTATTGAGAGTTTCCACGTTCTTATGAATTCCCACACCCTCATTTTGAGCATCCATTAACCATTCAAAAAGAGATTGTTGAGAAATCAACTATGAAAGGATTGATGATGTTCCCTTGTTTATGATTACGAAGTACATATTCATCAAATCTAAGGAGATTGGATCCTCTTCAATTCTCATCAATGTTATAATCAGCGGTTCCTTTCTACTTATAGCATCTGCCACCTTGTTCTCTTTCCCAGGGTGGTAGTGGATTGATAATTCATTGTCATCGATCAGCTCTATCCATCTTCATTGGTGCATATTCATCTCTTTATGTGTAAATATACACTTGAGTCTTTTCTGATTTGTATAAATTTCACACTTCTCCTCAAAGAGGAAATGCCACCAAATTTTCAAATATAAGATTTCTGAAGCCAACTCCATATCGTGTGTTGGATAGTTTTCCTCATGAAAATTCAATTTCCTTTAAGCAAAGGCAATGAATTTGTAATTTTCCATCAAAACACAGCCTAGGATCTTCTTCAAAGAATCACTAAATTCCACAAAAAGTTCTCCACTTATAGGTAATGTGATCACGAGAGTATTGATAATCCTCCTTTTCAACTCCTTGATGATCTCTTCAAATTGATAAATCCAATCAAACATGACTCCATTTTGAGTTATCGTGGAAAGAGGTTATGACAATCATTATAAATTTATCACAAATCAGTTATAATATCCAGCTAACCGCATGAAGCTACGAATATCCATTACTGATGTTGGCCCATCCATCCCTCAATTGCGACTGTCCTAGAGGGATCTATATATATCCCATAGCTTTTGAGGATATAACCAAATAATGAGACCTCATTCAACTTGAACTCGAACATTATGTACATTTCATAGAGCTTCTCCTTTCGCAATCTCTCTAGTATAGTTATTATATTCTCCTTATGCCCATACTTGGTTTTGAAGTATATTAGAATACCATCTATAAAGACTAATACAATTTTATTGAGGTAATTTTTTAATACTCTATTCATCAAGTCCATGCAGATTTCTAGTGCATTAGTCAGTCCGAAAGGCATTACTGTGAATTCATAGTGCTTGTATCTTGTATGGAAAGTAGTTTTGGGTATATCCTCCTTCTTCACCCTTACATGGTAATATATTGATTGTAGATTAACCTTGTAGAATCATTGGACTCCATGTAGCTAATTGAAAAAGTCATAAATTCATGGCATATGATACTTTTTCTTTATCATGATTTTGTGGAGCTCATAATAATCGATGAAAACGCCCATTGACCCATCCTTCTTCTTGATGAAGAGGACTGGTTCACCCCATGGAGAAGCACATGGGAATAAAAACCCATTATCTAGATTATTCTATAGTTATTTCTTCATCTCATAAATTTTCATAACATCCATTCTATATAGAGTATTGGATATTGGCAAAGCCCCAGGTATAAGATCAATTGATAATTAAACATCTCTTCTAGGAGGAAGACGAGTCAATTTCTCGAGAAACACTTTTGAAAATTCCCTCACCATAGGTATGTCTTCATGGATAGTTTATTCCTTATAATCATTAATCTTTGTATGATACTCATGCACATAGGGTAGTAATTTCCATGCTTGAGATAATGTTTCTAGAGAAGTTTCATCCTCCTCCTTGCACTTGCACCAAGTCACAGGTCGATTCGTCCTATAGAGAGTGATTTCAATCTCACAACAATTTATGTTGGATTGATATCAGGAAATCAAATCCATGCTAAGAATTGAATCAAATTCTATTATAGGGAGTATGAAGTGGTTCACTGGGAAGTTCAATTCAAAAAATATGACAGGGGAGAAGTTATATTCCTGGGATGAAATTATTCCCCAATTTTCTATTATCAATGACATATTTAATTCAATGATTTTTGGTGGTGTTGGGATTATTTTACTAAACATTCTGGATATAAAAGAATGTTTAGAACCAAAATAAAAAACAATTTTCTCTATTAATTAATGAATAACTAGTCTACGTATGACAACTTCATTTTAGGGATTCACATCGGCGGTAGTAATGAAAAAATATCACCATTTCTTCCTTAGAGGTTGTTATTTGCCTCCGAAATCCCTTGGATTAAGGAACTATTTTTAAAATTACCATACTAACTTGTAGTTGATGTAATGAAAAACACATTGAGGGTCAAATAGATCATTATTATCCTCTATTTCAGCTATGGATTTTTCTTGTCAGTTGTTAATGGATAGGTGACCTTCTCTTTCACACATAAAGAATTTACTCATCCCCTTCAAGAAATTTCTAGGGTGCTTCTTTCTGCCCCTTTTGCAATTGGGGTCCTATATTTTCATAGAATAATTGGATTTTTCAAAATAATCACCATAATTAATGTCAACCTTATGCTTCTTATCCCTTTGATATCCCTGTTGTTATCTTATCTCCATTTCAACTTTGAGGGAGCATCTGAAAATTCCCTCATATCTCTTGATGTCATGGATCACTATGGATTTCTATAGTCTTGGTTTTATCACCCCTATTAAGCGATCAACCTTTATTCAGGGGTAACGATAAAGTCGGAGCCATATCATAAAAGCCCTATGAATTTTCCCCGTATTCTCTAATGGATTATTAATATTTTTTCTTGAGGGAAAGGAAGTCCCTTTCCATATTAAGTCAGAGGGTCTAAGGAAAATATTTATTGAATTTTTTATTGGAAATTATTCCATCCCAATGCCTTGATCTCCTCCATAGGCTTCTTATTTTTTATAAATGTCCACCATTTATCAACTTCACCCTCCATACAATAAGCATCCATATAGACCTTCTCTTTTCTGGAACATTAAAGGATGGAGAATATCTTTTCAATTTACTTGATCCATTATTTGGAAATTGAGGTGTCAAATGATCTATTAAAAGTTGGAGGACTTTGTCTCATGAAGCTCTCAATTGCGACTTGTTCTTTCTTATGGGGGTTGAATGTTCCTATTGACCCATGTTTCTATTCAAAACATGAGTTAAATGAGATATTATCATGAAAAAAGTTCATGTTTCCCACTCCCATTTGATTGGGAATCTTATTAGAATAGTCATCACATTGATATTCATAGTGGTTGTTATCTCTATTCCTCTAATATCCAATCATTGGCTAGAATAAAAGGATTGATTGGGGTAACACATAATTGGGAATATAATGATAAAAAGGGAGAACTTATAAATTACATTTATTTTTTTACTTATCTATGTTATCTAGGATCTATTTACCAATATATATTCTTAGGGGTTTTTTTAATTCCCTTAATAATGGTTCATAGTAATCTTATGAATATACCAAATCATATCCCTCAAGAGTTCTATAACCAAGGTTTCATCAAGGCCCATTTTCGGTCACTAGATCCCATTCGATTCTAGCTCAAAGCAGTGTTTTCAGGTTTTACCACTAGATACATATATGTCAGAGCCACTACTACCTACTCGTATCCAGATATGTATGATTTTTTTTGATAAAACACTTAATAAATACTCACCAACATTTAGGGATGTTTTTATTATACTTAGTCTTTTTTCTAAGGCTTTCACTAGGATTTTCTAATCCTAATCCGAAAAATAACTAAACCTATCCTCTGATAAAAACTATAAAAACTATTCTATTTATTTCACACTTAAACATAATTTATTACATAAAATATTCACATGAAGAAACATATAAGATTGAGAGGTATAGTTTATTTGTAGATTTGAAATATTACACTATAACTTAAAACATGAAATACACATCTTTATTAAAAACTTCTTTTGCATGACCATACACATTCCTTCGTACTTAGCATTACATGGGATAACCTGAGGACATGCACAAGAAAAGGGTGATCTAAAATGACCATTAATGGAGTAAACAAGGAATAACATGAATAATATAGTACATGTTTGGAAATTGGCATATTAATGGATCAAAATAGGAACATGAACATAAAGGCATGATATAACAAGATTATTATAACATGGAAATGCGGCATCAACATTTAATAAGATATTAAAATGATCCAAGGATCATTGAACTTGGTTCATGATTAAACCCTCATTTCACTTTAATTATAATGAGTAAACCCTAATTAAAATTGACATATCAGGATACTAATCTTTACCAAATGCATTGACTGCTATTAGGGAACACCCTTTTTAATCATTTTGTTTCATGCATTAGTGTTCCACGTTGTCGTATAACATGGATTAATTAAACAACATCAATTATTACATGATAAAAGAATTTGTAATTAATACATGAAAATCTATAATCTATATGTAAATGTGCATAAAGGAGAATACCCTTGACAGGGAAATGGGGATGGTATTCACTAAAGAATAACATTGGCTTGGAAAATCACAGTGCAATTTCTACAGCATAACGCCGTGACATAAGAATTCATAAAAATGGTTGATGAGATGGAAGTTGGTGTCTCATCATATTTACATGAAATTTAAAATAAGGAGAATCATATAGGTACTTGTCCCAAAATATGTAATTTAATTTAGATTCATAATAAAAAATAATTTCCTGAATGTAAATGAGGAGAGAGAAATCTCTTATGGAATTTCAGCATGGTAACAGGTGTTCATGGGAGGCACTAATTGGAGTGAAATTGGTCTCTAATAATTAAAACACAAGTAAGTATGTATGGGGGAGGTTTGAAATAATACCCCAAAATTTTTAATTGAAAAAAATGGTATAACAACATAATGAAATTTGGACAAAATTGAGAAAGGAATAAATCCATTACTTGGAAGTGTGATCCCCAACGATTGGGGAAGGTTTGAGAGAGGATTATTGGGAGCTTGGGGAACATTGGGAGGATTATAGAGATATAATGATAGGGTTTGGTTGATCTATATATAGTTTGAGTGAAATGTAATGGAAGGTTGAGTGGGTTTATATAGGTAATGAGAGGGAATTCTTTATTATTTATGTTTTGGACACTACACGTTAAAATAATCGAAATCTCCAAACGTCGCATGGTTTTTTCTGATGTTATTTTTCATGTGGTTTTGGAATGATTTATTTTATAAGGCCAATGGCCTAACTTCTTAAAATATCAGTCTTTTCTTATGTCGAGATGAGTCACACTCTCAATGAAAACATATTCAAATGTAAAAATGATTTATAAGCCATGTAGGGTCTAGTAAGGCTTTGTAAAATAAATAAAACAAATATAAAATAAAATTTTTTAAATGTAAAACATATATTTTCCGAACAACCATTTTATATTATTTTATTACATAACTATTGGGTCTTTAGGATGTCATAAAACATATTATATATTTATACGACATTAAATTTTTACCCAAAAATTTGACTGTCTCGAAAAATTATGAAAAATTCACCATTATTAATTATGATGTATTGATTATAAAAACAATATTCATTTTATCTAAATAATTATCTGAATAAGTTAATTTTTACTTTTAACCTAAAAACTGAGATTTATAAAAAATTTATGGGTTTTTGAATTTTTTTTTTCAAATCTGATTAAAAATCACAATTTTATTCATAAAATTTATATGATCATTTATATTTAATAAAAATTAATTTAGTAACAATATTTTATTAAAATATTATTTAAATAAACAATCTATTATTTCATCAATATATATTTCAAAATTTAATATTAACTAAAAAATTCTATTTGTTCTTTAAAAACTATTTACAATGTAACAATAATAAAATAAATGTATATTCTTTATTGAATAAAAAAATAATGCCCCAAATCCTAGTGCTAGGGTATCGTTACATAACCCCTTATAACACCCATATAATAACTAAGGGTAAGGTGTGTGAGGGTGAAAGACTCTTGGGGAGGCTTAGATAACATCGCTCGGGCGGTAATCTCTATCAACTTCCACTTCCACCATAGGAAGTTCCATTCGAGTTTAATGTGTTGAAGCACATCTTGGGATTGGTCAAGAGGGAATCCTAGTGACGCTACCTCCATTCTGAGATCTGACAAATGGGCTTCCTATAAAGAAATTCTACTGGATGAGGGCATCACTACCTTTTTCTTAGTAAATTGGATTTGCTAATGCCCTATATTTATACTAACAATGTTATCATTATTCAATGGATATATTAAAAACGATAACAATTCTTAATGGTATTTTAAAATCCAAAAACATAAAACCAAGGAAGTTCATGTTTTATATTTCCATTTTACATAACATGGAATTTAATTTGATCAGGTGGAATTTCCATTAATAAAATTTTGGGTCGTTACACATATATTCCCATGTATAAGTAGGATGTCATCATCATCAATATAAAAATATGATTTTGGGTTCACACAAACAATACTCTCTTGTAGGATCTAGACCTTGGGATCTGAAAACTTTATCATATTCACTATATTTTTAAATTAAGAGTTCACTTATATCAATACATGTACATACTATCCATGATGGTCATAGACTATATATGCATCTTAGAATGTAGATCCATAAAACTCCACTTGCTACTGGCCTCTTGAGCTGCCAAATTTGTTTCCTCCTACTTAGAGAATTAGCAATAACATTCCCCTTTTCAAGCATATAGGAATTATTAACATAAAAGGAATATATATATTCAACCCATCATCACTTCCACATATTTATGTGATGCTGTTTAAAAATATACCAGCGGATTTTATGGCATGTAAACACGTAAAAACCCTCTCCTAGTAATGCCTTCAACATTTAAAGGCATGTACAATAGGTGTTAACTCAAGATCATGTGTTGTGTAATTCCACTCATGAGGATTCATCTTCTGCAAACCATATTTAACAACATGATCTTCCAATATCAAAAATAATTCTAGCTTGATATCTGATGCCTCACAATAAACTATATAGCTTCTAACTGGATCTGATAGAATCTATATCGATGAATATGTAAATCCCCCTTTCATAACCTAAAAGGCTACGTTGTAGGATTCTATCCACATAAACATCACACCCTTATTAGTAAGGCCCATAAGAAGTGCTTATAAGAATGAAAATCCCTATAGAAATGTATGTAGTAACCATTTATCCCCAAGAAACTCTAAATTTCAATGATGATCTTGGAATTCGTTTTGGTAACAGCAATTTTCAGCTTTGTCGGATCAACTCAAACTCCTATCGCTAAGATAATATGATTTCGTATGAATAGACTGTTGACCTATAAGTGACATTTATTGATCTTAGAATAAAACTTTTTCTCTCTCTATGTATTCAAATTGATCTAAATATGAGTGGAATGGATGCTTTGACTATGAAAATAAACTAAGATTTCATCTAAAAAGGCCACCACAATAGAATCTACATTGGGATGGAAAAACATATTCAACAAAGCTATGAAGATGACATGTGTGTTTTTAAGATCAATTGAAATAAAGAGATACTCATATAAGTTTTAAAACCTATGAAAATTTATACATGGAATATCCGAAGGTATGAATCATAACTAATGATAGCCCGATCTCAGGTCGATCTTCATGAATACTCTTGCTCCTCTTATCTTGTAAAAAAGACCATCTCTGCGAGGTAAGGGATACCAATTTTTCACTATACGCTGATTCAATTTCTAGTAAACCATGAAAATCATATGGGTTCCATTCAAATTATTTGTGAAAAAGACCAATCAACCCTAGGGAGAAGTACATATCTATATAAAACCATTCGCCACTAAGTCCCCTAGTCCAGAAAATTATTCAGGTAAAACAACCCTGAATTGATTGCCTATATTAGGGAATTCAATCAAATGCAATCCCTAATCCTCCATAAAAGGGATCTCAATTTCAGTTGTCGTTCCACCTATCTCAAGATTATCTAGGCCAAATATATCCTCTGGGACATCCTACATTCCCATGTTAATATAATTACCAAACTCTGGTGATGTAAACGACACCCTTCGACGATAGGAATCCACATTGGCATGATAGGGAACAAACCAATCCATCCTAATAATGACATAAAAACCCATCATCTAAAGGATAAATATGTTTCATAAAAAATTAAGGCTACATAACTCAAGTGTATAGTCTCAACATTGATATACTCTTTATGATCATATACCCAAATGTGTATGAAGCATCATAACACCATAAGAGTACTCAATAGAAAGGCCAAGACTCTCAATAATAGAAACATATATAAAGGAATGTGATTCACTTGTTTGAAATAAGGAACTAATGATAGTTGAGGATAGTAGTATAGTAACTAGAATTTTAGATGAACTGAAATCCTAATCCTGTAGTACAGGATTCATTGAATAAATTTTTCATGATCCATGAACATGTGATGCTACTTGATGTCTTATAGAGGGTCTACTCGATTGGAAATATATATCTAAAGTCTAGATACCACAAAAATTACCTCCTCCTCTGCCTGTATGGATAGTATTTATAAGGCCATAGCCTTAAACCTTACTTAATCTTGAGTTATTACAAGATTACACATTGAGGATCTTTTCGGGTTTAGAGTTTTAGAGAATTAGATCATAAAACTTGCATTACATTCCACATATAAACAAAGTGGTTACATAAGGATATTATTCTTCATTCCCATCAATGGAAACATATTTAAAATAAAACATGGATTCTTTCGTGACACTTCTATGACAGTATCATCATATCATGTACCTTTTCCTTGACCTGTGAAAAACATTTCAAAAAACTTGGGATGAGCATAAAAAGCTCAGTAAGGGATATAAAAATATGGAAAGGAAACATGGGTACATATATAATAAGAATGAGATCATACTTTACCCATAAAACATAAGCACTTTAACATACCTCATCAAATCATAAATAAATCATAGAAATCATAAGACATAAAGGTAACTTGAGGCATTCATAACATTCTTACGTAGGGAGTAACCCTCTTGGTTACGTTTGGAATACCCATCACAGTATATTCCCTAAATCTCTTCGGTGAAACCTTAACTTTTCACACCTTCGCGTTACCCAATTCATTGGAGAGTTATATTGGGCTCACCCGCCCTTAGTTTATCATGTAACCACCTGTCTTCATAATAATTCCCAAGAACCTCAACATAATCGTATCACATAAAAACATGCATAAAGGAAACATAACATTTCCACCTTTCAATCACAAGATATCAATACAACATATTGATATAAAAACATTAAGAAAACCATTTCCAATACCAAAAAAAAAAAGAAAAGTAAAACATGGTATTTATTTTTCTTTAAAAAAAGGTATGACTTGTAGAGGAAGCCGAAACTCAAATAATGGTCACGGCGGTGGAGAAGTCGTTGTCACTACATACGTACGACAAAAACATTACATTTTGTCATTTTGTAAAATGCTTCTTATAAAAAATATTTTTTTTGGATAAACGTAAAAGTCAAATGGGTTTATACACCGTATAAAAGAAGGTTGTGTATAATATAAAATATGCCTCAATGAAAGGAGATTGAGACGAAGTCTCATACCTTAGGTCTGACTTGACTCGATCATTCTTTAATGTCCTGAATAATAAACATGAGTTAATTTATACTAGCTTAAGAACCTTTTTCAAGTTCATTATTCATTTTATATCACTTATTTCCATGTCATGAACACTATGTAATTATTTATGTTTATAACGGTCGTTTTAACGATCATAGGTACTTGAGTCAAAAATAAACCCTTTATAATTACATGTTGTTCATGTATCCATTATATCCAGAATTATAATAATTATGTATATATCATATATATCCAGTATATACATTCCTTTATAATATTACATAATCATTTAGTGGTATGAAATAAAATGCACCGTTCATGGAGACGGTAAGTCGTACGTACGCATGAACACTACTTTCATTTCTATTTTGTATTTTATAGAATGAAATAATAATTATATAAAGGTATATTATAATTCCAGTATAATATCATATATAATATCATAGTTCCATCCTTTATACGTCCCACATATGGTATTTAATGAATCAAATGACTTTGAGGGGGCGGTAGTCCGCACTTCCTTAAATGAAGATATCGTGTTTACACATAATGGAAACCATAAAGGTATGCCCAAAATGAAAAATAAAGAAGCTTAAAGGAAACATAATAATATTATATATCATATATAAATATAGTGACATCTTAATGGCCACATTTGAAGGTGTTAAAAGAATGTTGAACAATTATCGTTACGGGAGGCATAAATTCACCATCCACAGAAACAGTATGTCCTTTAACCATTAGATATAGGTGTGTGTATGTGTAGCTCGAATCCTTCTTAAAAAAACATCCTATTATATTGAGGATACTGGATTTTTTACAAAAGAAAACAATAAAAAGAGTTTAGGGCGTTGAAGAAGCAAAATAAAACAAAAGGACTCAAAAGAAGACATTACCTTAAAATTGGGTAACTCCCTTTGGTTTGAGCTCAAAGGCCTTCTTGGGAACTTCTGCCCAAATTGAGGCTTCAAAGAGTAAGAGAGGGAAGTGGAGAGACAAAATCGGCAGGGTTGGCTGAGCCAAATGCTTTGGGAGTGTGGGTAAGGAGGTAGAGGTGGGGGCCTTTTATAAGAGGAGAGGAGGGCACTCATGGAAAGTAAAGATAATTTACTTTATTTTAAAATGATTTTCAGATTCAAAAGGTCCCACATTGATATAATTTCAAGGATAAGGTGATAAGGGTTCTAAATCCACTCATCCAATAGGTTTTGGACATGTGTTGGTCTTAGATATTACATTATGTTTCCATTTTATTTAAATCGTTAAATAATGAGGTCATCGCTGCGTCATCATGATGTCATAAATAATTAAATTTATTTAAAGTCTAAAAATTATAAAAAAACACTATGATGTAGGAAATATTTTTAGCTTTCCAATGTCTATTTATAATAAATATTCTGACTTGTATAACCCCATATAAAAATTGTTTTTGTAAAACATATTATATTTGTGTCATTTTTACTTTTACATTAAATAAAAAGTTATTTATGTCATTTCCCATCCAAAGTGTCTCCATGGGGTCCCCAAGTTGACCCATGGATTTTATTGGTCGGCCATGACACATAAAATAATGTTAGGACATGTTTCTAGGTCATTTCATATTATTAAAGCATTATTTTTACCTTAAACTACACTAATTACCACTAATCGTGATTAAAAACATAATAAGTTACTATTCACCAAAAAATTATTTTAATCTCATTGAACCACATTTTACTTCTCAATGACAACCATGTATGTCGGATTTTTGAAATTCAAAAAACAAAGGTGGCAATATTTCATTTAAACGAAAAATCAGTTTCTTTAACTACCACTTACAGATTTCACTATTCATCAAAAATTGAAGTTTTTCAGAAAAATACCAAAACATCACCCTAAGATATATTTGAAATTCAGAATTCAAAAATGAAGTCTATTTTACAAAATTCCAAACATATAAGTCACATTAATTAATTTAATAATTAATTTCCGCTGTCATGACAAATAGCTTGTTTTTATGAAACAATAAGTATCAAAAGATTGACACCAGTTTAAGTCCAATTTCAAAGTGAAATTGATTCCAATGACCACCATTGGATTAAATGGTAAAAATATATTCTAATTTCACTTCAAAACCAATTAAAAACATAATATAATCATATAAATAAATTAGATTAAAAAACAGTTTTGATGTAAAATGCAGTATTTTTCACTATTCATTAAAAAATGAACATTGTCAGAAAAATACCAAAAATTCACACAAAGTAAATTTTGATGTCCCAATAATAAATAATAAGTTTATTTTGAAAAAAATAGCTTATAAAATTGTCAAAAGATAGATTTTAAAATGCTTTGCCATCAAAAGGTAGTAAAACAATCTTTTAAAAATATTAGTGTATTCCATGCTTAAGATTGGATTTATTTCCATTTTAACCCTCTAAAACACTATCTAATTCATTAATAGACATAGATAAAAATATCTATTATTAATTACTTACTTGGGATGTTACATCCTTCCCCCCTTTAGAAAATTGCGTCCCCACAATTTATTTACTTATCAAATAAATGGGGGTACTTATCCCTCATTGCATTTTCAGATTCCCATGTTGCCTCTTCAATCATGTGGTTGTTCCACAAAACCTTTACCTGGTGAATCACCTTATTCCGTAACACTTGCTCCCTGTGGTCAAGAATCTGGACCGGTTGTTCCTAATAAGATAGGTTCTCTTCCAGCTGAACTACCTCTGGACTCAAAACATGAGATGGATCGGGCATGTACTTTCTCAACATCAAAACATGAAAAACATTGTGTACCTGAGATAAACTCGGAGGTAAAGCCACTCGGTAAGAAACTGATCCAACTCTCTCCAGAATTTCATATGGTCCAATGAACCTTGGACTCAGCTTTCCTTTCTTACCAAATCTCATCACACTTTTCCTAGGAGAAACCTTGAGAACATCATGATCACCTACCTCGAAAGATAGATCTTTCCTCCGGTTATCCGCATAACTCTTCTGCCTGCTCTGAGCTGTTCTCATGTGCTTCTGAATCAGCTGAACTTTTTCTGCCATCTCTTCTACCAATTCTGGTCCCATCAACTTCCTTTCACCCACTTCATCCCAGAATGCTGGAGTTCAACAACGCTTCCCATATAATGTCTGAAATGGTGCCATCTGTATACTGGAATGAAAACTATTATTATATAAAAATTCAACCAAAGAAAGATGTTGGTCCCAACATCCCAGATAATCCATAATGAAAGAACATATCATATCCTCCAAGGTCTGAATTGTTCGTTCTGACCGCCCATCTGATTGAGGATGAAAAGCTGTACTAAAATTTAATTCAGTACCCAACGACTTCTGAAGGCCTTTTCAAAAGTTATAAGTGAACCTGGGATCACGATCAGATAAAATGGAGAGAGGAACTCCATGTAACTTGACTATCTCTTTAAGATACAAACGAGAAAGTTGATCAAAAGAGAAAGTATCTTGTATCACAAGGAAAAGAGCAGATTTGGTCAAGAGATCAACAATAACCCAGATTGCATTATTACCTCGAGATATCTTCGGTAATCCCACAACAAAGTCCATGGATATATTCTCCCATTTCCACTATGGCACTGGTAATGGATGAAGCATCCCTTTTGATAACTGCCACTCTTCTTTAACCTGTTGAAAAGTCAAAGACTTCACAGTAAAGTCAGCAATATATCTTTTCATTCCATCCCACCAGTAATACTCTCGCAGATCTCTATACATCTTAGTACTGCCTGGATGAACTGAAAACGGAGAACTATGAGCTTCACATAACAACTCTCTCTTCAACTGTGAATCACAAGGCACACACAATCTCTTCCCAAATCTCAAAACACTATAATTATCAATGTTTAATTCAGGCAACTTACCATTCTGAACCTGCTCTACCTTTTTCTGCAACTCACTATCTTGCTTCTGTGCTTGCTTGATTCTATCTGATAGAGATGATCTCACTGATACCTAAAACAAAACAGAAGAACTTCCTGCACCAACAACATCTATGCCAATGTTCATAAAATCCTTTACCAAAGGATCATGTTCCAAACGCAACATTGTTAATGAAACATTACTTTTCGACTCAAAGCATCAGCCACTTTATTTTCTTTTCCCGGATGGTAATGAATTGTACAATCATAATCCTTGATTAATTCCAGCCATATCCTCTGTCTCATGTTTAACTCTTTTTGAGTGAATATATACTTCAAAATTTTGTGATCGGTATATATTTCACACTTTACTCCATACAAATGATGCCTCCAAATTTTTAAAGAGAAAACAAAAGAAGGTAATTCCAGATCATGTGTAGGGTAATTTACTTCATGAGTCTTCAACTGTCGTGAACCATAAGCAATTACCTGATCATTCTACAATAGGACGCAACCAAGTCCTTTCAATGAAGCATCACTGTATATAACAAACTCACCATTCTTGGAAGGTAGTTCCAAAACTGGAGCATTCACCAATCTTCTTTTCAGTTCCTGAAAACAATCATCACATTCTTTTGTCCAGATAAACTTAACACCCTTCCGAGTTAGCTTAGTCATTGGACTTGATAATCGTGAGAAATTTCTAACAAACCTTCGGTAATAGCCTACCAAACCATGGAAGCTACGAATCTCGGTTACATTTGTGGGTCTTGGACATTCTTCCACAACTTTTGTTTTTTCAGGATCAACATTTATTCCATCTTTAGAAACAATGTGACCAATAAAAGAAATTTGTTGCAACCAAAAATCACACTTGCTGAATTTTCCATACAGTTTCGTTTCTTTTAAGGTTTGCAATATAACCCTTAAATGTCTTTCGTGCTCCTCTTTACTTTAAGAAAACACCAAAATATCATCAATGAAAACCACCACAAACTTATCCAAGAACTCATGGAAAATTCTATTCATTAAGTCCATGAATACAGCAGGTGCATTGGTTAGCACAAAAGGCATTAATACAAATTCATAATGGCCATATCTTGTATGGAACGCGGTCTTTGGAATATCTGCCTCTTTTACCTTCAGCTGATGGTACCCCGATCTCAGGTCAATCTTTGAAAAAACTGAGCTCCCTGGAGCTGATCAAACAAATCATCGATATGAGGAAAAGGATATTTGTTCTTAATAGTAATATTATTGAAGGCCCTATAATCAATGCAAAGTCTCATAGAACCATCTTTCTTTTTAACAAATAAAACAGGAGCACCCCATGGTGATGTGCTAGGTCGAATGAAACCTTTCTCTAATAAATCATGCAATTGGTCCTTCAACTCTAAAAGTTCAATTTGAGCCATTCGATAAGGGGTTTTGAAATTGGATTAGCATCAGGAAATAAGTCAATAGTAAACTCAACGTCCCGATCTGGTATTAATCCAGGCAACTCATCAGGAAAAACATCAGGATTCTCATTTACCACTGGCACATCATTAATATGAACAGTTCCTTTATTTTCAACGATGTGTGCAAGGTAACATTCATTTCCATCTTTTACAAGTTTCTTGGCATCTTGATAAGTTATCAACAGTAAGGGTTCATTCTTGTACACAAAATGAAAGTCTTTCTAAAAATAAACTTATTTAGATCTATAGTCAATCTTAGAATGGTAAATAGAGAGACAATCCATACCCAGGATAACATCAAACTCTACTAGAGGTAGAACAATAAGGTTTTCAAGTAGGTTCCTTCCACAGATAAGGATAGGAATATTCTTATGAATTCTTTTTCCCTCAACATTTCCCCCAGGTGTTTTTACCACAAGTTCAGAAGTCATTTCTTGAGATGGTATTCCCATTTTAATAGGAAAGGTTTCAATGATGAATGAATGTGTAGACCCCGAATCAAACAACACACTGGAATAATCTGAAAAAACAAACAAAGTACCTGATACAATTTCATTTTATGGCCCGATGTCTACCGAAGTAGTTGAAAAAGATTTCACCACCCCTTTCTGCTTGTAGTCTAACTGCTTCCCATCACTCAAGCTCTTTTTTGGACACTCGTTTGCATAGTGACTCATCTCATTGCACTTATAACATTTCACTAACTGTAAATCAAATTTGGTCTTACCTTTACCTTGATTCTTTTTAGTGCAATCACGAGCCTTTTGTCCCATCTTACCACATTAGTAGCACCTCCAGAATTCAGAAGACATTCCCCCACATGCTTTTTTTCCACATTTATTGCAAACTGGAAACATAGTTTTCTTACCATCAAACTTTTTTTTTAAGAATTCTTACCTTTATCCTGCCACCTCGGTCTCTTCTTCTGTTGGTTGTTATACAACACTTGATCATCAGCAAACTCCATTTCCACCATCTCAGCACATCGAACAAGCTTTTCATAACTTTTAAACTCACGAGAAGCTAATTCCCTTCAAAATTTTGGCGTTAATCCAGATTAAAAACGATTGATTTTACTATCAAGGTCTCAGATAAAATTTGGAGCATACCTTGCCAATCGAGTGACCCTTTCTTCATAGGCATCCATGGAGTCTTCCTCTTGCCTCAATTCCAAGAATTTTTTTTCCATCCTAAGTCGAATAGCCTTAGGAAAATACTTATCAATAAACATTCCTTTGAATTCATCCCAGTCAAGAGCATCAATCTCATCAGCGTCCCTGATATTTTTAACCATCGACCACCACTCATCTGCCTCACCCTCCAAACGATAAATATCAAGACTAACCTTTTGATTGTCTGAACACCCCATGACATCGAAAATCTTCTCCAGTGCTTTAATCCACCCTTCAGATAGCACAAGGTCAGATGATCCTCTGAATGATGTGGGATGTTGCCTCATGAAATGTTCCACCACTGACATGTTCCTTTGCAGTTGATCGGGATGATCTCATGCATGGATACCACCACCATTTATAGCTTCAGTCAGCTGTTCCATCACTACAACAAACTGTTCAGTTCCAATTTCGACAATATCAGGATGCTAATTCGGAAGGTTATTTCCTTCTGTATGCATTCCTAGCACTACTTCCATGTTTCCTCTGTGGAAAACCATTCTGAACAAACATGTCTTAGATGAAGCAACATGGTAATTTTCAAATACTATATCACTTCAATTTGATCATAAAATAAAATATTTTTGTGTAATCATTTAATAGAATTATAACTCCTAATGTTATCTAAACCGACCTTTGTTACCAACTATAAGGCCCCAGCCTTAAACCTTACTTAATCTTGAGTCATTACAAGATTACACATTGAGGATCTTTCCGGGTTTAGAGTTTTAGAGAATTAGATCATAAAACTTGCATTACATTCCACATATAAACAAAGTGGTTACATAAAGATTGTATTCTTCATTCCCATCAATGGAAACATATTTAAAATAAAACATGGATTCTTTCTTGACACTTCCATGACACTATCATCATATCATGTACCTTTCCCTTGACCTGTGAAAAACATTTCAAAAAACATGGGATGAGCATAAAAAGCTCAGTAAGGGATATAAAAATATAGAAAGGAAACATGGGTATATATATACATAAGAATGTGATCATACTTTACCCTTAATACATAAGAACTTTAATATACCTCATCAAATCATGAATAAATCATAGAAATCATAATACATGAAGGTAACTTGAGGCATTCATAACATTCTTACGTAGGGAGTAACCCTCTTGGTTACATTTGGAATACCCATCATAGTATATTCCCTAAATATCTTCGGAGAAACCCTAACGTTTCACTCCATCACGTTACCCAATGAATTGGAGAGCTATATCAGGCTCACCCGCCCTTAGCTTATCACGGAACCACCCGTCTTCAAAATAATGCCCAAGAACCTCAACATAATCGTATCACATAAACACATGCATAAATGAAACATAACATTTACACCTTTCAATCACAAGATATCAATACAACACATTGATATAAAATCATTATGTATACCATTTTCAATACCAAAATAAAATAAAAGTAAAACATGGTATTTATTTTTCTTTAAAAAAAGGAATGGCTTGTAGAGGAAGCCGAAACTCAAATAATGGTCATGGTGGTGGAGAAGTCGTTGTCGCCGCATACGTACGACAAAAACATTACCTTTTGTCATTTTGTAAAACGCTTCGTATAAAAAATATTCCTTTTGGATAAACGTAAAAGTCAAATCGGTTTATACACCGTATAAATGAAGTTTGTGTATAAAATAAAATATGCATCAATGAAAGGAGATTGAGACGAAGTCCCATACCTCGGGTCTGACATGACTCGATCGTTCTTTAATGTCCTGAATAATAAACATGAGTTAATTTATACTTGTTTAAGAACAATTTTCAAGTTCATTATTCCTTTTATATCAATTATTTCCATGTCATGAACACTATGTAATTATTTATGTTAATAACGCTCATTTTAATGATCATTGGTACTTGAGTAAAAAATAAACCCTTTATAAATACATGTTTTTCATTTATCCATTATATCCATAATTATAATCATTATGTATATATCATATATATCCAGTATATACATTCCTTTATAATATTACATAATCATTTAGTGGTAAGAAATGAAATGCACCGTTCATGGAGACGATAAGTCGTACGTACGCATGAATGCTACTTTCATTTCTATTTCGTATTTTATATAATGGAATCATAATTATATAAAGGTATATTATAATTCCAGTATAATATCATATATAATATCATAGTTACATCCTTTATACGTCCCACATATGGTATTTAACGAATCAAATCACTTTGAGGGGGCGGTTGTCCGCACTTCCTTAAATAAAAATATCGCGTTTACCCATAATGGAAACCATAAAGGTATTCCAAAAATGAAAAATACAGATGCTTAAAAGAAACATAAACATATTATATATCATATATAAATATAGTCACATCTTAATGGCCACCTTTGAAGGTGTTAAAATAATGTTGAACAATTATCGTTTCGGGAGGCATAAATTCACCATCTACGGAAACAGTATGTCCTTTAACCATTAGATGTAGGTGTGTGTATGTGTAGCTTGAATATTTCTTATAACAACATCCTAGTATATTTAGTATATTGGAGTTGTTACAAAAGAAATGAATAAAAAGAGTTTAGGTGGTTGGAGAAGCAAAATAAAACAAAAGGACTCAAAAGAAGACATTACCTTAAAATCGGGTAACTCTATTTGGTTTGAGCTCAAAGGCTTCCTTGGGAAGACTTATTCCCAATGTGAGGCTTCAAGAAGTAATAGAGGGAAGTGGAGAGACAAAATGGGCAGGGGTTGGCCGAGCCAAATGCTTTGGGTGTGTGGGTAAGGAGGTAGAGGTGGGGGCCTTTTATAAGAGGGGAGGAGGGGAACTCTTGGAAAGTAAAGATAAGTTACTTTATTTTAAAATGATTTTAGGATTCAAAAGGTCCCACATTGAATTAATTCTAGTATAAGGTGATAAGGGTTCTAAATACACTCATCCAATAGGTTTTGTACATGTGTAGGTCTTCGATATTACATTATCTTTCCATTTTATTTAAATCATTAAATAATGAGGTCATCGCTGCATCATCATGATGTCATAAATAATTTAATTTATTTAATGTCAAAAAATTATAAAAAAACTACTATGATGTAGGAAATATTATTATCTTTCCAATGACTATTTATAATAAAAAATCTGACTTGTATAACCCTATATAAAAATTGTTTTCGTAAAACCCATTATGTTTGTGTCATTTTTACTTTTACATTACATAAAAAGTTATTTATGTCATTTCCCAACCAAAGTGGCTCCATGGAGTCCCCAAGTTGACCCATGTCTTTTCTTGGTCGGCCATGACACATCCAATAATGTTAGGACATGTGTCTAGGTCATTTCATATTATTAAAGCATTATTTTTACATTAAACTACACTAATTACCACTAATCGCGATTAAAAACATAATAAGTTACTATTCAACAAAAAATTATATTAATCACATTGAACCACATTTTACTTCTTAATGAAAACCATATATGTCTGATTTTTGAAATTCAAAACACAAAGGTGGCAAAATTTCATTTAAATGAAAAATCAGTTTCTTTAACTACCACTTAGTGATTTCACTATTTATAAAAAATTGATGTTTTTTAAAAAAATACCAAAACTTCACCCTAAGCTATATTTGAAATTATGAATTCAAAAATGAAGTCTATTTTAAAAAATTCAAATCATATAAGTCAAATTAATTAATTTAATAATTAATTCCCTCTGTCATGACAAATAGCTTGTTTTTATGAAACAATAAGTATCAAAAGATTGACACCAGTTTAAGTCCAATTTGAATGTGAAATTGATTCCAATGACCACCATTGGATTAAATGGTAAAAATATATTCTAATTTAAATTCAAAACCAATTCAAAAAATAATTTAATCAAATAAATAAATTAGATTAAAAAACAGTTTTGATGTAAAATGCAGTATTTTTCACTATTCATTAAAAAATGAACATTGTCAGAAAAATACCAAAAATTCACACAAAGTAAATTTTGATGTCCCAATAATAAAGAATAAGTTTATATTAAAAAACATAGTTTATAAAAATGTGAAAAGACAGATTTAAAAATGGTTTGTCATCAAAAGGCAGTAAAACAATCTTTTAGAAATATTAGTGTATTTCATGCTTAAGATTGGATTTATTTTCATTTGAAGCCTCTAAAACACTATCTAATTAATTAATAGACATAGATAAAAAAATATATATTATTCATTACTTACTTGGGATGTTACAGTATTACTCTAGCTGCCATCCAGGTGGGGTGCTAATGAGCCTTCTTCTAAACATAAAGATGATAAGGATCCTCGCCCACAAGAAGTAGATGAGAAGGTCCAATAGAAACACTGAAGATTCAACAACTTACCACATACTCGAAACATGATTGGGTATCTGGGACACTAAGAAATGTTATAGAAAGGCTTCCCACACCAGTGAAAAATCACATGACTATTATAGGGTGTCACCTATTTTCCACTTCTCATGCATGAAGTCTCAAGCCATCACTTCCAACTGTTAGGAGAACCACTACACTATTTGGGTTCTGAACTACCCAATCTCATGCTGTCTACTTCCATCAGGTTTCACTCGATGATAAGGGAATGTTTCACTATATCAGATATGGTATTTAACCAAAAAACATTCACCTAATAATGAATATGAAATATAAGGCCATCCTTATATTGTATCTCTTTTGATGGATCGTTAGTCGTATAGATAGGCGCAACACACTGAATCTCTATAAGGAGAGATGATTAATCTCGGACTGTCATATAACCCTACTAGAAGTTCATGTAACCTCTAGAACAATCAGCCCTCAGGGTCTTAGTACGGAAATAATGAAATAATCCTGACTATAAATACCTCCAAGTCAATTAATGATGTTGACCTATTTGATCCATAATATCCCACCAATGTTTAGTAGATCTTCAAATCATATATGTGTCAAGTTTCACAATCCTCTCAAGTGGTGTCTCCAAATTCTCAAAAATATTCATAACCATCTTTACCGACATCTATGCAGCCGATGGTTCATCATCCCTTGAATACATTGGCATATGTTGCAGCTAAAATTCCCAACTCAATTATCCCATAGAAGGGGTAAAACTCATAGCTCCATGTATTATCTACACAAGCCATAGGGAATATCCTCGAAACCGAGCATCATCACCTGTGTCAGAAATAGGAATAGGTTCCATAGGTTCCACTATTATAGGTTTCACAAGAAGCTCAAGGAACTCCTCCTATGGAAAATGGACATCACCAATTTCTTGCTGAATGACCTGATAACATCATGGTGGCAGAACTCTACAAATTCCAAACTCACACATCACAAAGGATTTAACAGTGATAACATTGAGGATACAAAAACATGATAGGTACAAGCCTTATTAAGTAATATTTACAACCCAATGCCATATCAAAGAGTTTCATCTGGGTGATTGAAAAATTATATAGAACACCAGATATGCTACCTACTATCCACTACTAAGGATAAGACTAGGTCAAGGTTTGTTATTTTTAATTTTTTTTACTTAAATTCATATTTATATTAATTTTATCTTTAAATGGTTGTTCCAAATTGGTCACCACATCTTATCCACAAGGGACCATACACCTTATTTACCAAAATATGGAATCCACTTAATCGATACCATAACATGTTCCAATCTATTCAACCAATGGTCCATGACTCTATGTGCCATATTTGACTTCTTAGGGAGTCTGTTATATCCCATGTAAGAAAAATCTATTTAGGTTATGACAGAAACTCAAAGTAAAAACTTTTTTTCTCAACCCCCTATATAATATTTTGTTAAATGTATCATTTACATTAATGAACAAACATATAAAAATTTAAGGACATCAAAAAATTCACCCTATATGACATTTCATAATGTTTTCCATGATACTTATAATAGGTTCCTAAAATAATGCATGAAATATATTGGAATCATATCATTGGGCAATGATAAAATAAAATCCTCAATTATTGAAATAATAACATCACAATTCAAGTGAATCAACCAATGGTAGAATCATATAAACATTAATAAGAATAATATATAAATTTAAAATTTCCCTCACTGGTTATTTGGATTTTCATTGTACATGGGTTAGCTACTCCCAAAAAAATTATTTCCAAATCCAAATTCCCATCCTTATCTCTTCAATAATATCTAATGATATTAAATCCAAAAATGTAATACCATGATACGACATTGTGACATCATGGCATGGATATATACTTAAATGGTGCCCCGATTTTTTGGGCCACATGCCCGCAAGCACACCACCCCATATACCAAAGGTTTCCAAATAGTATTGAGGGCCTAACGTGTGCCCTAGGGACAATATTACCTCATGTAAAAGTGTAGAACAATGAATATGTAAAAAAAGATAATATAACAACAACATATACAAATAGATGGCACAATGGGAACAAACACCATTACAACTGGACCAATAACCCACTACAGAAGAAAAAAAATATATAAACAAATGAAGTAACTAATAATAATAATCAATCTAAAAAATGAATCAAAAAAAATTATGTTAATTTAATTCATGTCACTTGAAAACTAGAAAATAGGAATGCATTAAAGCATTCAATACATGCTATACAAAAGGAACAAAAGGAAAAAATCTATAAAAGCATCTGGAGCTATTGCGCAGTCATCTGCTACCAAGAACCCATTCTAAGTCACGTGGGAAGTCACATATCCATAAGAGAATACTTACCATTATATACAACTGCAATCATATAGTATTCCCATGTACCAATAGAAACCCAAATAGGGTATGAGATAAACTCTTTAGGCCATAACCAATGACATCTATAAATATACAATCTATTCATATAACATAGAAGTGTGAAAATATAATAATGAAAAGCAGTAATAAAAACTATAGATGGGTAGAATATGGTTCCTGAAGGAGAACCATGCTGACACTACCTACATTGAACAATGCTAGAATATCGCTGAAGATGTATCATGGGACAAAATGCCCATTATCACAAAAATAGGGGATTACATCCCCAATATCACAATAGTATAGGGGATTCCAAACCCAGTATCACAGTAAGGTTCATCATACCCATTATCGTAGGTATAGTAGGTGCCATGACTAGTATCATAGAATAGGGTATTCCATGAATAATATCATAAGTATAAGGGATTCCATTCCATGTATCACATAATAGGGAACACCATGACCATTATCATAGTAGTAAGGATGACATGGCCAGTGTCATAGAATAGGGATACTATGACCATACAACATAGAGAAGGGACACCATTCCTGTAACACATATAGGTTTTCCATGCCTTTGTCATAGTATGGGGACACTATGCTCGTATCACATTTAGAAAGGGTCTTCTTTAACATATATAACAAGAGTATATGGGAATCCATGTATATATATATATCATTCATATGGGAACCAATCCCATTTACCAAAATTAAAAATGGTCTTCATTTCCATACCACATCAGTGATAAGTAATCAATGAATTTAATATGATCCAATTAATAATTAATAAGTCATTAAAATTTAAGAACAATAAGGGCATAACCTCTAATATATTTAATTGGGTGTCATGTTCGTACCATTCAACTCCATTCATTTAATTTTCAAATTGATAAGTGTGTTATCCATACGAGACCACTACATCTATCAATTAACAATTATGATATCACCTTTTAGAATTAAGATCAAACAATCCAATAGTTTCTTTGGCTATACACACATGAAATCCAATTAGGCAGGCTAGAGAGAACACCTAAAGGGATGGCTCACTCTGAGGTAAATGATATCAATGCGTTTTTTTGGGATCTGAAAAGTCAATTGGTATCAAGAAAGGAAACTAATTAAAGGAATATATATTTTTATGGAAACACATGGGGAAATCAGAAATATGAACAACTGAACATATTATAATACATCAATATATAAGGGATTAATAATAAACAACCAAACATATGCCTGTAGAGGAGCACTTTTTTATTATTGACCATTGGTTTGGTCCAGAGAAAAAGAAAATGAAAAACATATGAATGCCCAAAAAACAGGGAATATAAGCCTACACCTTGATAACTCCATCAAGAGAAAGGAAAAAGGAGAATGGTGAAATATTAATAAAGATCTTACTAGAATTCATCCAATGAGACGAAGGATGATCAAATCATACATGATATCATAATGTTATCAAAGAGACAAGCATTAGGTGGAGGAGCTCTCAAAATGGGAAGAAAACCTCCCATCCACTGGAAAATAGAGGAAAAGAGAGGAGGGGTTAAGTAATAACATTTTAAGTCATTTTTTTATTTTCTCCCAAACTAACTAGTTTATGTATTTTGGACTCACATTTGGCCAAATTGGGAACCAACTAACCACCTCCCACTATCTAAGAGGGACCCCATAAGGTTTAATTCACACAGTTTTGGAAATCATCCACAGAACGTGATGTAAGATCAGCTAAAAATTACTGGTGCTCCCACACAAGCAAACATCCCTTGATGCATTGTTTACTCAAGTTGTGCTGAAACATGGAGCCCTCTATCTTGACCTCACATGGTTACTCAACCCATGTGGATTGGGTTGCATAGTTTCTACTAACTGTGCAGACGAGTTCCTATTTAAAAAATATGATCCTCCCGAGATCCAAACAAGCCTTAGACAACCCAAAAAATCCCATGACCTCATTAGGTATCCATATTTGGTCCAAAATAAAGAGATAGACTAAAATTTAAAACATCTTTACATCAAATGAAAATCAGGTTCTTACATATTTGTTATTAATTTATAATTATAATTATATAAATATAATTATATATAATTATATAATTATATATGTGTATTTATTAATTATATATAATTATAATTATAAAAATATTAAATATATTCTTTATATAAAAATATTTATTATAAATTTATAATTATTTACACATATAATAATTTATTTATAATTACAAATATATAATTTTATAAATATACTAAATATACATTTATAAATATATTTACTTAAAAATATTTATTTATAAATATATTTTTAACATTATTAATGAATATATAATCTTAAATTAATTCATGTTAAAAATGAGTGAAGTTGAATAATTAAAAATGAGTATTCTTTAAAAATATTGAAAAAATGCATAAGTTTTATAGATTAAATAAATCAATAAAAAACATAGATATATAATGAAATGAATATGAATACAAACTAAAAATAATAAAACATGGTAAATATATAAATAAATAAATATTTATATATTAGAAAATGATTAAATTTATTTAAAAAATAAATAAAATAAATATTAAAAAATTATAAATAATACTAGATGCAATAATTGTTAGCCCTTTCATGATATTGTACTTTTCATAATAAAAAATAATGTCAATATAAAGATTCTAATCTATCATGCCAGTATAAAATCTCTCAGTAAATCAATTATGTCATACAACGACATATAATTTAGTAATTCAATTGCTTATATTCTTGAATAAATATGTTTATAAATATATTTATACAAAAAATTTTGAAAAACACTTAGTCAGGTAAGACAAAAACATCGCAATCTTTCTAGATTTTTTTGGCATCGATGGTTAGTTCGACAGACTGAAGTCGACACAACAATGTATAACAGACCAAAATATGATAAACCAAAGTAAAACAGACCGATGTATGACACACCGAAGTCGACACACTGATGTTCGACAGACCAAAGTCAGCACACCGAAGTATGACACACTAATGTCGACACACTGAAGTTCAACATGCTAAAGTCGACACACCAAAGTATGACACAACGAAGTATGGCAGACCGAAGTATAACACACCAATGTATGACACACTGAAGTATTACACACAGAAGTATGACACACCAAATATGACACACCAAAGATAACAGACCGATGTTATCAAACTGAAGACAATAGACGAAAGATGACTCACTGATTACTATAAATAACTGTTTCATGATTATTAATTCAAATTTATTTCTAATAGCTATATTTGGACAAATTAATGTTTTTGACAATTTTTTAATGATTTCTATAGGAAATTTGAGTAAACAGTATGAGGTACATGCACGTGCAATGATCTTCATGTCTAGAGGATCCTGGAGCATAAAAGGACCTCATCTTTTACATTAAAGAGAGTGGTACATGATGTATTACACGATGAGACACATATTGCGCGAATACAAAAAGAGAGTAACTAAGCTCTTGAGATTAATAGAAGATTACATCAACAACTTTCTTCAAAAATATAAGTTTACATAGATACTTTGATGAGATTAACATTTCCACTCATTGAAGATGGATTACAGAAACTATGATACTCTATTTTTAAGACTACTTCCAGAAGAGGACTCAAATTCCATTTTCTCAACAACCATTGAGTCCATGGAATTACATCACAACGCACAGAGAATTCTAAAACTCTATTCTATTTCTTAAATCTATTGTGTTTTGTCTTTAATAATTGAGTCGTGTGTATATTTTTTTGTATCACACACACCGTCTCGTGAGCATAACTGGAGGATATCAAACTGTCCCCAGACTCAATCACTTTTTAAATTTGTATCCCATGTAGAACTGTGAAAGAGATCATATGGGATATTTTTATATTTATTTCCCACGAATAACTGTGGTAGAGGTCAATTGTGACCTGGACAGCTGGGTATGCTGTTGTGAACCCCGATCATGGGTGTGGATCAAAAGTTTATTAATATAAACAGCTTGGTGGTAGGCGATCACCAAGTGGACAGGACTACGTCTCGGATTGAGAATGAACCTATACATTTATCTGTTGTGTTGATTATATAATATTTATTATATGATATGGATTTCCTGCATTAAGATAACCTGAAATTTGATAGTCAGTTTAGCAAGTTTTTACATTTGTTTTGAATAAGTAGTCTTGAATAGAAATTTTTGTTAATCAATATGTTAGTAAAACTACAAACAAATAAATCTTATGAGAATCTAATTGGACCTTCAAGACATTTATAAATTCAATTCAAACTATCTTTGTGTTTATTTTATAGGTGATTTTGTTTTAAAATGAATATTTTTAACATAAATTTTTATAGATACTCAATTCACCCCCTCTTGAGTCATCTAATCCAACAAACATTTGGTGTCAAAGGCTTTTGAAAGTTACTGTGACATTCTAAAATCATGTCAACTGTGATTATAGATGTGTTTCAAAGATCTTAAAATTTATTTTATTTCTAAATTTTTATCTCTTTAACATTCTGTTACAACCTTTATCATGTAAAATAGACTAGAATGAGATTCTACTAATAGACCACATTTCTTTAATGTAACTAACTATGTTCAGTGGAAACTTAAAATGAAGATACATCTAAAAATTATTGGCTTTGAAATCTGGATTGCTATTGAAAGTAAGTATACAATACCTGAAACTGCTAGAAGCACATGGGATGAACCTACCAAATTTGCCGATAAGAATAATTATAAAGCAATGAATGCTCTCTACCGTGCCCTAGGGGATAGAGAATTTAATCATATTTCTACCTGTAAAACTAGTTATGAAATTTGGGATACTTTTTCATATCTCATGAGGGAAGAAATAATGTCAAATAATTGAGATTAAATACATACACTATTAAATATGATAATTTTTAAATGAAGACGAATGAAACTATCTCAGAAATGTATCTCAGGTTCAATAAAATAGTGAACACCATGAGTCTACTTGGGAAAACGAAGGATAGTAAGGACCAAATCCTGAGACTGATTCAATCCCTACCTGATAGATATAGAGGAACTTCTGTTTCTATTTGAGAATCATTTGACATAGGCAAAATTCTAGTGAAGGAATTAATTGGAAAGCTTATGATGTATGAATAAGAACTTAAAGTAAATCAAGAAGTATATGTGGAACCACGGAAGAAGTCAGTAACATTCAAGACTTCAACTTCAAAGAGAAAATATAAAGAAAAGATTCAAGTTCCTATAGACAGTTCTAGTAATGAAGAGTCAGATTCAAACAGTGATGAGGAAATGGCTCATCTTGCTAGAGGGTTCAAAAAGCTCTACTAAAAGAATAATTTTTTTAGGAAGTCAGACTACAAGGGAATGTATGATAATAAAGGAAAATGGAATAAAGACAGGAAATGGAATGACAACTCAAATTAAATAATCTGCAATGAGTGTAAACAAAAAGGTCATGTAAAGGAAGACTGCTCCAAGATGAAATTTAACATGAAATATAATGATAAAGGAAATAGTTATAAAAGATCTATGAAACCTACTTGGAGTACTTCCGAAGATATCTCATGTGGGTATGATGCTTCTTATAATGAAAATAACAATCATGCCAACTTATGTTTCAAGATAAAACATCAAAGGTAACAATTACCCCTCATATACATAATGTCTATTATTCAGGGAATAAGATTGAGTCACATAATGATGAAGATATGTCTAAGGATGAGTTATTTGAATACTATGAAATGCTTGAGGATACCTTGAATGAGATCAAAGAAAAATATAAATTTTTAAAAAGATTGTATTCTCCAAATGCTAATTGAAAATCTGATCTGGATATTGAAAAAGAAAAATGTGCCCATCTAATAAAATAAAATACTAAACTCGAATTATCAAATGAGCAATTAACAAAATATCTTGTGAATTTTACTACTCGTAGAGATAACTTGACTAAGTTTCTAGGACAATAGATTCCCCCAAAATATACTTCTAGGATAGTTTATCAACCATGTCAAAAGAATTTATCTAAATCGTATTTTGTTTCCAAATCTGGAAAATCTGCTACTATTTTAAAGAAATAGAATTATACGGCAAATTCCAGTCCTTCAAATTCTTTTACTGTATCCAATTCCATAGGACCAAATAAAGTCTATTTTTCAAATACTTTATATTCCGCATATATGAAACCCATAAGATAGTTGTTGGTTCTTAAAGCTTTTATTACTAATTTTTGTGGACCCTGAGAAATATGGGTACCAAAATCATTTCATGGTTAAACTATTTTTTAGGTAAACTGACTAAAGAGTTCCTATAAAAAGATATGGTACAGGGATAGTGAGTGTTCAAGACATATGATAGGGGATTATTTAAGATTTAAAAGTATTATAATTGTTGATGGAGGACATGTCACATTTAGTGACATTGGTAATGGAAAAATCATAGGCCTAGGCCAGATTGGTAACCCTAATTCTATTTTAATTTATAAAGTATTTTTTGTTGATGGAATAATGTATAAACTACTCAGCGTATCCCAATTGTGTGATGATGGATTTAATGTTACGTTTAAAAATTATTCTTTCCATGTTTTTTATGCCAAAAATAATTTGGTATTTACTTCTTTGAGAAATAATAATGTATATGCTATAAATTTAGAAACACTAGCCTCAAAAAATGTCTCTTGTCAAAATGCCATTCACAATAATTCTTGGCTCTGGCATAGAGGTATAAGATATTATAAGATACACACTTTTATAATTTTAAATAGACAAGGCTTAGTTAGAGACTTACCCAAATTAGAGTTTCCAGACAATAAAGTATGTAATCATTGTCAAAAAGGAAGGAAACATATAATCTCTTTAAAACCAAAGAATGAAGTAACTACTTCTCAACCTATCGAGTTGGTTCACGTGGACTTGGTTAGACCATATGGAGTTTTTAGTCTCAATGGGAAGAACTATGTCTATGTTCTTGTAGATTATTTCTCTAGGCATACCTGGACCTTTTTCCTGGATCATAAAAGTGAATCATGTTCTCACTTTACTAAGTATGCTATGACTGTAGAAAATCTCAGTGAACTTAAAAATAAATCCTTAATAAGTGATCATGGCCATGAGTTTGAGAATAAATATTTTGAATCCTTCTTCTAAAAAAATGGCTATAATCATTACTTCTATGCACCTAGAACCCCTCAACATAATGGTGTAGCAGAAAGAAGGAATAGAACCTTACAATAAATTTCCTGGACTATGCTCAATGAATATGATCTACCAATTTATTTTTGGGTTGAAGCTATTAATATTGCTTGATACATAATAAAAAGAGTCTTAATTAGACCCATTCCTAGGAAAACTCTTTCTGAGTTTTGTAATAATAGGAAACCCAAAGTAAGTTACTTTAAAGTGTTTGGATGCAAAGTTTATATCCTAAATACAAATGATAATTAAGATAAATTTTCCTCAAAATGTGATGAAGGAATATTTCATGGATATTCTACATCAAGTAAATAATATAGAGTCTTTAACAAGAAAACCGAATTTGTAGAGGAATCTGTAGACATCATGTTTGATGAAGCAGATCCACATGAGACAATACCTCACCAGAAAATATTGAAGGGATATGTCCAATCTGGAAATTAATGACAAAATCACAAATCATCATTATAATGATTCTGTAAAAACATCCAGTTCTAAAATTTCTCCTCACCTTAACCGTATTGAACCATATCAACCTGACTAACATGAAATATTCAGTCCTACTTTCTCAAGACCAAATAGGACCCTTAGTAATCATCCCTTAGATGTTGTTGTTGGAGATTTAGATAGATGAATACAAACTAGAGCTTCCTTGAAAAACTAGGATGAACATCAATACTTATTTTCACACCATGAACCTATAAATATCAATTATTCTATCAATGTTGAATTTTGGGTAATGTCCATGCAAGAAGAACATAATCTGTTTGAAATAAATAATGTTTGGAAAGTTTTAGACAGACCTAAAGATACTCTGACTATAGGAACCAAATGGGTATTTAGAAATAAGGTAGATGAAAGTGGAAATATAGTTAGAAACAAAGATAGAATAGTTTCACAAGGATATAGTCATGAATAATGAATTGATTATGAAGAGACTTTTTCTCATGTAGCTAGAGTTGAGGCAATTTGGATTTTTATTTCCTATGCAGCACACCTAGATTTTAAACATTATCAAATGGATGTAAAAATTGAATTACTAAATGGTTATATAATTGAGGATGATTATGTTGAACAACCCCCAGGTTTTAAAAATCCACGTTTTCCAAATCATGTGTTCAAATTATCAAAAGCTTTATATGGTTTGAACCAAGCTCCAAGAGCTTGATATGAAAGGCTGAGTAACATTCATATTTCTAATGGTTTTATAAAAGGACTTTCAGATCCTAATTTATTTATAAATTTTTTTCAAAAGATGTTTTAATATAACAAATATATGTAGATGATATTATTTTTGGAACTTCTAATAATTCTTTATGTAATGTCTTTCCAAACATAATTCAATGTGAGTTTGAAATGAGTTTAATGGGTGAACATAAATATTTTCATGGATTTAAAATATTTCAATATAAAAAATGTATTATCATAAATCAAAGTAAGTTTACAAAAGATCTTTTTAAAAGATATGGCTTTGATTACATTAAGAGTAGTTAAACTTTTATGGGTTCTACATGTAAGTTATATCTTGATGAAAATGGAAAATCAGTTGATGAAACTGCTTACTGAGGAATGATTGGGAGTTTGTTGTACTTAACTACTAGTAGGCTGGATATTATGTTCAGTGTGTGTATGTGTGCGAGATTCCAAGAAAATATAAAGGAGTCACACCTAAATAGTGTTAAAAGTATTTTCATATACCTCATGTATACAAAAAATTTAATACTGTTGTTTCCTAAAGGACAACCTTTTGATTTAATTAGCTATTCAGATGCTGATTTTGGTGGATGTAAATTAGATAGAAATAGTACCTCCGGAACATGTCACTTTTTGGGAATGTAACTAATTAAATGGTGTAGTAAAAAGAAAAATTCAGTTTCATTATCAAATGTTGAAGCAGAATACATTGTTGTTGGTAGTTGTTTTGCACAAATTTTGTGGATGAAACACATCTTATTATACTATGGATTTCCATTCAGACATATCCCCATAAATTGTGACAACACAAGTGCTATTAATATTTCTATGAATCTAATTTCTCATTCTATAACAAAACATATTAATGTAATACATCAATTTTTGATAGATCATTATCAAAAAGGTGATATAGCTCTTGAGTTTATTAGGACTGAACATCAGCTTGCTGATATATTCACTAAACCCTTCATTTCTGAGAGAATTAATTACATAATACATGAACTAGGAATGATAAATCAGTAGTATATCTTTCTAAAACTGATCTTTGTGAAACCTATCCTTCTAAAACCGACCATTGTGAAACTGATCTTTATGAAACCGATCATTGTGAAACTGATCATTTTGATACCGATCTTTCTAAAACAAATCTTTGTGTAACTGATCATAGTGAAACTGGTCTTTCTAAAACTGATCATTATAAAACTGATATTTGTGAAACCGATCATTATAAAACCGATATTTTTGAATCCGATCATTCTAAAACCTATCTTTCTAAAACCGATCTCTTGTGAAACCGATCTTCTTGAAACCGATTCTTTGACACCGATATATTTTAGGGCTATTTTGTAAATTCTATATACGTTAAATGAAATGATGCTGTTTTATCTCCTTTAACTTTCTGTGTTTAAATTTTATGTTTTATGATTTAAATCCCTAAATGATATATTATGTCCAATATATCCTGACCATTCACCTTCTCCGTAGTCGTAAAGCCTTTTACATTTAGCGACACTATCTCTCTCGACTCTCAACCTTCCAAATCAACTAAAATCGGAAGCTTCATCATTTTAATGACTAAGAGCACAATTTAAGTACCTCAAAAATATCTTCCTACTAAACATCAGAAAGGTGCGAATAGTGGGACTACGAAACCGAGCTTAGAAAGCTGAGTAGTTATAGATGAAAAGGGGGTATCTAATGAGTGGGTTATGTCAAGAAAATATATTCTGATAAAAGTGATATAATCACAAGGGTGTCTCAGTTGGATTAACAATAATGAAAGACCATATTTTCCCCAGGTAGTGCAAGAGTTCTATCAGAATTTGAGTTTATCAATGGATGAAGCTGATGCAGCAAATATGAAATCTATGGTAAATGGAAAGGAATTGGTTTTTACATCTAAGGAATGAGCTGAATGCTAAGAGGTGCCACATGAAGGAGTATATGATGACTATCCTGGTAACAATCCAAATTCCTCAAATTTGTTTTCCTATGAAGATGATCTGAAGGAGATGGCTGGGAATGAAGAATCTAGAAGGACCTTTTCAAATGAATTCAATGGAGAAATTAGATTTCTTTTTAATTTCATACAACATCATATCTTCCCAAGAAAGGGAGATTTCTCTGTTGTAAAATATTAGGATGTATTCAAGATCATTTTGTTCAAACATGGAATAAAGTTGAATCTTTGTAGATATCTTATGGTTAATATTTCTAATTTCATTAAGCCATCTAAAAAGGAAACTTGCCTATACTATCCGAGGATGATTTGTACCTTGTTGAAAAAATTAGATTGTGTAGAAGATGGAGATGAAGTGATAAGTTCTTGATGTGGTTTTTGTCTTCAGAAAGTCATTTTTAAGAGGATGATATTCTACTATAACCCATGGAAATGATAATGGGTAGGAGATGAAGAAAAGTTGTATGAAAATTTCAATCCAATTGGGCACCCATCTAGGCCAAAGGACTAAGTTGATCCAGGTCTCAAACCTGGAGACATTCTATTTTATTCTAATGAGGATACTAAACCTGAGGTGCCAGGGGAATAAGGATCTCCATTTGATGAATAAGAGTGATCATGATATTGCTGAGAGTACAAAGAATATGACTTATGGACCTGCTAGTCCACCTATGGAATTACCTTCTAGAGAAACTATTATAGGTTTTGAAGAAGAGGAAGAATCCAGAGTTACTGGATTTGAAGGTTATGTAAGCAAATCAGATGAGGAATATGATGATGATGATGATGATGATGATTATGAAGTTTCTGCTGCTGCTGCTGATGATGATGATGATGATGATAATGATTATGATTATGGTGGTGATGTTGGTGATGATTGAGAAATTTTTGAGCATGAGAGTGACTCTCTAAAAGTGATACAACAAGTGGTTAACAGATCCAGTGAGGAATTTGTTCATGGAGCTAGATAGGGAATTGAAACTACTGATCAATAGACTGATGATCAGAGGGATGCTGAACATGAGGACAAACCTCTCCATCCTAATGCTGACAACCAAGAGGTAATTCAGGAATTGAATGATCTTATGGATGCTAGAAAATAGGAATAAGATGTAGTTCTAGTGCCTCAATTTGTGCAAGTAGTTGGTGAAGCTGATGTAGATTGGTCTCAGGCAGAACCTGAAGTTCAATTGGTTCATGTTCCATGATAAGTTGTCATGGTCAGAGACCTAGATAAATTACATGATGATAGTGATGTTATTCCTGAGCCTATGGGAAGAAGGGTAAGAATTGACACTATTGAGCTAAGAGATTGGACCTGTTCTAGAGAATGGAATAGTGATCTAGGTTAAATTAATTTTTGGTTATATTATGACTTAGATGAGGAAAGGGTACCTCCTCTAGTTGTTCCATATGTCTATGCTGACCCAGAACCTGTTGCACCTATTCCTCTAGATGAACCTCCACCTTGAGAACATGTAACTCAACTAGTGCCCAGTTACTATGACAGTAAGGCTGATTTGGAAAATTTTAAGAATGATATATGTGAGTCTGGGCTAGCTTCAGTGGGATCCATAAATGAAGTCTCCACTTCCATAAGTATCTTAGATGTTGATGTAGAAAAAATTTAAAAATGGTGATTTAGGAGATATAATTGAATCTTATTAATATAGCGGAAACCGTTATTAGACACAAAACATTGCTATGAGAATAAGTAAGAAAGATGAGAAATGAGATCAATTCCCTAAACTCTATCTTCAAGACCTCCTTTAGTGGTGTTCTGTATGTTCTTTGGAAGTTAGTAATTTATCTACTTAGTGTTGAACTAAAAACCTTGAAAGAAGATCTTGAAAAAATGCTGACTGGACCATCCAATTCTAAGAGTTGGATAAGTGTTGATGCCGATTTGGAGTCTCTTAAGGCTGTGATGAGAGAGGAAATTCAAAAAATCCATATTGTTTCAGAAAAAGAAACCTTTGAAAAAGTACATCATAATACATATCATGTATATAATATGGTCAGACAGTGCAAAAATGAAGCCTCAATAGCTCAGATAGAAATTTAGGAAAAGGTGGATAAGTTTTTCAATACGATATACACCAAGCATGAACTTATCAACAGTTTCAAGTCTCTAGTAGAAAATATTAGAATTCCTCCAGTCACAGAGGCCTTCAAAAAGTATGTTCTCTAATTGAAAGAGTTTACACCTTTGCTGAGTAAATTTATGGAGAATAAGGATGACTTCGAGAAGGCAATGAAATATGGAAGTGAAATCATTAATGACTTCATCAACATTCTCAAACCTTATCTACATGTCTAGGTCGAGGCTATTGTGGTCCCTCCAGCTGCTTCAATTCGTACTACCTCTCTGCCTCCTACTCCAATGACTGCCTATCAATATCTTACTCAGATTCTACCGATCATTACTGAACAACTTCCAAGGCATGTGTTGTTAGAGAGAAGGCCTAGCCTTTCAACTACTATCCCTATTGGTGTTTCCCTAACTAGGGTTATCCTTAGACCTCCATCCTTTTCGACTCACTAACCCTCTCCATCTCATTTTTATCTTTTTGAGAAAGGAAAATCTCCTCGGCATCCCAATCGTTAATGATGGACTGTATCTTTTGATAGGGGTCTTCTCTTTCTTCTTCCCTTGTACTCTTGTGCCTTTTAATGAAATTTATTATGGTTTCTTTCTTTTATATTATATCTCCTTACTGCTTTTCTCTTTTTTTAATCCCAAAAGGTGAAAAAATAAGGGAATATTTTCAGGGGAAGATTTTTTTAACTCAATTATATTAATTACAAACATTATTTATAATGAAAAATTACATTCAACTATGTTGATCTATATTTATTATAAATATTTTCATGTATTACATACTTTTTTATTATCAAAAGGGGTTAATTTTTGGACCCTCCATGATACTGTAGTTTTCATAATCCCAAATAATGTCAATATACAAATTCTAATCTTTCATTACAGTTTAATATCACTTAGTAAATCAATTATGTCATACAACACTTTAATAAGTCAATCTCTTATATTCATGAATAAATATGTTTACAAATTTATTTATAAATAAATTTTTTCATAACACATAGTATGATAATATAGACTCTTCAAAATAATTCACGATTACCTGGCAGTGATGGTTAGTTCGACAGACTGAAGTCGACACAACTAAGTATGACAGACTGAAGTATGATAGGCCGAATTTTGACAGACCAAAGAATGATGCACCAAAGTTGACACACCGATGTTTGATAGACTGAAGTTGACATACTGAAGTATGGCACACTAATGTTCGACAGACCAAAGTTGACACACCGATGTTTGACACACCAAAGTATGACAGACTGAAGTATGACACACCGATGTATGAAACAACGAATTATGATAGACCAATGTATGAAACACCGAAGATAACACACCAAAGATAACATAACAATGTTATGAAACTGAAGACAATATACCGAAGATGACTCACTAATTATTATAAATAACCATTTAGAGTTTATTAATTCAAATTTATTTCTAATAGTAACATTTGGACAAAATAATGATTCTGACAATTTTTTAATGTTATCTATAGGACAATCAGTAGGCAGTACGACGTATATGCACATTCAAATATTTTCATGTCTAGAGGAGCCTGGAGCATAAAAGGACCTCATCTTTTACTTTAAAGAGAGTGGTACATGAAGTATTACAGGTTGTGACACAGACTGTGCAAATACGAATGTAGAAGAACTAAGCGCTTGAGATTACAAGTAGATTGTAGCCAGGAACATTCTCTATGAAACCCAGTGTACATAGAGACCTTGAAGAGATAAAACTTTTCACTCCTTGGAGTTGGATTATAGAAACTACGATACTCTGTTTTGAAGACTAATTCCAGAAGATGACTCAAATACCATTTTCTCACAATCCATTGAGTCCAGAGCATTACATCACAACATAAATAGAATTATTAAAATTTATTCTCTTTCTTAACTTTGTTGAGTTTTACCTTTACTAATTGAGCAGTGTGTATTTTTTTTGTATCAAAAACATTGTCTCTTGATCATAACTAGATGATATCAAACTGTCCTCAGACTCAATCACTTATTACATTTGTATCCCACGTAGAACTATGGAAGAGATCCTATGTGATATGTTTATGTTTATTTCCCATGAATAATTCTGGTAGAGGTGAAGTGTGACTTGGACAACCAGTTGTGCTACTGGGAACCCCGATATAGGGTGTGGATCAAAAGTTTATTAATATAAATAGCTTGGTGGTAGGTGATCACCAAGTGGGGAGGACTAAGTCTCGACTTGAGAATGAACCTCTTGTTTTATTTACTATGTTGATTATATTATATTTCTTATATTATATGTATTTTATGCATTATGATAACCTAAACATTGATAGTCAGTTTAGCAAGTGTTTACATTAATTTTGAATACATATGTTTTCTTCGAAAGTTGTGTTAATCAATATGATAGTAAAACAGAGAACTAATCAATCTTATGAGAATAAAATTAAACATTCATGACATTTATAAATTAACTAAAAAATGACTTTGCATTTATTTTATATGGGGATTTTATTTTTTAAAGAATCATTTTAACATTAATTTTTATAGATACTCAATTCACAGCCCTCTTGAGTCATCTACTCAGACAAACAATAATATTAAAAATAAATAAATAAAATATTCCAATTAAAAAAATAATATATTAAAAATATCACGCTACTAAATAAAATTATAAAATGAATATTATGATTTGAACAAATTACATAATTATTTGGTGTATGTTTCTATATAAAATTTCTTTGATTATGTAAATATTTATGTGTGTTCATTGAATTCAACAATGCACTAATTAAGTATTTTTATGCTTCAAATTAATGTAACACACATTTTATTTTCATGTTAAATTGAAAAATCAAATAATATTTAGTGAAATGTATATTACTCCATACAATTAGTCAATATTTTAAATTAATATTAAGTTTAAATTATAAACCATTATTTACTAAATATATTACTTATTTAATTTAAGAATAAATAGTTTGAATTATATAAATCATATTTTAGGAATGTTTATATATATTGATATATATATATGAAAATATTTCTATTCTAAAAATATTAAATGTATTAATGAATAATTTTGTATAAAATCCATTAAAAAATATTACATCAATATGTTTTTAATTACAACATTTTATTCATTTTCGGTATTTATATGTAAAATATATTATTTATTTCTATTTTTAATATATATATATATATATATTTATTAATTTTATTAGTTTTTATTAATATTTTTTCATTAATAAATTTTCTAAAATAATTTTGAAATTGATTCATTTTAAATTTTTATTTATTTATTATAGTTTATTCATTTTATATATCATTATTTAGTATATACTATTTATTAATATTTATTATTTATATATATGTATATAAAGTTTATTCATTTTTAATAATAATTATTTAATTAATAAAATGATTAATATTTTTTTAACATAATCAATTTTTGTTTTTTGTTTTTTAATTATTTAAATTTATTCATATTATATATCTATATTTAATATATACCATTTATTGGTATTTATTTTATTTATATAAAGAAGTGGCTGCACGAGATTGATTGGGACTTTTACCCGCGCTAAAAAAAGCACCGATAATGGTAACCTTTGTCATTGCTAAAAAATTGGTGATAAAGGGTAACTATAATCATCATTAAAAAAAGCACTGATAAAGCATTCCTTTAATGAGCACCTTTCTCTAGTGCTGATAAAGTATAACACTGTATATTTCTAGTTTTTTTAGTAGTTCATCGTGCAAAGAGTAATGCACATATTTCCTAAGCTGTGACACAATGAATAAATCAAGAACATGATATAACTATGATCATAGGGTCATGTGGTACACTACCTCCCTAAACAAACATATTAATAAAGAAATAGGGAATATAAAAATCTAGGATAGCCTGTCTCCTTTTCCAAATCTCTGCAATCCACGAGAAGGTGAGATTTCTCAAAACACAATATCTAATCATAAAACTATGAAGGACACTATCATTGGTCTATAAAGGACTCCCTATATCTTGGTAAGTCCACATATACCCCTGGATAAAAAAAATACTCACAACCATCACAAGCACCAACTCTAGGTCTACAAGCACTGTCTTCTACAGGCTCTAACTAGTATAATGGTGACCATTAGGGTCTCCCATACATGGCCTCAAATGGTTCTACACCAATTGTGGAGTGTTAAATGTCATGATAAAATATTACACGAATGATAGATGCCCCCCACAACTATATCCCATATCTAGCATGCAATCCCGATGCATGGTCACTCGAACCTGAATGGTCCAATGTACATAACCATCAATCTAGGGTAGATACATTATGCTCAACCATAACTAATTCCAAAGGGTCTTTTGAATCAAATATATAATCATGATTTTAATTGAGAATCATGATATGAAATGATCTATACGGTAATTCCATGATTCTATACTACTATATGAATGCATATGAACCCCAAACTATCTACTAAGCTCTACCCCTAGATGGTTGTGATGTTGGAGAACATGGTGAGTCGATTAAAGTTTACTCAGGTACCATCGTGAAAACTAGATGATCATAGAAACCCCATCAACAGAAACAAAAATATTCCACCCTGTTTCCACTTCATTTTAGCCACCATATCCTTGACCAAATGATAGGTGATAAACTCAAAAAAAGACTACAACTTCTTCAACTGCCCAACCAGTGCCAAGGGATCTAGGTGATTCCTCACATATCATATAATAACTGATAATGGAAAGCATGAATACACCTCATATCCTCCTCCCCTAGAATTTAGGTTGTCATAATCCATCCTAGAACAAGAATGATATCCTCCCCACCTTCAGATTATTCAACATAAACATGCCAAATAGACATCTGGTCATGAATGATCTCATAGAAGTTATCTCCAAGATGAGCTTACCTAACACACACTACTAGAAAAGAATGTTATACCAATGTTTCTAAACCATTGGTATAGGCTGGAAAACCGTTGGTATAGCCTATACCAACAGTTTTCCAAACCGTAGGATAGTATGCCATGAGAAAATCCTTATACCAACAGTTTGATTTAAACAGTTGGTATATACCACTGTATTTATTAATATACCATTGGTTTTCAGAGATCTGTTGGTATATGTTTGTATAACATTTTTGCCAATGGTTTTCAGAAACCATTGGTATTTATTGTTTTTTTAAATTTTTCTCAATGTATTCAAACGTTATAGAACCATTGGTATTTTATTTTTTGTGAATAATTAGACCAACGGTTGAAAACCGTTGGTGTTGTGTTTTCCAGAACTCCTTTACCAACGGTTTCGAACTGTTGGTATTGTGTTTTTCTAGAATTCTAGAACTCTTATTCCAACAGTTCAAAACCGTTGGTATTGATTTTTTCCAGAACTATTTCATAGGAGCCCTCCAGTAGCCCCTCTACTATACACCTGCACAAAAAATATCACAAAAACCACACAGGCTTAAAACAATAAAAAACACCTAAAATAACACAAAAAATACATAAAACCATCAAACTCTCCCAACCATGTCATGTACTACAATTCCCTATCTCAATCTTCATATGACAACAATAATCCCATTATAATTCACCTCACCCCTGCACAACCCCCCAACCAGCATAGCCCCCCCACCTCCCCATCATAATCTAATAGGAATAATAGTCTGATAAATACCTATTATAGTTGATTAAGAGTTTGAAATGGGCTTAAATCCCATTTTTTCTAATCCTAGATTTGGGTATGTAATGATTTGTGAAGCATTTTTCATTGAACTTGTATTGTTTATAATATATGGTTAAAAGGTTTTTTCTAAGGAGTCTCTTCACTTATGACTGCATGATGAAACTACCAACCTCATGAAAAAAAGTTTGCGACTATTGTTGATGAGTGTAAATTTCAGTTTCATTCACTTAATATGATGCCCTTTTGAAACAAAAGAGAGACTTTGAGTGGTTTCTTCCACACAACGCCTTGGATTGAGGTGGAGTTGACTCATACACGTCAAAAATGACCGATGGGTATTTTTCTTAAAGTATCAACACAATCCAAATGTGTTTTGTTGGTTTTCTGTATACCAGTTGTTTTTACTTAAATGTGTATCCATTTTAAACAAAAGAAACACACTCTGAGTTGTACTGGCCACACCATGCATCAGATTGAGGCGGGGTTGACTCATACATTTCACAAATGAACCATAGATCCTTTTTCGAAAGTATAAACATATTATGAATTTGTTTGGTCCATTTTACATTTGTTAGTTGTTGTTTTTACTTAAACTGTTGTCCATTTCAAAGATAAGTTAGACACTTTGAGTGGTGCCAGCCACACCACACCTCGGTTTGAGGCGGGGTTGACTCGTACATGTCAAAAATGATTCATGCATTGTTATCCTAACATTAAATAGAATATAAATGCATTTTGTCAGTTTTTCATTTGTCAGTTGTTGTTTTCACTTAAAATGATGTCCATTTTAAACGAAAGAGAGACACTTTTAGTGGTTTTGGCCACACCGCGCCTCGGATTGAGGCAAGGTTGACTCGTACATGTCAAAAATGACCCATGGATATTTTTTATAAAGTATCAACACAATATGAATGTGTTTTTTTGTTTTCTGTATGCCGATTGTTTTTACTTAAAAGCGTATCCATTTTGAACAAAGAAAGACACATTGAATGGTACCGGCCACACCATGCCTCATATTGATGTAGCGTTGACTCATAAATCTCACAAATGACACATGGATACTTGTATTAATGTATCAAAAGACTCTGAATGTGTTTGGTCCATTTTCCGTATGTCAGTTGTTGTTTTTAATTAAACTATTGTCCATTTCAAAGAAACGTGAGACACATTGAGTGGTTCCAGCCACACCGTGCCCCGGACTAAGGCAGGGTTGACTTGTACATGTCACAAATGACTCATGGATCTTTTATCTAAAGAATTAACACAATTCAAATGCGTTGGTCGGTTTTCCGTATGTCATTTTTTTATATAAAATCACATCTATTTTAAACAAAAGAAAGACATTTTGAGTGGTACCGGCCACACCGGCCATCATATTGAGGCAAGGATGACTTTTTCATGTCACATATGAACCATGGATCGTTTTCCTAAAGTTTCAACAGAATCTGAATGCATTTGGTCAGTTTTCCGTATGCCAGTTGTTGTTTTCAATTAAAATCTTGTCCATTTGAAATAAAAGAAACACACTTTGAGTGGTACAGGCCACACCATGCCTCATATTGAGGCGGGGATGACTCATACACGTCAAAAATGTCCCATGAATACTTCTCCTAATGTATCAAAAGAATCCAAATGCGTTTGGTCCATTTTCCATATGTCGGTTGTTGTTTTTACATCAACTGTTGTTCATTTCAAAGAAAAGTGAGACACTTTGAGTGGTGACGGCCACACCACACCTTATATTGAGGAAGGGTTGACTCTTACATGTCAAAAATGACCCATATATTGATATCCTAAATTATAAACACAATCTGAATGCGTTTGGTCTATTTTTCCATATGTTGTTTTCTTACGTAAAAGCGCATCCATTTTAAACAAATGAAAGACACTTTGAGTAGTAACAGACACAATGGCCTTCAGATTTAGGTGGGCTTGACTCGTAAACGTCCCCTATGACCCATGTATAATTTTCCTAAAGGTTCAATAGAATCCGAATGCTTTTGGTCAGTTTTCCGAATGACAGTTGTTATTTTCACTTAAAATTTTGTCTATCTCAAACAAAAGAAAGAAACTTTGAGTGGTACCGGCGACATCGTGCCTTAGATTGAGGCAGGGTTGACTCTTACATGTCACAAATTCCCCATGGATACTTGTAATAATGTATCAAAGGAATTTGAATGCGTTTGGTCCATTTTCCATATGTCAGTTGTTGTTTTTACTTAAGCTGTTGTCCATTTCAAAGAAAAGTGAGACACTTTGAGTGGTGTCAGCCACACCGCTTCTCGGATTGAGGTGGGGCTGACTCGTACACCTCACAAATGACCCATGGATCATTTTCCTAATGTACCAATCAATTAAAGGGAAATAAAATCCTCACAATAACCCATAAAATCTCATATAGGATCACTCACCTCCAAACCATTATAAGATCATTAGGCTTCTATATTTGGTTGAAAATAAAGAGTTATACTGAATTCAAAAAAAAAACCATATCAGAGTAGAAAACCAGGTTAAAAAATAAAGAGTTATACAGAATTCAAAAATGTAATGCACCAATCTTCCCCTGATCACCATCACCATCACCAATGTCATAATCAGCCCCATCCTCTTCGTTATCTCTGTCCTCATCATCACCCCCGTTTTCATCGTCAGCCTCATCCTCCTCCTCGGCCCCATCCTCACCCACGACCCCATCCTCACCCTCGTCCTCATCCTCATCCTTTCCCTCATTCTCTTCAGCATCCTCGTCATCACCGGGAACTTCATCATCTTGACCCCCACTAGAGCTACATCCTGGTGCATTGGATAATGCACCAATCGAGAACATAAATGTCTAACTAGCCACACTGGCCTCCTGTGGAAGTGATGAAGATAAAGCTTTCATCAGTTTCAAAAATTCTTTGTCCCCCATATTAACTTGTACTTATAACTTTGTGACCCTTTTATTAGACTGTCTTGCTTTCTCCTTGACCTATTCCAACTCAGTGGTACTAGAATGGATACCTAGAGAAGACCAATACCATGTCAGAACTATATTTTTACCAGGTTGGCAGCATACTCGACCAGAGTGCTCCTCTCCCAAAACCTGATATAAATGATCATGTGACCAAAAATTGTCAGGATCCTGGGAATCAAGAGACTCTAAAGGATCAAGTTAAAAATATTAATATATTATTAAATTTCAAAATAGATATTAATCTATGAAATAAGAAAATTACAACTTACAATCATTTCTTGGGTTGGTTCATTTACCGCAGTTCCATCTTTTTTTCTTCTACTCAAGAAAAATTATTTTGCTCGAGGGATATGTCCTTCAGTATTCAATTTGTGCTTCTGTACTGACATTGAAACAATATAAAGTGAAAGTATAATCATATATTCAATATTCAATAAATCAAATAATTTATGTTGGAAACAAAAAAAATTGAAAGTCCAAATGAAAAATAATAAACAACTATATCGTACCAGCTGCCTCTCTTCATCTGACAAAGTTGTGTACCCCAAAGTGTGGAGGTATTACTTTGAATAAATGTTTTTTTGTTTTTATTTCAGAATATTCATAAATAATTTTTAATAATAAATAAGATTATATTAATTAAAAATATGAAAACAATCATTTAAATACCTCAAAAGAGATTAGTACCTTAAATTTGGCAGTCGCGCAATGGGTAAAAATTTGGCGATATTGCTCTATCGGGAAGTCATCCATGAAAGGTAATGTCTCCAACTCCGTGCCCACTCTATCACACCAGCCAACATACAACTCATGCTTATAAGCTCTCCAAATCACTCCTAGATCTTTTAAACATGTTGGTCGTGCACCTTCGCCATCAGGGAAGTTAACCTGAAGCTGAAACCTAATAGATTAGTTTATATAAAAACAAAAAAAATACTACATTAAATCCAATAAATTTTTTACCCATATTTGTGACCACGAGTTATCCTTGACTTTGTGTGGATGATGTCTCCAAGAGAGTGGACTGACCGGAATGATATTGGAGTATTTGGCTAGCGTCGCTAAAAAACCCTGACATTGCTGCCCAGATTTCTCAATCATTTGTCCATCAACATTTTATTCAACCATCAACTGTATCTGGAGATTCCATACTGCATGAAAGCGAGTACGCCCCCTCACCGGCCTTTTATCTGTAGATGAATCTGTTATTAAATATAAATAATATCAGTACAAGTTATAATAAAAATAAATTTTGGTATAAAAATTTGATAGAGTTATATAAATATACCTATGGTTGTCAGATCACTGGGAGTCACTGGATGTGCAGAAGCTGAAGGAATATCCTATAATGTTGGATTGTCCCTCAGTGTATGCTCCTCATCCACATACTATATTGGGGCAGGAGTCGAAGAATGTGGAATATAATAGCTCAGATATAATGAACCAGAAGAAAAAGATAATGGCATAGACGTCTTGGCAACTAGTAGTCTAAAGATCAGTGGTCTAAATATCCCATGTGTCCCTGAAGACATAGTAGGATCAAAATGGGGTGTAAAAGATACGTCTGTGGTTGTGGATTGTCTAACTCTCGCACCACGAGCACTCATACCACCAGCCTTAGTACTAGGAGCACTAGATGATCGTCCAACTCTGACACCACCACCCTCCTACAACCAGCCTCACTACGGGGAGAAATATCAGGCTCCTAGTAGGATATCTCTTTTGTAGGGGGTGGATCCTGAAAAAAAGTTTAACACAAAAGTAAACACATGATATTATAAGTTATTGAAATATTATTTTGGAAATAAAATACTCACAACCGGGATGAGTGGAGAAACGACCATCTGTATCATGCGATGATTATTTTCTATCATCTTTTTCCACCACCTCTCTTCAATGGGTGTCATTTCCTACAATGAAAAAAATATGGAAGTAATTAGAAACAGATAACTAATGTGTAACTAAAAAAACAAAATATAGAAAAACAATTATGATAAAAAAACATAAAGAAACATAAGATTTATGGTGGTCTAAATGTAATTACTAGGATAGACACTCTAAATGATATTGGAGAAACATGTAGGTGAGACCATGATTGTATGACTCTATATATTTCCCACCAGGACATCGGGTTCACAATCAACTCTTAAAATTGAGCTATTGGCGTCATCATAAGTAATAAACAGATTGCTTCCAATTGTAGTAGGGATAGAGTCAACTTCATCATCACCATCATCAAAAACATGTCGGGGATTTACTTCAATAATTACACTAAATTTAGGATGATGATGATCTTTGACATAAAAAACATGTTTCACCATTGATGCCAATACATATGGTTCATCGGTGGCAAGATTGTGAGTCTTGTCAATAAATCGAAATCCACAATCATCAATAAAGGTGCCTTGCCTCGTCATTGAATCAAACCATTGACATTTCATCATCGTGACTCGACCATGAGAGTAATAATCCAAAATTATTATTTTTTCCAAGACTCCATAATAAGATAGATTTTCAGAACGAGGTCAAGTATTAGATGAACTGGCATAACAGTCTATTGTGGCAGTTAGCATAACACCATTATGATGTGTTCTCTTGTTTCATGCTCATTCAGTGAAACTAAATTTCTATCCATTGATCACAAGTGATTTACAAGCACGAACCATGGTATTCGGACCAAAATCCAAAGCACTTATTTCCTCAGAAATAGAGTCTGGAAGAAAACTCTATACCTGAAATATAAACAAATAGTAAACATAATTAAATATTATTTTTATTTAGTTATTACAGAAATATTTTTACCTTCAATTTCAACCAATCAGAAAACCATTTGCTATGAAAAGTCTCTTTCATTCTCAATGATAATGAATGATGATTTCTATATATCAATTCATTATGTTACCTGTAGATAAAAATAATAATAGTTTAAAAAATATTTATAATTACAAGAGATAAGATAAGAGTTACATGTACAATTTACTTACTTGATATTCTCATCGAACAAATCACAATTAAACAACACTGTGCGATGTTCCATCTATCGCACTTCAAGGCTTAATGTCATCAATGTATATGGTCCCGGAAATCTTTTTGTCTATAGAAGTGATGGAAAACTATGTTTAATTTTCCTATACTATTTGTTTCATCTCTCATTTGTCTGTTTATTCTCATAGTAATATCAGAAAAATACATTAGCAGAAATCTATACATTCTTGAGCCAAGTAACCGTTCACAATAGAATCTTCAGGATAATTCCTATCCCGAGAATATGATTTCAATGTGAACATATTTCTTTCTGTTGGATACATCCAATGGAAAGATACTGGTCCTCCAAGAAGTATTTCATTTAGAATATGGACAGTCAGATGCAACATGCATGTAAACAATGATGGAGGGAATATTTTCTCTAACTCACACAAAATTAATGGTGTCATTTCCAACAGTTTTTTCAAGAAGGATTTGGACAACCTCTTAGCACAAAAATCTATAAACAAATAGCACAACCAAATAACTGAGACTCTAATATTATTGGAAAAGAGATAACATATTGTTATTTGAATCTACTCATGGAAAAGGATGTGATAATCATGATTCTTCAAAGATTTCAGCTTCAACACTTTTCTGTTGACATGTTTTGATATATTTCTTCAATAGCCATAGGAACTTTAATAGTCTGAAGCACTTACAAAAATTTATTTTTTTCAGCAGGTGTCATCACATAACAAGCCCATGGAACTTGCCATTTATTTTCACTGATACAAACTGGATGCAATTCTGGTTTGATCCCCCATTCTACCAAGTCATACTGAGATCATAAATCATCTTTTGTCTTCCCCTTGAAATTTAGAATAATCTAAAGAAAAATTTCAAATATATTCTTTTCAATGTGCATTACGTTTAAGCAATGACATAACAAGTTGGTTGACCAATACGACATCTCAAATAATATACTCTTATTCTTCCAATTTTAACATGTATCATTGGAAACATTTTCCCTCTTTCTAGATTTCATTACACCCTTCCCAAATGAATAACTGAAATCATTCAATTCATTAAGCACATCAGTTCCAGACATACACTGAGGTGGATCGTCATTCTCCATTGTATTGTCAAATCATCGACGATTGTTTCTATATGGATGGTTAATTGGAAAGAATCGTCAATGTCCCATAAAACTAAAACTACGATGATCTTTTAGTCTTCTAGATCATGTATTATTCATACAAAAAGGAAATTCCAATTTTCCTTTTGTTCTCCATCCAGGCATCATTTCATAAGTAGGAAAATCATTGATCATCCACATAAGCGCAACACGCATATGAAATATGTCTTTCTAACATGCATCATATGTGGGCACTAACACATCCCAAAGAAGTTTCAACTCTTTCATTAAAGGTTTCATGTATACGTCTATATCATTGATAGGATCAGAAGGGCCAGATATCTGTATACTCTAGAAAGTGTAAGGCTTTTTTATACACAACAACGGGGAATGGTTATAAATGTGTATGAAAACTGGCCATGTGCTGTGCGAAGTAAGTATCTACCCAAATGGATTAAAACTGTCACATGAAAGACCCAGTCTCACATTACACACGTTGGATGAAAATATTGGATATCAAACATCAAATCACTGCCATGAAAATCTATCATCAGGGTGAACCAACTCTTCATTATTCTTCATTCTCTCGGTGTCATGCCATCACATTTTTATGGATATTTCATCAGACGTGAAAAGGTTCTGTAATCTGGGGATTAATGTAAAGTTCCACATTACTTTTTTTTGTCACACAGGATGGTGTTCCATCATCTTTTGGATTTCATTGGGAGGTTCCACATTTGATACAATCATTTATTTCATTAGTTTCATCCCAAAATAAGCTGCAATCATTTGTGAAAGCCTGATTTTTTTTGAGAATCCAAGTTCATCAACCAACTTCCATGCCATATAGTGGTTTGAGGAAATATCTGCATCATCTGGAAGTAAGTCGTTCAAGAAGTTAAGAATGTAATCAATTTCAGTATTTGAAACCTCATACATAGTTTTCACATGAAACAATCAGATTAAAAATTCCAACTTTTTCATTTTACAACATTGCTGATATACTGGATTCATCGCAGTATCATTAAATTTTTTAACCCTATCAACATCCTCATTTTCATTGGACGCATCTTGTGTGCTTGTATCGAAATCTTGTTGTTTGTACATCCTTTCCTTCTCATGATGCCGAATTAATTGAAACCGATCATATATCAAACTCTCCAATTCATTCCTATCATTTGGATCATCAACATTTTGAGATTACATTTTCTCTCTATTGTTATACCACACATAATAGTTCGTTTGGAAACCATTTTTGGTTATATGATAGATAACTACTTCAAGACACAAACAAGGTCTTCCAACACAATTAAACCATGGGAAGTGTATACGACCACTATCTGAAGACTTGTCAAATGAAAAATCGTGGAATCTTTTCAAATTATTTTGAAAATAGGTTAAAATCTGATCAGTTTCTTACATCCAACTTCTATCCATTCTATAAAAAAATTGAAATAAGTCATTTCAAAGAAATTCAATAATATTTAAGTTAAATAAAAAAAATATTTAGGTAAATGGAAATTGTTTACTTTATATAAAAACATAACTAACACATTACTCTATATGAAAATAATATTAAGAAATATAAAAAAATACAGCGTATATAAGAAAATAAGATACAGACTTTCAAATGCCTATATTAAAGGATTTCCCAGTATGATATTGGAAGTGGATCAAGGAATACATAATAGTTACGGGTCTTGTTGGGTGTACATGAGATTTATACTTTAACTTATTCAGTGAGATAAGGATGAGGAGTAGGATGAAGATTAGGGGAGTGGCGGGATTGTCCAAGGGGGGTGCAGGGTGTCCAGGGGGTGCGGGGTGTCTAGGGGGGGTGGTGGGGCCGTCCGGGGGGTCAGAGGTGTCCATGGGGGTGGGAGGATGTATAGGGGGGTCAAGGTGTCCAGGTGGGCGGGCTATCCACGGGGGTGGCCAGGCTGTCCAAGGGGGTAGGGGGAGTCCAGGGTGGTGGGCGGGCTGTCCAAGGAGGTGAGCGGGGTGTCCAGGGGGGTTGGTGGGGTTCTCCATGGGGGGGGGGGGGGGGGGTACGGGATGTCCAAGGGGTCGGTGGGATTCCCACGGGGATGGCATGGCTTTCTAGGAGTTCTGGAGTGTCCAGGGTGTGGGCAGGCTGTCCAGGTGGGTGGGAGGGCTATCCACGCAGGGTGGTCGGGCTGTCCACCAGGGTGGCGACACTATCTAGTGGGGTCGGGATGTCAATGGGGTGGGGTGGGGAATTCCAGGGGGTGGGGGCATCCGGGGGGATGGGGGTGTCCGGGGGGTGGTGGGTGGGTGTCCGGGGGTGGGGTGGGCGGGCTGCCAACAAGGGTGGGGGAGCTGTCTAGGGGGGCACGAGCTGTCCAAGAGGGTAGGAATGCTATCCCCGGGGGTGGCAGGGCTGTCCAGGGGGGTCGGGGTGTTCAGGGGGTAGGGGGGGGGGGGGGTTTCTAGTGAGTGGGGGATTAGTTCTTTAAATTTATCGGCAGTTACGGGGAATCGTCACAGAATATTTTTAGAGGCGTTTTTGGTTTTAGTGACGATTTCACCTGCCAAAAAATGGAAAGGATATAATAGTGGTTTGAACCGCCATTATATCCTAACCATTATTTTCATGGAAACCAACTACTAAATCAAAAACTGGGAAACAAATATTGACTTTAAATAGTGGTGGTTTAATCCACTACTAAACAACCTTTAGGTATATATATTAGGTGTTTAATACGTTGTTATATATCACTTAAAAACCCAACTGCAGAATTTTCAACCCAGGAAGATTGTAACATCCCAGGTAATTAAAGAATAAATAATTTTCATATTTATTAATATTAGAGAATTAAATATGAATTTTAATTAAAAGGGGTTGCTATGTTCGATAGCGTACCCGATACGCAACGATGAGTTTCTTTGAAACTTACGTAGCACACTAGTAATATAATAATATTATGTTAGTTAACAAGTAGCCGTTGTACTGGCGAAAATGAATAGAAATAACTAAAATATGAATAGATATGTTTTTAGATGTTTTTACATTTACCCAATAAAAGATAAAGGCTTAAAATACGGAAAGAGTTCAATTTTAGGCTTTTATACTCTAATTTTCACTAAAGGTTCACTTATCACCTTTTAATGGTGAACCATCATTAAATATAGTTTTGATCACCCTTATACATTCTTTTGGACCAAATAAAACTTTTATTAAGAATCGGGACATCAAATTTTACTTTGTGTAATTTTTGGTACCTTTCTGATAAAGTTAATTTTTTTTATGAATAGTGTAAAATGTTGCATTTTAATTCAAAACCTCTCTTTGATCTAATTTATTTATATGATTAGATTATCTTTTGAATTGGTTTTAAAGTGAAATTAGAATATATTTTTACCATTTTATCTAATGGTGGTCATTGGAATCAATTTCACTTTGAAATTAGACTTAAACTGGTGTCAATCTTTTGATACTTATTGTTTTGTAAAAACACGCTATTTGCTCTGGCAGCGGGAATTAATTATTGAATTAATTAATGTGACTTATATGATTTGAATTTTGTAAAATAGACTTCATTTTTTAATTCGGAATATCAAATATAGCTTAGGGTGATTTTTTGGTAATTTTCTGAAAAACTTCAATTTTTGATGAATAGTGAAACCACTAAGTGGTAATCAAGCAAACTGATTTTTCAGTTAAATGAAAGTTTACCACTAATGTGTATTGAATTTTGAAAATCCGACATACATAGTTTTCATTAAGAAGTAAAATGTGGTTCAATGAGATTAAAATAATTTTTTGGTGAATAGTAACTTATTAAGTTTTTAATCGCGATTAGTGGTAATTAGTGTAGTTTAAGGAATAAATAATGCTTTAATAATATAAAATGACCTAGACACATGTCCCAACCTTATTGGTTGTGTCATGGCCGACCAAGACAAGCCATGTCCTAACTTGGGGACCCCATGGATCCACTTTTGTTGGGAAATGACATAAATTACTTTTTATTTAATGTTAAAGTGAAAATGACACAAACATAATATGTTTTGTGAAAACAATTTTTAAGTGGGGTTATACAAGTCCAAATTTTGATTATAAATATTCAATGGAAAGCTAAAAATATTTCCTACATCATAGTAATTTTTTTATAATTTTTAGACATTAAATAAATTTAATTATTTATGACATAATAATGATGCAGCGATGACATCATTATTTGACGATTTAAATAAAATGGAAAGATAATATAAAATCTATGAACTACACATGTCCAAAACCAATTGGATGAATTGATTTCGATTCCTTATCACCTTATCCACGAATTCTATCAATGTGGGACCTTTTAAAACCGAAACACATTTTCAAATAATGTAATGTTTCTTAACTTTCCAAAAGTGCCCCTCCTCTCCTCTTATAAAAGGCCCCCACCTCTACCTCATTTCACACACTCTTCAAGACTTTGGCTCGGCCAACCCCTGCCCATTTGCTCTCTCCACATCCCTCTCCTCAACCTAGAGGATTCCCTTTGGGCAGAATCCTTTCAAAGGAAGCCTCTAGGCTCAACTCAAAAGGAGTTACACTTTTTAAGGTAATTCATTCTCTCATGTTCATTTGTTTTATTTTGCTTCTCCAACCCCCTAAACTCTTTTTATATACATCTTTTGTAACAACACCAGTATCATCAATATACTAGGATGTTGTTATAAGATTTATTTGATCTACACTCTCACACAACTACATCAAATGGTTAAAGAACATACGGTTTCTGTGGATGGCGAAATTCTGCCTCCCGAAACGATGATTGTTCAATACTCATTTAACACCTTCAAAGGTGGCCATTATGATGTCACTATTTTTATATATGATATGTAATATGTTTATGTTTTACTTATGCTTCTGTATTTTTCATTTCTGTCTTACCTTTATGGCTTCCATTATGGGTATACGCGATATCTTCATTTAAGGAAGTGCGGACTACCGCCCCCTCAAAGTGATGTGATTCGTTAATGCCATATGTGGGACGTGTAAAGGATGAATTTAAAGTTATTATATATGAATTTATACTGGAATTATAATATACCTATATATATCATTATCATTTATTTCCATTAAAGTATGAGATAGAAATGAAAGTAGCGTTCATGCGTACGTACGGACTACCGTCTCCATGAACGGTGCATTTCATTTCTTATCCCCAAATGTATTGTACTATTAAAAGTACATGTATATAATGGATATATATAATTAATGATATATCTAAATGATGAATATAATTCTGGAATTAAAATATACATAAGTCTCATTTAGTTTTAATTCCATTAATATGACAAAGAAATGAAAGTAGCGTTCATGCGTACGTACGGCTTACCGTCTCCATGAACGGTGCATTTCATTTCTTACCTCTAAATGATTATGTAATATTTTAAATACATGTATGTACTGGATATATATGACATATATGATATCTACATCATGAATACCATTCTGGATATAATGAAACATTGACCAAATTAACAACATGTAAGTGTAAGAAGTCTATTTTTGACTTAAGAACCAAATACCGACAAAATGAACATTTTTAACTTAAATGATTACATGATGTTCATAACATGGTATAAAAGGAATAATGTACTTGAAAAAGATTCATAAGCAAGTAGAGATTAACTAAAGTTTATTATTCAGGAGTTTAAAGAACGGTCGGGTCAAGTCGGATACGAGGTATGGGACTTCGTCTCAATCTCCTTTCGTTGAGGCATATTTTATTTTATACACAAATTTCTTTTATACGGTGTATAAACCCCTTTGACTTTTACATTTATTCAAATGGAATCTTTTTTATACGAAGCGTTTACTAAACGACAAAAGGGATTGTTTTTTTCGTACGTATGCGGCGACAACGACTTCTCCGCCGTCGTAACCGTTATTTGAGTTTTGGCTTCATCTACAAGCCATACCGTTTTTTAAAAGAAAAATAAATACCATGTTTTACTTTGGTATTGAAAATGGTTTTCATAATGTTTTTATATCAATGTGTTGTATTGATATCTCGTGATTGAAATGTGGAAATTTTATGTTTCCTTTATGCATGTTTTATGTGATATGATTATGTTATGGTTCTTGGGCATTATTATGAAAACGGGTGGTTCCGTGATAAACTAAGGGGGGTGAGCCCGTTATAGCTCTCCAATGCATTGGGTAACATGAAGGAGTGAAACGTTAAGGTTTCTCCGAAGAGATTTTAGGGAATATACTGTGATGGGTATTCCAAACGTAACCAAGAGGGTTACTCCCTACGTAAGAATGTTATGAATGCCTCAAGTTACCTTTACGTATTATGATTTATATGATTTATTCATGTTTTTATGAGGTATGTTAATGTGCCTATGTTTTATGGGTAAAGTATGATTTCATTCTTATTTATATATGAACTCATGTTTCCTTTCCATGTTTTTTTTATAACCCATACTGAGTTTTTATGCTCATCCCAAGTTTTTGAAATGTTTTTCACAGGTCAAGGGAAAGGTACATGATAAGATGATAGAGTCAAGGATGTGTCAAGAAATAATCCATGTTTTATTTTAAATGTGTTACCATTGATGGGAATGAAGAATACTATCTTTATGTAACCACTTTGTTTATATGTGGAATGTAATGCAAGTTTTATGATCTAATTCTCTAAAACTCTAAACCAGAAAAGATCCTCAATGTGTAATCTTGTAATAACTCAAGATTAAGTAAGGTTTAAGGCTGGGGCCTTATAGTTGGTATCAGAGGTCGGTTTAGATAACTTTAGGAGTTAGAATTCTATTAAATGATTATCCAAATTTTTTTTTCTTTTTCGAAATGATATAGCATTTAAAGATTACCATGTTGCTTCATCTAAGACATGTTTGTTCAGAATGGTTTTCCGCAGAGGAAACAGGGAAGCTGTGCTAGGAAGGCATAAAGAAGGAAATAACCTTCCGAATCAGCATCCAGAAATGGTCGGAATTGGAACTGAACAGTTTGTTGCAGTAATGGCGTAGTTGACTCAGGCGATAAATGGTGGTGGTATCCATGCACGAGATCAGCTAGATCAACCGTAGAGGAACATGTCAGTGGTGGAACATTTCATGAGGCAACATCCCCCATCATTCAGAGGATCATCTGACCCTGTGCTAGCTGAAGGGTGGATTAAAGCACTGGAGAAGATTTTTGATGTCATGGGGTGTTCAGACAATCAAAAGGTTAGTCTTGCTATTTACCGTTTGGAGGGTGAAGCAGATCAGTGGTGGTCCATGGTTAAAAATATCAGGGATGCCGATGAGATTGATGCTCTTGACTGGGATGAATTCAAAGGTATGTTTCTTGAGAAGTATTTTCCTAAGGCTGTTCGACTTAGGATGGAAAAGCAATTCTTGGAATTGAGGCAAGAGGAAGACTCAGTGGCTGCCTATGAAGAAAGGTTCACTCGATTGGCAAGGTATGCTCCAAATTTTATCCGGGACCTTGATAGTAAAATCAATCGTTTTTACTCAGGATTAAAGCCAAAATATCGAAGGGCATTAGCTTCTCGTGAGTTTAAAAGTTATGAAAAGCTTGTTCGATGTGATGAGAAGGTGGAAATGGAGTTTGCCGATGACCAAGTGTCCTATAACAACCAGCAGAAGAAGAGACCGAGGTGGCAGGAGAAAGGTAAGAATTCTTCAAAGAAGTCTAATGGTAAGAGAACTAAGTTTCCAGTTTGTGATAAATGTGGAAAAAGGCATGCTGGGGAATGTCTTCTGAATTCTGGGAAGTGCTACCGATGTGGTAAGATGGGACATAAGGCTCGTGATTGCACTGAAAAGGATCAAGGTGAAGGTAAGAACAAATTTGATTTACAGTTAGTGAAATGTTATAAGTGCAATGAGATGGGTCACTATGCAAACGAGTGTCCGACAAGGAGCTTGAGTGATGGGAAGCAGCTAGACTACAAGCAGAAAGGGGTGGTAAAATCATTTGCAACAACTTCAGTAGATGTTGGGCCATCGAATGAAGTGGTATCAGCTCCAGGGAGCTCAGTATTTTTCGAAGATTGACTTGAGGTCGGGGTACCATCAGTTGAAAGTAAAAGAAGCAGACGACTGCGTTCCGTACTAGATATGTCCATTATGAATTTGTAGTTATGCCTTTTGGGTTAACCAATGCACCTGCTGTATTCATGGACCTTATGAATAAAATTTTCCATGAGTTCTTGGATAAGTTTGTGTTTGTGTTTTGAGGTTTGTGAAGAGGTTATGTGTGCCTTGTGATTCACAGTTGAAGAGAGAGTTGTTATGTGAAGCTCATAGTTCTCCGTTGTCAGTTCATCCGTGCAGTACTAAGATGTATAGAGATCTGCGGGAGTATTACTGGTGGGATGGAATGAAAAGAGATATTGCTGATTTTACTGTGAAGTGTTTGACATGTCAACAGGTTAAAGCAGAGCAGCAGTTACTGAATGGGATGCTTCAGCCTTTACCAGTTCCAGAGTGGAAATGGGAGAATATATCCATGGACTTTGTTGTTGGATTACCAAAGACATCTCGAGGTAATAATGCAATCTCGGTTATTGTTGATCGCTTGACCAAATCTGCTCATTTCCTTGCTATACGAGATACTTTCTCTCTTGATCAACTTTCCCGTTTGTATCTTAAAGAGATAGTCAGGTTACATGGAGTTCCTCTCTCCATTGTATCAGATCGTGATCCCAGGTTTACTTCTAACTTTTGGAAAGGCCTTCAGAAGTCTTTGGGTACTGAGTTAAATTTTAGTACAGCTTTTCATCCTCAATCAGATGGGCAGTCAGAACGAACAATTCAGACATTGGAGGATATGCTACGAGCTTGTTCTATGGATTATCAGGGAAGTTGGGACCAACATCTTTCTTTGGTTGAGTTTTCATATAATAACAGTTTTCATTCCAGTATACAGATGGCACCATTTCAGGCATTATATGGGAAGCGGTGTCGAACTCCAACTTTCTTGGATGAAGTGGGTGAAAGGAAGTTGATGGGACCAGAATTGGTAGAAGAGATGGCAGAAAAAGTTCAGCTGATTCAGAAGCACATGAGAACAGCTCAAACCAGGCAGAAGAGTTATGCGGATAACCGGAGGAAGGATCTATCTTTCGAGGTAGGTGATCATGTTTTTCTCAAGGTTTCTCCTTGGAAAAGTGTGATGAGATTTGGTAAGAAAGGAAAGTTGAGTCCAAGGTTTGTTGGACCATACGAAATTCTGGAGAGAGTTGGATCAGTTGCATACCGAGTGGCTTTACCTCCGAGTTTATCTCAGGTACACAATGTTTTTCACGTTTCGATGTTGATAAAGTATATGCCAGATCCATCTCATGTTTTGAGTCCAGAGGTAGTTCAGCTGGAAGAGAACCTATCTTATGAGGAACAACCGGTCCAGATTCTTGACCACAGGGAGCAAGTGTTACGGAATAAGGTGATTCATCAGGTAAAGGTTTTTTGGAAAAACCATGTGATTGAAGAGGCAACGTGGGAATCTGAAAATGCTATGAGGGATAAATACCCCCACTTATTTTGATAAGTGAATAAAATTGCGAGGACGCAATTCCCAAAAGGGGGGAAGGATGTAACATCCCAGATAATTAAAGAATAAATAATTTTCATATTTATTAATATTAGAGAATTAAATATGAATTTTAATTAAAAGGGGTTGCTATGTTCGATAGCGTACCCGATACGCAACGATGAGTTTCTTTGAAACTTACGTAGCACACTAGTAATATAATAATATTATGTTAGTTAACAAGTAGCCGTTGTACTGGAGGGAATGAATAGAAATAACTAAAATATTAATAGATATGTTTTTAGATGTTTTTACATTTACCCAATAAAAGATAAAGGCTTAAAATATGGAAAGAGTTCAATTTTAGGCTTTTATACTCTAATTTTCACTAAAGGTTCACTTATCACCTTTTAATGGTGAACCGTCATTAAATATAGTTTTGATCACTCTTATACATTCTTTTGGACCAAATAAAACTTTTATTAAGAATCGGGACATCAAATTTTACTTTGTGTAATTTTTTGTACCTTTCTGATAAAGTTCATTTTTTTATGAATAGTGTAAAATGTTGCATTTTAATTCAAAACCACTTTTTGATCTAATTTATTTATATGATTAGATTATCTTTTGAATTGGTTTTAAAGTGAAATTAGAATATATTTTTACCATTTTATCTAATGGTGGTCATTGGAATCAATTTCACTTTGAAATTAAACTTAAACTGGTGTCAATCTTTTGATACTTATTGTTTTGTAAAAACACGCTATTTGCTCTGGCAGCAGGAATTAATTATTGAATTAATTAATGTGACTTATATGATTTTAATTTTGTAAAATAGACTTCATTTTTGAATTCGGAATATCAAATATAGCTTAGGGTGATTTTTTGGTAATTTTCTGAAAAACTTCAATTTTTGATGAATAGTGAAACCACTAAGTGGTAATCAAGCAAACTGATTTTTCAGTTAAATGAAAGTTTACCACTAATGTGTATTGAATTTTGAAAATCCGACATACATAGTTGTCATTAAGAAGTAAAATGTGGTTCAATGTGATTAAAATACTTTTTTGGTGAATAGTAACTTATGAAGTTTTTAATCGCAATTAGTGGTAATTAGTGTAGTTTAAGGAATAAATAATGCTTTAATAATATAAAATGACCCAGACACAAGTCCCAACCTTATTGGTTGTGTCATGGCCGACCAAGACAAGCCATGTCCTAACTAGGGGACCCCATGGATCCACTTTTGTTGGGAAATGACATAAATTACTTTTTATTTAATGTTAAAGTGAAAATGACACAAACATAATATGTTTTGTGAAAACAATTTTTAAGTGGGGTTATACAAGTCCAAATTTTGATTATAAATATTCAATGGAAATCTAAAAAGATTTCCTACATCATAGTAATTGTTTTATAATTTTTAGACATTAAATAAATTTAATTATTTATGACATAATAATGATGCAGCGATGACATCATTATTTGACGATTTAAATAAAATGGAAAGATAATATAAAATCTATGAACTACACATGTCCAAAACCAATTGGATGAATGGATTTCGATGCCTTATCACCTTATCCACTAATTATATCAATGTGGGACCTTTTAAAACCGAAACACATTTTCAAATAATGTAATGTTTCTTAACTTTCCAAAAGTGCCCCTCCTCTCCTCTTATAAAAGTCCCCCACCTCTACCTCATTTCACACACTCTTCAAGACTTTGGCTCGGACAACCCCTGCCCATTTTCTCTCTCCACATCCCTCTCCTCAACCTAGAGGATTCCCTTTGGGAAGAATCCTTTCAAAGGAAGCCTTTAGGCTCAACTCAAAAGGAGTTACACTTTTTAAGGTAATTCATTCTCTCATGTTCATTTGTTTTATTTTGCTTCTCCAACCCCCTAAACTCTTTTTATATACTTCTTTTGTAACAACACCAGTATCATAAATATACTAGGATGTTGTTATAATATTTATTTGATCTACACTCTCACAAAACTACATCAAATGGTTAAAGAACATACGGTTTCTGTGGATGGCGAAATTCTGCCTCCCGAAACGATGATTGTTCAATACTCATTTAACACCTTCAAAGGTGGCCATTATGATGTCACTATTTTTATATATGATATGTAATATGTTTATGTTTTACTTATGCTTCTGTATTTTTCATTTGTGTCTTACCTTTATGGCTTCCATTATGGGTATACGCGATATCTTCATTTAAGGAAGTGCGGACTACCACCCCCTCAAAGTGATGTGATTCGTTAATGCCATATGTGGGACGTGTAAAGGATGGATTTAAAGTTATTATATATGATGTTATACTGGAATTATAATATACCTATATATATCATTATCATTTATTTCCATTAAAGTATGAGATAGAAATGAAAGTAGCGTTCATGCGTACGTACGGACTACCGTCTCCATGAACGGTGCATTTCATTTCTTATCCCCAAATGTAATGTACTATTAAAAGTACATGTATATAATTGATATATATAATTAATGATATATCTAAATGATGAATATAATTCTGGAATTAAAATATACATAAGTCTCATTTAGTTTTAATTCCATTAATATGACAAAGAAATGAAAGTAGCGTTCATGCGTACGTACGGCTTACCGTCTCCATGAACGGTGCATTTCATTTCTTACCTCTAAATGATTATGTAATATTTTAAATACATGTATGTACTGGATATATATGACATATATGATATCTACATCATGAATACCATTCTGGATATAATGAAACATTGACCAAATTAACAACATGTAAGTGTAAGAAGTCTATTTTTGACTTAAGAACCAAATACCGACAAAATGAACATTATTAACTTAAATGATTACATGATGTTCATAACATGGTATAAAAGGAATAATGAACTTGAAAAAGATTCATAAGAAAGTAGAGATTAACTCAAGTTTATTATTCAGGAGTTTAAAGAACGGTCGGGTCAAGTCGGATACGAGGTATGGGACTTCGTCTCAATCTCCTTTCGTTGAGGCATATTTTATTTTATACACAAATTTCTTTTATACGGTGTATAAACCCCTTTGACTTTTACATTTATTCAAAAGGAATCTTTTTTATACGAAGCGTTTACTAAACGACAAAAGGGAATGTTTTTTTCGTACGTATGCGGCGACAACGACTTCTCCGCCGTCGTAACCGTTATTTGAGTTTTGGGTTCCTCTACAAGCCATACCTTTTTTTTAAAGAAAAATAAATACCATGTTTTACTTTGGTATTGAAAATGGTTTTCATAATGTTTTTATATCAATGTGTTGTATTGATATCTCGTGATTGAAATGTGGAAATTTTATGTTTCCTTTATGCATGTTTTATGTGATATGATTATGTTATGGTTCTTGGGCATTATTATGAAAACGGGTGGTTCCGTGATAAACTAAGGGCGGGTGAGCCCGTTATAGCTCTCCAATGCATTGGGTAACGCGAAGGAGTGAAACGTTAAGGTTTCTCCGAAGAGATTTTAGGGAATATACTGTGATGGGTATTCCAAACGTAACCAAGAGGGTTACTCCCTACGTAAGAATGTTATGAATGCCTCAAGTTACCTTTACGTATTATGATTTATATGATTTATTCATGTTTTTATGAGGTATGTTAAAGTGCCTATGTTTTATGGGTAAAGTATGATTTCATTCTTATTTATATATGAACTCATGTTTCCTTTCCATGTTTTTTTTTATAACCCATACTGAGTTTTTATGCTCATCCCAAGTTTTTGAAATGTTTTTCACAGGTCAAGGGAAAGGTACATGATAAGATGATAGAGTCAAGGATGTGTCAAGAAATAATCCATGTTTTATTTTAAATGTGTTTCCATTGATGGGAATGAAGAATACTATCTTTATGTAACCACTTTGTTTATATGTGGAATGTAATGCATGTTTTATGATCTAATTCTCTAAAACTCTAAACCAGAAAAGATCCTCAATGTGTAATCTTGTAATAACTCAAGATTAAGTAAGGTTTAAGGCTGGGGCCTTATAAAGATAAAAACAAATTCAATAAATATGTTTAAAATAATATCCATATTCACCACACCCACCTATGAAATCATATAATCATGAAGGTTATCAACATGGTTTACTAGAATGTAAAAATTAATTGACTATTCTGGGAATACATTACATTATTTAAGCCCGGAAAAACATTCAAGTGGCTATTAGATAATTAAGACATCCTTGTAACACTTTAATGAAGGAAGAAGTGAACTCATTAAAAAATATAATGAGATGTACACAATCTAAAAATGGTATTATACTATGGGATATTAGTGGTAATGATACAAAATGGATCCAAACTTATAAAGGATTCACTAAGTATAAATATGTTTAATGGGATTTTAGAATACAATAAAAATGGGATCTGTCTTTGTAAAGTTCCAAATAAACCACTTAGAAAACATTTTACCTATTTTATAAACAAATATTTAAAAACCACTGATTTATATCATTAAAATATAAATAGGTATCATTATTAAAAAAATCGAACATTGGCATCATATAAACATAACCAAATAGTCACTCAGTGAGTCGACACCACCTACAAAAAAATCAGGCACAATTTATGAATACAATGATCTCTAAGAATAACATAAGAATAACTCACACAAAATTCATGACCAAAGGAACCCAATACATAATCACTAAAAATACATAATAAAATAAAATACATTTAAAACCAACACAATAAACTCTATAGAATAAAATAAGAGGAATCCCCATGATCCTAGGAAAATTCCACCATTCTTAGGTGGAATATCATATTAGTGGTATTATGTCATATGTTTAGTTACAAATGATATATGAAACCAAATTCAACCCTAGTCACAGACATCTACCAATCATGTATTCATCATTGATTAAATATCAAATATTGTGAATCATAAAATTTTCCAAAATCCCTAAGATAGGAAAAAATGACATGATCATTCTAGATATTTAAATAATTGTGGAAATAGGAGGAAGAGGACTTGTATTTGGGAAGAGGTTTAAAGAGTCTAACCTGGATGGCAGAGTTGCAGCCGATCAGACGTCAGAACTCAGGTTAGGGTTCACTTGGGCACCGCAGCTTCTGGAAATTGGGGAAACCCAAGTTAACCCACATCATTGCACATCTTAATGACGATACAAGTTCATCACATATAGGTTAAATAAAAACAAAAACAAAAACATATACACATCAAAATCAAAACTAAAAACTGAAATATTAGATAAATTTCAATAAAAATAAGGTACCAGTTAAGAATATACCTAATTTAGGACGGGTGTGATAAGATTCCGTAGGAGATTAGCTGCATGAATGGGATGGAGGAAGAAGAAGCTGACAGACCTCCACGATCGCCAAATTTCTCTCGTTTAGGGTTCTGTATCGCGAATGGGGGATAGGACGGGCCGCCTTTAATTTGGGGGAATGTTTTACCATCGGTTTTTAAAACCCGTTGGCATATATTTTCAGGCCACACCTATACCAATAGTTCTATCCACCCATTGCTAAAATATCCCCTAAACGACACCTATACAAACATTTCTCATTGAACCGTTGGTAAAAACTGCCCTAACCACATCTATACAAACGGTTTTAATGAAATGTTGGGAAAAGCTCCCATAAACACACCTATATGAATGGTTCTTTAGAAACGCTGGTAAACGATCCCCTAAACCATCCTTTACCATCTTTTTCATAAAATAGTTGGTATGGAAGTGTGTGGGAACACCCACAATCCAGTAGTGAAATTAAAGAAGTGGAGGGGTATCAAACTCCAAATGGATTTAGATTTAACCATCCTCAACCTCATGGGTCAACTACAAAGAGGCCAATTGTTCTGTCACCTCGCTCAAAAATTGTTGATGGAAAAAACATTACTATGGTAATCAACTACTATAATCATTCTATTAAGTGGCTCTCAATATATCATTTCATTATCATTTTTTGGGTCCACTATCACTGTCATGCATTAGAAGACATATTACAAGAAGTGGACATCATGAATCAATAATTGATACTTCAAGTGAATCTTAGGAATTTGGTACTCTCAGAGAATGTTCAAAAGTATTATCAAGTGTCTTGCATGATCCACATATGATGATGGGTACTCTAGGATTACATTTAAGAAGACTACCATAAACCAATCTTAGAAGGTAAATATTTAGTCCAAAAGACCTTACAAACACTACTAGAGAGTTCAATTCACATAAAGGTATCACCATTGACTCATAAAAACCATAAAATCTTTAGAAAACAACCTACAATATATCCTCCTCAGAAATTGGTGTTGGTGATAAGTAGTCCTGAGGTGAAACTATGATAACAACTCTAGAACTAACCCTAGGATGATGAATTAATCTAATATTTGGGTTGGATACTCCTTAACGAGTCACATGAATCATGAATAATTAATCCATACATAAACTCAATATATGTTTTTCCATATTAGAGAAAAATATTGGGCCACCAAGGAAAAAATAATGGGGCTAACAATTCCCTTTATCTACATATTACTCAAACTACACCTTTAAATATTGAAAATCTTTAGAGTCATCTAATATCCTAGAACATATTTTGGTCCATCATTGGGTCTATGTTTATATAGAAAAAAAACTTCCTTTGAGGAGGTATGCAAGGACCATCCTTAGAAAAGACATCTACATACTCCTCCATTACCACATGAAACCAAAATCTCAGATCATCCACTGCTCCAATTGTCATAGTTTCTAAAAAATAAAAAATTAGTTATACTCTATTACATATGATTGAATCATATACTACCTATGATTCTTTATTACCAAATAAAGAAAATTCTATCCCACACAGTCATTAATAATACAACGCCCACAGTTAATAGTCATCTGAGAATGGATGATAGACAATGAGTAAATATAGTGGAAATCATAATAGGACCTCACTACGATTATGGAATGATTCAACATGAGGATCTTTATACTCCTATATTTAGATCACATTGTCATAAAAAGATTGTGATCACTGATCCATACTATAGGAGCATCCAATAGAAGGTTTGAGCTAAAACGATCCATCAGTATCTCATGTTTTCAAATAGGGGGTACACTTAGGGAAATGTATCTTATGAATTTATACTAAAACTAAAACATGGTTAGAGAAGAAATATTTCATACCTCTAACCACAGTCAAATACTCTATGTCTAAAACTCATGTAACATTAATCCATCTTTCCCTATCCCACTTGTTCACTATAACCAGTTCCCACTAAAACACCATAGCACATCAAAAATTACATCATACATACAAGTCAAGAGAACTAATCCACCAAACCTCAAAACTATCCTATTTGGGTGGTACTAACTCACTTGTATGGTTTTAAATAACTTCACTAAAACTCAACATGGGTGGGGAAGAGTCCCACTTCCTTGTTTTCCCAAAGACACATCAAACATCACCAACACAATGCTCTACCAAAGCCCCACACCAACCTAGATAAGTCTCAAAGATAGGAAAATGAATGATATGAATTCTAACTAAGTGGTACAGTCACAATAGTATCTCCATCTTGTCCCCTATCTCCCATGAAAGGGGGTTTATGGAAAACTAAGAAGATTCTATGACATATTTCTCTATAACTTATGAAGAACACATAACATTGGTGTCTCATCTACTTTCACTTCTTAAACTAAATGATTCTTAACATGATGGGGGGTGTATCTATATGAATCAAAATAGGTGGTCTAGTATACTAATGAAAGGGTGGAGAAGTCATTTTATATCCACCAAGATGAACTTCCTATTACAAAAATACATAAACTGAATCCTCATCACCAGGATGATAAAAACCATAATATCACTATAGAATCCTAGAAAACTATTTTCCTGGAAGCATCCAGAGATAGATGAGACACAATGTGGTCAAAATAGAATATCATGGAATATGAATTAACAAGGACATGGAAACCCAATCCATTATAATATGTTTTATTTACTAATGATTTCCTTATATTTAGTTCTTACAAGTGCCGATTCAAGAAGTAGGTTATTAGAGTATTAGTGGATGGATATATCTGCCTCCACACTAATATTGGGTTATCTGTCCTGAAATACACAGTCAAGATACTTTAACACTCTTTCCTAAATACGAAAGAAAAATATCACAACTATAAAATCATTAGAATCCTATTATATGGTAACATCTGTTGATACCACTCTATCAAAAAATGGCCCACTATGGACTAACTGCTCATTAGTAAGCCAAGACTGACACCCCATCCCTACCTCCAATAGGCTAGAGACGACAGACTATCACTGAGTAGTTATATCACATAATTGAGAGGTTGTATACTAATGTACATGTATAAACATATGCATCTCTATACAATATTATAATGTAGAAAGATAAAAACCATACAATAAATACATTCATAAAATCAAACCCTCATCAAAGTACAACATGTCGTACAATAGAAGAAAAAGTAAAAATACAAGCCCACCAAAAATAGTAAAGATCCCAACCTACTAATAACATAGGGGAAACTGCCCAAATGAAAATACTCAATCCATTTGAGGCATATCGTGTACAACTAATCTCCAACTATGATCCATCTACTCTTGGTCCATCATGGATTACAAAAAAATGATTATCATTAATAGAAGACACAACATGTGCGGGAATATACCATGCAATGTTGTGTATAAACATACCCATTTGGATATCCTAAAATCACAAAACCAAAATCATCAAGACAGTATTCAAATCATCACCATGAAGTTATGTCAATAAAGATATGAGGAATCACTCCAAGAGCCTTTCCATCCCTGATGGAACTCATCCAAGACGTCTCACTCATTGGTTCTTACTATCCTAATGACACTAATATAAGAGAACATGCTCATCACATCATTCCATGAGATTCATGAAGGAAACTGATATGGATATTTAAATACAATCTATCAATTAAATTACACCTCATCAAAATACAAAATATTTGAATACATAGATAAGGAACCATACCTATAGCCTATGGTGTATAATCAAACCTAACTAAAATGACCTAATAATTAAGGGTTCATATACCCATGTATGTTGTTTATAATGATTTGTAAAGCCCAATATAGGGAAGAAGATAATGATATAGTATCACACACTAGTCCTTATAGAAGGATTCCAAATCACTATCTGAGACTTAACCCATAGAGGGAGTCACATCCTATGATTAGGAAGCAATGTCGCACTGTAACCACATAGGGATGGACTAAGAGAATACACCCACATGGAATGGTCTAAGGAAACTCAACCAATATCACACCAGAGATGAATTGAGATGAAATATAGTTTCAAAATTCTCTTTAAGGAACATATGGTATATACTAAGGTGTTAACAACATGTCTTTCTTATCATGTAATTATCCATGTCTCATGCTTTCTTGAAATAAATTTATCAAAATTAATGGTGTGTGCATATGGGAAAATGACATGTAGGGGTCATTTAGGCCCTTAGAATTCCATATGGACTAGATTACATACTATATACTTTGATTATGTACTCAATAGATTCCTAAATACAAAGGCCACATCTGATTACTTTCCGAAGTACATGGGGTATACTTTACATCACACAGTGTAAACGGGCCAAGACAATACTTGGCATGAACCATTTTCCCATTCTAATTTACCTTAATAAGTATACACTGTGTACCCCATCATACATAGCATGTAGGGACACATGGTCTCCTTGTTGTATACTCAATGTACATGATGATCCATCCATAGAGGTGTACACAACAAGTAGTTCCACATGTGTCCCTGGGCATGTACACCCCATACACGTCGAGCGAACCAGCTAAGGGTTATACAATGTGTAGACTCACCAAATGACATGTGATATTTAACATAGTGTGGAAACCCTATATTTTTCATATAGGGAACAAACCAAGTGTGTCCCTCTAGAATATGTGATGTTTAGTTGGTAATTTATCATATATTCCATAATGTCCACACAACTTCACCTATTCATTGTCACTACCTTTGGGATTTCCAATAAACTAATTGAAAACCCTATATCTGGGTAGAACAACATAAATAGATGATAAAAATTAAAATTTACACTATTCTTCACTAGGGAAACTTCTCATTAATTTCCCTATAACTACCCACAATACCTATCTTGAATAAAACCACACTACCGATGCCAACATCAAACCACTACTATCACCGATGGCCAAATTTTAGCCACCACCATTCATAAATTCCCTTAGATTATCCTCTAGAGAGATTTGATACATATAGTATGCAAAACCTCCATCACTATAACACTTTTTTGGATTCCCTTTATCCCAAATGTGTATATGTCACATTTTCCAAAACCCAAACATGAACCCCTGACCATGATCAATTGTGCTAAAGTATGAATGTAAGATGATTGATCCTCTAGGGAGTTATCTATTTTACAACCATATAGATAGCAGTGATGAACACCATGAAAAGAGATAAAAGGGAACAAAACATAAAATTAAGGATGAAAAATCATCCATTGTTTATGTTGTCCTCAATCCATTTCTGTGAAAATGTTAAATGAATATAAATAAAAATGAGTGAAAGAATCATAATCCAATGGTAAAACTCCGTAAACAGTAAATCAACATTTGACATGTGAATCAATTTTCAGGAGGACTAATTTTTGATTGACATGAAATAACAAAAAACATGATTAAAACAATATAAGAAAACATCCTATCTTGAGTTTGGATTGATCACCAATGAATAACGATTGCATGTGGTTGTCTTTGTCATGATCAATAAACTCCTTCAATAACGATAATTATTATGGTACTTTGATCATTGATCCACAATAATTTGACTATATCCCTACACATTAGCCATAAGATATCTCCATCCATGATTCCTCTCCTAATCCCTAGGGTTATGTGGAATGACCTATGATTTTATCATATGTGGTTCTAAACATGATATATTTTGGTCATGGTGATTACTTAAATAAATATATTTATTTATTTATTTACTCACCCAATATTTCACTTAAGCCAAACACCCATCATGGAAAATGAATATTTCATGCCTAGGATAAAACCCACCTTTTGGATTCAATGGTGATCTTAGATTTATGATCCAATACTTTATTTGATATTTATCTGATCATTTCATAAAAAACGGTTCTCTTGTGATATAGTATATTCAATATTTTCAATATAAATTCATCGAGGATCTTTGACCAATGAAAGTCCACACAAAATCTAAACCTTACTCTAAAAACATTACCCAGAATATTCAAATGTGTTACATAGAAATTTCAGATTCACTACATGGGATTTTAATGGGGCATGAGAGTATAAATAGATGTGATCAAAAGAAACATTTTAAAAAAAAATTCATATAAACATGGAATTACTAGTGGTATATTTTTAACACTACCAATTACGGTGTGGAATCCAATGACTACCTAATAGATAAAGGGAAGAGTAGCTTCTTCCCAATAGCATCATTGGGGATCTAGTGGCTTCCCCTTGGATGTTAGGTGGGACTATTATTTCTCCAGATGCTATAACATGTTCCCTAACATGACTTAGCCAGTTTATACCACTTTAATACCTTTAACCTAACCATAAACACTTAAATATATACTAAAAAAAATTAAAATTTTGAGAATATGTTTACCTGAAATAGAGTGGTCACATTAATCACCTAATAATCATACATTAATCATGGAATGTTCATGTTTGGGTTGGTTTGACCACATTCTTAAACAATGCTATGAAATTTTACCACAGATGATTATAAAAACTTAAATACCGGTACAATATTATATAAATATTTAAATAATTATTTTTTTTGGTTCTATAAGGGATGCATCAATATAAACTAATTAATAAAAAAACACCCCTCATAGGTTAAAAATAACTGAAAAATATAGGTTGATGATTTCATATTTGAGGATAAAGACTAAAGTTCTTGTGAAAGAATATTTTAACATCAGGTTACATTAATGATTTGGGAAAGAGGAAATTTTTAATAAGAATTGATATTGGACATCGTCCTATAAAACTAGTATAGACCGCTAAAATTATAAGCATATATTATAGGAAATTGGTAAAAGATAACTAATATATATATATATATATATTTTAGTGTGTGTGGAATGATAATAAATGGGAAGTTTAAATGGTTTTAGTTATGTATAAGTTTATAGGTATCAAATTAATAAAATTAATCTAATTACATAGGATTTTTAGTTCAAGTGAAATATAAATATGGACCAAGGTAATATTTTTCACCTCAAATTCATCTCTTTGTGAAAAGTTATTTTTATTACTAATATAGTTTATTTTTTTGGTGTATATGCTACCAAAATGAGATATTATATATTGATCTAAATTTTATTCATGTTAATTTAAATTAAATTTAATGCTAACTCTTTTGGGATACTTTGAAATAAACTCTCAACATGATGTAATGATTTTAAACTCAATTCTCATTTATTGAGTTATAATTGTTCTTATAGAAAATATTACATATATGTTTGGTAAATTATACCCTATTATTTTATTATATTGTATCCTATATTTTTTTATTTAAAATTTTACCACCTAAACTCATTATAAAAAGATTCTTAGTTCGTGAACTATGATGTCCATAAGGGACTTTAGAAACTCAAATCACTTTCTTTGAATCCTATTTTTTTTGAACTTCTAACTTCAATTTTATCATTTTAATTGATTTATCATTTTATATAATGTTTTATTTCTATTGATAATGTGTATTTTGTTCAAATATTCCAACTTAATTTCTTTCTCCCCAAAATGTATAATATTATTACGATTGGACCTCCATCTCTTATTTAGATCATTGTTTCAAGTCCATATTTCTGTTCCCACCAATGTTATCCCATATATTTAGGAAATATAATATCGTTAATTTTTTTATGAATATAATAATTCTTATCTAACTATTTTTAATAGGAAAAAATAATACTTTTTTATGATTTGGGTTTCAAAAAAAGGTATGTTAAAATATTATTTCCCCTTTCCAAATTTTTTTTTGTCATTCCCCTCACATTTCCACTGATTATCTTTATGAATTTGAAAGGAATATTTTAATGTTTTTAATTTTTAAAAGGTAAATGTTTTCCAATGTTTTCACATTACCTTTTTGAAAATAATATTTTAAATTTACTTGAAAAACATTCAGTCTATAAATACATTGAAAATGAACTTTTTTAATTTTTAATTTGGGAAAAAATATTTCCAAAAACTTTAATATTTTATTTGAAAAATTATATATATGATTTCATGGTTTGTGGAGGAAATTATTTTTCTCTTATATTACAAAAATCTATTTTAAAATGATTTAAAATTTCATTATTATTTCTTATTTATAAAGTTATATTTCCTAAACTCATTAAAATAATTTTTAATCAATTCCATTATAGTTTGTCATATCAAATTCACTTCTATAAAAATTGGTTTATCCAGCTCTAGCTAACAGTGCTATCGAAAATCCTTTTTTCAATGCTATAAAAAAACTGTTAAAATTTGTATGTAACAGTGCCTTTTTAGCGCAGTTAAAGGGGGGTCTTTAACAGTACATAATAATATAAATTAGAGGTCCCCTTTATTAGTGCTTATAATAAAGATCTGATATAGGCCCCTCTTTATTAGTGTTAATAAAAAATTACTAAATAAATGGCATCTATCAGGGCTTAAAAATACTGATAGGCGTGATTTATCAGTTCTTTTTTAGTAGTGCTGATAAAGGTTATATTTACAAAAATATTCCTTTAAAAATAATATATCAATATATAAATCTATTTATATTGATTGAAATATAATATTTTTGTTAAATATGTTTTTGATAAGCCTAAATATGCATTTAAAAATAATATTTATGATATTTAGTAAATATGAATTATAAAAAAAATTAAAAAATATTTTTCATCAATAATATTCAAATTAGTATTGAGTTAGTGTAATATCATAACTATTTAAAGATTTAAAAATTTAAAAAAAAAAATAAAATATTTAAAATATGTTAAAAACGTATCTCAAACATCAAGTAGCCATAACATTTGATTTGGGTGGCCATATCGGCTCTACCATATATCAAATGGAAGCTTGGGATGATATCAGTGACATTTTTATGGGGGAGAAATTGGTCAATATTTTATTAAGGCCAAAATAGGATCAGAAGGCTTCTAAAAAATGTTTTTAACCTGGGTACCCAAATTTTAAAATTTGATGGATTTTTATTCTCCTTTAAGGATGACTTGTCACCCTTTTTCAGTGAGGAATTAATTTAGTCTCAGGTTTTACATTCATTTTGATATTATGGATTTAAAATATTATCATTTTTCATAATTTAATATTTTTTATAATGAAATATAGAACAATATATACATATTTATATATATATTAACATAAAAAAATATTAATTTTGAAAATAAATAATTAATCATATTTACATATAAAATATATTTCTAAACATGTAAACCATATCTAAAGTAAAAAATAAATTTTATTTAAAATAAAAATATATGAATATATTTATATCTAAAAAATTAATATACGAATATAATGCATATATATATATATTTGTGTGCGTATTGACAAATATATATATTTATCTATTTTTATAATATATTTATATAAATATAAATATATAATATATGTAAATAAATATAAACATGTATAATTATATTTATAGATGTATATATATATATATGATATATGTATGATTTTGTGTATTTATAAACAAACATACACACACACACAGACACACACATACAATAAAACATATTTTATATATGAATTTAAATATAAATATAAATATATATATATAAACATATATATAAATATATGAAAAAAATGTAACAAAAAATATATAAATATATAAATATATCATAAAATATAAAATAAAGAAATATAGGGGAGTATAAAAGGTATTGGTTTATAAGCTGGAGGTCTCAGGTTTGAAACTCACAGGAGGAAGGGGTGCACACAAGAGGGTGTGATCTAATGTGCTGATAATAAGGTGGGGGGAAGTATTGATAAAGACCTTTTACTGGTATTGTTAAAGGCCAAATTTTCATTAGTGATGAGTGATTGAGGATGTTTTTTTTCAAATGTCACTATCTACATTATTTTTATAGATAGATTATGCAATATCCTTATTTTTTGGAAAAATGCTCCATCAATTAATTTTTCATTCGAAAACCATTTTGGTTTATAACAATAGTTTTTCATCCAATGCCTTTCCTTTATGAATAACCAATTTTCAATTCCTTCAAATGAAGGGTGTTCACCCAGATTCAATGCATATATTGATCGGGGAAAATTATTATGTTAACCATATACCCCTAATATATAAAATTTAAAATCCATATGCTTCACTCTCTTGATTGAATTGTATTTAACAATAATTTTACTTGATTTCATTTGATACACATTAATATTTCTTAGGTCTATCATGTAACAATTATTTATAAAATTGTGAATGATTTCATTATATTAATCCATTTGAAAATGACCTGAGACCCATTTTATTTACACATGTTATTTATAATATGTTGAATGAAACATATTTTATCTCCATGGGTTCTTTAGATTATAAAAAAGACAATGATTTTAATTTGAATGTTTTATGAAACCCATTATTATTCTTAGAATTTCATGATGTGATGGTTAGATATTCTCTTAAGTAAAATATGTGCATGGATAATATTTAAGAGATGAATTGGCCCTATATAACCTTCCAATTTATTGGTCAAATATTTATATCTCATTAGATAATTGTTAATTGAGTTGTGATTCTTGATCCAAATTGGGAAACATGATGTGATTCTATAGATAAAATAAATATTAATACAAAGATAATATATCTTAATATATTAATATTCATTTAATTATTCAAAAACATAAATGATGGCTGTAAAGGTTTAATGTATTTGTAAACAAGGAAACATAAACAACTAGTTCCTTAGTGAACCAAATCATCACCCACAAGATTACTTATACCCATCATCATTCTTTGACATACCAAAATTAATACCTTTATTCATAACACATAGAAATGAAAAATAATAAAGGATGAGATCATGTACTCAATAAGTGTAAAAAATGGTGATATCAATGATCAATTAGACATAACATTATCATAAGGGTGTGAGAACATGATAATTACATAAGAAAACCATACCCTATATAACATAGATCAAAATATTTAGTAATGGAATAAATCATAGTAGTTCATTAGACATAAATCATAATGTAATGAAAGAGTATGATATATGAGATAATAATATTATCATAATAATTATGTTTGTGGCATAAACATAATCCTATAACATTTTAGACATGTATAAATAGAATCATATTAAATCAATAAGTTAAGAACATGAAATAACACCCTCACATAAACTTATGGACATGAAAAATAGGGCCATGAATAATCTTATAGATAAGAAATTAATGTCTATACATGAACTTATAGAAATGAAAATTGGGTCTGCACTTAATCTTATTTACATAAAAACTAGGTCCAGACATGAAAATTGTGAACATGAAATCGGATTCATTCATATCATATTTACCTTAAGAGTTATCCATATTTACCCAATGCACTGGAGGGGAATATAATTTCAGGCCCACCCATCACATAATTAAAATAATTCCTATATGTTACAAAATATTTTAAAACATTAGTTATATCATAAATCCTGAAAATAAATGAGTTTTATAAATATTTGATCATAGAATAACCCATGGAAAATAAGTGAGTTTCATAACAATTTCATCATTTCATCATAACCTAACCCATGTAAAGAAGAAGAATTTTCAAAAAAATCATACCATCGTACACATAAATCATCCATATAGAGAGTAATTATGGAATCCATATATATTAACCACAATAAATCATAATAAAAATAAATGGTTTTTTATTTTCTAAATAGAAATACAATTACAAGATCACTAAAACATTCTTCAAGAAAATACCCTTTCCACTTTGAGAATCACTTTTTTTTAAAAATAATTTCACAAAAAATTATAAAAATAATTTTCTTTGAAAGTTCCATTTTTAAATTATAAATGAATATTTATATTATTTATATGTCATTATTTTAGAAAATTATATTCATATTTTATATGTTCAGCAAAAATATTCCTTTCACATTTTTTAAAAAATTAAAAAATTACCTTGTTTGGAAAACAAGAAAAATATTCCTTTTCAAATATTTTATAAAAATTAAAACATGGGTAAATCTCACTCAAAAAAGTCATAGGATAATATTTATATCCTTTTTATAATATTTTTATAATCCATGGATATGGAAGAAAAACATCTTTCGATCGAAGAGTGAAATAAAATTGATTTTACTTAAGAACATATTTTCATTCTCATTAGTAATTAATGTGATGAAAATGAATGGAAAAATTTTAATATCTAAAAATAACAAGGGGATATTAAATTTTATGTGATTATTAATAGGTAGATCATAATATCTTATCATAAAAAACATAATCATAAAAAATTATGATAAACAATGAGATTGTAATATAATAATCATACTACTTTGGTATCTTTTGATTCACAAGCCTTGAGAAATAATAAAATATAATTAATAATTAAATATAGTGAACATAACGATATTACTTATATTATATTTCAAAAGGGGTTGTTTATACATATCATAAAACAATATTGTAACATAACACATCATATGCACCAAAGAAGACAATTTGAGAAGATAAACTATTACATCAAGTTCCACTTTCCTTGAAAGAACTATATCCTCTTATATAATGAATTTGATGTTTTTATAATTATTTAAAAATACCATATAAATACTTATAATACCATATATAATCCCTTTATGACATTTGAAAACCCTTTTGTAGATAATTACTTATTAAACTTTTGGTTTATCGATGTGATTTATTTTAATTCTGATGAATATTTTAGTTCAATAGTTCCAGTACTTTTGATTTTATAATGGTACCATTACGTAAATACTATTAATAATGATTTAAATATCACATGTATTCATTATATAGATATTTAGATTCATCCATAATATTTAAATATAAAAAATAAAATAAACCATTCATAGAGATGGTAGGTCATACGTACGTATTGATGTTGTTTTCACCTTTCGATAAATTGAATGAATGAATGGAAAATAAATGTTCATATTTCCAGAATCATTATTATAACATATTAATATTCTATAAAATACTATATATTTTAGTTTATTCAGCAATATCCTTTATCAACACTATAATAAAACACCGATAAATGCTATATTTTATTAGTTCCAAAAAAGATTTTATAAAAGATTCCCTTTATAACTATTTTTAGCGCTGATAAAAGTTACCCTTTAAGAGTACAATAAAAAACTGATAAAAGTGGAATTTAATATTGTTTTTTGTAGATATAAAAATTTCCATAAAAAATAACTAATAATTGGTTCCTTTTATCAGTTCAAAAAAAACATTGATAAAAGCTAGCATTTATCAACACTCTTATTTTAGCACTGATAAAATGTAACCTTTATGAACACTATTTTTTGTTGATATATGATATATTTTATAAAAAAATATATATAATGAAAAAAAATTTATTAATATAAAAATATATTTATATTGAAATAAATATAATATATATTATTAAATATTTTTTTATAAAAGACCAAATATGCATTTACACTTAATATATATTATATTTATATCAATATAAATATATTTACATATTAATAAATAATTTTTAATGATATATCTTTTTATAAAATATATCAAATATATAAATATTCAATTACACTTAATATATAATATATTTCTTGAAAATGGATTACAAAATAATTATAAAATAATGTTAATAAATAATTTAATAATTATATCAAGTAATATTAATTTGATAACAATTAGATTACATAAAAATTCAATAAACTAGTGAAAAATATAATATTAGTTGAAAACATCACATGAAATTACAATGACCATAACTTCTGATCAATGTGGAAATTTAGAAAAATTGATTCTATATTTAGAATCAACATAATTAATATTATGTAATAATTTCAACTAAATTTTTGGTCTTAATAATTTTAAAAAATAGATATAATTAATTACCATGGTTAAGGTTAAAATGAGTTTACTATGGGGTTAAACTAAAAATATGAGGGTGAAAATGAACCAAATAAAACATTAAATTATGTTATCTATCCATATTTATATTTATATCATAATAGTATTTATCTTTATGTGTTTTTGGGATACATTTATGTTAATGTGACCTATATAATAATTTCATTAAAGAAAAATACAAAATGTCACCCTGTTGAATTTTAATTTCAATTTTGTGTCAACATAAGGAAAAAATAATGTTGACAATTAATATTGATGGTCATTTTGAGATTAAAGAATTTATTTTCATGACAATATTTTATTTATATTTTTAGTAACAATATAATTATGTTAAATTCATACACAACATAAATGGATTAATCATATCATTGATAGACAAATAAAATAAATGATCCCTAAAATATTAAAATTAATATAAATTTAATTAATAATTATATTCAAAGAATATTATTACTAAATATATTATACTAGGACAGTCCCTCCCCTCACTTCCTAAAAACTATAAATACATTTTACATGACCATTAACTAAGAGAATATCTCCCTAAAACCCTTTTAATTATTATAAAACTATTTATCTTACAAAAATACCAACCCTACTGTCCTTAAGAGGAGACCCAACAGGGTTTCTCTAAGGGAAGGTATTCATCTTAACAGAAATCTTTCTTTTTTCTTCTTTTAAAACCATAAATTATGAATTGAATATTAAAATATAATAATAAGAATATATTCAATATACTAGCATGTAATATTTTAGTTTATTAATCTATGTTTATCTCCTCTTCCATCAAATGGGAATTTAAATCGTTGACCGTGTGTACGATAGACTACCGCCCAATGAACCGATGTAACTCATTTTCCATCAACACCTCTAACAGTTTGAAATACTGATGGATTTAATGTTTATAAATATATATACATATATAATATTTATAATATAATATTACTTCTATAATTTTAATATCTCATGGACTATATTAAATTCAATTTCGTTTAATATATGATAATGTCGCTTGTTTGTACAGCAGACTACCGCCTCATAAAAATATGTGATTCATTTTGCACATATGAATTATATAGAATGTAATAAGTATAAATTTAAGGAATAAATGTTAATATAAAATTTTGTTTTTTTAAAAAAAAATTATATATCACCCACTTACTTAACCTTTAACCCAATAAGGGAATGATATTGTCTCTTTTGCATATGCACGATCTTCCATCTCCACGAAGCAATGTGATTCATTTTCCATAAATTTCCTTCTGAATATATTATTAAAATGAATATAATGAGTAAACATGATATTTATAGCATTAATATCATTATTTATAATATGTATATATATCCTCTGTATAGAAAACAAGAATTTCCTAACAAAACACACATGAGAAAACAAGGAAACACATGAGAAAACAAGGCAATTAACACATGAAATAATGAAAATCATGAAATATTATTAACAAAAAGGTAGTGAAATGTTATAATTGGATCATATATGATATTATAAATATGAATATGGATCAAATATAAATTAATAACATTCTTAAAAGCATTATAAATTTTGGTAAATCATATTCATTCAAAGGGAAGCCAAAAGTAAGGGATTATGTCTCAACATCCTTTCAATATGGAATATTGTAATATTATGAACATTATTTCTTTTATATGGTGTATATAATGATAATTTTACATGTAATATAATGAATATTTAAAACATTAGCGTATTTTTGCATCAATTTTAGTTTTTTTCATTTAATGGGATTAGAATTGATAATTACCAAGTGGTAATGAATTTCATAACACACTGTTTTTTCATTAGGTTATATTACATCATCAATGTCTTTGATATTATAATATTATGTGTTTAATTAATGTTTATTATATTTTCTTATATTTAAACATATTTTATTTCAAATTACATTTTATACATATAATTTATTCAAGGATTAATTCTAACTTTAATTTAATGGTCATTGTAATATATTTCATCTCAATTTTCATTCAATTGAGTCATATTTGTTAATATTCACCTATTCACTTTTATATAGTGTATATAATGACCCATTGATTTATTTAGTATGAATAACTATTTATTCATGATGTTTAATTTCTCGATTCATTTCAATTCTTTCTAGGTGTATGAATTTAAAAGTTACTTAAGAGTTAAGAATCCATATTACAATCTCACATTTATTTAGGATTTATTTTACTCACACTGATGGAATCTTACCATTTATTAATAATAATATCCAATAATGTTCATATTAATATTATTTTTATCATAGATATTTTTATTTATTAAACCTTATATAATTTATACATTCAATATTTTTCTTTTAAACATATATTATTGATTGAAAAATTACTATTAATTGGTATTCTTTAGATGATATGTAAATTTGATGATAAGGGATATTGTTTATAAATTAAATCAACCATTCAAAATATAGGTAATTAATTGGAGATAATTTTAAGGATGGTAACTATTTATATATATCAACTGGATGCATCCTTTTGTCTCCTAAGAAAAATCAATTTTCTATATTAAGTGACATTTTACCTTTAGTTTTAAACTGTCATGTGAAAGATATTAGTTGTAGAGGAATCATGATTAATGAGATCATAAAATCCTATAATTAATCATTTAATTCATTATAAATTTATATATTAATATTATCTATGATATTTTGACAAAAATATTATCTGTTGATATATTTCATTCTAATTTTATTGATTAAATGGTATGTTTGTTCATATATTTACCTTACCATATTGATTATGACATTTCCAATTATGATGGTCATGTTATTGATTAAATTGATTTAATGTTATGATATTTTCCATTCTAAATTAATTATTCTGAATTTATTATGATTTATTTATTCATGATATCTACATTTTATGTAAATATTACAGATCAACTAAGATCTCCCGTATTTTGTTTCCTTTCTCTAGGATTTAAAGAAGGGATATTTGAATGAGATCAAGGATGTAGATATTTTTAGATTCACTATATTGTATTTCATGTTATCATATATAATTACTAACTCATTTTCTTTTATCGTTGACCAAGACTACTAATCTATTGGGTCCATTAGGATGAGATCATTGGTATCTAGTACTTGTGTAATGAAGTAACCATTGACATCGGGCTACTAGGGACATGATGTTTATTGTTGGTATTAGAGAAAGTTTAGTAAAAACATTACGAATTAGATTTAGGAATGAATATATCAGGGAAAATAAACCTAATACATGATTTTAGGAAAATTCTATTATAGTATACCATCCTAACATTTTTTATAAGGATGATATTATTTGGTTTTCTAAGAAATACATCCCTATATAGATACTTCAAGTGAAATTGGATTTAGTAAATATTCATATGGGGATAATAAACCCAAAAAATAGTTGGTTGAGTATATCTTGGACATTATTTCAATGCACGATGAGTGTGCTCATAAAACACACATAGTTTGAGACTTCGGAGTGATATTATTTAGTAAATTTAAATTTTATCTATAAACTATTATGATAAAATAAATAATACAACTTTTTATATGTCATAGTTAAATTGGATAAACCTAAAGTGTATTGGGATCATATTTACAACTTTTATAATATTTTTAGAATCCTAGATACTTCTTTTTTGGTTTTAAATGATGAAAGTCAAATATGATTAAGAGTATTTTGGGAGATATTTATGGTAAAAATCCCATGGGATTAGTATGGGATTTAGTAAAATTTTATTCAAGGAATAATTTAATTCAAATTTGTGTAAATAAGATTAATTGTACTGATAATCCTTACGGATAATTGGACCATTGATGTCAAGTGAATTAAGATCATCTAATTTTTTGGAATCTTTTGATCTATTAAAATTTTATTATTGTGCTTCAGGCATAAATTGATTATAGAATACTCATAATTGGGACTCAAAGATGACATTGTGCTAGATAGGATTAAATTATACATATTATGTAATTATATTTCCTTACATACCGGGTATAGATGGTATATTAAACCCTCAACTTTAGTACCAGAATATTGTAATAAAAATGTTATTTAATTACCTTCATATCTAGTGAATCTATAATTTTTTGAATCATCACCAGTTTATGCTTTTGTGTATTTTTTACTTTCTCTTAATCATTTTATTTTTTGAGATCAATAACCATTATCACCCTCTATAAATATTTTGGGGTTTTATTTTTCTTCCATGTAAAAATATTTACTTCCCACATATGTTCTCCTACTTGGAAACATAGTAATATTTTATTCTAGATGACCTTTCATATTTATATTTCCCTATTTTAAGAGGATGTTTTATTGACACTTCTAATAATGTGGGTTTCAAAAAAATAATTTTCAACTTCAAATCCCTTGACTTCCTAGCGCATGTAAAAATTGTAAGGACATAATTTATTGATGGTGGGGAGAATGTAACACCTAAATAAGTTATAAGAGGTATATCATGTTTTATATTATATATTACAATAAATACTATCCTAGAAAATAATGTAATAAAATGAAACTATATATATATATTTTAAAATAAATTTATTCTCTTAAATAGCTTGTGATTCATGCTACCATGATTCTAAAAGAACCATAAAATATTATATATTTATAACAAAACGGTACAATTGGTGGGTATGAATAATATTGAATATGTTATGGGAATTATATAATTTACATAAGTATAAAATAAATTCAATGGTTATCTATTAATTATAAATAAAATAATAAACATTTTGAAGAAAAAGAAAAATTTTCTGAAACGATATATAGTTCTAAAAGGTTGTCTCAATGTGCTTCACACACATACCATGAAATAAATATTTACTAATATTAGAATTTTTTTTAGAAAATAAATTTAATTTTTTATATCATCGCATTAAAATTTACTTCAATATAATTTTTGATAAATTTATGTACAGATTTATCTTTCGATAATAGTGAAAATCCTAGTTTTTATTGAATTCTGCCTTTTCAGTTTAACAATATAAAAGTTAAACATTGAAATAAAATTATTTTAAAGGTAAAATTACTTAAATTGAAATATAATAAATCAAATTGAGTTCATTTTAATCAATTTCATATAGATTTTTTATATTAAAATGTTATATACTTATAAAATATTTCTTGTTGGAAAAGTTATTTTTCATCACATCTATGGGTTACATTTTAAATTCAAATATACCACATCTATTTATTTAATTTTTTAAAATTAATTCCATATTTATAATAATAATTACTAATAATATATAATAATGTAAACATATTTTTTAGTGTTAATTATTAATAAAAACAACAAAAATTAATTACTACGGTTAAGGTTAAAACCAATTTACCATGGGGATAAACTAAATAGATAAGTGTTAAAATGACCCAAAGACCTATATAAATTTACTATATAGACATATATAGAACCTTTTATACTTATTTTCCATTTTCATGTGTTTGTGGGTCTCTTTTCCCAAAAATCGAACCATATGATAATTTATGGGAAGAAAAAGACCAAATGTCGACCTGTTCCTTTTAAATTTCAGTTGCATGTTCACATAAGGAAAAAATAAAGTCATCAATGAATATTTATGGTAACTTTGATCTGGATGAATATATTTTCTATGGAATAATTTATTTTTCATTTTTTATAAATATATAATTCTCTTAAATTTTTACACAATTCCGATGTAATAATTTTTTGATTAATAGAAATATAAAATGAATTATAATAAAAATATTAAAAACAGTATAAATTTAATGAATAATTATTTTTCATGAATTTTAATGACAAATATATTATTTAATACTGATGTGAAAATAATATATTCTAATTTCATTGTTGTATTTATATTATTACTGTCTAATTAAATTAATTGTGTTAGGATGGACATTAATTTTTTTCATAATGAATAATATTTTGTTCAATGATTTAAAATTCCTAAAATTAATATCTTATAAAATTTATCTTAAATATTTAAAAATGTAAATTAAAATCCATTCCATGATTAATTGTGACTATATTGACCCCTAAAGAGTGAAAACATTAATACCTTGGTTATGGTTATAATGGGTTTTTTGTAATTTACGTACGCTTGTATAAAAATTAATTTTCAACACAAATAGGATTTTTATTTGATAAATTGCATTTATTATTTATATGCATTTGTTCCACCTTATCTAATATGGATTATTTTATTTTAGTCTTTATGTTTTAATTTCCTGGGATAAAAATACTAGTTACCATAGGGAAAACTAAAATTGAAAAATTAAATAAACATAGAAGCTAAACGACAAAATGGAACAACATGTGTTTTTTTGTGTTTTGGACGAATAAAATGACAATATAATCACTGAAATAATTTTATTTTCAATTTTTGAGGAACATGTGGTGGGATTGAATTCCAATTATTGAATATTTTTTTGTATTTACAAAAACACAACTCATCCTCAATTATAAATGAAAACTCACTTCCCTTAGAGCTTCACACCTCTAAAGCCATTTTTCACAACTATAACCTGAAAACAATAGTTCCCAAATAAACATATAAAAATTATATAGTTGTTTTTCATCCAATAATAACAACCATAGTGTCTTTAAGAGGATATCTAATGGAAGTTTCTCTAAGAGAAGGTAGTCATCTTAACGAATATCTTTCATTTTCATTGTTCTTTTTTCAAATTATATTATGTCTTAATAATTTCAAAATAATTACTATATTATAACTCATATACTTATATTTTATTATGTTTTTTTAATAATATATAACCAATTCCTCTCCCGTCAAATGGGAAACAATATCACTGATTGTGGGTATGATGGAAAACAAACTCACGAACTGATTTAACACATTTTCCATCAACTCCTATCAAGGTAAAAATAATTATGTATTTAATGTGTGTGTATAATATATTGTATATAATTATACTTATTTAATTTTAATATTACATATACCATCTTTATTTCCAATCTGTTTAAATTCGATAACATTGTTCATGTGTATGAGAAACTTCTTCCTCGTAGAGAGATGTGATTCATTTTTCACTTACACTTTACATGGAAGGTAATAAAGATATATTTAATGAATATATGTGATAAATATGATATGATATATTTTATGTAAAGTTAATATTTAATCCACTTCCTTAACATTTAACCCATTAAGGAAATGACATCATCGCTCATGCTTATGTACAACACACTATCTCTACAAAACGATGTTATTCATTTTACTTGTCCAAGAATAAAAAATGAATATAAATATTTATATAATTAGTTAATATAATATTTATATTATTAATATAATTATGGATATGATTGATCTATATCTAATGTAGAATTACCAAAACTTTTATAAGAAAACATGAATAAGAAAACACGGCAATTAACACCAAAAAAAATAATGAAATATTATTTACAAACGGATGGTAAAATGATATAAGTGGATAATACATGATATTATAAATATGAATATGGGTCCATTATAAATTAATAACATTTTTATAATCATTATACATGAATTTGAATCATGTTCAACCAAAGGGAAGCATTGGGTAAGGGGTTTTGTCTCCATTTCCTTTTATTGAGGAATATTTTAATATTATGTGCATAATTTATTTTATATGGTGTATATAATTACCATTTTACATGTAATATAATGAATAATTAAAAATTAATGATATATTAAGTTTTAATTTAAATTATTTCATCAATGATGTTTTTAATTGATAATTGACATGTGGTAAAAGATTTTATAACTCGATTTCTTTTCAATGGGTTATATTACATATTCACTATCATTGATATTATAAGATTATCTGTATAAATAATTTTTATTATATTGTTTTTTATTTATAATTTTTTAATGTGTATTACAATTCAATACACATAATTTCCTCATTTTTTAATTATCACTTCAACCTTTTGTTCATTATAAGGGGATTCTTCTTTATTTATAATCAATTGAGACATATTTGCTATTATTAACCTATTCATTATCAGATGGGGTATATACTAACCCATTGATGTATTTAACATGAATACATATTTATTAATGATTTTTAATATGTAAATTATATTTTATCCTTTCAAGGTTGGCAATTTAAATGATACAAAAAATGTAATAATATATTTTACAATCTCACATTCTTTTTGGATTACTTTTACTCATGTAGAAGGAATATTACCATTTATCCTTCATAAGATATAATAATATTATAATCCATATTTTTTTCATCATGGATATGATTATTTCTTAAAAAATATATCATTTCTATATACAATATTTTACATTTATATTTATTTGATTGACATGAGAAAATATTTTTAATTTATATTCCATACATGATAAAAAACAATTATTGATAAGTTATGTTTGTCATGAATTAAATAGACCATTTTACATATGAGTAATGAGTATAAAATGTAGTTATTGATGAGGAATGATTATAGATATACCATTGATTAATCAACATGTTTCTTGAGACAATTTAGTTGACCAAATTTAGTGAGTTTTTAACTGTAGTTATAAACTCTCTTGTGAAATGTCTTGGTAATAGAGGTATCATGATGTATGAGATAATAAAGTCTAATAATTAAAAATATAGTTCATTTATAATTTACTTATCAATATTATACATGATAATTTTTAATTTATATTATCCTTGTATATATTTTATTGCTAGTTTATTGATTAAATGGAATGTGTGTTCTGATATTTACCTTTCCATTTTTATTATCACTTATACTATTATGATATTTTCATTTTTTATTAAATAGAGTAGGTTTTTAGATATTTACATTTAAAAATTAATTTTTTCTTACTGATTATTATTTATTTATTCCTGATAGCTTTTGTTTTATATAAATCTTATTGAGAATCTGATCTCAACATGTTTCTGTTTCATTTACCCAAGATATGAAGAAGGAATCATTGAATGCATTTAAGGATACATAATTTTTTACTTTCACAATATTGTATTTGGTTTATTAAAAAATAATTCAAGACTCAAATATTATATTATTTTCAAATAATACTAAACAATTAGGTCTGTTGGGATGTGATTTCTTGTATCTAGAGACAATTTAATAATGTCACCACTGACTCCGGTACACTGGGTTCAGGGTCATTAAAGATGGTGTCATAGAATGTTTAGTAGAAAAAATTAGAAACAGATTTAGGAAAAAATAGATTATAAAACATAACCCTATTACTAAATTTGAGGATAATTCCATGTATAGTATAATATCTTATCATTTTGATAAGGTAGAGATTATGTGGTAATCCTAGAAATAAATCCATGTATGGATACTAAAAGTGGATGTGGTTTTATCATATATGTATCTAGGGGTAGTAACCCCATAAATAGTTGGTCAAATATATCATGGTCATTATTCTGGTTCATGGTGAATGTTCCCTTACAACACAACTGTTTTGACCCTTATGGGGGATATGATTTAGTAGATTCACATTTTTAGTGTAAAACATTATCATTTAAAAAATGTATATAAACTATGGAAACATATGATCTACCATTGCGATATAGGAAGAAACTAATATTTCTTAGGATGATGTGTTTAATGTTAATGATATGTTTAAAATCATAGATACTCCTTTTTAGGTTTTACTTGATTGAATTCAACAATGATTAAGAGTATTTTTGTAGACATTTATGTTAAAAAACCATTTGGATTAGTACATGTTTTAGTAGAAAATTATTCGAAGAATAATGACTTTTCATTTTTTGGACAAAAGTTTATTGATATTAATAACATTTATGTTTAATATGAATATTATTATTATGTAAATGATGATTTTATCATATTTTGAATCATGTGATCCATTATAATATTATTTTAGTGCATCAAGAATAAAAAATATTCTTGAATACTCATTGTTTGGTGTAAAATATGAGATTATGGTGAAAATTGATTAAAGGATGAAGTGTTACATTTCGAGTATGTATATTTCCATAGTTTTTTTATAGATTATAAATGAAACCATTAACTTTTAGAATAGGAAATTTGAACTAAAATGATGTCATATTACTATCATGTCTTATAAATCAATGATATTTTTACTCACCACCAATTTATGGTTTTGTGGTTGATTACTTCTCTTCATAATTCAATTTCTTGTGATAAATCTCCTCTATCACCCTCCATCATTTTCTTGGGAATTGAATTTTTCTTCTACGTCCATATCTTCACTACCCACCTATGTTCTCTTACATGAAAACATAGTTTTGTGTTATTCAGAATGACCTTTAATATTTATATTTAAATATTTTGAAATATTAATTTTCAAATATAAATTCATTGAATTCCCTGCACGAGATAATATTTTAATGATGAAATTTATTAAATGTTAGGGAATGAATCACCCTGAGACATTAAAAGGGGAAAATCATGTTCAATATCACATATGACACAAAAGTCCAAGATTAGAAGGGAATATAACATCTTGATACTATATGGTTTATATTTCATTTTAAATAAATCCATTCTCTTAGATAGTATGTGATATGCACAACCTCAAGTCTAATGAAATCATAATATAATATATTGTTATAATCATACCATTAAATTGGCGTGTATGAATTATACATTATAAATTATGGAAATTATAGAGTTCAAACATGTATATAATAAATTCAATGCTGTTATATTTATTATAAATAAAATAATAATTATATTAAAGAAAAAAATAAATTCTTTCTGAAAAGATTTATTTCTCTAAATAATATTTCATTTTTTGAAAAGGTTGGTTCCAAAGCCTCATTTATTATTAAATCAAAGCAAAGACTTCTTTAACCGTGTAGAGGGAGATACATTACAACGCCTATAGTCCCAGTGGGCATTTAGCCCATTACATGGCCTATAGGCCAATTTTTTAGGACCAAAGCTCATTCTGTGAATAGTACTGCTACAGTACCAGCGCTGCTACACTACTGCATAGTACCCGCCGCTACTACAGTACTGCACATTACCCACCACTACTACAGTACTCTGCCACCGCTAGAGTGCCCTGTTGCCTCTACAGTACCCTCCCTTACTACAGTGTCACCGCTGCTACAGTACTGCTACAATACCTACACCCAATGGGTTTTGAACCCCCATTTTTCATGTATAATAAAGGTGTTCTTACCACTATGCCAAACCCCAACTACATAAAATTATTAAAAATATTATATTATTCTAAGTGATTATAAATGATTAAAAATATCAACTACATCCCATTAAATTACCATTTTTTATTTTATAGTGACTATATTGACCTATATGGAGTAAAAACATTATTACCATGGTTAATGTTTTAACATGGTTTTTTCACTATCTATTTTTGTTTTAAAATTAATTTTAAACACACATATAATTTTTTTGATAAAATATAATTCATATTCAGAACTAGTGGCTTTAAATTATCTTATATGGATCATTTTAATTTTGTATTAAAATAATAATTACTTAATTTAAGAAGACTAGTTACCATACAGTAAACTCAAATTATAATTTCAAGTATAGAAATTTTTCAACAACATGTGTAGAACATGTGTTTTTTGGATGAGTAAAGGCTTGAATATATTGTCCCTACAATCCATTAATTTTTATTCTTGGAGGCACTTGGTGTGTGAGTGACTTCCCATTATTGAATTTTTTTTCGTATTTATGAAAATTTCACTCCTCCACAATTATAAATTAGAAACCCTCCCCTTACTTATTCACAGCTCTCAAGCCATTTCGGTCAATCAGATCCTACCAAAATAACTCCCCAATATCCTCTACTCACTTCTTCACAACTCATTCATTTTTTCCAACTCTTAAAAACTTTAATCATGCCTTAATCATTCATATATAATAACAATAATATCTCCCATATAAAGATATTCTATTATGTTAGTGTCTTAACCAATATCTATCTCCTATCCCATCAAATGGGAAATAGAATCTTCGATCATGTGATTATTGGAATACCACATTTTGAACTTATGTAACTCATTTTCCTTCAACAACTCTGAAAATTAGACATATATATGGATTGAATAATCAATATAAAATTTTATTGAATGAGAAAAGGACACGAAAGGGAAAAAATGAATGAATGAGGAAACAAGGCTATAAGGGATGTAAATGGTGTAGACTGAGGGCATACCATATGAAAATATTAGTCCTTGTAAGTTATAGGCTATGAATGTTATGAAATAATCAGATCTCTGATCTTGGAATGTCAAGAGATTCTTGATAATCCTCTGCCCTAGTGACCTCCCATTGGGTGTGGGACACTTTGATGTTGTTGTCAAGGAAACCATGTCACTTATGAATGGCATACTCAATGGACCAAGGTACAACAACAAGAGACCCTATAGTGAATTAAAAATGAGAATAGAATCATTGTAAACCTCCATGAGATTTATCCCCCATTTTTGGCACACAATGAGACCATCTAGAATGGTTTTTCACTCAGTTATAAGTGAAGTTACATGGCCCAATCAGGTAGAAAAAAGCTAGGATGGAAAAGACATTGGAGTCATGAATGATCCCCCCACCATGCATGATCCTCAAGACATAGGAACCTTTAGTGTTAAGATTGAGGCCCCAAAGTGGATGATGCCATCTGACCCATTTCCTATAGGAGAGGCTTGTGGTAGAAGCATGATCATTCTGGGTAGTGAAGAGTCATTGTAGGGTGGGGGCCTCCCTCCCGATGTTAAAAACTCTTACTATATCAATTAGTAGTTTTTTAGTCCCTATAGTGATCAAACACACAGATGAGGACACTCCATCATGTATGTATCTATTCTGATCCTACCACATGTATCAACATCCTGCGTGCAAAACTATAGGTTTTTACTATTCTTTTGTTCCTGTGCACTCGAGCTGTGAATCCAACAAATATGAATATGCAGATCTGTCATGTCTAGAATAAAAAAACTGGTAAAATCCCAAAAAAATTTCCAAACCTATTTCTCCCAATCAATCTCAAATAACAAGTGTTCCGAACATTCCTCATTATGCTTCTTGTATCAGACACATCAAGAGGAAATGTTCATGCTATATCGCTTGATATTTTCATCATGGTGTATTTCTCTATTGCAGATCCACCATGTGAGAAAGATAAACTTCGTGGGGATAGCCCAATCCCATAGTACATCATTCCATTCGTCCACACCATTCATCACTCTAGAAACTCGATGATAATAATTGGATGAGAAGAATCTTGAGGGGGATGAGGTGAACACACAATTATCTAGGGCCAAGGATAGGCCAATGATATGTTAAAAATCATTGTGGTCCCTATATAGAACGACATTGATGAAGGGAGGATATTTTCTATCCTCCCTAAAGGATATTTTCATGCTAGGGTAGCTCATGTAATAATGTTCTCCCTACACCAGTTATCATGCTAGAATGAAACATCCCATGTTCTAACAATCCATCGAGAGTGGGCCTGGAGAGAATTACTCAGTGGGAGATCTCAATCCAAAGGGGGGAGATATGGACGTCCCTTACAACCCCATCTCATACATAATAGGTGTGGATGGTTAGTCCCCTAAATGTCTGCTTCTCTAACACCTCCCTTTCCATTTTAACATGCATATAAATAAGGGTGTAATTGAAACATCGAACGTTGATACTTCCTTCACTGGTCAAACTCGCTAGCTTATACCAAGAGGCCAAATTCCGTCTTCCATAATACATGGGATCCCATACGAAACCTGCAAAAATGAAATACATTATTTGAATAACCCCTTTTTGGAACCTCGATAGAACAGAGGGAATGGATCAGAGTTTCTATAAGGACACTATTAATCAAGGATATCCTACATCCAAAATATAGGTACCTATTATTCTAGTTGGGAACCATCTCTATAATTCTATAGAATTTAGAATATGAATCATGAATGCGTGGATGTTTTGAAGAAAGAGGTGATTCTAGGTAAACCATATAGAGATTTCATTTTTGAATGTCCATCAAGAGACTCATGATGAGAACACACCTATCAGAACAGTGTCTAGAAATGTATAAATTAATCCTTCTTTTATTTACAATTTGACTTCTTTAATAGTAGTAGTCCTCCAAAAAATTGTGAAGGCATCACAAAAATCTTCTAGATGAATTTAAGAAGAGAATGGAGTCATCTGGGAGCATAATATGAGACATAGAGGGGAATCTATTCCCTCTATGTAAAGGAAAGATCTCTCTATTGATGATGTTGTGATGAATGAGCCAGTAGAGGAATTCCTGAGTGATGATAAAGACGCTTGGGGAGATGAGATATCCTTGTTGAAGGATACACATAGCTTTGAAGAATCCAAAAGTTTTTCCAATGAGCAAGATCACCATAAAGCCTAAACTGAAGCACCTGAAGATGATATCAGTATTCTAGGATGAATGTCCCGTACCTATGAATTGTTTTTGGTGAAGCTACACTCCACATGGGCATAGAAATTTCTCATATCAATTTTGATCACCATTTTGGAACCACATGTTATGATGTTCAGATCTGTTTTCATTTCCTCGGCCAAACTTATCACCCCTGTATGGATTGCCATCTCGAGAAGCTGTGTTGTTCCATGGATATCCATTTGAGATGATGGATGTATAAAATCACATTAATGATACTGGTAAGGACTTCTTATGATATATTACACATTATGATCATCATAATGTTTTAAAGAGAGGTAGGGGACATGGATGTGGGAATGAGGAAAACTGTGGTGAAGCATACTACTCGAGGTAATGAACCACCCCTGAAAAAGCCGTGAATGACTGAAATTAAATCTGCATTCACGATATCCCATGAGGCTCTATAGTAGGCTCCAGGAAACCCATAGGGACCTTTAAGTCCCTTAAGATTTATAGTCATCATGGAATTGTGGATCTCATCCTCTTGCAGAATGGAACTCATGACTTCATTATCAGGAGGAGAGAAGTTAGACTAAAGGATAAGAATGATCCCCATGTAACCCCCTATGTACCTATTTGGAATGTTTTTGTTAGGACCAACAAGTAGGACACGATATTTGGTGTTTGCAAGCACACATACCTCCTCCCTATCATCAGAGTATGAACCATCCCTAAATTCAATGTTTAGAATGATCCACCTTATTCGTTCCTTAATAGAAGATTAATAATACATTGTATTCTTGTCAACCTCTCTAATCCATTTTATCCTAGAATCCTCCATGGACCGCCGCTCAGGTCTATGTTGCATTTCTGACAGAATATCCTTCTTTTTAGCAATCTCCTCAAAGGAAAAATCATCATAGTGTTCATCGAGGTTCATTTAGATACGATCAGAAACCTACATAATAGCTTCTAGGTCTCTATCATATAATATAGAATCCTTCGCCCACATTTGGAGCCTCTTCTTGAGTCGTCTAAATTTTTTGTGGATGCTGACCATGTGTGGCCTATGGTGAGGGAGTACTAGTAGACAATAACCTGCTCATTATATCCTGGTGTGTTTACCCAGTGCTAATAGAAACAAAAGTTATTGTGATACAATTATCCATAAGATAATGTGATCGAGAGATGGGAGTGATCCAAAACATTGCGCTCAAGGTTGGTTTCCCGGGTACTAGTGAAAATAGAGAGAGAATTCAGGTTTCCTAAGAATCAGTCCCAATAGATACATGACCAATTGGATCCCCTTTGGTTATATTAACTTGTAATCCAATCACTCATGAATTCAAGGTCCATCAGACCTTTCCAACAATGAATTGAGGGAATGTGAAACTTGACACCCTATTAAAAGGACCTCTTACCCTTCTTTCAGCCGGGTCTCCCACAATGTTGAAGTCCCCCCCTCCCTCGAACCATGGTTATTTACTGGGGTCAAATCTGTTTAGAGCACTCCACAAGGACTCCTGTTGATGAGAGTCACAACTTCCAGAAAATGAAAGAGATGAATATGTAATGATGATTAAATTTAACCCTATCAGTAATTAACTGGTCCCCTTCCTGGGTCATCACCACTGAGGATCTTCAGTACCAAAAAATCTGTATGTGTTTGTTGGATGGATCATCCTGATTATAGCCAAGCAGTTTGTTCTTTATAGAAAATTCACTGACACTGGTTGGTTTCTTCATATGCTCATAGATGGCCACCAGTGAGATATTGTTCATAAAAATGTCCAAAGCCATGAAGTCTTTTCTAATAGGAGCTCAAAAACCTTGAGAATTCCAAATAAATAGTGCAGTTATTGGGAAAAGAGGAATCATGTACTGGCCCCAGATTGCATATCCTTCTCAAAATTGGAGGATGACCATCCCTTGAGTTTATGGGAATGGGATATTGTGCATATGACAATACCAATTGGTAGGGAACCATTAGGTGGATACTCGAGGGTATGGTGAGGGACACGATATCTTCCCTCTATTGCATCAGAATGAGTGGGGCTTCCTCTCTAACCTAGTAGTATTCCATTAGGGGTCCTCCTTACTGTGAAATGAGTTTGATTTCATTGCATTATGCGAGGGGGGACTTAATAATGAATTGTATAGTGGAACTTCCTCCAGAGACCATTCATATGCACCAGGACCACTACGAACCAAAGATAAATCCAAAGGGGGATAATTGGGAGGCCCAAAGGACGAACATGAGAAGAAATGGGTGCACCAACCAGTACCTGGGGAAAGCACTGCAGAACATAATGCACTAAGTCCCAACAATCCACTTTTTATGGTGCAATGGTAGGGTATGGGGTTGCTCATGGCCCTTTTACACCAAGGGAGGCGCCATAGACACACCAAGAGCATTTTCTACATGAGTTGGGAAATGCCTTCCAACCTGGTGGAGACTAAGACACACCTGATTAGAGTGTCCATGAAGATGGTAATGAGAATAAAAGCTCTGATACACTAGATATGATATTTCTTGAACAAAAAAATGGATTCCTGCTTGTGGAGTTCTATATTTTTTGGGACTAGGGAGATAGATATAATTCCATGCAAGTACGAGCCACAAAGGACACTACATAGCAGATGATCTAAGGATTTGAGCATTGGATTCAACCCAAGGAGTCTCCAATATCTTTCAAAAATACTTCATTTTGGAAGGGAAGCAAGATCCTTAGGAGACTGATCCACACTGTATTGATAGGGCTCTCTTTCCCCTAATGAGCATCAATTGACCATCGGGAGAGGAAAAAACCTCCATCAACCCTAGGAGATAGGATCCCTACACCACACCTAAATAAAGTCCTCATGCGATGAGAGTACAACGAATTAAGAGTGGTGATGAAGATAAAAGATCTACACTCTGAGTTCTAGGCCCCAAGAATCCACAAAATGCTGAAATTCCATGAGGTTTGTTTTTGGCATCGATGAAGTGAGATATTAGGGAGAGATGTAAGCATGATGAAGAATCCATAAATGCCAATGAAGGGATGTCTAATAAGACCTGATATCCTTCATGCGAAGATTGAGGAACCCCCAGGGAGACCATTGGGAATCAAGGATGGTTAGAAGATGAGGAAGAACTATAGAGAGTTTTACATAAGGAAAGCTGAGCTTCATGGCTAGGAGAGGTGGTGAATAAGGAGGCAGGGGAGGGCACGAAGGAGAGGGTTCCAAGCATGCCAACCTCTCAGGTAGGAGTTTCAAGAAAAAAAGATCCACCATCTAGTGACTAGAAGAGGTAGTAGCTTATTATGAAGGTCCACAAGAGGTGGGTTCAAATGGAGGAAGATCTGAGAGGGACGACACCCTTCAATAGAGGATTCCACAACGGTTGATATTTTTTTGAAAAGGGGATAGCGCGTACAATGCGTTATTAATATGCCGTGGAGAAGCTATATTTATTTCTACCTATAAAATAATAATGATATAATTATAATTATTTTATATTGATATCACATATACCTTATTACATTTTATTTCATTTAAAATGTGATACCATTGCTCATGTGTATGGTGGACTACCGCCTTTCAAAGTGATGTGATTTGTTTTTCAAGTATGATATATATGGAAGATAATAAGGCAAAAATTAAATAAATACATATGATATATATAAAACAATATTGATTATTGAAAATTATTATACCACTCACTTAATTACCCTTCCACACATTAAGAGAATGATATCATCGCCTATGTGTATTTACGGCTTGCTGTCTCCACAAAGAGATGTTATTCATTTTTGATGTAAAACATTGATGAATTATTATTAAAATGAATCAAATGGGTAAATATAATATTTATAACATTAATAAAATTCTAGATATTATTTATCCATATTATATGTATATGAAACTGAAATTTCATAACAAAACATGCATGAGAAAACCATGAAACTAACACCTAAAACAATGAAAATAAATGTTTCATAGAAGGAGTTTTAGGGGGCCTATGATTGATTTAGGGGGGTCGGATCATGTTGTACAATCCTTTACATTAGGTTAACCATTTTTACCTTTCATAGAAACTCCCAAAGGTTCCTATACCCATAACTAGGCACATACATATTTTCCAAAGGAAGGTATCCAGTTGAGGTTTTAGACCCAATGATGACTAGGAACTAAAATTGGTTGAGGGGATGGCAGGTCAAGATCATCACATCCTTTTGGGGGTGAATGTTTACTATACGAACCCATTTTCTCACTCATGTATGTATCCTATAAATTTTGGTCTAATTATTTATTTTGGACGTAATATGGATGAATTTTAAGCTAACAAAGGTCCCAAGGGTGATTGGGGCTTGATTAGAGCCCAGAACCCAAATTTTTGGAATAATGGACCTGTAACCTAGTAATATCAAACTATGTGGGTAAGATTCCTAGTTAGATCAAACCCTGTGGATTGTATGAATTTTTGGGAAGAGTCTTCTCAAACAGTTGGTACACGGTTTCCCGAAACGGGAAACCTAAACATGAAGTCTTCCATCTTCTCCAGGTATAGGTGCTTGTTTTGTTCATTTTTTTCAAACCATGTGGGAAAACCATGCATAATATAAATTTTGGGTCATTTTAATTCCATTACCTAAATGATCTAATTAAAATTTCATTCGTCCCTAATATGATATCCATTGCACAAAACATACTTTTTCTCATATTTTTAAAATTTTGAAGGCCAAACCTAGGGATCATGAGATCTTCATCATCTGGTATTAGTTTGAGTTTTCGTTCATAACGTTGGAAGCACAACACAGTGCACTTGAGTTATTTTTTTTCCATTCTTCGTCTCTCTTTATCTCGAACTGGTTATCTAAGTGTGAGTGTTTTTACCTTTATCTCTGATCTACTCTATTCCAAGATGAATTATAGGCCAATATTAGATGATGATAGTCGTACAAACCTATGTTGGGTGTTCTATAATTCATCCCAAAATATGGTAGATTTTGGAAACTTCATGTGGGCCCCCCCTAATGTCATAGGGTGTTTTTTTTGAATTTATATACTTTGATTATAATAATTAGAACCATTTGGTTATGCTCTTTAAAAATATTTTATTTTTTTATTGGTTCTGCTCATAACTCTATCCATACCATGTAATATGTTTTTCTATATTTGTCATTTCGATGTTTTGACACGTTTGAGTCGTCATTTGTGTGTGCCTTGGATAGAACTTTATAAGGGTAATATTTTATATATTAAATTGATTGTTTTATATTGAAAATTTAATGATGGAAATTACCATGTATGTTTACCACTTTACTCGCCTAAGGTAAGTTCTTCGGTTTGATAATAAAATGTGAAATGAAAAATGGAAATTATACTAAGTATACGACTTGTGGTTTTTAATTGTAATTGAATAATAGATTTCATGTATGTATCACACTTACCATGTTAATTGAAGGTGGAGGAGTGACCCTTGATTATTTAAAATGACATAAACGGATTAAATGAATGGTTTCATCATCCTTAGCCTTGACACACTAATGAAAGGCAATAGTTGAACCAAATGGACTTATTGATTAATTATGATTTGATTAAATGGTTTCATAATCAATTGTAATTTTCTCTCTAATGAATGGTAATGAATTGAACCTTATGGTATATTATTTACATTATTATAAAATAGGAGTGTCCTGACTCTACATCGCATTGGATTCCATTGGGAATGCCATGAGCACTTAAGATACCCATTGTGATTCAAGGATGTGGTGTTATTTGATTGAGACACATATAGAACATGATTCTTTCCTATTATTCTATTCTCGATATGATACTATAGGACCACTTCCATAATATTATAGGATGCCTTGGATACACTCCTTATATCCATCATTTACAAGTAGGTTACATGGTTAAATCCCCTCAGTCCCAGTCATTTCATAGCCCTGTTTTAACTTGGATAATCTCCTTTGACTTTGTAGGAATATTATTATGATATTCATTGGACTTTAATCATTTGATTACACTCTTTCCCTTATCCAGACTATTGTCACTACAGAGTTGGAAAAACCTGAGGTCTTTTTTTCCTTGTTTATAGCCTTGGAACTTCATTATTAAATATCATTATAGGTCTCCTTGTTACATCATGGAACCATTAATATGTATATCATGTGACTTATTTTTAAACTAGTAATATTCGATTAATGAACTGGTTATATGGTTAGAAACCAACTGAGGGTTGAAGCAGGTACATGGGTATTTAGTTACATTGTACTTCTTTACTTTATATTTTTCATTCTTGCACGTTGTTACATTTCCATTACTCCGAATTAATGTTATATAAAACATTGGGGGTATCCCACTGATATTTATCTCACACACTCTTTAGGTGTCGTTTGGTACCTAGGGATGAATAAATGAATTCAGGTGTTGATAAAGGAAAGCATACAGTTTGAACACTCGATTAGTTTTTTTAAGGATGGATAATGATAACAAATGACCAATCCAAATCTCAGGATTCTTGGGATAGGTTTTTGATTTCATGTATACATTTTTGAAACATGTTATTCATGATATATTATATCCATTTTTTCCATTTTTCTAGTGACATGACATATCATCATCATTTATTCCATATGATTTAGTTACTGTTATCCTTGTCTAGTTATTACTTTTTTCTCCTTTTTCTATTTACGCATATTACTTTGACTATTTAACTTTGTTATTATTTATCCTATATTATACACTATGTTATTGATATAATAGTATCCTCATGGACACACCCTAGGCCCTTGAGGATAGTTATTATCCTTTGGAATTTGGGGAGATGCTCTGGAGGACATGTGGCCCACCAGGCTCGGGGAACCTTTTAAGTGTCATTCGGGTCTGAGATATCAGAAAGTGGAATAAACGGAAGTTTTCTATTCCTTCTTTAATATTCAATGAAAATATATTGTAGATTAAGAATTCTATAGTACTTGGTCATAATCTATACTTGAGAGTCGAGAACCCATGTTTGGGGTAAAAGCTTAGTTACACAAAATATAATTATTGTTCTATATTTTCCAATTACAGTTGACATTATTCCACCATTGGTTGATGTACATGATGTGTGGTGATTTTTATTATTAATCTGGTTGAGGATTTATTCCATACATAGCCCGATGAGATAAAGGAAAGTATCATTTTTACATGCATCATATAGTCACCTAGAATTCTCATGTAATTCATATTTTCATCCCATATAGTTTCATTTAACTAATTTTCTTGTCTTTTTATTCCTATGATTGATGGGTGAGACATTAATTGTTTATATATTTCTTGTGATCCTAAGGTTTGTGATTTAGTGGTTTTCCTTTTTCAATTATTGAGGTGTTATGGGCCCTTGAGGGTTCGGATGAGTAATTTACTGAGTCAATCCACTATGATATAAATAAATGGGTTTTTTCGGGATATTGTGTATGGGAAATAATTCAATGGGAATGAATTTACATAATAAATAAAATCATGGCATCTAAAATGAAATGGTTTTACATACTTATACCTTATTATCATGTTTATGAATGTTAAATGAGTGAATCTATTAATTAAATAAAAAATGAAATGAAACTTATACTAGATCACTTACCAGTACATGACCATATAAGAAGGTAGTTTGGGTAATATAACTTGGGTAATGATCCTATACATGTTTAGATTCTGTAAGTGTTGATACAAGTCATATGTAATTTTTTTGGAGGTGTGTACTTGGCATCTGTAGATCAATACCACCACGATTCCCTCATATCATACACCGGGAAGGTGGTGGTGATCATTGTCCAAACATGGTGGGACATGAGCCGCCAATATTACCTCCATGAAGGAAACATGAATCAAAACCTTTTTTTACATGATGAGGGCATTGAAAACCTTTTTTTTGATAGTTTCCTTTGTCTGATTTTTCCATACATGATTCTCCCTGAGTTGCACATACGTTGAATGATCTGACTTGTGAGTACCACCAACATCATCCTCTTAGTTTTTCAGGGGATGGCAGTATACATGCTACTGATTCTTAGTTAGAGGCCACCCAATCTGTATTTTTTCATCTCGAGTTACCTCTAGAGTGGAGGGTCAAGCTTTCCACATACATGTTGAGTGATTTTTATAGGTTCTGGTTGCATGTTCTTGCCCAGACTGGTTATCAACAGGGCATGTTATGGGATGATTTCTAGACCACCTTCAATGTCCAGTTCTTTCCTCATACACTATTATTTGACAGAAAAAGAGTGTTCATACATGTTGAGTAGGGTTCTATGTCAGTTATTGAGTATTCAATTTGTTTCACTGAGTTACAATGTTTTTCACCACATCTAGCTGGTGATTAGCTTTTGTGTGATAGACACTATGAGGATGGAATTTTGTACACAATCTATACGTAGGTTAATGTTTTTCACTTTATTAATTTTTACAAAATAGTAAATCAAGATCTGGTCACTAATCTCAACAAGAGGGATAGTGATTGCACCATGCATAGAGGATTAGTGTCGCGGTATGCAAGTAGTTATTCTAGTGATACAAAACGTTCTTTCAAGGATTCCTATTAGGTACGTGTCAACTATAGTACTCATTTCAATAACTCCATAGCGTGTCATTGGTGTGGATGAAGGTGGAACTAGAATTATCATTGTCATAGATATTCAATGGAGTGTTGAGATTGTAGTAATATAGGTAATATTCATAGATTATGTGGGATCTTTCCACTAGCTTAGAGTGGAAAAGGACCATCAACCACTACACCTTTAGAAGTAGGTTCTTTGACGCCATGTCAGGAGGGGATTTGAAATAACACTAATAGGACTGGCTGAGGAGGAGTTCATGGACTTAGTAGTCAGTCTCCTGATCACCAGCAATGCCAGCAAGGTAATTATGATTGTGGTAGTCCATTTGTTACACATGGTCATGGATCCGGATAGTTGCATGCACTACAATAAATACCCGAGGATTATGTTTTGGGAACATCTATATTAAAAGGTATTGTTCTAGTAAAATCTGGAATAGTATCTGATTTATTTTATATACATTCTTTGAACTATTTTATCTCTATATATAACATGGAATGTATTAGACTATAGATTAAGTATTACTGTGGTGTAACAAACCTAGATACACTGTTAGGAGTGCAGTCATAGGGCATACACTAATTTACTAATTTTCCCTTTGAACGCAGAAATTAACCTTTCTTATGGATCATCTTTTTTCAAAAAATGAAAGCATTAAATATCAATATCAGGATAGATTAGTTGGTTAACTATCAGACTTTTGTAGAGTTATATTACCACAAGGTATGTTTTACATCTTTAGAGGGAAGCATTGATCTATGTATGGGTGAGAGGGATGGCCAGGCTCTTAGAGAAGGACCAAAACATCTTAGGATAGGTGATGTGACCACCAAGATTGAAAATCATTTCATGAAGGATCATAGTTTAGGTTATGTTGATTTATATGTGGTAGTAGTTCATTTTAGGGACATCTTTTCCAATGTTTTTTTTCTGAATTACCTCTTAAGAGGAAGGTAGAGTTTACAATCGATCTTGTTCCAGGAGCATCTCCAGTGTCAATTCCACCATAAAGGAGGCTACCTACAATGCTTTAGGATCTCATGAAATTGTTAGAGCATTTAGAGGCCAAAGGTTTTATATAGACCAATACATCCTCTTGGGATTCTATGATTTTTTTCACCAAGAAGGTGGATAGAACCTTACATATATGAATGGATTACAGAAGTTTGAACTTGTTTACGGTGAAGAACTAGTATCCACTTCCTCAAATAGATGATTTATTCGACATACTATGATGATTTAGGGCCTTTTCTATGATTGACCTAAGGTCGGGATATCACCATGTGCAAATAATACCATCAGACAAACCTCATACATCCTTTCCTAGAAGGTATGGTCTATATGAGTACCTTTTTATGCTTGGTATTACGAACATGCTCATCATTTTCATGTCTCTAATGAATACTGTTATCCACCCTGATCTCAATTCCTTTTTGTGTTCTTTGTGGATGACATCTTTGGGTATTCTGACACTCGTAACGACCATTCCAATCATCTTGAGATTGTTCTAAGTACACTAAGATAGCATCATCTTTATGAAAAAGTATAAGTTCAACTTCTAGATTTTAAATTTTCAATTCCTAGACCATATCATATCAGAATTAGTAGTAACTTTTGACTCATAAAATGTTAGTGTTGTAGTTTCCTAGTAGCATCCCAAGAACATGTTTGATATAAAAAGATTTTTGGGGATGACTTAATATTGCATGAATATCATATAGGACTTATCATACCATTCATAACATCTTAATGGAATTACAAATAAGGGTGTTAAGTCCTTGTGGTTAGAATCATGCTAGAAATTCTTTCATGAGATGCAAGGGAGGCTCGTATCGACACCTATTCTGATTCTTCTAGAGGCTGGAAGAGGTTATATTATCTTCTTTGATGCATCTGGAATCATTGTTGGAGTAGTGATGGTGTAAGGGCACATAGTCATTCGGTATAGATCTTTAATGATGAGGACTAATTATAAAAATTACCTGATGCATGACCTTGAGCTAGAAGCAGTTGTCCATGCCTTACATTTCTGGAGACACTATCAATTATGTTAGTGCTTTGTGGGGTACACGGAATACAAGAGGCTCAAATATATATTTTCATAGGATTACTGGAACTTCAAATACTGAATATGTGTCAAATATTTACAATACATTGATTTTGAGCTTTACTATATGCCTAGGATGATCAATTTAGTTATGGATGTGCTGAGATAGAAAACGCAGGCACATGCCATATGGGAAGCCAGTGATGAATCAATGTGGATGGACATATTTTCTAAGGTGAATCAAGACATCCACAATATTCATGAGCAGTTATACCTATCATCCTTTATAGTTACATTTTTTTCTTTGAGAAGGTGAAGGGTAGAAAATTTAGAAATCCTAAAGGTCTAGTCCATCATGAGATTATATTAGAAGATAACATTCCCTTAGATTGTTCAATGGATAGATATGACATCCTTCATTTTAATGGACATGTCTCGGTTCTAACATATATGACGGAGGAGTTGAGGAATGGTTCCCATGAATCAAAATGGGAAGTTCATCCAGGAATCTCCAATATATACTGAGATATGTGATTCCATTATTGGTGTCATGGATGAAATTTCAGATAGTAGGATTTATCACTAGGTGTTCCATCTGTCAATAGGTGAAGGCGGAGCACCAGAGACCTGAAGGGATGTTACAATAGTTTCCAATCATGGGATGGAAATAGGATGATTATTCTATGGACTTTATAGTTATATTAGCATGGCCACATAGAGGTAGAGACACTATATGATTTTTCATTGAAAAACTTACAAAAGTGGATCACGTTATTCTTATTAGAGATACCTTACCAGTTGATGATATAAGAATACTATATGTATGTGAGATCATACAACTAAATAGAGTCCCTTGTACTATTATTTTAGATAGTAATTCTCATTTCATGTCATGGTTTTAGTAGGTCTGGTAGAATTTTATATGAATATAGGTTCTTCAAAGGACATATTTTTCACTAAAAATTTGATGTAAAATCTGAAAAAATAATATAGGTTCTAGAGGATTTTCTCTGAAAAGGTGTCCATGATTATAGAAGTTCTTAGGAGAATCATATCGATTTCATTGATTTCTCCTATAATTATATCTTTTATGATACAATTCATATGTCTCTTTTTGAGGAATTTTAAGGTAGGTCATGTTGTTCATCTTTGTGATGGATGGAGGTTGGTGAGGCAACCCTACTAGGTTATCGTCTTGTAAAAGAGTCTTTTGTGTAGGTTATTCTGATCAGAAAGCCTATGACTATTACTCAGTCTAGACAGAAATATTGTGTTTATTGTCATTAAAGTCCTCTAGAGTTTGAGTTTCATGATTGTTTTTTTCCTTAGGGTATCACCCAGGATAGGGAATATACGATTATGGTAATAAGGGAAGTTGTTGCCTCATTACGTAGGGTTGTTTGAGATTTGAGAGAGAGTTGGACCGGTAGCCTATTAGTTTCTACATCCACAGAGGTATCACGACATGCACGATGTCTTCCACATTTTAGAACTTCACCATTATCATGCCAACCCATATCATACACTTAATACCAAGGAAGTTGAGATAGATGATGATTCTACTGTTGAGGTATATCCAGTATGTATTGTTGACTAGAGCATGAAGGCTCTTTGAGGATGGTAGGTCCCTCTAGTACAAGTGATATGGATGAATGGATGCATGTAGGATGAGACCTGGGAGTGGGAGACTAACATATGCTCATTGTGGCTAGAGTTTCTCTTATATAGTCTTTCACCACTATTGGAAGATGAACTCGAGGATGAGTTCTATTAAGGGAGGGGGATGACTGTAAGAACCTAATTTTCAACTCAGGTATAGATCCTTTAAATTTCATTGTAATTATTTATTTTGGACCCAATATAGATTCATTTTTAGTTTTTTAAGGTCTCAAGGGTGTTCATGGAATTTTTGGAGCCTAAAATACAACTTTTTCGAAAATAATGTCCTTGTAACATGGTTAGATTAAATCATGCAGATGTTCTGCATTTTTGGGCAGATCCATAACACATGATTAGCACAAAATTTCCATAACTATAAAACCTAACCATTTAGTACCTCCTCTTTTCCAGGTATCCATTCAAGGATTGAACATTATTTTTCAAACCGTGTGGACAAACCATGCACAAGAAAATCTTTGGCTAATTTTACTTTTTCACCCTTAATGATCTAATTAAACCTTATTTCTTACCAAATCAATATTCTAGTAAACATAACCCCCCTTTTCTCCCCTTTTGATGATTTTTAAGTCCTAACATAGGGATGAAAATATCCCATTCATCTACGATCTGTTCAAACGTTCGTTCATCACGTTGGATGCGTAATAGTTAGTACTCAAGTCCTTTTTAGTTATTAATTGACATTCTTTCACTTGACCGTGTTATTTTGGTGTGAGTTTTATTACCTTTTATTATGACATAATTTCTTCCATGAGAAATTAGAGGGTAATAATGGATGCAGAGAGTCGTACAATCCTAAGGTTGGTGGCTTATAAATCATCCCTCAAGTTTGTTGATTTTTGATATTTTGTGTGGTGCTTGCTGATTTCATTGGTTGTCATTTATTGTATTTATATTCCATTGTTATAATAATTAAGACCATTTAGTTATTCTATATCAAAATATGTGATTAGTTTTTAGTGGTTACGACCAGAACATCATTCATCCCATGTCGGATGTTTTTCCATATTTTTAGTTTTAGTGTTTTGAAATGTTTGATCCCCAATTTAGGTGTTCTTTGGATTGACATTTCTAAGCATATGATTTTCTAGATTAAATATACTGTTTTATATTGGGAATTTAATAATGGAAAGTACCATGTATTCTCCCCTCTTGACCCACCTAATGTAAGTGATTCAATATTATAATTAAATGTGAAATGTAAATTGGGATGTATACTAAGTATATGACCTAGCATTTTTAATTGTAATAGAATAATAGGTTACTTGCATGTATCACCCCTTACCATGTTAATGGAAGGTAGCTAAGTGAACCTTGATAATTGAAAATTTATTAAATGAAATAAATCACTGTTTACATGTTAATTGGACTTATCACAATAATTAATGGATTAGATTGAACCAAATGGAGTTGTTTATTAATTAATACCTGATTAAATGGTTTCATTCTAAATTATCCTAGTCATAGTAATGAAAGATAATGTCTTGAAAATTAGAAAATATTTCATGACATCATTATTGAATAGGTGTGGTCTGACTCGATCTCACATTGGATTCCGTAGGGAATGCTTTGAGCACTTGGGAACCACATTCTGATTCAGGGATTCAACATTCTTTAGTTGAGACCCACATAGAACCTGATTCTTGTCTATTCTTGAATACATGATTTGACACTATATGATCACTTCAATAATATTATAGGATACCTTGAATACCCTCCATGGATCCAACATTGAGAAGTAGGTGATATGGTTAAAAATCCAATTAGGCCCTTTCATTTATTACCCCTATTTTACCTTGGATGAACTCCTTGGACTCAGTGGGCTCATTATTTTAAAATTCATTCGAATAGGCCAGTGGATTATAATATTACCATTAGTCATGGTAAATTCATTTCTGAGTTGGTGACCCTCGAGGTCTACATTTCCTTGGTTATTACCTTATAACTTCCTTATTATATATCATTACTGGTTGCCTTGTTACATCTGATAACCTTCACTATAGATATCATGTGACTTATTTTTAAATTGGTAATTATAAATTAAATATAAAATTACATGTTCAGACATTAGTCGATGGCTAAAAAAGGTACATTTGTATTTAATTACATTTTACTGTTTTCCTTTATATTTTCATTCTTTCACACTGTTACATTTCCATTACGTGGTCCAAATGTTATTTACATCATTGGTGGGATCCCATTGATATTTATCACACAACCTATCTGTGCACCATTTGGTACCCGAGTCATATTACAAGAATGATGGTGTTGATAAAGGGAAGCATACAGGTTCAAACACTTGATTACTCACTATTTAGGATGGAGCATGATAGAAGATGACTGAGCTGAATCTAAGGATTCTTGGTATAATCTGTTTATTTCCTTTATTCTTTTATGGAATGAGTTATGCCTACTTTATTATATCATTGTTTTGTAGTTTTATTGTGACATGACATATAATCATTAGTTATTCCAGTTGATTTAGTTTTGTTTATCCTTTTCTATCTACTAATTTTGTCTTATTTTACTATTTACTTATATTTCTTCCTCTGTTTACCAATTTTATTATTTATCCTCCATGATACACTCTCGTAATGAGGGTATAATCTCCCAACATACACACCCTAGGCCATTGCTTCAAGTCAGCATCTTCTAGAATTTTGAGTGGTGCTATTGAGGATATGTGGCCCACTAGGCTCGGGGCACCTATTAAGTGGAATATGGGCATGAAAATTCACATTGACTATTCTGGGACTCTCTTATATAGTTAAGATATATTTTTAAATCTATTCATATTCCCAATATGAGTCACGTTACTCTATAAATGATCATGGGTTAAACCCTTTAATCTGTAAAGTGGGTATATTAATGAGTCCATTTGTATGTATCAGAGGTTCTTTATATGTTTACCATTAATGGGTAGTTTCTTATATATTGAAGCTATGTATCCTAGAACTAGAGAGTTTACTACCATCTAGGGAGGTGATTAATATTTTGCAGATGGGATTGAACCTTTATGAGGAGTCCTATATCTTTTTTTATAACATGAATCAAACTCCACATAGTTCATTGGACACATGTACTTTAATGTCATGTGAAAATGAAATATTTGAAGTCTCTTAGGCACCAGTTATTATGATTGAGTCTTAGAGAGGCATCTAGTGTGTCATAGTTTCGGCTGAAATCAGTGTCATCATAGATTGATCATGCCTTTGGGACTTACCATGAGGTGGAATCCCTTATATAGGGGTAGTAATATTATGTTGTTGAATGGGGATTACACACTATGGTTTATTGGTATTGGGAGATTCATGATGTTAATTATGTGATCAATGAAAATCCTTAATCCCAAATGAGACATGCTTAGTGTGAGAAACAAGGGATACGAATTGATCAACTTCACTACATATGGATATGGAACTTATGCAATGGAACACGCCTTTGGATGTTTGATATAAAGAGCAGGCCTTATGAAGGAATAATAACTATCCTAAATATGGAAGGAATCAGAGTTCTCATAGTTCATTTTCTATATCAATCCACTGGTGTATGAGGAAGAATGAAAAGTCGATGTGAGAGATTGGGTCCCGATGGTTGGAATGTCTGGCACATGGTGGAGCATACACCAATGTTGATTCAAATTTTTTCTTAGTACATATGAAGGCATGAAATATATCGTGAATATAGAATAAATCAGATTTATTGTTGTTTCGTTCAATAGGGCCATACACACTAAGGTTTCTATTATATATCCACTAGACAAGGTTACCATGCCTTGAGATGTATGCTCAATACAGCCTAATTATCTACCTCACATGTTCTGATTCCTTACAAGACATTTCTTAGGATGTTTGGACATGCACTGGTTTCCTAGAGAACATGTCCAAGGACAATAGTATTATCCATTTGAGTTGTGTAAAAGTTGTTTCATGAAATGAATGAAAATTTTTAAATACTATATCATGTTCAAGGGTAACAGTATTGAAGGAAATCACATGATCAAGGAAAGAATGTCTAGAGGATGTCACATGATTGTTAAGACTTGTCCGGAGGACATCATGATTTAGAGGCTAACATGCATGTAGGGTTTCTCATGATTTGGATGATATTTCTAGAGGAAATCATGATATTTAGGATGAAATTTATAAAGTGTGTCATGATATCTAGATAACTTGTCTGAAGGAAATAAAAAAACATGAATTATTTTTCCTTGTCTCACTGTATATGTCAGTAAAAATTTCAATAATACATCCGATGATCAAGGATAATAATCCTAAAGAATTCACAAGACTTAGTTGACATGACTGATGGGAATTGTGATACTTTCTTTACATGTCTAAGGGACATTTCATGATCTGAATAAAATTTTGAGGGGGACTCACATGACATTGAGTGACATGTCTTAGTGATTTCATCTGATATTGTTGGGTCATTCATAGCACATGATGATCAGAGAATCCATCTTAATATAGTTTTATCTTAATTTATGTTTCACATGACTTAGTCAGTATGAGGAACCTCATTCACATAATCTAGATATCATTCAATAATTCCATTACATGATCTATATAGTGATCATGTGAGGTGCTTGTACATTCCACATGATCCTTTAGGTCATTCCCAATATTTTTACCTGGCATAAGACCATTCCAATTGCATGACTGGACACTCCTATAATTACTCTCATGTACTCCCATAACTGATTAATTGATTTTTGTGCTATGGATGAGGTATTTACAGACCTTACCACCCTATTTATATGACACCCTTCACGATGTATATCTCATGGTTATGATCTAGGGTCATTATAGAGTTTTTGGTGTAATGCACTTTGCATGATCCTGCTGTGGGTCATTGATGGTGTCATCTATGCCTTGCATGCAAAAAAGTGACCAAAATATCATCCCATATTTGCTATGTTTTTTAGTCCCTGGACAATCAAATGGATTTATCCGAACCATTTGGGCATCTTAGGGAGATTTTTATATGGATATACTAACATGACTAGGTTCATTCATGAGACTAGGTTAATTGTTGAAATAGATTTGTTATTTTCAAACACGACTCGCCTGTGGACATTAATGAGACTAAGGCTTCTTGTCAAGAGGGATTCCATGGGATCATACTAAAATTATTAGGGGGCCTCTGCAGGATCAATTTTGATCACCTAGGGTACATAAACCCATTTTCATGATGTCAAGATATCATTTTTTTGTAAGACGCTTCCTTTTCCCCCATTTTATTTCCTTTTTATTTTATAAGGATAGGGGATCTCACATAGATTTGTGGGTGTTGTTGAAGAAAATTACTCTCCTTGTCTGTGATGTGTTGCATGACTAATAATGAATCTTATGGTAACGTGTGATCATTTTCATGGTGACACCACTGTTTTTATTTTTAGTTGGAGTGAAAACACATAATATATTGGACAGGTCCAAAACCATTCATGTGTAGAAGGTGGCATGCCAATAGGATCTTTTAGGACAATGTGGACAAGTCATCAGGGCTTTATGGTTTCTTGAGAACCACAAGAGTGATTTGTGTAAATATAAAATACCACAAAAGGTCACTTTACATTAAATATTTTCATCCTTTATTTGATAATGGTTTAGGAGGATTTTTAGGAGTCTTCTAGTTGAAAAGTATCATGGAGCGCATGATCTTTCTTGGAAGCCCTCACTTGATCACCAATGCCTGTTACGACACATTCAAAAGAACATAGAGGCTTTCCAATGGGGTTTCATATGAACATAATCATGTGATGAACTATTCATGACCCATTATAACAACCTTTGTAAGGTTATTAGGTCATGTGTCCTTTTTAAGGTTATGTGATCTATGTGTTTCATCCAACTTATATTCATTTTTTATTTAGAAGAAAATAATAATCTTGAATAGGGTAATTCTTCCCTTGTATATTTTTTATTCAAATTTAGTGGGAGTTAAAAAATTCCCTCTTTGAAATGATGTTCAATGTGACATGGACTCCCTTATGAGGAAAGTAAATTCCTACTTATGTCTTTAGGGTTGTTTCCAACCACTGTCTTGGGTGATGTTTGGCCTTCTGAGTGGTCGTCGGTATTCTGTGTAGTGACCTGTAGATAAGGGTGTATAGAAGATATCAATCACCCACTAATCTAACTCCAAAATCACTTGTGATTTAATTATGTATCATGATTCCTTCCCAAGAACGTGTTTCAAGGCCACATTTTCAAGATATAATTAATAATAATTTTTTCAAGATCTGATCGCGAGACATACTTCGCAAATATAATTCATGAGAACAATTTCTTGAGATTTTATCATGAGACCAACATTGCCTCATCGATAATTTGAATAAATCATGAATATATTCTTATTAGTTACTTTAACCTTAGCTTATTTCATTGGTTGTATGAGTGGCTTACATAAATAATGATCCACTAACTTGTTTGAGTGATAAATTGATCATCGTGAAGATTGTGTGACCATGTTTGGGTCACATGATCGCATGTCTTATGATCAATCATGTGGTAGAGGGATGCCTTGTGGGTCATTCAAATTTTAAGGCCACCATGCACCATGAGGTTTGTGAGATCGATATCAAGTCATGCAACATTGAATTCCTTCTGGGTTTTTGTGATTTGCATAATGATTTCAGAGTTATGAATCTATTTTGATGGGAAAATTTTCATTTTTAATATATTCTTATTATTTTTGGGCAAATGACTTCTAGTTCAAAGGATGCTTCCAAAACAGATTACTAGAGCACAATTATAGCTGGTAACCATATTGTTGAACCTTGATATCAAATGTATTTGGAAAATAAGGTGTTTAATTGTCTTCTATCATCCAAATTTCACATATAAGATTTATCACATCGGCATCCCCGGTATGGATCTGGGCTGCTAGATGAAGCTACCATTCCCTCACCAAAATATGATTTTATATCTACTTGGTTATCACCTTCCCAAGATTATATTCAAATGATGATTTCTAGAGGTATTCAATTGGTCATGGGACAGTCCCAGGGGTTGTCCTATGTGATGGAGAACTTCTTTTTTGTTCCAGATTGATGCTATTTTCCCACAAGTTGATCACTCAGGGTTATTCAAGCATATTTTTATCTTCTTTTAATGATCTAAGAAGTAAATGGAGCTCAAAATGGGAATTTTGACCTGGTAGAAATTTATTTGAGGAATGGACGTGTCCATTTTGGGTTATTCAAGGATTCATAATTTTTTTTATCCTTTACATGCTATTCACCTTTATGAGGAAATGTGGATTTCATAGTTTATCATCTATCTCCAATTTTATTTACATAAAGTGACGATCATTCATTGGTGTCCTAGAACTATCTCCTTCCATTTATCCCATGGAGAAGTAGTAACATCTTTTGGGATATCTACTGATTGGGCATAATATCTATTGTTGGGGAGATTTAAAACAAATTTATTCCTATAATGGACATCTCAAATTACATTGAACATACTCTATCATTTGAGAGTGATATGGTCTTCATTGAGAAATAGATGTTAAGGAAGGAGTTGTATATATGTTATGTCATATCCTTTAAGTATTGGATCAACTTCTTTATTTTTCACAATGGAGATTTTCTGACTACTATGGACCCTTATTGGTTCCCTTCTTAGTAGGTTCATGATAGATTGGGATCCTATAGGGAAATCCTTGATGTTAAAGAACATACTGCATGGTGTTACCGTGTGATATTAGAGATATTCCTATGATTTAGGAGAGAGGTTTTATTTTCCATGTTCTTGAAAGAGTGACTTTTCTTGGTTAGGGCCACATGCTTAGGAATTTGAGTTAGAACAATGGTAATGAAATCTCAAATAGTAGAGGGGGAACCTATTATTCTAGACATATTAACTCTTACTCTCCTCTATTATCTCTTGGTTTATATTCAACAAGGAAAACCCCCCTTTAGGTTGGGTGATCCTTTCCAGTTCTTATTTGAATGGATAGGGGTCTTTGTTTCTACTATAAATATCACAACACTAGCAATACCACTGGTGGCTCATTTCAAACTAGGTTTTAGAACATCTCTAGGGCAGAGGCAATGCCGCTAGGCCCTAATGAGGTTTTTTAATCCTGATTCGGTCTGATTTGTTTCAAATTTATACCATATAATTCAACGACAAGACCAATTTTTGATAATGGATTTAGATATCTTGATAAATGTTTATATAAGATCTCTCTTGTAGATGGGGTCCTCACGATCCATGTGGATGAGATAATTATTTTCATGTTGTATACCCCTTAAAAAATTTCTCATCTATTTTGATTCATCCAATGTATTTCTTCTATCTCTTAATCTAGCGTGCATGGGAGAGTGGAATTCAATTATCATCAGCCAATTTAGGTTGATATTGGCATGTGAAGACGTAGATACTGTGATTATCCCTCTTCCTGCCCGCTAATATTATATAATACAATTATGCTTACAATTGGGTGGAATATTACTAAGGTGGTGTCAAGGGTAGGATTGTCTAGTAGGTGGACAACACATGTGCTCCATCGACCCCTATCATTAGAAATTATGAAGTTTATTCAATACATAGCCAAGAATTAAACAATGTGTCCTCATCATAATAAAAACCATCCCATTGTTGGGTTATATTTTTTTGTGGAAGATAGTCCATCTGCATGAGATTAAGAAAATGAATCCTTTAATATAATAGCACATGTGGCATTCTCTCTTGCTTCTTTGTCAGCTCGACTAATTGTTCCACCTTCTGACATAACTACTCTAGAATTTTTAGAGGATTAGAGATAGTGTAGACTAATCTAGCAGTAGATTCAAAACATTATGAAGAAAAATTACCAAGAAAAAGAAAATTTATCAATAAAAATATCTTCACTGGCACTTTCAAGATTTTAGAATGGGTAGATATGACCCCTAAGCATTAGATGAAATCATGCACCAAATTATCGTGAATCATAAAAAATTGGCTACTAGTGATAAGGGATTGTGTGATTTCGATGATGGGACCCCCATGGTTGGACTAATGAGTCAATATTCAAATTCATTAGAATAGAGTCATCATATAATATTTGAGATGCACGCCCAAGTGGATACTTTTATCAAGAACACAATGTTAAATGAAGAGATCATAGTTCACTCATGTTTTGATATCTAAAAACCAGCATCAAAATTAATAAATGCTGAGATAATATTTGAGGTGATTTATTCTTTTATAGAGAAGATATTTTATCATGAAAAAGTAGATACAGCCAGGTAGGTGGTGGTTCAACATTCAATTGATTATTATTATAAAAATCTTTCTAACATGGATAATTTAGGTGATTAGATCTTACTGTAGTTAGATAACCAGTGTTTTTGTTTTGATGGAATTCTTGTAGAGGCTCTATAATGTGAATATTCCTTCTTTTTGTGGGAATATTATCTATGAATATATTCACTATACATTATATGACATTGTCATGTTTCTTTTATTCATGTTGTGCATGTCATTTCATTGATTTTATTTATCACAGATCACCAATGATACCCATATTTTTTATAATATCAATTAAACCAGAATGATTAGAATTAAATTTTTAAACCATAAAATATTTTTCTTTATAAATGCTCATAAATGGCCACCAACATGAGACTCCTCATTAATGGGTCCTCCATTTTTCTTAAGATAACTGGATTTATAGGGGATAATTTGGGAAAAAAATATGTGTTAGAGGGAGAATTCTCAATTTTTGACTAAAGTCAGTTGTCTTAGTGTTCATAAAATGATTTTTATAAGAAAATATGATGGGTCTACAATATTTATATCCATTTCTTTTATATTGCACAAAACGTTTTCATAATCATCATTTAGAAGAAGAATTAGTGGTCATTGAATCATCATTTTCTCAGGTTTCACTCTTATGAGTTTTCAACCTGAAAAGTTTTATTCATTTTACTTTCAAAATTCATCAATATTCCTTAAATCACACAAAGATAAATTATAAGGAGAATAAAATAGACTTTAATCTAGGATTACCTTATCAGTTTTTTATACTAGCAAGAATTGTGTCGCTTTTATAGTTTTCTATTCCAAGTATCAAAAAACTAGATCATTTAAATGCTATAGTTAATGTTATTCTAACTCAGATATTTTATTGGAGTAGTTTTTGGTCTTTTAAATCCAGAATTAAATTGTTGTAGTTTAGTATATTATCTAGGAACTTCTATTTCTAGTAATATACCATATGCAATTTTTTTCTCATTGACATTTAATGTCATGCAATAAGGAAATCAACTTTGATGTTTTACATTATACGGTAAGGATATAAATAGGTTGTGTAGTTTAAAGTTCTATTACTAGGACATGATTAATGAAAAATAATGAATGGGGTAGAAATTCCAGGTATGAACCAAAACACCCCAAGGTAATGAGTTATATCATGGTGTTGGGAGATATCATAATGATTTAGAGTTCCTTTCCTATAAAGAGGAGATGCCTCTTGTTGGTAGGCTGAATCCATTATTCATCGGTATCATTGTCAGATAGTGGCGTTCTGACTTATTTCGAAGGAATATGTAAGATTTAGAGGGATAAAATTATCTTTGGGAAGAATATCAGAAATATGATTCCAACTATATAGTTAAAATATGTTGAGTGTAATTTATACCACAAATGTTAGAATCAATGAATATGGAGTTGGAAAAACATACCAGGGATCAATCATAGCTCCTTGAGGTGCTAGGTTCTATCGCAACATTTTTGCGGCTCATGGGGATTGGAGATCCTTTATCAGAAAGAGGTGATGCATTTTGTTTTAGGTAAAATTCCTTATTCACGAGCCTAAAATGCCTATATTCATGGGCAGGAATATATGATCCCCACTCCTTTAAATGGGACTTGAGAGATCTGAAAAGGCTCAAATATCTGGGTGATAATGTTGGATATGAATCGAAAGATATACCAATAGGGTTTTGAAAACAAAGGCCAATTTATCTTTTGATGGGGTGGCTCAATCCATAAACCATGTTGTTTTGAATTACATGGTGTATTCCATAAAAAGCTTTGGGAAAGGAGTGACACATTCCTTAATTGATAAAGGGTAAAAATCATGGAGATGTAATTTTGAGGATGTCAAATACACTTAAATAACAATGTTATGGGAATTTTATATCATGGTTAAATGTTCTTGGTTCATGTGGATGATATGGTATGCCATAGCTGACCCAAAACAACATAAGGTGCATTGTTCCACCACGTTGACGTCAGGGCTCACAGGGGTCCGCAACCCTTTATTGCAAGTCATGGAAACTTTTTTTAATGTTGATAGCCACTTATATAGGCCCCCTAGGCATAAATTCATTTTAACTATGGGTTTCTTGAAGTTGTGTAACCTTTTCCAAATACCATGGATGTTTTTTTGGTGATTTTTGGTGCTCAAATTAAGAAGTATGATTTATGGAAATTGTATTATTGAATAAGGTTTTGAGAATCCTAAATGTTTTGTCACTACCTAGTGAACAAATTTTCATAGTGATGAGATATAAAAGACCATTTCTCTAACATTTTCTTGTATTATGGTGTCCAGTGATCATGTCTTAACTTTTAATAGGGAAAAAAGTGGGTCCTATTATATTTTTCCTTGATCATTTACACTCTATTTTTTTTAAACTATGAAGATAAAGAACATAAAAATAGAATACTTGTCGTTATCATAGGATTCCCTTTATGGGGTTTCAACATGAAAATTTTAATGTCTCCTTAACTAGTTGTTTAGGGTCTGGTGATTTAGAACATCAATGTCCAATGTTTAAGGTCATACAACTTTGACCAAAGTGTATACAGTTTATGTTCATGTATCATATGGACCTAGTATGAGGGGGATGTTACACAAGAGCCTAATTTGGATACCTATGGTAAAGATTAATCCAACATCTTTCTGAGAAGTTGATGAAAATTTTGTAAATAATGGCTTGCAGTTCTCAGGTCTTGATTAATGATATTGAACAATCATAATGAGGATAGACTAGAACACCCTCTAGTGCATAGTTCATACATAGTGATATCAGCCTCACAAGGATTAGAAATCCCCACTTACAAGGATAATATGTCTCTAGTTTGCAGGTCGATTCCCTTATGCATTGATATCATGGTCAAAAAGAGATATATCTTTTGTTTTCAAATGTTCATGAAAGGTTTGTGGCAACCTGAGGTGCTCAAGACAGAGAGTTTGATTTTTGGGATGAGGGGATTAAAAGAATAAAAAATCACCACCTTATATTGTTTAATAGGATTAGGATCTTGTGGTCCTTGGATAAGGAATGATGATGGGTGATTACATACACATTTTAATTTCATTCAGTGGGGTTGTATTTTTCCTGCACATTTAATGGCATACAATAAAGAGGTTTTCCTTGCAGTTTAATGTCACATAGTGAGGATGTTAATGTGATATGTAGTTTAAAGTCTTGATTCTAGAGAATGGTACCTAATATGAAATATTTTCGTGTTACATTTTAAAGAGTGACTTTCTAGGTCCTATAATATCATAATATCCTTGCCCGACATGAGAAACAAGGAAAAAATGGGCAATCAACGAAGTCATGCATTAATGGTTCTCATATAGCTACTACATAGGTCTGACCCATATACAATTAGGGGTTAATTTTTACAATTTTATATTTTTGTGTCTAAAACCATTACTGAATATTTGGGTGTTTCTATGTATCCAATAATGGTATGAATCAATATGTACGTAGTTGTTGTGTAAAAGATCCCTTCACTTGTCTGACCTATACGTAGGGTGGGGGGAATTATCATATTGATTGTATATAAACCTAGTATTTGAGATCTGGGAATATCTATATATATATTGATGCTAATAATGAATCCAAATTTAGTTCTTGAAAGTCAAACTTCATATGCAGGTCTGACCCATACATAGAAGGGGGAATTTTCCCAATGATTGTTGTTGCATGAGCCATGATTCGAGATCTGGAAGTCACAACATATCTTGTGATGATAGGAATCATTCTACACAATGTTATTGAATGGGAAACTCCATATTCAGGCATGTCCCATATGTGTAGGGGGGAATGTTTCTTTTTAATTTTTGTATTAGGACTAGATATTAGATATTTGAGCATCACTACATATCCCATACTAACAGAAATCATGCCACACATAGTAATTGATAAATAATATATTTTAACATAATAAAACAAGGATTTATTTTCCTTGATATGATAAAATAATATTGTGAATGGGTCTAAGAATGGTTGTTTGGGAATCAGTACATATCCTAAAATAGAAACAATCGATCCACATATAATTATTGGATGGAGCTGTTCAGGGAGACCAACACCAATTTCAGTGTTCCTATTAGGGGATGGCCACAATAATATGTTGTTTTGTTTCATGAAACACACATCAACCATATAGTTTAACATAATACAGTGAGGACTAATGGTTCTCCTTTTATATACTTAAATTTATGACCATGAAATCCCAATCATAAACTAATATGCCTCTATATATGGGGAATTATTTTCCAAATATAAAAATCCCTTGTGGGATGTCCTCTTTGTGAGAAAAAAGGAATAGAAAAGGATTCCTTCAACCCATAGAGGTGATTGAAAATAATGACTGGGGAATGTTTTTTATCATGAAGTGGTTGGATCAATATATTAGATCTAGTTGTCCATATGCATCTCATTGGATAGAGAATCAATTCATATATAGTTTTCAAAACCCGTGTAGTTTCTTATCAGATGGTGAGGACACCATATATGTATATTAACACCATGTCATAAGGATGAAGGTGGTTAGACTTGAATTAAGAGAGATATTGTGTATGGGACTATGAATAAAGGTTTTGGTGTCACTACATATCTTGTGATTGAAGGATTCAAGCCACACATAATTCTAATAAACCATGTAGTTTATTATATTGTTGTGAGGATGTGAAATGTGTTGTTTAACATCTTTTAGTAAGAATGAGGGTCACCCAACATTTAAAAGAAGGATTAATTTTTATTTGTGTTGTCTAATTTCTTGTTAATTGGGTGAATATATTATGACTGGTCCCATTATTGAAGATTTGGTTGTCACAACACATCTTGTGATGGTAGGAATCTGTCCACATGTAGTTCTCAAATGTGGAAATACCATATGTGTATCCAAATCTCTCATATGGATGAGAAAATTTCATTTTACTCTTTCATAAATCTTTAAAATGTATGATGAGTCATGATATTATAAAACTATGATTAAATTATATTTGATAGGGCGAGGGAGTGAACCGGTGATATATTTTTCATTAATGTTTCCTTACTTATGAAATGACATTATCCTTTTATTAAATATTTCATTCCTTAATAAAAAGAATTGAACACACATCTCTTGGAACACAAGAATTTAAAAGTTTCACTACATAAAAATAGTATCTTGTCCTAGGTATGGTTCATAATAAATCTAATAACACACAATCCACTAGAAATTTTTTTTTCTGGAATAAAATGAGCAGGATATTCCCTAACACTCATGAGATGCTATGCAGTATGTGTGATGGTATGATAGGCCCATAAATAATAGGGATGATTTCATGACCATGAATTTTATCCTTATTCACCATATTTTGGAGTATGGTATTTAGAGTTTTATTGATGGAATATATTTTCCATTTTATCGATGCATGATAGTGGAATGAATGATTGTACTAAATGTTGTACTCGTGGTATAATTCCATCAACTCAGTAGAAAAAATATTGGATTTGTGTTTTGTCAGAATCATGTGAGAGACTTTGAATCTAGGAATGATATTGGTCTTTAAAAAGTTGATGATATTCTTCATACTGAATTCCTTGAAGGGTATCACCTCATCCCATTAAAGGAATAATTTATTAGTAGTAAAGATGTACTTAAACCTTTTGGAAGTTGATGAGGGAGATGATCCCTCCATTTCAATTCCTCATACAGAAAAAGTATTGGAATATTTTTCTATATATATCAAATATTGGGGTTTATGGATAAATTATTCGTGAATATAGAATGCATGAAATTTCTTGATGAACCCCACAAAAACTTATATAACTCTATTCTAGTAGTATCCCATCCCTTTGATTTGGTGGGACAGCCTTGTCCCAAACTGATGAGTGTCATAGGAGCCTGAATGGGATTCTTTCATGACTATGGTAATTTCTATTTATTATAATTATCTTAGTAGGATTCTACAGAATCATCATTTATAGAGGTATTTTTTCTCATTAGGTGTTCCCTGAATGGTAAATTGCATTACTACACATGGAATTTTTTCCCTCCTAGATAGGTCTATTAGGAGAGTCCTATAATATGGGTAAAAAAATTATCATCTCTATCCATCCATGGGTGGATATTTTTTCGTCATTATTTTGGGAATTTTTGATTTAATTGTTTCACTCCATGTCATAGGTGATGATAGATGAGACCATACTATAGTACTTATTGTGGAAAACCACTTCCTCCCATCTAGGGTGGTCCAAGACTATACCTACATTATGTAATGCATCCACATGACCATTCTGTGACCTAGGGATGTGATGCAATGTGGGTTCAAGAGGGAACTCTGCTAGTAGTCCTCTGGCATAGCCGGTGAGAGGGTTAGTTATTCATTTTCAATGGCATATTCACCATTGATTTACATTATTACTTGCTCTAAATCCCCATTGATGTTTAGGTATTCCATATGTAGTTTTAGATCTAGTTCCAAGCTAATAACGTGGGATTATTATTCTGCATCATTATTTAGACATCCTTTAGATAGTGAGAAAGAGTAGGGAAAATTTTATTTATCCATAGAAATAAATACAACCCCACATACAACACAATTGAGTTTTTCGATTTTCTATCCTTTTTCCAATATGACCATAGGATGAGCCATCAAAATACTTGTCCAATGATCACAGAGTGTCATAGGTGTATAATAATTCATCTTCCAAGAGGTTGGTGTCCACTGGTGTAATTTTTTCGAGGGGGTGTGTTCAAGAAAATCATCCAAGTCCTTCCCATAAACTAATTTCTGTGACATAAACTGGATGTCGTACTACTATAGAATAACCTCCCATCTGGCCAAACAACCTTTCATCATAGTATAACCATGGATATACTTTATCGGTTCAATATGGGAGTCCAAGTGTACTTCTTGGTGTTACAAGTAGTTCCACATGTTTTTCTCCATATATATGATTGTGAAGTAGTTCTTTTCAAAATTATAATATATGGTCTTAGTAACTAGAATCATTTTGTTGAGGTAGTGTAGACTGTTCTCATTCTATATACCATTTTAGTGTGTGAGGAGAGTACCACATGATCATTCCATGTCATCCACCGAAAATAAGAGTGTCCTTCCTTCTACTAGTAGAATTATAATTTATGGGTGTAGTAGGTGTTATGTTCTGTGGCCTGCAGCAGAATCTAGTAGGCTAGGGTTTATAAAATTTTTCATCGGAGGGATGACATAACTTGTCATCACCGATGATTTGAGCCATGAAGAGGTCCAAAGTTCTCATGTAAATTATTAAGTTCACAAAATTAAAATGAAAACGTACTCATTTTCAAATCCAAAGGCGTGGTCGACTGCAACATGTCGATGGTGATCGTCGCGTGAAGAATCCAAATCCAGATCCCTCTAGATCATCCACCCACACTCCAAAAATCCACTAGAATGTCGATCGTTGAATTCCGGGTGCTAGCGTGGCGATCCGATGATTCTTTCGACGTCCTGACAATCACTGAATCGATATTCCAATGATGATTAAGAGAGATCTTGATCTGATCATCTTGACCTGATAGCTTCTCTATCTAGAGATAGGGATGAAAGAGAGGCTCTAGATTTATCTCCACGAAAATGAGTGAATAGTTAATTACACACCAAAGAGATATAGCCTCCTCTATTATTTGTAGTGTAGTTGATAAATACTCAGTCAAGTTCCCCGGCCCCCATTTATTTCAACATCCACTAAATAAATAATTTTGACGGACTAAAATGCGCCAATATTATTTATTATTTTATCACATACTTGTAATATATATAAAATATATTACATGATAAAACTAAATCACTTAACTTAGCTCGCTATCCTGCTTAATGTTAAATGAACCTTAAATATTAAAAAAATATTTGTTTGGTAAATATTTTGTCATATTTACTAAACTCGCAAATACATTAAAAAAATTCAATCTAAAATATTTATAACTTGAATATTAATGATTTTATTTAATTCATTTGGTGATAGATAACTTGGACAATGCTCACACCATGTGGTGGGGCCCACTATAACTATATACCTATTCAACTGAATAGGGCAGATTCATTAATACACTATTGTGTGTGACCCTCTAGGCCCTTACCTTGATAGTAGTGAATAAAATCTACAGACCAAGAGCGAAGTCTAGCAACCCATCATGGCTCCTAAAGAGATAAGTATTGTCATAAAAATGAATACCATCATATGAACACTGATAGTGTACTATTATATCTTTGTCATTAAATATGTCATAAAGCAGGACAGACTCTTGTGTCATTGTCCTTATCTTGATTTATTATTTATTGATCTATTCAGGAGAGATTTTCCTTTATAATGCTTTGGAAAAATACTTATAAAGGTGGAACCATCCTGATTAACTAGTATTAATATATACAACATCCTGAACTTCAATACGACAAATCCTTTCATGACCATTCAACCAATGCCATACCACCAACGATGCACCAAACAAAAACTACCTCACCACGACCTCACAACCATGGTTTTTGTCTTGAATCAAAGTACGTAATCAAATGATATACATTGATAATGGTCTCAAGTTAGAAGACCAATACACTTGTTCATAGATATGAACAACCAATGACACTGAAAAAAAGTGGTGTTCTTACTAATGGGTCTATCCTCATTATCTCACTACTTGAAATCACCAAGTGCGAACTTCATGAGAAGATGTCTCAATGCTTTTGATCCATCATCACCTGATAGTAAGACATCTAATTTGTCTATTCAGTAATATGTATCTTGACTATATAACATATATTTATGATGAATGTCATTGTATCTCGAGGTTCTCATTATAGCCTGTGATCTTCTATAACCTCATGACACGACAATTAACATTTAGAAATTACCATTATTATAGTGGATGCAAAAAAGTATACACTATAATTGTAAGATATCATCATGCATATCTAATTCTACACATGATACAAAAATCAAAATTACAACATAGTTAGGTATAGGGAACCCACTATTTCAACACTCCCAATTGCACTAGAGACAACTTGCTAACTAAACTTGTTAGCTACTCACATGATAAACACAATGCTTCTGCTGAGTAATGGACTTAACTGTTGGGCCTACCACATTTTTCTGCATGTCATATCATCTATATGCGACCACATCATCTTGGGTAAAACTCTTCAAGATATGGCATCTCTGAGTATATTACTTTTGTCCATTGTAATTACTTGACAACTTGGATAGTAATAATTTCATAACTCTGATTATGATAACACTTTTCTCACTATGTGAGAATCCAAGAACTGGAAAAAATCCTTGCAATTTATAACTGCTTCTTAGCTACCTTAGAAGCTGTAACGTACTAGGTATTTCTAGGTATGGATACCACTAGCTTTTAAAAGCTTGACATGCTCATATCCATTGCCTAACTATGACACTAGATCAAATTGATCTAAGGATAAATAATTTGTGTCCCACCATAACTAGTATACCTTTTTCTCCATATTATAGGTACATATCATTTTTAATTTCCAAAATACAAGATGATAGTTTTAACTTCATCACTTATAGTGATCCTTGAAATAATTGAAATCTACCTACAATAAAGTATATCCTAGAAATATCAATTATTGTACATAATATGGAATATGGGATTGATCCATCACTAAAGTGTATGGTATAAATTCACAACATTAATATCTACCCATTCTCCGAACATGATAACCTGGAGATATTAAGCCATGTGACATTGGGAACAATTTTGAAGGTGAATTGTTTCAAATTGTATTTTTCAATAAAATTTCACTATATGTACATGATTGACTAGGACCAAGAAACATTTCGATCTACCTCAGTGGATCTTGTTCCCTAGAACTCAAGTAGCTACATTACGTCAATCATTGGAGAATTGATTTTATCCTAATCTTATCTAACTGTAAGATCAATATTTGTTTTCCATATGTTGACGAACATATTTCATTTAGAAAACATTGGCACTCTCACTAACCTTTTGTAGATAGATGTCAATGATTAATTTACAATGAGTGATCTGAGATCTTGTTTCGTACTTTAATCTAAAATTGGATTTCAGTAACATTCAAACTCCATTGGATTCTTATGATGTCATCATCTCATTCTGGTTGCATCGTTTAGACACCTTCCAGGAAAGATGATCTTGACATCCATTGACCAATAGAATGATATTAGAAGATAGCTATGACAAGTAAAATTCTAGTAGATTTTGGAATACTAACTTTGTATAACCAATCAAGCATTATTGGTACCATACTTGCACCATCCATGTCACATTTCATTTGAATACCCACCATAGTATTCAATTTATAATCCCCTTTACAATTAGATACATGGTATCCATTATTGAATTTTAGTTGATCTTGTCAATCCTAGCTCGTTTCCATATGCTTCGTACTTGTTGGATTTTTTATTCTTAATGAATAATTTATCACCGGCCATAGTTAATATAAATCCATCACCGTGGTTTCATTCATCCTACAAAGTATGTGTATCTGGAACATGGTTATTCCACATGTACTTGTGGAACTTGTTCCTTATGCCAACAAATTGTGCATCTCGAGAATTGACTATGTACAAGTCAATTCAGCTCCCACTAACTCTAATAGAGATGTCCACCCTTGTATAGAAATTTAGTATAATACTTGACTACATCTTTTCTATCTTGGGGATTTAGGTAATATCTTGAGCAACTGACAGGATAATTAACTCAAATGCAGAACATGTTTAACTTGATGCAAGTCTGTTTAAATACTAACAAATGCTTTGCATCTAAACACGTCCAATGAAATAATGGATTTTCCATCATACTATGACTCATTTGATATAAATTTTTCATTTTATTTGGCACATTGTTTATGGGTTTAAGTTGTTATTTGCAAAGCACATCGTGAAATATAGTGGAATTTTCTGCAGGTTGTAACATTGATACAACTTACATCATAACTTTGATGTATATAATGTGCATTTAGTAATTTATCCACACTAAATTTTGTTGATAAATGCTAATATGTAATACTGTTGATTATTCCTCCTTATGAACATCAATATGGTGATTTAGATAAGCTAACATGTGTTTAGGAATTACTCCACGCTACATTATCATGATCGATGATTGTTTGGTCATGATAATATTCGGCATGCCAATCTGAAGCAACTCATATCTTCTTACCAAACATATAATTCAAAATTCCTTAATGACTTAATGGAAACTTATGAAGTATCATTACCTCTTTCTTTATTTTCAATAGTTCACACTCTCTTGTTGAACTAATATCGAAAACCTTTGTGGAATACCTTTATTTTTAAAGGTTTCTTTATCTAAACTGAGGATGTCAATAATAAAAAAGGTTTTTAAGAGTGCCAAGCCTAAATACCATACTGGGTATATAGTTGACGTCCACTATTATGTTTAGTTGAAAAAGAATCACATTGCCACAACTGGGTAGGTTTTACACTTTATATTCATCATGTATTGCCATTGATTCAAGTAGCAGGGAACTATTTTTTGAGTATTTCACCACAAACAACATTACTTCCAAAACATGGAAGAATGTATCATCTTGTCCAAATTGGAACATGAGATAAATTATTTTTGATACACTCCACAACTTGTTCAATTTGAATCTATCACATGGCAATTAGAAGTTATGTGTTTCTCCCCACTAACTTACGAATCACCCTCTCTCAGATGCTTGGAGAAGACACATTACTTCTAGCAATGTTTCTCTTCCTACTTGGTTAATATATTTAAATATATATGTTATTGGAATATTATATTCAATACCCAATAATTATGTTAGAAACATTAATATACTTGATGAATATAAATTGAACAAGAAGCGTGTACTTGCTTATGGTATTTCATTTTTTTTAACTTCCATGAATTCATTTCATTATATAATGAAAATAACCTCCTATTAAATAACCAACCAATTTTCATTGAAGGACGTGAAGAAGGTTCCTTTGACATAACATTCCATAATCCTTTTCTCCTTGTCATTCAATGTATTCTCCATAAGAATAAATGATGGCATTATCTCCAATATTCTTATTATTTGGAGAATGTTAGCTTAAAGGTAATGAAGAACTTACTCTATACCATTAGTTTGTAAATTTAAATGAAACTAGAGTAATTGGATGTAAAATGTATAAGATTGGGATGACATGAAATACTGTGAACCGTATTTCTCTTTACACAAACTGAATGCAACCATCACATTAAAATCCTGCTTCACATTCTCCTTGAAAGGATCTTTGATATGAGACTACATGTAATATCATCCTTATCTTGATGTAGAGACCACAACTAAAATTACACATTGATGATATCATTATGACTGATCCATCATATTCATGACTCTTGAGTCTCCTGTAAGAAGTTTTACACCCTTTCTTCTTAAGGTTGGTTAACAGGTTGGGGCATCAGCACCTTGAATTTTTGTTATGGTAGTAATGTGCATGAGCGGCTATACTACTCTTTGGAAATTTGTAAATAGTTTCTACTTTAACTTTTTATAATATTTATTGCAGTTTTATTGTGGTGTTGATTTTCATTATCTACAAATATACTTTAGTAGATTTAACTTTTATGTGATTACCAGTTGAGACATAATTCATTAATTTAATCATTAAATGTCTTCCACTAATTTTCCAAATTATGGGAACCCTCTTTACAAGAATCAGAATATTCTTGAGTATTCTAGTGGTAGGGATCCCTGAACCTCCCTCATAGTCTACAAGAAATGGCTACTACACTACATGGATGGTCCAAGGTAGGCTTTTGGCTGGCCAACCGCATTAACTCGTTGTTCCTTGATCTGTTGAGTGACGTTCCATCTTCAAAAATCATTTAGAAATTTAATCAATAATTTCCCCTAAAATTACAACAAGCAAGATAAGGATTTTTGATTGCTACAATTTTAGTTAAGTCGACCCACCAAACTAATAAGAACTCTCTGGTAGTAAGAGGATGCATCACCTACGGCATGGCTGGCACCTCGAACACCCGGTTTTGTTCAAACTTTAATGATGGAAGGCTGTTTGTGACCTAATATTTTAATTGAGGGTTTTATTGGTTTTCTCTCTTGACTAATGTAATCCATTTCTATTAAACATGTTCATCTATGTTATCACACTCACAACTGAACATTAATAGAAAAACATATGACACTTATTTATGAATTTTATTATCTATTATTTTATGTATTTTCATACTGTTCTAAAATGCATAAAATAATAAATAAATGATTAAATTAAAACAACTACCCGAATGTTCTTGAGCATTTAAACGACCTAAGAGCATCGTACCTGAGAAATATGATTGACCCTTGATGCAGCTTTCCCTATCATGTATGTACACTAGTCTTCTATAGTATCGCCATGTCTTGGTGTTGGCGCCTTCACATCTTGGAGTACCGCCTCGCCTTGGTGGAATCAACATGACATCTTGCACCGTTGTGCACTGCCTCATCTTGGCAGGGTCCACATCACTCAATGTATTCATCCGAAGTACAAAGATACTTGCGTGTAGGAAAGGGGACCTCTGGTATAAATTGATATCATATAAATATTGGGCACACATTCCATTATACATTTTAACCGAAAAATAAAGATGATGCGTAGACCATCTATTTAATTAATTTACAATCATGACACACATTTAAATAATTAAATAAATAAATAATTAAAGGTATACATACATGGGTTGGTTCTCAATACTAGATTATGGGTAAAATAAAGAATGATAAAAATTAAAATTCCTTAATTATGTACAAGGGTTATCTAAAGTAAATTATATTAACTTAATAATTCAATTAATTTAAATATTTATCTGTACTATTATTAATTTATTTTTAATGTCAAAATTAAATTAATTTATATCTTTGGGTGTTGAAAATTATTTCATTTCAACCACAATTAATATATTATTTAATTTAATATAAATTATGTAATAAAGTATTTAATTATTTCAATTGAAATTAATACATGGGTCTCAAAACCTTTCTTTGGACCCTCGCGGGTCACGCTGAACCTGCACAGACCAATAACCTTATGGGAAAAGCCCTTACTTGGGTTATCTAGACCATGAAGTCTGTACAGATCCATACATGGTTGGAAAGAGATGTCTGGTCTTGTTTCGAGACAAACTAGATCCCGCAAGAGGTGTGAGGTTTTACCTGCACCCGGGTTCAACCGTTGTGAGGGCAGCGTAGAGCCGTGATGACAGCGGGTGATGGCATTGGTCTGTTGCGGCGGGTTATGCAACATCGACGACCAGGTGCATGGAATACAGGCATATGCGAACAAGCCGTAGTGAAGCAATGGAGGCCAGCTCTGGGAAGGCGGTGGCCTTGCGTGCTGCGGCGGTGGGAGCAAGAGCAGGCGTGATGCTCAGGTGCACTGACAGTGTTGTGGCTCGGATTTAGAGGGTGGTAGAGTGTGGCCCCATTGGAAGATCTAACGGCCCTCAGGTCTGGTTGGGGAAGGAAGAGGGAGCATCGGTGCTCCTTTGTGCGACATCTGGGAGAGACAGTTGGGTATGTGCCGCACCGGCGTCTGGAGAGGGGCTGGCGGTGGTCGGAACCTAGTGTGCCGGCCTTCGGTGTGTCCTGCTGGTAAAGCAGGGCATCCATACGGAGAGGGGCAGGTGGCGGCCCAGGGTGGTGGACTGCTGAGGGGGCACTGATGGACTGGGAGGAATCCGGGTGCTATGGAGGCGGAGGGGTGCGGCAGCCCTGGGCTGTGCATCGAACCAGAGAAGGAGTAGGTGGCACTGCATGCACCGTGCCAGTTCTGCAGTTGTGTGCCATTTGGGAGGATAGAGGGGTCCGTTGGACACCTTTCTTTGAATTTTTTTTTTCATTTCCATGGGCCAGCTTCCCATCTTGTTTTTTTGATCTTTCCATGCTTGACCAACAATGTCAGCCCAACCCCACCTATTTTTTTCATTACATCTTCTTTTAAGTATTATTCCACTATAAAAAATTCTAAAGGCTAACTAATATCCTTTCACATTAATAATAATAAATTTATTATAATAAAATAATACTGTTTTATTATTATATTATTATAATAATAATATTAAATATCATTATAATAATAACATTAATATGAAAATTAATAAATTATAAATTTTATAAATTTCACAATTAAATTTTTTTCGGATGAACCGATTAAAACTTAATAGGTTCAACAAGATGAAATAAAAATAGAACCCAAGATCAGACTATGAATTTGATCCAATCCAAAAATTTAAACTGACCATTACATGGACATTCGAAATCGGATCACTATATGGTTTAAAACATTGGAATAGTTTTTGAACCCTAAATATAATTTTATGAAAATTAATTTTATTTGGCTCTGAAAATTTACGCAATCTCTCTGATACCAAAGTTAGGTTCTGTGGCCTGCAGCGAAAGCCTGTGGGCCGTGGAATTTAAAATATTTCGTCTTTGGGATGACGGAACATGTCATCACTGACGATCCGAGCCCTGGAGAGGTCTCTTGATCTCACGTAAATTATTAAGACCACAAAATTAAAATGAAGACGTACCCGTTTTCAAATCCAAAGGTGTGGTCGACTGAAACTAGTCGATGGCGATCACTGCTGGAAGGATCCATAGTAGGATCCTTCTAGGTCATCCACACATTTTCCAAAAATCTTCTAGAATATCAATCGTCGAATTCTGGGTGCTAACGTGGAAATCCAACAAGTCTTTTGACTTCCTGACGATCACCGCATCAAGATGCCTATGATGACAAAGAATGATCCTGATCCGAACATCTTGGATCGAGACCTTCTCTCTCTAGAGAACTAGAGGAGGGGGAGGCTTTGGATTTATCTCCATGAAAGTGATTTAATAGTGAATTACACACCAAACAGTGAGAGCCTCCTCTCTTATTTATAGTGTAGTTGAGAAATACGCGGTTGGGTTCCCCGACCCCCATTTATTTCAACATCCACTAAATAAATAATTTTGATGGACTAAACTAAACCAATATTATTTATTATTTTATCTCATACTTGTAATATATATATAATATATTATGTGGTAAAACCGAATCATTTATCTTGACTCACTATCCCACTTAATATTAAACAAACCTTGAATATTAACATAATATTACTTTTGGTTAATATTTTTCACATATTTAATAAACTCATAAAAAAATTAAATAAATTCAATCTTAAATATTCATAACTTCAATATTAATGAATTTATTTAATTGATTTTGTTATTGATAACATGTAAAATGCTCAGACCCAGTGGTGGGACCCACTATGTCCAGAAAACTTTTCAACTGAATAGGGCGGATTCTTGAATACCCTATTGTGTGTGACCCTCTAATCCCTTACCATGATAGTAGTGAATAAAATTCAAAGACCAAGAGTGGAGTCCAGCAACCCATCATCGTCACTAAAGAGATAAGGATAGTCATAGCAATGACTACCATCCTACGAACACTGACAGTGAACTATGATCTCTTTGTCATTAAATATCTCATAAAGCAGGACACACTCTTGTTTCATTGTCAATATCTTACATTATTATTTTTCGATCTATCTGGAATGATTTTCCTTTCTTCTGCTTTGGCCAAAGAATTATGAAGATGACACCATCCTGATCAACCAGGCCTATGATATACAAATTCTTGAACATTGAAGAGAATAATTATTTCTTGACCATTCTGCCAATGTCATACAACCAACGACACACCCGTCACAAACTACCTCGCCATGAAATCACTTCTATGGTTTTTGTCTGGCATCAAAGTGCGTAATCAAATTATATTCATTTTTAATGGTCTCAAGGTATGAGACCAATACACATGTCCATAGAAAGGAAAAACTAATGACACCCAAAACATGTGGTGTTCTTATTGATGGGTCTTTCCTCATGATCTCCCTAATAAGGATCACCATGTGAGAAATTCATGGCAACAAGTCTCAATGCTTATGAGCCCCCAGCACCTGATAGTCAGACATCAACTGTGTCCAGTCAGTAAGATGTATCTAGACTATAGAAAATATATTTATGATCAATGCCATTTTATCTCAAGGTACCCATTATATCCTGGGATCTGCTATAACCTCTTGAAATTACAATTAACCATTTTACAATACTATTATTATAGTGGATGTAGAAAATACTTCACTATAATGGTAAGAAATCCTCAATCATATGTAATTGTACACATGATATGGTAATCAGAAGTAACACATTTTTGGGTCTAGGGAACCCACTATTTCATCAGTAGTTACATCTTGAGACTCTGAAATGATTCTTAGTATTCCTCATACCATTGAAAGGTGATTCTATTCTTTATTATCTTAGTGAATTGGATAGATTTTTTTGGCTAGGTTAGTAATGAAATGATGAATGTATGTGAGTTTTACATGGATCCCACTCAACAATTTGAGATTCTATGGGTGACATATCATGAATTACATAAGTAGTTTCTTGCTTAACCTAAATGCCATGGTGGAAAAAAAAATATTAGGATCTTCCATGACGTTACCTGAAGAGAACACATTAGTGGATTTATCATCAGACTCTGGTGTCATAACATATAGAAGACTTTTTGAAGGTACATTAAGTGATCACATCAATTCCGAGAATTGACCACCATGTCATCAACATAACACATTTCTATGCATCCTAAGAAGGGTTTAACGATATGATACATAAAACATTTATTAGTAGCACCAGTGTTCTTTAATCCAAAGGTAATGAAATTTTATAAAAGAATCCCTATGGTTCATTGAAGGTAGTGGATTTTTCATCTTTTGGGTTAATCTTTATCTAATTTAACCCTATGTACCCACTGATGAATGAAATGTCTTGGATGTTAGTAGTTTAATCAATCAATAGTTTCACAATAGGTAATGTGAATTCATCCTTTGGATAATGTCAATTTAGGTCTCTGAAATTGATGCACACCCTAATATGATCATTCTTTTTTCGTGAAATGGATAATGTTGGTGAGCCATATTGGCTATTTTACTAATCAGAAAAATTGGTTTGGATCAATTTTTCAACATCCATGTCTAAATTATTCTCTTAGGAATGGTGTGTCAACCTGGATTCATTCATGAATCCTATATGTTCATTGGGTAAGCCAAGATGGTGTGTATCCACATTTGGGTTATGTTTAGGAATTTCTATATAACTACAAGCACAAAAATAATGATGTTGCTTTATTAATTTATTATACATATCGTTATACTTGTGAGGAATATAGACAATAATAAATGAAGGAATATGGTCATTTTCTATTCTTATATTAACTTGTATTATTTTATCAATGGTGGTGAAGATTCCTTCCTCAAATATGGGAAGGGAGTTCCTAAGATCATTCATATTCCACTTTTGAGTCCATGGAAGAATTTTTAGGTGAGGTAGGAAATATGATGGAATCTCTATCAATGTTGGGGTGAGAGAGCCATGGGAAGGGACATTTTTATCCCCTTCTACTAGAGATACTATAGAAAGATTTCGTTTATTATTTTGTTTAAAGCTGCCTTAGGGGATAAAAGGACCTTGGACTTCTTGGATAAGTCTACTACCTCAACCTTTTATATGGGTAGCATATAATAATTTTCAAGCATACTGTAGGGATTAAAAATTGTTGTCTCTATGCCATTAGGGCTGAAACCATCATATTTTCATCCCTTACTGATTTTTTCCTTCCCTTTTATAGAAACCTACAACAGTATATATAGATTCGAAATACTCATAGGGGGAAATGTCACCATGTAGTATGGTGATGTTCCCATAAACGGGGTATTTCAATAATTGATGAAATTTGAAAGGTATGACCATGTAAATGTGAAGACAAGTCCTTCCAAGAAGTTCATTATATAAATTTTCTTTTTGGATATCCACGAACATAATATTAGATGTGAAATCCCCAAACTGAGCCATGAGCTTTTTCTTGCTGAGAGGTCTGTTCCCATTCTTATCATACCCATTAATGTTCAGATTTATGGTAGATAAGACCCCTTCATTATATCCCAAACATAAGAGTGTCCGAATCAGGATGAATTTCATTTTAAAACCATTTTCAATCATATCCCTTTGGATATCAATGGGGTCAATTCTTCATTAAACATATAGGGTTAGTATGTTTCCCTAGATTACCTCTTATTGATTATGCTCTATGAATGAAATTATGACATCAAATTATGATGGAATTGTCTCCACATGATTGAATTCAGTTATAGAGACTTCTATATGGAATTATTGTGGTATATATAGGGATTCGATGAGTTCCTATTTGAGTTATTTTGATAGATAGAGAGCATCCGGGGCTGGGAGTTCGGATTGGACCACTGAGAATAGTATCATATTTTAGTACTTTTGTACTAAATTTTGATGTTTCTAGATGCGAGGTTTCAAATTATTACATGGTTTATGAGATGAGGTGTTTTATCTAGATGGACCTGGGGCTTGTGTATAACTTAAAAGAGTATCTTCTACTAGTGGTGTAAACCACAACATCCTTCTACATTTTATTGGATGACTAGACAATAAAATCCTTTATAGATGTTCATCTTAAATAGATGGGTTGGGGTGACCACTGGAGGGATATTAGGCATTCTCATGTTTTTGATGGGCTCGCTGGAGTCCTTGACCATGAATTTTATCAACATATATAACATCAATGGGGATGTAACTGACAAAAAATGTGGAACCTAAGGTAAGGATTTCTTCTATCACTTTTGTTTTTGTGATACATATACCATATATGAAAATTATTTCATTCATGGGGATTATATAATTACACTTTTATACGTTGTTTCATTAATAACATTATATGAATTTAATTTAATATTTCAATTTACATTATTTCTATCATGGGGATTATGATTCAAAAGTTAAAAAATTGGTATGGGGTTTATGTTACAATTTCATTTTTACCAGGATTTATTATGATTTAATTTTAGGAGATAAAATTATATGATCATTCTCTACAAAATCATTTTTACTTTATTATAATCTATTTATGTTTTATATTACATTTTTTCCATTCATTTTACTCTCTTCAAGTAATTATAAGACAAAAAATAGGTTTTTTATGTAATATTGTATTTTTATTACTTTTATGTCAAGATTATTTTTCTTTCATGTCCATATTTTATTTAAAATATTCTCAAGAGTAGTTTTAATATTCTACTATTAATTTTTATATAATTTTTACCCAAGTTTCACTTTATTTAATTTTTTTTATTGTAATATTTTTCTCATCATTCAAACAATAATTTTTTCAGTTTTTACCAAAAATGTGAAAGAAATATTTGTTTTAACATACATGATATAGAAAAAAATATCCATTATCATGACCGGTCAATGATTTGAAGAATAATTTTTCATTTTCAAGGGTTATTTTAAAATAAAATTTTTTACCTAATGTTTTGGAAACCATTAGATTTTGAAATTGTTATTTCAAAATGAAAAGGATATTTTCCTAAATAAAAATTCTAATAATCTTATAAATGAATTTATAAACTCCAATAACATACTTTTATGTTACTTTTGCAGTACTAGGGATATGATCAAGTGATACCATACTTATTATTTCTCTAGATGATGTTATTATGAAACCCATTTCATTTCCATGTGTTATGAAATAATGATATGATGAATTCTATATGATATTGTGGCACACATATGAATGACTTTTATTATGTGAGGGATGGTATAGAAATTAAATATCCATCTAATTAATTGGGTAATAATTGATATATCATGACATAATTCGGAATATAATGGGGAGTGAACCCAATTTAGTAAGGGAATCTCTCTAATATGGTTGTCTTGGGAGTGAACCTTGACTAAGGATATGAAGGAATAGGGAGTGAACCCAATCCACTATGATAACCTTGGCAATGATTCTGGAATAAATAAATACTTTTAACTTATTATTTGTATTCCAAACACTTATGTATTATTTTTTTCTATTTTCTCATGGATCATGTTTGATTATTGATGATTCCATAGTCTTATTTCTTAGGTATTTTGATTGATGAAACATTGTTCCATGATTTAGGATTAATGATATTTGACCGATTGTGTATGATTATCATAAGTTATGATCATGTTTTCATAACATTATGCCTTCATAAGATCACATATTGGTATCTTTTATGTTTACCCTTACTAATAATCTATGATTACCTGTTATTATATTCTTTTTCCATAGGACATGAAGAGTGGTTTTATATATGATGTGTCTATGAAGTGTTATAGTAGTAAATAATGCAGAGTAATATGATGCAGATCTTTTATTTACTAGTGGAATATGTATCCATGTTTCAAAATACATTAAACCCTTATAAGTATTGATTGCATATTAATGTTGTGGATTGAATATTTATCTAAAAATATGTAATATTAATATATGTAAATTTAGGGTCTCCTACTATTGTACAATTTTATGTTTTTTGTTATTTTTTGAAACTAGGATGATAAAACATTTGTTGGATCCTATAAGATAAACCGATGTATAAATGAAAAAAATAAGTTACGGAAAATAAATTTTTGTGGTTATCCTAGAAAATTCATTACTGTGTAGATATAGAAAAGTGTATGATTCCATAGAACAAATTAATGTTGGGGTAATTACTCTAAAAGGGAAGTTCTGAGTGTTAATGGGATCATCAATGATTCACAATGAGTGGTCCAAAGACAACAAACATGTCTAGATACTCAAGAGGGATATTCATGGTTTAATTCAATTTTTTTTATAAAAATATATGTTATATTTGAATACATAATGATCATGGATAGATTAGTTTAAAACATAGATTTCAAAAATTGAAAATAAGGTGTCATGATTTGGATATCTTATGTCTAATTTTTCATTATTGATAACTTGGATTAATGATGCTTGGTGGTCATATTATCCATTTTTGTTTTAGTATGTTAATAAAGATATAAAGTTGAAGTTAAGGTTGTGACATGTTTGATCAAATATTTATGTATCTAATTTGATATTAGTTATATGAATTTATTTATGTCATGAAATGTTTATACATATGTTCATTTAGATACTTAATAGTTATATACTGAATTAATAGTGAAAACTCCTAATTGTAATATGATTAGGTATAAAGTATATGAATCTTCTTTGATTTAATCTTATGGGAATATTCTTCCTATTAATCATATTATTTTCCCTCTAGTTGAATTTTATGTTATTTTGGGAATGAACTGGATAAATTTATATAAACCTGAAATCAATTTACGAACAAGGGAGGTTATATTTGATATTCCAGACCAACCAATGATTTTTTATCAATGTGATGATAAATAATGGAATTTATATCCATTATATATGTTTTTTATTACTATTTAAAAGGGGTATTTATATCATCTGATTGGGGAGATACACAACATCAAAGGTAAAATTATTTAACAAGAGGTTGTTGATGTAATTTTGGAGAATTTACTTAGTATTATTTTAAATAATGAAATTTATTTTTCAATAAAACTCATACATGGCACCACACCTTTTTCAATGACTGTATATTTAATGGCCCCAATTGAGTTGTATGATGTGCTGAAAAACTACATGATAATATAAATAAGAGATTCATTCATCGAAGTGCATCATAATGTGGTTTGCCTATTCTTTCCCTACCAAGAATGATATATCAATGTGACTCTACATTGATTTTGGAAATTGAAAAGCATCACAATCAAGAATAAGTAACATCAAACCCATATTGATGATTTGACCAATAAATTATGGGGAACCCAATACTTTTCAAAGATTTATCTTTCATCTTGATACTATCAATTTAAGGTCTAAATTAAAGGTATGCAGAAGAATTCATTTTATAAAATGCATGTGAATTATGAATTTTTGGTGATGGAATTTGGTCTTACCGATGGCCTCACTATCAACATGGATTTAATGAATATAGAATTTAAATATTACATTGATTAGTTTATGATAGGGAAAGAAATATCATATATATCACTCTATTATTGTAGCAAAGACAATATGAAAAGATAATCCTTTTGAAAAATTTAACAAGTGTTAATTTTGGATATATAATGTTTCTTTTTCGGTCATATAAACACATGGGAGGGTATATCAATGGATCAATTAAAAACTGATGTTATTGAACATTATCCCATACAAAAACAAATGATCATGATCTATAGTTTACTTAGTTTGGAAGGATATAATTGATGTTTTTTACAAAATTTCTCCGAACATTCTAATTCACTCATAGTGTTTTCCCTGAATGGAGTGAAGTTCCATTTGATAGAGGAATGTGAGGATAATTTCCTGGAATTGAAAAGAAGGTTGATCAGTTTATGAGTGCTCAATCTTCACTGTAGTGGAGTAAGATTTGTGATCTATAGTGATGCATCAATAAATATATTGGGATGTTTCCTGATATATAATGATATAGTGATATATTATGCCTCATTCTAATTGACAGTTCTTTAAGAAGCTTAGTATCCTCATAATATATATTTTTCTAGTGTAATTTATTCATTAATGTTAAGGAGAAATTATCATTATGGAAAAAGGAGTGACATATATACTTTTCATAAAATAGTGATGTATATATTCATCCAAAAATAGTTATATACTTTACAAATAATCTAGATAGAGTTTATCAGGAATTATAACATATCAATACATTACCACTCTAGGAATTTCAATAAGGTTGTTGATTCTATTATTCAAAATGATCATTCAAGTTTATCTATGATTAGAATAAAAATACATCTATTATTTTAAGATTTTAAAAGTATGGATCTTGAAATATTGAAGGAAGGTGGGATATCGTGTTTCTCAAATAATTGTTCAACCATATACCCATGTGATGATTAAAAAAGAAAAAAATGAATATGTATATCTTTAAAGGAAGGTATGATATTTCCTTGATTTCAAAATTTATAGATAGAATGATAAGGATTAGTAACCAAGTATGTTTTACATAATTACTAAACTTGAATGAGTGTCCACTGAAATATTCTCATAGCTCACTGTTCTCCATTCATCCTAGATGTGTAAAGATTCATATAGATCTAAAAAAGTATTTCTGATCGTACAATATGAAGAAAGATATTATAGATTATGTATTTTATTGGGTTTTATGTCATTAAGTTAAGCATAAGAGAAATAATTATAATATTATGTTATAACCATTACCCATATAAGAATTGATATAGGAAACCATCAAAATGGATTTTTTCATTAGACTCCCCAAAATGTCTGAAGGCAATAATGCAATTTGGGTTGTAGTGGATCACCTTACAAAGTTAACACACTCTATTTTTATCAAATTATTTTTCACAATTTATTAGAATTCATAAATATACACTAAGAAAGTTGTATGGTTTCTTGGACTACCAAATTCTATATTATCTGATCAAGATCGGAGGTTTAACATAATGTTCAGGTGAACTCTTTAATCTGCTCTGTATACAGAGTTATGTTTCATTACTTCTTATCATCCTTATAAATATGATTATTCTAAGAGGATCATTCATACCCTGGAGAACATATTGATATCATGTTCTTTGGACATCAATGATAGCTCAGATCATTACTCTCCTCATATGAAATTATATTAAAACAATATATTTCACCCAATAATTCTCATGACTGCATATTAATCTATATATGGAAGGATGTGAAAAACTATAACATCCTTACACATTAATACATTTTTAAACATGATTTATTACATAAAATTGCACAATAGGAAACTCTAAGGAACGAGAGGTCTAGTGTCTTTGGAAATTAGGAACATTACATAACAACAGAAAACATTAAATATGAATTCTCTATTGAAAAATTCTATTATATTAAAACTAGATTCATTCGTACTTAGCATTGTGTGGGATGACCGGAGGTCATATATAAGAAAATAGTGAGATATAAATCCCAATAAGGGAGTAATAAAGGCATAACATGAAGAATACTATACATGTTCGGAAATTTTCATATCAATGGATCACAAGAGAAACATGAACATAAAGGCATGGTATAAAATGATTATCAAAACATGGAAATGTGGCAACGACATACAACAAGATATAAGCATGAGCCAAGGCTCATTGTCAATTGATTAGAATGAGTAAACAATCATTGTACATGAATAAGCACGAGTAAACCCACATTTTACTATAATTAATATGATTGAACACTCATCATACCTGTCGTATCATGATACTAAACATTACCCAATTAATTGGAGCGTTATCAGGGCATACCATTTATAAACATTTCATTTCATGCATAAGTGTGCCACATGGATCATATAACAAGGAATCATTCAACATCCTCTTTATTCCAAAATAATGGAATTTGGTAAACATACATTAAAATATATAATCAATAAGTATATGTTCATAAAGGTGAATACCCATGATAGAGAATGGGCATGATATTCCCTACATGATGATTTCGGCATAGAAAATCGCAGTGCAATTTACGCAGCATAACGACATGACATAATCATTCATAAAAATGGTTGATGAGAGATAAAATGATATCTAATCACATTTACATGACATTTAAATTATGGGGGTAATATAGATACATGTCCAAACACATGTAATTTTAAAATATAATATGTAACATAATATGAAAACATGAAGACATATGAGAAATGGAAAAATTATTATGAAATTTCTGCATGTCAACAGGTGTAAATGGGAGGGATTAATGAATGTTAAATAGGTATAACATTATTAAAAAATAATGAGGGATGTATGGGGAGGGTTCTAAATCATACCAAAAAATTATTAATTAAAAATAAAAGGTTATATTAATTTATAGAAACTTGGACAAACACGAGAAAGGAAGAAATACATAACTAGAGTGTGTGACTTCAAGATCTTGAGGAGGGGATTATTTAGATATTGGGTTTCCTTGTAAGGAGTCTAGATAGATGATGGTAGTTTAGGGGCGTTCTCCAAGGATTTTATGTAAATAGAAGTGGGAGATTGGGTTTGTTTCTATAGGTAATGAGAGGGGAATTCTTTAATATTTCAGAAACATAGGTTTTGGAATTTGTATAATTAAATATTCAAAACCAAAAACCAACCAACAGTTTTTTCTCTTGGTATTTTCAAAAGTGGAGTGGAAAAGTTATTTTATAAGGCCAATGGAAAAACTTATTAAAATATTAGGCATGTTTATGTAGTGGTGAGTCACACTCTCAATGAAATTATTTTAAAAGGTAAAAAAATTTATACGTATTAGAGGGTCCACTAAGGCATCATAAAATTGATCCAAAAAATCTAAAATAATTTTTTTTTAAGTTAATGTATATATTGGATGAATATCACCTTTATAGTATTTTATAACATCACTATTGGGTCATTATGATGTTATAAACCACATTATATATTTATATGATATTTAATTTTTACGCAAAAATTTGATTATCCTAGATAATTATGAAAAATTCAACATTGGATAATTTCTTCCTCATTAATAATTTTTTTTTAATTTTATCTAAATAATTTTCTAAATATGTGAATTTTCACTTTTAATATAAAAATAACAATTTATTGAAAATTGGTAGGTTTTGACAAAAACTGTTACCAAACCTTAATAAAAATTACAGTTGACTTCATAAAAATTATATACACATATATTATTCATAAAATTAATTTTATAAGAATATTTTATTAAATTTTTAAATATTTAAAATATTAATTAGTTCATTAAAATCAATTATTTAATTAAAAATACAATTTCTATTTTATCGTATAAAAATATAATTCTTATCACACTGAAAACTTAATCTTTTTTAGAGTAAAAACAATAAATATAATAATCATTTACAATTAAAATTAGTGTTATAATAACACTATGATAATAAAATTATTAACGAAAACATAGTTTTATATAATAATTTATATATTTCTGAAAAGTACCATTTTACTCAAAATATCAATTTCTCTAATTCATTATATTTTTAAGAAAAACTATTTTCATAAAAGAATTGATGGAATAAGACATTTATTTATAAAAGGGATTACACAAAAAAAGTAAATAATTCCTTGTTACATAACCCATTATAATACCAGCAATAGACCTAAGGGTAAGGTGTGTGATGGTGAAGTATTCTTGGGGTGGATTGGATAACATCACTTGAGTGGTAATCTCGATTAACATCCACTTCTCATATATGAGATTCTGTTCAAGCTTAATGTGTTGAAGCTCATCTTGGGATTGGTCAAGAGTGAATCCCAGTGACCCCACCTGCTTTATAAGCTCTAAAAAATGAGTTTCTTATGGCTCGAGTCTACTAGATGAGGCCATCCTCACAATTTCTTGTATTGAAAGGATTATTTTTAAAAACCTTAAATTTATATCCACCGTGTGATCACTGTTCAATGGATATATTTTCAATGATAATTATAATTAGTTGTCATTTAAAACCAACAATAAATAAAAAATAGTGCATGGGTTTTCTATATCCATAATAAATATAATTAAATAAAATAAAGGGAATTTTATTCATGAATGTTTGGGTTGTTACAAACTTCCCCCCTTAAGAAATTTCACCCTTGAAATTTCTTTTTCCCACACTAAAACAAATCTGGGTAACTCCACCTCATCACTTCCTCTAGTTCCCACATTTCTTCTTCAAACTTGTGATTTCTCCACAACACTTTGATGAGGGGAATTGTGTTATTTCATAGAAATTTTTTCCTACAATCCAAGATCTTCACCTGCTTCTCTTCATAGAGGAGGACATTCTCCAATGGTTCCACCTCTGCATTGAGTACATCTAATGGATTAGGTATATACTTCCTTATGAGTGATACATGGAATACGTCATGTACATGAGACTGGTTCAGTGGAAATTATAGTCGATATGCCACTAATCTAATGAGATCAAGGATATCAAAATGGATGATATACCTTGGAATAAGCTTTCCCTTCTTCCCAAATCACATAACTATCTTCTATGATGTTATGAAGAGTAATAACATGAATCCAACATCAAACTCTATGTATTGACAATGGTTTTCAGCACAACTCTTGTGTAGACTCTGGGAAGCTTTAATGTGCTGCAAGATGGTCTTAACTTTCTCTACCATTTCTTTAAACATTTCTGTACCTATATTTTTTCACTCCCCAACTTCTTCCCAATAGGCTAGTGTTCTTCACCTCTTCCAATAAAGGGCTTCATAAGGATCCATTTTTATGTTTGAGTGGATACTGTTATTATAATAGAACTCAACTAGAGGAAGATACTGATCCCATCCTTATTTGAGGTCCATTGAGCATGCTCTTGACATATTCTCAAGTGTTTTGATAGTCCGCTCATATTCTCCATCATTTGGAGGATGATAAACAATAAAAAAGATCATCTCATTATTCAGAGCATGTTTGAGAATCTTCCAGAACATAGAAGTGAATATTGGATCTTGATTGGATTCAATCGATAATGGTACTCCATGCAGCCTTACCACTTCTCTGATGTATATCTAAAAAAGTTTATCTAATGATAAATCCTCTTGAATTTCAATGATGTGTAAAACCTATATAAGATGATCCACAACAACCCAGACAGCATTGTATCCTTTGTAAGTATTCAGAAGTATAGTGAAAAAGTCCATGGTGATGTTTTATCATTTTAATGTTTGTATGGGTAACGGTTGCATCACCCCCTTAAACTTCTGCTCCCCATCCTTCACTTGTGGACATACCAGTCACTTTGATGAATATTATGTGATCTCCTTATTCATATTATGCCTCCAATAAATCTCTCAGATATCTTGATACATATTTGTATTTACTGGGTGAATGGAGAAATTTGAACAATATACATTATCCAAAATATTGTTCTTTAACTCTAGAGTTGAGGGAACACATAGTCATGACACAAATATTACAATTACTTCTTCATTAAAATAGAACTCCCAGGATTTCTTTTTTTGGATAGTTTCCGCTTTCTTCTGAATTCCCACATAATCCTTTTGATTACCCTTTAACATTTCCAAGAAAGGCAGCTGAGAAATCATTTTTGAAAGGATTGATTATGTTTTTTTATTTATTATTACCATGTGTATCATCATCAAATCTATGAATATTGGATCCTTTTCAATTTTTATCAATTATAGAATCATTAGGTCCTTTCAACATAGAGTATCTAGCACCATGTTTGATTTCCCATGGTGGAAAATGATTGATCCGTCATAGTATTTTATCAGCACTAACCATATTCATTTGTTCATATACAACTAATTCTGTGTAAATTTATGCCTTAAGCTTTTGTGATCTGTATATATATCAAAATTCTCCCCAATGAGGTAATGTTGGAAATTTTTTTAAAGTGATGATTACTATAACCAAATCCAAATCATGTGTTGGATAAATTTTCTCATGATATTTCACTTGGCTTGAAGCATAGGGATTGACTTTGTCGTTTTTCATTAACACACAACAAAGGACCTTATTTGAAGCATCACTGAATACCATGAAATTTTCTCCACTTGTTATTAGTTTCAGCACGAGCACATTGTTAATCCTCATTTTTAACTCCTTGATGTTATCTTCACAATCATCACTCCATGAAATTTTATTCTCTTCCGAGTTGTATTGGTAAAAGGGTTTGAAAATCATGAAAAAAATTTCAAATATCGGTGATAATATCCCGTTAACCCTAGAAAGTTACAGATATTCATCATAGATGTTGGCCTCTTAATCCCATAATTTAATTTTTCTTTTAGGGATCCATATATATCCCATAGTTTATGATGATATGTCCCAAGAATGAGAAATCTTGTAACTAGAACTTACATTTGTTATAATTTTCATAGTGTTTATCCTTTCATAACGTCTATAGTATAGTTCTTAGATACTCCTAACTCTCCTCCTTGGGTTTCGAGTATATTAGAATATCTTCTATAAATACTGCCACAAATTATTTGAGATAATATTTAAAGACTCTATTCATCATGTCCATGAAGATTTCTAGACCATTAGTGTGTCTGAAAGGAATTATTATGAATTCATAGTGCCATACCTTGTATGAAAATCATTCTTGGGGATATCCTTCTTCTTCACACTTACGTGGTAATATCTCGACCATATATCCACCTTGGATATGTATTGCCCCCCAAAAAGCTGATTGAAGAAGTCATAAATTCGTGGTAGATGATACTTATTATTTATTTTGTTTTTTTGACCTCACTACAATCAATGAAATGGTGCATTGACCCATCCTTCTTCTTGATGAAGAGGACTGGTGAACCCCATGATGAAGCACTTGGGTGTATAAACCCTTTATCTATATTCTATTATAGTTGTTACTTTAGATCCTCAAGCTCCAAAAAAATCCATTCTATATAGAGTTTTGGATATTGGAAAATCCTTAGGTATAAGATCAATCAATAATTAAACATCTATTCTAAGAGGAAGACTACGGAATTCATTGGGAAACACTTCAGTTAATTCCATCACAATATGCATGTATTAAAGGGTGGATTTTTCCTTATACTCAATCATCTGATCAAAATACACATGCTCATAGGGAAATATTATCCATGTTTTGAGATGATGGTGCTAAAAAATATTCATCCTCCTCCGTTCACCTGTATAGAATTGGGGGTAGATTCTCCATATGGAGATTGATTTCCCTCTAATGGAAATTTATGATTTCCCTATATAAAGAAATCAAATCAATGCCATGAATTGCATCAAATTCCACTAGAGGGAGTATGAATATGTTTTCTTGGAAGTTAAATCCACAAATTGTGATAGGGGAGGAGTTATATTAGTGGGATGATAAAATTTCACCATTTTTCATTCAAACCGATATCTCTACCTCCATAATATTTGGTGGGGTTTGGATTGTTCTACCAAATAGTCAGGATAAAAAAAATGCATAGAACTAGAATCAAAATGTACATTCATTTTTATTTAATGAATAACTAGCATACCTATAACCACTTAATTGATAGGATTTTCATCTATGGTAGTGATGGAAAAGGCTCAACCTTCCTACCTTAGAGGTTGTTGGTTGCCTCTAAAAACCCCAGGATTAGGGAACTGGTTGGCAAAGTGCCCTAGTTATTTGGAATTGAAGCAATGAACAATGCACTAAGGATCAACCAGAGTGTTCCTCTCCTCTATTACAACAACTATTTTCTTATTTATAATTAATGAACATGTTCCCTTCTCTTCCACACCTAATTCTTTTTCTTGTTCCCTTCAGGCAGTTTCTAGGGTTATTCTTTTAGCACCTTTCAAATGTGGGGTGCTAGAATTTTTTAGTAACATTGAATTAATCAATTGGACCGGTAGAATTAAAGTCCACTATCCTCTTCTTATCCACATGACACCCTAAGATTTCTTGATTTAAATTTTGAATTTGAGGGAAAATCAGACAATTTCCTCAAAGATATCAATGTCATGGATTGCTAGGGATTTACATATGTTATGTTTTATCCCACCAAAGAAGCATTCAAACTTGCATTCAAGGGTAAAAACAAATCTAGAGCAGTATCGTGCTATCCTTTTAATGTTTTACTCATATGCTCCAATGGATTCATAATCTTTTTTCTTGAAAGCATGGAAACCCCTTTCCATCTTAATTTTGAGGGTGCGAGGAAAATATTTATCAAAAAACATTTTCCAGAAATCCTTCAATTCCAGTGAATCAATATTTTCCTCAGGATCTGTATGTTTGATAATTGTTTTCCATTTATAAACATAACCATCCATATGATATGTATTCAGAATAAACATCTATTTTTCAGAATATTCAAGTATGGATTAGATCTTCTCAATGGATTTGATCTATTACTCTGTGATTAAGGGATCAGATTATCCATTAAAAGTCAAAGTCCTTTTTCTCATGGATCCCTCGATTTCGGCTTGTTATTTATTGGGGGGGGGGGGGGTGGATGTTCCTCCAAACCAATGATTATATTTAAAAAATTAGTTATATGAGAGATTACAAGGACAATGTTTTTGATTCTCACTCCCATCAGATTGGTCATATCCTTAGAACAGTCTTCACATTGATCTTTATATCTGTTGATAGCTCGTGTCCTCATATTACCAGCCATTGGGTAGAATAATAGGTCATTTAGGGGTAATACATAAAGGGTAATCCAATTTAAAAAGGGATATCTTATAAATCACATTTATTTCCTCTACATATGAATTTATAGGCATAAATATATTTTAACCATGACATTATTCCCAACATATATTCTTAGGGTATTTTTTACCTTAATAGTGGTTTATACTATACTTATGAATTTACCAAAGTATATCCCCCGAGAGTTTTGAAATAATTTTGAAGAAAGGCCTGTGGTCATTCACTAGTAATCATTTGCGACTAGCTTAATGCGGTGCATTTGGGCTTTACCCCTAGATACATTTGTGTCAGAGCCACCTCTACTTGTTTGAATATAGACATGGATGGATTTTCATGATAAACCACTTACTCTATAATCTCCAAAATTTAGGGATGTATTTATTATACTTAGCCTTATCCCTATGGATTTCAGTAGGGTTTTCTTATCCCAATATCAAAAAAACTAAACCTAACCTTTGATACCAACTATTACAAGCCAACTCTTTATTACATATTTAAACATGATTTATAACATAAACATGCACATAATACAACACTGTTAATCAATAGGCCTTGTTTATTGGGAAACTAGGAACATTACATGGAAACTAAAAATATAAAATATGACATATTTATTCAAAATATCATTTAAATGAGCACATAATTGCTTTATTCTTAGCATTGCATGGGATAACATGAAGAAATACATAAGAAATTGGTGACACATAAAGCCTAGTAAGAGAGTAATCAATGAATATAATGAAAAACAAAATAAAGGATAGGAAATAGGCATATCAACGGACCACAAGATAAACATGAACATAATGGCATGGTATAGCATGATTATCATTTCATGGAAATGTTACAACGACATACAACATGATATTTGCATGATCCAAGGCTCATTGTGCATGGATTAGCATGATTAAACCCTCATTTCACATGTATTATCATGATACTAAACATTACCCAATGCATTGGAGTGCTATCAGGGTGCACCCTTTATAAACATTTAATTTCAGGCATAATTTTGCCACATGGATCATATAACATGGAATCATTCAACATAATAATTTATTCCATGATAAAGGAATGTAGAATAAATACATTAAAATCTATAATAAATACGTTTATATTCATAATTTTTAATAACCTTGATAGAGAAATGGTCATGGTATTCACGACATGATGATTTTGGCATGGAAAATCGTAGTGCAATTTTGGTAGAATAATATCATGAAATAATCATTCATAAAAGGTGTTCATGAGAGGGAAAGGGATATCTCATCACATGTAAATGAAATTTAATGTAAGGGGGTCATATATATACACATTTCCCGACACATGGAATTTGGAAATATAAAGAGTAACATAACAAAGAAACATGAAGAAATCAAAGAAATGGAAATACTCTTATGATTTTTTATCACAGTAACAGGTGTGCATGGGAGGGAATAATGAGAGATAAGGAGTTATATCATCACTAAAAAATAATGAGGTAGTTATGAAAGTAGTGTGAAATCATACCACAATTTTTTTAATTGAAAATAAAAGGGTAAAATAACATAATGAAATTTGGACAAAAATGAGAAAGGGAGAAATCCTTTATTTGAGTTTGTGACTTCAAGAGCATGAAGAGGGGCTTATTGAGAGATTGGGGCACATTGGGAGGATTATAGACATATGAGGACATATTAGAGGAATTATTAAAGGTTTTTTAGTGAAGGGAAATTTGAGCTTGGGTTGGTTTATATAGGAAATGAGAGGGGGATTCTTTAATATTTCATAAAATTATGTTCTGGATGCTATATAATTAAATATTCAAATCCACACACAATCCCATGGTTTTTCCTATGGGTTTTTTCCCAAGTGGAGTGGGAAAATTATTTTATACGGACAATTTCCAAACTTATTAAAACATTAGGCTTTCTTATGTGATGGTGAGTCATACTCTTAAGGAAATATTTTTAAAAAGTTAATTTTTTATATGTCTTGGAGGGTCCATTAAGGCATCATAAAATTGATCAAACGAATCTAAAATAAAATTATTTTAAACTAAAACCATTTATTGGGAAAGTATTCCTTTTAGAGTATTTTATTACATCAATATTTGGTCATTATGATTTCATAAAACGTATTATATTTTTAAACGGTATTTAATTTTTAACCAAAAATTTGACTACCTTGGAAAATTTTGAAAAAACCACCATTGGATAATTTTGATATTTATAATGAAGGGAACATTTCACCCAAAGTATATTTTCCACTTTTTTATTATTAATTGAGTAGGGATGTATTCTTATAACTTTGTGAATCCACCTAACATATCTCAAGTTTGAGATGTGTTCCATGTATCTCTCCCTAGAGTGTACACACTAAATCATTTACATGTATGAAATATTGAGTTTTTACACCTATAGAATGATATTTAATGTAAATAAAAACTATTTTTAACCTCGTATCATTGATAAAAAGCTATAAAAAATAATACTACTAACTTATTTAACATTATTTAGAGGAATAATAAATTCTTAGAAGCTACTTGGGAACCCAAGGATGTGTTTAAATAGATATACCACTATTTATTTATATCAGAGTGACATAGTTTCACGGGAATGCTTCATTATAAGTGGGGTATAATGTACAACCCTATGAATATGTATGTATTTACTTTAAATACACATGATGTATTAAATAACTTTATTTACTTAAAACATAGATTTTAAATGAACCCAAACATACTACTGAACATTGATTATTTAAATGCGGCCATTATAACATAATTAATAATTTTTAAATATGAATAAGAATAATCATATTTTAAAAAAATTGTATAAGGGATTTATATAATTAGAATGTACTGATTATTATATAATAAATTAACACCCAATTTATTATAATTACTTTATGCTTAAAAAATTTGTTTTCTAAAAAAAATTAGGGTTTATTTAATTTTATAAACAAATATTATAAATAATATCTTCCACTATTAGAAATTATTTTTCATAATAGTATTTTAATTCCAAAATCTTTATATTAATATCATCTTAAGGTAAAAGTTTCTCATTTTAATGAAATGTGAATTTTTTAGTGAATCATGATGAAATATTGATTTAATAGAGAACTGTGATTTATTATTTTGTAATTTAAAAAGTAACATAATATTGTAAAATTATTTTTAAATTTCATTGGTTTAATTTGACTAAAAATAACCCAATTAATTAAATTTTAATTAAACTTATTATTAATTTTGGTATAAAAACATTTTTATACTTAACACTGAATTTATCTAGAAAACCATTTTCACCACTTTTTGTGGGTTTATTTTTAAAATATTATATTCCAAATATAGAATTATAACATGGTAAATTAGATTATATGGTTTAAATCAGAATAATAAATATTATATAATATGTTGAACACAATGTTTGCTCCAAATAAAAGTAGAAACAATAAAAATTTGTCACCATGGTAAAAAGGTAAACCAAGTTAACCTAGATTAAAACTATGTGATATGGAAACAAATATTCATATAAATTATTTTTAGATTAATTTCATTGAATAATTATCATCTCAGTATCATCATTTTATTTTTTATAGGACACTATTCCATGAAAGTTACTTCATAATATTTTAATTCACAAAAATATTCAGGGTGTTTCCCTCCCACCAATTATAATTGGGATTATCTTCTCCTATTTAATTTACATCTTTTTGAGCAACCCATATCAACCAAAAACTGAATAATTATATAATAAACTTTCATATCCATGAATTATATATTTTATCTTCTTAAGATGCCATTCCAAAGTGATTTAAGAGGGTATCTAAAAGAATGTTAATTGAAGAAGAGGTAATTGTATAACCCGAACATTTTAAATTTTTTTTCTTCTACCTCATTCATATTCACGGTATCCATCCTGAAAAAATAAAATAAAGATGAAAAACAAACATACTTATTATTCTGATTAATTTAATACTGTTATCCAACAATTGTTATAAAATATGGTAAATGAAATTATCACTAGTGCATGGGTGTGGGCTTGCTCCCCCGCATAGCGATATAATTAATATTTCATCACCATAATTGATAGTTGGTTATTATGTTGGATTAAATGATTATATATAATATTTATGATATAATTATGGTTATATAATTATAAAATATTATTTGTATTTCATTCTTTATTTGTGTTCAGATATTAAATTCATGTTAAGGAATTTGTATAGACTATCATCTTTATAAATAGTGTAATCAATTTTTTATATTTACCTTTTGTGTATGAATATATTTATTTATGTAATGGATTTATATAAAATTTATATAATTATTATAATTATTGAAATTATTTAACCATGATCCAAGTATAAAGATTGGAAATGAGAAATTGAAACATCTATGAAAACAAAATCATTAACACCTAGAAATGAAAATCAATACCAGAAATCCTACCTATAACAACACATGTACAATAATTGTTTATATAATCCATTGGTATTGGTCCCCATTACTGGGTACATTGAAACCACTTTTCCAAATGGTTTTCCCAAACCGTTGGTGAAGGGTCCACTTTTCCCTACAGTTTTTCCAAATACATTATAAAATAGTACTAAAATGATGATTTCTCAATGGTTTTCTTAAACTATTGGGAAAGGGTCCACTTTTTCCAATAGTTTAGGAAAACAGTTTTGAATGTGTACATTAAGGCCATATTTCCAAACACATTTCCCAAAATGTTTGGAAAAGGTCCACTTTTCACAATGGTTTTGCAAAAAACATTGGGAAATGGTACGTTGAGGCCTAGATTCCCAATTAATTTCTCATAATACTGTTAAAGGGTCCACATTTACCATCATTTTTTGAAAACCATTGTGAAAGGTACTTTGATACCACTTTTCCCAACAGTTTGGGATAATTGTTAGGATAGGTACCCTTATATTTTATAAGTACTTTTATCTAATATCTTCAGATAAATAAATAAATAAATTATATATATATATATATCTCCAAATATATTACAAAAAGAAACTATATGATAGTTGTAGAGTCATTAATATATAATTTAATGGTCGTGGGTTAAGAACTCTGCTGGAACTTATATATATATATATATATATATATATATATATCTATCCCAATGGTTTGGAAAACAGTTGTGAAAGACCTATACTAATAGTTTTCAAACCATTTGGATATGTATTTCCCAATGGATTTCTCCAAACAGTTTGGATTGGTCTTTCCCAACACCAAATTACCCAACATCTTCCCAAACCATTAGTATATATAATTTTTCCATTAGATTATTTTAATAAATATTTATAAATAAATAGTTATTGAAATGTTATAATGGGATTGTATATTATATTATATATATGAAAATGGTTTCGGTATAAAATTATAATAAGTTTAAATCTATAATACAAGAGGTTAGATAACTTACGAAGAATGTTAAACATAAGGTAAGGGTTTTTCATCTCAGTTTTGTTTCTTTGAGAAAAATGCCGTAATCATCACTAATTTCGTTCATTTGGTTTATATAATACACATTTGATATGTTATATAATGAATATTTTAATATTCATGGTATTTTATTTTTTTAGTTCAACTTATTACGTTCATTGAGTTTATGATTTGAATGTTACCCAAGGGGTAAGGATTATATGTTTCAATTTCATTTTTATCAGGGTTGTTTATGCTAAAAAAACATGATGGTGAAATTATATGGTATTTCTCTTGAAAATGAAAATTATTTTCTTATAATATTTTTATTTTTGGAGATAAAAAGTTTGTTATCATTTTCCTTTATTTATGTACTCAAGATACTAAATATATTTTTTAATGGAAACTAACATTACATTATTATTTGGCCACAAATATTTTATTCCCTGACAATATTTAATTTAATAAATTTAATGAATATTACTAATATTATCCTATGAATATTATAATAAATTTTATCCATTTTTATTTTATATAAACATGGTTTAAATGAATAGTCTTTTCATTTTCCAAATGGTTTATTTTTTACTTTTTACTAAAAATGTGAAAGTAATATTTGTTTAAATTTACACAACATAAATGAAATTTCCATCTTCCATGAATGATAAATTATTTAAAGTATCCATTTTTGGGTTTACCTTGTTCTCTTAGAAATATATATTTTATTTAATCTTTTGAAAATTTTTAGATTTTAATTTAGGGATTTGAAGATGATAATGGTATTTTCTACATGACATATTCTCATGATTTTAAAGGAATTTTTTATTAATGATTATAATATTTAATATAAAATATTATTTATTAAGGATATAATCCATTTTTATAATCCTTATTTTTTATCTAGATGAGATGTTTATAAAACCCATTTCATTTCTATGATTTATGAATATATGATAAGATGAATGTTTTATGATCTTATTGAACATATATGTATGGTTTCCATTATGTTATGGATTGTCATATAATTTTATATCTCTCTAATGAAATGGGTAATTGTTGATATCTCATAATATTATAAAAACTATAATGTTGAGTAGAACCAATTAATTAAGGGAATCTACCAATATGTTAGTCTTTGGAGTGAACATTGACTAATGAAATGATGGGATGAGGAGTAAAATAAATCCACTATGAATGTCTTGGTACTGATATTTGAATAATGGAATGATTTTATATGATTATTTGTATTCCATAATTTCATGTATTATTATTATGATATGTTCCCATCTATGATTAATTATTATGGATTATTAATCACTCTTATATTTTATATATATTTATTAACAAACCCTTATTCCAATATTCATTGTTGAATATGTTTGACTAATTCAGTTTCATTATTATATGTTATGATCATGTTCTTAGACCCTTATTCATATGTTATTATTTCATCAAATCATATATTGATATATCCTTTGTATACCATTACTAAGAACCTAATATCACCCCTTATTTTGTTTCCTTTCTCCCAAGATGTAACGAAATGTTATAAGTATGATGTGTCTGAGAAGGATTTTAGTTGTGAAGAATACTGTAGAATATGATGAAGATCTTTTATGTACTATATGTTTATATATCAATGTTTCCAATGAATCTGAAAATATATATTTTGGGAATGGATCATTATGTTATATATTGAATATTCATCTAATAAGTTGCAATATAACTAAATTTAATGTTCGGTTCACCCTAAATTATGATAGATGGTGTGACAAAACCCCCAAAAATATATGTATTACTGGGATAACAAAGACTTATTATCATCATATTGGGTTGTGATGCTATGTTATGATTAGTATGATTAAGATACATGTATATATATATAAATGATCACTCATGGGATATATTTTAGTGAACTTGTATTGGGGTTGATCAATATAAAGTGCAATGCCTAGATTGTAATATATGATTCATTTGTACCAATTAAGTGAAAATTATCTATGAATCCTTTAAATTGATGTTTTCAAATAGGTTTAATATATATTCATTTTCAAACATTGAAACCTATATAAATCCATATGTTAATTTGGAAAAATAGAAGGCAATTAGGTGAGACAATAATCATGAAAATGGATAGAACTTAACAATATATGATCTGCTTACCCATATGATAGGTAATGCCGTTATTTTCAATGCACTGTGTCCACATGTGTTTTGAGTCCATTTAGAACTAATTTCCAAATCCAATAACTCACTAAAAAATTAAAAGTGACACATTGGGATGTGAAATTGTTTATAGGATGTGATTTTTGGGTCATATCCACCTCTATATGGGAATTGCAGACTACTCCGAGAATTTCATAAATATTTAAGACATATTTATGAATACTTCCCAAATCCTTATGAAGAAATAGTTATAACCATGGATGTTTTCAATCAAAACAACATGTTGATGTGGGAATCTATATATATATATATATATATATATCAGGTATTTCATAATTCTTATATTAGTTGATATGTTTTAAAGCTGCATAGCTCGGAACTTTTGGGAAATTCCATCCTAGGTCGACCAGACATGTCACATATTTTGACTTTCCACAAGTCATAAAACACGACTCCTTGAATTATATAGGATACCAACTAGTAGTGGGGGTAAAAAAGATATTATGAGGAGACTTGACCCTCTGGTAAAAGTTATATAGATGTTGAAATAACCAAAAATACATACATAGAGGATCAATTCAATTTACGCTTAATAAAAAAAAGCAAAAACATGCTATAAAAAATTGAATGGGACATATAGTCATACCTAATAAAAGTATGAAAAAAACCAAATATATTTTATCCCACTTGGAAAAAACATATACAAAATAATGATGCCAAAAATAAATAAAACAGGCTCTACTGCCAACATTGATATAGAAACAAACCCAATCTCTATGATGATCATGCTACACCAGCCTAATTCTGATACTCCACAAGATTCTTTCCAATATATCAATAATAATTAGGACTCATCCCCAAATATCATGAAACCTATAATCCAACCTAAAAATAGATATTTAGTTTTCATGCACACTGAGGTTCATGTATAGGGGTGAGAAATAAATATCAGTAGTCCACTCCAATGGCAGGAATATAATGTTTTTCATTACAAGTGATCAAACATGTGATATAAGCAACCTAGAAAAAAACATACCGAATTTGTAATAAAAGACAAATTATATAAAAAAGTTGGAAATAATAATAAATCAAAAAATATAAGTATATTTTTAAATCTGACACTAGAGGTAAACATATCCCTGATATGGCCCTCACTAAAGGATTTTTAGAATGTGAACCACCCTACCACAGGGAAAATGGTGTGTCTACTAGATCTACACAAGTTATCAAATATATATAAATACAAAAAGAATTAATAATATACCCTAGTGTGTAGCCATAGGTTTCCAAATAAAAATTCACATCTACCGGGCTTTAGGACTCTAATTGCATGAAATAAACTAGTGCAAGGAACATCTAGGACCACAAAACGAGATAACTAGCTAGTCCTGAGAGTCTTGAAGATGAAATATGGTACTAGATATGAACTCGATAATGTGGGATCTAAAAATACTAGGTTTAGACATAATTCATGGCCTCGAGAGCACAAAATAATCCATGATACATATAAAACCCACTTAGTGAGTGCCTCAGAACCTCGTGATACTAAAGACACACTATTCAAGCATAAAACTCAACAAGATGGGGGTTTCACTTATCCAAAATCACATACTAGCTTCCTAATCATTTCTAACAACAACTATTTAGTGGAGGATAAAACTAGAGAAAAAATCACGATGATCCATGATATCCTAGGGGTCACCTCCTCAAACCAATGTCCTGAGCAGAACTACCTCAAATTTCATGGGAAACGAACAACTAAACATAGGAAAATATAATATCAAACCCACCGTCGAAATAGATAAACAAGCATAGTCGATAAACTTTTGTATAATAAAGAACGAGACCTCTTTTATCACCTTGGATATCACCATCCAATAGAAAACCACAATGGGAAATACATGACCCATCTCATGGCCAAACCAAATCTCATGCCATTGATAGTCCCCAATGTCACAACAAAAAGTTATTTACAACCAAATGACTCCATTATTACACTAAATATCTTAGTAAATTCCCATAGAAGCAACCTCTACTTTCCTAAAGTAATTAATAAGAGCAGGAAACCATATGAGGGGTTCCTATATCCCATTTAAAGTCATGGGATACACATAGTGTGAAAACATCCCATAACGTCCTCTGTGGCCTTGAACTAATCCTTGAGAAACAATTAACCCAAAGGGTAATAAAAAAGAACAAGCCTACAAATAAGGTAATTCACAATATTCCTCACAAATAACTAGAAAAAATACACCCTCCACCTAGGATCCTTAGCAAAATGAAACCACTAAGAAAAGATTATGCAAGAAAATTATCATCCAACCTCCTTGACAACCAACCCATCAATGGGAAGCAACTCACCCACCAGAGAGTCCAGGGGATGTCATGATACAAGGGTATCCTAAATATTACCTAAGAATTATTTCATCATAATAATGGTACTCTATTTTAACCACCATCCAAAGGCATAAACCCCACCCAAAGGATCCAACAACTTTGATCCCCAAACCTTAGAGATAATCATAAATTTATCTAACCTTGAGCAACTAGTCCTGAAACATTGAAAAAAAAGAACTATTTAGAGATACTACTTCATCCAAACATCCATAATCTACCATGATGAACATCAAATAACACTAGCTAACATACACAATCAATGATAACCAATGAGATCACTACCCTCAACTGATCCTCACAGTTCACATCCCAATCCCATTAAGGATCATAAAACCAAAAGTATAATTAAAACCTTATTTTTTATTATCATTGTCAAAATTAGAATCTAAAAAAAATATACAAACTGAATTGATTCGAACATCATGATTTATATAGAAAAATTCTTAAAATTGACTACTCATATGTACTATTTTGACCCTAATGTAAAATAGGTAAAATGAACCAGGAAATGAAAAGTAGACAACATTCACATTGGGTATACAATGTGTAACTCTAAAGATCCTCCCTATTATTGTATCTTAGGCCACTCATTGTGTATTTTTCTAATATATAAAGTGTGTATCTATTGTACATGGTGTGTAACCCCACATGGGTACTAGACTATGTTCTTGTAAATGTACACTAAATGCTTGTATACTCTTACATGGAATGTTCTCGACTTGACGTTTGATAGTGTACAATACACAACCATGTACCCTCATTCAAGGGGTCTGGTCAATCACAAAATCACATAAACATGTCAAGTTAAAGGATGCCACTCGCTATACCGAGTATAGTGTAGAAAAAATAAAGTTCCTTAAATAGTTTGAACAAATGGAATCTGTTCTCTGAACTAAATACTATTTACATTGGTATTTCTGAATGGAAACCCCTTTAAATATCCCAAAACACCTAATTTCCCACAAAGCCACATATCGACCCAATAGGGCCACTAAAAACAAATAAAAGGATCTAAAACTTAAATAATCATTAATCCTACATATATTGATGGTCAAAAACCTAAAAAATCCTACCTATTAATAGAAAAAAAATTAAATTATGGTCTAATATATGATCTGAAACTATTGCATAATCACTTGAGATGACCCAATCTCCATGGTGAACCCACATATTCTCCCTCCACCCCACTCCTCTCCCTCCAACTTTCTTGGTTGACTGAAACCCAGAGGGGGGATCCCCATACCTGCTAATCCAAGGGAAGAAGAAACATGAAAAATGATAAAAGGATATGGAAGAAAACATAAAAATAAAATGAAAAGTAAAAGGGGTCTTAGACCGGCCCTGATGCGCGATGCAAGGTCATGCATTTCATAGGATAAACCCCCCATTATGGAATTTACTATCAAGAAAAAATATCAACCTGAGGATCCTTTTAAAAGATATAAACAAAAATCATGCATGAATAAATTAATGTTTAATTAATTAAATATCATGTATTTCTAGAAAATTCAAACATCTTGAATTTCCATAAAAATATTTTCATAGAGTAAATAAACCATTCTAAGGATAATAGAGTGACTGTAAAAATTCCCTGAGATCATCTTATAGGATAAATAAATATTTTCCGTTGAATACTCCGAGCAATAAAAATGTTAAAAATTTATATGATTTTCACTATCATTGATGATGTGAATCATCAAAAATTTAGAGTTTATCAAAATTTAAGAAGGTTGTATGTGTTGTGAAATTATTATTATCCCCATGATTGAGTCATATTATGTATCCCAATAAATGGAATTATAGCCCACATATTTTGGTTCCACTTAATTAAGAATATCATAACATTTATGGTCATGTTCCAAGGACCGATGAAGTTAGTTTTTAGGGCATGAAACCCTGACCAAGTGAAGTGTCTTTTATGGTCAAGGGAAAATGACCTATTCGGATAAGATTACTATCAGGCATAGTGTATTCTATGTTACAGGGTTTAATTTCATGTATCTAGGACTACTAAGAAATTGATTCCTAATAATTGAAGGTGTGGGACTTATTCATAATAATATTTTTCTAGTCCATCACATATGGAGGTAGTTAATCAATAGAGGGTATTACTGCTCTAAAAAAATATGACCCATTAAGGTAGAATAAATCACTGAAAATATAACCTAGTGAGGATGAACAACTCAACAAAAAATATGGACCATTTAGGAATGGTTCATGGGGAATATATCCTAATGATGTTGGGATAAGAAGTAATATGGCCGAATGAGGATGGATTGGGGACTAAACTAATGGTTAAGACCATTTATGTCCTTTTTTGTTAGGAATGAATGTCATAAAGGCATCTTATTTTTCATGGCTGATAGGAATCAAATCCTATATAGTTTTAATTGAAAATTATAAGGTAATGTTAAAATATTGATTTATTAAGTTTAATGCCATATAATAAGGAAATATATTTCATGAAAGGGGATATGAAATTAGATTGGGTAGGGATTATGCATGATCATCCCTTGTGTGTGTTGAGACCATGCCTTTTGATTTTAAGACTATGAATCATGACTTGTTTTGTGGATAATATGCCCTAATGTGGTGTATATGAGGATTACATATGATTGTAGGACCTTGCCTAACTAGGGGAGTTGGAAGGATTCATGTTGGTATTATGGATATCCAACCCTTTTGTATCTCCAACCTTATCCATTAATGACAATGAAAGGAAATTTTCCCTGATTCACTTTGATTATGGTATAGTAAAAAGGTTATGAGGCTTAAACATTATGGTATGTCATTGTCCTACCATGAGATCATGATGGATACATGTAGGTATTCTTCACGTGATTCCCATAGAATCCCAAATTGGATAGTGAATTCAAAGAAGGAATATTTTGTATATTATTCGTAGTATGAGGTACTAATTATAATATCGGATCATTATGTTGAATAAATAGGCTCCTTGGGTACTTAAGTCGAATAGATGTTGGATATGGGTCATCAAAGTTGAGAAAAGTTATCTAAGGGAGGCTTAAATTGTATCTTTGGGACATAGACCCTTTTTATCAAGGGAATACATGATCATTAAACCTTAAAATTCATATTAGTATTTGATGAAAACCAATGAAAATTCTTTTATCAAGGGAATATATGAACAATAAAGTACATTTTGAAATGAATATCCTAATCCTTAATTTTAGGAGGCTATATATGAGGATTAGGTTGGCAGGTTCCATGATGTATGGCCTGAGTGATGTTGGTTACTAGTAAGGATACGTAACAATGAATAGGACCCCAATGTATACCTATGAAAATTGTCATCCATGTTGGGGCCTAGGGGAATATGAAACCTGATTACTGTGTGGGGTGAATTGTATCTCTAGTATGAAGGATTGGGAAGAGTGTCACCCTAGTATGAGTTTGGTAGAAGTGTCTCCCTATTATTATGTAGATCTATGTGTTTCCCTAGCATGGGTTAAGGAATATAGTCACCCTATTATGTGATTGGTTGAATCATTACCCTAGTATAGACATCCTAGGGTGACTTTGGAATGTGGCACATTAATAATACTCACTTGGGTTGAGATTAAAATAAGTCACCCTAGTATAGTTTGTCTAAGATGGTGTCATTTTCTATATTCCTTTTGGATCATCAGACAAGTATTCTTCAAAAATGTTTATGTATTTAAATATTTAGATGATGTTACTACCCTTAATTTTCATTTATTACCTCAGGTTTTTCACTTTATAAGTCACTTGTTGGGAATAGGGATAAAATAGGAGTGTGTATATTTTACATTATATAATATTTTAACATCCATTTTAAATGAGGGGAATGATATTGAGACCCTCAATTTTCAATCATTAATGTTTCATAATTTTTATGAAATACATAATACATTACAGAAATAGACACCCAATGACTGTATTAGTTTAGTGCCTTTAAAAACATGAAAAAAGAAACACTGGCAGATAACTAAGCTAAATTATCTCCTAATAGGTTTTTCATGGATATCAACCTTCTTAGAAACATCATACATAATAAATATTTTCATAACCAGGAAAATGGAAACATATAAAAATGGGTGAGCTCATATTCTCAATAAAAATAAACAAAGGAGATATTCAATCTTAAAAATGAGCATAAGGGTATAATAACATGATCATGAAATTGGAGTATCATACCCATCATAAAAAAATATCATACAACTGAATCATGGCATAATGATTGTTATTTCATAAGAAATGAATCATAAGGGTATAAAGAGAACAAGCCATGAAATCATAACATAAGAATAAGTAATGGATTTTTGGAAGACACATGAGCATATAAAATTATTTCCATAATAGTTAAGGCATTGATTCCAAGTCTATCTTATTAGTATGGTTTCACTCACTATACCATTTTGGTAGTCATGATAGGTGGTAAATGAAAAAAACAAACACCACTATTTCGTGAGGCGGTAGTTCACTATACACAAGAATGGTAAGTTTTTTACCCATTAGATGGAAGTGTGTGTATGTGTAGGTAGACAAATTATAAAAAAATTAGTATATTTATTATACTTTGGTTATTATATACACATGGAATAACAATATTTTAGATGGAAGATAATAAAAATTAAAAAAAAAGAGCCCAAGGAAGGATTTTACATGTTCTTTGGGAAACTCCTCTTGGTTTTTCACAATGGGATTACTTGGATGAATTTATTCTCAAAAATAGGATTATAATATAATTTTAGGGTTGTTGGGAGGATATTTATGGAATTTGTTTCTAAGAAAAATTACTTGATTGATGCGAATAGGTGGGAGGGGTGTGTACCTTTTTATAGTGTAGGAGGAGTGGAATTCTTTTAAATTTATGGAAAGTGAATTAAACCAAAGTTTTACCCACAAAAAGTGTCTCCTATATTGTTTCAAAAACATAGAAAAGGGATTATATGGTATAAATATGATCAAACATTGGATTTTCTACAAGTTTATAGGTCATTTTGGGCATTATGTTTAATGTATGGTCCCTTATTAAGCTAATTTTTTCTTAATCACTTTAATTTTTTTTGATGAATTTCAATAATATTTTTGGTAAAAAAAGATGATATTATTATGAATTATAAATTATTCTGATTAAAAATATGTAATCTATTTTAACAAATTTTAATCACAGAATTGATGTAAATTTATTTTAATTTAATCACACAGACGGGCCATGATACCGTGTTTTTAAAAGAAAAGTGTTTAAAATTTTGGGATGTTTTTATATCTAAAATCAATTATAAATTAGGTCCAATTATCAAAATTATATTAATATATGTGAAATTACTCTAATTAAACTTTAAAAAAATTATAATTTACCAATACATTTATATAAGATGAAAAAGATGTTTTGAATTAAAATTTAGAATTCTTTACTACTCATCCAAAAATGATGTTTTTTTAAAAAAATACAAAAAATTAACCCTAATATAAATTTGAAATTATAAATTAATAAAGTTAGGTTTGTTTTAAAAAAAATCAATTTTTAAAATCATTGACAGTTAATTTTGTTATTTCTCACATATGGACATAAAACCCAGTTCATTTGAGAAAATTGTATTTTTAAGAAAATAATGTCCTTACTATAATTTAACAATAATTTTATTATATATAACTGTTATAAATAATATTATAAAAGTTTTCATTATTATTAATGTTTCTATGTTTAATGGATATGTTATAACTATTCCATTTAAATAATTAATATAATAAAATGTTGTTTTGTAAAAAATCAGTGTCGAGTGTAATGAAAGACCAGTCGGTGTTGCGTATAGTGAAAGATTAGCTTGTTATAGAATATCAATAATGTTTTAATCAGTGTATAATGTAATGAATTAAATCAATGAAATTTAATTAAATTGATAAAATATGTTCAAAAAAACTCAGGGTGTTACATTCTAGCACCCTTAAATTGAATTTCGCAATCAAAATTAATAATTATAGTACAAAAAATGAGGATACTTATTCCTCATTAAATTCTCATGTAACCACATAACTTATAATAACTGGTGATTTATTCATAAAACATTGATTGGGTTATTGGTATTGTTTAATATAACTGTCTCTGTATGATCTAGAATTTCCATTGGTTGTTCCTTTTAAGAATGAACATGATACAGTGTTATGAATTATGAGTTCAGCACATGTGAAGGACTAGGTATGTACTTCCTCGTGAGAGATACATAGAATAAATAATTAACTTGAGTGATATTTGGAGGATTTTCCATGTGATAGAATATCATTCTAATATGATCAATAATTTAAAAGGTAACAATATTCATAGGTCTTAGTTTCCCATTTTTTATGAAACACATAACCATATTCTGATGAGGGATTCATAGAAATACCTTCTCTCCAAATTCATTTCTAGATCTCATTAATAATTATCATTACAATCTTTTCTACTGACTTTGAGATACATTGTTATGAAGCAGAATATATCTGACCTTCTCTACCATTTCTCTAGATATCTCAGGTCCCAAAATATTTCATTCTCCAAATTCATCCCAACAAGTTTGAGCTCTATAATTTTTCCCATATAAGGCTTCATAAAGATCTATATTATTGGACTCCTCATGTTTTAATCAAGTTTTAATTCTCAAAAATCCGGTAAATCCTGTAAATCATGTACAAATTGTTAATACTATTTAATCTATCTCAAATCATGTGTAGAGATAGTTGGTTTATTTGTGATTTAAATAAAATTCCACTAAATCCTATTAATCCTAAATCATGTATTTTTATTGTAAAATATATTTAATTTGTTCTATAATTATTTCATTCCCAAATGATTAAGTATAATTCATTTTGTGAATATCATTGATTATGTATGTATGGATATATTTTTATATGTTTTAGATACTGTGAGTTTTCCATTGGTTCTAGTTTTTTAGAAACGGACCCAGACACCATAACCTATACACCATGACCCATACACTGTATCCCAAACACCATAACCCAGAAATTTTAACCCAGACACCGTGACCCAGACACCATATCCCAGACATCGTAACCCAGACACCATGACCCAGACACTGTCACCCAGACACCATGACCCAGACACAATGACCCAAACACCATAACCCAGGCACTGTACCCTAGACATCATAACCAAGACATAGTGACCTAGACATTTTGACCTTGAAACCATGACTAGATTCTGATATCATGATGTCTGTAACACTATTTTCTTACTACCATCTCTAAGACACTATTCACTGTATGGTAAATCACTAGAAACCATGATTCTAACCCCACATTTGTGCTACGAGTTCTCGATCTCAATGAAAAGATGTCATCATGGATGTATCACCACTCAAAGGAAAAGAAGAAGACACCATTTAGTGGTGACACTATTTCCACGTGATATCATTTTTGGATAGAATGTGACACTGTTCTTTAATCTGTTTGGTCATTTTCAATTTAATTTCTAATAGTCATATATGAGTCATTTAAATGCACTGACATAATTAATATTTCATTATAGAAATTTCACCTAATAGTAAGAGGTATTACATGAAAAATAAATGAATCTTTTAGGCTCCAACACATGCACTCCAAAATATAAAGGAAAGCATGGAAGTAGAACAAAGAGACGTGTAGACATGTGTAGTAGTGTGTAGCTGACGTGCGAGCATTTTGAAAAGGTAGATCTGATACATGAAACAAAAGAAAACTGAAAAACAGATGAAGCACTCTCGATTCCAAATAACGGACTACTATAGACCAGAGCAAAAAAAATCTTCATAGTACCACCTTCCAGAAGAACATGAGTCAGAAAACAGAAACCTTAAAACTGGAAGACTTGTGATACTCTGTTTTTTCACAAGTGGTCTAGATACTTGTATATACTTCATTCTACAAGCCCAGAGCTGCATAGAATGACACTCAAATGACTTCTAACCTTCTTCCATCATTTTGGCTCTGTTTTGTATTATTTCTAGCATTCCAGCAGTGTGTGGATTTATATATTAAAACACACACTATCTCCTTTACTAAACTGAAGGATATAATATATCCATCCTCCCATAACTTTTTACATTTTCTTACTCCCACAGATAAGTGTGGAAGAGGTCCCGGCGTGATGTGGTTGTTTTTAACCATGATGAACAATGGAAGAAGTCGTGTGACCTAGATAGTCATGTGAACTATTTTTTACCCCAATACTATGTGTGGATCATGTTTATTAATATAAACTTCTTGGTGGAAGGTGATCACGTAGTGGAGTGAATTAGCTCTCATCTTGAGAATGAACCAATTGTTTTTTCCAATGTGTCTTTTAATTTAGTACTCTCTCTACTTTACTCTATATTTTAGAAAACACTAGATTTTACTTTAATAGTTATTCTTGGATAGAAGTTTTAATAATTTTTAATTATTATAATATCTTCAAAAGTAGTATTAATAACTCATATTAACATTACTGAGAATTAATAAATCTTCTTAGAGGTGATTTTAACACTCAAAAATTTATAACTGTATTACCTTGATTGACTGGGCCGTATTTATTTTAATTGGGGTTATTTTTTAATAAAACATTGTAATAGAAATTTTTGAATAGATAAAAATTCATAAAATCTTGTGTACTCTACTCTGACCAACACATCTCAATGATTGGGTGAAAGCTATTATTATATGAAAAATAAACTACAGGAAGGTGTTGATCCCATCAACCTTTGAAATCCAAATAATAAGTTCTCAACATATCCTCTATGGATTGAATTTATCTTTCAGATTGACCATCCATATGAGAATTATATAAAGTGTTGAAACACAATTATGTATCAAGTGCTTTCTAAATACATTTCAATAACATTGAGGTAAACCTTGGACCCTGATCAGATAAAATAGAGTGTGGTACTCCATCCAACCCTACCACTTCATTAACATATATCAGGATAATATGATCCATATAGAAGTATTCTCGAATATAAATGAAGTATAAAGACTTAGTAAAGTGATAGACTACCACCCATATATCATTAACCCATTAGAGGTTTTTGGAAGCCCGATGAAAAAATCCATAGTGATGTTTTTTCCATTTCCATTCTAGTATGGGTAATGGATGCAAAAAACCCTTTGATTTTTATCATTCAGCCTTAACATGCTGGAATAAAAAGAATTGATATACAAACTCTATGATATGTCTCTTAATATCATCCAACCAAATGTTTCCCATAAAATATATATACAAGTTTCTAATTATAGGATGAATAGAGAATGATGAAATATGAGTTTCCGCTAATAGATCCTTCTTGAAATATGTTATGGAAGAAACACATTCATGTATCTTAAACATTATCATTTCAGCATGATAAATGAAAAACTCAACAAAATTTCTAACCTTCTTTTTCTACCATATATCTTACTTTTTTTAAAGCGCCAACTTGAATTGGTCACCCTATTTAGGCCGAAATTTTTTAAAATCAAAGAGGGTAATACAAGGACAAGGTGTAAATAACATAAACTAGCAGGGAGTAAAGGAGAAAAAGAATAACCTGAACGACAACAAGAAGAAAAAACAGCTGAAGTTCTTTAGCAAGAAAGGCATTGAGGTTGATGTCCAAATTCAGCAGGCAACCAAGAAAACACTGTAGTACAACTCAGCTACAGAATGCAAGAAGGGACCACTGGAGTGACCTCAATCAAGGGTGAACAACACAGGTTCCGCTAGACAGGATTTAAAGAGTGGAAGTCACTCCCATGATATAGCCTTGAAGTCAAAATCAATATTTTTTATATACTCATCCAACATCCCAATAAACATGCACTTTTTGATTTCAATGAATTTTTATCAATAATGAGACCATATTTATATTTATGGAATGTGATTGTGTCTTTTTCATCCATAAATTACTCAGCTGCGTCTCCCACTGCCTGCTCATTATAGTAGGCAACCCTATATACCAGATAGGTAGTCATTTCATCATATTCTTCAGCTAAACCAGAGATTTCAATAGGATGGTCAACCAATGTTGGGATTGAATTATCTTTCAAAGTGATGTCAAGAGATCTTGTAACTATTCTTCTTTTGAGGTGTGAATAGTCTCGATACTTCTTCACTTTCTTAGGATGTGGGGAAATGAAACCATTAGCGTCCCCCATGAGTTTTTCCCTTTTTTAGCACTTGATTTGAGAAAGAATTCTTCAATCTTACTAGGATGGTCATCATCTAGAAGCAAGGATTCACTCACATCAGAGAGTTCACCTTGATCCTTACCTTCAGGGTCATATGATTCAATTTTATTCCCTTTATTTTTCATCAGTGTAGGAGGAAAATTACAATCATCAGTGGAATCAGGAAGAGAATCCAGAAATCGTGACATATCTAAAGGATGGCTCACTTGTCGAGAAGAATGAGAATTAGGTATCAAAAACTCTTTATTGACATCAAAATCCTCCTCTGCATTATCCAAATGACAAACATTTTCTACCTGACATGCATTTCTTGCATCCTTTGCCTGATAAAAAATTATTTTTGCAATCCAAGAGGATTTCTTAGGCACTGTACGCGTAGTTATGGAGTCGCAGTATTTCTGGTCATGCCCAAGACTATGACATGCATGGTAATAATCAAGAATCCTTTCATAAACAACATCCTGGATGAATCCAGATTCGCCATTCTGAATCCAAATTTGGGTAGGAAGCCTTATAGAGACATCAATTTCAACAAATATTCTGGCTACTGATGTTCTAGAAAGATGCGTCGTCGATGAATCCATCCTCAGAGGATTACCAATAAGCTGAGAAATCATAAACATGGCTTAATGTTTGAAGAGGTGAAGCGACTGACAAGGGAAGCTGACCCAGATCAGGACTATGGGAGATTTATAGTAGGGATTGATGTCCGGGGTCCATTTAAGAATACCCATAGAACAACCTCCCAAAGACCATGATATCCGTGTCCAAAATCTATCAAAATCACCATCGGAGGAAAATCGAAGTACAACATTAAATGCATTCAAAAGTATGAGGTGGAAACCCGAAAATCCAATGGATTAAAGAGAAGTTCTTATGTATTTCAGAGACGATCTGTGGTATGGGAATCTTCGAACAAGAAAAAATCGAAATTCAGAAGCAAGAAGGTTTACCTAATTTGTAGTGAATTAAATCGCTGGTTGGCCACGGTAATGAAACTGTAGGGGGTTAATAAGAAGTCCAGGAATAATGAAAGCATGCGCTCCAAGATCTGAATATCTTCTAGAAACCATGTCTGCGAAGGTTCTCGACACTAGAGTGGGGAATCCTAATGGAGTAGGGTTTCGTGCTAGAGTATGGTTTCATGCTGGAGCTTCCATCTCATTGAATCATGTTTCTATATATCATCCTTACGCACCTCTTTAATATTCACATGGATAGAAGGTTGAAAATTCAATTGAGAAAGACAAGATTCCACAAATTCCATTAATATTTTCAGATTAATCCTTTTGAAAATCCAGAAATATAGGATCATATTCAATCCTCATCATGGAAAATTGAGAATGATCATTTCGACACAAAGAATAAACCACCTTGTTCACATTTCTTTGGTGGTAATGTTTTGAGAATTAAAAATCCTTTATCATCTCTAACCTACTTCTCTGGAACATGTTCAACCCCTTATATGTCAATATATATTTCACACTTTTATGATTTGTATATATATCACACTTTTCCCCACAAATATAACTCTCCCATATCATTATTAGAAAAATTACTGTAGAAATAAAAATCCTGATTTGGGTAATTTTTCTTGTAATTATTCAACACTCGTGAGGCATAGGCTATAACCATATTATTCTAAATAATAAAACACAACCCAATTCCTTCATGGATTTTTTATCTCTTGGAGTTAGCTGATTCTCATTATGCTGCAATTTTCACCGAAATGGACAGCTGCGGAGAAGGGTGAGGATTGATTCCGATGGATCTGATTATATAGAATACCAGTATTTTGGTTGGAGATGAATTTATTTTTGCGAATGATGTGGTCATCAGACTCTTCATTTTGGTATGAACACGTAAAAATAATTATATTTCCATATTTTAATCACATAAAGTGGATGATTTAGAGGTGGTTCTAAATGAATTTGACCACTAATGACAATGATATATTGGAATTGATTCATATTTTTTAACTTATTTTATTATATTATAATGAATATTGAAATTTATCCCAATATATAGATAAGTTATTTTATTAATGGAAAACCAAATATTCTATTAACAACAATAATAATGATTAATGGTTAAAGAATAAATAAAACAAAAACAAAACAAAAACAAAACAAAAACAAGGAAAAAAACAAAAACAAAAACAAAGTTATTTGAAAATTTTATCACATTCATCTATCTAGAGGAACCAAGAACCCTTTTATGTGAACATGGTCAAAGGAATAGATAGTCATGATAAAATTACAAAAACCATCAATGATATCAAACTAAACAGCAAAAATTATGGATCTCAGTCACTGTGGTTGGTATAGGAAAACCATAAATAACCTCTTTCATTGGTGGATCTATAAAAATACCATTTCCTGAGATTATGTGACCAAAAAATGATACATTTTTTGATTAAATTAAATCTTTTTAAACATTTCATATTTCTTATATTTCCTTAGTGTCTTTATTACGATTCTTAATTGTCCTTCATGCTCTTCCTTTCTCTTACAGTAGCTAAGAATATTATTTATAAAGACAACCTCTAACTAATCTACGTAATCATTAATGGCTCTGTTTTCTGGGTATTTCTTCTTTAATTACCACAACTCAATAGGGGTTGTTATATAGGGTGTCTTTGAAATTGGTGTGGAACCTAGAATTATATCTATCGAGAACTAAACATCAATTTTTGGTGGAAGGCTTGGAAACTCTTACGGAAAGACATATGCAAAGTCCTAAAAAATAGGCATATCATCAATGTCAATTTTATCCCCAAAAATTTGAGATTAATATCCCATCTGAATGGGAATTAAATCCCACACACTGGATGAAATCTTCATAGGATGTCCTTACTCATTGTCACAATTATAGATGCTAATAGTGTATTTTGAAATATGAAGCGTAACTTTCCTTCCTTGACAATTGAATTTGGATTTATGAAGAGAAATCTAATACATGGATAATATAACATCAAAATCAACCAAAGGAAGAATGAAACTATTCATATGAAGCATATTCCCACAAATATCAACTAGAGACAAATCATAGACTTGAGATTCAATCATCATACCGTTAGAGGTTTACACTGATAATTCCACATCTATTCATTTGGATGGAATTTTAATACCCTAACAAAATTATTTATATGTGGAAGGGTGGGTTGATACCCAATCTATTAATACATTAATAGTGATATAATGGATGACATGAGTAACTTTAACCACATAGTTATCACACACCTCATCATAAATAGTGATTGCATGTGATTTCTCTTATTCCAGGGTTTAAGAGGTTTCATACACCAATCATCATCACCAAACCTCAGGTTTTTGAACTTGTTAGCATAATTCCAATTCTTCTTCCAATTTTATCACTGAAGTGGGGGAGGATCATTCTATGTGATTTTCACTCCATTTGTATTCTTATCTGAATTATTCCCCCCACTTAGGTAATAAAATTCCCGATAAAATTTCTTCCAGCAAATGAAAAATTATTATACACTTAAGGAAACATTTTCCATGCTTCTTTTCATAGTTAGAGAATAAAGGAAATATCCTCTTATTCTCTTCATGGTTATTATATTTCCCTTTTGACTCTATCATTCTTTCTTTTTCAAAACTAGAATATTAATATATAAATCCAACCTCTATTTCATCCTTGATTGGAAAATGAAAAATCTCTTTATAGATAATAATGTCTCTTATAGAAAATTATCTTATAAGAAATGTCGTTTTGAAACTGATGAAATTGTCCAATTTACTTTCGGTTCGGATGATAATTCTAGAAGCATACCCAATAAACCTTATGGAATTAGACTTATAGGTACTAATAGATTCATCATCTCTTTTATTTAAATCAATAACCTCTTTCTCTACCTTTTTATGATGAATATGAGGAAAGTAAGTATTGAAAAATAAGTTATTGATGTTAACCCAACCCATAGATTCAGTTTCTTCTTACTACCTCATATTCTTGATTAGTGTCCAACACTGGTCTACTTTGACTTCTAGCTGATAAACATCCAGAATGACTTCCTCATGTTTTGAATACTGGAGAACAAAGAATATATCTTTAGAGGTATTAATCCATTGTTTACAAATAAATAGATCAGAAGACCAACTAATCGATGGTGGGAATTACCTCATGAAGTACTCATAAGAATAATTCCCTCCTTCCCACATTTAGAAGTCCATAATGCTTCTTAGCTTTCACTACCCATTACACTCATCGTTTACATTGTTCCTTAAGGTTCCAACTATCTAGTAAAAATAAAAAACAGAGTAAGAAACAATAATCATAGCGGAAAACCACAAAATAATGATAACCTACATTCAAGATAACAAAATTATGAAACCTTATTTAATCTATAAAACCCTTTTTTTATCCTAGGTTATCCATATAAAACATATATTGAAATCCTTAATGATTGTTTGTGAAGAGTTTTGGAATTTACAAAGCATATACATTAGGAGTGTCATACCAGGTGTGAAACAAGACCAATTGTCGTGCACTAGTTTTTGATTGATACTCAATTAATATAGTGTTTTAGGGTTGTTACCCCATTTTAACTTTCTTCAATGGACATATCCACATATGGTATCCCAACATGGCTGAATTTCAATGAAACCACTCACACAAGCCTTTACCAAAATTCGAAGACATTTTCTTATACATTTCTTTATCCATAATCTTATCAGTAGACATGCCTTAGGGTTATCACTAAGGTTTTTTCATCCTTGTTTCCAAATGTTAACTAAAATTACTCTGTGATAATAACTATATCAAACCTCCCTTTTCATACATTAACATTAAATAATTTCTTGCAGAATACTTAACACATTACATAAACAGACACCTAAATACCACATTAGTTTAGTTACTCTGGAATAATGGAAACATAAAACTTGATAAATATGTCTACTACAATATCTCCCACTAGGTTCTTCATGAATATCACCCTTCTTAGACACATCATAACTAATATATATATTCATAACATGGGGAAAATAAAAATATAAAAGGGGTAAGATTAGATTCTAAATAAGGGTAAACAAAGGATATAATTATATATATATATATATAAGAATTAACATGACCATAAGGGTATGAGAACACAAAAATGATAGCAGAAGATCATAGCCTGTATAAAAAAGATCATAAACACGAATCATGGAATAATGATTGGAATTTAATAATTAATGAATCATAAGGGAATCAGGATCATAATCCATGAAATCATAGCGTAGGAATAAGATATAGAATTATTACAACTACATAAGCATATAAAATGATTTCTATAGTAGCCATGGAATTTCTTCCATGGCCATATTAGCAATAAGTGTTCACTCTCCATAACATCTTGGTAGTCCTAGATCATTACCATGACCATATTGACAGTCAAGGTTCACTACCAGGATTGTCTTAGTTGACTATGTCCTTTACTGGACCGAGTTCACTCCCCATTGCAACCATGTCTATCTCATGACATATAAATATTTATCCAATGTATTCTAGGGACATATATTCAAAACCTATATCATAATGAAATCATACATACATGTTCCACAAGATCATAAGAGGTCATACAATAACCCATGAAATGAAATTGGTTTCATAAACATGTATTCATATCATTACCCACGTAAAAGAGACAAGTTTCATAATAACTTCATCAAAGCATAACCCATGAATATAAGAGTGTTTCAACATCATCAAATATATGTATGAAGAATGATTTTTATAAATATATAACCCATGAAAGAGAAATATGATTCATAAACATCATTCCATCAATAAATAAACCATTCAGAGAAAAAAATACAAATGGTACAATTAGATAATTTCCCTAGAAATCCATGAGTGACACAAATGGATGTCATCTAAGATGAAAAATAATTTGTAACTATTTTTAAAAACATTTCCGGATGTAAATATCATTTTGGAATTGGAAAATTCTATTCAAAACCAAAAACATTTTTGAAGAAATGTTTCATTGAAAATAGATTTGAAAAATTATAAAATAAGATTTAAAATGAAAAAAACTTTTTAAAATCCATTTTTCTTGAAAATTAGCTAAACATATATTTTAAAATAACCAATTTTTTAAAAACATTTTTGAAAAAAATATTTTTTTAAATAAAATTTATTTCCGACCAAAGAGATAAATGAGGTTAGATTTTTTCAATTTTTTTTATAAATTATCTTAAGTACTAAGGATTAGAAAAATGGTACTAATACATAAAGATATCTCTAGTTACCAAATGAGAAAAAATTCATGATTTTTATTCAAAGATAGATCATAAGATTTAATCAATGAAATAATAATCATAAATAAACTTGATAAATGATGCGACTGTTTCAATAAACTCTCACTACTTAGTAACTTTGAATAATACTCCCCTTGTAAGAAAATGATAGCACCTGAAAATTAAAATATCATTAAATGATGGATATTAAAGATATAACATTTAAAAAATTATTGTATAACCCTCTTAGAAAAACTTAGGTGCAAAAAATGACATGTGTCGCCAATAAACCAAATTGAGACAAAACTAAATTACCTCTTTGGTATGTTTTGATACATAAACCCTATTATTGAGTGATTATAAAATTAATATGTAAATACACATAAATTTATGGATAAAAATCATTAAATTTAATCAAGGGTAGTATATAAACCACACTAAAGAAATGAGTGTGGAATAATAGATTAACATCCTATAAATAAAACTAAGACTCTATATCCCATATCCTTATGTATTTAATTTCATTTTACTGATTCAAACATCCTATATAATTCAAATAAGATTATTATAAATCACCCATATAACCATATTATTATATATTATATCATATATAGTTTTATATTTTCTCCTTGTTAACAATTCCATGTTAATGATGGTTTCATAAAAAATGGTTTCTTTTGACCATAAGAACTCACCTAATAGACAACATTCCATTCAAATTTTTTCAACAAATATGATGTGGGAAGTTGGTCTCCCCTTAGGAGCTGAATGTCTCTCTAATTACCATAAAACCTAACCATTTAGCTAATATCACCTTGAGGTCATCATGTATTGAGGTTTTTTGGTCTCCAATTCATCTATGTGTACTGAAGTCTCCTTCAAGAATTCCCCTCGTGGATTTCCCAAGGTTTTCCACCCCAATCACTTCCCAAAGGTGCCTCTGTATTCTCCAATCCTGGTGAGGGTTAAAGTGTACCCAAATCCATAAATCCCCAAATCTTCTTTTTTTGGAGTTATGGAGTGTCAAAATTTTACTATTGTAGAATGGTTTGGTGTAAAGAGTCCACCTCGTCAATGTTGACTATACAAGCCGAGAAATATTAGAGGATGGAATTTTAAGAGGAAGAAAATTGTCACAAAACAAAAAAGAGATCTCAAGATTTATATTTAGTAAAATTTTTGGACTATAATTTCCATAAATTTAATGGAATTTATAAATAATAATACAACAATATTAAATGCACTCATTAATGAAATTAAATATCCACATTAAATTGTAAAATTAAAAAAATAAAAAGCCACATTAAATTGAAAAGTGGGGAAAAATGGAGTGGGGAAACATGTGTAATTAATACACACTGTATGGGAAAAATAAAACATGAGGAAAATAAATGATGCTTGATGTGTGGGATTTTCCTGAATTTCTAACACTCCCTATCAAATCAAATATGGCTTCATCCGGAGCATCACCTTGATTTTTTAAATGCATCTTTCGGTATTTCCATTGTGAAAATATCAGCCACCCATTTCGTAGTATGACAATATTCCAATTTTATCGTTTTCTGTTTCACATGATCCTTGAGAAAATGAAAATGAGTATCAATGTGTTTTCTACATCCAGGGTGCACCAGTTTTTTGGAAAATTCAATTTCTGACTTGTTATCCACATATATCACTATGGATCCATCGTGGTGTTGCTTCATCTCCTTCATCTGATTTCCCTACCAGATTCCTTCACGAAAAAAGGATGATGTCGTCACATACTCTTCTACACATGTGATCAAAGGGACCAAACATTACTTATTTGAATTCCATGTTAAAATAATCGATCAAAGAAAAAATACATACCTTGTAGAGATTTTTCTTTCATCTTGGTCTCCTCCCCAGTCAATGTTTGAGTATCCATGCCTATTTTATTCTCATTGTATGGATAAAAAAGACCAAAATCCATTGTTCCTTTAACATACCTGGGGGTATGTTTTTTCAATATCCAGTATGACTCTTTCAAATCATCTATATACCTACTTAGATTCCCATCACTATAGAAAATATCAGGCCTTGTGACTATGAGATACCTTAGGATTCCAATTAGACACTTGAATATAGCTGAGTCAACACTTCTTCATTATCCATATTTTGTCAGTTTTTAGCTCGCTTCCACAGGTGTGTTTACAGCATTGAAATTTTCCATCTTGAATTTTTCAAGAAACTTATTATCACACATATTCTGTGAAATATAAATACCTCTATGTTTTTGATTTACTTATATGCCTAGAAAGAAGGACATGAGACCTCTTTCGGTCATCTCGAACTCCTTGAACATTTCATCCTTGAAATCATCAGACATCTATCGAATATTCCCTATTAATATCAAATCATCAACATACAATCCTGCAGGAAGTATATCACCATAATCATTCTTCTTGATGTAAACTACATGCTCATATGGGCATTGGGTGAATCGGTTCTCTCGAAGATAGATTTCAATGCATGAATTCTAAGCACGAGGAGCCTGATTTAACTCATAAAGTTATTTATTTAGTAGATACACTTTTTCTTACTCTTCTTGTATAAAAAAGCCTTTAGGCTAGTCAACATAGACCTATTCCTCTTGAATTACATTAAAGAATATAGACTTCACATCCAGTTGGTACATTATCCAACTATGATGAATAGTAAGGGATATAATCATCCTCACATTGTCAAGGCGGGAAACAGGAGTGATAGGTTCTTCATAGTCCCCTTCGTACTTCTGTTTGTACCCATTTTCTATGAACCTTGCTCTATAGAGATCGATTTTCCCATCAGTATTTCACTTGATCTTGTACATCCATTTGACACCAATAGTTTTCTGGATATTAAGAAGTGTGGTCCGCTCCCATGTGTCGTTTTTTTCTATGGCACAAATTTTTTATTCAATAGACATTCTCCAACATTCTTCCCATACAGCTTCCTAAAACGTTAAAGGCACATGATCTGCATATATGAAAAAATGATTTAACTCTTCAGTTTGCTCATAAATGTCACTTAAGATTTTCATTTTTATGGGCACCATGGGTGAGGATGAGCTCACCAAATTTTGACTTCTTGGAGTCCTTTATAGAATGAAGGAATGTCCTCGTGGACTTATATGTACTAATGATGTGCCCAGGGAATGTGTTGCTGACGTTTTGTCCTAATGATCGTGCCTTTCTTCAGGATCCAGTGTTTCAACTGGAATTTATTTGTTTTGATCTACATCATTCCATTTCCAAGCTTCTTCTTCACAAAATTCCACATCTCTACTCACCACTAATTTAGTGGTTAGTAGATTGTAGATATAATATGATTTAGACTCTTCATTGTAGCTAATGAACATGCACTTTTCACCATGATCTTCAAGCTTCCTTCTTCTAGATTCCAGAACATGAGGGTAGGAAACACATCGTAAGATTCATAGGTGCGTTACGCTCAGTTTGTGGCCACTCCCTACCTCTTGTGGTGTCATGTTTCTGATGCTCATGGTTGGGCACTAATAGATCAGATAGGTAGTAAATTCCAATACTTCTTCCCATAAGTTCTTTGGAAGGCCTTTATCCTTCAGTATGGTCCTCGTCATATCTAGGATGGTGCGGTTCTTCTTTTATGCAATGTCGATATACTATGGAGTGTAGGCATAATTATATTGTTTATTTATGCCTCGTTCCCTACATAAATCCATAAATACATATGAAGTGTATTCTACACTTCTGTCAGATATGAGAACGTTGATTACATAACCACTGTTAGCTTCAATATGAGCTCTAAACATTTTAATGATCTCAAATGCAGAATATTTTTCTTTGATACAATACACTGAGAGATTCCTTCTAAAATCATCAATGAGGATAATAAAATACATATTACCTCCATGTGAGGGTGTTTCATGTTGTCCAAAGATATCCATGTGAACTAACTGAAGCGGTTCGTTTGATCTTCTGGACACTCCACTTGGGAAGGTGTCCCTTTTTTTCTTGCTGAGTGTAAACACCGGACACACATGATTTGGAACATCAATCATCGACAATCCACACACAATGCTTGATGAGGATATTAGTTTAAGCCCGCTAAAATGCTGAATTCCAAAGTGTAGATGACATATCCACGAGTCATTCTTCATGAGTCCCAAGAGACACTCCTTAAACATTATGTTGATACGTAGTGGAACATGTGATTCATCACCATTTGGACCTGAGAAAAAAGTATAATGTGATAAACCCTTATAGAAAAAAAAGAATTTTCCATGTGTATAACATATCCCTACTTAATGAGTTGGATGGTACTAAGGATATTGTTTTTCTTGTTTGGTACATAATACACATTATAGCTTTAATTTTTCTCACGATTCCTCAAATAAATTTTGATTTTCCATTTCCAATTACGAGTTCCTTTAACAAGTCTTGAATGCTCATTTCACCATGAACATCTTCTATGAGTTCTGCGAATAACTCTTTATTACCACTCATGTGGTTTCTCACACCCATGTCAAGATACCACAAATCATGGCATTAACATGCCTTTTCTTGTTCGAGGAGGAGAGTGGTATCACCTTATTCATGATGAGATGTTTCAACATGGTTGGATCATTCATCAAGATCCACTTATCTCAAAAAATCAATGGCATAAAGGCCAAATTTCGTATAGTTGTGGATTTGAATGTTCTTTGTGTATCTCAAACCACATATGAAAAGACCTCAACCATTCACTCTTTTACAAAATATGGTAGGATTTTGTTGCTTTTGTTGATGTCTTGGATAATATTCATGCCCTATTCCTCTTTCATAATGACCACCTTGTTTCCTGTGGCCATTCTTTTGTTCTTGTAGAGTCAACTTGGACTCTAAGTTATGCTCTGTTATTGAACCATCATTCTTTTGCATCCGTTTCTCATGCACATGGAATGACCCCCTCAGTTCTTTAATGGAATGTTTATCCAAATATTTGTATTCTTCGATTGTGACAACCACATGCTCAAACTTGTTTGTGAGATATCGATGTAATTTTTCAATAACACGAATTTCCGCTTCTTTTTCATCATTCCTTTTCAAATTGTTAACAATAACAATTAATCATGAGAAATAAGTGAAGGTACTCTCATATTCATTCATGTGCGCTACTTCAAAATCATCTCTTAATGTTTGAAGAGGTACCTCCTTCACTCCATAAACACCTTTGAAGATGGTTTCATGGGTATCCCAAGATTTCTTTCTTGATTTTGATTCATAAATATTTTGGCATGCTGACTAATCCATCCCTTGTTATAGGAGGAACAATGCCTTGTTATCTTTATTTCATTGATTTTTGTGGCCCATCTTTTCTTCATTTGTGAAGCCAGATTCTTTGTCCGTAGACGGTACAATATACCCATTAGTGATGCTCTCCTGTAATTCTTGTGACCTGAATAACAGATTCATTTGGATGCACCATCTTTCTTAATTGTCCTTAGAGATATTCGGAACATGCAACTAGATTGTAGCAATCTTAAAAGAAAATTGATGATCTTGGTAACCAACCTCTAATACCAATTTCTTGGCTATAAAAGCTGAGAAATATGAGAGGAAGAAATTATAAGAGGAATAAAATTGGAGCCCAACAAAATGGTGATTACATGCTTTGTATTTAATATATTTTTTAGACTACAATTGCCAACAATTTATAGGCATTTACAAGGTAATGAAACAACCAAATTAAATGCACCCCTTAATGAAATAAAACAACCACATTAAATGGAAACATTAATGAAATAAAACATCCACATTAAATGTACATGGTAAGAGAAAAAACACAAGGGGGAAATGAGTGTAATTAATACACGCATTAGGGAAAAAATAAAATGCAGGGAAAATAAATTATTCTTAGTGCATGGGTTTTGTTTTCATTTCCAACATTCCAAAATTTCGTATCATTGTGGATTCATGGGGTATCATGGCTTAGTATCAGTTCAGCTCTCTAAATAAGAGGTCATTTTATATAGTCCTAGTGCCATACAAACATTTTATTCATTCTTGGTGCAAGTATCTATGGTCGATGGTCCAATGGAGGTTTAACCTCACTCGTGGGGAAATTAAGGTTCATTAGGGGAAGGATCCGTTGTTTGTGGCTATGTGGATCAAATTACTCTGACATCCTCTTCCATTATTGAATGATACATTTATAAGAGAAATTGAAAAATCTTTATGGAATTTCTTTTGTGTAGACCAGTGCTCCTTAGATCTGGAAGAATCCTCGGTAGTTAGGATATGTGTGGAAATATGCATCTCCCTCCCCCTCCCAGATTAGATATTTATTCACATGCAAGAATCATTCGACTGGAGCCAATACCTCATCTATCCCCCAATTTATAGGTTTTCATCTTTTTTCATCTATAAGTTCATTCGTTGGTAGATTGTTGGAAGTCATGTCAGTGCACTCCAAATGATTTTCTTAAGGTGTATACAAACAATATTTTAGATCCCTATGTACCCGGTTTCTCCCCTTATTCCCAAGGACATGCAATAATGATTTAAGATAAATATTTTAAGAATTTTGCGTCATATTCTTCTCTGTGGAGAAAAAGGTTGGGTAGAAGTGAGAAAACCAATCGTTTTTCTACATTAGTAACTAACATGGACTTGGTACCTTACAAGACACTAGACTCCTTTCCCATATATATGGGGGAACTATTCATGAATGGAGATATTCAATGTTTAGAAAAAGGTAAGGTAGTGGTTGAACATACCGTGGTGAGTCTTTCTTCATTCTATTATGCACGAACTTTCAGTCTAAAAGCATTTGAACATGTCAGTCTAAATAGTGTATTATCTCATGGATGAGATTTTTTTAACATCTCAGATCTTCCTTTGGGGAAATCCCTATTACCACATCGTCTTCACAGAAGCTCTCCCTCACCCTCCTGTTAGAAGGTATGTTTTCAAAATCAATGGATGTGGAGCCTGTATTGCCTCATCCAACATCATCCTCCCTATCTATTGAGGATTCAAGAAATGCCTAGATGTTTCCAACTCATCTTGATGCACAATCCTCTTTATAACATATTGTATTGTGTACTAAATCCAAGTCTAAACTCAATCATCAAAATTTTTCATCTTAGAAAAATGGGGTTATGCAGCCTAGGCCCAAAGCCATGAGATACAATCCTTAATTTCTAAAATCCTCACATGGAATGCCCCGGGCCTGTGTGCTAGTGTAAAAACTAATTTCATATCAAATGATGTGAAGAACAAAAAGATCTCTCTTGTGGTAGTTTTGAATCCAAATAAACTATATTAAAAAATTCGTGAGTATAAATGAAGGATAAAATGATCACATTTTTACATGAAATCCCTAAAAAAATCACATATGGATATTTTAGAGCCTAGATATTTCTGTTGAATTTATACAGGAATTAGAGAAGTGCATATCCACTATGATTATGATAGGTAATCATATATTTTTCTTTTCATTGTTTAACATAAGTAATGATACAGAAGTTAGAGAATTATTATGGTCTGAGCTTGACGTTTTTTTCCCAGAGTATTTCCTATGATTTTTCAGAGACGATTTTAACATTATCATGGATCAAGATGAATATAAAAGAAGAGGTTTATTCCCTAGAAAGTAAATCATGTAGTTTCCCTAGTTAATGTCTTGATGAGGTCTCATGGATATGGGTAACACTAGAAATTTCAACACATTCTTAAACAATCAAATAGGGTCCCTTCACACCTAGTTCCATCTTGATCTGTACCATTCTATTGCCCATGCAATATTAGCCTATGTTAATTCAAAGGTAACATACCTAGTTCCCAAAATTTATGATAATTACCCCATTTTGGTGTCTTTTCATCTAGATAGGAAACAAAAGTGTGTTTTAACTTTTCCTAGTTATGGATCAACAAACATGGATATCATCTGGTAGTGGGTGTCTCATGGAATACATACATTAAAGGTAGAGTATGGAACAAATTTCATAAGATAATTAGGTTCCTAATAGGTGATCTCTAGGTATCCCCCAAGTAATAATGATATCGATGAAATAAAGAGGGATATCATGTGTGTAGTTTAGTCTAGAATCCACCTGGAATAATGATCTCATTGATGAGTGGGCCATCCAAAAGGGAAAAATTTTAGAGATAATTATCAGGAAAGAATGACTACTGTGTGAAATCTAAATAATAAAATATTTGTGAGAGGGAGACAAGAACACTACATATTTTCACAAGTGAATTAAATAAAATCATCGTAATATCATGCCCAACATCTGACTGTAGAATGGACCAAAGGATGATGTTAATGGCATGGTTGAGGGCACAACTGAATCTTTCTTTAAAGGAATTCTTGAAAGTCTGATCCCTTACATGCTTGATGGTTATCTGAGGGGTCATAAAGAGATCATGGAGGTTGTCCACAAATTTTTTTCCAATAAAGACAATGACCTTATTTTGGATCGTCTAGAAGAAAAGGGAATCCAAGAGGCAATGTTGATTCAAAATCCGAAGATCACTCCGGGTCTTGATGGTTTTCTAGGAGCCTTTTGGAGGGTGTTTGAAAATTTTCAATAGTGATATGGTGTAGGGCATATAACTTATCTTTTATGGTGGAAGTATCTTGTGTGTTTCATGTGACACTACAATGGTCTTTATTACAAAAATAAAGGATCCATCTTCCATCCAACTTTATTGGAAAAAATGTATGTGGAATTTACCATATAAGGTGTTTAATTGTGATATTAATATAAGGCTATCTACTTTCCATTTCTGGTGGATATCTGATGAGAAACATGGTTTCGTAAAAGTAAAGGCAATTCATGGGGCCATTGACTTTGATCATATAGTGGTCAGTGTTATTAATTAAAAGGTTCATGGCTTTAACAAGGAAATAAAGCTAGATATGGATAAGCTATATGACTGGATTGAGTGGAGTTCATTATCAAGGTGTTGACAGGTTTGGGATTCCCTCAATGGGCTTCATGTGTAATTTTCATCTATTTCAACTCCTTGATACAATCTATTTTATTCATTTGAAAACAATTATGTCCTCTTCAAGTAAATTCGTGGGTTGAGATTAGGATATCCCATATCCCATAGCATCTTCATTATTTATCATGATGTGTTAATTTGTCTTATCAATAGAAAAAAATGGAGAGGGGGAAAAACATCATTACTGATGCAAGAAACACACTATTTTCATATATCATCTTTTTTTTAAATAATATAATCATTTTCATGAATTCTGGTATAATATCTATTTGTGGCGTTAACAAGGTCCATGGTGACTATTCTCAATAGAGTAGGAAAATAATAAACTGAGTCAAAATTAACATTGACACATCAAATTGATTCATGAAAAGGAGGATCAGTATCATGTATAGTAGTCTCAATATGAATAGAGGGATATTACCCATGGAATATTTGGGTTCACTAATATCTTCAGGGAGGTTTCATATCCATCATTTTGGTCATATTTTTAGAACACTAAGTGGTTGTGTGTTGAACTAGAAAATTTTATTTATATATTTAGAAGGATGTATAACCTAGGTTAATAATGTTCATAAAACATACAAATACATTATTTATTATCCATCAAGGTACCAAAAGTAGTGATATCAAGCATCGGAAACATTCTTTCTGCTTTCATATGGGATGCTCACTCAGAGGGGAAGCAGCCCTGGGCCACCTAGGAAAGGATTTCCAAACCAATCTAGAAAGGTGGTATTGATGTTAGAATTATATCAGAAACTCATAACTGGATGCATGAAATACTAATATTGGTGATAATTTAAGAGCGGTCTCTCTAGGGAAGATTCATAGAGATTAAAAGATGAGGGAATTCATGCTAGACAAGATGGATCTATTCCTCCCAATGGCCTATGATACACCAACATCCCTCCCATGAACCCCACACCACATGGATTTTTGGAAGAGGGTATATTTCATTCTGGAACCACAACTAGGTAGGCATCACACTTTATTATTTAGGCCTTCCAATTCTGGACATTTCCTTTCGATAGGAATGTGAGCATCTAACCTTCATCAAAGCCATCATGGATGATGATCAACCAAAGTGTTCTTATCTTACTAAAATTTACAATGAAAATAATAGGTGCACCTGCAATTCTTCCAATTTAGGAACCTTTTCTATAATAGACTACCATCAGGGGATTGATGACATCAACCATCATGATATCTAGGGTAAAATTCCATGCTGTAAAATGATTCCTATGAATAAAATTTTCTTTTTCTGTTAATTCAGAATTGTGAAATAACCAATGTTGAAAATGATATGAAAGTGTGAATTTAACTGGGTTTTAGGTGATATTTCACCATAGAGAGTCAGGATGAGAGTTCAGAGAACCTTTTCTTCTATGGTGAATGTGTATGTGCTATCTAGATCATCTTCAAAGATTTATCTAGTCTTCATCTCCAAGTGTTATCAGAATAACCATTTTTGGTTTGATGGTTCCATGTTTTGAGAGATGTTGGCCCAGATTAACAGGAATATACTCCGGTGGTTGTCGTATGTTGACGGTTCATTCGGTGAGGTCATAATAAATCTCACCACGAGGTAATCTGCTGCCCAGGGAAGACATTGATCACCTGAACTAGGAACATGATGCTTTTTTTAGCTCGGCTTATAAAGGATAGGATGAATGATTCTACCCTGAAACAAATTCTAGCAGCCAACTCACACAGTCCTGCCACTACCTTTGTTATGTATGTTAACTGGGTACGATGGAACACCCATCCCTCTAAAACAAAATTTAATACAGATTGATCGTGCACCATGGGAATCATGAAAGAAGGTGGAGTTGTTCGTCAAACTAAGTGTTTGGTAATTCTTGTGTTGGAATCTCTAATTGGAGGTGGTAACTCACCATAATCTATGGAAATGAATATTCTTAGTTGTGTAAAAAAATTTCAATTTAATGCACATTGATCATGGTGTCATGGAAACCGATTCAAAAATAGTGGGAAATGCTTTGTAATGAAAAGGTAACACTCCTGGAACTATCTCCAATTTCATTAGAATATTCACTAGTTATCTAAGAGAAAATATAGAGATACCATACACCTGGTGGTAGGGTAACATGTTTTCTGACCGCTTAGCCTCCATTGTAGTCCAAGGTACTAGTCCTTCAAGATTTATTAGAGTAAACTCTTTCAATCTAGAGGAGAAGAACCTCATTATACAAGATTCCCATGGGTTTCATTATTTCATACATCCTAATCCTTTTTAACTCTATTGTCTTGTTCCTTTTTACTCTATTATTTTTATAAATAAAATTATGAAAATAATTATGTTAATGTTAAATTTTATGTAATATTGGCTTTGTTTTTTGAATATGTTTTGACTTATTATTATTGATCCTCTTACTGATCTCATGATTCACATATTTATAGAAAGTAAAACATTACATAAATATAATATATATCATGTATATTAATATTTATAATAATATATACATGATATAAATATGAAATGTAATAAACCATTCATAAAGACAGTAAGTTGTACGGACACAAGAACCCTATTTCTATTTTATTATTATATTGAAAGAATGGTAGTAAATGAAATATCTATATATATATATATATTATCATTAAAATAGAATTATTTTTTCATATATATAAAATAGATGTTTAATAAATACATCCTTAATATGTTCCATGGAAAGTGTGAATGAATCGTATCACTTTGAGGAGACAATAGTCCACACATCCACAAACGAAATTGTCATTTTTACACCAAATGGAAAGAATAAATATTTATTCTATATAATAATTGAATAATATTAAATACATATTAAATATATTATATAATAGATAAAAACATATTTTCCATCATAATTTCCAACCATCAGAGCTGATAATGGAAAAAATATCAACGTTTTGTGAGGCGATAATTCTCCATACACAAGAATGGTATGTTCATTAACCATTAGATGAAAGTGTCTATAAGTTTAGTTATAAAACATAAAAAATATCTTATTATATTGAGTATATTTTTCTTTTGATATAAAAATGGAAAAATAAGATATTAGGGGGTGGATATTGAAAATAAATCAAAGGAGAATGAGGATGGATGTTACCGCTTCTATGGGTAAATCCACTTGGTTTGCGCCAAAGGGTTTCCTTGGATGGATTTATTCTAATAGCAGGGATTATAATATGAAATAAGGGATGTTTTATGGAGATTTAAGTTGAGATTTTCTGATGAAATGATCTTAGTGTTGTGAATAAGTTGGAGGGCTGAGTGCATTTTTATATTAAATGATAAGTGTTATTCTTCAATATTTTTTAAATGGGAGTTATATCCATGTTTTTCCATTATATTTATCTAAAATAATTTTAATAAACATATAAAATGGACGATAGAGTAGTAATATGATTATTTATTGATTTAGGGAAATTATGTATGTCATTATTGGACATATGTCTGAGGTTTAGTCCTTTTTACTAAATGGTCCGAATGACTATTTTTTTTGGATAAACCCCTTTCGAGGGTAAAGGGGGAAAACACAAATGACTTCACAAACATAGATATAGATTAAACCATAATAATACTACAAAAGAAAACCCCACCCAAAAAACAATATCATTATGTAAATATTTCACTATTGCATAGGTACTCATAAAAATGTCACATGTAGAAAAGCATGTGCCTGGTAGCAATGGAAGTGCCAAACCATGTCAATTTTCTAAATCTGAATATCCCTACACGATTAGAGAAACATGCTCTAAATCCACAAATGAAGCTTATTTATAGAATTTCTGTAACAAGCCTCAGCTAAATAATAAAAACAAAAGACCGATTCTTCCTGCCAAGAGGACCTTCACAAATAAAATACACCACCACCTATGCTATACAAAACACAAAGCCGCCAACCATGCATCCAAAATGAACACCATCAAAACAAACCCAAAATATTTTGATATAAAAAACCACCAAAAATAGAATAAACCAATTCTTCCCCCTCTAATTCACTCTATAGCTTATGTTGAGCCACTCCTGGATGATTAACATGCTTGAGCTATCGCCAGGTCGTACCACTACGCACCTGATATCCTAAAGCCTTAACCGCACTGGAGCTGTTGCCAAGCCATCCAAAAATAGGAAGAACTCTTGGAATCCATATTTTTCTCTGATCTGAGGTCAGTGTCAAATCCAATGTTGATCCGAGATATGTTGGATATGCCACAGAGCGAGGTGCAGAAAACAATTTTTGAGATGAGGGTAGCCATCACCACTCGAGCGAAGCCGTTGACAATGTGGAAGAGACATCCATTGTCAAGCTAATAATTTCCAAGATTATGCCGACCTGAGGATGAGGCAGTCGATGCTAATCCATCCGAGCTAATCCGGAATAAGGGAGGAGGAGAAACGGATAGGAAACCCTTTGTTAAGAAATTTTTTCTCTTAATCATTGTAATTACTTTTAAACACTTTCACAAATATTTTTGGTAAAAAAATAAGTTGATCTTATTATAAATTATAAATTATTATAATTAAAAATATAGAATCAATTATTCAAAATTATAATCATATATCTGAAATAACATCATTTAAATTTAACCATGTAGATGGGTCAATTTTTTTTTGAAGAATAAGTATTTTAAAGTTTGGGTTGTGTTTATATCTAATTTCAATGTGAAATTTGTTAAAATGAAATAAAGTATATTAATTAATGTAAAATTAATCTAAATACACATTAAAATAAAATTAAAATATACTTTAACTATATAAATAAATTAGTTGAAAAAGCAGTTTTGAATTAAAATTTAATACTTTTTTACTATTCATCTGAAAATGTTGTTTTTTCAAAATAATACCAAAAATTCAACCTAATATAAATTTGTAATTAGGAATTGGTTTTTTTTAATTTAAGTTGTTGTTAGGGTCAAAAATTAATTTTATTATTTGTCACTAGAGGACATAAAAACATATCATCTGAGAAAATAGTATTTTTGAACATATAGAGACATTACAAAAAAATAACATTTTGTTTTATTTATATAAAAAAATTATACATAATAGTTAAAATCTAGTTATTACTGTTTATGTTACTATTTTAAACAAGTATGATATAACTACCCCGATTAAATAATTAATATAATAAAATGTTGTTTCATCGAAACTAAATGTAACGTGTAACACAAGATAAGTTGGTGTTCCATATAACACAAGATTAACTGGGTATAATGTATATATAATTTTTTAATTAGTGTATCATTAAATGTAATACAATCATTAAAATTAATTTATTTGAAATAATGTTTATAAAAACTCAGTGTTGTTACACGTGAGGATAATTTATTGAAACAGGGAGACCAAGCAAAAAATTTAGGTGAGTAACTTCATTAATTCAATAGTGAGGCTATGTTATTCATTAAAGGTTTCATTGGAAAAAAATCTGGGCATAGAAGTGGTTCTCAAGAAAGAGTGATATGTGTTCAAGCTAGGAAAATAAGTGATTTGTTCATTGTTGAGCAACATGAGGATGGCAGGTGTGTAACTAATTTTTACAAAGGATAGTTTCAAATGGAAGGGATAATAATCCAGAATCTGGCACAAGTTTAGGAATATGAAATATGGGTGCACAAGACTAGGGTGAACACACATGAGTTTTGTAATGCTGGTGGAGTCCATGGGAATTAAACCGTAATTTTTAAAAACTACATCCATCTTAAAATTGCCATATCTTTCGTTCAATGTGTCAGTTTGGTTTCCATGAGTTGTCAAATACAATCATGTAAAATGGAACATGACCCAAAATATTCACTTTCCCAATTGTAAAATTTTTTGATGGAAAAACGTTCGCAGATGACCCTAAAAATTGGATTTATTATTTTAAAACCCATTTTTTAAAATAATTATTGAAATTAATGTCCTAATTATAGTGAAAGGTTCTCACCAACACATTACCAAAATGAGAAAATATATTGATAAAATATCTACTACTATATGTTATGGAGTTTACTTGGGATTTATAGATCCCATTGGAATATTTTTTATTTATAATGATATATTTTTTCCTATACTTAATTTTTTATCTAAGCACATTCCATATCAAGGGTTCCATGGAAGGGTTATTATAATAAAATTTATGATGCTTATAAAACGAACCTCATCAAAATTGAATTTTTTAGAAAGAAAATAATATTGTTATGAGGTTAGATTGGGAACATTATCATATTACATGAATATCTAATAGGTTTTTGATGGTGGCTCAATAATGAGAAAATGTTCACCATGGGGAGGATCTTTATACGAAGTGTTTGTGTTGGTTCAAATTATCAATTAATGAAAACACATAGAATCTATAATTTTTAATATCAAGAAATCTGAATCCATTTTAACATTATATGGAACTAGATAAGGTGAATCATAATTTTAAATTCTTAGAAAATTGATTAAATATGAATCAACCCATTATATCTTGGAAACATTCTCTTAGATGTGTATATTTATGCCATATATGGTGTTGTATGTACCATCGTTGTATGATGGGGTGAATATGTGAGATAAAGGATAGTGGAATTTGGTTTCAACCGATGTGTGTTCACTTTTATGGATATAGGTTGAGAAAATATAATGACATTTATTCCATCACATAGGATTTTAACTTGGATATGAATATTTTTTCCTCCATGTTTTGTTATTATAGATGGGTATATGCAGTTCATGCATGGAGTAATATATACTATAACCACAAGATAAAGTTATTCAATTTATATGTGGGTTATCGTTGAATGACTCAGCATATTGAAAATCATAATGGGGGGTTTTGTAATAATTATTCCAATGTTCAAAAGGGGTTAAAGTTACCTAAAAATTTCCCTTCTATCATTTTCAATGGGTCATATGAACTAACATATGGAAGGAGAAAAAGGGTGATATAATTTATTCCGTGGACTAAAGACCAAGAAAGTATAGATCATATTTTCATAGGGCTATATGGTGTAACCCATGATGTTTGGTATCTTTTTCCAATTTTAAATTAAATTTATTCTTATGACTTTGATGGAGGAGGCTTAGTGGGAATGAAGAATGATTTATTCAATTATTCCCTTTGTGGATTTTTCAACTTGAGAATATTTTTTTCCTTTTTGCATTTTAGATACTCATAATTTTTCCTCGGCTATATGAGGTGCTTGCATATAAAGAGGTTTCTTGAGTTTTTTCTTGGATTCAGTTTATGGTTCTTTTCCCTAATGACTGTTATGTCTCTTCATTTTTGTTAGTTAAATTTTATTTAATTTTGACAATTTTATTTAGTGATTAATTCTAGACAACTTTGAACAAGATATTGGTGCAGTCAACCCAGTAGAGAGGGACCAAAAAACCCAACAATAATGATTTCCCTATGGAATGAATGTAGATATCCATGTGGATATGTTAATGATGTTTAAGGTCATTATTCATGAACAATTGTCTTATGTGGTATATGTTTAGATGATGGATACCAATAAATGTTGAAGGGTAGGATGTCATATTATTTCTTGGAAAATGCGCACAATGAAAATATGTGTATTGTGTGTATTCAAATCTACTTGAATAGTTATATTTTGGAATTTATAAATAGTAAATCATGACATTTAAATTTTTAAATGCTGGTATAAACCAAGTACACACGGTATGACTACTATATTTTTTTGAAGGGTTCATCTATGATGTAGTTTGGGGCATACGAGGTCAGGCACCATTCTCCTTAGGATGAGACTTCCCTTAAACTTGTAGTTCTGAATATGGTGGTGAAAATTTCATCATCAAGTAATGGATTGAATAAGGCACAGATTTTATAATTACTAATATATAGGAATGGTTTTTGAAAATTAAAACGCTTTAGGAACGATATTGGTGTAATTACATAGACTTTTTTATAATGAACTCTCTTTCTAATTAATTATTTGTCATATTTAGTCATATAACATAGTACAAAATACATGTTACCCATGATAAAACACTTAAATATATTAATATATAAAATTTTATTTAGATTATAAAAATAGTTGGAATTTAAATCATAGTACAATTAAATATGATAGTTAAATATGAAAAAATAAAAGTTTTTAATAATTAGATAATACTTAATTTTTTGGTAAAATATATATGTTTTATTTTTGTTCAAATATATATTTTAGGTTAAAGTTAAAATTATTTAATAAATTTTATATGTTATAAAATGTTTTTATAATACCCTATTTATTTGACATAAATGATAATATAATCACAAGTCATTTTTTGAGGGTCAGAAATTAAATCAAGTTATAAAAATTCGTAATTTCCAATTTAAAAAAAATTACTAAAAAATGAAAATTATTATATTTGAAAAATTATTTTGATAAAATGGATTCCATTATTATAATAAAAATATAAAATTTATCTTTTTGTGAATTTATGATATTTTTTCTAAAAATGGTTTTTTTTTGTGAATAGAAAAATTGCAGTTTGTTAGCAAAATACGACGATTTTTATGAAATCAATACCAAGAATTAAAATTTTAACAATCCTTTTTCATGACCAATAATATGTTCTAGGATTAAAATAAGTAATTTTAAACTATTATTTTTAATAAATAAACCTATATTTTACATTTTTTAACATAAATTATATTTAATTCTAACAAAAAATTCTTTTCTTTCTTTTTATTAAGTTGAGTGATTAAAAAGATACATTATATTTTTGACAGATATAAATGTAAAATAACCCTCCATAGTTATTATTTTAAAAAAATAGATTTTATTTTAATTAATATTATTCATGAAAAATGGAATAAATGATAAGATACTCAATATTTTACTCTAAAACACCCCTCTCATCCCTACGTAGTAACCACGCTCCACAAAATCACTTATGTACAAAAATTAAATTTATTTTACAAAACAATATCTATGAAAATAACTCCTCAACACACTTTTCCTTGTATTTAAGGTATTTTCATCTTTAACATTCCACACATCCAAGGAGTAATCCAATTGGAAAAGGTGTTCTCCCAAGGAGTAAGGTAAAAAGTCCAAATTACTCTATTTCATTATTATTTTTATTTTTATTCTTGTACCATCTAAAAATATATTATAAAAATACTAATATATTTAAATCAATGTAATTTTTATAACAAATGTTATTATATTTATTTAATATCAACTTTATACCTCCCTCCCATCCATTTTAGAATGAACATGTAACCCATATTATGGTCAATTCAACGTTTCCATGGATGATGTATTTAATTTTCAAAAACACATTAAATATATGGTTATAAAAATAAATTTAAAAAAAATGATATTTATTGAATGATTACAATTCTATATTGATAAATTGACTGTTATATTAATTATATTAATAAAAAATATTAATTTTGATTTTAGCAGTCCAGAACCAGCATACCAAGTCATCATTCATAATTTCAATCTATAATTGAAAATATATTAATATGTAAAATTTACAGGTTAATGTAATTGTAAATTTTTTTATGAATATAAAATTATTGAGATTATAGAACAATTTGATAACACCTTTGACCATTTTCAACATACTAAACTAGTTTTGGGGAAATTGAACGAAAACCCCTTAGTGTTTGTGGAGAGAACTAATTATTCAATAAATTAATGTTACATAATAATAAATAGTCCATAAAAATTAAATATAACTGAAAAATAGTTCTTAATAAATTATTTAATAAACATAATTTTTATTATTCATGCGGTTAGTTCCACAAACCATGTGATTCAGAACCATAGGTAATGGAACATATAAACAAACCCTCTTTTCCTTGATTTTATACATTTTCTCTAACTACATTATTTTATAATGATAATAATATAATATATTTCTTCTATATTATGTATATATACACAATAAATATATTCCTAGTTTATTCATCCTTACATTTTTAGTGGTTATACATGGTTTCCTAGTACACTTATCAATCATTATCTAAAACATACTCATTTAAAGTGAGTTTTCCAATTCACTATTATTTTTCTTGAGTAATTATTTTAATTTTTTTTCAACACATGGTTTCTAGAGAAGATAATTATTTTATTGGAGATAATTAAGGTTTTTTAGCAGTTTTATGAAAAACCATTTTCTCTACTTTTAGTAGTTCTTTAATCATTCATTAAAACATTATATATGATGTTGAATTTTATAACCATAACTCCACTCCATGTGAAATTTATTAATTTGAACTTACTATTTGAAAATTATTCAAATTTATTTGAATACGAAGGTATGAAGTTATTTATTTACTTATTATATTAAGAATCATAATGATATATCCTTTGTTTATGTTTTGAGATAAAATTATGATACCCATTTCATTTTCACGAGGTTTTCATATGAATATGCCTTATTTTTGATTTTTTATTTGAAATACATTTGAATGTGCATATTATGATTTTCTTTCCCAACCCAAAATTATATGTCTTTCTAATACATTAGGTAATGTTTTAATCTCATGGTATACGATGAAATTTCATGGTCATTTAGCTTAGTACACTATTTTATGATATCTTGGATGTGATCCTTGAAATATTCAATTGAAGTCATGTTTGTTGTATTTTACACATATTTATAACTCCATGATTTTATTATATTATCGAAATTATTCCATGATACGATGATTATTATCATTTTCATTATGATATCATGTTATCTCTCTTGACACATACATCTTACGTCACCATCATAATTTACTCTAGTTAGTCCCTTAGTTGGATTTATAGATCACCATTTTATTTATTTATGTCTTTTGGGTATCCATTTCTAAAATAAAATAACAAAATGACTTAATAAAACCATACTAATATTGAAATAATACCATCATATTTTATTTCTATGTGGATTAATCATGAATATAATCTCATAAATAAACTAGAACACTGGATTCCTGGGATTGGTTTTATCAATTATTTTGTAAAAAATTATTTAATAATATGTGTTTGATGCTCAAGATACCATAGTTTCTAATAGAAAAAGGCCTAAATATTTTTTGCATATTGGGATGTGTAATTATTTTTGAATACCCAAGGTATAAGCCTAAGTACAAGAAAACATCATAAAATATTAGTAGTGTAAAGAGTGTTTGGTTTTCAAGAAATTAATGTTGGTTTCGAGTGTAGAAGAAGTGTATGGTGTTGAGAGATATATTAAAATTTCATTTTTATTATGTTTCATAAAATCTAAAGAGAGTATCTTCAACATATAATTTATAAATAATTTATTTAATATCAAAATAAATCAATATCGTGGTATTGGATGTTTCATTGATGTCGATGTCTCTCATCTAAGAGGACCCTTTCAGAGATTATTTATTGTTTTGTGATGATATAAGGATATAGATTATCTGGAGGTGGTTTAAAAATGATCCTTTTCCCCCCAAAAAATCCAATTATCTCTAGGTTCTAGCATAAAGAATCTATTATATTAAATTGTTTGTGTTGATTGATTATCCATCTGTATTGAAGGGATCTGTCTGGAGTTTATTTTTATTGAATGTGATAGAGAAAGAGGAGTTGAGAGAGAACTCAATGTGCACAAAAAGTATATATTTTAAATTTTTGGATGCAACCCATAATAGAAAAGCCATATATTTATAGATCTAGGGTTTAGGATAAAATGTTATTTAATATCATGTCAACCCTTAAATAATATTATAATATTTTATAAACATGTGATATATAATAATAATAATAATATTATTATTATTACTATTATTATTATTAATATTATTATTATTTTGTGGTGCATGAAAACTTGTGCAATGAAGAATTTTATTTTACTTGTTTGTTAATTACAATTTTTCACCAAACATGGTTTTTTTCCATTCAAACTCCACTATCATTTATTGAACATAAAAATAAATACTTATATATTTCATTCATCAATAAATATTTACGATCAAAAAAATGAATAAAAATATTACTCAATAATGAGAATAATATATATTCAATTAATTAAATTCAAATAAAATTTAAATCGAGATCATTAGAAACACATAATGACTGTACCTCTAGGATTCCTTCTAATTTTAATTAGGAATACTTTCCTGAAGTCCAAGATTAATATCTAGAAATGAGTCAAGGAACCCATGAAATAGAAATAAATGTAACAATGATGAAAACCACCTATGAATGATCAGTTTATAATATAATCATTTATCAAAATATCTCATCAAGAATGTTTATTATCTATGTTAGTAACCTATATGATCGGCACATATTCTGTTGAATGTCTAAATCAAGCATGTGATTATTCAATGGCCATTGAATTTAGGTCTATGGTTCAATTCCAATCAACGTGATGAGATATCATATTCTACAAAGTTGGAAGAAAAAAAATACTTCCTCGACTTATCTATGAATGACATGTAAATCTTTACATAGGCAATGGACCGTACCTCCCTGCAAACAAATGAAATCTTGGTTTTCATCAAAAAATCTATGTTTTTGAGTAATGAAATGAATTAATGTAAATTTTAAATTCGAAGGCCTATTACACAAACCCGTAGATTGAAATATCTAATAACACCAAAACATGTAGAATTCCTACTAGAGGGAATGGACTCATAATCTTTTATCTTGTAGATTACCAAATGTGAAATTCATGGCAAAAATCCTCATAAAATTATGAGTACTCACACCAGATAATATATCTACTATGTGTCAAATCATAGTATGTTATCTGACCATAGAGAAATATTTATGAATATCATCATAACACATCAAGGATCACATCATAGCAGATAACTACTATGAGAATATCAATAAAATGCATAATGCATGACATTATTACATTAGAGTCATACATATAAATGAACAATACATAATAAAAAGTTTTATTAATATTCAATAAATCAAATATACATGTAATCAAATTAAAAAAATTATACATATGACACCAAGACCAACAAACTACCACTTAGACCAGGGCCAAATGTAGATGACTTTCAGTATGCTAGACCTGCATGATATTCATGGTTCTAATGAGCCAATGCATTAGTCAAAGGGTCTTCTATTCCATGTTTTGTGGTAATAATGCACATTGAAGCCTTATATATTTAATGGAATTCTCTTTAGAGAAGATACTTCCATCATTTGTTCTTTTTCCAATAATGGTATTTTCTGATAGCCACCAATGTATTATTATCAAAATAGGGTGTTATAATATCTTTACTACTAGTTACTACTTCAAGCTCTTATATTAAGTTGTGCCATTATACCACATCATTAGCAACCACTGATTCTGCAATATACTCAGACACTATTGTAGAAATTACTACCACATCCTTCATTAAGATCTTCCAGCTCCTAACACATCAATTAAAAGTGATTATATATCAAATTTTTTTGTTCATATCACCTTTATCTATTTTAAAACAAGATTATTTGTATCCTATGATAACTAGTTCCTTATATCCTCCATAAACCAAGATCATATCCTTATTACACCTCAGATACTTATGTATAGTTCTGACTTACATCCCATGGAATTCTCCTTTGACATCGTGATATCTTCACACAACTCTTAATGTGTAAGAGGCTTATATCTTGGTATATATACAAAAAATATATGAAAACCCATCATTGATTCATATAGAATCCTTATCATTATATGAAATGACCCAAAAATATATCAGTGATGTTTTCATGCATATAATTATTTCATATACTTATAATAACATACAGTCACATATACAGGATGAAACAAACATTATAAATGAAGAATGAATGAAATAAAAGGATTTTTCAGAAATTAAGGAACCTATACCAAAGGAATAGTAACTTGAAATTATAGTAGTAATATAACCAATTTAAATTGTCAACTAAACAATAGAATAGTAAACACAACAACGAAATTATAAATAATAATTTGGTATCTTATAAATGAAAATATGATATAAATATATCATAGTATAAGTAAATAAATGTTTTGGAAATGATAAATTATGTTTTGGTATTTTTTTGAAACATAGATGTTTATTTACAGTTCAATAATTAATATAATGATTTAAAATAAAGATTATTTTCCAAAAATAGATTCCAAAATTATTATATTGTTGTCTTATGATAATAAGATAATTTAATGAGACCTTAATTAATTTTTCAGAGTGTTATAAAATCATTTATAATGTTAAAATGGACATTTTTCGAATAAATGATGATTTTAATAAAAAAATTATTTATCATATTTTGAAAATTATTTTAAAAAATGGAGTTATTTTTGAGTTATACACATCAAAATATTCTTAGGGTGATTTCTTTCGATTTTTCTAAAATAGTTGAATTTTTTGTGAATTGTGAAATATGGTAATTTATAGTATTAGTTAAATACATGAATTATATAGTCATGGATGATATTTGGTTGATGTGATCACCCTTGGTTCAAATTAACATGTACTAGTTTCTATAAATAATCACAATAATCCAAACAATTCAATGTCTTGAGCCAACATGTAAACAACTGAATAAAAAACCCTTCTCCTCCACTATAAATTGCTCCCCTAACCACATGTTCTCTTCACACCTCTTAAGCATTAAATATTTCCCAATTTCTCCCCAATAATATTATTATGTCTCTTCAACATTTAAAGGATTTTCTAATCTCAATAAAGGACCAAAAGAAATTTCTCTAAGGAGTTCTCAAGGATAAGAATTCAAGAGGTAATGTCCTCTTTTACACTATTTATTTCCTTTTCACTTTTTTTATTTTCTTATACTCTATTCACCTCCTATTCACAATAATTCATGATAACTAATGTATCATATATATAAAATAATTTTATTTTGTTAACGTAAAATCCACCGTCAAGTCTCTTATCCTCTTCCTTTTATTCTAAAAGTGAAAATATCATATGTGAGGTGTTGATTTATCACTTTTTAGGATGAAAAGTTTTCATTTTCATTTATGTCCAACCAGGATGGTCCTAAAACCATTATAATGGTTGGTAAATACTATAAAATATATTTTAGAACCATTTTTATGCTTTTAGAACTATATTTTATACACAATAATGAATAATGAAACCAAACTAGTTTGTGATGATAAAAAACTACCAAAATAATATAAATGATTATCACAAACATCTTATCTAATGATTCATCATCATTATAAACATAGATAAGAGTTATTTAACCATATAATCTTACGTTTTTTAATTAATAACATATAAGATAAATTATATATATCTATTTCCATTTTACATGATCTTTCATACATTTATACATGTGAACCCATTATGAAAACCAAGGAAACGAACTCTCCTAATCGAAAACCTTGTACCTAATAACACATTAAAAAAATTATAAATGATAGTAAAAACATTATAAAAAACCCAATACAGTTATAAAAGGTTTTTAATTAAATAATTAATTAATTAACTTCATTATTTAGTATATTAAGAAAAAGTTCAGAACACATTTAAATATAAGGTAAGTGATTCTTTATAAACCTCCATTTTTTTCTTTAGGTTACACTTTCTCTCTCTTTATCATACTTTAATTTTTTTAATAAAATTTAATCCTTCTAAATTATTTGTTTATTTTCCTACCATATGTTCTTATCCCGATTCATCTTTCATTTTTGGAGAAATACATATTTTATAAGCTTCCCTTCCCATATCCTCTTAATAAGAAAGCCCAATTAAAGGGAACTTCTATAATTCCTACTCCATTTCAATTAAAATACATTATATATTTTAATAAACCATTATACTTTTATGAAATATCTCATATTAACATGAAATAAAATATTTTTCATTTCGGGGTTTATAAAAATAATTATTACATTTCTATTTTAAATACTTTTCAATGTTTTCCCTTAAAATGCACTAAATTGGCTCATTTATAAAGTTTATTAAACAATATTTTCAGAAAATTTCATCTAATTTGTACATAATTTGTCATTGTATTTTCATAATATGTTATATTAATGTCCATTTATAACATAAATCCATTCTATCATGAACTCTTTTGTGATACACCCTTTGGTTATACCTTATGACATGTTTGTGATACCAAATTATTTATTTGGGTAACACATTTGTTTATATTTAATTTATTATTATTCTTATGGAAAAAATATTCATGATAATTTTATAAGGAGTGTGACCATATATCACTCCAATTCATTGGATAATGTTTAGTCTCATGATAAATCATGTTGGAACAGAGGGTGAACCTGAATCCTTTATGGGACGTTTTCCTCCAATTGTAATGTTCTCAATAGTTAGAACTGAATTATGATTATTCCATGATGTGTGTTATAACAAGATTACTATGATTCCATGATTTCATATACCCATGTTGTACATGTTATTCTTCAATATGATTTTTCATTATCAATTCAATTTTATTTCATCATGTTATTCCCTTTATCCCATGAGATTTGCTTTATTCCTATGATTATACCCTTATTGGGTTTTTTTCACATGTCATTGTTTAATGTTTTCCCTAGGTTATTCTATGCACATGTATCATATCAATGGAATGCATGATCTCTTTATAGATGATTAAATTAAAAATGTTTTAATCTATTTCTAGGTTTTCAGTTTTTGGTACATAATAATCCAAAGACATTATAATTTACGATCCTTGGAATGTAATTTGATGGTTAATTATGCTTAAAATCAGGTAATAATATGTGTAAAATGGTAGGGTCTCTATAGTAATAATAGAAAAGTCTTATTATTTATGGGTATTAGGACTAGAGAATATTAGTAATAATTCTAGCGACAATTCTATCACTATGGATAACTTTTATTGAATCTTAGGGTATCAAAATTATGGATATACTATTCATTTCCAATTTTATCCTTACATGATCAATGTTTTCCATTTATATGCATATTAAATAAGTATTCAAGACCCTAATTGTACTTTATTTCTCGTAATTATTGGATTAAAATATAATAACATGTGTCGATAATCAATGTGATATTCAATGTTACTATTGGCCTAATGATATACTAAATATGATGGGAATGACTGCTCAAAAATTCATGATTGTACTTTCTCAACTGGTTCTAGTTATGAATAATAACATGAGTCATATGGAACACCCTCCTTCTTCTAAGAAAATGAATGTTGTGGTTGAATAATTCAGGTGGCAAATTCTTCCCATCTCTAGCTGATATTCTAATCCCATAAACATGGAATAAATGGATTAAATTCATTGAGAAGATATTCTCTATCCTCAATTGCTCAGACGAAGAGAATGTTGTAATGGAAGCCTGTCATTTGGATGGGAAAGCAGATCAATGGTGAAAACTGATCAAGAATAAACAGTCCAAAGAGGACATTGATTCCATGGAATTTGTGTATTTATAGAAAATAATTTTCAATAAATATTTTCCCTGAAACCTATTTCTTAATATGGAAAGAGAGTTCCTTGGATTGAAGAAAATTTGAGATGAGTCTATTGTAGAATACAAGGAAATATTCACAAATATTAAAAAATAAGCCTATTGATTTTCATGAACATGGAATTCAAGGTGGGTCACTTTTTTATCAAACTAAATAAAAGTCTATGAAAAGTATTGGTGATTAGATACATAGACAGTTATAAAGACATAGTTTATTATTCCCTTAATATTGAAATAGATATCAAAGACTCTCAGTGGTATTGTGGTATTGAGGATAAAATGAGAAAAATTTAGTTTAATATGGGTGGATCAATGGATAAATATGACGATGAAAGGAAGTCCCAACATCCCATGTGTCAAATATTTGGGAACGAACCATCCTAGAAACTAGTTAAAGGGATCCAATAGATGCTTCAAATGTGGAAGATAAGATAGTATGGACAATAATTTCCAAATGGATATAATGAATACCAATAATGTGGGATATGACAGGAAGGTTCAGATCAACTGTCCACATGTAGTGTAATATTTCAACGGCAAGGAACATGGGAATTATCAGATCCATTTCCATAATCCATGGGTTTTTGGAGGCAATCAACAACAAAAAACTCTAAGGTATAATGTAAGGGAATATTAAATCACTACAATTGATGTGGATGCTGACAATGATGTTGTGATAGGTATGCTATCTATTCTTTAAAGAATAGTGAATGTATTATTTGATTATTGTTCAACGCATTATTTCATATCATACAAGTTTAATAGAACTATTCAAACAACACCTCAAAATATAGAGGTTGAGATATCAATGAGAATATAAAATTGGGAAATTATTTCATCCAATGTATAAAAATCTTCCCTAGTAAGTATTTATAGACTAAACCTCTCAGATAATATTTTCATTATTCCTTTGGTGGAGTTTCTTGCTATATTTAACATGGATTGGATATCCTTATATAATTCCAGTATCGACTAAAGAGAAAGGGATATCACTCTTCACATCTTAAGGAATCATTCAATTCTATAACAGTATAAGGAGGATGTTGATTCACTATCAGAATAATAATTTCATCTTTACGTATTATTTCCTTCTAAGGAATCAAATATAGATATAATTATTGAGATAAATTAGATAAGAATTCTTGAATACATGCCCATTGTGAAGGACTACACTGATGTGTTCCATAATGAATTGTATTGTCTTCCTCCTGAATCATAGGATGAGTTTTCAAATGAACTTATACATGGATATACTCTTATATCAATGAAAAATTATATAATTTCAACTGTAGAGTTGGAGGAACTGAAGAAGAAGATTCAAGATAATCTGGATATGAGTATTATATATCAGAGTGCTTCACCATGGGGGTACAACAGTCCTCTTGGTCAAGAAAAACGATGGATCAATTAACCAATGTATTTATTATATTAAGCAAAAAAAATCATGAAAAAAAACAATATGACATTCCGTGGATAGATGACTTATTTGATAAAGTAATTGTGGGAAATTATTTCACAAGGGAAACCCTTCGATCAGGATATATCCAATTGAAGGATAAGAAGGAAGATATAACCAAGAGTACCTTTAAAATGATGCACAGACACTATGAGTTCCTAGTGTGGCCCTAAAGACTCACTAATTATCTAGAAATATTCATGTAATTGAGGAATAGAGTTGTTAAATAATAACGTGAAAAATTTGGTAGTATTTATTGATTACATTATAATATTCTCCAAGAGTAAGGAGTACCATGTGGAGCATTTGAATACTGTGATGAAGACATTGCGAATGGAGAAACTTTATAGAATATACAGTAAATGTGAGTTCTGGATGGATGATATATGAAGCACAACCGATTATCGCCTATTGAACATTAAAATTTATGGTTCTTTATAAATGTGTATAGCAGAACCCATATCCAATCTTCGACGATGATACAAAATTTAGATCCTCTTTTTTTTTTATATTTTGATTGGGGTGGGGGTGGTGGTTGTTTGTAGTGTTAAGAAGAAATAGTTCAATAATGAAGATTTATTTAACAATTTATTAATTATTTAGGTGAGTTCATCATCAGGGTGTTATGCCTATGATATCCTTGATCTTTTCATTATTTTTCATCAATTCAACATCCACTTCACAATATGATTTTTGATCAGAATTCCTAATTGTATTGGATTTAATCCAATCCCCAACTAAATTATTGATCTTAATAAATTATTGTTGATGGAAGGTTCAATATTTTATAAATCTATGTTTTATTTTGGTTCCAATAATTCATGAACTCCACATGTCAAACAAAACATGTCATTAATTAGTGCATTTTATGTTCAACATACCCAATGTTAATTTGAAGAATATTAATTGAAAAAATGATCTCAATCACTTAACATCCCCAAATTATTATTCAACCTAATGGGTTATTTACTCAGTCATTGATATGATTGGTAATCTAGTTTATGATGTTTAAGGTTAAGAGTAAAAAATTGAAAAAAAATAACAGGACAAGATAAGAGAAGTGCTTTGAACACCAACATGAATGGTAAAGAGAATTAAACATGGATTCTTGATTCAATGAGAAATAAAAAGAAGGGAATGATGAAAAATTATTTAATTTTTTTAATTAAATTAATATTAAACAATATACAATGGATGAGAATTATATATTGTGAAGAATAAACATGTATTTAAATTCAAATGAAAATAAAAACAATATACGCAATTACAATTGAAAATAAGGGAAAACAACCATGAAATGAAAAGAGAAGGAGAGGTGTCCCTTGTTGATAATATATTAAGTAAAGTCTTAAAATTCCATTGGAATCTATATAGTCATTAAAAATATCTTCCGTATGTGATAAAATTCAACCCGTTTCAAGGAGAAGAGGGGGTTGTATTTTTATAAAAAAATATAGAACAATTTGCATTTCAAAACTATCCCTCATAATGGATTCACAATTTTACAATTCAGAGAGATGAATATGGAGGAATATAATTATTCAAAAATGTATATATAGATGTGTATAGTTCACAATACATTGTCTATGGCTATTGGAATTTCTGATACATAGTTTCACTATTTTGGTAAACTATGTCATGCCCTCTAATTTGTTTTCAAATATTTCCCTGGAATAAATGATAATACATTTTAGGCATGGAATTTCACATAAAATACGAACCATTTATTCTAAAAAGTTTGGAATAAGTATATTTTACTTAATTACACAAAATATAATCTCAAAAAGTCTATTTTATTTCTAAATAATTCATGAAAAGCTTCCAGTTATTCATTCCTGGGTAGATTTGTGGTCCAGACTTCAAAAAATCATTTGGGACCTTTATTTTGGGATATGGGCCTTGATATTTTATCTAGGATGCTTGTGGATATTCACTATTATATTCAGGAGTTTCATTAAAGTTGTTTTTCTAGATTGATCGTAGAAATTATATTTTCCAAGAAGGTCTAGTTTTCATTATAGGTTATTTGGGCCTTGTTTTATGGTTCATATGACCCTTAAAATGGCCAAATTAACCCAATATCCAATATAATGATTGGAAGTAAATTGAGTTATAGACACTAAAAAAAGAATCACAAAATATTAATAATTAAGCTGAGTGTTATTATTAATTTATACTAAACTGAATTAGTATTAATAAAAATAGAGCAAAAAATTTATATTTTATTTTAAAACATGATTATTTTACACCATTTATGCACATTTAACTATAAATAATAGAAAGGGAATAAATAAAAATTCATGAATAAGTAAATAACAACAATTTCACCACAAATTACCTTAAAAATGTCCTTATGTACAACAAATATTAAAAACCTAATGAAATAATTTCCACAAAATAATAAATATAAAAAGTTTGTTTTCACCAATCTAGGGGTAGATAATAGTCCACACATCCATAATGAATTCCACTATAGTTTGTTATAGAAATAATTTTTCTAAAAAATAATTTTGCATGCTCAAAATTTTAAATGAATAATGTGGGATCTCAGAACCCACTCATCTCAAGCTGATAAATATTTACTTATTGATGTTCACATATTCATCAACCAAAACAGGAAATCTTAAACATATTAAAAGAATTTAGATTTCATTACCTTCAATAATGTGAAAAATAATTCAGTGGTATTTTAAGGCAGTTTCCAGTGTCTATGTGATGGTAGAAATATAGTGTCCAAATGTGTGGAAATGAGGGGTAAAACACCATCACAGGCAAAAAATGCAATTTTTTTAAAAAATGATACATGGAACAAAATGGAAACACATATTTATAGGGTGATTAATTTGTGAAGGGAAATAATTGAGGGAGAAAATTGGAAGCAGATGAAATTATGAAACACAAATTTTATCCCAAAATCACATGAAAATATGATGCAAGTGTTCTTTATTTTTTTATCTTTTTTTCAATAATTGTGATTGTAAAAAATATCGAACTCATCACCCAAAATAGGATTGATCTCCACATGACTCTAATAGTAATAGTAAGAACAAGATCAAGGGTTGAGGATGAGTGGTTTTTGACCCCCCTTAGAAGCAACACATTCTTATTTTCATGTTGTTTTTATTTTTTTCCATTTTTTAACACTACTAAATATATTATACAATAGATGTCATAAACATACATACATTCCAAAAAAACATTGAATGGACACCTCTCCCCCAAACATAATTGAATTCATTCCCTCAATAATATTAGAACACATTGAAAATCAAACTATGAGTAGACAAAATTAAATACACCCCACAATTAAATTTCCAAAATTTATGCAATGTAAATGAAAATAGATATTAGGTAGGATAAGGTTTTGGGATTTTAATGAGGGTATAATTTTTTTCCATAGGCTCAAAGGGTCTTTCCAAAGGAGTGTTGAGGTATGTGTAATGGGAGGATATTGTTCTATTGTGATTCTAATGTGGTTCTGAAAATGCCTCTCTCATATTAATACATGCTAAAGTAGGAAATTTAGCATAGAGGTCCTCAAACTCCAAAATCAAAATTAGGTGTAAAAACACACATTATTAAAATATGCCCACAAGATGCCTTGACATGAAAGATGAAGTTGTTCTTCATGTTTGAGGATGAGTAATTTTTAATATAAATAATTTTGCATTAAAAATTTATTATTCTTGAAAAAAAATTAAATATCCATATTTATGATGAAAATAAAAAAAGTTTGGTATAAAAACTAGTCATAGGACTCACCAAAAATGGTTGGTCAAAATTTCAAAATTTAATGAAGAGTAATTATTAATCTTTTTTTTGTATTTTTTAGTTTTAGGGTTTTATAGTGTTCTTAAAATGGAAAACCACATAAAAGATAAATAAGTAAAAAGGGATTAATGAATAAATTGGTTAAAAAGATGGAGAATAAGAGAGGAAGAAGATGAAATATAGATAGAGAGAGATGGGAGGAGATGGAGTTAAAGAGAATAAGGTTCCCCTGGTTTATATTTTGTGGGTTCTTATCTCCTTCCAGTTGTGGGTTGGTGAATGTAAATGTGTTTCCTTGGGTGTGTGACCTCTCATTGTAATGCTCTATCCTATATCCATTACATATAAGAGAATAAAAATTAAAATAATTATTCATTTCATGAAAAACAAATAAAATTAATAATTATAAAATTTAAATAAAAATTTGGTTGCCTCCCAAAAAGCACTGCATTTATTGTTTCTATATCTAGAAAATTGTATTATACTAGCCACAGTCCAATTATGGCCACCATATTTTTTCATCTCCATCATTTTTCCATAAAAAACATCTCATTTGGGATTCCTAGTTGTTTATTTGATAATGTATTATGTTCTTAGTTTTTGTGATTTCAATTCATTGGGGGAGGAAAGAAAATGTTGGTATAATACCTTTAGTCCTCATCTTGAGGAATGATGTTTTCCATAGAGTGTTTTTTTCAATGCATGTAAGTTAGAAAAAATGATTCAATTTTTATGGTACGTTAATATGTTGTTCAGACAATATAAAATGAGAGTATGAGATTCTAGTTGTTTTAAACTCATTTTTTCAACACATTTTAATGTTATGTAATGAGTATCAAAGGAGACATGATACCAAATATATTTCTACATATCATTAATATTAATTTCAGATTAAATCTCCCATTTGAGTGAGTCATAATTTGGGGATATTGAGAGAATGACAGCTTTTTCTCGATTAATATTATTTAAATTAATATTGTGTATGTTGAACAAAAAATATCATGGATTAATGACATTTTTTTGACATGTTGATTCCATGGAATATTAGAACCACAAGAACACATGGTTTCATGAGATATTGAACCTTCCATTGAAAATAATTCAATATTGGGTTATATGTAGATGAGAAAGGATGAGAGTGGGGTTTGGTGGAGTTTTAATGAATTTAACTGATTGCTGAGAGATGGTGTTCCTTTGAAACTATGCTATTTTGAGATCCATAATACTTGAAGAATTGGATGGATCATCTTATAGATGAGTACATTTGTTGGTTGGATGATATGGTGAGCTATAGATTCTCAAATTTGCAATAGGTCTAGGAAATAATGATTGTGGGGAAGATGGGATTGGAGATTTGGAATCTATATCTTGTTGACACACACAAGACCTATAAGTTCAGTGAATCCACATTACAATCATGTTAGGCTCTATGGATTGATCCTCTTGGACCTATTTGAATTATTCATCTGCTCAATTATGGAATTGTTTTTTTCATCCAAGATGCACATGAGATATTTTGAAGCTGCAAGAGTTCTTTAAACAATGGAATTTCTACTTCCAACATCAATGAGAGTTCACTCCATTGAAAATAACCCCTCATAGTAGTATTGGACCAAAAGTTGTTTAGGGATTTGGTGGTGTGGCCAAGTTTCTGTAAGCTTTTTCAACCTCTCCCAATAATCATAGATTGATTCATTATGGAATTGAATTACACCACTTATTTCATTTTGGATAGAAGCACTATGAGAATCAAGAATGAATTTCTCTACAGAGATTCGCTTCATGGAATTCCATGTTGTTATGGAACCAAGAGGGATGTATATTAACCATCAATTAGTAGAGTCAGCAAGAGATAGAGGGAATGTTTGATGTTTTATTTGTTCTTTATAAACTCTTTGAGGCTTCATGGTAGAGAACACAATATGGAACTCATTGAGGTGAATATGAGGATCCTCACTAGCTATCCTTTGGATATGAGGTGTAAGATGAATCAAAAACTATTTAAGATTGACAGAAGCCTCAATATTGTTTTATTAAATGCCAAGGGGTAGTAATTAATATTAGGGGGAGCATGTAATTTTAGGGTTTATAACTAGGATTGGACATATCTAGTTCAATTGGTTGTGAAATTAAGGGTTCGAGAGAGATTTGATTATCCCAAATGGTCCTCCTTTGTCAGTGAAGACTTCACTAAATTTCCAGGTCAAAACAATTTGATGGATTCTTTGGGAGGATATGTGGAATTATATAATGTTTTTGAAAGAGTGAGGAAGGCAGGATTTTATTTATGGTTTTTATGATTTATGATTTTTTATGATAATGTGTCCTTTTATTTGTGTTTTTTAGATATTTTTTTGTTCATTTTTTTTTATGAAAATAAAAAACCATCAACTATTAGTTTCACCATCCCTGAAAATGTCACCATTTAAATCATACATGATTTTCCCCTATTAAACATTAAATTATTTTGTGCTATGATAATGTGTATAGTGACACTCGGGTCGAATCCTCGAAGATGATACAAATTTTAGAGTCTAATTTTTTTAGTTCATGATATTTTGATTGGGGGGGGGTTTGTATATCATTGATGAAATATTGATTAATTAGGATTGATTTAAAAGTTTAATAATGAATGGGGTGATTTCATAATTCAGTAGTTATGGTTGTGATATCCTTGAGCCTTTCTATATATTTCATTAAATCAACATCCACTTCATAATATGATTTTTGATTGGAATTCAAAATAGTTTTAGAGTTAATCCAAGCCACAACTATGGTATTGATTTTAATCCATTTTTGTTGATGGAAGGTTCAATATATAATGAACCAATGAGTACTTGTGGTTCAAATATTACATGTAATCCACATTTCAAACAAATCATTTCATTAATCCATGATATTTTATGTTCAACATACACAATATTAATTTATGGAATATTAATCGACAAAAAGCTCTCAATCACTCAACATCCCCAAATTATGACTCAAAAAATAGGAGATTTACTTGGACATTAATATTCTTAGTAATATGGTTTATGATTTTTTAAGTGATGAGTAAAAAATAGAAGAAAAATCACCAGAAAAGATAGGTGTAGTGTTCCGAACACACACACCAATGATTAATATAACTAAACACAAAATATTCATCGAATAAGAAAGAGAATGAAGCGAATTATTTTAAACATTAGTTAATTTTTTTTAATAACATTAATATTAGAAAATATAGGTTGGATTATAATTATATATTATGAATAAGAATGATGCATTAAAATTCAAATGAAATAGAAAACAAATTACATGATTTCAATTGAAAATAATGGAAAACAAACATGATATGATAAGTGTAGAAGAGGTATCTCTTGTGTAAAAAATAATAAATAAATCCCTATCAATAAATTTTTCAATATCTAGTATTTACCAATATCCTTCTTATGTGATGAAATACAAACCCCATTCATGGAGTAGAATGGGGGTATTTATAGTCCAAGGGAGTGGACTGTTTTCATTCCAAAACATTTCCTAATACTAGATCACCAATTTGACAATATAGACAGTTTAATATAGAGAAATATTTTTATTAAAATATTAATATATGGATGTGGAATGTTTACCCTCAAAATTTGGTAACCATTGTGTAATGACCCAAATGTGGAGCCCCTCCACTGGTGCACTGTACCCGGTTCGCCACATGACCTCAAGCGCCTTTCCCCAAACTCCAGAGGCTACCGACTAGAAGCGAGGGTCATGGTAAGTTATTGGGGAAACTATGACCTCATTTTGTAAGGTATACATGAATGAACTAACAGTAAATAAAGGATGTAGTAAATAATACGCAACAACTGGAATCAAACAGCAGAAGACATGAATATATAGAAATGATGATAATGATGTAGTAGGTACAAGTATATAAGGAAAGCAGCAAACACAACAATGTTCTGAAATATGATTGAACATAATTACTAAAGAAACAGAAAAAGAAAAGAAGATGATTAACTCCTCAGTATCTCAAGCCTCGGTTCGGTCCCATGCTCTCCAGCTCTAGTGAAATCAAGAACCTGATGTATAAGGGTGCTTTCCCTTATCTATACCTACAACAAAACAGTCTGCTTGGACCCAATAGAATAGCCCAAACAGGGTGTGAGACAATACCGCAGTAGGAAACCACCCAAAGATATGTGCTTAACAGTAAATGAATACATGGCAAGTAAAGTACATGAACAGTAAATAGGAAAAATACACAACAGCTACAATCAACAGTTCTAACGTATAAAGCACACAAGTAAACAACCAACAACAAGTAGAAAACTGGTAACCCTCTAGGTAGCTCTCACAGCCTAACACCTATGGTTCAACCTACAAGTACTAGAAACCTTCTTCGAGGCACACAAAGTCTCACCCCTCTGGTTCAACTAAATAATAGACTCTCTGAGGAAGCACTCACCGTCAATTCCCCCTATAGTCTTGAATCGTGCTAAAGGCTCTCTGGGGAAGCACCCAATCTCTCATTCCCCATGTGACCCGCGTCGAGGAACTACATACTCTCTAAGGAAGCACTCATCGTCAATTCCCCTTGTGGTCTCACATCATATCTAAAGACACTCTGGAGAAGCCCTTACATACATTCTCCCTATGGTCTACTACACTAGGTTCTCATAGTCCTGTGTGAAATATACATGCTCAGCGCACATACCACGTCCATGTAAACCTCATGAACTACATAGCTATCATTATAAGACTCAACAACATAACAAATCAACAGTTCCACTATCCTATAGCTTTGCATGGTAACTGGAAAATGCCAAACATGAAAAACAAGCATGTCAATAATACAGAGTACAAAAAAACTACTCTATTCACAAAGGTAAACCTCCACTATAGCAATCAAGAAAGTAGGCAATCAACCAACGACAAAACAGGGAAAGACACAATTCCCGTTCAAGTGAATTGGCGCAATTTCACCAAATATTCAATGACTTTTTATATAAAGGCACAAACCACCTACCTCAATCCTAGGAGATTGATATACATGAACCACAATGACTGATTCTCCCTAGAATGTCGTAGATCCAAGAAAACGCGGAAATCATTCAACCTTAGATAACTTGAGAAGGAGGAATAATTTGAAAACAAGGCTCAAGAATAAGGGAGAACTCACCGTTGCTCTTCCAACACAATCGGTAGAGATCGAATCAGAGAACGGACGGAGAGGTGGGAGCTCGTCGAAGATTCATGGATAATCGGCGCTCTCAGATGAATTAGACCTAGAAGAAGGTGTTTCTATGTGTCAGGCGCGACCCCAGTCTATTTAATGAAAAAAAGAAATTACACATCATGTAATTTTAGAGTACACGACGTGTACGGGGTCTTTCCTTACTCTACCAAAATCGGCCTCCACGTCACCCCTACACACCATGTGTGTGGCCCGGGCATGGCCAGCACACGGCTTCGAGCCGGAGAAGAGTACATGCCATGTACTCAGAAAGTACATGGCCTGTACATCAAAATATTCCAGAAACATCATTTTTCTTAAAAACTTCAGAAAAAGGAATGGCGTACCTGAAATGAAGATCTGGGTTCTTATAAACTTCCCCTATTAAAGAAATTCATCCCCGAGTTTCCCTAATGGGGCGTAGAAGATGAAATCCAGAACAGCTCCAGCCACTGCGACCGCACATCATCCTCTCTCTCCCAAATCTCATCCTATACTCACCCATGTTGCCATAATAGCCATACAAGAGGAATAGACCACCCATAGAGAACCCCAATACTGCTATCGACAATCCGGATAGGATGCTCCTCAAACGATGCATCCGCTTCGAGCCCAACTTCTTCAGGCTGAAAGACCTGAGACAGGTCTGAAAAGTAACTTCAGATCTGAGGGGCCTGGAAGAAGTTGTGTGTGGCCCGATACCTCTAAGGTAGCTGCAACCGATAGGCAACCGGTCCAACTCTATCCAAAACCTCAAACAGACCAAAGTACCGCGGTGAAATCTTACCCTATCTCTGAATCCTCTTGTGTCCCAACGTCGGAGCGACACGGAGGAAAAACTGATCCCCGACCTCAAACTCCAAAGGTCATCTCCGTTGATCAGCATAATATTTCTATTGAGAATTTTCTATATCCATCCTCTTCCGAATAAACTCTATATGCTCAAAGGTCTCCAGAACAAGATGAGGTCCCATCAAAGCTTCCTCTCCTGCCTCCAGTCAGCATAAGGGTGATCAGAATGACCTACCGTACAGAGCCTCATAAGGTGACATCTGAATAGTATTCAAAAAACTTATGTTGCAGGTGAACTCCTCCAGAGGCATATGATTCTCCCAAGAACCGCCAAAGTCCAGAATGCAGGCTCTGAGCATATCCACTATCACCTGGATCGTACGCTCAGACTGGCCATCTATCTGGGGATGGTATGATGTACTCAAAATTACCTGTGTACCCAAGGCCTTCTAATGTCCCTACCAGAACCAAGAGGTGAAACGTGTATCCCTGTCTGAATCATTGGAGTGTGGAACTCCATGCAGACGTATAATCTCTCGAATGTAAAGTCGTCCCAGATCATAGAAATTGAAGGTCTCCTTGATCAGTAAGAAGTGAGCAACCTTTGTAATCCTATCGACGACAACCCAAACAACATCGTTACCTCGGGTTGACCATGGAAACCCTGTCATGAAGTCCATTGTGACATCATTCCATTTACACTTCGGAATTGGTAAATGCTGTAAAAGGCATGCGGGTCATTGATTCTCCACCTTCAACTGCTGACAAGTATAACATCTCATTAAAAGACCATCAATATCCCTCTTCATACCTAGACACCAATACCGGCGATGGCGATCCTGATACATCTTTGTGATGTCAGGATGAACATCCCAAACTGAGAAATAAAAATCCCATATCAGCTCCTCACGTATGTCTGCTGAAACCCATACGTGTCCCTGGAAATGAATGATCTCATCCTCGCCCACTATCCATCCAGGAAGAGGGTCCTCTCCTGACACACACTCTCGTAGGACTAAGCCTTATGAGTCTGATAGCTGCCTCATCCACACCCAATCAAGTAGTGCCGAGGTAACAGATACATATGATAGGTATGTCTGTCCCAGCCTGTCGTGCACCTCTAGATGCAGCTAAGAGAACAAATCCATAAGATGCCACTCACTGCTGGCCTCCTGAACTGCCTGAATCTGAGTTCACTGGCTCAACGCATCTGCCACTGCGTTGCTCTTTCCCGGAGTATAGGAAAGCTTAAAATCAAAAGAATAATGATAGTCGACCCACCTGCGCTACATCAGATTCAAATAAGACTGTGTGAATATGTACTTGATACTATTGTGTTCGGTGAAGACCACAAAGTTCTCTCCCAAAAGATAGTGTCTCCAACAACGTAAGTCATGAACAACAGCTGTCAATTCTAGATCGTTCATCGGGTAGTTTGTATCATGTGGCCTCAACTACCAAGACCTGTATGCAATGACTCCATCTCCTTGCATAAGCACATCGCCCATCCCGATACCTGAAGCATCACAATTAACAGTGTACCTCTTGTCTGGATCTGGCAAGACTAGTATCGACACTGACGTCAATCTTCCCTTCATCTCCTAAAAGGCTGACTCACAAGAATCTTACCATAAGAACTTCACCCCCTTCTTGGTCAGTCCTGTAAACGTTGCTTCTAGGCATGAAATGTCTTAAATGAAGAATCTGAAGTATCCAGCCATCCCTAGGAAACTCCGTACCTCCAAAAAAAAAATTCGACTACTCCCAGGATACGACAGATCTCACTTTATCAAGGTCCACAGATTTCCTTACCTATGAGATGAAGTGACCCAAAAATTGAAACTGTTCCATCCAAAAGTGGCACTTCGAGAGTTTAGTATAAAGCCGATGCTCTCTCAGTGTACTCAAAATGATCTAAAGATGGGTAGCATGGTCGTGTCGAGTTTGAGAGTACACTAAGATATCATCCAGGAAGAACACGAAAATGGAATCCATGTATGGTTGGAACACTTGGTTCATTAGGGCCATGAAAACTGCAGGCGCATTTGTGAGACCGAATGGCATAACCTTATACTAGTAGAGTCCATACGTGCTTATGAAGGCTCCCAGAGGTATATATTATGGTCTAATGCACAACTCATGATAACCAGACCTCATGTCAATCTTCGAGAACACTCGGGCTTCATGAATCTGGACAAAGAGGGCATCGATCCTCGGAAAGGGATATCGATTATTAACCGTCAACTGGTTCAGCTTCCAATAATCCACACAAAGTCGAAGGGTACCACCTTCCTTCTTCACAAACATGATAGGAAAACCCCATGGAGAAGTACCAGCTTGGATGAAAACATTTTCCAAGAACACATCCAACTTCTTCTTGAGCTTCTGTAACTCAGGTGTAGCCATACCATAAGGAAGAATAGAAACTGGTGCTGCTCCTGGCATGAGCTCAACAGAAAATTCTACCTCATGCTCTGGATGAAAACCTGAAAATTCATCTAGAAAGACATCCCTAAAATGATCCACCACTGGAGGAATGTCCAACTTCAAAGTCCCCTGATCATCCAGATAAAGACTAGCAATCTGGGTTGTCACCCTTCCGAGCCCATGATTCTCGAGTCCTGCTCAACTCACCTGTACATCCCATTCGCCTATATAAATAAAAGATTCATCCTCTGGTGAAATGAAACTCACTCTATGATGATAAAAGTCGACAACTACATGGAAAGGAACTAACCAGTACATCCTGAGAATGACATCATAGCATGTAATCTCTAGGATATAGCGATACCATAAGAAACAATACCCTACAACCTATAGAGGGAACTCACTACACTATCTCAGACTAGATGTCCCTTTCCCCAAAGGTGTGTCTAGTGTCAACGAGTCGTCAGAAGAAAAGACGCAGAGACCAAGGCTCTCCATGACAGCAATAGAGATAAAGCTATGCGTAGCAATTGTATCAAAAAGAGCAGAAGATAAAATTGAGGCTACTAAAATCGTACCTCAAACTGTAGAAGAGCCGGGATCCAGCTCCTGATAGGTCTGCGCCGTGGAAAAAGACTCGCCTACACTGAGGCCCTATGCCCCTGGCTGACCACTTTGAGCTGATCCACCTTGTAGGTGCTGAGGGATAGGTGGCTGACTGCTATGCCCTCTACCTCCACCTCACCCCGTACGGCTGAATAAACTCCAGTTCCCCGACTTGTGAGAAACTGGTGGTACTACTCCTAATCGAGCAGTCATGGAAGAACCCCAGTCAGCAGATACTAGTGTGAAAACCTAGAAGAAACACTGAAGGTGGAACATATTGCTGCATGATCGGCACTCCACAGGGTCTCTCTGGCACTACGACCTCGTGTTCCATGACAGACCACACTGGTAGCATACCACCTAGTTGCCAGACGATGCATCTCGCTTTCTTGGATCACAGTGCGTAGAATTCCTACGACATGTTTTGTTGTCATTGGGAGGAAAACTAGCTATGGAAGCAGAACCGCCCTTCCTCGCAGCTCCTGAGACTCTCATATTGAGTTCTGCAATTAGTGACTGATTGGCGATGGAAGTTATGGAAGTCAACTTAAGATATTCACCTGCGAGTGGATCTCTCACCTGAGACCATCCTAGAACTTCCTTGCTAAGAACACCCCACTCCCATACTAGTGGGGTGTGAAACGTTGTAGCTCGGTGAAACGAGAGGAATACTCAATGACAGAAAGAGTACCCTGCTCTATGCTCATGAACTCCCGGGCTTGGTCGACCCTTAGGGTCTCTAGGTAGAATTAGTCATAAAAGACGCACTAAAACTCCTCCCAAGCCATAACCTGCTGATGACCCGCCAGTGAGATCACATCCCACCTCCTCCTGGACAAATCTCAGAGCATGTAGGTAGCGAGCGTGACCCGCCTTTCTGGAGGCGTATCCAGATGCTCAAAGATAGTCAGCATTGCTTCCAGCCCTGACTCTGCAACCTGTGGTCCTCCTTTCCCTGATGAAGTAGGAGGATGCTGCTGCTGGAAAACCCGCGTCATGTCTACCATAGTCATGGTGGGAGGCGGTACTCCCTGAAAGGTCTGGATCATCCTCATAAAACCTTCCCTGAACTGTGCATCAGTATCTGCAACTGGTATGATAGTGGTTGCCAAGGCTGGATCGACAGGAGGATTGGAAGGAAGTCCCCGATCAGCCATATCTGGCATCTGATCACTGCCTGACCACAGACGTACAACCAGATGACATCTCGAAGGAATATTTATGAAAGATCAAAAACATACCTTAGATCAGACAAACAAGGACAGAGAACAAAAGCGTACAAAATGGGATCATGGGAAGGAAAATACACATGTTTACAAAAAATAACCACAGGTCCTGTATAAAAACTACACGACGTGTCTTCTTAAGCCACTGACTTGGGCATGTAACCCTGACCTACAAGTCGTGTAACACCACAAACTACACGTAGTTTGACCCAACACACGATGTGTACTTTAAAACTGTTCCCCTTCCCGAATCTCCTTACACGGCTAACCCACATAATACGACATAACCCGAAACTACATGGCTAGTTTTGAACAAACACAGAGTGTACTATAAAATTATTTGACAACCCATGTTGTTAATTACACGTCCGTATACACGGCCTGACCTCACAGGGCATGTTCCGAACAAACACGGTGTGTACAGGTGAAGGTCACACCATCCAGTGTTGTTCATGACACGACCCGATACCTGAACAAGTGTACAAGGCGTGTTATGAAAACAATACAGTATCTCTAAGAGATGGTGATGCCAGCCTGTGTTGTTCGTGACATGGCCGGGTACTTGGACAGGACTACATGGTGTGTTCCATTACAACACGGTGTTTTCTGCACAAGCTTCCCTGACCCGTGTTGTTAGTGACACGGCCGGGAACACGTCTCCGAACTACACGGTGTGTACCAACTGTTCACGGTGTGTTCCTAAAGTTACTTCAAAAATAGTGTGTCCCTGCTCACACGGTCAGTGACACAGCATAAAAACTACACGGCGTGTAGTCAAAAGTACACACTGTGTATTCTGGGGTTTTTTGGGCAGCAGCTTAGAAACTACACATAAATCCAGAAAACATAGAAAACAAGGCAGTGAGGTGCCAAATTTGGATTCGTGAGGTCCCATACTCCCCACGAATCAATTCTAGAAATATCCTACAATAAAAAACATGAGAAAATAGGATCATGATCCACCAATTTCGATTCCATAGGGTGCTTAACACCTCAAGAATCACAATTTGGTGTTCATTTAAGCAAAGAAGAATACATGAAATCCTCTAACAGGGCAGCATATATTCTTTCATGCATCTATCACAAAAACATGTAAAATCTACAGAAGTCTATCACAAGAGGATACAATCTCTAATGCACCCTAGATGGATTGGAAAGAATGCATGGAATGTGATTTCTACAAGTTCCTATAAGATGCCTGAAATGGCATACCCTCACATCAATAGGTTGCGATAGAAATAGAACCGAAATAGTTAAGACAATAACAACACAAAGCATGTGAATCACTCTATGTTAAATCATATCAACCATAAAATCTCAAAACCAGCAAACTGAAATTAACGAGGTAGTATGGATTTTCCCTATACACGGGTTAGCTAATCTTGGGCACAACTTAGTACCAAGTACCAAATCCGTTCTATCCCTGACTAAAGGCTCCAAACAGTAAATCAAGAGAAAAGAAAAACCTTTGATACCACTTTGTAATGACCCAAATCCGGAGCCCCTCCTCTGGTGCCCCATACCCGGTTTTCCATGTGACCTCAAGTGCATTTCCCCAAATTCCAGAGGCATCCGACTAGTAATGAGGGCTTTGGTATGTTATTGGGGAATCTATGCCCTCATTTGGTAAGGTATACAAGAAAGAACTAATAGTAAATAGTGGAAGCAATACACAATACACAACAAATGAAATCAAACAGTGGATGATATGAATATATAGAAATGATGATAATGATTCAGTAGGTACATGTATCTAAGGAAAGTAGCAAAGGCAACAACGTGCTGAAGTACGACTGAACACAAGTACTAAAGAAACAGCAAAAGAAAAGTAGATGAGAAACTCCATGGCATCACAATCCTCGGCTCGGTCCCATGCTGTCCAGCTCTAGTGAAATCATTAACCTGATGTAGATGGGTGCTTTCCCTTATATATAGCTGCAACAACATAGTCTGCTTGGGCCCAAAAGCATGACCCAAACAGGGTGTGAGACAATGTCCTACTAGGCAACCACCCAAATATCCATGCCTAACAATCAATGAATACATGGAAAGTAATGTACATGAACAGTAAACAAGAAAAATATACAGTAGCATCAATCCACAGTTCTAGCATATAAAAAACAAGTAAACATCCAAAAAAAGTATAAAATAGGTAACCCTCTCAGTAGCTCTCACAGCCTAACCCCTCTGGTTCAACCTACAAGTACTAGACACCCTCTAAGAGGCACACACAGTCTCACCCATCTGGTTAAGCTAAAGAATAGACTCTCTGAGGAAGCACTCACCAAAAATCCCCCTATAGTCGGGTATCGTGCTAAAGGCTCTCTGAGGAAGTACTCAACTTCTCATTCCCCCTATGGCCTGCGTCAAGGAACTACAGACTCTGTGGGGAAGCACTCATCGTCAATTCCACATGTGGACTTGCATCATATTAAAGGAAACTCTAGAGAATCCCTTACGTCCATTCTCTCTATGGTCTACTATACTAGGTTCTCATAGTTCTATTTGAAAGAAACATGCTCAGCGCGTACAACATACAAGTAAACCTCAAGAACTACTTGGCTATCATTATAAGGCTCAAAATCACAACAAACCAACAGTTCCACTATCCTAAAACTAGGCATGGAAATTGGTAAATGCCAAACAAGAAAAACAAGCATGGAAATTATCCAGAGTACAAAAAAACTACTCTATTCACAAAGGTAAACCTCCACTATAGCAATCAAGAAAGCATGAAATCAACCAAGGGGAAAACAGGGTAACACACAATTCCTATTCATGGGAATTGGAGAAATTGCACAAAATATTCAATTAATTCATACAGAAAGGCACAAACCACCTACCTCGATCCTAGGAGATCGATATACTTGAATCACAAAGACTGAATGTCACTTGAATGTCGTAGATCTGAAAAAAGGAACAAAATGTTCATCCTTAGATAATATGATAAGGAGGAATAATTGGAAAACAAGTATCAAGAATAAGGGAGAACTCACCGATGCGCTTCCAACGCAATTGACCGAGCTCGAATAGGAGAATGGACGGAGAGGAAGGAGCTCATCGATGATTCGCGGATCCTTGGTTCTCTTGGATGAACGGGACCTAGACGAAGGTGTTTCTGTGCGTCAGGCATGACCCTGGTCCCTTTAATGGAAAAAAAGAAAGTACTCAGCATGTACTTTTAGAGTACACGTCGTGTACTATGTCTTTCCATACTCCTCCAAAATCAGCCTCCACATCACCCCTACACACCGTGTGTGTGGCCTAGGAACAGCCAGCACACGACTTCGAGCGGTAGAAGATTACACAACATGTGCTCAGAAAGTACACGGCATGTACTCAGAAAGTACACGGTGTGTACTTCAAAATTTTCCAGAAACATCATTTTTATTATACACTCTAGAAAAAGGAAATGCGTTCCTGAAACAAAGATTAGGGTTCTTACAAATTGGACTTTTTAACCAATGTTGTGGCTATTTTGGTGAACCTTGTGTTGTTGTCCATTTTTATGTCGAATATTTTCTTATTCTAAATTTAAATACAATTTATATTGGGAAGATGCCCTAAAATCTGAAACATTTCTTCTAGAATGTAGTGTATTATTATCTGTTAATTCACCCCAAGATATTTTAGACAAAATTATAGATTTTATTTGTAGAAAAGTCAAGAAAATGAGTGATATTTAATTCTTGGGTGAATCCGTGTACTTGAATTAAAATAATTATTTATGAAAATTATTTTTGGAGAGGGGACTTGAAATTTTTATCCATGATTCTTTTTAATATTCAAGAATATATCAAGTATTTTAAATAAATTTTGGTTTCTATATTGAGTCTATAAATTATATCTTCATGGGAGGTCTAGTTTTCATCACAGATTATATGGACCTTCTTATATGTTCCATATTACACATAAAATGGCCACATTTTCCTAAGTATAATTAGAATTATTTTTTCGAAATAGAATTAGTAAACCTAAAAAATAGGAATCACACAATTTGGATATGTAAGGTTAGAGTAATAATTAAAATATTAAACTGACTTAAATATCAATTAATAAAAATAATGCTAAAAATTTATAATTAAATTTTAAACATGTGTATTTCAAAAAAACTGTGATATTTTTTTTGAAAATAATTAATGGGAGTAAATAAAATGTTTTTAAAAAATGAATAACATCATTGTATCATTCTTGGGGAATGTTATCACCTTCAAAGGAATATCTGTGGACCCTTCCAAGATAATGGCAATCGAAGAGTGGACTAGAGGATCATATGTAATAGAGTTTCATAGTTTCCATAGGCTATCATGGTATTAAAAATGATATTTGAAGTCATTATCATCATTATAAAACCAAAAATCAACATAACTCTGAAGGGAGTAATGTTTTTCTAGACCAGTTAGTGTGAAGACTGTATCAAAGAGTTGAAATAGAGGGTTTTCACTACATCATTGCTCACACACTGACAAGTTGGTAAATCTTTTCGGTGTAAAAAACTTCTTAAATGATGGTATTCAGATATTAAATGATGAAAAAATTGATAAAGTTATAATCTATGCCTCAATGATAGTTGAAAATTCATGTGCAAAACCATCTCATTCATGATCTGGAGGTGGAAACTGGGATCTTTGCATTGAAAATTTAGCTGCATTATCTACACGGGAAGAAGTGTGTGATATATACATATCACAAGAGACTCAAATAAATATTCACAGAAAATTATATTAATATAAAATTTTATTATAGTTAACGATTATTAAATATTTTGAATTTTTAATCCACACCATCATTGTATAAAGTTGTTGATGCTCTAAGAATAAATGATCTTGAAATATTATAAATAATATTAATTGAGAAGGATACAATATTTATAGATTTTAAAAGGATGGGATCTGGAATCATTAATGAAAGAACATAATAAATCCTTTCTCAACACATTTATGAACCATCCCTCATAGAGATAATAAAAGATGGTTAAAGAAATGATGATAAAATTATAAAGAAGGTTGAATTCATGAGAAATGAAAAATTCTTAAAGTTAAAAATGTATGAAGAATAATTCATGTGATTTGGGTCACAACATTTTGTACTATCCTATATAGAGATAAAGAAGGAGCTTTTGAATGATTTTTGTATCCCAGAATTCCCTATTTACCTTGGGAGCACAAAGAAGTATCGAGATCACTTAGATCACTACTGTTGGGATATTATGTATAAGGGGATAATTGAATATACACTTAAGTGTCCAGTATGAAAACAAGTGATGGAATAAAAGAAAAATTATAATGGAATTTTTAAACCACTACCCATAACAATAAGAAATGGGAATAAATCCGCATAGAATGTTTCACCGGACTGCAGACATCCATAAGAAACAATGTTATATATGTCGTTGTGGATCATGTCACCAAGATATCCCAATTTATCAAAATTAAAGAGGACTTCTCACTGGATAAACATGTACATATATACATATTATATGTTTTAAGAATATATAAAGTACCACAATTATTTTTCCCTGATCGATATTTGTGATTCACCTTTATGTTCTAGAAAAGTCTCCAACATGATCTAAAAACTATGCTAACCTTCATTACGTCTTATCATCATCAAACTGAAGGCCAATCTGAACAGTCTATACAGACACTGAATGCAATTTTGGGAGAATATTCTATGGACATAAAGGGAGGATAGACCCGATCAATTCCTATGTTCATTTTCTCCTACAACAACAGTTTTCCACTCAAGCATCCAACTGGCTTCATATAAAATCCTTTATAGGAAATTATGCATAACACAAGTATGTTGGGATGAAGTCACTGAAAATAAGTTGGTAGTACCTTAAATTGTTTATAAAGAGGTAGAAAAGGTAAAAACTTTTCAACTAAATATCAAGGAAACCCAATTTTATCAAAATATATATGCATACAATCACCAACAACACATGGATTTTATTTATAGAGACATGTTATTTTATAATATCTCCATGAAAGAATATCATGAGTTGGGAAGAAAGGAACATTGAGTCCCCAGTATATCAACCTCTTAGATATTCTAAATCTTGTCAGAACTATATCCTATTGACTAGCTATTCCACCGACAATGTCCCAATTATATGATTTATTTTATTTATTTTTCAGAAAAAAGTATATACTAGATCCCCTACATGGATTAAATTTAGAGGTGGTAAAATTTGAGAATGATCACTCTTAGGAGAGTAGCAAGTTATAATCATGGATTGTAGATATAATGTTCTAGGCAACAAGATAGCTTATTGGGTATAAGAACTATGGAGAAACCCTAAGTACTAAGAGGAAACATGGGAACCATAAGAAATGATGAAGGATAAGTACACTCACCTATTTTCTCTATAGTTTGTAAAAATAAATTTCAGGGGTGAAATTTCAAAATGGGGGGACAATGTAATGACCCAAAATTATATCAATGAAGATTCCCTTATATTAATTATTTAATAGAGTATAAATCATATAAAATTAAATAATTAAAAAAACAAACATTATAAATGAAAAATGAATGAAATTAGAGGCTTTAAAATAAAATAAAAATCATATACCATTGGAATAGTAACATGACCTTTGGAGTAGTAATATGAACCTAATAAATAGTTAACTGGCCAATTGAATATCAAAATCACCAATAAATGAATTAAAAAAATATATATATCTTAAAAATGAAAATATGATATAATTATATCATAGTATAAGAAAATAAATGTTTTGTAAATAATTAATTATGTTTTGGTATTTTTGCGAAACATAAATACTTATATACACTTTTAAAATTAATATACTGAATTAGAAGAAAATTTTCATTCATAAAATAGATTAGTAAATTTTTATTTTATTTTATTATGGATGTAAGATAATTTTAGGAGACCTTAATTTAGTTTTCAAAGCGTTATAAAATCAGTTGTAAATTTTAAATTAGTATTTTTCAAATAAATGATGATTTTAATTAAATATTAAATTTTTCATATTTAGAAAACTATTCTAACAGTACAGAGTAATGTTTTGAAATATAAAAATTAAAAAATGGTTAGGGTTATTTTTTGTGATTTCTATATAATATTTGAATTTTTGGTGAATAGTGAAATATTGTAATTTATTGTATAAGCCAAATAATTAAATTATGGACTCATGGATGATGTTTGGATTATATATGATCCATTGGTTCATATTCACATTCACAAGTTATTGTAAATAGTCACAATATTCCACACTATCCATGGTACTAAGAAAATATACTAAATAAATGAGTAAAACTATAAAAACCACCCCTCTCATCCACTATAAATACCACCCCTAACCACCTCTTCTCCTCACACATCATAAGCCTTGAATCTTATTCAATTTATTCCTAATACACTTTTAAAGTCTATTTACCACATAAATGAAGTTATTGTCTCAACAAAATAACAAAACCAATTTATCTAAGGAGGTTCTAATGGAGAAGAATTCAAGAGGTAAAATCCACTTTTGTTTTCCTTATTATATATTCACTTTCATTTATTTTCTTACACTCTCCCCACCGGCTCTTTAAAAATATTCATTATAATTCCATTATCATATATATTATATTATATAATTAATTTAATGTAAAATTCACCATCTTTATTCTTCCTATCATCCTTTTATTCTAAAAATGAAAATAGCGTCTGTCGGGTGGTGATTTATCACCTTCTATGATGAAAAGGTATCATTTTACTCTATCACATTAATGTATGGACATAAAACCATTATAATGGTTGGTATATATTATAAAAAAATTATAACACTTTTTATGTTCTAAAAACATACTTTTATACACAGAAATGAATAATGAAAAGAATCTAGTAATGATGATCCAAAAAACCACGAAAATAATCAAAACTGTTATCACTAACATCTTATCTAATGATTTTTAGTCACCCCAAATAACCAAATTAATTATATAACCATTTAATATTTTGGATATTGATTAATAAAATATAACGTCAATTCTATATATCTATTTCATTTTTACATGATATTTCATACATTTAAAACAGTGAAATTTTTTTTGAAAACCAAGGAAACAAACTCACCAGAATGATGATATTTTATCTATAACTCATATTAATGACATAAATGAAATTAATATTATTATAATGAATTAAAAAAAAAGTTGAAATGGTTCTGAAATAATTAATTAATGGATTTTATTTTATTATCTGGGACATTAAGATCACGCTTAGAACACTTTAGACAAAAGGTAAGGGATTCTTTCTTAACATCCATTTTTTTATCAGGCTACACATTCTCTCTCCTTATCCCAATTTAATTCTAAAATACTCTTAAATTATTATTATTTTATTTTCCAGAAATACAATCTTATCCCTATTCTTTTTTCTTTTATGTGTAAATACATGTTTTACAAGGATTTCTTCCTATTCCCTCTTGATAAGAAAGCCATATTAATGGGAACTTGTCAAATTATTACTCATTTACAAGTATCATCCTTAATCTATTTAATGAATCAATTTTTTATAAAATCACGCATCTTATCATGAAATAGATTATTTCTTCATTTCTTGTTTTACACAAATAATTATGACATTTCTATTTTAACAACTCTTAATTGTTTTCCCTTAAACAACACTAAAGTGGATCATTTATAATGTTTCCTAAACACTATTTTAATATGTTTTTACATAATTTATAATTATTAATTCCTATTTTCCTTTATAAATGTCCATTTATGATTTAAATCCCTTATTCTATGGACTCTTTTATGATACACCATTTGGTTATGCATTATGACATGTTTATGAAACCCAATTATTTCCCTGGGTAACCCTTAAGTTTATAATTTATTCTTGATTATTATCTTCGAACACATATGAATGAATATATTATGATGGGTTCACCAAGAAAATGATCCAATTTTTTGGGCAATGTTTATTCTCAAGTGGTATCATGTTGGGACAGAGAGTAAACCTAATTATTTAATGGGACATTGTCTGCCATGTGTAATGGTCTCGACAGTTTTCCTTTACTCAAGTTTATGTCTTATTTTGTGTTGTTGAAACAATCCTATGATTAAAGATAACATGTCCCAATGCTCTAAATTTTATTATTCCTTATGTTTATTCCTAATTCATTACTTTTTATTCCATTATGGTATGCCCTATAACCCGTTTGATTTTCATTATTCATATGTTTGTACACTTATTGGGTTTTTATATAATTAATTTTTTCATGTATTCACAGGGCTATCCTATGAAGATTTAGGATATCAATTGCAGATATGATCTCATTATGGATGATTAAAATAAATATGTTTTATTCTATTTCCATGTTTTTAGTTTTATGTACCAAATCATCCAATGACACTAGAATTTACGATCATTAGCTTGTAATATTATGATTAATTATGCTTAAAATAATGAAATAATATGTTTACAAGTCTATGGTTTCTACATTATATTTATTTCAAAAAGTGTGTGAGGACACATTTTCCTGAAAATAATAATTCCATTTGATGCTTCTAACAATCCCCTCTTGGATTGTTCCAGGCATAATATCTTCATTATCTTGTCAATGCATGTACTTTGTCTTAGACCGAGCACCCTCTTGGATCGATAATGAGGGATCTTGATCCAAATAATATAGGATTCTTCACCCAAGTATTTCATTTAGAATAATTTATTCAACCAAGCTTTAATTGACAGTAAAACTAATATTTCATTTCTAATAAGTAATATTTCATCAACATATAATATTAAAAAAATTGTTACAATCTCATTGAACCATTTGTAGAAACAAGTCTCATACTCATTCTTTATAAAGAGAAATTATATTATCGATTCATAAAAACTATAGTTTCAAGACATAGATGTTTTCATTAATACCGTAATTTATTTGAGTAATTTTTATATCTTTTTTGAATCTGTTGGAGTCCCAAACCCTTGAGGTTGTGTCATATAGAAATCTTCTTGATGGTTCATATTATAGAAGTTTATTTTGAAATAAAATTTTCAAACATCATAGTCATGGTGAGTCACAATGGAATGTATATTTTCATTGGATTTTAATATTTCAACTATTGAAATGGTTTCATCATTGTTTATTCTTTAACAATATTTGGATAATTTTTAAAAAATTCACGCATTATATGTACTTAATTGTCCTTAGATGTAAATTTTATTCATGAACACCCATTTTTAACCAATGGTACTTACATACACTATATTATTTTTTAAAATCTAGACTATCCTTTGGTACATGGAATCCATTTTAAAATTAATTACTTCTTGGATGTTGGAAATATCTCTGCCACATATTTCTTCCGTGTAGGTCATAGGATCGTTATTATCAATTAATAATGAGTTTCTATAATTGGGGACTAGAAAACCATAATTTTATAGTTTATTAACCTCTATTTTACTCTTATATAGTATTTGTGTCTCTGGAATAGTTTCTTCTTCCATGGGGATTTATGGAATCTATTATTATGAAAACACTTCCATACATTGAGCATTAACTTCATTAAAGTATATATCCCTCCCAATGTCTATTTTAGAGATGTTATCCCTCTAAAAGAAAATGGTCTATCCTTCCACTACTACATTTTTTGTATGAGGGATCATATAGGTAATATCCCTTTGTTTCTTTGGGTCATCCTATAAAAGAAAACATTATGCCTAGGGGTGAATTTTTTTGTACCTCAAAAGGCCTTAACGAATGCATCACAACCCTTCACATGGAAGTATGATAACATGAGATTCTTTCTATCCCAAAAATTATATTTTATACCATCATCTGATGTATTTTTCATCTGGTTTAATATTTGGGCCAATGATTGTAACATGTATCCCCAAAAGGATAATGAAAGACTTGCTTGATTTATCATTTATCACATCATGTCTGATAGTGTCTTGTTACTCCACTCACTTAAACCATTACACTGATGTGTATAAGGAGGAGTGAGTTGAGATAGGATCCCAAAATATTTTAATTAATTGATGATTTCTTGATTATGATATTATCAACTATGGTTTGAGAGGAGTTTCTAAACCATATTACTATGATATTTATCAACACCATTATTTTATTCATTGAATTTATTTAAACAATATTCCTTATACCTCATTAATTTTATGTATAAATATCTACTAAAATCATTATAAAATGTTATTAAACAATGGTACCAACCCCTTGTAACAATAGAAAATAGTCAGAAAAACCTATATGGACTAATTTGAATAATCCATTCGGCCCTTTCACCCTTTAAAAAATATTAGGATTTGGTCATTTTTTCTTATAATATTATTAACATAGACCAAGTGGTCTTAAATATAAAGAATATAAATATCTATCATGGTATAATTTATTCAACCAAATTTTCATTTACATGGCCTAAATGGTTATTCCATAGTTGGGTGTGGTATGAGTCATGTAAATATGTGTTGTTATTGATTTCTATTACTTGGTTTGCGTAATAGAACACATTAATATCATTATATAAATGAACCTTACCATAAAAAATGATATCTTTATCAAATAAGTAACATTAATTTATGAGAATGAAAATGAGTTCATACATATCTAGTATAGATACTGATATAATGTTTTTGGTTACCAAAGACACATAATAAAACCCATTTAAAACCACGATCATTTGAGATAACAATGTGATGTGGTAGTCCCCAATAACTATATATACAAGTTTTGATCAATTTAATTCTAGTATATTTATCTCCCCTCAATATTTTTTATGAATCCACTTGGTTTCTATATTTTATTAGCTATGTGTGAAAAAAATCTATATCTAATACCCAATTTTTAAAAACAAAAAAATTTCACTTCATAACAAACTCACCAAAATATTTCCCTTATTCTTTAGCTAGGTGTAGTTTTTTATCAAGTGTACCTTCTTTCCAAATTAAAAATAAACAACTTACAATTCCCATACTACCCCCTTAACCTTCCTATTATTAGAAGTTCGTAAAGAAGCTTTGTACATAGTGATATTTTATTTCTAGTTATATTTTTTCTCTATAATAATAGAAGTATATTCTTGCTTTATATCCTTATCTACATGGAAAATGAGAGTATGTAGATATATGAAAGACTTATCAATGTTGTTTATATTAGAATTTAATACAAATATAGTGAATCTACGAGGTAGTGGTGAAAGAATGAGATCGATGCCCAGTAATTTTGGAAGTTTAAACCACATAACCTATAGGTTATAAATATAGGTAATGAGTTTAACTATGTGAGGCCTAGAAGAAAAACCCCCTACAATATTTCAATGAAATATCATCTTGTAAATATCAAACCATTCTTATCTAGCACTATCCAAGTAAATACCATGAAGGTTCTCATGAGACCTATACATATCCATGTTTTTTGAGAGACCTCATGGGTTCACTGTACATATAAGAAATCATCAAACATTTAACATGACCATGGCACTAATGTTTTTTCATCAGCAAGGAACTATTAATCAATCACCTCCATGGTATGAAAATTACGCTTTGAGGATACTTGAATATAAGATTTCTGTTCATGGAATCGAACAACCTGAATGTGTCTAAACAACTATTAGAAGTCACTACAATTTAGGTGATTGTATTTATAGAATATTGATTACAAGGATAATGCGGTAGATGAGATTCCCATTTCTTATACAATTAAATAGAATATATCTATTTTATTTTTTATTACAAATTATGTGAAAAATAATAATTTAATTTATTTTTTATTAAATATCCCACTATTTTTTCATGTCTCAATAGCCCTGACCATTGATCTAAAAGTATATAGTTTCAAGAAAATTCAAGTGTCATAATGGTTTAAATCATATTCATTCATCTATAAAACAAATAATTGGATAGATATAAATAAGTAATTAATAAAATAACCTTTTCATGAGCTATATTTAGAGGATGATTTAATGAGGACACATTAAATTAACCTATTACATTGGGAAAATAACTTATATTGTCAGTGTTGGAATGTGTTAAAACATTCCACATGTCCACCTATGTAACACCTATGTTTACATAAGTATGGTTTCATCTACAACAACATCCATATGCATTGGGAAACACCATTAATTTGATTTATTTATAACTCACACGTAAGTGATGGGAACCAAAGGATTGGATAAAGGGGGATTACATAAATAACCTTGAAAAAAAGGTCCTACAAAATAATGGTAAGAGGAATGAATCATATTCCATATTATTTAATTTAGTACTAAATAATTTAAAACTCTAGAAATAAATTGAATTAAATAAATTACAATACATACAATACTCTTGGTATATCCCATGAGAAGTCATTCATGTAATGTATAATAAACATTAAATTGCTAACATTAATTTCATTATTTATTCTTCGTTATTAATATAATCATACTTGAATTAATTAATTAACTAACTAATTAATATATTAATTAAATTTCATCGTAATTATTATCCAAATTTATTTTGAGATAACCACTAATAATTCCTTAATGGATAATTATTGGAAGAATGAATCATTTTAGATTTATTTCAATACATTATTTATTTAAAATTCTTTACAAACCCAATTAAATTTTCAAAAACTAAAAGTTACAATAAATGAAATATTTTTTTAATAAAGCAATTGTAAATTTATTTTAATTTAATTTTATCATTAATTGGGAGAATAAATGGTGTGTTCTATCAAACTACATTCCATTTTCCTATTTTGTCGTGTATCTGAGTCACATGCATTGGGATTCATCATGTTGACTCAACCCGACTACACGGTGTCTCCATACTATCCACATTCCATGTTTTCTATTTCTTAGGTTTTGAGATATTCTCTAGGGAAATCAATGCATATCATGGAATGATCGAATGGCATTTACATGCCACATAAATTCCATTTTCTTTGAATTCCATGTTCCCTTTCAACCCAAAAAAATACATGGCATGTTCTTGATCGAGAGACTACATGATGTGTGCTACCAGAAACATGACATTTATCTTTAATGTCATTTGTATATATAACATGGAATTTATACCTGAACATATAATTGATTAACTAAAAATATTTTACACTATATACACATCATGTATATAATAAATTCTCCAGGTTGAACATCTCATGTAGTTTAACCATGTGAAAGGAATACACAAAGTTGGAAATTTACACCACTAACCCATGTAGACTACATGTAATGTATTACACAATGACCATGTGTAATCCAATAACCATGTGAAAGGTTGTATGGTCAAAACATCATAAAAACAATGTTTAATAAAAAATGAGGCATGCTGTGTATCTCGTAACATGGAAGGTGAAACGTACTAGTGTACATAGTGTACACTCTGATTACACACTATGTTACCCTATCTTATCGGCCAAATTTTTTGAAGTTCTTGAGGGAATATATAGTCATTATTCATTAGTTCTTATAACATTATGTTAATAAACCACTAAAAAACAAAATTAATATGTTGATAACTTGTTAATTCAAAATTAATTGAACAATGAATAATATGAAATGAAAATTCAACCAATATCATGAATATATAAAAAATATAATAAATAATTATAAATTTATATATTAATACTATGATACCAATTTTTAGTTTCAAGAACAATGGATGTCTACCTTGGTGGGGGATACATTAAAAATTATATTAATATTGTGGTGTTTAAAACTCTAATTAAAGATATTGCATGTCTAATTTGTAACTAATATATTTACTATTAGAATAAATGAATACCTTGTTAATATATCTTTCTGTAATGTGGATGTTGATTGTTGGAGAAGACCCTTTCACACTTCCTTTATTTAAGTATGAGGATATGATGATATAATCCCTCTAGTGTTGTTCTAAATGTTTTCCATTGATATCCATGAAATGCCAATATGTATTTGGGTTCTAACTCAGTGAACGAGTTCCATCCATTGTTTTTGTTTATTTCTCATCCTTCATTATTGAAGGAATAACTATTTAATTTTTTTATTGTGAGAGGGAGGGAGAAAGAGGAGTTTAGATAGAATTCTTTGTATACAACAATCATCTATTTTCAATTTTTGGATGTAATAAACAATAGAAATAACCCTCATTTATAGAGATAGGTTTTAGATTAAAAAATTATTTAATCATATTCAAGCTCATAAATATTATTATAATATTTAATATATCCCATGATACATAATAACTTTTTTTGTGGTGCATTCCAACTTGCAGAAAAAAAATATTATTTAACTAGATTTATTGTTAATATTTTTCACTGAACATGGTATTGGTCAATTCAAATTCCTAATGAATTTATTGGACACCAAAATAAATATTTAAATATTTCATTCATAAATACATAATTTCAAATGATAAATTGTTAATAAAATTACCCCTCAATCTTCAGAATAATGTTTATTTAAATAATTAAATTCAATCAAAATTTTAATAGAGATCAACAAAAACACATAGTGTGTCCCCCTATCGGATTCTTTCTCATTTTTATTAGTAAGGCTTGAATATAGTCCAAGATTATTTTCTACAAACTAGTAAAATATGCCAAGAGAAAGAACATAATGTCTTAGTGATGAAAACCACAGATGAATGCTTAATGTGTAATAAACAATCCTTATCATAATATCCCATCAAATAGGTTGCACATTCATTTCACAAACCATTATGTGTGATACCTCTTTCTTTGATTATCTTAAATAAACACATCATTACACTATGTCCATAGAATTAAGGGTGTAAATACTATTCCAATAAAATGATTGAGATATCATATTCTATAAATATTCGCGGCACAAGTCATTAATTAAATTATACATTAATGACATGTAAATCACGACACACCCAATGTACCGTACCTCTCCACAATCATATGGAATCACAATATTAATGAAAAAATATACATGCATGATTGATGACATGAATTAATGAGAGTATTAAATTATTTTTACCATTACACATGCTCAAAAATAGGAATATCATATAACACTAAAATGTGCATAATTCCTACTATTAGGTCTATTATCTTAATTTGACATCTTAATTATTACCATGTGTGATATTCATGATAGGAAGACTCATCCTCTTAATAACACTCTCACCTCATAATCTATGTACTTTGTTCCCCATCATAGTATGTTATCCAACCACAAAACTATATTTATGAGTATCATTAAACCACTTTAAGATTCTAATCATAGTGGAGAACTTCTTAACCTTATAAATTAAAATTATACTATAGGACGTTGTTTTATTAGATTCAAGTAGAAGAATGAAAAATAATTAATAATATGTTTTATTAATATTCAATATAGTTAATATAAATGTAAGAAATTTACAAAAAGTTAGTCCTTTGACACCAAATAAAATAATGAAATCCCAATCTAGATTGTACATGTGGATGATAGATCTAGATCAGATGCAACTAGTTGTAATAATATCGGAAAACATTGGTTGAGTATTAACTAATTCTTAACATGGATAACATCAAATGGGAAAAACTGTACACCAAGTATGAAACTCATGGAGGATATGACTTCGTTGATTCATGTGTCTTTTACAAAAAAATATTGAATTATTTTAACATATATGTTTATGATATTATATGATTAGATGATTATATATGTAACTAGATATGTTTTAGAACCTAATAATAAAATGACTATGAATAACATATATTGAAACACATAAATTCAAATGCAAGGGTATACATGTAAAATAATGGTTCTTCTTTATATATTCATAGTTTTCCTTTTATATGATCATTTATTTAATTATTATCATCCCTAGAAATTATTTTGTTATAAAATGTCTAGAAATTGGAAGAATCACTCCAAAAACATTTGTGATGTGTAATTTAATGATTACCCAAACATGATTCTTAATGTGATGTTGGTAGGAGTTCAATACCACCAGAGCATACTTGAAAAAATAATCCAAGTTATGAAAAATAATGTGTATCATATCTAATTGTAACATCCCAGGTAAATAAATAATATTACATTTTCTTACTTATTAATATTTGTGAATAATATATTAATATTACTTTAAATGATATTCTATGTTCGATGGTGTACCCAATACACGACAATGAGTTTCATTGAAATCATACCTTCGACACTAATAATATAATTATTTTAAATGGTAGTTGACACCTACCATTGTGTTGGAGAGAACGAATACAAATAACTAAAATATGATTATATATGTCTGTTAAATTTATTTACTTTTATCCAATAAAAACGTGAAGCTTCAAATGTAAATGAATCGGAATTTAAACATAATTTACATTAAAAGGCCGATTTATCGCCTTTTGATGGAAAATCATATTTAAATATAGATATTGTCTCTTTCATATGTTAATTTTGACAAAATAAAATTCTTATTTAGATTTGTATCATCAAATTTTACTTTGGGTAGATTTTTTGTATTTTTATGATAAAATTCATTTTTTAATGAATACAGAAAAATACTATATTTTATTTTAAAAGTGATTTTTAATCTAATTTATTTATAACGATAGATTAACTTTATAAATGGTTTTAAAATTTAATTAAAATATATTTTTACCATTTAATCCAATGGGGGTCATTAGAAATAATTTTACTTTGAAATTTTACGTAAACAAGTGTCAATATTTTTATTGATATTGTTTCTTAAAACCACGCTATTTTTTTTATAGCAGAAATTGATTATAAAAATAATTAATGAAAATTTTATGTTTTTGAATTGGTAAAATGTACATAATTTTTGAATTTGGTATATCAAATATATCTTAGGATGAATATTTTGTATTTTTCTGAAAAACATCAATTTTGATGAATAGTGAAACCACTAAGTTGTAGTTGAAAAATGTGTTTTTCATTTAAATGAAATTTTAGCACCTCTGTGATTTGAATTTCAAAAATCTGACATACATGGTTGTCATTAGGATGTAAAATTTGGTTCAATGGGATTAAAATAATTTTTTTTGGTGAATAGTAACATTTATGTTTTTTTAATCACGATTAAAGATAATTAGTGTAATTTAATGTAAATATAATGATATCTTAATATGTAATTACCTTTACGCTTGTCCCAAACTTACTGGATAAGTCATGGCTGACCATGAAAATCAATGGGTCAACTTGGGGACCCCATGAAGCCACTTGTGTAAGAAAATAACATTAATAACATTTTATTTAATGTAAAAATAAAAGTATCACAAACATCTATTGTTTTACTGAAGTTATTTTTACATGTGGATATACAAGTCATATTTTTTTCTATAAATTTTCATTAGAAATAAAAAACTATTTCCTACATAATTATATTTTTTATATAATTTTTATACATTAAATAAACAAATTTATTTATGACACAATGATGATGCAGTGGTTACCTCATTAATGAACGATTTAAATAAAATGAGAAGATAAGGTAAAATCTAAGACTTACACTTATGAAAAACCTATTGGATGGGTGGATTTATAAACCTTATCACCTTATCCTCTAAATATATAATTGTGGTACCTTTAAAATAATAAAATAATTTTATAATAAAGTATCTTTTCAAGACTTTCCAAGAGTGCCCCTCCTCCCTCTTATAAAAGGCCCCCACCTCTACCCCCTTACCCACACATATCAAGCCGTTGGCTCTACCAAAGACTGCTAATTTTATCTCTATACATCTCTATCTTTATCCTAGAATCATTACCTTAGTCAGAAAGCTCTTCAAGAAACTATTTGGGTACAAACCAAAGCGAGTTACCCGATTTAAAGGCAATGTCCTATCTTATGTTCTTTTGTTTTATTTAGCTTCTCCAACCCCCTAAAGTCTTTTTATTCATTTCTTTTGTACCAAAACCAGTTTCATAAATATAAAATTATGTTTTTATGAGATGTATTATAGATACACTTACACACACCCTTGTCTAATGGTTAAAGATCATACTATTTCCGTGGATGGAGAATTACTGCCTCACGAAACGATGATTGTTCTATCTTCTCCTACCACCTCTCATGGTGGGAATTAGGATGGAAAAATATTTATCTATGATATATATTATATTTATTTCCTCTATATGCTTCTGTATTTTACATTTAAAACATAACTTTATGGTTTCCATGTTGTGCAAATGCGATAATTTCACTTGAGGATGTGTGGACTACCACGCCCTCAAGTGATGTGACTCGTTCATGCAATAAATGGAATGTATAAAGAATGAAATAGATGAACTTATGTGAACTATATAACATATATATTATAATTTATTTATAATATATATATCTCATTTATTTTTAATTCCATTAATGTGACAATGAATTGAAAGTAGCGTTCATGCGTACGTACGACCTACCGTCTCCATGAACGATGCATTTCATTTTCTTATCTCCGAATGTTATGGAATATAATAAAATTAATATATAATGGATATATATGATATTTAAATAATTAATAATATTCTGGAGATGGGGTAATTATAAATAAATGGGAAATTATATTCAAATAAGTTCATTTTTGACTCTTGTACCGAACATCAACAAAAATGTTTGATATGAACTCACATTATTAACTAATTATTATAACATTATAAGATGTGAAATGAATTGAATAATAACATTTAAAATAGTTCCTTATGTAATTATTAATTTACCAATGTTTATTATTCAGCAATATAAAGAAATGAACAAGACAAGTCATACTTGAGGTAAGGGATCCTACCTCTCTTTTTCTTTTTAAGTACTCTCTTTTATGTCACTTCTTCTAAGCTCATCTTTCATATGATGGGGGATGTTCTGTTATATTCATCTTACTATACTTTTTATGTTCATATTATGCGAATTCTTCTTTTGATATCATCAATACGTTTTTGGAATCTTTATGTGGCGTCATTAGGCTGCTGAAATTTCATATGGGATTTCTTATCTCACTTTTAATTCCATGAGATTTCCATTGTTTGACACTTATTTATGTAATGTGGTGTTTTTTACTACCATTTGATATATATTATCATGAATCTATTTATATTCATGTTTCTATGTAATTCATTTTGTGGTTATTATCTTTTGACCAAACGACTCGATTGATTACAATGAGGTAAGGGGTTTTTATCTCACTTTTTGTTCCCGTGAGATTCATTCTACATTTTCCACTATTTCCTTTTGTGCGGTGTATGTAATTCACATTATAGTATTCTTTGTGTAATATAATTTAATTAATTTGTAATTACATCATCATCTTATGACCCTTCTTTCATGGGGTGTACATTTTGAAAGTTACCCAAATCGGTAAGGGAACCTTTCAACCTCCTCTTTTTAAAAGACTTCTTTGGTTAGGTATTTTAATTTACATATTATTTTGTTGGGATATATTCTTATATATCCTTATTGATGTAAATTTTATGTCTATGTGATTATATACCATTTTCTCTCTCATCAACTCATTTTGTGAATTTTAAAGTGACACTGGTAGACTTTTGAATTCTTGTAAGGGAACTTCCTAACTCAATTTCAATCCTTTGGGTTAAACGTGTACTCCATAAATATATAATTCTATGAATATTATTTAATTAATATTATTTCTTACACTTAATATCCACATATATTGGGTGTATTTATATTTTTTACACATAAATTATGTAATTGATTTATTCATAATCTAAGAATATTGTCTTTCTACGGGACTTCATTTCAATCTCCATTCATTGAGGTATATTTAATTTTATACACGACTTTATTTTATATGGTGTATAAACCCATTTGACCTTTACTTTTATTAAAAATGAACATTTTATATATGAAGAATTTTACTAAACGACAAAAATTATGTTTATTTTTGACATACGCGCAGACAATGACCTTTTCACCGCCGTGAGTATTATTTAATCTTTGGCTTATTTAACATGACATAATGTTATTAAAAGGAATATATATACCATATACTCTTTTATGTATTTTGGTATTGAAAATGGGTTTTAAAATGTTTTTATTATATCAATGTGTTGTATTCATATCTTGTGATGTTTCCTTTCTGTATGTTTTATGTGATACGATTATGTTATGGTTCTTGGGAAATGTTTATGAAATCAGGTGGTTCCATGATAAAGTAAGGGAGGGTGAGCCCTAGAAAGCTTTCTAATTCAGTGGGTAACGCGAAGGAGTTAAACACTAAATTTTCGCTGAAGATATTTAGGAAATATTCTGTGGTGGGTATTCCAAACGTAACCATGAGGTTTACTCCCTACGTAAGAATGTTATGAATGTCTCATGTTACCTTTATGTCTTATGATATCTAAGAGTTATTACTAAATCTTATGATTTCATCAGGTATGTTAAAGTGATTATGTTTTATGAGTGAAGAATGATTTAATATATTTTTATGTATATATGGACTAGTGTTTTCTTCCTATATTTTTATATCCCTTACTAATATTTTTATGCTCGTACTATGTTTTTAAAATGTTTTCCACAACACTTAAAGATGAATAAGGTAAAATATGGGATCAGGGAAAGACATGCTATGTAAAACATGGAACTAGACATGTTTCTTTTTATGAGTTTTTGTTTCATGAAAAAAATTGAAACTGAGTAGAAGTGTCTACTTTGTAATCTTTTGAGATGTAATAGTTATGTCCTAATTCTCTAAAAATCTAAACCTGAAAATATCCTCAATGTGAATTATTCAATTAATTAAATATTATGTAATGTTTTAAGGCAGGGTCCTTCTAGTTGGTATCATAGGTCGGTATAATTAACTTTATAGGTTAGAATATTGTTTAAGTATAAGTGAAAAGTTGTGTATAACCACAATGGTTAGTATTTTAGATAGGGTTATTGTTATTTTTGAAAGTTGGAATGAGTTTGTGATAACATGGATAAGTATATCTTAGTGTTTATCTTCATCATTAGTACATGATTATTTTGTTGATATACTCACACTGACATTTTTTGGTTTTAGTAAATTGGTGGATCTAGCAGGCACCAAAGTGACAATGGGTATGAAGGAAACCGTGGTGGTTCTCTAATCAGGAGACTGGATGAAATCGGGGATTCAATAAAGAATCTTGTGGTTGTTCTAAACCAACTATCAAGGAGTAATGATTAACCACTTGAACCTCGGAGATTTATCTAATGAATCATGTATGACAGAACCAACACGATGTGGATGTTCTGGTAATAATTATAATTGTAACCATTAGGGTTTATATGATCCTTACATTTGAGGTAATTATGGGTTACTATATGATGGAAAATGAGAGGCATGAGATAAAATTGATGTTAAATTATGTTACTGTTATTTTTGTAGATTTTTTCGTGTTTTAAGGAATGTTATAAAATTATATAGTATTGAATAAAGGACAACACATAGACCATGTGACAACCCGTCGCGTCAAACAAAGTTGTGGGAATCGAACCCACAACCAATGTACGACTGGTATTTATCACCTACCACATGACTACGTGAAGTCCCTAGTTAGTATGACAAATTCATTTTAGTGAGATGATTTTATGAATCAATAATTATTTGATTTTGGGTTATCTAAGAAATTATTGAACTATCATAGAGGATATATAATTATGTTAATTACTTTTCAATATGAGACTTTATGAGAAACTTATGTTATTTGGAGATAAATGTTAATATTTACCTTGGAAGACTTGTGATTAAATCCTTCAAAGATTTAGGTTTCAATATTAGTTTGGATTAAATTGAATAATTTTATGGAAATTTTTTTATCGAATGGTCTTTGTTGAACTTTCGGTTTTGTTGGAAAAATTTTGTACATTAAGAATATATTTTCTTTTTATAAAGGTTTATCCTTTATGGGTATTATCTGACATTGTAGTAACTTTTTTTTGTTTTTCTTTTGTTCTAAAGAAATGGGAAATATATTGTTCTCTTTTGTGGAATAGGTGATTCTCTAGAAGTTGATTATAACACTCTTAATGTGAACAAGTCATCCTAAATACTCGTCTTTTGTAGAAAATATGAGTTTTTGTAAGAAATCCAGTAAGAGATGAATGACTACATGACAATTATATATGTTTCCTTAGGTTTTTTTTAAGCTCATAAATAAATTCCTCAATGAAAAGTAACTTAAATAAAAAAAAAATCTGTTAATTGTTCCTACTGGGAAATCAAATACCGTTTAACCCATCATAATTTTGTGATTTTCTAGTGGTTAACTTTCTCCAAAACATGTTTTCTGTCACTCTCCATCAGAACATGACTCTTTGTTTTTTCTTCCATATCCATGTTTTCCTACATGGAATACTATCATGGGTTAACATGGGTGACCTATGTACTTTCCTTTCATTATATTAACGTGACTGTTTAATTGACTCCTTTTCCTATGTGGTGCTTTCAAGGAAGTTTCTGAGCCGAATTATTTTTTTAAAAAAAAATACGAGGACGCAATTCCCAAAAGGGAGTAAGGATGTAACATACTAGGTAAATAAATAATATTAAATATTAATATTTATTAATATTTGTTAATAAAATATTTATATTACTTTAAAGGATATTCTATGTTCAATGGCGTGCCCAATACACGAAAATGAGTTTCTTTGAAATCTTACTTTGCACACTAATAAGATAATTATTTTAAATGGTAGTTGACACCTATCCATTGTATTAGAGGGAATGAATAAAAATAAATACAATATTATTATATATGTTTGTTAAATTTATTTACTTTTATCCAATAAAATTTAGAGGCATAAAAAGTAAATGAATCTCATTTTAAGCATAATTTACATTAAAAAGCCAATTTACTACCTTTTGATGGAGAACCCTTTTTAAATTTAGTTTTGGTCACTTTAATATGTTCATTTTGAAAAAATATAATTCTTATTTAGATTCATATAATCAAAATTTTCTTTGGCTATATTTTTGGTATTTTTCTGATAAAATTCATTTTTTAATGAATAGTGAAAAATACTGTATTTTATTTCAAAAGTGATTTTTAATCTAATTTATTTATAAGGATAGATTATCTTTTTAATTGGTTTCAATGTTTAATTAAAATATATTTTTACAATTTAATCCAATGGTGGTCATTAGAATTAATTTCACTTTGAAATTGTACATAAACAAGTGTTAAACAATATAATAGATATTGTTTCTTAAAAACACGATATTTGTTTTGACAGTGGGAATTGATAATAATAATAATTAATGAATATTTAGGTTTCTAATTGGGTAAAATGGAAATAATTTTTGAATTTATAATATCAAATAAATATTAGGGTGAATTTTTGGTATTTTTATGAAAAACATCAATTTTTGATGAATAGTGAAACCAATAAGTAGTAGTTAATAAAACTGATTGTTCGTTTAAATGAAATTTTTGCACCTATATGATTTTAATTTAAAAAATCTGACATAAATGGTTGTTATTAGGATGTAAAATTTGGTTCAATGGGATTAAAATTATTTTTGGTGAATTGTAACTTTTATGTTTTATTAATCGCGATTAAAGATAATTAGTGTAATTTATCATAAATATAATGATATAATAATATGAAATTACCTTCAAACATGTCCTAGACTTATTTGATAAGTAATTGACGACAACAAAAATCCATGGGTCAACTTGGGGACCCAATTGAGCCACATGGGAATGAAAATGACATTAATAAATTTTTATTTGAAGTAAAAATAAAAGTGTCACAAACTTGTATTGTTTTACTAAAACAATTTTTACATGGGGTGATAAAAGTATTATATTTTTCTATAAAAATTCATTAGAAATATAAAAATATTTCCTATATAATTATATTTTTTCTATAATTTTTATACATTAAATAAATAAATTTATTTATAACACCATGATGATGCAGTGATTACCTCATTAATGAATGATTTAAATAAAATGAGAAGATAAGGTAAAATATAATACATACACTTGTAAAAAACCTATTGGATGGGTGGATTTATAACCATTATCACCTTCTCCTAGAAATATACAATTTTGTTACCTTTAATATACAAAAATCATTTTATAATAATGTTACTTTTCAAGACTTTCCAAGAGTGCCCCTCCTGCCTCTTATAAAATCCCCCGACCAGTACCATCTTACCCACACATCTTAAGCCATTGGCTCAAACAAACACTCCTAATTTTATATCTATAAATTTTTATCTTCATCCTAGATTCCATACCTTAGTTAGAAAGCTCTTCAAGAAACCGTTTTGGTTCAAACCAAAGGGAGTTACCCGATTTGAAGGTAATGTCCTCTCTTATGTTATTTTGTTTTATTTTGCTTCTCCAACCCTGTATCTCTTTTTATTCATTTCTTTTAAAAAAACAACAGTATCTTCAATATAATAGGATTATTTTATGATATGTACTCTAGCTACACTTACACACACCTCTATCTAATGGTTAAAGAACATACTATTTCTGTGGATGGAGAATTATTGCCTCACGAAACGATGATTGTTTTATCTTCTCCTACCACCTCTCATGGTGGGAATTTTGATGGAAATATATTTATTTATGATATATGTTATATTTATTTCTTCTGTATTCTTCTGTATTTTACATTTAAAACATAACTTTATGCTTTTCATGTTGTGAAAATGCGATAATTTCATTTGAGGAAGTGTGGACTACCGCCACCTCAAGTGATGTGACTCGTTCATGAAATACATGGAATGTATAAAGAATGAAATTAATGAACTTATGTGACCTATATAACATATATATTATACTTTAATTATAATATATATATATCTCATTTAGTTTTAATTCCATTAATGTGACAAAGAAATGAAAGTACCGTTCATGCGTACATACGGCATACCGCCTCCATGAACGGTGCATTTCATTTTCATATATCCAAATGTTATGGAATGGTATAAAATGAATATATACTGGATATATATGATATTTAAATCACTAATAATATTCTGTAGATGGTGTAATTATTACTAAATGGGAAATCCGTTTCAAACAAGTTCATTTTTGACTCATGTACCGAACATCAACAAAATTGTTTGATATGAACTCACACTGTTAACTAATTATTATAAAATTATAATATGTGACATGAATTGAATAATAAACATTAAAAGAGTTCCTTGAGACATTATTAATTGACTAATTATTATTATTGAGGAATATAAAGAAATGAACAATGCAAGTTGAACTTGAGGTAAAGGATCCTACCTCTCTTTTTTGTTTTAAGTACTCTCTTTTATGTCACTTCTTATAAGCTCCACTTTAATATGATGGGGGATGTTCTTTTATATTCCTCATACTGTAATCTTTATGTTCATATTATGAGAATCCCTATTTTTATCTCATCAACAAATTTTTGGAATCTTTAAGTGGCGTCGTTAGGCTGCCGAAATATCATAAGGGATTTGTTATCTCACTTTTAATTCCATGAGATTTCCATTGTTCAATACTTATTTATGGAATGTGGTGTTTTGTGTACTAAAATTTGATATATATTATCATGATAATATTAATTTTCATTTTTTATGTAATCATTGTGGTGGTTATTATCTTTTTATCAAACGACTCCATTGATTACAATGATGTAAGGGTGTTTTATCTCACTTTTTGTTCCCGTGAGATTCATGATACATTTTCCACTATTCCCATTTGTGTGGGGTATGTACATCCCATGATAGTATTCTTTGTGTAATATAATTTAATTTATGGGTAATTACATCTTCATTTTATGACCCTTCTTTTATGGGGTGTACGTTTCGAAAGTTACACAAATCGGTAGGGGAACCTTTCAACCACCTACTTTTAAAAGACTAAATTTGTTATGTATTTTAATTTACATATTATTATGTTGGGAAATGTTCTACTATATCCTTATTGATGTAAATTTTATGTCCTAGTGATTAGATAACATTTTCTCTCTCATCAACTCATTTTGTGAATTTTTAAGTGATGTTGTTAGGATTTCAAATTCTTCAAAGCGAACATCTTAACTCAATTACAATTCTTTTGGTTAAACTTGTACTCCTTGAATATGTCATTCTATGAATATGTGTGAATGAATTTTATTTTTATACACATATATCCACTTATGGTGGGTGTATTTATATTTTACATACATATATTATGTAATTGATTTATCCTTAATCTAAGGATACCATCTTTGTACAGTACTTCGTCTCAGTATATATTCATTGAGGTATATTTTGTTTTATAAGAAACATTCTTTTATATGGTGTAAAAACCCCTTTGAATTTTACTTTTATAAAAATGGAATATTTTCTCTATGAAGCGTTTTACTAAACCAAAAAAAGTATATTTATTTTTGACATGCGCGGTGACAATGACTTTTCCACTGCCAAGAGTGTTATTTGATATTTGGCTACTGTAACAAGCTGTAATTTTTTTAAAAGAAAAAAATACCATATACTCTATTGTTTATTTTGGTACTGAAAATGGTTTTTAAAATGTTTTGATTATCTCAATGTGTTGTATTGATATATTTTGATGTTTCATTTATACATGTTTTATGTGATATGATTATGTTATGGTTCTTGGGAAATTCTTATGAAATTGGGTGTTTCCGTGATTAAATAAGGGAGGGTGAACCTGAGATATCTCTCCAATTCATTAGGTAACACGAAGGAGTTAAACTCTATGGTTTCTCAGAAGAGATTTAGGGAATATACTATGGTGGGTATTCCAAACGTAACGATGAGGGTTACTCCCTACATAATAATTTTATGAATGCCTCAAGTTACCTTTATGTCTTATGATTTCTATGAGTTATTCATAAATCTTATGATTTCATGAGCTATGTTAAAGTGCTTTTGTTTTATGAGTAAAGAATTTTTTCATTGATTTTTATGTATAAATGGACAAATGTTTTCTTCCCGAATTTTTATATCCCTTAATGAGCTTGTTATGCTCGTCCCATGTTTTTGAAATGTTTTATGCATGGCTTAATGATGAATAGGGTCAAGGATGGGATCAAGGAAAGACATGCTATCTAAAACATGGAACTAGACATGTTTCTTTTTATGAGTTTTTGTGTTATGAAAAAATTTAAATTGAGTAGAAGTGTCTACATTGTAATCTTTTGTGATATAATAGTTATTTCTTAATTCTCTAAAACTCTAAACCTGAAAAGATCTTCAATGTGAATTATTCATTTAATTCAATAATATGTAATGTTTTAAGCCTGGGTCTTTATAGTAATTCAGTTTTCCACTAGTGAGATAACAAGATGTAGTTGAGTACTTTTTTCAACAAGGTCCTACCATTTTTAGTGGATCTTCTAATCCTATATTTTTTATAAAATGGATTGATTTTATCAAGAAGATATTTTTATTCTTAAATGATCTAATAAAGATAATGTTGTAATGGAAATTTATAATTTAATTTGGGATGTCGATCAATTGTGGAAAATGATCAAGAATATAGAACCTAAGGATGACATTGAATCATTGGAGATGGAAGAATTCATAAAAATATTTTTCAACAAATATTTTCCTAACACTTATTGTCTTAAAATGGAGAGGGAGCTTCTTGGACTTAGGAAAAGAGAGGATGAATCAATAGGGTATTTATTAGGAGAACATCACAAAGATTAAAATAATACCTCCAAGTTTTCATTGACCATAAAATTATGTTTGATCACTTATCTAGAAAATAAATCCATTTTTTTGAGATGGAATAGGAATTTAATAATTTAACAGCTACAAGTGAATAATCTTATGTTCCCTAAAATTTGAGTTTAGGAAAGTGATAAAAAGAAGAGAATGGTGTTTAATAATTTAGGATCATTGGATAAAACTAACAGATTGAATAAAATAAAAGTTTTCATATTTCATTAATGTTGGAAGAAGCATCCCTGAAACCATATAAAAAAAGAGATATTATAAATGTAGAAAAGAAGGAAATCAAGCTAATTAAATATTAATGGAGTTGAAGAATCAAACTAATATGATAAAATAAAGGTAGGATCCAACAATTACTCTAAATAAGGTCTAATTTTTCAACTATAAGGAATAAGGACACTCTTAAGGATATTATATTATGTATGGGGTTGTCAAGGTCAAATACTAAAAACAACCTTTATGGACAAGGGAGTAAGGAAGATCATATTCACTTACAACTATAGAGGTGGATCATATAAATTAACTGGTGATAGGTAAACTTATAATCCATTCAATAATAGTGAATTTATTATTTGATTATCATTCTACTCATTCTTACATATCTTTAATGTTTTGTAGAAATATTCCAACACCAACTGAATGCATGGAGGTTGGGTTATCAATTAAAAAACCATGTTGTGAAATTGTTACGACATAAGTATATAAACCCTACAAGGTTAAAATTTACTAGATAAATCTCCCATTAAACTTTGTTATATTCTATATAGTGTTGTTTCGTTATTACTGGTAATATATTGACTATATTTATATAAGTATAACATTAACTTTCCGGTTATGGAAGTCACATTTCATGTCCTAAATAAATAATTGATTCTTTGAAAGTGTATGGAGGGGATGAATATAATTTTAAAACTTCTTATAAACCATAGATATTGATTCCTTAAGAGAAATCATATCTATATCACACAATTGAGACAATGTATAGGATCATCCTTGAAGACATTTCCATTATGATGGAATATAGAGATGTAATCTTCAAAGAGAATTCTATTATTCTTCCTAAAAAAGTGGTTTCAATATTAATTTATATTATACATATATTTATTCACATATCCATGAATCCCTATATAATTTCCCCCATTTAATTGATAGGAATAAATATTAAAATTCAAGGGAATATGGATAAGGGGTGTTATTCCAAAGTTCTTAACCATTGGGTGTGTTGGTCCTCTTGGTTAAAAAGTTAGATGGGTCAATGTTCCTCTATAATGATTATTGAAAACTTATCAAAAGAATGATAAAAAATATCATCCCATTCTATAGATTTATTTCTTTTTTGATTAGCTATGTAGACATAGTATTAATCAAAAGTGGACCTTTGGTTTAGATATAATCAGTTGAGGTTGAAGAATGAGGATATTTACAAGACTAATATTATTTTACCTATTTTCTTTCTAGTTTAATGTATTTTAATTGAGCTTGAAGTATATTTATTATAATATATATTTTTATTTTTATTTATAAATCTATTTATTTTTAATGTAATGGATATCCCACTTATGGATGGGTAATGTTGTAATTTCTTGATTAATGCCACTACTTTTTAAATATTGCTTATTAGACAAAATTATTTCCACTCATGTATATCTGATTCCATGTTGCCACCCTATAACTCAAGGGTATTGGGGGCTCTCTTTGAGTATGTCACAAGCTAGCTTGGGTTCCCACTATTTTGGTGGATTAGAGATAGTATGTGATAAAATGGAATCAAATTATAGATTTTCTAAGAAATTTAGTTGGGTATTTAAATGACATTATTCCCTCTTATATAATTTTTTATGTTTCATGGTGTGTAGAGATATTATCATTGTGTTTAATGATTTTTTTAACAATGGTTTTTATTTTTAAATGATGATATTTAGTTTTTAAATTATTAAAGAAACATTTAAAATGTGTTAAAGTAGATTAAGTTATTTAAAATGAAATTGATTTTTTAAAAAAGAAAGGAATTGGAAATTGAATACCCTAAAATGTATTCTTGATTTAATTTAGTTTTTATAGGTGAAATGTGAAATTTTGATATTTCAAAAGAGTTTTCCCATGGTAAATATAAACTACCCCAATATTTATAAATTAATAAATGACTTTAATGAAGAATTCAAGGAAAATATTAAAATCATTCTCAGTTATGTTTCGCAATATTAGAAAATGAGATTTAGGATTTCAAAATAAATGAAAATAAAAAATTTCAATTAATTAATTTTGTGGTGATTGGATTTTATGGAGTTATATTTTCATGTTGAGATTCAATTTTTTTCAGTGTATGGTTTTAATTTGGATGATTATATATTGAGATCATGATTTTTTTTTAAGAGTATTCACACACTAAGACTCAATGCTAAGACCTTTATTTGATCAACCTATAGAATAAAAATGATTTTCAAAATATTAATCCCCCTATATTTTTTAGTCGTACAGTCATTGTGAAATAGAATAAATATTCCTATATATTAAAAGAAAATTTGGTCTCACAGATATTTCTAAGTCTATTAAAATTATGATCACTACATTGTGCATTGGGGACTAAGTAGAAAGTAGTTAAAGTCCATTATTTAAATTAAACCAGCGATTAACATCTCCTAGAATGGTTTAAAGGGCTTATTAATGTAAATATATTTTTTTGAGGTTGTGAAAAATTATAGGTCAATAGATTTATAATGTTATCAATTGGGAGATCAATCAGTTTTGGTTTATTTTCATATTTTAATTTATCTAGTCCTATATCATGAGAATTCAGATATGTAATTTTCATTGATGGCCCGATATTTTAAAATAGGTCTTTATATTGACCTTTAGTTAAGGGTATTGCAGATTAGTTTGACCTTGTATATATAAATTTTGAGGATGGTGAATTGGATTTAGATATTATTTGTAAAGGTTCTTTAAGAGATCACTACTTCTTCTATTCCTAGGAGTGGTGAAGTAATCTTCTATAAAAGAAATTGGAGGTCAAATAATTTTATGTAGAAAGGTAGTGAGGTAATACAACCCCAGTATATCATTATATTATTCCAGGTGTAGGATACCAATGTGAAAACATTTTAGATGTATGAGATATAAGAATCCATCGTGTTATAAATAACTAATGACCTAACATATTTGTTTCCATTTTACCTATCTATATTGGTATTTAATGGAGGCAGTTGTAAAGGGTATGAAGTTAGATCATCCCATTAAGGGGATTCAATGGTACAACCAATCAAGCCTAATCTAGATTATGTGAATGATTGATGTATTCAACATTCTTCATTGATTCTCCTCTCTAGTTTAAATCACATGTTCTTTAATTAATTTTTTGTTGATTCTTGGATATTTGGGTTTTGAGGAAATGTTTATCCTTATTTTTAATTGTGTCTTCTTATAGAAATTTTGAATTGTTGGTAATTGTGTTCAGGGATCAATTATGTCCTTATGATATTCTACTAATTTAAGGTTAATACGTTTTGTAAAAAATCAACCTAATCCATCCCTCCGTCGGACTCCTAAGCCAGCCCGAGACATCCCTGATGTGTATTACTGATTACCAGGGGTGGTGAAACGTGTCATGTGCAACATAATTATCTATAATAAATTATTATTCCTAATAAATAATTATGAAAACAAGAAATGGTAATTAAATAAAATTTATATATGATTCATTTGTACATAAGACATATATTCCAAAACAAAAACAAAATTAAAAATTAAAAAAAGGAATATAAATGAAAAACTCAAAAAAGAAATCAAATCCCTCTATCTACCTGACCCCCCACCAAATGGTGAAGATGAAAAAAATCTTCCACCAAATACCTCATATCTAGCCACCCACAATTATAGTTACCCTCCATCCATAAAAATAAATATATAAAAATTATGAATATTTGATAAAATAAACTATAAAAATATAAAAACCAGAACAACATACCTAAATATGACTCAATAAGTCACCCAACAAAAAATAGAACCTCAACTCCCTCTGGATGAGAATAGTGAAGATAAAACCTGAAACTAAAAATGAGTAATATATACATGATAAATAATCTCAATAGGTATTCCAGATAACCCCTGCCCAAGTAAAATACTTTATACTGAAGACGCTTATTATGATATTATGAAATAAAATAATCAATTCTTGTTTTAATTTATTCAAGGAAAATAAAGCATCATTAATCATTATGAAAATTTACTTTAGTTTTCTTAAATGTACATAATAATTAAGAAAATGTTTTTGGGTATACAATTTTCATAAAAAAAGGATTTAAAAATCAACACATTGGAAATTCAATAAAAAAGCATTTCTATACATTTTATGGTAACCATTTTCTAAGAAGGAAAACATTGTATAAAATTAAAGCCATGAGAAATGAAAAATTGCACCATAATGTTTAATAAATTATAGAGTATGATATCATGGGAGAATTATAAACATTAACTAAGGAGACCTAATACATATTTATTTTATAATTTTATATAGACTTATGGATGTATTTAAATGTTTATAACCATCCTGGCTTCTCACAACTCGCCTCAAAATTGGAATAACCCATTGTGGCCTCTCCGTACCATGGGGCTAATGTTTGTCTAATCAGGACTAAATATTAATTGTCAATCATCCCTCTAATTGGGTCCTAGGATCCAATGATAATATTAAAGGTGTGTAGATATAACTAGTATATATAAAACATCTTAATCATGAATCAACATAATACAATATAAATAATAAGCCCACCTACAAACACCATCATGTAGAGATCCTCTAAAAAATAGAGGACTTATATTATGATTTTCACCTTAATAGAAAATTTAAAGGTACCAACCGTGTGATATCATTTTAATTTGAAAAAATTAGTCCTCCAAAATACCAATTTGAAACCATGGTTGAGTTTCCTATTTAAATCCCCAAGGACCCACTTTCACGATTACACTCATATAAACATATATATGTTTATAAACATTTTATCTATTTAACAAATTCATATATTTACATATGAATTTTTACATTCACACACATATATATACATACTATTGTATATATTCACAACCATCCAGCAATAAAAATGAAATCACTAATCCTCCAACATTTAATTTAATACTATCAATTAAATAATTCGTTGATACATGGAATTTCAGGAATTACATATAATGTCTTGTATAATTAAAATTATAATTTAAATCACACATTAATGACCTGAAAATTTATATAATAAAACCATAAGAAAGTTATGAGGTCCATTTAGGATTTCTTTAAAACTATACAAGAGTAATTTATCTCAAATTGATTCGTAAAAAAGCTAAAAAATTGGGGGAAATATTAAAATATATTTATTACTGATAATTTATTCAAAATAGAGAAGAAAACCCCAATAAATTATGGTTATTAGTTTTAAATCCCTAAAACAAGGGTAAACCTACCCCAAATTGATGATGAAACCACTACCATTGATGAAGAGGCCCAACATTGTCTCAATCAAGGAACCCTGCAAGATTAAATGAAATCCAATGGAAAAAGATAAGAACAAATTAGTAGTCCATAAAAACACCCTATGTTTCAACTGACCTCACATGAAAATGAGGGAATGGTTAAAGAGGAAGATAGAAGAGAGAGAGTTAGAGGTAACCCTAAGTAAAAAAGATCACATAAGGATACAACATGATAACCAGAGATTATAAGGGGAGGGAGGATGAAGGATGTGTGATAGGGATCACTTATTCATAAAACATCAAGAGAAAATAGAGAGGGGGGGCAATTAGGATTTGTTATGGTGAAAAAATAGAGGTGTAAAATCCAAAATACTATTTTTTAAAGAATCTATAACTACAAATGGTTTGACCACATGGTTATAAAAAAAATTCACTAACTATATACCCCACACTAGAATTCCTAGAGAACCATACATGATCATGGAACATGGGTAGGGAAAAAATTATTCAACCCTATGGTTGTAACTATAAATATTAATGATGCACTTACATGGATTGAGCATTATTTGTACTGACTGTGAACCAATCGTGTTTCTGTAAAAAACAAAAAATAATGAAATTTTTACTCAGTTTATTCTGAAATTCATGAATGCAACTAAATAAAATTATATAATTAAAAATAAATTAGAAATTATGGTTGGAGTGTGGAAATTATTTCATCCACAGTGCTTTATATGCACATAAAAACAATAGATAAAATAGTTAGTTCCCAAGAGGAGTGAGTCAAAGTCTCAAGGTGAGGACTTGAACTAAAAAAATGATGTCCAATAGAAATTACCATCGATTATTGAACAATTAATCCATAATATTAAAATAGAATGTTTAAAAATTTCAAAATTTCATCATTATTCAAAACCATACAAACGTTTAAAGAGATTAATTACCTACAATTTAAAATTAGACGAGATACCTTAAATAAGTGATATGTTTGAGTCCTTTAAGAACAAATCCATAAATCAAGGATCACGGTAAATAAAAAAGTCATCATTGGACGAGTAAATAAAGACCCAGGGCCAACACTTATCCTTTGGGTATTAGTGTTTGGTAATGAAATGAAAAAAAAGATATCTCTAAAAAGGGACCAATTACGGTTTTCTCTCCAACAAAATAGATTCTATTAGAACATAAAATCTCCAAGGAAAATTCATCACAAGGAAGAGTAAATCCTAGTAGGAATAAATAATTTATATAATCATATAATAATAAAATGTATTCCCAAGGGATATTAAAACAATTACTCAAGTACCATATAAAGGCACATCTCCAAGAACAAGGAATACTCTAAATTTAAATCAAGAATAATTTAGATTAAATAGTGGGGGAAATCAATATATGGATCAATTACCTAAATTGAGAAATGCTTGAGTAAGATAAAATATCATGAGATATAAAGTAGAGAAGGAAAGGGAGGTTACTTGTGGTGTCATACAAGAAACACCAAAATCCCAAAAAATCCATCTGAATAATCATAGAACTATATTGGGTACAAACTATGTTGGGCGTAATGTAACGAACTAATGTTTTATCAATGGGAATTAACTTTTTATAATTATGTCATATAATCACATTAAATAACAGAAAAATGAACTAATAAGTACAATGTGACCATTAAACATAATATTGTCACTTCTGTGATTTGAATTTCAAAAATATAACATACACAGTTGCAATCAATATAATGTTTGGAGTCCTATAAGAAAAATATAATTTTTAATGAATAGTAAGTAACCCTTATAAAAATTTAAATTACCCTTATGAATATTAATATGACCCTTATGAATAGTAAATAGTCCAAAAATACAGTAACATCACCCATGAATATATAAAAAATATTAGGCATCTTATAAGTGATAATATGACCATAGTAAAAGTATTGGTATTTTTGTATGTAATAAATAATTAATAACAATTAATTAACTATTTTAAAATAAAATATATTTTCCTAAAATGTATTGATAAATAAAAAGTTTTATGTTATTTTGTTTTAAGATAAAATTATAAGACCTTATGTGATTTTTGAAAGCATTATATAATCATCCATAGTTTTAAAATATGCATTTTCAATTAAATTATGACTTTAATTATTAATTAAATTAATCATACATAGAAAATTATATTTGAAAAATGGATTTCATTTTTTGATTCTACACATTGATAAATGGTTCGTGTGAATTACTTGGATTTTTCTAAAATACATGATTTTTATGAAGAGGAAATATGGTAATTCACTATATATATATATTTTAAGCTAACTGGACTATTACTAGAATCCTGGATGATGTAAGAAACCTTAGTTCTAATTAAAATGCACATATTACTATGTTTGGTCATTGAATCCTCACTATTTCTTATCATATAGAATAATAATAATCTAATTATTAAAATATTAAGAAAACCCTCCTCCCCTCCACTATAAAAACTACCCACACTCCCATATTTTCTTCACTCCTCTAAAGAATTTTTCCTTACATAAGTTCTACCCAAATCTCTTTCCATGATCCATCCCCATCTTCCATTATCCATTGGTCTCCTTAAAAGTCCAAATAGTCTCCTTTGAAGAGGCTCTCAAGGATGATTAAATCAAGAGGTAAATTCCACGTTTCATTTCTTTCTTTCTTTTTCATGTTCCTTTGTCCCATTTTTTTTAAGATCTCCTTGTACAAAGGGTATGAAAACTAATGTACCACAATTTTACTATAATTTTATATTCTAATAGGAAAATTCATTATCATATCTCCTTGCTCTTTATTTTATATGAAGGAAATTAAAATACCGTCCGAGATGTGTTACTTTATCACATTCAATGATGTCATTTTATCAATTTCTGTTACTATCTTCAATAATAGTCATGAAACCATTTTTATGGTTTAACTAGACTATTAAAAATTGATTATATCTTATGTTATGTTCTACAATACTTTTTCATACATCATGGAAAATTAAAATACAAAACAAGTTAATTGTGGGCAAAATCACCAAATTAATCCAAGAGTTTATCATTAATGTTTCATATAATGATTCAACTGCAGACCAAATAAAAAAATAAATTTTATAACCATTTAATCTTATGTATTTTCACTAATTTCATGTAACATTAATTCTTGAAATCCTTTATCATGCTACAAGTTTATCCTACCATGAATATAAGTGAAATGATCGTTAAAACCAAGGAAGCAAACAATCCCAAATAAAGAAATTAAACCTATTAACTCATGAAAATGTACATGAATGTACTTAATATGGATATAATAAATTAATAAAATGTATTTAAGTTTCTTCAATTATAAAATAATGAAACTAATTATATTATTTACTTCATTTAGATCATGCAAAGAGCATCATCGTGCTTAAGGTAAGGGATCCTCCCTTTCTAAAATCAATTTAGGAATATCTTCTATGTTATGCCCATTTTTGAGTAATCTATAATGTTGGGGAATTATTTTAGAACTTCCCCACACTAACCTCCTGATATATAAAATATGATAAACCCCTTTTCTCTCTCATTAAGACCATCTAAGTACACCTGGTACCACCTTGATATTCCATAATGGATTCTACTAGAACCTCTATTCCTTCTGGTTGATCTATCATTTTTTCTACTCAAATGATGTTATCTACTCTGTTTATGTACATATTATAATTTATATGTTTACACACTAAACCCATGTATCAATATCCACTCATCATTCTCTTTTGGGGGTATACATGTTTTTAAATGATTCCCTACTCAATACTTCCTGATAAGAAAACTTGATTTAAGGAAACATCCCGAATCCCTTCCCAATTTTAGGTGAACTCTACCATATGTTTTTAGCCAACATTTTTTTATAAAACAAGTTTATTATTATGATATACTTCTTATATCACTTCTAGTTTTATAAAAAAGAATATTCCATTTTCTATTTTAAATACTCTTTAGTATTTTTCTTAACACTAAACTAAAATGTTTTAATTCCATGATTTCATAAATACTCTTCTACATGTTTTAATTTCTGTTTGACATCACATACCATGATATATATTTATTTTACCTTATGAATGTCCATGTATGTTTTAAATTCATTTTTCAGGGAAACTGGTATGATACACCCATTCATTATGCAATATGATATAATTATGATACACATTTCATTTCATGGGTAACCTTATTTTTATTTATGATTTATTATATATGATAATTTATATGGAAATAATATTCATGAACATATTAATATTGGTGCACCGAGATAGAATTCCTATTCATTGGGTAAATTTTAGTCTCATGAGATGTTATGAACAATGGTTTTGGCAGTTATCCTTGACTCATTCTACCATGTGCAATGGTCTTGATGGTTAAAAATGACTTGATCTCCTCTATGTGAAATGAGCCTTGAATTGTACTAATGCCATTATTTATGTTCCATCCACATTACTGTGAACTCATGTTTACATGATCCCATGTTTATGTGTTATGATTCCATGTGTTCTATTCCTTTTATTTTAGGTATTCTATGCTTTCTAACCCATGTGTTAATGTTTTATTACTATAATTTTCCCTTACATGGATTTTAGATCATCCCTTCATTCATGTGATCCTCAAGGTAGCCTTTACAGATGTAAGGGTTAAAAAAATTCGATTTTATTATAAATATTATATTAAGATGTGATTTTTTAGTCCAATGATTTTAATTTTATGTACCTAGTCTTCAAAGAATATAGACTTAACTATCCTTGGATTATTTTATGATGTATAATTATGCTTCAAATCATGTAATGTTTCTATGTTAAAGGTTAGGGTTTATTTATTATTTATTAGAGAGTAGTATAGTTATTTTTGGAGATTATGAGTAGATAACATTCGTAATAACCGTAACTATGAGACTAAGTATATGAAAACAACCCTAAATTTGGGTAAGTATAGAGTAGTTGGTTTATCAAGAAAATACATCCCTATCTGGATAAAAATGGAAGAGGTGTCTCTGGCCATAGATGTATCTAGGGGTAAAACCCAAAAACACCAATTTGAACTTTACTTAAATGGGAACTGGTGCATGAAAAATCGCCTTGCTTCACTATTTTTTTGACACTCCCAATGGATATGCTTTGGTAAATTCATGAGCATGGTACAACCGCTTATCAAGGGAATGAAAAAAATAATATAAGAATATGTGTCAATAAATAGATCATTCATAACCTACATTGAAACATAGGGAATCACATGTTAGGATATACTTCTCCTTTACAAGTTTATCCTATTATGTTCAATGTTTACTTTTTATGCCCATTTTATAAGTATTAAAGCCCTCTAATTATATGTTATTTTTCGTAGTTAATGGATGGAAATAGAAGAACACATGCCAAAAATTAATGTGATTGGTAATGTGAATACTTCACTAATTATATGCCTAATATGATGGGAATGAGTTCTCAAAAATTCATGACATTACTTGGTCATCTATTAAAAGTTATGAATAATAACATGAATCATTTTTAACACCCTAACCGTTGATGGAAAGTGAACTTTTCCATTGAATCCGTCATTTGGAAAAGGCATCCCATTTTTAGTAGATCTTATGATACCCTCCTTGAATAATTGTGAATTAACTCCATTTAAATGATATTGTTTGTCCACCAGTGATCAGAATAAGAGAATGTCATACTGGGGGTCTATAGTTTTGATGGGGAAGCTGATTAGTGGTGGAAACTGAGAATGAATATGAATCCTCAGGAGGAAATTGACTCCATAGATTGTGAATAATTAAAGAGAATGTTATTCAATAAATAATATCCCCAAGCCCTCCATCTCATGATGGAAAGAGAGTTAATTAGACTCAATCCAAAAAAAGGTGAGTCAATCGGGGCATATAAAGAAAATATTCCATGTCTTTCAAGGTACACATATGGCTTTGTTATGAAAAAATAAATAATATTAGATCACTTATTTAGCATACTAAAGCTGAGTCTATGAAAAGAATAGGTGATTCAAGACTTCGTCAACTATGAGGAGACTGTTTATTGTGCCCTTATGGTGGAAATGGAGATCATAGTCCCTCAGTGGTTTCTTGGTCTAGATGAAAAAAGGTGGAAAATGGAATCTAATGTGGGTGGTTCCAAAATTGAATTCCTTGATGGAAAAAGCCTAATCATCCCGGGATTAAAAATTGTGGTAATATGCATCTTGGGAACACTCTAAACAGACCCAAGAATATCTTGAAATGTGGAATATCAGGACATATTTTTAAAAACTACTAATGAGATATAAAAAACCCCACTAACATGGAAGAAGAAAAAAAGGTTCAAATCAATACTCATCTTGTAGTGCAGTTTTACAATTGCAAGGAGCATGGGAATTATGCAAACAATTTCCATAATCTAATGGTTATTATAGGAAATCAAGAGAAAACTCTATAGAAATATGGAAGGGCCTATGCTATCACTAATACTGAGGTGGAGCTGGAAAATGATGTGGTGAAAAGTATTCTAGTTATTCATTCAATAATAGGAAACATATTATTTTATTTTTTTCTACACATTCATTCATATCATTCAAGTTTAGTTGAACTATTAAAACACCACCTCAAAATTTGGAGGATATCTTCTCTATGAGAATATATAATGGGGAAATTATTGAATCCATGGTCTATAACTACTCCATAGATATCATTTTTGGACTAAACCTCTTAGAAAATATCCTCATACTTACTTTAGTTGAGTTTGATTCTATATTGGTCATGGATTGGATATCTTTATAGATATCCAAAATCAACTGTTGGGAAAGGGATATCACCCTTCACATCCCGACACATCCACTAATTCATTACATGTCTAAGAGAGAAGGTGAATCTCATTTAAGATCATTTTATAATGTGTGGATATTAATTCCTTATAAGCATGCTTGTCTAGATCAAATGATTGAGATAAAGGCGAGAATCATGCTTGAAGAAATTCCCATCGTCAGGGGTTACACTAATGAATTCCACAAAAAGTTACATGGTATTCCTCCTAATAGAGAGGTTGAGTTCTCAATTGAAAATATTATTGGATGTCTGCCTATATAATAATTTCCATATAGAATGGTCATTGTATATCTAGAGGTGTTGAAGATGTAATTACAAGTGAATATAGAGAAGGGGTTTTTATGCTTTTGTGTTTCAACATGGTGTGTTATTGTTCTCTACGTGAAGAAGAATGATGGAAAATTGAACATCTAAATTGATTATTATGAGATCAGTAATATCACAATAAAGAAAAAGTATCCCTTTCCATAGATAGATGACTTGTTCAATCAGCATTGTGGGGCCAATTATATATCTAAGGTGGACCTTTGGCTGAGATATCACCAATTAAATGTGGGTAAAGAATATATTCCCAAGACTTCCATTCAAAAGAGGTATTGGAACTATGAGTTCATAGTTATTACCTTTAGATTTACTAATGATCCATCAATAATCATGGATTTAATGAATTGAGTATTTTGTTATTACCTTGGGAAATTTCTTGTAGTCTTTATCGATGATATTCTGATACACTCTATGTGTAAGGAGGAACATGATAATCATTTTAATACTTTGTTAAATAATTTTCTAAGGGATAAAGTGTATTAAAATTACAATAAATGTAATTTTTGGATGGAGGATGTATCAATCTTCGGACATGTTATCACTAGAAAAGGTATATCTTTGGACCCTTCCAAGAAAAAGATGATTGAAGAGTGACCTAAGACTACATCTATAATAGTGATCTACTGCTTTCTAGGTCTAGCTGGGTATTATCAACAATTTGTGGAGAACGTTTCATGTTTTTCAATAACAATGAACATGATGACATGGAGTGGAGTAATGTTTGTCTGGGATCAGGAATGTGAAGTTTGTTTTATGGATTTAAAAAATAGGATAATCACTGTGTGAGTACACACACTCCCATCAAGTTGATAACACTTTGTGGTGTATATTGATAAATCAAATAAGGTGTTATACAATTTTATTATGTAAAATGATAATGTGATAGAATACACATCAAGGAAGTTGAAAATCTAGGAGAAAAACTATCCTACTCATAATCAAGAGTTGGCGGTTGTGATCATTTTGTTGAAAATTTGGTGTTATTGTCCCTATAGGGAGAAGTGTGAGATGTATAATGATAAGAATAATCACCAATACACAAAAAGAACAAAAAAGAGATTAATATGTACTTGAGAAGATGGATAGAGATCATCAAGAATTATAAATTCTCATTCTATTACCATACCGTTAATGAAAAAATGGTGGAGGATGCTCTAAGTTGAAATTACCCTACATCATTATCAATAGTTATAATTAAAAAAGATCATATCTTCTTAGATTTTTAGAGGAAGTACATGAGAATAATTATATGAATAACATCATCAATCATTTAGCAAATTATTGCTCAACCATCCCTCATGTAGAAAATAATGGATACTCAATAAAAAGATATGGAAATTTTGAAAAGGGTGGATTGTAATAAAAATGGAAAATCCACATAGTTCATGATCGATGAGAAAAGAGTTGTATTATTTGGGTCATGATTATGTGTACCATATAATATAGATATAAAGAAGGATATTTTCAATGATTGGCATAGCTAAACCTTCCCTATTCACCTAGGGAGAACAATGATGTATTGAGATCTATGAGAGGACATTTGGTGGGACAATATGATGAAGGATATTTTTGAGTATACATAAATGTTCATGTAATTTCAACAAGTGAATGCAAAAAGACATAATTAAAAGGGAATGATGTGACCACTACCCATACCAACATGGAAGTGGGAAAACAACACCATGGACTTGGCCACATGACATCCAAGGACATCTAGAGGACATAATGCTATATGGGTCATTGTGGATAGTCTTACAAAGACAAATCACTTTATCCTAATTTGAGAGTAATTATCATTGGATCAAATTACATGGATATATATAAAAGAATTACTAAGGATGCCTAATGTACCACTATCTATTGTATCCGTTTGAGATTCGAGATTCAACTCAATGTTTTGGGAATGTCTTCAACATGCCCTAAGCAATTAACTGAACTTTAGTACGATCTATGATACTCAAATTGATGGAAAATCAGTGAAAACTATTCAAACACTAGAAGATATGTTGAGAGCATGTTCTATAGACATCAAATGATGACGGGACCAACATATTCCACATGTTGAATTCTCCTACAACAACAATTCCCAATAGAGAAATTGAATGACACCATACAAAGCCCTTTTTGAGAAAATGTTCAAAACCCTAGTGTTATCGGATGAAGTTGATAAGAATTACCTACTAGGACCTAAAATGGTTAATGAAGTGGTGGAGAAGGTGACAACCATTCATAAACACATTGAGGAGTCCCAAAATTGAAAAAATATTTATGTAGATAATCATCAATGAGACCTTATTTTCAAAGTTGGATACAAGGTATTTCTATGCATATCTCCATGGTAGAAGGTCATGAGTTTGAGGAAGAAAGGAATCTTAGTTCCCTAGTACATCAACCCCTTCAAGACTCTTTATCATCCAAAGGCTATGGCCTATCGCCTAAAATTTTCATCTACCATGTCCAATGTACATGATGACTTTCATGTATCCCTATTAAAGAAGTACATACCAGACCCTTGACATGTACTCTCTTCCGAGGTGGTACTGTTGGAGAATGATCTTTCTTAATAGAATCATCCAATGAAGATCCTGGATTGTAGATATAATATTATTCGTTACAAGATGACTCCCCTGGTAAATGTATTATGGAGGAATCATAAGTTCCAAGAGGCAACATGGGAACTGGATGAGGAATTGAAGGAAATATACCCACACCTGTTTATTACATATAATGTAAAGTGAAATTTCAAGGGAGAAATTTCAAAAGGGTGGAATAATGTAAAGAACAAATTTTTTATCAATGGAAATTACATTGTTATAATTATTTTTTATAATCATATGAAATAACAACATAATGAACTACTATGTACTATATGTCCATTAAAAATAATATTGTCTCATCTATTATTAGAATTTCAAAACTTTTACATACATGGTTGTGATTAGTATGATGTATGTAGTCTGATAAGACAAACATATTTTTTGGCGAATAGTAACTGAGCATTATGAAAAGTAATGTTACACTTATGAATATTAATATAATCCTTATGAACAATAAATCGTCCAATGAATAGTATCCTCACCCATGAATGTATAAATAAAATTTAGGCATCATATAAGTGATAATATGAACATAGTAAAAGTATTGGTATTTTTGTAAGTCATAAATAATTAATTAAAATTAATTAATTAATTTAAATGAAAATGTATTTTCTTAAAGGTGTTCATATATTAACAGGATTATGTCTTCCGATTTTCAGACAATATTATAAGAACATATGTGATTTTTAAAAACATTATAAATTCAGTCATAGTTTTAGAATCATTATTTTCCAAGTAAATTATGATTTTATTTAAATATTAAATTAATCATACATATAAAATTATTTTTGAAAAATAGATTTTATTTTTTCATTCTACACATTAAAAAAATGTTAGGGTAAATTTTGTAGATTTTTCTAAAATACAAGGGTTTTGGATGAATTGGGAAATATAATAATTTACCATATATATACATTATAAGCTAAATAGACTATTCATAGAATCATGGCTAATGTAATCAACCTCAGTTAGAATTCACATGCACTTATTTCTATTTTTGGACTTGTAATCACTAATATTTAATGTCTTATGGAATAATAATAAACTAATGATTAAAATATTAAGAAAACCCTCCTCCCCTCCACTAAAAAACCACCCACACTCCCCTCTTATCTTTACTCTTATCAAGGCTTGTTCCGTCCCTAAATTCTACCAAAATATCTCCCCATCCTCCTCCCCCACATCCATCAGCCCTTTTTCTCCTCAAAATACCAAACCCTCCCCCCTTATGGGGCTCCCAAGGAAGATTAAATCACGGGGTAAATTTGTCTCTTTTTTCATTCATTTTCCTTTCATGTTCCTTTTATATTTTTTCCCTAAACTCTCCTCTCCCAAATGGTAGGAAAACTCAAGTAACATACATGTAATGTGATGTTTTTATCTTAATGAGATAATTAGTTGTCATATATACTTCCCCCTCCATTTATACAAATGTAATGAAAACAACGTATGAGATGTGTTAATTAATCACATTCATGGACAAAGAGTTATCAATTTCTATTACCATTTTCAATTTTGGTCATGAAACAAACATTATTGTAGAACCATAATATAAAGACTTTTTTATCTTATTTGATGTTTTGGAATCTTTTTTCACTCATGATGTAAAATTATAATACAAAATAGGATAACTATGAGAAAAATCGCCAAATTAATCAAAGAGTTTACTATTATTGTTTTATATAATGAATCACATCCATTCCAAATAAGAAATTAATTTTATAACCATTTAATCTTATTTATGTTCACTAATTTCATATAACTTCAATTGTATTAAGAAATTTTTATCCTACATGTTTATCTGAACATGAATATAAGTGAACCAATAATTAAAACCGAGGAAGAAAATGATCCCAAACATTGAAATTGAACATCTTAACTCATAAAAAAGGACATGAATGAACATAATAAGGTTATACTAAATAAATAAAATATAGTTAAGGTTCTATAATTATTTATTAATGATTCTAATTTTATTATTCAGGACCTTAAGATCAAGCGAATAACTCCATCAGGCTCAAGGTAAGGGATCCCTTATTTCTCACATTTATTCATGAATATCCACTTTGTTATATATTTTTATGCATAATTACTAATTTTGGTGTATGATTTTACCCCTTACCCATACCGCCCTCATTATTTATAAAAGATGAGAAACCCTTTTTCTCTCTCATTAAGCCCTCATATGTACACCTGATACCATCCCGATATTCCGTAAGGGATTCTACCTGAACATCATTTATTCCTTCGGGTTGCTCTATGTTTATTTCAACTGAAATGAATTGATCTAATATATTTATTTACATATTATAAATTCTGTGTATTATCTCCAAAATCATGCCTAAATATCCATTCATCGTTCTCTTTTGGGGATATACATGTTTTTTAATGATCCCCTCCTCAATATTTCCTGATAAGAAAAATCATTTTAAGGGAACTTATCGAATATTTAACCAATTTCATGTGCAATCTTCCATATATTTTATAAAACCATTATTTTTATAAAACTAGTGATTTTAATTTTAAAACATTCTTGGATCACATCTGGTTTTATACAAGATATTATTCCATTTTCTATTTTAAATGCACTTTAGTATTTTTTAAAACCTCACTAAAAAGTTTTAATACAGAAATTTATTAAATTGTATTCTTACATGTCGTCAATTATATTTGACATCACATACCATGATATATTCTTATTTTACCTTATGAGTGTCAATGTATGTTTTAAATTCATTTCATTCATGGACACTTCTTTGATACACCAATTCATTATTATTTTTGACATGGTTATGATACCCATATATTTCCATGGGTACCATTATGTTTATGTATGATTTATTACATATGATTATTTTTGAAGAGATAATATTCATGAACATGTTATGATGATTTCACTCAGATAGTGCTCCAATGCATTGGGTAAAGTTTAATCTCAAGAGACTTTATGAGTAATAGTATTGGCCGTTAGCCTTGACTTGTGCTACCATGTGCAATGGTGTTCGTGGTTAACCTTGAATTGTGATCCTCTATGTGAAAAAATCCTTTACATGTGATAAATTCATGATTTATGTTACTACAAAATTACTATGAATTCATGTTTATATGATCCCATGTTTTTGTGTTATCATTCTAGTTTTCCATGCCTTGTATTTTCATTATGCCTTGCCTTCTAACCACTATGTTAAAGTTTTGTTACCATGCCTTTTATCTTACTGGGAAATTATCTCATCCCTTCGTTCATGTGATCCCTAGGGTACCCGTTATTGATTTAAGGTCTCAATGTAAGTTAGGTTATCTTTATGAAGATTAAATAATGAAATGTTTCTTAGTCCAATGTTTTCAATTGTATGTTCCTAGTATTGAAAGACACTAGACCTCACAATACTTAGTATGTTTTTTGATGTATAATTATACTTAATATCATGTATTGTTTATTGTAAAAGGATATGGTCACTTTAGGCAACACCTGACCCGATCATCCAGGAATAAACCCAAAAAATACACTTTACAACCTATCATAATTAGATTACATATCCATGATAGATTCCTCTAAAACCATTGTTACCCAATTGATAAAAGATAACCTCATATATCTATAGTAATCATCATTTTATCAAGAGAATTTAAGGAAAACCCTAAAAGACTAGTTCTATCAAGGGTCACCCAAAAACTATGACAACAACAAACCACTCCAAACACTCCAAACACTCCAGGCTTGAAAAAATTTTCATTATAAATAGAGAACCTTCAATAATATAGGTTGAGATTACATCGATATAGCAGAAGTAAGACATACTTAATGGGAAACACTAAACTGATTTATCTATATTATTCCAAGGGTATAAAGTAAAACAACATAGAAAATATTCGTAATGAATAAATTTATAAATTAAAAAACATTAACAAAACACCCATTTTCCACTTTAAATCATTCTAAAAAAATTAAATTAGCTTTTAAAACAAAAAAAATAATTTAAAAAATTATTAACCCTACCTAATTATAAAACATAACATTTATCATTTATTAGCCCAAAATCCATCATATAAATATTTTTAATGTGCTAAAAATTCATTAGAAAAATTGGAAACAAAATACAATATTTTACATCATTATAAAATATTTTAGAATCCTTATTATCAATTTAATATGTATCATTAATCATTAAAACCTTGTTTACATTTCGAAAACATATATATATCCATAAAAATATAAATAATGGGTTAGAAAAACTTTACATTATATGTTTTAAATTAGATTCGAATAATTTAAAATTAAATCATTTTTTATTTAGGAAAAAGATTCATTATAAAATCAAAAACTACATTTATGTTTTGGATTAATTTTAAAAAAATCATTTATTTCCCTTAAAACCAAAATCTCAAAATCTCAAAAATTTGTCTTTAAAAAAATAAAACTCACACCATTCAAAAAACAAAAAAAAATATTCCATAATAAAAATATCAAACAAAAAAATTCTGGCACATTTTTTCTGGAGGGGACTATATTTAGTTTGAATATTGGACATATGGCTTGACAAACTATGTGCCAGCAGCATAACAGACACTGGGAATTATCATGAACCATGCATTTGGGCACCACATGGATTTTAAAACACTGTGAGCTCACCAAGTACCTCTATTTTACTCCCCCTTTCATCCTTTAATTACAAAACAATTAACCAACTCATAAAACAAAGGAATCAAATCCTTATATCCCAAGGTATATTGGGTATACAAATGAGATAGTGGTAGTTAGAGTCTTTCCACATATTCTTAATGAGTACATAAATTCATGTCTATATCAACCAATAAATACTAAATTAAAAAGGGAATTTAAAAATCATGGGACTCTTAAGAACCAAGGATTATGATACCATTTGTTTCTCAAACCAAACCTAGTCGTCCCTCTATCAAATGCTCATGCCAACCCCCGAAATCCTCAAGGAACATTCCTGATTTCCATGGGCTTGGGAAATGAATTGTGGGAATTATAATTAACCAATGGTATTGATTTAACCTAATAAATATATAATAAACAAGAATAAAATGTTAAAGAATATTCCATCATGATCCCTCTATGCATTGAATGTCCAGGATTAAATAAAATTGAAATAAGAAATAAAAAAATAGAACATAAAAAATAATAAAACCAAGAAAATAAATCCTTCCCTTACCCCATGTCTCCCTCCCATTATATGAAAAAAATGAAACAAAATATTATAGAATTAATTTTTCTTTATCCACCAAAAATTATTGTTACCCTTCATTTATAATAATCAATAATGGTCTATGTGGTAGAAATGATAAAAGAAAATAAAATTATATAAAACAACCAAAACAACATACCTGTATGTGACTCCACAATTCACCCTCCCAAAAATATAATCTCAACAACCCATTGGCTGTAATAAATATATTGAAACCTAAAATAAAAAATGATAAATAGTTTCATGAGAAATATTCTGTGTAGAAATTATTGATTAAAAATTACCATGTGAATGAAATTAGATATATGATAATTATTATGCTAGTTTGAAATAAAATAATCAAAATAGGTCTTTATTTAGTCAAGTAAAATCAAATTCCATTAATATTTATAAACATTCCTTTTAAATTTTAAAATGAAATTATTTTCTAAGAAACAAATCATAGGAAAGTTCCCCGTTTTTACTATACTAAAAAATTCACAACTATCTTTTTAAACATTATTTAGTTACATGACATTCAAGAGTCTTAAAGGTGATCATTTTCTATGAAGGAAAACATGATATACACATGAATAAATAATCAATATAAACACATACGATCAAGTATAATAAAAAAATAGTATGTTATAATGGGAAAATTATAAACATCTAGTGACGAGACTCTTGATGTTCTTAGTTTGAATGAATATTTATTCCTGGTGATGTGTTGTTATATCTATAACAAACCATGTTTCTCTAACTAGCCTCACTAGTGGTAGAGGTCCCTATGAACTTTCCCTACCATGGGGATCTAGTCCATCTAATATGGACTAAATAGTAACCATATCTTGGCCATATTAATTATTCTTAGTATTCCATGGTAATATTATTTGAGAGGTGAGGTTGTTAATTAGAATAAAACATCTCAATAATGAATCACAACAATCCATTATACATGTTTAGGACACATCTATAGACCATCCATGTAGAGACCCTCTCTAATGAAGTAGAATACCATGAAGTTTTTCACCTCAATAAAATATTTAGTGGTACAAACCATGCATTATAATTTTACTTTTAAAAATATAATCCAATTAAATACCTATTTGAAAAAATGTTTTTGTTTCCAATTTAAATCTATAAGGTTCCACTTTGACCATTAGACTCATATAAACATATATATATATATATACATTTTCCATCCATTTCAAAATTTCATATATTCACATGTGAATTATTAAATACACACTCACACACACATATATACATACTCATTTATATGGTATAACCATCAAACATGAACAAATATATTATTAAACCTCACACGTAATTTAAACCAATATTGAAAAATCATTTGATACTTATCATTTCAAGAAATACTTGAAATTCCAAGTATAATAAAAAGGATAATTTTAATATCACATTAAGGATACAAGAAAATTTTACGAAAAAAACATAATACAATTACAAGGGCCATTCAATATTTTTTCAAAACCACCAACAAAAAATTTATATAAAATGTATTTTTAACAAACTAATAATTTTTGGAAAATAATCTAAATTAAACTAAAAATTAATGAAACCATGATTTTATAATAAAAAGTATTTATATAAATATTAAATATTTTAAATTTATATAAAAAAAGAGATAAAAAACCTTATAAATTATGGTTCCTAAATTTAAATCCCCAAAACAAGGGAAACCCAACCGTTAATCTTTGATTAACTAACTTACTTTGACACTTGAGGCCCAAATATATCTCAACAATGTTTATGGAACCATGAAAGATGAAAGGAAACCATAAGAGAAAATATAATCACAAAAAACACATACCATAAAAATAACCTAGGGTTTGACCGACCTCACACCATAACGAGAAAAAAAAGAAAGTTTAATTTTAATGAGATGAATGAGAAAAAAACTCTAACTAAAGAGATAAAACTTGGAAACAATATGAAAATTTGGGACTATTAGGATAGAGAGTCTGAAGGCCACATGTGATAGAGCCCCTCCTATGAATATGTCAAAAGAAAATAGGGATGGATAGAGGTCTTTGACCAATTTAGGGGAAAATAGAGGAGGAAAAAATAAAAATGTAATTATTTAAATGATCTAGAATTGTAAATGATTTTTCCACACAGTTGGAAACAATATGTTCTAACCATAAAATCCACACTTAAAATACTAGATAACCCTACCTGGTTAGGGGACATGATTAGTCAAATATTAAATCATCCATTCATTTATATCTATAAAGAATACATATGCACCCATATGGTTTACATATCACTGATACAAACCAAGCACCAAACTTTATCCATTCCTGAGATTCTTTTTTTTAAAAAATCTTACTCTATTTAGTATGAAAATCGTGAATTATACTTAATATATTAAATGTAATTAATAAATTAATTTTGGGGTTTTAAAATATCACAAAACATTATGCCCCTAGAAATAAATTGGATCAAAATTGATGGTACCCAAAAAAAGTGATCCATTGCTTCAATACAAGGATATGATTGAAAAATGAAAATACCTACCAAAATTACCACCAATTATTGAAAATTACATCTAAAATATTGTAATGGTACATTCCCAAATTCTAAAATATACTCAGTACAAAAAATCATATACAGCTTCTATGTGAATAATTCTCTACTCTTCAAATGAAAAAGAGGCACCTTAACGAATTGGGGTATTTGAGTCTATTAAGAAACACTCCAAAACAAAAAGAACAAACTAAATAAAAAGGCTCTTACTGAATGATGCGACAAATAATAAGGCACAAAACATCACCTTTGAGTAGTAGTGGTTGGTCCATGAATCACAAAAAGTTTATATCCAAAAAGGAAAAAACTATGGTGATCTCTCTAACACAATATAATTCAACTAAAAATGTTAACTCTCCAGGTTAAAATCATCATAAGGAAGTGGAAAACCAAACCAATGTAAATTTTTTTAATTTGATTGAATGTGATATATAATTCAAAATGGGTACTACCAAAAATCCAACAGTACCATCATAAGAAAAATATATAAGAACTAGGTAAAATACTATTTTTCAAAAAGAATTAGAGAGGTGAACCAATTAGGAAAGGGAATAACAACTCAATTACCTCATAAAAGACATTATTGAATCTGACAAACTAATGGTTTCTTTAGAACATAGGTGAAGGGTTAGTAACATGGGGAATACTATCCGAAACACTAAAAACCTAATGTTCCTATATGAATAATCAAAGCACTAACAAAGGTACAAACTATGTTTGGGTTAACACCCATCACGAGAATCTAAGAATGCACAATATATAAACTTTTTAAACTCTCACAATAAGATCACATGGACTCTGTAACATTCTATGAAACCCTCTATATAAAATTGATTATAAAGACCCAAATATATATATGTTAAAATCAAAATTATGTTACAATAATTCAAGGAAAAACGCAAAATACATGATAAATAAAGTGTAACCCAAAAACCATGTCTCCAAGAACAACTCTAAATGCTCCATATACTCTAAGATCAATTCTTATAAGATTAGAAAATATGTAAATTTCACCAATATAGAATGAAATTACATTGAGATAATGGATTGAATCAACCAAGAGGAAAAAAACATACCCAATTCATACTAATATTCCTAAGAGGACATGTAGAACAACATACAACAAAGGCCAAAGTATAATTAACTAAATTAACACACATTAAAAAACCCAAATTTTCCTCTTTGAATCATTTAAAAAATTTGAAATTCATTTTAAAAAATATAATTATTTTCAAAATGATAAACCCATTCCATTATTAAAAATGAACATTTATCCTTTTTTGGATCAAAATACATCTTTTAATTAGTTTAAAATTCCATAAATTATTTATCAATATTTAAATCCAAATACAAATCATTTTCATTATCCAATTATATTCCTAAAAGACTCTTCTCAATTTTAAAACAACTAATTTATCCTTAAAATAAAGTTTATATAAAAAAACCAAATTAATTAATGGAGATATGTAAAAAAGGGTTACTAATACTCATTCATATTATTTTTAAATCATAATCTACCCATTTATAATTAAATCATTTTTTATTTAAGAAAAACATTAATTATAAATTCATGAATAGAATTTTTATTTTTATTAACATATGAAAATTAATTTAACACCTTTAAAACAAAAATATTTCTATATTAAAATCATGACTTTAAAAAGAGAAACTCAACCCTTATGCAAAAAAACAATTTTCAAAAATAAAAACAAAAAAATTCTAACACATTATTTCAAGAGGGGATTACTGTCATTCTGAATCATGGACACACGACTTAGTGGACAATGTGCCAAATGCATAACTAGTATTAAGAGTCATCAAGAACCATTTAATCAAACTTAAAATGGATTTCTAGGCCCTGAAATTTCACAATGTCTACCATATAACGCTTATTTGTCATCCTAAAATAATTAAACAATTAAAAAAAACAAGACTCAAAGAAAACAATTCCATGAAAAATGGGGGCTACTAATGAGAGAACATTACCATGACTATTCTTTCATAAAACTTCAGTGTTCTAAATGTATTATCTCAATATAACATTAAATCACAAATAAAAAAGTTAATCCAAAATCATATGAACTCTTAAGAACTTATTCATATGGTACCATTTTTCTAATAAACAGACATAGGATGTCCCATTAACAGATACTTTATCCGGCCATTGATATCCCTATGGCATATTACCAATGTCTCTAGTAGGAAGCAAGAAATGTGGGAATAATAACTAAATAGTGGGAATGAATTGCCCCAATATATAAATAAGGAATAAAGAATAAAAATTTAAATAAAAAATGGTTTCATTGGAACTATATTCTTGGATATAATTTCGTTCCAATATCTATAACCAACACAACTGCTCTTAACTTATCTCACTAGTGGAATATTGAGCAATTTCCTTTACCTAGCACATGATATCTAGTCTTTATAATAGAAATTAAATTGTAACCATTTCTCAAAAATCTATATAATTCCTAGAAAACCATAATAATAGTAAATTGTAGGTGAGGAAGCCAGTATGAAAAACAAATATGAATCATAAATTATTATAAGACAATATACATGATAATCCCACCTATGGAAACCATCAATAAAGATCCCATATTGAAAAAAGAGGAATTCCATGGGTGAGTTCACCTTAACAAAAAATTAAAAGCTAACAACTCAGACTAATAAATTTATTTTGAAAAATAAAATTTACTTAAATACTATTTTGAAATAGAGTGTGGGTTTCAATTCAAATCCCCAAAGTTCCATGTTAACCATTAGACTCATATATACATACATATATACATATATTGTTCATTAAAAATATTCATATATTCACATACAAATCATTACAGACACCTGAATATACACATATATACATACCCATATATATGGTTTTAACCATTTTATATGTAAAACTATATTAAAAATCCTCACACTTTTAGTTAAAAAGTACCCTTGTAATGTTACATCAATATATTGAATTTCAAGAATTACTTGAAATTACATGTATAAAAAAAATTATTTTAAATAAAAATTTAAATATAAAAGAAAATATTAAGAAAATAAATAATAAAATTACAATGGTCTTTAAACCTTTTATTAAAACTAAACAAAATAAATTTAACTAAAATGGGGTTTTAAAAAACATGAAATTTTGGGAAAATATTTTAAATTGAAATGAAAATATTTAAAACCATGATTTCCCTTTATAAATTATTTATTTGTATTAAATATTGTTATATTATATAAAAAAGGAATTAAAAACCAAATAAATTGAGGTTCCTAAAGAAAATATCAAATAAAAAGGGTAAATATACATTTAATCAATGAAAACTCATTGCATTTGATGCGTGAGAACCAAATCGATGTCAATCAAGTCCAAGGAACCACATATGATGAATAGAAAACCTATAGAAATTGAAAATAAGGCAAAATGAGATCTTATGAATCCATGTGGTTCATCCGACCTTACACCCCAATGAGGGAAATAAGAAAGGGGATGATTAAATGAGATAATGGAGAAGAAAATAGTACATGCAGATATCAAAAAAAGAAAATTAAATTAAAATTGGGAATCAGAATGAGTGGGATGAATAAGTATATGCGCGACGGTTCCCCTCCTTGGTGCATGTTGAAAGAAAATTGAGATGGGAGAAGGATTAAGCCAATTTAGGTGAAAAGGTGTGATAAAAATATAAAAATCCAAATTTTAAATTATTTTTCATTGTGAATGGTTTGGAACATGGTTGTCTAACACACACACCAACCATTTAAACCACATAGAAAATCATGGAGAACCCAACACAGATTTAGTGAATTATTAGGGAAACACTATTCGGAACATGTAATCAACTATATAAGGATTACATACATACTCACATGTTTTTTAAATTGTTTCTATTAACCATTACCCAAACACACACCAATTTTTGAAATACATAATATTAAAAAATGTATACAAGTTTAGTCCAAAATCATGAATGAGACTAAATATAATTAAATAACTAAAAATAATTAACAAATTAAGGTTGTGGTGTGACAATATTTCTACCACAACTCATTATTCCCCTACAAACCCTTTGGATGTAATATCCAATTGCCAAGAGATGTGAGTAATAACACAAACCAAAGACACCATAAAAAATGAGAATACCTATTGAAATTACCACCAATAATTAATGACATCATCAAAATTTCAAGAATGTGACATACCAAAACTTCCAAATTCCTCATTATAGAAATCCAAATATTTTTATAAGAGAATGCTTCCCCATAATTCAAAATTACAACAACCACCTTAAAAAGTAGATATGTTCCAGTATATTAAGAACTACTACATATCATATGGAAAAAAAAATACCACCATGTAAATAAGAAATAAAGGCCAAGGGGGAACACTTATAGTTCTAGTGGTAGTGGTTGGGTATGAAAAAAAATGGGTTATCTTAAAAAACGGATCATATATAGTGGTCACCACACCATAGTAAGATTTCACTAAAAGACCAACTATATAAGGAAAAATAATAACAAGGAAGAGGAAAATCCAAAAAGATGAATTTTTTTCTTAAAAAATGGAATTGTAAAGTAAATTCACAAGGTATAATACCAAAAATATCTATGTACCTTGATAATGAATGTCTCTACCAAATATGTCAAATCCCTATTTCATGGAAGAATAACTAATATTAACCAATAATATCATGTAAGGAATGAATCAATTACCTAAAATGACATGTTATTAGATAAGATCAACCAATGATCGAATTAGAATACATTTGGAAGTGAAGGAATCTTTGGGAATCATACTCGACACACCAAAACCATAATGAACCCATCTGAATAATCAAAGCATGATCTTGGGTAAAACCCATTCTAGGGATAATTACCTTCCCATTCATCCATTAAAACACTAAAAACATCCACTTTACAACCCCTCATGGAAAGATCACATGTCTATGTTAGAATAATATCAAAACCTGGATACTAAACTAATTAGTGAGACCCATATATATATATGGTAATCACCATTCTATAGAGATAATGAAAGGACAATCCCAAATGGATAGACAAATCAAGGGTCACTCAATATCCATTATATTAATGAAACTCTCTAAAGGATCCATCCACTTTAGACTCAAAACATTAAGTCTGTAATATATATATATATATATATATATATATATATATCCAATCATGAATGGGATTAAATAATGATAATAGAAGGAAGGTATACTAAAGGCAATAAACTCATGCGTATCATCTTGATATTCCTCGGAGACCAATGCAGTGAAACATAGAACATATGAAAAAAAGTTACTACATTAAAACTCATGAAAAAATTCCCATTTCCCCTATAAATAATTATAAAATTATTATGAATATTATTTAAAACCCATAATAAATCTCAAAAAAATAAACCACATCCAACTTTATGACATATGATTTTTCTTTTTTAGTATAAAATAGTACATTAAAATAATTATAAAAATGAAAAACCCCATGATCAAAATTTAAATCAAAATAAAAACCATTACAATCATTTTAAAATATTTTAGAAAACCTCTTCTCTATTTCTTAAAATGTAAGTTTTTAATTAAAATGATATTTACATTTTAAAATACCCACAAAAATCCAAAAATATTCATAAAAAAGGGTTACCGATAGTATTATTTTTTAGATTTAAATTAGTTTATACCCATTTATATTATAATAATTTATTATTTATGAAAATCAATCAATTAAAATTAAAATTTGAATAATTTAAGAAAACTAAACTATTGACTTTGAAACCAAAATATCATCATTTTAAAATCATGATTTTAATAATTTAAACTATCACCCTTACCAAAATATCACAACATACCATAATAATAACAAAAATTCCACAAAATATATTTATGTGGTGACTAGTGTCCATCTACAGCTTGGATGACCATTCTTTAGCTATGAAACCAATTTTGGTATTCATCACATACCATATAATTAGGATCCACATGGAATTATAGGCCCTACAAACTCACTATGTACTACTAGTTCACACCAATTTATCATTCCCAAATCACTAAACAATTAAAAAAATTAAAGCATGACTTCCCATGGAATCTTGAGGTTCATAATGGGAAAGATCTATATTGATTGTTCCCACATGCACCTCCGGAGTCCTGATAGCCATATCTCTATCAAATGCTAAATCCTTATATTAAACTGTAATTCAAAAAAAACATTGCAAAAAACATAATTTTATCAATGAAATTACGCTTATTATAATAATTCAATGTATTATATATTTTATACATCACATAAGTTATAAAAAACCCATAATAATGCTAAATATAATAATGGGATCGTAAATATAAAATAAGATAATAATAATAGAAAACTATGGATCTATGTGATCCACTAGAATGACTTCACTCAAAGATGATGCTTTTTAAATATAAAATTATGTAAATAATTAAATATTTATTTTTAAGATGAAATTATATATAACCATAGGAAAATAGATATGATAGATGAATGAAATAATAGGTATGCATAAAAATTAGTAAACCATTATGATCCTTAAAATTTTTATAATTGGAATAGTATCCTACCCATTAGAATAGTATTATGATCTTTATGAGTAGTAATATGAACCTTAGAATAGTAAAATCACCTATACATGTATAAATAAACTTTATATATCTTTTTGATGAAAATATGATATATTTATTTCTTGGAATAAGTAAATAAATGTTTTAAAAATGATACATTAAGTGTTGGTATTTTAGTGAAACATAAATGTTTATTTAACGGTATAAAATAAAATATATATTTATAAAATGAATTGATAAATTAATATTTTGTTTTATTTTTATTATAGTATAATTTTATGAGCCTTTAATTATTTTTTCAAAGTGTCATAAAATCAGTTATAATTTAAAAATCGCTATTTCTAGAATAATTGACAATTTTAATTAAAAATTAATTTTCTAATATATAGAAAATTATTGTCATTAAATGGACTCAATTTTTTAAGTCAACACATTGAAAATTTCTTGGGGTGATTTTTTTTTGATTTTCCTAAAATAGTTCATTTTTTGGTGGATAGTGAAAGACAGTAATTTATAGTATTTAATAGATACATGAATAATTGAGTCCTAAATGATTTATAAATTATGTAACCACCCATTGGATTCAAATATCATGAAACATTTACTATATATAGTCATATTGTTAAATACTATTTATAGTCTTTATCAAAAATAATAAAAAATGTAATAAAATAATAAAAAACATACCTCTCCTCGCACTATAAATATCATCCCTAACCACCCTTCTCCTCCCACATCCAAATCCTTTTATCTTGTCTAAATTATTTCCAAATAACATCCCTAAAGTCATCCTTACTTCCAATATAATTTGATCACAAAAAAAAAGACCAAAACCTTGTACATTAAGGAGGTTCTCAAGGAGACGTTATGCAATATGTTAAATCCTCCACCAATATCGTTGAAAATTATTTCTTTGTTATACATCACAATTTTCTACACAATATAAATTTAGATGAAAACTTAAATATAATATATATACTGGTATTTTATTTTTTAAATGTAATATAAATCCTGAAATCTCTTCTTCTGTCCTTTTATTCTAAACAGTATTCATTATTGGTGAGGTGTCGAATCACCAACTTCATGGACGATGAATTTTTTTCACAAAATTATTCAAGGATTGACATCAAACAATTATTAAGGTTAATTTTTTTTAAATATGTATATTATATGTTTTTTCATGCTCTTGAAATAAAACATATAGATAATATTAAATAATAAAATGAAATTATATCATGATGATCGAAAAACAGCCAAAAATAGAATTATCATTTTTATTAAAATTTAATATAATGAATCATTATAATATTGAAGTGAAATGATATATGTGACCATTTAAAATTATTGTGGTGTACCAATACCATATAATTTTAATTATGGGGTTTTCCTTCCATTTTACAAGAACTCCAATAATTAAACTCAAGGGAACCTATCATCATATCAAGAAATGAACGCTCCTTGGACGATGAGATTGAATCTTATAACTCATAAAAAGGGCCAAAATGAACAAAATTAAATTATAATAAATTCAATAAATTTATAATAAGTTATTAATAATATAATTAATTAATCAATTTATCTATTTTTATTATCTGTTACATTTAGTGGAAATGAAGAAAACATATGGACATTAGCTTGGGGATCTCTCCGAACCTCCCAATATACCTTTGGGTTACAGTTTCTCTCCATCTACACCAATGTAATTCATAATTCATATTATATTTTTTAAAAAAATTATATGCATATGTTCAAAAATTAGGTATCCAAATCAATTAATTCTTATTATATTGGGTTATACATGTTTAAAAAGGTTAAATTCTCAATTTACCTCAAAATGAAATCTCCATTAAAAGGAACATCCCAGTTCGAATCCTTTTCCAAGAACAATCTATAATATATTTTTAGGAACCATTTTTTATAAAACCACTCATTTCATCATGAAAAAAATATGTTAGTTAATTTATGGTTATATTAAAAAAATTATGCATTTTTCCTCCTTATGTTATCTTTAATTTCTTCTCTTAATCCACACTATAGTGGATAATTCTAGAGATTATTAAATATATGTTTTATATATTTTCACTTCAATTACATATCATTTATTACGATCTATACATATTTTCCCTTATTAATTTCCATGTATGATTAAAATCCATTATTTCAAGGTCACCTTTAGGATATGCCCATTGGTTATTCCATATTATATGATTATGATACCCATTTTTATCCATAGGTAACCCTTATGTTTGATTATTTATGTGGAACACATTTTCATGAACTTGTTATGATGGGTGAACTTGAATAGTCCTCCAATTCATTGGGTAATGTTTAGTATCAAGGGGAATAATGTATGATATTAGAGAGTAAACCATGATCATAACCCTATTTATTAAAAAGATAAAGAGAAAAAAGAAGAACATGAATCCATTTTGAGTTGGGGTAAAGGAGAAGCCATTACAAGCCCGAAGACTAGAGGCATACAAATTTTATTGGAAAGATCCCATGAAACATAACCTATTACATGTAAACCAAGTGTGTCCAAATTGAACATGATATACCCAAAAAATTCCAAAATCCGAAAACCCAAGCCGTCGCCACCAAGCCGTCTGCATCAATGCTACAAAAGTAGCCAGATTCACCAACATCTGCATGCTCCTCCACTCACACACATCAAAAAATGCCCCTTACACCACCTGAAGAAAAAGGCCCCACTTGAAGACATCACCACTAATTCACTTCAACCAACAATATATGCATCTACACTTCCAGATTCTACCATCCAATAATTGTCCTACCTCTCATCATTATTTTGTTATGCTGAATGATGAATCGATTAAACCAATCTATATTCATCTCTAACATGATGGACCTCCCCCACATCGCTAATCCTTTGCAGAGGGCCACAACCCTCAACCATAGAGCCCACACACCTGTGTAATCCTCCCCCCAATCGACCGTGAAACAACTAGAATCGACCATATCAGATTACAGTCATCATATCTGAACTAGATCTGGAATGGACACCAGTGAGGGAGTAAACTGGCATTGAGATGCATTAGGGAAGACATAGGTGAAGGAAAGAGTCGACCAAAGAACCAAATGATGCCATTTTATGATAAAGAAGCCATATGATAAGGCCTGAGTATGAAACTCACTAGGAAGCATAGATCTGGCAGCCAATGCGGAGAGTCTCCCATATCAATATTTAGATAGTAAAACTAAAAAATTATTGAACTATTTCCACCATGTGATATAGTCTTGGATTTTATACATTCCTCTTGTTTATTTCAGGATGTATGTTTCTTCCTCATTCATATGATTCCATCAGTACATGATCCCATGTTCTATATGTTAGGATTATATATGTTTATTCTTGTTCCATGCCTTTTTTATGTCATCATGTTATGCCATATAATCCATATTCTGGGAATTATTTCTATGTTTATTTCCTTACATTGATTTTTTGTTCAACCCTTTTTCCTATGAATTCCCCATTTTTTCATATTCATTTTTAGGAGATCAATTAGTGATAGGATATCATTATGGAATAGATTCTACATTTTGGATAAATTTTTTTATAATTTTCTACCTAATAATCTAAACTAACTAGACTTCACGATCCATGGTTTGTATGGGATGGTTAATTATGCCTAAAATCGTGTAATAATATGTGTGAAAGGATATGATTACTATAGATGATATCAATGAAATTTTTAGTAATTTTTTGGTATTATGATTATAATAATTTAGTAATAACTCCCTGGACAATTTTATCTCTATGTAATACCTAGATATTAACCTAGGGTATCCTATGTTAGGATATAATTTTCATTTTCAAGTTTATACATTAATATTGAATGTTTCGTTTTTTATATTATAATTTTTTAAGTATTGAATCCCCTGAAATTAGAAATTTTTTCGTTGTCAATGGATGCGAATAAAATAACATGTTCCAAATATCAATGTGATTTGAAATTTGATGATTTCCATTATGAAATTCCAAATCTGACGGGAATGAGAACTCAAAAATTCATTATATTATTGGCTCAACATGATCAATATATTAATAATAACATGAATAATGTGTAATTTTTTAATTATCCTAATAAAAATCATGTTGCAGTCATATCCATCATGAGACAAAGGAATAATATTTTTAGTGGACCTTCTGTTCCCCTCAACATAGAAAAATGTATTTCTTTCATTGAGAATATATTTTATGTCTTATAGTTCCTATAAGATTAAATAGTTGTATTGGTGGTCTATCATTTTTGACGTGGAAGATGATTAGTTGTGAAAAGGGATAAAAAATACATTGTATAAGGAGGAAATTAATTACATGGATTGGGAATCATTCAAGAAAATATGTTTTAATAAATATTTTCCCAAAACTATTCATATTAAGATGGATAGGGTGTTACTCGGACTAAAAAAGGAGGCCGAGTCAATCGAGGCATATGAAGAAAACATTAAAATACTTATATGATGTAACTTGGGATTTATCCTGAATATAAAACGAAAAGTGGATACCTTCTTCGGTGGACTAAAGTTAAGTCTACCGAAATTAATGGAATTTTGGGACTTTGAAATAAATTTTGGGAATGTTCACTATTCCAATAAGGTTGATATTGTGATTAGAGACTCTAAGTGGTCTTTTGGGGTTTCTTATAAAAAGTAGAAAATAGATTTTAATATGTGAGGATCAACAAATAAATCCAATGATGGAACAAAACCCCCACATCCCATGTGTTAAAAGTGTTGGATGAAGTATCATGTGAACTGTCTAAAGGGAACCAAGAGATTATTCAAATGTGGGATAGAGGGACATTAGGTGAATTATTTCTAAAGTTATATGAAGAAATCCACAAATTCAAATGAATAAAGGAATGACATTTTAAAACTCAACCTATTGTAAAATTGTTTAGCAATAAGGAACATGAGAATTATGGGATCCAATGTCCTAATACAAGGTTTGTGAGAGGTAATCAACAAAAAAACTCCAAGGAAACATGTCAGGGAATATGGTATCACTACTTCTAAGGTGGATCCAGACAACAATGTAGTGACAGGTATGCTGGTTATTCATTCACGAATAACAAACATACTATTTTATTATAGTCTTACTCATCCTTTCATAACATCTGATTTTAGTTGAACTATTCAACTCCACCTAAATATATAATGGTTGAGTTATTTATGAGAAAAAACAATAGATATATTATTGAATACAATGTATATAACTCCTCTTAGGTTAATGTTTTTATACTGATGATCATAGAAAATATCATCTTACATCTTTGGGCAGTTTTGATGCAATTTTGGGCATGTATTTACTATCTTTATACAAATACAACATCTAATACTGGGAAATTTAGATCACCCTTTACATCCTAAAGGATACTATATTTCTATACAGGTGTATGGATGAAGATGAATATCATTTAAATTTATCTTCTTAATAGTGGATATTATATTTTTATTAGAATGAATATCTAGCTTCCATGATTGATACAAAAGAGAGGATCACACAAAAAGACATTCCCATTGTGAGGAACTACACTTATGTGTTCCATGAATAATTTCATGGTATTATTCTTGACTAATAGGTTGAGTACTCAATTTAAAATATAGATAGATCACTTCATCTATAATATTCTATTGATTAGATCACCACCATTAAGTTCGTGGAACTGTACAATACGTTACAAGAGAATCTAGACTAGGGTTTTATACCCCTGAGTGATTCACCAAAGGGGGAACTAGTACTCTTCCAAAAAAAGAAGGATGGACCAATGAAAATTTGTATTTATTATCATGTGTTCAAAAAATTAATGATAAGGAATAATATCCCTTACCATAGATATATGAATTCTTTGATCAGCTACATGGGGCCAATTATTTTTTGTATTGTGGACCTTCAGTCGGGATATCACCAATTGAAGGTGAGGGCAGAAGATATTCATAATTCTTCATTTCATACAAAGAATTAAAACTATGCATTCATAGTGATTACTTTCATATTCACTAATTCTCAACAAATATTCCTGTAAAAAATAAATAGTGTCTATAAATATTACCTCAACAAATTTATTTTTTTCTTTATAGATGATATTCTAATAAACTCAAAGGGAAAGGATGAACAAGAAGATTATTTTAATACTATGATAAATAAACTGTAGTGGGAGAATAATTATGAAAATAATAGAAAATTTTAGTACTTGTTAGAGGATTTATCATTCTTGGGGATTTTTATCACCAACAGTTGAATATGTATAAACCCTTCGAAGATAAGGATAATTGAATATTTGATTGGGGAATAATAAATAATGTATATACATCATTTACATGGTCTATATAGGTCTTACTGATGATTTATTAGGTATGTATTATGATTTTAAAAACTATTAACCATGTTAACTTTGAAAGAAGTAAAGTTTTTCTGGGATAGTGAATATGATGACTGCTTCGAAGTGTTTAAAATGAGGCTACTAACTGCACCGGTACTCAAACTACTAAGAAGTGGGTAACTATTTATGATTTACAACGATTAGTCACTGTCAAGATTAATCTATGTACTAATAAAAAATGATAAAGTGATAGCCTACTCAAGAAAATTTAAATTTCCTGAGAAACAATATCCCACATAAGATCTGTATTTGGGATCTTCAATCATTGCATTGAATATATGGTGAAATTATCTCTATTTGGGGAAGTGTGATGTATATAAGGACCACAAGAGCCTAAAATATATATTCCCATAGGAGTTTAATATTCACTAACAAATATGGTTAGAGATCATCAAGGATTATAACTACTCAATCAACTACCTCTTTGTTGAAAAATAATGTGTAAGATTCTCTAAGTAGAAAGATCATGAATCATTATCAATGATAAGAAAAGAGTGGGTTTTATTTTTCTTTGACATTATAGGGAAAGACATTTGAGTCATAAAGTAAGGTACCTCATCATTTAATACAGAAAATAGATTATTAACCATCCATTGTGATGAAAATAAATGATGTGGAAATTTTGTAAAAGTTAGAAGCTATAAGAAATGAATGTTACTTAGAGTTCAATAATTGATGATTGATGATTTTTACGATTTTTCTCAGGACTATGTCTACTATCGAATTTGAATATAATGAAAGAGCATCTGAATGACGCGCATAGCTCAAACTTCTCTAGCCATGTAAGAAGAAAAAAATATGTATATAGATCTCCAAGATACCTATTTGTGGTAAAATATGATGAATAATAACACTGAACACACATCAAAGTTAATTGTATATTAACAAGTAAAGTCTAAAAATAAAAATCCTTTGGGGATGATTCAATAATACACATACCAATATGGATGTTTGAAAAACACCACTGAATTATTCACTAGAATTCTGAATACATCCATATGAAATAATTTTATAAGGGATTTTTGGAAGTTGTTATAAATACATCTCACTTTTTTTCTATTTTAGAGGATTTATCACTTGAACAACCTGCATGAATACACATTTGAGAAGGGATAACAATTTATATTGTACGGTAATTTATTGTATTCCATCAATATCCAATAATTACCTCCATGTTTTAGAAATGTATCCAATATGATCTAATAACTATGAATAATTTTACTATATCTAATCATACTCAAAATAATTTCCAATATGAGTGGAATATTCAGACACATGAATACATGTTGAGAGGTTGTTTAATGGACATCAATGAATGATGAGTCCATCATCAAAAACTAGTTGAGTTCTCTTAAAAAAATAATTTTCACTCAAGCATTCAAATGGATCTATATGAATACTGTTATTGAAAAAGTGGGAAAACACTGATATAATGGGACGAATTCCGTGAAAATAATCTTCCAAAACCTAAAATTCCCAATGAAATGATAGAAAAGGTAAAAAACTATTCAGCATCATATCAATATTTCCCAAATTTGAAAGAAGTGTTATTCATATAATCATCAACAATGCTTATAATTTGAAGTTGGTGATAATTTATTCATCAATATAATCTCATGGAAGAGATTCCTATGATTTTGAATGAAATAAATGATATGTCTTAGGTATATTAGCACCATCAATATTCTTTATTGTGTTAGAGATATGGTCTATAAATTAACACTTCCACTATCCAAGTCTCAAGTACTTGATATATTCCATGTATCTATATTAAGGAAGTACATACAAGATCTATGACACGTACTGAATTCAGATGTGATATATATTTGGAAAATGATCTCCATTATGTGGAGTAGCTGGTAAAGATCTTGGATGATATATATAAAGTAAATGCCAACAAAAAACTCACGTGCTCAATGTAATATGAAGAAACCATAAATATGATGATGAAATGTGGATGTTTTAGGAAGTGATGGCAGAGAAGTAGCCTAACTTGTTATTACTATAGTATATAAAATTAAATTTCATCGGAGAAATTTCAATAGGGGGAATAATGTAATGACCTTGAATTTTATCAAATAAATTTATCTTATTATAATTATTCCAAGTATTACAAATAACATACAACATATTAGTGATAAAAAGAACAATAAATAATTCCAAATATTATATCGTGATAGTAAATAGAAAATAAAATAATATGAATAGAAAAATCTGGATCTGATTATTCCACTTGAATGACTACGCTCAAGAATTAGTTCATGGAAATAAAACATATTTTTAATAAACAAATATTCATTATAAAGAAAAAATTATATATAACCATGTGAAAATAAAAGTGACTTTGGAATGCAATTAGATGTATTTATATGAAGTAGTAAACCCTTATGACCGATAGAAATCTGACTGTTAGAATAGTAACCAGACTGTTGGAATTGTAATGTGATCATTAAGAATAATAATCCGACCATGAAAATAGTAACCACACATATAAAAGTAAAAAAATAGTATTTAAGAATCTTATAGAGGAACACATGACATATTTATATATTATAATAATTGAATGAATGTTTTTAAAATGAAAAATTAATTGCTATTATTTTTTTTGAAACATAAACGCTTTTTTATAATTTTATCATTAATATATAAATTTAAAAGAAAATTTATTTTCCTAAAATAAATTCATAAATTAATATTTTTTTGTCTTGTAATATTAATATTATCTTATGATAATTTAATTAATTTTTCTATGTTTTAGACAATAAATTGTAATATTTAAATATGTTTTTTTAATAACTGATAAGTTTAATGATAAATTAATGTTCTTATATTGAGAAGATTATTTTCATAAAATGGATTTCATTTTTGAAATCTACATTTCAAAAAATATTTTAAGTGAATTTTTAGGTTTTTTTATAGTTGAATTTTTTTGTGAATAGGAAAATACAAAAATTTATGATATTTAATAAATACATGAATTATCGAGTCATGGATGATATATGGATGATGTAAAAACCTATTTATTTGATCTATCCTAAACTATTTACTAAATTTTTTTCATAGGAATCAACACTATTTATATTCCTGAGCCATAATAATAATAATAATTAATAAAATAATCAAAAAACACCTCTCTCCTCCCACTATAAACACCATCCCTCCCAACCCTATATCCTCACAACTCCAAAGCCTTTAATACTTTCTGAATCATTATATATTACCTTAACAAGCATCATTCCCATTTACAAGAGCTTCTAGTCTCAGAAAAACGAATCCCTAGTTCATTAAGGTGTTTCTCAAGTGGACGATGTACATGAGGTAAAATCCTCCACCTTTCTCTTTTAAATTAATTCTTTTTTCTACCTCATCCTTTCCTCCACAATAAAAATTATCATGATAAATCCAATATAATATATATACTATAATTTTATTAGGTTAATTTAATATCAAGCATCAAATCCATTCTCTTCTCCTTTTATAATAAAATTTAAAATATTTCCTATGAGGTGGCACTTCACCGCCTTCATGGACGACGAGTTTCTATGTTTCATTATGACCTTAAAGGTTAGTAATAAATAAATTAATTTGGTTGAAGGAGATTAAAAAAATGTGTATTATATTTTTTTCATGTTCTGTAACAAATATATATTCATAATATTATGTAATAAAAGAAAACTATTTCGTGATAATAAAAAAAAGCAAAAAAAAAACTAAACACTCTTCATTAATGAATTATCTAAAGAATTATTAACATATTTGAAAAAAAATGATATATGGGGCCATTTAAAATTAAATAATTATATTAATACCACATATATCCACTTCTAGAGTTTTTTCTTAAATATTACAACAACTCTCATAATTAAAATCAAGCCAACCAATCAAAAAATAATGAAACAAATGACCCACGAATGATGAAATTGAATATCATAACTCATAAAAAATACCATAAATGAACATAATTAAATTTTAATAAATTTAATACATGTAAATAATTTTTATAATAATTTATTAATTGATCTTTGTTTATTATCTAGGACATTATTTTCTGTTGTATAATACAATCAGACAAAAGTTAAGGGACCTCTTTGAACCAGCTAATTTACATTTTGGTTATGATTTATCTCCCTATAAACCAATTTATTTCATTATTATTTTTATATAATTATTATAAAGTAGGTTAACATGTTCTAAAATAATATATCTAGATAAATTTATACTCTTTTAGTGGGGAAATACTTATTTAAAAAGGCCCCTCTCTCAATTCCACCCGATCAGTAAGCCCGATTAAAGGGATGTTCCCAATTCATTTCCCATTTCCAAGAACACTCCATAATATATTTTAGGCCATGATTAATTTCATAAAATTATAAATTTTACCATGAAATAATATCTTAGTTTATTTTAGGTTTTATACAAAAAATATGCCTTTTCCTCTTTAAAGTATCCTCAATATTTTCCCTTAAAATTACTAAAGAGAAACGTATCTAAACTTTCTTAGACAATATTTTTTACACGTTTTTTAATTTAGTTGGACATAATTTATCATCATATATGAAAATTATCTTTTATTAATGTCAATATAATATTTAATTCAATTAGTTAATGGACACCCTTATGATACTCCTATTGTTTAGGCCTTATTACACGATTACAATGCCCATTTTCATTCCATGGGTAATATTTATGATTGATTCTTAATGTAGTACACATATTCATGAAAATAATATGATGGGATCACCTAAATATCTGTAAAATACATTGGTTAATGTTTATTTTCATGAGACATCACGTATGAGATTATGGAGTAAACCAAATCCATTATAGGAGTTTTTCCACATTGTGATATAGTCTTGGACATTATCCTTGACTCATGTTTATGTCATATTGTATGTTATTGCCACATTATAGTTATTCCATTAATATATGATCCCATGTTCTATGTGTTATGATTCCATATTTTTATTCACATTCCATTCAATTTTATGTCAGCATATTATGACTTCAAACCCATGTGTGTTGATTTATTCCTATGTTTATTATATTATTGGGTTTCTTAATCATCCATTCATCTATTTATTCTATAGGTTATCTCATGTAGTTGTTGGATCTTAGATGTAGTTTGGATATCAATATATAAATGATGTTATATTTTTGTTTTATGTTTTATTATTATGAATCCAATATTCCAAAGATAAGAAACATTACAATTATTGATTTTTATTTGAGGGTTAATTATTCATAAAATCAGGTAATAATATTTGTAAATATCTCATGTATCTATGTGTAATCCCTATAAATTACATAGTCCTATGAAACAATTTTTTCATGAATAAAATTGTGATATCAATTTTTTGGATGCCTGAGATGACTGATGACATATTCAAGGAGTGTTCTTGATCATTATGGGGTGTCAACAAGTGAAGTGGGAATAATTATTAACAAGTGGTAAATAATTTTCTCTATAAATAGTAAATAAATAATATTGTTGAAATTAAATATACTTAATCATAACCCAACCATACATTAGATGTCCATGCTCAAAGAAAACTGAAGGAAATAATATAAAATAATTAAAAAAATGAAAATCAATTCCTCCCTCTCCTTTATTTTCCCTAACCTATAAGGAAAAGTCACCCAAAAGCCACCAATATATTCACTTTAATTATCCACTAGAATTTATAGTCAGACTTCTTCCATTTAAATAAATAACGAATTATGTGACCAATGTGATAAAGGATACAGTACTAAAATAACACAAACATAGTAAAATACCTTCATGTTACTCAATCAGTTACCCTACCACAAATAGAATCTCAAGGCCCCATAAGTGAGAATAGAAAAGTTGAAACCAAAAACTGAAAATGAAAATATAGGTGAACAATATTATATTAGTATGCGTGTTTGGTAACCCCTGTTAAATTTAAATACTTTAGATAACTAATACTTATTATGCCTATTTGAAACAAAATAATCACAAAATGTTTTCATGTTTTCAAGGAAAATCATAGAGGATTAATATTTTTTATCTTAACCATTTATTTTATCTAATTAAAAGAATCCATTAGAAAAAAATTTTATAACAAAACCCATTTTTATTAAAATAACAATTAAAAAAAATATTTGAACATTCATTAAAAATAATATTTTTAATACACTTTCATGTTACCATTTGTTTAAAAGGAATGAATGGTATCAAAATGAAAGCATGATCAATAAAAACACACACCATAAAGTATAATAAAATATATAGTATGTAATTAAGGTAAATCATAATGATGAATCATGGAGACTCTAGATGTAATCGGTTAAGAACCTTGTTTCGGACTATCAATTCATTTTTATCTCTATAAAAACTGAAATTCTCTCTACTAGAATCACTAGTGGTACAACCCACCATGGCATTTCCAAAATATAAGTGATCTAGTCCTTTTAATTAAGACTAAATAATAATTGTCTCTTGAACCTCTAAATGATTCTTAAGATCCCATGATAATATTAAACGGGAGGTTTCATAGATTGTACACATAAATCATATCAATCATAAATCATCATATTCTAGTATACATGTTAAGAACACATTATAACACCATGGATGAATATCCACTCCCCAAACATGTGTAATTATATATAGATGTTCTCATTTTTAAAACATTTTAAGGCACCAACTGAGCCATAGAATTTTATTTTGAAAAATAAAGTAAACATAAATAGAAATTTAAAACCAATTTATATTCTCCCACTTAAATCCCCAAAGTTCCACTTTACCCATTAGAATCATATACAATTATATAAATATAATTCCTCTATCCATGGAACAAATTAATATATTCACAAATTAATTAATACATACACATGTATCTATATATATACATAAATGTGTATATGGGTATAAATATCCTTTGGGTGAAAATATATTACCAAACATCAAAATTTTAATTTAAAACAAATAATTAATTAATTAATTAATTCTTTTCATTTCCAAAATTACATGAAATTCCAAGTATAACAAACAGGTTAATTTAAATCTCACCTAAAATTTTAATGAAAATTTTAAGAAAATAACCAATCAAATTTAAAAATTCAATTATAGATTTCTTAAAAAGACTCAATGATAAATATATATTAAATATATTTCTAACATAAAAGAAATTAATGTAAAATATTATTAATTAAAATGAAAATCCTGAAAATAATGATTTTTCATTCTAAAAACATTACATATATTTAATATTTTCAACTAAATTTAAAACAAACCGATTAAAAACCTATACAATTAACATTCCGAAATTTATAGCCCTAAAATAGGGTGATACCTATATTGAATTCAATAAAAACTCACTGTAAATGATGTGCGAGGATTAGCTCAATATCAATCATATCCAAGGGACCCCACAAGATAAAATGAAACCCAAATCCTAATGAAAAGAATAATAAATCTGACCATTAGAACTTCCTAGGGTCTATTCAACCTTAAACCACAGTGAGGGAAATAAGGTAGAGGACACCTGAAGATATAAATGAGAAGAAAACCCTACTTAAAGAGGTTCCATGAGAAAACAACATGAATATCTAGGACTAGAATAAAAGGGAGGAGACATGATGGTTATGAGGGAGCCCCTCTAGGGTATGGATTGAATGAAAAAGTATAGTAGAGAAGGATTATGTATATTTATATGGGGAATAGATTTGGGGTAAAATCATTAAAATAATTTTTTTAATGATCTAGAACCATACATGATTCAGTTGTACAATTGTCCAATTTTTTCACCAACAGTGTTCTCCACAATAAACATCCTAGAGAACCCACACGACTAGGGTGCACTATTAAGGAGGAAATTATTGATATTTTTCATGAGATCATTAAATATTTTAGACACACTCATATTTTTTCGTCTTGGTTTCTAAAAACCATGCACCAAATGTGGGCCTATACTAAAAATCTTAAAATTTAATAATTATAACATGGTTCTACCTGAAAATAAATAAAGAGTCAATATATAATCAAATAATTAAAAATTGATAGAAATAATTAATAAATTACGGTCACAATGTGACACATTTTTTGTAGTTTAGTATTGAAGTTTAGAGGAATTATAATACAGTTCAGCGATCATCATAGTTTAAATGACATTATTTTGTAGGTTGAATTTTCTTAGAGTTTTATGAGCATTTTTTAGTTATAGAGTATTTTTTTAGTTGTGAGTCACTTTAGGTGATCAATCATTTTTAGTAGAAGAATGTATCTAATTCCAGGGATAATATTTGGGTTTTTCTCAATTTTCTTGGTGTTATTCCCCAATTTTGGGAATTAAGTCATATAAAAGTTTTTGAGTCCTATTTTCTATTTTGATCAATTGAATATATTAAATATTTTTTGGGATAGAATGTGTTATATTGGAGATAATTTTCACACCCTAACCATTATTTTACTTGGTAATTCATTTATCTTTTTTCTGTTATTTTTTATTTAGATTTAATAGATTTAGGTTTTATTTTTTTTATTGGGATGTTTTTTATACTAGTGCATGGATAGAGTTCCCGGTTTGGGGGAAACTAGGTGGGTAACCTTACACGGGACCTTTAATAGTACATTATGTTCATTCATATTTTATTAAACTTAGATAACACATTCCTAGTTTCTAACCATAAAAAACCTATGGAAAACCATATAGGATCATATTGAATAATTTTAATGGTGCATGGATATCATAAACCATGTGATGATCATGGGAAGGGACATCCATTTTAATAGGGATTTTGTTTCATATATGGGTCACAATATTTTTTTTCTATTAATCCAAAAAAGTGGCTGACTAGGTGGATGCATTTAATGGCTCATAGTTGGAAAATGAATTTGTAAACCATGTGAACAAACATTGTAGTCTACTTATATATTGAAAATATTAAAATTTCCTATTTACCAATCAATGATTTTAACACATAAATCATCGATTCTACTTTTATCTTTTTCTTATTAACCATTTCATTCCAATTCATTTTCCCTCACCTATTATGTGGTTTTATTTTATTTCCTATTTACTTGAGTGTAGTTCTTTAAGATAATGTTGTCTGTCTTTTCCACTTTTATTTTAATCTTATTTCACTTGTTTTCCTCACATAGCTCTACCATGTTTCTCTTTAGATGAACTCTTGGGAGAGTGTTTGAACTTATACCTTGTGATTATTCAGGTTTATGGTTTTTTATTGGCTTTTGAGTTATGTTCACCACACATTCAATGTTCTGGACCATTCACAATCAATTGGAGTTAGGATTTCCCTTGTATTTAGCCTTTATGTTCAATAACCATGATTTATTACATATATAATATTTTTTTGATATAAAATGATAGCATTAAATATGTCTATTTTTTTAGAAGGAATCTATGTTTACACATGATTCTCAATGAATACAATGGTTCCACATTTATTTTAGTGGTTCTAAAATCTATTTTCTCTACCTTACAAACAAAATTATTGATGAAATTTTTGAGTAGCCTATATAAATTAATTTTTATATTTAAAGATAATAATTTTCATTCCTAAAGTGGTTTCTAAATGTTTCTTTTAATTTTTATGTTTTTCTTTGTAAATTTTCTAGACATAAAAAAATTCATATTGGATACATCCAACATTTAGTTTTCTTATAATCTATTAATAATATGAGATATAAATGATCATAAAAGTAATTACTAATTGAATTAATTCATAGTTTTATTGACATTTTTACACTAAATGCAATATGGAATTATCATCACATATTATTTATAATTAATATATATATATATTAATAATTCTCTTGTCTTGTAACTCATTCTTTATTAGTGATGTAGTTTACTAAACTCAATGTACAATAATTGTTTCATTGGATCCATGGGTATAATCCTACTAGTGGTGATCCATAAAATCTATAAAATTTGGAAATATTACCATTGATTCATCATATGCTAGTATATTAAATCTTGATTTCTTTCACTTTCCATCATTGACCATATGAAGAATTACTTCAATGATAAAGTATTATTTGGGTTATATTGAAGGCTTGAAAAGTCGGAGGAGGATCAACACCCTAATTTTGTACATGTTTATAAGAGGTTACCCATTTGGGGATTCAAGGAATTATCTTCTAGGTTTTTTGTACACAACATGAACCTAAATCTTGATAGAGACATAAATAGGTATTTATAAAGCTAGTTTAGGGTTTGTAATTGAACATAACCCCTTAGTTAATTCCTTTTCCTTAATTACCACCATTTAGAATAATTATATAAATAATATTGATGTTTTCTGGGCATGTGAACTTTTGGTGGATAAATAAATATCATTTTTTAAATAAATAAATAAATTTTATTTTAAATGAAATTTTTATCTCATTTCTAGACAGACCATTATACAATGACCATTTATCTTCCATGACATTTTTCAATCCTTGAATAATAAATATTTATTTAATAAATCAATATAACTACACTACTAACAAGTTAATATAATAAATATTATATTCACTAAATTTGTTTGAAAATAATAATAATTATTTAACTAAATTACTTATTATTTGAAATAACACATGATTAAATCATGGATATCAACTAAAAAGACATAGATATTAAACAATATAGTAATAATAATATTTATTCAACCTTTTTAAATTAAAAATATGTTTTAATTGAGATGGTATAAATATTTAGATTGTTACCCTTTCGAATCATTTCTTAGTGGAATTACGTGAACACACCGAAAGTATAGGGTTATCATCAAGAAACATGCTAAGGAATCCATAGGGAAATAAGTAAATTCCACAATAATATAATAATCATATAAATTGTCACTATGAAATATAATCCCTTTATCATGTTTTCTATAATAATATAGGTTGGATGTTGGTGTCATCAATATTTATTCGTGACATCTATTTATTTGAACTTCTAGAAATAAACCTACCCATTGAAGAATATGTCCTTATATTTAATTGGTCTATTCTATTCCAATTAAAGGACTACGAATATCAAATTCTTTTAAATAATAAAATGTAAAATATTTTCCCACAATATTTATTAATATAATTTCAATCATGACACACCCAATGCATCCTATTTCACTAAGAAATACATCATCATTATTGTCACTAATACATCAATTCATATGAGTCATGATCTAAATTAATAAAAATATAATATTATATATAAAAATACACATGTCCATATATACGAGCATCTAATGATATATAAATGTATATTTTCAAATGGTGGTACATGTTCTCATAATCATCCTCTCAAAAAATTACTAAGGGTTTACACCATAATAAAGTTCCAAAAAGTCCAATGAGTCTCCACCCTTTATAGCCCATATCATTTATGACATGTTAAATGAAATAATTTGGATATATAACATAATATATAGAATACATTCATGAAACCTATAGGTTGTTATCATAATAGAGAGCTACTACGACCTTTTAGTGTGAGAATTACTCTTAGGGAATCATCACATATTATGTTACATAGAATAATATCTATTATGCGATAATAAGTATATTAAAATTATAAAAAGGGTTAATAAAAGTACTCAAAAATAATATTTAATTTGGTTCTAGGGAACCCACTCCAAAAAACATGAACTTATACAAGATATAACTATTTGAAACTTTAAATCTACTATCTCTCACTTGATATTCATTCTTATGATGAGATAAGGTTTTAGTCATAGGGTTCAATGGGATAAATTTCATGGAAAATATACACACTACAACCTCACCATACTAGAAATATCGATAAGGTGGTGATAATTCCATAGTATGTGCTTTTTATGTTAGTGAGACCTTAGGACCATTATGCGGTCCACTACTGTAGTATTTTCACAATTTAATGTGACATGGTCATCACAATTATGAACCCCACTACATTCATGGAAAAGGATGCATATCCATTTTTTAGGATATACCATAGGATCCTATATACTTGGAATCCACTATAGAATCAATGAATATTAGATTCTTTAAACTATTTTACCTCACAACATTTGTGTTTAAACTTGAGTCATATCTCGACTATGTCTTCAATTCATTATATTCATTCTAATAGATAGAACTATATATCACTTCATAGTTAGCTCCTCATACTATCCATACACCAATTTAATATCCTTATTACACATAAAATACTTAAGGATATCTTTAAAACATACCAATGTTGTTCACCAAGACCCTCTTGGCATCTTTTTTTCCATGAAAGATCTATAGGTTACAACACAACTAGTTCATAATGTGACATAGATGATTGATTCCATCACAAAAGCGCATGGGATAAAACTCATTCTATCTATTTCATAATGTTTCAGATGATATTTTTTATTGTAAATATGTATACCATGTGATACTATAACCAATCTCCTATTATATTACTCCATAGTAAATCACCTTAGTATCTAGTAAATGTAGTTACTTTGACTTAGTTTACGTATCCTATTGGATATATTATGAATGATCTGGTTCCCAAGAATGTAGGGAACTTCACCTATGTCCATCATGGATAAATACTTATTCAACTAGTATTTAACTAATTGTAACACTAGTATTTTTTTAAAAATGAAATATTTTATAAAAATATACTACTAGGATAATAACTACACTCTCATAAAAAACTTCTCAACCCACGGCTTAGATTAATTCATAATGAAACCAAGTAATTTTAAAATTCATTGAACCAAATCATATATAACCAGGATACTTTATTTAATATATAAAAGGGCCTCTACAAATTTCAAATCCTTTTGTTCATTATAAGGAATCAAAAACCCTTCTTGTTGTGTTATATAGTCATCATCCAGAAGATTACAGTTAAAGAATATTGTTTTGACATCCATCTTCCAAATCATATAGTCTTTGAAATATTCTATGGAATGATTAATTATTCTAGATTTAGAAAAGTACACTGTATAAAATGTTCTACCATATTCTAGTCCTTGATATTATTTAAACTCTTTATCCATTATCTACTCCTTATAGTTACTCACTTTACCATCCATGTTCAGTTTTTTCTTGAATAACTATTTGCATCCATCTAGATTTATATCAACCATTGGATTGAAAATAACCCAAAACTTATTTTAAGAATCAACTTCATAATTTCTTAATCCTTTCCATTTCGTATCTCCTAAAATCTCTATGAATTATTTTATGTAAAATGATCATTATTGTAAATAAAGAATCATTTACCACACTAAGTGATTAAAAAACACCTTTTGGATTCTTTATCATTAGTGGTGCTCCAATGTAGTACTTTTTGTTGCAAAAACAACATACAATTCGGGAACCTGTGGAATCTACCCCCATAAAAACTCTTGTGTATCTTTAGCATCAAATTAATCAAATTAATTATTTCTCCAATTATCATTCTTGAGTATGCGACCCCACTCAGAAGATTGATTAAGTTTTGAAAACAACCTTATTGTTTTTTGGGGTTATATTGATAATATAACCTTTCTTTTATGGTATACACTATAAAGATAACGTTTATACTCTGAGCATCTTCTTTTTTTCTTTAGATATATATAAGAAATTACTTGTCATTCCATTTATGAATATGTGAAAGTACAAATATCTTTCCATAATATAATTAATATGGTATTCTATTTTCCACATTAGTTGTTACTATGTTTATAATATATAATACACCACATATTATATATCCCCAAAAGGATAATGGTAGATCTTCATGAATCATTGTCAGACATAACATATCGTGTATATAAAGCTTCCTCTATTAACTATAACCATTCCACTTTGGTGTATAATGTGGAGTGAGTTGAGATATAATCCCATAATCTTATAGAAATTTATTAATTAGTGGTTGTGATATTAACAACCTAAATCAGCTATAATATTTTTTTATCTTTTTACAATGTATATTCTAAAATTCATTATTGAAACTGTTGGATTTATAGAAGGATATATACTTATACATCATCAGGTAGATGAACCCATATCAACATAAATCATTAGTAAAATTTGTTAAGTAATAATACCTACCTTTATAATCCCCTAAAAATGGTTCACACAAATCAATACGTACCAATTTTAAAATATCATTAGATTTTTCACCCAGTCCACCAAATGGTGGTTTGATCATATTTCTATATAAGCTATAATGACATAATTTTATTGTTTTTATATTAACTGAGTAGGAATAAATATTTTTATAATTTCTTTTGACACTTCATGCTTAGTTGAATAATGAAATAATGCCACAACTAGGTTCCAAATGGGTCATGATAACCTAATTCATTATCAATTTCTAATAATTGGTTCTTTAAAATTAACAAAAAAGGATACTATTAAGATTCCCCACACAATAACATATGTTTTTTATAAAAGAAACATATTATATTTCTGAACATCTAAATAAAACTATTTTTATAAACTAAGATTCTTAAATTATGCTCACTAATAGAAAAATTATTATACCCATGGTTTGTAACCATGGGTATAGCCCCTAAATCCACGGTTATAGGCAATACACCTAGTTTTATAAACCGTAGACTGCCGAGGTGTCGGTATAAAACTATACCCATATATTTATAGAAATTGTGGGTATAAACCTCGAGATTTCCATAATACCCTCAGTTTTATTTAAACATTGAGAATATATCTATACCCACAATTTACAACACTGTTGGTATAGATAATCACACAAGAATAATATACCCACGGTTATTAAACTGTGGGTATAAATCTCTCAGCTTTAAAAAATATAGTTCCTACATTGGATTTTTATAGTAACCCAAAGTTACAAGATGAGTTATTGATACTAATTTGAAGTGAATGTAGAAGTTAATAGATGAAGGAAGGTGCACATTTGGTAGATATTTTTATGTGAAAAATTAATGCAGATACATTTTCCAAAGATGATTCATAAACAAAAGATATTGTTTATCCGAAATATATTGTATAAATCATTGTAAGTAGAAGAATCAAGGGAAGATAAATGATTAAACCTTGAAAATTTTCATAAAAAATTAATAGAAGATAAATTATCTTATTAACATGGAATGAATTTTCAAATTGATACATAAGATTAATAGTTTCTTACGAAGTATTTAAGAAGATAATATCTACGTGTTACAATTAGTGTGATACATTTGGTTTATCTATTTGTAATAATTGGAGGTTTCATGAAAAATATTCTAGAATTTACTTAAGATTATTTTATACTAAACATTTATTGAAATAATCATCATGACAAGTTGAAAATAGTTCATGATGGATGCGGAGTATAGAATAAGGATTTTTTCTATGAATGTTGGTGAAGTATCTGAATGTTGTAATTCTATAACATGAACCAATAACATGAGGGGTAAAGAGTTTGGAAAGTGAATCTGGAAATTAAATCAATATATTCTTATTATTATCTATGAGAATCATGTTTTGGTAATTAATTCCAAAATATGATGTAGAAATTAAAGACGTTGATTTGGATGAATGGTAATTAGTAATTCTCCATACTTCAATTGATGTAAATATAAATGTGTTTTTAATGGAGTGTTTAATTATACATAATTTAATGAAATACAAAATTATTTACCCATATAGATAACCCCATAATTTTAAAGAAGGGAAATTACAAGTAATATTCCAGAAACAAAATGATGTTTCTTAGATTGAGAAAACAACTTGTTATAGAAGCATCAAAGGTGTCTTGATGGGGGATTATAAACATCATATATGATTACCCACTATTCTAATGTCAATTATGTAAAATGAAGACTTAAATTTTCGTGTAATCTAACAATAAACATTATTGTGATAATAAAATTATTTTCTGGTAAATTTTAGGTAATGTAAAAATATGCATTTAAGATCCAATAGAAAGAAATTTATTATACTTGTATCTCGAATAGCCAGAGTATATGAATAACGTTTTAAGTAAAACGTAATTATTTCTATAAAATTGTTTGTATTGAATATATTACTAGAGAAATGCCTCTTAACATTTGACCAGATGGCATTGATATCAAGGATTTTAGTCCCAATATTCTTAATAAAAGGAGTTATAACTCGAACAATGTTAGTTGAAATCCCATCTACAAAGAAGAAATCATAGACATTCTTGATCGTTAGTAAAGGGAAACAATCTAAATAGCTAAATTCTAAATATTCATGTTAACAGAATAAAAATTATAACATATGATGATCAATGTTGTTATGATTTCACTATACAATAAGTAGAAATAATCCATAAAAAAATTCAATGAATGGTAAAAATAATAAATTCCCAAAAATTATAACAACTAGTTATCTATGTGTGGGGGTAGATTTCCTGGGTTTTCTACCCAGAAAATTTTAACATGGTCCTCAAAGTGAAATTTTCTTTAGCATAAAATAATTTATTTGAAACAGAAGATAAGACATTTACATACCATACAATAAAACCCTAGAAAGTGTTAGGGATGCAGAGCCTCTGTGGAATATATCACACAAGTCACTCCTCAGTATCCTAGAATAAACCTTGTCAGAAACCACCTGAACAATGAATGAATCAAATATATATTCACTAAACTAATTAACAAGCATCTAATTCAATTACATCACAAAAAACATGATATTTGTAGCCTTCATCGATGCTATATGCAGTGTAAACGAAAACTAAGTAATTATCATTAAAATATTTCGATTCCAATATTCCATGATAAAATAGATCAATTGATGTGTTTATTATCATTGGTATACCCCTTGTAATTTAAGCATTTGATGGTATGAAACAACTAGAAGAAATTAGATGTGATGAATTTCTTCAACGTTACAGTGGAAATTTAACACGAAATTTCCAAAAGCAATTCTGTAATTAATTTTTCCATATTTTTCCACCATTTTATAAATATTATACGGAAAAAATTGAATAGTTATTTGGTATTAAATATCATAATAGTAATGATGAAACAAGGGGAGAGGGAAAGACTGTAAGTGGTCAATGGAGAGTAGTGTTTGGTGATAGATGTTGTAATTTATAAATAAGAAAATCATGTTTTCGAATTGTAGGGGATCTTACTTAGTTAGTCATAGTATTTTCTGTGAATAGAAGATAAGGAGTAAGAAAACTAGTACTATTTTTGATGATATGAGGATAGAACTCATATTTTTTTCATGTTTTAATGAAGTTAAATAAATTGATACAGGATTCTATATAGTCTAATTTTCATAAAAGCAGGAATAAGTAGAAGGTAAAATGCTCTTATTTCCTGCTATGAAGATGTGTGTGTACTATTATTCATACCAAAAAAGAAGAGGGGGTTACTTTAATTATGATGTGTTTGTAATAAAGGATAAATAATAAGATTAAAATAGTACACTAATGCTGGTAAGAGAGACTAACATATCTATTTCATGCATACTAATTCGTTTCTAGGAGACTATAGTGTAATGAATGTTCATAGGTACACCATGATTTCTATAGCGTATGGGTGTATAAATAGCGGGTCATGTGTTTTTAGGTTTTTTTCACTCACAATAAGTAGTAGAAACTATTATTGAGTAGTTGTAAATGTAAATCTGTGTCCTCTCTATGTGTGCGTATTTGGATGTGTTTTATGTTTAATCCACTCTGATAAGAGAGAATGAGAGATCCATTTTATCTAACTAAAATATAATAAATAATATAGGGGATATAAAATATTAAATTTTTTCATGTCAATAACACTGATTCACAACATCTCATAGTGTTGCATACATCCATAACTGATTCATATAAATATTTAGGATAATAAATTTGACTAAAGGCACTACAACATCTGGAGGATGTAGATGGATGGTTATTAATTATAAAATGAAATAGTTATTCCATTAACAAGAATTAAACTAGGTAATATAGATAAATCTAAATCTTAATGTCTAGATCACAGGGAACTCAGAATGATTAGGTTGACATTGGTGATCAATATTACTTTCAACATTCGAGAAAAGAAAAAAACTCAGGAACTAATGAATATCGTGATAGACATGTATGAAACAACAATACATTTAAACAAGGTACATATGATGTATAGATTTCGGGGAATTAATTTATGGAATGATTACCAAATTCAACCCATGTTAATAACTATATCATGTTCTAGTGTCAGATCATATTACTGGAAGTCACATTCAAAAAAGATATATGGGAATTGCTTCCATTTTAAATGATACTGGAGATTTGTGAGGTAATGGTCACTTCGTCCAACAACACTTTTAGAAAATAATTCCATGATGAAGAATTTAATTTAGTCTTTAATGGAGAAATTAGGTGGAGGTATGTCTAGGATCATCTATAAATACTTTTATTATATATGGTATAGGAAGGTCACCCGACTAGAAAATGCATCAAATGAAAGATACTAAGTCTAGATATGAGAGTAGATGTAAATTATAAAAGAAAAGAAATAATTTTTTGCACTATGATAATGGGAGGGATATCAATAATTATTATAATGATTATAAATATAATTATGAATGATCAGTTTCCAGAATTTAAAAAATTTTAAGGTCTATAAAAGATAATAATAATTTTTTGATATGTTTTCATAATAAAATGGAATTGTGGATAGTTGACTATGAAGAATATTTTAATTTCACATTAGATCATGGGTTTATAGAGAATTACGTTTCCAAAAAATACATCAAAGTACACTTACTTGATTATTAGTCTCTTTATGTTTTCTAAAAGGGTAATATGAATGTTTGGATGTCATATAAATGCATGCTAATGTTAAAAAAAGTATGACATATCCATGGCTTATAAAAAAATATAATTTATATAAGAAATATATATTTGTATGGATATTACGATAATTTTTTAATGGTTTATGGAATGTCAATTGAGGATTAATTTTTATGGAATTGGTATTTAATGAAGGAAGCTTATATCTAACCAAATATTAATACCAATGTTTTTTGGTTGGAAATATAACGACTATATATCTAGAGTTGTGAAATAATTTTCTTAATCATCGTAGTTATATGTATATGGAGGTTCTTTTGGAAAAGAATGTATTTAATCTCAATCATACCAATGTTAGAAATTTTGAGAGTTATATACTCTAAAAACAAAGAATGTGTTTACTTAAGTTTAATAGTAAGAGGCCTCATTGCAGAAATATTGAACCTGTTCATTTTAATATATGGGGACCAACACCCATTTAGTATAATGTATGATCCTTATATTTTTCTCTTTTATTGATGAAACTCTAAAAATATATGTATCTATTTATTGATTTATAAAACTGATGTATTTGTAATTTCAATCGATTTTAAATCCATGGTCGAGAGAGAGACTAGAAGAAGGCTCAAAATCCATAAGTCAAGTAATAGTGAAGAATATAATGAAAGGAACCTCAACAAATATTTCTTGAATGAGGGAATCATGCATGATAAAATTGTTCTTGATACACCATAATAAAATAGTGTGTCCAAATAGATGAACATAACATTAATTGATAAGGTAAACAACATGAGGATTCATACCACTATGACTAACAAAATATGGTTGAAATAACTAATTTTTATGTATTTATTCAATATAATTCCATCAAAAATAGAAATAAAATATATTTCTGAATATTTATGGACTGATAAACCAACAAAAATTAATAATATAAAAATTTTAGATCATCTAGCATATATTAAGAATGATGCTAAAAGGAGAAAAAATATTTAGGAAAACTCCAAAATTTATTTATTTATAGTCTATGGATATGAGAACTTTGGTTATCCCCTCTCGAATGAAATTTTTTTTAAAATATCAAAGATTGAAACATTCACTCAAATAAAAATTTGTTTTATAAAGACCAAAAAACAAGGTAGACTAAAATTGGGTTCAGGGAATCCATAGGCCATACTCAAGTCAATATGGATGAGATAATTAGAATAACTCAAGTTCCATCGAATTTAGATAATAGGATAAAATTATTTTATGATAAAAAAGTGGTAGATATCCTTAATTGTTAAAGTCTTTTAATGACATAATCTTGATCCATAGATGTTCAAATTACAGAAGATTATAAAAAAGATGTTACACCAAAAGTGGAAGAATTATATTGAATTGTGATTTTCTTCTAGATTCGAATGACTGTTATAAATATATGTCTATGATTTTCATTATCTACATCTAATGTATGGTGGAGAACTTGAAATCTTGTATGAGGAAACATTTACATTCAACTCAAGTATATGGAAGATATCTGTGGAGGAAGAAATTGATTAATTATATTCCAATGAAACCCAAGATCTAATAATATTACCATGGGGAAATAAAAAGATGGAAAATAAATGGGTCTTTTTATTGAATGATGAAATTCATGTTATTAAATTTTGTAAATAATGTAGGGTAGTGAAAGTATTTTAATATAAATATTGGGTGGAAATCTATGGGAATATTTAACAAGTAGTAAAGCATACTACAATCCAAAAAATCTTATGAATGGGTACAATCAGTGATTTTGTTTTGAAAAAATGGATGTAAAGTTATCATTTCTACATGGTGATTCGGAGGAATAAATTTACATGAAACAATAAAATTGTATAAAATTTAATAAGAATATGGACTTGGTGAGTAAGATAAAATATAGTTTATTTGGAAATAAAAAACACCAAATCAATGTAATAAAAAATTCAATGATTTTATGGTTAAAAAGTGTTTTATAAAAAGTTACTCAGATCACTCTTACTGTCAAAAAAGTGTTTAATGATAATTGATTTACCATCCTACAACTGTCTATTTATGATATTATTCTAGTAGAAATATGAATTCAATAGTTCTAGTATTTTAATTGGGAGTTATCTATATATTTCAAAATAAATGACTTATACTTTGTAAGGAATATTCATGGGATTAAAATTCAAAAAGGATAGGAGAAATGAGATCTTAGTGTTGTCTCCAAGTGAGTAAAATCAGAAGGTCATCAAGCGATTTTCTAGGATAGAATGTAAATTTGTTTCAAATATTTTGGTCTTGTTGATAAATTTATGAAGGGGAATGAAAAATGAATTATTTACAGCCCAAGAAAAATTATTTCCCTAGACCTATGTTTAAAATGATTCAATTCAATTTAATAAACAAAAAATCACCAAAAATCCAAAATCAAATGAATAATAATCATAAATTCATCATGAATCAAAATAAAGACCTTTCAAAACTAAGAACACCACACAATAAAAAGTTTTACTTTAAATCATATTGAAAAAATAATAAAGATTCTGTTTATTATAAAAATGAAAAAAAATCATCAGGATTAAATGGGGATTGGGATTAATTTACCCGGTCTAGAAAATAATGAATCCTTGCAAAGGAAGAAGATATTCAAGTTGTCGGGAAGGAATAAATAGAGTACGGTACAAGAGATAGTGTGAAGGAAGGTGGAGCTGGCCTTTTTAAAGTCCTCTTGTGAAAATAGTGTATAGGAGGGGGTGTCTACGAAGGTCCAGTTGGAAGAGGAGATAAAAAGTGGGAAACCTACACTGAGGTCTTGGCATCAACTGTATATGAATCTAGGGATGGGGTCACATAATGAAGTTATATCCTCTAGTGATGGGGTATACCCCTCTCTTTCAATCTATGTATTCCCTGGAATTTAAATAGTAACCTATAACATGTCCATCCCTAACATCCACATCGATCATAATGAATAGAGGAAATAGTGAGATATATGGAAAAAGTATTATTTTCATCAAAAGTTGGAAGCTTAATGTATGAAATGGTTAACACATGTATAGATTTAACAAAAGGTGATATATATGGCCAACATAATCCATAAATCAATAGAATACATAGAAGAATATGAATACCTTTTGAGGTTGGGAGGTGGAGGGTGAGAGGAGGGAGAGGCGGGAGGAGGTGTAGGTGGAGTCTAGGAGGTGGAGGAGGGAAATGAGGCTACATTGATGGAGGTCAGGGCTGAGAGGCAGAGGTGGCCATGTCCGCAGATGTGGAGGTGAGAAGGTGGCAGGAGGGAGGCAGGGGACAAGATGTGGAGTCTAGGGAAGGAGTTCCAGGTTGGGTAGGGTAGGGGAGGAAGGAGAGGCTAGGTTAGGGGAGATTTGTGATATGAAATGAAAATCAGGGGGTATCCCGAAAAAAAAATTGAAATTGGGTTTAGTATACCAACAGTTCTATAAAAAATGTGGGTATAGGTTAAAAAGTACAACCTATACAAATGGATTTCTTAATCAATGGGTCTAGATGCATTGGTATAAACCCATTATTTAGTAGTGGATCTTTATATAAGTTGGTATATAATAATAATATTTTAAAAATAAAATCATACCCTTTGGTATTGTATGGTGTCAATATCCTATAGATATAACAACAAGTTATACTCTATTGGTTGCTTAAATATCCAAATATCCTCTATAAATCTTTAAAAATAAACATTATAACTACATTTGGATACAAGTGTGAGAATAAAAATCCATTTTTAAATGCCAATGTGTAGATATAGAAATATTAAAATCAATAAATAACCACCCGAAACCTTCCTCTAACTTCTTAAACTAAGTTCATTTCATTTTACAAGGCCAAATATTTCTTTATAAAAAACATACAACATTTTGTTCCTATCATTGACATTAAATATTGTTATCATGGGATGGAAGTTGATTAGGATACACATACATGGAATGAATCTTGGGTCCCTTTTCCTTTCTCTTCATTTTCTTATTCACCACAAGGACCATATTCCCCACCCCTTCTACTAATCAACATGGAAAATCAAATTAAGAAGTTTTTGGAAGACTTTTCTCCTTATTTATCATGATATAATTCATAATATAACTAGGGAATCCATTAGGTAGTGGGTATAGAACAATATTTTTGCATAGATTATCAGGGATCTGAGGGTGTGAGATTTTTAAGAGTGCTATAAAGTAATTCATGTGGACTAGATGAGGTCCAACTGAGGCTGAATCTCCAATATTATATTTGAATAGTGTATTAATGATCTCGTATCATTCTTTTATCTCATTATCTTGATAATTATATAGAAGGTGATACAAGATTTTATATTCATATATATCATGTTTTTTCATTAAAATATAATTGTAAATGGATGATAACATAAAGCATTAGACATTTGTGGCATTGTTTAAATTGTTTTTTTCAAGAGATACTTCTTCCTCACTAGAAACTCTTGAATGTGACTCAAGAAATGAGGAATCATATAAAATAGAGAAATTATATGATGTATTTCTCATAAAATTAATTTAGTTTCATTGATTTCGTTATTTACATGTAACATTAATGTTACCCAAACCATGCTATGATATTAAAATATTACCAGTTAATGTGGCCATTATCGCATAACCATTATATTTAAGGGAATAAATGAAGATAAATAAATTATTAATTTTTTTTCATATTTGAAAAATGAATTCCTTGATTATAAAATGGTTAGGAATTGAAATTAAATCATTTGAATGTAAAAGAGACATTTTTTTAAAAAATATTTATGCGCACAATGTGATTTTATCATAATAAACATAATTAAAAACTATTAATGGATTATTTTAATGATATCTATTTATTATATATTCAATTATTTTTTTTAACATCCTTCAAACTAGTTTTTTTGGAAATAGATATGAATAAATACAGTTTTATTCTTGAAAAATTCAATTTTCTAAAAAAAAATTCATAGAATTTTAAGAACTAATTATAATATAGATTTCTTCTACTTCAATAAATTTAATCATGTAAAATAGATTCAATATTTGTAATAATGTGTATAATATTTAGAAAGTAGGACCTTTTTATATTTTTTCATTATAATTAGTAACCGTAGTAGTTTTTTTTAACTTTGGTATGTGTAAAAAGGCTAAAACTATGTTACAACATTTTAATAAAAATTTATAATTTATGTAAAACATTAATTTATAATTTTAGATGTATATATTTCATCTATGAAACTCCAGTGTTTGAAAATATTTAAAATTGGAAAAAAATATTTCTTACGATCTATATATTGTTTTAAGAAAATGATAAATACAAAATAGAACACTTTTGACATTATTATCTATAAATCTTTTTCATAAAGATAAAAGGAGGATATGATTAGTTATAATTGATTAATTGAACGAATAATAATTATTTTATCTTTCTAAATATTATTTTGATTTTATTAATTGAATAATTATATTAAATTATTTTGAATCACCAATGCAATATATTTTCATGTAATAGAACTATAAAATTACTGATTTTAAAAATATTATGAGTTATAAAATATGGATGAATTATTGTGTTCAACGAAAGTTATAGATAAATATAAAATAATCATAATTTTTTTTATTTTTTGAATATAATTCCAATTCAATTATGATTTATATAAATCCATCCTTTTTGAATAGCGCGGAAAATGGATTTAATGATATCTTACGTTAAATAATATTTTATTATATGAATTAAAAAATATTAAAATATTTTCTCCATTAACGTGAAAGGTATTTAGAAGAACCTAGAAATTATTTTCCACTAATGGGTCACTTTTCCATTTATAGTCACTTTCTTGACCATTAAATAATAATAAAAATTCTTATCATGATAATTATCATAGGGGTTAACAAATGGTTAAAGATTGTAGATAAGTATTAACAAATAACTAAACATCTCAAAATACTATTGTAATGGATAATTTCAACCAATCCTCATCCTAGCTTCCAAATATACCAATTTTGATCCTCTTGAACCTAGAAGATAATTTTTATTTATTTAAATTTTTAAGAAATTCCATGTTTTCCCTCCATTACATATAAATGGTCACCTCCTATCATTCATTATTCAAAATCTCTAAGACTAACTTCATTGGAAATACCTACATAATATAATAAATTCTTCCATACCTATATCATAGAGATTATTGTCTTTCCAAAATACCATTATTTTTGGATTAAGGGGTTATATAAAGGTGGTTTCTCAATGAATATGTACAAATATTAACCTAGTACATTAAATTTTATCTCTTCTTTTACCTATTATAAATATAAAGTACATGAAAAACCAAATAAAGTATCCCCGAGCTAGCGCGTTATTTACTATATTTTCATAATATATAATTGTTATGATCCAAATGTAGTAACCAATTTAGTGGTCCTGATGAAACACACATATATATATATCTATATATATATACTTTTCCCATTTATATTTGAAAATAATATAGAAAAAATAAAAAATGAAACTAATAAAATTCATTGAAACTCATTTGAGGGACTATTCAGCATATCCTAGGAAAGAAAATATAATAAGGGTGAGATAAAATTCTCGATAAGGTTTTAGTATAATAGAATGAATTATGAGTAAATAAAACATAATCCACATATAAATGTAAATAACTAGAAATACATTTTATTTAATCAATAACTTGAGAATGAAAGGCATATATAGAAATTATCAACACATTATTCTCATGAATAATTATTATAACTGATTTATATAAAATTGAAATTCATAATTCTATATTTTCTGATCTCATACATCATGATATCTTTACCGTCAAGGCCTTTCCCCAAGACAATATAAAATCTAGGTATCCAAACACGAAAAATATATTTAATTGGGCTATCCAATTTATCTATCTCATGGAACATGTCAATTAATCAAGGGGATATACAATTTTGGGCCCCATATGTTACTTAATATTCATTTCATTTCTTATAAATTGAATAATCAATTTAAATCAAAAATAATATGACTTGTCAATAAATGTTTATATTGAATAATGAAAACAGAATAACAATATTTAACTAGTTAATCCAATATCATTCGTAGGGGAACTCCCATTTTATAAAGTTTCTACAATTTTGGAAATAATAATATCAATAATATGAAGAATATAGAGGTTTAATATAAATTAAATGTAGAATGATCATATAAAGTTAATGTTTCTGGAGATAGTTATCCACCACAAAATTTACAAGAGATTAAAGATAACAATGAATTAATTAAATATATAGATTTTGGTAACAATGTAATATAAAATGGAGAAATAAATAAAAGGAAATGTAATTAATAAAATAATATTTCAATATTTTGTATTCCTAAAACCATTAAAGGCTTGAAAAATAAGCTAAGATCATAAAATAATTTTGGCTATAGAAAATTTTATTGATAATATATACATTAAAATAAAATACCCATTGAAATTTTATAAAAGAAATTAAAAAAATAATCATTAGAAAAAAGAAAATATATTCCAAAAATACCGTTAAGAAAATAAATGGAAAATTAAAATTTTGTTTGAGTAAATAAAATGGAATTTTGGAAATATTTTTCAAAAACTTTGGACACAGATGAAAAATATACCTGATTAAAATGATAAGTAAAATAATATTTTATTTTAAAATTATCTTTCCTAGATTTAAGATTAAAATAAGGGTTTATTTAGAAAATGAGTAAAATATTTAGAAATTTAAAGGATTTGAATATAGATAGAGTTTATGGAGGATAATTCATAAGATTACTTGAATGAAAATGAGGCAATCCCGAAAATGAAATTTTAAAATAAATTCTTAGCAATTAAGTATATTTTAAATTAGAAATTTTTGAATATGTTCAAATGAATTGAAACAATAATGATTGTGAATAAAAATATAATCACATTAAATACATTAAAGGGACATTATATACATCACATATATGTAAATTGATGCCCAAGACTAAGTATGCCTCAATAGGGTGGAAAATGATACAAAATCCCTTAAAAGGCCATATCATTGTTTCTAGAATCCATAAATGATCTTATTAAGTGTAAAATTAACAAAATACACAATAAAATTAAAAATAAAACCTAAAAAATTAGAGGCCATTTCATTCATCATCATGGAATGACATAGTTAATGAAGGAGAAAAATAATCTGATGAATGTAAATTGAGTTAAGAAACCCTCTAACTCTAGTCTGAATCATCACATATTCTCTTTATCTTAAGGAATAATAAATATATCTTAATTATTAAAATTATGAAGATCATTTTGAATTTTTATTAATCTTTTTATTTTATTTATTTCAATGTTATATATAGTTACTTAATTAATTAAGTTCATGCCTATCGTGTTGATGATATTCAGTTCATATGTCCAAAATGGCCTTTATAGGTTGACTACGAAAAAATAGGTCCTTTTTAAATAGTTTAAAAAGTAATTATAAAGAATTAATTTTATATATGTCCAGAAATTATACATTTAAAACCAATCATGAATGATTGTTTTGAAAAATGAACTATTTTATAATCCAAGAGATGGTAAGTCGTACGTACACATGATTAATATTTCCATTTTTCAGTGATAAAAATTGAAAGATGATAAGTATTATTTATAATTTTAATAGGGATAAATATTTTTAAAATCATGTATTATTTCATTATATAAACATATATAAATCATCTATGTGATGGGGTGATGGAAAATTAATCACATCGCTTCATGGAGTTAGAAGTCCACATGAACACAGAAATGACGTCATCATTTTTTAATGAATGGAATGGTAAGGGATGATATATTATATTTTTAAATGATAAATATATCATTAATCTCAAATATAATAATTAAATATATCATTATAACCATCCTTGAGAGGCAGTGATAGAAAATGAACTACATTGGTTCCTAAGGTTGTCATCCGATGTATACACGAATAAATGTTTTTCCCATTTAATCGAAGAGGAGAAGGATATAGGGTATTCCATTAACATAAAATCCTATAATTATTTGGAAGATTCTTTTTTTATCATTTAATCTTGTTTTAGTAATATTTAAATGAGGTATAAGAAGAAATGAAACCAAAACATTTGGTAAAAACCTGTACATCTTCTTATGGAATCCATTTACACAATAATCCCTCTAAGGATGATATTATAAATAAGAAACTATAGAATGTGGGAAAGGGTTTCATGAATAAATTTGGGAAGGTATTTTCAAAATCACATTGATATTGAACGATGTATATAAGTGCAGATGAGGTTCCCTTTTAAAACTTAAGAAAAATTCTTGTTTTTTTAAAGTACTAATTTACATAAATTTATTATCAAGAAAAAATGGATTCAAATTGAAATAATATGAATATAAGACAATTATGAGTAGAAATATTCTCATCCAATTAAATTTTTACATGTAATCATTATATTTTCTCCCTAAATATTAGTTGTATCCTTTGTTGGCCTTTTTCAAAATTACCAGAACATATTATTTTTCCGTAATATAAGGAGAAAACTGTTACCATAAAAATTAAATTATCCCATTCATGTAAAATGGATGGAATTATAAAAAATATATAAACCCCATTTTCTTATTTGAATATTTTAATTATTTTTAAATATTTTTAATAAAATAATATTTTCATAGAACACCATTAATTCCATTTTTGACAATATTTAGTTAATTGGACTTTAAAAACATTAATACATTAATGGAATTTGAATATAATCCATTAAAACATCACTAATGTCTTATATATATATATATATATAATATTAATGTGACACAATAATTAATCCATAATTTTTTAGTTTTAATATGCTAACACAGTTCTTTTTGTTTTATATTATTTCTATAAATATAATGTATGAGTTGTGTAATCATTTATGCTAATTCTTCCATTTTTATAAAAAAAATAAAATTAATAATAAAATTAATGATGTTCAAAAAAATTGTTTTATATTCATTCATGAAATATATTATTCTTATGTGATCATATAAAATAAGTAAAAAGGAAGTGTTTAACATTTTGGTTTTTTTATTACTTAAAATAAAATAAATTTCATTATCAAGGAAAGATAGAACAAAAACACCAAATAATCATACTTATGATGGATAGGGTAAATTACTGTACAAAATTAAATGAAGGAATGGTTTGGGTAGTTTTTTAGTTCTTTAACAAATTATTTTTAACGTTAATTACATGATTTACAATTTAGCGATGTTAGAAATTTTACGAGGATTACTATTCATAACTCTTAAAAATTGAAGGGAACTATTTATAAAATTTGAAACTAATGATTCAAAATAGTGTATAATGTTTTCCAGATTCATTTCATATATGTGGAAGAATTTAATTTTAAATTAAACCTGCAAGACCTAATAAAATATAGTTTTTTTAATGTTTCCTAAAGTATACAAATCTTTATACCAAAATAGAACATAAAATTATTTCAATAGAAATTTATTGGATTATATATAATTTAAATGAACTATTTTAACGTTTAATATCTTTTCAAAAATGTAAAATTTTAATTTATATAAATAAATAGACATTTTTCAATAAAAGTATATATTATACACTATTTATTGAAAAAAATTCTCTTTTTATAAAATTATCATATATTCACACAAAGATAATTATTACACTAGAATTTAAAATTTTATGTAAATTTTATAAAATAATGTTTTTAATTTTTTTTGCAATTATTTATATTATTTTCTCAAAAAATTAATACTATACATTTTTGAATAATATGTATTTTTTGAATTATAAAAAGATTTTACTAAAAATTGATTAACAATTAATCAAGGAATTGAAATTATATAAAACCTTTACACATATTTTTTTCATAATATTTTTATTCTAATTATACCTCAAATTTTAGCCGATATAATATAACATTAACATCAAAATTATAATATTTTATTAATATATAAAAGTTCATTTAAACTAGATATTGAATTTAATTCATATTGTTAAGGAAATTTAATTTATTTAAAGATAAATATATTATGAAATCATGGGTTGTCATGTTCTACACCCATAAATAAATTTATCCCTTGAAATTTTATCTTAACAATTAATGGTCCAACCATTGTTGAAATTCTACTTCATAAACCTTGAAAATAAAATTTAATTTGAAAAAAATGGGAATCATTATGGTTACCTGAAAAATCTTGTATTCAAGTTACCAAGTAACGGTTAAATTGGTATAAAGATAAATTATTTACATATAAGATAAAAATAATTTCCAATGACGTATAGAGTGTGATAAAGAACATGGTCATAATAAATTCAATGACCAAAAAACCCAAAATTAGTGAGGGGTGAAAAAAATAAAAATTCTATAGAAATAATAGAGAATGACATTTTTCTAATTTCAAGACCTGTCTTATATTTTTTAAGGAATAATTTAATTTCATGATATATAACATGAGAAAATGTAATTAACTTATTTTTATCCATTTAATAAGTGAAATTTCATCATCTCATTGTTCATTGTTGAATTCCCTCTTCATCTCTTATTACATGAAATGAATATTCAAGATGAATTTTTTGGGAATAATGAACTAATTTTATGTATTAATGAATTATAATATCCATTAAATAATGAAAAGTAATTCCTTAGTTCTTTGAGTAATTAATATAACCAAATTGGTTAGAACAAGTTATTTTATAGGAAAAAGTAGAATAAATTAATCTCTAAAACATTAATAACCTGAACATTGAAGATGGATTTAGCCTTAAATATTATATTATACCATTCATATTACGCCTATAAATAGATAAAATAATTCATCTTAAGAGGTCATTTATATTAAAATAAAAGGTCATATATTCCTCATCCATATAAAATGACACCCAAAATACAATTAATCACATAAATAACCAAAAAATTAAAAATGACGTCATCTTATAATATGTTCCCTAAAAAATAATATTTTCCCATACAATAATTTAATGAAAGATAATTTCTTTCTAACCAAGACATTGGGTATGTTGGTGGTAGGAACTAAATATAGTTTTCCCATTATTTGTGGGTTCAAGCCTCATAACTCTGTCAGATGTGATATGTTATTGTTCAGTTTGTGTGATGTATTTTTCTAAAACAATATTAATTTATTTCCTATAACATTCCCAAAATTTTTATCAGTGCCATCAAAAATAAAATTAATCATAATATAAATATTTATTCACTAATAATATCTTTAGAGACTATTTTTTTCATTAAATTAAATAGTCTTAATTATCTATTATTAAATATACATCATTGACCATATAAACCCAAAATGACTTCAATGACATTAAAAATACATCAACAAAATATAAAATAATTATTCATAAAGTATTCTATTTCTAGAACACATACTAAACCAAAGGGTTGTATTCCTATAAATATTTCCCAAAAATATCCTTAATCTTATTAAACTATCATCACATAAAATATAAAAATGGGTATCTATGACTTTAAACTTATGATAATACTTATATTTTTCGGACCAAGACACTATAGTTTTATCTCATATCCATATGGAATATCATAAGTTGTTATATGTTTTATTCCTTCATTCGTAAAAATGGTTCATAAAGAAAATGTGAAACAACATATGCATATCTCTTGGGAGTGTCAAATTAGGTGATTAATATTTTCACACAAACCATGTAGTATAATGATTACTGAAATATATTTGAACAACTTTTTTCAGGGTTATTACCCCTAGATTCATCTGTTCCAAAACGAATTCTATAACAAATCGGTCTTGATATATATTTAAATTGTATAACTATTGTATAATTCTTTAAGAAATTTTAAAAATGGACTCCAAATGACAGTATTAATTTAGTTCCTTTGGAAACATGGAAATATAAATAGTTGTATTTAAGAGAGATAAATAATCTCTCACTAGGTTCCCCAAAAGATGATGTCGTATTTGACACATCACATATGAAATATATTTTAATAAACATGGAAAGGAAGCATAAAAAATGTTGAGATCAAATTTTTTCTAATGGTAAATAAGGGAGGAAAGTATATATAAACATGACCATAGGGGTATGTCAATGTGATCATAACATTATAACCTCATACCCTTCATATCAAAGAACATAAAAATTAATTATGTAATAAAACTTGGCAGTTCGAAAGAAATAAAAATTAATTAAATAAATATCCTAATCCAATAATAATTTAGTAATAAGACATAGAATTTGTGTCACACATATAAGAATATAAAATCTTATGTCAAGGATTCCAACCAGGTCTTTAATAACATGTTCGGCTTGGGATATGACCAATGTACATTCTATAGACTTGGGATTCCCTCTTGTGTAACCTCTTGTTTAGGGATTAGGATATCCACCTTTGTACGCTCTTGTTTCAGTCTTTGGATGTTATCTTATATATTCTATTGTTCCGTTCTTGGGATTTCATCCAATGCACCCTCTTGTTTTGAGCATAGGATGTACTATTATGTACCTGATTTTTTGGGGCTTGGGATATCCTCCCCAACACCCTCTTGTTTTGGGTTTGGAATGACCTCTCGTGTACCCACTTGTTTTAGTCATGGGATTCCCACCCATGTACCCTTTTAGATCAAGAACATTTATCATTTCCTAGTTCATTAGAGGGAGATATAGGTCCCACCCAACAAATGAAATGGTTATCATTAAAATTTCATTACATCATAACCTATATATTGTAGATAGGTTACAAAATCATTTCATTATATCATATCCAATGAAAAAAGTGGTATTCAAAATCTTAATACCCATTTAATTGAATAGGGGTTAAAAAGAATCATTTCATAAAAACATATACCATTAAAGATATAATATAAATGTAACCTTAGATATTTTCCAAGAAAGGTAAGAGTAATGTCAAAAAATGTTATCTTAGATGTAAAATAATTTTGTAAAATCTTTCAAAAATGTTTCTTGAGGAAAATATCCTTTTTTTATTGATTAATGATTATTAAAATATATAACTAATAACAAATATGATTCTTATAATATTACCTGAAAAATTATATTGAATATATTAAATCATTTTGAAAACATTTTTCCTTGATAAAATATAAAATTTTCTTCAAAATATTTTAAAATACTTTTAATTGAAAATCACTTTGAATACTTACAAGTAAAGATTAAAAATGTTCTTAAACCATTTCTTTGATGTTATATTGAATACGTATAAATAATTATTAAATACTATTTGAAAACACTTTCTTTAAAAATAATTTGAAAACATAGAAATAATTATTGAAGTTGTATTGAAAACCATTTCATTGAAAATATTTTGAAAAAAATAAATACTGATTAAAAATATTTTAAAATCCATTTCATTAAAAATAACTTTGAAAACTTATAAAGAATTATTTTAAAATATTAGATTTTTTTTAAAAAAATCTATGAAAATTATCTTCAATAATCATTTTAAATCATTTTTGTTAGGATTTTTGGAAACATGGTTTTTGTATTAAAATAGATTTCTGACTGAAGAGATAAATATGGTCATATTTTTATTATAAACATTTTCTTAATTATATTATATATGAAATAGTAGAAAATGTAAATAAAATATAGATATATGTTGAATAATAGAGGATAAGGAAACCCATGAATGTTCTTGAGAGATGGTTCATAATATTTCATCAAATAAAAATAATCATTAAAAATCTCAAAAAAGTAATGAGATTGATTCAATAAACTCTTATCACATTGTAACATGAGATCATACACTACATATAAGAAAATGAAATTTCATGAATATTATAATGTAATTAAATTAATTATATTCATGATATATAATTTAAAATGGAATTATATACACATAAAAGTGAATTTTGGTGCATAACAATTCATGAGTCTCAAAGAAAGAAAAATGAGACAAATCTATTTTACTGATTTCCAAACTTTTGATAAAAAACCCCCTGAAATAAATATCATATGCTGGATTTGTAAATAACAATAAAATTAATTATATGAAACATTTAATACACCCATGGGTAGTATATTGACCACACAAAAGGAATGGGATTTTAATAATACATGTATTTCATGGAAATAAAAAGTGAGATGAAATACCCTTACCTTGTGTCTTGAATATCATTATTCTCTTACAACATTCCATTATAATAAATGTAAATTTTAATAAGTATTTCAAATAGGAATATTATTATATAAAATATCATATATGGTTTTATTATGATCTTATATTACCCGATTATTAACAATCTTATGTTAAGGTTTCATTTCTGATAATATTCACTATGTTGATTGCATGTGTCCTAATTTTGTATTTGTTTAAAAAATAAATATTTAAACATTAGGTAATCCTTATCATAACTACTAATTTAATTTATAGGTTATATTAAATACATATAGCTATTTGTAAAAACTCAGGCTTGCATGTTATACAATCCATCAAGGAAAGTCATTGTTACATGTAACACAATCTATCCTCGGTGTGGCATGTAGATCAAGCTAAATTTTATGTTGAATTTAGTGCGTGAATAAAATGGATTCTCATATAACATAATCTAAACAAGGTTATTTAATATAAAATAAAATATTTTTATTAATTCATTAAATGAAAAATCATTTACATTATACCCCCCCCCCCCCTTAAAATGTATTTTCCTCGAAATTCATATGGTTTATCAAAGGTTTACTATTTAAAAGTTTTTTTCATAGAAACTGACATCCTAAAAATTAATAATACAGATTCCCTTAAAATGGGAATTTAAAACCCTAATGGAAGCCCTATGTAACATCTAACTGAGTTTCCTTATAGGATAACATTGGTTGAGAGTGAATGTTGGAAATATAAGAAAAACATAAATATTTATAGGCAGTGACTGAGGTTATAAATCACAAACAAGTGAATGATTAAATAAAAGTTAACAACCTCAAAGTCATAATTATATAATGATTTATAAATCCATATGTTGAATAATAAATTAAGTTAATAATGAAACATTTTTTTATCATTATCATATCATTGAGTAATTATTTTATCAATCATGAATATAAAAAAATTACTTAATTAATATAGTTATATAAACAAAATTTCATACTTTGGTTATGGTTTTACATATTTCTAATTCATCCATTACTTCATGAAATGGATGTCATGAAATTAACATTGATTCCCAAATCACAAAAAACATTTTATTAGATATTAAGGTGCATAAAAGACTGAAAAGTAAGACTATTTATCAATAAATATAATTAGGAATATATAGTTAATTTATTTATCTCATAACATAAAACTGACACACCTATTTCATCATAAATAATTATTCTTGAAAAAAATTATACATTAACAAGGACATGTTGTATGCTAGTGGTAGGCACAAAATTTTTGTCATGCTTTGGTCGTGGGTTTAAAACCAACAGACGTTCCAAACTTGATTGGTTGTCACCAGACATTTATGAAGTAATATTCTAAAACTAAAATAATTTAATTTTCTAAATAAACATCATTAACATAATTTATACAAGGTTAATCACTAAATAAACTTTTAACCAAGGTTTTCAATATAATCTCATTACATAAATACTTTCTCTGAAGATTAACTTAAATATTCATGAAATGTTAACCTTATATCCGATCTGAAATATTGAAATCCAAAGCTTTAGAAAGAATTTTAATAAATTAGCATAACATGTGAATCCACATATATCACATAGTACCAATTTTATTTCACATTATAAACATGTATGTACCTTCATATTGTATTATCTTGAGATAGGGTAACCACCTAAATTAACATAAGTCTTTTATGAAAACATGCATGCTTCCTTATTATAAATATTACCAGATATATTCCTAAGTCCAAAATTTTTAAACATAACCCTTGATGACATAGACTACATTATTGATAATAATTTCTAAGAATATACATATTTTCCAATTTACTTATTCATATTGAACACATATTTCTCAAAACATCACTATCTCAGTTTCTGTCATTAATTAAGGGTGACCTTCCCTTAATAGAAATGTCAACAATCTATGCAATCACTTTTTATGACTTCATCACCATTAAACCCATCCTTCTCAATTATTAATTAAGAACAATAAGGAATACAATAATTTATTCCTTGATTCATATAAGTACCTAGCCTTAATCCTTACTTAATATTTAGTTATTACAAGATTACACATTGAAGATCTTTTCGAGTTTAGAGTTTTAGAGAATTAGAACATAAAACTTGCATTACATTCCACATATAAACAAAGTGGTTACATAAAGATAGTATTCACTTTTCCCATCAATGGAAACATATTTAAAATAAAACATGGATTCATTCTTGACAATTCCTTGATACTATCATCATATCATGTACCTTTCCCTTGACCTGTGAAAAACATTTCAAAAAAACTTGGGATGAGCATAAAACGCTCAGTATGGGTTATAAAAATATGGAAAGGAAACATAAGTTCATATATACATAAGAATGAAATCATACATTAAGCATAAAACATAATTACTTAACATACCTCATCAAATCATGAATAAATCATAGAAATCGTAAGACATAATGGTAACTTGAGGCATTCATAACATTTTTACGTAGGGAGTAACCCTCTTAGTTACGTTTGGAATACCCATCACAGTATATTCCCTAAATCTCTTGGGAGAAACCTTAACGTTTCACTCCTTCGCGTTACCCAAAGCACTGGAGAGCTATATCGGGCTCACCTGCCCTTAGTTTATCACGGAACCACCCGTCTTCATAATAACGCCCAAGAACCTCAACATAATCGTATAACATAAGACATGCATAAAGGAAACATAACATTTCCACATTTCAATCACAATACATCAATACAACACATTGATATAATAAAAACATTTTGAAAACCATTTTCAATACCAAAATAAAAGAAAAGTAAAACATGGTATTTATTTTTCTTTTAAAAAAAGGTATGGCTTGTAGAGGAAGCCGAAACTCAAATAATGGTCACGGCGGTAGAGAAGTCATTGTCACTGCATACGTACGACAAAAACATTCCCTTTTTCCATTTAGTAAACGCTTCGTATAAAAAAGATTCCATTTTAATAAACGTAAAAGTCAAAGGGGTTTATACACCATATAAAAAAGGTTGTGTATAAAACAAAATACGCGTCAGTGAAAGAAGATTGAGAGGAAGTCCCATACCTCAGGTTCGACTTGACTCGATCATTCTTTAATGTCCTGAATAATAAACTTGAGTTAATTTCTACTTGATTAAGAACCTTTTTAAAGTTCATTATTCCTTTTATATCACTTACTTCCATGTCGTGAACACTATGTAATTATTTAAGTTAATAACGGTTCTTTTAACGATCATTGGTACTAGAGTCAAAAATAAACCCTTTATAATTACATGTTGTTCATGTATGCATTATATCCATAATTATAATAATGATATATATATCATATATATCCAGTATATACATTAATTTATAATATTACATCATCATTTAGAGGTAAGAAATGAAATGAACCGTTCATGGAGATGGTAAGCCGTACGTACGCACGGAGGCTACTTTCATTTCTATTTCATATTTTATAGAATGGAATCATAAAGAAATAAAGTTATATTATTATTCCAGTATAATATCATCTATAATATCATAATTCCATCCTTTATACTTCCCACAGATGGTATTTAATGAATCAAATCACTATGAGGGGGCGGTAGTCCGCACTTCCTTAAATAAAGATATCGCGTTTACCCATAATGGAAACCATAAAGGTATGACAAAAATGAAAAATATAGAAGCTTCAGGAAAACACAAACACATTATATATCATATATAAATATTTTGACATATTAATGGCCACCATTTAAGGTGTCAATAGAATGATGAACAATCATCATTTCGGGAGGCATAAATTCACCATCCACGGAAACAGTATGTTCTTTAACCATTAGATGTCGGTGTGTGTAAGTGTAGCTTGAATCCTTCTTATAAAAACATCCTATTATATTAAATATAATTTCTTTGTTATAAAGAAAATGAATAAAAAGAGTTTAGGGGGTTGGAAATGCAAAATAAAACAAAAGGACTCAAGTGAATACATTACCTTAAAATCGGGTAACTCTCTTTGGTTTGAGCTCAAAGGTTTCCTTGGGAAGACTTATGCCCAATGTTAGGATTGAAGGAGTAAGAGAGGGAAGTGGAGAGAAAAAATGTGTAGGGTTTGGCTGATCCAAAGGCTTTGGATGTTTGGGGAAGGGGGTAGAGGTGGGGGCCTTTTATAAGAGGAGAGGAGAGGCACTCATGAAAAGTAAAGAAATGTTACATTATTTTAAAATTCTTTTCAAATTCAAAAGGTCCCACATTGATATAATTAGAGGGTAAGGTGATAACGGTTCAAAATCCACCCATACAATAGGTTTTGTACATGTGTAGGTCTTAGATTTCACATTATCTTTCCATTTTATTTAAATCCTTTATTAATGAGGTAATCGCTGCATCAACATGATGTCATAACTAATTTAATAAGTTTAATGTCTAAAAATTATAAAAAAATATCATGATATAGGAAATATTTTTAGATTTCCAATGACTATTTATAGTCCAAAATATCATTTATTTAGACAAAATTAAACATATTTTACTTAGGTGATACATTCTTTGTTACATTTAACATTTTTTAAAAAAATAAAAAGATAAAAAGACACTTTCTCACAAAAGTGATTTCATTGGGTCCCCAAGATTGGGACAAGGCATCCCATGGTCGGCCATGAGACAACCAGTAGCCTTAGGACACATTTTGGTGTCATTTTTTATTATTATGATATTATTTTATTACCCTTAACTACCCGATTACTCATTAATCATGATAATTAATGATAATTACTGTCATTACTATTCATAATGTCAAAAAACAAAAGAGCCTTGATTACATAATTTGGACCTTCTAATTCCAAACATGTAATCCATTTTACCAAATTCCAAACACAGAAATTGAAATAATTGATTTAAGAATAATTCTCGTTGTCAAAACAAGTAGCGTGTTTTTTAAACAATATCTATGAAAAGTTTGGCATTCGTTTATGACCACTTTCAAAGTGAAATTAATCCTAATGACCACCATTGGATTAAATGGTAAAAATATATTCATATTACACTTTAAGACCAATTATGAATATAATATAACCATATAATTAAATTATATTAAAAATAAGTTTTGATGTAAAATGCAGTATTTTTCAATATTCATTAAAAAAGGAACATTGTTAGAAAAATACCAAAAATTTATCAAATGTAAATTTGAAAGTCCCAATCATAATGAATATATTTATTTTGACACATATAGATTATAAAATTGTCAAATGTTTGATTTAGAAAAGGTTTTCCATCAAAAGGCAGTAAAACAATCTTTTAAGAATATTAGTGTATTCCATGATTAAGATTGGATTTATTTTCATTTTAAGCCTCTAAAACATTATCAAATTCATTAATAGACATAGATAAAAATATATATTATTCATTACTTACTTGGGATGTTACATCCTTCCCCTCTTTAGAAAATTTCATCCCCACAATTTATTTACTTATCGAATAAATGGGGGTACTTATCCCTCATTGCATTTTCAGATTCCCATGTTGCCTCTTAAATCATGTGGTTTTTTCACAAAACCTTTACCTGATTAATAACCTTATTCCATAACACTTGATCCCTGTGGTCAAGAATCAGGAAAGGTTGTTCCTCATAAGATAGGTTCTCTTCCAGCTGAACTTCCTCTGGACAGAAAACATGAGATGGATCTGGCATGTACTTTCTGAGCATCGAAATATGAAAAAAAAATTGTGTACATGAGATAAACTCGGAGGTAAATCAACTCAGTAAGTAACTTATCCAACTCTCTCCAGAATTTCATATGGTCCAATGAACCTTGGACTCATCTTTCCTTTCTTACCAAATCGCATCACACTTTTCCATGGTGAGACTTTGAGAAAAACATGATCACCTACCTCAAAAGATAGATCCTTCCTCCTGTTGTCCCCATAACACTTCGGACCGCTCTGAGTTGTTATCATGTTTTTCTGTATCAGCTGAACTTTTTCTACCAACTCTTCTACAAATTCTGGTCCCATCAACTTCCTTTCACCCACTTCATCCCAGAAAGCTGGATTTCAACACCGCTTCCCATATAATACCTGAAATGGTTCCATCTGTATACTTGAATGAAAACTGTTATTATATGAAAATTCAACCAAAGAAAGATGTTGGTCCCAAATTTCCTGATAATCCATCGAACAAACTCGTAGAAATCCTCCAAAGTCTGAATTGTTCATTCTGACTGCCCATCTGATTAAGGATGAAAAGCTGTACTAAAATTTAATTCAGTACCCAAAGATTTCTGAAGTCCTTTCCAAAAGATAGAAGTGAACCTGGGATCACGGTCAGATACAATGGAGAGAGGAACTCCATGTAACATGACTATCTCTTTAAGATAAAAGCGGGAAAGTTGATCTAGGGAAAAATTATCTCGTATAGCAAGGAAATGAGCAGATTTGGTCAAGCTATCAACAATAACCCAGATTGCATTATTACCTCGAGATGTCTTCGGTAATCCCACAACAATGTCCATGGATATATTCTCCCATTTCCACTCTATCACTGGTAAAAGATTAAGCATTATAACAAACCATACTTTACATACATTGTTAATTCTTCGAAATTGAAGCACACTTATTACAACATACGACAAAACCACAAAGGACTGTATAGGTATAGTGTCTTTATAAACTGGGAAACATAAACAACTGGTTCATAAATCTTCTACAGTGTCTCCCATTTATTTCATCATATATAGGGTCCCTTTTAGCATATTCTACTTAATATCCATCTTCCTGACCTGGGGAAAAGAAAACATAAATGGGTGAGCTCAAATGCTCAGTAAGGGAAAATAAAGGAAATAAAAAACATATCATATCTTTTTGAAAATCATAACCTGCAAAAGAGATCATAAAATTTTAACATGGAACAAATCATAGAAGTGAAAATGAGATTCCCATAATCATAACATGAAACTTGAAACTTTGTGTCATGAAAACATAATCATGGAAAATCATTTCTTGTTAGTCATGACTCATTTCCAAGACTATCTTAGTGGACAAAGTCCCTTTCTGAACCGAGTCACCCTCATTCCGGTCCTGTTTCACTGAACCGGTATAACCTACCGTTCCAGCCATGTCTATCTCATGAGATATAAAATCTTTACCCAATGCATTGGAGGGAGATATAGGTCCCACCCATCTTATAATGAATCCTTTCTTATGTGTGCCACATAATCATAAACCATACATCATAGCGTAACCCATGTAATAAAAATGGGATTCTTAAACAACATGACATCATAAAACAATTCATATAAGATAAAGGAATTCATAAAAATATTTCCATCACAACATAATCAAATCCATGTAATAATAGGGATAAAAACAGAACCCTTTTATTTTCTTAGATGGAAAATAATTTTGATAAAATACTTGAACTTCATTCTTGAGGAAAATATCCTTTCTACTTCAAATACACTTTTCCTTTCTTAACATGTCATACAATTGTAAACTAAAAGAAGTTGATTAAAAATAAACATGAATACTTGTAAAGGAAGCTTCTTGGAAATAATTTTTTAGAAATCCATTCATGTCGTATAAGTTAAAAAAAAATTCTTCGTACTTTTGTCGGAAAAGTCAAAAAGTACCTCGTACGAAAAAAGACAAAAGATTCCTTTCATATTCTTTACTAAAAACTCACCTAAAGGTAAAATTGGATTTAATCTATTGTAAGTGGATGGAAATAATATTACATATTGATGAAACATGGATGTGGATGATAAAATACACCCCAGTAAATACTTATGAATAAACAATCTCGGTTAAAAATGAGATTGTGATATTTCCCTTACCTTAGGTCTGATTTGCTTTGTACGTGTCCGAAGCTCCTCTTCTTTGGAACGCCTCTTTGAATCCTCCACTTAGGGAACTAAGATTGGTCTTTGAAGAAGACCAGGACCTCTAGGATTATTCTAGGGAAGTGGAGAGGAGAAAATGGCAGGGGTTGTCCGAGCTTGAGTGCTCAAATTGGTGTGAGGAGGAGGGGGAGGAGGTGCCCTTTTATAAGGGAGGAGAGGGGCGCCTTAGGAATACCTCAAAATATTATTTTATATTAAAGTCAAAATCGGTTTATAATGGTTCCAAAGGGTCTTATTTCGAAGGTAAAGTGGGGATGGGTCGAAATCCTATCAACCAACAAGATTTAGACAAGTTTAGGGTATTATTTTAACCTTATCAATTATATTTAACTCTAAGATAAATAATTTAACTTTTACCGTGTCTTTTTGTTTTCTTTCACTATATGATTAATAAACTTACTATAACATGAAAAAAGAACCCCAAATTGTTTATTATTAATATATATATCCTTATCTAAGTCATTTGGCCGAACCTTAGATTTTTAGGAATAAAATAACAATTAGTAATATAATATTTGATTTAAAAACTATTTTGTGTCAATTTTGACACTATTTGATATATGATTTTTGTGAAAGTCATAACAGAATTATATGTTCGAATAAAGTTGATTAAATCAACACTAATATATCATAGTAACCTATAAAATTAGTGGAATTCATAAAAAGTCTCAAATTACATTTATTTTGGTTTTTATAACATCAATTATGTCAATATTTCATTAATAAGATAATTACTGCATCATCATTGTGTCATAAATAAATTAAATTATTTAATGTCTAAAAATTACAAATAATATACCATTATGTAGGAAATATTTTTATCTTTCTAATTAATATTTATAGTAGAATTTATCTTATGTATAACCCCATATTAAAAATGATTTACTTATTAAACATTGATTTTAACTATTTTAACCCTTCTTTAAATAAATTAATAATAAATGTCCTAATCTAACCGAAGTGGGCCTAAATGGTCATATTTTATTCCTAAGATTGGTTTTGGTCGAATTAAACTTATCCAATAGAATTAGGACATGTGTTAGGTTAATTGTAATATAATATTTACACATAGTTACCCTTTTTACTATTAACGGCGGTAAAAAAAGTAAAAAGCTACTATTCACCAATAAATTATTTTTATCTCATTGAACCACATTTTACTTACTGATATCAACCATGTCTGTAGGATTTTAGAAATTACATTCACAGAAGCGGTAAAATTAAGTTTTATGCAAAATTCATTTTTTAACCTACCACTTAGTGGTTTCACTATTCATCAAAAATTGAATGTTTTCAGAAAAATACCAAAATATCACCGTAGGCTAATTTCGGTATTCCGAATCCAAAAATGAAGTCCATTTTGAATAATAAAATTTATAAAGTTTCAAAAAGTGGTTATTACTATTCACAACGACTAGTTTTAATAATATTTAAATAGCATATCGTTGTTTAGTGAAACTCAGTATTGCGTACGACGCAAGCTATCGAGGAAGGTCGCGATTGCGTGTAAAGTAAGCCAAGCTAGTATGTAGTGAAAGATTCCTTTGATGATATATATAAAAACAAAATATTACTCATAAAAATCTCAGGTGTTACATTCTACCCCCCTTAAAAAGAATTTCGCCCTCGAAATTCGTCACTTTGTAACAAACAGATGAGGATACTTATCCCTAATCATATCCTCAAGCTCCCATGTAGCTTCTTCTAATTGGTGGTTCCTCCATAAAACTTTCACCAATCGAGTGGTATTGTTTCGTAGGACTTTTTCTCTACGATCCAGAATCTCTATTGGCTGTTCTTCATAAGAAAGATCTTGCTCCAGCAGTACAACTGCTGAGCTGAGTACATGTGAAGGATCAGGTATGTACTTTCTCAGGAGAGATACATGGAACACATCGTGAACTTGAGAGAGATTCGGTGGAAGCGCCAATCGGTAAGCTACCTTTCCAACACGATCCAGTATTTTGAAAGGACCGATATATCTAGGGCTCAACTTCCCCTTCTTTTTAAATCTCATAACCCTCTTCCAGGGAGATATTCGTAAGAACACTTTATCACCCACTTCAAACTCTAGGTCTTTTCTTCGGTTGTCGGCATAACTTTTCTGTCGACTCTGAGCTGCTCTTATGTGTTGTTGAATAGATCTGACCTTTTATGCCATTTCATCAACGAGATCAGGTCCTAATAGCTTTCTTTCCCCAACTTCATCCCAGCAAGTTGGAGTCCTGCATTTCTTTCCATAGAGAGCTTCATAAGGAGCCATCTGAATACTGGAGTGAAAGCTATTATTATATGAAAATATCACCAAAGGTGGGTGTTGATTCCAACCTCCTTTGAAATCCATAGAGCAAGCTCTCAACATATCTTCATGGGTTTTAATTGTTCTCTCATACTGACCGTCTATCTGAGGATGATAAGCAGTGCTGAAACTCAACTCTGTATCCAGAGTATGCTGAAGACTTCGCCAGAACATCGAGGTAAATCTCGGATCCCGATCAGATATAATAGAAAGTGTTACTCCATGCAATCTTACCACTTCCTTTACATATGTCCTGGCAAGCTGATCTAGAGAGAAATCCTCTCTAATAGCAATGAAGTGTGCAGACTTTGTAAGATGGTCAATTATGACCCAAATAGCATTATTGCCTTTGGATGTTTTAGGAAGTCCTGTGACAAAGTCCATAGTGATGTTTCCCATTTCCATTCGGGTATAGGTAATGGTTGTAACATCCCCTTAGACTTTTGTCTCTCAGCTTTAACTTGTTGACAAACCAAGCATCGAGAGACATATTCAGCAACATCTCTTTTCGTGCCATCCCACCAGAAGTACTCTTTCAGGTCCCTATACATCTTCGTGCTTCCAGGATGAATAGAGAATGATGAACTATGAGCCTCATCCAGCAGCCCCTTCTTTAATTCGGGGATGGGAGGAACACAAACCTGATTCCTGAACTTTATTATCCCTTCACAATCAAGGTTGAACTCAGGAAGATTTCTCACCTTCTTTTGAAACTCGACATCTTCTTTTTGTGCCTCTTTAATCTTCACATGTATAGATGGTTGAACATTCATTTGAGAAAGATAAGATTTTTCCCCTTCCATTGTAATTCCATGATCCATCCTTTCTAAATCCATAAATATTGGATCCTTTGTGATCCTCATCATGGATAAACTAGCATGGTCTTGTCGACTTAATGCATCTGCCACCTTGTTTGCTTTTCCAGGGTGGTAATGGATTGAGCAGTCGTAATCCTTAATCAGCTCCAACCATCTTCTTTGACGCATATTCAACTCCTTTTGTGTGAAAATATACTTTAAACTTATATGATCAGTATAAATATCACACCTTTCACCATAAAGGTAATGCCTCCAAATAATTAATGCAAAGATTACCGCAGCCAACTCCAAATGATGTGTTGGGTAATTTTGCTCGTGGATTTTCAACTGTCGTGAGGCATAAGCTATCACCATATCATTTTGCATAAGAACACACCCCAATCCCTTCTTGGATGCATCACTGTATATCACAAACCTTTCTCCACTACAAGGTAGTGTGAGCACAGGTGCACTGAATAACCTTCTTTTCAACTCCTTGAAATTCTCTTCACATTCTTCCGTCCAGACAAACTTAACTCCTTTCCGAGTCAACTTGGTGAGTGGATTAGATAATCGTGAAAAATCCTTTACAAAACATCGATAATATCCAGCCAAACCAAGAAAACTTCGGATCACAGTTACTATTGTTGGTCTTGACCATCTTTCGATAACCTCTGTTTTTGTTGGATCTACATATATCCCCTCTTTTGAGATTATGTGACCCAAAAATGCAACTTTTTGAAGCCAAAATTCACACTTGGTAAATTTGGCATAACGCTTCTCCTTTCTCAGGGTATTCAATATAATTCTCAAGTGATCATCATGCTCTTCCTTGCTCTTTGAATAGACAAGAATATCGTCTATAATGACTACCAAAAATTGATCAAGATAGTCTCTAAAGACTCTATTCCTTAGATCCATGAAGATAGCAGGGGCATTAGTAAGACCAAATGGCATCACTATAAATTCATAGTGTCCATACCTTGTGCGGAAAGCCGTCTTTGGTATATCCACCCTTTTGACCCTTAATTGATGATACCCTGAACGAAGATCAATCTTGGAAAAGTATTGAGCTCCACGTAGTTAGTCAAATAAGTCATCAAAGCGTGGGAGAGGATATTTGTTCTTGATAGTGATCTTGTTATATTCTCGATAATCAATGCAGAGTCTCATTGATCCATCTTTCTTCTTAACAAATAGAACAGGTTCTCCCCAAGGTGATGCACTAGGGTGTATGAATCCCTTATCAAGATTCTCTTGGAGTTGCTTCTTCAATTCCTGCAAATCAATTGGGGCCATTCTATAAGGTGTCTTTGAAATTGGCAAAGCGCCCGGTACGAGTTCTATTGAAAACTCAACTTCACGATTTGGTTGAAGACCTGGTAATTCCTCCAGAAATACATCATCAAACTCCCGTACAATGGGCATATTCTTAATCGTGAGTTTCTCACCAACCATTTGAGATAAATAACCTTCATTTAGTGGAATCAATACCCATAAGATGGAAGGAATTTCCACTGGAAGGTTATGTTCATCCTTGCATCGATAGACGATCGTAGATTTATCTGGAATATGAAATGTGACTTCCCTTCTTTGGCAATTGATATGAGCTCCATGTAGAGAAAGCCAATCCATTCCAAGAATCACATAAAATTCCAATAAAGGAAGGATCACAAGATTTGCAGGAAGCACTTTCCCACAAACTTCGATTGGAGAAGAATTATAAACTTTTGATGCGACTGTTGTGCCATTAGGTGTTGTCACAGCTAACTCAACATCTAATTGTTAAGGTAATATGGTGATACCCTTAGAAAATTTTTCAGAAATAAAAGAGTGGGTGGATCCAGAATCAAATAAAACATTTGCTACTTTAGAGTGGATGGTAAGTGTACCTTTCACCACTTCGTTATCGTACTCCACATCGCTGATAGAAAATGCATGTGACATTCCTTTGTCTTTAGCCTTAAGATTTTGTTGACGTCGACCATCATCATCAACCCTTGGATTTGGGCATTGATTGGAATAGTGCCCCATCTCCTTGAACTTGAAACATTGAAGTGTAGTAGGTTCATTCTGTGTATCTCTTCCTTTGTTTGAGTCATTAGACATCTTCTTCCCATTATCACGACATTCAAATTCCCGATGACCTTCCTTTCCACATTTAAAACATTTACTTGTCCCTTTAAGACAACTCCCTCCATGTTTCTTTCCACATTTTGAGCATAAGGGAAAGCTCATCTTCTTTTCAGTGTGCTCTTTAGATTTTCCTTTGAATTCCATCTTCCTCTTCTTATCAAACCCATGTGACTGATGGGTTACTCCTATCTCCATCTCGACTTTGAGAGCACATCGAATGATTTCCTCATAGCTATTGAAGTCCCTTATGGCTAACACCCTTTGAAGACTTGGTTTTAAGCCACTAAAGAATCGATCGATCTTACTCTCAGGTTGGATAATAATACCAGAAGCGTACCTTGCAAGTCTTGTAAAATTTGCTTCATAGGTACCAACAGATTCATCATCCCTTTGCTTCAGTTCAAGGAACTCTTTCTCCATCTTTGTTCAGAGAATACGAGGGAAGTACTTATTGAAAAATAAGTTCTTGAACTCGTCCCATTCCATAGACTCAATTTCATCCCTTTGCCTCGTATTCATAATAAGATTCCACCATTGATCAGCATCTCCTTCCAAACGATACACTGCTAGGATGACTTTATCATGCTCAGAACATTGAAGAACTGAAAATATCTTTTCAGTAGTACTAATCCATTGTTCAGCAACTAATGGATCAGTAGACCCGCTGAAAGAAGGTGGACACTGCCTCATGAAGGATTCAACAGAATGTTGCTCCTTCCTTTGCTCGTTTGGAAGTCCTGCATGATTCATAGCTTGAGAAAGTTGTGTGAGCATGGCTACATGATTTTTCATTACAGCTCCCATATCGTTTGGTTGCTTAGGGGGACAATCATTGCATTGCCCATCGCATTCCGCATTAACACGGTTCCTTCGGGTTCCAGCCATTGACTAAAACCAAGAAGAATAGTGTGAGCAACACTAATTATAATAGGAAAACCACATAATTCAATAATAAAATTTTCATGCTTAAGGTCTTATCCTAGGTTATTCAAGGCCATTTCAAAAACACTAAGATTATGTTCTATGCGTAGACTCATCCTTAGGGTTCTTACTAAGGCTTTCACATCCTAGTTTCCAAAGGTTGACTATACCTTTCCTCTGATACCAACTATAACGACCCATAATTTACATAAATTGTTAATACTTCAAAATTGAAGCACACTTATTACAACATACGAAAAAACCACAAAGGACCGTATAGGTATAGTGTCTTTAGAAACTGGGAAACATAAACAACTGGTTCATAAATCTTCTACAGTGTCTCCCATTTATTTCATCATATATAGGGTCCCTTTTAGCATATTCTACTTAATATCCATCTTCCTGACCCGCGGAAAAGAAAACATAAAAGGGTGAGCTCAAATGCTCAGTAAGGGCAAATAATGGAAATAAAAATCATATCATATCTTTTTGAAAATCATAACCTGCAAAAGAGATCATACAATCTTAACAAGGAACAAATCATAGAAGTGAAAATGAGATCCACATAATCATAACATGAAACTTGAAACATTGTGGCATGAACACATAATCATGGAAAATCATTTCTTGTTAGTCATGACTCATTGCCAAGACTATCTTAGTGGACAAAGTCCCTTTTTGAACTGAGTCACCCTCGTTCCAGTCCTGTTTCACTGAAGCGGTATAACCTACTGTTCCAGCCATGTCTATCTCGTGAGATATAAAATCTTTACCCAATGCATTGGAGGGAGATATAGGTCCCAACCATCTTATAATTAATCCTTTTATATGTGTGCCACATAATCATAAACCATACATCATAGCGTAACCCATGTAATAAAACTGGGATTCTTAAACAACATGACATCATAAAACAATTCATATAAGATAAAGTAATTCATAAAAATATTTCCATCACAACATAATAAAATCCATGTAATAATAGGGATAAAAACATAACCCTTTTATTATCTTAGATGGAAAATAATTTTGATAAAATACTTGAACTTCATTCTTGAGGAAAATATCCTTTCTACTTCAAAAACACTTTTCCTTTCTTAACATGTCATACAATTGTAAACTAAAAGAAGTTGATTAAAAATAAACTTGAATAATTGTAAAGGAAGCTTCTTGTAAATAATGTTTTAGAAATCCATTCATGTCATATAAGTTAAAAAAACATTCTTCGTACTTTTGAAGGAAAAGTCAAAAAGTACCTCGTACGAAAAAAGACAAAAGATTCATTTCATATTCTTTACTAAAAACTCACCTAAGGGTAAAATTGGATTTAAACAATTGTAATTGGATGGAAATAATATTAAATATTTATGAAAAATGGATGTGGATGATAAAGTACACCCTAGTAAATACTTACGAATAAACAATCTCGGATAAAAATGAGATTGTGATATTTCCCTTACCTTAGGTCCGATTTGCTTTGTACGTGTCCGAAGCTCCTCTTCTTTGGAACGCCTCTTTGAATCCTCCACTTAGGGAACTAATATTGGTCTTTGAAAAAGACCAGGACCTCTAGGATTATTCTAGGGAAGTGGAGAGGAGAAAATGGCAGGGGTTGGCCGAGCTTGAGTGCTCAAATTGGTGTGAGGAGGAGGGGGAGGAGGTGCCCTTTTATAAGGGAGGAGAGGGGCACCTTAGGAATACCTCAAAATATTATTTTATATTAAAGTCAAAATCGGTTTATAATGGTTCCAAAGGGTCTTATTTCGAGGGTAAAGTGGGGATGGGTCGAAATCCTATCAACCAATAAGATTTAGACAAGTTTAGGGTATTATTTTATCCTTATCAATTAGATTTAACTCTAAGTTAAATAATTTAACTTTTCCCGTGTCTTTTTGTTTTCTTTCACTATATGGTTAATAAACTTACTATAACATGAAAAACGAACCCCAAATTGTTTATTATTAATATATATATCCTTATCTATGTCATTTGGCAGAACCTTAGATTTTTAGGAATAAAATAACAATTATTAATATAATATTTGATTTAAAAAGTATTTTTTTTTCAATTTTGACACTATTTGATATATGATTTTTGTGAAAGTCATAACAGAATTAAATGTTCGAATAAAGTTGATTAAATCAACACTAATATAACATAGTAACGTATAAAATTAGTGGAATTCATATAAAGTCTCAAATTTCATTTATTTTGGTGTTTATAACATCAATTATGTCAATGTTTCATTAATAAGATAATTACTGCATCATCATTGTTTCATAAATAAATTAAATTATTTAATGTCTAAAAATTACAAATAAAATACCATTATGTAGGAAATCTTTTTAGCTTTCTAATAAATATTTATAGTCAAATTTATCTTATGTATAATCCCATATTAAAAATGATTTACTTATTAAACTTTGATTTTAACTATTTTAACCCTTCTTTAAATAAATTAATAATAAATGTCCTAATCTAACCCAAGTGGGCCTAAATGGTCATATTTTATTCCTAAGTTTGTTTGTGGTCGAATTAAACTTATCCAATAGAATTAGAACATGTGTTAGGTTAATAGTAATATCATATTTACCCTTAGTTACCCTATTTACTATTAATCGCGGTAAAAAAAGTAAAAAGTTACTATTCACCAAAAAAATATTTTTATCTCATTGAATCACATTTTACTTACTAATATCAACCGTGTCTGTCGGATTTTAGAAATTCCATTCACAAAAGCGGTAAAATTAAGTTTTAGGAAAAATTCAGTTTTTAACCTACCACTTAGTGGTTTCACTATTCATCAAAAATTGAAAGTTTTCAGAAAAATACCAAAATTTCACCCTAGGCTAATTTCAGTATTCCGAATCAAAAAATGAAGTCCATTTTGAAAAATAAAATTTATAAAGTTTCAAAAAGTGGTTATTACTATTCATAACGGCTAGTTTTAATATTATTTTAATAGCATATCGTTGTTTAGTGAAACTCTGTATTGCGTACGATGCAAGCTATCGAGGAAGGTCGTGATTGCGTGTAAAGTAAGCCAAGCTAGTATGTAGTTAAAGATTCCTTTGATGATATATATAAAAACAAAATATTACTCATAAAAATCTCGGGTGTTACAAGCATCCCTTTCGGTAACTGCCGCTCTACTTTAACCTGTTGACATGTCAAACACTTCATGGTAAAATCAACAATATCTGTTTTCATTCCATCCCACCAGTAATACTCCCGTAGATCTCTGTACATCTTAGTACTGCCAGGATGAACTGAAAACGGAGAACTATGAGCTTCACATAACAACTCTCTCTTCAACTGTGAATCACAAGGCACACACAATCTCTTCCCAAATATCAAAACACAATCATTATCAATGTTGAAATCATGCAACTTACCCTTCTGAAACAGCTCTACCTTTTTCTGCAACTCACCGTCTTGCTTCTGTGATTGCATGATTCTGTCTGATAGAGAAGATTTCACTGATACCTGAAACAAAATATAATAACTTCCTGCACCAACAACTTCTATGCCAATGTTCATCAAATCCTTAACCAAAGTATCACGTTCCAAATGAAACATTGCTAATGAAGCATTACTTTTTCGACTCAAAGCATCATCCACTTTATTTGCTTTTCCCGGATGCTAATGAATTGTACAATAATAATCCTTGATTAATTCCAGCCATCTCCTCTGTCTGATGATTAAATCTTTCTGAGTGAATATATACTTTAAACTTTTGTGATCGGTATATATTTCACACTTTACTCCGCACAAATTATTCCTCAAAATTTTTAAAGTAAAAACAATAGCAGCTAATTCCAAATCATGTGTAGGGTAATTAACCTCATGAGTTTTCAATGGACTTGAAGCATAAGCAATTACCTGATCATTCTGCATTAGGACACAACCATGTCCTTTCAATGAAGCAACACTGTATTTAACAAACTCACCATTCCTGGAAGGTAGTGCCAAAAATGGAGCATTCACCAATATTATATTCAATTCCTGAAAATAATCATCACATTCTTTTGTCCAGATAAACTTAACACCCTTCCGAGTTAGCTTAGTCATTGGACTAGATAACCGTGAAAAATTTCTAACAAACCTTCGGTAATAGCCTGCCAAAGCAAGGAAACTATGAATCTTTTTTTCATTTGTGGGTCTTGGCCATTCTTTGACAACCTTTGTTTTTGTAGGATCAATGGTTATCCCATCTTTAGAAACAATGTAACCAAGGAAAGAAATTTGTTGCAACCAAAACTCACACTTCTGAATTTTCCATACAGTTCTATTTCATTAAGGTTTGCATGATAACCCTTAAATGACTTTCATGCTCCTCTTTACTTTTAGAAAAAACCAAAATATCATCAATTAAAACCTCCACAAACATATCCAAGAACTCATGGAAACTTCTATTCATTATGACCATGAATACAGTAGGTGCATTGGTTATACCAAAAGGAATTAATAAAAATTCATAATGGCCATATCTTGTACGAAACGCATTATTTGGAACATCTGCTTCTTTTACCTTCAGCTGATGGAACCCCGATATTAGGTAAATCTTTGAAAAATACTGAGCTCCCTGGAGCTGATCAAACAAATCATCGATATGAGGAAAAGGATATTTGTTCTTAACAGTGATGTTATTCAAGGCTCAATAATCAATGCAAAGTCTCATAGAACAATCTTTCTTTTTAACAAATAAAACAGGAGCACCCCATGGTGACGTGCTAGGTCGAATGAAACCTTTCTCTAATAAATCTTGCAATTTCTCCTTCAACTCTAAAATTTCAATTTGAGCAATTCGATAAGGGGGTTTTGAAATTGGCTTAGAATCAGAAACTAATTTAACAGTAAACTAAACATCCCGGTCTGGTATTATTCCAGGAAACTCATCAGGAAAAACATCAGGATACTCCTTTACCACTGGAATATCATTAATCTTAATAGTTCCTTTATTTTCAATGATGTGTGCAAGGTAACATTCATTTCCATCTTTTACATGTTTCTCGGCCTATTGATATGTTATCAAAAGTAAGGGATCATTCTTGTAAAAAAACTGAAAGTATTTCTAAAAAGAAACTTCTTTATCTGTACAGTCAATCTTGGCATGGTAAATAGAGAGCCAATCCATACCCAGGATAACATCAAACTCTACTAGAGGTAGAACAATAAGGTTTTCAAGTAGGTTCTTTCCACAGATAAGGATAGGAAGATTCTTATAAATTCTTTTTACCTCAACATTTCCCCCATGTGTTTTCACCAAAAGTTTAGGAGTCATTTCTTGAGATGGTATTCCCATTTTACTAGAAAAGGTATTAGAGATGAAAGAATTTGTAGACCCTGAATCAAACAACACACTGGCATAATCTGAAAAAATAAACAAAGTACCTGATACAACTTCATTTGATGGCCCGACATCCGCTGAACTAGTTGCAAAGGATTTCACCACCCCTTTCTGCTTGTATTCTAAGTGCTTCCCATCACTCAAGCTCTTTTTTAGACACTCGTTTTCATAGTGACCCATCTCATTGCACTTATAACATTTCACTAACTATAAATCAAATTTGGTCTTACCATCGGCCTGATATTTTTCAGTGCAATCACGAGCCTTATGTCCATTCTTACCACATCAGTAGCACTTTCCAGAATTCAGAAGACATTCCCCAGCATGCCTTTTCCCACATTGATCACAAACTGGAAACTTAGTTTTCTTACCATCAGACCTTTTTGAAGAATTCTTACCTTTCTCCTGCCACCTCGGTCTCTTCTTCTGCTGGTTGTTATAGAACACCTGAACATAAGCAAACTCCATTTCCACCTTCTCATCACATCGAACAAGCTTTTCATAACTTTTAAACTCATGTGTAGCTAATTCCCTTAAATATTTTGGCTTTAATCCTGAGTAAAAACTATTGATTTTACGATCAAAGTCTCAGATAAAATTTGGAGCATACCTTGCCAATCGAGTGAACCTCTCTTCATAGGCAGCCACTGAGTCTTCCTCTTGCCTCAATTCCAAGAATTCCTTTTCCACCCTACATCGAACAGCCTTAGGAAAAAAACTTCTCATGAAACATACCTTTGAATTCATCCCAGTCAAGAGCATCAATATCATTGCCGTCCCAGATATTTTTAACCATTGACAACCACTGATCTGCTTCATCCTCCGAACAGTAAATAGCAAGACTAAACTTTTGATTGTCTGAACACCCCATGACATCAAAAATCTTCTCTAGTGCATTAATCCACAATTCAGCTAACACAGGGTCAGAGCATCCTCTGAATGATGGGGGATGTTGCCTCATGAAATGTTCCACAACTGACATGTTCCTATGTGGTTGATCTGGATGATCTCATGCATGGATACCACCACCATTTATCGCTTGAGTCAACTGCGCCATTACTGCAACAAACTATTCAGCTCCAATTCCGACCATCTCAGGATGCTGATTCAGATGATTATTTCCTTCTGTATGCCTTCCTAGCACTGCTTCCCTGTTTCCTCTGCGGAAAACTATTCTGAAAAAACATGTCTTAGATGAAGCAACATTGTAATCATCAAATGATATATCATTTTAATTTGAACATAAAAAAATATTTTGGGATAATCATTTAATAGAATTCTAACTCGTAAAGTTATCTAAACCGACCTTTGATACAAACTATAAGGCCCCAGCCTTAAACCTTACTTAATCTTGAGTTATTACAAGATTACACATTGAGGATCTTTTCGGGTTTAGAGTTTTAGTGAATTAGAACATAAAACTTGCATTACATTCCATATATAAACAAAGTGGTTACATAAAGATAGTATTCATTTTTTCCCATCAATGGAATCATATTTAAAATAAAACATGGATTCATTCTTGACACTTCCTTGATACTGTCATCATATCATGTACCTTTCCCTTGAACTGTGAAAAAAATATCAAAAAAACATGGGATTAGCATAAAAAGCTCAGTATGGGTTATAAAAATATGGAAAGGAAACATCAGTTCATATATACATAAAATGAAATCATACGTTACCCATAAAACATAATCACTTAACATACCCTATCAAATCATGAATAAATCATAGAAATTATAATACATAAAGGTAACTTGAGGCATTCATAACATTCTTACGTAGGGAGTAACAATCATAGATACGTTTGGAATACCCATCACAATATATTCCCTAAATCTCTTAGTAGAAACCTTAACATTTCACTCTTTCGTGTTACCCAATGCATTGGAGAGCTATATCAGGCTCACTCACCCTTAGTTTATCACGGATCCAATCGTCTACATAATAATTCCCATGAACCTCAACATAATCGTATCACATAAAACATGCATAAAGGAAACATAACATTTCCACATTTCAATCACAAGATATCAATACAACACATTGATATAATAAAAACATTATGAAAACAATTTTCAATACCAAAATAAAAGAAAAGTAAATCATGGTATTTATTTTTCATTAAAAAAAGGTATGGCTAGTAGAGGAAGACGAAACTCAAATAATGGTCACGGCGGAAGAGAAGTCGTTTTCGCCGCATACGTACGACAAAAACATTCCCTTTTGTTGTCTAGTAAACGCTTCATATAAAAAATATTCCTTTTGAATAAACGTAAAAGTCAAAGGGGTTTATACACCATATAAAAGAAGGTTGTGTATAAAACAAGAGATGCCTCAACGAAAAGAGATTGAGACGAAGTCCCATACCTTGGGTCCGACATGACTCGATCGTTCTTTAATATCCTGAATAATAAACTTGAGTTAATTTCTACCTGCTTAAGAACCTTTTTCAAGTTCATTAATCCTTTTATATCACTTACTTCCATGTCATGAACACTAATTAATTATTTAAGTTAATAACGGTTGTTTTAACGATCATTGGTACTTGAGTCAAAAATAAACCCTTTATAATTACATGTTATTCATGTATCCATTATATCCAGAATTATAATCATGATGTATATATCATATATATCCAGTATATACATGCATTTGTAATATTACTTAATAATTTAGAGGTATGAAATGAAATGCACCGTTCATGGAGACGGTAAGCCGTACGTACGCATGAACGCTACTTTCATTTCTATTTCGTACTTTATAGAATGGAATCACAATGATATAAAGGTATATTATAATTCCAGTATAATATCATATATAATATCATAGTTCCATCCTTTATATGTCCCACATATGGTATTTAACGAATCAAATCACTTTGAGGGGGTGGTAGTCCACACTTCCTTAAATGAAGATATCGCATTTACCTATAATGGAAACCATAAAGGTATGCCCAAAATGAAAAATACAGAAGATTAAGAAAAACATAAAAATATTATATATCATATATAAATATAGTGACATATTAATGGACACCTTTTAAAGTGTTAAAATAATTTTGAACAATCATCGTTTCGGGAGGCATAAATTCACCATCCACGGAAATAGTATGTTCTTTAACCATTAGATGTATTTGTGTGTATGTGTAGCTCGAATCCTTCTTAAAATAACATCCTAGTATATTTATGATACTGTATTTGTAACAAAAGAAATGAATAAAAAGTTTTTAGGGGGTTGGAGAAGTAAAATAAAACAAAAGGACTCAAGTGAATACATTACCTTAAAATCGTGTCACTCCCTTTGGTTTGAGCTCAAAGGCTTCCTTGGGAAAACTTCTGCCCAATGTGAGGCTTCAAGGAGTATTAGAGGGAAGTGGAGAGACAAAATGAGCCGGGGTTGGCCGAGCCAAAGGCTTTTGAAGTGTGGGGAAGGAGGTAGAGGTGGGGGCCTTTTATAAGAGGAGAGGAGGGGCACTCATGGAATGTAAAGAAATGTTACATTATTTTAAAATGATTTTCGGATTCAAAAGGACCCACATTGATATAATTCGAGGGTAAGGTGATAAGGGTTCGAAATCCACCCATCCAATAGGTTTTGGACATCTGTAGGTCATAGATTTTACATTATCTTTCCATTTTATTTAAATCCTTTATTAATGAGGTAATCGCTGCATCATCATGATGTCATAAATAATTTAATAAGTTTAATGTCTAAAAATTATAAAACAAATATCATAATGTAGAAAATCTTTTTAGATTTACAATGAATATTTATAGTCCAAAAAATTATTTATGTAGACAAAATTAAAAATATTTTACTTAGGTGATACATTCTTTGTTACATTTAACATTCTTTAAAAAATAAAAAGATAAAAAGTCAATTTCTCACGAAAGTGATTTCATGGGGTCCCCAAGATTGGAAAAAGGCATCCCAAGGTCGGACATGAGACAACCAGTAGCCCTATGACACATTTTTGTGCCATTTTTTATTATTATGATATTATTTTATTATCCTTAACTACCCAATTACTCATTAATCAAGATAATTAAAGATAATTACTGTCATTACTATTCATAATGTCCAAAAACAAAAGATTCGTTATTACATAATTTGGACCTAATGATTCCAAACATGTAATACATTTTACCAAATTACAAACATAGAAATTGCAATAATTGATTTAAAAATAATTCTCGTTGTCAAATCAAATAGCTGGGGTTTTTTTGAAACAATATCTATGAAAAGTTTGGCATTAGTTTATGACCAATTTCAAAGTGAAATTAATCCTAATGACCACCATTGGATTAAATGGTAAAAATATATTTAGATTAAACTTTAATAACAATTAAAATTATAATCTAGCCATATAATTAAATTAAATGAAAAAGCCCTTTTTATGTAAAATGAAGTATTTTTCACTATTCATTAAAAAATGAACATTGTCAGAATGATACCAAAAATTTATCCAATTTAAATTTCAATGTCCCAATCATAATAAATATGTTTATTTTGAAAAATATAGATTATAAAATTGTCAAAAGTTTGATTTAAAAAAGGTTTTCCATCAAAAGGCAGTAAAACAATCTTTTAAGAATATTAGTGTATTCCATGCTTAAGAATGGATTTATTTTCATTTTAAGCCTCTAAAACACAATCTAATTAATTAATAGACATAGATAAAAATATATATTATTCATTAATTACTTGGGATGTTACAATTCATATAACATAATTTTTGAATTCCAAAATATAAATACTACATTAATCCAACATTATTCTTAAACCATTACTCAAGCTTCATCAAATTATTCCTTAACACATCTTTCCTATAACATGAAATAAAAACCATTATTAAGTTTCATAAACAACAGACTAATAAATATTCTTATATTTAATGTCAAAATATTTTAAGAACATCACATACCTTGAACATGTTGTTGGCGGTCTCTTTATCTTTAAAAGTACAACCAATACACGTATGACCTTCCAGATTCTCTTCACGAGATTTCCACTTGGTAAATCAATTTTCCTAATGCCCAAAATTTCCACCTATGAAACATTAATTGATAACCATCTTCTTTATTTTTCTCTAAATTGATTAAAAATAGATATCCTAGTGTTAGAAACATTTATCATATTTGGATACCATATAATCAAGTGAAATCATTTATAAGATGCCTAAATTATGGCTCATTCTTAATTAATCTATGAAACTATCAGTTTACCCTTGGTTATTCATAGTCATCCTATATTTAAAACAATCAATGCGATTTTTTTCACAACCCCATCCTTCCAAAGATTCCCCTCTTGTTCTAACAATGGAGAAAAAGATATAATGACCACTGAGTCCCGCCTCTAGTAGGCCCTGGGGTCATGACCAGCACCAAGGGTATAAAAATATCACAAAATGGGAGGAATTATCCTTTTTATAGTAAACAAAATTGGGAAATATGATGTATCAACATCAAAATAACTCAATGAAATATATATATATAAAACAATCCAAAAATCATTCCAACATGCATGTTTAATGTAAAACTGCAAGAAATAGAATGAAAAACCCTAATATAAATACCTAAAGAACAATTCTAAGCACCGACGTGAAAACTATCCCAACATAAAATATAGTAATTCCCTGCACAGTCCCCATAGTCCTCCTTGAATCCAAAAAATAGTTTTAAAAATATAGGGTGAGAATACAAGTATACTCATTAGGGAAAATCAAATTCTCTCATTCCCAAGGGGAGAATCATATTAATTCCCTTGTGAGAAACAACTGAAACCAAAATCACCTAACAAGGTACACTAGACACCCCAATCTCCCAAAAGTCACGGTCACCAAATAACGCATGTCAAGTAAAGTAATATAGTAATCACATCGATGATAGGGTAACCCACACCACTTTACCACTGATTAGCCACTCTCACCCCCTAACTAAAAATGTCTTTGGGCTCCCAAATCTTCAAAAAGAACCACATCACAATCCACCCACACATACCGGTGACACATACCACAAAACATTCATACAAAACACACCTGAGCCTTTAAACTAAATCTCATCCCACCCGCAGACACCTAGGACACAAACCACACAACATCCTGAGGAAACCTGCGAACCACAACACATCTCATCCCTAAGACACCTGGGAAGCACAAATAACCCACACACACATAGGACTCATGAACAATAACACACCTGAAGAGTTTTGGGATTGCACTACATGGAAGATGGACTGGGGAACAACTGTTGGCTAGCCATCCATCCTCCCACGAGGATGTTTGGGAAAGACACCCTCTCCCATAATAATGATGGTGTTTGGAATGTTGTTATCATATACAGCGTGGTGTATATAGAATCAAAAGAAAGTAATAGTATGTATATATATGTACCAAACAGTCAGCCCAACCTAAGGGTTCTCAAGAAAACTACCACTCCATAACACTGTATGTTTTTCTGCTACCTCTAAATGGATGTGTCATAATGAATGCATGTAACATTTGAATTCTATAAGAGATATATGATTAACACCGAATCATTTTATTGATATGAATAAATTTTTAGTTATTACATCTCTACATGGGAAAATATCTACCACATGACACATGCCAATGAGCTCGTACCAGAGTGGTAAGGGCCCCTGCTTGGCATCTATGAGACTTGTGTTCAAAACCGAGTGGAGCCGAATATCTAGGTACTGTAGAAGTAATGTAGAAGTGACTATTCGGTACTGTAGCAGCCAGAACTCTTCACCTGATTGGGGCCTTCGGGCCACCGGTTTGGGCATATGGGTCTCTCGGGCCTTCGGGTCATCAAAGGACTCAGGACATAGGGCCTTTGGGTCATGCAGACCGTGGAGTGGCCCAGTTCACACAGAACATGCCCCAGTAGATGGTCAGAGAAACTGGAGTAGCAACCCCAGATGTAGAGCTAACTGGATTGGAAGAATGAGATGGTATGGTAGCCACCATCGACACCAAGCACTGTGCAACGTTGCACAGGGCAATGCTAGCCGATCAACAATGCAAGGTGGGAGCTAGGTGATCAATGATGCAGAAAGATGGGGAGGGGAAGTGTGTTGGGCCTACGAGTCATGTACTGGGCATGGTATGCCTCTAGGACTTTGAGTCATGTATTGCGGGGTTGTCGGGGCCTTTTTCCTTGGTCCTACTGGTCATGTACGTGTTCTCCTTCAACCCTTAAACGGGGGATTATCCATAATAAAATAAAAAAGGACTTTGGGAAATTCCAGCTAAAAAAACTTCCATATCACACGACCAACCTCACTACCAATCCCAAAAGAGGAATAAAACTATGATAAAACACCCCACTTAGCACCCAATCCAACCACTTCCATTTTCATTCATAAAATTCCTACATCGATGTCCTTTATCTCATTAAAAAAACAAAAAATTACAACCAAAATTTTCAACAAGCCTCATCTCAACCATACATGGAAGCCCCGCTGCATAACAACACCACAATCTATAACATAAACATAGCCAAATCCAAATATATATCCCAGATGCCCAAAATCTACCCATCCATTACATAATAAATCAATCTCTCAAGTTGTTATTCCATTACACCACCCCTACCGCCAAATAAAAACAACCACACTCCCAGCCACAACACCACATGACCATTACAAAACACAAGGCCGAATAGAACAATACACACCACATAGAAACACATAACAAAAAAGTTGTATTCATATTTAGAAACCATCATCCATTAATTCCACTATGATAAATTAGGTTTGATCATTTCACATGTTTAATACTCGGGAAGCCATTTATTTAACCGGTTATACGTGATTATCCAAATTTTCATATTTTGATCCATTCAAAAGAAGATAAAACAATGTACAAAGTATCACCCATGCACAATCGAAGACCCAGAATGACCATGATTTTTCGATAGATACAACCTATATGATTAGCAATAGTTATTAATGATACCAAACAAAAAACCATCAACATCAACATAACCCTGCCTCTCATTTATTTCTAAACTAACAAGTCTGATTTTCTTTATTATTAAAATATTACACACCCAACATTTATCTTTGTTAAATTTGTTTTAGCTATACCCACAATACGACATCAATACACCCACCCATCATGAGACAAAAGTAATATAGAGATGAAGGAATTAGTTCCTCTATGAAAAAATGATCAATTAATCCTCCTTACACCAATAAACAAGGGATGCACGAGTAGCAGGAAGGTATCCAAGGGAAAACATAAACCGAAGGACACAACACAACACAAAAATCCCGGGGGAATATAGGATCTAGTATTACCAAAGAAAAAAAAGAAGGTTTCTAAGATGATATGACATTAGATTTAGAAAAATCCAAATCCTATATCAATAGAAAAGAATGGTTTCAAGGACCATTAAAGATATATCGTTGTCCAGACAAGATGACTTAGCCAATATGATTTCTTTAAGGTGTTATGATATTAAAGATATAATTAATATCCTTTGAAACAATTTCATAAATATCCAAAAAAAGGTTTTAAACTCAATTTATGTCAAATAAAATGTAAGATGGATAAAACTAGAAAAAACTAGGAAAATCTGGAAATGAATCACGGATGGGTTAGTCACTATCCTAACTCACCGATGCAAGTCCCAGATGCAACTCACCAATGTGACCCATCGATAAGGATTCACCAATGTGACCCACCGATGTTTGAATCATCGATGATTGAACTACCAATGCACGACTCACCAATGCCCCACCAACCAATGCCTAATCTACCGATGCCCGACCATACAGATGCCTGACCTACCGACGCCCGACCTATTAATGCCCAACCTACTAATGTTTGACCTACTGATGACTAACAGACAAGCATGATTCACCAAAGAGACCTACCGATGCGACCACAAATTATAAAACAATAATTATGGAGTACACATGAAATAATCAACTATTGCCTCCCAAAACAACACTAACACATGATTTTCACAAGGGAATAGGCTAGAGTCGTCTAGTAAATTACATCAAATATCTCTCAGACTATTATTTACCTTGAGAATTAAAACCAAACCCAGAAGAAAGATGGGTCTGAATAACCACCCAATAAGATACCTCTCAAGGATAAAGCACCCACTATTGCTCGAAAGATGGAGTGAAACCCTGAACATCAAATAACAATTCTTATAAAATATAATACACATAAAACCACTGAAACACCACATAAGAAACATAACCACACTTTTTAGTCACATGTATTAGAGAATTCCTCCATCCATGTCAATATACTTTCGGATTTCGTTATCACAAACTCGTTTGTACAGGTTTAATCACATCCGTGTTAATGGGTCTCTATTAGAAATCTGGTCCACCCCTCTCCCATGTGGTTGGTATTTATCACACATTAGATAACTAGAAGGAACTAATTTCATAGTATACCAGGTTCAAACATTAAATCATTAGGTAAATCACATAGGAAAAACACAAAACAAATCTAGGTACTCGGAACACATCTACATATCATTTTCCCTGGTAGTCTTTTCTAGGATAACATGTCTCCACAACCCATGAACCAATGTAATTTCCTATCCACACAACACCTTCTCTAGATTAACCTAGATCTCCACTAGCCACTCCACAAACATTTCCTCATCCTTGATACCCAAATCTACCTCGTCAATGAAATGGGTGTAATAATACATATACCGATGATGTATGTATAAATGAAAGATGTCATGGATCCTCTCCAACTGTGTTGGAAGCACAAACTAGTATTCCACTTTGCGAACTCACCTTATCACCGTGAAGGGTCCGATGGACCTATAAAAATTACTCCCTCTACCAAACCTCTTATGACAACATTGAATGAAAACCATTAAGAACACATAGTCCCTACCCTCAAACTCGAAGGGCCTCCTCAAACGATCATAAAATTAATTATTCTAGTAATGTGCTTCCATCATCCCTTCATAGACAAGCATAAAATTCTCTATTAAATCATGCACCACCTCAGGACCAAGAATATTTATATCCCCAAATTTTGCCTAGAACAAGGGAGAACGACATGGTCATTCATATAGTACATTGAACGTATCCATGCAAAAGGAAGAGTGATAGCTATAATTTCAAGAGAACTAATATAAGGGAAAGTTTCACACCGAAGACCCACCAATGTACTAGATGAATGCTCACAGAAGGTCCTCCAACATCAGGATGGTCTGCTTTGACTGACCATTTGTCTGAGTGTGGAATGCAGTGCTCAGGTGTAACTGAGTGAAAAAATCATGCTGCAATCCCCTAAAAAATCACAAGTTAATATGTGAATCCCAATCTCATATGAGGGATCTTAGAACCCTATGCAGTCATAACACCTTATCCATATACCTTCTAACAAAGGAATCTGCTATGCTCGAATAATGAATTGCTAAGATGTGAGGCAATATTTTTCAGTCCGTCCACCAATACCCAGATAACATCACAACCTCCCTGGACCCTGGGCAGCCCTGTGAAGAAATCCATCATGATTTCAACCCATATCCTTGTAGTTACATCTAGGTGATTCAACAAACCTCCAAGAACACATTTCTCGACCTCCACCTAGTGGCACACTAGGCATCTTTCCACAAACTCTACCACTTCCAACATCATCCCAGGCCACGAAAACTTTTTTTTCAAGACACTATACATCTTATAATACCCTAGGTGTACCGAAAAATGTGAACTATGAAACTAATGGAGATCACCCTGGTGTATCACCACTAGAACATCTTCTTATCATGATACAACATCTAATTCAGAGCATCCTCTGACGATCCATCAAGACTATAATCCTGGTCAATACGATCATGAATCACCTCTTCATCTGAGTTTCCCTACTAAGACTCTTCCTCCTAATACCTCATAGATGAATTCCCCATTATATGAATCATACAACCCCTTCGAACTTAAATTCCTGCATATAAGTTCAAGGAGGAAAATCCTCCATCACCTTCCATGAATTCACAGAATCCCAAAAAACATCATTTTGTGAATCCCAGCTCAAAGAATCAGCCACAAAATTTCCCTAACCTTATGTGTAAGATATCTAAAAATCCTAATTATGGAGTAACACTATCTACATTTCCTTTATTAATTTAACATCTCACTGGGAAAAGTTACACCTCAAGATCTTGTGATCTGTGAGGAAAAGAATGCACTCACTAATGAGGTAATGTCTCCAAAAAATTAGCACGAATAAGATTGTCGCTAGCTCCAGATCTTGGGTGGCATAATTATGTTCATGAGGCCATAAATTTCTAGACCTAAAAGATATCACACTTCATTGATGCATCATCAGACACCCTAATCCTAGGTGGGAATCATCAAAAAACACTTCGAACATCACTCCTTCCTTGGGAAACCAGAGCATTAGATTATTGACCAACTATCCCTTCAGGTAGCTATAAGATACTCGACATTTCTGATTCCACACAAAGGCCTAGTAATTTATGGTGATAGCCTTCAATGGATCTTCTAATTATGAGACATAATGTAAAAATATCTGGTAATAACTTTTAGATTGAGAAAAAAACAAACCTAAGCCATATAAATGGGTGCTTCCTATGAAACAACTACTTTGAACT